>OV816025.1:16610774-21410774 GCA_929113105.1 Agrypnus murinus
TTAAATCTGAAAGCCTTTTAAATAAAATTCATACACATACAGAAACGAAACTAAAAGTATTTATTACATAGCGTTAATAAAATAGAATTATTTTTGCCAGTTTAAATGACGCAATCTTTACTCAGAAATGCAGAGAGTAACTCGACACCGCAGACAGGCAAAGGAATTCAAGCAGGCTGGCCAATACTGAAAAAATAAATGGACGCTGTATAAACCTATAGCTTGCATAAAATAAACAGACGCTGAATAAACCTATAGCTTGCAAAAGACGCTGACTGATACCATCATTTATATACACTTATATACGCCGGACGCTGGGCGCTACGCTTTTGGTCCGGACGCATGGTAGGCCTCTATAGATATATATATATATATATATATATATATATATATATATATATATATATATATATATATATAAAATAGTTAATTACTACTCTAGAATTAATTTTAAGTAATTTGAATGCAAAAAAGTTTAATTTGTTTTTCACTGATAAGTAAAATAATCAGAAAATCAGTTGTAGTGGATCGTTCATTTCTTTTTTTTTTTTTGGTAATAAGTTATGTATATATGTTGCCCTAATCTCTTTTAATTTTATCAGAAATTATAACTGTGGCTATTAAATTGATAAAATTAATGTAGATCAATGTATGGATTGTTATTTTCTGAATCGCAAGAATTATCATGTGAATTAATAATTATTATTTGTATGAGTTTTTGATTATCTTTAAAGGATCAGACCTTGCCTATCTTTAGTAGAACTTATATTCGATTTAATTTAGTCTTTATATTTTTAGGAATTTGACTTTTCTAGCATTTTTTAAATAATTCTGGATGAACTGTAACATTGACACAGACATGCAACATTTCGATAGATCGGTAGGTTTTTGAATATTATGGAATAAATGTCTATGAGTTTTCGCTACCAGTTAATGGGGTTCCCACTACAGACATTTTACGATGTATATAACCTACAAGCGACCTGGCCAAGTGACGTTCGCCGATAGGATTAAAAGAGTATTCTTTCTACCAACCATATAACTATTTGACATAATATAAATATTTTAAAGTCCGTCGACTATTGAGTTATTTAGATAATCGTATATTATTGTAATTATTATCATTATATTAATATTAATTAAATCAATCCAGCTCTGTACCAACAATTTTTGGATCTGCGGATGTTATGTTCGCATCAAGTATGTAGTTAAATCATAAAAACATGGATTTAATAAAAAATTCGTATACAACACTCGGTACAATCAAGTCAACAGTATTTATTGAATAACAAACTGTTTATAACGTTTATCTTCTTCCGTATTACACGAGTTGGTGAGACACAGGTAACAAATCAAGTAAAGTAAAACGCTGAAAAATGGTACACACGTTTCTGTAGTCAGTTGTAAATTATGTAACGGTGTATTTCGCAAGTGCATAGAGGATTCAAATCTGTTTTCACTATAATTTTTAATTATTTTTGTATAATCGGAACAGTTGTGGTATGTCTGCTAAACATTCTCTTAAAACCTTGATAAAATAATGTTACACTCTTTTTAAATAATACTGCTGTTTTAATTGTCTATTATCAAGAGAAAATATTTACACTAACACTAATTACAAACAACTATAAACTATTAACAAACAGACTAATTTAATTAACACAAATATTTATTTCAACAAGATCTATATTACTATTTTATAATAAAAACACATACACGAAGTAATTTTCAAAATAATAACAACACAACTTTACTTTTAATTATCAAATACCAAAGAATAAAAAACAAAACAAATTGAAGATTGAAAATAGATACCAGAAAAACAGATGTTTTTTTATGTGAAGCAAAAAGATGAGAGACACTTCTTAATTATGAATTTATTTTTAAATATTTAAATGCTACGAAAAAGAAATCTGGTTATTAAA
This sequence comes from Agrypnus murinus, assembly GCA_929113105.1. Classification (NCBI taxonomy): domain Eukaryota; kingdom Metazoa; phylum Arthropoda; class Insecta; order Coleoptera; family Elateridae; genus Agrypnus; species Agrypnus murinus. Next base: position 16,612,700 of record OV816025.1, read on the forward strand.
TTAATCTTAATTTATCTGATAAATAATTTATGAATAATCCTAAACTAGTTAAGTTTTCTTTCTAGTAATTTATCTTTATAGAAAAATAAATTAAACACCTGTTTAACTTGAAGTACTAAGCGCGCTGATTTATAATTTTTTTTAATTAGAAACTTTTTCAAAAATATCACTAATCTCAAGATCTTGACATTGATTAGTTTACATTTTAACTTATAACATAACCCTAAATTACTTTACGCTCTCCACAAGATTGTGCACTTTTTGAAAAATGAACTTGAAGAGAATTTGTTACCAAAATGGCTGAGCTTTTATATGATTTTGGTAAATAATGTAACTATATACTAAAAATGTGCACAAAACAAGACTGTTAACATTACATGAATACAACAACCAAATTCTTATTTACAAATTGTCATTAAAGCAAAAACTAATTAAATAGTCTTATAGGAAATTAAATTCCGAATTCAATCATTTATAATAGTTGTATGAACAATCAAAATTAACATTGCATCTGAATGTCGATGGCATCCCTATTTCCTTAACACTTTTATTAACTTAATTTCTAAAAATACTTTTCCTTACCTTCCTATCTTCAAAAATTTAAACAATATGATGTTAATAACATTATCTACATGTTTTTAGATGACAAGAAATTCAAATAATAACCCAATTATATCATTTATAATAGTTGTATGAACAATCAAAATTAACATTGCATCTGAATGTCGATGGCATCCCTATTTCCTTAACACTTTTATTAACTTAATTTCTAAAAATACTTTTCCATACCTTCCTATCTTCAAAAATTTAAACAATATGATGTTAATAACATTAGCTACATGTTTTTAGATGACAAGAAATTCAAATAATAACCCAATTATAGTATTTCAATGAACAATTCAAATTCGCAACATAATTACATGTTGTTTATCTGATAGCATTAATCAAGCGCAACCCCTGCATTTATGATAGTAACAATTTTGTGGTAATGAAGCAGTTTTACAATCCTGCACTAAAATTATTTAACCAAGAGCTGTAAAACTTTAAAAATACAAGAAACGTATGCAACTGAGGGATCTCGTTAACATGAAAACACATTGTTAACTATTAATTGATAAGGTAGGACAGTACATACCTGTATACCTCTCTATTACAATACAGTTTATCTGTTTTAGACTAAATCGCAGATTAAAATTGACCTAAACTTCATTAAATTGAAAAAATTAGATAATCGTCTCCCACATCGTTAATGGACAAAGAATTTAACTAAATTCTGTAGAAAAATCAGTTTTCCAAATATCGCTTATCTGACTATAGTGTATTAATGTGCATGTTAATTGGAAATAACCATTAATTAACTTTAGTGAAGAAAAATTACTCAAAATTATTATTTTGAAAATGGAGGTTATGCTACCAATCTAACGTGTCTCTGAAATTTCATAAATATAATTATTAAAAATTTTAGTGTGGGTGAATTTATTTTTGCATGTCAAATATCATGACAAACTCTCTAAACGAATCCCCCCCCCACAAGTTGAAATTTGCATAATTTTATTGACTGGCCCCCAATTGGATTCATTCACTAACTTTTCGCGTTTACCGATTAGTTGAGATTTTTCGGTCTTCGCTGAAATAAGATCAAAATAGTAGTGTTGCAACGCCATGCCTTTTGCCAATGGAAAGTGACCTCTCCGGCGTTTTCTTATCTTGGATCAGCCAGATATTGTAGATAGCTGTTTGCATTAAAAAGTTGACTTATTTTTATTGTATATTCTGTTAAAGTTACTAATTAAACCTACGGGATGAAGCTATTCTGCTTTCTCAAGGTTTACCTTGCAGGGATTTATCGTCTTTGTATTATTTAGAGAATTTAGAATAATTTTAAGAAAAACTTAGGATTGCCTAAAGGAAGTTATTCGACAACTTAAGCGAATTTCAATGAGAAAAAGCCGTTGGAAAACGTCAAGATTTCGCTGATGTCTCATAACCCTTTAAAGAAAAGCTTTGCTACACTTTTTGGTAACTTGTATGGGAAGCAAAATTGTTTATTTTATAGTCGCAAATAAATGTGTTGTTACAATTTTAAATCGGCTATTAAGCCGATATTATACACGGTGTTTCAATAACATATGATCAGATTTTTAGGATAAGCTTTTCAAATTATTAGAAACATTAAATGTTAACTTTTTGATTAAATCAAGTTGAAAATTGAGAAAATTTAGAGTGTTTTTAGAAAAGTTCATATGGTACCATGTCAATGGTAAATTCAAACTATTTAGAGTTGAAATTAACATGACATTGAACTTTGCACCACAGGTAACTAATAAAAAACAAAATATGATTTTTTTTGTACGTCGGCTCCTGACATAATAATAATAACTACTACAACCCATAACCTAAACCAAGGCCCCAGAAGCTATAAGCTTGTGCGAGAGGGAGGGGGCGATTATTATTATTATTATGTAGGCCCAATGTGCGGCTGCAGCCGACTTACAGATGGAACAGCGCAAATCCCACATTTGTGTCACAGCTAAGGAAAACTGCAGAAAACCTTAACCAGATCTGCCGGCGTTGGGAGTCGATCGCGGGCCGCTTGGGTGAAAGTCCTGCACGCCAGACATTACACTACCAAGGCTTAATATTACTTACTTAATATAACATATATTACATTACATTACATAAAGATAATATAAATAGTAAACAGATGATTAGTTGCTATTATAGTTTTATTACCTGCAATATTTAATGTAAACAAAATAATATGGAATGTTGAACTATTAAAAATAGTTTTAACTATTAAAAATTTAGCTATTAACATCTGACAATTTACATATTAAAACACTGAACATCTGCAACTTTTAGAATTTGGGATTTTGGAAAAACCCTATTTTTTTATTGTTAATCTAAAAGCTTGCAGACATGCATTTGCACATGGTTGGAGTAATAAAATTGTTACAGCATTGGATACGAATATCACGGAAGATACCGATAAAATAAAATAGTTTTTTATTCAATTCGTCTAATCAGGAATTCCCAGACATACATTTTTTTCAAAATCAAGTTTTACTCATTTTATTGTATTCACTTTTTTTTTCTCAAACTGAAGATTCGTTTTTTTTATTACTAATTTTGTTTTAGCATTAGTTATTTAATTTATTAAATTACATACAAGGAGGCGTATTTTTGATTAATTAATAAAACACTGCTTATAAAAAAATGATAATTATGACAAAACTCAATGAACTGCAAGAAATCCAAAAATGAGAGAATCTGCGTTAAGCCTCTTAGCTTTTAACCTACTTTTTTTGCGAGTAATAAAGGGTATGTGAATCTGGTCGTTAGTTTGGAACATATTATCTAAAGAGAATTTTTTAAAATAGGATTTTGTTATTTAGTACATCTACGAATCTGTCAATATCATTTTTTCGCTCATCAAAACTATATAATAAAAACAAAATAAGTACAGGTTTATTGTTTTATTGCTGCTGTGCTCATAAACAATACTGCTTAAAGCCCTTGAACTACAAGATAATGAAATTTGAAAACCCTTGGCTGTGTACTTCTTTTCCATTTTTTTCAAAAACTTTTTATATTGTAATTACATATAGGAATTTTCTCTTTTTAAGGATTAGGACACTGTGTATTCAAGAATTTCAGCTTCTACTTTATCACCGGGCTGAGTGCCAAATTTTCACTGCATCACCCCCTTCTCATCCAGGCATCTTTTGACTTTTTCTATACCTCGTATCAATTAGCACTTATTTTTGTCATCCTTTTCATGTCCTTCTTATGTAAATTTGGTAATTAAAATGCCCGTATTCGTCTCTTCTGTGTACTACACATATTTTTCTCTCCTTTCTGATATAACTGGAATCACACGTGTAAAGATTAGTAGTGTATTTTTTCAGTCAGTTAAATTGGTTTCTTTGGTTGCGGCTAATTTAGATCAGTTAGGTAGTGTTTAGCAATTAACTGTCGAGTTTTGTCCTAAAATACTTTTGATTTTTAATAACTACTTCAGTGAGCATTCTGGGTTATTTGAAGGATGCTTTTCTAAAATGATTTTGTGGCAATCCTTAGGGCTGGGATATATTTTAAGATATTAATAGACTGGATGAGTTTTGAATAGTTTAGAACAAGATTAACGTAACATTTAACGTTATTTAACAACGTACCAGTGACCCGATTAAGTTACATTTTTTGTTAAAGTAAGAACTGGAAGTTTAGAGTGATTATTTAGTATTATTAAAACTGTGTTTTTTAATTTAAATTATATTATAGTTGATTCACTTGCAAATAGTTATTGCTGTAATTACCATAATACGATTAGAACAACAAATAATGAAGTTTTAGTTTTAAATAATTTTTAAATAGTAAGTTTTATTGGCAGATGACTATTAGACAGTAAGTGGCAGTACTTAACACAGTTCTTAATAAAGAAACTGGTTTGAGTTTTGTGCCTTATGAGTTTTGTACTACGTAGTATCTTCTGGGTGACATATGCTTTTTAAATTAAACGCTTTTAAGATACATTTTTGTTTATTCGCTATCCCTTCATATTTAGTCAGACTCATTGCGTATTCATATACTTACCATTTTTTATCACTTTGATTTTCTATTATTTTTAAGTTCCTTATAAATGGTTTTATACTGGGAATAAAAATCTTTTGTTAGTATTATTAATATAAATAAGATTAGTAATAAATCAAGAGTTTTGTTTAAAAAATTAGTTTATAATTATTTGTTTCTCTTTACACTATGTATTTCTCCTAATAAATAAATAAAATAAATTAATTTATAAAATGAATCGAAAAATACGGAAGAATTGCTAAATATCTTTATACAACTCTGCGGAGCATAACAATAATAATCACCGACAGTAATCGCTTCTCTGCAAGCAATTTTGTTACTTTCATTCATTTTCCAAATATAAAATAAACTCTTCGTTTTAACCACCACATTTCTTTCTTCATACTAGCTTCCCCAGCTTTTTGGAGTTTAAATTTTTTCCATTCTTCATGATTTTGGCAATCTTTTGGGCCCCAATTTTCAAAACTAAATGAATCCGAGATTGCCTGAAATGAATCAATCGGTGAATAAATTGCTTGTACCGTGTAATTACTAATAAAAGTGATACCTGTGCTTCAATTATTTACCTGAGATATTCCACGTTTTCGTTTTTTATAAATGTAAAATAACCACCAAATCAAAGGTTGGGAAAGCCCTACAGCAACTAATACCCAACCGCAATCTAAAAAGAAGAAAATAATTACAACTGTTGCATAAGTAAATATCAACACAGATTATCTCATACTTAAGGCTGTATCAGGGATTTCGTAAATCCCGTTTTTTAATCTTTCTAAAGAACACAAAAAGTAAATGAAAATTGCAAGCAATACTAATGGAGTAACGATTCCCCAACAAATCTTCCAATAAAAACCAACCCTTCTTCTTAGCATAAATTCAATATCATCGCAGAAATTCTCCAAACCTAAAAGTAATTACCGGTTATGACAACTGTTAAATAATGTAATTTAAATTAAAACCTTACCATACCACCATATTATCGCAGTTACTTCAACTGTAGTTAAAACGAAGAATATAAAAGTTCCTCCAAAATAGTCAACAATCGTTAAAACGAACTGACCTCCCTAAAATTTAAATCTTTACTACATTTTAAATCCGGGCAATAATAAATAAATTACCGGTGTAACGTAGACTAACCCAATAAGGAAACCAATTAAGGCCGTAATTAACGAAACGTGCCAGTTTTTCAACGAAGGAAAAGCATCCTTAATAACAGTAAAAGTACATCCTTGGAAAGCTACTAAACTTCCAATTCCCAATACAAATAGCATTACGAAAAATAATATTGCAAACAACTAAAAAATAAAAGAATTTATTTAAATATTTAATATTTTTAACATTTCGTTATAAAATAGATGACTAAGTACATTTGTATAGACTTAGTTGGTTAAAGAATCATGAACGGGTTTGATTAACAAAACATTCTGATTAGACTTAAGAGGCACTGATTAGACTTTATATGAAATAAATGGTAATTAAATTGTATAAAGATAAACAAAAGGTTAATTTAATTTACTGCAATTTTTGTTAATTATTAAGTTGGAAAAAATGTTTTCTAACAGCTAAACGTAAATTACAATGGTCTCAAACATCCAATTAAACTTTTGCTAGTTTACATGGCTTACGAAAATGTATACCGTTTGATTAAAAAATCGAGTAAAGGAATTTATTTGTTCCTAACTTGTAAACATCGATTTATCAAGTCACTGTATTCCCCTTGAAAATGTCTAATAACTGGACCACGGGTGTAAAAAAATAACTGGCTAGCATGTAATAGTTATTTATGTATTAAGGGCATAATGAAGCTTTTATGGCCAGAAGCGTTATTTCTAGCCCGAGGCGTCAGCCGAGGGCTAGGAAAAGGCTGTAGGGCCCTAACAGCAAGTTATGCCCGCTATACATACATTTTATGCACAGATTAAGTTTTTATGTCAAATCTATTATTGTGTAAAAATATAATTGAATCAGTACGTAGGTATATCAAGCAGCTGTGCGTATCCTTATGTGATTATACGAAGTTCGTTACTATAGTTACTATTCCAAAATATTTAATTTCAGCTTATTTTCATTGGTAAGAAGTTTACAAATTATATTAAGAACCAATCAAGTTCTACAAAAAAACTTCTGACATTTAATTGACGTTTCATTATTGCCCGTCTAACCATAAAGAGACCCTTGGGCCATAAAAAGACTTTTATGTTTAGATGAGTCTTGCAATAATAGTCTAATTATAATGCATTTGTGCATAAAAAATTTTACACGCGTCCTCATATTTTCTATTATTATATAATTTGAAATGAAAGCCAAACTCTTTAGCAGTAATTTAATTGTTACTAACATATGAGAATTATTGCATCTGATTACTATCGAATAATTAAATATCATAGTAGAGCCGTTATTTCCACTAAAGCTGAAATTTCCGAACAATTTTAAGTCATTACTACTTGTATTTGCACTATATATATGCTCTGTAGAAGTAGATGGCGCAGATTCTTTAACTGGAAACAATCTTTTTGACATTTCGATCTTGTTATTGATTGAGTCATCCACGTAGCTCTCTGCAATTTTTGTTGATTTCCACCCACCTCCACGTTTCAAAGTTAAAGTATCACCACCTACATCAACAACCATCGTTGCTCCAGTCCGTCTAAATGAGTGACCTGTATACAATGCAGGTTCTTGTAATCCTAAATATTCAGCAATTTTTTTAGGTATTGTACCAACAGTATGTTGACCTGCATTTAGGGCGACACATTTTCTATTACGGTACGTCAAGAACAACCGCAGGTCCTTACTTTTTTGAGGTCGTAGAGTCGCATATTTCCAATAAATAGCACAAGGTTTAAAAATACACCCATCGTCCGTTATTGTAAACCTCCTGGTTGTTAAATTTTTGGTATCGCGTAAGGTGACAACAATATATTTGGCCAAATCCTCCACTTTATTTAAAGTGAGGGATAGAAGCTCATCACCGAAAACAACCAAATATACCAAAAATGGTAACGACTTTGGCAAACAACCACTTCTCGTCAGGAGCTTCAAGTATAAACTTTTCCACTTGCTCTTTCGTCAGTACCTTAGCTTTCTTGAGAACATAGCGCTCATTCAGTCTTTTCAAAAACGCAATCACTTTATGATATCTAGAATTGACAAATAAAAACTTTTTTGCCTTTTAAACTAATTATAAAAGAAAACAAACCTGCCAATATCAATGTTTTCTCTAACTGATAAACAACTTTTAGCCATTGACCACTTCGACCATAACGAACTCTGACTGAATTTCTTAGACAAATTATTGATATACGCTAATACAACGTCCTCCGTCACACCAATCACGTTGTTTTCCTGTTGCCACTTTTTGAATTCAGCATACTCGTGGTCGTATCTAGCTGAAGATTTTTCAGGTAACAAACTTGCAGCCACACTTGCTGCTTCATCGATGATAGTTTGCGGCACACTCATTTCAATAAATCTGATTAGCAAAACCTAGTTCCAAAAATGCACCACAAACGGTAATTCTAAATGACATAGTAACCAACAAAACAAGTAACGAGCGTTTCCAAAGCAATAGTTCTAAGCTCATACTATTTTTTTTAATATCGAAATTTCTAGAATTTTTAATACAGTTTGATGAATGAAATATTTATTTACAAGTGTGGAACAAATAAAACATTCAACAATACACGCAAGGTAACGAGATTTACTGGCTCAAAGAGGAACTGACTCGTCTACGACTCGTCAGTTATATCCTCCATTCGCCAGTAAAAACCCTTTTACCATGCTAGTAATGTTAAATACTATAACATGTGCTTTTAAAAAATCGCATTTCTTTTTATCATTTTGCTCATTAGTTTAAAGAGCAAAATACTCATTTTTAGATTGCCCTTTAACCCAACAGCTATTTAATCATTAAAATGTATCTTCATTACAAATTTTAAATTTGTTTCTTTTGATCGACTAGGGATTCATTTGGTGTATCAACTATAAAACTCAGGTTCTGTTGATAGCAATTACATCTACGTTTTACAAGATGTTCGCTTTGAAACTCCCTTTGTGTATCTCTAGCTTAGATTTCAATAGAGCTGCAGCATGTAACGACCACTGTTGCTCTCAATTATTTTCAGAAATGGTATTTCGACAAAATAGATAATTTTCTAAAGACTTCTTAGGTGTCTTTAATTAATTAACTTTAGTAAACTTAAACATAACTATATAAAAAAACATATCGTGTAACGACCACTGTGCCTCAGTTGTTCGTTTATTTTTAAACATCTTCTATATTCTATAGTAGCGTTCTGCACCTCTGCTGTGTCACTGCGTCCCTAACAGCCACTTTTCGCTATAGTATAAACTACGTCATTAAATTCCATCCTTGCAATTGTAGTAACTACCATGTAATTTCTATCTCAGAAGATTGTTGTACATACATTCGATTCATTGAGTTATTGTTTACACGTGGCCATGTAATCTATAATTCAATCATCTTTTTAATGAATATTAATGGTCTTTCTTGCATATGGAAATTATTTTACGTGTATCCGCTAAAACTAGTTGCGTTGTCAAAAAACCTTGATAAAATTTAGGGCGCATTTAAGTTCATATTGCTTTATATAAATATTCCAGTCTGCGTTCTGAGAAAGCATGGTAAAAAGTAAACTTCCCCTTTTGTTTGGAAGGTGACATTTAACACGTGTTGACGAATTCAGCTTGGCCTCTCTGCGTTTTAAGTTAAAAATTGCACGGTCCGCAAGTCTGGCGTCTGCAGATGTTAGTGTGCTTGATTCAATTTTCGCGCCCGTACAAAATCTTTAGTTTGGTTCATTAGGATGAGAATATCGCATAAAAACTAATAAAATCCGCCCTAAGGAGTCCACGTGGACTAAGCTTGCCATAGTTTTGATTTGCTCCTACAAAATGATATAGGCTTTTGATTGGTCTGGTTCGATCTACATCTTCAGCGAAAAAACGTAGTTCCTCCGCGTAAAACAGGGGTACAAAATGTTAAAACACTTCCGATCGAACTTCCAGAGAAGATAGTTGACTTCGGTCGACATTATAGAATCACAGTTTACTCTAATTATTTAGAATTAATGAAAATTCTAAATATTGTTTCGTACAGTTTAATTGATAGTTGTTGTGAAGTGAGCTTTTGATATAGTTTAATGTTGATTAATTCAATTTGAGAGATTCGAATATACTGTACCGTTAATAAACATTTGTGGTTTGTTTATCGTGATGGACCATTAAAAACAATTATTTCTTTCGCTCGCGCTTCAAAACTAGTTCAGTTTTGTTATGAAAAAATTTGCAGACGGAGTTATAGTTTAAATAACAAATTCATGTTCTACATGCAAATAAAGATAAATAATTATCTATTTTATTGGAAGAACCCAAAGTAGCAAGTGCTATCTGTGTTTTAAATTGTTTAAGTTTTTAAAGACATTTCCGTTATTCATCGTGCGTAAATTATAAACAAAAACAATAACAGAAACAGGATTGTTTAAACTGTGTCTAATAAAGATTGTTGGTGAAATAATATGGGTGATTGAACTGTATTTGAAATAAAAATTATTTCTTTGAACCTGCTACCTTCAAACAACAACTCAAAATCATTAAGAATCAACAACGGTCTTTCAAGGAGGGGCATTTCCAATTTCTAGCAGACAAGAGTAACTTGTTTTTGCAAGGCAAATAAACAATGGTTTAGTTGGATAAGATTTAAGGTATTGTACTTTAAAAGAAATATTTATTTTTGTAATTTTTCTGTGTTTACGGATTATTTGAACAAGTGAATTTTTATAATTTTCTATAAAAGGAGAGCTCTCTAATAGGATTTAATTTTAGTCTGTTATTTTCAGTAAAATTCAAACATTCTAACTTTAGTAATATTTAAGTAGATTCATTTCCGTAATACTCTACAGATATTTGTTTGTTAAATTTTCAAAGGATTTTATGTTAATAAATTCTGATTTTGCTAAATTTCCGGATGATTTTTGTTCAATAAGATCTTAATATTTTTATGTTGAATAAACTTTAACTAAATTTTGAATCATTCTGTGTTCAATAATTTCGGAGTAACTTGAAAATTAATTACTGAATGATTAATTTGAGTTTAATAAGTTTATATTGTCAATGTTTTTTATTATATATGTATTTGACTATTTTTATTTTCTTATCATCCAATAAATATGTTTTTCAGTTTATATCAAGGATCTAAACGGAACCATATAATTATGAATGTTTTATTCATTTTTCAATCTAAAAAATTTCTAAACATAACTAAAATTTTTGTTCAAACCTGGTATATTTAATTCATTTTCTGATTAGTGAATTTAATATTTTTCTGGCTTAATTAATTATCATCATTAAGCTTCATAATCAGATGGCGCCCTTTTAGAGTTTTTATTTGAGTTTTGAAACCCTTATCTAATCCTTTTCATAAATAAGATAACTGCAGAACCAATACCTGCGACCTGAATAAAAAAAATTTGTAAGATAGAGCTAAATCTCAAGCCGTGGCAATCTTGAGCACCTTTGTTAAAGTAAGTATGATAATTTTATAATTATTATTTCGTTTGTGGATTTTTAGTGTTACATGGGACGATTGCCCTATATTATTTGACCCTAGTTTTTAATTTAAAAAATTAATGTAAAGATCATTGCATCTTCAGCGCGGATGTGTTGGATTTTTGCTCTGGTAGTTGCTATTTTTAAGGGAAGCTAAAATGGAGTTAGAAAAGAGTTAAACATCTAAGGTTAGAAACTAGACTGAGCAGATTAAATGGGGACGAGAACTAAACAACGAAATCCTGCAGTAACAAGTAAATTTTTAAAATTCAAACAGTTATAAGGTAGGACATTTTATTTTGACTAACTTAATGAGGCCGAAACACTAATTTTAGACAATTTTTTGTTTATGCTATCAAGTAAACCTGTGAAAGGAATATAAGATCTAGCCTATTGAACTCAGAAGTTTATCGAGTAATTAACGAACTATTCTGAAACCTGTTATTCTTATTCTCTGTCGTTTAACAAATTGCAAATTGCAATTATAGTGCATATCTATCCATTATGATGAATACTGATTTTGTGATAAATTCATCGATTTAGATTAAATTTGACTTTTTGATACACATGAAGAAGATAACAACAATAATCATTTTTATTTTGCAACTCATGGCGTGCTGAACATTTCCAAACGCTGGGCATTTGTAGGTACAATATTATACGTTTATTGCCAACTCTCGCAGATAATTTGGATGTACTGAATGTCAAAGACCACTTTCTAAATGTATACAGTTGAAGCTAGAATTTAGTTGGCCAATCTGATCGATAAAAACTAAAAATTGAACTTCGACGGTTGAAGGATATTGTCCACAATAGTTGTGCTGCTGTGACGATCTGAAGATTTCATGACTTGCCTTTGAAGTCCGTTTATTCTAATCATCACCGTATATAAGAACTTATTTTTCCGAGCGGTCCTTTTATTATCTTTCTGACTAAGAAGTAAATTGATATTGGCGGCTGGTTTGCTTGTTTGTTTTTGGACAAAGAGGCGGGATGGCGGAATATATCTCCTACCCTATATTACCTTTATTTCTTCATGTGCTTGACCATACTAGATTCTGATCGGATTTGGAGGAATACTTCTCAATTTCCCTACTTAGTTTCAATATCTTAACTTTCTCATTCTTCCACAATTTTACTACACTTTTTAGGGTTCCTTTTGCTTACTTATTTCTATAATAGAACCATTAATCCCTTTAGTCTAATTTATACATTTAATTATTAGAATCTTAAACAGATATTCCTTTTACTAGGTTTCTTTGGTAAATCGCTAGTAGATCCAGACTCAGTTGCTTTTAAGGTTATACCAGTTTATTTTATAAATTTTCTAAATTATTGGGTTCATAGTTGGCTTTTGACTCTATGAATTATTAAGTATGGCAATTACATTGCAAAAGACTTTGTAGTTTTCTTATGAAGAAAATTTTAGATAAACCTATAAACTCAACGATTCCGTTTCAGATGAACGAAGTTGCTGAGAATTCACGAGGGTGTAAAATACAAATTTGTAACGTTTCAAATAGTTGATGACCATTAATACGTACGAGAAGAGATTTTCTGAGTTGTCATTACTGCTTACAAAGCATTAAATAAGAATAATCAGAATGATAAAAAACTAAATAATCAATCGGTAGGTAATGATTATAATTCATACACCGTGGAACAACTTGAAAAAGTTTTTGGTACCCTACATCAGTCAACCTCAAATTGAAGTTATTTATACTATATATACCTTGTGTATTAATTTCAACTACACACTTATTTTTCGAGTGATAATTACGAATCAAACTTTATCAAACATAAAAATTACCACTTTCTCTCTCTTCTACCCTCTGTTCTTCTCCCTTGTTTCCTGTCGTCTGTCCTTTGTTCTTTGTCATCTGTCTTCTGTCCTCTATCTTCTGTCCTCTGTTTTCTGTTCTCTGTCTTCTGTCCCCTGTCACCCCTGTCGTATGTTCTTTGTCCTCTATCTCATGTCCCCTGTTTTTTGTCCCTTATCCTTCGTCCCGTGTACCTTGTTCTCTGTCCTCTGTCCAGTTTAACTATCTCGAGAACCATAAATGAAATGAAATTTTGCAAAGGGGCAGTATCGCACTTATCAAAACTCGGTTTAAGGATAATATGAAGATTTTAATAGAAAATGGTGGGCAACATGGTTTTTGTTAAAATACGAAAAATCTTTTACAAAAAATGTTGAAATGTTTTCTTAACTTTAGAACGGTCTTTAGAAGAGGTTATTTTTTGACTCCTAGGCAATTTGTTTTTATATTTATTTTTTTTATTTTCAATATTGTAATTTTTCGTTATTTTTTAATTTTCATTTTGTTGTGCGCGTTGAGATTCTCAGGCGTTGAGATGTCCTTTTTTCCAATTTCTATGGACTTATAGGCAGGCCAAATATTTTCTTTTTCAAAGAGAAAGCATGGAAACTGTATAAGCGTTACAAATGATTTGTAAAATGCTGAAGTAGTACTTTTAATAAATTGGCAGCTGGTTGATATGAAGTCGACCAATTTAGGGTACTGGGGTCAAATTTTCTTCCATGAATCAAAATGATCAAACGGTTATATGTTGATATTTCTGACTATAGTCTATAGTATTTTCTAACGTATTGAAAATCTTATCTAAAGCAGAGAATAAGTCGCGTTACCCCATTATTTTAACTGCCGTATCACCCGTTACATCGGGAGGTTTTCAATCGAAATTAATATTAAGGAATTTTGCTTTAAATTTATCTTTACTTTATTTGTCCATTTGGTGATTAGCGCTAATGGGTTAAGTCAGGTCACTAACTATATATTAATCAATTTAAAATGATACATAGTACCTACTGTCAATAATATTTTTTCCTAAAAACACATCTATGGTTTAAAAAGAAATGTTCCACTACTGGATGACTTCAAGTGCCCAATATAGGAGGAAGTCAACTAAACATTAAGATATAGACTAACTTTTTAGAATTTCGATCGGATATCAACTTAAGTAGGCCAATTTTAATTTTATATTACTGAATTATTTCCTTTAGATCGGTTCTTGTCACATTAATTCATTTATTTTACTATGTCACTCACGAACGTAAACTTTCAACTCAATATTTTTGATACATAGCCCTTACTTGGGAAAAAATGGTTGGTTACTGCAAATTACAGATTTACAAAGTTTAATTTAATTTTTCAAATTTCCAGAAGATACTAACGACTATGGTAACGATTGCGCTTTGACCTTAATCCTAGACAGTTAATAAGTATTTTTATATGATATCCTATCCATGATCTAAGCAATTCACTTCAAATAATTGTTATTTGCTTATTGAAAATATTAGTGGAATTGTTTTTGTTCAAAGTTACTAAATAAAGGCCCACAGTCCAAAATTCATGCAAGCATTTCAATTCAACTTTAAAGTATAACCCGGACGATTCGACTGAAATAGATTTAACGTCCCACTTCTACCCGGCTGGGGTATTTTTGACAAACCCTCAATCGAGAAAAAAACCTCAATTTGAAAAATCCCCAAGTGAGAGAAAAGACTCACTTAGCTACCGACAATCTTGGTAGATTTTTTCGAAGAGATTCAAACAGTTAAAACAATCTGTGTAACGGTATATTTTCTATCGGTCTCAAATATGTGTAATTTTGCATGCATATTTATTGAAAAATCTAAAGTTCGGTCCTGCAAATCTATATTTTATTTGTAGCTAAAATTTTGTTCATATAAACATATTTACAAAGTAATCTTTTAAAAGGTTGTTTTTGAACTTCCATAAAATCAGAAGACGTTGAAGTAATAAATTATGTCCTTAGTTCTTTGCTTTTCACGTGTATCCGCTAAAACTGGCTGCGTTGTCAAAAATCCTTGATAAAATTTAGTGGCGCATTTAAGTTCATACTGCTTTATATAAACATTCCATTTTGCGTTCTGAGAAATCATGGTAAAAAATAAACTTCCGCTTTGTTTGGAAAATAACACTTAACACGTGTTGACGAATTCAGTTTGGTCTTTCTGCGTTTTAACTTGAAAATTGCATGGTCCGCATGTCTGGCGTCTGCAGATGTTAGTGTGCTCGTTTCCGTTTTCGCGCCCGAACAAAATCTTTAGTTTGGTTCTTTAGGACCAGAATCTCGCATAAACACTAGTAGAATCACCTTTGCCGACTCGACGTGGACAAATTCTTGAAAGATTTTGATTTGCTCCGACAGAATGATACGGACTTTTGATTGGTCCGGTTCGATTTACATCTCCAGCGAAAAAACATAGTTTCTCCGCGTAAAAGAGAGGTCCTAAATGCTAAAACACTTCCGATCGAACTTCCAGAGAAGACAGTTGACTTCGGTCGACATTATAGAATTACCGTTTACTCTAGTTATTTAGAATTAAAGAAAATTCTAAATATAGTTCTAGTACAGTTTAATCGATACTTATCGTGAAGTGAGCTTTTGATACCACTTAATTTTGATTAATTCATTTTGAGAGATTTGGATATACCGTGCCGCTAATAAACATTTGTGGTTTGTTTTATCGTGATGGACCATTAAAAACAATTTTTTTTCCGGTCGCGCTTGAAAATTAGTGCAGTTTTGTTATTAAAAAATTTGCAGACGGACTTATAATTTAAATAACAAATTCCCGTTCTACATGCAAATAAAGATAAACAATTATCCATTTTATTGGAAGAATCCAAAGTAGCAAGTGCTACCTGTGTTTAAATTCGTTTTAAGTTTTTAAAGACATTACTGTTATTCCTCGTGCGAAAATTATAAACAAAAACAATATCAGAAACAGGATTGTTTAAACTGTGTTTAATAAAGATTGTTGGTGAAATCATATGGGTTATTTTAACGTTTCGGGTGATTGAACTGGATTTGAAATAAAAATTATTTCTTTGGACCTGCTACCTTCAAACAACAATTCAAAAAAACCATTAAGGATCAACAACGGTCTTTCATACAGAAGCGTTTCCAGTTTCTAGCAGTCAAGAGTAGTTTGTTCTTGCGTTGCAAGGAAATAATGGTTTAATCAGATTTCGATTTATAAGATTTAAGGTATTGTACTTTAAGAAATATTTATTTTTGTAATTTTTTGTGTTTACGGATTATTTGGAAAATTGAATTTTTATAGTTTTCTATAAAAAGAGAGCTTTCTAATAGGATTTAATTTTAGTCTGTTACGTTCAGGAAAATTCAAACATTCTAACTTTAGTAATATTTAAGTAGATTCAATTCCGTAATAGGTACTCTAACAAATATTTGTTTGTTAAATTTTCAAAGGATTTAATGTTTAATAACTTTTTGATCTTAATAAATTCCTGAATAAGTTATGTTCAATAAAATCTAATTAATTTTATGTTGAATAAATTTTAACTAAACTTTTTTTAATTATTCTGTATTTAATAATTCCGGAGTAACTTGAAAATTAATTACTGAATGACTAATTTAAGTTTAATAAATTTATGTTGTCAATGTTTTTTTGATTATATATGTATTTTATTTTTTATTTTTCTTATCATCCAATAAATATGTTTTTCAGTTTATATCAAGGATCTAAATGAAACCATATAATTATTTATAAATGTTTGATTCATTTTTCATTTTAAAAATTTTTAAACAACCAAAATTTTTGTTCAAAACCTGATATATTTAATTCATTTTCTGATTAGTGAATTTAATATCTTTTTTTGGCTTAATTAATGTCATTAGGCTTCATAATCAGATGGCGCCCTTTTAAAGTTTTTATTTGAGTTCTGAAACCCTTATCTACTTCCTTTTCATAAATAAGATAACTGCAGAACCAATACCTGCGACCTGAAACTAAAAAAAATTTGTAAGATAGAGCTAAATCTCAAGCCTTCGTAATCTTGAGCACCTTTGTTAAAGTAAGTATGATAATTTTATAATTATTATTTCGTTTGTGGATTTAGAGGGTTACATCTGAAACTATTACAAACATAAAATTTTCGCGATTTGCCCCAACAGAGATCATATTATAAGTAAGGCGTAGTCTAGTGCTAGAATTTTCACTTTTTTTCAAAAAACGAACTTTCCCGACATTCAGCAACCGTAGTTACGAATTATTATCTTTAACTATAATCAGAAATTCTAAATGAGATTTCGACACAAATAAATTGGTTTTGAGACACCGGTTGTTTTGTTTAGCTTACTATAAACAGCCTTGTTGTTTCAATTACATTGTTTCAAGATTTAATTGCTTACCCAGGGTAATACATCGAATTTAGCGATTGCATCTGGATAAGACACAAATGCAAGTTGAACTCCTCCAGAACTGACAACATCTCTAACATCGACTCCTAGTTCGTGTGCTAGATTTCCCAAAATTCCAAAAATTGTTATTCCAGAAAGTAACGACGCCACTGTGTCCAAAGAAGTCACTATCAAAGCATCTCTAAAATTAAAATTTTTAAACTGTTATATAAATATAAATCGAGTAATAATATAATAAATATATAAATATAAAAATGCAAAAATAACATACCTGTAAATATTATGCTCAAAATTATTGTAAGATGAGTACATTATGATACAGCCAAACCCAATTCCCAAGGAATAGAAACATTGGGTTATTGCATTATACCAAACCTTTGCACTTATTAATTCTTTCCATTGTGGCTTAATAAAATATATTATACCATCTACGGCACCATCGAGGGTTACCGCTCGAATACATAAAGCAGCCATTATTATATAAGGGAAAATTGCAAGAAAATATGAAGCTTTTCCTGAACTTTGAATGCCTTTTGCTGTAACTATAAAGGTAGAAGCCCAAGCAATTAATAGAGAAAGAGTTAACCTCCATTCTGGTAAGCCAATACCATCATCAATATTAGTTTTTTCTTTTAGAACTTCCTTCCTAAATATAAAAAAACATTTCTTGTTTGTTATTACTGTCGAAGTAATGCAAATAACGAGCATTCAAAAATTAGCTGCTTCGGGTTACCTTAGATTCAATATTGACTTGATCTAGTTATTTTTGAACGATCCTTACAAAAATACTTACGTAAACCAAAGTGATGATGAGCTTGCTGAATTATTTACTTCCGTCATGCCAATATGTCCTGAAGGTACACAATTATATCCTTCATCTTCCCACTCTGGTTTGCATTCTGACCAAGGTAGATTGGATGTGAATGAATTTACCAAGTAAAATAAAATTAATGCCATTAAAGAACAATAATAAGTAGCTACACATATTGAAGAGAATAGTTGACCATATCCTACGCCTATAAGGAAAATCTCACTATCAAATTTAATGTTAATGATGAAATCAGCAACGCACAAACCTTTTAAGACAGGCGATAGTGTTGAAAACATCCCTATGTTTCCCTTGCTAGAAAATTGTCCTACACACATTTCCATATAATATAGAGGTCTACCGACTAGAGTTAGGACTATTATGTATTGGAGGAGAAAGGCCCCTCCTCCATTTTCGTACGCGGTAAAAGGAAACCTCCATACGTTTCCAAGACCGACTGACATGGCAATGCAGGACATAAGGAATTCTAAGTTGTTGCCCCATGTTTGTTGCTTTTTGGGTTCTTCCAATGACTGGAATTAATAAAAATTAAACCTTATTAATTTATCTACTGTAATGGAAGATGCATATAGAATTGTTGTGCATTCATTTTATATTAGCTTAACAACTGATCTCTAAGGCCCTTGAGGTTTAAGATTTTTATTTTTACAACGTCCAAGTTCGAAGTGTCAAAATATTCTAATCTAAACTTTTTTAAACCTAAATTGTTAGTTATTACAGTTTCAAACTTACTCTTACCTTGAAATTAGTCATTTTGATGTTTCAAAGTTTTAATATCTTACACTAATTACACTATCGAGTTTTTCCCTATTTTCATAAAATACTACGGGTTGAGTGTTTAGAAATTTCAGTTATTTACAGTTTTTCGAGATGTTAAATTTTAAAGTGATTAAAAAGTCTACCAAAAGTTCAAGATTTCCAAATCCTTCAGCCATTAACGCTTGGAAATCTTTAGTCGAAGTGTTTGAAATTTTAAACTTAAAAATATATTTTATGGTTTCGATCAATAGATTAATTTTTGTACTTTTTTAAACAATCAGGAATACGTTTTATCTAAGTCATTTTTGTCAAATGATAAGACGATGGCTCGTTGAGTCAGTTATAAACCTAAATTTCTTTACGAATCGTATGAAACCCATTTAACGTTTTTTTTATTTAATAATGTACTTAGGGAACTTAAAATAACAGATATTTCATGCTGGACTTCATGCAAACGATTAGTCTAGTTATTTATGGAAACATAAAAAACTTGATGATTTTTAATGACTATAATTACGTTTAACATTCAAAGCCATCTTCTTTCTCGAAAAAGAAACGTTTTATATGATTCATGACACACTAGAAGCCGCAATTAACTTGCAAAAAAGTGACTCAACCTGACAAAAAGTGACAATTGGGGGGTGGCATTGTTGGACTGGAAAATTTAATCCTGGGTCAAAATCACTAAAAGTATACATGATAATGCTAGAAGATAGTTTCTTATCTGGAAAAATGTAAACACACGTCTTAAATGTGCTTTCCAAAGTTGGCGTTTCTATGAGCAAAGACAAAGACTTGACAGGAGGGACCACTTTAAGAAAATACCCGGTGTTTGACGAATATGATCAGAATTCTAGGAAGTACAAAAAAGGGATAAGACCAAAACTAAAACACTCGAAATGGACTGTAGGCACAGAAGCTGTGCTATTTTAAATATTCAGCACATTACCAACGAAGAAGTAGAGTGAATGCTAATAGAAGTAGCAATTATACTAGTAGGTACAATAGACTTCTCCAGTACCTATGAGCACCTAAAAAGTATGGATGATGATAGGTGTTTAAAGAGAATATGACAAGAAAAATATGAACGCGCGGATGGGTAGATAGTATATGGACGTACAGAAAGTGTGGGTAAACATAATCATGACACACTGTCAGATCAGATTTTGCACCAGCAACAAACCAGCCAAAACTAAATGAAAATGAGATGACTATAGCTACATTTCTCCTGATGATCTGACTGTTAGATCATATTCAAAGATATTTGCAATATTAAAGAATAAATAATTCCTTTCCGCAACTCGTACAGCAAAGCAACAGCAAATGATTAAGGTAATCGAATCTACCTGAGATCCTCGTTTTGCAACTCGTACTGAAAAGATGCAGAATTAACATCTACCATGACCATTATCGCAACTCGCTCTCGTAAAAATATTTTTAGTGAATATGAAGTGAACCAATGACAGACGGTAACTGAATCATATAATAACTACTGACAGTCACTCAACATCAGATTCACCTTATTGTTGGCACTTTGAAGTTTTTCAGCTAGTTACGAATATCGCACACACGACGATCAGTTCGCCGAGCGGCACCGATCGTCATCTTATGCTGGCAATAACGATCAGCGGATATCACAGCGTAAAGCATAAAGCACACTGATACGGCCCGAATCGGCCGCATCGGATCGGAAAAATGCCGATGAATGTGTTACATGCTTTTATATGCCAGCGCGCACACTTGAAGGATTGCTTTGGAGAGCAATCATCGGCAAAAATCCTTTCCGAGCCGATGCGAGCCGTGTCAGTGTGCTTTTACACTTCCGGAATTTTAGAAATTAGTACACTTTAAATGTTCGTTATTTTATATGCTATGGGCATTATTATAAGAAATATTTTTACAATAAATTATTAGTTTGCATTTGCATCCTATATTAATTTATTTAGAAACACTTCAATAACTTTAACACTAATTAATATTAATTCTCTTCCAATAGCAATCATTGTGCTATGATATAAAAATAACTGCTTTTATGTTAATATATTGTTTATTGGACAAAAATGTATTTAAGTAATATTGTTTATTATTATAAAACGAACCAAATGAATTTTATTATTGTATGACCCTAATAAAGTGCATGCTTAGCGTGACAGTTTTAAGAATACAAGTTTTAGGTGGGTTGTTATCAATATTTTTATTGTAGTTAGGTAATAACAAATCTTGTTCAAAGCTCGTCTCTATGTTTTAAACAATACTAATAAACCGTTTATCATGAACATATGTACTTTAATCACCTCTCCGCAATTCTCCGTCGTCAAAAACTCGGGACTAGTGTGCTTATGACACCCGGCTTCGGAATTTTTCCGTACGGATGCTGATCAATGCTGGCCGATTCCGGCCGGATCAATGTGCTTTATGCTTAACTGTTTATCGCAGCCCGCCAACAGCCCGAGAATACACAAGGTCACACTCGGCTGGCTGAAAATATTTGCGGGAGTTTATTCTTTGCTGTGATATTAAGTTTTGTTATTTTTATTAGCATCCTGCGAAAGCAGAGAATATTTAAAGAACTAAAAGCATTAATTTTTAAAATCTAAAAATACGGACACTGAACAGTTTTAGTACATGAAAATAATATGTTTACGTTAGTTTAATATCTTGTTTAAAGGACATTTTAAAAAATGAGATGTTATGAGCGTATATCTCTCTGAAAGGTTAATGGTACTCGTATCTTAAGTGAAAATAAGATACTTTAAAATGGTTTAGATCATATAAGATTATTGATCAGATAATTACTCAGCCTCGCAAAAAAATAAATGTTCTGGCCTAGGACCGTGACTGTGGTATTCATATGTATTTTTGACGCTAAAAACGAATCCGACCTCAGAAAAGCACATATACCCTCAAAATCTTGCGCTAGAGCTAAAAACAACCTCCAAAATGGTTGAAAACCGCAAATGTTTTATATTTGGAAATAGACCTCTGCTATATGGCCTAGAACCCTCCTCTTTGAGCAGCTTAAACCACCCCAAAATGGGTCAAAACCACCCCTTACATTCAATACAATACATACACGCAAAAAATGTAAATTTTGCGCAATATCTTGTATTTGGAAATAGACTTCTGGTATATGGCCAACATCTCCCTTCCCTCCTTGAGGGGGGTAAAACCACCCCAAACTGGGGTATAACCACCTCTTACATCAGGGTACAATAAATAAATAGAGGCAAAGAAAATGCATGCAAATAAATACAGGCAAAGAAATAAATTCAATAAAACCCCGTTAATCCTCTAGTCCCAGTCCCTCGATTTACGATATGTCTTCCTTTTATTTTCAAGCGATCTGCGTAATAACTACCTTTTATGTACTTAATGAAGTACTAATAATTCTGCCTTTTCACAGACCAGCAGTACTCCGCCATCATATGCTCATCCATATTCCTTAATCATACCGTTCCATTTCTATTGTATTCCGGTGGAACCGTTCCTCTTGTTCGTCGCTGTATTCCCGTAAGTTATCTGGAAAGTAGTCAATGTGAGAATAGAGGAAATGTAACTTCACACTCATATTACAACCTAATTTTTTATAACTTCCAACAAGCCTGTAATGGTTTCTTGGTAGTATTCTGATTTGTGTCGGAAATTTTTTACCACTTCCTTAAAACTCAACCAAGATTCCATCTCAAGTGCAGTCATTGATTGGAGACGAGGGTTGCATTTTTCAGTAGTGCATGCAATCTTCGTCTCCAAAACGACCGTTACATTCATTTCCTCCATTCTCACCTTGACTACTTTCCAAATAACTCAAGAGATTACAACGAAGAACAAGAGGAACGGTTCTACCAGGCTATGAAAGAAATGGAACTGCGTTATCAAGGAATATGGCCGGAATGGGACGTTTCGGCGAGGCCGATTCGGCGCGACCGATTCGGCGCAGGCTGTTCGGCGAAAGGACGTTTCGGCGCGGGACGTTTCGGCGCGAAGACGTTTTGGCGCGAAATACCTAATCATAAATTTGACCTTGCTTTAACATAAACCATCTATCTTACATGAGACTTTTTTGTCTCCGCCTAAACCTGCTTACGTGATATTTGAACGCTGCCTAACTTCTATTTATGTGGAAGTTAAATTATCCGCTGCTAGTCTTGACCGAATACATGTATTAGAAAGAGTACAGCAAAACCTAAACAATATGAATAATCACGCCGAAAAGTCCTTGCGCCGAAACGTCCTCGCGCCGAAACGTTCTCGCGTCGAAACGTCTCCGCGCCGAAATGTCTTCGCGCCGAAAGGGCTGCGCCGAAAGGGCTGCGCCGAATCTGTCGCGCCGAAATGTCTTAGACCGTATGATGGCGGATTAATGCTGGTCTATGAAAAGGGAGACCAATGAAGTACATATGAGGCAGCCAGTACGCAGATCCTTTGAAAATAAAAGGCAAAGATGTCATAACTCGAGAGGCTATAGGATTAACGGGGTTTTTGAATTTATTTTTTTCATGCATTTTCTTTGCCTCTATTTATTTGCATGTACTTTATTTTGCATGTGTTTATTTACTGTAACCCTGATGTAAGGTGTGTTTATAACCCCAGTTTGGGATGGTTTTACACTTTCAAGGGATGGGAGTAGGGTGTTAGTCATATATCAGAGGACTATTTCTAAAAACAAAACATTTGTGATTTTTAATCATTTTTTGTATTTTAATCTAAGGGGTGTTTTGGTCCATTTTGGGGTGATTTAACTCCCTCATGGAGGGAGTTCTTGACCATATACCAGAGGTCTATTTCTAAATACAAAACATTTGCCGCTTTCAACTATTTTTGCATGCATTTATTGTCACCATATGTCAGTAGTGGTTTTATTCAAATTTGGGGTTGTTTTTGGGTCTAACGCAAGATTTTGAGGGTATATTTATCTGCTGGTCGGCTTTTCTGAGGTCGGATTCAGTTTTAGCGTCGAAAAATACATATGAATATCATAATGACGGTCCTAGGTCAGAACATTTTTTTTTGTGGGGCTGTTTTATTAATCTTACCCCACCCCGCTGGCATTATATATATATATGTAAATGAAATATTTACTTCTCATTAGTTGTCCAACCTAGAAAACGACATATCTTTTTATTTAAAAACATCAGATTTTTAATATTAGGTATATAAATATTGAACTTAAAATGCTGTTTAAAAATACTTTATTGAACATGCTTTTAAAATGATGTATTTTATATAATATAAAGACGTTCTAGAAATATTGAGTGAATATTTATCTGACTGTTTAAATATATTATATTTTCACAGTAAACCGTTCAAAAATGTTTTATTAAATGAAAAGTAAGTATCTAGAGATTTTCACACTTCAACGCGTTTTACATTGTAAGTTAAACATTGATGAGCTGTGTAATATTTATATAATCTAATATTTCCTAATATAATCCTAAATTGGAAATATTTTTGAAAATGTACGTTAAATATTTACAAAATATAGGATTTAAACCTAAATTGTTTGCTCAAGATGAAACATTTCTAATCATGCAATTTTTTTATGTTAGGTTTTATTTGCATTTTAAATGTTAATCAAATATATATTTTTATATATTAGTTTTCTAATAGATTAAAAACATTTAACATATATGTTAAATTTTTATATATTTTTCCAAATATCTGTTAAATATGTATGAAATATAAAGATTCACAAAATATAAATTATTTGATGTAAAATAAAGATTTAATAAATTAATTTTCTTATAATAGAAAATCATTTAATATTTAAAATAAATTTTCAAATATCTATTATACATAGTATACTGTAGGGAATATTGATGAGGTGTGTAATATTTGGAAATATTTTTTAAAATATTTGTTAAATATTTTTAAAATTTAAAGATTAAAATGTAAATTCTTTGTTGTATTTAGTAAATATTTTTATCATGCTAAACTTTAGGTTAAGTTTTATTTGTATATTAAATGTTTATCAAATATACACCTTAAAAACATTTAATTTCCTAATAGATACCATAAAAACGTTTAAGATATATATGTTAATTTTTTTATGTATTTGACCAAATATGCATTAAATATGTTGGAAATATAAAAATTCAAATATAGATTATTTGATGTAAAATAAAGCTTCAGTACATGTACCTAACCTTACACACTAACTCATTAATGAGTTTGTTAGAAAATATTTCTGTTTGATTTATTTTTTTAGTTAAGTTTTTTATTCTTGGTTATTTTCTCTTTAAAATAGTATAATTGAAAAATTCGATGCGTACCGAAACAGACTCCAGACTAAATATTTCACACTCTCTTGGAATGACCTACCTACCTAACTAGTAAGCAGATATTCGTACACTGCACCCAGATTTAGGTGAGGTATAATTTCGCATGCGAGTTTTTTGCACAGGTGCTTATTATAATTATCTATAATGAACAGTAATAATAAATTACAATAATTCGTAATGCGTCTGGTAGCTAATGACAGGTTTGATCAAAGTCTTAAGTACTACCACCGAAGCACATTTTTGCTCAAACTAAAAAAAACAAAAATTGCGAAGAGGTTATCTCATAATAACATTATAACAATAAGGTAAACGGACTACAACATTCTTGTAAGGCAATCCTTATGGTATGGCGAGTTCTGGAAAATTTTGACTAGTTTTTTTGAACCGACTGAGAGCTGTGATGATGACGCAAGTTTCAATGCCATTTCAGATGCATTCTTATAGATACAGTATTTATATATGTTTTTATTATAACAGATTAAAAAATTTATAACTGTAATCAAATGGGAAAACATCAATGTTGTTTTGTTTGGGAAAGCTATAAGTAATAAAAAAAATCGAATAAAAATGTCGAATTTTCATAAATTATACAAAAATGTCGTACTACTGGTTTTAGTGACAAATTGAAGCTAGTTAGAAAAATAGTCCTCTTTGAGTCTACCATTATAAGAAAAGAATAAAATTTTGACTATTCTGTTACTAATGACTACGTATTGTTGTTTAATGTTGGCTTATAGTGTTTTACCTGCAGTATTTCATTTTTTATAACACTTTTTGAATGAATCCGATAAGATTTTAGTAAATCATTTTAGTAGTTGAGTCATTAATTACAGAATTTTAACATATTAACGTTAAGAATCACCTATTAAAACAATTTAACAGCTAAATTATGAGTAAAAATAAAAGATTGAGCAAACATATAGCAAAAGCATTCAATATATTTACCAAGTCTGAGCTATTCGCCTTTTTTTCTATATCCAAGTTGATATCTCCATTTGAAGTATCAAAAGCCGGATTTATCTGAAAATATAAAACCACTGTCACAGCCTGAAATGTGTCTGAAAATACATAAACCTAAAGCTTTCCAAGCAGAACCAACAAAAAGTTCTTAAGCCCTTTTTAGTTTATTCACAATTTCATTAAGAAATTATCAGTGAAAAATTATTTAAATTAATTAAATTTTTTTCTTACACTCATGATGATACTTTCTGAGATAGTTCTTGATTAATATAGTTCCCACATAATAAAAATTACAAATTGCATGGATGTATCGAAAAGACGTAATGAAATTGTATTGATTAATTAAATTTTATTGTTAGTTATTATTAATATTTATTATTTAATTAGTACCACATTTGTTTACATTCACTTTTACAGCTTTAGATGCATGCAATTTGATATCACTCAAACTAACGTTAATAGATAAATAAACAGGATCCTAAAGTATAAAATGTTTTCAGTATTGTTTTTTTATAATTATATAATCGTTAACTATAACCTGTTTGTATCGTTATTCACATTTTTTATTTAATTATTAAGTTATTAGTATTGTCTTAGTTGCGGTATAATAAATCTAAGAAACGAAAATAATAAAAAGTCATATTCATGTACATTTGATAATGAAAGTTACCGTAACTTTCACACTAAATTCGCAGCAGGTACTTGTAATTGCAATTAGTTAAGATATACATAACAATTTAGGATAACAGCAATCAGAACGATATATTATGTATAATCACACGTTTAACACAGAAATAGGGGCATTGCACTTAATAGTAACAATAACATAGAAGTTCTAACTACTCGATTTTGTTACTTCTATTTTTATTTTCTGCATTTTAAATTTATTCAATATTTTATATGCTTGTCATACTTGTTAAGTTTCCTACTTATGATAGCGATGTATCGTTCAGGTATTTCCAAAGTTCAAACAGATTTCCACCTGGTATCTGTAATTGCTGTATTGACTACTTCCTATCTATTAAGCATCAAATATCATGTTACGTGGTTAGTTACTTTTTTCAATTCTCAGAACCAATTAAGGACATTAAGGTTACTGTTCCTACCAATACTGTACAGATTTCAACCCATATGTGAGCTACAGACACATCTCTCATAGTGTTTAGTGTTGCATCATAAGGGTTGCAAAGGTATACAGCCACTTTTCGTACTGGCTTTATTCGTCAAAATTCAACCTTTGTATAGTACATATATATACAAGTCGACAATAAATAATAAACAAGAAACTCAAATTGCTTATAAATCAGGAAGTTAAAAATTAAACCATTACCCAGATTAAAGTTAATGTACATACATTTCAGTTTGAATTATGGTTGTATATTTTGCATTTTGTGTAATTGAAACATGATGACACCATATGCATTTTGGAGTATTTACGTTTTTCCTTTTAAGATTGTAATTTAATTTTTTAGAATAAATAAAGATTTTTATATAATTTGCTAGTTAAATTATGTAAACATAAGTAACAAATCTTCCTTGGCTTCGGAATAAAGCATTTAGTTTTCGAAAATATTTCTGCATTAAATGCGCCGTCAGTCAACTAGCCAAACAGGAAAGAAATCAAAACCAAGAATAAAACCATAAATAGAAACCATAATAAATAATGAAAATAAAACGCACAAGATACAAAAGAAACAAAGATAGATTCATTCAGTATATATAATATAATAAACAATAAAAAAGCTAAATAATAAAAAATCAGGCATATCGGCATACAAATAAATTGAATACGTTAAAATTATAGTAGTTCACACAAAGATCAGGTTGCAATTAGTTCATAAACATCTCCTTTACTAATAAACCAATATGGACAGTAATTATTTAATCGATTAAATTAAAAACAAATCATTAACATTAATGAACAATTAGATTGAAATATGTAAGTATTTTATAACAATATAATTAAACAGTTTTTAAATCACTAAAATTTAAACAGTATCAATCTATCAATATTATATTACTACTCAAAAAAAACTTCTAATTATAATACGTACGATGAACGCATGTTCTGCAGAAAAGGTATCTTTAAACTAAATCTTGCAACAGTGTAGCGTTCAATTATTTCCAAGTCAAGTTCGGAGAAAGCCTGAAAGACAATTAGTTAAAGGGTTATCATCATAAACTAAATCATACCAAAAAAGATGGTTTTAAAAAAAGATGTCCGGAGGAGTACGAATTGTCTCTTGTATGGCAGGTTTGATTTTTCTACTAAGCAAATAGTTAATAGAAATATGTCTAATATAATAAGTTTTAGTAAGAATACCTGGGAACCCAGCGATTAAATTACAATCAAAGTGGATTTCCTGCGTGTTTTTACCTGCATAAAACTAAACTTCAACTAAGTAAATTCGCAGGAAATATTTTAACATATACCCACTTAAAAGCTCAACGAGGGAAATTATGTTCTAAATTTCACAGGTGAATGGAATGCACATTACTATTTGTTCCAAGATAATGCACAGCAAAACTGTTAAAAGACAATCCAAAAAAAGGTGATAGGCAAAATTTACCAAACCTAAGCATAACCAAATATGAAATGGTCAATAAAAATGTCTAGTCAAAAGCATGACCAAATTAGAAATGACAGAATTATAAAGTAAAACAGTAAGAAAAAGTTTTTTTAGAAGTAAAATTTTAGGCTAAATGCTGAGGTGCAATCGAACTGGCAAGAAGCCAACTGCAATAAGATTCATTTTGCTTTGCTTAAGCCTGTGTAATGTCATGTTTTACTTTTATAAGTTTTTCTAATTTGGTTTGTAGATATGTTCGATATTTTAAACCCGGTAATTATTGCACACCTTACACCATATCGTTTGTCTGACCGTTGTCGGAGTTACGGCTGAAGACTGGGGGCCTATCTCCATTTTGTTACATAATTCATTTGCTCATTTAGAGATGATTTTTAGAGATTTTGGTATTGATTCGCATGGCTTGAGGAACCCAGAGTGCAGTGTCATCAGCATATTGAACTAAGCGAATCAATGGATCGAGACGTATAGGAATGTTGTGACAGAAAAATATAAATAGTAGGAGTGAGGCAATGGAGCCTTGGGAAACGTCGGCTAACGGCGCCGTACAGCCTGGATAAAGCTTCATGTATTCGCACGCGGTGTTAGTGGTGGGTAAATAAAATATGGCTTTGACAAATTCTGTGGGGATTTCGGCTTCCAAGAGCTTATGACCAAGCATTTTTTATCAGACCTTGTCGGAAGCACGCTCGATCTCGAAAAAGACACAGTGTCAGAGTGGTTTCTGCTGATGGCGCCAGTAACGCCGGAATGTAGTCGGAGTATTAGGTCTGAAGTTGACCTGCCAGAACGAAAATATTTATTGTAATAAACTGGATACCTTCACTCTTTAATTTTAACATACTTTAAACATAACTTTTACTATTTTATAACAAAATGTATCACTATTTATTTTATTATAGTGGACTGCTCTCTTAAAGTACTCGAGCAAGGCTGAATTACGGTTTACATTTTTAGCAGAGCACTGCTCTCTTCAGCGATGCGTACAAGAATGACATCTTTAACGTGTGAGCAAGAACGAGTATATTTACTACTTTACTTTTTAAAAATGATATAGGATTGCTCTGTTGAACAGTATTTAATAGAATGACTAAAGTCTTACCGTTCCCTAAGCCTATATACAGGTATTTACATAATATACTTAATACATAATACATACATAATCACTTGTACTACAATTTAAAACTATTAAAACTACAAAACTAATTTCGTGATCTTGAAGTTGGTTTAAGATTTATGTAACTTATTTGTATAATTCACGCTTTTTTAAACCTTTATAAAGAGACCATTTTAAGTAGTCAAAAAAAAGAAAATTTATTTTGAAAGATAGTTGAAACCAATAATTAAAATAAAAATAAAAACAAAAATCTTGAAAATATCTAAACGTCTTATCTTCATTTTTATAAAAGTTAATTTAGTTAATTGTTACGATCAAATGGTAATAAGAATATTTTTAGTAATACATTATAATTGCGCAAATTATTTTCTTACTTGTTATGAAAACTTTTTCTGTAATTCTAAGACAAAAATCGTATTTGTTTTAAATTATTTAAGTGTAAGTCATCAGTAAGTACCAATAAATATACAAGAAACTATCAGTAAGAATATGTTCGAGGAAGAAAGAGTTATACGAGCAAGTAGCACTCTGCGTCCGACGTAGTGAAGGATCTTCATTTTAGCATCGCTGCTCTGGTACCCTCTCTAAATATTGCGGAAAATCCACACGTTTATATGTCTAATGCAAATAGTGCTGTATACTCTGCATCCAGTTTATTAAACGCTTTTATTTAACTTACTTTGTGTCATTTCCTCCGTAAATCCTATCACAATTATAAATTAAACAAATTTAAACTTTCATGCTGAAAAAAAGGGAAATAAAAAAAAGAATTTATTCTTCTTAACCCCATCTATCCAAAATGTGAATTTAAAAATAAATTTTGAATCAAAGGGATTTGAATATTGTGAGACTTTGATAAAAGCACACGTGATAAAAGAACAACATTGTGCTGTGATATACGCTCCTTGTTATTATACCACCATGCAATGACAATGACGACCGGCAAGCCTCGGCGAACTGATGGCGGTGGTTGTGTGCGATATTCGAACCTACCTTAACAACTTCAATGTGCCGACAATCGAGTATACTGTATATTTTTATGCTGTGATAAAAGTAAAATAAAAACAAATAAGAAATTCCCGCGTTTACATGGAAAACTGATTACAAAACATTATATTGCATGGGAACTTAGTACATTTTTAAATAGAAGCGTTTTTATTTTTTTGTTATTTGTTTTATTACTTCGCAAATCTTGCAGCACAAAATACGATCTGTATCGCTAAACTCGGGTGTTCGGGAGACCACACGACGTTCACCCATAAAACTGTCTGTCTTCTACCCTACCCCTGTAAAGGGCAATGGATGAAGCTGTCAGATTAAGTGTGTGGTGGAGAAATTCGTGAGAATTCTCGACGGTAACTCATACCGATCAGGGGGAGTCCTGGTAGATGAGACCGGTGTGGGCGGATTCGAATCTCGCTTGGGATAAGGTCATTTATGGTTACCAAGGAACCCGCTGCTTGACCGAGGTTATTTATGGTCACCAATGGAGCCCGCTACTTGACCGAGGTCATTTATGGTCACCAACGGAACCCGCTACTTGACCGAGGTCATTTATGGTTACCAACGGAACCCGCTGCTTAACCGAGGTCATTTATGGTCGTCAAAGGAACCCGCTGTTTGACTGAATCTCGAGTGCGGAGAATCGAAGTGAGGTTTACCCTGCTTTTGGGCTAATGGGAAACTAAGGCCGTCAGGTAAATGTGCTTAGGAGCTATCCCGACCACCCTATTATCCGGAATGCATCCTGGTACAGTGATTGGGAGAAGCTCTGAAAGCCATTACACTCAAAGAGAGTTGAAGCGAATACATATTTCTTTCTCTTGCCGGGTCTCCAGGTCGAAGAACACAAACAAGGTGTCTTGTTGTTGCTTTGTGTTCCTCGGTCCGGCCGGCTGTATGAAACAAAAATGGTTTTCGGGTTTATGGCTCTGACAGATCTTACAATAGATCTCCCCGCACACGTGGGCCTGCTTCCGGGTCTTGAGGTTCACGGTTTTGAAACACCCCTCGCATTTCTGTACTTCCCGGCACATTTTACCTTGATAGTTCTCAAAACATGTCTGGGTTCTAAAATCGCGCCTGCAGTCCGGACACCTAATCAGCTGCGCTGTTCTTTCGCAGTGTGGAGAGCTACCACAGCATACACAGGACTTCTCGCATCTATGATCTCCCTTGTTGTTATAGGGTACATGGCAGTGCTCACAGAAATAGCCGCAGGTAAAGGCTGAGGTCAATGATGTTATGACGTTATAATGGTGCTCTTGATACAGCAGATTGATGTTCTTTGTTGTTGTATCATAAGCATCATTATTAACAACCCCCTCGAAGATAAGTGATCGTCCTTTCGTACCGTAGCTATATACTACTATCTTGTAGTCGGAGGCCAGGAGCTGTTGGAAAAGCCTTAATTCGTTGACCCCGGCTCCCTCCGGTGGAATGAAGGCTACTCCCGCTTCCTGCATCATTTTCTCGGCCTTTATCTTTTGCACACTCTGATTTTGTCGGATCTTCTTGTAATCGGTACTACTATCTGCGTGATCAGTCATCGTGTCATCTGAGCAACCACTTCGATAATCGTTTATCTCATTTTTTCACTTTGACCGTCACTTTAGGAAAATTCCTTAAAAGATAGAGAGTTGCTATCCATAACTTTTTCCTACATTTTTGATGCTGTATCCGTGTCTTGGATTTTCAAAACACCGTACAAACGAACTTTTAAGTTCGTTGGAAATAGTATATTATTTAACGAGCGTGTAATAATATAATGGTTAGACGCAGATGCAATACTCCGTATACCTTCGACGTAGGGCTACGTCTAACTCCGTGAATAGTATAAGGTGACTTAGGTCCCAATTGAAATCGTTATATCGTTAAGAATACGTGCCGGACGGGATTCGCCTACTGCCCTACTGGGAGCGTCGCGCGGACGATGTCATCGTCCACGCGACGTTTCCCGCGCTTCCCGTGCGCAGGAGAGATAGTGAAATATTTCTGGGTGTGTCGCTGCATTTGACTCAGATTATCTCAGCAACCGTGAGCGCAACACTTTCATTATGTTATCCCTAGAGAGTAGGCAACTTTATTAATGAACTACGTGACTTGTGAACTGTCAGAAGAACTACGTACTGTGGAGAGAAATAATCTTTGGCAGTGATATCTACATACATTTGGCTGTTTATATCCTTAGGAAGGTAGGACTCGCATTACGCATATCGCAAAACGTCTACCTTTACAGTTTTTCTCTTCCTAAGACTCCTTTTTGTGGAAATGGAAAAGTTGCCTATTGAAGGTAGGCAACTGGAAATAACGGGCATCTTCGCGGCTCCACGTTAATAATCGAATAGAGTAGTCTGATTGACAAGCGTTAAAAGCTAGTAATTACTCCAATTAGGTGAAAGGACTTTCGTTTATCTGCTAATTATCTAAGATTATCCACGAAAATAATTAAAATTTATTTTAATTAAAACTCTTAGTCAAATACGCAATTTGATTCAGATAACACTAATAAGTTTAAAACTAATTCGTTAATACAATAAAAATTAAAAATTGAATATTATATATTATCTTTTACTCATTTCAAAAAATTGCTTAATTTCGCCAATGTTTGGAATAATAAAATATGCGTGAATTTTATTAAGAAAATAAATTAAGGTCGTTGTCTCTTGCAAAGCGAACAATGAATATCTGTAGCTTTGGTTCCTGACAGTCAATATTTGAAGTACTCCCCAACAGATGGATTGGCAGACGTTGACCTCTGGCATGACCAGCTCGGTTCCAACAAAGAAAAATAAAAGAGTTTATGCAGTGCGAGTCAAAACTGAGGAATAAATTCGATAAAAGGGAAAGTATTGATTTTTTGAAAAATTCCAAAAACAGGTCAATTATGTTTTTGGAGTTTGCACTTTTTCACATAATATTCGGATATACAGGATGATGCGTTTAAGTGTGGTGACTATAGCACTTTCCCATCTTCATAATTATTTTTTCAAAAGTTATGTAAGGTAACAAACTTACCATGCTGGCAATTGGATGAAGCGTCAGCATATGGAATAAAAAATGGAAGTTGCTATTTAAAAAAATGCCGATGACGTCATCACACTTACACGCATCACTATCTTTATATCCCTATATTATGTCAAAAAGTGCGAACTTTAAAAACAAAATTAACTTTTTTTTAATTTTTCCAAAAACCAATACTTTTTCTTTTATCGAATTTGTTTCTTTTAACTCGCACTGTATAGTTACGTAGGCTACGGTAACCAAACGAAGTTTTTAGATTCCAATCTAAATTTACTGTTTTACGTATTGTAAATAATGTTTACTTTAAAAAGTAAAGTAACAGTCCTAAGGCTAAGTCCGCAGTTCAGCATACTTATCAAACAAAAAGGAACTTCGTCAACGTTATTGAAGTTAATGAAGTTTCTTACTAATAAATACAGATATTTATCGCTGCCTTGTGTCAGTAAGACTGGCCTACATTAAAAAAAATTGTTTCTTGAAAGTTTAACTTTTGTTTTCGTCCTATTGCGGACAAGAGTCTGGGCTATTTGGGGGTAGTTGCATATTTAATTTGAAGGACAATCCTGAGTAAAACTACAGTGACCCAGAATATGCATGAGGAAGTGTTTTTAAGTTGCCAAAAAAATGTGTATTGTAATGACCTCTGTTGCCCTCGACATGTACAGTTAATCTTAGACTATTTTCTAGTTTAGTTCTCGAAATTTAAAATAGCACAGTAGTTTTCGTTGATACCGCCGATCACGTTACCATCTCTCCCGGTATAGAGACACATTGATGAGTGGCAGTGCCACTAAGTCTTCCATCGGTACATTTTAATTTTAAATTAAATAGTTCTATTACAATCTATATCTGAAAATATTAAGTGATCTGTGTTTTCTCGTTACCATATGTGTGAACACATTTTTTAATGACAATCCAGCTCGAACATTTTTAACCAATCAAATTACAGAATTTTTCAAATTAGGACCAATGAAATTAGTTTAAATAGTGAAAAAACCACTAATGATTTTTTCTCAGTCAAAAAATTTATGTCAAAATGAAATGTCAGGTATATGCACCAACTAGATAACGTACTGTAATAAATAAAAATTTTTTGTCGATGGATTGTCAAGCCGAATTCAACTCGTGGTCTAATCTTTTCTTGCAAAATTTGTCATTTAAGACATTCGTAGCTTTTGCTTTTGGAAAATTACACTCGTCTTCTTCGTCGACTCGTGTAATTTTCGTTGCAAAAGCTACTAGTAAAGTAAAGTTTATTTGAGATTCAAAAATCCTACATTAAAATTACATAAATCATTATTTCATATTACATAGAATCTCAAGGAGGGAATTCAACAGTGTTGTTCTTCCATTCCCCCCTTGTGTAATTTAAACAAGATAAACAAAATAAACATAGTCGAATTGTACGTAACTCTTAACGATTTTCATATAATTTATAATAGCAGTGATTTGAAAATTTGAGGGTAAGAACAATCATAGTAATACTATTAATACTAATCATGATAATGAAATAATGGTATGATATTAATGACACTTATACTAACTAAAATAATTAGACATTATATAATTTACACATAATTTAGACTTATCAATTATAATTGTTTGCAAAGTAGTACATCAATGACGATCTGTATTGCATTGCTTAATCAGTGCTCTTTTGAATTGTTTAACGGATAATATCTTGAAAGATGAAGGTCCATCATTGTACATTTTTGCGATATCGTAGGTAAATGATCGCTTGTAGAATTTACTATTATGCTTGGGTATAGTCAGCAGAATATATTGTGTAATTTGTTCTATACCTTATCTTATTGTATAAATAAATCTTATTGTATAAATACTAATTTCTAAAATGACAAGTTTTGTCGGAAAAAATTAGACCACTTGTTAAATTATATATGAAAAATTCTTTTGTTTTGTTGTAGATGAATTATTTGCTAGTGATCCCTTTTTTGGTTGCAGGAACGACAATTAAAACTTTCTAATTAATTAAGATTTTCTTAGATTTAATCACGAGACCAATACGGACATTTTCCTAAATTTTACATAGGTATGTATATAAGCAAAAATTGAGTAGCTATTGTATAAAATAATTTTTGTTCAACGCTGGTGTAGCTGTATTTTCATTTGATTATACATTTCATTTGAATGTCATTTTGGCTCTTTCTGGATTTTGAGTCATAATTAAAAGTTAATGCTTTGTACTTTATTAAAGTTAAGGTCAACTTTTGCTTGAGTTATTCAATTTATATCGAATCTAAAGGCGCCCAAAATATTTATTTTAGAATTTGTATCCCGTTCATATTTCTATGCCTCTTTTTACAATTTACAATTTAACAGTTGTGATATGGTAACTGTTGTTGTTGCAGGTAAGTCAGATTTTGATACGATTCATACTTGTATTAAAGATAAGACCTATTACTCGTACATATACAAAAAAATCTTACAGACTATCAGTAATACATAATATCATAATCACACATAATTATAATTACTATTATTCCTATAGTTTAATAAAACACAGCCTAGAGCAAATCGTGCATTTAGAGGTTACTTTTTAACGTACAATTCTTATGAAAAGTCATTAATATTCTTTTAAGCTTTTATTGTAAGAAAATTAAGCAATTTCTTTACATTTATTTCCCTATTATAAAATAAGTCTTCTGTAGTATCCACGTCATTTTTTTCTTGTCATCAATCTCTTGGGATTTTTCTAATTTAAATCTTTTCCATTCATTACACGTTTGAGCGTCGTTAGGACCCCAATTTTTAAAGCTCAGTGAATTCAGAATTGCCTATAGATAAATCTATGATGTCATTTTAAAAAACTATACCTTACACCTTTTACCTGTTTGATGCCCATTTTTCTTTTTCTATAAATATAAATTAACCACCAAATTAACGGCTGTGAAAGTCCAAATGCAACTAAAACCCAACCGCAATCTAAAAAACAATAGCTCATATTAAAAAGATTGATTTGAATAAATAAACGATTTGTATACTTAAAGCTAACTCAGGGTACTCATATATTCCATTCTTTAATTTTTCCAGGGAGAGTAAAAAATAAACAAAGATTGCTATTAACACTACTGGAGTAATGATACCCCAACAAATTCTCCAGTAAAGTCCAACTTTTCTCTTCAACATGAATTCAATATCAGCACAAAAGCTTTCAAGACCTGTAAAACTAAGAGTGAAATCGAAAGAAATGTAGTTATTTTTAAATACTTACCATACCACCATAGTATAATTAGGACTTCTGAAGTGGTCAAAACGAAAAATACAAAAGTTGCTCCAAAGTAGTCCACCATTGTCAATACAAATTGTCCACCCTAATTTATGTAAAATTTAAACAATCAATTTTAAATATTAGTAGTGTAGATTCTTACCGGTGTAACATAAACTAAGCCAATCAGAAATCCCATTATTGCTGTAATTAGTGATACATGCCAATTTTTCAAGACAGGAACGGCATCCTTGATAACAGTGAAAGCACACCCTTGGAGAGCTACCAAACTTCCAACTCCAAGCACGAATAGCATTACGAAAAACAAAATAGCAAATAACTGAAAATAATGTAGTCATAAATTAAACTATGGTTGATGATTTTTCGCATCTGGTATCTTCCGCGATACCATATGTGTAAGCATATTTTTAAATTAAAATTTCTTTGTTTTATTGGTAGATTAATTAATCGTCAGTAATCCCTTTTTAGTCACTGTAACGACCATTGTCCCTTCTCTAATTAATTTGCAAAGAGACAAAAGAGTGAAGTTGGCTGGCCCTTTGTTGAAGGTCATAAAATTACCTTTTTTTGCTTACATACTATAAAATAGTGTTTCTTAAGCAAAACTCGAAAATACAATGAGATTTTGTAGAATTTGGAAATTAAAACCGAAAACACAATTCTACACAGACATACAAAAAATACAAAAATGTGCAACTAATGAAAAGCCGACGAAGTATTTAATGGAAGATTCGATTTAAATACGGTAAATAATAATAAATGTCAATTTTTCCAATGGAGGGGCGGTATGCTTGATAACAATGAACCCTTGATGAATCAAAATTCGATTTCCAAGCACGCATACCATTATAAAGGATGCAAATAGTAAATAGCCAAATTTAATTAAATTTTGAAAGTCGCTGTTTTATCTTTTTATCCAGGCTAGTGACTAAAAAAAACCCAATCAATGATGATTGATTAAAATTAATTATGTTTGTATTTATATAGAAAGAGTGTTTTGATGTATGCTTTGCAGTGCTTGCACTTATTTAGAGTGAAGGATTGCTTACAAAGCAATCAGCAACATTAGCAATCTAAACGTTTGTAACAAATTTAAATGTTATTAATACAAGTTTTGTTAACACAATTAAATGTTACAGTTTGGAAACCAACAAATCTCAACGTTTTGAACAGACAATGAACGTTAAATCTCAAGATTTCAAAATTAGGAGCTTTTAAAGGTTAAAAGTTGCGAAACCCTTCAATTCTAAGTTTCTGGGTTTTTTAAATTTGAAACTCGGAGACCTATAAAGTTTTAAAGGTGTAAATAGGTTGGTTTTATGGCCTTAATGACAAACTGAAAATATGTAAACTCTCGAATTTCAAGCATAGGAATTCTAGAACTATGAAACTGTAGAGTACAGATTATTTAAAATATTTATGCTACAAAGTATAAAGCGGTTTATTACAATAATGGCCGGTTTCACAAAGCTTGATTACACTCAGATTAACTTAATTGTGATCACATTTAAAATCTAGAAATATAATTGGATAAAATTCAAGGTCTGTTAAATCTCAACCAATAAAATTTCTGAACTTTAAATTTGACCTAATGACCTAATGACAATTATAATCAGAATTTAATCAAGCTTTGTGAAACTAACCACAAGACTATTAAATTTCGAAGCTATGAGACTCTACACAATTGTAAACTATGAAACACCGAAGACTTGGATTTCTCAATCTGACTTCGAAAGCTTTGAGGATTAAGCTTTGAGAATTTAAGACTCTGAATCTTTGAATATCTAAAGCGGAAACTCTGAGGATTTTAGGTTTTCTATAGTGATGTAGATCTCTGAATCTGTCGTACCTAGGTAAGCTAGCTACAAGCGTTTGATAAGATTTTACATGACCGATTGTTATTTATCAAAAATCAAATTCATCCACACAAACTCGTCTTAAATGAATATTTGATTGCAATATACAGGGTGTGACTAATAACTATAAGCCACACCTCGTAATGGAGGGTAGCTGTAATGATTTAGAACATATCTTCCTTATCAAAATACGGTCGCTTCCTGCTAGTTTTTTGGAAAATCGCATTTCAAATTTTAAGTAGGCCCGTTGTAATCACATTAATTAAAAACACTAAACAAGCAAAAAACGGTCTAGGAAGGCAGAGAATTCTGGAAATTTTGAAAGCTCTATCCTTTTATGTCCCTCTTAGTGTAAATGTAGTACGTTTCCAAAAAGTGGACGATTTTAAACCCTACCAGCAATTTTGCTGATTTTATTTTTGAATTTAAAAGATGTTAATGACCATGCATTTATGTTATTGCAGTAATTAATCAGTAGGTTCAAAATAAAATTCAAAAACTACTTACCCATGGCACAGCGTTAAACTTAGCAATTGCATCGGGATAAGAAACGAACGCTAGTCTAGCACCACCTGAACTAATAACTTCCGTCACATCAACTCCTAACTCATGTGCCAAATTTCCCAAAATTCCAAAAATTGTTATTCCTGATAGCAATGATGCTAAAGTGTCCAAGGAGGTTACAATCAAAGCATCCCTGTAGACATACAAATTATTACACACAAATTTATCAGTAGTTAAGGTAGTGTTTCTCACCTGTAAATATTATGTCTAAAGTCATTATACGAGGCATACATTATAATCGAACCAAACCCAATATTTAAAGAATAAAAGCACTGCGTAACTGCGTTATACCAAACTTTCGAACTTGTTAATTTTTCCCATTGAGGACTTATGAAATACATTATCCCATCTGCGGACCCATCGAGCGTCACTGCTCTAATTAATAGAGCAATCATAATGACATAGGGAAAAATTGCAAGGAAATACGAAGCTTTTCCGGAACTCTGAATACCTTTTGCTGTGACAGCAAAAGTTACGATCCAACTAATAAAAAGGAAACCGGTTAGTCTCCATTCTGGAACTCCAATACCATCATCAATATTTGTTTTTTCCTTCAAAACTTCTTTTCTAATAAAGATAAAGTTTGTAATGTGTTAAAATGTTGAAATTGCTATTTATTACTTACGAATACCACAGTTCCGAAGAACTTATTGAGTTAGTTATATTAGTCCTGCCAGTGTGCCCCGAAGGGACGCAATGAAGATTTACTTCTTCCCATTCTGGTTTACATTCGGCCCATGGCAACTCAGATGTAAAAGAATTTACCAGATAGAATAGTGTTATCGCCATTAAAGAGCAATAGTAAGTTGCTACACAGATTGTGCCAAATAACTGGCCATATCCTATACCTGAAGAAACAATTTTGCGTATGCTTCAAAATTTTTGACTAATATATTTTAAATATGTTGTTGCATGAACAATGGGTTTGACAACGAATGTTAAGGAATCTATAAATACAAATCTGACCTTTTAGTGCTGGGGCGAGTGTTTCAAACATTTTTACATTTCCTTTGCTACAAAACTGTCCAATGCACATTTCCATAAAGTATACAGGTCTTCCAACTAAGGTCAAAACTATTATGTAGGGGATCAAGAATGCTCCTCCGCCGTTTTCATACGCCGTGAAGGGAAAGCGCCATACATTTCCAAGGCCAACTGACATTGCTATACAGGACATGAGAAATTCCAAGCCATTGCCCCATGTTGATCGCGTTTCTGTTGGTCGGAGTTCCTAAAAGACATAGAAAGTTTCTTTAGATTAAATAAATTTTTTGTTCGCATATACTATAAATGATTTTATACAATCAGTAGCAAAGTTGTGGAAATCTTTTGCTGGGAGAATATTCGATCGACTTAAGCGGATGTTTCTTCACAAACTTAATTGAAATGAGGCATCCATACGTTAGGGCTTCTACTAGAATTATTCTATATGTAATAATCCATATAACATTGATATACTGGTCAATTGCATGACAATTTAAGAATGTTAAGAAACTTAATGATGCTGTTATTTAGCCAATTGATTCCCGCACCTTCTGCATAAGTAAAACTCTTCAATACTAAGATAATGATCACAGCTTCTCGAAGTTTCGATTTTCACTAATTTTAAAACTACCAGCACCAAGCTAACTCCGTTTTTTGCTCGTTTTCTTAAAGAGTCCATTGTCTTCTACACCATCTACAAAAGCGTTTGCCGAATTGCAGCCCTTTGAGGTCATTAAGATTTTTTGAAAAGAATTATGGTGTACGTTATATACTCTAATATGGAGCACTTAAATCCGGAATTAGATTCTATCTAGCACTCTTGGCTAAAAAAACATGATGATGGAGAGCATTTTAATCGAGTTTTATAGAAAATAAATTAACAATATTCACAAAAACTTATAGAGATTTGATTTTTTTCTTTTACTTTGTCTTTTATAGTCGTTGAAGTAATCAATGTCTAATAATTGCCAACAATAGTCTGATCTAAATCTAGAATCTAGCATAGATGTTGTAGATTTTTAATGCTGTTTCCATAGTTTATATTTTTGCGAGCGATAAACGTAACTAAGCACAATAACTTCCTGTGGAAAACAAATTTTGTCTGTACAAGTATTAACTTGGTTTCAACCGAATACCAAGAATTCAACGTTAAATAGAACTGTCTTTATTTTTAGATATTTCTTGAAATACGAATATTTTATATATTATATACCAAATTAAATTCAAAACAAAGCAGAATAAATATCTGCAATAATGAGATCGTTGAAACATTTACTACTAGCCGTAGTAGATATCTATAAGGGTATACAATCAACAACTTAATCCCACAAAAGAGTGAGATATTTAGGGTCTCATCTAGACCAACGACTGACATGGTAAGCTCACATTCAAGCTAAGAGAAAACAAATCAATCTGAAACTGGAACAACAGTACTGGTTTTTTACAAGACGTTCACAACTTTTAGTAGAAAATAACTACGTATCCCATATGTAACCGACTCAATGCGAAAATAGCCAAAAAATATCGCAAAGAATTACCGGGTCTAATAGATCAGTTTTCTGACTAATCGCACGAACTCACAAAAAATTGATCCATGGACCAGACGAACATAACTGAATCGATACTAAAAGTACCAACAATGGATGATTCCTTTCTTCAAGCTCAATAAGTGTTATAAGCAGTGTGCATTTTATATCTCTAAACATGCAAAGTTCCTGCATGTAAATATGTTCAATTATTAAAGTAACACATGTCAGATGCATTAACAACCATGACAATTATGCAACCAATCTTATATGATAGCTGTAAGTACAGTGTTTTAAGTTGTGCTCATTTTCTGTGAATTGTTAAATGCACGTATGTGAAATTACTATGTCACACAACGATAAGAATTAAGTAATTTATTAATGCAAACGCATTAGTATTTTAAAAATAATAATTGTTATTATTTCGTATAGCTTAATAGGCAAATATTACATACTCAACTTAGTATTAATGAATATGAATAACAATCCTAAACGTTGACAAAACAATTTACAAAAGCTATTCAAAATGTCCTTTAAATTATTTTTGTCAAAATTAATTTTTCTTCTTTCCTATACATTTTGAATAAGGTTATTAAACTTTGTTTAGGAAGTAATTAATTTATTTCTTGAATCAGTTGTCAAAATAGGTAAGATTGGTTGCAACCAATCTTGCAAGTTGTCAAGTTGTCTTACAAGTTGTCAAGACTGTCAATACCTTTTACGTGTTATTATAATAATTGAACATGCAAGTTTCATATCCAGGAAATCTGCATGTTATTGTTCAGAGATTTAAAATTCACTTAAGGTTCGGTTGTCAGTTCGGAAAGCAAATGAAACAAAACTTTGTCGGTGTTTAATAAGAATTACAGCACTACGCAGTGTAAGTGCAGTGAACGGCCTAAATTTTTGCGTTCAATCGACACAAATCTCCGTATTGGAAAACGTTTTTAGAAGGGAAACTCCGTTGACAAATCTCCGTCTGGTACGAGGTTCATTAAAATTATTTATTTTTACACTCGCATAATTTAGCCTGATTGTACTACATCGCGTTTAAATTTTATTCTAGGAGTGCTGGGTCAAGGAAACGCGACTATGCTGCTTCACGACAAGCTGTATATTTTAAGAACTGTCGTTTATGAATCTTCTACATAAGATTAATACGAAGGAAAATGAAATAATTATGTTTTAATATAATGTGTTGCTTTATTTGAATACCTATAGCGTGACAATTTAAAGTGTTTGTTTTGCAAACACAAGTTTCTTACAGTATAATTAAAGTACTGTGTTGTGCGATCAGGAAATGATTATATAAAATCTATATCGTATTTGAGTGTTTGTTCCAAAGGTTTCTGTACTTCCCAGTGACCTAGAAGGTTAAGATTTGGTTTGAAGTTTCCTGAATAATGGGCATCCGAGAATAATGTAAAAATGTGCTGTATGATTCATCATAAACTTGCAAAAAGGAACCGAATGAGTGACCTTAAACAAGCCCCGTGCTACTCCAATGGCTTAAAATCTAGACGCTGTCATTAGTTTCTTTAGATTCCAACGTCGCCTGGCGAAGGCAAGTTTAAGTAATAGTGTATTTAATATTTCCCAGTTTTTTAATTTCTATATTAAGATCAACGCGTAGGAAAAGGATGAAACATTAATTTTCAATAAACAGGTTAGAAGGAGAAGCAAAAATAAGTAATGTCAAACAAAAGAATAAATAGTGCTCGTACTGTTTTCTCCCTTTTACTTGTAGAAAGATTTCTGTTCTATTCATTAGTTTTGTATATACCAGTGGCAGACTTACAGTCCGTATTTATGATTGTTTAACTCACTAAATTCCCTATGTGCATTTTAAGGTTAAAAGGTTAGTCGAAAAACTATTGAATTGTATACCATCCAGCATTGACTAATATCGTTGTTTGAACTTCGAACCACCTATATTTTTATAGATTCTTAGTAAGCTTTATATCAAATATTTACCAAATCAATTTTGCTGGGCTTCTTTTCTATCACAAGGTTGATATCCCCATTTGAGGCTTCAAAGGCTGGATTTATCTAAAAGTATTAAATTATAATACCGCCCTCAACTCAATTATGGCAATTTTTCTTACACTCATTCTGTTTGTTGACTAAAACCGACCTTTTTCACATAGTCCCAAAGAAATGCGACGCAAAACTAAATTAATTTACGAGAAAATCCTTTTATTGGTATCATTATAAACATAAAGATAATTATGTTTTTTGTGAAAATTTAAT
This sequence comes from Agrypnus murinus, assembly GCA_929113105.1. Classification (NCBI taxonomy): domain Eukaryota; kingdom Metazoa; phylum Arthropoda; class Insecta; order Coleoptera; family Elateridae; genus Agrypnus; species Agrypnus murinus. The sequence goes on from OV816025.1 coordinate 16,657,051, forward strand.
CCGTTTAATTTCACAATTTATTTTAATTCTTGCACACATGTATACGGATTATATTATTAAACCTATAAACACAACAATAAAGTTATAAATCCCAGATGAATTTTTTCATTTCATACTATTTTAAAAATTTGCTTGTATGTCGTTGTCAATTGTTTATTCATACTAAAATATAAGAAGATGAATTTAGTTAATGAATAGGTACAAAATCATATACCAAATTACTGTATAATTTTCTATTACATAACATAATTCTAATTGGGAATTTTTCTTTAACTATGCATTAGGGGTTATTAAAATTGTTAACATTTTTTCCGAAAAAGGTCATTAATAATATTTTGTTTGATTTTAATGATTGTTTGATATATTCGCAAATAGTGTATTATTCAACGGGCATATAATGATGGCTATTACTCACAAGGATGAAGTTTACGACACTCGCATACCGCTCGTGTCGTAAATCATACAAGTGAATAATAGCCATTATATGCAAGCAGAACACTATACTTTGTCCACGACTATTAAATATTTTTAATTAGATTTATACTTCAAAATACTTTTGAAAATGTATAAACGATGTTGACGTTTTAATTTAATTAATGAGTTTTATATGCCATGAGCCATTGGTTTTATACAGCAGCCTACTCGAAAAAATGTTAAAAGAAACTAAATCCTATTAATAGTGAATAATGATGTATTAATCATCGCTAGTAGTGATTAATGATCAATCACCGCTAAAATCACTTAATAAATGCATATTTATTAAACATTTAAAAGGTAATAATTTACACAATAAGTTTATTAGTGTTATAAGTCGTAAATCGTCCTTAGAGTATTAATTAAAATTAGTATTTAGTATTTAGGCCTTGAGAAGAACAAAACATTTTATATATGTTCTTGGATATTCTTCTTGAATTCTCTATGGGTTTAAGTTTCAAAACTATGGGTAGAGTTTGTTACCATAGAGAAAGTAGCAGGCACGTTATCAAATCTGCGCGATTATGGCGGACATAGTTCAGCTGTTGCCAGTATCGTATCAGCTTAGAATGTTCTTGTCTGAATAATAAACGACTAAATACGCTAAAACTACTTATTAATTACAAAGTGGTGGAAGGAAAATAAGAATTTAGCAAACACTGATGATAAACCATACAGCACGCAGGTATAAAAATATGACAACAAAGCGTCGCCTGTTCAGAAATATGTTGTTGCTACGCAACGAAAGTACACATTCACAAATTCGTTTGTGCGCATGATGACGAGGTGTACCGATTTCTACCCAAGCAGTATCTAAGCAGCAGTAATTGAGATCGGAACTTTACTTGAGTATGTGTTACGTAATTACAACTAAATGTATGACTTCATAGGTTTAGTTACTCCAATTTGGAATATTTTAGTAATTATATAGTTCTTTCTACTATTTATTGGAACTATGCAGTTCCATTACTTCTAAGTAACTTTTAAACTATGTGGAACGGTATTGCTACTTTGTATAATTACTTGAAAGTGGTATTATGATTGTAGCAGTAGCTGGCCTAAAGCTGCTTTAATGTTATTAAAATTTTAAAGCAGAACTGAAGTGAGTTGAACTGAACCATTAAAGTAACGGAACCTTACAGTAGTATTGTAGGTAAAATTTACGTTTTTGCTACCCAGAAGAATCACTTGAAAGTATAACAACAACAGGAACTTCTATGCTAATTTTTTTCCATATTTGCAGGATAGCTATTTGCATCCGACCTCAACATTTTTCGGTCTGGACATTTTAAATGTTGAGACCAATACAAAATATTATTTTGCTCCCATTTATCGAGAACAATGGTTGAAGTATGTATATTCCCTTTTTTTCTTTGGTTGTCACAATCTTAAAATATGCCGTATCTAATTATTAAGCAGCAGTATAAAAAATATAATGTTCGGAGTTAAATGTAAGGTTAAACTTAAACGTTTGTAAAGTTCCAATGGGAACTTTGCGGTGACACAGTGAGCACACTAGAAAATAGCTACGGAAACGTTAACTTCGTTTTATAGTAAGTCACTTCAAAGTTTCAGAATGGTTTAACTTATTTTATACTACGTGGTAACAATAACCTTGAAGTAGATTTTGTTTAGTCCCAGTTACTCATCATTAAGTGACACAAACTTTAGACACGCATTTCACAGTGAAGACTACTTTAAGGTTGTTTTTTTATTACTGCTACATATTTACTTAAGCAATTTTGGAGGCTATTAATCAATTTGTAATTTGTTATAACTGTTAAAAGTTCTGTTTTAATAAAAATATCAAATTGATGCCAAATTGTGCATTAGAAATGATATAAAAATGGTTTATGTATGTGCATCAACTTATAAATATTTATATTTTATTAAAGACATTTTTTATTAAAAATATATTTAAAGAAAACGCGTTGTTATTTTTTGATCTATACCATCATCGCATTTAACAGAAAATTCCAATGTTGCTAAATTTTCTAGATACCGTCCAATTTCGGAGCCGGTTGGTTTCACTACATTCACTTGAAACCAATCTTCTAATCGTTCAGTCACTTGCTGCGGATTAATTTTTATAGCATGCGAAATGTCCAGAAATGCTTCAAAACCAATGACGATGAAAGCGATTTCCATAAAATTTCCAAAAAAAACCCTTCCTGGACTCCAAGGAATGGAAAAACTACTCTTTTCTGTAGAAATTCAGTATTAAAAGTTAATATGCTGCCTCTGTGTAATACATCATTATAATAATAAAATAATAATAATTATTGCTACAACCTATAACCTGGAAACCAGGCCCCAGAAGCTATAAAGCTTGTGCTGGAGGCAGGGGCGATAGTTATTATTACGTAGGTCCAACATGCGGCTGCAGTCGACTTACAATGGAACAACGCAAATCCCACATTTGTGTCACAGCTAAGAAAAAACTGCAAAAAACCTTAACCAGATCTGCCGGTAGCAGAAATCGAATTGGTTCGCTTGAGTGAAAGTCACAGCGCGCTAGACAATACACTACCAAGGCTGTAATATAGTGATGTATATGTATAATATATATTATATAGATCTATATATTATATTCTATTATTATATCTGTGATAGGAAAACATTTCAATTGGGTGGGAGGTTTAGGGGTCCGTGGAACTGAAGAAATTCCTCAACCCCAAAAAATTCTTTTAGTTGTGACCTTGGCGTTTAAACCTTGACCTCCGACCTAACGTAATCTAGCTTAGCCCTATCCTAACCTAGCTTTGAAAAAAATGGTAGGAGGTAGTTCTAGAATTAACATAACCTTGGACTTGAAGAGTGACCTTTGAAACGAAGGTTTTTTGCCTAACTAAATAAACAATAAAATGCCCCGGGATTGGGCGACATTGAAACACTCGTTTTTCGACCAAACTAAATAAACAGTAAACTGCCCCGCGATTGGTCGACAATTGAAACACTCGATTTTCTGTACGATAAAATAACAATAATAAACAAAGCTTAAAACTTCAAACGAAGAATTCACATTACTTAAACTTAATTTAGGACACAAATTACGATACTTACTGTATATCAAATGCTCAAAATTGCCGGCTTCAGATTTAGCTCTTTCTTACAAATTTTAAATTTCAGGTCGCAGGTGTTAACCCTAAAAGCTTCTAATTAAATGATGGATTCAGGAATAAATAATAATATGTTGGGCGCCACCAAAGCTGAGGATGTTTTTATAAAACATGAATAAAATTTAGAAAAAGCAAAGTTATCAGCTAAGGAACTAACATCCTTATTAATTTTGACGTTAATTTAATTAAAACATTAATCAAACAATAAAAGATCTTTATTAGCCAATGAAAACAAAAACATCAGCAGTCCGTTTTGCCAAACTATGTCAAGTAATCAATTAAATTTAAAATCTGTATATTAAAAACAAAAGAAAATGGTACATACAATGCAAACCAAAATAGTTACACATTAATAAAAAATAGCAAATTCAAAATACAAAACACATCAAAGAAGTTATACATTAATGAAGATTTGTAAATTCAAAATATAAAACTATCAAATTAAAATAGTTATTGTTTCAAAAAATGAATAAAATTTCGGGATCCCAAATGATTAAATTTTACCTAACAATACAATATTAATAAAATTAAATACCTTAACAATTTTTCATCGTCCAAATTAGTGTTCATACCAAAATTCCTTTCACAAGTTGAAGGATTCAAACTCTTGACAATCAAAACACCATAAAAGCTTTAAACAATGCTACAATAACAAACTGCTGGGCTGTAACAATGCCGGAAGAAGTCTTCTGGATTTTAAACTAAATGTTATTAACGAGATTCATCAAACCTTAACATAATTGTTTTGCAATAACTGCCTTCGATATTAAATTCTTTATTATTCTTCTGACTGGAACGGTACTCGAAATTACTTGAATGTTGCTCAAAATAACTGTTGAAATTATTATAATTCGGAAAGACCAATGTAACGGTATGAAAATCCCCTTTTCTTATACGTGGGAATTAACACTGAATTCTAATGACAAATGCCAGGCAACTAAACCATTCTTCAATAAATGAAGAATCATCAAATAACTATATTTAAGCGATACTGTAATACTGTATTGTTATTCGAACAACTCGAACAACTAAACGGCACTTTAAATAGTTAATTTGTTATTTTATAATAAACAAACCGAACGGTACTAACATACTCAAACGGAAAATTACTAAATTCACTTAACGGGATTTAAAATTGTACCTCGCCGAGGCACAAGGCCGCACAAAAACTTTAGCTAGACTCTCTGCAACTATATTCTATAAAGATCGAAACTGAAGTCAAGTGTGTCTCGGACCAGCAACTCAACGGAAGTGTCCGTCTTCTTAAAAACTGCAGGTTATATTATAATATACTGTTGAACTTTAAAGGGTGCAAATCTGATTATGCACCAATCGAAAAGACGCCTGGTCCCATCTTAGCGAATCAAAGCATAGTAGTCCACGTGGACTCGATAGGGAGAATTTTCTTAGTTTTTACTATTAGAATTTGACCTCAAAGAACCAAGTACTACGCAACTAGTATTTCATCGGGCAATCGGTGCAATACAGATGTTGTTTTCTCAAAACTGCAGACGCGTCAAGTTGAATTTTTTTTAAACACGTAGCCAACATGAAATTCGATAAAGGTGACTTACAATAAATTTATCATGAACCATATTTAATAGTTTCCAAGATTTTTAACAAAGAAGCTATTTTAACCAATGTATACGTGCGTAAATAGAATACAGAAGGAAATAATTTATTGTCCAAATGCTTTTATAATTCTAAGAAAGTTCGAGACAGCCTTTTTTAAGATAAGTTTTATGGGGTTGTTTATATCAAATGCTAACACAAGTTATATTATAAAAAGAACGTAAATTTGCAGAACCGGACTTAAGATTTTTGTAAATATGTAGATAAAACTACATTTATTCTGAGCTGATAAAAATATACCGTTACACCTTGGGAAAAAGGGAATGCAGAAAATATAATCTTGAGATTTACCTCTGAACCGTGACCTTGAAGTATAGCCTTAAAACGTGACCTTGGGCATAGAAAAAATGGTAAAGTGGTTTTAGAATTAACATAACCGTGGCCTTGAGATATTGAGAATCCAGAAAGCTTTGAGGTATGACCTTGACCTTGGAAAGAAGCGATGGGAGACGGCACATCTTCCTGACATTGAATGATAAAGAAGATATGTCATTTCAATAAATGACTAAATAATTTATGCCTTGGAAGAATTTAAATAATTTGAAATATAAGTTTAAAAGATAAACCATCGTATTCAGTTAAGAGAAAAATAATGAATCAAGAACAGTCAGTAAATAAAATATATAATAAAAAATGTTTAACTTTTGTCAGATGAAATCTGCTAGAAATTGTTGGTTAAAATAAAATGATAACTGCAATCACTGTAGGTACGCAAATAGTAAACACGTAATGAAAGCCTGACCATGTAATGCCAAATACCATCTTTTGGAGTCGAGGAATTTACAAATACCACAAAGATACTGAATTTATGGTTACCGCAAATCGATATATCAAGGTGAGAAAATAACACTTTACCACAGACAAACATTTATCACTGAAGAATTGGCCTTCACATGATATGGAGATTTTAGGTTCCAGGTGAGAGCCGTATCTGAAGTACCTCTTTAGTGTGTTTAGATATAATTCTTGTACTAGTAGGTATACCTATGAGTAATTTTTAACACGTGTTCATGTACATTTTTTTTAATTTCAGAAATAAACTTCGAAGGTTACGAAATGTTGAAATCGACTTTTTAAAAACGACTATGGATAGTGATCAAATTTCTGAATATTTGTTTTGGTTTCAAAAAGCCGGAACTCCGGTTGATGATAAGCGCCATGATTTATTAATGGTTACAATATTGTCTTAATGGGCATAACGTGTCTAAGAATTGAAAAATATAGCGATCTGGCAAATGAACCAACGAAACGTGGCTGATGCTCCATAAGTATATGCTCTTGTCTACATCGCTAAAAGGATTGATCAATTTTTGACTCAACATGACATTAAGATATTTCTTTTCCCCTATTCAACAAATATCTTTCTTGCTGTGACTTATTCCTTATTTCTGAATTTCGAAATGAGGCATGCCAGGTCGAACTACCAGTGACTAGCAGCAGAAGTGGATTTCTTCGAGGGTTATGAAGGTCACTAATATTTAGGTTAACAATTTGTTCAATGCTCCTTATTAGATCAGAAATGTATTGAAAGCGTCTCGCACTTTGCAGAGTGAGATGAACCAGCTAAGGCTATAATCTTGCACGATCCTTTTCCATATCGGATGACGATGGTTATATTAGAGCTTATATAATGTCAAGTAAGCTTAAATTAAGTTAGATTAGATTTACCTTAGTGTGTTGTAATTTGTTCCAAGTTCGTTTCAATGTTTGATGGTGATAATGGCATTCGTTAAAAGTTAAAACTAATATTTTTGCAGATCGAGCGGAATAGTAACGGTATCACAGAAACGGAAAGTTATGGCATATTTTTATGTTCAAGTACTTTCTAAAAAGAACATCCTAATTATCTCAAGATACGTAGCCATCTCTAGACACCTGATGTAAAAGGAAGTTGCGCTATTAATTCCTGAAATTATGTAATTGCGTTTTATCAATACTACCTTAACGTTTACCTATATAGTGGAAAAAGAATTATTAAAAATAGAATTGTGATAAAGTATAAATAATTTATGATTCCACAGCTACACGTAAGGAAGTCGAGTCTTCTGTTAAAATCAAGCAGAAGAATGTAATTTCCACACATCCTTTTACAACATAACTAGGTATGCAACCAGGACCCATCGATGATGTAGACTTTAATGATTTTATAGCTTCTGTGACATCTTCATCATTTACTAGGTTGAAGTTGAAAACATCCAGGTTGTAATCTTCAATCTTTGAAATATTACTTATATGATCTCGTTTATAAACAGATTTAAAAAACTCTGCAAATTTTTCTGCAATGTGAACATTAAAAACAGTGTTACTGTTATAAGTCATTTCAATTGGTATAGAACTAGTACCTTTTTGTTGTCTTATATAATTATGAAGCATTTTTGGTTCACACATAAGATGTTCCTCACATCTATTTTGATATGAGGAACAGCTTATGTGTGAATGTGAATGTGAATGTGTGAATGTATTTATAATTTGATTTAATATAAAACATTTATGCATAGCTAATATTTAAGTTACCATAATTATGTCTATATTATGTATCGGTCCTCAGAATATCATCTAACTGTATACATTTTTTTTCTGAAAACCCGCTTATAAATGCTCTCTTTCCATCCTTACATGCTCCATATTCCACAAAATAGTCAAGAAAAACCGCCTCGGTCGTAACTAAAAGTTGAGAATATATAGAAAAAAAAGTATCATGTATATTGTATCTTGCAATTTTCAGAAAGTTTATTTTCTAAATTACAGAAAGTTATTTTTCTGCATACCAACAAAACTGAATCCTGATTAAAGTTCCACACTAGCAACGCAAATAAATTTTCGGAGTAAGCTGCCTCTACCTCCCCCCATTTAAGCAAGTTTAAATGTAAAATCAAATTAAAACCTCTTCAGGTGAATTATGAATTTGTCGACGTCGGCGTTGCGTCGGCGGCTAGGCACTATGGTTTTACTGTGATTTACGCAACCTAACTCGAATAGTTTACCAACTTATTGTAAATTAACCTAAGATAAACTTTTGCAGTCTTATCTGTAAAAGCTACGTTTTCCTTTAATTTTAGTTACATTTCTAAAGTAATAATGCTTTTTTTATATTTAAAAGTATTTTGAGCGTGCTTCTTTCGTAAAAGTAATTTATTCTTTTATAAACTAAATTCGGCCATCGATGAATTAAATTTAGAAATTTTTTATAACCTCAAGAGCATTTATAGCTATCTTAAATCTGGATGAGGTTTTTATTTTCAATTTATCCATTTAAAAATTAATTTATCAAAAGTTCAAAAGGACCCCTGCTTCTTTAAAGTGTCACTTGGGCTTATGTTTTGAACGGTGGACGAAATTCATTTTTATTTTCCAACACAATTGTATTTTAGCTTCAAGCATGCAAAATAATTGTGACCCTCTTTTGAAACAACCCTTTTCACCTTTCTACAAAATTGTCCAAATATATAACTGGGACTGCCGTTTTGTTTCAATTGTGTTTATCCACCTACTTTACCTCTTAGGTTAATGGTTTAATTCTATTTTTAAAGAATGTACGAAAAACAGAAAATTATTCCTTTTTCTAAGAATAGAAAATGTACCCTGTTTATATTTTTCTTAAACTTTAAAAAGTGTAAAAGCTAAATTTTAAACAGCTCCTTTGATATTTATTGAGCACTGCTGTATAACAGCAACCAGACAACTGCCGATCCCGTAAAATCAATATAACTTATCAATATTTACAGCAACCTAGTTTGTTTATTAGAGTCTACTAGGGTCTTCTTAATAGATTTTGACTGTGAACACAAAGTGAAATGAGTAGCGTACGACAATAGAAACTACTATTGATTACTGCTTCGTTTATGGCCAAAATGATGTAGGTTCAATATTATAGTTAACTTAATGAGGGTGTTACGAATTTAGATTGAGTCACCGTTATACAATTGTCTTATTCATAGTAGTAAGTTATTTAATAAATATGTTTATCTATTTTAAATAGTTAAATCGTGCAATTATTTGATAGTTTGAATATATTGTAACATTCTTTTTTTAAATAATAACCAAAATGCTGTTTAAATCGTCTATTAATAAAGAGAAGATTATTTACAATAGACTTAATTAAAAACACTATAACTATAAGCTATTGAACAAACTATTATCTAAATGCTAGGTATTTACAAATTTATTTGAGGACTATTTATATGAAAACTATTTATGTATTACAACAATTAACTAATTATTCAGAGTACATTTCAACACGACGCCGATTAAACATTAACTGCCCCCTTCTACTCGCGGACTCAATTTATATCTTTCATACGATGACTCATACATCTAGAATGTTCGATGACGTGTTGATGAGTCACGTCGATGAAGCGTGTCGATGAGTCATACATGCACGTGTTATTGATGAGTCATACAGTTGATGACTCATACATCTAGAATGTTTGATGACGTCATATGTGGGTTTACTATTCGTTACAATATTTTAGTAGGATAGGCTGTATAATAGTTTTTCTGTATTATAGTCAGGTTTATGTAATATAATTGTTCTTATATATTTCACTATCATGTATAGTATGTAAATGGTAGATTAGATAGTCATTTTAACATAATTTTTAGATGTAAATGAGAATTAAAACAGTTGATCCTTAGTAGCAGTCATTCTGTCCTAAGCAGTAGTAAGGTAAAGTTTGCCCGGAACAAGACACAGGTAAATCGTTTTCTTTGTTAAGTACAAAGTAATATAAAAAGTTTTACAAAAATTAATTTAAAGCAGTATACGTACTAATTATTGCGATTAAAGTGGTTTATTTTATTGCAAAAACAAAATCAAATGAGACTAAAGATGTGATTCTGTTCTCATTAATGCCAATGTATTAATTTATTGTGACGAAAGAAAACCCACTTTAAAGTATTTGTGTATTGCTGCACTAAGGTAGTTAAGAAAATGAGAAAACAGTGTATAACGGGATACAACTAAGCATTTTGCACTAATTTTGTGCTGGAATGAAATTAATCACATATCATGCTTTTTAATTTTCAAATAATATTTTAAAGTAGTGTGATGTAGCTAATTACTGCAAACAAAAATAAGTGATAAGTGAAGAGTACGAAAGGCCGTTGTAACTTTTTATGAAAAATGCAGGAATCAAGATAAAAACCATGTTGTTGAACATTTTGTCAGTAGGGTTGTCAAAAGGATCTAAATGTTATCATGAGAGGTAGTATCATGAGAGTATGACTGGTCGCAAGGCAACAATTATGACGAAAGAGGATAAAATAATTGAACGTCTATTTAATACTACGCACTTATGTTTTTAATAATAAGGTAATTGGTTTGGCATGGTCCATTCTATGAAGCACGTAGCATGAATGCAACTGTAGAGCTAGAATTAACATCACATCGAAACATCGACATTAACAAATCCTTCGAAATACAAAGAACGCGTACGGTATTTCAGAAATAAACATAGGTGTATATAATAAAATCTAACCACGGGAAACAGTTTTTAGAACGGAAAATATAATCTAAATTCTACTTAAGGTTCTATGGAATACTTAAAATAACCGTCAACCGATAACATAAGTCACTTTTTATAGATAACTCAAATACTTTTAATCATGGTCAGAAATATCGAAAAGCTAGCTTGTCTGGATTAGTAGTTAGCATTAAAAGTCGCAGATTCACTCTTTGGCGTAGTTGATAATTCTTCATGCCGCACAAATTAGAGCATGACTTCCTCTCGAGTACTTATTAACATAAATGTAAAAATAGAAGAAAGGGAGGTTGTTTGGGGATAGAGATAATAATAATAAAAAAATGGAGATGAGAATAATAAAACATTGTAATAAAAAATGTGTAGTAGTAATTATTATTATGTAAAGAAGTGTTTAAATAAAAAAATTAAAACGTTTTGTTAGTAGGATGTAACTCTTTTATTTGTTATAAGGTATATATAAAAAAAGTAAAAAATAAAAATTACAAAGACACAAATTTGTGTCATTTATAAAATAAATGGGTACTTATGTATAAATGCATTCAAAATTCAAAATAATTGACTATTCTTAACCCACATTATAATGATGTGTGTATAATTCATAAAGGTAAACAATGTTGTGGTTCTGAAGTTATAAGAAGAAAAAAAGAAATGAACCTATAAAGAGGAATTAAAGGCTTGTAGAAAAGATGAATATTTTGGTGTTTTAACATAACAAATAACTTACCCGTTAAATATTTCATTGCGAAAACATTGACAAAGCAAATAAACAAAAGAGTGGTTATTGTTTCAGGTTAAAAAATAATAGTGTCTCTGTTGCGACATATATGTACCAGGGAAGTTAAAAGTAACTTTGTCCATGTTTGCGTTTTAAGAAAAATAGAAAAGTTGAAAAAGCCACGAAAAAAGATTAATAAATTTTAAATAAACCTTTGCTAATTTTTATAAATTGATAGTAATAATAATAAATTCAATTCGGCTTAAGTTTAGATTAATATATAATTTTAAATATTTTTTAATTTTTGAAGCAATCAATTTAAAAAGTGTATAAAAAAATGTATAAAACCTGATCAATTTATTTGATGTGTTTTAAAAGTATAAAAGTGCCCTCAATTAATAAATAATAAAATTTTGAACCCCAACAAACTGAGATACTATATGTAAAGATACTTTTTACTGAGATAATTTTTATTGTATCCAAACAATTTAATTAATCTTACTAAGTAGGAAGATGAACTAATCTACTACAATATATTCACAATCTCATGAAATGCCCAACCTAAAACTTTTCAGAACAGAAAATAATGATTAATATTGTTTTAATAATAACAAAATACATTCCTATTCGTTCAATATATTCCTTCATTTGTTAATAAAACTTTTTATTAGTTAAACGTCCAAATGGCAGGCTCTATTCATTACATCGTTACAACAAAAATGTTGCAATAGTATAAATTTTAATATTTTTTAATGTACTGCAATATTACAAACCTAACAATTTCTATAAACATTAGTAGAATTTTTTATTGCGTCTACATATAATTGTACAACGAAAGTTAATTTATAAAATTTTAAATTAAAATAGACTTCGAAAAGAAATTAATAAATCTTTAAACTACAGTATGTTATAAATTAATAAACAAAGAACTAAATTAAACTCCTCTATACTATTTTTTCATTACTTCACAGCAAAATATATTTAGGTGTTAGAAATCTTAAGAATTTGCATTGAATTAATTCGGGACATGACTTCTCAAAGTTTATATAGGTACAGCTGAATAATTGGGTTAGATTAAATATTCTTCTTTTACAGCATTAACATGTTTAATATTTTAGTTTTCAAACGCTTATCTAAAACTAGTTTAAAATTTCAAACTACGTTTATTATTTGTTTTTAAATATGTTTTACACTTATATTTAAGACATGTTTTTTATTTACTGTTTTCATAATTTTTCAAGCAGAAGAAGAAGCAATTTTGGATTTCTTTGATACATTTCTGAATTAAAGTGATACATTTTAAACTCATAGGTCTATATGTCATACTATAACCTATGAGAGCAACATTAAAACTACAAAAATGTGAATTATTCTATTTTAGAAAAATCAAAATTTAAACAAAATCTGTAAAAGCAATTCTGTTTTAACAGTAAATTAGTAATAGGTTACGTTCAAAAAACTATTATAAATAATAATAATAATACTACTAGTTACATAATTTATTAATTAACTATCTTCATAATAATGTTCCATTCTGTTCAAACTTATTTAGAATTACAACTTTAATTTTACTTTACAACTAAAATTTAATACTTATAGATGATACTAAAGTACTCATAAAATTTAAAATAACTAATGTAAACTTTTATTTCCTGATATGTGTGATCTCATGATAGTAATTAATTGAAGACTAGTTTAACAAAACTGTTTTTCTTTTGAATCAAATTAAAATCTTTTAAGTAGTTTTATTTTAAACATAATGTTTAATTTAATAAATGTCTTTTAACAAAATTTTAAACAAAAAACATTGTTTAATTTAAAAAAACAACTATTGTTTTAAACGTGTTTCTACTAACCCACTCTTTATATACAGGGTGTAACTAATATAAAACTGGAAACCTGGTAATGGGAGGTAGTGGTTATGATTTTGAACATATTTTCCTTATCAACTTCGCGTGGTCGTTTCCGGACTTCCGTTAGCTTTCGCAAAGATCACATTTCAAAGTTTAAGTACGCCCATTGTACGAACGTTACGTTAAAAGTACGAAAAAAGTTTTTTTTCGTTGATAAGGAAAATATGATCTAAATCATTACAGCTACCCCCTACTGCCAGATTTCTAGTTACATTAATTACACCCTGTATGTCTACATAAAACGTCATGTATATAGTTAATAAGTATAAAATGTTTACATTTTAATTAATATTTGTATTCAAATTTAATTTATCTTCGATTTTATTAAAGATTTAGTATTTTAATTTCATTTTGATTATTAAAGCTTTATTTTAAATGAACAGTTAAAATACTCTTTACAGAAATTAGCAGAATTTATATAAAGTTTTTACTAACTTGAAGTAATTTCAGATTGTTGAAAATACTTGAAATAGATGTTGAGTTAGAATATATTTTGTGTTTTAAAATGTATTTTTTCGACATAATACATATTGCAAATATCACTAATTTTGCATTATATATACATTGCAAAGTTAAGGTCATTTTCATTAAAGAGAAGAAATTTCTATTGCTATAATAGCAATTCATTAATAAAATTTCCGATAATCAATTATATAGGAAAATTACTATTATATGATTTTAGTAAACACATTTTAACCTTCATTATTCATTTCTAATTCTGATTATGAAAATGCTTGTTACAAAGACTTTGTTTAGTGAACTCTTGTTTAAACCAGAGCCATGGAATTTCGCAGATATGGTATTGACAAACAATAGCGTTGCAAATACATTCCAAATTACTTCTATCACACAATCTCTACATTCTTTACTATAATTCAAATTAAAAATTATGTAACTTCTAATTTATTTATTTTGTTACATTTTTCGGTGTGTTTACAGCTTGTTAGAAGATCGTGTTATAAGTAATTTACACACAATTTAAAATCACATAGATTTATTTGTATTTCACGTTCGTTAGCGTGTTTTTGTTGAATGTCGTAACGAGTTAACTATTTTACTTATTTGCAATAATAATTATTTAGTACATGATTAACGTAATAATTTCAAATTATCTTGCAATTCCATACATCGGATTATAGAAAATTAAGTTAATTTAGGTCAGGAAAAATCTCTTATTTGCACAGCTTGTTATAGGATATCCTAATAACAACAATTCATTCTTATCTTTTTATAATAGCTGTATTACTTAAGTTATACTATAATAAAGCGAAATTTGTACTTGACCTTAATTGTGATGATATTTTCATCTTATTAAGTGGACAGTGAACTAGTTTATGATTTATTTATTTTCAATTTGTAATAAATTTAAATTTCAATAATTTCTTAAGTAATAAACTTGTAAACAAAACATTTTTGCAAGAGTCAGGTATATAAAATAAATTGAAAACTCTTTTTGTCTAGAATTATACCTAACGTAATCAATCTACAAGGGAGAAATGAGTCCTTATAACAAAAAAGTAATATTTATGTATTTTTTCCAACATAACATGTAGTATGTATTTATGTCCAATCTATAATAGTGTAAAAAGAGAGTGATAAAGAGACACCTTTTCAGGTCATTGTGTGTCCGAAAGTTTTTACCCTTTCGTGAGAATGAGGTGTAATTTTAAACCTTTTAGACACCTTAAAAAAGTAGATAATCAAAATCGTGTACAGTTTTTCTTGACAATTATCGCGAAATTTTTAATTTAAAAAGCTCATATTTTCTTTTAATCAGATTATGCTACGGCCAGCTTAAGGGTAAAGCGATCAGTTAGATTGAAGCATAGTGTTGGAATTATGAAGTTGGTAAGATTAAAACTAATGATCGTAAACAACGGGATTCTTAAGCAAACGATTCTCAAGAGAATTAAATCGACTCAGAGATAAACTTCGGATTCCAGGAAATGTAGGATTTGTATTGCGAAAGGGATAGTGCACAACAAAACGCCCAGTAGAATCCCTTTGATGAGTTGTCTGAAAATGAAGCTCGCAAGCCTGATCCTCTGGAGAAATAGAATGAACCTCCGGAACGGATTCTGTTTCCCAGAATTTCCTAACACTTTCCTCTAATGACCGAACACACGAAGTGGAACAAAATAAACTAACTGGAGAGGAAACTGGCACGGGGGAATTAAATTTTCCCATTAAAACATAACCAAAAATAGTGTTGATGGCATCAGGTGCGCCATTAGCGACAAGGATTTTACCATTCAGCAAAATCTTGGAAAAAACATCAGCACCTAGTAACAAATCGATATTACCAGGAGTATCGTAGTTAGGATCTGCCAACGTCTGATTTGACAAGTGAGACCAAACTTTTGGTATTTGACAGGTAGGTAAATTATCACATATTTTGTTAAGTACAATGACATCAACATTTAAAGTGTTGAAATGATTTGTTGTAGGACAAACTGAAAGTCACTTCACCTTGATTGGTTAAAGTGCTCATTGGACCTAAACAATTTATATGCAATGAACGTTTATTTGGAAATAAACCTAAACGTCGAACACATTTTTGGTAATAAAAGACGTCATGCTGCCTGAATCTAATAGACATCGCACAGGTTGAATGTTACCATGCTTGTCAAAGACTTGAACTCGTGCAGTTGACAGCAAGACCACAGTATATATAACATACAGTAATGTGACTGTCGCAAAATAATTTCTATCCACCACACTACATGCTGGCGCGAGTCGGCAGTATGCAGACAGCAGTTCTGTTTCAAATACGCAACAGAACGTATCGAACTTACCAGAGCCGGATAAACCCAGAATTGTGCAGTATTAGTGCCAGTAAACAATGCATAGTATTAGTCGTTGTGCCGCCAAAGGCTGTAAAAATACCTTTGAAAGAACTACAATTAGTTTTTTCAGGTTTCCGATTTCAAGTTATTTTTTCCTACATACTATTTATTATTTTTTAATAAATACGCTCGTAAAAACAATTCCGTATTTAAGAATTCACTTTTGTATATATTTTCTAATTGCTTAAAATTGAATTACTAACACGTAATAGAACAAATAAGCGATTACGAAATCCTGCATAATAAAATTTTTTATGCTGATTTATTAAAAGAGTTCAACAATCTATAGTAAAAATCAAATAAGAATAAAGTAGATGGCGCTTCGATCCAAGTTACACCACGGCCTACTAGATTCATATAAGCTTCGCTTCGAAGCTTATATTAATCTAGTAGGCCGTGAGTTACATTTACACGCCTAAAATTCAAATTGTGAGAAATTTGAAAATTAATATTGTTCAGTGTTTAAGATATTTACTGTAGAATATATAAAATTTATTTCTCTACTTTTGTACAAAATGCCAGTCTTATAAACAATTCAGAAATAGAACTAATGAATAATACACACTATCATAACACTGTAATGACACTATCATTCGAAAAACCTTACAAATTATTTTATATTGGCACAATATCAATACCTCTATGTTCGTCTCATTCGTTGGGTTTGAACTTTCCGATCCTAAATTTATAGTTTTTCCACAATATCCTCTACCATTTCGTCTAAATCCCATCTTCGATCTTCTTTATTAATTATGTGGTATATGCAATCTTTCCATTGTTCTGTAGTAAGATAGAAATTCCTTGATTAAGAAGCTTTTTCACTTCAGCAAGTGAATAGATTGTATGTACGATTAGCAGCTATGTAGTACTACATGTTTCACTTGTGTCCATATCAACTCGATTGAATTTAAATTACAAATATAAGGGGGCAATCCTAATATAGTTCTTCCACTACCTTTCACCATTTCATCGATTTGTACCACTATGAATTACTTTTCCTCTTGGATTTTTGAAAGATTGTCATTCTGCCACAGTTAAAATTAGCTACTAAAATATTATTATTTTATTTAAACTACAGTTAAGATTGTTACATAAATCATCATACCTGCACAGTAATAAGAATAGAGCCGGTAAGTTCTAAAAAGACTATTGTTTTAATAAAAGGAATAAAAGTTATTGACTTGAGAAAAACTCGAATTAAACCATAACCTCAAAAATTGTCAGCATTAATATCTGAGACATAGATGCAACGTTGCCGGATTTTAGGTATGAATTTCAGATTTTTCATTTAAAACTTTTTTGATTAATTAATGGCCATTTTATCACGTTAATTATGAATGTACATTAATTATTGTTTCTTTTTACACACACAATAAGTTATATTTTCGTAGTTAAGCAAACGTAAGCCGTAACGTTTATTATACAACTGAAACGGCGCTTTTTACATAATTTATGCACAAATATGCTTTCTCAGTTGTGTGAACGTGTCTCATATTTTAGCCAATCAACGCGAAGGTCAAGCTTGCCCTATACCTCCCTTCGCTTTATTCTTAGCTGAATTCTACTATAGGTCAACGCCTTATCAACAGGTGTGAGCTACAGCGTCTTTGTTACTCTCAACTGTTAAAAAAGTCAAAGCGTGCGTTAGGATTGTACTTTTTAGCATTTCGTTTGTCATTGTGTCTTTAATTTAATATGAATGAAAATAAATTTTATTATTATTAATTATTATTATTATAGTGTAAATTGATTTCATCTCCCCTATTTTGTACGTATGTGAATTCGGTGACCTAGATTCTCCATTTGTTTGTTGAACAGGTATTCAAATTGTATGCAGCTATGCATTTGTTCGTAATTATTTCTAAATAAAATGAAATGACTATTGCAGCGCAAGAATATGGTTAATGGCTTGAAAGAATAATGTAACTTTAGTTGGTAATTAACGATGTAACAAGAAACAACTCTTCTAACTTAGTTTAATAAATGTTTTAAATATCTAAATTGATTATCGTTTTATTTATTAGATTCTATAAGTAAAACAACTTCAATTAAATGGTTCACTACACATAATTCTACTTTATATTTTACTATACTATTATATAACAAGAGATTTTGTTTACATATTTGTTCGAGACATTTTACTAAATGCGGCTCTGCGTTTTATTTACCGGCGATCCCGACCGATAAACGTCGGTCCACTACTTCGTTTATGGGCGTGATATTCGAAGGTGGATTGATAAAATGAATGGTGTCGCATGCAAGTGAATCTACTGATTGTTATATATACTGTGGCAATACTCTGGATCTGTCGGAAGAAGAACCTGATTGAACTGAATTATTTTGATTAGAAATTGATGCGGGTGCGTTCGTCTCATGAGAAGAAGAAACATCTGAGGTTGTAACATTGTGAACTACTGGTGTAGAAGAACGCTTCTCAAAATGCAGAAGCGTGTGATGTCGTAAACCACAGCGATGGCACGAAGTCGAAGATTTACAATTTCTTATATGTGCATTATTCAAACAATTGATACAAAGTTTAAGATTTTTTGCTATCTGGTAGCGGTCGTGCGGAGATTTAGCAGTTAAATCTGGGCACCTATAAATCAGATGATCAGATTGGCAAAGCACGCACTTATTATTAGAACTCGTATTTTGAGTTAAGAACGTTGTAGTACGTCCTAAAGTTTGTTTTTGGAATTCAGTTTTCCTAATTTGCTTCACTTTATGAAGCACATTTAAATTCTCCAACGCAGTTCAATGTTGTGACAAGAATTGGTACAGTTGTTTGTAAGCTGGGGATTGTGTTGAATTATGTGACAGTTCAAATCGAGTTGCAATAATAATAATAATAATATTTATTCAAGAAATCAAAGAAACCAAATTTAAAAATTACAAAAATCGAATTTCACAAAAATAAAACTTAATTTAAATGTATATGTATATGATAAACATATGAAAAATCTTAAAACAATAAGAGAGAAAAAAGAAAAGAACAGAAAAAAAGAAGAAAAGAAAAAAGAAAAACAATTTCTAATTATAAGAGATAGTGAAGCCAACCTAAGCAAAGCTTGTGTGTTGGATTCACTTCTCAAAAATACGGAAAAAATAAAAATAAAAAGAAGAACCAATCTGTTTCCTTAATGTATTTCAACCATGGGAACGCAATTTTCACATATTATTAAAGTTTCTTAAAAAGTTACAGAATTCTTTCAACGAAAGTAACTCAACAGAATACTCATATCTACTGTAAGCAAATATTGAGTTACCCTACTTTTAAAAGTCCTGACATTTTTTACATTCCACAAATCTCGTGGTATTATATTATAAATTCGTGGTGCAAGATAGTTCATATACCTAGTGCCAATAGTTTTATACGCTCTTATAACTGTTACTGATCTGTTTGTTACATTTCTAGTCTCATAGCCGTGACTTATGGTTGTCTGTGAGTTATTATGATAGTTACATAGTATAGACCTTATATATAGCTGCCTGATCGTGCATAGTTTAGTTTCTGCATACAGTAATGTGGTTGAAAACAAATTGTCTTTCGACAGTATTATTTTCAACACTGTATTTTGTACAATCTCCAGAGGCTTTAGAGCGGACTGGTAAGCTCCACCCCATGCTATCAAACCATACTGTAACAGAGATTGTATCAAAGCATAATACACCGTTTTCAAATGAAATATGCTATTTACAAATCGTTTGAGTTGTTTTAAAAGATAAAATAATTTTCTAATTTTCTTAATTACTTCCTGTATATGAATATCCCATTTTAAATGACTGTCGATATATATACCCAAATACTTTATATTTGTAGTTATTTGTATTTGAACAGTAGTTCCCGGTATCTTTATAAAATTGATAGAGGGTAATCCTGTTCTATACGAGACGAATGGCACACATTTAGTTTTTCCATAATTTAAGGTAAGTAGATTAACATCAAGCCATTTTTGTATATTTTTCATGTTTTCACTTATTGTATTAAAAATGTTTTCCCATGAGGACCCAGTAAAATATAGTACCATATCGTCTGCGTAAGAAAAGATTTTGTAGGCGTTATTGGGTTTTAGCAAGTCATTTACGTATATTATGAACAAAATTGGCCCTAGAATACTACCTTGTGGAACACCGTATTTACACAAGATTTTTTCACTGATTATATTATTTATTTTGACCTGTTGCATTCTATTATTTAAATATGTCTTAAATAGGTTTAATCCTGCTCCTCTAATTCCTAGGTGTTCAAGTTTATCTAGTAAAATCTCATGACTGACTGTATCGAATGCCTTTGATAAATCTAAGAATACAGCGGCAGCATTTATACCACGGTCAACATTTTCATATATATTCGATATAAGAAGTTCTATTGCATTTTCAGTAGACATATGCTTCCGAAAACCAAACTGATTTTGCGACAATAAGTTATACTTTTCTAGAAATTTTACTAGACGAACCTTTATTACTTTTTCTACTATCTTTGATACAGTAGGCAACAGCGCTATGGGGCGGTAGTTAGCTACATCACTCTTATTCCCGGTCTTAAAAACTGGGACTATAATAGCAGTTTTCAAGACATCAGGAAAAATATTAGTCTCCAAGATTAGGTTAGGTAGAGATACACTTATGCGTTTTAATAACATTTGAACTAAAATAAAATCCCAAGCATCAATCGGAAAATTTAGTTGTTTTAAAGCAGCAAGATTGTCAGAAAAAATATCTAACAGTGGTCTTACTTCCTTCGGATCATCACTTGAGAACTTAGTGGTATTTTCAATGGTGCAGCAACCAAACGTGTGTTTTTATAACGCTTGGTTAGAGTGTCATAAGCAATTTTATAATTTGCAGCTGTCATTGGCAAGTTTTTAACTAAAGCTAGTGCTGGACCACGAAGTGTAGATAACAAATAATTAAATTTTTCGATATCGCTTAGTTTGGTATTTCTTTCTATTAAAGAATCAAACACATCTGTTCGGTCCTAACCTAAACAATATCGTTGTATATTAAGACATTTTAGACTATTTATGTTACCGGTATATTTTGTAACTAGATAGTTAGATTTTAAGTTTAAGCGATGGCGACGTTTAAACAAAACACCAAACCTTTTGCCGGGGTGTGACCGGTCATTAAGGGCATATCGGCTCTCTTTGACCTAGTCCCCTGCTAACATATGTTTTGATTTTGATGTAAGCCGACTTCACACTTGCACATCGGCAGTGTTTTTAAGGTTTTGTTAGTAGCATTTGGGTAACGACTAAAGCGGGTCGAAATACATTTCCCTTGTGAACAAAGTCACGCGGGATCGTGCGTTGACAATATATTATTATCATAATCATCGTTATCATTTTTATCGTAACCATTTTATTAACTGTAAAGTCGTAAATTGTATATAGTGAATCTTTCTGCGAATCAATAAACTCTTGTTTGTAATGTATATAATTAGTGTAAAATAAATAAGTTTAGTGTATTTGTGTTTACGTTTTGTACCAATCAAACCTACTACCGAAAAAATCATCATCGTTTTGGGATACGATTCCTACAACATCTATAAAAGAGGAAAACGTTGTAATATCACTACTAAATGTGGATAATTGAATTTTAGGAAGAAAAACATTGGAAGAAATTTCAGCCTGATTGGATGTAGAAACAGGAGCTGAAATTTGATAAAAAATAGATTTGATCGCATAATACTTCTTATCAAATTCACGCGAAATGCGATCTTCCCGATCAAAAGTAGTTTCATCAGTTTCAGCAATTGCTCCTATGATTGTAGTATGATGTATAGAGAAATTATTCTTAATTGTTTCGATTTCTTCATACCAAGCTTTAAACAATGCGATATCACTAACATTTTGTGTAGAAAATGCTTTATCTGCTATTTGAGCAAGATCATCTAATTTCTTAATGTTACTTTCACGATATCTATGTGCTCTAGTGGACATTATGAACTTTTAGATATAAAAATCGAAGGTAACAAAAATGCTCAATAACTGCAATTGGTGTCGCCGCTACGACAAAACAAAGCTTATCACAGAAAATTGTAGCATTACGTATTTATAAAAATTAAATAATAAGCAAGGATTAAAATGATAAACACAGATGTACATATATACAAATGACATAAATAAACGTCAAATTAATTATTTATTATTGTGTGTCAAAATCACTTCACAAATGTCAACTGAAATGGTTGTAAAAGATTATTATTTTTACAATGTAAAAATGATTAAAGTAAAAAAACTCAAACTAAACTACCAATCCGAGCTTTCGAAGGACCAAACAAATGTGGAGGACTGGGTAAAAGACACCCACTTCTCAACAGTGGAGAGATAAATGGAGCTGTATAGTTTAGTTTGGGAATTATGAATTTTGTTATAAGTTGGAGTTTGATTGAATATTAGATAAGTATAATGACAGCCTTTAAGATATTACCTTGCATTAGAATCTTGATTCTTGCCAGTGAGTCCAGTCAACTTGCAGTAGGTTGGCAGTGTGGTTCAGAACATTCAGGAAAATGATGGCTCGCTGGAGATATATGGAGAGTACCAAGCAAACGTGTCCATGAGACTTTACAGCTTCTCCAGTGGAAGTACACAGTAAAAAATAGAGTGTTAAATCTTACACTCAAATAACACCCAGAGTGGTTCCTATTTATCCACACTGATGAGTGTAAATAACATTGGTCTTAAAAGTGGTAAAATATATAACAACTTTAACCTTTAATGCAGGTTAAAGTCATGGATTCTTTATACCTATCTTACACGATACAGAAATGAAAAAGACACTAACGAGTGTAAAAATGATAAACCATATTGTTGAGTGTAAAGTATGCACGAACTGAGTGTTAATTTCCCATTCTTTTAGTGTAAAAATTATTGCTTATAATGGTAAGGAACATTTTTTTAATGGAAAAGGAACCAATTGTAGTGGTTACAATCATTTATTGGAGTGTACAAAAAGAAAAAAAAGAAAAAAGTAAAAAAATAATGCACACAAATATTAGTTTTATTTTAAAACAAAATGCAAAATATAAATACATTCTAAATCTAAATAATCCAATGTAAATACATACTGTGATGATTTTCCTTCATTATTTGAAAATCATGAATTCTTAATTTTGTTACCCAATGTAAAAATGTTCAAAGTTGACTGTTTGTGTTTATCATTTGTAATTATGAGTTTCTGTAATTAAAGTTTTATTAAAATTATTTACACATTCTAATTTACATTACAAACATTACCCGTAATTATAGAAACAACATTTAATGTGTCACTAATCACAATGTCAGTTCTTAATAATCACACGTTTTATAAACACATGTGCGCCATCTTTTTAAGCTGAGTTCGGCCGTCCAAGTACCGACCTACAATACCGACATATATACTTCATCACATATATAATTATGTAGGTACTACATAGCAGGAACCAGAAACGGTTTTACATTTAAATGGTTCTTTGTAAACCAAAAATCTGAAAATAATTATATCTATTATTTATCCATAATTCACGTAATAGTTATTTATGTATTAAGGGCATAAAGAAGCTTTTATGGCCAGAAGCGTTATTTCTAGCCCGAGGCGTCAGCCGAGGGCTAGGAAAAGGCTGTAGGGCCATAAAAGCAAGTTATGCCCGAAATGCATACACTATTTTATGCACAGATTGTTTTTATCTCAAATCTATTATTGTGTAAAAAATATAATTAAATGAGTACGTAGGTTACATCAAGCCGCTGTATGTATACTTATGTGCATATATACGAAGTACGTTACTATAGTTACTATCTAAAATACTTAATTTCAGCTTATTTTCATTAGTGATAAGTTTACAAATTATATTAAGAACCAATCAAGTTCTACAAATACAGCTCTGACATTTAATTGACGTTTCATTATTGCCCGTCGGATCATAAAGAGGCCCTTGGGGCATAAAGAGACAGTTATGTTTAGATAGATCTATCAATAATAGTCTAATTATAATGCATCTGTGCATAATAGTATATTATATACCAAGGTTGTGAAGAGTTTTTTCTAGAGCCGAGCATTATTAGATCCCGAGATGCGCAGCATCGAGGGATATAAGATGAGAGGCTCTAGAAAACACTTCACAACCGTGGTGTATATATTATTTTTTTCACTACTAGTACTTTTATTCCTTTTATTCTTCTCACATAAAAAACGTACTATCGCGATCACGGATTTTTTCCTGGATGCCAGTGTATAATGGGATGAATTTTTGCCCCGTGTTACACTAAAATCTGGATTATTGACTAGTAGTCAATAATAAAAAATTATTTACCACTAGGCAAGAAGGCTAACTTCACAAGGTGACAACAGACTAGATAATAGTATGTTTTAAAGCTAGTAGTGAAAAAACATTATTATTTATATTTATGCATAATGATGATTGAAATTACAAAGGATCAACATGGCTGCTAAAAATTTTACATAAGAAAAAGTTGAATAGACACAAGCAGGACTGGAAATTATAGTTTTAAAATCTTACCTAATTGCACAATATCGTAGAAAGATGCATCCTCTTCTATTTTAGCATATTTACTTTTATTGGCTAGTTGAATCTTAAAAATCATTGTCACTTTCAAAGAGAACTAACTACATTCAAACACAAACAGTAAATAAAAGTCTCACGTCCAATCGTGATTATTCGCGTTGGAGGTGGATGTTCGGTGGATGACACTCGCGAGGGTTAAATCGGTTTTGTTGGCAATCTCATTAACACTCTTTACTGCTGTTAACATGCTAGAATAGTGAAATACATTTTTTGAAAGATGACTCTTGCACTAACTAGAATATCTTTACCAAATTCAAATGATTTGTACACCAAAAACATTATTTTTACCCATTTTTTAGATTAAGATAACACTCATAAGAAACCTGGTGCTGCGTGTTAATTTTAGTTGTTAATTTCATTTACATGAGTGTAGAAATTTACACTCAGATATTTCACCACACCAAATATGTTTTTCACCACCACTGCATTTTTTACTGTGTAGATATAAGGTAAGTTTGTTATAATAATTCTTATTCTACTTGATATTTTGAATTATCTTCTTGTTGCATGGAAAAGGATGCCTCGCCAGCTGTAGTTTTAATGAAGCCCAGAAATGTTAGCTGTATGTTTAGCAGACTCCATTAAAATTAAGAGACATTCCAATTCGGGTTTAATAATGGTCTTTAATAATAAAATATTAATAACATTTTTGCATTTGTCTAATATTATGTAACATTTGGTTGTTAGATATTATATATTATGTAATTAGGAGATCAAGCTATACTTTAAATCCGAGAAGATGTATTATAACGCCGAGGCGCCAGCCAAGGCGTTGTAACATCTTCGAGGATTTAAAGAAGCTTGATCTCCGTATTGCATAAGTTATTTTATTTTATTTCGTATTTCAATCCTAATTTCTCCCGTTTAAAATTCATCCGAATTTATTGAATAATGAAGCAAGTTGCCTTTGTCTCTGTCATCATACGCGTAACCAAGGAGATAAAAAGCAGCATGTCACATGTGGCTGGTATGCAACATCAAATGGTTTTTACGTTGCCAACAACAACGGAGATCAAGAACGTCTTGAACTCCGGTGTCATTGACAACGGAGATCAAGTTATACTTTATTTTACTAATTGTAGTATATAAACAGTTGTTTGAAATACGAAATGAAATAAGAATTTTTATTGGCACTTTTTTTAGAGAGTTTTTTTTTGTATCAACAACAAAACAAAACTTGGAAACCAGATCACTTTATTTTTGCGAACTACAAGATGAAACCTTAAAGGCATCTTATTCAATAAAAGTTTATTGTCAAATGTACAACCTGTAGTTGATGTGATGGATGTGATCTGGGCACAACAATCAATAATCTAAACGAATAATTATGTGGACGAAACAGCCAGTATACGGGTTTTGATCATTTAACATTTATATTATGCTTTTATCGTTACTATTTTGCTATTTAAGTCGTCCCAAATTATGTTTAAATGAGAAAACGTATTATAGATCTGTTCAAATTCGATTGCTTAGGAAACATATAGATGTTACATCTCAAAAGTATGATGTAAAATTGAAATAGAAATTGCGAACAGGCTTGCTGTTTTGCTGTAGATTTAAATGAAATGACTAATAGATTCTGCTTTTGTATACTTTTAAATGTTGAATCTTTTAAATGTAAGGATATTAAATTTCAAGATGGATGGTGTATCAGCTGTTACAAACTACTTGTGGATAAGGCTTAATTACTGGATGTATTAAAATCTCTAAACGGTTTTACTATATACAAGAAAATATTATGGAAGAATTATTATGGTGATTTTTTCCGTTAAAATAAAATTAATGATTTTATTATATATTTAAAAACATCTACTATGTATCAATGATCTGCATTCATAATTAAAATAATAAAATGAGTTGATATGTATTACATACTTTTAAATATATAAATTACTCAGATTGTTTTAATAGAAAGAGAAAACTATTCGGAATTAGATAACTTATCAAATAGGCCGTGGTCAGTAGCTATATGTTTTATTAATTGTTATCATTATTCTGTTATCAAATATTTCAGTCAGCCCTCTGGAGTTTTTTTTTGGGGCTACCCTTTGCTGCTTGTAATATACTTTTATGAAATCTGTTGTAAATTGATTAGAATGAAAAGTTAAATATGCCCCCTACTTAGTTATATGCTGTGCTTTAATAATTTTTTTATCTGGACAGGTAATAATGCTTTCAATGTGACTGGTGTATTTTATAGCATGTCCCGGATTCATCATAATAATATATGTATCTAGGCTTGTAGATACTAAATTAATATTTTTATGTTTGAAGCGAGTTTATAGCTATACCTAAACCAAAAAATGAAGGATCTAAACCGAGTGAATCTAGCAGGCGCAGATTAGCAGTCGGAGTTGATTGTGAGCGAGCCTTGTTCCCAAATTGTCAAATTTAGACAGTTTGAAATTAAAAATTGTCATTGCAATCTGTCAAAGTTTTGAAAGGTTTTTCACAACTCCAATTGTTACTTATTAAACTACTATTAATAAATATTAATTGGAGTTGTGAAAAATCTTTTAAGCAGCAACTAATGTCGTACATACTTTTGCTATCAGAATGTTATTTATTAATAGTAGTTTAATAAGTAACAATTGGAGTTGTGAAAAACCTTTCAAAACTTTGACAGATTGCAATGACAATTTTTAATTTCAAACTGTCTAAATTTGACAATTTGGGAACAAGGCTCGCTCACAATCAACTCCGACTGCTAATCTGCGCCTGCTAGATTCACTCGGTTTAGATCCTTCATTTTTTGGTTATAGTATAGTATGTTGTTGTTAAAGTGCATTACGAATAATTTATTATTTCTTATTCAATTTTGACGTTTTAACATGGATAAATTTGTTTCGTCTTCACCTAGACTCATCACTACGGGAGGCCATATTTGACTACATATATCCCTTGTTGTGTTATTTATTAAAAAGGTTGTTATAATATTATGGAATGCTAGATACACAACTGCGTTAATGACCTACCTAATGATATCTTGTTCTGACAGGCAAATTCTACAGGTAAATGCTAATCTATCTGAGAATTGATTCGAAAATTTTTATCGTTTATAGCTTATTAAAATATCCTTCTAAAACTATCATATTTAAGTTATCTAACGTATATCTAATATCTCGTCCTTATGATCTTACGTCATAGGGCCACATGTCTTATAGACGTGATGAAACTTGAATGTTTTGATTAATCATATTACCTGAAACATTTTAGGATATATTTACATGGTTTTTATTTTTTAATTTATTTTAAAAGAAAGATTATTTGTTGCTTTGAAGGCATGCTTTTACATTGCAAAAGTTGAAAAAGTGATTTGGTAAACGTTTTCCTAGCAATTCATGTTTGCTTAATACAATTCATTTCATTTTTTTCGAATTTTATATACTATTGAAAAGTACTTTAGTGTCTTTATTATACGAGGGAAGATCAATATTTACGGTCCCTGATATAGAAAGAGAAAGAATTTTTAAAACATTATTTATTTATTTCTCAACATAATCTCCCTGGACTTCAATGCACTTGGTCCACCAATGTTCCAATGCTTCAATGCCTTTCAGGAAGAAGTTTTCCGGTTGCTCCTCAAACCAGCCATTTACTGCGGTCATAACTTCATTATCGTCTCCATATTTTTTTCCACGCAGGTTTTCCTTTAATTTTGGAAATAGATGGTAATCACTGGGTGCCAGGTCTGGTGAATATGGAGGGTGTTCTAGGATTTCAAAGCCAGCGTTCTGTATGGCAGCCATGACAATGCAGCTCTTGTGGACTGGAGCGTTGTCCTGATGGAACAAAATTTTATGTGCCAACTTTCCTGGTCTTTTTCGGTCGATGCTTTCGCGCAATTTTGGAATTAACCCTGCATAATAAGAACCCGTTATTGTGTGTCCACGCTGCAAATAATCGATCATCAAAATTCCTTCTGCATCCCAGAACACTGTGGCCATAATCTTTCCAGCCGCCCGTTGAACTCGAAATTTGCGTGGAGGTGGAGAACCTCTGTGATGCCACTCCATACTTTGTCTTTTCGTCTCATGATCAAAATGGTGCACCCATGTTTCATCCAAAGTCACAAAGCGAGTGAGAAATTGCTTCCGATTGGCCTTCAGGTACTCCAAATTGGCTTCCGAATGCAGCACTCTAGAGCGTTTCTGATCGACGGTCAGCATCTTTGGAACCCAACGCGCCGAAATTTTTCTGAGATCAAGAACATTTCTTAAAATATTTTCAACTGATCCATAAGAGATGTTCGTTATTTCCGCGATATGGCGAATAGTCAGTCTTCTATCTGCCATTACCATATCATGGATCAAATTGATGTTTTTGTCAACGGTGACACAGACTGGACGTCCCGCACCTTTCGCATGTTCGCAAGTTGTTCTGCCTAATCTAAACTCACGAGACATATTTTTCACCACTTGGTAAGAAGGGGCAGAGTCCCCTAAAACGTCTGTCATATCCTTGTGAATTTCAGTAGGTGTTAATCCTTTTTTTTGCAAATACTTTATCACCGCTCTGACTTCACTTTTTTCCATTTTTAAAAATTGTCTGTTATCGACCAGCTTAATTATTAATAACTTTCAAAGAACAACACGCACCTACGCAAAACTTGACACAACAAATAATTAGTAATGACAGTTCTCATAGAAAAATGAGTGACGATATCATGCAAAGCCTACTATGTCAGGGACCGTAAATACTGATCTACCCTCGTATGTTAACATCATAGACTCAAGTCAATCATATATAATAATCTAACTAGTAAGCGACAGAATATATTTTCTAATTACATTCATCCTGATAAACTTGCAAAGGAGTCCTAATCAGTTTAGTACCTTATTAGATCAAAATTCTTAAAATGTTATCTGCTTGCCTATTATTATTTGTTTTCGATAAGCGTAGGTATAAGGTATCCTTAAAGTAAACTCTATTACGAACTGTTTTTCATAAAACGAATTGACTTGAAAACGATATAATGATTTCTATTAAATTTATAATGAAGCTGATTAATTATATCTAGTATTTATTGAAAACGTGATATTATGGAGGCTTCAACTAATATAATTCTCTAATTTGATATTTCGGATCTATGTTTCTAATAATGTTTATAATATTTATAATAGTTATGCAACGGTATTTAAAAAGAAAGTTATAAAACTAATGATAAAGGTTACCTTGATTTGTTGTTAACACTTAGAAAAAATATATACACTTTTCACTTTGTTAATAATATAAACAATTTCAATACAATTTAAACACGATTGAAGGTTAAAATAATATGTATTTATAATAGCTCTACAAGCTTGTCTTAACATAATATCGCGTAGATGTCAAGATTTTACACAGGTGTACGCGGTGTTGTTATGCGCCGGACCGAGTCGCAGATGACCTCGAGTCGCGAGCCGACGCCATCTTAGATTTGTGATCTTTTCGCTAACTTTGGGGCCCCTTTAAAATAACATGGGATTTTGTGCTCGGACGCAGGTAGCCTATCTACTTCTGTGTGGCCGAGCGGGATGCGAGTTAGTAGAATCAGAATATTAAAATGAATTCGTGAAAATTTAAAAAGGATGAACTAATTCTTGGGCCTATTTTATAGTAGTATTCTATTGAAAGATTTTAACCCACATTTTTACTTACTAACTTTTATTCGTTGTCTTCGAATATTAAAATGAATTCGTGGAAATTTAAAAAGGGGGAAAAATACTTGGAACAATTTATTTTTCTGTTAAAAGGTTTAACTACTTTATAGTAGTATTCTGTTGAAAGAATTTAACTACATTTTAACTTACTAACCTTCATTCATTGCCCTCGAATTTTAAAGTGGATTCGTAAAAATTTAAATAAGTGGAAATAATTCTTGGAACAATTTCTTTTTCTATTCAGAGGTTTAACTATTTTATAGTAGTAGAAAGGGCGTACCCAGCTGAGAAAAAAACCCAGATTTTATAAAACAAATGTGTTTTACGTAAAATTAGCTACATTATTTTCTTTCGCCTATGATCTTTATTTTGAAACGGTATGGCAATATTAAAATATTAGAAAATAGCTAATATAATAATAAAGTCTAAATGTCTTTAATAATAATAAGAAATCCATCCTTAATATGTTGGAGTCCATCCTTTAAATGGAATATGTTGAATAAATTAAAATTAAACACCTTTGTCTTCTCTACAACAATATTATATTAAAAGTAGCGAACAACAATGCATTCAAACGCTACATATAATTATATGTTTCGTCCATATTAAATAATTAAAATTAAATGGCCATCTTCAGGCTAAAATGTACATATTTAATTAGAATAATGTTATAAAGTCTTAAATTTGTATGTTACTAGAGAGCTAATCTTACCTCAAGATGGCCATGTCATTTTTAATGCTTTAATTATGGTTAATACATATAATTATATGTTGCCTTTGAATACATGTTATTTGGTATTTTTAATATAATTTTGTTGTGAAAAAGACAAAGATGTTTTTTTTAATTTATTCGTTTAATAAAATAAAACAGATGATACATACAACATTGAAGATTATTAAGTTGCAACAATTCACGAGTGCAGCAGGAAATTATGACATAACAATTAAAAATGGATGTGTACATATAATACTATAAAAAATTAAAAAAGAAGAAAAAAATGAAAATGTGGGGATTTTTCCGATTATAACGCAATAAACATTTGAAGTTTACAAAAAAACGTAAACATATTTTTACTATACTATACAATTACTTACATTACCTTTTTTCACCTTGAAACTCCGCGGTTATTAATTTCTCAAACCACAATTTTGAATCTGATACATACAAACATACAACAAACCGCAGTATAATAACATGATAATTAAAACTATTTTATAAAATTACTTATCAATTATTCTCATCCTTTTTATTTGTCAATTATACAGACTCAAGTGGAATTCGGTCTATTACTACTTTTGTCGCATCCACCCAGTGGCGCAGGAACCTATGTGCTCATATTACCAAAGCAATACCAATCGTATTTTTGGTAGTGCTCAGAAATACCATTTCACTCAATTCTAACTATATTTATTTCAGCATTTTATGTAATATTTTTTACGAACTTGAAAATCGTTTCACAAGAATGTTACTGCATTCTTTCAAAGACTGCATCTGTGAAGCGTTTTCGGAATAAAAGTCCTATTGAAATAAATAGTCATAGGACATAGCTCGAGTATACGCGTTTGATGCGTTTGCTGACACTGTCAAATGTATTTTGTAATGTAAAGTCTGTAGTTCTATAGGCTCACTAAAGCCGTAATGAAGTGAAATGAAATGTGTGAAATGGTTTATTTTCTATACAAAAATTAACGATTATAACATGCGATGAATTCATAAATGTGCCATCCTTTTTTTAAAAAACACTATTTTAGCAATTCCTGCTCCCATACATCCCGCCCTATGAGGGCAAGTTATTTTTAAAATTATATAATCTATATGAGTATGACCAAAAATCGAATATACAAAAAAAGGTTATAATTATCGGATATCGCGCAATAGATATAAAAGAAAAGGTGAGTTGCAGCCGTCTACATGTGTTTCGAACTTATTAGTGCTCATCAGGACGGCATAAAATGAAATAAAAGCAACGAATTCAATCAGTCTGGCTGCTATCTGTGAAACCTCGTGTAGTACATCTTCTTGAATTTGCACGTATGGCTCGGCAATACCAGTCATTTTACACTTCCTGCACCACTGCATTCGCCATTTTTCAGTGCTGTAAGTCAGGTTTGAATATTTTGCTATGTATTGGAGGTACTAATAAATATAGATGGCGCTGTACAACATCAAAATGTCTTCGATATGCGGAAGTTGATGACGTAGTTTTTAGCGTTTGTTTTTGCTCTGTTGTATTTTAGTGGTAATTGTAATTTTGGCAGATTAAATTTAATATTCGTATTAATATTTATGATAATTTTAAGTAAGATATTTCAATGTTATAATTTAAAATGTCAGTAGAATGGAATTGTCATCCATAGCTCCTTCTCAATAATACGTTTATTTTACTGGTGATCATACTCATACATATTGAAACGGAGCTGCTGCATAATTTCTTTTAACAAAATACCGCGAAAAATTAAAGCTGGCGTTTTTACTTTGTTTGGATCGCAAGGCCAACTTACACAACCAGAATGATAGTTGTGATGTCACACTGGTAGACTAATTTAGTGACAACGTACTTATCTGAGAAATAAGATGCTCGATAGCTGCTGTGATTTGCTCAATAAAACAAGTAGATCGTTTCCAACTGTACACAGTTTAAATACATCTACGTATTTAAAGCGGATAATGTACAATTAATAGTGTTGTGATGCATTTGGTAACAACATCTAGTGTTGTGACAAACGTTGCGGTGGTGTTTAGGCGGGAAATGATTCGCTGACACTTTCAGTAATGACAAGACAAACATTAAACTTTTATAAATGTTTTATTGTACTCTCAAAGAGTCAGTAACATATACAAAACTTAATAAATGTACAACAGTCCATAAATTGTTCATTTGATGACCGCTAGTAAAGTCGACTCCTCAACTCCCCAGTACTTGCAAAAGACTGATACTCTCTTAGACATTGGTGGAGCCTATTCCTACGGGACACGACACTTCGCCCACCCATGTTTAAGTACCATATTGTCCAACGGAAAGCCCACTTTGCCCATTTTTTGAAATGTGCAACATCTTCCAACACGGACATTTCGCTTAACTTTTCACGAGGTACACAATGCCTACCTCGATCACTTCGCCCAACATTCGTATAGATCTACAACGCCCAAGATAGGACCACGGTATAGTTATAACCAGTAGGTTCACTCTCGCAAATATTGAAAGCAGTTGTGTGTAACCTGGTTGATTCTTGATCTGGCGGGCTACGGAACAGCAGTTATGTTGTGATATACGATCTTCGTTATTAGCAGCATGCAGTACGATGCAGTGCGATGACGATCGGCAAGCCCTGTCGAACTGGTCGTGGTTTGTCACTGTTGTGTGCAATATGCAAAGCGTCTTATCAACTGCCGACATTCGAACGGGTATGCTGTATAGTTCTATGCTAGGATAGGACCACAACGCCGAAAATCCGTTCGTTAGAAATCAGAATACATACATGGTATGTAAAGTGTTGAATAATAGTAGCAAAGTTGTGCCACCACAATTTAAAAATCTAACCAAAAAGATATTTTAGGCAAACTCTCACACTATAAAAGTTAAAACGAAAAGGTTAAGATTTTTTTATTGACCTGCATATTATATTTATAAATGTCAGACGTTTGTTTAATTTCCCAGTTTGTTGTTCACAATCATTTCTTCAATGTATGTGTTATATCTCTTGATTTATTTATTTTTGTGGTTTGTCGCAGAACTTGCGGATTTTTATGCTTTTCTCGAATATTTACCATTAATAAAAAATAAAATCTCCATATGAAACTTAAATTATCCAATAAAAAATGAACCTGTTATGTATTTACATACAATAAATTATATGTAGCTTTCTGCACAAATAGTTATTTGTATGCCAAGTGCGCGAAATGTCTTTTTAACGTACCGAGAGAATAATTGTCGTCGATGCCGCTCGCGGCCGACGCAGAGCAAACTTAAAGACGCTAAAGAATTTCGCGGACAAGGTATACACAACATTTTTTGTGCAAGCATACAAAATATATAATTACAAATTCCTTTGCTTTTAAAAATTCAACAGTTTAATTCATTGTAAATAGAAAGGCGGCTTTCCTGTTAAGCTGGATTCACATTTGAGCAAATTTCATGTTTGTTTAACTTTTGCAAATTTAGTAAAAGTTCTTACCATGCGACAAACATAAAAATTCCAAATTTCGCTGTAAACGCTTAATTTCTGGATTATTTTGAGATCTGCAATATTAATGAAATCGGACGAAGATATAAAATAGTATATTGTGTATTAGGATTACAAGTGGCACTTTGTGTGACAAGCATTTATGTTTGCATTTGCGAGGCACAGCGTAGCGTAGCGTAGAAGAAACCAAGAATTTCAAACGCCGATAAATTCCAAAATAGTGACGTTTTAGATTTCAAATATTTTAAACATAAACTATTCCTAATTGTGAACCTTCTTAGATAAAATGAACTGTGAAATCTCACATTTTCCTGTAAATGTGGCACCCTAAAAAATGGGGATTTTGCAGAAACTTGCAGATGTTAAACTTCGGGCTTAGATTTCACCCATAAAGAATCATCTTACAAAACTTATATTTCAAATAACAAATGTAGTTTAAAGTGTGAACAATACAACGGTTCTTACCACATGTCCAGACGCGTGCTGGGTCAATTTACAAGAGTAAAGCTTATTACAATAGTAAATTTAACCACGATACTAAATCAATTTGGAGAAGCCTGCAGAACTCGTGTCTGCGCTTAATATATAGCATTAAAAAACATGAAAGAATTTCACATAAATTACAAGAAGTTCCTTGGTTAAATATGCAAAACCGACGCCAATTACATTCGCTATGTTTATATCACAAAATACTGATAACAAAAGTTCAACGTTTAAAATATACGCAACTATCAGAAATAAAATATTTTAAAAACGGGGTGTGCTACAACAAAACTAATTGCACTTCTGAAGACAGCATTCAAAAATACACTATATGCACCCGTTTGCAAATCAAAAAGTTTTTCACTTTTGTACAGTTATTCATTAGTAACTGCAAAAACTGAATTAAAGTGAGGTTTATCTCGGTTAGACGGGGTAAATTCTGGCCAATGGGAAACTGCATGCCACCGAGTAGTTGTGTTTAGGATGCAATTCGGATCACCATATGACTTAACTGCAGGTGTTCAAGTCCTATGAACTGAAGAAGCTCTAGAGCCACTACACTTAAGTGGTATCTAGATTTTTGGGTATCTAGATGATACGCTATGAAACGGAGAAATGATCATAAACATCCACAGAGCATCGTCTCAGGAACAGGGTCATCCCAGACATCCCAATCTATTTTCGCCATTAATAATTGCTGTATCAACCTTTTTGCAAAGAGAACCACGGGGGTTAAAAATCTTACAGGACTGTAAATTCTCGCTACTTCCGATAAGAAATTTGTTTTTGTACAAGGGCGATCTATTAGTCTTAAGTCTTGCCACAATTGAGGTTGGATTAGATTGTGCAGTGGTCCCCCAACTATGTTGGAGAATAGTCCAAAAGCTGAACGAAATGCCATCTCCTAGAGAGGGCGCCGACGGATGAGCACGATTATAGCTCCAGTACCAGCCTGGAGGGCTAGTAGAGGATGAACAGTAACCTCGCTCCCACCAGTGCGTACTGATGCATTAGCAGTGCACGCTAATTGAGCGAATCTCAATTCATGTCTTGGGAAGTGACCATCCGAACGTTTAAACAAAACAAGTATTAAATATCATAGCATCAATTAGGGCCTATTGGGTATATTCTATTTGGGTAGATACCCAAATAGAACCCAAATAGCAAATCATTTAGATAGATGATACGCTATGAAACGGGGAAATGGTCATAAACATTCACAGAGCATTGTCTCAGGAACAGGTCATCCCAGACATCCCAATCTATTTTCGCCATCAATAATTGCTATATAAACCTTTTTGATACAGCATTGCGTCATTGATACACACGTTGAGAACCACTGAGGTTAAAAATTTTAAAGGACTGTAAATTCTCGCTACTTCCGATAAAGTATTTCTTTTTGTACAAGGGCGATCTATAAGGCGACACAAGTAGAAAAACACAACGGCCATGGGGTTCCAATGAAAACCTAAAACCTTAATGAAGATAGATTCTTTTTTGTCGAATTGAACTGGCGTTTTAACATCAGCCGATTGTACAGCCGCGAGATGTTCCGGGTAGTTACTTATCCACTTTCGCAACCCGAATCCAACGGATCGCAAAACCTGTATTAACTCCAATTGAAGTTTCTGGGCAGAACCTACAAAATGAATCACGAAATTACGTCATCATTATAAATATGGTTACGCAACGTACCCGCAACATTAGGATACTTCGATTCTTCTAAATTAGCGAGTTGTTAAATGGTTCGCAAGGCTAAAAACGGGAAAGAAGATTAGATTCAAACGTTGCTGTTCGTCAGGTGCGGTCGAGTTGAACAGCGGCGAGGTGTATTGTTACTACTTTAAAAATAATTTAGTTGTTGGTAATTTAAATTCAATCGTGTCGTAGGGCCCTTCGAGGCAACTTTATAAAGGCCTACCGGGAAACTCCCGGTATCCCGGTGGGCCAGCATGCGCCTGCACATGTCCCTACGAACCGTTCTTGAGATATTGAGATTTTCGTTTACATAGAAAACTGCAAGAAACGTCATGCTTCATGAAACAAATATGGCTGCCATATTTAAACCGAAAGTAACAAACATAAATTAATAGTGGTTTCGAACTACCAATACATAGGTGTAATAACACACAAAAAATTATTCTGTTCTTAGATGGTCGAACAACCAATACTGGACCATTTGGAAAGATTTTTGGTTATTCGAGTTTCATCGCATTTTCCGATCTGAGCATCAATTTCTAACTTATAAAGGTTTTAGTATTTTATATTTACAAGATTTTAAAAAAGAATCATGAAAATTCGAGTAGTTTTAACCGATTCCGAGATAACGCTTTTTTTGCCAAACGCTCCTCCACTATCTTGCTGCATCAGTTACCAGCATCAATACGGTACCCCTCACGCGGTAAAACACGGTTGCCATGACAACTGCACGTTACACATGCAGTTGGGTTAGTGAAGCAGACATTTAACCTGTTTTATTTGAATTGCCAAGTGCAATGATAGACTATTGTGTCGACATTGCGGTTGATTATCTCTTTTCATAATAATAATAATAATTAATATTAATAATAATCTAAAATGTTTCCTGAATATGACCTAGCGTGTATTTTACTAGAAAAGCCTTTAGAATTATATTATTTCTTCAACTTCAATAATACTGTCAAGTTATTTTAATATTTTGTGGCGTATTCAGAAATTCAACTTGGGAGAGCATATTGTTTTCAATATTTGACAACGGATACTTTTTAACTAATATTATTCACACTGACTTTATTATAACGATTTAATATTCTTTATTTTCTTTAATATTCAATTTACTGCAATGAATGAATAAACAACATACAAAAACCATACTGTAAACCATAGGATTTTTTTTATAAAATGAATTATATAGGTACCAAAAATGGTAAGCACATAAAATACAGTTATACAATTTTCACGACAATTTGATTTAAGCCAAACAGATATTCTCAAAATAAAATTTTGTGTAAAATTAACGTTA
Organism: Agrypnus murinus; assembly: GCA_929113105.1. Taxonomy (NCBI): domain Eukaryota; kingdom Metazoa; phylum Arthropoda; class Insecta; order Coleoptera; family Elateridae; genus Agrypnus; species Agrypnus murinus. The sequence goes on from OV816025.1 coordinate 16,695,113, forward strand.
CCAAACTTTATATAATATTTATTTCGTACGTTAAAGAGCGTTTTCTGACAAGCTAAAAGTGGCCACCATCTATTTCGGCCAATATCTTTTTAAGCAATTATTCAAAACTACTTAATGAACATGAACAATCAAATTGTAATAAACAAAAATTAAAAATCAAATCTAATAAATAAATTCAGTATTAATAATAAATGTATTAAATAAATTTAGTAATCGCTGCACTTTGTACGAACGATGGTTTCCGGAGAAGAGCAAACTCCCATCTCCCACTACTTGTGTATGGCATATATTACAGTGGGCATTGTATAAGTGGATTACATACCTACCTGCTAGTCCTTTAGTAAAGTACTATTCAATTATATTCAAAGGTGGGTTACCGACATCTAGAGTTTTCCACCATTTTTATACGTAAAACTGTAAAAACGAAATAGGAGAATTATGATTGATACGATGTGGTTTTTCTTAATAATTATTATTCAGTTCATTAATAATACAACTTTAAAAATACTGAAATGAAGTCTTTGGGGGGGGTGCTTTTGCCTCAAGAGCACTCCCCTAAATACGCAACTAAATAATTCCTACATTATAATTTCTGATTCACCTGTTCGCAAACTCAAGAGCCGCCACTGTTAGATCTACTTAAAATATACTCTTGTGTTTAAAGTAGTGAAAAGACTTGTCTATATTTTGTATTTATTTGTATCTTTGTATGTTTTTTAAATTTGTCATGTTTCTGCGATTTTACTGTCCCAAAGATGATGATTTTTGACCAGTGTGACGTGTGACCCGAATTTCGCTAGACTCCGCTTGGTAGTCCGATGCTGGACAGACGTTCTATGAGCTTATTGTTTGTTTTGTCGGCGCTAGATTAGTAACTTTATTCTTATCGCCCAGAATAGCGCTTAAAATTAATTTCTGATATAATAAAATAAATAAGCCTCGGTGGATTAGTGGTTTGCAGGTTTGCTTCATAATCCAAGGGTCGCAGGTTCGATCCCCGGCCGAGCTGGTAATTTTTCATTGCAGAGAAAAATTTAAAACATGCCTTCTTTTCGGATAGGAAGTCAAACTGTAGCTCCCGTGTCAATATGTTTGGCACGATAAAGATCTTTACTGGAGGTGAAATTCCCCTAGATTCTGCTAAATTCTAGTAGGGTCGGCTAAATGATCATAGTAATCGGTGCCATGAGGTACGAAGGATGCTCCGCTATCCTGATTCCTCGCCCAAATATAAATAAATAAATAAAAATAAAATATAAACAGGATATAAGCAGCATACAAGGTGTTGAGGTGTTTTTGACGTTATTTCACAATTATATAATACCCTCCTCGTTCTCCAGATTATAACTATGTTGAACACGAGATATGTTGCAACAATCACTAAGCCATCATTTAACCTAAGAAAACACTAATTAATTATTTAGAAATATTTACAGATATGATTAGGAAATTGGTTATAATTGGTTTATCTTCTATATATTGCCTTTTTTGTAATTTGTTCAAAATTTAACAGAATTGGAACATAATACTCAGTAGAAGTGACAGAAGTGGGTACTGATAACACATTAGACGACTGATTAGAAGCCTAAGTTGATGTTTATTGAATTATTTCCATAATCTTATGTACTGATACACCACTATGGCAAACTTCCATCCGTACGAATGTTTCTCGACGCCATTCGACTCAAGGGCGCCATTCGATTGTACAAACAGTAGTGAATTTAATAAGCCACCGTTTTTGCTCGGTACTTTTTTGGCAATTTATTAAACATTATAAGGGCTTTAAAATAAGATTATCAATGATCCGGACGCCGAGGATCACACGGCCACCTTCATGTTTAAGAAAAAAGTTCTATGATTGCGCCCATCCGCCATTTTAAAAAACTGAGGTGATTTTTTTCTATTTTGAAAATTAGTATTTTATCTCTTATATAGTGACTCCAAATTTTGTCGCATCATTTGAAATACTTCAGGGGGACTTGATCTGCACGATATATATTTTATTTTTCGTGGCCTCTTCCCCCCCCCCGCAGAAAACAGATAACACCGGAATATGTGCACATTAGATAGTAGCGGATTCAATGCAGATCCTTATGGAACTCCTTGAATTAAAGTATGTTCATCAGTGGCGTGCGGTGAGAATTTAGGTTAGGGAAGTAATCACGATTTTAATTTTAATATACCTAGGTACAGACGCGGATTCACGGGGGATGAGGGAAATACCCCCAAATTTAGAAATAAGTATACATAGAATAGAAACAAATAATGTTTGTTTAATTATTATTTATTAAAACAATTATTTTTCCAAAAATTTCCCCCTCAAAATAATTCTCTGGATCCGCCCCTGCTAGGTACAATAAAAAAAACAGTGTTATAATTATTAAGCTTGAAAGTTTTTCATAGAGGAAGTTTTACACTTTATACTTATGGAATTTGTTGACTATTATTCTTTATTTAAAAAAACTACTACTATGTATTTATAATGCAGCTCGATTTTCCCGTCTTTTTTAGCAATATACCGGTGCAGGTTTTAATATTTGTTGTTAAGTTTGAAAGTTCAGGTTTTGATCTGCCTTTCTCAATAATTTCTCTCCAAAACTGTATGCAGAAAATTCTTTATTAATAATTTACAAACTGAAGAAAAAAAATCGTACCGATTCGGATGTATCGTAAATACTCGAACCTTCCACCGAAGCAGTACTGAATTTGCAGTCATGACGATAATGCAATTTTAAATTTGCATACAGCGCAAACTAAATAGGAATTATTTGTCTTTAAAAAGAATTCAACTTATATAAATTGAAATAATAAAATGTGACAAAATACAGTCTCATTCGCAGATTTACATTACTTAAGTAACATTGAATTTAACAAACACTAAATCGAACAAATAACCAAATTATAATAAATAAACATTTGGGCACGAAGCACACTAAAAAAACGACCAAACAATGTTAACCGCATCGTCTGTATATCACCACGCTCGCTAATCAAGGTTAGGAGAAGAGCACTTACATATAAGCAACGAAATCAGTGCTTATATGCAGTGTATGTAACACATTTGAATCGGTATTACCTTTCCGTGCAAGTTTAATGAGCTTAATTTAAAATAGTACTCTAAATAATTATACTTTTTGCTGTACAGAATTGATATTACAAACATTACAAATTTAAATAAACGATAACCATAATTTTTATAAAAATATTTTTGTTAGCATAGGTTTTTATTTTTAATAAATTCTCAAGGAAAGCATTGCTTCCATTGCTTCCATGGACTGATGTTTATTAATGTAATTCGTTCATAAAGAAATTAAATTAAATTAAAAATACTGTACAAGGGACGCAAAATAGTCAAAATTAAGAAAAATAATGTGCTTGATAATGTAAATAAATAAATGTATAACACTTAGGTACGAGTATTTTCTCAACCATATGTGTAATTAGATGAAACCATTACGCTTAATAAATTCCTTTGTACAAGTATACTTTTTAATTTATTCGCCAATACTTACCTATAAATAAAATAGTGAAAAGTTTATTCCAGGAATATTGCAAATAATAAATATTAACACTACTAGCTTACTAAAATTGATGACAGTTTAACAATTATGCATTATATTTCAAATTAATTTAGAATTATTAGTTTAAAGAAATTCGTTTATATTATGTTCCTGTTTATGTACCTAGTCATTCAAAGAAGTAATGTTATATACTTATATTACACATACTTAGGTATAATATATGCAAATAACAAATCGCAAATTATGCCTTCGGTTATAAATTAAAACCGCAACATCGTCCTAATAACATGGCTTAAAAAATACGTAATATTAAAATTTCCTTTAGCACAAGAAATAATCGGATAAAACTAGTTAGTTTGACCGCTAAAAATCCGGAATGAAGTTTCTCTGAAATTAACTGAACAGTTTTTTTGGGTAATTTGCAGGAATGGGGAGGTCAGTAATATTGGAAAACGTTACTGCGATGTGACTGAACTGCGAAAAAACATTCATTGTACCACTTCTTATTACATGGCAGAATTTTACTTGCGTTAGATTTAGATTAGTCAACATTTTCTCAGAATATCTACAATAAGAAAAAGGCCGTAAATTAAAACGGAATAAATTTAACATGATAAAATAAATTAAAGACGTTACATAAAAAAAGACTAATAAATTTAGAGTGATTGATAACAATCTTCAAAGAGGGGAAAACTGCCAATGAATCACAGACATATTTTTGCTATGTGGGTGTCAGAAAGGTAAAATCCCGAGGTGAATGTTCGATTTGTTTTTAGTTCTTAGAGAGGATGAGCAGCATGTATATTTATTTTGTTGCTAATTATGGTGTGCATGGTAGTATTTAATTTACTTAAAATGTATGTTTTTCAAAACCGTCATAATCCGTTGGCGAACTTGTGTATTTTGTCTTATAAATGAAGAATTTCTTTTTGAACTAAAGGAAGTAAACTTTACAATAATGTGCTGACGTCTATTATTTGAAATTGTGATGGATTTTAATCGATAAGCGCTATGAATATCGTCCGCTGTCACTAATATCACAAAGCTGCCAGAAGGTATATTGATAGATAGAGTTAGCTTAAGAATAACTATATTTGAGAATATTTTCTTTATCCAACACAATCATCCCACACTTATATCATCTCAACTCTATAGACTTACTGCATCTTTTATACAATAATTTTAAATCCTTAATATAGTAGTTATATACAAAATACCCATTTAAGTGTACAAGACTGGTGACCCTACTAAAGTAAACACAGCCTCTATGTCAAATCGAGTTCTAACTATTTATAGTTGCATAATTTAATGCTAATTTGATGCTAATTTAATCATGAAACAAAATATATTGCTCTTTTTCTTAAATACTAACGTGTGCTCTAGCTATAGATATAGCTGGCACGTTAGCGTAAAATCCAAGACAGAGGTATATCAAGATAATGAAGATACTATAATTTAATGTTAATTTAATGCTTCTCATATAGCATACTTTCAAGTTTGTAATTCTTAACAGGATAAATTTATTGATTTTTTTAAACAATAGATACGGCTGTACTGGCTGTAGATACAGTTAACACACATGTAGCTGTATAATTTGACGTTAGTTTAATGCTTCACATCCATCATAGTTTCAATATTATAGCAAAGAGTAGATAATTATTATAAGAGGCGAAAGTTGGTAGAGAAACCTCAATTCCGAGAGAGATAGAAGAACAAAATCAATTTAAAAGGCCCATCGTCGATTCTCGGTTACTTTCGGCTCGCTTTTAATTTGTTGCGATCCCATTGGACGGGAGCACAGCAATGTCAAAGATGGCTGCTTATTCTTAGATAAATTTCATTCTTTTATATCTGTCAAGTCAATTCGTTATTCTGTATGTGTTCTGTGAAAGTGTACACATATTGCGACAAACAGTTAATGTGTAGTGTGTTTTTTGGGTGATTGTGAGAGTTAAACAAACATGAAATAAATAAAGATTAGTAAAAAGTTTCACAGTGTTTATTAAAATATAACCTGACAATATTGTTTCGACATTAATTAATTACATGAATTAGAAGCTACAAAACATACATCTTCCACCACATTCAAAACTTGTTAGTTTTGATATTTGTAACATGTTCTCCAGAATAAGTTTCTTGATTAATAGTAATATAGAATTAGTTAAAAGGTTAGAGTTAATTCAATTATTTGACCTTTGTATAAGTCAAAATTATTTCACTTTTAATAACATAATTTATTTACAAAAAGATGGTTTACCTATGGGTAATTCTCTAAGTCCTCTATTAGCTAACATATCTATGGACAAGTTAGAAGAACAAATATTTGAATTAAACCTCTCTAAACACATTATCTTCTGGTTTCGTTATGTTGATGACACTTTAGCTTGTTTTGACAGTGCTTTTGAGGTTATCAATGAATTTTTAATTCTTATTAATAGTATCCACCAAAACATAAATTTTACACTAGAAACAGAACAAAACAGGACTATAAACTTCCTGGACTTAACTATCAAGATTAACGCATACAATCTATTTGAATTTTCCATATACAGAAAACCAACACAAACGGACATAACAATACCAAATGAATCTTGTCACCATAAAGCACATAAAATAGCAGCCTACAGATTATTAGTACACAGAGCTTTAACTATTCCACTAACAAAGCCAGATTTTATCAAAGAGATATCAACCATTAAACAATTAACACATGCAAATCATTACAATCCGAACATGATTGACACTTTAATTAAACAAAAAGATTATAGGTTAGCTATCAAAAGCATATATCCCATTGACAATCAAACAGAAGACACAAATTACATATCTATACCATATTTTGACAAAATATCAGAAAAAATTGCACATATACTAAGAAAAACCAACAATTATAAAATAACATTTAAAACCAACACTAACACTTTTTCATTTTTATTTAACGCTAAAGACAGAACACATGATATCATGAAATCGGGCATTTACAGTTTAAATTGTTCTTTTTGTAGTTCGGTATATTGAGGTGTAATCATTTCACCGATTTGAAAATTTTATTAACGATAGTTTGTTGACGTTAAAAACAAATATTTTATTTCGGATTTGGAATTAAAGAGGGACATGCTATGCCATAAACATAATTAATAAGGGCTATGGATAGGACCACAGTTAGGTTCATTAATAGTTAAATCAAAAAGCTCAAGAATAAAGATATCATGCAAACATAACCTAGCTTTTTCATACACAATAAATGAAATAGGGTTCAATCTCAGAAAAAGGATATAATTTTGTTAGATTGCTTAATGATAATCGTGTTTAGGCAACCTATGTTACTTTGGAACGGTTTTCCACTTGTCAGGAAGAAGCATTTTCCATTTTGGAATTTAGACATTACGATGTCTGCGTTGAATAGATTGTTTCTATATTCCTCGACACCAGCTCAGTTTTATAGTATCAATTTGCTAAAAAACAAATTAATTAGGTCAATCTTATTATGATTAGTACTATACAATTAAATTTTGAAATTGTTTACAAGATTTATGATCACTACAATTAGAGAAGGTTTTTGAATCCTCTTGTTCGTGCTAACAGACTCTTATAGGCTTTTATCCTGCTTTTTCTCACCGTTGTTTTTATGTAAGTGCCTAGAGCACTGTATGTTGGACATTTTATGCATAATTTGAGTAACATTGATTCAAATATTAAGATGGCATTTGTATAAGTATCGATTGGTTTATTTAGTGCATTGCGTGCTGCAAAGATAATGTTTATATTAAATTGTAAAGGTATTTTTATAGACAAATTGTTAATTTTACCTATATCATGTATTCCTGTAGCTATTTTGTAAAGGTTGAACCTTGATTTGCTAAGTTGTATATGTAATTAGATCGTAATGAGTTTGTATATTGTTTAACGCTTTTTCTTGAATATCTTCGTTACGATACATTTTAGGACCATACATGTCTTATACTTTTTGATCGTCGTTTCAAGCGCTACAATCCTATTATATCAGATTTAGCATTAGTGTTCATCTATAACAGCTGTTCTGGATTAGTGACGTCACTAGCGTCGCTTGATTTTCTTTTATTTTAAAAAAGTGTCATAGATTTCATTTGTTATGGCAGAATGTATATAAGCTGGGGAAAATTGGAACAAAATCAGTCACTAAAACATTGAAGGCAGAAGTTATGCCCGGCTCCGGATAAAATATCTGTAATAAATTGAGGTTAGATTTTTTTAACCGTATGGTTTTGACAAATATGTCATTGTATTAAATAAAGTTTAAGTAAAATTAAAAAGTGTTACCTGAACAATCTTCAAGGATTAAAGGAAGATTCAAATATTGTGTTATAATAAATAAAGTGAACGTGATTGTTTAAATAAATTCAAGTGAATTTATTTTGTTCTCCATCGATTGACATATCGATTTTATAAACAATAAATCATCTGTTTGGTTTCATCGCAGTGTTACCACTAAAAGGATTATTTTAAAAAGGGAAAACATATCATATTATACCAGGTTGGTTAATAAAATAAATGATTTTTGTCGAGTTTATAAATAAATTTAATGTACAAAGTTCATCCTCAATAATAAAAAATATATTTGGTTTAGTTTATTAGATTCCTTTGAGAATGCATTCAATTTTAAATAAATAAAATAATTTAATTTTCTTTTCATAGAGTTTATTTTCATTGAATTTATAAACAAATTTTATTTAAGTTGGTTTGTTCAAACGAATGACCGTAGTTATCCTATGTCAGATTTCTACTACTATTTATTACGTTTGAGCAAACCTGAGAAGTTACTTCTCAAAAATAACATTGTATTATTTTGAAAAACATTTTTTATTTTTATTTTGACGTTCTATTTGATTTAATTTTTGTTTGTTTAATAAAGTCTTTGTGTTTTCAATTTCATACGTGTGTTTAATTGATGTTAATACAAAAACATCCAGCACTCTTTTCTTTTAAATTCAGAGTTGAGTAGCAGTTGTCCAGTTTGCAGAAGTTTTAGAGCTTACGACATAAGTTTTTCCTTCTTTCCAGGCATAAATGCAAATAAGAGTCTCGCAATTCAAATAATTTATGCTTTACTGAGAAAACCTGAGCTAGCTGAGAGAAGTAAAGAATATCTGTGGTGTATTTTCTTAATTTAATTCACCGTATATAATTTATGTGTTACTCTGGAACGGTCACTTCCACTTTAAAAGTGACTTCCTTCTCTGTATTTGTCATTTAACACAAAATATGTTATAAAAACAAAACTACGTATTGAGGACTGCCATCTAGCTAATTATCTGTTCTATACTACTTTTGCTTCTTTCTAATTAATAGTAAAAACGTGGAAAACGCAAATACTGAATGTTGTGAAAATCGTAGTTCTTTGGAAATTTTCTACGTTATCAAATCTACAACATAGATTTATTAAAATAACATTACTTTACATGTTATGACTCTATAGTCAACCTGTTGCATCAGCAAACAAACATAATTCTGATGCTGTTATGAACGTGAAAAACATGAACACTTGCGACATTCTTTCTATGCTTCTAAGAATAGATCGTGGTCGTTCCGCTGCTAACATAGTACTAACTTAAGCAAATATCTACATGCTCAATATCTAATACTGCATTTCGTCCGCATATAAGAAAAAGACAGAGGAAGTGACCTTGGTCATACGTAACTGTGTTTCGTGTGTTTTAATTGCTGACTACAACCTCCCACATTTATTCGCTACTCAAGCAAACTTCCGTCTCTAGGAATTGGTTACGTCGCCATAGTATAAACACAAACCATATTTAAAAAGCAATGAAATACAATTTTCAGGTGGTTACAACGCAATTTATATTTTGCACATTTATATAAAGGTACTCCACACAGAACTTGCAAATAAATTACATAATATTCAATTTGACATTTTAGATTTTTAGGTTAGTGAAACTGTCTGTCATATTAAATTTCAAAAATACAATACTAGTCCAGTCAAATTAGAAAAAATAGCGGAAAGTTGAGGAAAGTCCGTGGATTTTGGCATAGACTTTCCTGGAGGGCTGTTAAATAACCTCCTAAAAGTCACCGTCTGTAAGTGGCGAGCTCGAAGAGATAATGAGGGTAAACCACGCCCCCTAACGGTTTTTGTCGTTTTTCTCGGAAACTATTAGGTTTATCGAGATGAAGGAGGTTAGGTAAATTAAAGTTTATTTAAATGCCTATCAGAAATGTCCGAATGTTTTTTCGTACCTCGCCTTCTTTTTGTGTTATCGAAAAAGAAGATATGTCATACATAAATGAGCAATTTGCTCCAGTAAATTTGCTCAAGGAACTTTCGGACGTAACGTTTTGTGGTCTCATATTCGTCATGAAATAGATACGAAAATTGTTTTCATGTTTCCATTTTTCAACACAAGACTGTATTCCTTTGTTAGATAATTTCCTAGTTAATAGTAATGTAGAATTAGTAAAAAGATTGGAGTTAATTCAATTATTTGATCTTTGTATCAGTCAAAATTATTTCACTTTTAATAATATAATTTATTTACAAAAAGATGGTTTACCTATGGGTAATTCTCTGAGTCCTCTATTAGCTAACATATTTATCGATAACTTCGAAGATCAAATATTTGAATTAGATCTTTCTAAACGCATTATTTTTTGGTTTCGTTATGTTGATGACATTTTAGCTTGTTTTGACAGTTCTTTTGAGGTTATCAATGAATTTTTAATTCTTATTAACAGTCTTCACAAAAACTTCACGTTTACACTAGAAACAGAACAAAATAGAGCTATTAATTTTTTGGATTTAACTATTACAATTAATACAGACAATGAATTTGATTTTTCCATATACAGAGAACCCACAAGCACAGACGTCACTATTCCTAACGATTCATGTCATCATAAAATGCATAAACTAGCGGCTTATAGATCTTTAGTACACCGAGCTTTAACTACTCCAATGAAACGATCACATTTTGATAAAGAAATTTTAATCATCAAACAATTAGCATATGCAAACCATTATAACCATAACATGATTGACACTTTAATTCAACAAAAAGATTATAGGTTAGCTACCAAAAGAATATTTCCAATTGACACTCAAATACAAGACACAAAGTACATATCAATACCATACTTTGGCAAGATATCAGAACAAATTGCAACTATAATAAGAAAAACCACCAGTTACAAAATAACCTATAAAACTAACACCAACACTTTTTCATTTTTATTCAATGCTAAAGACAAAACACAAGATATCATGAAATCCGGCATTTACCGTTTGAATTGTTTTTTGTAACTCGGTTTATATTGGCCAAACACTTAGAAATTTCGACATAAGATACAAAGAACACGTACGCTCTTATAGACTTAAACATCCAGAAAAATCGAATTATGCCAAACACATTTTGGAACAGAACCACCCAATGACACCTCAAAACAACATTAAATTCTTACATTTTTGCAACAACAAACACTAATTAGACATTTTAGAAGCTTTTGAAATATACAGACATAAACGCACAGTACCTTTAATGAATGAACAAACTGAGCTTAGTAATTCTCATTAATTAGAAGTGTTAGATATTTAGTTTTTGTTATGTATTGTATCTAGTTACCTATTTTCTGTATGTATTTATCCTTAGCAACGTGTTTGTTTATCAATCTTATCTACCTTTGATAATGACACAAAGTGTCGAAACAATATTGTCAGGTTAAGATACTAATAAAACTTGTGAAACTTTCAATTAATCTTTTAATTTGATTGTATTTCATGATTATGGAGTTCCACAAAGTAAGGCTGGAGACAGTAAACGCTATTAATTTAATAATCAGTAGCACCACCAATATGGTTAATGATTTGGAAAATTCGATTGTTCATGATTAAGACGAGATGATTAAGCTCATCGATAGTGACATTAACAAGGCTGAAAATGGCTCTTCTAAGATCATTTACAGTGTGGAAAAGATCATTTTCACTGTAAATCTTTTGAACGATAATGTCCCACACGTTTTCCATTGGGTTGAAAGTTAAGATTGGAATCAAGTTAATGTTTATATTAACTTGATTATTTGATTATAATATTTGCTTTCTTTTACTATTTATTATTTGTGTTATTTTGATTTTTTTCTGTTTCTTTTGTATCCTGTGTCTTTATTTCTATTATTACTTATGTTGAGTTCAAACGGCTACTTTTATCTTAAAGCAGGAATTTGCCGGACATTCAGTAATTTTTAGGTTAATGTTTTGTGTTATAAATCTTAATACAGTTGGACTTCTTATTAACACCGTGAGCTAGCCGGCCAGAAAGTTCCTGTTATAAGCCTCCCCATAAATGAATCGTTAACGTTCTGCAGAAATTTTTTGTATCCTGTGTCTTTATTTCTATTATTACTTATGTTGAGTTCAAACGGCTACTTTTATCTTAAAGCAGGAATTTGCCGGACATTCAGTAATTTTTAGGTTAATGTTTTGTGTTATAAATCTTAATACAGTTGGACTTCTTATTAACACCGTGAGCTAGCCGGCCAGAAAGTTCCTGTTATAAGCCTCCCCATACAGTGCGTAACGTTCTGCAGAAATATCACTTTTTTTTAATAAAAAGCTGTAATTATAACGAATTATTTATTCTTATAACAAGCCCTGACAGAAGATACTGTTAGAGCAATGTTAATGTGTTCTCCTCTTTTCTGATTAAAGACACCTCTGCAAATTAAACTTAAGGGAGCCCAGTTTTTGTTTAGTTATCTATCGGTTAGAATAACGTTATTTTAATATAAAGAAATGAAGTAATAGTATTGCATAAAGTAAACTTTACTTTGAAAGTTTTGGATTGGAGTGGGAAAAGAAAATCGAGAAGTTATTTCTGTTCAAGAAACTGTTATTGAGCGAAGCACTGGTCATGTCACAAATAAATAGAAAAAGTTTCCAGTACTCGCTTATTTCTTTTTTGGCACTTAATCACTTAACACATTCGTATTCGATTGGATACCCAAAATCACGCACACCTATTTTTCACCAAAGCATTACACCCTTTAATACGAGTTTTCATTTCTTTCTTTCTTATTTTCTTGTCATCTAGTATTAATAATACACCAGAATCGTAAACAGAAAGTATGGATTAATTATCCAAAATTTCAGAACCTTAAGAATCTCAACATAAACTTTGCTCATTTGTATATCCTTACTGCTAGGTTTAGGAGCTTTTAAACTTCAGATAAATCTACAAACTTGCATTTTTATTACTGCTATTAAAAACATTGTTGTTGAAAGAGTATCATCTATACTAGAAAACTCTTAGGAAAACTTTGTTCATTTTAATTGAACTATCTAATTAATTCTAGAAGCAGTTTGTAGTAATACCATAAACAAGATTAACGTTGTAACAATGTTTCCTTCCTTTAATAATTCATTGATGTTAGCTAACAATATTTTAACATCCTGCACATATATTATGTGCAGTTCAAATAACGTAAGCGTATAATTTCGATGTACATAAATTTTCCATGTAAGTACATACTTACTACTTTGTTGCTTGGTTAACCACGACGTTTGGATTTTCTGTATCTTTGTTTATTCATGAAGTATTAATTCAACGGATTAAATTAAAACCGTGTAAGCATTATACGTTCCCTCTTTATTGTTATAAAGTAATAAAATGATAAGAATAAATTCAGTAAATGATAAGTTTACTACTAACATTAAACAGCATGCTTGGTTACAAGACTTCATCAAAACCAGGACTTTGACCACGTGGTGAACAAATTTAAACAGCGTCAAGTCTTGTTATAAAGGTTTATTTCCTCTTCTATGGGAGGGTAAGGACCTGTCGTCTTGATATCATTTCAAAATGTGTTCAGTTCAGATAAGTAACACTTGTGTTCCTCATCATCACTACTGTCCAAACTATTTTACAATATATTCTTCTTTGACTTTTGCTTGCATTTTCGCTTTTCTTTCTGAAGCAATCTTGTCTTTTCTTGCAAGTAGATAGGCTAGCACAGTTCGGCGACAATCCTTATGGAAATTAACATGGGAAATCGCTAAGGTCCAACGTAGTAATTTTTGGTCAATTTCAAGGTCATCCGCGGTCTAGCGCATGACCTCACCGCGCTCGCGTTATACGCGCTCCAGCGTGTGATATTACCACGTATACAGGTCAACCCTACATATTACATTATGATTGATGCCTATACATCCTTAGGTTAGAAACAGTCTTGAAACAAAAATGGCTGAGTCCACCCTGTTAGACAAGAAATCAGAGTATGGGCGTGATAAATAAGGTTTCCAATCTCAAGTTGATACTTAAGAAAATAACATTATTGTAATATTACATAATTTCGTTAATGAATACTAATCGTATGCTGACGGCACCAACTACACGACTGTGCTCGTTATCTATTCTCACTCGGCATCTAATACTCATATGTCTATACGTATATATTATTTAATAAAGAGCTGTAAATGAAACACACAAATATGGTTTATACACTTTATTATTTTACTTTTAAGGGTGAGGGAATGAATGCTCTGCGGATCATAGCGATTTTTAATCATTTGCATATCACATCTCTCATTTGCACATCTCATCTCTCATTTACATAACTCATCCCTCATTTGCACCTATAATATTTTTTTGCTAATTAAATTAATTCACGGTATCATTTGCATATCTCATCTCAATAATAATTAATTAACATATAAATTGATAATGAATTCAAATAAATTCCTGAAAACACTTTTCTATATCTCATCTGCATATAACATTTCAACTACAGACATTCCTAAAATATAAATCTATTAGTCATAACATTTAAAATGTGTAACATAATTAACATGTAGAAACTTGTCATTTCTCATTATTGATTTTACCTCAGTTCTCTGGATCTATAAGGATTATCTCTACGCCAACAAGAAACCTTAAGTAAAATGTATTTTTTCATCCGATGCCCGTCAAATATTTCTTATCATAACATACCATTATGTTCAAAACAATGCAAATATAATTACTTTCAATATAGTCACTTGTTTAGTTAAAAGTTTATTTAAAATTTACAGCAAAGGAATTTTAAGCAGCAAATTTCTTAAAACATTGCTAGCTTGATACGTGTACTGGAATAATAATGTAAAAAGTGTTTATAAATATTTATATGCGATTGTTTAATTGATTTAATGAGAAGGTTCCCTATACACGGTCCAGCATGCGATATTACCACATATACGGATCAACTCTACATATTACATTATGATTGATGCAGTCATCCGGGGGGGGATCATAGCGATTTTTAATCATTTGCATATCTCATCTCTCATTTACATAACTCATCTATCATATGCATACGCGAATTAAATTAATTCACGGTATCATTTGCATATCTCATCTCAATAATAATTAATTAACACTTATATTGATAAGGAATTCAAATAAATTCCTGAAAACACTCTCAATAGAATACGACTAACAAGGCCTGCATTTAACCGCTATTTTTCTCTTTTTAGATTTAACTACATGTTGTACACTCTAACTTTTAGTAATATCTTACAGGCAAAGAATATTATATTCGATCATTAACATAGAAACATTAAACTAAATATATTTACTTAATTATAATTAAAATACATAGTTATATGACTAACTTTATCTTATACTAAACTACACATTAAGAAATAATAATTATGAAGCATAAGGCTTTTATAGTATCTTTGAGGATAAGAAGATTACATTCAATCTATTAACTTGAATCATAACATTTATCATTAACTAAATATCATAAATGAATATATTCCATATTGAAACCCGTTATGTAATATAAAAATCCTATCTTATTATTCAGCATGCTGATTTTCCCTAATTAGACATCTCTCAAATATATTGTTTCATACAACGACCGACAAACATTTATTAACCGATTAGCTTCCTTTTGAAATTTCTTGAAAGATGTCCATTATGTTCAAAAAAATTATAATTTAGTTATTTATAGAAAAAGGAATATTGCATAATGCTTTTGTAAATTCAAAACATATTTGAGTAAATAATTTATAATTGCTCTAGATACATTAAACAGTTTACTTCAACCCTCAGTATTATTATTAATGTTTGAATTACGTACACGGTAATTAATCAACAGGTTTTTCATAGAAGAACATTCCTTAAATATGTGTAGTATATGCAGGTTTGAGATTATTCTTGATCCTATCCAATATTATCGGTTTTACAAAAGATGAATCTTTATCAATTATAAATATCTATTATTATTAACTTGATAGAGTCAACATCTAACTTCGGTTTTATAGAATTATAACGTTTTAAATATTGATATTTTAAAATTGTCTTGCGTTTCACGTTTATTACGATAACAATTATTCTGCATCGTTAGGTTCTACACGGATTAACCCTGAGTCAGTTTCAACTTGGATGAAAACATATATTTATCATTAATGTTTAAATTAAAAAAATATTTTTGCTAGCTTGATACGTGTACTGGAATAATAGTGTAAAAGTGATTATGCATATTTATACGCGATTGTTTAATTGATTTAATGAAAACCTTATATGGTTATATGTAGTAAGATGATGCGGTATAAAAAATCTATAGTGAATTATTTAAGCATCTATGTTAATTCTCGAGAAGCTATTTACTCGATATGATCATTATGAAAGCAAATATAATTACTTTCAATATAGTCACATGTTTAGTATTACTTATTTCTTACGAATGAAGGCGGATTACATCCTTATCTCATTATCTCTTTAACACAACATATTAAACTGTTAACTAGATATCATAAATGAATATATTCCTTATTGAAACACGATATGTAATATAAAAATCTTATATTATTATATAGCTAGTAAATTTTTCCTAATTAGACAAAGTTCGATTATCTACGAATCACCAACAGGAAATACATAAGTATGGATTAATGTTTTACACTGATACCATTATAGCAAGGTGCAACTCTTATTGCTTTATATATCATAAACGTGTTGTTAGTGTAAGCTAATTACAGGAAAAAAGATTACAATCAATCAGGATCACAACATATATCATTAACTAGATATCATAAATAAATATATTATATATCGAAGGTAGAGTAAAGACATGAGGATATCCATCGTTTGACTAATGTCTATTTATTAAAACAAATAAGTTATGAAATGAAGCAGGGAGTCTATTCAATGAACAATGCTAATATAACCGAATTTCTTGCAGTTTCAGATGATTCCCATTTTCAGTTTAAAATATTGAGAAATATTGTTTGATAGATCTAAACATATAATCTGATTCTTTTAATAGTTAATTTTTTTCAGAACTACTGTAGTCCTTGTAATGTTGCTTAGTTTTTCAACTAGCGGTTGTTTGATATTAAAATGATAATGTATGTCAATATAAAATATTTTTAAAAGCAAATTTGTGTTGCTACCGTAGTAAATGAAAATGTAAATAATACTCATTTTAACTTCCAATTCTATTATGGGCTATTTATAATAATATCTGTTTTGCATGTGTTAGTATGTCTTCGTTTTCATACTTTGCATATTTTTACATGATTGCATGCGGTTAAATATATTATTTTATAGTATGTGTACTTACGTGTTTATATGTATGTATTTATATGTGTTCATATGGATTACTATGTCTATGTTTTTATGTGTTTATATGGATTCATAGTCCTGTTCCTCATGTTTATATGTATGAGTAGTTTGAATATATTTATAGTAGGCAAACGTATGTGTTTATCTGTGATCGTTTAAATGATTTTTATTGATTAATGTCTGTTTATATGTGTATTTATACACCTTCGTATTCATACTTCATACTGGCTGATAGTAAATGTGGTTGTTCAGACAGTTTTGGTTAATAGTATCAATCTTCTAATAGTATTTGATAGTTCATAACTTGTTAATAGAAGTAAATTATATATAATCTCTCCATATCACCTTTTTCATTCTGTTACGACGTTTATATGCGAGTCTGGTATGTATATAAACCGCTTGTACCTATTCTTTCACCTCATCTGTAGTAGATATAATGAA
This sequence comes from Agrypnus murinus, assembly GCA_929113105.1. Classification (NCBI taxonomy): domain Eukaryota; kingdom Metazoa; phylum Arthropoda; class Insecta; order Coleoptera; family Elateridae; genus Agrypnus; species Agrypnus murinus. The sequence continues at coordinate 16,712,667 of OV816025.1, forward strand.
AAAGGTTAAAATCTGTAGTATAGGGTTTATGCTTATACTTAGGCTCGCAATCATATGTAGTGTATTGATGATTGCATAGTTTAATTATTTTCTCAACGCAGGATATATCAATATTTTTCTAGTATGATTAAATCCTATAAGTTATATTCACATCGTCCTTTTTTTATTCTATTAAGACGTTTATAATAATCATAGAGCCTGGTATGTATATAAACCGCTTGTACCTATTCTTTCACGTCGTCAGTAGTTAGACTCAAACTTTATGATTTCATATATGAAGAATACGTTTAGTGATGAATCTTCTGTGTTCTAGAATACTTGTATAGGTGCTAGGAAGCTTGATTTGAATACTACAATCTTGATCACGTGGTTGGAGTGTGCTGATACCTCGAATGTGTGCATAGAAGTATAATGAGTATCCGTTATCGCATATTCAAATTAGTTGAATATATGTAGTACGACTTTATAGGTTCTAGAAAGTTCCTATCAATATTAGAACAAATGAATGTAGACTGAAGTGTGTGTTATATAATACCGATTATCGCATATACGAATTTAGGAGCTAGCTGCTGACTCTGCATGGCATTAGATGATTATGATAATGACAGATGATCGTGATAAAGAATGTTGTTATTTATAACTGCGGCTTTATTACAATTCTTACTAGAATATAATTGCCTGATATCATATCATGATATGTACCTACAATTCGATTACCTACAATTTGACTACCTAAATTAGACCTTAGTCTAAGAATAATCATGTGTTTTATCGTTATATTATGATATCAGGAATGCATTGCTTCTATTAATTTTTAGTTTAGCGTAGATATAAATCTCTTTGTATAGCTAAATAAATGATAGTTATAGGGCTGTATTGACTTATATAACATTTCTCTCATATATGAATTTGTATTTACCGAGTTAAAGTTAATGAATGAATACAACATAAATCATTACTCTACGTATTCCGTAATTAAGACTTCAATAGTTAAACGAGTTATTCGTACAATTAAGTGAAAGCTGTATAGGATTTAGTTGATAGCTCTGTATGACATTCTGAGTTAGATGCTAGCTCTATCAAGTTTTTCAGTTTGCTGATCTGAAGTTGTTGAAGCCTTTCACTTCTGAGAGGTAGGACCATTCTAGATCTTGCTACCGTACGTGCTTTCATATACGATGAATACGTTTAACATAGAAATAGCTAAAAAACTATAATTTTGTTTTATCGTTTTATTTATAAAATTTTAATAATAATATGGAATGTTTGTATTGTACGATATGATGATGATAAGGTAAGTGAATTGTGAGCATTTAGCAGGCTTGAGTTTCTAACTGCAGATCTATAGGTTAGAAAAATCATAAAAGTATTAGCATTGTTCATTGAATAGACTCCCTGCTTCATTTCATAACTTATTTGTTTTAATAAATAGACATTAGTCAAACGATGGATATCCTCATGTCTTTACTCTACCTTCGATATATAATATATTTATTTATGATATCTAGTTAATGATATATGTTGTGATCCTGATTGATTGTAATCTTTTTTCCTGTAATTAGCTTACACTAACAACACGTTTATGATATATAAAGCAATAAGAGTTGCACCTTGCTATAATGGTATCAGTGTAAAACATTAATCCCTACTTATATATTTCCTGTTGGTGATTCGTAGATAATCGAACTTTGTCTAATTAGGAAAAATTTACTAGCTATATAATAATATAAGATTTTTATATTACATATCGTGTTTCAATAAGGAATATATTCATTTATCATATCTAGTTAACAGTTTAATATGTTGTGTTAAAGAGATAATGAGATAAGGATGTAATCCGCCTTCATTCGTAAGAAATAAGTAATACTAAACATGTGACTATATTGAAAGTAATTATATTTGCTTTCATAATGATCATATCGAGTTAATAGCTTCTCGAAAATTAACATAGATGCTTAAATAATTCATTATAGATTTTTTATACCGCATCATCCTACTACATATAACCATATAAGGTTTTCATTAAATCAATTAAACAATTGCGTATAAATATGCATAATCACTTTTACACTATTATTCCAGTACACGTATCAAGCTAGCAAAAATATTTTTTTAATTTAAACATTAATGATAAATATATGTTTTCATCCAAGTTGAAACTGACTCAGGGTTAATCCGTGTAGAACCTAACGATGCAGTATAATTGTTATCGTAATAAACGTGAAACGCAAGACAATTTTAAAATATCAATATTTACAACGTTATAATTCTATAAAACCGAAGTTAGATGTTGACTCTATCAAGTTAATAATAATAGATATTTATAATTGATAAAGATTCATCTTTTGTAAAACCGATAATATTGGATAGGATCAAGAATAATCTCAAACCTGCATATACTACACATATTTAAGGAATGTTCTTCTATGAAAAACCTGGTGATTAATTACCGTGTACGTAATTCAAACATTAATAATAATACTGAGGGTTGAAGTAAACTGTTTAATGTATCTATAGCAATTATAAATTATTTACTCAAATATGTTTTGAATTTACAAAAGCATTATGCAATATTCCTTTTTCTATAAATAAATAAATTATAATTGTTTTGAACATAATGGACACCTTTCAAGAAATTTCAAAAGGAAGCTAATCAGTTAATAAATGTTTGTCGGTCGTTGTATGAAACAATACATTTGAGAAATGTCTAATTAGGGAAAATCTGCAAGCTGAATAATAAGATAGGATTTTTATATTACATAACGGGTTTCAATATGGAATATATTCATTTATGATATTTAGTTAATGATAAATGTTATGATTCAAGTTAATAGATTTAATGTAATCTTCTTATCCTCAAAGATACTATAAAAGCCTTATGCTTCATAATTATTATTTCTTAATGTGTAGCTTAGTATAAGATAAAGTTAGTCATATAACTATGTATTTTAATTTTAATTAAGTAAATATATTTAGTTTAATGTTTCTATGTTAATGATCGAATATAATATTCTTTGCCTGTAAGATATTACTAAAAGTTAGAGTGTACGACATGTATTTAAACCTAAAAAGAGAAAAATAGCGGTTAAATGCAGGCTTTGTTAGTCGTATTCTATTGAGTGTTTTCAGGAATTTATTTGAATTCATTATCAATATAAGTGTTAATTAATTATTATTGAGATGAGATATGCAAATGATACCGTGAATTAATTTAATTCGCGTATGCATATGATAGATGAGTTATGTAAATGAGAGATGAGATATGCAAATGAGAGATGAGATATGCTAATGATTAAAAATCGCTATGATCCCCCCCGGATGACTGCATCAATCATAATGTAATATGTAGAGTTGATCCGTATATGTGGTAATATCGCATGCTGAACCGTGTATAGGGAACCTTCTCATTAAATCAATTAAACAATCGCATATAAATATTTATAAACACTTTTTACATTATTATTCCAGTACACGTATCAAGCTAGCAATGTTTTAAGAAATTTGCTGCTTAAAATTCCTTTGCTGTAAATTTTAAATAAATTTTTAACTAAACAAGTGACTATATTGAAAGTAATTATATTTGCATTGTTTTGAACATAATGATATGTTATGATAAGAAATATTTGACGGGCATCGGATGAAACAATACATTTTACTTGAGGTTTCTTGTTGGCGTAGAGATAATCCTTATAGATCCAGTTCTGAGAACTAAGGTAAAATCAATAATGAGAAATGACAAGTTTCTACATGTTAATTATGTTACACATTTTAAATGTTATGACTAATAGATTTATATTTTAGGAATGTCTGTAGTTGAAATATTATATGCAGATGAGATATAGAAAAGTGTTTTCAGAAATTTATTTGAATTCATTATCAATATATATGTTAATTAATTATTATTGAGATGAGATATGCAAATGATACCGTGAATTAATTTAATTAGCAAAAAAAATGATATGTGCAAATGAGAGATGAGTTATGTAAATGAGAGATGAGATATGCAAATGAGAGATGAGATATGCTAATGATTAAAAATCGCTATGATCCCCCCACCCGGATGACTGCATTAATCATAATGTAATATGTAGAGTTGATCCGTATATGTGGTAATATCGCATGCTGGAACGTGTATAGGGGACCTTCTCATTAAATCAATTAAACAATTGCATATAAATATTTATAAACACTTTTTACATTATTATTCCAGTACACGTATCAAGCTAGTAGTGTTTTAAGAAATCTGCTGCTTAAAATTCCTTTGCTGTAAATTTTAAATAAATTTTTAATTAAACAAGTGACTATATTGAAAGTAATTATATTTGCATTGTTTTGAACATAATGGTATGTTATGATAAGAAATATTTGACGGGCATCGGATGAAACAATACATTTTACTTAAGGTTTCTTGTTGGCGTAGAGATAATCCTTATAGATCCAGTTCTGAGAACTGAGGTAAAATCAATAATGATAAATGACAAGTTTCTACATGTTAATTATGTTACACATTTTAAATGTTATGACTAATAGATTTATATTTTAGGAATGTCTGTAGTTGAAATGTTATATGCAGATGAGATATAGAAAAGTGTTTTCAGGAATTTATTTGAATTCATTATCAATATATATGTTAATTAATTATTATTGAGATGAGATATGCAAATGATACCGTGAATTAATTTAATTAGCAAAAAAAATGATATGTGCAAATGAGAGATGAGTTATGTAAATGAGAGATGAGATATGCAAATGAGAGATGAGATATGCAAATGATTAAAAATCGCTATGATCCGCAGAGCATTCATTCCCTCGCCCTTAAAAGTAAAATAATAAAGTGTATAAACCCTATTTGTGTTTCATTTACAGCTCTTTATTAAATAATATATACGTATAGACATATAAGTATTAGATGCCGAGTGAGAATAGATAACGAGCACAGTCGTGTAGTTGGTGCCGTCAGCATACGATTAGTATTCATTGACGAAATTATGTAATATTACAATAATGTTATTTTTTTAAGTATCAACTTGAGATTGGAAACCTTATTTATCACGCCCATACTCTGATTTCTTGTCTAACAGGGTGGACTCAGCCATTTTTGTTTCAAGACTGTTTCTAACCTAAGGATGTATAGGCATCAATCATAATGTAATATGTAGAGTTGACCTGTATACGTGGTAATATCACACGCTGGACCGCGTATAACGCGAGCGCGGTGAGGTCATGCGCTAGACCGCGGATGACCTTGAAATTGACCAAAAATTACTACGTTGGACGTTAGCGATTTCCCATGTTAATTTCCATAAGGATTGTCGCCGAATTGTCCTAGCCTATCTACTCTTGCATTTTCTTTTTTCTGCATTGAATGGTAGCAAATGCAAGGAGGGGAGCAACTCCGTCATCTATAATAGCAACCCCCAGCTTTTTATGCAGATTTGGATTCTGCGCTAAAAAATATTAATTTTTTGTCTGAAACTTTTTTTAACTTTGTGATAAATGGCGGTGTAATCGTGACAAAAATATTTAATTCTCCAATGACGGAGAATTTAAAGTCAGTTTCGATAAATTAGGTCACGAATGTTAACGTTTAGTAAAAAGGGCTGGGTGGGGAGGTTTATGTAAAACTTCCTCATCCCCACGACCCTTTTTTTTAAACGTTTTAATTATGAACATTTATAAATCAATTATCAATTACAAGTTAAAGTTGATTGGAATTGTTGAAAAAAAATGTTTACTTACCTTCATGACAGATATCTAACACCAAAGTTCGTAAGAAAAACGAATGTCTCATTTTGAGACAACAAAACATGTTTGGTGTTTCACCTTGGTAACAACGTTATGTATTAAGACACTTTCTCTGACTTTTACTGCTAAAATGTCTCATAATTAAACACTTGTTCTTGCAGTTTTATAAAGGGGAGGGGTGTGACGCATAATTTAAACCCTAAACAGCTTTACAAATTGTTAACATGCCTGACTTCATTCTCAAATTAAAATTCGTCAACATTGGAGAATTGAATCTTTTTTCGCGATTACAGCGCCATCATATTCATATTTTTGAAAAAAAAATTATATTTTTTAGCACGTATTTCACACGTATTTTTTCTTTTCTCAATCCGTTTCGTATTTCGCGAGATATTCGGGGGGTACGGGTGGTCTGAAACACCTAGTATAAATTCAGCTCCAGTGATCTCATCGATATTACTTTGCCTTAGAATGTCTTTTAAGCCTCCGAAATATTGGTCTCAATTTTCATCCGATTTAAAAACATTGCTGAAGTTGTAGCAAATTAAAATCTTTTCAGCGTTCTAGTTTAAAATTTGTCTGTTGGAATTACTGTCTCAGAAGATGGTAGATTTTTGCTTTGCGAAACCTATTTTTGATAGTTTGTGGACTCAATTATAATAGCGAGCATAATCCTTCGAAAACTTTCAAACGTAGTTTTCCCTTTGTCATTTTAAAAGAGTTTCGTCATACTTTCTGCTTCAAGGGTTTAAACACCTGCAAGTTCATTGGCTGCCGAAGATGGCTTGTATAAGAAATATTAGTGCGAATATCACGATCTTTTCCTGCAACGCTTTTTCTACGGGGCCAATTTAGGTATTAGAAGAATGTCTATCATAGATAAGGACAACGGACGTATTTCTTGAAATAGTATTCAGCAAATTTCGAAGGAAGTAACTTGCGAGCGTATCAATTTCTATCCAGCTATTTTCTGTTGCAGAGTACGGTATACCAGGGTATTCACTGCTGGTCTTAGTTAGTAGTCCCGGATACTGTTTTCCTTGAAAATTACTAGTGATGATAATTTTTCGTTTGCTGCATTGGCACCCATTAATACAGAAAAGTTTTCTTTGCCTGGTGTCACTGTAACTCTATGATCTGTTTCTTATGATTTCTTCTGAGAAAGTCCGTATCGACGTTTGAAATTGGTAAAATAGCCATTTCTAGATATTGATTTCTTGAATGGACTCGAATTACCATTCTGTTTTACGTATTCACCTATAAACAAAATAATTTTTTGGAAAGCACAAATCCCATTTCTCGATTATCTTAATATGTACTGCCATTTTGACTTCAAGTGAAGGGTGTAGCAGGTGGTCTTCCTATTGAGGCACAATAGGAACATTGACATCTCTTAACCCTTTTGATCTTCTGTATAAGGTTGGCTTCGATATACTATAGTGTTTGCAAGCTCTGTATATACTCGCCTGCTTGCTCTGGACACTGCATCGTGAAGAATTTCTTGCAGTGTCAACTGCAGGTAGTTTCTTTCTAATCTGATTGCGAACCAATTTTGACTGCAACAGAAAAGAACAGTAGAAAGTTAATACTAATAATAATAAAGAAATAATTAATAAATAGAGACGGACAGAAAGCGCGCTCGTGTGTATGTGTGTCTGATAGAGAAAGGGGATAAAGGTGAAGGTGAAGGAGAGAGGAGGGAAGGAGAAATTCATCTAATTTAATGATTATATTTAATAACACACGTACAACTTAAAGACTGACACTTTGGGAGGGGTGGAAGAATAATAATATTCGATAAATTGTTTAAATTAAATCCACATGATGCAAAGAAAAAATTATTATAAAAGCGTTTCAACTATGCTAGGCCAAACAATTTGCTGCTTCTTAAGCGTATCAGGTGTAATCCTATAATTATTTAGTTACTATTTTTACTGCATTCAGTGAATTAAGATTCCCCTTTCTTCTTTCTTTAGAGAAACCTATTTAAAACTGTTTTAGAGCAATAAATTAATATTGACTACAATTATTTTATTGCAAGAATTATGCTTATAGCAACACTTTTTTCTGCACGAGAAAACAACAATAAAAAGCCCCGCGATTGGGCGGCAATTTATAACACTCAAAATCTACAAACTAAATAATAATAATATTATACTTATGCAAATAATATTATAAAAGATGCTCAAGAATACCACGGCTTGAGATTTAGCTCTATCTTACAAATTTTAATTTCAGGTCACAGGTATTGGTTCTGCAGTTGTCTTATTTGTAAAAGGAGTAGATAAAGGTTTCAGAACTCAAATAAATACACTAAAAGGGCGCCATCTGATTATGAAATTTAGTAACATTAATTAAGCCAGAAAGGATATTGAATTCACTAATCAGAAAATGAACTCAAATTTTAACAGGTTTTTGAACAAAAATTTTGTTATACTTTTTAGTATCAACATTAGAAAAAATGAATAAAGCATTCATAATTATATGGTTCCATTTAGCTCATTTTGTTTAAACTTGAAAACATATTTATTGGATAATAAAAGAATAAAAAAATAAAATATAGAAATAACCAGAGAACATAAGAGACAATGGTATCGTTAAACATAAATTATTCAACTACTATTGAACTGAAAAGATTCAAAATTTATTGAACTGAGAATATTCAAGATTTATTAAACGGAAAATATTAAGGATTTATTGAAATTAAAATTATTCAAAATTTATTGAACATAAAATTATTCAAAATTCTAAGAAATTAACATATTCAGTTCTTATTGAAGTTAAAATATTCAAGTATTATTGAAATTAACATTCTAGTATTAAACCCTACCAGAGAGCTCTCTTACGATAAAAATCAACCATCTAAATAAATAAGAACAAAACTACTCAAAAAGTTACACACAAAATAGATAATTCTTAAGTTACAATACCTTGATCCATTAGATCGACTTCATACAAAGCCAATAATTACTTGCATCACAGAAACCATTACTATTGACTGATAGCAACTGGAAACGCTTCTTATTAGGTGATAATTGCTGAATGTGACTTTTGATGAATTAAACTTGACTGCACCAGGTCCAAAGAAACTTTTTGGTAGTTCATTTCAACCAAACAAAACGTTCAAAACAATCCATATGGTTCAACTAACTGTCTTTATTAAATCACAGTTAAAGCAATCCTGTTCTTTAGTAATTTTAATTATAATAACTTGCATCCGATAACTAACGGTAATATCTTTAAAGTTTTAAGCAATTTAAACTCATTTAGCACTTGCTAGTTTAGTTACTTCCGATAAAATCGATAATTATTTATTCTTATCGACATATAGAACGGGAATTGATTAATTTTATTATGGATCCGTCTGCAAATAAGCGATAATCCGAAACAAATACGTGTTCTATAATTTTATAATGATGATTCCGGAAAATTTTAAAAACCACTCGATTTTTTTAATAACACAAATTCACTAATTTACAACTGGAACGATAGAAATAATTATTTAATGACCCATCACGAAATATCGGACTATTATTATCTATAAACTGTACTGTATTCAGACCAACGTCTGAATTGTTAAACTGCACTGTCTCGAGTCAACAACGGAAGTCAAGTCTGCTTAAAAACTGAATGTTATTTTATCATATAAGGAATATTCTGGAGGGTGCAGTTCTGCATACACCAATCAAAAAATCGCGTGTTCCGGTCTAAGCAAATCAGGGCTGTACAGTCCACGTGTAGTCAATAGAAGAAGTTTTCTTAATTCTACTACTAGATTTTGACCCTAAAAGACTAAAAATTACGCAGTTCTTGTTTTCACGCGGGAGAGAATGTAAACCGATGTTATTTTAAAGCGAGTTTTGCAGACATATATTTTTAGGCACAAATGTAAATAATCGAAAAAGATTTTATAACACGTAGCAAACATAATTTAATAGATAAAGGAGATTTTTTTTATAATATTTGCACGGAACACCAAACTGCAATATCTATGAGAACCAAACAAAGTTAGATTTATCATGCACCATATTTAATAATTTTCAAGGTTTTAACAAAGTAGCCATTTTAATCCATATGCACGTGCGTAAATAAAATACAGAAAGGAATAATTTATTACCCAAATGTTTTTGTAATTCTAAGAAGTTTTGAAACACAACCTTTTAAAATAATTTTTATAGGTTTATTTGTACCAAATGCTAGCACAAGTTTATATTTTAAGAAGAACGCAAATTTGCAGAGCCGGACTTAAGATTTTTCAGTAAATATGTAGACAAAACTACATTTATTCAGGACTGATAAAAATATACCGTTACATGCTGTATGTTTTTATGTTCGGATTTCGTCAAGTGCTATTGACTAATAAAATGCTTTAAAAGATAACACTGTGGCTTTTAAAAGACAGCAAATTGTTAGTCGAGCATAGTTAAAACGCTTCTTATAATAAACTTCTCTTTGCATCATGTGAATTTAATTCAAGCAATTGATCGAATTTACTCTTTCCAAATTAGGAGTAGATATGAACATCTTTTAATAACGATCATTTAGATATACAATTTGAATGCCCCTAAAATATTTTTGTTTTTAAATAATTCTTATAGCTACCTTCTTAAATCTAAAATCAGTAAGCTTTTCAACTAACACCTACAAACTGAAAATAATTTGTTATAAAGAAATAAGGGAGAAATAAGGGTGTCTCAGTTTTTAAAAGCAAAAAAAAGCTTTGAGTGTTTATACATCATTTAAAGTACATAAGTATAACAATTTTTAAAATTATTTGTGGATTTTATCTTTAGAGGCTTGGCGCCCATGCGTGGATTTGATTTCTTAAATTGTTGATGTTACAAAATTGTATCACAATCGTGGGGCTTTTGTGGTTATATTAGTTACAAATCTGGCTCCCAACGTGGGGCGAGAACAAATTAATTGAAAGGCAGATTAATAAGAAAAACTAGTTTGGAACTTATTTTTTGGTACAATGTAACATTTAATCATTTCTCGGTATTGTTTTTGAATTGTCATTGTGTCTCTTTGAAGTATCATGGTGTTTCTGATCAATTATATGTGATTATTTTTGATGACTTATGATATAGTATCTATAATGTATTGACTTATTTCCGTTGTCCCAGTTTAAGTCGTCGTTTTTTTTTCTTTCTTTCTACCAATTTGCCCAAGAAATTATTCCAAATACATTTTTTTTCTATCGACCTTTAGTTTCATGTATCCCACACTCGTTACTTTACCCGCTTCTTTATACTTTTCTGTTTTTTTCTAGATGTTCTCATATATGTTTTTCTTTTGTTAGGTAGTTATTGATATAACTTTTCTATTCCATGATTTCACAGAAAGCTCACTTTTTAGTTGTCATTAGAATTGAAAGATGCCACTTTCTGAGGAACAACCAGAATTGTCACTTTTTCGCTTGTCTCAAATGACAACGCGCGGGAAAGTCTTTTCCTTTCTTAAAACAAACAACAGCGATGGTACTTTTATTGTTTTCCCAAGGCGACGTAGATCGATTTTAACTACTGAATAACTTTAATGTGCTGTTTGCAGATAAATGTAAAGTTGATATTTCATTAATGTTGTCATTGCCGCTCTAGCGAGACTGTTGCGCGTCAACTTTCTTTCTCGGGAAGCAATCTATCAGCTTACGCGATTAATACGGAAATAATATTCTTTCCCTGAATATTTTTCGTTTTGGCTTTATTTTTCATTACAACTAATTTGTTCTTTGCACTATGTACTATATCTGTGTTATCTATTTTCTGTGTTACAACAAAAAACTAATAAATGGTTTCCATCTTGTACGTATAAACGAAGATGTTTAAGTAAATATCAGAAAAATCTAAACTTGTCCTTATGTTTTACATTATGTAACACAATAGAATATCGGTCTTGTTTAATAGTTATGAATAATGTAAGTAATTAAAGTGAATTATTGGACAAATAAAAAAAACTAATGTTTAAAATCTTGTTCTCCAAAGTTTTATTCAATATGGTAAATAATTATTATAGTAAACAAGGTAAATTGCATATTTAATTATAAGTCTTTGTATAATTATCATAATAATTACCTGAAGATAATTTGTTTCTGTAGCTGTACAGATGCTCGATTACAATTCTAACATCCTTCATTTAGTTACCTACAGCTGTTAATAAAAGTGATTATGTGACCGGAATACTAATTAAATTGCATACTAATATACCAATAACTAATACGTTACAACCATAAACTGTAATATTTTAATCAACGTTCGAATCAATTAGAACTATCAATCAAATTTAAATTGCTGAACTAAATTAAAATCCTTGTGTGGAATACTTAACCGAAATTAAAATCTTTAACTGGAATCTTTATTTGATAATATTTTTTTAAATTTAAATTGGAATTTATTTTTAATATCCCTATAATACTAAATACACATTAGGGAGAAACCTCAAAATAGACGTAAACGAAAATAACAAAGAGAATTATTAAACGGACAGTTAATATAATTATCACTTAATTATCACTTTTATAGGGTGTTTTAAAAATGCGACATGGTTTTTTGGATTTCTATTTTGTAAAGTTTCTTCAGTAGCCCCTATTTTCGTTAAGTAATAGTTATTTACGTTATATCTTGTTACGGACAAGGCGACGTAGGAGCCGAGTCTAGAACATCGAAACAAGACTGTAAGAACATTTCCAGGACGTTTAGCGTAATATGTTTTATTTCATACTGCAATTAGTGGATTATTGCTTTAATTTTAAATAAATTATACAAAATAAATTTCCGAATTCAAAATATGGACATCTATGAAAAACGAATATCTACGGCAACTACCTATTAGTCGAATTCAAAGTATGGACATCTATGAAGAACGAGTGTCCGTGGTAACTCAATACTAAAGCTGAGTTAGGCAATTGCATCAAATTAATCAGATTGTCCGAGTAACTATGGCAACCATTATTAAGACAATCGTTTCTATAGTTACTCTATAGTTAGATGTAACTACCGAACTCGACTTAAATACTAAATCATTGTTCAGCTGATTTATTTTATTTAAATCCGGTAATAGTATATTACATGTTGGGTTAGTAAAGGACATCTTTATGGACCGAGGACCGAGACGGTAAGTCGAGGTCAAACAATATCGCGAGGCTTGGAAACTTTACCAACGAAACATGTATACTATTTTATTCACAATTATTAGACTTAAATAATCAAGACTTAATAAAAAGTAATTTTAAATTTTAAAATAAATTTTCTATAAACTGTCATAATTCCAATCAGCGCCATCTATCGACCAAAAGAAATTTTAAGTAAGGTTTCATTGTTCGCCGCTAGATGGCAATGTATGCGCTCAGTATTTTAAAATTAGAAATTAATTAATTCCATCGTAATTATTATACAGTGCGGGATTAAAGTATGGAATATTAAAAAAAAAGTGAACTCAACCGGTTTTTTAAAAATGCTGAAACAAGTCGATTTAGTTTTTTAAAAATACACATTAATATGTGCGATTCACCTCCCGACTTGCATTTGTTTCTAAGTTATGATGTCATCACAAAAAATTTAAATGACAATATAGAGTTTTTATAGTGGAATCCGATAGTGGTTTTTCTTCCCTTTATGATCATGCAAATAAATCATAAGGTTGCATAACAAAAATTCTGAGAAAAATCGATCTGATATATTGGTATATTGATACCATAATATCAATAACATTAAATGTTCAGATCGATTTTTCTCAGAATTTTTGTTATGCAACCTTATGATTTATTTGCATGATCATAAAGGGAAGAGAAATCACTATCGGATTCCACTACTAAAAATGTATGTTGTCATTTAAATTTTTTGTGATGACGTCATAACTAAAAACATTTACAAAGTTTAGATTGATTTTTCTCAGAATTCTTGTTATGCAACCTTATGATTTATTTGCATGATCATAAAGGGAAGAAAAATCACTATCGGGTTCCACCATAAAAAATCTATATTGTCATTTCAATTTCTTTGTGATGACATCATAACTTAGAAATAAATGAAAGTCGGGAGGTCAATCGCACATATTAATGTGTATTTTTAAAAAACAAAATCGACGTGTTTCAGCGTTTTTAAAAAAACCGGTTGAGTTCGCTTTTTTTTAATATTCTATACTTTAATCCCACCCTGTATATAAAATACGGAAAAATAAAACTAATATGAAATAAAAAAGATGTTTTCACGTTAAATACATTTATAAAAACCTAAATTTAAATCGGATAAAACGTCCTGTTTTAAGTTATTCAGAGAAAAATGTTGGCCAAGACTTTACATGTCAGTTTTACAGACATGTAAAGGAGATTGTTAACCACTTTGGTGTTGCTATAGCAATAGCTTACTTACCAAGGTTTTTACAACATATGAAATGCACATATTGCAATATGATTGTAAATAAAAGTTTTTTATTAACACTTTCTATGTAAATTACACTTTATAGACATTTATGGAAACTAAGTAAATGTGTAATTACAGCTACAGCCCTGTAACTTTACGGACTCTTAAAAGAGACTTGTAAGATTCGACAATGCTCAGCAACAAAAAGCTAATGAATACTAATTTGTTGTTTAATCACTTTCACCATGACAACGTTTAGCCATAAATTGCCCTACCGCCTTTGATTACAAAATGTCTTTCTATATAAAATATACAATAAATTAATAAAAAATCTGCTTGCGAAGGTGGAAATAAAACTTTGGCATGCTTTGCAACTAATCTTTACTGGGCTCACTGGATTATGGAGGCTCGCTCCTTCGTCGCTCGCCCGTGAAGATTAATAGACAAAGCTTGCCACGTAAATAACTATTACAGTTATACTCGACTGTAAAACCGCATTTTCCGGACTTCAATCGCTAACGTAAACATGGCTATACGATACAGTATGAAATAAAGTATTTTTCCTACGTCTCCCATACGAAAGTGAATAATAACAAACACTAGTGACATTTAGAAAATGAGTCATATAACACGTGTGTGTTAGGAACATAACACACGTGTTCGGAATATATCGCACGCTAAGTATTATCTAGAAATCTATGAATTTTGTTTACCGTAAAATAATGACATTAATGTTAAATTCAATTTTGAGAAGTATTTTAACTAGGAGGTAGCTATTCTTTAAGTTCATCAAGGTTAAGATCAGCGATGCTAACTGTGAGGAGAATTTCCCTGCAGCGTATCTTTCTTCTTTTAAAATAAACGATAACAATCGTGTTTTAATAACTGATTATAACAACAAAAAGTAAAAATCAATTAAAAAATTATAAAATAAAGTAATAACTAATTATTAAATAATTTAGTTATGGCATTATTGCATTATTATTATTGGCACCTGGCATTATTGGTTAAAATACCTTGTTATTGGTTGAGGTTATGTTTGTTAAATGTTATGAAGACATGTTTTTAAAAATTGTAATTTATATTTAATAATATAATCTACTAATGCTCGATCTTTCTATCTTCTAATAAATTTATCTAGTGAATAATTGAATCTATGACAATTAACTGTCCGATAAAGTTATAAGGAAATGGAAATATAAATAAAATGTTTTTAAACATTTAAGATTGGGGGGGTCGTAGGAAAGATATTGTACATTACTCGTTGGAAAGTGACTTTTCCACACTAGTAATGTAATATACTATAAACAATTTTAAAATATACAGTTCTTCATTTAGAAGCGTTAAAATAGAACATGCTGCTGTTTACCCTGTAGATGTGCATACAAAACCAGTTACTATAATTCTTGTGGCTGCCCAAAAACATTAACCAAAGTTTGTGGCAATGGATTACTTTAAAAAATAGATAGTCCAAGCGGCGACCGCAAGATTTTGACCGTCATCGAACATACGGATAATTTATGGAAAATGTGGAAGTATACAGTATAGGTAACACAAAACCTCTTATAGGCCTATAAGCAAATCCTGACACGACTGCGGTTAATGGCCTAATTAACGTTAACTCATCAGCATTTCGCATCCGTTACGTAGCATCCAGGTGAGATTTACAGGATTTCTAGAGAAACGCCCGTACTTCAAGAACATCTTTGTCAGCCCCATCTTAGCAGAAGTACCCAGCTGACCACCCGAAGGGGAGTTTTTGCAGCGTCTCCCTTTCGTGATGGAATATCTACTTGCTTTGATTTTTAAATTGAAGGTGGTTTTAAACTGCTCACGCAACAAAAAAAGTTTTGTTAGCCTGACCAAAACTCGGTATAAATGCATGGTAGACCGGTTTTTTAAGGTGCTGCAGAACTACTACTCATATCACATACTACAAAACATTTCTACTAGGTTTTACTGAGGATCGGCTGACAAGACTTTTTGTTGTTTGGGAAGTTTAACCTTCAATTTAAAAAGCAAAGCAAGTGGATATTCCATCACGGAAGGGAGACACTGCAAAAACGCCTCTTCGAGGTGGTCAGCTGGGTACTTCTGCTAACACATTTTCAATAAATTATCCGTATGTTCGATGACGGTCAAAATCTTGCGGTCGCCATTTAGGCTAAGAGGAACATTTCTATAGAAAAGTTATACACGACTTTTATTTGACTAGATCCATTCCAGGAAAAGATACTTGGCCGCCTTTTTCCGATAATATAAAGACTCCATTTAAAGACTTTTTTCGTGTGTCGATCAGGGTGTAACTTCAACAATGCATATACAAAGTTGATTTCTATTGAATATTTTTATAAAAATCTAAAATGTAAATCTAAAAAATGAATGTATAAATATAGCATTTCGAATAACGAAAAGTAAACTTGTTTAATTCGGCACCTAATACATAGAGATAAAAGATCACCGTCATAATATAAATGAGTTCTGAGATATATAATTATGAATGGAAATAAACAATGCCTTTGGATTTTGTTATTCGAAGTAGTTTCGTTGTGAAATAGAAATATAAAAGAATAATATTCAGTAAATGACTTTCACTCGATTTAGACTATGAAACTAAAGAAATTCCCTTTTCTTTATTTTTGTGCGACAAACTTCAAAAACCAAATAGCTTTCACTCTTGGATAAATTAATTTCTCGTTAGAATTACATTAAACGCGTGACCAAATATTCTTTTTAATGGATGAGTAAATTCTGATTCGCATTCTCACACGAAATTAAACAATTTTTCTTCGTTTGAATTTAATTCTTTTATTCGTTCTTATCTTTAATTTAGTATGCATTCTTTTACATTTTTTACGTTTGTGCTTTGTCTAAATTATACACTATAAATTTGAATTTATTAAATTTGAGACAATTTCATAATCTTTGGTGGAAAAGTACTTTTT
The DNA here is from genome assembly GCA_929113105.1 of Agrypnus murinus. NCBI lineage: Eukaryota > Metazoa > Arthropoda > Insecta > Coleoptera > Elateridae > Agrypnus > Agrypnus murinus. Next base: position 16,729,717 of record OV816025.1, read on the forward strand.
GAATCTTTCATTACACTTGTCAGTTTGCTTTATTTAAGAGTTCAACTAGCTGATATTAGATGGCTGTACGTCATGAAGTGCGATTTTTATGTAGGAATCTGTAATAAGTTGTTAAACTAAACGTCAAAACAATTAACATATGATTTACAATTTTTACATCATCAACCTTGATTAATCTGAAGTGATAGCGATTTTTACATCTTGATTATGTCCCTCAATTTACATAACATTCGTAATGATAAGCTAAGCTTTTCTAATATAATTTTCTTTCAGTTTTTTAAATGTGTATGACGTTTTCTTTTGTTAGAAGTCGTAATTTACTAAGATGTAGGTTATGTTACTTGTCTAATACAAATCTTTTAAATAGGACTTTAATCCACAGACAATTTCCAAATGCAAATAAACCAGAAACATCTTTGTAAGATGCCATTAACTATGTAATGATATTAAATTATAAATAAATTAATTTTTAGTATAAATAAATACACTACAATGGCGACCAATGAAACAAATAATGACCTTTTTAAGGGCAACCTCGATAGATTTAATGGAGTTACTGTCGATTCTACAATAGAGAAATGTGAAATTGAAGACTTTCCTAAAAAACTCGAAGGTACAAAATCTGCTAGTAACGTTTAGTATCACGTACTAAAGTTGAGCGGACGATCAAATAATGAAATTTTTAGATTCCTTAAAATCTTGGATTGAAGCTAATAAAAGAGGAGTTTGGTTTAAAGTTGCTATAGAGCATGCTAATTGGGTACCGATATTAGCAAAAGTTAGAAACTCTTACATTTACAGATTTAAGACGACATTACAAATTGTACATAATAGTTTTCAAAATCACTAAAGGCTCAGCTAAAGATATCGTTTAGTATAATAATTACTGTTTGCTGTCTTAAACTTGTTTTATATTTCAATTTATCTTTTTATACTGTTTGAGGTTTAAACAGATCTCAAAACCAATATTTCAGTCGAGGGGTCAACCACTCGCCGCAATACATGTACATTTTGGCGGAAATCGCACGCAATCCTTAGCAATCACAAGGAAATCATCAGAAATCTCGCAGCCTTTATTGGCAATCAGCGAAATCTTTTGCAATCCCGCAAAAGCGGCATTTTGAGCATCAGTAAGTGAATACGTCAATAAAGCTAACAATCCCACTTCAAGCAAAACGAAACATTTTTTTATCTTTGCAACAGGTGGCACTGTAATCGCAAAAACCGATTTTTTGCATTTTCCGGCGTCTCACCTTGGCATTTACAGGCAATTCTACAATTGCAAATAATAGTTTTTCATATTTTTTTATAATAGTTCTACGCACACTTCCCGTCATGCCATCATGCGCACATTTTCTCCGCTTGATTCTTGTTTATTAATCTTCAATTGTTTAATTCAAAGTTTTTCTTACTTTTTCTCGTGTATTGAATAATGTTAGTTTTGTAGCAAGAATACTAGAATTACTAGAAAACTAGAGAAGTAGCAGAACTTCTAGATTCTATTAATTTTAATTTTTTATATTTTTTTGTACTACGCCTTTAAATAGTATGTAATTGTTGAAAATCAACTGTTCAAATAAATAATTTTTATTTCACAATTTAAAACTTTATTCATTTAAATTATTCTTACTTTATGGCTGAGTGGATGAGATATCCATATTTCATCATTCATTGCTATACGCTAAAAGAAAGATAGCCACCGAAATTTAATAGTGAATTAAATGCACCGTGACTTGACATGTTTTGAAGTAAAACTATCTTCCCCAGTAGAATCTTGGAAAATGTTGTTAGAATGGAACACAAATTCTAACAACATTTAAGGCAAAAAAAATATCACATACAAAGTTAGAAAAAAAATCCGTTTGTCGAAAACACCTTAGGTAGAGAATTTGCGTTTTTCATTGTAACCTAAAATTCTTTCTCATGAAAGTACACATTAGCAAAGCTTTTTCATCACTATTTAGTAACAAACATGAAAAACTGTTATTTGCACCCGTAAATATGCCAAGGTGAGACGCCGGAAAATGTAAAAATTCGATTTCTTGCGATTACAGCGCCACCTGTTGCGAAGATAAAAAATGTTTCAAATAAATTATTCATATTTAGATGAGTAGAATCTAAATATGCAATAAAATTTAGGGGTTCCCGTTTGAATTTTCAAAGTTGCCCCCCTTACCCCCTACAAGGGCGAATTAGTGGGGTTCGATTTTGGCGTCATTCGAAAGAGCACATCGACATTAGTAAGATCATCCATCGTTTTGTTAAAAAATTTTAATTCCCCGCATTTTAAAAAGGGTGACCACCCTGTATGTATGTAGTAATAGGCAATAGTCCATTTCAGGCAAAATGGGTATTGAAAAAGAGGAAAAAATCTTAGAAGATGTCAAAACTAGTTAAAACTCTAAAACTCGTTTTATACATTTGTAACGTTAAAATTAATAATCGAATATAGTTCCTAAATGAAGCATTTTATTTGTGAAGTGTAAAGTAATGTCCTTCGTAATATCTTTATAATTGAATTTACCTAACAAACAGATTTTGATTAATAGTACTGTTCTTGTAAAAAACAACGAGTAAAAATACTACCGATTTTGTTCTAATCTTTAGCAATCACATTGAAAATCACTTTTCAAACAGCACGTCAATGAAGATGCAATCGCATTCTAGAAATCATTCCGCAATCCTCGGAAATCATAGGCATTGCGAAAGCAATCCTTGGAAATCGTACAGATTGTGAACGCAATCCTTGGAAATCAGAGATTGCGAAGGCAATCCTCGAAAATCATAAAGATTGCGAGGAAATCTTGGATTTCGGAAATACATGTACATTTTTTGGAAGAGTGGTTGACCCCTCGATTTCAGTATTACTAATAAAACTGCACGCCATTTGAAGTAGAAAATAATCAACTTTACTTGAAGCTGACAGAATGTAATCTAAAAATTCATATTAGGCAATCCAACGACCCATCAAATTGTGTTTTTATGGTGTCTATGGGTATGTTTGCCCTTAGTAACCATCTGTATTTGTATCGCATCGTCAATTGAACGATCTGTCAAGTTTATGGCAGACGGGAATGTTTGTTCATAACAACCATCTTAGTTTGGAATGCGTAATAGAAAATCTTTAGTTACACTGCAGCAAGTTTAGTTTACACAGGCAATACTATCAAAGAATCCCAATAGCATAGCTTTTGGAAATGGCTCTTTGTTGATTTGCCTCAATTTATAATATGATGTAGTTTAGTCTATGGCAGTGGTGGTGAACCTATGACCCGTGGGTCAGTACCTGAAGGCTTTTGAAATGATCTACGTGTTGATTTTTATAAACTTATATTATTTTTACATCATAAAAGAACCAAAGTTCAAGTCAAGTTTTTCTGTTAACAAATTTTTGGTATTTCCAAATTATTGGTACCCTTTTACCCCCCTGCCTCCAAGTGACGTCACTGACTTAGTGACCCACAGGCTAGTATTAAAAAAATAATGAACAAAATTTGACCCACTTTTCAAAAAGGTTCACCATTACTGGTCTATGGCATGACAGACAGGCATTTAGTGTACCATGCAGGAGCTGTAAAAAGGCATCGCCGTAATTTAACCCATATTTTCAAGGAGTATTAGATTATATTTGTCTAAAAAAAATTTGTCATCCAATTCTTGGTTAGAATGTCAACATTGGTTACTATTAATCTTTTCAAGGAGTATTAGATCATGTGCAAATCTTACTGGGCAAAGTTCTACTGAATATATTAGTTCAAATGGCGACCGCAAAATTTTGACCGTCATCGAACATATGGATAATTTATGGAAAATGTGGAAGTATAGGTAACACAAAACTTATAAGCCTATTAGCAAATTCTGGCACGACTGAAGTTAATAGCCTAATGAAGGTTAACTCAACAGTATTTCGTGTGTGTTACATAACATCCAGGTGAAATGTACAGGATTTGTAGAGAAATACCCGTACTTCAAGAATATCTTTGTCAGCCTTGCCCCATTCTGGCAGAAGTGCCCAGCTGACCACCCCAAACAGGTAGTTTTGCGGCGTCTCCCTTCCGTTATGGCATATCCACTTGCTTTGTTTTTTAAATTGAAGGTTGAACTGCCCAAACAACAAAAGGTTTTGTCAGCCTGAGTAATAGATCTGATCTGTTTATTATCTACAATTATTTATTATTCATATTTTTTAATTCTTCCATTAAAACTTCAAATCCCCCTATCTTGTAGTGCCGTTTCAGAGATATAAAGTTTATCTAAACTTTTTTCATTAGTTTGGTCAGTAGTATATGCCAGTGACGTTTCCCGAGAAAAGATGTACGTTTCAAAAATGTACAGGGTCAGACTGAAAGCTCATAAGGGATGCATTATATTAATACATACAGTGTGATACTAACTTAATGCAACAAGAGTTATGATAAACTAAAATTTTTTAATATTTTAAGATTAAGCTCTTGGTCTGAAGAGACATTTAAGCGAATTCTTAGTTTTCGCAAATCAAGTCGGCCTCGACAGTTAAAACTATTTTCTTTTGGACTAAAGTACCTTTTCTATTCATAATACGGCCAAATGTTACCAAGCAAAAGTTGTTCAGTTCAGAAGTGTTCTACTTGGGTTTATATTATATTTCAAGCGCTAACACTTTACACATGTTAGTCATGCATTGGATGTCAACTTTTAGTTAACATTGTTTTGGCAATGTACTACAGGGTGTAGAACAGGCTTATGCAAAATACAGGTTTACTGCATTTTTTTTCAAACCTTAGTATTATCTCCCCTTAATTATTTTACAATATAGATATTAAGGATTGCTATAAAGAAGAAAAACACGAATCGAATGATATCTTTGGTTTCAGATTGCATTTGTTTGTAACTAGAAAAAATAAATAAAATAAAACTTGTGTTTATGCAAAAATCAGTTATGCCTTGGAAACATTGGAACTAAAAATGGAAAATATTGGTACCTAAATGTCATTTTTTAAGGATAGATTTAACTGCTTGACAGACAATATAACCTTAAAAGTGACTATGAATATCTATGAAAAGAGACTATGAGACTGTGAATATCTTTATTGTAAAATAATTAGAGGAAATAATTAGTGATGGGAACTTGGGTGTCGAGTGTCGTGACACTTGAAGTGTCCCGACTCTTAGTGTCGAACAGTATCGCTCTTATTAGAGTGTAATTCGAAGTTGCTTAATTATTCTTACAAAGAAATTAAAGGCAGATTTGTTGAACTGGCCAACAATCATTGAATGAGAAGTACATATAAAACTATTTTATTGTGGATTTTTTCTTTTGTATTAGTATAATATTGACGGTGATAATTTTATTTTGGGTTTTCAGCAAAATAAATTAAAATCAATAATTGAAGTTGAATAAGTTCCTCATGTACCTAATTATTATTTCAGCTTCTTATATTTATACCTTATAATGTATTTTGAAGAAAGACTACTGTCGAAACACGTGTAAATAAATACAATGATCATTAATTTTAATTAATTCAATTTATTTTGCTGAAACCCCAAAATAAAAGTATGTATCATCTTCAATCTTAACAAAAACACGTTCTCTAAAGACCAACGTCGTCAGCGAAATTATATTTTTAAATAGTTTTTATAATAAATCCAACGAATCAAGTCTATTCATTACAAGTTGTTTATAGAATTTGTTTCTTTTCTTTTAAATTTCTGTTTCATAATATGTATTTGCTTTTATAAATAATTTAATGTCTTTTAATGTACTTAATGCATAAATACAGCGTTTCTATAAAAGACTGTCGTCAAAGTGTGCATTGGAAATATTCGTTTTGCCGTTCTCTACATAAAAAGTTAGTTAAATTATTTGTCTGTCAACTGTGACATTATCGTAAATAAAAAACACTTTTCAAAAAATGGTTTATACAGTAGAGCAGAACACCTTCATAATTATGTCCTACTATCGAAACGGGGAGCTCGTAAATGGTGAGTGGAAGTATTCCACAGAAGCTTGTATGAACGAGTTTCTAGACAAATATCCGGAGGTTGAAATACAGGAAGCTTCTTTAAAAAAACATATTGGCAGAATTGTTATTAGGTTTACAGAAACAGGCAGCGTACAAAAAGGGAAATCGACTGGAAGGCCCCAGGTCAGCGAAGAGGTTGTTGAAGATATACGAGAAAGAATTGAAGACAATCCTCAACTGTCTCTACCCAGACTGTCTCGACAGTCAGGAGTACCTTTAAGCACGGTTCACAAAATTGTGAGAAAACGACTAAACAAATATCCTTATAAAATAAAAACTCTCCAGCAACTGTTACCTATAGATCCTCCGCAACGTGTAGCTTACTGCAATTGGTTTCATGTATCGGGATACGTTAATTCCCAAAACTGTAGATACTGGTGCTCCGAAAATCCACACCAGTTTATTGAAACACCTTTGCATCCATTAAAAGTTGGCGTGTGGCTAGCGGTATCTAGAAGACGGCTTTATGGACCTATTTTTTTCAACGGAAATATAAATGCAGAAAGATACCGGAATGAACTCTTAGAACCTTTTATTAATCAGCTTGATGATCAAGAATTGCAACATGGTTATTTCCAACACGATGGAGCTAGAGCACATACTGCGGGAGCAACGTTAGCTTATTTACAAGAATTTTTTGGAAACAGATTAATTAGTATTGGAACGAACTCTGAATTTCCGCCACGGTCTCCTGACCTAACGCCCCTAGATTTCTCAATTTTCGGTTATCTGAAAGACAGAGTTTTCGAACGGGAGCTGAACACGGTGGAGGAAATGCAAGAAGAAATTGTAAGGTGTTGTCGACAAATTAATCAAAATATGCTAAGAAACATATTTGAAAGTAAAAAACGAAGAGTTGTGTTGTGTTTAGAGAATAATGGTGAACAGTTTTTGTAGTTATTGTTTCTATTTAATTTTTTTTCTCGTTACATTATCCAGTTTATGAAATACCTTAATCTTTTATTAAAACTGTTTAATTGGTTGCATAAGCATTAATTTATTTCTATCCACTATAGAGAGCAGGAGGCACAATTCATAAACCACTAGACCGGACAATCTTTTATAGAAACCCTGTATATAACCATAACAGAATTTACTCATATAATTGTTTTTTAATCCATAGTTTGCTTATGATTTATGTAGCTATGAATCTTGACTGCTTCTCGTTTCAATTGGATTACATTTACGCTAGCGCATGCATGATGTAAAGGCGAAGTGTCGTTAAAGTATCATGAAGAGTCAACACTTCTGATGTCATATTGTTTCGACTCTCAAGTGTCGCGATACGCGGATAGTGTCGATACCCCATCACTAGAAACAATATTCAGGTTTGAAAAACATTCTGCAAATGTAAAAAAAATATTTTATGGAATATATCATTTTTTGGTTACGTAGATAGTCTAGAAACGACCTTATTGTACGTCAAAAAGACGTAATTTTGAAGACGTCTTTGTACATCCCATAACATGACGTCTTATGGACATCATTTATTAGTCATATGAAGTTGCCGGCCAATAATCACTTAAAAATAATGTCATTATAACGTCAGTGTGCTGCCTGGCCTTTGGCAAAACAAAAATCTCCTAATTTTTTATTTTTATTAGAAACCGGTTATAATATGTAGAAAGATTTAATAAATGTAAATGTTACTTTATTATCTGTTTTTTTTTTACAAAAAAATCAAATTGTGTCAGTCTTTTTCTTCTATCTCTTACAGCACCTTAGCCTTGGTAATGTGACCTCAATAGTTTTAAGACACAAAATAATATTTAAATACTCGATAAAATAAAAATTTGTTTAAAATCATTTAACGATTAAACAGTGTAAAAAGATTACAGAACATTTATTTTTCTTTATATGCAATGTTTTTGGCTAATATTTTTAGAATGGATTTAATTACCATCATGCCAAAAATGATTTTGTTATGATGTACAAATGGCTTCCGAAAGATGAGACTAATAATGTTCCTCAATACTCTCATACTATGCTAGGGGTAGGTGCGATAGTCGTTAATGATAAATCAGAGATTCTAGTTGTTCGTGAAAAGTATTGGTTGGTGCCACATTGGAAACTTCCAGGAGGATATGTTGAACCAGGTAAATAAACCATTTGTTTTTATTACATATATATCCTGATATTTATCAAATTATTACAGGAGAGAATTTAGCTGATGCAGCTATTAGAGAAGTGTATGAAGAAACTAATATAAATACAGAGTTCCTGTCACTTGTCAATGTAAGGCATGCTCATTATGGAATGTTTGATACCTCAGACCTCTACATAATTGTTGGTTTAAAACCATTATCAACTAACATTCAAGTTTGTGAACGTGAAATATCAGAATGTGTATGGATGGATATTAATGAATACTTGAATCATCCTAACGTGCATGACTTAAATAAATTCTGTGTAAATACATATTTAGATTATCAAAAAAATAATTTTAAGATTGATTGTAGACATGGTATTCATCAGATTCTTAAAAAGCCTTATACAATTTATTTTGCAACTAAAGAAGATTTAAATAAATGAAAATATTTATGCAATAAAGTATTTTTATAGGTCTGTCTAGTCTATTTTCTTTATATCACATTTAAAACTGCATAATATTGGATTGATAAAGAATGCAATGTGAGTGCGTGAGTTTTTAGGAGCTTTATTTACTGCAGTGTACACGGAACGGCTATTGAGCTGGCTGTGTGTTTCTTCCCCATTTTAAACTTGTGACTGGGACAATGAAGTCGGCAAACGATAATGGATCTTGAAGGGTTCAATTCTGGTATCAGATCTGATTTGCGATCTGACCTTTGGTACATGTCAAAAAAAAGTCTAGATTTTGCTCCTTAGCATGTATAATATACATTGATAGCAAGAGTAGAAATAATCGACCCTGCTGAGTTCAAATCTGTGCTCCGGTATTATATGACTCATGTAACATGATTCTCGCTCCCTCCCTCCCTCCTTCTCTTTCTCTCTCCCTCTCCCTCTCCATTTGTGCCATATGTGACGTGTTAGATCCCGAACCAATAAGAGATTGTTTATAAGTGCTTCGTCCGCCATGAATGTTTTGACAACTTTTCTAACCTCAAATTTTTGAAGTTTCAGAATAAAACTGAAAAACAATTAAACATATGTAAAACGGAGAAATAACAAAACTCGTGACAGCTCGCAGTGTAAACACCGCTTGCAGGTTAATTCTAACCTAAATAAAACCATCCAGCTTGCGTATACCAAAGTCCATAATGGAGGTCGTGCCGAACACCGCTACCGCCTCTTTTCTTATTGGGAAAAGACTATTACGTATTAACCGATCTATTTAAAAAAATTCTAATAGCATTTTTGTCAAAATATTTTTAAACGAAAACTATTTTTCTGTTGTATGTAACAATTGCGGTACTGGAACTACAAAAATATTAATGTTTTAATAGAATTTATGCTTACACTATAAAGGCCCATTCTAATTTGAGATAAGCTACTGAGGCAAGATCTCTATTATTCTAAAGGAAAGTACTGAGTTCTACATCGTATATTTAACGTAACTTTAAGAGTTTGGCTCAAAATAATCTTGGCTTTAAAGGCCACAAAGAATCACTTTTAGACTTGAGGAGAATTTTGAATATTTAGTTATTCTCAATGTATGAACTAATTTTAACATATTATATCATGAACTATGAGTTGGGATGGAAATTTGAATAATAGAGAACTTGGAGAGTAACGGCCCGTAAATGTGTACTGCACACAGACCCAACCTCTTTAAGTTAGTCCACTGCTTGATATTACCCAGTAAGCAGAATTCCGTCTTATTTACGTGATTTTTTGGACATGTTTTCTCGCTAATGACGAATGCCCAATTATAACGGTATAATGACGTCACACCAGTATGACGAATGTAGATTTATGCCGTCTCAATGGCGTCGACGAATTTCCTTAAAAAATGTAAGTAAGACCCGTTTTACATATACGAGAATTGTGGAAATTTTAACCAAAATTTTGCTGGTGGTTTCTCAAAAAAATTCTTACAATAAATTTACAATTAATAGGTATATATTCATTGAATTTGAATAAATAAGTTAAACCTAAAAATATCTTGCACATTTAGCGCTAAGATATTACTTGATATTTAGCTTTATTATTGTTGCAGACTCAACCATTTTTATAAAGAAAATAAGCAGATGTAGTGCATACGTTTCAAAAATTCAAACTCTGAAGTTTTCTAGCATCACGTGACAACAACGTGAAAAAGAACGTGAAAAACAACGCAACGAAGGAGCAGTCGAATCCGTGCAAAAAGTTGGTTGATGTTGATTTCCTTTCAGCTGCTTAATGTGTACATCTTTCATTAAAAATATATATGTTTGTAATATTTTATTTCTGGGCATTTCTTGCAGTTTTGTGTCGGTGTTGGTAAAACAAATTAGGATGGCGTGTTATACAATTCTCCGAAAACAACGGAGGAAATATGCACGTGTTGCTGACGTCTCGAAAACAACAGGCGTTTTATGGCCGCCATACAAGTATAATAATAGTGATTATTTTACGTTTCAGAATTTTAAATAATAAATCTTTTTTAAATCTAGGTGTTTTATTTGCAGAAGTAGAAATAAATAGGTTCTTAAGACATTAATAAAACGTCATTTAAATGATTATATGAGGTTTTCTTTACGTCATAAATTAACGTCTTTTTTACGTCGTAAAATGATGTCTTTGGGCTGTGACATTTACTCGTCTTGTTAACATCATTATAACGTCACTTCAAAGGTGAAAATGACGTAATGACTGACCAATAATCAACGTTAAAATGACATCAGTCTGCTTACTGGCTAGTTAAATTCAGAACTGCAAAGTATTTGAATTAAAAGATCTCAAGTTGAAAAGTAATGGAATCGCTTTTAGATAATTGAATTCATAGGTAATCTTGGAGAAAATTGTTTAAGGGGGGGGGCATCAAGAACAAGAACTGTTATATAAGTTTAGGGAACTATATTTCAATATTATATTTCTGCAGTTGACTCGGAAGTTAAAAAACATACTTTCAATGTGGTCGTAGAAAAAACATTTTTAACATAATTCTATAGCTATGGAAGTGATTGATGAGTATTTTTTACATTTTTACATTGCCAAACTGGACACACCACCCATCCGGCTTACAATGGGTTACGTCTTGCGTTATAATCATGGGTTACGCCTATAAGATAAAAGATAGATAAGATATTGTTAATTGATTTTGCAATGTTTAAAAGATTGGGATTTAAAGACTACTATTAAGTGGATATTTAAAATTTACCAATATATTAACCACTTAATGCCATGTTATTTTACTGCTTTGTGCAGTTGATACTCTATAGATGTCTGATACTGTTCTGGGGTATGGTTTGTGTCATCAATTTCGTGGGTTACGACTATAAGATTATATTATTTTTAATTGATTTTTCAATTTTTGAAAGATTTTATTAGTGTTGCTAAACGAAGAATTTACGACATTCTTAATTCTGTATGTTATATACAATTTATTTTTAGAAAAGCCAAAGTGATGAACTTGTTTAAATTTTTGCATTGGCATTTAAACATTGGCATTATGTAAATTAGTAAGCTTTAATAGCAGATAAAGTAATAGACGAAGTCAGAACAAAAAAGTATGGTCTTACCCTAAACGGTATCAATGATGTGCTGTAAATCTAGGTTGAGAGTTTCTTGGCAAATCCATAACTAACGTCAAGGGGCGGGCTGCAATCGCCGACTTGCGCTATGGCTATTTCTAGCACTTTTAAATGCTGCGCACGTCTAAATTAGGAGAAATAATTTTCAAACTTCTGACATTTAAAAAAATTATAAAATCTAAATATTGCACTTAAAATTATCATAAATATTAACACGAATATTAAACTTATAACTGTCAAAATTACAATCACCATTAAAATACAACACAGCAAAAGCAACTAAAAACTACGTCATCAGCTATTGCATATCGAAGACATTTCGATAGAGCCACTACAGTTAATCAGCCAGACCACTTTGGCAGATCAGTGTACCGCAAGCCGCCGCTATATTGGGGCAGAGAAAGCATGATCTGTAATAATGTACAAATTAAAATAGTATTGGTCTGATCTACTGATCCAGTTTTACAGATCAGATCAGCTTAATAAAATTAGTTCATAACAAAAAATAATTTCCAATGGAACAACTTTGAACCACAATTCTGACAAATCACAAAAGCTAACGTATAAGTGCAACAGAATAATTTCTAATGATGAATAATTTCAACGTACATAAACGAGGCGGAAAAATTAATTAAAGGTGTTCTTACCACAACATCTAATTTTTCTAACATTCACAAACAGCTGATATTATTTTCCCCCAGATCATTAAACACACTTCAAAAACTAGATGCTTGAAGAAGGGCAAGGGGGAAGGTAATACAGATCAGATTGGATCATCAAGCATCAGGGTCACTGGAACAACAAATGTGAACCAGATGATCCTAGGTAATACTGGATCAGAAAATCAATCTATTGGAGAGCACCTCTGCACCAGCATGGACTGATTGTTTATGTAGTGACTTTAAAATTTCTATGTTGTACAACGCCATCGATATTTATTGGCGCGTTCCAATATTGACAGTTTTAAAATTCAAATTTGTACTGTACACCAATTATAAAAACAGAAAATACATGCAAGAAAATACTAACATATCTACCAAAATATTTTTTAACTTTGGAAATTTAATCCACAAAATTGCATCTTTAAATAAAAGCAAATATTTCGGAAATTTCTGGAAAATTAATTTTTTTTCAGAAACTGCTTCTAATAGACGTAAATTAACATTTCAATCATTAAAAATGTTCTTTGTGTGCTGCAGTATTATGGACCAGACTCGTTAGTATATGATAGTTACTCTAGAAAGAACTATACTCGGGCCGGTCAACGCAGATAGTAATAAAAACGCCCACAAAAGAGCGGGCAATTTAAAAACTACCTTGATATTGGGCGAATTGAAACAGCGCGCGAAACTGTGGAGTCCGTTTTACACGGCAAAGTGATAGCGTCACTTTGATGCAGATCAGCATCATCAAATAATTACTTGATTAGTTTTTGAACATTTCATGTACTATTAAATATTTTAAAATTGATAATACATAATTTAATTCAAATAATATCAAAAATATTCATTAGAAGTACCTAGTTTATTATTAAAATCTTATGTCTTTTGAGGTTATGTTCATGTAGAATACAAAAATGTTTCAGTGTCCGGTTTTTAGCAGTAGCCGATCTGATGAAGTGGCTACGCCACCTTACTTTTATTACTATCTCTGTTGAGCGGCCAGAGTATAGAAACTTTTAATGTAACAAAACGTTATATTCAAAGACCAAAAAGTACGGGTCTCTAGAAAGCAGTGTTGTAACAGATACATTATTTTGTGTATATAGATACAGATACAGGTACTACCAGAGAGAGGTACCTAGATACAGATACAGATGCTTTTGCTGTGAAGTATCTAGATCCAAATACAAAGTCTAACATAATGTATCTAGATACATTTGTAGATACTTGTTTTTACTGTAATCACCCCGAAAATAAGAACTTATTCGTCAATTTTTCGTACCGAAAATAGTCCTTTAACTAAGCATTAATTCCAGGAGCAGTCTAGGACAGCAATATTTATTAAAACTTATACATATTAAAAATGAACAATTATTAAGCAGAAATCGGTATCTAAAGATAACTACAGTGTGTATTCAAACCTTTCCATTTTTTAGAATTATTTTGTGTTCTTTTTACACTTAACTTGTTTTAATATTTTAATAAAAATAAAAAGTAAATCATTATTAAGCATTCCAAACATGCTGCTCGTGTAGATTCTCTATCCTCAATCTTGGTGTTGTTCAAAATATTAATAAATTGAATGAATTCCAATAGTTTGAAAACCTAGAAAATATTTTACCACTCTGATAACCCAATTTAAAAGTAGGTGTTGGTACGATTCACACTATAACAATTTTGTAAGTTCCTGGTACTATTACTCCAGAAACGTCATTAAATCTGGGTTGCTTTTAGTTACCCTTCATGTAACTGAATAGATTGTACTTACTCTTTATCGCATTTTCAAAAGGACTTCATTAAGATCCCCAGTAGCACACCATATTTCTTTAATATTTAAAAAATATAAAGGTAATATTATATGTGTTTTAAATATTTAAAAGATTAGGAAAGTATTTACAAAATATTGAAAATGAAATATTTAGAAATATATTGATATACATATTAAATAAATATGTTATTTGTGTGTAATTTTTAATATTTTGAAACGTATATTAAGCAAATCTTTTTATTATATACTACAATACATATTTATTGGAAACATTGATGAATTGTAAATCTTGCTTATGATCGTGCGCGATCGTGTGTCGTCGCGTATGTTCGTAGAAGGCATGCAGAAGGAAGATGCAACGACGCCATTGTGAATTTGTATGGTTTTTCATCAGTTTTGTGTTTTTTTTTCGGATTAACTGTTATGTAGTTATGTATTGATATTAAACCATAAAGTATTTACCTAAGAAGTGACTATTCTACTCCTACGAATAAAAGAGAGCCTGCATATCCACTGAAAAGCTGCTCATCATCAAATGGTAATAATACATATTACAAATAACATGGTTATTCAACCAGCTACAGATTGCTGCAACTTTGACAAAAAAGGTATGATGATTATAATAAATTTATACTTTTTGTAACGGGTGATTATAAACCCTCAACATCTCAGTTGTGAAATTTAAAACGTATGTGTCGTATTACTCAAAAACAATAATTTTTTGAACATCAAATAAATTACATTAATTTATTATATGTCTAAAACAGTAATAAAACACATAGGTTTTAAATTTCACAGTAACTGAGATGTCAATTTATTTTCTAGAGTTCAAAAGAAAAACCTATCAAAACTAAAAAAGTGTGTTAAACCTTCATTGTTTTTACCGATACGATTATTATTATGTTATTAAATATTACAGAAGCAGCAACCCTAAGCCCAAATACTAAACAACTGAGCACGTCATCATAGCAGCTATTAAGAATTGGTTAAGACATACTTCGAGAAGATTAAACAACAGCTAGTAAGTGCTTTTTTTTACTCATGACATTGAAATCACTCATTTTGCAATTGATAACGATGATTGAAATCGCATTTCAACCACTAGAGGTTGGAATTTTCGGACTACTGGGATTTTGAATTTCAAACTGTTCGACATTCAATTACTGACAAGGGAAATGTCATGTTTTGTCACTTAAATGTCATAATTTTTTCTAAAGTGCATTAATTTATTAAAAATTCGGTGAAGAAATAGTATATGCAATGCGTGGCTGATAAATTTTCAACATCTCGAGTTACTTATTTAACTTTTGATTTTTAATTTTAATTCTTTTGGTTGAAGTAACTCATAAAAAGTCTGCTGAGTTTTATGCTTGTATACTGTTTCGAAAATATTCGATTAATTTTAAAAAATGCTTAATATTGCCTAATCACATTTTCTATTATTGGTCGCCCCACATAATGGTATTGGGCTTGACTACATCAAATTAAGATTTTCTTAACAAGCATTATTTTTTCTTAAAATAATAAAACACTTCAATTTGTTGCAAAATTTGACTACACTAATATGGTGACTAGAAGTACAGATGTTTCAAAAAGTCCATGTTCATTATATAAATTTTCTTAAAATATGTTGCTGCGAGAGATCGACTATAACCATAACGTCTTTGACTATATATAACCCTAAATCTTTTTTTTTATTCTTACAGAAAGAAGAATTATGAGTCCCAAGACAAGCTTCCTATTGAATAATTATCGAGTATTTATATATTTTTACTGAGTGAATAAATTCTTTTTGCTACAATATATCTTTTATTCTAGTCCTATTCCATGAGATAAGAATTATATCCTTAATATACCAACGAATAAACTGCTATTTAATTTAATATTTCCGTTATAATATAATTATTGAAGTCTTCAGGATGGATGAGAAGTTATTTTTTTATTGGATTGTCGTGAATTAAAATGAGCAGTGAATATTATTCTCAGTCGTATAATCCTTTTTGTGATACTACCTGCAATTACAATTAGAGAAAAAAAAAACATTTTCTTGTTGACGGTCATTTTACCATTTCAAAAGAATATACGTATTTAATTCAAACCCAAGTTTTTTATTACTAAGTGTAACTCTTATGCTAAATAAACTTCAAATGCAATTTTTGTCAAAAATCTTCGTATGTTACACTTGTTAGAGAATATGGTTTCATAAAGAGAGCAAAATTCTCTTTTTAGTAGAACAACATGTATAGGGTTTTATTTGAAAAGTTTAAATGACCTGAACAAGAAATGAGTGGTGAAAAGAAAATTGAAATTCATGTTGCTATAGAGCATAATTTGCTGTACAAAAATATTCTTAAAAACATTCTAATAATATTCTAGGAATATTATATGAATCAGCAATATAACATTCATAAGATATCCTAACTATAGTATGAACAAAAAAAACTCCATCAAAGGTGCCTTTGGTATTATGAACTCGTATGTGTATTAATAACACCAGAAAATTATATCAAATTAATAACAACCGTCACTGTCAAAGGACTCTGATTATTTTGTATAATTTTCTAGTGTTATAATAAACATGGCTTCAAAATCCTAAAGGCACCTTTGATGGAGTTACTTTTTACTCATACTATAGAATGTTAAATAAATATTATTAAAATAATATTGAAGAAATATTTTAAATAAGATATTAGCTAAATATTTAGGTGGATGTTGAAAAAGATATGTTTTAAATATTTGAAAATGAATATTTATATTGTTTATTGTTTCCAGCCTTATTTTGTGGAACTCCATAATCATGAAATAAATAAAGAATATTAAAAGTTTCACAGTTTTATTAAAATATACCTGACAATATTGTTTCGACAGCTATGCTGTCATTATCAAAGGTAATATAATTATAAACAAACACGTCGCTAAGGTAGATACAAAATAGGTAACTAGATAAAATAATAATAATAATAATAAAAATTAATAATAAAAATCATAATTAAACATCTAATACTTCCAGTAACGTTACTGGAAGTATTAGATGTTTAATTATGATTTTTATTATTAATTTTTATTATTATTATTATTATTTTATCTAGTTACCTATTTTGTATCTACCTTAGCGACGTGTTTGTTTATAATTATATTACCTTTGATAATGACAGCATAGCTGTCGAAACAATATTGTCAGGTATATTTTAATAAAACTGTGAAACTTTTAATATTCTTTATTTATTTCATGAATATTTATATAATATATCTGTGCTATTGGGGATATAACATTCATAAGATATCCTAACTAGAATGTTAAATAAATATTATCAAAATAATATTGAAGAAATATTTTAAATAATATATTAGCTAAATATTTAGGCGGATGTTGAAAAAGATATATTTTAAATATTTGAAAATGAATATTTATATAATATATGTGTGCTACTAGGGATAGTTCTTACTTTAAAAGTTCTCATATTGACAGTTGGCAGAAAAATATAACTGTGTAACAAAGCTCTTTTTGTACTCGCAGACTTAGGATTCACCTATGGCTTGTCGTGGTACTTATCTACAAGTCCAGTAAAATATACATTCCAGACTTATTACGTAAATATTAAATAACTATTACATGTAATAAAAAATGATTTCTGTTTATTACATGGATTCTCTCCATAACCTGAAATTGTGGTACATTTTTATCTAATTGTTGTACGTTGGTACAAGCTGTAAATTATGGTACAGTTGGCAACACTGGCCTGAACGGGCAAAAATGCATCTTCCTCACACAATCGCATTCTGTAATAATATCCATCGTTTATAGAGTCACTGTCACTACTTCTAGTCAGCCAGGCCATGCTGACGGATCAGAGTACCACAGACGATCCCACTTTTGGGGCGAGAAAGGCCCGAAATTGTCAATTATTATTATCCCAATTGAATTTAATTAAATTCACGTTTAGTTTAAAAGGTTTTTCTACATAATTTTCATTCTGACAGCCCCAAGTTGTAATATGCCAAATACGTAAGATGCGATTTTAATTTCCGAATTACTAGATTTTACACTTCCTTTGCCTCAATATTTGCCCGTAATTACGGTATTGTGATGATGTACTTGGCCTGGCTGACTAGATATAATAACTCTAATTGTTTAGCGACATGACTACGATCGAGTAGATTTTAAAGCAATTCCATAACAAATAGTTTTATTCGTTTTATGTTCGGCAGTTACTTCAAATTTAAAATTCCATCAACTTCATTTATGATAGTTTTTGTATTATAAAAATATGAAAATAGTATCTGCACAATACAGATACACAGATACTATAGAAAATGTAACTAGATCCAAATACAGTTACAAAATTTTAAAAGTATCCAGATATGTATCTAGGTACCATAAACGTATCTAGATACTGTATCTAGATACTTGTATCTAGATACATTACAACACTGCTAGAAAGTACCAGCTTTCACCGACATCTGGACCAGGTTCTGTGGGTAGCTCCCTAACATTCCTGGTTTGGCAGCACTGTAGTGCCTACTGAACTTGACTGATGATCAAAATAGTTCAATGACAATTAATATTATTATTATTATATTCTAGCTGTTATGTAATAATAATGAATGAAATTATTAATTAATTTACTGTTATTAAGTTACGAAGGTAGGAAATCGTAAATTAACAGTGTCTGTGCTAACATACAACTGACTTTGACTTTTAAATCTATACAATCCAGAAAAGTACCTGTATCTAAAGATTTGCGAAAATATCAGCTGCTCTTTCTTTGAAAGACTGAAATAGCTTTGAAATCTAAACACATTTCATAAAGATATACTATTTAGGTTACCCTGTGTTTTCTGATTAAGTTAGAAATATGAGTGCAGTGAATATGGAAGAGATCACCATAATCAAAGATGAACCAAATATCAAAATAGAATCAGAAATAATAGAAAACTGTACCATTAATAACGTTCAAACTTACAAGATCGAAGAGCAGCAGTTCAGTAACGCCAGCATTCCACAATGTTATGAGCGAATTATTAATAACCAACTTTTCAAATACAACTTATGTCAATCTAAACTTTTACAGGAAACAAAATTTCAATGTAACATATGCAGTTACAAATCTGTAAGAGAAGACAATCTCAAAGCACACATACTTATGCATAATGGTGAGAAACCATTTGAATGTAATGTATGCTATTATAAATGTTCACGGAAAAGTACTCTCAAAACACATATGCTCATACATACTGGTGAAAAACGATTTGAATGTAATTTATGTGATTATAAATGTTCACAAAAAAGTTATCTCAAGGTACACATGCTCACGCATAGTCGTGAGAAACCATTTAAATGCAATGCATGTGTTTATAAATGTTCACGAAACGATACTCTCAGAATGCACATGCTTACTCATAGCAGAGAAAAGCCATTTGAATGTAATTTATGTGATTATAAATGTTTATCAAATAGTAAGCTCAAAAGACACATGCTAATGCATAGTGGTGAAAAACCATTTGAATGTACTGTATGCGATTATAAATGTTCAATGAAGAGAAATCTTAAGCGACACATACTTATACATAGTGGTGAAAAACCATTTGAATGTAATTTGTGTGATTATAAGGCATTGGAGAAGCGTAATCTTAACACACACATGCTTATGCATAGTGGTGAGAAACCATTTAAATGTAATTTATGTGATTATAAATGTTCAGTAAAGAGTAAGCTCAAACCACATATGTTCAATCACAGTGGTAAGAAGCCATTCAAATGTAATTTATGCGATTATACATGTTCAGTAAAGAGTAAGCTCAAACCGCACATGTTTATTCATAGTGGTGAGAAGCCATTTAAATGTAATCTATGTGATTACAAATGTTCATTGAAGAGTAGCCTTACAAAACACATGCTTATGCATAATGGAGACAAGCCATTTCAATGTAATTTATGTGATTATAAATGCTCAGTAAGAAGTAACCTTAAATCGCATATGTTTACACACAGTGGCGAGAAGCCATTTAAATGTTACTTGTGTGATTATAAATGTTCAATGAAACCCAGTCTGACAAGACACATACTTGTGCATAGAGATGGAAAACCATTTAACTGTAATTTATGTGATTATAAAGGTTCACAGAAATGCCATTTAAAAGCACACATACTTACCCACATCACTAAGAAACAAATTGTATAGGGTTCCTTAAAAAGCAATCTTAAAAATTCAACATAAGCTAATAACCTTTACTTAAGAAGATATAAAAATGTGAATGAAAACATAACATATGCAAAAAACAGTATTCAATATACTTATAAACGTTTAATTACCAAATCTATCTCGTTTCATTCCAATTTTCAATAAATAATTTTTCAATTTATTTTCCTTTATTTTGTATTATAATAATGTATATAATTGTACTTGTGATGTGGGAACTCCCCCACAATGTAACTGTGCAATAGTACCTACCCGTTTTGTTGGAAGTAAGTAAATAAATAAATAGTACATATACACCTTGATACTAAAATCAAGTCATTAACTTTAAAGAAGGTGATTATAGACTACAGTTCATAGAACAAAAGTGCTTATCAGATAAAAAGTGCTTATCTAATTAATTATGTGCATTTTTAAAAAAGGAACACCTATACTCGAGATAATTGCTAATTTTTCTATATAGGAAAAGATTATAAGTAGTGCCCAAATTTTCAATACCACTGCGTTTATTAACTGAATTTTTATTTTTCCATTATAAGAGTCATTTCTTTTATAATTCTTTTTTTATAATTATTTTCACTGCACTTTTTTTCAAAATTAAACACCTGCGAATTATTAATTACATGTTTGGTTGATGCTGTATGTTGTGGAGGAACATGTCTTATGTTTGTTTAGTGTTTGTAAAGCCTTGTTTTTAGATACCTTTTCATTTGACCACTATACACTTTCTTGCAATCATTACATGATATACTATATTCGATTTAACTACTAACTACTTAACTACTAAAGATCTTGTTAATAACGTGATCTTTGTTATTAGTCTCAATCTATGTATTTTTGGTAAATTTGGTTCTTTTTTACTTTACTTGTTCCAAAAATATTTTGGGAGAACTATTTTATGGCATTCGCGTACTAAACTGTATATGCATATTTGTAACTTTATCACTAATTATGTAGGCAAATTATTTTAATGGTTATACTTATATTCTTGTTACGAATAGTTGCAATCAGAAAACAAAAATGAAAATTTGGTAAATAATGCACGGTGCAGAAAAGACAAATAAATACATGCAGGGTATGGTGTGGCAAAAGGATAGATATAAACGCCTATGATTTATCAAGTGAAGCATTTAGACCTGTGATCAATCGCAATTGACATCGTCTTACATTTTATTAAATATCTCAGTTAATACTTATCGAAAATTCATAAATCAGACCATCGTAATTGTGAAGATGGGGTTATAATTTCACAACAGTACCTACAATACAATGGTATCAATAGTACTTTAACATGTATGTATAAATTACTTAAATCAGCTTTATCTAGATCCTTTTGTAAGATTCAGTCAGTTTAACAAAGCTGTTACAGGTATTAGCAAGACCTAAGATGTGTTAATTAATTAATTATAATTATGTTATTATGATATATTAAATTATTGGTATTATCATTATTATCGCATGTTATTTTTGTCAATTCATACCTAGTCGTTTTGTCTGCCAGATGTGAGATTATATCTTTATCTAATATTCTTAGTTGTCATATTTTTAATTAATATCTTTATCTTTGTGTCTGAATCTTTGTTTTTGATTATGCTTTATATATTTTTGAAAAATAGCGATTTCCGTAAAATAAATAAATACGTTTTTTCTGTTAAATGATACCTTTCACGAGATAAAGCAGTGTAAAGCAAAAACTGGTCAAATTTAATTAGGATTTGTGCAGTGCTTGAAACAAGAAATTCGTATAAATATATTAAATCTTTCCCAATTTTAGCTTATAGAATTTACATGATATATTTTCAAAGACAAGTACCAAGACTTTACCGAGGACTTACCGAGTCTTTAAAATAATATGAATCTGTACAAAAATATAATAAGGCACAATTTCGACATACATTATTATACCTTTTAATTAGATACATGAATCACTTAATGAAGTGAACAATAGTATCCCTGGTATGTGAGCTATACTTAAGATTAAGTGAGGTTTAGAATAAGTGGCGAAGAGCTACAAACCGCTATGTGTGATTTCATGTTTGAACGAAAGGTTTTTCAGGTATAAAGGTAAAAATGAGTAATATATTTTTGGAAACAGATAACATCATTCATTCAATGCATTGGATTTTTCCAGTAACAAAAACAAAATAATTCTAGATTTTTTTTCTGCAATACAAATACAATAAAATAAATGAAATCGGTTCAGTTACAAATTAAATAAACTACAGTTGCCATTGTCGAAGCTATAGACTAATAAAAGAATGATGAAGTTAGTCACTTGCATGATCAACACCTGCAAAATCAACACACAACAGGATCAGAGCTCAAATTACACATGTAGTACAAAATGTCAGCGGCTCGGGACCAAGATTGTTTTTCAATCAACAGATATTCATTACTTATTTTGCATGTGATTAAGGATACCTGCGACCGTCTCAAGCATGTGATTTGTGATAACTAATTCTAATTTATTTTTGTCAGACTTTAAACATCTAAGTTAGGAAAACTTTACAATATCAAATAAGATTAAAGATGCTACTTTTTTTAGCAAACACTTGGTAAAGAATCTCTATGCGGGTTCGGATTTGGGAATAAAGGATTACACCAGTATAATCATTTTAACATTATATATATTAACAATCAACAGGTAACATAGCAAAAGTAACAATAAAGAACTTATATTTTTAACTTACTTATAATGTCGGTCGTGTTCCTTCACAAAGTAGAGAATCAAGTTTCTCTTTTATTTTTGAACTTTTCTTTTATATTAATATTGAAGGGCAAACACAAATTCAGTGGTGTAGCCACGGGGGGGCTATGGAGGATATATTCCCCTTCCAAGGGTCAAAAACTTAAAAAAGTAGATGAAATATTTGACGAACTGACCAAACAACCACTTCGCCTAGATTTTGTTTTGTAATGGTTTTTGTTGAATAAAGACTAGTATTCGAAGAATATTGTTTTTTATTCAGTATTCTTTAATATTTGCACTTTTTTCCATACAATCTATAAAAAAAAACCTAAATAAACAGTTACTGTAGGTATACGTTGAGAGTCAAGCCCACAGATTTTCTTTTATTATTGTATATTCCTTCCCAAGGGCCAACTCTGGCTACACCATTGTACAAATTGTTAATTTGTTTAAAACTAATTGACTTTTACTTGATTATTTACTTTCCAGCATTAATTGCTAAAAATATTCCTAATAATACATTTTTTATTTACTTTGTACCTATAGTATAACAGTCTAATCTATTACAAAATAATCAATTCTTGAAGACTTGTAACAAATAGGATGACAAAGAGACAATCTAAGACGAATTTTGGACTTCAGTTTATGTTATGTATTAAGTAATTATTTTTAGTATTGTTTTACTACTTTGTACTTATACCACTTACACTTAGTAGCACATTAAGTTATTCTACTTTACAAAATCTGATCTACTTTACAATACGATTTTGAAGAGCAGATTCATCAGCAATGTAAGGTAGATAATAATTATAATAGTAATAATAGTCTTAAGTAGGTATGTTTTAAGTTTACAGTTTATATTTGGTCAGGCCTTTTATGCAATATAGTTAATGTACCATTAAATCATTTCGTATATATTGTTAATTTAACTATTGATGTTTTATTTAAACCGGAAATCCATATCAAATACGCTTCAAATTATAGTTTGTTATTTTATTACTTTAATTACTTCTACACTGTTCATAGTCGGTCATGTATCAGTAGATCTTTCCAACAAACAAATGGAGACCCAACGGCATAAACAATGTTAAAGTATACCACACATAAACAGGCAAAAAGCTAACGTTACCACTTGGTAAACTTAAACTCCGTATAAAATCCTATGCAAAGTCAGTCCTATACAAGACAATCAAGGTAGGCTCCCTACAGTTTGACACAAAATTATGTATCTATTATGACTACTGTAAACAGTTGCTGGAAGCTTGATGAATAAAACCTATCCGATGGGTTCTCACCAAATTTCAAATGTATTAGCACCAAGATATATAGAAATACAGTAGGAATCCATAATCCAAACACACTGTATTCCGAACATCCAGTAATCCGAACAACAACATTTACAAGCTATAATCCGAACAAACCTCTTTAATCCGAAATCCTCTTTTATTCGAACAAATCTCTTTAATTCGAACAAGAAAATTCTATGTACATACGAAAATTGAATATGTAGAGTTCTTGGAAGGTGAATATTAATTATAAATGGGATTATAGCAGATTGCTGATGCAGTTTTTGGTTGATACTTATGACCCAACATGTGTAAACAAATTCTACGAAGATCAGCAAACGCTTTTGTTATTAATATAAAGAATAATAAAAACCCTGAAGGCTACAGATGTAAAGAATAAGCTATATAGTAATCATAGCATCACAAAGGCGCCCTAAATGTTTTGGCGCAATTGTTTTTATAATGACATCATCTACCTTTTTTCTCACAATTTTGTTATTACACAATTTGTATTCGTGGCGTTCAAAATTCAATTAAAAAATGTCAAAACGTAAGCAAATATTATTAAAACTGTCATAGAAATTCAGCAATTATATGTTGGGTTAGTGTTTAACGATTAGTTTAAAATATGATGTTGGTAAATACACAGCCAGCGATATAAAGAAAAACAAAACTAAAATCCTAGAATATGATGTCTCATCTACTGACAAAGGTACAGAAAATAGAAAATACTGAAATTTAGATCACAAAATGAGAGCACAACGCTATAAAAGGAGAAAGAGAAAACTTAAAGCAAAAGAATTACTGATTTTATTAATTAGAAATAAAAGTTTTGTAACAAAATTAGTAAATTACATAAGTTAAGTTCTTTATAATAAAGTGGCATGGCATAAAGGAATATTTATATTTGTACATCCAGTGTTCCGAATTCCTCGCTAATACGAATTACTCTTGCATTTTTAAGTCCGGATTAAAGAGTTTCTACTGTAATTTCCTTTTTATCACAGCATTTCATAAAATAATGCTTTGTTGTATCTGTTAATATTTATTCTTTTTACTTTTCATGTTGTCAATAAAAACTTTTTTATGTAAGAAAAATGGTATAAGCCTTGTGCACTTCCACCTTACAATTTAAAAAGGTTTGTTTTATAATTAATACGTCAGAAATCACCCCAAGTAGTGCTGAAATAGAAATTCATATGCAAATTATGTGCCTCTAATTATTTATCTTTAATGCCACAATTAATATTCCAAAAGGAAATTATAGTTTATGCCCATTTTATTGTTTTATGTATTTTAGAACACGTTCTCTTCCACTACAAACTTGTTAGAGTATGGTGCATTTCTTCTGTTCACTGCTTTTAATTCCATTCCAAAAAGAAAATAATTCGCATAATAAGTAGCATGTACTAAATACATCTTTGTATATCACTTTAGCATGTAAAAAGAAAGCAAAAAAGATTGGCATTTCATTAGTATGGCACACGAAAATTACATCTTTTTTACGTTCCTTTTTTTTTCTTGGTATTCTGAGGATGCAATTTGTGGCATGTGATTTTACGCAATTTTCATGTAATACTGCTACTTGGGTATTGACTCAATAAAGAATTTGATATCACATAAACTTTTGATCAACTATACCTTCTTAAATATTTGGTCATATAGCATTTTGTGTTGATAAGGAATGAAGTCTTTACCTAATGTCCTAAAATACCCATATAAGAGGCACAAATGCGTCTAAGTTTCAAGTTCAACTGTGAGCATGCAAGAGGGGTAACAATCAGTACCTAAACTTTAACAAATTATTAACTAATACTCAAAATTAAAATGTAAGGCAAAACAATCATTTGCAACCATGCTTACCATCTGTGAGAATGTGCATTTAGAGACTTCACTGAACATTATTACACTCAAATAATTTATAAAGTATTGGTGAGTATGTATGCTTTCAAATGCCATTTTTGCGAGCTTTTATACTCACATAAATTACATTCAAATGGTTTTTCACCACTATGAATACGCATGTGCAATTGGAGACTACCCTTCACTGAACATTTATAATCGCATACAATACATTCAAATGGTTTTTCACCAGTATATATGAGCATGTGTGCTTTGAGAATATTCTTCCGTGATCATTTACAGTCACATAGATTACCTTAAATTGTTTTTCATTACTATGCACGAGTATATGTTGCTTAATACTTCTCTTCACTAAATATTTATAATCACATACATTCAAATGGTTTCTCACCACTATGAGTCTGCATGTGCAGTTGGATACTTCTCTTCACTGAACATTTATAATCACATACATTACACTTAAATGGTTTTTCACCACTATGCATGTGCATGTGTTACTTAAGACTTCTCTTCACTCAAGATTTATAATTACATACATTCAAATGGTTTCTCACCACTATGAGTATGCATATGTAATTGAAGACTATTCTTTACTGAACATTTATAATCACATAAATTACATGCAAGTGATTTTTCACCTGTATGTATGAACATGTGTCTTTTGAAAGTAACCTTATGTGTACATTTATAATCACATACATTGCACTCAAATGGATACTCACCACTGTGAATGCGCATATGTTCTTTGAGGTACCTTTTTTGTCTACATTTATAATCACATACATTACATTCAAGTGGTTTCTCACCACTATGAGTGAGCAAGTGCATTTGAAGATTACGTTTCACTGAAGATTTATAATCACATACATTACATACAAATCGTTTCTCGCCACTATGAGTGAGCATGTGCATTCGAAGTGCATGCATCACTGAACACTTGTAATTACATACATTACATTCAAATGGTTTCTCGCCCGTATGAGTGCGCATATGTACTTTGAGGTGACTTTTTTGTGAAAATTTATAATCACATAAACCACACTGAACTGGTTTCTCACCCCTATGAGTAAACATGTGCATATGAAGACTACGTTTCACGGAACATTTATAATCACATACATTACATTCAAATGGTTTGTCTCCACTGTGCGTATGTAAGTGTGCTTTGAGATTGCCTTTTCTTGTAAATTTGTAACCACATATGTTACATTGAAATTGGTTTTCACTTTTATGAGTGAGCGTATGTTCCTGGAATTTAGTTTCCTGTGGAAATTTAGATTGACACAACTTAGATTTATAAAGTTGCTTATTAGTAGTTGCTTCACTTTTGGAAGTTTGAACATCATTGTTTTCTATTATTTCCGATTTTATCTTGAAATCTGCTTCATCTTTGATTATAGTTATCTCTTCAATATCCATTGCATCAATATATTTTGCAACATAAGCAGATGCTGCAATAAACAAAGAGAGTAATATAACTGAAATGATTTAATGTAAAACATTAACTAATAATGATTAACATTTACCTTCAATTAAAAAGTAGAAGTTCTTAATCCATTGTCTTACGACAAATTCGAATTCGTATACTATAAAAATGACCATCCAAGACAAGGGATGATGGGGGAATGGATGGGGATGAACCAAGTCATATTGTTCATAACAGAATAATTCTTTTAAAAACGTACACTGAAAATATGCAGCAGAGGTGTTGGACCAAACAAGGAATATCCAATTCCATGTGGCAACAGCGCATGGTTTGACATCATAATTTAGTAATGACGTGACGTAAACTTACACTAATAGTATATTCCGTAACTTAACCACAGTAACCTTAAGCTCGGTTTCGTGTTTCAAAATATACCAATTCCTGAAAAAAGTTAATTTATGGAACACGGTTCCTGAAAAAATGGTTTCTTTTTGCTAACCACATGTAACCACTGCAACTGTTTGCGGTGACTTGCGGTCAGTTTACCACCACTCCATAAAAGAATACTACGGTTTTCTGATTTCTTTAACATTTTGCATAAATCCTTTTAGGACAAATTTCTCAACTTACCATATGCAAAAAAATATCGTGTACAACACGTTAGAGAGTCTCTCTTTTCCACTCATTTGCTTGATAAACCCGGGCTTCGCCCTCCTTAATCAGAACTGTAAATTCATGAAAAAAGTATTACTTTCATAACTCGTTGTACAATATACTATTCCGTAAGCATTTATTAATTTATATACATAAAAGAGATCTATTTTCCAGGGGATTTAAAGTTGGTATTTTCTACCGTCTATCGGCAAGTAAATTTTAAAATTGGCGCCTTTATTTTGTGTTCGACCTTCAGGGTCTCTAGTATGATTATGGGCATCATTAACCTCACAAAAGTTTGTTTTTGGTGGTGTTTGTTGCAAACAATTCATTTACCATTATTTTAACTAACACACTACAAGGTTAAGCTGTTTCAAAACTATGTAAGTTTTTCAGCAACCATTTGTTACCAAACACTAACCAGAACCAAAAATGCGGTTACTTTCGGTTAAGTTTTGGAATATACTATAAATAACGTTTAGACCTGCTTTTCTTGGTTTTGTTCTGGTAGGTCAAATCACTTCTCATCCGTGTTTTATTAAGGTTTTATTGAAAAATCTATTGCCTAGGTTCGGAAACGTATCGTGGATGACGCGACGTAGATGTTGATCTACGGTGACTTGCGGTCAGTTTACCACCACTCCATAAAAGAATACTACGGTTTTCTGATTTCTTTAACATTTTGCATAAATCCTTTTAGGACAAATTTCTCAACTTACCATATGCAAAAAAATATCGTGTACAACACGTTAGAGAGTCTCTCTTTTCCACTCATTTGCTTGATAAACCCGGGCTTCGCCCTCCTTAATCAGAACTGTAAATTCATGAAAAAAGTATTACTTTCATAACTCGTTGTACAATATACTATTCCGTAAGCATTTATTAATTTATATACATAAAAGAGATCTATTTTCCAGGGGATTTAAAGTTGGTATTTTCTACCGTCTATCGGCAAGTAAATTTTAAAATTGGCGCCTTTATTTTGTGTTCGACCTTCAGGGTCTCTAGTATGATTATGGGCATCATTAACCTCACAAAAGTTTGTTTTTGGTGGTGTTTGTTGCAAACAATTCATTTACCATTATTTTAACTAACACACTACAAGGTTAAGCTGTTTCAAAACTATGTAAGTTTTTCAGCAACCATTTGTTACCAAACACTAACCAGAACCAAAAATGCGGTTACTTTCGGTTAAGTTTTGGAATATACTATAAATAACGTTTAGACCTGCTTTTCTTGGTTTTGTTCTGGTAGGTCAAATCACTTCTCATCCGTGTTTTATTAAGGTTTTATTGAAAAATCTATTGCCTAGGTTCGGAAACGTATCGTGGATGACGCGACGTAGATGTTGATCACGTGGCTATAGATTGCTTTGAGGAGTTTTTGAATTTTCGAACGCAAAAGAATTATTCTGGAGTTTAACATAACCTTACTATATGTATGCGCCGAAGATTGATCTGCACTTTTGCGGTATTTTGTTAAAAGAAATTATGCAGTAGCTCTGTTGCAATATGTATGACCGCCAGTACAGTAAGCAATTCCATTTTACTGGCCGTAATTAATGACAAAAATTATATAATCTAAATATTCTACTTAAAATTAACATAAATAGTTATAAACACGAATATTAAATTTTTATAATATGTCAAAATTACAATCACCATTAAAATACAACACAGCAAAAACAATCACTAAAAACTACGTCATCAACTACCGCATTTCGAAGACATTTTGAAAATATGCATTTTGATGTTGTACAACGTCATCTATATTTATTGGGACGTCCCGATCATTGAACACAATCTTTTAATTAATTAAAACTAATAGTTATTTACCATTTTAATCATGGATAATAACATTCTTATAAGTAGTATATTAACTTTTGCAAATGACATTATATTCGATGATGAAGTCGATGAAAAAACGTTTTAGAAAAAATAGAAAATTACGCCGAGGTTACAATACCAAATTTAAGAAGTTACCAATTTAAATACCCGCGATAACCCACAGAACATACTACTAAAGGTTGTAAGACGTAAATAAGAACAGCGCATGTAAATCCACCAGCTCTATCAAGAAAGTCTGTCGAGTTGGATTGACTTCTTATATAGCTCTTGGAACGTGGGAGAAACGGTAGAAGTAAAAAGGAGTGGCGCCAAATATCGGTGAGGGAAGGGACGCCTGCTTTCGCTTGAATCAGCGGTTTATCCGAGCGGTTGTAGATTGCACGGATGATAAGCATATTCACTCTTAAGCCTGGATCCCATTACTCGTGTATTTGGCAAATACGCAAATGTTTCTCAATTCGGCAAATATACAAATGAACATTTGTGTAACCGCTCCCACTACTTGTATATTTGGCAAGCATTTGTACTTGAAGATATACATTTTTAATAAGGGATATATTTGTCAAGTCATAAAAGTCTTTGATTTGTGTTATATTTACCGACAACCGACGGGAAATGACAAGTGGCGAACATTTGTACGAGTAACCCGTTCCCACTACTTAGCAAATATCCACGAATGACGAATGTTTGTCAAATACACGAGTAATGGGATACCCAAAACAATTAACTACAATTTAGTAACTTCGTTACACGTTCAAAAAGACATTTTAGGAGTTGCATTTTTGTCCCTTTTTAAGTTTCTAATAACATCTACGACCACTATAGAAAGTTACACATTTCGCACAATCTAGAAACCGTGAAAATGACTCATTGCTCACAATCTCTAAACTAAACGGTTATAACGGTGGGAAATGACTTCCAACGATCATTAGTTCTGTTAAAACGCAATAGATGTCACCACATGATATATAATATAATTATTAATTATTTGAAACATAAAAGTTATACATTTTAGATAAAAATTCATTTATTTTGTTTAATTAATGTTTTACATTAAATTACATTTTTAATGCAAATCCACATAGGAAAATTATCACCTCGGCGAGGAATCAAACTCTGAACCGGTTGCTTGCTAAGCGAAGTCTGTACCGCTAACCAACGTAGACTTACCATAATTTATTTATTATTACTATACAGTGTGGGATTAAAGTATGGAATATTAAAAAAAAAGTGAACTCAACCGGTTTTTTTAAAAACGCTGAAACACGTCGATTTTGTTTTTTAAAAATACACATTAATATGTGCGATTCACCTCCCGACCTTAACATTTTTTTCTAAGTTATGACGCCATCACAAAAAAATTTAAATGACAATATAGATTTTTTATAGTGGAATCCGATAGTGATCTTTCTTCCCTTTATGATCATGCAAATAAATCATAAGGTTGCATAACAAAAATTCTGAGAAAAATCGATCTGAACTTTGTAAATGTTTGTTAGTTATGACGTCATAAGGACAATATGGATTTTTAGTAGTGGAATCCGATTGTGATTTCTCTTCCCTTTATGATCAGGCAAATAAATCATAAAGTTGCATAACAAAAATTCTGAGAAAAATCGATCTGAACATTTAATGTTATTGATATTATGGTATCAATATATCAAATCGATTTTTTTATTTTATATCGATTATTTGCATGAACATAAAGGGAAGAGAAATCACTATCGGATTCCACTACTAAAAATCTACTTTATCATTTAAATTTTTTCGTGATGACGTCATAACTAACAAACATTTACAAAGTTCAGATCGATTTTTCTCAGAATTTTTGTTATGCAACCGTATAATTTATTTGCATGATCATAAAGGGAAGAAAAGTCACTATCGGATTCCACTATAAAAAATCTATATTGTCATTTAAAATTTTTTGTGATGACGTCATAACTTAAAAACAAATGAAAGTCGGGAGGCGAATCGCACATATTAATGTGTATTTTTAAAAAACAAAATGATGTGTTTCAGCGTTTTTAAAAAAACCGGTTGAGTGCGCTATTTTTTTAATATTCCATAATTTAATCCCACCCTGTATAAAGTTATTATAAAATTTTTGTTGAATTAACGTAAAATTCATTAATTTTTAACATTATAAGTATAATTGCTAATATTTCGCAGAAAAGGGGTTAGATAAAAGATTGCGTTATGCAGATGTAGGTGACAGAAAAATATAGTCTTGATTAACTATTATATTGGTTATAGCCCTATTTTGTTTTGTATTTTAAAACCATAGTTTTAAAAGTTTGCTTTGTAAAATAACATTGGCAATTGAATTGTGATTGTTTATAAAAAAACTACCTTTGAAAGTTTTGAGTACATATTGCAATGGTCACTTTTGCACTAAAGGGTAAATAATATGAGAAAATACATTCGATTATAAACTTTGGAGAATCATTGTTCAGACGTGGTTCTTGGATATCATTAAATAAAACATAAATAATGTCTTAACGTTATACTAGGATTAGAAAACTCAATATATAATTAAAATACGATAAATCAAGTTGGAATAGCATATCTTTATTAAAGTATAGCAGTTTACAATATTAAATACAAATTGGGATGGTGAAAGTAAGGAGATCTTAGTCAAAGGTCAACCTGAAAAAGAAAATTATGTATATTAGTTAAGGATATTAATAGATCATATGAAAATCAAAACTGCACCTTCAATAATAATGCAAAATTGAAATTTTAAATAAAGAAATTAGTTTATCATAACTATAGTGATAAGCATTGTTATTGAAAGGGCAGTAAGAATGATCATAGAAGGGTGATATTTCTGGTGAAAATAAATATAACAAGTAATAGTAGATTACTTACCGAGGCTGGAAGTAGAACATTACGCGGAGAGCAATGAGGCTGCCCGAGGCGCGAAGCGCCAAGGGCAGCAATTGCTCGACGCGTAATGTCTTCCCGCCGAGGTATGTATACTATTTTATTCACAATCGTACATAATTATGTTCTTACATTGATACCTTATACTTGATATATGTAAAACACAACACCAGCGTTTTTATTCAGGTGGCGATAAAATGACAATTGCTGCAACAATTGTCAAAGTAAATTCGTGTCACTACTAAACCAAATTTAATTACATTGCTCCTAATTGCAATTTACACGATTTAAAATGTCTGATAGTGAAACTGATGTAAGTTGCACACCACCGGAATAGCGAGAAGTTGCTAAAACAGTGACTGACTGTTTGTTACCTGCTAAAAGTAAAGATAGATACGAAAACTTCTGCCATCTGTTGAGAATATTTAGAACGAGCAAAAGGTAAGTAATGGATATTACTAACCAAGAGAACTCATTACTAACCAAGAGAACTTATTATTGACTCTGATGTATAATAAACTACTTTCTAACTTTTTAAACGTCAGTAATGAACACATTATGTATCGATTGTGAATAAAATAAATTAACTAGAGGTTTCTCAGAGAGATAGGAATAATAAGTTTTGTTTTATGAATATGAATGAAATTGTAAAAAGTTCTTGAAAATAAAAGATTATAAGTTGATAAATATTAAAGGAAAGTCTAGTGTTTTATTAAAAAGGAAGAGTTAAGTGTAAGAGTTGAAAGAAGAAATATAAATTATTAAAATAATACTGAAAAGGGAAACAGAAGAAAATTTAAAATAAAACATAAAGGGGAAAAAGTTAACACAAATAATAAGTAATAGAAGAAATATACAGAAGAGTTGAAGAACAGTATTTTTAAGTAGTTCATGGATAAGTAAAGAACCATAAGAGTTAGATAATTTAAGAAAATCATCAACAATACTTACTGAGGTGTGGAAGAATAGTGGTCTTCAGCAGTTCCTGTATTGAAAGAGTACCATAAGTAGTTCCTGTATCGGAGGAGTACCATAAGGGTGAGAGGCCAATTTCAAGAGTAATAGAAGATACTTACCTGAGGTGCTGAAGAAGAATAGCCGTAATTAGATTCCTGTCAAAGAAGATAATAACAAGTAGCTTATACGAAGGAAGTATAGAGTTTACCTACCCATCAAGGACAGATCGAAAAGTTATAAGGTTCGGTGGTCCATCATCATAAAGCACAGAGGTGTGGTCTGCAGATCCTGTACAGCATTCTTTGGCGTTTCACTGATGAGGAATGAAAATTGTAAGAAGGGTGTTTGTAGTGAAAGTGAAGTTATAGAAGCTTAAAAGGGAGTGCTCTGTCAGTTGACCTACTTGGAAAAATATCCATTGCAGAATTGACTAAAGGAAGGAATAATTGCAAGTTGACAGGGTAAGATTTCTTTCTT
The DNA here is from genome assembly GCA_929113105.1 of Agrypnus murinus. Taxonomy (NCBI): domain Eukaryota; kingdom Metazoa; phylum Arthropoda; class Insecta; order Coleoptera; family Elateridae; genus Agrypnus; species Agrypnus murinus. Next base: position 16,764,088 of record OV816025.1, read on the forward strand.
TCAACATCCTAAACAAAAGAGTGTTAAATAAAGAGTTAAACAAATATTTAATTTTATGTTATGCTTACTTGATCATACATACTTTAATTTGGGAACTGTCATGTATAACATTGCGGGTATATGTGTCAATGGTTGTCACTAACCCCACTTTATTTAATGAAATTCAATAACATCAATAAAAGTAAAGTTTTTGGATCATTTAATAAAAGAACCCAAAGTTAGATGATCGCATTTACAGTCTCATATTAATAACATTAAATAAAATTAAACATCTATAGTATTATATAAATATACAATATATATATACAGTTTGAGCGACCCTGAGATTAAAAGGTATTCTTTTAAACATAAAATAAAATTCTAAATAACAATTCAGAAAATAATAAAATAACATCACAATATGTATGATTTTCTAGCTTTACTAGATTGACTGAAATTAAAATATCTTAAAAAATTTAATATTTACTTGTTTTCGAAATTTTAGATTTATTATGGGTGAATCCGATGATGGGAAAATGGAACTCACATTACATCTCTTAATTTATTGCCAGAGATTTCACGTAAAAAATATGAATGCGAGTATAAATTCTAGGTTAAATATTTTTCTTAGCTTTTCGTGTTTTATTACTTTTTTGTGGTCGTAGATAAAGTATAGTGTGTAACGTAACGTGTGATTGCGGCATTCAACTTCGTCTCATGCCGCAACTTCTTCACACTCGTGAAAAATTGGCACTTTTTTGCACTTGTAACACAATATTCTGTGTGTAGTTGTCTCAATAGATAAATATAATTATAGGTTAAACAATACCTTAGTTATTTTTAAATAAAATAAACTATTAAAAAATAAAAGTGTACATGTATTTTCAGCTAATTTCGCGATAATATCATATGCTCATATATGCTCTTGACATACTTGAAACCTCATTAAATAAAAACTTTCGGTGATGTTGCACTTTTTCCCGTTTGCGTTTCATATTTAGCCCACAATTTTACATAAATTATACAGTGTCTGTCATAAAGTTGGATCCATATGGGAAACTTTTTTAATATTCTGATTGGTAAAAAACTTTTGGGGCAATCACCTCTGCTTCCAAAAATACTTGAAATACGCCATTTTAGAAAAGAATCGGCGAAAAATGACATTATTATGTTAAAATATAAAAAAAATTTATTAAGAAAAATATTTCTGACATTTTACGTTTACATACCGAGTTTGAAGGAGCTATTCCGAAATAAGGAAAATTTTGTTTTTTAACTTTTTTGAGACAAAAAACTGACTATTTTTAAATCATTAAAAACGCTTTAAATGAGTAGAAAAACAAGTCGTAGCATATTTTGATAATAATAGTCAACGATGTAGGTATTTTTGACAAATATTAACATTATCTCTTATATTACATCTCTTAATTTATTGCCAGAGATTTCACGTAAAAAATATGAATGCGAGTATAAATTCTAGGTTAAATATTTTTCTTAGTTTTTGGCGTTTTATTACTTTTTTGTGGTCGTAGATAAAGTATAGTGTGTAACGTAACGTGTGATTGCGGCATTCAACTTCGTCTCATGCCGCAACTTCTTCACACTCGTGAAAAATTGGCACTTTTTTGCACTTGTAACACAATATTCTGTGTGTAGTTGTCTCAATAGATAAATATAATTATAGGTTAAACAATACCTTAGTTATTTTTAAATAAAATAAACTATTAAAAAATAAAAGTGTACATGTATTTTCAGCTAATTTCGCGATAATATCATATGCTCATATATGCTCTTGACATACTTGAAACCTCATTAAATAAAAACTTTCGGTGATGTTGCACTTTTTCCCGTTTGCGTTTCATATTTAGCCCACAATTTTACATAAATTATACAGTGTCTGTCATAAAGTTGGATCCATATGGGAAACTTTTTTAATATTCTGATTGGTAAAAAACTTTTGGGGCAATCACCTCTGCTTCCAAAAATACTTGAAATACGCCATTTTAGAAAAGAATCGGCGAAAAATGACATTATTATGTTAAAATATAAAAAAAATTTATTAAGAAAAATATTTCTGACATTTTACGTTTACATACCGAGTTTGAAGGAGCTATTCCGAAATAAGGAAAATTTTGTTTTTTAACTTTTTTGAGACAAAAAACTGACTATTTTTAAATCATTAAAAACGCTTTAAATGAGTAGAAAAACAAGTCGTAGCATATTTTGATAATAATAGTCAACGATGTAGGTATTTTTGACAAATATTAACATTATCAAGAAAAAAATGGAACGTTCTGGATTATTTTCCAATTCTCAAGAGAATAACTCATAATTGTATTAATCTTTTTTATTAAAGCCACGTTTGAATAATACAAGAATTGTTGTAATCATAATTTAAGCAATTTAACACGAAACTACTATTAAAAAATAGTCAGTTACGGGGGTGCTTCAAAAAATTGTTAAAAACAAAATTTTCCTTATTTCGGAATATCTCGTTCAAACTTGGTGTGTGCATGTAAAATGTCATTAGAGACATTTTTTCTTAATAAAATCTTTCCATATTTTAACAAATACGGACAGTTTTCGCTGATTGTATTTAAAAATAGCGAATTTGACAGATACCTAATAGTAGGGAAGGAATGGGGTTTCTAAACCTCCCCTCTCCACTTTCTGCTTTCTGTCAAGGTCATGCTTCAAGGTTAGATTTTCTGGACTTACCTCCACCACTTTCTGCCGAGGTCAAGGGTCTCTGGTTTCAAGGTTAAGGTTAAGGTTTTCTATTATAAATAAAAATTAAAGAATTTGCATAAACATTTATTGTTATAAATATATTTAGTTACATATTTTACAACGTGCACAATTGATTTTTAAAAGTGGTGGTCCATCTAGAACATCGCCCTGCTTAGGAAAGTGAACAGTGCAGCATTGATATTGTTGCAGTTCCTGTTGTAGATATTTAGGTAGTTGACGGAAATGTCGTGTTACAGCATGTGCACAATATCGTTTCAGGAAATCGATAGGTAACTGTGTAATGTCATCAAGAGATAAAAGTAGATTATTCATCGCAATTTGTTCTTCGATAGATCAACACGGTACACCTGCACGTTATAAACTAACTCTAAAGCATTCACTTTATTCCTTTTAATGTATGCGAGCAGCGGTGGCACCATCATACTGCTGTAATGAACCTTAAGGTCAAGGACTATAGTGGTTAACCATGACCACATCGGTCAAAGACCTAGCTGTAACCGTGAGACTTCCGGTTACGGTCAAGGATTACAGGAATGTGAATGACACTGCTTTAACTAGTCCCCTACCCGACCGTGTACAGTATAAAATAGGATATATTTGACGGAGAATACATAGTTCAAGCTGAAACTTGAAGTTGTTAAAGAGGAAAGCAGAAATGGATTATGGATATGGTAAGATCAATATTATTATTTTGTACATAGTGAATAATGTATTTTCTTCTTCTACAGAAGTACTAGAACTTACAATAGGAGAGCTGTAAATTGAGAGGAGGTCCATAACACAGTTCGTGTTTGTCCTACATGGGGGTAGAGTCCCCTACACATTGGTGGTTGTACCCTCTGTGGGACAAATTAAAATATTAAGGTTTAGCCCTGGACCTACCATCACTATCAGAGAAGAGAATAGCTCCGTAGAGATAAAGAAAAATTAGTATTAGTATTATAATTATAAATAAGTAATGTAAATAAAAAAATGCAATGAAATTCAAAACTTGTTTTATTAGATTACAATCAGTATAAAACCATATGAGTAATTATAAGCTGAACAGAACTTAATGCATCCCAGTAGAACCAAAAGCACCATCGCCTCTGCTGGTAGAATCAATTTCATATCCTTCAACAATTTCTGGAAAAGATATCTTTTCGCAAATGAGTTGAGCAATTCGGTCACCACTACAAGCACGCACTACAAAGGGTGAGTTAGAATGATTGACAAGAAGAACTTGCACTATACCAGTAAAATCCGGATCAATTACTCCCGCGCTGACATCGATATGTTTGAGGCTTAAACCTGAGCGAGTAGCGATTCGACCGAAACAATTATTTGGTAATTTTATTTTCAAACCTGTGCTGACCAGAAGTCGATCGTGTGCAGGAATTGTGACATCACAAACACTACGTAAATCAAATCGTGCAGCCCGTAGTGTAGCCTTAAACGGTGGTAAAGCGTTAGGGTGTGCTTTAACAAACAATAGATTCTCAGAAAACATTCTGATTCAACGATGGTATTCGGTAAGACTGAATTATAGAGCAACTGTCAGTAGTAAGCAAACGTCGATGAGTTGTTAATGGATAAACATTTGAAATTATTGTGTGAAAAAGAGATCCGTAGGCGACTCATCGAGCCTGGTTCACGAACATGAGTGTGATCCTTTCTTGATTTCCTTTACCCTATCTTGAGTTCCTCTTATAAATGTAACATGGTCTTCGCATTATTCTTAGTTTCAAATTGCTGGTTGTCTGTGTACATCTAGTTGATAAAATGATTCAATGTGATCGTTGTTCACGAAGCTTCAGCAGGGTTGATAATTTAAACCGTCATCGTAGAGAGGCTTGTCATGATCAAATTTCGCCACCGCACAAACGGCAGAGGAGGAATGGTAATACTTCTTTTCTATTTATGTAATAAAATTTTTAAATTTTTGGGTTTGTTTATAAATCCCATGGTGTTCTGTGACATATGCGATCTGCACGTCCAACGATCGTGCTACCTTGGACATTTACGTAGCAGCAGACATCGTGATGAGCGTGTCAGGTCAGCGATAATGATCAAGATGTATCCATTATCAGATCAGCCTTCAAATCTCGAATCGTGAGTTATGAGTTATTAACATTCGGTGGCTGTAAAAGAATTTCTGGACGAATTGCGACCGAAAGTATTACCTTTGATAAGTAGAGAGGTTGCTAAACATACAGCGATTAAAGTAAATATAGGTTACTATATTTTGGAACGTAAAGGATTGGATGATGTTAAATCATTTCAAACTCGAAATGCTGTTATCACCGAGGAGTCCGATGTAGAGGAATTCTATACTAATGCTGTCACCATCATCGACCAAATAGCAACGGAACTCGAAGAAAAAGATAGTGGTGAGTGTATTTATTAATAGCAGGAATGGTTGATTTCATCAAACTGCTAGAAATTCGTGCTCTAATACGTTTTCCATTCTGTTTAGGTTGGACTTTGGTGAGATGTTTGTACTTGGAGGTTAACATCTCTAAATACAATCCTTTAAGAGCCTCTTCTTTTCTACATTTACCTCTAGACATCCAACGAAAAAAAGCTGTGATCAACGTGCAGAATGCTGATGATCGGTGTTTCGCTTGGAGCATCGTGTCTGCCCTCGTTGCACCGAAAGGACTAGCACACCGACGTTCATCGTATCCAGATCCAGCAACGGTTCTTAATTTAGATGGTGTACAATTTCCGGTAACGTTAAAAGATATATCATATTTCTTGTCTATTAATAACGATATCTCAATAAACGTTTATACTCTGCAAGAAGTTTTTAAAAATAATAGTAAGCAGAATGAGGTTGTTGGACCTCTTTATTACAGTAAATTGAAAAAAATAAATCATGTGAATCTTTTACTAATTGTTAATGATAATGGGGAAGCCCATTATACATACATTAAAAACTTTAGTAGATTATTATCTAGGCAAATATCTGGTCATAAAGCTGCAAAACATTTCTGTGACGGTTGCATACAATATTTTTCTTCTTCTGATAAATTAAATAGTCATACCCAGCACGATTGTAATTATGTGGCTTCTAAAATACCGACTACTGAATTGGTTAAAGACAGAATGGGTAAACAAGTACCTCAAAATGTATTGAAATTTTAAAATTATCAGAAACAATTAAAAGTGCCTTTTGTGATTTACGCTGATTTTGAATCTGTGTTGACCCCAATATCTAGTGTAGAACCGTATTCCGAAAAACCGTTTACTATTCGTGTGCAGGAGCATGAACCTCATTCGTTTGCTTACTACATTAAATGCTCATTTGATGAATCGCTTTCAAAATTGGAGATTTACCGAGGGCCCAATGCAGCTCGACAATTTGTTACTAAATTAGATACTGATGTGAAAGAGCTGTATCAAAATTATTTAAAAATACCTAAACCTATGAACGCTTTAACACCTGGTGAAGAAAGAGCTTTTAAGGCGGCCACCGTCTGTCATATATGTAATAATAGGTTTGAAGAAAGTAAGGTTAAAGTGAAAGATCATTGTCATTTAACCGGTTGTTTTCGTAATGCTGCACACACTGAGTGTAATCTCAATTTTCGGTTACCTAATTTTGTGTCTGTATTCTTTCATAATTTGTCTGGTTATGATGCTCATTTGTTTATTAAACAATTAGCTTTAGAACAAGAGAAACTGAAAGTAATTGCTCAAAATAAAGAAAAATATGTGTCTTTTTCGAAATTGCTATTGGTTGATGATATTGCTAATGATAGGGGAACATCGGAAAAGGTATTTGTACGTTTACGATTTTTGGATAGTTTTAGATTTATGGGTGACTCTCTTGAAAAATTGGCTAAAAATTTATCGGATGATCAGTGTAAGGAAATTAGAAAGCAGTTTGGTCTGAATGAAGAATTTAGATGTATGCGCAGGAAATGTATTTTCCCGTATTCTTATATAGATGACTTTCCCAAATTGAATGAGCCACGATTACCGCCCCGCAACGAATTCGTTGATAAGTTACGAGGACCGACCGTGTCTGAAGACGAGTACAATCGCGCTTGTGAAGTGTGGAATTTATTTCAATGCAAAACTTTAGGAGATTATTCGGACGTTTATTTAACTGCGGATGTACTGCTATTAGCTGACATTTTTGAAAACTTTAGATCCGTTTGCCTTCACCATTACGGTCTTGACCCATGCCAATATTATACTTCCCCAAGTTTGGCGTTGGACGCTATGCTTAGACGTACTCAAGTTGAATTAGAACTTTTAACAGATGTTGACATGTTACATTTCTTCAGGAAAGGAATTCGAGGAGGAGTTAGTATGTGTTGTGGTAGAAAAAGTTTTGCAAACAATCGATTTATTCCAAATTATGATCCGAAAGAAACCTACATCTTTCATAATGTACTTGGATGCTACAAATTTATACGGTTGGGCTATGTGTCAATATCTGCCTCGAAGTAATTTTACTTGGTTATCGAATGATGAAATCGAGCAGTTCGATGTGTTTAACATTCCCGACGAATCTCCTCAAGGGTTCGTTCTGGAAGTGGACGTTGAATACCCGAAGCATTTGCACTCGTTGCATAATGAACTTCCCTTTATGCCTGAAGCATTAATTCCGCCGATTCCAAAAGCAAAACAAAAAAAATTGATTCCAAATTTGTAGGATAAGGAAAAATATGTGATTCATTATCGAAACTTAAAACAATGTCTCGATCATGGATTGATTTTGAAAAGAATCCATAGAGTTTTAAAATTTGATCAATCACCTCGGTTAAAACCATATATTGACTTAAACACTTCGTTACGTAATAATGCAACCAATTCCTTCGAGAAGGCTTTCTTTAAATTGATGGTTAACAGTGTATTTGGAAAGACTATGGAAAACGTTGAAATTAGAGTTGATATCAAACTCTTATCGCATTTTGAAAAAATCGGGAAAAAAACGGGTGCGGAAACATACATCGCTAGACCTAATTGTAAAAGTGTGACAATTTTTTCGGAAAATCTGGTAACGATTGATATGGAAAGATTATCGATCTGTTATGATAAGCCGGTCTATGTTGGTTTTAGTATTTTGGATATGTCGAAAACGGTTATTTATAAATTCTTCTATGAATTCTTGAAACCAAAGTATGGAGATAATGTTTCTTTATTGTATACCGACACGGATTTGTTAGTGATTAAAATTCGTACTGATAATTTTTATAATGATATTAAAGCACATATTGAACTATTTGATACATCAAATTTAGCTAATGATAACCCACATGGAATTCCCGTCAACGAATCTGTTTTAGGTGCAATGAAAGATGAATATAAAGGTGTTCCCATCAAAAGCTATTTCGGAGCCTATCAAAAGCCTATTGTGCCAACGTCGCGGATGAGTTACATAAAAAAGCGAAAGGTGTAAGAAAAACGTTATAAAAACAGTTTTGAAAGAAAGCGACTATGAAGCGGTTGCTACTAATCAAGTAAAAACAATATTTTGCAAAATGTACGTTTTTAAGTCGGATATGCATAACGTGTATACAGAAATGCGAAATAAAGTAGCTTTATCTGCTCACGACGATAAGCCGTTTCTTATACCGGGAACAACCAAACCATTAGCTTGGGGTTATCACGAGATTTTAGCAAAAAATGATAATTTAGATTTATTAATGGAAGTCATTGAAAATGATATTCAAAAATCAAATTTAGATAAACTAATTAATTTGATGGAAGCAATAGTCGATGATTTTTAATTATAGTATTTAAATTTATAAATATGTACGTAAAACGTTAAATTATCTTTTTAGTTCTATATGTAAGTTTTTGAATTTGTGAATGTATATAAATGTGTAGTTTATTATGTATAGTTTGTTTCTGTGTAATAAATGTGTTTACCTTTTGCTATGTGTATTGTTCTTTCCTTATGGAGAAATTAACATTTATATGTATAATATACAATAAAAGTATTATTTTTAGTATTTGTATTGTTCTTTCCTTATGGTATAACTAACTTGAAATAATAAGTCATAAAATGTTAAAAAAAAAGGAATCTTTATTTGGTTATACATTACATTTCGAGTAATAAGTAATAATATGCCTAAAAGCTAATTTCTATTTAGTTTTATGCTATAACGTTACAAAATGCTCTAAATAATATCACGTTTTGGAATCCAAGAATTATGTGTTTTATCGAATCCTAACCATTTGACTAATACTCGATTTACCTTTTTTTGTAAAATTTTCTACACTAAATAAGTGTCTTTAAACTTCGCTTTTTGCAGTTCTTCATTGTAGAATCCTCCACGAATTTCCTCACCTTTGACATCTTCCAAAATATAAGTTGTAGGATTTGTTAGTCGAACGCTTTTAATCTTAAAAATTTCCGTACTCCAGCTTGGAGTGTAGCCTTTAGCGGATCTTCCCGGTGCTTACTGATTCGCACGTGATCACCAACTTTGAATTTAGGACGTTGCGGGTCAACAGTCTTTGGAAAGTTAAAGGCTGTCTGTAAAACTTTTTTGGAGTTTTTCTGTCTGACGTCAATAGGTTTGAATCCAGTGGTTCGATGTACTGTTGAGTTGTACTTTGAAATTACCTGAGGCAACAACTACAGCCACTTATAGGATCCTTGCATGGAAAATTCCTTTCACATCTTGTTTGTGAGAGTTTGGTTTACGCGTTCCACCGGACTTGCTTTCATACTGGAAAACGTATTGTAATGATTTATGTTCATACTTTGCATTAACTTGCGAAAGTGTGTGTTGTAAAATTCCTTTCCCATATCTGTTTGTAAATTTGGTGGAGGATCCCCCGCAGACCGTAATAGCTTCTTTATTCCTTGCGTTACATCTTCTCCGGTTTTGCGTTTAATAGGACATGCCCATACCTTTTTGCTAAACATATTTAACAATACCAAAATATATCGAAATCCTTTATTGGTCTTGGCATACGGTATCATTTCCACGAGATCCGCCATATATAAATCATATAATCCCTTTACTATTATTCGTCTTCTTCGAAATTGTTTGCAAGCTGGTTTATGCAGCTCCTCAATTATTTGACGTTTTATGCTCATTGGGAAAATGCTGGAACACTAATAACGGCTTCAAAAATAAATATGTCCTTTGATCCAGGCTTCTTCGCCTTAAACTTATCCCCTTTCTTCAATGACACTCCGATGAGTGATTCAGCATCGTTTAAAAAGATTTGCGCGTCTGTGGGATAGTATTTGCTTTGTTTAATGCTACCTTTTGTTAGAGGAACGACATACTCGAAGTTGGTAGAGTTCAAAAGTGCATAACCGTTTTCATGATTGTACATTCCCATCATATACAACATTGTCTCGTAGTGCAAATTAGACACGTCTTTTAAAAGGAATACTTTTGCACTAGCGTCGAGTTTAACTCGGACAGAAGTTTTGTGAAGATGTTTACCGAACTTATCCAGAGTCATGGTTTTTGAGGTAATGATTGATATATGGTGATATGGATGACTAATAACAGCTTCGAAGTAAAATGGGCCGGTTGCAGACGGATCTACCGACAAACTTCCCGTCTTAGGGGTCTATTCTGTAAGCCTTGAGCGAACCGTTCACGAGCGGTTATCGTTGTTTGAAAGGTTTTTCGCTCTAAAGTTATTCTGTAAGCAAACAACCACCGTTATGCACTCGTTAGTGAACAGCGTACCCTTCGAAGATGAACCTTTCACGAACGGTGGCAGATTAGTCGACATTAGCCAACGTTCGTGTTTATTTTTATAATTACAAAAGAAATTTTATATGTGAAATTATTGTATTAATTACATCACAGTATGGGAAACTGGAAAGTAATTTATTTAATCCATTTGTAAATTAATTAGAAAGAATAAATATATGACGCTAATTAATCTAACCTCCAAAACTTGGAAGAGAGGAAACAATAATAATTATTAATAGCCGCTTAGGAATAGTAGCAATTATTATATACTTTGAATAAATTGTTATTTCAGGTAGTACCTACCTCACTAGAGATGGTCTTAGATCAGGTGGAAACCATCTGTAATAAAGATTACAAAAGGATTATTATTAAAAATAATCTCTTAAGAAGGTATAATAATAGTGATAGAATATTTCTCAATGAAATGGGAAAAGAAATATTTACTATTGCAGGTTGATAATTTCACTATTGTTGGGGTATTTTAAACATTTTCAGGAATTTATTTGTAAAATTTTCTTATAGTTCATTTGAATCGAGTTCTAAAATAAAAATAATTATACTCATATTTTTAAATTCTTGAAGTAATTGAGAATTAGTAAAAAGTATTTACCTATTAAACTTGCCGAAGATATCGTAATAAACTTATACGTAATTATTAATTTGTGTTTTTCAGTTTTGGGTATACAATTAAAGTTAGTAAGTTTAGTTAAAACCTATATGTCGATCCGTATTGGATCTTCGTCAGGGTTACATCAACTTTAACATACGGCGGATCTGATTACAACCACATAAAGTTATTATGTAAATTATGTTAATGTTAAACTCCTGAAAAGCGAAACAACACATTAAATAAATAATTAATAAATAAATATTAGTTGTAATTAATTTATTTCATAAAAACCAATTAAAACTATAAAATAATATTCCTCCAAGAACAACGTATTATTCCCTTGTGGTTTTTTGATTAGACTTTTTCCTATCCTCCATATAATCTTCTCAACTATTTAGAAATCAATTAAAAACAGACATTTTTACAAAATTAGCGCCTTCTCCAGAAATAATAAATATGACATGCGCAATATATACTTAAAACAGTGAAACTGTATCTATATTAACGGCAAAGATGTATTACCTTTTTAGAAAACGTTAGACAGACGTTGAGAGTGTGTATTCTGGTATGGTCTGTCGTACAAGTTAGACGCACGTTTTGCCGCTCCGTGTGAAATATAAAGTGATAGCAGTTCTGCATTTGGTTAAATATTTTAAAATATAAAATTATTGTGGTTTGGTCATATATTTTTATAAAAAATGGGGCCCAAACTTAAACCTAATAAAGAAGATGTGGAAAATGAAGAAATAAAGAGAAATGAAGAAATTGAAAAAATTATTAAACAAACATTATTATCAGAAACCGTAATTACTCACATTACGGCTATCGTTAAAAAGGAAATTGGTGTATTATTGGATGTCATTAATGGTCAAATAACCAAACTTGAAAAAAATGTACTGAACAAGAAAAAGCACTGCTGCAAGTTGACCTAAAAATTGATAAACTTGAACAATACAGTAGAAGAAATAACCTTCGCATATATGGATTGCCAGAAACTGATAACGAGGTTAGTGATAACGCAGTTCTTGAATTTTGCAAAAATAAATTAAAAATTGAATTTGAGTATTCAAATCATGTTATCGATAGAAGTCACAGATTAGCCCAAAAAAAGGCTGATAAAACTAAACCTATGTTAATAAAGTTTACTTCCTATAACTTCCGTAGGAGTGTGTATCAGGCTAAATCTAGATTAAAAGGAACTGGCATATTTATTGCAGAAGATTTAACGACGGCACGTTTTCACATATTGCAAAAAGCACGGCAAAAATATGGAATAGGCAACGTATGGACTACTGATGGTATTATCTGCATAAAATGGAAACAACGTGTATGGAAGGTGCAATCAGAAATTGATTTTCTTGCAATTACGAATTAATTGACATGTGTAGGTACCTCTGAACATTTTATTTATCCTCATGTCATTAATTTAAATCCAAAAAGGAATTGAGTTTAGGTAATTACAATACATTATCAACATAAATACTGCATTAAATAAATATATCTTTTTCATTGAATTCTTTAAAAATAACAATTGTATATACAGTAAACATAAATATCTAATCTTTAGTTCGTTTTATTATTAAATTATTCTCTTGTAGAGAAAAATTATTTCTATTTAGTTCAACTGCACAAGCAGTGATTATTTTTAAGTTTAATGCAAGTTTTTTTATCTTTTTCTTCCTTTCTTAAATAAGTAAATACTTACTATTCGCCTTATTTCTTTTATGTAAACTTTATTATGTAAAAACACATATCAACTATTTAATATCTTATAGTAAGAGAAATTCACGTCTTCAACTGTTGATTTAATCGTTCAAATTAACTTGTTTTACTTACTTTCATTATTTTATGTGATTTCTAATGACCAAGTAATTTTGTTTTTTGATTCATGATACATGTTTGGTTATATTTTGAATATGGGTAATTTTAATATTCAACTTATTTAGATATGATTGTGTACAGCTACAGAGCTAGTATGGAATAAATTTGCAGGTTCAAAAAAGGAAAATTAATTTTATATATTTTATTTTTTTAATGTTTATATTTTTTACAACCATAGTTTTGACAAAAATGGTAAACATACTGTTTTTTTATATATACACTGTTGGTTTATAAATTCAAGCATATATATTTATTTTATAGTATAAATATTAGTATAATGATTTATTTGTGTAATAATGCTACTATATTTTCTATAGGTATTAATTAATTTTTATACGCAGATTGCTTGGTATTTATTTGTTTCTTTATATTATTAGCGGATGGCAAAATGCTTACTTTGTACTGCATCTTTGGTTACAATCCAGATATACATATTTCTAATTACTTATCGAATATTCATTTTTAGGAATATATAAATAACTAATTCATTTTAATGAATACAGTGTTGAGATGCTCACACATCAATGTTCGCTCGCTAATTGCTCATTTTGACAACTTCAAGGAAATGGTATTAAGAAATAATTACGACATAATTGGGGTAACGGAAACATGGATGGGAAGTCAGCATTCTTCTAATCTTGTTAGTATAGATAGTTACATCTTCTTAAGAAAAGATCGTGAAACTACCGGTGGAGGAGTAGGTATTTATATCAGAAGTTCATTAAAATTTAAGTTAGTAAATAGTAACACTGATACTGAACAAGTGTGGGTGTCCGTAGAATCTAATAAGTGTAGATATGCATTTGGAGTTGTTTACAGGTCACAGAGACAGTATTATCTTGACTTTTTAAGTGCCTTTGAAAATGTTTTATCAGTTATTGTTCCTACTCATGACGAAATCTTCTGTTTAGGTGACTTCAATATTGACTGCTTGGATTTTGATGGTAGGGAATTTAAGGAATTGCATAGTCTGTTAGATAGAATAGGACTATCACAAATTATAACTGAACCGACACGTATAACACAGAACAGTGCTACTTTAATTGATCTTATCTTGGTTAGCAATATTGAATTGATTGATTCGTCTGGGGTGGAACATGTAATTAGCATAGCTGACCATGAACTTGTATTTTGCCTTATCAAATTTAGTTGTAATAACAATTTTACTAAATTTTTAACTTGTAGGGATTTTAAGAATCTTAATTATGAACAACTTAATAATTTATTACGGTCAATCCCTTGGCAAAATATTTATGATTTGCATAACATTGATGAGAAGGTTAGTTACTTTACTGAAAGTCTTTTAGCAGTTTTTGATTTAGTGGCTCCTATAACTACAGTAAGAATTAAGAAAAAACCAGCACCATGGCTCACTGATAACTTAAAATTAATGATATCCATTCGTAATCGAGCTCTTCAGCAGTATAAACGTACTCGGATAATGGGTGATTGGGACTATTATAAACAAATGAGACACTTAACAAACACTTGCATACGTAGAGAAAAGAAAATATATTTTAGTAACCTGATAAATCGAAATAATAATAAGCAAATATGGAAAGAATTGAAGCAACTTAACTTAAGTAAAACTTCTAGGAATTTCTCTTTGCCCCAGTCTTTAAGTAATGTTGAAGACCTTAACACATTTTTCCTTGACAGTATCCCGCAAATAAACCAACAGAATGATACTCTCTTTCACAACTACAATAATAACATCAAAGAAACTGTCACATCCTTATTAACTTTGCAGCCTGTTGACGAAATGGAGGTATTGAGGGCCGCATCTTCAATCAAATCTGGTGCTGTAGGTCATGATGGAATTGGTATACGCATGATTAACCTATGTTTACCTTTCCTTCTTCCTTATATCACTCATATTATTAATCATTGCTTAACCCATTCAGTTTTTCCTTCAGCTTGGAAGAGATCACACATTATTCCAGTGCCAAAGAAACGTACACCAGCTGAGTTTAAAGATATGCGGCCTATTAGTATCCTTCCTGTATTATCAAAAATAATCGAAAAAATATTAGAGAAGCAGTTAAGACTGCATCTTGATAAAAATTTTATTTTACCTGATGTTCAATCTGGTTTCAGATCTAAGCATAGCTGCTGTACGGCTCTTGTAAAGGTAACTGATGACATTTTAAAAGCTACAGATTACAATATTAGTATTATTAGATTATTCAAAAGCTTTCGATACGTTAAATCATAATCTTTTAATTGCAATTCTACATTATATAGGTCTGTCAACGTCTTCTATTAATTTATTTAAAAATTACTTAATTAATCGTCAACAAGCTGTAAAGTATATGGAAAACATATCTTCTTTTAAAACTAGTACATCCGGTGTACCGCAAGGGTCAATATTAGGTCCTATTTTATATATTATCTACACCTCTTCCTTTCCATCTGTGTTTGCAAAATTGTCAATGTCATTTATATGCAGATGACACCCAAATATACTGTTCTTTTTATAGTTCAGAATTAGATGAAGCTTGTGGTCTAATCAACAATGATTTGCAACGTATTTACAACATATCTAAGCAACACTGCTTGACTATTAATGGTGCTAAATCAGCTGCTATTATGTTTGGAAGGCCTAATATGGTAGATGATGCTTCACAATCAGTAAACATTAAAATAGATGGGGAAAGTCTGCAACTATCTCAAACAGTAAAGAGTTTAGGACTTCTCATTGACCAATCACTGCGATTCAGTGAGTATGTAAATAAATGTATTAATATTGGATATGGAAAACTAAAGATTATTTTTAGTAACCGGCACATATTTTCTCAAAATGTCAAGAAAAACCTTTGTAATACTTTTGTTTTGTCATCTTTAAATTATTGTGATGTAGTTTATGGGCTTTGTCTTTTGCAGAAGGACTCAAGGAAAATACAAGTACTTCAAAATGCATGTTTACGTTTAATATTTGGTATTAGAAAATATGAACCAATCGCTCATAAATTGCAAGAGATTAGGTGGCTTAACATGCAGCAACGTAGGTATATACATACCTCCTGCTTATTTTATAATGTTATTTTTATGCAAACTCCTGCCTATCTATATTATAAAATTCGATATCGTACAGATGTTCATAATTTGAATTTAAGGCACAGAGGTTTGCTGACAACTCCCAGGCGTAAAACGGAGATGTTTAAACGGTCTTTTTCTTATAATATTGCCTTATGGTACAATTCTTTATCTAGTGACATAAAAACCAAATCTCTGAAAGAATTCCGAAAATACTTAATAAATAAACTATCATCTGCAAGATAGCCTAATTTTACAATTAGTAATATAGTTCGTTGGATGTGTGAGCACCACTGTACTAAACTTGTATATAGTAATGGCTTAGTATAATTTAATAAATATGTATTACAATCAACTAATTTAATTAAGCTATATCAGATCACGTAATATGCTGGGTTAAGTGGTAGAGCAGTTGAATCCTAGATTTTAACTGAACTTCGCCCAGTAATTCGATAACCTATTATGTATATAATTTATTTTCTTGTAAATAAAGACATTATTATTATTATTATTATTATTATTATTATTATTATAGCTCAACGGTTGGTGTTACAGAATAACCTATCTGTCGATTCATGTTGAAGTTGCCGCTGAGGAAGTCGCTAACGATCGCCGTTCATGAACGGCGCCATTCGTGAACGGTTAGTTACAGAATAGACCCCTTAATCTTATCGCCTTTTCTCAATCGTTTCCCAATTAAGTTGGCAGCACCACCAACTCGATAATCGTTTACATACATAACGCATGGTGGTGAGCTGCAAACTTCTTGTACAATCCCTTCTGTAAACGGTATTGTGTATTCCCGTTTACTGTTGCTACCTTTCAAATTGTAACATTTCGGTAGCTTGACAATAGTTTCGCTCGACCCAGGCTCGGAGTCCGCCCACATATACATCATTGTTGTGTACCTTACATTTTGTATATCTTCTAAAAGATACACTTTGGAACGAGTTTCGAGTTCTACTCGAACAGGGGTTTTGTGAAGATGTTTACCGAATTTATCCAATGACATGATTCTACTAGTGACAACGATACAATAAAAAGGTGTTAAACATGTTGGATGCTTTATGCTATTATTTTAGCTGCTCGCAACTCATCAATAATGTAAATGATTTCATTAGTGTGACCGGTATGACCGGCCGATTTCGAGCTTAGAAGAAGTCTCAACCTTCCTATCAATTTATTTGGATCTTTCCATGATACGAATTCTACCTTTTTAGTATTGTAACTTAGCACGCGCATTGGTCCAGCTCCCCGTTTTTCGCTAATGCCCCCGTTTTGGATCGCGTCACCGGTGTTGAAGTAGAAAAACTTCTTACCTTTTCACCAGGTGCAGTTAAAAGGGGTTTGATAATTGTGGAATACCGTATTTACTCGAAAATAAGACCCCCTTTTTTTCTTAGATTTTTGCTCTAAAATATGGGAGGGTCTTATATTCGAGTCGGGTCTTATAATCGGGTATAAAAAGATATTCAATAAAATGTGAAAACAATGAGTGTAACTGAGTAATGTTTACAGTATTTATAACAAAAATTGCATTACAATACAATAACATCTAAAATAGCGTTCTGTTGTTTAATAATATAACATCTCGCCCGGTTGTCTGCATTTTAGCCGATATTGTGAAACCCGAGATAAGCAAAGTTTATTGACTGCAACAACTACAGTAATTACGAAAATTATGAAATCATATACAATTATTGTTAGCTTAGCACCTAGTCAGAATCGCCGTTGTCGTCATCACCCTCTGTAAGATCGTTATTAACCTTTATAATATATTTTTTTATAACAATGGTTTTACAAATTAAGCTTGACAACTGACAGGGTCGATTAGTGAAAAAAGCCCAGTGATGGCAAAAACATTTCTAAGAATTTCATTTAAACCTTTCATAGTACCGACGAAAGAATTGTAATCTCTTAAGTACCTCCCTAATTGTTAACAATAGTAGCACCTTAATCTTTCCAGTAAGTGTGCAAAATCTTATTATCTATTGGAGTAACATCTGACCGTTTTTGAATGAACTGCCTACAATTTTAGAAGTTTCCCTGGAATTCAGGTAAACTGCTTCCACAAAGGCATTGTTTCCGCGAAGAGATAAAGGGTAGATTTTTTCCATGAACATAACTAACGGAATTTGTTAACAAAATAAAACTGAAAAATGTTCAATATCTTATATTACTTATATTTTTGGGGGTCCAATATTCAAGCATACAAAAGCTTTTTTTAAAAATTCGCTCCAAAATATAGGGGGGTCTTATAATCGAGGGGGTCTTATTTTCGAGTAAATACGGTATTTGGTTCCGGTTCCTAACAAAGGTGCATCATGTAGATAATTTCTACGGACTGCGTTGGTTCGTAAAAGAAGATCTTTGTAGCTTTTTAAATCCGCTTGCAAATATCCGAGAGGTTTCTTTTTAAATACTAATTCGGATAAACCGCGCGTACCTTCATACGTAAATGTTTGACCATTGGGTTTCGTAATGAGCATATTTTCGTCATCAAAACCGAATTCGGAGTCTCCAATAAAATATTCCTGTTTCTCCGGAAGGAATCGTACTCCGTATAGATGATCGGACTCGTTTTTCATATCCGTAAACATTTTTTCCATGTATCGTTTCGCGCGCCCAGTAAAGGTAGCGTCTATATAAGCCTGGAATTCTCTACTAGTTCCGGCGGTAGCGAGTTCGGCTTGGAGTTGTTCTAACGTAGGTGTCCCGGAAGCTTTCCCGACTTCTGGTTCGATGCCGGATCGTTCTGTGCTTACAGCATGCAATCTGGGCGCACTATGTGGTGTTCGGATTACCTGAGGTATACGTAGAGATTGTGATACTGGAGTTGAGGGTGGAAAAAATGAGGGAACCTCTTCCTTTACGGGTTCCTCTTTTGGAGTTAGGAGTTCGGTTTTAACACCCGTTATAAATTCTCGCAAAGGTTGTGTAATGTGCTTATAGCGACGTTGAAGTTCTACATCGAAGCGTGCGATTTCGGATTTAAGACTTTGATATTTCTGTTTGACATTGTGTCGTGCCTTAACCAGGTCTTCAACCATACGCTTATCCATGGTTACTAATGCTGTTAGTTAATGCCTACGGTATTTATGGTGAAGGTGCACTTCTTATCGAAATTCGATATATAACTTTCGGTATATATCAAAAGTTACAGAATAATGGGGTTAGATCCTTGTATGAAGTTGTATTTTTTCACCTAGATTTCTGCCAATTAAAAAGAACCAGTTCAGGCCCCGACAGTGAACAGGCTTCCGAAGCTGTTCATTCTGATTTTATAAAAGTATGGAATAGGTTTAAGATTCAAGAAACACATTCCAAATTTGTCAATAAACATTTAGTGCAATAGCTTGTTACAATTCCCTCCATATGTTATAGATTTTCCAATAAATTTACTTATGCCGTTTTTCGTTAATAAAATATCGTTTCAAAGCTAGTTTGGTATAGTGCTATTATTAAACCCATATTGTTTGGGTTTTTAAACTTCTAATTACCATAAAGTCGCTTTGTCTGCGGTGAAACCAAAAATAATTATAGGACGATTTTATTTTCGGTAGGATATGATGCCTATTGCTCCAAAAACCCAAATTCTATTGACAAAGATTTCGGGCATTTTTTTCGTAATTTTCGGCTCAAACCGAACCGTGGTCAGTGATTCCACGATAGAACATGATAGACAGAAACTTTTTTCAGGAGAAAGATAAGGGCAGTGGGTTCATAAAATCAATTATAATGAAATAAAATCAATCGTAAATATTAAAGGTATTTTTCAGCAAACACAGCAACATATTATTTACGTAACTGAGAGTAACAATGCCTACATTATTATGTAGCAGCTAAGTAAAATTCAAGTAATCTGGAGAGCGTTATGTCCGCCTCATTATGCATCTGTTATTGACGTAAATTCTATGTCACTATTAATACATATGAGATATGTAAAATACAATCTGTATTACAAACATACACAAAGCGCAGTATATTTTACGTTTATTTAATTATGAGCATGTTCTATCATATATAAAATCGATACATTGCAGTTCCACGCAAATTCTTATGCGGCGATCCACTTTTTTCTTGGAGGCTCACTCGAACGCGCTCCAAAGCTTTATCTGCCAACAAAAGCACGTTCAAATAAGCCCAAAAAAGTGGTGTCACAGCCCGAACTTACCTGTAATCCCTTTGCAACAGGATCTTTAAGTTAAAGCAACAATTTTCAAATTTTCCACTATCGTAGGATAACTTATTTCTTTAAAATAGTAATAAATTCCTGTAATAGTAAAATTAGGAGAAAAAGAAAAAGTCACAACAACATTTTTATTTATTTTGTTTATTAAATAAAAAAGGAAAATATAGTTATTAATTAATAACTTATTATAGAAAAAAAATCAGTATTACATTATTACATAGCATGCAATATAACAAAATAGAATAAAAATCAAAAGCTATGTATAAACAACATTAATCAAAATGCCAACTGATCAAGATTATCCCTGGTTTTTTAACAAATTATGCCATTCGGCTTCGGTATTCAATTTCTCGACTCCTATTAAATGATATGACGCGTACATTGGTGAAATTTGCTGAATCTACCTTTTTATGGTATTAATTTACAGTGGCCTAATATATTTTGCCTTGAAACGTTTTAATAAACAATAAATACGTTTAATCAGTTATCGCCATTTCAAAAATACTTCATAATAAAATAAGAATTCACTGGAAATTAAATTTGTCGCGGCTGTTTATTCGCGGTTATTGTATTTTAATATTTATATTCAACATACACATAAAACAAACAATGGGCGAGCACGATTTAACATACGTCTGCACGATCAGGTGGTACACGCGCTACTAATGTTTTCCCCCGTACTTTCCAAACAAATTAGTGGTTAAATAGTTGTATATTTAACTAGTAAAAAGTGTGACGTAAAATACAAATCACATTATTACTAATGTCGCATATATGTAAATCTGAAGACACCAGATTTTACATTAATTATTTCATATCGGAAATATATAGCAAATGTTGCATCACCAAATTTACATGTGGGGTATGTAAATGTATTTATACAGCGTGTCCGGAGATAGAACGCATTAATTTTAAGGGGCGATAGAAGACACCAAAAGAAACAAAAAAGTCTTATACAACTTTGTTCTACAACGTACCACTTTTACAGAAAAAAAAATCAGGAAGTTGAAAACTTTAACATCATTTTGCCGCTTTAATAGTAGTACTTTAATTAAGTATGGGGCTTTGTCGGCAGATCCATCTCATCTATCACAAAAACAAACCTGAATGACATTTTATCGTATCGTATATCGTTTCGGCGTAAAATTGAATTTTTTTACAATTAAAAATTCATTTTACTGAATTTAAAAACGTGACAACCCTGTAAAGTTCGTAATCAAATCTGCTAAGACATCCGCACAAAATGCTGATCTGGACATCTTGACATTGAAAATAAAGCACGTCTTGCTTATACAACCTTGCAATTTAAGAATATTTGGGTCAATGCCTGATCACAGCTATATTAAAATAATAAAATTGAAAGTAATACCCTTGAGAAAAGGTATACTGCGTTTGTAGTTCGTTGAACTTTGAAATAATAATAACGCAATTCGCAACTTGCTGTTTATTTAATAACAGTTTTTACTGATTTTATAAGAGAATATCTTTTAAAGAGAAGATTTGTCTAATTTAAATTAGGTAATTAGGTTAAGGGATTTTGTTGCACCTTGTTTTGGCTACATTAAAAAATCTTTAATTTTATGGTAATTAGGTGCCTTAATAAATTTTTTTTACATAAGATAGTATTCTTTAATAAAAAAACAAATACGTCAAGACATTTTGGAAATATTCCGGAAATTAATAAATATAAAATGTAGGTCAGTTATTGTTTTATTTTTACAGTTGGTTTGTTATGAATCAGCGTGTTTTTAACGTACAAGGTTTGTTTACGGAAACAGTTCGGATTACAATTTTCATAGAACTAGCCTCCGACTAATCTGCTTTGGATGTTTATTATTTTTAAACGACGACTGTCATCATTAGTTTGTTTGTTTGATTTTCTAAAACAAGGTCAAGACCCAGCTGCGACTACACTTAAGCAAGGTTGCCAGATATGGCGATCGTTTTTTCTAAATTACTCGAAAGCCTATTAACATAGAAAAAAATTTATTTAGACTTTTTTGTTCCTTTTGATGTCTTCCATCACCCCTTAAAATTATTCTTAGATAGCAGACAAGTAAATGTCACAGTTTTGTTTACTGGGTCCTAAAGCTTCGCACTAGCAAACTGTGAAGTGCATCTTTAGGTATCTTAAGGGAACCATCGATTTTGGCTTAGTATATTATCGGAATCGTAAAACCGGTATATTGAAAGCATTCAGTGATGCAGACTATGCTGGAGATGTTACCACGAGACGTTCAAGAACAGGCATGGTGTGGAAATATTCTGGAGGAACCATCACTTTGCTAAGTCAAAAGCAAAGAAGTGTGGTTCTCTCCACCACTGAAGCAGAATACATAGCAGCAAGTGAGGCAGTGAAAGAAGTCATTTGGCTCAAGCGCGTATTGAACGAGGTGAAAGAATTAATTAGTTGAATTAATTAATTATTAATTAAAAGGGCTTCCATCGCTTCAAATAGACAACGCAAGTGCAGTTAAGTTAGTGAAAAATCCAGAATTTCATAAACGATCCAAGCACATCGAAATAAAGTTTCACTTTATTAGTGAAAAATACAATGAAGGTGAAATTGATGTGGAACATGTAGACGGCGTTAATCAGATAGCAGATATCCTGACCAAACCTTTACCACGGTTAAGGTTTCAAAATATTCGGGAAATGTTGGAAATGTTACAAAATACTTTGGGAGAAAGTGTGGTATAAATGAAATATTTTGGGAGGAAGTGTTGAAGTTATAAATTCAAAATATTGCTTGTCCTAGTTTTTTACACTTGCAATAAAGTGTAAAAGAAGCAAGGGTTTTTATATATGGTTGAGATTTTACATTTGGTGATAACTTTAAAGTCTAAACAACTTTTCTTAACGCAATTTTTCTATATCTTGCAAAATAAAGGCAGATGGATAATTAGTCTTGAGCCTTCACTGCACAGAAAGAAAGAGATTATGAGAGATTTTAATTTTAGAGCGGTTTAATGAAGACCTTTCTATGAAGAGAAGTTTCGCCAAAGTATAATAGCAAAGAAATTTCCTACTTGTCTCCAACTTTTTGGAATAAATACGTCTAGATACTTTTGAAATTGCCGCTCATACGTCGGAACTAACATGGCGGATAGTTCTGCTGACTGCTCTCAACAATTTATTATTATGTATTTAGAGCTTTAATATATTAAATAATTGCAATCTAATAATAATAATGATGATGATGAATTAAACTTTCAGTGCTATTTCAAATATAAGATATCGTAAACTAAGATCTAGATTTTCAAACCTTATAAAGAGTGTCCTAATGTAAGCTCTTCACTTCATCTAGTTTGCTTTAAATTATACAGTCCAGAAAAATACGTGTTTGTATCAAATTTCTGCTGCTCAACTCCAGCTAATAAAATTTATATGCCATATATACTATTTCAGTTATTTATTTTATTACAGAATCTGCTTATTGTCTTGCAAAATTTAATACCATGGATATTGAAGAGACAACCATAATCAAAGATGAAAGAGATATTAAAATCGAATCAGAAGTAATAGAAAACTCTACCATCAACAATGATGTCCACACTTCGAAGAGTGAAGAGCAACAGTGCAGTAACGCCAGCATTCCGCAACATCATAAGGAAATTACTAATAATCAACTTTACAAATCCAACTTATGTCAACCTAAGTTTTCACAGGAAACTAAATTTCAACAAACACTCACTCATGAAAATGAAAAACGATTCCAATGTAACATATGTGGTTACAAATTTACAAGAAAAGGCAATCTTAAAGCACATCTACTAACGCATAGCGGAGATAAACCATTTAAATGTAATTTATGTAATTATAAATGTTCCGTGAAACGTAGTCTTCATATACACATGTTCACTCATAGGGGTGAGAGACCAATTCAATGTAGTTTATGTGATTATAAATGTTCACAAAAAAGTCACCTCAAAGTACATATGCTCACCCATAGTGGTGAGAAGCCATTTCAATGTAATGTATGTGGTTATAAATGTACAGTGATGCATACTCTTCGAATGCACATGCTCATTCATGGTGGTGAGAAACGATTTCTATGTAATGTGTGTGATTATAAATGTTCAGTGAAGCGTAATCTTCAAAAACACATGCTCACGCATAGTAGTGGGAAACCAGTTGAATGTAATGTATGTGATTATAAATGTAGACAAAAAACTCATCTCAAAGTACACATGCGCACTCAACACATGCGCATTCATAGCGGTGAGAATTTATTTGTGTGCAATGCATGTGATTATAAATGTTCTCAAATGGGTAGTCTCAAAACACACATGCGTATACACAGAGGTGAAAAACCATTTGAATGTAATTTATGTGATTATAAATGTTCAGTGAAAAATAGTCTCCAAATGCACGTTCTTATTCATAGTGGTGAGAAACCATTTGAATGTAACATATGTGATTATAAATGTAGACAAAAAAGTCATCTCAGAGCACACATCCGGACACATAGTGGTGAGAATCCATTTGAGTGCAATGTATGTGACTATAAAAGTTCGCAGAAAGGTACTCTCAAAAGACACTTGTTGATACATACAGGTGAAAAACCATTTGAATGTAATTTATGTGACTATAAATGTTCATTAAAGCATAGTCTCCAATTGCACATGCGTTCTCATAGTGGTGAGAATTTATATAAGTGCAATATATGTGGTTATAAATGTAGACAAAAAAGTAATCTCAAAGCACACATCCGCACTCATAGTGGCGAGAATCCATTTGAGTGCAATGTATGTGAATATAGAAGTTCTCAGAAGAGTACTCTCAAAAGACACTTGCTGATACATACAGGTGAAAAACCATTTGAATGTAATACATGTGACTATAAATGTTCAAGGAACAAAAGTCTTGAATTGCATGTGCGTTCTCATAGTAGTGAAAATTCATTTGAATGCAATGAATGTAATTATAAATGTTCACGGAAGGATACACTCAAACAACACATGCTAAGACATACCGGTGAAAAACCATTTGAATGTAATGTATGTGATTATAAATCTTCAGTAAAGAGAAGTCTTAAGCAGCACATGCTCATGCATAGTGGCGAAAACCCATTTAAGTGTAATGTATGTGACTATAAATGTTCACGGAAGTATAATCTCAAAATACACATGCTAAAACATACTGGTGAAAAACCATTTGAATGTAATTTATGTGACTATAAAGATTTGCAAAAATGTCAATTGAAAGCACACATACTCAGCCACAGCACTAATAAATTATTTGAGTGTAATAATGTTCAATAAAGGATAGTCTTAAAAGACACACATGTTCATACATAATGTTACAACCAATATAAATATAATATTACATTAATATTAAATGTTATTTTACTTGTGATTATAAATGTTCAGTAAAGCAGTATCGTAATCAGACTTGAATTGAGGGGAAGATAAATGAAACAAAGTTTTTGTTTTGTGGTGCATTCACTATCACATAAGAAAGCATAATGAAAAAGTAATTTCTACAATTTTCAACTAAAATGTCAACTTTCTAGTTGTGGTTTTCAACGTCAAAACAATGCTCTTTTTTTAATTTTTTAAAATAGTGAAACATAGTTGTTTATTATCTAAGGGGGGGAAATTAACTACCTTGAGCAAGGGAAGTTTCAAAAGAATATGTCTTTACAATAAAAAGAAAACATGTACAAGAACACAAATAGGTACAGTTGTGGCCGAAAAATTTTCAATGAAAATTTATCAAGTTAGCAGATTTTTCTGATATTCACATCGAATGAATCCGGTTTGTATGCCGTTTCAGATGAATACCAGTGTCACCTCTTGACTTGAATAAACATTTGAAAGAATATCAAATAACGATTTTAATAGATAAAATATAAACAATAAATATTAACTAGTAGTAGCGAAAGGAAAGCTAATTTTAAAACTAAAATATCAATTCAATGTTTTGTCGAAGCTCTGTTGCAGTTCTATTCATTGAATTTATCAAGTTTTGCATGTTGTAATTTTGCAACCTATTCCATTCATTACATCTCTCAATTCTTCCCTATTATCCTGTGGTGAATTTTTCCATGTTCACGAATGTGGTTTTTAGGTCTTGCATGGTTCTGTTGGTAATTACTATGTCGACTGCATATGCGATTATTTGCACTGATTTTGTATTTATTGTTCCTTTAATGTCAACTTTACTTATTATTCCCTCGAGCACTATATTAAAAATTAATGTTGATAATGCATCTCCTTGTTTTACTCCAGCATTTATTTTAAAGGGTTCTGTCATCCCTTGTTGCACTACTACTACTCCCTTTGTGTGTTGCAGTGTCATAGTTGTTAGTTTTATTAATTTTCTTGGGATTTCCAGGTTTTCCATACATTGAGAGATTTTATTTCTTTTAACTTTATCGAATGCTTGTTGGTAATCAATGAAAAGGTTATGTAATTCTATATTATGTTCAGAACACTTTTCAAATATCTGTCGCATTATGAATATACCATCTAAAACCATTTTGGTAGTCACCTATTTTAGCATCTACATATTTTGTTAGTTTGTTATACAGTGCACATGAGAACCCTTTGTATGACACATTGAGCAACTTTATTCAACGATAGTTTTCACACAACTTTTTATCCCCTTTTTTAAATATTGGCATAATTAGGCCACTATTCCAGTCATCAGGCATTTTCTCTTCTTCCTATATGTTTCTTATCAGTTCATGCAATTGTTGGTGTAACTTGGCTCCTGCGTTCTTTATCAATTCACCTATTATTTCGTCTTGTCCGGGTGCTTTGTTATTCTTTATCTTGTTGATCTTATCTTCTACTTTCTGATTTAGTACTTCACTCTCTCGCCTTTCAGACTCCTCTTCTCTCTCTTCAGGTTCATTTAGAAAGCTACTAAACTATTCTCGCCATCGTTCAAGTATCTTGTCTTTTTCCTTAGCACTCCATCTACATTTTTACAGGCTCTTGTAATTGTTTTTGCATTACGGGTGTATGTTTTAACTTCGTTAAAAAACTTTCTTGGATTATTGTAATGGTTCGATTCCTCTAATTTTAGTATTAATTGCTTGTAATTCTCTCTTTTTTTTCTTCTACATAACTTGGTGGCTTCTTTTCGGCGATTCATGTATTCGTTCATGTTTTCAGTAGTATTGTTGGCTAAAAGTTTTTGCCGTGCTTTATTCTTTTTTTCAATTATTTCTCAGCACTCCTGGTCAAACCAAACCTTGTTTCTTTGAACCTTTTTTTCTATTTCCAATTCTATCTGCTGCAGCTTTTTGTAAACTAGTTTTTATTTTTTTCCATCTGTTTTCTATAGTAGCTGGTGGATCCACCCCTTCCAGGTTTTTTTTCTACATTTATTATAAAGGCTTGTTTTACTTCTGGACTTTTCAGCTTTTCCGTGTCCCACCTCCTTTTTGTAGCCCCATCTTGTACCAATTCAATAGATTGCCTCACTTTAGCTACAACTGGAAAATGGTCGGAGTCACAATTAGGGCCTCTGTAGGTGCATACGTCTTCTATTGCTGCTGCTCTTTTTTTGTTAACCAGGATAGGATCAATCTGGTTCACTCCCCGGTTCCCCGGTAATCTCCACGTACCTTTATGTATTTTTTTATGTTCAAAAATTGTGCTGCAAATTGTATAATTTTGTGCTGCTGCTAATTGGCATAGCCTTTGCCCATTATCATTAGTTGTTTCGTGGATTGTGAATTTACCCGCTACCCCGCTAATACTATTTTCATTACCTACTTTAGCATTGAAGTCACCGAGCAGGATTACAGTATCGTATCTAGGCACTCTCACATACTTCTTGTAGTTGTTCATAAAACACGTCTTTCGTTTCTTCCTCTGCCTCCTCTGTGTGTGCATATATGTTAATAAAAGTTATATTAAAATATTGTCCTTTAATTCGTAATTTACACATGCGTTCGTTAATTGGTTGAAAATTCAATATTGCATTTTTCAATTTATTATTAATTATGAACCCTGTACCATATTCCCCTTTCTTTTCTGCTCCACTGTACATAAAAGTAAATTCTTTATCAGTCAGAACTCCCTGTCCCTGCCATCTTATTTCCTGTAAGGCTATTACATCTAAATTTGTTAAATTTTAGAACTTCCTCAGCTATTTCTCTCATTTTGCCAGGCTGTAACATTGTTAATACATTCCATGTACCAAATTTAAATATGTTATTATCTGTTAATCTGTTCCCCTTCTGTGTGTTTTCTAGATTTTTTTTCTTGCAAAATAATTGTATTATTCTCTTTTACCTTAATCGTTACTAGTTTTTTAGTGGCTCTTTTGTGCTCCATATGAATTGTTGGCGATTAATTTTAAGTTTTTGGTAGCCTACCTTCGTACTGTTGCCATTTTCTTCCTCTTTCCGTGCTCTTTGCCTTATTTGTTTTTGAATTGCCCTCTCTTGCTACGTTAGGTCGTAACTAACATACATATTACTTCCTTTTAATTTTTTCGTATTATTAAATATTTCTTGTTTTTGTTCCCGGTTTTCCAGTACAATCATCCACGTACCGTTCTTTGTTTTATAATAATCTTTAACAGCTATGCTTACACCCATTTTTTCTTGTATGAAATTCTTTGCAACAACCGTAAGTGGCTTTTTATCCTGTGACTTCTCCACTTGTTTCAGCTCCCGATATCACTATGTTAAGCTTTCTCTTTCCTGAAATAAATAAAGATTATTAAAAGTTTCACAGTTTTATTAAAATATACCTGACAATATTGTTTCGACAGCTATGCTGTCATTATCAAAGGTAATATAATTATAAACAAACACGTCGCTAAGGTAGATACAAAATAGGTAACTAGATAAAATAATAATAATAATAATAAAAATCATAATTAAACATCTAATACTTCCAGTAACGGAGAATTACTGAGCTCAAGTTGTTCATTCATTAAAGGTACCCTGAGTTTGTGTTTGTATATCTCAAAGGCTTCTAAAATGTCTAATTTGCGTTTGTTATTACAAAAATGTAGGAATTTAATATTATTTTGAGGAGTCATTGTGTGATTTTGTTCTAAAAGGTGTTTGGCGTAATTCGATTTTTCAGGATGTTTATTTTTGTAATGACGTACGTGTTCTTTATATCTTATGTCAAAATTTCGAAGTGTTTGTCCAATATATACCGAACTACTTTCTCTTTCCTCTCTCGTACATTTCCATCTTGTACTCTGTTTCACTCAGTTTGTTTTCTAGTTCTGCAATTTTTCCTTCTGCCTGTTGCTTTTCTATCTTCCATTCTTCTTTTATCTGACTTACCTCCTCTCTCAGTTTTATCATTTCCAAATTATGTTTTTGTAATTCTTCTTGCATTTCTTTAATTCCATCTATTCCCTCCTTTATTTTTTTATTATCTTCTTTAAGCTCGTGTATGTCCTTAGTTAGGCTTTGTATAAGGAGCGTTAGTACATTTCTTCCTGTTCATTCTGGCTACTTTCCTTCTCTCTATTTTCCTTATTTTCAATTATTGTTCCGTTACTTGATTTATTTTTTCTAAAAAATTGTTCGTTTTCAATAGAGTCGTGACAGATTTGATCTCTCTTTCTTTTCTCACTATTATTTGGGTACATGAGTAAATAAACACTATTTAGAAATACTACGCACTTATAAACCACTTTTTCTTAATTGGTG
Organism: Agrypnus murinus; assembly: GCA_929113105.1. Taxonomy (NCBI): domain Eukaryota; kingdom Metazoa; phylum Arthropoda; class Insecta; order Coleoptera; family Elateridae; genus Agrypnus; species Agrypnus murinus. Next base: position 16,793,838 of record OV816025.1, read on the forward strand.
CTTTAGCGGAAATCGGTCGAATTCAACAAGTCGGCGGCGTATGAATTATGTTTCGCGCTTATCGCCAAGGTCGGAATTCTAACCTAATTTCATTTTCTGAAAAACCGCGTTATTTATTTTATTACGCCGTGATACTGAGATTCTATTATCACCAATCACTCAGCTTGTTATGCTCTTCCCTTTTTCACTTAAATTTTAAATAACGGATCGGAAAATATCTCGAAAAACTAAATTTGCTTTTCTGTTCGCGGGAGGCCGTATTCGCGGTTACTACACCGGCGCACTCAGTTGAATGGCATTTTTGGATATGGCCGCAACTGTACCTAAACAGAATACAAACATTATTAAATAACTCATTGCGTTGTACTTAATTAAAATTTTAGACAGAAACTATATGACTGAAGAAATACATTATTGTACATATATTTTACAATATTTCCTCATACAATTACAAATAAGACCTTATTGCAACAGTGAATGTATGTACAAAAATTTTCAAATGGAAGAAGCAACACTAATAAGTCCTACTGCAAGGTACATATAAAACCAAGAAATTACATTGTTCAGCAAGAACAGCGGGGAGGTCTAGAGCATTCTTGCCAGGAACGGAATAGAATTTATGATAGGATAGAAACAGTAAAGCCATAGGGTACAGTTTTGCAAGAAAAATAAAAAACTTGCCTCACCCTGGAAGTTGAACAATTTGAATTTTATTGAAAATTTTGTAGCATATGCCGTTTTTTTCTAGACTTACCCCCCTAGCATGTCGTTTATTTTAGGTTTGCCCTCTCCTAGCATGCCGTTCATTCTAGGCTTGCCACCCCCCCCCTCCTGGACAAATTTCTGCGGGCGCCTATGAAGCTATTAAATTAAAGCCGCGTTCGGTATTTCACATCTGTTTACTCAAAGAGCTCAGTTCCTATAGTATCTATTGTTGTAAATAATTGTAATTATAGCAATAGAGCTTTCAGAGTAAAACGAATTGAAATACCGAACCCAGCATAAGTAAGGACTGTCCTAGAAAAAACCAATCACTAACAATATTCTGACAAACAGTCAAATCACAACATTTTTTGAGTTATTTATTAAAGAAAAATATGAATATTTATCTATAAACTAACTAAGAGCTGGTATAAATAACCTTATTTTTTAAAACTTAATCTAAACATTAGATCCACCACTTTACCTTATATCCATTACGATCATTTGCGACTGCTTTGTAGTTTTTTCAAAATCTTGCTCATTGGTGGATTGCATTTTCGTTTTATTTTTGAGATTTCGTTTTATTTGACCGCAATATATCTCGATAGGTCTCAACTCTAGGCAGTTTGGATACACCACGGTACAATATTGATGCCGTTTTCTTCGTAGAATTGTAGAGCCGCTTTACTGTAGTGGCAAGTCAAGAAAATCGTGCCATAATAGCATAAATTTATTGTGGTTTTCCATCAGGAGCAATCGGCGTTCTGCAAATATTCTGCAATATAATCATATTGAATATCACTTGTATATCACTATTAATATTTCATCCGTAGTGACGAAACTGTTGGATTTTGATGGAAACATTCTTTTCACTTTGCTTTTGGCTCTTTGATCAAATGATCCCCGTTTTCTTCCCGATCCAGATTTCCAGTTAACAGTAAAGACTACTGTTAATGCACTAATAACATTTTCATACCGCCGGCCATTATCGACTGTTTTGCAGGATTCAAAATCCTCCGGGAACATTAAATTCCCGGCCTAGTACTTACAAAAGTGACATTTGTTAAAAATTCACTAGAAGTGGGGTGGGGTTTTACGGTTTGGTTACGCTTTACATGCATGTTTTTTCTGACTTTAAAATCTAACCGCTGTAGTTTTTGTTATTCTACAAGCAAGCTTTGAAATAAAACCATTGAAACATTTGATTTTGCTGATTGACGATTTTATAATGTATTCGCGTTTAATAGTTATTTGGATCACTAGTCCAGAAAATGATATTTTGCGAGTGTGAGTGGTATTGCGTAGCCGAGGCGTCTAGCCGAGGCGGAGCAACACGAGCACTCGCAAAACATTTTTTGGACTAGTGATCCAAATAACTATTTCATACCGCCGGCCATTATCGACTGTTTTGCAGTATTCAAAATCCGCCGGGAACATTAAATTCCCGGCCTAGTACTTACAAAAGTGACATTTGTTAAAAATTCATTAAAAAGTGGGGTGGCAGCATTGATTCTTAATTTTCTAAATGTCAACAAGTTAGACAATTTTGACATAAATGAGAAATCAAAACCAGGCAATTCATAAATAAACAAATAAAACCTGTGAATAATAGTTATTTACTTTCATTAATAGATAATCCTCATCGGGAGCACTTGTAATAAATTTTTCAATGGGCCATGTGAATAAAATGTAGCAAATGCTTTTACTATTATTAATAAAAGGTAACAGATATGATTTTTAATTAATGAGAATAAGATAGATGTATAGTAAAAGCTTTTACTTCATTTTATTCACATGGCCTAATGTCTTCAATCTCTAAACATTTAGATTTTTTCGGCAAGTAACCATCTTTTTTTCTTTTCAAAAAAGCAATTAGTTTTGAATAAGTTTCAATATTGATATTGTCTTTAATATTGAGCGTTGACTTCAACATGGAAAATATGGACCATAGAGTTGCAGAATTGTTTTTTTTTATTTCTCATCAAAATAAGCAAGTAGAACATACTCATTGTAAACATTATTCGTATTATTGCTAGCACACCATTTCTTAAATTCGTCATAAGCCTTCCAATATCGAGTTGCAGATTTTGCAGGTAATAAATTCTTTATGGCTGCTTCAGCTGCTTCTTTTATATGAGCTGGCGTTTCCATAATTCGTTTAGTATTAGCAAATTAATTATTTTCAGAAGAAATGTCAATTTAATTCGAAATTTAAAAATCAAATGTGCAGTGAAAGGTAGGTACCAACCACAAAAAATTAAATCCCCAGTTATTTACTTTCGCTACTTTTTTACTTTTAAAAAATGATTTAAATTTGTTAGCATGAAAAATTTTGTGGATTACACGTCCAGAAAATGTTTTGCGAGTGCTCGTGTTGCTCCGCCTCAGCTAGACGCCTCGGTTACGCAATACCACTCACACTCGCAAAATATCATTTTCTGGACTAGTGATCCAAATAACTATTTGAATACTAGTCTTTGGAATATTAAAAAGTTTTCACAACTGTCTATGGGACATTTCGAGATTTATTTTCCTAATTTTTACGAGGGAAGATCAATATTTACGGTCCCTTATATAGAAAGAGAAAGAATTTTTAAAACATTATTTATTTATTTCTCAACATAATCTCCCTGGACTTCAATGCACTTGGTCCACCGATGTTCCAATGCTTCAATGCCTTTCAGGAAGAAGTTTTCCGGTTGCTCCTCAAACCAGCCATTTACTGCGGTCATAACTTCATTATCGTCTCCATATTTTTTTCCACGCAGGTTTTCCTTTAATTTTGGAAATAGATGGTAATCACTGGGTGCCAGGTCTGGTGAATATGGAGGGTGTTCTAGGATTTCAAAGCCAGCGTTCTGTATGGCAGCCATGACAATGCAGCTCTTGTGGACTGGAGCGTTGTCCTGATGGAAGAAAATTTTGTGTGCCAACTTTCCTGGTCTTTTTCGGTCAATGCTTTCGCGCAATTTTGGAATTAACCCTGCATAATAAGAACCCGTTATTGTGTGTCCACGCTGCAAATAATTGATCATCAAAATTCCTTCTGCATCCCAGAACACTGTGGCCATAATCTTTCCAGCCGCCCGTTCAACTCGAAATTTGCGTGGAGGTGGAGAACCTCTGTGATGCCACTCCATACTTTGTCTTTTCGTCTCAGGATCAAAATGGTGCACCCATGTTTCATCCACAGTCACAAAGCGAGTGAGAAATTGCTTCCGATTGGCCTTCAGGTACTCCAAATTGGCTTCCGAATGCAGCACTCTAGAGCGTTTCTGATCGACGGTCAGCATCTTTGGAACCCAACGCGCCGAAATTTTTCTGAGATCAAGAACATTTCTTAAAATATTTTCAACTGACCCATGTGATTTTTTGTAACTTGTAAAAATCATTTTGAAGCTGAATGACTAGACCGTTCGCGTAATACAACATGAGCACAAACATTGTTTATGGATGGCATGTTTGCTAATTCGTATGAAAGTTTTTTTGTCACAGTATTACAGTACACTAAATTTCCTCAAACATATGTGAAAACTACGAGGAAGTTATTTTTTGTAGCGTGGAAAAATCATTCTGAAGCGGAATGTCTACACCGTTCGCCTAATACAACATGAGCCCAAACACTGTCTATGGATGGGGTGTTTGCCAATTTTTATGGAAGATTTTTTATCACAGCCTTAAAGTACACTAAATGTCCTCAAACGCATGTGAAAACTACGTGGAAGTTATTTTTTGTAACTTGGCAAAATCATCTTGAAACTAAATGACTAGATCCTTCGCGTAATACAACATGACCACAAACATTGTCTATGGATGGCATGTTTGCCAATTTTTATGAAAACTTTTTTATCACAGTCTTAAATTACACTACATTTCCTCAAACATAGGTGAAAATTACGAGGAAGTTATTTTTTGTAGCCTGGAAAAATCATTTTGAAGCTGAATGACTAGACCGTTCGCGTAATACAACATGAGCACAAACATTGTCTAAGGATGGCATGTTTGCCAATTTTTATGGAAGTTTTGTTATCACTGCATTAAAGTACACTAAATTTTCTCAAACATATGTGAAAATTACGAGGAAGTTATTTTTGTAGCCTGGAAAAATCATTTTGAAACTGAATGACTAGACCGTTCGCGTAATACAACATGAGCACAAACATTTTCTATGGATGGCGTGTTTGCCAATTTTCATGGAAGTTTTTTATCACAGCATTAAAGTACATTAAATTTTCTCAAACATATGTGAAAATTACGAGGAAGTTATTTTTTGTAGCTTGGAAAAATCATCTTGAAACTGAATGACTAGATCCTTCACGTAATACAACATGACCACAAACATTGTCTATGGATGGCATGTTTGCCAATATTTATGGAAGTTTTTCTGTCACAGCCTTAAAGTACACTAAATTTCTTCAAACATATGTGAAAATTACGCAGAAGTTATTTTTTGTCAGATCTACCAACCAGTTGCTATTGGATCTATTTCTATGATAACTCGATACTTACGTTAAAATTATTTTATGAGGCTTTCTAGTACCTAATGATGGTGTCGGACGATTTTCTTACCGAATCTACATTCGAGCATCAATTAATTACCGGTAATTTTTTTATCGTGCACAGACCAACGTATAATCGCTCTCGTGTCCACTCGAGCGATTAATAACGTTCTTCTGTGCACTCTAAAAAAATTACCGGTAATAATTGATGCTCTAATGAGATTATAAGTGAAAATCTAGGAATATATTATAGGACTTATAGAAACATATAACAGGAAAATATAAGAAGTACTAAATTCAATTATTATAAAAATAAGTTATCTGAGTGTCCAAATGATTCAAAACACTTATGAAACGTGATCCGAGAATGTACAAATAATCAGGTCCCAAAAGATCAAATAAAAGTTATAAAAACTCTAGCGGTGACATGATTGAAGTTAAAAATGATGTAGCGGATCTCCTTAATTTGCATTTTGGGAATATTGGACAATCGATGGCAGATGTTCTCATTGAAAAAAACTTAAAAAACGGGTATCAGTTTAGACAAAACAGCAATCCAAATCCGCACACATTGTTTCTCAATCCTGTCACTGAAGATGAGTTGTTAATCCATTTAAAATCTTTAAAATTAGGAAGGTCAGCGGGATGGGATGGTATTACTGCTGAGGATTTGGTCCAAATTAAAGAATTTATCGTCAAACCCCTATTGTATATTTGTAACTTAATCTTGGACACTAATACTTTTCCTGAAGTCTTGAAAACTGCTATTATAATCCCAGTTTTTAAGACCAGGAATAAGAGTGATGTAGCTAACTACCGCCCCATAGCGCTGTTACCTGCTGTATCAAAGATAGTAGAAAAAGTAATAAAGGTTCGTTTAGTAAAATTTCTAGAAAAGTATGAATTATTGTCAGAAAATCAGTTTGGTTTTCGAGAACATAAGTCTACTGAAAATGCAATTGAACTTCTTACAACTAATATCTATGAAAATGTTGACCGTGGTATAAATGCGGCCGCTGTATTCTTAGATTTATCAAAAGCATTTGATACAGTTAGTCATGAGATTTTGCTAGATAAACTTGAACACTTAGGAATTAGATGAGCAGGATTAAATCTATTTAAGACATATTTAAATAAAAGAATGCAACAGGTCAATATAAATAATATAATCAGTGAAAGAACCTTATGTAAGTACGGTGTTCTGCAAGGTAGTATTTTAGGGCCAATTCTATTCATAATATACGTAAATGACTTGCTAAAACCCAATAATGCCTACAAAATCTTTTCTTACGCAGGCGATATGGTACTATATTTTACTGGGTCTTCATGGGAAAACATTTTTATTGCAATAAGTGAAAACATGAAAAATATACAAAAATGGTTTGATGTTAATCTACTTACTTTAATCTTGTTTATTGTTTCCAGCCTTACTTTGTGGAACTCCATAATCATGAAATAAATAAAGATTATTAAAAGTTTCACAGTTTTATTAAAATACAACCTGACAATATTGTTTCGACAGCTATGCTGTCATTATCAAAGGTAATATAATTATAAACAAACACGTCGCTAAGATAGATACAAAAATAGGTAACTAGATAAAATAATAATAATCAGAATTAAATATCTAATACTTCTAGTAACGGAGAACTACTGAGCTCAAGTTGTTCATTCATTAAAGAGATATCAACCATTAAACAACTAGCACATGCAAATCATTACAATCCGAACATGATTGACACTTTAATTAAACAAAAAGATTATAGGTTAGCTCTCAAAAGAATATATCCCATTGACAATCAAACAGAAGACACAAATTACATATCTATACTATATTTTGGCAAAATATCAGAAAAAATTGCACATATACTAAGAAAAACCAACAATTATAAAATAACATTTAAAACCAACACTAACACTTTTTCATTTTTATTTAATGCTAAAGACAGAACACATGATATCATGAAATCGGGCATTTACCGTTTAAATTGTTCTTTTTGTAGTTCGGTATATATTGGACAAACACTTCGAAATTTTGACATAAGATATAAAGAACACGTACGTCATTACGTTACATCAAAAATAAACATTCTGAAAAATCTAATTACGCCAAACACCTTTTAGAACAAAATCACACAATGACTCCTCAAACTAATATTAAATTCCTACATTTTTGTAATAACAAACGCAAATTAGACATTTTAGAAGCCTTTGAGATATACAAACACAAACTCAGAGTACCTTTAATGAATGAACAACTTGAGCTCAGTAGTTCTCCGTTACTAGAAGTATTAGATATTTAATTCTGATAGTTATTATTATTTTATCTAGTTACCTATTTTTGTATCTACCTTAGCGACGTGTTTGTTTATAATTATATTACCTTTGATAATGACAGCATAGCTGTCGAAACAATATTGTCAAGTTGTATTTTAATAAAACTGTGAAACTTTTAATAATCTTTATTTATTTCATACTTACTTTAAATTATGAAAAAACTAAATGTGTGCCATTCGTCTCGTATAGAACAGGATTGCCCACTACCAATTTAATAAAGATACCAGGAACTACTATTCAAATACAAATTACTACAAATATAAAGTATTTGGGTATACATATCGATAGTCATCTAAAATGGCATATTCATATACAGGAAGTAATTAAGAAAATTAGAAAATTATTTTATCTTCTAAAGCAACTCAAGCGATTTGTAAATAGTATAGTTCAATTGAAAACAGTGTATTTTGCTTTGATACAATCTCTGTTACAGTATGGTTTGATTGCATGGAGCGGTGCTTACCAGTTTACTCTAAAGCCTCTGGAGATTGTACAAAATACAATGTTAAGAATAATATTGTCAAAGGACCAATTGTTTTCAACCACACTACTGTATGCAGAAACTAAAGTATGCACGATTAGGCAGCTATATATAAGGTCTATATTATGTAACTATTGTAACAAGAGAGAAAAAGAAAGAACCTTTTCTCGAACATCAAATGGAATATTCTACAGCAATCGAGAGAATTACTCATCGCACGAAGCCGGTGAAAGAGACGCAGTTATTCTAGAAATATATAGTAGTTTCTAGCGGGTTCTAGAAGATTTACATGGGGGTATATAATCGACTTCGCGGATAAAAAAAGGCAGTCAACAACGAGTAGTTAAATGGGTATCACGAAATAAATAGTAAATGTAAAGATAAATGTTTTATTAGAAATTCATAATAGTTTTAGTGGTTTATAATCATAGCGTTAATTTATAGTGTATTCATTAGTGTTTGTAAATAAATATTAATTATTAATAGACGATTTAAACAGCACTTTTGTTATTATTTTAAAAAGAACGTTACAGTGGTGTCAGGTGTGGGTTTAAAATAAATAAAATCGTGTAATAAACCAAGTGCTGTGAGAATAAACTGTTAGTGTTAAAAACAATTACAACTAATAATTAAAATGGCGATGAAATTGTTAAAAGATCTGAAGGTAATAGACTTAAAACGTGAACTGGAAGAACGGGATTTGGATACAACGGGCCTTAAAAGTGTGTTAATAAATAGGCTAAGAGAATGGCTTTTGGAACATAAGGAAGATCCTGAAAATTACCGTATTTCCAACAAGATGGCGCTACTCCAAATAATGCCAGGAGAAATGTTAACTGGTAGAACATGCTAAAATCGATAGGGACATATGGGCCAGAGAGGTGCCTGCTCGTTCACCTGATCTTACGCTGCTCGACTTTTGGTTATGGAGTTATGTTCAAGACAAGGTGTCTGTTTAACAGCCTCCGAAAATGAGCATGTTTTAAGACAGAGAATTATTTGCACTTGTGCGGTACCTCCCGATTTAATCTTAAATGCAGCATATGTAGTAATTAGAAGGTGTCAGTAGTGTATTCAGTAAGGTGGGGGACATTTTGAGCAATATTTATAATTATTAGATACTTTTTGTGGTTTGTTATATTGTTTTATTTCACTAAAGTAATAAAATTTTCGTGGTTAACTTTTTGTGGTTTGTTATATTGTTTTATTTCACTAAAGTAATAAAATTTTCCATTGTTTTATATTACAGAGCACACTTCATTTTGTTTATAAAGCCAGATTAATTCTACCGAAAGCATTCAAGTTGGAATACACTGTTTAATTTAGAATGCTATTTTAAAAAAAGTTGACTGTCATTTGTCAGAAATGTCATGCCGAAAAATATTTAGAATAGTTTGTAGTCTTTAGAGCTCTATGTTATTTGGTTTTGAATTATTGAAATCGAATTGTTAATAACAGAGTTACAACGTCGTGCGTTTTTTATAAGTCTGTGTATGAGGGTGTTCCAAGACTATATAGTAGCTCTTCAAGAGTTTGATTGATTGATTGATTTACAAAGATTTTTATTTGATTATAATAAAGTAGAAAATTCATTATTTTTAAGGACGTCGAATATTTCAATGGAAAATCATGATGCCATGTTTGCATCTAGTAACAATTAAGTAGTTATATCAATAATATAAAGTAATAATGAGAAATAGCATCTAAGGTTACCAGATTCCTAAATCAATAAAGCGGGACATTAGGGATGCCCCCCCTATATATAATTTATTAAGTAGGTAATTAAAATTAAGTCCGAAGAAAATTCTAGAATGTTAAAAGAAGAATTACTGGAAAATTCTAGAAAGGCCGAAGAAAATGTTAGAATGCTAAAGGAAGAAATACTGGAGAATTCCAGGAAATCCGAAGAAAACTCAAGAAGGCTTAAAGAAGAATTACTAGAAAAATCCGAAGAAACTTCTAGAAGGCTTAAAGGAGAATTACTGGACAATGTCAAAGCGTTAGAAGAAAAAGTTTTTGAAGAATTGTTGGAAAATTCCAGCGCGTTAGGACTATTGGAAATTAAATTAGAGAAACAGGATAAGGTAATAAAGATGGTAGAAGAGAGAATAGCCCAAATACAATTACCACCAACAACTGAGAAAGATAGCGTAACTAAAATGTTGGAAGAGAGAATGAGTCAATTACGGTTTCCCTCAACTTCTGAGTGGCCGAAACAATTTAAAGAAGAAAAGGATCCTGCCGTATGGATAAAAGTAAAAACACCCACGTTTGATGGAAAAATACCTTGGTCCACCTACTATAAACAATTTGAGGCGGCCGCTGGGGCCAACGGATGGACAAGCAAGGAAAAGGCCGTTTCTTTAACTGTGGCTTTGCGTGGAGACGCGTTGAACGTCCTGCAAACAATCCCAGCAGGACAGGAAAATGATTACCAGTTATTAGTGTCTAAATTGGAGATGAGATATGGAGACGCGCATCTTCAACAAGTGTATCACGCGCAAGTGAAGAATCGTATCCAGAAGAATGGAGAAAGCCTTCAGAAGTTTGAAGCCGATGTTGCGCGGCTTGTCCGATTGGCGTACCCTACGGCACCCGATTCATTTCTGGGACAACTCGCTGTGCAGACCTTCATTGATGGGTTAAGAGACGGGGAAACACAACAATCATTGAGGCTGGCACGACCAAGAACAACTGATGATGCGCTTGCTCACGCCTTAGAATTTGAAGCTGCAAAACAAGCGTCCCGAGGTCACGGGCGTGTTCGGGCCGTTGTGGAAGAAGAAGAAGGTTCTAAAGATCACCTAGAGGAGTTAGTACTGAGAGTTCTTCGGAAGGAAGAAAGCCGTAAGAAGAATCATCAAGAAGTTCGAGGGCCTCGTTGTTGGAATTGCGGCGAACAAGGGCACATACGACGTCGTTGCCCTAAACCAAAACAAGTTCAGCAGTCGGAAAACTAAAGGGGGTCGACGAAAGGGGGCGAACGTTGACCTTGAGCGGAGATGCCCCGGAGATCACCATCCATGCCGTAACATCGAAGAACAATACCAGCAGTTTGTTCGTAGATGGGAAGATTGCTAATCGAACTGTCCCCCCTACTCATTGATACGGGGGCAACAAAATCGATTATACGCCCTGACGTTCTACGAAGAAGCATTAAGTTGTTACCGACAACTACTCAACTCCGTACAGCAACAGGTGAAGTGATACCAACACGCGGAGTGGTGAAGATGAGGATTGGCATTGGAAGTGAAGAACGTGATCATGAGGTGCTGGTAGCCGACATCATTGACGAATTCATCTTGGGAATGGACCTCCTGAGAAAATTTGGTTTTACATTGGACTTGAAGGAGGGTGTTTTGAAGGTTGGTAACGAAGAACTTCCGTTGCACCCACGAGAAGATCCTGTCGTAAGGGTTTTGCTGAAAGAAGATGTGATATTGCCGGGTCAAAGCGAGATGGTTGTCGAGGCAGGTTTGGATGGAGATCTTCGGGTAGGATGTGTGCGAATGATGGAGCCTGTTTGTGATAAGAAGATCCATAGTGGCGTACTGGTGGGAAAAGCGCTGATCAAGGTTGGAAAGACAGTACCGGTGAGGCTTATGAACGTTAATGTGGATCCGGTGACATTGAAGAAGAGTACCCTTGTGGGACAGTGTGTGCCAGTATTCCGAGTAGCCAGGTGTATGGCTGATGTTCCAAAACCAGTGCCCAAAAACCATGGTGAAAAATTAGTGGGTATGGTTGTTAGTTCGTGCGAAGACCTAAATAGAACGGAAGTGAAAGAGGTACAGGGTTTGGTTCACCGATACCAAGATATCTTCGCTCTTGACGATAGCCAGAAGGGACGAACAGATATAGTAAAACATAAAATCAATACAGGCAACTCTATGCCTGTCCGTCAGCAGCCGAGGCGTCTACCTCTAGCAAGGCGAGCAGAAGCCGAGAAGATTATTACCGATATGGAAGAACAAGGGGTCATCGAGCCATCCAGCAGTCCATGGTCAGTAAGAAGGACGGGTCAACGAGATTTTGTGTGGACTATCGGCAGCTCAATAACGTGACCAAGAAAGACAGCTATCCCTTACCACGCATCGACGACACGTTAGATACCCTGTCTGGTTCGCGATGGTTTTCGACTTTGGACTTGAAGAGTGGTTATTGGCAAGTTGAAATGGAACCTGAAGACCGGGAGAAGACCGCGTTCACTATTGGTTCCGGACTATGGCAGTTTACAGTTATGCCTTTCGGTCTATGTAACGCTCCGGCTACCTTTGAGCGTCTAATGGAGACCATCCTGAGAGGGCTGTCGTGGAAGACCTGCCTGGTATACCTAGATGATGTGATTGTAGTCGGAAAATCATTCAACGAACATTTGAAAAATCTAGAGGAAGTGTTTCGAAGATTACGTGGAGCCAATCTGAAACTGAGTCCGAAAAAGTGCCACATATTCAGAAAGCAAGTGAAATATCTCGGGCACGTCGTATCACAAAATGGAGTGGCAGCCGACCCCGATAAGATTCATGCAGTCCAAGAGTGGCCAACACCTAGAGATAAACACCAAGTTCGTAGTTTTCTTGGGTTATGTACCTACTACAGGCGTATCGTTCCTGGGTTTGCCAATATAGCGAAGCCCCTGACAAGGTTAACTGAAGATAGGCGCGAGTATGATTGGAGCGGAGAGTGCGAAACAGCTTTCCAACAGTTGAAGCGTGCCCTGACAACAGCACCAATATTGAGCTATCCACGGACAGAAGGGAAATTCATACTTGACACAGATGCAAGTAACCTGGCCATTGGGGGTGTGCTTTCTCAGATACAGGATGGACAAGAAAAGGTCATCGGCTATTTTAGTAAGGTTTTGTCGAAAGCCGAAAGGAATTATTGTGTGACCAGAAAAGAATTATTGACCGTCGTGAAGTCCGTTGAGCACTTCTACAAATACTTGTACGGACGGAAGTTTTTATTGAGGACGGACCATGCAGCGTTAAAATGGCTTCTACAATTCCGTAATCCTGAAGGACAGGTCGCAAGGTGGATCGAACGATTACAAGGATACGACTTTGACACCGAACATCGAGCGGGCACTAGTCATCGAAATACCGATGCTCTTTCAAGAAGACCCTGTCCAACGGACTGCCGTCATTGCTCTCGTTTGGAAGAGAGGGTTTGCCAAGTATTAAGGACTACCATCGTCAACGACAATTGGTTGCCGGAAGAATTGCAACGACAGCAGGAGGCTGATCCCGAACTAAAAATGGTACTGGAATGGAAGCGTGTGGGAGAAAGGCCTGCCTGGGAAGCTGTCAGTCCTTTCAACAGAACCCTCAAAGCATATTGGGCCCAATGGGAGTCCTTGAAGGTGGAAGACGATCTCCCGAAGCGAGTACTGGAGAGTGAAGATGGCACCACCATTAAGTCTCAGTTCGTGGTTCCAAGGAGCCGAGTTGCTACAGTATTGCGACATCTCCATGACGGTGTCTCAGGAGGACACTTTGGTGTGAAGAAAACTTTGGAGAAAGTTAGAGAGCGTTTCTATTGGGTCAATTGTAAAGAAGACGTGAAAGAGTGGTGCCGAAAGTGCGAACTTTGTGCCACTGGCAACGGACCCTTGGGGAAACGAAGAGCACCTATGAGGCAGTACAATGTGGGTAGTCCTCTGGAAAGAATAGCTATAGATATTGCCGGACCATTTCCCGAAACCGACGATGGGAATAAATACATCATAGTGGCAATGGACTATTTTACCAAATGGCCAGAAGCATATGCCTTACCAAACAAGGAAGCTGCAACTGTAGCTGACGTACTAGTCAAAGAGTTTTTCAGTCGCTTCGGAGTGCCAATGGAGCTGCATTCAGACCAAGGCCGCAATTTTGAGTCTGTACTCTTTGGAGAAGTCTGTCGATTGTTGGGCATTCGCAAGACTCGGACCACACCGTTACATCCGCAGTCCGATGGAATGGTAGAACGCATGAATCGGACAATGGGCAAATATTTGGCCAAGGTCGTCTCCGATCATCAACGAGACTGGGACCAATATCTGCACCTGTTCCTAATGGCTTATCGTGCATCGGTCCACGAAACAACCGGTCAGTCACCAGCGTCTGTGATGTTTGGACGCGAGTTACGGTTACCGTGTGATCTGGAATTTGGATTCCCACCTATAGACCAAGAGGTAGTCGGGAATGATTACGTCATCAACTTAAAGAAAAAGTTGGAGGATATTCACGACCGAACCCGAAACACTAGCCGAATCGCGAGTGACCGGATGAAAGCTACGTACGATGTGAGAGCCCAAGAAGGAGGGTTTCAACCTGGAGAGCTTGTCTGGTTATACAACCCGCAAAGACGTCGTGGCTATTCTCCAAAGTTACAGCGGAATTGGAAGGGCCCATACCAGGTGAAGAAACGAATAAATGACTTGATTTATCGCATCCAGAAATTGCCAAGAGGGAAACCAAAGGTGGTACACTCGAATCGTCTGGCGCACTATGAGGGAAACAATAACGTAGTCGCGAATCGAGAAGATGATGTTGAGGTGGCTGTCAATACCGTAAGGCCTGAAGATGATCAGCCAACCTTTAGAGAATTTATGGCTGCGTTTTCCGGAACTAGAAAAGCCCGATTCGGAGTCACGACCGAGATGCAACAAGACCTCTTCCGAGTCCCTGGTGATTATTCCATTCCCCACTGTGTCTCCGAAGATCTCCGCATGTCCAGGGGGATCGCAGTAGTGTTTAGAAATAAATTTGGACGGCTGGATGAACTTCGAGATCAGAATCCCTCTGTTGGCAAAGCCTTACACTTGCCTGATCATGACCGCTCCATTTACTACTTGGTAACCAAGCAGTTTTACTACCAGAAACCGAGTTACGCCGACTTGTGGAGGGCATTATGGGATTTGAAGACCGAGTTGCTTACCAGGGGTATTAACAAACTGGCAGTTCCCAAACTGGGTTGTGGGCGGGACCAGCTGGATTGGAGAATCGTTAGAAACATGCTGGAAGTTGTCTTTAGAGGTACGGACGTCAAGATCTTCGTCTGCAGTTTTGACCCACAGTCCGCATTAAGGCCAACGAAGAGTGTAGACTGTTACTTCTACCGTAATGGAACGTGTAGTCGAGGTGAAGACTGTCGATATCGTCATGACCCGTTCTACAGGAACCAGATCATAAAACCTGTTCTGGGACAGAACAGACTTGAAGAGGGGGGCAGTGTAACAAGAGAGAAAAAGAAAGAACCTCTTCTCGAACAACAAATGGAATATTCTACAGCAATCGAGAGGATTACTAATCGCACGAAGCCGGTGAAGGAGACGCGGTTATTCTAGAAATATATAGTAGTTTCTAGCGGGTTCTAGAAGATTTACATGGGGGTATATAATCGACTTCGCAGATAAAAAGAGGCAGTCAACAGCGAGTAGTTAAATGGGTATCACGAAATAAATAGTAAATGTAAAGATAAATGTGAAATAAATAAAGATTATTAAAAGTTTCACAGTTTTATTAAAATATACCTGACAATATTGTTTCGACAGCTATGCTGTCATTATCAAAGGTAATATAATTATAAACAAACACGTCGCTAAGGTAGATACAAAATAGGTAACTAGATAAAATAATAATAATAATAAAAATTAATAATAAAAATCATAATTAAACATCTAATACTTCCAGTAACGGAGAATTACTGAGCTCAAGTTGTTCATTCATTAAAGGTACCCTGAGTTTGTGTTTGTATATCTCAATAATATATAGTACCTTTAATGAATGAACAACTTGAGCTCAGTAATTCTCCGTTACTGGAAGTATTAGATGTTTAATTATGATTTTTATTATTAATTTTTATTATTATTATTATTTTATCTAGTTACCTATTTTGTATCTACCTTAGCGACGTGTTTGTTTATAATTATATTACCTTTGATAATGACAGCATAGCTGTCGAAACAATATTGTCAGGTATATTTTAATAAAACTGTGAAACTTTTAATAATCTTTATTTATTTCATGATTATGGAGTTCCACAAAATAAGGCTGGAAACAATAAACAAGAGTAAAGATAAATGTTGTATTAGAAATTCATAATAGTTTTAGTGGTTTATAATCATAGCGTTAATTTATAGTGTATTCATTAGTGTTTGTAAATAAATATTAATAGACGATTTAAACAGCACTTTTGTTATTATTTTAAAAAGAACGTTACACTATCATAAAAACTCAAAGACTACAATAAGCCACGGTTATGAGACTAGAAATGTAACTAACAGATCAGTAACAGTGATAAGAGCACATAAGACTATTGGCACTAGGTATATGAACTATCTCGCACCACGAATTTATAATATAATACTCAGAGATTTGTGGGATGTAAAAACTGTAAGAACTTTTAAAAACAAAGTAACTCAATATCTGCTTACAGTAGATATGAGTATTCTATTGAATTACTTTAATTGAAAAAATACTGTAAACTTAAAAAAAACAACTTTTTTAGTGTGTGTAAACTGCGTTCCCATGGTTTGAATACATTGTGAAAACAGACTGGTTCTCCTTTCTCCATTTATTTTTTTCTATCTTTTTGAAGAGTGAATCCAACACACAAGCTCTGCTTAGGTTGGGTTCACTATATCTCTTATATGTTAATTCAAAACATTTTTTTTCTCACTATTATCCTTTTTATTTTTAAATCATATTATATTTATCATATACATTTAAATTAAGTTTTGTTTTGTTTTGTGAAATTTGATTTTTGTTATTTGGTTTTGTAATTTCGTTTTTTTGTAATTTGGTTTGGTTTTTGATTCTTGAATAAATATTATTATTATTATAATTACAGGAAACATAATTTTGTCATTTTTAAAGAAAAATGTTATTGATACCTTGTAGATTTGAGTTATTTGATTAATTTTTTCGAAGCTATATCTTTATCAATCGTGGAGAATCTGAATAGTTCATTAATATTAATGATTCCTTTAGTACTAGAATTGTAGAAATTAATTAAATCTATATCACTGTGGCTTTTGCTTTTAGTTCTAGATAAATATCGCTATTTTGCTTTATAATGTCAAGGTCCGTAAAATTTTCAAATAAGCAAGCTTAGAAAGATAGATCATCTCATACACATCCGCTATGCAGCTAGCGCGAAAATGGCGGAACATGTTGATTAACAGGAAGCAGGAATAATCGACAACTCGACTTATTTGCATTTATGTACTTTTTGGTACTAAGCGTTAATTCAACGTTTTAGAACATCACACGCCTCGTATGATAATCGTGTCGGCTTTAATAGCAGCCGTATATGAAATCTCAATCTGAAAGTTTCGTCTTTCCTGGAGGTTCTTTTAAAACTTCTATGAGAGGTATCTTAGTTTCAGAGCATACAGAACTTTTCCACAAGAGGAATTTCGCTTAAGTATAATAGCAAAGAAGCTTCCCACTTGTCTCCAGCTTTTTGCAACACGGGTCTGTACTCTGTACAGCCCGATGTGTGTTTTGTGTAATTAGACGTGTCTAACCTACCATATTTAACAATTCTTGTTACTCTTGTTCTCAAAGGCTTATCAAAATAAAACTTATCACCAAAGAGAGACTGTATAATATATTGTAGCTCTAAAAAAAATTGAAAGCACACTTTCTTTGATATTCAAGGTCAAAGGTCACATAATGTGATCTTTAAATTAAAAAAATATATATTTTATTATAAAACATTTTTTTTATGAAAACTATGCTCCTTTAGCTTTAAAACAAGCCCAAGATGAAAGTTCTACATTAATTAAAAGCAGAGTTATGAATTGTTTTTGTTCATCTTGTAAGCGTAAATTTTACATTTTTATGTTTACAGCCCTGATATACGAATACTGTGTATCACTGAAGGTTATAACTGTACATACGTAAGTTAATTTACTGTACCATCCTAATACCAAATCTCATTAATATGTAAGATCTTTCATATTAATCCAGCTACAATTACATATTAAACAGCTCACAACAAGATCTGGTTGTGAGCTGTAATGATTTGGCATGGAATGACCCCACAAGTAGTCTTTTGAAATTCCCGCTCACTCGTGGAAACTAACATGGCGGATAGGTCTGCTCTCAACAATTTAATTATATATACCTATAGAACTTTAGTACCTTAAATAACTGTAACCTAATAATAATAATAATAAATGAATTCATAATAATGAATGAATAAATAAATTCATTCAGTACTATTACGCATGTAAAAATCGTAAATTAACATCCAGATTTTCAAACCTTAAGAGTTATGAACAGTGCCATAATGTATACTCTTCACTTCATCTAACAAAAGTCTGGTTTTAAATTGTACAGTCCAGAAAAATAAGTGTTTATTGTATCTGATTGTATATTGATTGTATCCAATCCGAAAGTGTCTGCCGCTCTATCACAGCTAACAAGGTACTTTGAAATTTGCCTACATTTATATAATTATGTAGTATATGCCATATATTACTTCAGTTACTCTTTATTTATTACAGAATCTGCTTATGTTGCAAAATATATGATTACAATGAATATTGAAGAGATAACCACAATCAAAGATGAAAAAAATATCAAAATCGAATCAGAAATAATAGAAAACACTACCATCAACAATGATGTTCACACTTTTAAGAGTGAAGAGCAACAGTACAGTAACACCAGCATTCCACAACATAAGCAAATTACTAATAACCAACTTTACAAATCTAACTTATGTCCACAGAAAATAAAACTTCAGGAACACACACTTGCTCATAAAAGTGAAAAACGATTCCGATGTAACATATGTGGTTACACATTTACAAGAAAAGGCAATCTCAAAGCACACATACTTTTACACAGTGGAGAAAAGCCATTTGAATGTAATTTATGTAATTATAAATGTTCCGTGAAACGTAGTCTTCATCTACACATGTTCACTCACAAGGGTGAGAAGCCAGTTCAATGTAATTTATGTGATTATAAATGTTCACAAAAAAGTCACCTCAAAGTACATATGCTCACTCATAGTGCTGAGAAACCATTTCAATGTAATATATGTGCTTATAAATGTTCAGTGATGCATACTCTTCGAATACACATGCTCACTCATAGTGGCGAGAAACGGTTTCAATGTAAGATATGTGATTATAAATGTACAGTCAAGCGTAATCTTCAAATACACATGCTCACTCATAGTGGTGATAAACCAATTAAATGTAATGTATGTGATTATAAATGTAGACAGAAAAATCATCTCAAAGTACACATTCTCACTCAACACATGCACATTCATGGTGGTGCGAATTTATTTGAGTGCAGTGTATGTGATTATAAATGTTCACGGAAGCATAGTCTCAAAATACACATGTTTATACATACAGGTGAAAAACCATTTGCATGTAATTTATGTGATTATAAATGTGCAATAAAAAATAGTCTCCAATTGCACATACGTACTCATAGTGATCAGAAACCATTTGAATGTAGTGAATGTGATTATAAATCTTCAGTGAAGAGAAGTCTTAAGCACCACATGCTCACGCATAGTGGTGAGAAACCATTTAAGTGTAATGTATGTGACTATAAATGTTCACGGAAGTATAATCTCAAAATACACACAATAAAACATACCAGTGAAAAAGCATTTGAATGTAATTTATGTGATTATAAAGGTTTGCAGGAATGTCATTTGAAAGCACACATACTTACCCACAGCACTAATAAATTATTTGCTTGTAATAATTTTCATTAAAAGGTAGTCTTAAAAGTGACATGTTTATAGAAATATACATCACCCCTTCAAAGTTTCCAGTACTCTGATAATCTGCTCATGCGAAATGAACCTTGTGAGAGAACTTACCAATAGAATTTAATGAAAGTTGGCATGGAGTAGGTGCAGGGGCATTACTTCACTCTAACTTGCAGAAACAGCCACCTGGTGTACCAAAAGCACTTTGAGGATGATTGCAGAGTGTCCTTTTATTTCAAATTATTATAAATGTTTAATAATTCAGTTGTATAATTAGTTTATGTGTAATTTTTTTATTTAAACTTTTATTTATTTTTATTTTTTAGTTATAGTTATAGTGAGTTATAGGAGTGCATTTGGGGCACATTGATACATATATAAGAGAGGTACATTGATACAGTGTATCAACGTACCCTACAGCTCATCAATGTACCTGTATATAATATTTTATGGTATACTGACTCGTGTAACATCTACTTATTGAGTTCTGTCTCCATTGGTAAAGATTGTTTTTACGAGCTAGCCCGTTATGAAGCCCGTAATAGTTATTTACGTGCCAAGCTTTGTAAATTAATCTTTACGGGCGACCTGGAAAGTTTGTGGGGCGAGCGACGAAGAAGCGAGCCTCCATAATCTAGCGAGCCCAGTAACGATTAATTGCAAAGCGTGTCACGTACAAACTTTTATTTCCACCTTCACCAGCATTTTATTATGAATTGCATATTGTTATAAAAAGACATTTTGGAATTAAAGGCGGTAGTACAATTTATAGCTAGGCGTTGCCATGGTGTTGTGGTTAAGAAACACATTAGTTGCCATAGCTTTTAGTTGATAAGCGTTGTAAAATTTTACGGGTCTCTTTTAGAAGCCCACAAAGTTTTACAGGGATGTGGCTGTAATTACTCATTTACTGAGTTAGATAAAGGCCTGTAAAGTGGCATTTACATAGAAGGGGGAAATAAAAACTATTACGGGTTCGTTTATCATCAGTACCATAGCAACATACTGTGGTGTTGTCAAATCACCGTATTGAAAATTTTATTAACAACGGAACAAAAACGTTAACACAAATATTTTATATCATATTTAAATTAAAAGAGGGACATGCTATGTCATGGGCATAATTAATACAAAGGCTATACATAGGACGATAGTTAGGTTCATTAATACTTAAATTAAAAACTAAGAATAAAAATTCCATGCAAACATAACCTAGCTTTCTTATGCATAAATAAATAGGTTTCATTTTAGAAAAAGGATATCAATTAGTTAGATTGCTTGATCATAAATACGTTTATGCAACCCAAGTTACACTTTGGGACGGTTTCCCACTTGTTGGGAGGAAGTAATTTCCATATTTAAATTTACAGATTACGATGTTTAGCGTTAGATAAATATTTCTATTTTCCAGGAGGCCAGCTCAAGTTTATGTTGCTAATTAGCTGGAAATAGATTAATTAGGTCAATCTTGTTGTGACTTATACAATACAATTAATTTTTGAATTTGTTTAAAAGATTTCTAATCACTTCAATTAATGAAGGTATTAAATCCTGTCGTTCGTGTTGATATGACTCTTATAGACTCTTATCCTGTTTTTCCTCACCATTGTTTTGATGTAAGTGCTTAGAGCATTGTATGCTGGACATTCTGAGTATTAATTGATAAACATTGACTTAATATTTAAGCTGGCACTTGTATATGCCTTAATTGGTGTTCGTACTCCAAAAAAATTATGTTTATAGTAAATTGTAAAGATGTTTCTATGGAGAAATTATTTGTATTACCTGTGTCATGTATTTATGTAATTAGTTTGTAAAGGATGAACCTTGATTTGTTGAATTTTATATGTAATTAATCGTAACGAGATATGTACATTGTCAATCGTTTTTCTTGAATATCTTCGTAACGATACATACATTTTGGGACAATGAATGTATTATACTTTTTTGATCTTCGTTTCAAGGGCTACAATTCTGTAATAACAGAATTAGGATTAGTGATAAAAGAATAACAGCTGTGCGGGATTAGTGACGTCACAAGCTTACTCGATGTTCCGTTGTTTTGAAAAAACAGTCATAATAGTAATTGACACATCTAACGTATTTCAAATAATGTAGAAGTAATTACAACCAGCATAATTTTTAATTATTCTTCACAAATAAATTATACTGGGAATAATATCTCCTTACATTCAGACTGAAAGTAACGTCATGTTATGGATAACATACATAAAGTTTGAAAATTCTAAGATATTTCCCCAATAACGAGAGTGATGCAAAATGAAATGACTAAAATCAAAGAAAAATCTCTATTTCGATCAATCATTAGAGCTTAAAAATACATTTTTCGTAGTAACGGATACTTTAAATTGAGAATAATTGTGTTACAAGTGCAGAAAAGTGCTAATTTCACACGAGTGTGAAATTGGCGTTTTTGCACGCGTTACACACTATACTTTATCTACGACAACAAAAAAAGTAATAAACCACCAACAGCTAAGAAAATTTTTTAACCTAGAATTTATACTCGCATTCATATCTTTTACGTGAAATCTCTGGCAATAAATTAAGAGATGTAATGTGAGCCGCTTCCACGATGTGGATATACTCATGATACATCTAGAATTTCGAAAACGACAAAAGTAAACATTAAATTTTTAAAGACAATAGTAATAATACGTTTACAACCTGTATAATATCAGTCAATCCACTATTTAGTACGTACAATTAAATAATCATACATATGTACTCGTTTTCAAAAAATTATTTTATACAATCACAATTCAATTGTCAAGGTTATTAACCCCTTTGCTGCGAAATGTCAACATATTCTCGCATTATGTAGCAAATTATAAATGTTTTCAATGTTTTTATTGTAATTTAGCAATAATAATAAACAATATTACATTAACAATTATATAATAATGTAAAAAATTAATCAATTTTACGTTTTAATTGAATAACAATCTTTGTAACATTATATAATGAGAAATAACCTAGTCGTTTAAAGGCGTCTACGTAGCTCAATCGTTAAGCTCCCGCTACTAGACAGGCGATCCAGAGTTCAATTTCCCGCTCTGCCGTTGGTATTTTTTTTTAGATGGATTTCCATTCAAAATATAATTTAATATAAAATATTAATTCAACAAAATAAATTAACCTTTATCTAAAATTTATAACATTTTATATTTCAAATAATTAATAATATTATAAATATTGCAAGTGCTGACATCTATGGCGTTTTAATAGAACTACTGATTGTTGAGAACTCCTTCCTCACGGTCTTTATTATCCGTCCAACTAAAGATGAACGCTGGTCATCGATGCTCTCTGTGTGGTATAAGATTAAAAAATTCCTAGTCAAATCTGCATCCATAGTTTGACAATTACTGATTTTTACCGTGTTTACGAAAATGTCAAAGCAGGTAATTTTTTGAGGTTAGGGATAAGGAATGTTGGACGTTTGTAACCTTCTTTTAGATTTTAACATAGATACTTGTTGTTTTGGAAAGTTTTAAAACATTTTCAGTAGGAAACTAAGAATTAGATTTTCGCGAATACCTATTAGTACTGTACGTTCTCTAGTTTTACAGAACTACCAAGTACTAAAAAACAAGAAATCACTTTTACTTATATCTAAGAAATTAACTCATTTAGAACCTTTGTAACAGTATAACACCTTCAATATGGAGAATTATATATTCTTTTCAAATACAGTTTTACATTTAACAAAACTCTGCTATTCAATATTTTAATCAACTTAAATGCTATTAAAGTACTTAATTATAATAGAATTAACACTATTTTTGCTTATCCATCTCTTCTCTTGTATATTTATTATACATTAATACATAAAACGCAGCGTCTATCTGTCTGTCGTTCTGTATGTTCGCTTTTTCTGAAACTATACAAAACATAGACTTTATAAAATCAAAAAATATCAAACGTCTTACTTTCACTTATATACAGTTTCTCTGGCGACCATTTTAGAAGAACTTGCTAGGCCTGCAGTTTTCAACTTCTTGCGTTGTCTTTTTTTACCAGGACTCGATAAAACTCGCTGGTTTCTACTACGGGCCCCCTTTTAACAGTTGAAACACAAATTTTTAAAGCCTCAGCTGCTCGCTGCAATAAACAAACAATTATAGTACAATATGATCATAAATAATAATTAACGTTTCTTACCTCTTGTAAACAAAATAAAGGAAGTAAATTTCCACGATTTCCCTTTTCCCTCTCGAACTAGTTTAGTAAATTCAGGAATAACTGATGAGACTGCGAATGCAGTGTCTTCCCTTATAGGGACATAATATTAATATGTATTATATTAGGTAAAATTGCGATTTTCTGCCAGTTATTATTAATCATTATTATTATTAACTGTTGCTTATTATTATTGAAACACTATTGGCCGATTTCAGAAAGCTTGATTAAATTCTGATTAATTTAATTGTCATTAAATTCAAAATTCAGAAATTTCATTGGCTCAGATTTAACAGATCTTGGATTTTATCCAATCATATTTCTAGATCTCGAATTTAATCACAATTAAGTTAATCAGAGTTTAATCAAGCATTGTGAAACCGGTCATATAACACTCACAAAAAACATGTAAATAAGAAATAACTTCAGCAAATGTCACCTGTACCAATCAAATCTACAGTCTACAGGTATCAGAGATACCTGTGACATGTTTTACAATAAAGTCACATGTTCATAACCGCATACAGCATTGCCTATAATTTTGGCATTTTCTTTCAGAAATCTGTGAAATACCTTAAAGAATCCCTAAAATTGATCAACTTTATCTGTAGTGACGACATTCAATTTTTCCACGATAATTTTGCCAATAAATATAATTATTTTTTTGTTTTTTTTTTGTGGCAATATGTTAATTTGATCTAGGAATTTATTTGTAAGGTTGGCCACTCCGTATTCTACACTCTACACAGCTAGTCAAATCAACTTCCAACGACCCAGAGAAGTGCTAATGTAATGCTATCTTCGTCATACTCGTAGATAACGAGAGTAAAGCACAACAATACGCTTTCTGTGATAATTTCTTGCAAAGATGACGCAGAGCTCATCTTTCGGTGGACGGATAGTACCGTTCATTTTGGAGATTGTTTGCAATTGGTCGTTTTCACAGTTACTAGATTGTGGGGAATGTGTAACTTTCTATGGTCGTCGTAGATAAAATAACATTAGCATCAATAACATATAGGATAATAACGGTAAAGTAGAGCAATATGGCAAGTTCATATGTCATTGGTAACACAACCCATAACCATGTAACCATACTCGGGTCAGGTGGTATTGTCCAGTGGGCCACATTAGTAAACATTGAGTGCTTTTGTTTATTAATCTTTTTGAAAGATAAGAACCACATTGTTCTAATACTCTCGTAATATGAAACTATCCCCCTTAACTTTAAAACTGGCTTTGATGAGAAAGAACAGTGACAAAGAGCATGTGACAGTAACCAACGTTAAAATTTTTATGGTATACTGACTCGTAAACATTTGTTTATTCAGTTGTGTCTCTAGGGGTAAAGATTCTTTTTACTTGCTAGCCCGTTATGAAGCCTGTAGAAATTATTACGGGCTCTTTATCATCAATACCATAGCAGCATACATATTTATTTAAAACATTCATATATATCTTACGTATTGTACTGTACTGCTTCAGTAAATGAAATAATTATTTAATAAAGATTTACGAGTCACTATACCATAAACCGTTGTACAATGCTCGATCGTTACACGAACCTTACGTGCTTGTAAGGTTAGGACCGTGCACACACGTAATGTTCTAAGTAACGGTCTTACAATGTAAATAACTATTGTTACTACCAATTATAGATAGGTGCATGTTTCAATTTTTACAAGTAATACAGATAGAAACATGAATATTTCAGATAAAGATAAATCTAAAACACTTACTAAGTGAAGTCGTTAGGTTTTGCTATTGCACGGGAGAATAGTAGTGATTATTTTGTAACTTTTAAGTAAATCGTCTACAAGCCAAGTTATAATACATTTTTGGTACAGAACAGGCAGATTGCTTCGGCACAAAAAAGACCAGTTGGTTGTACGTAAATAGTGTAAATGGTAGAATATTTTTAAAATGTGGGTACTTTAAATGCAATAAAGTTCAACGAAAAATCAATCCCTTTCATTGCAAATATGGGTACGAAATATTGTGTCATGGTTTTTTAAAACACCATTACTCACGAAACAGTGATCGACTCAGTAACTAAATAACATTTCCTTAAATGCTGGGGAAACTAAGGAAGATATTCTTGAAAGTAATACATTTATCGGATGTTTAAATAAACAGAATCTTGACTTGAAAGGCTGGCGCTGTAACAAAGTTACTAAATTTTATTAATTATTTTGGGTGTATGAATAAACGTGCTTATCGACTGTTGCAATCAGTCGCCGTTCGGATAAGCGACCGACTCAAGTGAGTGCATGCATCCCTTCCTTAACCGAATTCTGGCGTGCGCCGCTCCGTTTCATCCTACGATTTCCCCACACGCTCTGAGAGCGCCTATATAAACAGGTGCGGAGCGACTATTTATTCAGTCCGCGTCCAGGACTTCCAGCAGGACCAGCCAGCCAGCCAAGCACACCGGACCGAGCCAAGGAATATAAGATTAACTCCTATTACCGACTCTCCGTCCGACCTATTCCGTTAATCACCGTACCTTGTCCGAGACGTCACTGTGAGTGTACCTGGGGGTCTCATCCTGCTTCCACCCTCTTTACCGTACCTTGTCCGAGACCTCACTGTGCGTGTGCCTGGGGATCTCACCCTGCTTCCACCCTCTTTACCGTACCCTGTCCGAGACCTCACTGTGCATGTGCCTGGGGGTCTCATCCTGCTTCCACCCTCTTTACCGTACCTAGTGCGAGACCTCACTGTGCCTGTGCCTGGGGGTCTGATCCTAATTTCCACCCTTCACCGTAAATTAGAAACCTCCCCTGCTACCCGCTATTCTGCGCTAGCCGCACGTTTGCTTGATACCGCACGCTGTATTGCACCCCGCTTGCTGTGGCTAACGCCGGTAACCGTATGCTTATTCTAGGTTTAGAGATTGAGACTAGTTGGAGGGTTAGAGCTTTAGTGGTAATAAATATTACTTGGTCTAATAATTGTGTGTTTTATTTAATAGCATTAACACCCTCTTATTTAGTGAGAGTTTTAGAGAGAGGTGAAGCGACCCAGACAGGGGCGACCTCAGCAACCCCAGCAGTTCCCTGGATTATCTTTTCTCCACTTGTAGTTACCCGGAGCTGTGGAGCATACCACGTTAAAATAGCTGGCCACTCCGTAAGCAAGCCTCGTACCAATTTAGGGTCCGAGAAGGGACGCTTACCGAGGTGAACCCAGAAACGGCTTACAGCGCTATGACCTATGCATAACGGGTGACCACATTTACATGTCAGGTAATAAAATAAAATTATGAAATAAATAAAACCGATTAGTAAAAAAATTCACACGTTTATTTTAATCTTTTTGACAATTGTGTCGACAGTTAAACTGTCATTATCAAAGGCAATAACTAAATAAAAAGATAAAAATATAATTAAAATTAAATATGCAATACTTCCATTAACGGCTAAATTACTAAGCTCAGTCTGTTCATTCGTCAAGAAGACCCTGAGTTTATGTTTGTATGAAGTGTTTTAGTTATATGTGTAGGTGTTTTCGAAAAAGCTTCCAAAATGTCTAATTTGCGTTTGTTCTTAGTTACTACAAAAATGTAGGAATTTTATATTATTTTGAGGGAATCATTGGGCGATTCTGTTCTAAAAGGTATTTAACGTAATTCGAGTTTTTGTTTAGCTTATTTCTGTAACAACGCACGTGTTTTTTTATATCTTATGTAAAAATTTCGAAGTGTTTCTCCAATATATACTGAACAATACAAAGGACAATTCAAACGGTAAATGCCCGTTTCATGATATCCTGTGTTCTATCTTTAACATCAAATAAAAAATGAAAAAGTGTTAGTGTTGGTTTTAAATGTTATTTTATAATTGTTGGTTTTTTTGTAGTACTTGTATGTATAACTTTTTCTGATATTTTACCAAAATATGAAATATAATAAGTTTCACAACTAATTTAATTTTTGTAAATAATCTAATTTAATTTTTCTTTTGTTAACAATTAATGATCTTTCTAGAGCACTTCATATCCTTATTATTTTTTAAACTTTAAATATTGCGCGAATTTTTATAGCAATGAAATGTCTTGTGTGATCAAGCGACTTTGATCTTTTTGCATTATGTTTTGAATGTGCGCGTAAAACAAATGATAGTGTCCAAAGCCACATTTTTTTGGCGAACTAATTAAAATATAAACTGTCAACCGCATTACTTTTAAATAATAATTTAAAAGTGTTATATTTTACCATATATCGTCTTTCCGCTGGTTAATCCCAAGATAGAGGAAGCAGAGCTACTTCGCAGAAAAGGGGTACCCCTATATACACTTGCCGCTGCCCGCTATACACTTGCTGTACGAACAGAAATTTGGACACCGGTGAAACGGGTAAGTCGCTTTGAATAGCAAAGTTTTTCATTGCTACGATTTTCTTATATGCATATTCCGAATTTTCATGTGTATTACCTCCAAATACAGTCTGTCTAAACTCTCCAACGACGATTTATATTAACGTTTAACAGGTTTGTTAACAAACCTAACCATTGTTTGGTCCTTCGAGCCGGATTTAATTCAGAGTGTACGCGAAGATTTGGAGTTATTTTGGTAAGTCTGTGAAGTGCTCTAATTAAACTTAAAAAATATTTCCTATAATCCAAGTAGAAAACCAATAAATTTATATAAGCTTGACAATCAAGTCTTCCTTGTTACATTTGTCATAGTTACCACAGAATTCTAGGTACCGATCGCGCATCTGTATTGCACATCTTTTACACACAGGCGAGTGTGTCAACCAGTTCTGTTATTTATTCCCAGTTTCAATTGGGGTTCTTTTATTTGTATTTCCAATTTAATACAACAATTCTTTATAGGTTTGAATCATGAGTGCACTTAAAAAGGCAGAAGCTTTAAGAAATATTCAAGTAGGTCGAATTAACATTGTCCATAATTTAGCTCAAGAATGCGTGGAAAATGAAAGCAAAAGACCCTTTTTTTGAAATGAGATTTCGTGATTTAAATGACATTAAGGAGTCTTTTAATTTATACCATACAACGATTGTTGAAGCTTATTCGCAAATTCCAGATAAATTGGAAGTTATCAATCAATCAACCTATTTAATGAATTCGAAGATAAGTACTATGAAATTAAGTGTACTTATAAAAACCTATTCGAAAAAGATGACGTTAAACCTATTTTGACGCAATCTTGTTGGAGTGCAAATGCACATTCCACTACATACTTACCCAAATTAAAATTAAATACTTTTAAAGGTGATTTAACTGCTTTTCCAACTTTTCTAGATATGTTTAATAGTTCTCTTCATACTAATGCTGCTTTAGCACCTATTGAAAAGTTTAATTATTTAATTTCGTCCCTTGAGGAACCGCCCTTAAACATTGTTAAACACATTTCGATGACCGACGCTAATTATAGATATTATCGCTTATGAAACATTAGTTAAACGCTATGAAAACAAACGCCTAGCCGCTCAAACTTATTGGCGCAATATCTTTGATTCTCCCGCTTTAAAATCTGATGACCCGCAAGCCTTACGAAATCTTTTGGATGTTTTTTAGAAAATGTAGAAGCTCTCAAAACGCTTAACTATAATACTGATTCGTGGGATTTTCCATTAGCTAATATGTTGTTAGATAAATTAAATGATGTTTTACTTTCACTCTTTGAACTCGCTAATAAAAATGCTAATACAATGCCTTCTTATGCAGATATTTTTACTTTCCTTGAGTCGCAATGTAATTCGCTTTATTCACTGCACGCTAAATCGAAAAACAAAAAAGATTTTTCAAAACCGCCGTTTAAACCTCAAAATAAATTTAAACATAACGCTAGTACTAATTATAACACGCAAACGCTTTTGGGCACGCAAAATTCTTCAAATGGAAAATGCTTATTATGTAATGAAGAACATTTCATTTACTATTGCCCCCTCTTTAAATCTAAACCCGCCTTTGAACGCTTTACTTTCGTCAAACATAATAAACTTTGCTTGAATTGTTTAAGCAAGATGCATATTACTTCAAAATGTCAATCGACAATTTCTTGCCGCTTTTGTAATCGCAGGCATCATTCTTTATTACATTTTGATAAAAGAAATGATACTTTTGGCGCGCAACCGCATTTTATTTCAAATTCGCACCCAAAGATGTCGCCACCGCAATCTATGAATCACGGCCTACTAGATTCATATAAGCATCGCGAAGCTTATATAAATCTAGTAGGCCGTGCTATGAATTGTCAAAACAATTCGCCCCAAAATATTCCTCAAAATCAGGGATTGAAGAGAGAAATAATAACGATCCGGGCCACATAACAGTTATGAAAGGCGAGATAATTTTACTTAAGAGTTATAAAGGACCTTTATCCGCGATTGAAAATAAAGGTTTCTAGCTTAATAACTGTTTCGAAAAAAGGAAGAGATTCATAAGAGTTATTGTTTGAACGACCGAAAACGACCGATATTTAAAACTCTATAAAAGGAATTGAATACACTGGATGTAAAAGAGCACATGTTCATGATATGAACAGCATTTAGTAGATGTATTTCCTTTCAGAAATTGCTTATAGACGATAATATTTTTTTATATCTTTCTTAAAATTAGAAGTACTACAAATATTTATTATTATTAAAACTCAGCATTATCCGCAACCACGTGGACATAATTATATCCTAGGATAATAACGTAGGACATGCACGGTCTTCCCCGACGACGTCGGCGAAAACGTCGGCGACGACGTCGGGGACAAGGTCGAGATAATGAGGTAATTTTTACATTTACTGTAATTTATAGCTGTACTGAATATAATAAAATTATGAGTACCGTATTTCTTTAAAACATCAAAATGAAAAAAGTATTATTGATAATAATCATTCATAATAAAATATGTACTGAATCTCTTTCTTTATTTAGACGTATTTCGAAATAGCTTATGCAATTAACAAAAGTCTTCATAAACGTAATAACTTTGACGTCACCCATCGGTGAAATTACAAATCAATCTTTTATTATGAAACGAAAACTTTAGTTTTTTTTATTTCGTTGTTAATTTAGTTCAAAAATGGATATAAAAATTAACGCAGGATTTAGGATTCCGAGTTCCAGTGTGCAAACGATGTACAATTTTCCGAAACCAAAAGGAAGATTATCACTTACCAAAGGACAATGTTAAAAATCTGCTGATTTTTATCATATCTGTCATCATTTATTAATAGTAGTAAAAGCATTTGCTACATTTTGTTCATATGAATCATAATGCTGATTCTGGTAAAATAAATGTTTTGTCACATCTATTAAATACGTCCGTTTACTAAATTGAACCGAATTTGATATAAACTGATTCACCGAATGAAAAACTGTTGAACATTTAAGTTGGCTAAATATTTAATACTGTAGTTTCAACATTTATAAAATATTGTACATAAATAAAATTAATCTTTCAAAAAGTATAAAATTCTCAGTACTTATTTCCTATTATACAAGAAAATAGATGGCATCAAGTGTTCAGGTGACAATTATTAGTAGTACGGATTGTAATTATCTTCCAAGGTTATCAGGTTATGACCCATATTGTAAACATGATTTGTAAAATTAGGAATCAGTTTACATCAAATTCGGTTGAATTTATTAAACGGTCTCTACAAATGCAACAAAATATTTATTTTACTAGAATCAGCACATTCTTGATGAACAACGAAAAAAATGATATTTGATACCTATGTATATAATAATTTGTCCATTGACCTCTCCTATACCAAAATCAGCAGATTTTTACCAGTGTTCTTTTACGAAAAGTCCTTTATAGGAAATTATTGTACATCGTTTGCGCACCAGAACTCAGAATCCTAAATCCTGCGTTAATTATATCCATTTTTAAACTAAATTAAGAATGAAATAAATAAAAAACCAAGAGTTTTCGTTGCCTAATAAAGAGTTGATTTGTAATTCTACCGATGGATATCAATATTATTCCGCTTATGAAAAGTTTTGTTAATTGCATAAGCTATTTCGAAATACTTTAAAGAAATAGATTCAGTACGCATTTTATTATGCTCAATACTGCTTTCTTTCATTTTGATGTTTTAAAGAAATACGATATTCATAATTTTATTATAAACAGTCCAGCTTGGAAGTATAAGTTGTTTATGCATTAAATTACAGTAAATGTAAACATTACCTCATTATCTCGACCTTGTCCCCGACGTCGTCGACGACGTCTTCGCCGACGTCGTCGGGGAAGACCGTGTATGTCATATTTTACATTTTATTCTAGCGTCCGCCGTAACGCGTCGAATTAGTCCTTTCCTAAAACATGTCTTTCGCACTCTCTAACTCGCACGGCCAAGAAGGGTGGACTGTGACGGCACGGCGGATGGAAAGCGACCATCAAGAGAGTCTTTTAGCAAAGTATAAAAAATTGTTTATTTTCCTAACGTCCGTAGTTGCGCGTCGAATTAATCCTTTACTAAAGCATGTCTTTCGCACTCTCTAACTCGCATGGCCAAGAAGTGTAGATTGTGACGGCACTGCGGATGGAAAGCTGACCATCAAGAGAGCCTTTGAGCAAAATATAAAAAATTGTTTATTTTCCTAACGTCCGTAGTTGCGCGTCAAATTAGTACTTTACTGAAGCACGTCTTTCGCACTCTCTAACTCGCACGGCCAAGAAAGGTGGACTATGACGGCACGGCGGATGGAAAGCTGACCATCAAGAGAGTCTTTTAGCAAAGTATAAAAAATTGTTTATTTTCCTAACGTCCGTAGTTGCGCGTCAAATTAGTCCTTTACTGAAGCATGTCTTTCACACTCTCTAACTCGCACGGTCACGAAGGGTGGACTGTGACGGCACGGCGGATGGAAAGCTGACCATCAAGAGAGTCTTTGAGCAAAATATAAAAAATTGTTTATTTTCCTAACGTCCGTAGTTGCGCTCGAATTAGTCCTTTACTAAAGCATGTCTTTCGCACTCTCTAACTCGCACGGCCAAGAAGGATGGACTATGACGGCACGGCGGATGGAAAGCTGACCATCAAGAGAGTCTTTTAGCAAAGTATAAAGAATTGTTTATTTTCCTAACGTCCGTAGTTGCGCGTCGAATTAGTCCTTTACTGAAGCATGTCTTTCGCACTCTCTAACTCGCACGGCCAAGAAGGGTGGACTATGACGGCACGGCGGATGGAAAGCTGACCATCAAGAGAGTCTTTGAGCAAAATATAAAAAATTGTTTATTTTCCTAACGTCCGTAGTTGCGCGTCGAATTTGTCGTTTCCTAAAGCATGTCTTTCGCACTCTCTAACTCGCACGGCCAATAAGGATAAACTGTGACAGATTGGCAAATGAAGTATATCTGTGTATCAGGCCAGTCATTGTTTAAGATATGAAAGTGGCACTATTGGGTATTGATGATGGTTGGTTGCTACGAATCATAATAGGCTTATCCGGTAATGACCTTTATAAAAATTGTTCCAATTTCCAAAATTCTATCTTTCTTGAGGGATTATTGCGGTGTTGTCAAATCACCGTATTGAAAATTTTATTAACAACGGAACGGAAGCGTTAACACAAATATTTTTATATCAGATTTAAATTAAGAGAGGAACATGCTATGTCATGGGCATAATTAATATAAAGGCTATACATAGGACCATAGTTAGGTTCATTAATACTTAAATTAAAAACTAAGAATAAAAATTCCATGCAAACATAACCTAGCTTTCTTATGCATAAATAAATAGGTTTCATTTTAGAAAAAGGATATCAATTAGTTAGATTGCTTGATCATAAATACGTTTATGCAACTCAAGTTACACTTTGGGACGGTTTCCCACTTGTTAGGAGGAAGTAATTTCCATATTTAAATTTACAGATTACGATGTTTAGCGTTAGATAAATTTTTCTATTTTCCAGGAGGCCAGCTCAAGTTTATGTTGCTAATTAGCTGAAAATAGATTAATTAGGTCAATCTTGTTGTGACTTATACAATACAATTAATTTTTGAATTTGTTTATAAGATTTCTAATCACTTCAATTAATGAAGGTATTAAATCCTGTCGTTCGTGTTGATATGACTCTTATAGACTCTTATCCTGTTTTTCCTCACCATTGTTTTGATGTAAGTGCTTAGAGCATTGTATGCTGGACATTTTGAGTATAAATTGATAAACATTGACTTAATATTTAAGCTGGCACTTGTATATGCACTAATTGGTGTTCGTACTCTAAAAAACTTATGTTTATAGTAAATTGTAAAGATGTTTCTATGGAGAAATTATTTGTATTACCTGTGTCATGTATTTATGTAATTAGTTTGTAAAGGATGAACCTTGATTTGTTGAACTTTATATGTAATTAGATCGTAACGAGATATGTACATTGTCAATCGTTTTGGTTGAATATCTTCTTTACGATACATTTTGGGACAATGAATGTATTATACTTTTTTGATCTTCGTTTCAAGAGCTACAATTCTGTAATAACAGAATTAGGATTAGTGATAAAAAATAACAGCTGTGCGGGATTAGTGACGTCACAAGCTTACTCGATGTTCCGTTGTTTTGAAAAAATGTCATTGTTTTCTTTTGTTCTGGCATAAACTATATAAGCTGGGGCAAATTGTAACAAAGTCAGTCGATAAAACGTACAATAATATTTGCTCCGGCTCCGGATAATATTTGTAATAAATTTGAGGTTATATTTCAACCATATGTTTATGACGCAAATGTCATATGTGAAATAAAGTTAAAATAAATTAAAGTGTTACCTGAACGTTTTTTTAAAAGGATTAAAAGAAGATTTCATAATTGTGCAACAATAATACAAAGTGAATGTGATTGTTTTAATAAATTCTGATTGAATTTATTTTTTTAACTTCGATCTACGTATCGACGATATTTTATAAACAAGAAGTCAGCTGATAGGTTCTATCGCAGTGTTACCAATAAAAAGGATTAACTTTTAAAATGGGGAAAATATATCGTAATATACAAGGTTGGTTATTATGAATGATTCTTGTTAATTTCATGAATAATAATTAACTTGTAAAGTTCATCCTCAAATATAAAACTATTTGGTTTAGTTCATCAAGTTCTTTTGAGAATATATTTGATTTGAAGTAAATAAAGCAACTAAATTTCTTTTATATAAAATTTATTTTCATTTGATGAATATTTTTATTTATAAATAAATTTAATTTGTGTTGGTCTGTTCAAACGAATGACCGTGCTGATCCTATGTCAGGTCACTACAACTATTTTTAACGTTTGAGCAAACCTGAGAATTTATTCTCAATTTTCAATTGTATTATTTTCAATAACATTTTTTTTACTTTGACTTTCCATTTGAATTTTTATTTTGTTCGTTAAATAAAGTTTATGTGTTTTTCAATTTTACATATGTGTTTAATTGATGTTAATACAAGCATCCAGCGTTCTTTTCTTTTGAATTCAGAGTTTAGTAGCAGTTGTCCAGCTTGCAGGAGCTTTAGTGCTTACAATATAAGTTTTTCTTCCTTTCCAGGCATAAAAGTAAATAAGAGTCTCGTAATTCAAATAATTTATGCTTTACTGAGCAAACCTGAGCTAGCTGAGAGGAATAAAGAAAAATATCTGTGGTGTATTCTCATTTCAATCCACCGTATATAATTTATGTTTATATTTGGAACGGTGGCCATATTGTATTTTATTTTATCTTCAAAGATCACCGCAATACATATTTATTTAAAACATTCATATATGCTATGTTACGTATTACGTACTGCTTCAGTAAATGAAAGAATTGTTTATTAAAGATTTACGAGTCAGTATATCATAAAACGTTGTACAATGCTCGACCCTACGTGTTTGCACGGATAACAAGCTCGCTAATCGCTCGCTTGTTAGGTAGCGTGCTCGCACGTAAACTTCTAAGTAACGGTCTTACAATGTAAATAACTATTAATCATATATACAGGGTAGGATTAAAGTATGGAATATTAAAAAAAAGCGAACTCAACCGGTTTTTTTAAAAACACTGAAACATGTCGATTTTTTTTTAAAAATACACATTAATATGTGCGATTCACCTTCTGACTGTCATTTGTTTGTAAGTTATGACGTCATCACAAAAAGATTTAAATGACAATATAGATTTTTTTACTGGTTTAATGCAAATCTTCGCAATGATGATTTATTGGATCTCACATTCTTTTCCGATGAATTGTGGTTTCATTTGTCCGGATACATTAATTCACAAAATTATTATTTCAACCCCCCCTAACCCTCCCTGGGCACGGCCTTGTCCGAAACGTTGCCTAATATTTACATTAATATGTACATGAATGAAGGGAGGATGAGGACAGTTCTTACACTGTACCAGCGCTTACGCAATGCTTTGGAATCAGTCAAAGTATTTCCTCTGTGGCAAGCCAATGCGTTTATTTCCGATCCGATCCAACCAAATGTCCGCTCTTTTATTCGTGTACTTTTATACGAGTTTATACGTGAATATAAAATACAAACGCCTATTTCAAACATTGCGTGAAGTGTTTTTTTGTGTATGAAAAGGTCTTTTTAGATCCACAAATGTTCGCGCACAAAATATAAAAAATATTTTTTGAACTCACTAACTAGGAAGTAGCGTTCGACGCACTCTGTAGTCAACCGGGAACACGCATTTCCCGGTTTACTAAACCGGGAAATACATGGCCTACTTTTCACGAGTTGGCCACTTGTCTGTGAAACATGTACTAAAAATTTAGTACATGTTTCAATTTCAAATTGAAAATTTCAGTTAACTAAAAATTATTAGCTGGTTGTCTCCCATCGAACCAGCTTCGAACTGCGAATTATTTGAGGTTAGGAATTTTGCAAGGTTGACAAACAGTGGGCGAACACATCAAGCAAGTAAATAAATTAAGTATTAATCATTATTCCTTAATAATACTAATAAGAATATTTGTAAACATGTTTAAATAAACCTTTATTGTTTATTATTCCACACTGAACTAGTAAATATGATTCAACTAAACTATATTTTTTTAGGTTAACCTGTGTTACTAGCGTTATTATTGTACACATTAATCGTACAATTTGTACAATTGAAAATTGAATTTGCGGAACTTTCTGCAGGATATGGGTTGAAGTTTGAAAAGGTAGACTGTGTTAAATTTACAGTTTTAGGTACTGAAGATGATGGTCCTGCTATTGGTTGCATCAATTTTTCGGCAACGTTGATTTTATTTTGCACGGAATCATCCACGTATCCTTCCGCTACACTTGAAGATTTCCAGCCTCCAAATTTTTTTAATGTTAACAAATCACTACCATTGTTAGCTAGCAGGGTGGCAGCACTTCTTCGGAAACAATGACCACTATAATCTTTCGGAGCCTCTAATTTCAGATATTCTGCCACCTGGGATGGAATTTTGCCAATTGTATTAATCCCAACAGACGAATTTATACACCTCCCATTTCTGTAAGTACAAAAAAATCGTTGGGTGGCTCCTGGTCTTAATTCTTTGTATTTTAGCAATAAATTTATCCATTCTGGATTTGTGATAGCAAAACGTCGTGGAACATTATTTTTTGTTTCTGGCACACTAACCAAGATAACATCGCCTTTAAATTCAATGTCATTAATTGACATTTTACATAATTCTTCACGCCTGCAGGCGCCAGAGATACCCATTATTACCACTGCCTGTAGAATGTTACGTTGATTGTAATGTTAATAATAAATATTGTGTACATACCTTCATTAACAAGAATGAGTCATCTGGGGCTTCATGAATGAATTTAGTAATTTCGCAATTCTGTAGAGTTTTTGATTTTTTTGGTTGTAAATTTTGTGTTGCTTTTTTTAAAAATGCTATTAATTTGTTATATTTTGATATGTCTATATTATTTTTTATCAATAAACATGATCTTAACATAGAGTATGTCGGCCACAACGATTTTTTACTTTGAAAAGTTTGAAAATATGCCAATAAACAATTTTCTGTATAATTATGAACTTTGTTGGACTTGCACCATGTTATAAATTTAGTGTACGTCAATTCATATCTATGCTTAGATTTGTCGGGAAGCAAATTTTTTACAGCTGCATTAGCAGCGTCCCGGATTTCGGGTGGTGTACAATTTATTTCGGAATCGGACATTTTATAATTTTTGGGCACAGACTTAACACAAAAAAATTAACTGACCACCACAATATTAATAACTGTCAAAGTAGCAATTGTTTGTGTAAAATCCAAGAGATATAATTTTTGTTCGATATTTTTAAGAAAGATTTTGTTCGTTTCAAAAAATATTGTACAATACTCGTGGGTGAACAATTTTCCCGCACTTGTATCGTAAATAACTATTTTCTACTCCTACCTGTAAATCACCCGGTTTCTTCACGTTACGCGCAATGGAAATGTATGCAATTCCATCAAGGTGTACGGATATAATTTCATATCGGTACAGTGTACGGATATGAAAACAACCAATCAACGTAGTCCAATCTGACACTTCTTTATTTATAATTAATTTATTGACAACTCATGTCACAAATTTAGAAGTAAAAGTAAGTTAAATCAATGTTTCCTTCATTCAATAACACTTAAAGCATTTGAAAATAACGTGATTTGTGAAATTGTAGCTTTAACAATTATACTTTTATAATTAAAAATACATAAATATTAAATCATTTAAATAAGTACAACCTACTTTTATAATAAGTATAGTAGACACAGTCTGAGGTGGGCTTTGGTAGCTCAATCTGTAGAAGCTAGGTATGTAAATAAACTGAAGCTGACCGACGCAGGTTCAATTCCAGTTGGGTTAATAACTTTTTTTTAATTTTTTTTATAAAACAAAATTTAAAATAATAATTTTCTCTTCGAAAATGTTAATTTCTGCAATGTTTTAATAATTCTCTTAAAAATTTTACAATGACAGGAGGATTCTACAAACCATATTTTAGCATGGAGAAAAGCATAGGTTAATCCTTATATTCAATTTCTCAAGGTGACATGCAATCTATTTTGTAATTGTTTTGCTTAGTCGAAGAAAAAAGATACTGTACAAGTTGGGTGAAATGCCTATATCGCCCTCGAACGATTGAGGCACTTCGCCTTGTGCGATATAGGCATCATATCCACCCTTGTTGCACAAACTACTATTTTATAATTGCTTTAAAAACTGTTTCTATAGTTTTAATCTCAACGGCACAAAAAGAAAGTTATGTAAAAGTGACATATTTCACGTATAGATAATTATGCACAAATATTAATTTTGTTGAAGCATTTATAGTAAAAATAAATTATTGTGGCCAATTAATGTTGCTGTCGGCCTGTTATTATGCAACCAGTATTACAATTTGGTAACGTTCATTATTAAAAGGGAGATAAATGAACACAGCACAAAAGGCGGAGCTTGTTGAGTGCTGACAGGTGACAGTGCATATTATTATTATTATAAGGATCAAAGTGCCGCAGCAGAGTGTTACCAGTCATAGATAAAAGTCACCAGTGTTACTCCTCCCTAAATAGAAAGGTATATTGTGCCATAACATACACTGGTCACTTCATCTGTTTCCTATTAAAACTGTACATTCCAGAAAGGTAAGATTTGTATCTAAAATGTAAGAATTTCTGCTGCTGTACCCCAGCAAATACTTTTGAAATTTACTCTCATTTCATATACTATTTGCAACGAGCCCTGACGCACTTGAATTGGACCACAGTATGTTTCCTATAATTAATATTTAGTGTTTAACAAATAATATCAGTGATTAAATGATTCTGCATGATATTAGCTACAAATAAGATACTTTAATTCAAGATGACATATAAAATATCAAACAAATTAAAAACAAAATTCATGTGCACCAGGACTTGTATTTAAGTTACTCTTTATTACAGGTTCTTTTTATGTTACAAAAAGTATTGATGCAATGGATATTAAAGAGTTAATCATAATAAAAACTGAACCAGATAGCAAAGTAGAATCAGAAGTAATAGAAAATTGTACCATCAACAACGATGCTCAAACTTACAAGAGCGAAGAACAACAGTTTGGTAACTCCAGCATTGTGCAATGTCATGAGCAAATTATTAATAACCAACTATTATGTCCAACTAAATTTCTACAGGAAACTAAATTTCAGAAACACATGCTCAGTTGTAACAGTGACAAACGATTTCAGTGTAACATATGCGGTTACAATACTGCAAGAAAAGACCATCTTAAAACACACATTCTTACTCATAGTGGTGAAAAACCATTTGAATGTAATGTATGTGATTATAAATCTTCAGTGAAAAGAAGTCTAAAACGACACATGCTTACTCATAGTGGTGAGAAACCATTTAAATGTAATGTATGTGATTATAAATGTTCAGTGAAACATAGTCTTCAAATACACATGCTCAATCACAGTGGCGAGAAACGATTTCTATGTAATGTATGTGATTATAAATGTTCAGTGAAGCATAATCTTCTAATACACATTTCCACTCATAGTAGTGTGAAGCCAATTGAATGTAATGTATGTGATTATAAATGTATACAAAAAAGTAATCTCAAAGCACACATGCGCACTCATAGTGGCGAGAAACCATTTGAGTGTAATATATGTGACCATAAATGTTCACGGAAAAGTTCTCTCCAAACACACATGCGCACACATACTGGTGAAAAACCATTTCTATGTAACTTATGTGATTATAAATGTTCAAGAAAGAATAGTCTTCAAATACACATGCGTACTCATAGTGGTGTGAAACCATTTGGATGTAATGTATGTGATTTTAAGTCTGCAGTGAAGAGAAGTCTTAAGCAACATATGCTGATGCATAGTGGTGAAAAACCATTTGGGTGTCATTTATGTAACTATAAAAGCTTACGGAAGAGTACTCTCAAAGCACACATGTTTACACATTCTGATGAAAAACCATTTCAATGTCACTTATGTGATTATAAATGTTCACTGAAGAGTAGTCTTCAAATGCACATGTATACTCATAGTGGTGAGAAACCATTTGAATGTAATGTATGTGATTTTAAATCTGCAGTGAAGAGAAGTCTTAAGCGACACAGACTCGCCATACATAATTGTGACGATTGAAAGTAATTTCTGTGATTATAAATAATGTTCTATGAACAGTTACCTCACAAGGCACACACTGTGTATAGAAGTGGGAAGCCATTTAACCTTTGAAGAGAGCCCAAGCTAAGTCGGTAGCACAGTCCTAGATGGATTGTAATTTTGCCACATACTGACATTATTGTAATTGCCACTAGCTCAATGTTACCAGTGTATAAGTATTGACAAAGACAGTATACATTATAGAGGTTAAATATTTTTCTATGAACCACAGCAACAAAACAGATAGCCAGTAAAGTGCATCTGTTACTTTGTTTCTTAGACTTTTTCCACATAGACATTTCTGGTCCCAAGAAAATCTTTGATACAAATATATCCATGTTAGCTAGACATATATGGCCTAGCCACTAAGGCATTAAATGTAATTTATGTGATAATAAAGATTTGCATTATTTGAAAGCACACACTCATCCACAGTGTGAATAAATTAGTTGAGAGTAATAATGTTCTTTAAAGGGCAGTCTTAAAAGGCACATTTACACATAATGTTGACAAGTAATTTAAATGTAATATATGTGAAATGCAATTATAAATGTTCACTGATATGTAGTCTCAAAATGAAGATGCTTATAGATAGTAGTGAGAATAAGATAGTGCTTGCACATGATTGTTCTTCCATACTTTTCAAATTTGTGTAATTGTTAATAATTTGTAGATAGAGTTTATTGATTTCACCTCAGTTGCACGCTTACAGTTGAACTTGAAATGGAGGCTTAACTGCCAAATTTATGTATGTATCTTAGTAATTCAGGGCACTAGGTAAAAACATCAAGGGCATGCAGGAATTCGTTACCGTAGACGAAACATGAATCCAGCACACTACACCAGAGACCAAGGAACAATCAAGACGGTGGGTTTCTCCGGGTGAACGTTCACCAAAGAAGGCAAAGGTGGGTCTGTCGGCCAACAAGGTTATGGCCACAGTGTTTTGGGATGCACGCGGTGTCATTTACATCGATTACCTTGAAAAGGGTAAAACGATCACCGGCAAATATTATTCAGAGCTTTTGGACAGATTCGATATTAATTTGAAGCAGAAACGACTGCATTTGGCGAAGAAAATAGTGCTGTTCCATCAAGACAGTGCACGGATGCACATGTGTGTAGTCACCATGGCAAAAATCCATAAATTGGGCTACGAACTGCTACCCCATCCAGCATATTCTCCAGATTTAGCCCCCTGTGGCTATTTCCTGTTTCCAAACCTGAAGAAATGGCTGGGCGGTAAGAGATTTGGGTCGAATGAAGAGGTCATCACTGAAACAAACGCCTATTTTGAGGGCCTTGAGAAAACCTATTATTTGGAAGGTATAAAAAATTGGAAAAACGCTGGACTAAATGTATCGAGCTAAAAGGAGACTATGTTCAGAAATAAAACGCTTATTTGCCTAAATAAATATCTCTTGTTCAAAAAGTCACTGACTTATCAAACCACCCTCGTACTTTAACTTGTTTATACAATTATGTTTCCATTTGTATGTTGGAAAGGTCTACCAATACATGACTTAGATAAGTATATGACTAAGCTGTGCAGAAATAATTAAAATAATAAGACATAATTTGAAGTTTATTTGATATGAAATGATGTTTTATTTAAATAAAACATCAGCTTTA
Source organism: Agrypnus murinus (assembly GCA_929113105.1). Lineage (NCBI taxonomy): Eukaryota > Metazoa > Arthropoda > Insecta > Coleoptera > Elateridae > Agrypnus > Agrypnus murinus. The sequence continues at coordinate 16,836,516 of OV816025.1, forward strand.
ATTAAACCAAACAAGTAGGAAGACAGTCAATCCGGTGCTGTCGCCTCGGTTTAAATGAGGCCAAAAAACAAAAACCCTCTTTAATTCCAACATAACAAAGCTGTGCAAGCACAGGAGTATTTTAACTACTTAATTGATAATTAATTGCATAATTACTTAATTAGTTCATCTTAATTTTATTACAGTTTGGCCATCCTGACCTTATAATTGCTCTTAGTTATCATAATACGTAATAAAAGTAGTGGAAACAAATTGTTCTGCATAATACAATAATCTTAAGCTCAACGTAAACTACACTGTTTACATAAGAAAATATATATAAAAATATGAACGAAATTCATAAAATGAAAACATAACAACATAAAGAGTTTTATAATACATACACCCTGATCCGAAATTAAAGCCACATCTTTATATGAAATATTTTATTATTATTTATTACAAAATTATTTTATTTTAGTTAACAATACTTTTTTATTATTACCAAATAACAAATTATTTTACCAAGAGCCATGGCCTAGTTGCCCCATGTATATAAATGGCACTTATAGTTAGATAAGTACAAAATAGTAAAACATTAATAAAAGCCAATATTAAATGCATAACCTAGATGTACGAAAAATGTATAACTGATAATAGACGGATAACAGTTTTAATAATAGTAGAGAGCACAGGCGACTCAAGGGTGCTTTTAAAAGTAACTTCACTTAGGAAAATGGATTTACAATATGAAACACCGATTGGTAGCTCATATAATCAATTTAAATCAAAAATTAGTCAAAAATAAAAACGAGTAAAACAAAGAATGATCATAAAACTGAGATCACACCCTTGAATAGAACAGAGAACAAGGAGTGTTTTGATATAAAGTGTAAGAAGTTTTGCACAAATTATATAGTTTTATAATTTTCCAAGATCTAGATAATAAATAAATGTATTTAAGAGTTCTGCATAGCAAATTTGTAGTATAATATTTTTTACGTAAATAAAATGATTTGATCAACTACACTTACAAATTGTTTCAAAATTAAGTACTTCAAACTGATAATTCCTAACTGAATAGTTACATATTTCCATAAGTGTATCGTTTGGCACATTAAGTCAACATACTAAGTTGCAAGTAATATAGTCATACTTTTCTTTGGTTTTTAGACGTCACAATAGCATGTGAAATGAATTCAAACGGACAGTTCCTTGGTATGGAATACAATGATTAGGGAAGGGTGAGGCAACATGGGGTACAGAATGTATCACTTGCAAGACTGTATACTCATTACAAGAGGTGGCGACCCTGCCTTGTCAGTGCCCAATCAGAGGTCGCATCGTAGTGTAAATGTGAAGAATTCTGTTTTTGCAAGTTTTCTCTGCAGTCTTTTGCAAGGATTCTCCGCCATCCTGATTCCTCAGCCAAATATAGATAAATAAATAACATTTAATGTATGTAATCAATATATTTCTTTTGCAATAGTTTATAAACATTTTTCTAATCTTTTAAATATTCAAAAAACATAATATTGTATTTATATTTTTTAAATATTAACGAAATATTTTGTGCTACTGGGGTGATAGCTACATTTGCACTAGCAAGCCCAAAGCAGTTATTTTAAGCACCTGTAATAACAGAAGCTAAGACCGACTATTGGTCGTCTCACTTTGGGACTACAGCAAAGGAAAGATAGCCAATGTATTTATTATGGGAGTTTGTGCTTCGTTGGTGCCACCTATTTCACTGTATGTATCTATAGAAATATGGATTAAGATTCCAGAAGTTCTAAACCTTTTTAAACAGTAACCAAAAAAGTGTAATCGTAACCATACAAAAGGAGAATTTAAAAGAAAGTCTTATTAACATGTATTTGTTATTTTATTAAACATTACTTGCGATTCTTACTTCGTACATGTATCTAAATATTCGATATTTTATTACTTATACTTTTTTGTTTAATTCTTTCATCTTCAAATTCTTTCAAAATAAAAATAAATGGCTGGTTTGCTTCTGTATGATCTTTTTAATCTTTTAATTCACAGGTAAATAAAGGAAGCCCCGTCCCAAACGCAATTTTAACTATAAATGATTCATCAGGATAAAATCATTCATTTGTTCAACTTGTTTAAAACAAACTTGCAAAAACGGAAATTTAGGTTTAGCAGCAAATTCAAAGAATTTTAGTAAACAATAAACCCTTCTGATTTTCCTACTTTTAGTTCGTGGAACTACCCTTTTATTTATATTCTTTTACACTATTATTATTTATTTAGGTTTTCAATCTATTACTGTTTTATATGAAAAAAATGGCGTCGGCTTTAAAATCGTAAACACGATCCAGTCACGCAGAGTAATGAATTAGTGTTTATCAGCGGAATTAAAGTGCAATTAATTCGAAAAAGTGTTAAGGGGAGCTTATAGAAGCGTCCATTCAGAAGTAGTTATTAATTGTGGTTTATTTGGAAACAGATAGTATCAAAGAAATAAATAAGGTTATATCAATAAAAGTGCAAATAAAGTCGTGCAGTGCGGATAAGCGGTCGTTGACGGCACCGGTATCAGTTCAAGAACACAAAGTGTAACCGGTAAAATCTTTAATAATATTTAGCTTCTTGTAGTGTACAAAACAGTGATAAATCTGTAAACGGATATTAAGTTTATGGTTATTCTGATAAACAGGACTCAGAGGGGTAAGTGAAACTAAACTGAACAGTATAATAACAATAAGACAAAATTACCTAAAAGGGGATCTTTAACGTGTAACGTGATAATTTGATCGCATTACGACATAACCAGCGTTAGCGAAGCCCAAGAAGCATGGAAAGCCAAGAAGACTCATCTAACGATGAAGGAAAAAGGAAGAGAGAATCGGAGGGTGCGGGAAGTGAAGAAGACCCTTTCAAGAAAAGTAAAAAGGTACCGAGAAGTCCAAGGAAAGAACAGGTACCAGTAGGCGAACAAAAAATAGATACACTAATGAAGTTGATGACAGATCTAATTGTAGAAGTTAGGGAAATAAGAAAGGATCAACAACTATACACACAAGAAATAGAAACCCTGAAAAGAGAAAATAAAGAAATTAAGAAAGAGAATGAAGAAATCAAAAGTGAAGTCAAACAGTTACGTAATATGGTGGAAGAGATGGATAAAAACAAAAGAAAGAACAATTTAGTCATGACAGGGCTAACAACTGACCCAAATAGAGCAGAGAATCTGAAAGATGAAATGGAAAAATTTGTTAATAAGAGTTTAGAGATAAATGTGAAAATTAAGGAGACGTATAAAATTGGTCAAAAAACATATGTTTTAGAAATGGAAAAATTGCAAGATAAAATAGAAATACTTAAAAATAAACACAAGTTGAAAAACTTTACAGAAAGAATCTTTATAAACTGTGACAGGACTAAGCAAGAAAGAGAAATTGAAAAGATCATATTGAATAAAGCAAAAGAAGAGAAAAAGAACGGTAAACAGGTTAAGATGGGATACCAAAAATTAATAATTGATGGAAAATGTTTGAAGTGGAACGTAGATAAAAATAAACTAGAACAGACTGAAGAGTCTACAAATAAAGCTATAGAGGAATCAAAAAACTAAGAAATATTAAAACCGGAAATACGATGACGACTATGGCAATGAAAAAGGCGATGAACAAAGGAGTTAACCTAGAAATAAATGAAAGAATTTGGAAAATAGCAACATGGAACGTAAGGGGATTATTGGGAAAAGAACAAGAGCTAATACAAGAGTTTGAGAACGCAAAACTAGATATTTTGGCAATCTGTGAAACAAAGAAAAAGGGAAAGGGAGAAGTGGAACTAGAAGGGGGTCATTTATTGATATATAGTGGAGTTCAGAAAGAAAACAGAGCAAAGGAAGGGGTAGCATGTCTAATAAAACAAGATAACATAAAGTACATACAAAAATGGGAGTGCGTATCAGAAAGGGTAATGAGACTAGAGATGCAACTGGAGCACGACAGTAAATCAAATATAGTGATAGTATACGGGCTGGACGAAAACGAAAGAGCGGCAAACAAGGATATATTCTGGGACGAACTTACAGATACTATAGAAAACATGAAGGGAAGATTAATAATTATTGGTGACCTGAACAGCCGAGTAGGAAGGAAAGATGATGAGGTAACGGAAGTAATTGGACAGTATGGAGAGGAGACAAGAAACAATAACGGCAAGAGATTAATAAACTTTTGCACAGAAAACAACTTGATAGTTGCGAACACATTTTACAAACACAAAAACATTCACAAATATACAAGAGAAATGAGGAGCAGGAATGAAAAATCAATAATAGATTACGTAGTACTAGATAGGGCACATAAACACGAATTGATGGACGTGAGGGTAAGAAGGGGCTACGAACTAGCGAGCGACCATTACTTACTAATAGGAAAAATGAAAATAATCATACAAAAACAAGAAGACAAGGCACCCAAAGGAAGTATGAAAAGGAAAGAAGCACTAAAAACATTTATACTGGCGGAAAAAGCAAAATCAGACAAATACAGAGAATATGTGGAAGCCAAAATTAATTTAGATGAGTATAGAAATCATAAAAATATAAAACAAATATGGCAAGAATTTAAGGCAATCCTCATAGATGCAGCTAAAGAGGTATGTGGAACAATAATGATAAATAAAAATAGAAAACAAACTAGATGGTGGTCCAAAGAATTGAAAGAGCAGGTGAAACTGAAGAAAGAAAAATGGAAGAATTATCTTAGAAATAAATCTGATGAAAACTATAACATATATAAAAACCAGAGAATAAAAGTCAAGGAAATGGTCACTCAGGCAAAGAAAATATCGTGGGAAGAATTTGGTAGGAAAATGGAGGAAGACAGCAAGGCAAATCAAAAGCTTTTCTATAAAGCCATAAAAAACCTTAAGAAACAAAAGAAATATACAATGAAACACATAAGAAATAAAGAAAATAAAGTTTTGGTAGAAGGAGAGGACATAATGAACCGCTGGAGAGAATATTTCCAAGAGTTACTAAATCCGCAGATAGAAGAAGAATTAGAAATAGACGATGAAAATGAAATGCAAGAAGAACAAGAGACCACAATCCATGAAAAAGAAGTCCTAGAGGTCGTAAGGAAAATGAAAAAAGGAAAAGCAGCAGGCACTGACCAAATTGCATCGGAAATGATAACAAATCTAGGAGAAAAGGGTTTAAAGATGATGACATACCTATTTAATATGGCCCTGGACAATGGAGAAGTCCCCGATGATTGGAAAGTGGGAGTCATTATCCCAATATTCAAGAAAGGCGATTCGAAGGAGTGCGGTAACTATAGGGGCATAACTCTGATAAGTGTGGTAGCCAAAGTTTATGAGAGAATATTAGAAAAGAAACTCAGTGAAAAAATTGAACACCAACTGGAAGAATCGCAGAGTGGGTTCAGGAAAGGCCGTAGTACCCAAGACCATATATTCACCATTAAACAACTTATGGAAAAAACCAATACAAATAGAGAAGTGTGTCTAGCTTTTCTAGATTTAGAAAAAGCATTCGACAGAATACCAAGAAAAATGATATGGGAGAGCCTAATCAAAAGAGGAGTTGATAGAAAACTGAGGAAAAGCATAGAAAGTCTATACAAAAACAACAAAAATTACGTCAGATCTAACAATATGCAATCGGAAGATTTCCCGGTGAAAGAAGGATTAAAACAAGGAGGAGTTCTAAGTCCGACACTGTTTATAATAATTATGGATGACATAATGAAAGAAATAAAAACTAAAGTAAGCAAAGTAAACGTGGGTTACAGAAAATTAAGGCAGGTCAAACTAGCAGATTGTGCATTTGCAGATGATTTGATGATATGCGCGGAAGGTGAAAGACAGCTAAGAGAAAATTTAATGCTATGGGAAGAGGAATTAACCAAAAGAAAAATGAAAATAAACACAGAAAAAACAAAAGTCATGACAATAGGAAAAGAAAACAGAAACATCGACATAAGAATTAAAGGAGAGAAGCTGGAACAAGTTGAAAGTTTTAAATATTTGGGTGTCATAATACAAAGAAATGGCAAAATGGAAGAAGAAATCAAAGACAGAATTAGAAGTGCTGCAAACATGTATCATGCCCTTAGCAAAACGTTTATAGGGAATAAGGAGATAAGCACAAAAACAAAAATGACGATATACAAAACGATATATAGACCGATTTTGACTTACGGAAGCGAAAGCTGGGTACTAAACAACAGTTTGACAAGTAACATCCAGGCCATGGAGATGAAATATTTGCGTAAGGTGAAAGGAGTAACACGAAGAGACAGAATAAGAAATGAAAAAATACGCGAAGAACTGAATATAGAACCTATCTCAAAAGTTATTGAACAGCAACAGCTCAGGTGGTTCGGGCACCTAGTTCGAATGAGCGATGATAGGCAAGTGAAAAATATATGGGAAGCAAAAGTGCAGGGGAAAAAGAATAGAGGTAGACCTAGGAAAACATGGGACAGTTCGATAGTGAAAGCATTGACCGCGAGAAATATAAGATGGAGTGCGGCAACAAAACTAGCAAAAGACAAAAACCAGTGGAAAAAGTTTGTATATGAATAAGAAATGTAGCGCTGTAGCTACAATTAAGTGTACTGAGTGTATTAACATTACATTTAATATACAGTGTATTAAGTGTACTGAGTTAGAATAAGTGAGATATGTTAAGTGAGATATATAAGTTCCCAAATAGTCTTTGTAAATTATTGTAGTTATGTATACCTTTACACCAACTGGTAGAAAAGGTTTATTGATTATATATATATATATATATGAAAGCTGCACAATTAAAAAAAGTGCAGTTTGATAGTATACAATAATTTATTAGTTTTAATGTTTCTTTAGTTAATAAAAACCAAATAACTTTTGTGTTGTACTTTATTTACCTAAAATTCAAAAACTCGAAATAAAACGTTTGACATTTTAATTATACTCAAAATTATTAGTTTTGTAATAGTACTTTCGTTAACACATATAAACAGCAAGTTTTGAAATTTTGTTTTACTACCGGTGTCAGAAGAAGTGACTACCTACAAATATATAACTTGCTTGAACAATAGGGATTATAAAGGTTTATGCAATTACAACTGCAATATTTAGAAAGTGTTTTTAAAAGTTGCTTGCAAGATCCTTTGGCAACCTCGTTGTCCATAAGAACACACGCTGTAGTCCCAAAGTGAGACGATCAATAAAACAAGGGGCAAAACTGCAATTATTACCTCTTCCCCTTACAAAGCAGGACTAGAAGATGATAAAGAAAACCAGCAAGAAAACTAAAAAACAGGAAAAGAAAAACAAACAAAGAAAAGTTCTTAAAATGGGAAAAACAGTTTTTGAAAGAGAATAAGGAAACATCTGAGGAAAGCAATGATGACTATGACGATACTCCATCTCTTTACTGCAATAGCTTATATCTATGTAGAATCTGTAGAGGGGTGGATAAATTTGTACGGTTTAGTAAATAGGGTTACTGAGGCTGTGCAGAAGTTGAAGATGATGAGTACAATGTTTCATACACTTGATTTTGTTATTCTAACTTGTAGTTCTTTGTATGATTTGAGAGGGTAATATGTTCAACACTTATCAGAAGATATGCAGCATCTCGGCAATCATTCAGATACATTTCTTCCAGAGTAATTGCATACCTACTCTTTCCAAAAATCATCCTATCATACATATACTTAATTCACTTTAATTTACACAAATATAAAGACGTTCTGTAAAATTCCACTTTTGAATTTTAAACATTCCACTTTTCTACTTAATGTTCGCATTGAAGAATAATAGTAGGTATATGCAGCTTTAATAAGTTATCGTAACCACTTGTTCCACAAGGAAATTTAAGTCCTAAACCAGTCATGGCAGTTTCATTGGACAATGGGATTGAATCAGTTGATTTGGCTAATTAACTTTAATCTGATCAGGATTAGAAGCATTTTCAAAATTTCTATTTTTGGATTTCGAGACTACAATCTCATACCTTTTTATAATGTTTTTGAAGCTCACGGGTATTATCATACTATCACTAAAAGTTTTAATTGCATTGTTTGAAATCTCTTGGAAGTTTTCTAAAATTATGCCATTAAAACCATTTCTTTGAGAATTATTATGAAATATCGCATGGATAGCATCTTATTTCAGAATTTTGCTTCCCAAATACAAAATGATGATTACATCAATAAAAATTAGATCCATTGCTGTAGTTAACAAAGTTGGTATTTTTAACCAAGTTTCAATTCTGATTTTTTGGCAACCTATATATAAAATGAAAAGAAAACCACAGATTTGTTCTACTTTTAAAAATGATTGCTGAACAGCATGTTACAATGACAGAAAATAATGTCGGAAATTTTGTTATTCAATTTAAAAAATTAATTGTCAGATTATTTAGATCATGTACTCCATGACATTGGATCCAACCAATTAAAAACGGGCATCGCACATTTCCCAACTCTTTATTATACAGGAACTCTACGAAAATCTACAGTTCCTGTATAATAATTATAGATTATATAAGATAAGAGTTAGGACATGTGGATCCAATGTCAAGAACGACTTGATTTCTCATCCAAGTTTTTTCAACTTCCTGCTTTGTTTGACTTTAATGCTTTTTTGATGTCAATAAATTCTCCAATTTCACACTTTCATAGTTTCTAACACTTAGGAATTAGAAAATTAGGAACACAATTAGGAAATTATTTAAATATAACATTTATTATTCATTAAGACAATAACATCATTCTCTAACACACAAAATATTACGAAACAATTTCTAACGGCTACTATAAATTCCAGCTATCATAACTACCAAAGTACAACTAGCAATCCCAGTATGATTTGAGAGGGTAATATGTTCAACATTTATCAGAAGATACTCAGCATCTCGACAATCTTTCAGATACATTTCTTCCAGGGTAATTGCATACTCTTTCCGAAAATCATTTATGAAACTGATAACTTATATGGATGAAATGTGTTTCTTAAGTATTCGTGCCTGTGTCCATTGCAATTTGCCGAGTTAAAGTCGATGGATTCTGCATCACACCATTCATTAATGTTAGGTACCTAAATTGGGTTTTGACTTGCGAAATGATCCATATTCTACTAAATTCTTGTATACAGGATTTTAAATGTGGGTATAGAGAAGGCTGCTAGCGAACAAAATGCCGCTAGCAATATAGCTGTGCAGCTTCTACAGAATTCTTATTGCACAAAATATAATATTCAACCATATCCCTTTTTTTATTATATTTACTTATTTTTGGGCAAGAAATCAGGATAGCGGAGCATCCTTCGTACCTCATGACACCGATTGCTATGATCACTTGGCCGACCTTACTAATCTGGGGAATCTTGGCCGAATCTGGGAAATTCCACCCCCAGTAGGGATTTTTATCGTGCCAAACATCGCATTGACACGGGATCTACAGTTTTACTTCCTATCCGAGAAGAAGGCATGTTTGTACATCCGTACAAACCGACTTTATTGCAAGAATTATCCGAAGATGACTACGATCGACGTGTTGAATTTTGTAAATTTATGATGGAGCGAATCAACAACAATCCAAATTTTCTTAATAATATTGTTTTTTCTGACGAGACTACGTTTTGTTAAAATGGAAAGTAAATAGGCATAATTGTCGATATTGGGCCGCTGAAAATCCCCATTGGATGATCCAAAATCATACCCAAACACCACAAAAATTAAACGCATGGGTGGGAATTTGTGCAGATCACATAATTGGACCTTTGTTTATTCGTGGTACTCTAACTGGTGACCGTTATTTGCAATTATTGCAACAGCAAATTATTCCAGCTTGCCAAGCAAATCTTGATGATCTTTGGTTTCAACAAGATGGAGCACCGCCCCTCTATCATTTAGATGTACGCCGATATTTAAATGTGGTATTTCCGACCCGTTGGATAGGCAGAAGAGGGTCTGTGGAGTGGCCTCTCCGATCTCCGGATCTTACACCTTGCGATTTCTTCTTCTGGGGCTATTTAAAATCAAAAGTGTATACAAACCGACCCCAGAATCTGACCGAATTAGAGCAACGAATACAAAATGAAGCTGCAGCAATTTCTCCCAGATAGCTCAGAAATTCTTTTCAAGCTTTTCGTGATAGGTTGGGCCACTGCCTTGCAGTTAATGGTGAACATTTTGAACACTTATTGCCATGAAAACCATTTTATTGCTAATTTCGTTTTGTCTTCAAGCCTTATAAGAGACGTACATAATTTTCTGTTCATTTGTTTTATTTTGTTTTTTGTTCATTTGTTTTGTTTTGTACATTATGTAGATGCACATCTGTTTATTTTTGGGCGAGCGCCATTTCGGATGACACGCCTGCTGTTCTCTGATTGGACGAGCGCTATTTTGGAACTTTGGGCTCCATTTTACCACGCCAGCCATGATGGGAAACTGTATTACCGACAAACTGTGCATCGTCAATAGATGGCATCATGAAGGAATACCGACAACTATGTACTACTAGAGGGCGTCATGAAGAAATCTGTATTACCGATTACGGACATTATGCTAATTGTTAATATAGAGGGAGCCAAGGTTTTATATTAATAAATTTACCGATTTCTTAAAATAATTATCGTCATTAATACTTTAATTACATATAATAATTTAAGATAATTAATTCAGCATTAAAATTTTAAATTCAGCTTTAAACGCAAATCACGGACCTACGTGATATAAACGAACCGTCAGTTTTCTATCTTTCTCTATCGTTATAAACTGTATATCTTTTAAAAATTTCTAATATTTACATCGAGAGATTGCTTGATCATATAGTTGATATATTAACTACCTACATATCATTCGCGGTATCGTTTGCTTATCCACCATTTAGAAGGAATTTGAATCGGGTCCTATCACTAATATGCATTATCACCAGAAGAAATCTGTATTATCGACGACCTATGTACTACTACTAGACGGAGTCATGAAGAAATCTGTATTACCTGTATGTACTGATGCTATTAGAGGTCGCATTAAAGAATCTCCTCTCTCGACATGAAGAAATCTGTATTATCGACGACCTAGGTAATGCTAATAGAGGGCGTTATGAAGAAATCTGTATTATCGACGACGACGACAGCTCGATAAAACGTTTAAAACTTTGAATTTGTCATTCTTGAAGTCACCATAATGGATTTCCCGCCCTTGAATTTTATATTTCACATCTGACTAACCACGTGATCAAGACCGCTGTATTCTAATGAAACTTTCTACCCAAAGAGATTATGAAATTTAAAGAAACCAACAATCGTCAATGATATCAACGAGTTTTGCAAGCTCGACTAACCGATATATCTATGTCAGTAGGTACCCTTCGTGAAGGGCTTTCGGATCTCCATGTTAAGAAAATTACGTTAATAAATACACAGAAAAGAACCATTCAAACTTACCTGTTTTGAGTTCGAAGCAGGTATAAAACCGTAAATTTCTAGTGATTTGGAGGTCGAAGCGTGCCTTTTTAAAAGAATGTATATTGCATCAGGGTGTTTCCCTTTTTGTCGTCGTCGAGGGTAAGGTAGAATTTAACTCCAGTTTATTTTGGTACCTTCTACAGTATAGTCGTGTTTTCGTTTTTAAATTTAAAAGATGATTAGTGTATATTCCTTCTTGATGAGAGGTGATTAGGTGTTTTAATTTAAAGTGATATCTGGTATTACAAAGCGCAAATGGTAAGTTATTTTTCTGCATTAGAATTAGTTTTTTCTCTTTTTAAATAGTTAATTCAGCCGTTGATAATAATACATATTAGTGTTAGAAACCAGGCCGATCCCTGAACGTGATTCAAGAGCCTGTGTATTTATTAACGTAATTTTCTTAACATGGAGATCCGAAAGCCCTTCACGAAGGGTAGCTACTGACATAGATATATCGGTTAGTCGAGCTTGCAAAACTCGTTGATATCATTGACGATTGTTGGTTTCTTTAAATTTCATGATCTCTTTGGGTAGAAAGTTTCATTAGAATACAGCGGTCTTGATCACGTGGTTAGTCAGATGTGAAATATAAAATTCAAGGGCGGGAAATCCATTATGGTGACTTCAAGAATGACAAATTCAAAGTTTTAAACGTTTTATCGAGCTGTCGTCGTCGTCGATAATACAGATTTCTTCATGACGCCCTCTATTAGCATTACCTAGGTCGTCGATAATACAGATTTCTTCATGTCGAGAGAGGAGATTCTTTAATGCGACCTCTAATAGCATCAGTACATACAGGTAATACAGATTTCTTCATGACTCCGTCTAGTAGTAGTACATAGGTCGTCGATAATACAGATTTCTTCTGGTGATAATGCATATTAGTGATAGGACCCGATTCAAATTCCTTCTAAATGGTGGATATGCAAACGATACCGCGAACGATATGTAGGTATTTAATATACCAACTATATGATCAAGCAATCTCTCGATGTAAATATTAGAAATTTTTAAAAGATATACAGTTTATAACGATAGAGAAAGATAGCCAACTGACGGTTCGTTTATATCACGTAGGTCCGTGATTTGCGTTTAAAGCTGAATTTAAAATTTTAATGCTGAATTATTATATGTAATTAAAGTATTAATGACGATAATTATTTTAAGAAATCGGTAAATTTATTAATATAAAACCTTGGCTCCCTCTATATTAACAATTAGCAGAACGTCCGTAATCGGTCGTACAATAAAATTTGATACCTTTCTTAAGAAGGGTTGTCAACGGCTGAATGATATCAAAAAACTGTGGTACAAAACGACGGTACCATGAAGTCAAACCTATCAGACTTCTAACTTCAGTCACATTCCGAGGAGGCTGAATATTTACAATGGCCTGAACTTTCTCAGGATCCACATGAATTCCCTTCTGACTAACTACATAACCTAAGTATAGTAGCTCAGGGACACAAAATTTGCACTTATCCGAACTTAAAGTGATACCAGCCAAAGACAATTGTTTAAAAACCTCTGTTAATATTTTAATATGTTTTTTAAAACTATCTGTAACGATGACTATATCGTCCAGATACACCAAAACATATAGTTCCAAAGACGGACCAAGAACATTATCAATGAACCTTTGCCAAGTCGCAGGGGCATTATGTAACCCAAAAGGGATACGAGTAAACGGGAAAAGGCCACGATTGGGGATTGCAAAAGCCGTGTATTTACGGGAATTCTCAGACAAAGGAATTTGCCAATAGGCAGACTTAACATCCAACGATGACAAAAATTTGGCATTTCAAAGTTTATCCAAAGTGGAACTAACATAGGAAATAGGGTAAGCATCCTTCTCAGTCACACGATTAAGACGACGAGAATCTATGCAAAATCTGTAGGTGCCATCTTTCTTTTTGACCATTAGGACTGGGTTGGACCAGCCACTAGAAGACGGTTCAATGACACCTAAGCTCAACATACGATCAAGTTCTTCATCGATAAGACGTTGCATAAACGGACTAACCGGATAATATCTCTGCTTAATCGGTTCAGAAGTTGTACTAATAACATGCTCAACCCTAGACGTACAACCTAACATCTCACGTGGAAGTGCTTTACTCATTCAAAATTTTCTCTAACTCAAATTTTTGTTCAAAAGTAAGTGTAGAATTACTAAGAGGCATAACCTCGATAGATTCCAGTTCAACAGACGAATTATCAGAATCTTTTACAAATCGCCAACTGCCTTGTCTCAAATTGGGAGCAATACCCATAAGGTTCCAAAAGTCAATACCCAAAATCAAAGTCTGTGGAAGATCCGGAACTACCAAAATAGAAATAATATGCATTCGATCATGAAGTTGGATCGGTACATCAACTTGACCAATGCTCTTCACAGTTTGACCATTTGCTACGCGACAATCATTCGCTCCAAACTTAGATAAACCAGCACCAAAACCAAAACTACATAAAACCGACCAACCTGGTTTACCAACTATAGTCCTAGAAGCACCGGAATCTAAAAGACCTAACAAATCATGACCCAAAACTTTTATAGACAAATACGGGCGTTACAATACAAATTATCCATAGCTACTAAATAAGTCCCTAGCGGTTCATTAGGACCTTCAGTCCTCCTACGAATTTCTTGTAAAAGCTTATCATCATAATCTAAAGGGAGATATTCCTCTTTTAAAAGTTTAACCAGAGTCCCAATCAGATACTTCATTTCTTCTAGACCTATAAAACAAAAGTGCTTGGTCTTTAAAAAGATCCAAAGCAGATGCAAATAACTGGTTCTTTGATACATTCCGAGCAATAGACAACTCATCCACTTGTTGCAAAAAAGCATTTAAAGAAATCTTAGATTCATGACCTGCAAATTTATCAAGTCCCCATTTAAAGACTGGTACAGATTATTATAATTTGTTTTACGTGGGGTACCCGTATCAACTTACCCCCAGGTTCCTTCCAAGAGGAAGTGATTGGGATACGTCCAATCAGCGCGCAATTGCTCCCAGTCTGCTCACTGGTCGGAGCGAGGTTGCCTATACACCCTCTACTAGCTATCCAGACTAGTACCGGAGCGATTGACTTAACACGTGCTCACCCGCCGGCACCCTCCCGTCCTCTTTCATACGGGGCTAAGTACCTCGTCCAGCAATAGGACTATTCCCCCAACTTAACTTAGTTGAATAGAGAGAGCCCTCCAGTCCTCTTTCATACCTTCATAAGCTCCTCCCCGAGACAGGGGTTGGGACCACTGCCCGATCGAATCCAACCTCAATTGTGGCAGGACTTGGTTTTTAAATGGTTTTGCCACCCCGATCTACCAAATTATAGGCTTGGTGGGCCCTCGACAGAGCTTCGTTTAAGTCTACACGTTCCCAGTGTGTACCCGTTAAGGTGAAGTTGTCTTGATTGTGAGAGGCTATGTATTCGCTTCAACTCTCCTTAACTGTAATGACTTTCAGAGCTTCTCCCAACCGCTGTACCCGGCTGCAGTCCGGATCATAGGGTGGTCGGGATAGCTCCTAAGCACATTTACCTGGCGGCATGCAGTTTCCCATCTGCCCGGGATAAACCTCACTTCGATTCTCCTCACTTAGGATTCACCCAAACAGCGGGTTCCTTTGATGACCATAAATGACCTCGGTCAAACAGCGGGTTTCATTGGTAACCATAAATGACCTTATCCAAGGCGAGATTCGGATCCGCCCACACCGGTATCATATACCAGGGCTCCCCCTGATCGGTATGAGTAACCGTCGAGAATTCTCACGAATTTCTCTACCACACACTTGACCTGACAGCTTCATCCATTACCCAGTTTCCAAGGAAACAAGGATAGGGTAGAAGACAGCCAGTTTTATGGGTGAACGTCGTGTGGTCTCCCGAACACCCAAACAAGACTGGTACAGACTTCGGCTGACCACATTGAGGATCAGGAGCAGCAAGTGTAGAAGAAGCTGCTGGGTTGCCCGCAGGAGAATTAACAATAGCTTCCCCAACGCTTAAACCTAACCCTAACTGAATAGCTACTTCAACAGTTAGCTTTATCATGAATATCGCTCATTAATCCAAGAATCGATTGAATGAACTCGACCCGCTTTAATGCAGAAGCCTCATCTTTGGCTTTCATGGCCGCAGCCCTACCTAATAGGTGACTTAACCTACTTTGCAATTTTTTATACGGATTAGAATCTATACTATCATCAAATGACTCCAAAGCCGTATTAAGTTCAATAAGAGCTGTAGAAATAGCATCTGAATCTTCTTCAAAAGTAAACGGATGAGCTGGTAACTCAAGTACGGACTGATCTTGTTCCATTTTTATTAACTGTCGAAGAGACTTTCGTATACTATCAACATTAGAGTCTGGAAGACCTCTAATAGCTAACTCATAAGATAGTTCTGATTTACTTAACCTATCTATATGAATCTTCCGTTCCATAATGAACTAATTAATAATCAAAGCTAACAAAACAAATAACCAATTTATAATAAGATTAATAATCAATACTAATCAAATAACTTGTAACAAGAATACAACAAATTACAAAATCAATCCTGGAGTTGGTTCTTTATCCTAAATTACTAAATACTTAATCTATCAGGCAAACTATATTCCCCAAAAATATCCTAACATGCAAGAACAACAAGTGGTTTTAACAAAGTGGAATTTCCAACAAAAGGCCCCACGTTGGGCGCCAATTTCCTATAACCTACAGAAACACAAAGACTATTTTTATATAGATAAATACCTAACCTACCAAAATATAGCTGTGCTGGAAGTATCAGCTTGATCTAAATAACACTGTTTTAGTTTTTTTGCCGGCTAACCCCAATAAGTCGAAGAGGGGCGGGGTAATACAAGATATAAAAGATAAAAAAAACAAGCGCCGCTTCGTTTAAAAACAATGCTTATTACTAAAGCTTCAAGCTTATCAGATAAACGAAGAAATAGATCTTCTACTAAAATATGGGCAACTTCCACAATTTTGGTCGTACAGTGCATATATACTTACAATTGACGAGCTGGAAAGCAATATTATAATTACACAAATAAATAAATAATAAATAAATAAAACACACGTAGTGAAATGTAAACTTAAGTGTGGCTTTATTGAAATTGTAATTATTGTGCTGATCAAAAATTTTAATGTCTAATAAAAAAAATGAATGAATGGTGATTTGTATCACAGCAGGTTGTAAACTTAAAAACTACCCTAGGACAATTTCACTACTCGAGATCTCATGTTAACTAGTTTTTAAAATTAACATGCATGAATAAATTGTATACACGTTTAATAAATATATATAAACATAAATAGAATGACACAGAATACATACAATTTTAGACAAACATCCCACCATTCGAAGACCCACGGCTGTTTTAGTATAATTTAAAGCCTTGCTTAGGGGTTTTCGCTTCACCCTTCGATATTTTGTTGTTTTGTTACGACCCGGTACATATATAGATGCAGGCACGGACCCAAAGGGGAAGAACCTTCTAATTAAACCCACGGTCAGAGGGGCAGGAACAGGAATAAAAGACAACGAGCAACAAAACCCAAAAGAAAAGACCTACAATGAAATCACCCTGTATATTGTATTAATTTTTAAATATTTGAAGAATTTTACCTTTCTATAAACTGAAAGGTCTTTTACAATACAATACCCTCAAGGTAACTGATAGGGAAATATTACCTAAAATAGAAAGACATTTTGTGAGACTTTAGCGCATGGAAATGAAATGAAAAGAATTTACTAAAATGGTTAGCACCAGAACGTAATCCGTCTAATTTGACGGATAGGTAGGATAGGTAATATAAGAAGCCAGAACAAAATTTCATCACTAACTGTTTGCCAGAACGAAAAAAGTATGCTTATATTTTAGGGAGTAGTACAATTCATAAATGGTCCATTGCTCTTTCCTCTGTACCTTTGACATAGTTCTTCATTGTTTTTTTTTCGTTTAGGGTGTTTTAAACGATTCAAAATCTTAGAAGTCCTATTATCCTGCCAAGATTACGAAGAAGCCGACACCAAAATTGTTCATCATATTTGTAATATAGATGACAAAGCAAATATTGTTATTCGATGCTCTGATACAGATGTTCTTATTATCATGCTCGGCAATATGGATCACTTACAAAATGAAGATTTAAATATTTGGATGAATATTAGTACAGGCAATAACCAACGTTATATTAGCGTATCAAAAATATACAATAAAATTGGGCCAGATATTTGCAAAAGTTTACCAGCATATCAGGCCTTTACTGGATGTGATTACAATCCTGCATTTTATAGAAAAGGAAAAATTCATCCATTTAAACTACTAATGAAATCGAAAATTTCATTTATCAACCTTACTAATGCTAACGACGATATAACGTATAATGAAATTGTTTCAACAATAGAAAAGTTTGTATGCCAAGTATATAAAATAAAAAATTGCGACGACACAAATAGCTGAAGATCTGAACTGTTCAGGAAAAATATTTTACCGCTGAAAAGATCGATGAACCATTTGAAAATACAGTAATAAAATTTGATGGATGTGATTTGCCACCTTGTAAAGCTGAACTGCATCAACACATATTAAGAACTAAATATATTACAAGCATTTGGAGGAATGCACATCTGAAGATGCCAACAATTTTTAGTCCAGAAGCAATGGATGGGTGTTAAATGATGGCCAGTATGATTTTAAATGGTTCGAGGGAGATCAATTGCCACCCACAGTAAGTGACGCGATCGCCAACGACAACATCGAGATCGAAGCGGATGATCCAGTGTCGATGGTAAATGTTTATCATGATGAATTATTGATATATACGAGATATAATAAGAGTTATTATCAATCATTTTTACAGATGATGACATATTAATACCTCAAATCGATTAAATAGAGGATTCAAACGATTGCATGCTTATTGATAATAACGACAATTAGGATGATGATTAAAGACGTGCATTTTAGGTGACCTCGCCCGAAAAAAACCCTTGATTACCTCATCGCTACAAGTTATAAAACGTATAGTTTACAAATACGAAAGTTCTTATATAAAACTTATTACGCCACTGACAATTTCTTTAATTGACGTTGTTTATTTAAAATAGACCCTTTTTCACTTTATGTTTTTGCGGCAAGGATACTCCAAACCCACCATTTTCAACCACCCGCTGGTGTTATATTGCAGTACTGCAGTTTAAATTGCTTCGCTCCATTGACATAGTGGTTTTATGCTTTACTAAAATGCACGTCTCTGATGATGATCAAGTTGATGAAGAAGATGAATAAAAAAAATTAATAATTTTTGATACATTAAATAAACATGTTTTTAAATTTCTACAATAAATGTTTTGTTAAATTTTATATATCTAGCCCGTTTTACTCTCCATATACGTTCTCTCTCTAACCCGCAGGCCGCTATATAACTGTCTGGCTCGCACTCGTATGGGAACGTTTTTCGTTCTGGCAGACAGTTGGTGATGGAATGTTGTTCTGGCTTCTTATATTATCTATCCTACATATATTTTAATTATTCTGTCCAGATTTCGAGACTGTTAAAATAACAAAAATGAAACTTTTTTAAATACACATTTACCGCGTTCTGGCAACATTTAGGAGGGGTGGAAATGTTCTGGCAATAATTTTTATAAATAAAGTACACTATCGAAAGTAACCTCCTGAAATTTCATGACTGTTACTTTAAATAAATTGAATCTTATTTTTCACCCTCTTAGTAATGTTGGGGTGGTATAACCCGGCCGCAGGGGGCTGCCAGAATTGACTTTTAGTGTTCAGCAGGTATATAAGATTTAGTACCAAAATTTTCACGACTGTTGAAATGACAACTGGAAATATGTTGCTGGCTCTTGGTCTATTAGATATTCATATAATGTCAAGCACATCAGCAGCTCAAACTATAGAAAAATTGTGTAAAACGTTTGCAATAGTAGGCTTACCGAATGAGCTGGTCAGTGACAACCTGGCCTTATACGTCAAATGAATTTACAGAATTTTTACAAGCTAATGATATTACACCCATTAAAAGTCCTCCATACCATCCTCAGTCTAATGGCATAGCTGAAAGGAGCGTGCAAACGGTCAAAAAGGCTTTAGAAAAGCAGTTGAAAAATTCAAAACTAAAACTGTCAGCAGAACAGAAAATTCAAAACTTTTTATTTTTATACCGTAATACACCAAATGTAACAGGAATGACACCTAATGAAATTATTTTTAAGCAAAAACCTAGGACTAGATTTGATATTTTAAAACCTGGGTCTATCATCAACAAGAAAAATAGCATAGAGTTAAAGAATAGAATATTGTATAACGTAGGACAAAAAGTGCTATGTAAAGATTTACAAGGTGAAAAGAAATGGATAATAGGAACAATAGTAAAAGTTTTAAGTAATGTAACTTACTTGGTCAAAATAAACGAAGATGTTAAGCAATTTCATGCGGATGCCTTAAGACCCTGCTATTTAGATGTACGATATCCTACTGCAGTTCAATCGGAAAAGAGTACATTAGCTACACCTGGACGGATTATTGAAAACACAAGTACTGAAGGGTCAAAGAGTGAAACCGATGATGTTGAGAATGAAGATGAAAGTAATAGTAATACTCAAAATAAAGAAAATACTAAAAATAAAGAAAATACAGATATAGACATTACTGTAGATATACCTACTGATATAAAAGAAACTCAGTTACGTAGGTCTACTAGAATTAAAAAGCCAATCGTGCGTTTAAATCTTTTTTCGTTGACCGTTTGTTAATGTCAATATTAATGAATGATTTTTTCTAAAAAAGGATGTATTAATGGACGTCATTAATACACTCTTTTTTATTAAGTAATTGTTTTGTGAAAAAAGGATGCATTAATGGACCTCATTAATACACTCTTTTTCATTAATAAACCCGTTTGTGATTTTGACGTTTTGATGATGTTTTACTATAGGCAACTAGATATACGCACAAGTTTGGATTCGGTATTATTTGAAATTTTCTATCTTAAAATCGAAGAATTTTACGGTCAACGAAAAACTGTTGTAATCAATTCGTTTGTTAATGAGCAACTAATGATCTCAACTATTAAAGGCACTCACTCCCTATCGCTCGTTCGTGCTTTAAACAGTTTCGATCATTAATCGCTTTCATTAACAAACTAATTTATTAAATAACTATAATTGTATTATTTTAATTTGCATTAATGTTATTAAATAGTAATTTCTGTTTTGTAATTTATCTTTAGAGGGAAAGAAATGTTGTATATTTATATTATTAACATAGTTGCTTAAGAAAACATAATAATAATTATGTCAGTTACAAAGTCTTGTCTTGTCAGTCTTGTATTTATGTATTAATAAATATTGTACTAGAAAAACCCAGTATGTCTGTTTGTTTTTATTAATGTATCAGTAAAGATACAACAAGGCGGTACTGTCTCGTTTTCATCCATCTCAAAGTTCTGCACCGTTTTTCACGGTTTTTCACAAATTGATTACGAAAACAAAATTTTACTATAGCAACCATCCCGCAGCTCTCTTGCAATACATTTTGGTCAAAAATTTATAAATTTTATTTTAATGTTTTTTTGCAACACTAATGTTTTTACACTGTTACAATGGCCATATAAACTCGTCTGTTATTTTCCATTTAAAATTACGGTTTCTCTATAAGATACGTCGTTAATAACAACGTTATCTTATAGCGTTATAAAATACGCTGCTGCATAGTATTTAAGTAACATTTTATTTATAGTAAAAAGTACAATTATTGAATTGGAATCTGTGATCACTACTTGAGCTAGAACTGTCATATTGCTCCCTATTGCTTTTGTTTGTAACTTCTTTGACTTCTGCTGTTACATCCCGTGTAGACTTTGGACTCGACGTTCTACTGACTTCTGCTGTTACATCCAATGTAAACTTTGGACTCGAGGTTGAATCACCGAAAACGTTTCTGGCAGTCTTTGCTTTTTCTTCAAATGATTCTTGTATATAAGACTCTGCCACGTTCGAAGATGCCCATCCTCCATGTCTCTCCAAAGAAGTTATATCTGCACCTACATTACAATTTAAATTACTTTTTATTCTTTATTTCAATGTTTATTTGAATTAAATCGGGGTTGAGCTTCAAAAATTGTCAAAATTTGCTAAATTAGCAATGTTAATTATCCTGCTAATAATTCACAACACTACCTATACAATACCTGCGTTAACCAAGAGAGTCGCCGAACTGCGACGAAAAGAATGCCCAGTGTAACTTGTTGGATTTTCCAGCTTAAGAAAAGTTGCAATCTTTTTAGGAATCGCTCCAAAGGTGTTAATTCCTACATTTTGGCGGCTACACCTGCCCTTTTGATAATGCAAAAAAAACCTTAGAGGTGAGTTTGCAGGGCGCAAAGCAACATAACGCCGATACGGGTCGATGGTGTTCACTCCAAAACCTTCATTAGTTATACAGAACCTTCTTTCTTTATATGTTTTAGTATCAGAATTAATAACATTCAGTTTATCACCACAATCCTGTATATCATCAAATTTCAAAGCACACAATTCAGCTTTTCTGCAGGCCCCAGAAATTCCGAAGATCAACCCAACCTATACAAAGGCATACAATGTATATAAGAATAGTACAATTATTATTACTTACCTTCATAAATAAATATTCTCCGTCTTCCGCTTGTTTTAAAAATGTTTCGATTTGTTCTCGTGTCAAGACGTTAGATTTTTAGCACTATAACCAACATTTAATTTTTTTAAATAAGGAATAACAGCACCAAACTTTTCAATATCTGTGTTTTCTTTAGCGTTCAGAGTGGCTTTTAACATCGAATATTCTGGCCATAAGGAAGCAGGTGACAGCTTTTGCGACTGTAAACACAATATCAGTTAGCTTTTCAAAAAAAATTGTGTGCACACTTACCCTCATATCAAGAAAGGCCAAAATAACATCTTCAGTTACTTCCTGGATGCCTTTTCTATTCTTCCATTCGTTAAACGAAACATACACTTTTTCGTACGCACTTTTAGACTTTGTAGGCAACAGATTGGCCCGCAATTCTTTTCCCTTTTCTTGTATTTCTTTTGGAACGTTTTCCGACATTTCAACGACGAAAAATTTGTTGTTTCAAAATTTGTTGATATTGTTGCCGTAGTACTCGCGGCAATCTTCGCATTTTGTGTAGGTATTTTGCGAAATGTCAAGATGACAGTTTTCGAATAATAGCTATTATAATGCAATCGGACATAAAAAAAATTTAATTTTTGCTTTATTAAAATTTGGAGAAGTATTAGTGTTGCAAAAAATCTTAAAGACAACACGAGTTTTATAGGTAAAAAATCTCGGTCTATTAAATTCTCGCTTCCTGCGGTCGCTCGAATTTAAACTACAACCTCGATTTTTAAACTGTCTATAAAACTCTTGTTGTCTTAATAGCTATTAATTTAATTACCCGCGATTTTGGATAATATATATTATTTCATTTCGTATTTCAAACAATTTTTTATATACTACAATTAGTAAAATAAGGTATATCTTTATCTCCGTTGTCAATGACACTGGAGTTCAAGACGTTCTTGATCTCCGTTGTTGTTGGCAACGTAAAAATCATTCGATGTTGCATAACAGCCACACGTGACATGCTACTTTGTTATCTCCTTGGTTACGCGTATGATGACACAGATAAGGAAACTTGCTTCATTATACAATAAATTTGGATACATTTTATAAGGCAGAAATTAGGATTGAAATACGAAATAAAATAAAACAACTTATGCAATACGGAGGTCAAGCTTCTTTAAATCCTCGAAGATGTTATAACGCCTCGGCTAGCGCCTCGACGTTATACATCTTCTCGGATTTAAAGTATCGCTTGATCTCCTAATTACATAATATATATTATGTAATTAGGAGATCAAGCGATACTTTAAATCCGAGAAGATCTATTATAACGTTGAGGTTAGACGCGGAAGAATAGAAAGTATATGTTTGAGGTATAATATAAGAAAAACCAGTCTGTAAATATTTAGTATATTATTATGGGAGTTACATAAGACGGTTTATTGTAGGACGAGTTTGGGACACGACGAGAGAAGTGTTTCAAAGGAACGAGTGTTACAATACGTCTTACAAAACAAATACAACCCATAATTCACTATTTTTCTACTTTGCATTATTAATTTTATAGAAATTTGTAAATTCGAGCTATTAAAAACGTTACATTACAATCTAGTCATGTTTGCATGTACTTAATAATATGTGGTAACGCTATCGACATTTTGTGAGGTTAAAATGTTTTTATACGCCTATAAAACATTTTACAACGCCTGTTAACATATTTTGTCTAAGAAATTAGAATCTCTAGTTATGCCACTGACCAAAAAACCATTAAACATTTAATCAATCTAAAAAGCCTCCCGACTACTTTAATAAAAGATGAAACTTTCGTCATCATCCTAATTCGTCAAAATAAACTAATAAATTGCTCACTATAAAAAAAAGAAAACAAAATTATCTCAAGTAACATTTAAATTCAACTACTGCAAGAGCTGAAAGAAGCTGACCATTTACAGAAACGTACATCTGTCGATAAAGTTTTAGAGCAACAATCAATCCTGAATTTTGCAAGAAAATTATTTTCAGTCCTGAAGCCAATTTTCATATGCAAATGTTAAAAGTGTGGCCTTTGTTTCAAAAGCTTTTTAGTTTTCACTGCTGGCGACACTGTTTTAGTATAGTACATCTAGTTTCTTGTTATGTAGTTGGTACTTCTTCAAAACTGTTGCAAAAGCACTGCTCAGTCTTGTTCGATAACACCATAATGTTATTAAAATATTAACAATAATAATTTAATAATAATTATATTCATAGATAAATCGTAAATTAACATCTAGATTTTTATATTTTATGAACAGCATCCTAATGACCGTTGGTCACTTCATCTAGTTTGCTTTTCAGTCTATACAGTCCAGAAAAGTAGGTGACTATTATATTAAATCCGAAAATTTCTGCTGCTTTTTACGAAATACTATTGAAATTTGCCCATATTTATATGGCATATATTATTATTTAAGTTCCTCTTTGTTTATTACAGGTTCTGCTTGTGTTGTAAAAATATTGATGCAATGAATATTGAAGAGATAACCATAATCAAAGATGAAGCAGATATCAAACTAGAATTAGAAATAATAGAAAACTTTGAAAAGTGTACCAACAACAATGATATTACAACTTTCAAGAGTGAAGAGCAAAAGTTCAGTAACATCACCATTCCGCAAGATCATGAACAAATTACTGATAACCAATTTTACAAATTCAACCTTTACCAGAAAGCTAAATTTCAGAAACACATGCTCACCTACAAAATTGAAAAGCAATTTCAGTGTATCGTATGTGGTTATAAATCTACAAGAAAAGATAATCTAAAAACACACATACTTGAGCACAGTGATAAGAAGTTGTTTGAATGTAATGAATGTGATTATAAATGTTCAGGAAAGACTAGTCTCCAAATACACATGCTTGCTCATAGCGACAAGAAACCATTTCTATGTAATGTCTGTAATTATAAGTGTTCACAAAAAAATTACTTAAAAGTACACATGCTTACCCATAGTAGTAAGAAACCATTTGGATGTAATATGTGTGATTATAAATGTAAGAAGAAGAGTAGTCTTCAAATACACATGCTCACTCATACTGGTGAGAAACGATTTCTATGTAATGTATGTGATTATAAATGTTCGATGAAGCGTAGACTTCAAATACATATGTTTACTCATAGTGGCGAGAAACCAGTTGAATGTAATATATGTGATTATAAATGTATACAAAAAAGTAATCTCAAACTACACATGCGTGTTCATAGTGGTGAAAAACCATTTGAGTGTAATATATGTGACTACAAATGTTCATGGAAGAATAATCTCAAAATACATATGCTAACACATACCGGTAAAAAACTATTTAAATGTAATTTATGTGATTACAAATGTTCAGCGAAGACTAGTCTCCAAGTTCACATGTATACTCATAGTGGTGAGAAGCCATTTAAATGTAATATATGTGATTATAAATGTACCGTGAAGAGAAATCTTAAGAGACACATGCTCACACATAGTGGAGAAAAACCATTTGAATGTAATGTATGTGATTATAAATCTTCAGATAAACGTAATCTTAATACTCACATGTTTATACATAGCGGTGACAAGCCATTTAAATGTAATTTATGTGATTATAAATGTTCAGTGAAGAGTAGCCTCACAAGGCACTCACTTGTGCATAAAGGTGGGAAATTATTTAACCTTTTAAGTGATTCATCATTGCCACTAGTGTAAATATTATGGGTGTGTATATTTGTCGTTACTATTAAAAAAACCAATAAATTCAATATGCATTCATAATATATATGCTTCTAAAAGTACTAAAAGAACTTCTAATAAATGTAAATAAATAAGTTCAAATATATAAGGTAGTCGTTATTATTATTATATATGTCTATGAACTGCAGCAACGGCAAGCAATTTTAACAGATATTAATTTTATATTTGTGTTTAATATTCCTATCAACATGTTTACTAAAGTGATATTATAATAATACATATTGCAACATATCCATTATATTTTACCACATAATTACTTTCCACAAAATTTTGCTATGGTGAAGATCGATGTTTGATGTGTCCCAATCTTTTGCAAGGAGGGCAATGGGGCAGTACCCTCCCACAATTTATTAATTTAACATAATTAATTTTTGTTTAAGATTATAATATATATCATTTATTAAAATTATTTATTTAGGTATAAAATTTTTGAAAGTAGGATTAATTAGATGATAGAGGTCAGTATGCGTTTCACCTGCTTATTGCACATTTATTTGTTTTAGTACCCTATGCTACTAAAAGGTATCATAGAATTTCAGTATTACTTACCTATAATAAAGTAGAAAATCTAAAAAATATATTATTTTGTAAGGAACAAATCGTTCCAATTCTCCTAAAATCACATCACTTCGTTTCAATAAATTGTATTAAAAATGAAATAAGGTAACCCAGCAAACACAGAGATTCCGGCCAGAGTCTGGTTATATGCTGGCACCTGGTGAATCAGATGAATCCTAACCTAGAACTGCTAGAATTGTTATTGTTGGATTTTGTGTTGTGCGTCGCCTGCTCTGTTATAAAAAATAAAGTGATTATTTACCGATTGTTTGATAATATTAATTACATTAACTGAATGAATATGATTGAAAATTATAGAATTTTTACATGAGGTATTTCATGAACTATATTTACCTATTATTAATTAAATTCCCTGTACTGGATCAATACAGGACAATTACTGATATGCAGTACTTGATATATGCTATAAGTATATTGGTCTAGTAAACATTTCTTGCAATGGAAACATAATGGCTGTATGCTGAACAAAAAAACTAAAACCTGTAGGTACCGTACCAGATTCAGCCCTGTTTAAGGCCGGTGTCTCCTATACGTTCAGGCTCTATACTATTTGCCTGTGCTTCTAACAGAGCAGGATCATGTCAGTATCTGGCCAGTATTAAAATGTTTGTTGGGAATGCAATTTTTCAACATTACATTTGATTCAGTAAGCATGCCAATGCCACTATGATTTATTATCAATTCAAGTGAAATAAAGGACTTAGTCGCTTTTTCTATAGAAAATAATGCATTTTTTAAATTTCTACTTTATTATTATAAGTAATATTGAAATTCTGTTATACTTTATAATGGTTTTGTGACAAGAAACAACAATAGGAAATGTTCATTTTGTCATAACATTAGTAATAAAAAAATCTTTCCTCTATATAATAATAATTATAAATATTCAGACAATCAAAAACAAAACAAAAATAGTATTTATTAACAAATAAATAATCATTAATCAATTAAAAGTAATTTATTTAGACATTTCAAATGCAAACTTTATCATTTAAATTTTACTGCTAATATTTAGCAGAGCTGGGAAACCTCAAAGTTTTTGGAAGGGTTCGGTTCCAGTAAAAAAATTTATCTTAAGTTCTAGAGTTCTGGTTTTGTAATTTTAATGAGGTTCTCGGGGGTTTAGTTTTCTAGCTCTGTAACCTATACATCACATTTATTTTGATTATTGTCTTTTATGTTTATTTCTAATATTTTCCTTTTAAGACATTTATGTATTTACTTAAAATTGATTACCTTCTATACTCTACTAATGAGTGTAATATAAACTTTATACTATTTATAAAACATCAAACAAAAACATATACTAGCTCAACGTAAAAATCGTAAAACGGTCCTTCTCTTTGTAACTTAATATTCGTTCTATTATTATAATGCGTGTTTAACTCTACCTATTTAATAATATACATATATTTTGTATTTATTAGGCAGTATGTTTATATCCTAATGCACAAGTTAATATAATACACATATTAATACACAAAACAATTATAATATTGCAGGCTTAAATCATACCCAAATATTAGTAAAGGTAAAAACACCAAAAAAAACTTTACTTGAGTTAATATGATTTTATATAAGAGTAGATTGTGGTTATGTGGTTGTGACATACAAACTGCTTTTTTTTGTTATGTATACTTGGTAATTAATTCTTTACAAAGTCACAGTGCTTGGGTTTCTCCAGGTGCTACAAGTTTGTAGTACTTGAGCGAGAGAAAGAAAAAGCCCAATGCAATAATTTACCAAACTGGTAATCTTAAGCTGTTTTCTTCTCGGATAAAAGGAAGTAAAACTATAGGCCCAAGTCAACACAATGTTTGGAACGTTAAAGTTCCTTATTGAGGGTTGAAACTAGTATTGCCAAGGAAAGATGTCTACTTTCCATATTCTCGTATCTTAAGAAATACCTAGGTACTGTGGTGATTAGCTTGCCTTGGATAGCAGTCTTAGTATCCAAGGTAACAATAACTAAACAACGAATAATTCAATACTTTTCATATACGTTTTTGTTAAATATACTAATTTGAGCTAATATTTTCACATTATTTGAAAATTCTAAATCATTTAGTTCCGTTACAACAAAAATGAACCCGATATCTGCCTTTGAAGATCTAAGTCTTGATTCTTATAGACTTCTTTTTAAACATCCCCGAATTTGTTTATCAAAATGAACAATCGCATTTTCGGCTGTTTTGATCTATAAAGTGTCCGTAGACGAGTCGCAATAATTTAAATGTGATAAAACCAGCTATTAACCTATCACACAACATCTTTTTAATGTCTGTCGATAATTATACGAATATTATAAAAATCTTTTTTGATCAGAGTGTAAATATGTGACTTAAATCGCAATTTTCTATCTAATATTAAACCTAAAGTTTTAATTTCCTCATGAATTTCCACTTTTACACTGTTTATTTCTAATTTAATGTCGTTTATCAACTTCATTTATATTGCCTTGAATTTTTCGGAGTTTAATTTTAATGAATGGTTGGAAGAGGTATTAGACCACTGAAAAAAGTAATATAATTGCGTATCATCGGCGTAGAAATGAGAGTTGACATGTTGAAGGTATGTGCGAGAATTAGAAGTATAAATAACAACGGGCTTAATATGGAACCTCGAGGAACTCCTGATTTTAAAGATAACGATTGCGACGTATTGTTTATTATAACTTTTAACTATTAGATAACTTTTAAACAATTCAAAGGCTTGTGTAGAAAGACCTATAAAATGCAAGAAAGCCAGTAATACCGTAAACCGTGATTGACCTTATCGAATGCTTTTGAGAAATCTAATAGTACAAGAACGGTTTCTAATTTTTATATCATAAACTGTAATAATATCGTCTGTTATCTTAGTCAGAGCCGTAGTGCAACTAGGTCCTTGTCTAAACCCAGACTGTGTATCGAGAAGTACATTATTCTTTTCTACGTAATTGTGTAATTGATTTTTGATGATTTTTTTAAACTTTGGATAAAATTGGTAACATAGAAATTGGACGTGGCTCTTTAAAATCTTCTGGATTTTCTTTAAATTGTAATGCTTGAAGTTGCTGAAAGTTAAATATAGCAAGTAATAAATAATGTGTTAAAACTGCGTGGCAGCAAAACGATTACAATAAATCTTCGTTACAAAATGGTGTTTTAAATTAAATCGTCGAAACAGAAGTATTAATAGTTTTATTAATGGCTGATATGAGACCTTGTTCCGTTTGTTCGATTAACAGAATGTCATCTAGATAGACAACCAGCATCACATTTTGTTCTCCGAGAAGTTTTATTACAGGTTTTAGTAATTTCGTGAAAATATAGGGAGCCATATTTAATCCAAAGGGTAAACAGTTAAAATAATAATATTCATTATTAAATGCAAAACATAAGTACTTTTTGTTTGATTGAGCTATAGGTATAAGATAGTAAGCATCTTGCAGATCGACGTTTGCCAAAAAACAACTTGCCTCGATGGTTTTACGCGAAGAGTAATTTAAGTAAGGAATAATGTTATATTTCCTATGCGTTGTGATAGAATGCTGGACGTTACAAATTAATTGTGCAGCATCGGCTAAGATGGATAAGGTGAGTTTCATCTCTTGTTTGTCTTCCATTTTGAGAATTCTATTCATGTGAGTTCCCAATGCTGCTAAAGCGTGTCCCGTTTACTGTTGTAAATTCTTCATAAATTTATCCTGTCTTAGCGCTTTCGCGTCTAGGCAGGTAATAACTTCCTCATTTAATATGGCAGGTATTAACCGCGGGCAATTGTTAAAAATAGGGTACCTGTCTTCAATCTTTTCGCGCTGTTCTTTAGATAACCCTTCTGTCAAGTAGCCACTCCATCGTCTTGCCACCTGTTCATGTAATGTACTGGGTGATTTTTTAAATTTCTGATCTAGAAAGCCATGACATAATTTTAAAACAAAAGATGCGGAAAACGTAGGGCGTAGTTTGAATCGTTCGATTTGTCACAACTGTCAGATTTCAAAAATGTTGACATAAACATAACCTACTCCAGTGTTGTTCTCGCTTCTCGCGAATAGCAGTGTGATCAACGCTACGCCCTACGTTTCGGTGACCTTCGATACGGCGTAAAAATCACGACTTACTAGATCAGAAATTTAAAAAATCACCCGGTACTAATAAGTTTGTTCGAATTGTCTACATCAACTCCCAAAAGGTCATAAATTTCATCTTCCTTTTGTTTCATATTATCCGCATCATTATTTGTCGGTTGCTGATATGTCAAAGGATCATCCTGTTGTTCAGTTGGCTCAAAAGAATTCTCGTCTAACGCAAGTTGTAATTCCTCATGGGGAATCGCAGAGCCTTCATTTCCCAGCAGGGCTAAAAACAAAATACAACCTATAATCTCTGTAGTATAACGACTACTTAGGCGTTTAATGTGAACTATAACGAGTTCATCATAATTATCATAAACTGACAATTTTAATTAAAAAGAGAGTTTAAGAGAAGGACGCACGAGGTACAAATAAACTATTACAAGTTTATCGTAAAAAAAACTCAACTATAACGAGTTCAGCGACTTCTCTCACTCACTCAAGAAAATATCCTTCAGGAAATTTCGAAGAATAAAATAACAAGAATTTTGAATTGAATGGTTTATAAGGCCGCAGTCTCACTGCAGCCACTACCACCCACCACCACCCACTACCATCGACCACCACCAATTAAAATAATCCCGTGCGGTCCCACTGAAGCAAGTAGTGACCACCAGTATCATGTAAAATTTTAAATTTCGCGCTTGTTTTATGTTTATCTCTGAAATAGATATATTGCCAACTTAGCAAGCACTGTTATTATTATTATTTCCTATTAAATGAGGTTATGTGCATTGTTTGTTTACTATTGCCGCGTTGTATTTAAAGTAATAATAAACCAAATTATTGCAAAAATATGACATTATCAGATGAGTCAGCTAGCGAGGAAGTTATAATCATGTGCTATGGTACATGTGGAATCAAGTGTAAAAATCACGAAATATGTGGGTACGGGAAATCTTTCTTCATAGGGTGCAGTTGGGAGAATTTTATCAATAAATAATTAGTGCCCCAGCGGCCCAGTCCCAGCTTATAAACAAACGAAGAAAAACTTTGTTTTGAAAAGTTTTCACTACCAATTACCGAAAATGAAAAACCTATAAACAGGAAATTCAAATTTTTAGTGTTTATTTTCATCAAGTCCACTAGCGCATGCGCATTGTCAACCACCGCTGACCACCAACCACCAAAATTCGAACACGTCGGAAATTTCAAACTGGTGGTCACCGTTTGATGGTAGTAGGTGGCTAACAGTGGCTTAGTGGGGCCAGCGCCATTGATTCATGTATGTTTAAAATTTAGTTGGTGGCGGTGGGTGGTTGACGGTGGCTCAGTGAGACTGCAGCCTAAGTAGAGATTACTTACAATTGTATTCCGACTGCCTTTCCATATCACTAGCAACAGAAACTGATGACGTTTCCTCAATATCTTCCCTAAGCCGTTTTAACTCTTTTAAAATTTCTTCGTAGCATCTCTTTTACGACTGCGTTGACTAGTAGCACTAATAGATGGTCGTTTAGGCATTTTAAAACTTTAAACTGTAAGGAAAATTTTAAAAAGAAAATATACGTCTTGCACCGATGGGTACAAATTACGAAGTGATAATAGAACAATATGCACGTGTGTTCAGGTTTTTGTTACATAAAGTGCATTAAACTTGTACCGATAGGATATAAATCACGATACTACATGTGTTAATTGTCGAGGAAGACAAAACGAAGCAAAATCACTGTTATTTTATACACATTTGGAAAAGTTGGATCGGATAGTGTATAGTATGGAAATCCTACATGGCTATGGGATATACGACTATATTGAAGTTATAAAGGCAAAGATACTGATATTAGAAATGGTTAATCAAATTATTAAGTTGGAGGGGTAAAAAGTTAAATATTCCTTGCTGAATATTCAACAAAAGGAAAGGACTGGCTCTATTAAGTAAAGGTAGGAAAGTATTTTTCGTTCATATTATTTTGGAATCTGGTGGAAAAGAAGTTTGGATTGTGGAGTGATGATTAATTTAATTTAGCAATTTGTTCAAGTGAATTTATTTATTAGTTTCAATTCATTAATCAGTTAGTTTTATTTTTATTTTATTTCACACTTTGAGAATCCAGTGTTGCCCTGAGGTAAGTTTTATCTTATGGATCTTTTTACCTATTAAGTTATTTCTTTAGCTTTATATGGCGTCCAACTTATTTAAGTAAATGCGAATTGATCTGGTCCCTATTATCTCTAAGTGTTAAACTAAAAACAAGATAAAATAAAGCTTTTTTATCGAGCTTTTATTTTGTAATTTAATAACAAAACTAGGGAAACCCCGTCAAGACATGACGGTTAAAAGCTAATTTATTGAAGGATTTTCTTATATACAACGTACATTGTGTGATTAAAATCATGTAATATTAATATTTATTAAATAAACGCAATCGAACAAAAATAGTTGAAAATACTCTACGCAACCTAATAACAAATCAAACGTTAAGCCCAAATGGTCAGTTGCAGCAAACTTTTATAATCTTGGATAGTTCCAAAAGTTAACAACGCTGTAAATTGCGAGGGCGCTGCAAGTTTTCGTGCGTATTCAAATAAATGTTTTAGGTTTATTTATTTAAAAATATAAAACTTAAAGAAATACAAAAATTAAGTAGTGTTGACTAATATACACAGCGAAAGCTTCAATATAAAAAAATAATTACGTAAATCGGCCCAGTCGAACTCTCAAAGGAACTGGAACAAAAATATCCTTGTGTTTTAAATATATAGAATATAGATTAATAAAATTAAGGAAATAGGAAAATTGGATAATTTCTTTGTATGAGTTTATTAAAATAAAAATATAATATCGTTGACAACTAAGACTAATTTTAGAAACGGTGTAGTTGAATATGTCACAAATTTAGATTTCTTGAAGGTATTATGGTTGGTTAGTTTAAACGTGGCGTGCAATCCATAATAAAGCATGACCGCTCGCGACCCGTTTTTTTGGTCGGTAGCAACTCCAAACTCTCTTAATCGAACATTCTGAGATCCCTGCCCGAGCAGTTGCCGACGGACACGGGCGGGTTTGGATCTGCCCACACACCTCTGACCTAAACCAAAGAGTAGATACCGTGAGATCATTTAAATTTAAAATTAAAGTAGGCGGTAATTTTTTTATACGTTTGGCGATCCTGCCAATTGACTCGCTGTGTAAATTAGAGGTTATGCAATTTTATGTTCTAGATTAAACATTTTGGAGCGTCACTTTGACAATTCAAATCAAACTGTGAAGTGAACAGTTAGTGTTGCCAATCTAATTTAAAAATCACAGCCAACTTTAATTATAAATTCAAATGATCTTGTGGTATTATAAGAGGCGAAAGTTGGTAGAGAAACCACAATTCCGAGAGAGATAGAATACAAAAACCGCTTTAAAGGGCCCATCGCCGATCCTCGGTTACTTTCGGCTCGCTCTTAGTTTGTTGCGATGCCATTGGACTGGAGCACAGAAATGCCAAAGGTGGATGCTTATTTTCATTCTTTTATATCTGTCAAGCCAATTCGTTATTTCGTATGTGTTCCGTGAAAGTGTACCCATATTGCGACAAACAGTTAATGTGTAGTGTGTTTTTTGGTGATTATGAGAGTTAAATAAACAAACAATTGAACATTTGTAGTGAAGCAAAACATCAATGGAGAAAAACGTAAACACCGCGGGTGTTTGCAAGAACTGTAGGAATACATTTTATTTCGATGACAACGACATTCACTTCTTTCGATTTCCGAAAGACGAAGTATTGTGTTATTTACGTACCGTATTAGTTTAAGATTATTTTTTTAAATTCTTTAACCTCAAAAGTAGATGTCATCTAATCTTATAACACACCTGTTAACTCATAGTGGCGAGAAACCATTTTAATGTAATTTGTGTGACTACAAATGTTTTCAAAAGTTACTCAAAGTGTTAGTCTTAAAACATACATGTTTTGAAGAGAACCATTTGAGTGAAATCTATGTGATTCAATAAGTAATTTATAGTTTGTATACTAAATACATACTAAATATCATTCTATAATGAACTGCAATTCATGCGAAATGTTATCATTAGTTATGAAATAAATAAAGATTATTAAAAGTTTCACAGTTTTATTAAAATATACCTGACAATATTGTTTCGACAGCTATCATTAGTTGATTATTAAATATTTTATATTGTTGAGAGAGAATACCATATATGTATCTACCAATCACTTGTAATAAGCTTTTTATGTTTGTAAAACTTTATATACAATACAGATTTGAATTAAATTGAATAAAGACAACAATTGGTGTATAGTTTTATTAAAATCATCCCTTATATACTGCCCAACTAGTATACATACGAAATTAACAACCCTGGACGCTAGCTGGTTGAGTTGAGACGTGGTGGATATTTAAGTTTCGCGCGCTTCTGTTCAACCGAGTTAAAGGGCCAAGCGTTCCAAGGTCATTGAAACTGATGACGTGATCAAAGACGCCGCACGAAGTTTCGCCTCTTATAATATATTACTCTTTACCTAAACCACAAACGGTTTGGTATAGTTATGTAATTATAGGTTTCGCTGGTAATGTTTATTACAAGTTGTAACTTCTAACCCTTGCTTTCAAAAATAATTGGGACGGTGAATTACATAGTCAAATATGCATGTGCAAATGAGTTGTAGCAATTATTATTATTATTGCTAATTTGGTTATTTACCTTAGTCAAAGTTTTTAGTTAGGCATAAAGTAAAAGAGATACTTTGAAATTCGTCAAATAAACAATTTGTATAATTTTCTTACAAAGCTATTATCTAGTTTTACTTTTTTTATTGAGTCAAGTACAAATATGTAAGATCACAAAATAATCAGTCCATATACAAATAAAGTATAAATATGTCAATCTGAATTTAATATAATATTAAAAATGCAATTACACCCTCCATAAAACTTTAATTGACACAATTTTCCTATACAAAAATTATATAACCACCTACCGTCCAAGTTGAAGAATCTTTTAAGATGCTTATATTGCATATTAATTATTATCTTTTTTCTGTTATATCCCAGATTTTATTTAATTTGTTTTTATAATTCCACGTGGAAAAAGCTTTACCTCGATTTACATCAAAACAGCTTTCTTTAATAAAACTTAAAATTAATTGAATTAAATTGGAATAACGTTTAATGATGGATTCCCAGATTTACCTAAGTAAAGCATATAGAATGTAGGTTTGGGCGGTTTGTCTAATAAGACGGCTAATAATAAATACACGTAAATAATATTTTGTTAATTAATCCATAATTAGTCTGTAATTAATTAACCCAGTAAATAAAAAAATAAGTAGTATAAATAATAATGACATTTTAATAAACAAGAAACCTCCGCAACCTCCCATCTTTAACAAGAATATATGTTAATTGATTTGAATTTTTAATGCTATTACGGGTAGTTGTTTTAAATGGATGTAATATATTTTAAGGGTTTGAAACGTTTGTTTGAATTGGGTTACATCGGCCCGAAAAGTACAGTCATAGCGACACCTAATCAAATACATATCACAATGAGGTAATTATATAATAAAAACTATGAAATGGGGGGAGCAGTTGTCAAAAAGTAAGGTCATGTTATTACGTAAACGCAGCTAACTTCGTGTCCGTATTCGAAACGACGCTCCCGGCAATTTCAAACAACCGGAAACGAAATGTCATTCACCTACATATTTCTTCTTAACAATTATTACTGGAACAAGGGAATATTTACTATTGTTTATAAAAATAATCGCAGAGCTAACTCGTAAACTAACTTTTATCCTAACTCAGATTCCTTTCTAATTATTTAAATGCATGGTTTGCAGTGAACCATCGTTGTTACCCAAGGGTCATTGACCTGTGCAGGTATTTTATATTACTACAGGAACGTTTTAATAATTACTATTTTTTTATAAAAGAATCTTGAAGTTAACTTTTAGACTAACTTCAAAACCTAGCCAGAGAGTACCTACTCGTGCATGCGGCTCGGTGCAAGGAATGGGGCCCCTGCAACTGTCAATAACAGGTACTCCCTATTATTACAGGAATGTGATTATTTCTATGTTTTACAAGAGAATCATAGAGTTAACTTTTAGACTAACTTCAAACCCTAGCCAGAGAGTACCTCCTGGTGCCCGCATCCCAGAGCCACAATTAACAGTCATGACTACCTATTATTACAGGAAAGTGGTAGTTACTGTGTTTTACTAAAGAATTGTAGAGCTAACTTTTAGACTAACTTCAAAACCTA
Source organism: Agrypnus murinus (assembly GCA_929113105.1). Lineage (NCBI taxonomy): Eukaryota > Metazoa > Arthropoda > Insecta > Coleoptera > Elateridae > Agrypnus > Agrypnus murinus. The sequence goes on from OV816025.1 coordinate 16,873,307, forward strand.
GTCGGAGAGTACTTTCTGGTGCCCGCATCCCAGAGCAATGATTAACAGTCATGACTACCTATTATTACAGGAACGTGGTAATTATTGTGTTTTACAAAAGCATGCAACATGTCTAACCAGTGGCATAAGCGAATCAAATGTCGGTTCCTCCTTCGGGACATAATTGTGGCCCTGATAAGGGCCTTTTTTAGTAATTTTTATCCAGCAATCATGGTGGTGGATACAGATGTGCTGCAGCCGTGAAGAAGCGGTGAATGGTATCCTCCTCGTTGACCCGCTTGAAGAGAAACTCTGCAAGATAACCTACGAAGTGTTGGTTTCTTCTCCCATGACGGGGAATACCTCCCCTAACATCCCTCCACAAACGCTCATTGTTTTGAGTATGGATGCTAGGATCAGTAGGATCCACAAAGGTCAGCGAATTGTTGACAGTAAAGTGCCTGTAGCCTTCACCATGCAGAGAGGCATAAGCTCGCCAACAATCAGAAATGATTGTGGTCCCTGGTCAAACCCACTGTTGGATTAAGCCAATTAAAGTATCCTCAGTACGATCTGGCACGGGCACAAGAAAGACCTTCTTTGTTCCCCTCTCAAAACCACCAATGTCCCACTGTCCTTCAATGTGCCTTTCCCGATTATACTTCCTTTTACCAAACTTGGCCTCATCGATCTCAACAGTGACTCCTGGGCCCCCAATCATCTCGGAGTGTTCAGCGAGCCAATGCAAACATACCTCTCTGCAGAATGACGACCAGTTGACTACAGTTTGCGGAGTCCATTTTAATTCGCGCATTATGTAGTGCTGTCGGGAGTAACGTTGATAGCACCACATAACCACGAAGTATAATATATCCATCACGGGAAACCGTGCACTGCCAAACCACGTGCCGACCCGTGCCCTTCGCTTCACTTCGCATTTTACCTTCCGTGGTTTCTTCTTCGCACAGGCCATCACCCGGATCTTGCGACAACGAAACTCTAGACCTTCATGTTGCAGGACCATCTCCTTCCCGCACTCTGGGCATAGCCTCTCGCGAGCTACCAACCCGTGATCGACCAAAAACTCCATGAGGCGTTGGTAGCTTCCTGCAATATGACAGGCCTCGAAGACGGTAACCATACACCCTTCGCACAACGCAGCCATCTTGGATAGAATGAGTTGGTTTGGGGGACAGCTGTTGGAGCACGCTTCTAAACCCGAAACCATTATGACGTCACATTTTGTCAAGCAATGTGACCAACCTGACAACTACAAATAAACTGGATGCGTATCCAACTTCATTGTTTACATCGGTTATTTTAAGCTAAAAATCATAGATTAGAGAGGGTTAAGATAGGAAACTGGCATAAGTGCACTATGTAAAAAAACGACTACGCTTTTTGTGATCCAATTTCCCTGAGGCGTTAGATGTCGCAAGTCGCAATATTCGCTACAATATCATGGCCGTTCATATTCGCTGACGTCGGAAATGAATGAAGTTGATCATGATAATACGACTGGCGTCGAATTTTAAACAGAAGATGTCGCAACAATCGGTACAATGGCGCCAAATTCAGGAAAAAAAGTATAATATACTAAAAATAGTTACTCCTATTTAATTTCCAAGATCATCTAAAAAGAAATAAATCTAGTGGTTTGTTTATAGACATTATAATGACTGTATAATACAGATTATACACAGAGATAATGCTGACGTTAAATGTTTATAAGTAGTTTATTTTCAATATAATATTAATAGTAATAACAGTAACAGTAATAATAACCAATTCTTGCTACTCCTATTAAATTATACATTTGGTAATACATTCATTATAAATATATGCGTTGACCTGGGAGCAATGATATTCATTACACATGGGACGCGGCCGTGAGTATTAATAATAATATGTTTTTATCCATTTCTTTGCACTGAAACAAAAAAGTAGTCCTGAAGAGCAATAATGAATACAACCGAATGTTACTTACATATTTACGTCCTTTGGCAACGTGAAATAAGTATGTTGAGGATGATCGTTTTTATTATTGCGACCATTTTCCACTATGCAATACGAGACTATTTTTTTCTTTCAATTTGGAGAGCAAATCTCGCCCAAAACCAAAAACTATTCAAAATCTTGATGATGCTTGAAGATGATTTTTCTTGGCAGTTATCAAACAGGTTTTTATTTGTTTTTTATAGGTGATGTTACCAATGATTATCAAAAAATGACAAACAAATAAACATCAATTACTTTTTTGCCGACCAACCTGCTTTTCCCTGAGACTATAGATGGCAATACCTACAACATCGTCGCCATACCGTCGCTTAGCTTCCTATCTTAACCCTATCTAATCTTTGCTATAAATTAGCAACTTTGATGTTAATTTTCTCATTAATTACGGGCGAGCGCCACAATTTCTTCTCAGTATATTGTTCTCCGAGTTATTCCCTACAACCTAGTATAAGTGGTTTACCTGGGTTTAGTGGGGTCACGATATCATATAATATAATTAATTAATTATCAAACAAAATTCGACAGCGCGCATACAGCGCCATACAGATTTGCTCTGCGTGTATTAATAAAATTACATCTTTACATATTAAATCAACCTGCGTTGTTATTTACCTCCCGAATGAATCATACGTGATATATTTGTGAACGATAGATATTTTTCTACTTTCAGCAAATATGATTCGCTCAAGAACGAAAATTTATTTATACCAGAGAATTAAAAAATAAAATTGGCGAACGAATGAAAAATTAATTATTCTTTTGCGAGCGAATAATAAATTTTTTATTCTTTTCTGAAGTTATTTTTTATTAAATAACTTTAGGTTGTAAAAATCATGATATTCAGATTTTGTTCTTAAATTCACATATGTAGGAATGAGGTTGGTCATGGCATGTTACATTTTTTGTAAAGACAAAGTACTCCATTCTCAACTTTTTTTATGGAAAATTATAAAAAATACTACTTATGTATATGTATAAAAAACAAAATTTTGATGTAGGTACTAATTAGGTTCTATTTAAGTTATGTTTTGAAGCCTCAACAAAGCTCATTATTGGTAAGGAATCTAAGCCCCACATTTGGTACAAAATCAGCATAAAAGCTTAAAAAATAAGTATTTTTTGTAACCACGCGATTGATTTCTTTTTTAAATTGCATATTGCTAAATATATTATTTTAAATAATATAATGATTTTAAAATAATATTCTATTAATAGAACCGTGGATTAAGTATTTAAGATGCGAAGCTGTGTTCAATTACCAAATCTGTAGGCTCAAGCTATAAAATATTATTGCTTATTATTGTATACAGATAATTAAATAGCCAATGGGAATAATTTATCAAGAAAAGATAGTCTAGAAAACTTACAATGTTAGTAAGATGCCCAGAGATAAACATTTGTTTTCTATAGCTCTAGTTTTTATATATTCTGTATTAATAGTTTTAACATACATTTCACAGAAAATACGAAATGATAAAACAATATCAAGTGAGCTGATTGATAATAACACTGAAGAAACTAACAAATACGAAATAAAATTAAGAACATATGAATCCAGAATTGTACCAGACTTGGGCAAAAATGGCGAAGAAGCTTATTTAGAAGATCCTAAGGAGAAGAAAATGGAAGAAGAATTTTATAAGAGAGATGGTTTAAATACTGCATTAAATGATAAGGTTCCCTTAAATAGAACCTTGAAGGACTTTCGTAATCCTGAGTAAGTATCTACTACTAACTTATTTAGAAGTTGTAACTAGTTTAACTATACATGGAAAATGGAATATCATTCTATGGAGATTTTCATATTATACTGAGGTTTACACAGTTACTTTCTAATCTTTTTTTATGTTTTTCTAATTTACACACAAGGTTATAAGGACTATCTACTACTAAATTTATTAATTGAAGCAGTTAATTTGGCATGTTTAGTACGATTTTAATAATATAAGCAGTACTATCAAACATCCCAACCAGCACATTGACGTCATAATGTCGCCGTTTTTTCGGCAGTAACGACGTCAAATTGTAAAACTGACATTATGTCACAGCCCAAAGACGTCAATATAAGACGTCGTTAAAACGTCATATACTAGAACTAAGACAGGAATTATAAATAAATAATTGAATATTAGAAATAACATTTATTATATATACTACAGTCAAAACATCTCTATATTGTGACCACCTGCTTAATATGACCAGTGTTCCTTGGCCCTTGCTAAAATAATATCTTTTTAATGAAACTAGTACGTATAGTACGTCCAAAAGACGTCGTTTTGAAGACGTCTACGTCTTCATTATATGACATCTTTTATTAGTCACATGACGTCGTCGACCAATAATGACTTAAAAATAACGTCATTATAACCTCAGTGTGCTGGCTGGGATGCTATAGCCTCAAATGCTTAGAAAGCAATCTTATAAGCGTAACTGATACAATATTTTATTATTGTTATGGTTCTAATCGAGTCTGTAACACCTTATTACGACGACGAGTGCCTTATTATTACACATGTATATTTTGATGAATATCTTTTCAAATAGAAACACCAAATAAGAATTTACTTACGTTTAACTACATGATTGCTGTCTTTGGACACATTATTAACTTAAATAACCTTAAACTTAAAGCTAAAAATCGAATTTTATATATAAACTATTTACATACTAGAAATTTTCTAATTTATACAAGATATACAAAAGTTATTTACAACTAAGGTGACAACTGCTTATTCGATACATATTTAATAATGATATCCTATAAATGATACATAAATATGTTATATTATATTATATAAGTATAATGTTATAGAATAATTGCATCGCATCACATTAACATTTAACAAAAGTTTTATACCTATATAGTCGCTCCACCAATAAGAATAACTGCTTTTACACACAAATATCGAACATTAAAAATAGTTTTATAAAAAATCCAACTAGATAAGATCTGAACTTGAAAACAAAAACCGCTGAATTCCTTACATCACCAAATTGATGCTGACATTAAAAGATTTGTGTTACAAAAATTTTAAGTATTTCATATGTAAATTTAACACTCAATCAACTATTACGTACTTTAAGGTTTTCTGACTAACTGTAGTGACTACAAGAACACCTCACTTAACGTTTATAAAAAGTACGTTGTAAGTAATCGTAAGTACGGTGTAAAAGTATGTAAAGTATAATAAACAACAAGCAAAGATGCAAAATACATTTTATTTAACTTTAAGCTTTGAAACTTACTTTAAAAGGAATATTTTTGATTCAATCATTTTTTTAATTTCGAGAAATTGCAAAATTCACAGCATATATATAAACCAGTTCTCTAAGTAGGTAAACTTCCTAAAGATAGTGTATAATTTTGTTATTTTGTTTTTAGATGTACAAAGATTGCATACAATGTAACTTTGAAGGCGTCTGTTATAATAGTCTTTTGTAATGAGCTTCTAAGTTTGCTTTTACGTACAGTTTGGAGCGTAGTATTGAGAACCCCAAAGCATTTGATGCATGAAATCATTTTAATTAATGACGCAAGTTCAAAAGGTGATAACTGCTTCCGTTTTTTGTTTAAAATTATAGAAGTAATAAATTGTGTTCTGTTTTCAGAATATACCAAAAACCTATTGCAGTATTATATTGATACAAGACTAAAAACATATAATGTAAAGCTATATTATATGAAAGATAGAAGGGGTTTGATTAAAGCAAGACTAGAAGGTGCGAAAAGGTCTACAGGGGACGTACTTGTGTTTTTAGATGCTCATTGTGAAACCACTAATGGATGGATGGAACCACTCCTTGCTCGAGTCGAAGAAGAAACTACTGCAGTAGTTGTTCCTATTATAGATACGATCCGCATTGACACATTGGAATATTCGACTTGTGGTAACAAACTTACCTAATTAAGATGCTTATTTTATAAACCTTAGCGATCTATGATAAAATCGTAAACAAGCTGTCAATATATTGTACTGAATTACGTAAGAAACGAATTAGGTTATACTAAATTAGATTTCATATTCCTAATTTAAACTCGTAAAGTTTAGGAAAATTAAAAAATTCCGAGTCGCATTTCGATGTGGTCTTCGAATTAATATCTTCTATAATTCGAAATTATCATTTTTTAGTTATCTATGTAGAGTATTTTTGTGTTTACTTTCCTGTTATTTATTATTAAATAAAATTTTCGTGTGAATTGACTTCACTAACTTTCAATGATAAATATACGTACAAGTACACATAATATGAATATTTTTAAATTTTATTGAATGCCACAAAAAAATATAGAATGGCGATAAACATTAACACTAAAAAACTTGGAATTACTAAATTCAAACTATTTTATTATTACTTGTTTGGGTACAACACCAAAGAAAAGAGAATACTAATATAATCACATAAACACATACTTGGTTAACAATCTAACAACAAAAATAAAATCTTTATGACTAATAAGATGACTAAAATGATTTACAGAATGAATGCAAAAATGTAGACTATTAAATTCATTTAAATTATACCCTTAAATAGTTACTACAACCCAGCTAGCACACTGACGTCATAATGTCGACGTTTTTTCGGCAGTAACGACGTCAAATTGTCGTAAAACTGACATCATTATGTCACAGCCCAAAGACGTCAATATAAGACGTCATTAAAACGTCCTATACGAGGACTAAGACATAAATTATAAATAAATAGTATATATGTATTAGTAAATATTGGAAATAACATTTATTATATACTACAGTCTAAACATCTCTATATTGTGACCATCTGCTTAATATGACCAGTATTCCTTGGCCCCGGCTAAAATAATATCTTTTTATTGAAACTTGTACGTATTGTATTATACGTCCAAAAGACGACGTTTTGAAGACGTCTACGTACGTCCCGTTATATGACGTCTTATGGACATCATTTATTAGTCATATGACGTCGTCGGCCAATATTGACTTAAGAATAACGTCATTGTGACCTCAGTGTGCTGGCTGGGCATTTCTACTATAAATACATGTAATTCTTTCTGTCGACTTAAAAGGTGAATACTGCTTCTACCTGGGTGGATTCGATTGGACAGGTCACTTCAATCATATAAACCCACAAGACGAAAACGACATATATAAAACAACACCAGTGAAATCGCCAACGATGTCGGGTGGTTTATTTGCTATTAATCGTAAATATTTTTGGCAAATTGGATCTTACGATGAACAAATGGATGGATGGGGTGGAGAAAATTTAGAGATGTCCTTTAGAATATGGCAATGTGGTGGTCGAATAGAAATGGTATGTATAGAACCAATCGACGTTTTTCTACAAGCTTTACTGTTTTTCTTTTAAAGATTCCATGTTCAAGGGTTGCTCATATGTCTCGTTTGATTCGTCCTTATAAATACAAGAAAGACACTCACGGAATAAACACTGCACGACTCGTTCACGTTTGGATGGATGAATATAAACGATTATTTTTTTTACATCGTCCTGAACTTGACAATAATTCAATAATAGGAGATTTAACGGATCGCATACAACTACGTAAAAAATTGAAATGTAAAAGTTTTAAGTGGTATTTAGAGAATGTATATCCTGAAAAATTTATACCGGATGAACGAGCTTTTGCTCATGGGCGTGTCCGTAATAAATACGATATGTGTTTAGATGATTTAAAGCTACAAAGAAATAACTTTGGGTATACCCTAGGCTTATACCGGTGTCATCTCTTTAATTCTCCGTCTCAGTTCTTCACACTTACTCTTAAGGGAGAATTGAGAATCGAACATTTTTGTGTGCAAGCATTTCATAATTCTGAAGTTCTACTGACCGAGTGCGATTATGGAAATCGACAGCAATTTTGGGTACTTTACAAAAATGGAACCATATACAATCCATTTCTTAGAAAATGTTTAAGTAGTGAAGGAGTCGAAGAATCCAGTGGTCTTAAGATTGATACATGTAAAAATAATGGACATCAAGAGTGGCTATTTACTAACGTTAATTTTTCTACTGTTACTACACACAGTGATTCAATAGCCAATGACCGGACTTTGAGAATAAGCTTCTCAATTAATTAGAAACATAAAACCTTACTAACATTTTTTTATCAAATCAACTTGAAAATTCGAAATATTTATTACGTTAGTATGATGTTATAATAATAATAATAGTAATATTGCTACAACCCATAACCTGGTAACCAGGCCCCAGAAGCTATAAGCTTGTGCGGGAGGGAGGGGGAGATTATAAAGGTTATAGCGGGTCAATGTTAAATCTAGTATTAAATGCAAACACTTCAGAAATTGATACATCTGATAACTAATAAAAACAAAATGTAAGGTCTGTTGTGCAATCTGCAGCTTGAGCGTAACAAAAATTGTGCCCTAATGCAGTCTGATTTTGTGAATTGCTCAGTAACTAAATACACGTGTAAAATTCTGAAAAAAATTAATTGGAACCGTTAACCCCTAAATTTATTAGAATTAGGATATTTTGTTTACATGGCAATAATATATAAATAATACAGAACTGCAGGCTTAAAAATAAATTCTGAGCTGCAAAGTCAAAACGAGCGGTCATTCAACCAAATTATTGTTCTACAATACAATTCTAATGATTATCTAACCACTAGCAAAGTATGATTATTTCCTAATAAGACACCATGTATAATCTTAGTTAAATATATAGTGTAAGATACTTTATAAGTCTTTATTTTATTTATTTATTGCACTTTAACAATTATCAAGTGTTTAAAAGCTGCACATGTTCTTTAACGGCTTTCCGATTACATCAAAAAAATTAAAATATCATTCTTCCGTAGAAACAAAAAACAAAATCTTACTGTTTTCAGTACTCTAATAAATCTCATTAGGACACGCAAATGCGTGTCCTAATGAAGTTCATTAGGACACGCAAGTATAAAAAATTGTTTTTATACTTGCGTGTCCTAAACAATGTTTTGTTGACTCGTTATTGGGTTGCTGCTAAAAGTGTGTGATTCTTCATGTAAAAATGAAGCACTGGAAGACTGGTCAATTACCACTTGAGCCGTTGAAGTGTAAGTACATGGCTTATTAGATAGCAATTCAGCTACCTCCATTTTTTTTTAACTGAAGCATCAATACAGCCCTCAGCCACAGCTGAAGACTTCCAACCTCCATGCCGTTTTATAGTTATTAAATCGCCACCATTGTTTGCCAATTGGGAAGCACTTGAACGTCGAAAGCAATTACCTGTAAAAAGCTTCGGGTTGGCTAAATGCAAATAAGTGGCAATAATAAAAGGAACTTTTCCCATGGTGCTTATACCGATAGGAGTAGAAATACATTTTACATTGCGGTAGGTTATAAAAAACCGCCTGTGGTTTATTTTCTTAGGCCTTAGGCTCAAATATTGCTTAATTAAATCAATCCACAGTTTCTCTGTAATTAAGAATTCCCTTCGAACTTTATTTTTTGTTTTTGTTACAGTCACAGTGAACACAATATCGTCTAATAACATGTTGGTCAATTCATCTCTTCGGCAGGCACCACAGAATCCTATTATTAACGCAACCTTAAATAATTGAAATATATTAAAAATTGAAAGTATTTAGCACAAAATTTTACTTACTTTCATAGCTAAATGTTGGTTATTTTCTGCAGTTGTTATAAATCTATCAATATGGTTAAATTCCAATATTTTAATAAGATTAAGATTAATTAAGATAAGTTAATTATTTTTAATAAGATGGAGGGAGAGAATATCTGACCATTTTACCTTCTTGTCACAGAAACTAAATTAATTTTATAAAAACAAAACAATTTAAATAACAAATGCTGAAGTTGAATTTTCAGTGTAGCCAACTGTCAAAAGTACTTAACAAAATTTCACTAACAAATCTTATTTAAAACTAATTTATTTTTTAATAATTAACGAAATAACGACGCAAGTATAAAAAATAGTATAAAGTATTCGTTTCATAAGGCGTTTTAGCGCACTTGTCCGTTAGAAAACTCCCCGCTTCGCGGGTCGTTTTCTAAACTCGGACGCATGCGCTAAAAACGCGTCTTATGAAACTAATACTTTAATATACTATTTCCTATTTTGCGTCTATAATCAAAATGTTAACGCACTCAAAACAGTGCGTTAATAGCTCATTTGAGTGCTTTAATAGCCCAACTTTTTTAAAGTTGGTAGCATTGAAAAAACAGAAAATTGACAAAAACTTCACTCTAAAAATTTGAATTTTCAAATGTCACATCAGTGTTGTCGACTACCACAAAATTTCCTAAATTTTGAAATTGCTATTTTTTTACTTAAAAGGGGAATACAAAGCACAAAATAGAAAATGTAGCATAAAAAACTCGTTCCATAAGTCATTATTGCACTCGTCCTTTAGAACCCTCGCCGCAAGCGGCTCGTTTTATAAATTTGGACTCGTGCAATAAATCTTGCCTTATGAAACTCGTTCTTTAATATACTATTTTTCTATTTTCCGTCTAGAATAAAGCTGTTAAAGCACCCAAAACAGTGCGTTAATAGCTATTTGAGTGCTTTAATAGCCCAACTTTTTCAAAGTTGGTAGCATTGATAAAAAAATGAAAAAAATTGAAAAAAAAACAAAAAATTGACAAAAACTTCACTTTAAAAATTTGAATTTTCAAATGTCATATCAGTGTTGTTAACTATCACAAAATTCCCTAAATTTTGAAATTGCGATTTTCTTTATTTATAAAAGGGAATAAAAGGCGCAAAATAGAAAAAATACCATAAGAAACTCGTTTCATATGTCATTATTGCACTCGTCCTTTAGAAAACGGCTCGTTTTCTAAATTTGGACTCGTGCAATAAATCTTGCCTTATGAAACTCGTTCTTTAATATACTATTATTTACCTTCAAACACGTAAAATACACTGATTTGTAGCGGGGACTGGAACCCTTTACAAAAATAGGTTCCGGTTCCAGTTCCGGTTCCAGTTCCGGTTCTTGGAAATTTAGAATAAGGGTTTCGGTTCCGGTTCCAATTTTAATTTTCTAAACATTAAGGTTCCGGTTCCGGTTCCAGGATTTTTTAGGTTCCATAAGGGTTCCGGAAGAAAAAGTAATGACGTCGCATTTTATGTTGGTATATATACCCAAACAAACAAATAAAAAACTAGGTCAACGCGTGATAAACAGCTGTGAAATACATTAAGGTAATATCAGAGAGTAACCAGCGTCTTGTGTTACTCTCGGCTGTTAAAGAAAGTAAGTAGCATGCGTTAGCAACAATTCTTTTGCCATATTTGAATACAAACACTCTAATAACGACTTAATAATTAAAAATTCCATTACGTTTTACGTGTCATAAGGTAATTAAAACATGTAAAGAAAAATAATTGCAAAAATTTTAATTATAACCTGTTATAAATTTTATGACACTACTGTATCATTCCAGCTCGCCTGCTGTCGCTCTTGTCCGTTAAATTACTCGAGTTGATCATGTGATAACCGCGTCTCGCCCTGTGATCGTCGCGTGATTCGCGATGCTTTTTACATCTTCACCCTAGTGATTTCGGTGACCTAGATTCTTCATTTGTTTTTTGGGTATACCTCCAAATATTTCCAAACAAATATGACCTTGATAACTGGCAGTCGATGTATGTTAGGTTAAAATATTGTTTATAACATGGGTGATAAACAGTGGCGGATTTAACACTTAAGCGGCCTGAAGTGTTACAAATTTTTGGGTCCCCATAGTATAAATCAATTACTACAATTTATGTACCTATTATTATTTTATTAAAAATTAAGTAGGTACATATACTTATTAATATACTAAATACAATTAATCACATACTATCTAAATACAACAATATTTTGTAATTAATATATGTATGAAATCGTATAATTTATTTTTTTTGTATAACTGACTTATTCGTTAATTCACATTTTAACAACTGATAAAGTTCGCATCGCATATTCGCGTACGATCGATAGTACGACACGGGAAATATTCAAGCAAATTCTAACATGTTTGGTTTAAAAAAGCGGAAAGTGGACACAGAATGTCGTCAATTCCAAGACAAGTGGACTGATGAATACTTTTTTATCTTGCACAGTGGTAAACCTATGTGTTTGTTGTGCAATGAAACAATTTCTGTTATAAAAGAATACAATATGAAGCGGCATTACTCCAGCAAGCATTTCGCTCAATATAATTTACTCACGGGTCAGTTAAGAAAGGATAAAATTAAAAAACTCATTACCGATTTAGGGAAACAGCAACAAATGTTTCATTCACAAAGATCAAATCTAGACAGTGTTGTTAAAGCTAGTTTTATAATTAGTTCCAAAATAGCGAAGACATCGAAGTCATTTTCTGAGGGACAGTTTGTTAAAGAGTGCCTAGTAGATGTTGCAGAACTTTTGTGCCCAGAGAAGAAGAAAGAGTTTGAGAAAGTGAGCTTATCGCGACGTACTGTTGTTCGACGTATAGATATGATGGGTAGTGATATCAAAAAAACATTGACTGATTGGCTGGTTTTCAAGCATTTTCGATTGCTTTGGATGAGAGTACAGATTTATCTGACACAGCCCAGTGAGCTATTTTTATACGAGGTGTTGATGAAGAATTTGCAGTGACAGAGGAATTACTGGCTTTACGGCCGCTACAAGGGACCACTACTGGAAAAGATATTTTTGCCGAGGTGCAAAGTACTTTTGAGCAATATGGTTTGCAGTGGTGTAAATTAGTTGGAGTGTGCACAGATGGTGCGCCTTCAATGGTCGGTTCACGAAGAGGTTTTATCGGAATTCTGAAGGAAAGAGCAACCGCTATGAATGTGCAGGAATGTGATTTAATTATTCTGCATTGCATTATTCACCAACAAAACTTGTGCTCTAAGTCCATTCAACTGAAGAATATTATGGATGTGGTAGTAAATACCATTAATTTCATTAGATCCCGCGGTCTTAACCATCGCCAGTTTAAAGCATTTTTGGATGAACTCTCTTCAGAACACGATGATGTGACATATTATTGCGAAGTAAGGTGGCTAAGCAAAGGTAAAATGCTAAAAAGATTTTATGACCTTAGAAAAGATATAGCTGATTTTATGGAAATGAAAGAGAAAACATTGCCGCAAATTTGTGATCCAACTTGGCTTTGTGAGTTGGCATTCCTAGTAGACATCACAGGACACTTAAACGACCTAAACTTGAAGCTTCAAAAACAAGGGCAATTGGTAAATCAGCTGCACAGTCATCTTAAAGCTTTTCAAAACAAAATTCGCTTGTGGGAAACACAAATGAGAAGTAAAAACTGTTTTCATTTTTTAACATTATCCAGTCACGAAAACATTGAATACGGTCGCTATGCTGAAGAACTGAAACTACTATCAGAGCAATTCACTGATCGATTTTCTGATTTTAAGAATATGGATAGCACTTTCAATATTTTTGCAAATCTTTGTAAGTGTAATGTGGAAGATGCTCCGCTTCACCTACAAATGGAGTTGATCGAGCTTCAAGAAGACTCATATTTGAAGTCTAAATTTGATGATGTGGAACTAAGCGAATTTTACAGAACATACCTTTCCGAAGAAAAGTATCCACAGCTGAGAGTTTTCGCACGAAAAATAATTTGCACATTCGGAAGCACGTATAAATGTGAGCAGCTTTTTTCAATCATGAAAATTAATAAAAATAAGCATCGTACTCGGCTTACAGATGTTAATTTAGAAAACACTTGGCGCCTATGTACTAGTGCGATTGACCCCAATATTGATCATCTTGTTTCTCAGCTTCAAACTCAAGTCTCTCATTAATTTTCATTTGATTTTTCTATCTTTTTTTTATTAATTTGCTTTTTATATGTTTGATTATGCTATTATAATTAATAAATAAAAAAATGTGTGAATTTTTGTCGCTTTTTTATTCACTACTACCTACTTATTTCTTGCCTACGGCCCGCGACCTGTAAGTCCCGAAATTACGCCCTCAGCTAAGCAAAGGTTGCCCATACCTGTTATAGATTGTCAAAAGTGGACAATACTCACATTTTGTGGAAAACAGGTGTTAGTTGTAAAAATTAAGAAATGCTTATAACTCAATGTAATAATCAGTTATTTTTAAAATTAGTACTGAAATTTAAACAATTATTTAAGTTAATAATAGTAGTTTTGTTGACGTCTTCAATTTTCTTTAAATGTTATAGACATATTTTTAATAGTTATTTACGTGCCAAGCTTTATAAATGAATCTTTACGGGTGAGCTGGGAAGTTTGTGGGGGGAGCGACGAAGGAGCGAGCCTCCATAATCCAATGAGCCCAGTAAAGATTAATTGCAAAGTATGTCGCGTACAAAGTTTTATTTCCGCCTTCACCAGCTTTTTTTATGAATTGCATATTTTTGTATAAAAAGACATTTTATAATCAAAGGCGGTAGCACAATTTATAGCTAGGCGCTGTCATGGTGTTGTGGTTAAGCAACAAATTAGTTTCCATAGCTTTTTGTTGATAAGCATTGTAGAATTTTATAGATTTCTTTTACGAGCCCGAAGATTTTTACAGGGCTGTAGTTGTACATTTACTTAGTTACCATAAATGCCTGTTATGTGTCATTTACATAGAAAGTGGAAATAAATGTATTTTGGACGTCGTGTTGTTCCGCCACTGCTTTTTTATTAAAGGAAGTAAATTATAGCCTCAATTTTACAAATACATTGCCTACCTAATGCTTCATTTGTATGTAATTTTAAATAATAAATTCCCAAAATATTTTTAGATTTCCATGTTATAGACCGGTTATTCTTAATGCATGGATTAAAGCAATTAGAAGGATATATCGTGTTTGAACGCGCACGTAGTACGTACATATTATGGACGCGACCAAAGTGACCCACCCAGATACTAGGGCGGCCGGGAGTCGTTCGCTGTATGTACGCACTTTACGTTTCAGGATATAGGGAATTAGCAAATTATAAAAGCTATTAGTGTTTTTATTGTAATTTAGCAATAATAATGAATAATATTAATATATACTAACAATTCTATAATAATATTAGAATTAATTAATTTCACATTAATTCAATAACAATTTTATAATAACTTTATATAGTAGTAATAACTAATACACTAGTAGTCGACACAGAGCTCAGAGATAGATATGTCGCTCGGAAAGCGGAAGATCCAGGGTTCGATTTCCAGCCAGGGTGATAACACTGCCTGCATTTTAATACTTTATAAAATGTAATACTTTATATGTTTTCCAATTGATTTTAGGTGTTTGAGTGGTGCTGATTTCAAATCTGTTTTCGGTTTTTCTCTATCACGTAAGGTTTTTGAAGAAAATAGTAAAACAATCGCAAAAATGTAGATATTTATATGTATTTAGAGTAAAAGGCAACAAAGAAATTGCAAAAATCATAGAAAAAATAGAAAATAACATATATTATTCCTTTATCTTTTTGGAGAGTCTTTCCTGTTTGCTGGAAATATTTCTTTTCGTTGTTTTTCGTCTATATTCAGTTTTTATAAGATACCAAAAAAAGTTCGTGGAGCAAGCGAATTTTTTCGCTTAGCTGGATCCTAAACTCTCGAAAAGATCTTTTGGAAATGTTAAATCTATAACATTTAGTCATTTAGTTCGTCTTGAGAAAATAGCTTCGGCTTAGAGTTTCTTTAAAATAATGGTTTAAAAATGCCAATTTCTGCATCTATTGAAGATTCGGTATCAACACTAGACTGCAATGCTTTACGTGAAACTGGTACAGGTATATCAGAATCATGTGGAACTGTTCTCATTGCCGACTGAAGATTGAGATAATTCATATATTTATGAATTCTTGTGTTATTACCCTTAATATCACCAAACAAAAATACCATTCGTCGGTGGGTGTGATTTCTTGGTTCTCTCCAGACCACTGGCATTCCAAAACGCAGACTTTTCTTGTTCCTTTAAACCAATGCCTTAAGTGTGCCTAAAGCTTATCAGTATTTCTGTTCTAAAAGTTTCGGAAATAAAAAAAATATTTAATTTGATTTGAGCAACAAGAAATATCACAATATTGACTTACAAAAAATGTACGTGATGGAAACAAAAATGGGTTTGTTTTAACCAAATATACGTCCTAACTAAGCTAAAAAAATCAAAATAATTTAATCACAAAATTCTCGCAGGACTGTGTAATTTTTTCTGCATGGATTTGCATTCAAAATATAATCTAATGTAAAACATTAATTAAACAAAATAGATTAACCTTTATCTAAAAGTTATGACTTTACACATTACAAATAATTAGAAATATTGCATGTGCTGACATCTACGGCATTTTAATAAAACCAGTGAAAATATGAAATTATTTCCCAGGGTCATTTCCGTACAATTTAGAGATTGTGAGCTATGAGTCATTTTCAAGGTTAATAGAACTTTTCTGCTTTTAAAAGCAGCAAATTTATCAATAATATTTTCAAAACATAAATTTTGCGTAATGTCATTTCAATAAACATTATTGATAACTTTTTTAAATGACTTTGTCCAAGATTATTTTTTAAATGATTTTTTACACGTTTAAGAACGGAGAAAGATCAATATTAAAAATATTTTTAAAATTGTTTCAACATTGGGAAATGTGGTACAGTTCCCCTTCCCCGAATGTCAAGTCGGACGAACGCGCAGATTTTGGTAGAAGGCAAGTATTCGGAGCGGTAGAGATGATACATTTCTTGCAGGTCTGCTGCTAAACAGTATATTCCGTTATAAAACTTTACCTATCGCTCTGAATGCTTGCCTATTCGCACGAAGCTTTATTACGTCCACCGTACACCTCTTTTACCCGCCTGTACAAGATATATGAACTGTTTTATGTTTCACTCTTCGCGACAAAGTGAATTCCCATGCCAATAATTTTTAATTGTCGCGTGTCCACTGCGGTTCTGGACAGGGGTCGTCTGCGGGGCTCCCTGACTTGTGGAGCCTGAAGCAGCCGCTTCCAACGCTTGTGCCTAAATCCGCCACTGGTGATAAATATATTTGCTGGGTTTGGTATTTCAACTCTTTTTACTCTGAAAGCTCTATTGTTATAGTTACAATTATTTACAATGATGGATACCGTAGAAACTGAGCTTCTGGAGTAAACAATAATACAATAGTAGATTTTTTCAAGATGAAATTTGTTTGGAAATATTCAGGGCTACTAATATAAAATGTGACGTAACACTTTTCTAGTTAATTCCTGGTCAATTCACAGACTATTGGCACAGTATATATAACAATCAGTAGATTCACTTGCATGCGACACCATTCATTTTATTAATCCACCTTCGAATATCACGTCCATAAACGAAGTAGTGGACCGACGTTAATCGGTCGGCATCGCCGGTAAATAAAACGCAGAACCGCATTCAATAAAATGTCTCGAACAAATATGTAAACAAAATCTCTTGTTATATAATAGTATAGTAAAATATGAAGTAGAATTATGTGTAGTGAACCATTTGATTGAAGTTGTTTTACTTATAGAATCTAATAAATAAAACGATAATCAATTTAGATATTTAAAACATTTATTAAACTAAGTTAGAAGAGTTGTTTCTTGTTACATCGTTAATTACCAACTAAAGTTACATTATTCTTTCAAGCCATTAACCATATTCTTGCGCTGCAATAGTCATTTCATTTTATTTAGAAATAATTACGAACAAATGCATAGCTGTATACAATTTGAATACCTGTTCAACAAACGAATGGAGAATCTAGGTCACCGAAATCACATACGTACAAAATAGGGGAGATAAAATCAATTTACACTATAATAATAATAATTAATAATAATAAAATTTATTTTCATTCATATTAAATTAAAGACACAATGACAAACGAAATGCTAAAAAGTACAATCCTAACGCACGCTTTGACTTTTTTTAACAGTTGAGAGTAACAAAAGACGCTGTAGTTCACACCTGTTGATAAGGCGTTGACCTAGATTGTTGAACTCTTAATAAATCAGCATAAAAAATTTTATTATGTAGGATTTCGTAATCGCTTATTTGTTCTAATACGTGTTAGTAATTCAATTTTAAGCAATTGGTAAATAAATACAAAAGTGAATTCTTAAATACGGCATTGTTTTTACGAGCGTATTTATTAAAAAATAATAGTATGTAGGAAAAATAACCTGAAATCGGAAACCTGAAAAAACTAATTGTAGTTCTTTCCGAGGTATTTTTACAGCCTTTGGCGGCATAACGACTAACACTATGCATTGTTTACTGGCACCAATACTGCAAGATTGTGGGTTTATCCGGCTCTGGTAAGTTCGATACGTTCTGTTGCGTGTTTGAAACAGAACTGCTGTCTGCATACTGACGACTCGCGCCAGCATGTACTGTGGTGGATAAAAATTATTTGCGACAGTCACATTACTGTATGTTATATATACTGTGCTATTGGTGAATTAGCAATGAAAGTGAATCTAGTATCAACATCAACTCAGTAAGTAATGGTTATGGTAGCGCTGTTGGAAGAGTGTCTGGAGAATGTTGAACTATTTTATTATTTACCAGTAGAACCGAAATTTGGAACCGAAAAATATCGGTTCCTTCGAAAATTTATAACGGTTCGGGTTCTTATCTTAACATTAACACGAATCTTAGTAAGGGTTCCGATTCCGGTTTCGGTTCTATAAAAGTAATCGGTTCCGGTTCCGATTCCGGTTCTTTTGGGTTCCTGCTCCAGTCCCTGATTTGTAGTCGGATTTCTACTACCAAAGCAGTTTAGTAAGTATACTGTGTACGGGCGCGGGCACGCGTGACGTCATACGCTTCGAATCTTTCAACTTTAAAAATTAATTACAGGCTTATTTTTAAGAATTTAGAAATTTTACTTGTGAAATGGCTATCTATATTTTTTGTTTAATGTATTAAGCTGAAGTTGTAAATCCGTTTTACAACACCTCTAACGCCCTTGGTACATAAATAACTATTACGACATTTATTATTAATACACTAATATTAACTTGAGCCACAAATTGTAAAATATATATGTTTTGCAGAATGTCGATTTTTAAGAATTACACATTTCTTATCTATCAGATGTTTAATAGAATAGGTGGGAAGGCCAGGTTATCTAAAAGTTCAGTCAGCATAAATACGTTATTGCAAATAGGGAAGATGCACGTATTTTTTTTTTAATTTTTATATTCGTTCGTTTTCGTTAGAAAAATATTTCCAGATAAGCGAAATTTTTAAAAAAGCTTAATGTACTTGAAAAAATTAAATTTGAAAATTCTCCTCATTTTAAACCGAATTTGGCCTTGAGCAACTTCCCTCAAAGCTATTTGATGTAAAAAAGTAGATACCGATATGAATGAGAAAAGGCAACATTGACGATCTACTCACCGTTAGATGGCACTGATGAAAGCCAATAAATTGAATTTTGAATTTATATTAACACTATTAATAGAAATATTTTACACCACTTTTATTATGGCAGTTAGTTACACAACAACATAACCTACATTATTATATTAATTACTCGTTAATAAGTAGACGATATTTGAACTTGAATATGAAACATTTTTCAAACTGACGAGTAATACAGGACTCTTAACTGTTACATTAGCACCAACAGTGGGTCGTCTTTGGAACTGTGTGATGTAACGGAGTTTCATCCATTAGAGGACACCAGTATTGCATTTTAAAGAACTCCCCGGGTTTATTGATGCAGTTGGCCATGATTTTAAATTTATTTAAATTTCTAAGGTTTTCAAAAATTAATTACTTAAAATTGGTAATTGTTTAATGCATTTATAACTAATATTCTAACTAATTTAGTGATGACGTTTATGAAAATGCAAGAATTTCCTCAATTGACGACATATGCGTCTTCCCTATTATAATGCACTCAAATCCTAAGCCTGAATTAATCACATAAACATGAACCGGGAAATTTAAATTTCTGGTTTAGTATTTCTTCTATTACAAGAACTTATCAAAGTTTTCTAAACGAAAAACACTTTTACAACCACTGTAACAAGCTTTATAACGAAAACTAGAAAAATAGGAATAATCTTGTAATAATGATTTTTGTATCAAACATCTGAACGCACCACTATTTTAAACTTTAAAATAATGGAACACCTCCATTCATGTGATGTTCTTGCTGGTTCTTGTTGGTGGTTATGTTCTGCAACACGTTGTTGACTTTTTTTCGTGGAATGCCTAATAAGTTTTTGTTATTAGTTTTATTATACTATTAATTATACTTTAAAATAGTACAAAAATTAATGTGTACTGAAGATGGAAGTAACAAAGTCAAGTAATACAACAATTTATATTTTAAATTACTGAGATATTACATACCTACTAAACATGATGCTAATCTTAAGGTTAGGTTAATATCAACAATACACTTATTTTGATTTTTAAATGTTTTAGACTTTTCTGATTTATTGCCCAAAATCAAAGAAGCAATACAAAATGCGGACTTTATCGCTGTAGATTGCGAATTAACTGGTTTAAATACTGGTTTTGACATAAATTCTTACGATACACAAAAGCAATATTATGAAAAATTACGAAAAGGTGCAAAGGATTTTTTAATTATACAATATGGATTGTGTATTTTTAGGTAAGTACGTTAGAGTGTACTGGTAATAAGTATAGCAATTTAAATTTAATTGTTTAGCGGTTGTACTTTTGGTAAAAGGCTATAAATCATCATAACTATCAATATTTACAATAAATTGTGTAATTGTCGATTCTGTAATTACTCAAGAATAGAAAGAGGAAGCATATAAATCTACGGGCTCTTCTGCTATAAATTCATTTTTAAAATATTCCTGATAAAGGAGGCAGATTTATTAGAGACCATTGAAGTCAATAAAATTTGAGTTGTGAAAAACAAATTCACATAAATATGATTAATCTAATAATGGCCGGTTTTACTAAGCTTGATTAAGTTCTAATTAACTTAATTGTCATTAAATTCGGAAATTTCATTGGCTGAGATTTAACAGACTTTGAATTTTATCCAATTATATTTCTAGATTTCAAATTTAATCACATTTAAGTTAATCAGAGTTTAATCAAGCTTTATGAAACCGGCCATTTAAAAATGTTACAAAGTATAAATTATTCATTACTGCAAAATAGTCATGTTAAATTTGTAAATAATTGCACAGACTTTTCAAATGTTCGTGATTTCAAAAAGTGCTAATAACTTCACGAATTGACTATGTTAAAAAATCAAACTTGTGCAGAAATTGTTTTAATTCAGAACACTAATAGATGATTTGATTTATGTAAAAAATATTCTATGAAACGCAACAACTTATTAGGTTCAGATTCGGAAGGTTCGTAGGTAGGAACGTAGTCATATTGTCGCCTTTAATGCATACTGGCGTAACTTTTTTTGTAACAACTTTACAGGAGCGCAGATTAAATGCTTATAAAAACTTTATTACAGGTAATATTAACTTAATTCTCTGAAATGTTGCAACTAGCAATATTGTTAGTTGCAACATTTCAGAGTGCCTACTCAAAGTATCGATACAACTAAATACATTGCAGTGGCGGTTTGAGGCTCTCTAGAAAGGTGAGACTCGGAAAAAAAAGCTCCTTGAACCTTGCGGCAAATCTGTTGCAGCACAAAATTATAGTTGTCTGGTGTAAGAAAGAAGTAGATATACTTTTAGTCGGCGTGTGAATAAAAATATACAATTATTTTTGACATTTCATACTGAAATACAAAACATTACAATTATAAATTAAATTGGAAATTATCTTTTAAAATGTTCATAAATAAGTAAGAATTGAATGGTTTTAGAAATTTCTATCTACTTGTTGAGTATTATTAGAGTAGGCATTAACTATAATCTATTCGTTTACAGATACTAAAGCAACCTTTAGATTTAGTGACTTTTCTGATGTAATAATATGTATTAGAGTCACTCGATATTACTTATAATTCGTTCGGCCAATCCGGGTCAAACATATTTCATTAGGTATTAAATGTCATAAGAATAATGAAGACATGCAAAGAAAATTAATTGCAAAAATTACATTGAATTCGTTTGGCCAAAAAAATATTCAATTTCGTCATAATAGTTCTAGGTCTAGGTGAGTTTATGTGGTGTTGGTTTATGTACTTGTATTGACATTAAAATGAATTATTAAAAAAGAAAGAATTGGATCAAAGAGACCGTTGCCTCAAATGGATGTAAATAATACGTGAGGACAATTGCAAGTAACGTATGTCAGTTCATAGCAATCATGGCACGTGGTAAGTCTCGATCTGCTAATTTAAGAAAAGCAATAATTCATTTATCGAATAACGGTAAATCTGCGTATAAAATCACAGCAAAATTAAATTTATCACATTCAACGATTCGGAATATTATTAAATATTATAAGCAAAGCGGCTTAATTGACTAAAAAAAAAAGACCGGACACCCACCAACTATTTCACCAGCAGATTACCGCATTTTAACAATAATAATTAGACGAAACCGTCGTTCTTCTATGGATGAAATATCAACAAAATGGGGGAATGCACTGGGTAAAGTGATGTCAGCAAGTACTACACTAAGAGCATTTCAAACAGTTAATTACGGATTTTATAAGGTCAGGTTTGTATGCAATAGAGGATGCGAAATTGCATTTCTTCAGTAACTTATTGCCAGTATCTTCACCCATTTTTACGATTTTCTACAAAACTAATTGTTTTATTTATGCTATTTCCATAGAAACGCTGCAACATGATTTTTATTTTCAATGACTTAAACTGCTGCTTTTTTAAAAGCAATGGAATTTGTAATTACATATTTTTAACAGTTGCACAAAAATGTTGTTCCTGAAATTCTTTAGTGTCCTTGAGATTGTCCTGTCTCGGTTGCAACCGGCCTCAGCGACTATTATTCTTTTGGTATGTTAAAAAAAGATTTCGGGGCCTTGGTATACAAATAACTATTTTTTTCTATTTGCGTGTCCAAATGATGGGTACATATTTGCGTGGTCAAAAGAGATTCAGTTGAATACTAGAAACAGTAACATTTTATTTTTAAAGTTGGTTTTGTTGACCAGCTGTTCTTAACATGTCAAACTTATTTAACAAATTTGAAAAACAAATGCAGAATTAGAATTTTTCAAGTTACCATTTATCAAATGATTTAACAAAGTATTCCTAACAAATTTTGTTTAAAACTAAGGTATTTTTAAAAAAGATTACAATTACAAAATAGTATATTCAAGTCTTAGTTTCATAAGAACACATTTTTTAGCGCGTTTTTTTACGCGTAGAAGAAACGTCTTATGAAAGAAATACTTTATACTATTTTCTTATTTGATTACCTTGTTAAGTAGGCTATTGGTCGTCTCACTTTGGGACTACAGTGTGTGTTCTTATGGACAACAGGGTTGCCAAACATTTTGCAAGCAGCTTTTAAAAACACTTTTTAAATATTGTAGTTGTAACTGCATAAACCTTTATAATCCCTATTGTTCGAGCAAGTTATATTTGCAGGTAGTCACTTCTTCTGACAGCGGTAGTAAAACAAAATTTCAAAACTTAATAATAATGCCAGTACTATTACAAAACTAATAATTTTGAGTATAATTAAAATTTACAAAAAGGTACAACACAAGTTATAGTTATTTGGTTTTTAATAACTAAAGAAACATTAAAACTAATAAATTATTGTATACTATCAAACTACACTTTTTTAATTGTGCAGCTTTCATATAAAACAGTAATAGATTGAAAACATAACTAAATAATAAGAATATAAATAAAAGAGTAGTTCCACAAAGTAAAAGTAAAAAAAAAGAAGGGTTTATTGTTTACTAAAATTCTTCGAATTTGCTGCTAATCCTAAATTTCCATTTTTGCAAGATTCTTTTTAAACAAGTTGAACAAATGAATGATTTTATCATGATGAATCATTTTACCGTTAAAATTGCGTTTGGGACTTCCTTTATTTACCTGTAAATTAAAAGATTAAAAAGATCATACAGAAGCTAACCAGCCATTTATTTTTATTTTGAAAGAATTTGAAGATGAAAGAATTAAACAAAAAAGTATAAGTAATAAAATATCGAATATTTAAATACATCTACGATGTAACAATCCCAAGTAATGTTTAATAAAATAACAAATACATGTTAATAATAACTCACAATCTTTTTTTTGCAATTCTATTCAACCCTGTTACACAGTACTGATTTTTTACATTTGTCTTATCTTCACCTAAACTAAGAGTGAACAGAATCAATATTAGTGTAGATGGATATGTAAGGGGGTATTAGATTCATAACCTCGACATTTCGTCTTAATTTTTACAACACTGTATGCACTGTATTGTATGGAGAGAATCACCATGGAAAATGAAATGCTAATTTGTAAGTTTTGGAATATTACCTTCACAAGTAATTCTGAAACTGAACTGATTTGAAATTCTTGTAGAGGAAAAAATAAACATCAATTAACAAGTATTTCGATTGTTTTCTTTTAAAACATCAGCTTAAAATTAGAATTTTAATTTTGGATTTTTTCTAAAATTTAGTGGGACATTAAAGACAATTACGTAAATTGTAAGATTCTTTGCCCCCTACCAGAATATCAAATAAATTTCTTTGTAAAATCGACTAGAAAGGTAATATTCCAGCATCTGGAATATAACATTGGTGTATTGCTACTTTACGGTGCGTTTACATGTGTTAGCAGTTACCAATAAAATATAATTTTTGTGTAGGTATGACAAAAATCGAAAAGTATTTAAACAACAAGGATACAATTTTTACATATTTCCAAGACCTGCCAATAGATATGTTCCTGACCATAGATTCTTATGTCAATCTTCCAGCATAGACTTTCTTATATCAAAGGGATTCGATTTTAACAAACTGTTTAAAGAAGGTTAATTTAGATGAACCTTTAAACTGACAATAATTACAATTATATATATTTATTTAGGTATTCCTTACCTTAATGCTGAAGAGGAAGATAAATACAAAAAGTTACTTAAAGACAAACAAAAACTAAGAGCAAGTCAATTACAAAATTTGAATTCACCCCAAAATGATAAATCAAATCATATTTCCATGACTATTGAAGAAAAAGCATTTGTTGACAACATTCTGTAAGTATTAAATCATAATATAAAGTTTTAAAATGGTAATAACTTTTGATATCTTAACAGTAAACAAATAGAAATATTCATAGATAGTGACAAAGAGGAAATGAATTTACCTAAATGTAATGCATATTTAAGAAGATTAGTCTATCAAGAATCTCAGAAAATTCTTAAGAATAGAGCTAGTTTAGAAACAAGACAAGTTGAAAAAGATAGGCTATTAGTAGTAACAAGATTAAAAAGTCAAAAGGATAGACAAGAAGAAGAACAAGAGAAAATCAAGAATGAAGAACAAGAATTAAGTACTTGTATTGGTTTTACAGACATTATCAAGAGTATTGTTGGTTCTGGAAAATTAATTGTTGGACATAATATGTGTTTAGATATGCTACACACCGTTGGAAGATTTTTATCACCTTTACCCGAAGATTATGATGAATTCAAAGAATTGGTTAATTATTCTTTTCCAAAGTATGTTTTTTATTTATTTATGATTTATGGCCACCATTAAAAATGTTTGTTCTAGCATTTTAGATACAAAATATATGTCGAGCACTGAGCCATTTAAGGATCTCATAGATTCAAGTGTCTTAACACACCTATTTCAAACTGTTCAAGAAAAACCATTTAAGATTCCAACAGTGGGTAAGTAGACAAATATTTCATTATTTATTTACTATTGACCAGCGGCGGTTACTACATACACTTTTGGACGTTCTGTTAGCGAACGACAAACATTGTATCCATGTAAGATAGCGATCGGTGACGTAGCAAGAGGTAGAGGGATGATGTTTAATTCCATTGTTGATGTTAGAAAAGAATAAAAATAAAAAGATGAAAAAGTTATGCCACCAAGTCTCCAGAAATGCACCAAACCCATGTTAAATCCAATTTAAACTTTAACCTCTTGGTGGTTGGGTTAATATTTGGGCTGAAATTTTGCACAGCTTATTTTTCTTGATCTTGGGGTAGCGACCTAAAAGATTTTAACTTTCTCAAAATAACGACCACCCTAATATACTGGACTTGAATAATAGAAGTAACTTTTGTGAATTGTTTGTTAAGTAGAAGTTTCTCAAATTTCCTGGAGCTACCTGTCTACTAGCTAAAAGGTGTCCAATTTGTGTCTTATAGAAAAGATTTAACCAAGTCCTTAAATCAATGATTTTTTGCTGCTGTTTTGAACTTAAGGTTTTCCATAAGAAATGCATGTAAATTTTGGACAATTTCTCCTTTGAGGATTTCTGATTCCAGTCATTACAAGTCTGCTTTTTTCTAAAAGTATGTCTAATCACACAAGGACACATAACATCGAGGGCATGCTGGGCAGTGCATTCAAACTGGGACTACCAAAGTAGGAGTGGCTCATTTTCACAAATCTATCAATCACATGGAAGCAATTTTTAACCTCTTGAAGGTCATCCCTGTAGAGAATATGGGGCAAAGCTCCGGCCAACCAAGAGATTGCCTGGTATCCCAGGGACCCAGCAACACAATAGCAATATCGATAGACCGCTAGACAAAAAAAGAGCGTTATCTTGAAACCGGTCCAAACTACTTCGATTTTTTTTTAAACATTGCAAATCGTCGGCTTTACATGAAAAGTGCATAAGTCCAAAAAACCTGTTTACAAGAAATGTAACATTTTACACGTTGCCTGTCAATGCTTTTGCACTTGTGCTTGATTTTATTTTTGCTATTTAAGCAACTTCTACTAATTATTTCCGGAATTTCTCATTTTTATTTCATAGAAAAAGTAATAATTAACCCGATAACGTTAAAATCTCAATTTTTTTGATTTTGGCACATTTTTTTTTTCATATGAAGCCGACGATAATATAAAATACTAAAACCTTTATAGGTTAGAAATTGATGCTCAGATCAGGAAATGCGGTGAAACCGCAGCCAATCCATATTAAGTGGTCCCGTACTGGTTGCTCGACCATCTTAAAAAAGGATAATTTTTTGTGTTTTCTTCCCTATGTATTGGTAATTTGAAACCATTATTAATTTATTTTTATTCTTTTTGATTTAAGTACGGCATCCGTGTTTGTTTTGTGGTGCACACAATTTTTTTGCAGTTTTTTATAGGGCTGCAAGTTAAATCCGGATTTCCAGAAATCCGGATATCCGAAATCCAGATTCATGGATAATATGACATTTCAAGGTCAGACATCCGGATTCTAAATGGAATGTGGATTTCATATGAAATTCGGATTCCAAGTGGAATCCGGGTGCAATGCATATCTAATAGTGAAAAATGTATTTTAAGTTCAGATATGCATTAAGGTGATGTTGAACCGATAGCCAATGTTGGATAATCAAGAACTATTCTATATATACAGGGTGTCCCGTGACTCGATGGCCATAGCTTAAGAGCGTATTCTTTGGACAATTTTAAGTCGAAAGTGCCTTACACACTTTTGTCCAAAACTTAATCGTTAAGGAGTTATGGGCAATGTAACATTGAACAGGAAATCAATCTAATCGAAGAATTCCTAATAAGCAAGTATACTAATTTCACTAGAGACAAACTATTTTAATTTAAAAATGAAAACTGTTATTGAACAATATGAATGAACAAAGTTAAATAAAATGGACTGTATTACAACACAAAATGGGAGCAAACTGTTAACTGAATGTTGAGCGGACTTACCTGACGTTTCGATGAGCTTCTCGACGATATAAGGATGCTCTATCGCCATATACTATCTGAACTAGCGCCTTCAATGACTGACCAATGCACAAAATACACCACAAGCACTTATATTTCCAAATTATCAGCAAAATTATGCACACAAAGGTAAAAGTACAACAACAAAAATGTACAGAATTTTGTATTCAAAGCCGAACATTGTTTGTAACCAAAAAAAACTAACTAAAACAGCTATTGGTCTTAACAGTTATTGTATATACCAAGTTCAAATCCGGTTTTCAAATTCGGACTTCAATTCCGGATTTCAAATCCGAAGTATTCGGATATCCGAACTTGAGATGTCGGATTCGTTAAATCCGGATGTTTACAGCCCTAGTTTTTTATGTAAATGTTATGTTGCCCAAAAATGAAAAAAACGAGAATTTCAAAAGCCCATAAATACCAAAATAGTGAACATTCAGACTTAAAATATTTTAAACTTAAACTATTCCTAACTATGCATTTTTTCCTGGAAATATAGCACCATAAAAAGTGGAAATTTTGCAAAAAAAGGTTAAATGTTGAGCTTAAATTGCACCCATAAAAAAGCATTTTAAACTAATTTTTAGACAAACAAATGTAGTTTGAAATGTGAACAATACAATGGTTTTACCAGAGATCATTACGACCAACTTGAGATATAGAGATTTTCGTTTACTTAAAAAATTGCAAAAAGCAGTGTAGACCACGAAACGAATATAGCTGCCATATTTAAACCAAAAGGAATAAAACAAAATTAAAAATGGTTTGAAACTACCAATACATAGGGATAATCCCACTATGCAAAAATACTTCCAATAAACTTTGTGCTAACGTTACATTGTAACCAAGTTACGTTTCGTTTAAACCTTCAGCGACGTTACAGGCACGTAGCCTGAAGTTCTTATGTCTGTCCCGATGACTTTATCGCACCAACGTCGCACCGAAAAGTTATTATGATGTTTGAAATGCGACGTTCCCTGCACCAGATTTTCGGGAAGTTATTTTAACGGAAAGTGAAAGACGTTTTAGTAACTTCCTACTTTTAATGTACTTTAAATGATACGTCAAGAAGTGTCGACAACTTCCTTTTTTAAGGTGCGTGAAACTTACTCTTCAGAAGTTATTAGAAGGTATGTTGTAGTGGTCACAGGCACTTTTTGATAGAAACTTTTTGTTACGTCGCATTTGGTAGTTAGAAAAACTTGTTAGTTTAATACTATTTATTTAATAATTAATTTCAAAACGGATTTCCCAAAACAATTATCTGCATTTGACAAAAGCGAAATTCAAATTAGTATGATTTTCTTGTTAGTTAAAGATTTTCGGGGGAAACAAAAAATTACGTAATTTTTAATTGAAATATAAATTACTTTATAAATCTAATTAAATGTATACAAATAGGTATTTACTTAGATAATTTATTTAACCTATTTACACTAAATTATAGTAATTTTCTTATTATTTTAAGGTTATAAATGAAAATAAATAAAATCTAATTAATTAATTCAAGTTTATTTATGTCAAGTAGTCACACAGAGAAAAATGTATTTAAATTTCATCAACAATTGTGTGGTATTGTAAAACAAATTGGTCTTAAAAAAGTGACAGGGACAATTTGTGTACAATTATAAAACAAGATTGTGTCATTTAGTTTGTCAAGATTTTGTGGAAGTCAATAGTAATTTTGTAGAATCAAATGAATAGTTGTGTATAAGTTTCCATAACAAATTGTGTTACTTATTAAAACAGAATGTGTAATGTTATTGCATACAATTTTATACAAAATTGTACAATTGTTGCGCTAGTGTGTGCCACAATTGCTTAATAGTATTTAACACAATTACTTGTTCACATTTATACAAATTGTGCAAATACTCTGGCACAAATATTCTATACAGAAGGCTAGATATCACAAATAAAATATATATTTTTACATATATTAAAATATATGTAACTAATATGTATATAGCTATACAATGTATAGTATTTACATACTATACAACGTGTAGTATATACACGTATAACACTAAAGTTTTCTTTTGCCGTCGGCTGTTTATATATAAATCTCGAATTTACATTAATAGCGACAATTACAAGTGGTGACATCTATAGGATGTCATCCATAAACTTTGCGAAACACAATAATTAGTAGCAAGCAGTTTGAACACTGGATTATGATTTCATTCAAACAAAATATTGTATTTTTCTAAACATTTTTTACAATTATACTTCAACATAATATGCTAGCTTATCCTCTACAACATTGTTCCAAAGAATGCAGAACTAAATCTGACTGTGTTAAATAATTGTCGTAAGTTCCTGTTGGACAATTCAGTAACGAAATCCTACACAACGCTGGACAATACGATTCTACAATTATAATATAAATTTCTCCAACACCGTTTTGAACAATATTGTGCAAAGCTCTTATGAAGTATTTCTCTCTGTGCAGGCATACAAATAAATGAAACGTAATTTAAAATTATAGAAGATGTTATGTTTATTATATAGTGGTGCTTATTTCACTTTTCGCTCTGATATCTTTGATTAGCATGTTTCAGCCACGTTGCCAGCTGGAAATTCCTGTCAGTCATTGTGGTAAAATTTTCTTTTATGGCGTCTAAAAAATAAATGATAATTATTACAATATTACGTATATAACTACTTTAAAAAAATACCCTTTATAATAAGTATAGATTTTAAGCTGGAAAGTTTAAAATTGTTTTTTTGCCCTGTCCAACTACAAAATGTTGCAACGTAATTGGTCAACAAATTTTGTAGGCATTGACGCAATTCCGTTCGTTGTACCCTCCTATATAGGTCATTCGTTGTAGCTAAAAATCAAAATTAACTTGTTATAAATCGGATTTAAAAAGTAATCTATAATTCTTACGAAGGTTTTGGCCATTGCTGGATCTTTTTGGATTTGATCGTCAAAGGCTAGGAGCTCGTGCACACTGCTAAATGGCATTTGAGGGACTTTTGTTTCAGTTTCACCAGCAACAACGTTGAACTTGCTCTCTATTCGACACAGCCGCTCGGAAATTACTTTTAATTCATTTTTAATATCGAGAAAGCATTCCTCAATGGTCTTCTTTCTTAATACCAATTGATTATCTGAAAAACAATAATTATTGTTACATTTTTATGATTATTAATTTATATAAAACATCTAGTTAGTTATTGTTTAACTAGACAATCACTAACAGTTTCACAACCGCGGCTGGAAATTAAACCATGTTAGCAAATCTGTGCTTTTTGTGGACAAAGAACATGTAATTTGTCTTACCCTGAACACTCTCAATTTGGATATTGTTTTTCCTGAATACCTGTCATCTGTTGTGTATTATTTCCTTCTTTTATGGCATCAATAACTGTAGGACCTTCGACTTCTAGTGCTAATACCTCACAAGTAACTAAAACAATTGGTAGATAAAATTATATTAGAATGGTTAGCAAAAACTATATACGTACCATCTTTCCTTTTCAATTTCCTTTTGCAAATTTTTAACTGTTTCTTCAATAACAATTATTTGATATTCCGCGTTTTGTGGTTCAATGTTATCTGTAATTTAATATTATTAGAGAGTTTACACGTTGGTTTAAAAAGTTAATTTTTAATTTACCAGAGATTTCTTCGAGTTGTGGTAAATCGTTGTAATCACTAGATTTTACAATTTTTAACTTCCGTTTAAACTGTTTTCTACTTGTAAAATTGTTTTCATCGGAAGAAGTTGATGAACTTGTCAAATATTTTTCCTTATGGAACGCTTCTTCATAGGAATCTAAAATATTCCAAATATGTTATATTAAATATGAAAAAAACAACCGAGTTAACATCCACTTACCGAAGGTTTGCAGAATATTGATTTCGTGTAGTTTCCAATCAGATGCTGGTTCTATAGCAGGAACTATTAAATTTCTTAGATTTTTAGTATTTGGCCAATAACATGATTTGCCATTTTCCAACAGCCAAGATGATGGTATAACAGAATACGACGAATCACCAAATTGTACTATAGCGTAAGAAAACTAAAAAACAGGAAATATGAAAATTTGAATTGTATAAATATATATAAATAATTACTTTGACACAGTTTAACCAGTTCTTTTATTAAATGGGTATAACTATCTATACATATTCGTTGTATTAAACTAAAATTACAAGTAGCTATAAGTTAAGTAAAAATCTATAAAATATTTCCTTAAATCTGCTGCATCATTAGATATTACTATTCTAGTTAATTATGTTTGTGTGACATAGCGATAATATAGTTTTTAAATTTAATACATTTTCCCATTACTTGTGCAATATTAATTTTCTCCATCTCTTTATCATAAGTTTTAGCTATACCACAATTAAATAATGTTGATTTACATGGTCGATCAAAAAAAGGGTCAACATCAATAATTTTTCTGCAATTTAATATTATTTCCCGATTTATTTTTGAGATTTCTTTTACCACAAAATATGAATTTTTTGTGTGCACCACAGAATCGCGTTCTGATTTACAGTTAATGTAGAAATTCTCAAGTATAACTTTGCTATAAAAAGTTTCACTAGCAACAGCATTACCGTTTGGAATCTCTTTTGCAAGTTGGGGATATGTTACGGAAGTTTCTGTTTCAGCATATTTTCTGATCTGATCTACTTTATTAATCAGTTGTTTAAGTGGTCTGTTTGATGTTTTCATGTACAAGTTTATTTCATGCATTGCGTTTTCAAACTTGAATGAGCTAAAGTTATCGAGAGCGCCAAATTTTACTGCATCATCTGGTAAGTGTATTAAATTATGTACATTATGATTGACATATTCACTACCATAAAAATCGCTAAAATTTTCTATAAAATAAGTTAATAATGTTTTGGAAAACTTATTATACTTATGACATAAAGTTTCATCGACTAAAATTCTAATGGCACAATGAAGGCTTAAGAAATGATTAAACTGATCTGAACTTAAATTTCCTTTTAACACAATTGGGGCAATATATAATAAAAATTGTCTTAATTCTGTTGCCTTCCAACGATCAATTTCTAAAATTGATCGTGGAAGGCGATTAAATTCTTTTGGCATACAATTTCTAAATTCCTTTAATTGTAGGCATACGTTTGATAATTGTATTTCAGTCATTCTAACTTCCCTGTTTCCCTTTACCCAAAAAATAATCAAACGTTTCATCACACCTAAACATACTAGATGCATATAGTCCAAACAAGTGTGTGTGACTAAACCAATTCCTAGTTGCGTCAATATAGTATTATTTTTATGAAAATTTTCATCAATATAGTTACGAAATTCCTCGTTAGTTCTTAATGATGAAGTGGTCTCTCTAAATGTCATTCGATTGTTAATGAAGTCACCTTCAACTTTACACTTTGTACAACTATTGTAAGCATTGTGATTTTTTATGTTTAAAACAAATGCCTTTGCAGGAGCATCACAAATAATTTTATTTATATTAATAGTATTGTAACGTTCTTTTTCAAATAATAATACAAGTGCTGTTTAAATCGTCTATTCACAAACAAATATTTATTTCTATACACTAATGAATACACTATAAATTAACGCTATGATTATAAAACATTAAAAACTATTATTTACAGACTACGAATTTCTAATACAACATTTATATTCACTATTTATTTTGTAATACACAGTTAATGACTTGCTGTTGACTGCTCCTTTTCTCCGCGACGTCGACTTTATACCATCCTATAAACGTTCCAGAAGTCGCCCGAACATACCATGTATTTCTAGAATACACCAGAATAAACCGCGTCTGGTTCACATGCCCGCGCGATGCGTCATTCTCTCGAATGCGATAGAACACACCACCTGTCGCTCGAAAAGAGGTTCGTTCCTTTTCTCTCTTGTTACACTGCCCCCCTCTTCAAGTCTGTTCTGTCCCAGAACAGGTTTTATGCTCTGGTTCCTGTAGAACGGGTCATGCCGATATCGACAGTCTTCTCCAAAGAGTACAGACTCGAAATTGCGGCCTTGATCCGAATGCAGCTCCATGGGCACTCCGAAGCGACTGAAAAACTCTTTGACTAGTACGTCAGCAACAGTCGCAGCTTCCTGGTTTGGTAGGGCATATGCTTCTGGCCATTTGGTAAAATAGTCCATTGCCACTAATATGTATTTATTCCCATCGTCGGTTTCGGGAAATGGTCCGGCAATATCTATGGCTATTCTTTCCAGAGGACTACCCACATTGTACTGCCTCATAGGTGCTCTTCGTTTCCCCAAGGGTTCGTTACCAGTGGCACATAGTTCACATTTCCGGCACCACTCCTTCACGTCTTCTTTACAGTTGACCCAATAAAAACGCTCCCTAACTTTCTCCAAAGTCTTTTTCACACCGAAGTGTCCTCCTGAGGCACCGTCATGGAGATGTCGCAATACTGTAGCCACTCGGCTTCTTGGAACCACGAACTGAGACCTAATGGTGGTGCCATTTTCACTCTCCAGTACTCGCTTCAGGAGATCGTCTTCCACCTTCAAGGACTCCCATTGGGCCCAATATGCTTTGAGCGTTCTGTTGAAAGGGCTGACGGCCTCCCAGGCAGGCCTTTCTCCCACGCGCTTCCATTCCAGTACCATTTTTAGTTCGGGATCAGCCTCCTGCTGTCGTTGCAATTCTTCCGGCAGCCAATTGTCGTTGACGATGGTAGTCCTTAATACTTGGCAAACCCTCTCTTCCAAACGAGAGCAATGACGGCAATCCGTTGGACAGGGTCTTCTTGAAAGAGCATCGGAATTTCGATGACTAGTGCCCGCTCGATGTTCGGTGTCAAAGTCGTATCCTTGTAATCGTTCGATCCACCTTGCGACCTGGCCTTCAGGATTACGGAATTGTAGAAGCCATTTCAACGCTGCATGGTCCGTCCTCAATAAAAACTTCCGTCCGTACAAGTATTTGTAAAAGTGCTCAACGGACTTCACGACGGCCAATAGTTCTTTTCTGGTCACACAATAATTCCTTTCGGCTTTAGACAAAACCTTACTAAAATAGCCGATGACCTTTTCTTGTCCATCCTGTATCTGAGAAAGTACACCCCCAATGGCCAGATTACTTGCATCTGTGTCAAGTATGAATTTCCCTTCTGTCCGTGGATAGCTCAATATTGGTGCGGTTGTCAGGGCACGCTTCAGCTGTTGGAAAGCTGTTTCACACTCTCCGCTCCAAACATACTCGCGTCCATCTTCAGTTAGCCTTGTCAGAGGCTTCGCTATATTGGCAAACCCAGGAACGAAACGCCTATAGTAGGTACATAACCCAAGAAAACTACGAACTTGGTGTTTATCTTTCGGTGTTGGCCACTCTTGAACTGCACGAATCTTATCGGGGTCGGCTGCCACTCCATTTTGTGATACGACGTGCCCGAGATATTTCACTTCCTTTCTGAATATGTGGCACTTTTTCGGACTCAGTTTCAGATTGGCTCCACGTAGTCTTCGGAACACTTCCTCTAGATTTTTCAAATGTTCGTTGAATGATTTTCCGACTACAATCACATCATCTAGGTATACCAGGCAGGTCTTCCACGACAACCCTCTCAGGATGGTCTCCATTAGACGCTCAAAGGTGGCCGGAGCGTTACATAGACCGAAAGGCATAACTGTAAACTGCCATAGTCCGGAACCAATAGTGAACGCGGTCTTCTCCCGGTCTTCAGGTTCCATTTCAACTTGCCAATAACCGCTCTTCAAGTCCAAAGTCGAAAACCATCGTGAACCAGACAGGGTATCTAACGTGTCGTCGATGCGTGGTAAGGGATAGCTGTCTTTCTTGGTCACGTCATTAAGCTGCCGATAGTCCACACAAAATCTCGTTGACCCGTCCTTCTTACTGACCAGGACCACCGGTGATGCCCATGGACTGCTGGATGGCTCGATGACCCCTTGTTCTTCCATATCAGTAATAATCTTTTCGGCTTCTGCTCGCCTTGCTAGAGGTAGACGCCTCGGCTGCTGACGGACAGGCATAGAGTTGCCTGTATTGATTTTATGTTTTACTATATTTGTTCGTCCCTTCTGGCTATCGTCAAGAGCGAAGATATCTTGGTATCGGTGAACCAAACCCTGTACCTCTTTCACTTCCGTTCTGTTAAGGTCTTCGCACGAACTAGTAACCATACCCACTAATTTTCCACCATGGTCTTTGGGCACTGGTTTTGGAACATCAGCCATACACCTGGCTACTCGAAATACTGGCACACACTGTCCCACAAGGGTACTCTTCTTCAATGTCACCGGATCCACATTAACATTCATAATTCTCACCGGTACTCTCTTTCCAACCTTGATCAGCGCTTTTCCCACCAGTATGCCACTATGGATCTTCTTATCACAAACAGGCTCCATCATTCGCACACATCCTACCCGAAGATCTCCATCCAAACCCGCCTCGACAACCATCTCGCTTTGACCCGGCAATATCACATCTTCAGTCAGCAAAACCCTTACAACCGGATCTTCTCGTGGGTGCAACGGAAGTTCTTCGTTACCGACCTTCAAAACACCCTCTTTCAAATCCAACGTAAAACCAAATTTTCTCAGGAGGTCCATTCCCAAGATGAAGTCATCAGTGATATCGGCTACCAGCACCTCATGATCACGTTCTTCACTTCCAATGCCAATCTTCATCTTCACCACTCCGCGTGTTGGTATCACTTCACCTGTTGCTGTACGGAGTTGAGTAGTTGTGGATAACAACTTAATACTTGATCGTAGAACATCAGGGCGTACGATGGATTTTGTCGCCCCCGTATCAATAAGTAATGGAACAGTTCGGTTAGCAATCTTCCCATCTACGAACAAACTGCTGGTACTGTTCTTCGATGTTACGGCATGGATGGTGATCTCCGGGGCATCTCCACTCAAGGTCAACGTTCGCCCCCTCTCGTCGACCCCCTTTAGTTTTCCGACGGCTGAACTTGTTTGGGTTTAGGGCAGCGGCGTCGTATGTGCCCTTGTTCACCGCAGTTCCAGCAACGGGGTCCTCGAACTTCTTGAGGATTCTTTTTACGGTTCTCTTCCTTCTGAAGAACTCTCATTAATAATTCTTCTAGGCGTTCTTTAGAACCTTCATCTTCTTCCAAAACGGTCCGAACACGTCCGTGACCTCGGGACGCTTGTTTTGCAGCTTCAAATTCTAAGGCGTGAGCAAGCGCATCATCAGTTGTTCTTGGTCGTGCCAGCCTCAATGATTGTTGTGTTTCTCCGTCTCTTAACCCATCAATGAAGGTCTGCACAGCCAGTTGTCCCAGAAATGAATCGGGTGCCGTAGGGTACGCCAATCGGACAAGCCGCGCAACATCGGCTTCAAACTCCTGCAGGCTTTCTCCATTCTTCTGGATACGATTCTTCACTTGCGCGTGATACACTTGTTGAAGATGCGCGTCTCCATATCTCATTTCCAATCTAGACACTAACAATTGGTAATCATTTTCCTGTCCTGCTGGGATTGTTTGCAGGACGTTCAACGCGTCTCCACGCAAAGCCACAGTTAAAGAAACGGCCTTTTCCTTGCCTGTCCATCCGTTGGCCCCAGAAGCCGCCTCAAACTGTTTGTAGTAAGTGGACCAAGGTATCTTTCCATCGAACGTGGGTGGTTTTACTTTTATCCCTACGACAGGGCCCTTTTCTTCTTTAAACTGTTTCTTTACTTCATTAAACGGCCTCTCAGAAGTTGAGGGAAACCGTAGTTGCCTCATTCTATCTTCCAGCATTTCGGCCATATCGTCTTTCTTAGTTGTTGGTGGTAATTGCATTTGGGCTATTTTCTCTTCTACCATCTTTATTACCCTATCTTGTTCCGCCAATCTACCTTCCAATAGTCCTAACGCACTGGCATTCTCCAAAAATTCTTCGAAAACTTTATCTTCCAACGCTTTGACATTTTCCAACAATTCTCCTTTAAGCCTTCTAGAACTTTCTTCAGACTTTTCTAGTAATTCTTCTTTAAGCGTTCTAGAGTTTTCCAGTAAATCTTCTTTAAGTATTTTAACATTTTCTTCCAGTGCTTTAGTATTTTCAAGTAATTCTTGTTTAAACATTCTAGAATTCTCTTCGGACTTTTGCAGTAATTCTTCTTTTAAAATTCTAGAATTCTCTTCGGACTTTCTAGAATTTTCTTCGGACTTTTCCAGTAATTCCTCTTTTAACATTCTAGAATTCTCTTCCGACTTTCTAGAACTCTCTTCGTGCTTTTCCAATAGTTCTTCTTTTAGCATTCTAACATTATCTTCGGACTTTCTAGAACTTTCCAGTAACTCTTCTTTCATTTTACTTAACAACAAACTAGTATCAATTGCGGGTCCAGGTATTTCGAAGCGGTAATTTTCAGGATCTTCCTTCTGTTCTAAAAGCCATTCTCTTAGCCGATTTATCAAAAC
This sequence comes from Agrypnus murinus, assembly GCA_929113105.1. Lineage (NCBI taxonomy): Eukaryota > Metazoa > Arthropoda > Insecta > Coleoptera > Elateridae > Agrypnus > Agrypnus murinus. The sequence continues at coordinate 16,911,481 of OV816025.1, forward strand.
TTCTTTCTTTCCATTACTATCCAAGTCCCTCTCGTCCAATTCCCGTTTTAAATCTATTACTAAGAGATCTTTCAATAGTTTCATCACCATTTTAATCGTTTGTTGAAATTAATTTTAACACTAAAAATTTATTCTCACAGCACTTTATTTAATTATTACGCGATTTTATTTATTTTAGAACACCACACCTGACAACACTGTAACGTTCTTTTTCAAATAATAATACAAGTGCTGTTTAAATCGTCTATTCACAAACAAATATTTATTTCTATACACTAATGAATACACTATAAATTAACGCTATGATTATAAAACATTAAAAACTATTATTTACAGACTACGAATTTCTAATACAACATTTATATTCACTATTTATTTTGTAATACACAGTTAATGACTTGCTGTTGACTGCTCCTTTTCTCCGCGACGTCGACTTTATACCATCCTATAAACGTTCCAGAAGTCGCCCGAACATACCATGTATTTCTAGAATACACCAGAATAAACCGCGTCTGGTTCACATGCCCGCGCGATGCGTCATTCTCTCGAATGCGATAGAACACACCACCTGTCGCTCGAAAAGAGGTTCGTTCCTTTTCTCTCTTGTTACAGTATATTTATTAGAATGAATAATAATTCCTGATTTTTCCTTTATATATTGAAATTCGTCGATAAATTTTTTTTAAAAATACGTTACTTTCACTAGGCTTTGTAAAACCGTGATATACACCAATTAAAAATGGATTTGACAGATTTTTGTCTTCTATGGAACCAAAAATGGGCCAGAATTGACTATTTGAACTCTTTGTTAACGGCAAGCCATCTACATTAATAGCAATATTAATAAGGGAATTATTATAAGTAATTAGTTTTTCAATTTAAATATGTAGCGTATACCAGATTCCAACCCGAAATGGAAATATTTTCCCGGAGCCACTATGTCAATTGGCCTGACATTCAAACAATTTGTTTTTAACAAGGTGCGACAGTCAGGTGGTAAAACATCATGTTTGCAATTTTTACAGTGGTCACGTAAAATTATCAATAAATCATTGAACTGATGTGTGAAGCTTTGTACTTGATAGCCCATTGAGTTAGTTTGTTAATAAAATCGTTACTGTTAGATGCGAATTGCATAAGATTATCATTTGACTTGGCTATAAGAGGGCTATCAGGTACTATTTGATGTGTAAACATTCTGCTTGTCATAGGTTTAGGATTATCAGTAATATATGATGTTATTGAAGTTAAAGAAGTTTCATCCATTCTAAAATGTTCATTATGTTCAGTTTGTTAGCCACTAGTATTATTCGCAGTGCTCATTTTGTTTGCTAACATTTCCTGAAGCAGGATTCTTCTCCGATGCCTTTTCGATATTGTAGAAATTAATTTCCGCCTAGCACAATGTTTCTAAAAGAGAAACATTACCGCAATTAATTCTGTTTAAAGTGCAAAAATAAATTAAATTTAAGTCATACATCTGTCATTTTATAAAAAAATATGCCCCAAAGCTCTAAAAACTAATTTTTAAAAAATCTTCATGTTTTACTATAAATCGATTTGAAATGATATTTACTAAATAGCTCCAGATGAAACAGTTGAGTCAATTCTGTGTTGAAAATTAATTGTTAAACAAAATAAAACACAGTTTATGATTAGTTATAGACAACAATGAGATGAAATAAGAGTTACAATAAATTGTAACGGTGTGCGACCTTTCAAAATTCAACAATTAAAATAGTGCGCTTGTACTTTTATAACTACGAGTGGTATGCATGGTTTTTGAAATTTAAAATAATAACTTTACAATTTTTAATATACTTATTATCACCTGGAATTTTTATTTAGGTAATTTGTATGATATAATCAAAGTGCACTTACATTTTTACTAGAAGAATTCATTTTTCAATCAATTTGAGGGAGCTTACGTTCGTCTTCGTTCGCAGTTCGCAGATCAAAAAAGAATGAACAGCAATAAATGGTCATTTTTAAAAAGTAAGGTCTTTAACACAAATGGTAGCCAGATGGGTAATAGTTCCAGCAAAATCTTTCTACAGCCCTTCGGAGCCTACTGGCTTATCCGTGACCGTGCATATTTTATGTCCATCTTAATAAAACATAAATTGTATTTTCCAATTGAAATATCGTTTATAATAAATTATTTCAGCACAATACTAGATTAATATAAATATAATATATAGATAAATGTACTTACCTTAAATTTTCTTTTATATCAATATTTTATCTATTTTCTAGAAAATAGCTCGTCATTAATCTGATAAGTAATTAATATGTTATTTTTTCAGTTTAACGTTCAAGTCTATGTTGATGAAATTAAGAGAAAAATTCCATTAGATTCATTATAATAATAATTATTTCACGTCTTAAGAACAGTAAGAGAAAAAAGTCTGTCCATATACTTTATAGGGTCTTCCAGGTATCTACCCTATAGAATAAAGACCCCAAGGACGGAATTTATGGGTTTAGTTCGCTTCACCCTGAGTAGAAATATTTTAACGGTATAGAAACAGCATAATTTTATTGTAACCGAAATGCGACATGTGACTATTTTATTTAGATTATTATTTTAATTTAAAAATTCTTTGTGAACAATGGAAAGATTTCCCATTTTAACACAGGATAGATGAAAATTAATGGTCGTTGTTTACTTGTTGTTGCCTTGGATACTATCAGGGCATTTTAATCACTACAATACTTCTACACGCTACGGAGTAGTTTATAAAAAGCAAACTGAATTTGCTTTTGTCGAGTAGGTACCTAAATTAAAAATTAGTTAAGTGCTGTTGCACAAGCGTTTAAATCCCGTAGGTTGTGACTTATGAAAGCTTGCGATTTTATTTTTCATTCTGTGTCTTATGTTAGCTTTATTAAAGAATTGTGACATAATGATTTATTCAACTGAAGAAACTGCCTGCCTTGTATAGGTACATTTTATACAGAGGCCGCTTAATTGACTCAAAATAGCCGTTTACAACGTGATTCTAATAACCGGTGCATACTGTACTATTTAATTATATTACAGTGTTGCTTAAGTTTTCGTACATAAAGTGATAGTAAATATGGAGAAAGTTGTTATATACATTCGTATGCAATTCTTTAAATAGAGGCACCCCTCTTAGAACCCTTTAATATTTTATGGTGGAAGCGTGGAAGTAATATAAATTAGTTAATTACTTCCCTTGTAACATTGTTATTAGAGCTTATTTATATAAACGTTATATCTTAGTACACAAAAATGTAAAATATAAAAATTTAAGACACATAGTGTTTTATTAATGTGAGTATTCACATATATAAAATAATAAAAGTTTGAAAAATTTATTTTCAAACGTTGGACGACTATGCTCACAAAATTTCAAAACGATGTGTATGTAAATCACAGACAGCACCCTAAGACAGACTGTTTCGAGCTATTGGCTCTCATCAGTTAGGGGTAGCTGCCCGCGATTCCCATACACATCATTCGAGCTTATATACCAGCTCGGAAATAACATTAACACCGACAAATAATAGTGGTGCCTCCTGTAGGAATCAGACCGCACTAAGCGATTTTCTTCTGATTATCCATTACAGGATATACAAAATATAAATTAACAATAAAACCGGTCAAGCGTCCGACCGTATAATTAATACACAAAAATGTAAAATATAAAAATTTAAAACACATAGTGTTTTATTAATGTGAAGTATTCACATATATAAAATAATAAAAGTTTGAAAAATTTATTTTCAAACGTTGGACGACTGCTCACAAAATTTCAAATTTGAAAATAAATTTTTCAAACTTTTATTATTTTGTTATATTTTAGACTAAAAAGGAGGTCCTGTAAACTGATTCTTGCATTTCGTTACTAAAACTTTTAGTTACAACGTTATATACACTTCCAATATTAAAAGTGCTTATTCAAAGTTATGTGGAAGTTAAAATTCTTACGTACAAAAACGTTATTTCTTAGTCTAAGAAAAGTAAGTCGTATAAACTGACATAAGGACTCGTTTCTGACACTTTCAGTAATAACGTTATATAAACTTCCAGTATTAGAAGTGCTAATCACAAGTTGATTGAACGTTAACAGTATTACATTTAAAAACATCATTTTTTAACCTAAAAAGGAAGTCGTTTAAACGGATTGTGACGTTTCTTGCATAGTGGGATAAGACATAAAAAAGATTATTCTTTTTTGAAATGGTCGAGCATCCAATATATAATATAGTCTTTAGATTGATGTTTTTAAAAAATAATAATTTATACTTGCCAATTTTTTTCTAGAGATTGAAGAAGATAGTGAAGGTTATCAGATTGATAGCGACAAAGAACATGAAGCAGGATTTGATGCATACATTACTGGAATAAGCTTTCTGGCAATGTGGAGACATCTAGGTAAAAATTTAATGATGCTATAGTTGCAAATATAAGAATTCTAAATATTTTAGGAGACTCCAAAAAATCTGTTGACCCATTTCTTAGTTTTTCAATGTTAGAACCTTACAAAAATAGGTACGTTGAATATACACATACTTTAACACTTTCGCTGTGGATTTTATGATTCATATTATTGATTGGTTGTATTTTCATTGCCAATTGCTGAATTTTGTATCACTGGTTTCAATTGAAACCATTTTTCTCAGAATTGTGCTTCTTATTAAAAATTTTTCCTTAAACGCTCATGAGCACCAGTTACATATTTGTTAGAATACAACTAAATACGGATACAAATTATTACACCATACAGAGCACACTTGTGGTTTAATTGTTTTAATTAAGTAAAATTAATACTTAATAATAGTCGCCTTTAATAGGCCATGATGGCCCATAGGGTATAGCAGGGTAGGCTGCTATTACTCGAGCCGTTTGGTACCCAAGGGCGATAAAGTGGCTAGCTTCACGGTGCGACCGCCTATTATTACCCAGGAAATGATTTCCCTATTAACTATTTCCACAGGCTGAGTCGATCTGGAAGCCTTAGATACTTTAAAAATCCATATGTATCATCCCTGGGATTCAAACCCAGGGCCTCAAGATTGGTAGTCAAGTGCCATACCCCATACTCACTGAGCTACCATGGCTTCAAGTAAAATTAATACTAGTTTTAATAAAACATAAGCTTATTGCGAAAAATTTAATACAAGTAGAAAACAGTATGAACATAAATCAAACTATGTTGTGGAGCAAGTTTCGTATACTTCATACTTGGGATGAATATTAGATTCAACTGACCTGCGACAAACTCAGTAAACAAAAGAATTGTAAGTGGATGCAAGTTATTTTAAATTATGTGTTTAACTATGTCCAGAAAAGAAATTTATACAGTTCCCAATTCATACAAAACTTTAACCACATGAAATAGAGCATGCAAGTGTGCTGAATGCACATAGTAGACTACCAGCAGTACTTCTGCAGCGAAAATGTTAATGTAGTATGAGCAAACAGTAACTTGATAAAGGATACCTATTAAATCAAACAACTGATGACTTTGATTAGTTCATATAAGTTGCATTCATTTAAGGGCGCATTATCGCCGCCAGTGTTAATAATAGGAAGCTTCAGAAACTATAAACACCTAAAGATGGCACTACGGTCCGCAAAACGGAATTAATTTCTTTAAAACTAAAATTTGAAAATGTAAATAGAAACATTATTTGATCGCATTGCAGTTCTCTGCTCACAGTGTTGCCAGACATGCGTGAACTTTCAAAATATTTTAAGTTTAACTGAAATTTTTTATTTTTAAATGCCAAGGAATAATTTAAGGTAGTTGAAATCAAAAAGGGTAATATAAAACTGCTAAATATCTTTAAAAATATCAGTTGTTCTTGCTGATTTTAAGAAAAAGAAAAGTATTACTATATTAAAATATTGAAAATATATATTCGTTTTAAGAAATGAATCAGGACTAATTAAGAGTGAAATAGTTTATTCAAAAATTAACCGTCACATGCTGTTAAGTAAAGAAAAACAATATTTACTTCGGGAATTTATTAAATAATAGTTGAAAGATTAGGAAAGTTAAATTACTTTTAAATGTCCCGCGAATATTACCACCCAACGCTTCCTGGTGCAGAAAGCGTTCAACTAAAAATGACTGATTTTCGTGCTGCCATATTTAAATTTCCGCGCCGTGTACATCTATTTTATTTCAATCAATACTAAATAAGTAAGCAAAAACATTTATCCATTGTCATAGATTTTGCTATTAAACAGTGTTATAATGACTGTATTATGTTTAGTTTCGTTATTTTTTCGAAAACGTTAATTCTACAAAATTGGCGATGTTCGACTACGATTATAAAATTTATCTTAGATATCTACTTCTTACAAACTATCATCCACACTACCTAAACAGTTTAGCAATCGACATCAAACGTTATCTTGCTATAAAAACGATTATTAAAAGAAAACTGAATGAAAAACGTGAGCTATATTTTGACGCTAATATTTTGCGCCAATAACGCCCCCTTAATGCAGTTCAAAACATTAACAATTTACTCCTTTAACTTGCAACCATGGCTTTTAAGACTTTTGAGGTTAGACCTCTAACCTCAAAATTTGATAGTTGTCAAAAATCGTAGAATCCAATATGAACTAATTGACCTTTTCTCAGCAGTGCTTTCATATTTTCTCATAATTCCATGGATATTCTTACTGAATTTACTTTTTGGTTATACTATAGAATAAGATGTTTATGCATCAATGCTTAATTTTATAATTTATCGCTCACAGATTGTATTTAATGAAACTAGTAGATGCACCTTTTATAAAACTAGGAGGCAAAGATCGTAAGTATTAGTATTTTAAAAGCAAATAGAAATAAATTAATATTGACTTTAATTTTTTAGCTAATCCTTCTCGTGAACATGTATTATACATAAAATTCCCAAGAGAATGGAAACTTAATGACATCATTCAATTGTTTAGTCCATTTGGTATACTATAATTTATTTAATGTTTAATTCTATAATGGACATGGTTTTCATTATTAGGTAACGTGCATGTAGCGTGGATAAATGATCATTCTGCTTACGTAGGTCTTCAAAAACGAGACCAAACTGCCATTGCATTAAGTACATTATCTCAAAGTGATACATACACAGTTATTTCTTATGCTAAGAGACAAACTCAATTATCAGGGCAAGTTTTTCTACCATCATCACCACCATTACTGTCACTTAAAAGAAAGAGATCTTTAGAAAATATACATGCGAAAAAAAGAAGTACTAGCTTTGGAGAGTAAGTTAGTGTCCTATAAGCGTGAATAGGAGATGTCTAAAGACATTTGTGGTCAAGTAACGTACAACTTGTACATAGTAACCTTGCTGTTGTAATATTTGTATTAATAATTGTAAATTTGTGTTAATATTTGTAAAAGACGAACCAACATTTCAGAATTAACCTGACTACATAAGTTTTTAGGCACCCAATAAATTATGAATTATTATTAAATTCTCGTTTTAAGAAGCAGTACTGGCATTAAAAGAAAACGAAGCATTGATCCAATTGAAGAAGATCCTGAAGAGCATTTACAAATAATAAATGATGATGTTGATGTAGGAGTACCAATGGAAAGATTGGAGACAGTGGATAAATCGGTACAAAATATCAAAAGTGCCAAGGCGAAGACTTTTGAAGAAGATAGTAACTGGGAATGACTAGAAGTTGTGTAGATTATTTTAAGTAATCAATATTATACGTTTCAATACTTATATAAAATAAATAAATGTGCAAACACGGAAGTTTTACGGGAGAAATATAAAAAGTGGGTTTTTACTTATCATGTATTTTAATTCTACTTATCACCGTATATAAAGTTTGTTGCCTGAGAACCACTTTATTCGGTTCATAAAGTATTCTTAATGTTGACGAAAAGCCACATGTGGGGTATCAGGGCCGGCGCGAGGCGGGTTCAACGCGTTCCCCGGAACCCGGCCCCGCGCTTTAGATGGCGACAAAGTGGGATTTCCAATATGCGTCTGACGTTTGCATCGGATGCATGATAAACTGATTAAAGGGAAAGCAATGATTTCGATTTCCTATAGTCTGCTTTAAACCAGTCCAGACGCGGGTCTCAGAGACAGCTGATTATTTCTTAGTTATTATTTGACAGTACATTTCGACACAGCGACACGATTTGGCATTGAAATGGCAACAAAATTTTGCTTTACCAATGATGAAGATGAACGATTGATTGAATGTGTGTCTAATGGTCCTGCCCTCTACTACAGTGGTCACACAGATTATAAAAATCAAAAGAATACGTGAAAACTTAAGAAAACACGTTTTCTCCAATTTTCTTTTCTTTTTTAGTAGCTGTAGAATTTTACGCTGGATTTTCTTCTCTCTTGATTGATGGTTAATTAAAACAAAATAATATCATAACGTACATTTTATACGTTTATTAACAAAAACACTAATTTTATATACAAATAGGTACACAGTCCACAAATATGTAAATTAATTGATAAAGAAAACAACACTACACTAAATAGGTACTCAAAATTTTAAAGGCGCTTTACTTGAATTTTAGTTGAACTTTACTTGAAGAGATTCTTTTTCGTACTGCTAAAAATGACACCCTTGAGGGCGCTCTTACAACGCCAACCCCTCCTACGCAGAGAACCGAGTTGGTACCTGGAAAATTATACCCTTGACCCAATGGTCGAATTCATATTACAATTATTATTCTTAACTTTAAATATTAAACATACTCCCCCCCCTTGAAATTGGTAACTTTCAAGACTTAAATCTAAATAACTAAATTAAGCACAACCGCTAATCATTAATAGGAAGCATACACACTTTAGCAACAGCCCGTTTTATAATAGCGTTTGGAGTCTTTATGGTCACCACTCTCACTACACCGTCTGCTCCAGGGTGCACACTAAGCACTCTCCCGAGTGCCCATTTGGTGGGTGGTAGATTTTGCTCCTTCACCACTAGCAAGTCGCCTTGTTTGATGTTGGGCGTTTTGTTGGTCCATTTTTGTCGCTGCTGCATTTCGGATAAGTACTCCTTTGACCATCTACTCCAGAAATTTTGAAGGATTTGCTGAATGCGTTGAAACTGTGATAATCGGTTTGTCAGCAACCCTTTAATGTCAGGGTCTGGTATTGAAGTCAGAGTTCTGCCCACCAGAAAGTGAGCCGGAGTGAGGGGCAATGGATCATTAGGGTCGGAAGTTAATGGTGATAGAGGGCGAGAATTCAAGATTGCCTCTATTTGTACAAGCAAGGTATACATCTGCTCATAAGTTAACAACGCGTTTCCGACTACTCTTTTCAAATGGTGTTTGACTGATTTGACTCCACTCTCCCAAATACCTCCGAAATGTGGTGATTGGGCAGGAATGAAGTGCCACGTTATTTGTTCATTTTGAAAAACCTCCCTTAAGGGGTCTCCGCTATCTACCAGAAATTTCCCTAAGTCGTGTAACATGTTTCTCGCGCCGATAAAATTGGTCCCGTTATCCGAATATACGTTTTCCGGTTTACCACGTCGTGATATAAAACGTCGAAAAGCGAGAATAAAGGCATCAGTAGTGAGGTCAGTCACTAACTCCAAGTGAACTGCCTTGGTAGCAAAACAAACGAAAAGGCTGATGTATGATTTTGACGTCTTACAACCGCGACCATTTCTATCTTTAATGAATATCGGACCTGCGTAGTCCACACCCACGTTAACAAAGGGAAACGAGGAAGTAATACGCGAGACAGGTAAACTACCCATTAACGGGTTAGAAACTTTCGGGTTTGTTCTGAAACACCGTACACAATCATGTACTATTTTCTTTGCCACATTTCGACCGGCTATAGGCCAGAATCGTTCACGAAGGCTGGACAAAATAAGTTGAGGACCGGCGTGTAACAATATTTTGTGCTCGTTCCTTAATATAAGCTTTGTAAGATAGCTGCGCCCATCCAAAACTATAGGATGTTTTTTGTTAAAATCGTAATTTGAATTGCTTAGCCTCCCACCTATTCTAATAACACCTTGTGCGTCTAAAAACGGATTTAAACGTAACAGCCTACTTTTGGGTGACACTTCTTTATCGCGATGAAGTTCAACTAGTTCTGTGAAGAAAGACGTCAGCTGGTCAAGTTTTACTAAACTGATTAAAGCCGCTTGCAACTCGCTTACTATTAGCGGTCCCAGATTTCTTTGATCGCGAGGTAATCGACAATTTTTTGCGAATCTTAAACAATACGCGACTGTCCGTTGCAGCCTTGATAAATTTGAAAAATTCTCAGCCAATATAAATTTTGCCTTGGCTACTACCAAAGAACTAACATTATTACATACTTCTGGCAAGTCTTCGATTCGAGGAATAGTATTAGGCCAATGATCTCGACATTCTGACAACCAATTAGGGCCATGCCACCAAATATCTAGATTTTGTAATTGAGATGGACAAACTCCACGAGATAACAAATCCGCTGGGTTGTCTTTCGTTGGGACATGGTTCCAAATAGCTTTAGTCGTTAGGGCTTGTATCTTAGCGACTCTGTTCCCGACGAACGTTTTTAATAAATTGGGCGAAGTATTTAGCCATCCAAGGACGATAGTTGAGTCACACCATAGTACAATTAAATCGTATTCGATGTGTAGCGAGGCAGTTACTTTGTTTAAGAGTCTGGCCAGAACTAGACTGCCGCATAGCTCCAAACGTGGAATCGTAGCTTTCTTAAGGGGAGCCACCTTGGTTTTTGCACATAAGAGTTCTACGCGTACGTTACCTTCAAAGTTAATAGACCGTAGGTATATACAAGCCCCGTACGCTTCCTCGGACGCATCGGAAAACCCATGAATTTCTACACGCGCCCTTTGTTTACAAATGGCATGCCGAGGGATCCTTAACTCGTTTAAAGTTGGGAGCTTGTCTTTAAATCTGAGCCATTTGCTGTGTATATGAGGAGGGACAGATTGATCCCAGGAAAGTTTTTCTTCCCATAATTTTTGCAATATGATTTTAGCTGTTATTATGCACGGACTAAGCAAACCAAGGGGGTCAAAAATCTGAGCTATGGCTGAAAGTATTGTTCGCTTGGTGATTGAATTGCTATCGAAGGATGCGTTAATTTTATATAAAAGGACGTCCTCCGTTGGAGACCAGGATAGCCCTAATGTGTTATTGTGGTCACGGCTAACTAATTCGCGCACCGCGGCATGGGTATCAGAATTGCTTACTAGTTCCAAAGCTTGGGGATTGTTAGACACCCATTTTCGTAACGTAAAACATCCGTTTTGCAGTACATCTACGATTTGCTTGCATGATCTCGCGAGCTCTTGGACCGTTTCAGCACCCGTTATTAGGTCATCAACATAAAAATCGTTCTTGATTATTTGCGCTACCTTTGGCAAAGTAGTTTCACACTCTAGCGCTAGCTGAAATAAGCAGCGAATGGCCAAAAACGAGGCACAGGCCGTCCCGTATGTAACGGTGTTTAATTCAAATATTTCTAAGGGGTCTTGAGGATCCGACCTCCAAAGGATGCGCTGAAGCGGTCGTTGAGTGGGCTTGATTAACACTTGACGGTACATTTTTTCTATGTCCGATGAAACAACATACGAATGTTTTCGAAATCTCAAAATTATGGACAAGAGATCGTTTTGTATAACTGGCCCTACCATCTGCAAATCGTTTATTGAAAGACCACTGTTACTTCGCGCAGATCCGTCGAAAACAACCCTGAGTTTTGTCGTTGTACTACTTGCACGTATGACGCCGTGATGTGGCATGTAAAAGGAGGACGGAGATACAGAAGTATTTTCAGTGATTTTCCCCATATGCCCTAATGCTTCATATTCATTGATAAATTCTACGTATTCGCGCTTGAGATCGGGGTTAGCTTGCAGCCGTTTTTCTAGAGAATAAAAGCGGCGTTTTGCTTGAGAGAGAGATTCACCTAGATTTGAAATTGAACGTTTAAATGGTATGGTAACCACGAATCTACCATTTTCATCGCGCGTAGTCGTTTCAGTGAAATGTCTTTCGAACGCGATTTCCTCCTGAGACTGAGGTTTTTCGTCTGGAAATTCTTCTAGCTCCCAAAACTTTGTTATTTGAGTTTCTATCTGCCTACTTAGGTTACACGTGGCGTTGTTGGTAGGATTAACGCCAATCGGACCGGAAATGACCCACCCTAATTTTGTTTTTTGTAGTATGGGCCCGGTTGGTCCTGATTTAATTTGTCCTACGCCGATTAATTCCCAAAATAGATCGGCCCCTATCAACAGGTCAATGGGCCCTGGCACGTTAAACTCTGGATCAGCTAAAGTAATGTTTTGTGGAATGTGAAGATTGATCGCATTAAATTCAAAATTGGGTAAATCTGCAGTTATCTTGGGAAGCACGTAACAGGTTAATTTTGAAATAAATACGCCCCGGTTGCTTGAAATCCTTATCGTGCATTTGTTCTCGCTGTGCGATATTATATCACTAAGACCTGACACCGCGAGATTTGCTCTTTCAACCTTTAATTGTAGCATTTGCCAGGTTTTAATTGTTACGAAACTAGATTGTGACCCACAATCTAGCAACGCTCTAATTTTATGAGGTTTGTTGTTTATATCGTGTACTAAGATACATGCGGTGGATAGCAATACTTGTTCCCTTGGAACATTTACTGTTAACGAGACGCTTTCGGCTACCGGTAAGTTTTGAGTCGCTTCGCTATTGCTACCACTCGCGAGGTTATCATGATGTAATAAAGTATGATGCCTACTGCGGCATTTTTTACAGCAGCCTCTGGCTCTGCAATACGATGCAAAATGACCTTTTTTAAGGCAATTTAAACATAGCTTAGCAGCCTTCGCGTTAGTACTGCGTTCACCAACTGATAGTTTCCCAAATTCTTTACAATCACCAATCAGGTGCTCCCCACTACAAATGTAGCAACTATCTCTTGTACTAACTAACGACCTCGCGTTTGATTTCGTTTTACTGCCATCAACCTTGTCGGTGTGACCGACTTCTAGCGTCTCCAAAAGATCGGCACGAGATCGTAAAAATTGAAACATATTTTCTAAAGAAGGGATTTCATTATCTGCTTTGTATTCTTCCCACTCCCTTACTGTAATTTTGTCTAATTTAGTAGCAATTAAATATATAATAAGCGTGTCCCAACAGTCGCTTTTTTGTCCTAGCTGTTTTAGCGCGCGCAAATGTTTCAAAACCGAGTCAATCAGCTTGCGAATTTTTCCAGATGATTCTTTATTTATCACTTCTAAGTTAAATAGCACTTTGACATGATTGTGTACTAGTAGCCGGGAGTTATCAAATCTTTTACACAACAAATCCCAAGCTATTGTGTAATTAGCCGACGTGAATTCTAAAGATTGTATTACCTGGGTCGCGCTTCCTGTGAGTGAGGACCGCAAGTAATGAAATTTCTGAACGTCACTGATGTCTTCATTCTCGTGTATCAACGAACGAAACGTATCACGATACTCTAACCAAGATTCATAATTGCCCGTGAATTTTCCTAATTCAATTACTGGGAGTTTAATTCCGTTCGATTTTGAATTTGAATTCGTGGAATTTGACTGATTGGGAAGTTTATTACAGTTCACTACCAATTTTTTAGCAGCGGCTAGCGTCGCGTAATAAATCTTATCGAATTCTTGGCGCTGCTCGAATTCGGAATCCGCGTTATTTAATAAATCGTCGATTTTTCCTTGAATCTCATCGAATTCATCTATTAAAGGTTTAAATTTCGCAATGCGTTCCTCAATTTCGATTGTGTCATCCTCGTCTAACGTTTTATCTTTTTGTTCGTTTATGTAAAGTTTAAAAATTGTTAATTTAGACTTTAATGAGGCACGCTTGCGTTTTAAAATTTGAACATCTTCCGTCTTTTCTGTCATCTTGCTTGTACAAAATATTGCAAACCGTGGAATAAAATGTACAGGATAAATAAAAAAGAAAGGAAGGCTCACTTACCTTTTCCTGCCCTTTGTTTGTTGAGTCCAAGTACCGTTGGTTTGGGGAATTTGCACTTTGTTAAGTCCAAGTACCGTTGGTTTTGGCGCCGGGGTTTATTCCGCTTGGGTGGTGCGTTGCTTTACTGATATTACAGTCGACCGGCTATTTTCTTGCGTTGAACTTTACAAGGACCCGTGCGGAATCTTGATGATTGCGATGGTCCACTGTACTGTTGGAAGTTGGCCGACTTCTCTCCTTATTTGAACTATTTGCCTATTGCAATTTTACGCTGGATTTTCTTCTCTCTTGATTGATGGTTAATTAAAACAAAATAATATCATAACGTACATTTTATACGTTTATTAACAAAAACACTAATTTTATATACAAATAGGTACACAGTCCACAAATATGTAAATTAATTGATAAAGAAAACAACACTATACTAAATAGGTACTCAAAATTTTAAAGGCGCTTTACTTGAATTTTAGTTGAACTTTACTTGAAGAGATTCTTTTTCGTACTGCTAAAAATGACACCCTTGAGGGCGCTCTTACAACGCCAACCCCTCCTACGCAGAGAACCGAGTTGGTACCTGGAAAATTATACCCTTGACCCAATGGTCGAATTCATATTACAATTATTATTCTTAACTTTAAATATTAAACAGTAGCAATGCTAATATAATTTCATCATCATCATGTTCCTCTAACCACGAAGATGATTGAGTATTCATTTTGTGTGTAAGTTTTTATATTGATCTCCGACAATTGTTATTATTCTTTTACTTAATGTGTCCGACGCTCTTTGGAAAACATCGAACATAAATACTGTCACTTAAAAGAAAGAGATCTTTAGAAAATATACATGCGAAAAAAAGAAGTACTAGCTTTGGAGAGTAAGTTAGTGTCCTATAAGCGTGAATAGGAGATGTCTAAAGACATTTGTGGTCAAGTAACGTACAACTTGTACATAGTAACCTTGCTGTTGTAATATTTGTATTAATAATTGTGAATTTGTGTTAATATTTGTAAAACATCGAACATAAATACATGCATTCGACATGCGTCAAACGCAAACGTCAGACGTGTATAAGAAATCCCACCTTTACAACTTACAAATATGCACGCTTTCTCTGCTGCGATCACAGCAGCGATGTTTCCGTGTCACTTAACATTCTGGCAAAACAAACTTCTACCATTTAACCTACGTAATTAAAAAAATCTAGATGGCATAATTAAAAACTTCCAAAATTGGTTGCTAGCAATCTAACATCCACAAAAACACCACTAGCTAACGAAACCGCTATGCAAAAGCAAATCCAAGTTTTTTTCAACCTAACCTAACCTAATTCAACTAAATTGTGTGACTGTAAATTGCACTATTTGGCAAGCATAGAAACTTAATATAATTGTCATTAATATCTATGGAGATGTATTTTTTACTTTTGATCCCCAAATTTGCATTCACTCCAACAATGATTTACATATTCATAATCAGCACTTTTGGGGGCAAATGCCGCTAAGCCTCCAAAATTGGTTGCTACCAGCCTAACCTCCACAAAAACGCCACCTAACCAAAACGTTATACAAAAGCAAATTCGAATTTTTCCCAACCTAACCTAACTAAATTGTGTAATTGTAAATGACACTCATAGAAACTTAATATCATTACGATTCATGTCCCTGGAGATCAAGCATTTTTTTTACTTTTGATCTCCTTTGGGACCTTTGTACGTTCGCCCGAAAAATGATTTCTAGGAACCAGTTTGGTCAAAAATGTTTGATTTGGGAAATTTTTAATTATATCTAAAATTTAATTTAGAAAATGCCATTTTTCCCATTTGGGCATTAAAAATCACAATCGAAAGATTAATACTCCATAATAATTCCACTGACATAGTCACTACATCTAGTCACCTAGTCGGTCGATCAGAATACCGCAAAACGCCGCCATATTGGGGCAGAGTAGAATGATTTTTAATAATGGACAAATTAAAACCACGTTTACGTATTTGACATATTAGACGTTTGATCTATCAGAATAAGAAAAACCTTTTAAAGTAAACGTGGATTTGATTAAATGCAATCAGATACAAATAATGAACAATTTTGTGCTTCTTTTGCCCCAATATGGCGGCGTTTTGCGGTACTCTGATAGACCAGCGCGACCTAGGTGACTAGATGTAGTAACTCTACACTGACAAATGTGCAAGCGCCAGTGGCGTGCGGTGAGAATTTAGGCTAGGGAAGCAACCAAGATTTTAATTATAATACACCTAGGTACAGGCGCAGATTAACGGGGAGGGAATAATCCCCCCCAATTTAGAAATAGGTTTACATAGAATAGAAACAAATAATGTTTGTTTAATTATTATTTATTAAAACAATTATTTTTCCAAAGATTTCCCCCTCAAAATACTTCTCTGGATCCGCCCCTGCTAGGTACAATAAAAAACAGTGTTATAATTATTAAGCTTAAAAGTTTTTCAAAGAAGCACTTTTACACTTTATACTTATGGAATTTGTTGACTATCATTCTTTATTTTAAAAAAAAAACTACTACTACGTATCAATTTTCCGGTCTTAGCAAAATACCGGTACAGGTTTTAATATTTGTTGTTAAATTTGAAAGATCTGGTTTTGATCTGCCTTTCTTAATAATTTGTAATTTCTCTCCAAAACTGTATGCGAAAAATCCTTATTAATAATTTACAAATTGAACAAAAAATCGTCCCGATTCAGCTATATCGAAAGTACTCGAACCTTTCACCGAAGCAGTTGAATTTGCAGTCGTGACGATAATGCAATTTTAAATTTGCATACAGGCAAACTAAATAGAACTATTTGTCTTTAAAAAATACAACTTATAAATTAAAATAATAAAATGCGACAAAATACAGTCTCATTCGCAGATTTACATTACTTAAGTAACACTAAATCGAACAAATAACCAAATTATAATAAATAAACATTTGGGAACGAAGCACAATAAAAATTACGACCAAACAATGTTAACCAGCCAAACAGCATCCGTCTATTATAACACCCCGCACTCGCTGATTCACGCCAAGGTTAAGAGAAGAGCATTTGTAATCAGTGCTTATATTAAGTGTATGTATCACATTTGAATCAGTATTACCTTTCCATGCAAGTTTAATGAGCCTAATTTAAAATAGTACTCTAAATAATTATACTTTTTGCTGTACAGAGTTGATATTGAGCTTTAATTTGATAAATATTTCAATTTAAATAAACGATAACCATAATTTTACAAAAGTATTTTTGTTAGCATTGTTTTTATTTTTAATAAATTCTCAAGGCAAGCATTGCTTCCATGGACCGCATTTTTTAGTTGGATATATTTTTGATTTGAAAGTATTTTATGAATAGATTGTTGACTTTTCTTTTCTTTCTTCATTTCTTTGTCGAGTTTAATGATAGCAGACAGGTGATACCAGGGGTTTGAGCATATCAAGTTGGTATTTACAAGGCACCAATTTTAAAAATCAAAAGTAAGGAATTACAATCCTAGTAATTAAAAACCGTGAGTTTTTCTGTAGTAATTAGTTTAATTAGTAATAAGAGATTTTAATGATACCAAAAAGGGCATAAAGAATTGCAAACAAATTATTCTCTTTATTTCAAGAAGTAATTTTTTTTATAGTTAAACAAAAACAATTATGGTTTGAAAGGAATTTAATTTATCTCCAAATCTATAATAGTTAATTACTTTGGGATTAATGAAAATTAATTATCGATTTAAAAAGAAAGATATTTTTCTTTTACTATTTAATATAAAATTTTATTTATATCTTTTTATTTCATATAAAAGAAAATATTTCTTTGATGGTATCAATTTTTTGTTTCATTGTTACATGTTAATAAAGAATAAGTTTGTTTCGTTTTCATCTATGATATTTGTATGTGTTTTTGTTATTGTTCGCCCATGATAATTATAAGGATATAGCAAACCATAAAAGCGACCTGCCTGAGATAATCTGTGGAAAGTACGGCATTTCACAACTACAATATACTTAGCCAGAGAATTTATTTCAATTAAAGGTAAGTAAGTACTAAGTTGTGAGATTTCATCTTTGATACAATCAATCCTCAATTTTCATCTATGTCTGTGTCTAGTATTCAATATAAATTTTATATCTTCATCATTATATCATATCAATATATTCATTGAATTGAATATCATCAAGTGACTTTATTATTAACGAGTTTCATCCCAGTGAATATTAGTATGTTGATTGATACAGGGTGGCCAGCGAACCGGAAAAAATCGGGAATTTGCCGAATCAGGAAAAACCTTTAAATGTGAGACATCACTGCTAACTCCTTAACTTTCAAACGGCGATCTTCTAATACCATTTCTTCGATGATTGCAATTTCTTGAGGCGTTACTGCTTCAATTGGCCGACTGGTGCGCTTATCACCTTCAAGAGATTCTTGCCCCAAACGGAAACATTTGGACCACTTTTTTACAGTGGAATATGAAGGAGATAAATCACCATAAACGCCTTCTAAACGTGGTACTCAATTTTCGTTAGCTGCGACATTTTCATGCACTCGTCACGATGCTTCAGTGGCTACTAAAATCTATTACGCTTCTAGCCGTAATATATATAGTGAACGCCTCTTACATGTTCAACTATGACGCAGCCAAGTTTGAACATGTTGGCACCTGTAGAAGCCTACCGGGCCGAGAATTTATGGCGCTTACTTCGTAACTCGAACTTTGCTTGAATTTAATAATATCCACATTAGTGATAAATCGAACTTTAGTGGTTTGGTAAAGCAAATAAGCCTAGGATTAAAAGTGTAGCTTATTAATAAGCATTTACAAAAATTGGACCATACTGATCGTGATTGTTATTGACATTAAAAAAGCAAATACAGAAATAGTGGTCTGACCGACTTGGTTCAATTTTTGTCAATGCCTAAACGTACATTTTTATATTAGCAACGAAAATGAGAAATAATAGCATAAAATGAAACATCTTTTAAGGTTAGAGAAAATATTACGCGTTAGCCATCAAGTCAATCTTTTTAATAAGATTTATACAGACCTGGAAATTGATATAGGTTCACCTAGAATATTGCTATAATTTTTGAAATATCTTTGTTAAAACGTATCTTACCGTAAAACCACTTTAAAGGCTTATTTACTAAACATGTTTATGTGTTCTCCTACCTTTTCATAACATCTGCATGTTTGGTACAAAAGGTAATAACATTTGAAGTTAAAAGTGGAAAGTTGGTAATAAATCTTGTTTGTTTCCAGCCTTATTTTGTGGAACTCCATAATCATGAAATAAATAAAGATTATTAAAAGTTTCACAGTTTTATTAAAATATACCTGACAATATTGTTTCGACAGCTATGCTGTCATTATCAAAGGTAATATAATATAATTTTGTATCTACCTTAGCGACGTGTTTGTTTATAATTATATTACCTTTGATAATGACAGCATAGCTGTCGAAACAATATTGTCAGGTATATTTTAATAAAACTGTGAAACTTTTAATAATCTTTATTTATTTCATTGGTAATAAATGTTTGTAAGTTGGAAATTGAAATAAGTTCACTAATTAAAACTCACCATTTATTAAACATTAAATTATCAAAACCAAAAAAGATCATTAATTTAATAATTAGTAGCACCACCATTATGGTAAATGATTTGAAAAATTCGATTGTTCATGTTTAAGATGAGATGATTAAGCTCATTGATAGTGACATTATCAAGGCCTGCAAAATGGTTATCCTAAGATCATTTACAGTGCGGAAAGGATCATTTCCACTGTAAATCTTTTGAACGATAATGTCTCACACGTTTTCCATTGGGTTAATGTCTGGAGAGCATGATGAACAGTCTTAAGGTTGGGATTTGTGACGCTAACAACCCTGCTTGTGTGTTCCGATAGCGGTAAGCAGATGCCTATCCTGTTGAAAAATTACGTTTTCGTGCTCATGATCCTCATAATAAGGAATTCACTTCACTTTTTTTCATGTACTCTCGACGATCTACCTTTTATATAGTCTCCCTTCACCCTTAGTCATGCTAGTAAATGAAACATCAATGTTTAAATATACATATTATTTATTTTGCTATACATTTCGAGGAGTAAATGGACAATTGTAACATATTATTTGACAAATTATTCATTACACAGTATGAGTTGAGATCATCACGTAGCACTTGCAAATTGTTCAAATATTTTTGTAACCTATTTCTAAGATAGTTTATTTCCGCCATGATGTTCTTAATACGACGGTGCAAACGTTGTCGTTGACGTTTTCGGCTGCTGCTGTTGATATGATTGCAGTCGTGTACGTACGGCATCGATAAACTTTTGCGGATAATGTTTTTTTCTAATAAAATGAACGAGTTCAATCCACAGGCTGTTGTTGCTGGGTTGTCTATTAAACTGGTAGCTGAGTAGTATCCGCATAACAGCTTGGTCGTGAATAAGATGGAGTCTGTTGGCGGAAGCGTTTTATAGACATGCGATGCCGTGTTGGCATAACAAAGCGTACAAGGCATTCAATTGGCCGTTTCATGAAAAATGTGTTATGAGTATGTCTTCATGGTTATCCGAGAACAGATTTCAACCCTAATAATAATTGTTTAGATATTTAATTATTGTTTAGTTGTTTAATAATTTTTGAGAAAGATTGTCATAGAATAAAAGATTAATGTTCTATCATGGTTATCCGAGAACAGACTTCAACCCTAATAATAATTGTTTAGATATTTAATTATTGTTTTGTTGTTCAATAATTTTTGAGAAAGATTGTCATAGAATAAAATATTAATGTTCTATATGTGTATTATTACTATTCTCTCCTGTACCATGGCATGAAACTGATAGCTATAACTAGTATGAGAGAGAAGCAAGAATGAGGTAATTACCTACACACCTGACGGTGATGACGTGTCATTAAACAAGATGAAACTTGTCTGTCAACGCCGACAACTTGTTCACCGTATGTATGTGTTGGATCTAGGTAACAAAGATTAGAGAGGATTAAGATAGGAAGCTAAGCGACAATGGTGTAGGTATTGCCATCTATAGTCTCAGGGGGAAGCAGGTTGGTTGGTAAAAAAGTAATCGATGTTTATTTGTTTGTTATTTTTAAAAAACAAATGAACACCTGTTTGATAACTATCAAATAATTCATCTTTTTGGTTTTGCGCGTGATTTGTTCTCCAATTTGAAAAAAATGGTCTCATTTTGCATAGTGAAAAATTGCCGAAATAATAAAAACACTCATCCTCAGCATTCTTATTTCACGTTGCCAAAGGATGTAAATATGTAAGTAACTTTTGGTTGTATTCATTATTGCTCTTCAGGACTACTTTTCCTTTTTTTTGTTTCAGTGCAAAGAAATGGATTAAGTTCGCTGCACGGGATGAGTTATTAAAATATGTTGAAAGTAGCAGTACGAAAAAAGATTTCAGGATGTGTAGCAAGCATTTTTTACCAGAACAATTTAAAACTTGTCATCCACGAACATTATTAATATCGAAACAAATACCATGTATTAATGGACCATTTACTGTTCACTAGGAAATGCCAGCTATTACCATTAATGGTAAACATATACCTTTTGTAATTATTAAGTTAACACTTCATACTAACCTGTTATTCAAGTTAGTGACGATTATAATTTCTATAAAATAAGTTTACACGACTTTTGCTTAATGCTATCAGATAACCTAGAGAACATATTCAAATTTGAAAGCCCTAATTATTGTATGTGTTCTATTTTTTCTTATTTTTGCAGATGTCCAGGAAGAAATGCCGTTTGATGAAAATGAAAGTGCTTTACATCAATGTCACACGTCTGAAAATCATATCAAAGGCACTACTATATATTTTTTTATTTACACAGGGTGTATTATCGGTTTTGTTACATAGGGGAATAGTACGTAAAACCACATATTGTTATTAATATTAATACTCACGGCCCGTGTGTAATGAATATCATTACTCCCAGGTCAATGCATATTTATAATGTATGTATTACCAAATGTATAACTTAATAGGAGTAGCAAGAATTGATTATTATTACTGTTATTGTTATTACTATTAATATTATATTGAAAATAAACTACTTATAAACATTTAACTTCAGCATTATTTCTGTGTATAATCTGTATTATTCAGTCATTATAATGTCTATAAACAAACCACTAGATTTATTTCTTTTAGATGATCTTGGAAATTAAATAGGAGTAACTTTTTAATATATTATACTCTTTTTTCTGAATTTGGCGCCATCCACGTTGTAGCGATTGTGGCGACATCTCCCGTTCAAAACTCGACGCCAGTCATATTATCATGATCAACCTCATTCATTTCGCCGTCAGCGAATATGAATGGCCATGATATTATAGAGAATATTGCGACATCTAACGCCTCAGGGGGAATTGGACCACAAAAAACGTAGTCGTTTTTTTACATAGTGCTCTTATGCCAGTTTCCTATCTTAACCTTCTCTAATCTTTGCTAGGTAAGTATAAGCGACTATATAAAGTCGACAGTTGTTAGTACAGCGAGATCAAGATTGATTGTCCTGATCCTACACTACTTTCCATCACCTTGATATCAATATTTACATCCAATTTATAAATAAAACTAGTAATATAAAGAATTCTGGGGAATTTATTAGATGTCCCTAGATGTCAATCTGTCAAAATTGTTTTTGTTGTTAACGCATTGCCGTGCGTTGTTAGTTATTCCGTTTATTTCTTTATTCTTTTCGTTGTTTAATTATTTCTATACATAAGTCTTTTTCAAGACTACCACTGAAGGATTATATTGAGTGCAAGGTAAATAAAAAATATTTTTATAAAGTTTTTTTATGTAGAAATTGTGAATTACAGGTTACAGGTCAATAACCTCTATCAAAATGTCCATTTCTCTTGCACAAGAGAAATTTATTATAGAAGCTTATTTTCGCAACTGTGAACGAGATGGTAATGCAGAATGGAAATATTCTCCAACGCTTTGTGCAGAAGAATGGATAAATTGCTTCCCTGATATGGAAATTGATGAAGAAACTTTAATTCGACATATACACCGGATTGTGCACTGTTTTCATGAAACAGGGAGTGTTAGTAAGGGGAAGTCAAGTGGTCATGGTACTGTACTTACGGAAGATGTTGTTGCATATGTGCGTACTCGTGTAGAAGGTAGTCCAAACAAACCATTATGCCAACTTGCTCAACAAACAGGTAATCGTAACAGTTATATGAAAATTACTTTGAAATATTAAATGAAAATTATTGTAGGTTTATCATATGGTACAGCTCACAAGGCAGTAAAGAAAATACTACACTTCCATCCATATAAAGTTACTGTCGTGCAAGAGTTACTTCCCCCTGATTATGAAAGACGAATTCAATATTGTAACTGGTTTAATGCAAATCTTCGCAATGATGATTTATTGGATCTTACATTCTTTTCCGATGAATCGTGGTTTCATTTGTCCGGATACATTAATTCACAAAATTATCGAGTATGGTCTGCAGAAAATCCACACGTTTTTCAAGAAACGCAGCTTCATCCATTAAAAATTGGGATGTGGATAGCAATATCCAGGAGGCGGATAATTGGTCCTGTTTTCTTTGAAGATACAGTAACAGCAGCACGTTACCAACAAATAGAAACGTTTATAAACCAGCTTAATGATGAGGAACTGCAACGTGGATATTTTCAGCACAATAATGCTACTGCTCATACAGCTGGAAGAACGGTTAGGTATTTAGAACAATTTTATGGTGAGAGAATATTCGGTGCAGGACGTTGGCCTGCGAGGTCACCTGAACTCACGCCACCAGATTATTGTTTGTTTGGCATCTTAAAAAATACAATTTGTCAGACTCGCTTGCATACACTAGATGAGTTGAAGAACGCGATTACTGTGGCAGTACGAAGCATTACACCTGAGCAATTGGTAAACATATTCAAAAATATGAAAAAACGAGTAGATGCTTGTCTGGCTGTACATGGAGATCATTTTGAACACATACTATACATCTATTGTAATAATTTTAATTGTAAATTGTTTAATTGTGTAATTTTAATTGTTTATTAAATGAAATCTTTTGTATTTACTTGTTATTTTTGATCGTAATTGATCTTAATAATAATAATTGATAATAATAGTATTGGTTACCAATACTGTGGCAAGAGAAATTGACACGTCTTGTTATTTCTGTTATCAATGGTAACACATAAAACAGTAAAATATTTCAATTAGCATTCAGTAATTCTTTTAAATTCCTGATGTTTATTTTGTATGAAAAAGATAAACTTTTGCATAGTTCAAATGAGAGAAAATAAACAATCCTTATAACCATTTCAATATATTTTTTAATTAAAAACGAACTTGTTTTTCATGTTTTTAATTTCATACACACCAAAGTGTTTCTAAGTTTTTGTACATTACTTTGGAGGTTAGTTTTTTTGAATGTCATCCGCACACCACTGCTTTTGTCCCGACTCTCAGGTGATGCATGTAAATATTGATATTAAGCTCGTGGAAAGTAGTGTAGGATCAGGACATTCAATCTTGATCTCCCTGTAGCAGACAGCACGTGTACAGCAGCAGCAATTACGATGATGGCGAGCATAAGCAGTCCTAATTATTGTTATGATAACGAGACCTGTGAGAGCGAATTATTTCCCCTGCAAGTAGGTAAGTTGTTTATAAAACTTCAAGTTTGTGTTTGTATGCTAATTTGTGTCTATTTTGCTGCTTGTTTAGATGAAGGCCCTGATGTTGCAGATCACTCATCAACATCAACAGCAAGTACCAACAAGTACAGCGAGAACGGTCAAGAGTCGAACAATGAAGAAACAGGTAAGCTGTTTAAAACTTTTGTATGTTTGTGTGTGTATATTAACCGATTATTGTATTAGCGTTCCATGATCTGTCGCAGCCTCTATACTATGCTGTAGCAGCAGCAGCAGTAGCTAAAGTACGTGTTCAACTGCTTGGGGCTGTCCAGTATCCGTTGTATGTTACGAGACCTCCAGGGGAAGAACAAAACTACGACCATATACACAACATCCAAGAAGGACTTATTCCACCTGACGACTACGACGCCTTGGGGTCTAAAGAATTTGACGTGGTAGTGAAGCTCGAATGCGTGAATAACGTATGCGAGCATGGTGAAATCGTGTTGTCTGAAAGTGACTGGTTCGAGCTGTATGATATACGAGTCGAGACAATGTTTAAAAATTTCTTTTATGGTTGCTGCAACGACGACGGCAACAGTGTACTTCATCGTGATAAACATTTGAAAGTCCATCTATGTGAGAATTTATACATCGAGATTATTCACAACAAGTTTTTCGGTAACAGGGTGGCGATTCATCAGAATGATAAACAACGGACTATAACCTTAAAAGATTACGAGTTTCAGTCTATAATGCATCTAGCACCGCTGATCAATCATCAGGCTCGAACGTTACATCACCTGGACTTTTCGCCACCTTTTACCACGCAAACATAGAGAACGTAGCAGAAGGTCAACTGAGACGTCCTGAAGATGTCTATAAAACGCTTCCGCCAACAGACTCCATCTTATTCACGACCAAGCTGTTATGCGGATACTACTCAGCTACCAGTTTAATAGACAACCCAGCAACAACAGCCTGTGGATTGAACTCGTTCATTTTATTAGAATAAAACATTATCCGCAAAAGTTTATCGATGCCGTACATACACGACTGCAATCATATCAACAGCAGCAGCCGAAAACGTCAACGACAACGTTTGCACCGTCGTATTAAGAACATCATGGCGGAAATAAACTATCTTAGAAATAGGTTACAAAAATATTTGAACAATTTGCAAGTGCTACGTGATGATCTCAACTCATACTGTGTAATGAATAATTTGTCAAATAATATGTTACAATTGTCCATTTACTCCTCGAAATGTATAGCAAAATAAATAATATGTATATTTAAACATTGATGTTTCATTTACTAGCATGACTAAGGGTGAAGGGAGACTATATAAAAGGTAGATCGTCGAGAGTACATGAAAAAAAGTGAAGTGAATTCCTTATTATGAGGATCATGAGCACGAAAACGTAATTTTTCAACAGGATAGGCATCTGCTTACCGCTATCGGAACACACAAGCAGGGTTGTTAGCGTCACAAATCCCAACCTTAAGACTGTTCATCATGCTCTCCAGACATTAACCCAATGGAAAACGTGTGAGACATTATCGTTCAAAAGATTTACAGTGGAAATGATACTTTCCGCACTGTAAATGATTTTAGGATAACCATTTTGCAGGCCTTGATAATGTCACTATCAATGAGCTTAATCATCTCATCTTAAACATGAACAATCGAATTTTTCAAATCATTTACCATAATGGTGGTGCTACTAATTATTAAATTAATGATCTTTTTTGGTTTTGATAATTTAATGTTTAATAAATGGTGAGTTTTAATTAGTGAACTTATTTCAATTTCCAACTTACAAACATTTATTACCAACTTTCCACTTTTAACTTCAAATGTTATTACCTTTTGTACCAAACATGCAGATGTTATGAAAAGGTAGGAGAACACATAAACATGTTTAGTAAATAAGCCTTTAAAGTGGTTTTACGGTAAGATACGTTTTAACAAAGATATTTCAAAAATTATAGCAATATTCTAGGTGAACCTATATCAATTTCCAGGTCTGTATAAATCTTATT
This sequence comes from Agrypnus murinus, assembly GCA_929113105.1. Lineage (NCBI taxonomy): Eukaryota > Metazoa > Arthropoda > Insecta > Coleoptera > Elateridae > Agrypnus > Agrypnus murinus. The sequence goes on from OV816025.1 coordinate 16,938,166, forward strand.
AAAAAGATTGACTTGATGGCTAACGCGTAATATTTTCTCTAACCTTAAAAGATGTTTCATTTTATGCTATTATTTCTCATTTTCGTTGCTAATATAAAAATGTACGTTTAGGCATTGACAAAAATTGAACCAAGTCGGTCAGACCACTATTTCTGTATTTGTTTTTTTAATGTCAATAACAATCACGATCAGTATGGTCCAATTTTTGTAAATGCTTATTAATAAGCTACACTTTTAATCCTAGGCTTATTTGCTTTACCAAACCACTAAAGTTCGATTTATCACTAATGTGGATATTATTAAATTCAAGCAAAGTTCGAGTTACGAAGTAAGCGCCATAAATTCTCGGCCCGGTAGGCTTCTACAGGTGCCAACATGTTCAAACTTGGCTGCGTCATAGTTGAACATGTAAGAGGCGTTCACTATATATATTACGGCTAGAAGCGTAATAGATTTTAGTAGCCACTGAAGCATCGTGACGAGTGCATGAAAATGTCGCAGCTAACGAAAATTGAGTACCACGTTTAGAAGGCGTTTATGGTGATTTATCTCCTTCATATTCCACTGTAAAAAAGTGGTCCAAATGTTTCCGTTTGGGGCAAGAATCTCTTGAAGGTGATAAGCGCACCAGTCGGCCAATTGAAGCAGTAACGCCTCAAGAAATTGCAATCATCGAAGAAATGGTATTAGAAGATCGCCGTTTGAAAGTTAAGGAGTTAGCAGTGATGTCTCACATTTAAAGGTTTTTCCTGATTCGGCAAATTCCCGATTTTCTCCGGTTCGCTGGCCACCCTGTATCAATCAACATACTAATATTCACTGGGATGAAACTCGTTAATAATAAAGTCACTTGATGATATTCAATTCAATGAATATATTGATATGATATAATGATGAAGATATAAAATTTATATTGAATACTAGACACAGACATAGATGAAAATTGACGATTGATTGTATCAAAGATGAAATCTCACAACTTAGTACTTACTTACCTTTAATTGAAATAAATTCTCTGGCTAAGTATATTGTAGTTGTGAAATGCCGTACTTTCCACAGATTATCTCAGGCAGGTCGCTTTTATGGTTTGCTATATCCTTATAATTATCATGGGCGAACAATAACAAAAACACATACAAATATCATAGATGAAAACGAAACAAACTTATTCTTTATTAACATGTAACAATGAAACAAAAAATTGATACCATCAAAGAAATGTTTTCTTTTATATGAAATAAAAAGATATAAATAAAATTTTATATTAAATAGTAAAAGAAAAATATCTTTCTTTTTAAATCGATAATTAATTTTCATTAATCCCAAAGTAATTAACTATTATAGATTTGGAGATAAATTAAATTCCTTTCAAACCATAATTGTTTTTGTTTAACTATAAAAAAAATTACTTCTTGAAATAAAGAGAATAATTTGTTTGCAATTCTTTATGCCCTTTTTGGTATCATTAAAATCTCTTATTACTAATTAAACTAATTACTACAGAAAAACTCACGGTTTTTAATTACTAGGATTGTAATTCCTTACTTTTGATTTTTAAAATTGGTGCCTTGTAAATACCAACTTGATATGCTCAAACCCCTGGTATCACCTGTCTGCTATCATTAAACTCGACAAAGAAATGAAGAAAGAAAAGAAAAGTCAACAATCTATTCATAAAATATTTTCAAATCAAAAATATATCCAACTAAAAAAAAACAAAATGAAATTCCAATTCCATACAATTCCCATTCATCAATGGCAAATACAAATTTTTATTTATTACCAACTCCATTTATTATTCGTTAACTGTTCCACAAATATTCTTGTTCACAAAATTCCATCGTTGAGATTAATTACCGTATTTACTCGAAAATGAGACTACCGTATTTACTCGAAAATAAGACCCCCTTTTTTTTCTTAGATTTTTGCTCTAAAATGTGGGAGGATCTTATATTCGAGTCGGGTCTTATAATCGAGTATAAAAACATATTCAATAAAATGTGAAAACAATGAGTGTAACTGAGTAATGTTTACAGTATTTATAACAAAAATTGCATTACAATACAATAACATCTAAAATAGCGTTCTGTTACAAAAATACAAAGTGATTACAAAATACAATTGATGATGGTGTAGCAATTTTTATGCGAGTATTGAAACAACGCACACTTTTGTTATGGGACTATTTATTGGCCAATTAGAGAAGAAAGGGGCGTGTACAAAACTTCAAAATATAGCCGCCAAAGACATGACTATTATTTCGCCATAAAAAGTGACTACCGTTTAGGTACATATTTTGCATTACGTATTATTTCGTTAAATATATGGTATTTTCATAGGTATGTAGCAGGACATAATTAAAATGCAGATTTAAATCAAAACAGTGTAATGGTAAAATTAATCGTTTTTGCAAATTATTTAAGAAATACTTCAGCCTCTCAAAAAAAGAAAATAATAAATAATAGGAGTATATTTAATTGATTACAATACAGGGTGTTTCACGTAACTTTCCGAGCCTGACGAACTTTAAATACAACCAGTAATACTGCTTTCATTTATAACTAGATTCATAATATTAATAATTTTTAACTTGTGTTTAATTTGGACATCCTTTACAAATGTCAAAGTCATTAGGAAATTTATCACTGATAATAGAATATAGTAGATATTTGTTGACCCTCTTGAACATTTGTAACCACAGATAGTACATACGAATGGCTTTTCATGACTATGTATTGAAATGTGTCTTCTAAGATCACACCTTCTTGAAAATTTATAACCGCATATATTACATTCAAACGGCTTTTCACCACCATGAGTGAACATGTGTGTTTGAAGATTATACTTGTATGAACATTTATAATAGTCGCATACATTACATTTGAATGGCTTTTCACCACTATGAGTGATAATGATAATTTCCGGCAAATACAAAAAGTAAACGTTGGAATTGTAGGAAATCACAGTGGAAATTAACAATATTAATTAACAACTAATTATTAACACATATATTACATTCAAATGGCGGATTATGTAGTGTTAAATTTCGTGTGCGGACAAACAACATCTATTAAGGCATAGTTGTAAAAAACCATTTGAATGTAGTATATGTGTTTACAAATGTTTACAAAAGAGTGATATTAAAAAACACATTATCACTCATAGTGGTGAAAAGCCATTCAAATGTAATGTATGTCACATACATACATTACATTATAAATGTTCATACAAGTATAATCTTCAAACACACATGTTCACTCATGGTGGTGAAAAGCCGTTTGAATGTAATATATGCGGTTATAAATTTTCAAGAAGGTGTGATCTTAGAAGACACATTTCAATACATAGTCATGAAAAGCCATTCGTATGTAATATCTGTGGTTACAAATGTTCAAGAGGGTGTGATCTTAAAACACACATTGTAATTCATAGTAGTGAAAAACCATTTGAATGTAATATATGTGGTTACAAATGTTATTACAAATAATTATAATTAAGTGTATAAGAAAGCCTTTAAAAAATTGACAAACGTCAACGCGGCGGCGGCTGTTGCGCATGCGGAAGCCAAGTGGAATTCCTGTCCGTAGACGCTTGTTTTAAATAGCGCAAGGCGTGGTTCGACGGTCGGCCCTTATTGGCTGAATGTACATCGCATAACATAAGTGTGCGTTGTATCAATACTCGCAATTTTTATACAATAGCTTTCGTATTTGTAAACTATAAAAGTCAGGCGACACTAAAAATAACACCGGACCTTCAGACATACCAACTGTTAGTTGGCTACACTGAGCTAGGAACGAGTAGTAACTAGTGCTTTTTCTGTCACTTTCTGTGCTGTCAGCTGTTACTTTCGAACTTTTGATTTGTTTGTCTTTTGTTGTGTATGTGTGTAAAAATTAAAAGACTGTGCCTTAACTGAACGTTTTTATATTTGTACTTACATGGTGTTTTGTGAATCATGGATTCATCCCAAAACCCTTCCAATGTGAAAACAGTTTGTTGCTCTACTTGTAATATATGTAATTATAAATGTGCACAAAAGAGCAAACTTAAACAACACATGTCAACTCATAGTGGAGAAAAGCCATTTGAATGTAATATGTGTAGTTATAAATGTATACGAAAGAATCATCTTAAAGAACACACGTCAACTCATACTGGAGAAAAGCCATTTGAATGTAATATATGTGATTACAGAAGTTCACAAAAGAGCAAACTTAAACGACACATGTCAACTCATACTGGAGAAAAGCCATTTGAATGTAATATATGTAGTTATAAATGTATACAAAAGAATCGTCTTAAAGAACACATGTCAACTCATACTGGAGAAAAGCCAGATAATTATCAAACGGTTATGGGAAAATATCTTGCCATTAAAAAGGATGTAGAAGAAAAAAATGAGTCATCCATGATTCACAAAACACCATGTAAGTGCAAATATAAAAACGTTCAGTTAAGGCACAGTCTTTTAATTTTTACACACATACACAACAAAAGACAAACAAATCAAAAGTTCGAAAGTGACAGCTGACACTGCTGACAGCACAGAAAGTGACAGAAAAAGCACTAGTTACTACTCGTTCCTAGCTCAGTGTAGCCAACTAACAGTTGGTATGTCTGAAAGTCCGGTGTTATTTTTAGTGTCGCCAAGCGTATGTTCTGTGGTGTCGCCTCTATAAGCGACCTTGGAGCGACGGTGCTTATGAGAGATGAGAGAATCAAGGGTTTTCTTCAGGCGAGGTTACCTAAAATGCACATCTCTACTAATCACTAATCTCAAGCAAACATTTATAAAAATCTAGTCCCCTTTTCCTAATCCCAAAAAGAGTTTTCAAAAATGTAATCCTCAATCACTAATCGTAATATTTTTAAAAACTCATTCGTCAATCTCTAATCACCAACAACTGTAAAAGCGTGTATACAGAAGTGATTTATAAAGGAGCAGTTCTTTGTGTGCCGGCCATCTCGTCAAGGTTCATGAAGGTTCAATACCCCACAGGGCCGGCGTAAGCTTTTGCGGGGAAGGGTTCAAAAATGCACTTAGCCTAAAATAACTTCTAAATAAATTATTTATTAAACACATTATTACCTATTACAATAAGATCATAGAGTATCATTATCATTATAGTTATTTACAAAGTACGCGAAGCCGTGCATTTTTGCACGAATGCTTCGAAGATGGCCTCGCGCATGGAGTTTTGCACAAAATTTTTTGAAACGAACTTTAACAATAAAAAAGCTGAATTAACCAAAATCTGTACTACTGTTTCGATTTCAAAGTAAACATAAAACCAAGTAGGCAATAGCATTTTAGTGTTGTCAATAGATGGCGCTTGGCAGTGGCGTGCGGTCCATGGAAGCAATGCTTGCCTTGAGAATTTATTAAAAATAAAAACAATGCTAACAAAAATACTTTTGTAAAATTATGGTTAACGTTTATTTAAATTGAAATATTTATCAAATTAAAGCTCAATATCAACTCTGTACAGCAAAAAGTATAATTATTTAGAGTACTATTTTAAATTAGGCTCATTAAACTTGCATGGAAGGTAATAACCGATTCAAATGTGATACATACACTTAATATAAGCACTGATTACAAATGCTCTTCTCTTAACCTTGGCGTGAATCAGCGAGTGCGGGGTGTTATAATAGACGGATGCTGTTTTTAATATTTAAAAATTTGTTTAAAGATAAAAATTAAAATTTGTGACTTATGTCATGTGTATCAGCGTGCTTTGATTTTTACTGCTAATAAGTTGTTTAGCAACCAGTTTGTAAAATATTAATAAATCATTTATTCTACATATTTTATCTACGATCATACAAAAAGTGACTACTTTTTACACTGATTTTCGTATAAAAGTTAACGTTTATTGAGCTAGTGTTATAAAATTTGTATTGCACGCTAATGTTAACAAAAGATGTATATGATATACGATTTATTAATATTTTGCAAATTGGTTGCTAAACAACTCAGCACGTAAAAATCCAAGCACGCTTGATATACATGACATAAGTCACAAATTTAAAAAAATATTAATTAAAATGAATACTCTTTTAACTTTTAAGTAAAACGTTATGATAGAATAAAACGTTGTAAGATACACATATAAAAAGTCTCTTCATTGCACTCATGTCTATTAAAACAATCGCTCGTACCTCGCTCGTGTCTTAAACCGTTCACGCAATAAAAAATTGCTATTTATACTTTTTATATTTTTTTTCTATTTGCTTCTATAATATAGTATATTAAAGAACAAGTTTTATACGACATGATTTATTGCACGAATGCTAGTTTAAAGCATGTGCAATAAATGTCTTATAAAACGAGTTCTTTATACTATTTTTTGTACTTTGCACCTCTTTTTTACTAATTTTATCCGTTTTAAAATAAAAATTCGCACTTTTAAAATTTGGGGAATTTTATCGTGGTTGGTACCAACAATCGATAAATGTCAAATTTTGACATTTGAAAATTCAAATTTTAATTTAACAATGATTTCAATGACATTTCATTTGTCATGGTTCATGACGACAACCTCAAAAAACTAAATTACACTAGTTCTAATTCGAAACTCAAATGAGCTAGTTCAGAGGCGACATTAAAAGTAACACCGGACTTTCTGTCTACGCATGCGCAACGGAAGAGATTTGAGCGCGGAACATTGTATGGTGTGATACAATAATAAAACGTGTCATTTTTTTAGTAATAATGATGACGTAATAACGATAACCATATCAATAATAACATAAAAATGATAGTTGAGTTCGAGTGAAATCTCTTAAAGGCAGTGTTTACTCGCAAATCGCAATTTAATAATAAAAGAGTTAGGCATGTTTCATTAATGTTATATTAGATTATATTAAATTTTAGTTTATTGATAATAGATACAATAATCTAAAATATAAAAATTAATTAAGCCATCAGCAATTTTTGTTTTCTCATTATCTCTTTAGCAGTCACAGGGTGATCTCTTGCCTCTTCCTAACTGCAATAATGCAAAATTACTCAATATATGATTATTATAAATAAAAATATTCCTTACATAATTAATTACGATGCGGTTTTTTTGATGGATAATACGTTTGTTTTTCCATTTTCCTTTTAGTTGATAATGATGACTCATTTTTTTCTTCTACATCCTTTTTAATGGCAAGATATTTTCCCATAACCGTTTGATAATTATCTGGCTTTTCTCCAGTATGAGTTGACATGTGTTCTTTAAGACGATTCTTTTGTATACATTTATAACTACATATATTACATTCAAATGGCTTTTCTCCAGTATGAGTTGACATGTGTCGTTTAAGTTTGCTCTTTTGTGAACTTCTGTAATCACATATATTACATTCAAATGGCTTTTCTCCAGTATGAGTTGACATGTGTTCTTTAAGATGATTCTTTCGTATACATTTATAACTACACATATTACATTCAAATGGCTTTTCTCCACTATCAGTTGACATGTGTTGTTTAAGTTTGCTCTTTTGTGCACATTTATAATTACATATATTACAAGTAGAGCAACAAACTGTTTTCACATTGGAAGGGTTTTGGGATGAATCCATGATTCACAAAACACCATGTAAGTACAAATATAAAAACGTTCAGTTAAGGCACAGTCTTTTAATTTTTACACACATACACAACAAAAGACAAACAAATCAAAAGTTCGAAAGTGACAGCTGACAGCACAGAAAGTAACATAAAAAGCACTAGTTACTACTCGTTCCTAGCTCAGTGTAGCCAACTAACAGTTGGTATGTCTGAAAGTCCGGTGTTATTTTTAGTGTCGTCTCTAGTTCAGCACTACTTTCGGTTCTGAATGAGCCTTGATATAAACGCAAAGTACAAAAAAGCTGTTAAAGCACCCAAAACAGTGCGTTAATAGCTCATTTGAGTGCTTTAATAGCCCAACTTTTTCGAAGTTGATAGCATTGAAAAAACACAGAAAATTAACAAAAACTTCACTCTAAAAATTTGAACTTTCAAATGTCACATCAGTGTTGTCAACTGTTGTCAACACAACAAAATTCCCTAATTCTTGAAATTGCGAATTTTTTTATTTAAAAAGGGAATAAAATGCGCAAAGAAGAAGAAATAGCATAAAAAAATCGTTTGATAAGTCATTATTGCATTCGTCCTTTGCGACTCGTTTGGACTCTCCATTAAATCTTGCCTTATGAAACGCGTGGAATAAAAATTTTATAACACTAGCTCAATAAACGTTAACTTTTTATCCGATAATCAGTGTAAAAAGTAGTCACTTTTTGTATGATCGTAGATAAAATCCTTTAAAAAGGTTTACGTTTCCTTTTTGTTTTACAACTTTTACTTTTGCAAATGAAAAGCAAAATTCGACATTAGATATTAATACTTTAATTTTTTATAGTATTTTCAATTTTTTGTTCTCTCTTTTATGATATAAAAAATAGGTTTAAATAAAAATCAACGCGTGGGTCATTTAAAAAGCTTTCGTGGATCAGTGTCTGACCCGCGGGTCATAGGTTCCCCACCACTGTTCTAGGTGAACCTATATCAATTTCCAGGTCTGTATATTCCTGCTAATTCTTTCACTTACTTAGTTCTAAGTTAACAGAAAACTAGAGCAAATATTATTTATCAGTGGATGCACATCCCTCATGTTCCTTATGTTATTAACCATATATGTCATATCAACTACTGAATGTCTAAAGACAGATTGTAATATAATAATAAAAAAAATTTAGAATATTGTTCTTATTTATACAATAGTTGTATTTTAAACGGATTATTATTAATCTGAAAGCTATATTCAGTAAATGCACCATATGGATAGTTAGCGATTAGAGAAAAACCTTTTAAATAAAAAAAAGTTTTTTCAAAAGGACAGTAAACAAGTGTTTGCTTCAATATCTATCTTTTATAAAACAAAATAAAGTTTGTTTATTATCGTATTGTTTATATTGAACATAATAACAAAATTATATATAAAATCAGATCTAAGAATAAGAAAGCACTAAACTTCGAAGAAGACTTTTCTGGTCGGTAGTAAGATGTGGCCATAGGCACCCTTCCAAATATGTTAAACTGCTTGTATCAAGAGACTGACATGTTATCACCAAAGATTGCAGCAATAGGAATAATTCTTCGGACATACAGCATGCTGCAAGAAAAACCTTTGAATTAGATCTGAAAACTTCCGAATACAAATTTTTACCATTAAGATGTTTATCACTTTTGTCACCCCAAGTATATGTCTCTAATAGTTTAGCAAAATGTGGAGCTAATTTCTGAGGTGCAGGTCTTAATATAAGCAGTAAAAATATTCGACTGATTTCACTGTTTAACAATACATCAGATCGTGCTCCATTTGGTGGGAGATTCTCGAGTAAATTAGTTATTTCTGTGAAAGTATCTAATGCAGCAGTGTAATCACCTGTAAATATGTCAGTATAGATATTAAACAAATTAGAACTTTTAATTACCTCTGTCTATACAGTTCGAAGCCAATAATTCAAGGCAGTGTATTTTAATGTCCAAAGAATTCTGTGATAAATCAACAGCATCCTTCAAGTACATTTCATTTGTATGATTAATATCTAGTTTGTTAAGCGATTCGACAATTTCTAAATTTATTCCAGTAGCTAAAGGACAATTGTCTGGTAACCTGGTTCTAGCATGAGCATAACAACCTAACGCTGCCTAAAATTTATCAAATAAAAATTGAATCGCATTATTTATCTCAAATATCTTATTACTTGCAAATTTTCATCAGAAACACTTTGACAACCCAAATTTTTATTTTTTGTCTCGGCTAAAACAAAATTTCTAGCTGATCGTATCAAACATGATGTTTCTCCAGGAATGTTTCCAAGGGAGCCTTCACATCTGGCAGCAGCAATCCAACACATACCAGCATACGAAGGCATCTCTATATTTTCACAATATTGCCCTAGAGAAGTAAAGGAATCGCAAGCTTCAGTAACATTTGGTTTTCGAAGGAATCTTCTAAAAATGTTTGTATAGGTTAGATTTTTAAATTGATTGGGTAAATGTTATCAGTACTGTTTACTTTTTTAGTTTGTTAGATATGTGTTTATATTGGTCCAAAATATCAGTCCCACTTGAATCGACACTCATTTTTTATTTACTTAATACTGTAGATAACAGCTGCTTGTTTTACTTGTAAGAAAAAATACAATTATTTTCACACCAATGACCTTAGTTAAAATCTATAAATGAACCAATCACATCGCAGTTGAATTCAACATGCGTGAAGACTTGGAAGAGCGCCCTTTTTTAAAAAGTTCTAGATTAGATTAGGGGAGTTTTCCAAAAAAATGTGGAATTTTTTTCTTGTCGTATTTTTGGGGATATTTTTTTTTCAGGGGAATTCTTATGAGGAAAATATATTTACATAAAAACAACGGGATTTTTAGGTCTGCCACTACACTCAAATCCATAGGCGCCCGCAGAAATTTGTCTAGGGGGGCAAACCTAAAATGAACGTGATGCTAGGGGGGGGGGCAAGCCTAGAATAAATGTATTTTTGAGTTTTTTTTTCTCGAAAAGACTAGAATTTGGGGGATTTTTAAATTTCCACTGCGGAGATTCGACGGACGATCTGGCAACCCTAGCTGTTTTAGGTTTAGTTGGGGTAATGGAGACATAACCTTACATTTAATAGAATATATATAATAGTCGATTTTTTGTTTGTTTTGAAGATACAGTGGAACTGTTGCGTTTCTCAATGCAGCTGAACTACAAACGAAAACAAGAATTTAAACTTCCACTAATTTCCAACCAAAAGAAAATAATGATTTGAAGTTGGTTAGTAGCAATTCATTGAAATAAAAAGCTAACCAAACACAAAAGTATGTTCAAACTTTCAAAACAAATTTTCGGATTCAGATTGCATTCTAAATAGTATGGGCAAGTATTATCTGTCCAGGTAAAGATGAGATTTGCGTCATCTTTACACGAAGTTATCACAGAAAGCTTTTTGTTATGCTTTACTCTCGTTATTTACGAGGATAGCATTATATTAGCACTTATCGGGGTGGTTGAAAGTTGATTTGACTAGTTCTGTAGAACAAGGTGTGGCCAACTTTATACAAATAAATTCCTAGATCAAATTAAGATATTGCCAGATTGCCACAGAATAGTAAAAATAACTACATATATTCGCAAAATTATTGTGGAAGAAGTTAATGTCGTCACTACAGATAAAGTAGATCAATTTTAGGGATTCTGTAAGGTATTTCACAGATTTCTGAAAGAAAATTCCATAATTATAGGCAATGCGTTTATGAACATCTGACTTTATTGTAAAACATGTCACAGGTATCCTGATACCTGTATTTGATTGACGCAGGTGACATTTGCTAAAGTTATTCCTTATTTAAATGCTTTTCGATAGTGATTTAGTGTTTCAATAATAATAAGCAACAGCTCAGGGTTGCCAGATTTGATTTAGCACTTCGCGGGACACTTTTCTTTTTTTTTTGTCATCCAGCATTGTTTGCAATCTATACAATGTACATTCAGCAAATGGTATGGCAAATTAAAAACATAATAATAAAATTCATGATTTTTCTAAGAAAACCCATTTATTTTTTTAATAACAAGTCAGATATTTTAAAATAAACACTAAAAAGTATTTTTCTACATTAAAGGTTACTCTACGTCCTTTAGATTGGATTTGATTTTTTTTCAAATATCAGCACCGTCCGTGTTTAAATACTTTCAAAATTTTTGGTATGTCATATTATAATTATGTTTTAGGCATCTATGGACTGACATTACTGACAAACCTCAATAACTACAAATTAAAATTACTTTTATATATGAATAACCAAAATAATGTAAATATTTAAAAAATACATATAAATAGAATAAATATTTTTTTAATTTTTAATTACGGGATCAATAAGTTTAATATAAAATATTAATAATTTTAATATAAAAATAAAAGGGAATTAAGTGTGTTTATTTAACAAAGATAACGACAATTTAAGAATGAATTTTCAACAAATTACAGAAAGGTTGATGAACTAAAAATTTAAATTTTCGTATCTTTGTTAAAGCTAAACGTAGACTTGATTTTCTTTTTATTTTTTATAATAAACTCAAAACTTTTAATCTTGTTATTATAATATTAAAAGGTTTGAGTCTATTTTAAAAAATATATATTTTTATTATGTTTAAATTCAACATTTTACGTCCAAACTTGATATATACCTGACCACATGACTAATCTAATTAATTTACATATTTAGTATTTGGTTTTGGTAAAATGTTAACAATTGTAATAAATAAAATAAGGTGCAATATGTATTGTTAATATGTTATACTTTTAAGAAAGTATGCATCATTTTTTGTAGGTTGATTACGTATACAGTCTGTTTTTTGTAAACGATAATATGGGAAATCCAATGAAATTTTATTATTTTCCTCCTAAATTTGTACCCTTGCAAATGTAAGTAGAAACTTTGATATCAATCGAAAGAATCGTTTTACGTCAAAAACATATTAATCTTTATGAAGAAAACCAAAAACTATTTAGAAAAATACTTAAAAAGCTTATTGATTTATTGCTTTTGGTAACAAGCTATAAAGAAAAGCTGTAAGCTGTACGCCGATTGTTCTAGCGGTTAACGCATCAAATTCGTAATCATAAATCGCGGGTTCAAGCACCATCCTTGTTGTAGAGTATTGCATACATGTTTAAAGTGTTGCATACACACTATTGTACCATCCTGTATATAATCCATCTTGTAAATAAAAGTTAGTTCAACTCAAGCCTCGTTTCAATACACAACATGGCGCAGTCATGTGTTACGAATTAATTTAAAATACAAGTAATAGTAAGTGTTAAGAAATAAAAATAAATGAATATGGATACACGAAGTCCGATACAACCACTGAATTTAAAAGGTAATATGGCTGAGAATTGGAAAACTTGGATACAACGGTTTGAAATATATTCTACAGCAACAGAATTAGACAGCAAACCTGAAAAAACACAATGTGCACAACTTCTCCACTGCTTAGGGGATGACGCCATTGCAATTTACAATACCTTTGTTTTTAGTGATACCGAAGACAACAAAATTAAACCATTAAAAGAAAAATTTAAAAGTTATTTTACACCAAAAAAAAATTTAACGTACGAGAGGTATAAATTTTTTACATCAAGACAGGAACAAAGTCGGAAGATTGAACACTTTGTCACCGGCTTAAAAAATAGAGCTAATCAATGTGAATTTGGTGATGCAACTTTAAAAAATGATTTAATTAAAACGATGATAATTATTGGAATCAAGGATGAAGCGCTACGTGCAAAACTCCTGGAAAACGAAGACAAAAACATTGACCAAGTAATTGAATGCTGTGTATTAACTGAAAATTCCCGCCACAATTTACGCATGATGCAAGATCAGGAAGGATCGCATAGTAATGGAGGAGCAAGCGAGATAGATGCCATCAAGCGAAAACAGCAGGTGCAACACGACCGCATGCAACACCGACGCCAACGGTCCACGTCACGGACAAGGGGAATATATACAACGAACGCCGCCACAAACCCTCGCGCCACAGGTAATACAAAACAAATTAAACGATGTACCAAATGTGGACGAGACCACTTAATCAATCACTGTCCAGCATATGGAAAATTATGTAATGTATGTAAAATTCCAAATCATTTTTCAAATGTGTGTAAAAATAAAAACAAACGAGTTAATCAAATTAATCAAAATGTAATTGATAAAACTGAACAAATGTTAATTGTAGATAAAATTTATTCAAATGATAATTACACTTACTGCATGATCAATTTACCTATAAATAAAAATTCGAATTCTGTAAGTTTTAAAGTTGATACAGGGGCTAGTGTTAATATAATTTCTTTACATCAATTACACCAATGTGAATTTAACTTGAAGAAAATTCAAAAGTCAAATGATAATTTGTTAACATATACAGGTGAAAAGATACCGATTGTAGGTAAATGTTACTTAGATTTAAAATTTAATGAAAATCATTTAACTAATGTAGAATTTTATGTAGTAAATGAACAGAAAGTATCAATTATAGGTTTAACTAGTTGTATACAGTTAGGAATACTTACTTTACATGATGATGTAAATTTGAAGACAATTAATTTAATAACAAATGATGAAAATAATTATCAAACCTTTATTCAGCAACACAAAGCAACTTTTGAAGGTATAGGAAAAATAAATAAGCCTTATCATATCGAAATTAAAGAAAATAGTACTCCGGTTGTAAATCCAGTAAGAAATGTGCCTTTCGCACTCCAAAATCAATTTAAGTTATGCTTAGACGAACTAGTCAAATCAAATATAATCAAAAGAGTAAATGGTAGTACAGATTGGGTTAATTCTTTTGTCTTGGTTAAAAAATCTGATAATTCTTTACGTATCTGTCTAGATCCTAAGAATCTAAATGAAGCTATTAAAGATTCTAAATATAAATTACCTAACATAGATGAGATTTCTTCTAAATTAAACGGCTCTAAAATTTTCACTAGGCTAGATGCAACAAGTGGATTCTGGTCTATACCCTTAGATGAAGAATCTAGTAATTTGTGTACTTTTGGCACTCCATTTGGTCGATATAGATTTCTACGAATGCCCTTCGGGATCAAGATAGCCAGTGAAGTTTTTCAAGAATATTTCTCCAACATATTTTCCATCGAAGGAGTAGAGATCTATATAGATGACATATTAGTTCATGGGCAAACAAAAGAAGAACATGATAGCAGACTTAAAAAAGTATTCGACATTGCTTTGCAAAATAATATCAAATTCAATTTAAAGAAATGTCAATTTGGACTACAGGAGGTAAAATATTTAGGTTTTAAATTTTCCGCAAATGGAATTACTATTGATGAAGAAAAAGTAGAAGCAATTCAAAAAATGCCTGCTCCAACAAATAAAAAAGAGGTGCAAATATTTCTAGGCATGGTTACATATGTTAGTAGGTTTATAAAAAATTTATCAGAATTAACAAAACCCTTACGGGACTTACTAAAACACAATATTCATTTTGATTGGGGTAAACATCAAGATGAAGCCTTTCAAAAATTAAAATCACTGGTCATATCTGAGCCAACATTAAAATATTTTGATCCAAACGAACCCATTATAATTTCGGTTGATGCCTCAAATCATGGAATAGGAGCAGTATTACTTCAAAATAATTCTCCATGTGCGTATGCCTCTAGAGCTATGACGGAAACCCAACGTAGGTATGCTCAAATAGAAAAAGAATTACTTGCCATTTGTTTTGGTCTTCAAAAATTTTATCAATATGCCTATGGTAGACAAACTATAGTCGAAACTGATCACAAGCCACTTATCTCTATTATCAAAAAACCCTTAAATTCTACTCCAGCCAGATTACAACGTATGCTTTTATCTTTACAAAGATTTGATATAAAATTAATATACAAACCAGGTAAAGATTTAAAGATTGCAGATGCATTATCAAGAATCAACATAAATCAACCATTACATGATTTAAATTTTGATGCTCAAGTTTGCGTAATTCAAAATAAAATTGATATTTCAGACGAAAGAACTAAACAACTAGTATTGGCAATTGAAAATGATGAGGAGTTAAAAATAATTAAACATTATATAGAAAATGGTTGGCCGAAAAATTTAAATAAAACTCCAGTTAATCTTAAACATTATTACAAATTGAAGTCAGAGATAACGCAATTTGAAGGTTTAATTTATTTAGGACAAAAAATTATAATTCCTAAATCATGGCGTAATAAAATTTTAACTGATATTCATACAGGCCACCTAGGGATAAAAAAGTGTATAGCTAGAGCAAACTGTGCTGTCTATTGGCCTAATATCAATTCAGACATTGAACAAATAGTAAATAAATGTGAAATCTGTAACAAATATTCTAATTCAAAAAGAAAAGAACATATGATTCCTCATACAATCATTGATAAACCTTGGCAAAAAGTAGGTATTGACATTTATGAGCTATATGGTCAAAATTACTTAATCATAGTAGATTATTACTCAAAATTCCCTGAAGTATTAAATCTTAACAATAATCTAACAACCGAAAACGTTATAAACAAATTGAAATCAATATTCGCCAGACATGGCATACCAAAAATTGTAATTTCAGATAGTGGAAGACAATTCACTAGTCAAAATTTCCAAAAATTTGCAAAAGAATGGAACTTTGAGATAATAAATGCATCTCCGCACTATCAACAATCTAATGGTCTTGCAGAAAGAACCATTCAGACTTTAAAGAAAATGATAAAAAAATGTATTGATGACAAAAATGACATATATTTAGCTCTTCTAGCTTTCAGGAATACCCCTGCATTAAATAGTACATATTCACCATCACAAATTCTTATGTCTAGATATCTACGAGATAATCTCTTATTTGAAAACAAAAAGTTAATTCCTAAATTAATAGATAAATATAAATTCAAACAAACATTAACAAGTCAACAAGACAAAAGTATTACCAATTACAACAAAAAATGTGTACGATTTAGTGATGAGTTTAAACAAAATGATATGATCTGGTATCAAGATAATCCAAAAAGTATTTGGAAAAAAGGAAAAATTATACAAAAAATTAGAGATAGAACCTATAAACTTGTAAGGGAGGATGGAAGGTGCATAATACGAAACACACATTATATTAAACATCGTAGAGATCCCGATATGCACATTCCAACTTCTTATTCAAGATATGTAGCATCTGATATATTAGAAAATAAGGTAATGAGCATGAGTGAAAATAATAACAGTGAAGTTAGTAATAATTTAAATAATGAAAGTGAAAAAAGTGCATTAAAAAATCAATATAGTGCATCAAATGAAAACTGCATGACTGATAATGCAAGCACATCAAGCAAACGTATTGCAAGAATTCCTACACGATATCAAGACTATCACATGTATTAGATAAAGCTGTGTAGTTTATACATTAATTTTTGTTATACAATTTAAGTTAATTTGAAAGTTTTTTATTTTATTAAAAAGAGAGATGTAGAGTATTGCATACATGTTTAAAGTGTTGCATACACACTATTGTACCATCCTGTATATAATCCATCTTGTAAATAAAAGTTAGTTCAACTCAAGCCTCGTTTCAATACACAACACTTGTATACTATTTTTTTAATTGTATTGCTTACTAATCATTCTTTTTAGTACATTATTATATTATTACAATTATTATTAGTTTTTTTTAATTATTAGATATTTTTGCTAGGGGGTTTACCGTTACTTTTTGTTCAATTTTAATTACCTATCAGAAAAGCAAATGAAAAAAGGGCATAAAACTAATAATAAAGTTCTAAAAATAATAATTAGTAAGCAATACAATTAAAAAAAGTTTACGTGGATGGGGTTTAAACCCGCGATTTCTAATTACGAATCTGATGAGTTATCCGCTAGACCAATCGGCGTACAGCTTCCAACTTTTTTTTTATAGCTTATTACCAAAAGCAATAAATCAATAAGCTTTTTAAGTACAGTAGAAACTGCCTAAAGTGATCACCTTTGGGACTGACCCAAAATGGTCAATTTAAGCAGGTGGTCACTTTGTAAAAGTGTGAATTCTTTATACACTACAATTTGCCCAAAATAGCCCACACTCGTCAGCATTAAAAATATCCTTTGATATAAAGCCCTTTGCAAATTCTGTAAAACGAATAAGAAAATAACTTACTGTTGCGGGATCAATTTCATTTGCATCGCCAACTAAACTCTTCTGGGAAATTTTAATGCTACTTCTTGTAACATTGGTCCAGAAAGTCTTGCATTTACACTGCGCATTTTTAAAAAACAATTTAAAGTTAATCGATTTATTTCACTGTGGTTTTCTAAAAACTCGAACACCTTTTGTTTTTCTTGCAAATTTAGTTCTTTGTAAACTTTTTTTGAAGTCATCTTGATCGCACTAATTAACAGTATTAACACAATGGTTTCAATCAACAGATGAAACAAGACTGATTTTATAAAACAATTTTAAAACTATCCAAGGGTTACTAATATAATACTAAGTTTGCAGGTAATGAATTTCTCAGAAGCAAAAATAAAGTCTTAAAACTTAGAAATACCTGAACCCAACTGGTCACTATTAAGGGATTATGATGCATTGTTAGAAATTCTTTGAATGCAATTTACATGCCTACTTAAACTTCTAGAAGATTAGTTATAACTGTTTTAAGTAATCCCTTGGCTAATGGTCACAAAAGAGAAGTGGTCAGTTTATACAGTATAAATTACATTAAAGTAATGGGATTTTTGCAGGGACTGAAAAAAGTGGTCAATATAACCAGAGGGTCGGTTTAAACAGGTGGTCAGATTTACAAGTTCTACTGTATTTACCTAAATCGTTTTTGGTTTTCTTCATAAAGTTTAACATGTTTTTGACGTAAAATGAATTCTTACGATTGATATCGGAATTTCTACTTACATTTGCAAGGGTACAAATTTAGAAAAAATATTATTTTAATACAGCGCATGTGAGGACGATGACGTTGTTGTACTAGAAAAGGACAAAAAAAATTAAAATTGAATATCTCGCCAACGGCTGCGTTAGAAATTTTGAAAAAAATACGTCGAGTTATTACTAATTATATAGAATGTAAAAACGTTAAGGTTCAAAATTGTGAAACGACCCTATTGCTGAATTCCAGTTTAAAAACTGCTCTTTTTTAAGAATAGTAATAAATCCCTAAACACAAAACAATATTGCTGCATCCAAGATTTAAGAAATAACAAAAATAATGAAGGATGATGAAGAAAAGATCACCTGGGCGTTACAAAGTATTATGCAATGAGCAAGCAATTGTCTATTATTAATTACGAGCCCTGCACTAAAAAAGTACACCCACTGAAGTGAAAGTAATAGAAATAAAATTAACTCTAATAATCTTGAAATACACTTTTAGAGCAGACGCTAAGGGTATTTGAGTATGCAAAATATGAGGATCGAGAAATGTTGACTAATATATACACCTGAAACCCTAAAGAACATAAAAATACATGTTGCCGGCTGCTGTTTTGGTTCCTCTTTTGCAGAAGCATTCTTCAAAAAAATCATGTTTTTTTCTCAGCCTTGTGTTAAAAGAGTTGATGTCATTTTCAGTAGATATGATGAAGTCTCCATAAAATTCTTGGTATCAAAATTACGAAGCAAAGGACAATATATAAAGAAAATCGTGATTTCAAGAAACAAATATTCCATGTTAATACGAAATATTTCTTTGGGAGCACTAAAAATAAATTACAATTACTTAAATTTCTGAAGTTAAAGTAGACAGTGAGCTGTGCTTTTGCGGTGGATTTGATGATCCGACAAAGTGTTTCAAATTACAGGGTCGCTGGTTTTCAAAGATTTTAGAATTAAAGTCAAACAAACCACTTAGAAGCGGACTCGTTTTGTCACATTTTTCATGCAGCAAAAATGCAATGTGCTTAGATAATAATTATGAGCGTTGATACAAATGTTTTTATTTTAGGATTCATTTTTGGCAGAAACTTGCAAATATTGATTGTCAAGGTGTATGTTTCGATGAGTCGTATAGAAAAAACATGTCCTAGGATGTCACTTAGCTGCACAATCAGTTGGAGAAAATATATCTAACATTTTACCAGTGTTGCGTGCATTAACCGGCTGCAACCCAACTAGTCGACTGGGCAATAAGAAACAATGCTTAAAAAGCTGTATCTAAATTTTTCATCTTCGTCTTTTGAAAATGATGATTCAAGACCTAAAAACAGTTTGCACGTACCTATTTAATAAGCAAGAAATGACAGCAGATGTGCTTCGATACAAACTAATTTCTCAAAATATTGGCTTTGGTTTAAAATTACTAAAAGTTATATGTACAGTGGCGAGCAGTTGACGATTCTTTATATGGTATTGCTTAAATAACAACGTGTAAATAAGACCCCTCAGGCTATTAACATTGTAGCAAGTGACTAGCTTGAGCTATGTACAGTGAGATCCAAATTGAGTGAGGATGGTATGAATTTCGTGCCTTAGATTTTAGTGTATTTCACGTTATTAGTGTAGCACTATTGAAATGTGTTGCATCAAATTACAGCGGTAACTCGTCACATTCTCGTTTGAGACATTCTCGTTGTGCTTACGTTGTTCTGGGTTTCCATTAAATTTTTGCTTTATTTCGCTTGTTTTCTTATTTTACAAAACAGTTCTTTTCAGAACTACGGTTTGTTAGACGATTTTTATGATCAAGAAAGCTTATTACTTAAAATTAATGAAGTTTATAAGTTATAATATTTTTCAGACACCACTGTAAAATAAAAGAATGATAAGAATATCAGAAAAGTATTCATGTTGCCAACGTGACAATAATTTAACGTGTCAGTAAATTCAAGCAGTCCTCAGTCATTTTGGATCACCCTGTATGTGACAAGTGTAAAAAAACAAAAGTGGAAAAATCACATGATCAAAAATCCTGTTTTGATGATTTTTAAACGTAAGCATCCGTATCCCTCGTACAATTTGATATTAAAAATATTGATAAAGACAATGAATGATTGTCAAAACGTCAAAGTATTGATGGATTAATTAAATAACTAAAGACTGAACCCCATGAAGTTTTCTTTCAACTAATTTGCAACCAGTCGTGATAGCAAAATCTAATTCTACGAGGGATACGAATACATACGTTTAAAAATTATCAAAAACCTCGATAGACAATGAATGATTGTTGAAACGTCGATGTATTGAGGGATTAATTAAATAACTAAAGACTGAACCGTTTGATAAATGTTGTCATCAATAGAATTTTTATTTTTCTAACCTCTCTCGATGTATATGTTCCTGATAGCAAAATAAGACATAAGTTGCAGTTTGATAAATGTTGTCATCAATAGAATTTTTATTTTTCTAACCTCTCTCAATGTATATGTTCCTGATAGAAAAATAAGACATAAGTTGCCGTTTGATAAATGTTGTCATCAATAGAATTTTTATTTTTCTAACCTCTCTCAATGTATATGTTCCTGATAGAAAAATAAGACATAAGTTGCCGTTTGATAAATGTCATCAATAGAATTTTTATTTTTCTAACCTCTCTCGTTGTATATGTTCCTGATAGCAAAATAGGACATAAGTTGCTGCTTGAAATAGGTCAGCAATAGAATTTTTATTTTTCTAACCTCTCTCAATGTATATGTTCCTGATAGCAAAATAAGACATAAGTTGCCGTTTGATAAATGTTGTCATCAATAGAATTTTTATTTTTCTAACCTCTCTCGATGTATATGTTCCTGATAGCAAAATAAGACATAAGTTGCCATTTGATAAATGTTGTCATCAATAGAATTTTTATTTTTCTAACCTCTCTCAATGTATATGTTCCTGATAGAAAAATAAGACATAACTTGCCGTTTGATAAATGTTGTCATCAATAGAATATTTATTTTTCTAACCTCTCTCGATATATATGTTCCTGATAGCAAAATAGGACATAAGTTGCCGTTTGATAAATTATGTCATCAATAGAATTTTTATTTTTCTAACCTCTCTCAATGTATATGTTCCTGATAGAAAAATAAGACATAAGTTGCCGTTTGATAAATGTTGTCATCAATAGAATTTTTATTTTTCTTACCTCTCTCAATGTATATGTTCCTGATAGAAAAATAAGACATAAGTTACCGTTTGATAAATGTTGTCATCAATAGAATTTTTATTTTTCTAACCTCTCTCGATGTATATGTTCCTGATAGCAAAATAGGACATAAGTTGCTGCTTGAAATAGGTCACCACTAGAATTTTTATTTTTCTAACCTCTCTCAATGTATATGTTCCTGATAGCAAAGTTGTCATCAATAGAATTTTTATTTTTCTAACCTCTCTCGATGTATCTGTTCCTGATAGAAAAATAAGACATAACTTGCCGTTTGATAAATTATGTCATCAATAGAATTTTTATCTTTCTAACCTAAGACATAAGTTGCCGTTTGATAAATGTTGTCATCAATAGAATTTTTATTTTTCTTACCTCTCTCAATGTATATGTTCCTGATAGAAAAATAAGACATAAGTTGCCGTTTGATAAATGTTGTCATCAATAGAATTTTTAATTTTCTAACCTCTCTCAATGTATATGTTCCTGATAGCAAAATAAGACATAAGTTGCCGTTTGATAAATGTTGTCATCAATAGAATTTTTATTTTTCTAACCTCTCTCGATGTATATGTTCCTGATAGCAAAATAAGACATAAGTTGCCGTTTGATAAATGTTGTCATCAATAGAATTTTTATTTTTCTAACCTCTCTCGATGTTTATGTTCCTGATAGCAAAATAGGACATAAGTTGCTGCTTGAAATAGGTCACCAATAGAATTTTTATTTTTCTAACCTCTCTCAATGTATATGTTCCTGATAGCAAAATAAGACATAAGTTGCGTTTGATAAATGTTGTCATCAATAGAATTTTTATTTTTCTAACCTCTCTCGATGTATATGTTCCTGGTAGCAAAATAAGACATAAGTTGCCGTTTGATAAATGTTGTCATCAATAGAATTTTTATTTTTCTAACCTCTCTCAATGTATATGTTCCTGATAGCAAAATAAGACATAACTTGCCGTTTGATAAATGTTGTCATCAATAGAATATTTATTTTTCTAACCTCTCTCGATATATATGATCCTGATAGCAAAATAGGACATAAGTTGCTGCTTGAAATAGGTCACCACTAGAATTTTTATTTTTCTAACCTCTCTCAATGTATATGTTCCTGATAGCAAAGTTGTCATCAATAGAATTTTTATTTTTCTAACCTCTCGATGTATCTGTTCCTGATAGAAAAATAAGACATAACTTGCCGTTTGATAAATTATGTCATCAATAGAATTTTTATTTTTCTAACCTCTCTCAATGTATATGTTCCTGATAGCAAAGTAAGACATAACTTGCCGTTTGATAAATGTTGTCATCAATAGAATATTTATTTTTCTAACCTCTCTCGATGTATATGTTCCTGATAGCAAAATAGGACATAAGTTGCTGCTTGAAATAGGTCACCACTAGAATTTTTATTTTTCTAACCTCTCTCAATGTATATGTTCCTGATAGCAAAATAAGACATAAGTTGCCGTTTGATAAATGTTGTCATCAATAGAATTTTTATTTTTCTTACCTCTCTCAATGTATATGTTCCTGATAGAAAAATAAGACATAACTTGCCGTTTGATAAATTATGTCATCAATAGAATTTTTATTTTTCTAACCTCTCTCGATGTATCTGTTCCTGATAGAAAAATAAGACATAACTTGCCGTTTGATAAATTATGTCATCAATAGAATTTTTATTTTTCTAACCTCTCTCAATGTATATGTTCCTGATAGAAAAATAAGACATAAGTTGCCGTTTGATAAATGTTGTCATCAATAGAATTTTTATTTTTCTTACCTCTCTCAATGTATATGTTCCTGATAGAAAAATAAGACATAAGTTGCAGTTTGATAAATGTTGTCATCAATAGAATTTTTATTTTTCTAACCTCTCTCAATGTATAAGTTCCTGATAGCAAAATAAGACATAAGTTGCCGTTTGATAAATGTTGTCATCAATAGAATTTTTATTTTTCTAACCTCTCTCGATGTATATGTTCCTGATAGCAAAATAAGACATAAGTTGCCGTTTGATAAATGTTGTCATCAATAGAATTTTTATTTTTCTAACCTCTCTCGATGTTTATGTTCCTGATAGCAAAATAGGATATAAGTTGCTGCTTGAAATAGGTCACCAATAGAATTTTTATTTTTCTAACCTCTCTCAATGTATATGTTCCTGATAGCAAAATAAGACATAAGTTGCGTTTGATAAATGTTGTCATCAATAGAATTTTTATTTTTCTAACCTCTCTCGATGTATATGTTCCTGGTAGCAAAATAAGACATAAGTTGCCGTTTGATAAATGTTGTCATCAATAGAATTTTTATTTTTCTAACCTCTCTCAATGTATATGTTCCTGATAGCAAAGTAAGACATAACTTGCCGTTTGATAAATGTTGTCATCAATAGAATATTTATTTTTCTAACCTCTCTCGATATATATGTTCCTGATAGCAAAATAGGACATAAGTTGCTGCTTGAAATAGGCCACCAATAGAATTTTTATTTTTCTAACCTCTCTCAATGTATATGTTCCTGATAGCAAAATAGGACATAAGTTGTTGCTTGAGAAAGGATGTCACAAATCGATTTTTTAATTTTCTAACCTCTCTAAATGTATATGTTCCTGATAGAAAAATAAGACATAAGTTGTCTTTTGATAAATGTTGTCATCAATAGAATTTTTATTTTTCTAACCTCTCTCGATGTATATGTTCCTGATAGCAAAATAGGACATAACTTGCCGTTTGATAAATGTTGTCATCAATAGAATATTTATTTTTCTAACCTCTCTCGATATATATGTTCCTGATAGCAAAATAGGACATAAGTTGCCGTTTGATAAATTATGTCATCAATAGAATTTTTATTTTTCTAACCTCTCTCAATGTATATGTTCCTGATAGAAAAATAAGACATAAGTTGCCGTTTGATAAATGTTGTCATCAATAGAATTTTTATTTTTCTAACCTCTCTCGATGTATATGTTCCTGATAGCAAAATAGGACATAAGTTGCTGCTTGAAATAGGTCACCAATAGAATTTTTATTTTTCTTACCTCTCTCAATGTATATGTTCCTGATAGAAAAATAAGACATAAGTTGCCGTTTGATAAATGTTGTCATCAATAGAATTTTTATTTTTCTAACCTCTCTCAATGTATATGTTCCTGATAGAAAAATAAGACATAAGCTGCCGTTTGATAAATGTTGTCATCAATAGAATTTTAATTTTTCTTACCTCTCTCAATGTATATGTTCCTGATAGAAAAATAAGAGATAAGTTGCCGTTTGATAAATGTTGTCATCAATAGAATTTTTATTTTTCTAACCTCTCTCAATGTATATGTTCCTGATAGCAAAATAGGACATAAGTTGCTGCTTGAAATAGGTCACCAATAGAATTTTTATTTTTCTAACCTCTCTCAATGTATATGTTCCTGATAGCAAAATAAGACATAAGTTGCCGTTTGATAAATGTTGTCATCAATAGAATTTTTATTTTTCTAACCTCTCTCGATGTATATGTTCCTGATAGCAAAATAAGACATAAGTTACCGTTTGATAAATATTGTCATCAATAGAATTTTTATTTTTCTAACCTCTCTCGATGTATATGTTCCTGGTAGAAAAATAAGACATAAGTTGCCGTTTGATAAATTATGTCATCAATAGAATTTTTATTTTTCTAACCTCTCGCAATGTATATGTTCCTGATAGAAAAATAAGACATAAGTTGCCGTTTGATAAATGTTGTCATCACTAGAATTTTTATTTTTCTTACCTCTCTCAATGTATATGTTCCTGATAGAAAAATAAGACATAAGTTGCCGTTTGATAAATGTTGTCATCAATAGAATTTTTATTTTTCTAACCTCTCTCAATGTATATGTTCCTGATAGCAAAATAAGACATAAGTTGCCGTTTGATAAATGTTGTCATCAATAGAATTTTTATTTTTCTAACCTCTCTCGTTGTATATCTTCCTGATAGCAAAATAGGACATAAGTTGCTGCTTGAAATAGGTCACCAATAGAATTTTTATTTTTCTAACCTCTCTCGTTGTATATGTTCCTGATAGCAAAATAGGACATTAGTTGCTGCTTGAAATAGGTCAGCAATAGAATTTTTATTTTTCTAACCTCTCTCGATGTATATGTTCCTGATAGCAAAATAAGACATAAGTTGCTGTTTGATAAATGTTGTCATCAATAGAATTTTTATTTTTCTAACCTCTCTCAATGTATATGTTCCTGATAGAAAAATAAGACATAAGTTGCCGTTTGATAAATGTTGTCATCAATAGAATTTTTATTTTTCTAACCTCTCTCGATGTATATGTTCCTGATAGCAAAATAAGACATAAGTTGCTGTTTGATAAATGTTGTCATCAATAGAATTTTTATTTTTCTAACCTCTCTCAATGTATATGTTCCTGATAGAAAAATAAGACATAAGTTGCCGTTTGATAAATGTTGTCATCAATAGAATTTGTATTTTTCTAACCTCTCTCGATGTATATGTTCCTGATAGCAAAATAAGACATAAGTTGCCGTTTGATAAATGTTGTCATCAATAGAATTTGTATTTTTCTAACCTCTCTCAATGTATATGTTCCTGATAGCAAAATAAGACATAAGTTGCCGTTTGATAAATGTTGTTATCAATAGAATTTTTATTTTTCTAACCTCTCTCGATGTATATGTTCCTGATAGCAAAATAGGACATAAGCTGCAGATTAAAATAGGTCACCAATAGAATTTTTATTTTTCTAACCTCTCTCAATGTATATGTTCCTGATAGCAAAATAAGACATAAGTGTCCATTTAATAAATGTTGTCATCAATAGAATTTTTATTTTTCTAACCTCTCTTGACGTATATGTTCCTGATAGCAAAATAAGACATAAGTTGCCGTTAGATAAATGTTGTCATCAATAGAATATTTATTTTTCTAACCTCTCTCGATATATATGTTCCTGATAGCAAAATAGAACATAAGTTGCCGTTTGATAAATTATGTCATCAATAGAATTTTTATTTTTCTAACCACTCTCAATGTATATGGTCCTGATGGAAAAATAAGACATAAGTTGCCGTTTGATAAATGTTGTCATCAATAGAATTTTTATTTTTCTTACCTCTCTCAATGTATATGTTCCTGATAGAAAAATAAGACATAAGTTACCGTTTGATAAATGTTGTCATCAATAGAATTTTTATTTTTCTAACCTCTCTCGATGTATATGTTCCTGATAGCAAAATAGGACATAAGTTGCTGCTTGAAATAGGTCACCACTAGAATTTTTATTTTTCTAACCTCTCTCAATGTATATGTTCCTGATAGCAAAGTTGTCATCAATAGAATTTTTATTTTTCTAACCTCTCTCGATGTATATGTTCCTGAAAGAAAAATAAGACATAACTTGCCGTTTGATAAATTATGTCATCAATAGAATTTTTATTTTTCTAACCTCTCTCAATGTATATGTTCCTGATAGAAAAATTAGACATAAGTTGCCGTTTGATAAATGTTGTCATCAATAGAATTTTTATTTTTCTTACCTCTCTCAATGTATATGTTCCTGATAGAAAAATAAGACATAAGTTGCCGTTTGATAAATGTTGTCATCAATAGAATTTTTATTTTTCTAACCTCTCTCAATGTATATGTTCCTGATAGCAAAATAAGACATAAGTTGCCGTTTGATAAATGTTGTCATCAATAGAATTTTTATTTTTCTAACCTCTCTCGATGTATATGTTCCTGATAGCAAAATAAGACATAAGTTGCCGTTTGATAAATGTTGTCATCAATAGAATTTTTATTTTTCTAACCTCTCTCGATGTTTATGTTACTGATAGCAAAATAGGACATAAGTTGCTGCTTGAAATATGTCACCAATAGAATTTTTATTTTTCTAACCTCTCTCAATGTATATGTTCCTGATAGCAAAATAAGACATAAGTTGCGTTTGATAAATGTTGTCATCAATAGAATTTTTATTTTTCTAACCTCTCTCGATGTATATGTTCCTGGTAGCAAAATAAGACATAAGTTGCCGTTTGATAAATGTTGTCATCAATAGAATTTTTATTTTTCTAACCTCTCTCAATGTATATGTTCCTGATAGCAAAATAAGACATAACTTGCCGTTTGATAAATGTTGTCATCAATAGAATATTTATTTTTCTAACCTCTCTCGATATATATGTTCCTGATAGCAAAATAGGACATAAGTTGCTGCTTGAAATAGGTCACCAATAGAATTTTTATTTTTCTAACCTCTCTCAATGTATATGTTCCTGATAGCAAAATAGGACATAAGTTGTTGCTTGAGAAAGGATGTCACAAATCGATTTTTTAATTTTCTAACCTCTCTAAATGTATATGTTCCTGATAGAAAAATAAGACATAAGTTGTCTTTTGATAAATGTTGTCATCAATAGAATTTTTATTTTTCTAACCTCTCTCGTTGTATACGTTCCTGATAGCAAAATAGGACATAAGTTGCTGCTTGAAATAGGTCACCAATAGAATTTTTATTTTTCTAACCTCTCTCGATGTATATGTTCCTGATAGCAAAATAGGACATAACTTGCCGTTTGATAAATGTTGTCATCAATAGAATATTTATTTTTCTAACCTCTCTCGATATATATGTTCCTGATAGCAAAATAGGACATAAGTTGCCGTTTGATAAATTATGTCATCAATAGAATTTTTATTTTTCTAACCTCTCTCAATGTATATGTTCCTGATAGAAAAATAAGACATAAGTTGCCGTTTGATAAATGTTGTCATCAATAGAATTTTTATTTTTCTAACCTCTCTCGATGTATATGTTCCTGATAGCAAAATAGGACATAAGTTGCTGCTTGAAATAGGTCACCAATAGAATTTTTATTTTTCTAACCTCTCTCAATGTATATGTTCCTGATAGCAAAATAGGACATAAGTTGCTGCTTGAAATAGGTCACCAATAGAATTTTTATTTTTCTTACCTCTCTCAATGTATATGTTCCTGATAGAAAAATAAGACATAAGTTGCCGTTTGATAAATGTTGTCATCAATAGAATTTTTACTTTTCTAACCTCTCTCAATGTATATGTTCCTGATAGAAAAATAAGACATAAGTTGCCGTTTGATAAATGTTGTCATCAATAGAATTTTTATTTTTCTTACCTCTCTCAATGTATATGTTCCTGATAGAAAAATAAGAGATAAGTTGCCGTTTGATAAATGTTGTCATCAATAGAATTTTTATTTTTCTAACCTCTATCGATGTATATGTTCCTGATAGCAAAATAGGACATAAGTTGCTGCTTGAAATAGGTCACCTATAGAATTTTTATTTTTCTAACCTCTCTCAATGTATATGTTCCTGATAGCAAAATAAGACATAAGTTGCCGTTTGATAAATGTTGTCATCAATAGAATTTTTATTTTTCTAACCTCTCTCGATGTATATGTTCCTGATAGCAAAATAAGACATAAGTTGCCGTTTGATAAATGTTGTCATCAATAGAATTTTTATTTTTCTAACCTCTCTCGATGTATATGTTCCTCAATGTATATGTTCCTGATAGCAAAATAAGACATAACTTGCCGTTTGATAAATGTTGTCATCAATAGAATTTTTATTTTTCTAACCTCTCTCGATGTATATGTTCCTGGTAGCAAAATAAGACATAAGTTGCCGTTTGATAAATGTTGTCATCAATAGAATTTTTATTTTTCTAACCTCTCTGAATGTATATGTTCCTGATAGCAAAATAAGACATAACTTGCCGTTTGATAAATGTTGTCATCAATAGAATATTTATTTTTCTAACCTCTCTCGATATATATGTTCCTGATAGCAAAATAGGACATAAGTTGCTGCTTGAAATAGGTCACCAATAGAATTTTTATTTTTCTAACCTCTCTCAATGTATATGTTCCTGATAGCAAAATAAGACATAAGTTGCCGTTTGATAAATGTTGTCATCAATAGAATTTTTATTTTTCTAACCTCTCTCGTTGTATATGTTCCTGATAGCAAAATAGGACATAAGTTGCTGCTTGAAATAGGTCACCAATAGAATTTTTATTTTTCTAACCTCTCTCGTTGTATATGTTCCTGATAGCAAAATAGGACATTAGTTGCTGCTTGAAATAGGTCAGCAATAGAATTTTTATTTTTCTAACCTCTCTCGATGTATATGTTCCTGATAGCAAAATAAGACATAAGTTGCCGTTTGATAAATGTTGTTATCAATAGTATTTTTATTTTTCTAACCTCTCTCAATGTATATGTTCCTGATAGCAAAATAGGACATAAGCTGCAGATTAAAATAGGTCACCAATAGAATTTTTATTTTTCTAACCTCTCTCAATGTATATGTTCCTGATAGCAAAATAAGACATAAGTGTCCATTTAATAAATGTTGTCATCAATAGAATTTTTATTTTTCTAACCTCTCTTGACGTATATGTTCCTGATAGCAAAATAAGACATAAGTTGCCGTTAGATAAATGTTGTCATCAATAGAATATTTATTTTTCTAACCTCTCCTGATGTATATGTTCCTGATAGCAAAATAGGACATAAGTTGCTGCTTAAAATAGGTCACCAATAGAATTTTTATTTTTCTAACCTCTCTCAATGTATATGTTCCTAATAGCAAAATAGGAAATAAGTTGTTGCTTGAAAAAGGATGTCACAAATCGATTTTTTAATTTTCTAACCTCTCTAAATGTATATGTTCCTGATAGAAAAATAAGACATAAGTTGCCTTTTGATAAATGTTGTCATCAATAGAATTGTTATTTTTCTAACCTCTCTCGATGTATATGTTCCTGATAGCAAAATAAGACATAAGTTGCCGTTTGATAAATGTTGTCATCAATAGAATTGTTATTTTTCTAACCTCTCTCGATGTATATGTTCCTGATAGCAAAATAAGACATAAGTTGCCGTTTGATAAATGTTGTCATCAATAGAATTTTTATTTTTCTAACCTCTCTCAATGTATATGTTCCTGATAGAAAAATAAGACATAAGTTGCCGTTTGATAAATGTTGTCATCAATAGAATTTTTATTTTTCTAACCTCTCTCGATGTATATGTTCCTGATAGCAAAATAAGACATAACTTGCCGTTTGATAAATGTTGTCATCAATAGAATATTTATTTTTCTAACCTCTCTCGATATATATGTTCCTGATAGCAAAATAGGACATAAGTTGCTGCTTGAAATAGGTCACCAATAGAATTTTTATTTTTCTAACCTCTCTCAATGTATATGTTCCTGATAGCAAAATAGGACATAAGTTGTTGCTTGAGAAAGGATGTCACAAATCGATTTTTTAATTTTCTAACCTCTCTAAATGTATATGTTCCTGATAGAAAAATAAGACATAAGTTGTCTTTTGATAAATGTTGTCATCAATAGAATTTTTATTTTTCTAACCTCTCTCGATGTATATGTTCCTGATAGCAAAATAGGACATAAGTTGCTGCTTGAAATAGGTCACCAATAGAATTTTTATTTTTCTAACCTCTCTCGATGTATATGTTCCTGATAGCAAAATAAGACATAAGTTGCCGTTTGATAAATGTTGTCATCAATAGAATTTTTATTTTTCTAACCTCTCTCGTTGTATATGTTCCTGATAGCAAAATAGGACATAAGTTGCTGCTTGAAATAGGTCACCAATAGAATTTTTATTTTTCTAACCTCTCTCAATGTATATGTTCCTGATAGCAAAATAAGACATAAGTTGCCGTTTGATAAATGTTGTCATCAATAGAATTTTTATTTTTCTAACCTCTCTCGATGTATATGTTCCTGATAGAAAAATAAGACATAAGTTGCCGTTTGATAAATTATGTCATCAGTAGAATTTTTATTTTTCTAACCTCTCTCAATGTGTATGTTCCTGATAGAAAAATAAGACATAAGTTGCCGTTTGATAAATGTTGTCATCAATAGAATTTTTATTTTTCTAACCTCTCTCAATGTATATGTTCCTGATAGAAAAATAAGACATAAGTTGCCGTTTGATAAATGTTGTCATCAATAGAATTTTTATTTTTCTAACCTCTCTCAATGTATATGTTCCTGATAGCAAAATAAGACATAAGTTGCCGTTTGATAAATGTTGTCATCAATAGAATTTTTATTTTTCTAACCTCTCTCGATGTATATTGTTCCTGATAGCAAAATAAGACATAAGTTGCCGTTTGATAAATGTTGTCATCAATAGAATTTTTATTTTTCTAACCTCTCTCGTTGTATATGTTCCTGATAGCAAAATAGGACATAAGTTGCTGCTTGAAATAGGTCACCAATAGAATTTTTATTTTTCTAACCTCTCTCAATGTATATGTTCCTGATAGCAAAATAAGACAAGTTGCCGGTTGATAAATGTTGTCATCAATAGAATTTTTATTTTTCTAACCTCTCTCGATGTATATGTTCCTGATAGCAAAATAAGACATAAGTTGCCGTTTGATAAATGTTGTCATCAATAGAATTTTTATTTTTCTAACCTCTCTCAATGTATATGTTCCTGATAGAAAAATAAGACATAAGTTGCCGTTTGATAAATGTTGTCATCAATAGAATTTTTATTTTTCTAACCTCTCTCGTTGTATATGTTCCTGATAGCAAAATAAGACATAAGTTACTGCTTGAAATAGGTCAGCAATAGAATTTTTATTTTTCTAACCTCTCTCAATGTATATGTTCCTGATAGCAAAATAAGACATTAGTTGCCGTTTGATAAATGTTGTCATCAATAGAATTTTAATTTTTCTAACCTCTCTCGATGTATATGTTCCTGATAGCAAAATAAGACATAAGTTGCCGTTTGATAAATGTTGTCATCAATAGAATTTTTATTTTTCTAACCTCTCTCAATGTATATGTTCCTGATAGAAAAATAAGACATAAGTTGCCGTTTGATAAATGTTGTCATCAATAGAATTTTTATTTTTTTAACCTCTCTCAATGTATATGTTCCTGATAGCAAAATAAGACATAAGTTGCCGTTTGATAAAAGTTGTTATCAATAGAATTTTTATTTTTCTAACCTCTCTCGATGTATATGTTCCTGATAGCAAAATAGGACATAAGCTGCAGATTAAAATAGGTCACCAATAGAATTTTTATTTTTCTAACCTCTCTCAATGTATATGTTCCTGATAGCAAAATAAGACATAAGTGTCCATTTAATAAATGTTGTCATCAATAGAATTTTTATTTTTCTAACCTCTCTTGACGTATATGTTCCTGATAGCAAAATAAGACATAAGTTGCCGTTAGATAAATGTTGTCATCAATAGAATATTTATTTTTCTAACCTCTCCTGATGTATATGTTCCTGATAGCAAAATAGGACATAAGTTGCTGCTTAAAATAGGTCACCAATAGAATTTTTATTTTTCTAACCTCTCTCAATGTATATGTTCCTAATAGCAAAATAGGAAATAAGTTGTTGCTTGAAAAAGGATGTCACAAATCGATTTTTTAATTTTCTAACCTCTCTAAATGTATATGTTCCTGATAGAAAAATAAGACATAAGTTGCCTTTTGATAAATGTTGTCATCAATAGAATTGTTATTTTTCTAACCTCTCTCGATGTATATGTTCCTGATAGCAAAATAAGACATAAGTTGCCGTTTGATAAATGTTGTCATCAATAGAATTTTTATTTTTCTAACCTCTCTCGATGTATATGTTCCTGATAGCAAAATAAGACATAAGTTGCCGTTTAATAAATGTTGTCATCAATAGAATTTTTATTTTTCTAACCTCTCTCAATGTATATGTTCCTGATAGAAAAATAAGACATAAGTTGCCGTTTGATAAATGTTGTCATCAATAGAATTTTTATTTTTCTAACCTCTCTCAATGTATATGTTCCTGATAGCAAAATAAGACATAACTTGCCGTTTGATAAATGTTGTCATCAATAGAATATTTATTTTCCTAACCTCTCTCGATATATATGTTCCTGATAGCAAAATAGGACATAAGTTGCTGCTTGAAATAGGTCACCAATAGAATTTTTATTTTTCTAACCTCTCTCAATGTATATGTTCCTGATAGCAAAATAGGACATAAGTTGTTGCTTGAGAAAGGATGTCACAAATCGATTTTTTAATTTTCTAACCTCTCTAAATGTATATGTTCCTGATAGAAAAATAAGACATAAGTTGTCTTTTGATAAATGTTGTCATGAATAGAATTTTTATTTTTCTAACCTCTCTCGATGTATATTGTTCCTGATAGCAAAATAAGACATAAGTTGCCGTTTGATAAATGTTGTCATCAATAGAATTTTTATTTTTCTAACCTCTCTCGTTGTATATGTTCCTGATAGCAAAATAGGACATAAGTTGCTGCTTGAAATAGGTCACCAATAGAATTTTTATTTTTCTAACCTCTCTCAATGTATATGTTCCTGATAGCAAAATAAGACAAGTTGCCGTTTGATAAATGTTGTCATCAATAGAATTTTTATTTTTCTAACCTCTCTCGATGTATATGTTCCTGATAGCAAAATAAGACATAAGTTGCCGTTTGATAAATGTTGTCATCAATAGAATTTTTATTTTTCTAACCTCTCTCAATGTATATGTTCCTGATAGAAAAATAAGACATAAGTTGCCGTTTGATAAATGTTGTCATCAATAGAATTTTTATTTTTCTAACCTCTCTCGTTGTATATGTTCCTGATAGCAAAATAGGACATAAGTTACTGCTTGAAATAGGTCAGCAATAGAATTTTTATTTTTCTAACCTCTCTCAATGTATATGTTCCTGATAGCAAAATAAGACATTAGTTGCCGTTTGATAAATGTTGTCATCAATAGAATTTTAATTTTTCTAACCTCTCTCGATGTATATGTTCCTGATAGCAAAATAAGACATAAGTTGCCGTTTGATAAATGTTGTCATCAATAGAATTTTTATTTTTCTAACCTCTCTCAATGTATATGTTCCTGATAGAAAAATAAGACATAAGTTGCCGTTTGATAAATGTTGTCATCAATAGAATTTTTATTTTTCTAACCTCTCTCAATGTATATGTTCCTGATAGCAAAATAAGACATAAGTTGCCGTTTGATAAATGTTGTTATCAATAGAATTTTTATTTTTCTAACCTCTCTCGATGTATATGTTCCTGATAGCAAAATAGGACATAAGCTGCAGATTAAAATAGGTCACCAATAGAATTTTTATTTTTCTAACCTCTCTCAATGTATATGTTCCTGATAGCAAAATAAGACATAAGTGTCCATTTAATAAATGTTGTCATCAATAGAATTTTTATTTTTCTAACCTCTCTTGACGTATATGTTCCTGATAGCAAAATAAGACATAAGTTGCCGTTAGATAAATGTTGTCATCAATAGAATATTTATTTTTCTAACCTCTCCTGATGTATATGTTCCTGATAGCAAAATAGGACATAAGTTGCTGCTTAAAATAGGTCACCAATAGAATTTTTATTTTTCTAACCTCTCTCAATGTATATGTTCCTAATAGCAAAATAGGAAATAAGTTGTTGCTTGAAAAAGGATGTCACAAATCGATTTTTTAATTTTCTAACCTCTCTAAATGTATATGTTCCTGATAGAAAAATAAGACATAAGTTGCCTTTTGATAAATGTTGTCATCAATAGAATTGTTATTTTTCTAACCTCTCTCGATGTATATGTTCCTGATAGCAAAATAAGACATAAGTTGCCGTTTGATAAATGTTGTCATCAATAGAATTTTTATTTTTCTAACCTCTCTCGATGTATATGTTCCTGATAGCAAAATAAGACATAAGTTGCCGTTTAATAAATGTTGTCATCAATAGAATTTTTATTTTTCTAACCTCTCTCAATGTATATGTTCCTGATAGAAAAATAAGACATAAGTTGCCGTTTGATAAATGTTGTCATCAATAGAATTTTTATTTTTCTAACCTCTCTCAATGTATATGTTCCTGATAGCAAAATAAGACATAACTTGCCGTTTGATAAATGTTGTCATCAATAGAATATTTATTTTCCTAACCTCTCTCGATATATATGTTCCTGATAGCAAAATAGGACATAAGTTGCTGCTTGAAATAGGTCACCAATAGAATTTTTATTTTTCTAACCTCTCTCAATGTATATGTTCCTGATAGCAAAATAGGACATAAGTTGTTGCTTGAGAAAGGATGTCACAAATCGATTTTTTAATTTTCTAACCTCTCTAAATGTATATGTTCCTGATAGAAAAATAAGACATAAGTTGTCTTTTGATAAATGTTGTCATGAATAGAATTTTTATTTTTCTAACCTCTCTCGATGTATATGTTACTGATAGCAAAATAGGACATAAGTTGCTGCTTGAAATAGGTCACCAATAGAATTTTTATTTTTCTAACCTCTCTCGATGTATATGTTCCTGATAGCAAAATAAGACATAAGTTGCTGTTTGATAAATGTTGTCATCAATAGAATTTTTATTTTTCTAACCTCTCTCGATGTATATGTTCCTGATAGCAAAATAGGACATAAGTTGCTGCTTGAAATAGGTCACCAATAGAATTTTTATTTTTCTAACCTCTCTCAATGTATATGTTCCTGATAGCAAAATAAGACATAAGTTGCCGTTTGATAAATGTTGTCATCAATAGAATTTTTATTTTTCTAACCTCTCTCGATGTATATGTTCCTGATAGAAAAATAATACATAAGTTGCCGTTTGATAAATTATGTCATCAATAGAATTTTTATTTTTCTAACCTCTCTCAATGTATATGTTCCTGATAGAAAAATAAGACATAAGTTGCCGTTTGATAAATGTTGTCATCAATAGAATTTTTATTTTTCTAACCTCTCTCAATGTATATGTTCCTGATAGAAAAATAAGACATAAGTTGCCGTTTGATAAATGTTGTCATCAATAGAATTTTTATTTTTCTAACCTCTCTCGTTGTATATGTTCCTGATAGCAAAATAGGACATAAGTTGCTGCTTGAAATAGGTCACCAATAAAATTTTTATTTTTCTAACCTCTCTCGTTGTATATGTTCCTGATAGCAAAATAGGACATAAGTTGCTGATTGAAATAGGTCAGCAATAGAATTTTTATTTTTCTAACCTCTCTCGATGTATATGTTCCTGATAGCAAAATAAGACATAAGTTGCCGTTTGATAAATGTTGTCATCAATAGAATTTTTATTTTTCTAACCTCTCTCAATGTATATGTTCCTGATAGAAAAATAAGACATAAGTTGCCGTTTGATAAATGTCATCAATAGAATTTTTATTTTTCTAACCTCTCTCAATGTATATGTTCCTGATAGAAAAATAAGACATAAGTTGCCGTTTGATAAATGTTGTCATCAAAAGAATTTTTATTTTTCTAACCTCTCTCAAAGTATATGTTCCTGTTAGAAAAATAAGACATAAGTTGCAGTTTGATAAATGTTGTCATCAATAGAATTTTTATTTTTCTAACCTCTCTCAATGAATATGTTCCTGATAGCAAAATAAGACATAAGTTGCCGTTTGATAAATGTTGTTATCAATAGAATTTTTATTTTTCTAACCTCTCTCGATGTATATGTTCCTGATAGCAAAATAGGACATAAGCTGCAGATTAAAATAGGTCACCAATAGAATTTTTATTTTTCTAACCTCTCTCAATGTATATGTTCCTGATAGCAAAATAAGACATAAGTTGCCGTTTGATAAATGTTGTCATCAAAAGAATTTTTATTTTTCTAACCTCTCTCAATGTATATGTTCCTGATAGAAAAATAAGACATAAGTTGCAGTTTGATAAATGTTGTCATCAATAGAATTTTTATTTTTCTAACCTCTCTCAATGAATATGTTCCTGATAGCAAAATAAGACATAAGTTGCCGTTTGATAAATGTTGTTATCAATAGAATTTTTATTTTTCTAACCTCTCTCGATGTATATGTTCCTGATAGCAAAATAGGACATAAGCTGCAGATTAAAATAGGTCACCAATAGAATTTTTATTTTTCGAACCTCTCTCAATGTATATGTTCCTGATAGCAAAATAAGACATAAGTGTCCATTTAATAAATGTTGTCATCAATAGAATTTTTATTTTTCTAACCTCTCTTGACGTATATGTTCCTGATAGCAAAATAAGACATAAGTTGCCGTTAGATAAATGTTGTCATCAATAGAATATTTATTTTTCTAACCTCTCCCGATGTATATGTTCCTGATAGCAAAATAGGACATAAGTTGCTGCTTAAAATAGGTCACCAATAGAATTTTTATTTTTCTAACCTCTCTCAATGTATATGTTCCTAATAGCAAAATAGGACATAAGTTGTTGCTTGAAAAAGGATGTCACAAATCGATTTTTTAATTTTCTAACCTCTCTAAATGTATATGTTCCTGATAGAAAAATAAGACATAAGTTGTCTTTTGATAAATGTTGTCATCAATAGAATTTTTATTTTTCTAACCTCTCTCGATGTATATGTTCCTGATAGCAAAATAAGACAAGTTGCAGTTTGATAAATGTTGTCATCAATAGAATTTTTATTTTTCTAACCTCTCTCGATGTATATGTGCCTGATAGCAAAATAAGACATAAGTTGCCGTTTGATAAATGTTGTCATCAATAGAATTTTTATTTTTCTAACCTCTGTCGTTGTATACGTTCCTGATAGCAAAATAGGACATAAGTTGCTTGTTGAAATAGGTCACCAATAGAATTTTTATTTTTCTAACCTCTCTCAATGTATATGTTCCTGATAGCAAAATAAGACATAAGTTGCCGTTTGATAAATGTTGTCATCAATAGAATTTTTATTTTTCTAACCTCTCTCGATGTATATGTTCCTGATAGCAAAATAAGACAAGTTGCCGTTTGATAAATGTTGTCATCAATAGAATTTTTATTTTTCTAACCTCTCTCAATGTATATGTTCCTGATAGAAAAATAAGACATAAGTTGCCGTTTGATAAATGTTGTCATCAATAGAATTTTTATTTTTCTAACCTCTCTCGATGTATATGTTCCTGATAGCAAAATAAGACATAAGTTGCCGTTTGTTAAATGTTGTCATCAATAGAATTTTTATTTTTCTAACCTCTCTCGTTGTATATGTTCCTGATAGCAAAATAAGACATAAGTTGCTGCTTGAAATAGGTCACCAAAAGAATTTTTATTTTTCTAACCTCTCTCAATGTTTATGTTCCTGATAGCAAAATAAGACATAAGTTGCCGTTTGATAAATGTTGTCATCAATAGAATTTTTATTTTTCTAACCTCTCTCGATGTATATGTTCCTGATAGCAAAATAAGACATAAGTTGCCGTTTGATAAATGTTGTCATCAATAGAATTTTTATTTTTCTAACCTCTCTCAATGTATATGTTCCTGATAGAAAAATAAGACATAAGTTGCCGTTTGATAAATGTTGTCATCAATAGAATTTTTATTTTTCTAACCTCTCTCGATGTATATGTTCCTGATAGCAAAATAAGACATAAGTTGCCGTTTGATAAATGTTGTCATCAATAGAATTTTTATTTTTCTAACCTCTCTCGTTGTATATGTTCCTGATAGCAAAATAAGACATAAGTTGCCGTTTGATAAATGTTGTCATCAATAGAATTTTTATTTTTCTAACCTCTCTCGATGTATATGTTCCTGATAGCAAAATAAGACAAGTTGCCGTTTGATAAATGTTGTCATCAATAGAATTTTTATTTTTCTAACCTCTCTCAATGTATATGTTCCTGATAGAAAAATAAGACATAAGTTGCCGTTTGATAAATGTCATCAATAGAATTTTTATTTTTCTAACCTCTCTCAATGTATATGTTCCTGATAGAAAAATAAGACATAAGTTGCCGTTTGATAAATGTTGTCATCAAAAGAATTTTTATTTTTCTAACCTCTCTCAATGTATATGTTCCTGTTAGAAAAATAAGACATAAGTTGCCGTTTGATAAATGTTGTTATCAATAGAATTTTTATTTTTCTAACCTCTCTCGATGTATATGTTCCTGATAGCAAAATAGGACATAAGCTGCAGATTAAAATAGGTCACCAATAGAATTTTTATTTTTCTAACCTCTCTCAATGTATATGTTCCTGATAGCAAAATAAGACATAAGTTGCCGTTTGATAAATGTTGTCATCAAAAGAATTTTTATTTTTCTAACCTCTCTCAATGTATATGTTCCTGATAGAAAAATAAGACATAAGTTGCCGTTTGATAAATGTTGTTATCAATAGAATTTTTATTTTTCTAACCTCTCTCGATGTATATGTTCCTGATAGCAAAATAGGACATAAGCTGCAGATTAAAATAGGTCACCAATAGAATTTTTATTTTTCTAACCTCTCTCAATGTATATGTTCCTGATAGCAAAATAAGACATAAGTTGCCGTTTGATAAATGTTGTCATCAAAAGAATTTTTATTTTTCTAACCTCTCTCAATGTATATGTTCCTGATAGCAAAATAAGACATAAGTTGCGTTTGATAAATGTTGTCATCAATAGAATTTTTATTTTTCTAACCTCTCTCGATGTATATGTTCCTGGTAGCAAAATAAGACATAAGTTGCCGTTTGATAAATGTTGTCATCAATAGAATTTTTATTTTTCTAACCTCTCTCAATGTATATGTTCCTGATAGCAAAGTAAGACATAACTTGCCGTTTGATAAATGTTGTCATCAATAGAATATTTATTTTTCTAACCTCTCTCGATATATATGTTCCTGATAGCAAAATAGGACATAAGTTGCTGCTTGAAATAGGCCACCAATAGAATTTTTATTTTTCTAACCTCTCTCAATGTATATGTTCCTGATAGCAAAATAGGACATAAGTTGTTGCTTGAGAAAGGATGTCACAAATCGATTTTTTAATTTTCTAACCTCTCTAAATGTATATGTTCCTGATAGAAAAATAAGACATAAGTTGCCGTTTGATAAATGTTGTCATCAATAGAATTTTTATTTTTCTAACCTCTCTCGATGTATATGTTCCTGATAGCAAAATAGGACATAACTTGCCGTTTGATAAATGTTGTCATCAATAGAATATTTATTTTTCTAACCTCTCTCGATATATATGTTCCTGATAGCAAAATAGGACATAAGTTGCCGTTTGATAAATTATGTCATCAATAGAATTTTTATTTTTCTAACCTCTCTCAATGTATATGTTCCTGATAGAAAAATAAGACATAACTTGCCGTTTGATAAATGTTGTCATCAATAGAATTTTTATTTTTCTAACCTCTCTCGATGTATATGTTCCTGATAGCAAAATAGGACATAAGTTGCTGCTTGAAATAGGTCACCAATAGAATTTTTATTTTTCTTACCTCTCTCAATGTATATGTTCCTGATAGAAAAATAAGACATAAGTTGCCGTTTGATAAATGTTGTCATCAATAGAATTTTTATTTTTCTAACCTCTCTCAATGTATATGTTCCTGATAGAAAAATAAGAAATAAGCTGCCGTTTGATAAATGTTGTCATCAATAGAATTTTAATTTTTCTTACCTCTCTCAATGTATATGTTCCTGATAGAAAAATAAGAGATAAGTTGCCGTTTGATAAATGTTGTCATCAATAGAATTTTTATTTTTCTAACCTCTCTCAATGTATATGTTCCTGATAGCAAAATAGGACATAAGTTGCTGCTTGAAATAGGTCACCAATAGAATTTTTATTTTTCTAACCTCTCTCAATGTATATGTTCCTGATAGCAAAATAAGACATAAGTTGCCGTTTGATAAATGTTGTCATCAATAGAATTTTTATTTTTCTAACCTCTCTCGATGTATATGTTCCTGATAGCAAAATAAGACATAAGTTACCGTTTGATAAATATTGTCATCAATAGAATTTTTATTTTTCTAACCTCTCTCGATGTATATGTTCCTGATAGAAAAATAAGACATAAGTTGCCGTTTGATAAATTATGTCATCAATAGAATTTTTATTTTTCTAACCTCTCTCAATGTATATGTTCCTGATAGAAAAATAAGACATAAGTTGCCGTTTGATAAATGTTGTCATCACTAGAATTTTTATTTTTCTTACCTCTCTCAATGTATATGTTCCTGATAGAAAAATAAGACATAAGTTGCCGTTTGATAAATGTTGTCATCAATAGAATTTTTATTTTTCTAACCTCTCTCAATGTATATGTTCCTGATAGCAAAATAAGACATAAGTTGCCGTTTGATAAATGTTGTCATCAATAGAATTTTTATTTTTCTAACCTCTCTCGTTGTATATCTTCCTGATAGCAAAATAGGACATAAGTTGCTGCTTGAAATAGGTCACCAATAGAATTTTTATTTTTCTAACCTCTCTCGTTGTATATGTTCCTGATAGCAAAATAGGACATTAGTTGCTGCTTGAAATAGGTCAGCAATAGAATTTTTATTTTTCTAACCTCTCTCGATGTATATGTTCCTGATAGCAAAATAAGACATAAGTTGCCGTTTGATAAATGTTGTCATCAATAGAATTTTTATTTTTCTAACCTCTCTCAATGTATATGTTCCTGATAGAAAAATAAGACATAAGTTGCCGTTTGATAAATGTTGTCATCAATAGAATTTTTATTTTTCTAACCTCTCTCATTGTATATGTTCCTGATAGCAAAATAGGACATAAGTTGCTGCTTGAAATAGGTCAGCAATAGAATTTTTATTTTTCTAACCTCTCTCAATGTATATGTTCCTGATAGCAAAATAAGACATAAGTTGCCGTTTGATAAATGTTGTCATCAATAGAATTTGTATTTTTCTAACCTCTCTCGATGTATATGTTCCTGATAGCAAAATAAGACATAAGTTGCCGTTTGATAAATGTTGTCATCAATAGAATTTGTATTTTTCTAACCTCTCTCAATGTATATGTTCCTGATAGAAAAATAAGACATAAGTTGCCGTTTGATAAATGTTGTCATCAATAGAATTTTTATTTTTCTAACCTCTCTCAATGTATATGTTCCTGATAGCAAAATAAGACATAAGTTGCCGTTTGATAAATGTTGTTATCAATAGAATTTTTATTTTTCTAACCTCTCTCGATGTATATGTTCCTGATAGCAAAATAGGACATAAGCTGCAGATTAAAATAGGTCACCAATAGAATTTTTATTTTTCTAACCTCTCTCAATGTATATGTTCCTGATAGCAAAATAAGACATAAGTGTCCATTTAATAAATGTTGTCATCAATAGAATTTTTATTTTTCTAACCTCTCTTGACGTATATGTTCCTGATAGCAAAATAAGACATAAGTTGCCGTTAGATAAATGTTGTCATCAATAGAATATTTATTTTTCTAACCTCTCTCGATATATATGTTCCTGATAGCAAAATAGAACATAAGTTGCCGTTTGATAAATTATGTCATCAATAGAATTTTTATTTTTTTAACCACTCTCAATGTATATGGTCCTGATAGAAAAATAAGACATAAGTTGCCGTTTGATAAATGTTGTCATCAATAGAATTTTTATTTTT
Source organism: Agrypnus murinus (assembly GCA_929113105.1). Classification (NCBI taxonomy): domain Eukaryota; kingdom Metazoa; phylum Arthropoda; class Insecta; order Coleoptera; family Elateridae; genus Agrypnus; species Agrypnus murinus. Next base: position 16,981,379 of record OV816025.1, read on the forward strand.
CTTACCTCTCTCAATGTATATGTTCCTGATAGAAAAATAAGACATAAGTTACCGTTTGATAAATGTTGTCATCAATAGAATTTTTATTTTTCTAACCTCTCTCGATGTATATGTTCCTGATAGCAAAATAGGACATAAGTTGCTGCTTGAAATAGGTCACCACTAGAATTTTTATTTTTCTAACCTCTCTCAATGTATATGTTCCTGATAGCAAAGTTGTCATCAATAGAATTTTTATTTTTCTAACCTCTCTCGATGTATATGTTCCTGAAAGAAAAATAAGACATAACTTGCCGTTTGATAAATTATGTCATCAATAGAATTTTTATTTTTCTAACCTCTCTCAATGTATATGTTCCTGATAGAAAAATTAGACATAAGTTGCCGTTTGATAAATGTTGTCATCAATAGAATTTTTATTTTTCTTACCTCTCTCAATGTATATGTTCCTGATAGAAAAATAAGACATAAGTTGCCGTTTGATAAATGTTGTCATCAATAGAATTTTTATTTTTCTAACCTCTCTCAATGTATATGTTCCTGATAGCAAAATAAGACATAAGTTGCCGTTTGATAAATGTTGTCATCAATAGAATTTTTATTTTTCTAACCTCTCTCGATGTTTATGTTCCTGATAGCAAAATAGGACATAAGTTGCTGCTTGAAATATGTCACCAATAGAATTTTTATTTTTCTAACCTCTCTCAATGTATATGTTCCTGATAGCAAAATAAGACATAAGTTGCGTTTGATAAATGTTGTCATCAATAGAATTTTTATTTTTCTAACCTCTCTCGATGTATATGTTCCTGGTAGCAAAATAAGACATAAGTTGCCGTTTGATAAATGTTGTCATCAATAGAATTTTTATTTTTCTAACCTCTCTCAATGTATATTGTTCCTGATAGCAAAATAAGACATAACTTGCCGTTTGATAAATGTTGTCATCAATAGAATATTTATTTTTCTAACCTCTCTCGATATATATGTTCCTGATAGCAAAATAGGACATAAGTTGCTGCTTGAAATAGGTCACCAATAGAATTTTTATTTTTCTAACCTCTCTCAATGTATATGTTCCTGATAGCAAAATAGGACATAAGTTATTGCTTGAGAAAGGATGTCACAAATCGATTTTTTAATTTTCTAACCTCTCTAAATGTATATGTTCCTGATAGAAAAATAAGACATAAGTTGTCTTTTGATAAATGTTGTCATCAATAGAATTTTTATTTTTCTAACCTCTCTCGTTGTATATGTTCCTGATAGCAAAATAGGACATAAGTTGCTGCTTGAAATAGGTCACCAATAGAATTTTTATTTTTCTAACCTCTCTCGATGTATATGTTCCTGATAGCAAAATAGGACATAACTTGCCGTTTGATAAATGTTGTCATCAATAGAATATTTATTTTTCTAACCTCTCTCGATATATATGTTCCTGATAGCAAAATAGGACATAAGTTGCCGTTTGATAAATTATGTCATCAATAGAATTTTTATTTTTCTAACCTCTCTCAATGTATATGTTCCTGATAGAAAAATAAGACATAAGTTGCCGTTTGATAAATGTTGTCATCAATAGAATTTTTATTTTTCTAACCTCTCTCGATGTATATGTTCCTGATAGCAAAATAGGACATAAGTTGCTGCTTGAAATAGGTCACCAATAGAATTTTTATTTTTCTAACCTCTCTCAATGTATATGTTCCTGATAGCAAAATAGGACATAAGTTGCTGCTTGAAATAGGTCACCAATAGAATTTTTATTTTTCTTACCTCTCTCAATGTATATGTTCCTGATAGAAAAATAAGACGTAAGTTGCCGTTTGATAAATGTTGTCATCAATAGAATTTTTACTTTTCTAACCTCTCTCAATGTATATGTTCCTGATAGAAAAATAAGACATAAGTTGCCGTTTGATAAATGTTGTCATCAATAGAATTTTTATTTTTCTTACCTCTCTCAATGTATATGTTCCTGATAGAAAAATAATAGATAAGTTGCCGTTTGATAAATGTTGTCATCAATAGAATTTTTATTTTTCTAACCTCTCTCGATGTATATGTTCCTGATAGCAAAATAGGACATAAGTTGCTGCTTGAAATAGGTCACCTATAGAATTTTTATTTTTCTAACCTCTCTCAATGTATATGTTCCTGATAGCAAAATAAGACATAAGTTGCCGTTTGATAAATGTTGTCATCAATAGAATTTTTATTTTTCTAACCTCTCTCGATGTATATGTTCCTGATAGCAAAATAAGACATAAGTTGCCGTTTAATAAATGTTGTCATCAATAGAATTTTTATTTTTCTAACCTCTCTCAATGTATATGTTCCTGATAGCAAAATAAGACATAACTTGCCGTTTGATAAATGTTGTCATCAATAGAATTTTTATTTTTCTAACCTCTCTCGATGTATATGTTCCTGGTAGCAAAATAAGACATAAGTTGCCGTTTGATAAATGTTGTCATCAATAGAATTTTTATTTTTCTAACCTCTCTGAATGTATATGTTCCTGATAGCAAAATAAGACATAACTTGCCCTTTGATAAATGTTGTCATCAATAGAATATTTATTTTTCTAACCTCTCTCGATATATATGTTCCTGATAGCAAAATAGGACATAAGTTGCTGCTTGAAATAGGTCACCAATAGAATTTTTATTTTTCTAACCTCTCTCAATGTATATGTTCCTGATAGCAAAATAAGACATAAGTTGCCGTTTGATAAATGTTGTCATCAATAGAATTTTTATTTTTCTAACCTCTCTCGTTGTATATGTTCCTGATAGCAAAATAGGACATAAGTTGCTGCTTGAAATAGGTCACCAATAGAATTTTTATTTTTCTAACCTCTCTCGTTGTATATGTTCCTGATAGCAAAATAGGACATTAGTTGCTGCTTGAAATAGGTCAGCAATAGAATTTTTATTTTTCTAACCTCTCTCGATGTATATGTTCCTGATAGCAAAATAAGACATAAGTTGCCGTTTGATAAATGTTGTTATCAATAGTATTTTTATTTTTCTAACCTCTCTCAATGTATATGTTCCTGATAGCAAAATAGGACATAAGCTGCAGATTAAAATAGGTCACCAATAGAATTTTTATTTTTCTAACCTCTCTCAATGTATATGTTCCTGATAGCAAAATAAGACATAAGTGTCCATTTAATAAATGTTGTCATCAATAGAATTTTTATTTTTCTAACCTCTCTTGACGTATATGTTCCTGATAGCAAAATAAGACATAAGTTGCCGTTAGATAAATGTTGTCATCAATAGAATATTTATTTTTCTAACCTCTCCTGATGTATATGTTCCTGATAGCAACATAGGACATAAGTTGCTGCTTAAAATAGGTCACCAATAGAATTTTTATTTTTCTAACCTCTCTCAATGTATATGTTCCTAATAGCAAAATAGGAAATAAGTTGTTGCTTGAAAAAGGATGTCACAAATCGATTTTTTAATTTTCTAACCTCTCTAAATGTATATGTTACTGATAGAAAAATAAGACATAAGTTGCCTTTTGATAAATGTTGTCATCAATAGAATTGTTATTTTTCTAACCTCTCTCGATGTATATGTTCCTGATAGCAAAATAAGACATAAGTTGCCGTTTGATAAATGTTGTCATCAATAGAATTTTTATTTTTCTAACCTCTCTCGATGTATATGTTCCTGATAGCAAAATAAGACATAAGTTGCCGTTTGATAAATGTTGTCATCAATAGAATTTTTATTTTTCTAACCTCTCTCAATGTATATGTTCCTGATAGAAAAATAAGACATAAGTTGCCGTTTGATAAATGTTGTCATCAATAGAATTTTTATTTTTCTAACCTCTCTCAATGTATATGTTCCTGATAGCAAAATAAGACATAACTTGCCGTTTGATAAATGTTGTCATCAATAGAATATTTATTTTTCTAACCTCTCTCGATATATATGTTCCTGATAGCAAAATAGGACATAAGTTGCTGCTTGAAATAGGTCACCAATAGAATTTTTATTTTTCTAACCTCTCTCAATGTATATGTTCCTGATAGCAAAATAGGACATAAGTTGTTGCTTGAGAAAGGATGTCACAAATCGATTTTTTAATTTTCTAACCTCTCTAAATGTATATGTTCCTGATAGAAAAATAAGACATAAGTTGTCTTTTGATAAATGTTGTCATCAATAGAATTTTTATTTTTCTAACCTCTCTCGTTGTATATGTTCCTGATAACAAAATAGGACATAAGTTGCTGCTTGAAATAGGTCACCAATAGAATTTTTATTTTTCTAACCTCTCTCGATGTATATGTTCCTGATAGCAAAATAAGACATAAGTTGCCGTTTGATAAATGTTGTCATCAATAGAATTTTTATTTTTCTAACCTCTCTCGATGTATATGTTCCTGATAGCAAAATAGGACATAAGTTGCTGCTTGAAATAGGTCACCAATAGAATTTTTATTTTTCTAACCTCTCTCAATGTATATGTTCCTGATAGCAAAATAAGACATAAGTTGCCGTTTGATAAATGTTGTCATCAATAGAATTTTTATTTTTCTAACCTCTCTCGATGTATATGTTCCTGATAGAAAAATAAGACATAAGTTGCCGTTTGATAAATTATGTCATCAGTAGAATTTTTATTTTTCTAACCTCTCTCAATGTATATGTTCCTGATAGAAAAATAAGACATAAGTTGCCGTTTGATAAATGTTGTCATCAATAGAATTTTTATTTTTCTAACCTCTCTCAATGTATATGTTCCTGATAGAAAAATAAGACATAAGTTGCCGTTTGATAAATGTTGTCATCAATAGAATTTTTATTTTTCTAACCTCTCTCAATGTATATGTTCCTGATAGCAAAATAAGACATAAGTTGCCGTTTGATAAATGTTGTCATCTATAGAATTTTTATTTTTCTAACCTCTCTCGATGTATATTGTTCCTGATAGCAAAATAAGACATAAGTTGCCGTTTGATAAATGTTGTCATCAATAGAATTTTTATTTTTCTAACCTCTCTCGTTGTATATGTTCCTGATAGCAAAATAGGACATAAGTTGCTGCTTGAAATAGGTCACCAATAGAATTTTTATTTTTCTAACCTCTCTCAATGTATATGTTCCTGATAGCAAAATAAGACAAGTTGCCGTTTGATAAATGTTGTCATCAATAGAATTTTTATTTTTCTAACCTCTCTCGATGTATATGTTCCTGATAGCAAAATAAGACATAAGTTGCCGTTTGATAAATGTTGTCATCAATAGAATTTTTATTTTTCTAACCTCTCTCAATGTATATGTTCCTGATAGAAAAATAAGACATAAGTTGCCGTTTGATAAATGTTGTCATCAATAGAATTTTTATTTTTCTAACCTCTCTCGTTGTATATGTTCCTGATAGCAAAATAGGACATAAGTTACTGCTTGAAATAGGTCAGCAATAGAATTTTTATTTTTCTAACCTCTCTCAATGTATATGTTCCTGATAGCAAAATAAGACATTAGTTGCCGTTTGATAAATGTTGTCATCAATAGAATTTTAATTTTTCTAACCTCTCTCGATGTATATGTTCCTGATAGCAAAATAAGACATAAGTTGCCGTTTGATAAATGTTGTCATCAATAGAATTTTTATTTTTCTAACCTCTCTCAATGTATATGTTCCTGATAGAAAAATAAGACATAAGTTGCCGTTTGATAAATGTTGTCATCAATAGAATTTTTATTTTTCTAACCTCTCTCAATGTATATGTTCCTGATAGCAAAATAAGACATAAGTTGCCGTTTGATAAATGTTGTTATCAATAGAATTTTTATTTTTCTAACCTCTCTCGATGTATATGTTCCTGATAGCAAAATAGGACATAAGCTGCAGATTAAAATAGGTCACCAATAGAATTTTTATTTTTCTAACCTCTCTCAATGTATATGTTCCTGATAGCAAAATAAGACATAAGTGTCCATTTAATAAATGTTGTCATCAATAGAATTTTTATTTTTCTAACCTCTCTTGACGTATATGTTCCTGATAGCAAAATAAGACATAAGTTGCCGTTAGATAAATGTTGTCATCAATAGAATATTTATTTTTCTAACCTCTCCTGATGTATATGTTCCTGATAGCAAAATAGGACATAAGTTGCTGCTTAAAATAGGTCACCAATAGAATTTTTATTTTTCTAACCTCTCTCAATGTATATGTTCCTAATAGCAAAATAGGAAATAAGTTGTTGCTTGAAAAAGGATGTCACAAATCGATTTTTTAATTTTCTAACCTCTCTAAATGTATATGTTCCTGATAGAAAAATAAGACATAAGTTGCCTTTTGATAAATGTTGTCATCAATAGAATTGTTATTTTTCTAACCTCTCTCGATGTATATGTTCCTGATAGCAAAATAAGACATAAGTTGCCGTTAGATAAATGTTGTCATCAATAGAATATTTATTTTTCTAACCTCTCCTGATGTATATGTTCCTGATAGCAAAATAGGACATAAGTTGCTGCTTAAAATAGGTCACCAATAGAATTTTTATTTTTCTAACCTCTCTCAATGTATATGTTCCTGATAGCAAAATAGGACATAAGTTATTGCTTGAGAAAGGATGTCACAAATCGATTTTTTAATTTTCTAACCTCTCTAAATGTATATGTTCCTGATAGAAAAATAAGACATAAGTTGTCTTTTGATAAATGTTGTCATCAATAGAATTTTTATTTTTCTAACCTCTCTCGTTGTATATGTTCCTGATAGCAAAATAGGACATAAGTTGCTGCTTGAAATAGGTCACCAATAGAATTTTTATTTTTCTAACCTCTCTCGATGTATATGTTCCTGATAGCAAAATAGGACATAACTTGCCGTTTGATAAATGTTGTCATCAATAGAATATTTATTTTTCTAACCTCTCTCGATATATATGTTCCTGATAGCAAAATAGGACATAAGTTGCCGTTTGATAAATTATGTCATCAATAGAATTTTTATTTTTCTAACCTCTCTCAATGTATATGTTCCTGATAGAAAAATAAGACATAAGTTGCCGTTTGATAAATGTTGTCATCAATAGAATTTTTATTTTTCTAACCTCTCTCGATGTATATGTTCCTGATAGCAAAATAGGACATAAGTTGCTGCTTGAAATAGGTCACCAATAGAATTTTTATTTTTCTAACCTCTCTCAATGTATATGTTCCTGATAGCAAAATAGGACATAAGTTGCTGCTTGAAATAGGTCACCAATAGAATTTTTATTTTTCTTACCTCTCTCAATGTATATGTTCCTGATAGAAAAATAAGACGTAAGTTGCCGTTTGATAAATGTTGTCATCAATAGAATTTTTACTTTTCTAACCTCTCTCAATGTATATGTTCCTGATAGAAAAATAAGACATAAGTTGCCGTTTGATAAATGTTGTCATCAATAGAATTTTTATTTTTCTTACCTCTCTCAATGTATATGTTCCTGATAGAAAAATAATAGATAAGTTGCCGTTTGATAAATGTTGTCATCAATAGAATTTTTATTTTTCTAACCTCTCTCGATGTATATGTTCCTGATAGCAAAATAGGACATAAGTTGCTGCTTGAAATAGGTCACCTATAGAATTTTTATTTTTCTAACCTCTCTCAATGTATATGTTCCTGATAGCAAAATAAGACATAAGTTGCCGTTTGATAAATGTTGTCATCAATAGAATTTTTATTTTTCTAACCTCTCTCGATGTATATGTTCCTGATAGCAAAATAAGACATAAGTTGCCGTTTAATAAATGTTGTCATCAATAGAATTTTTATTTTTCTAACCTCTCTCAATGTATATGTTCCTGATAGCAAAATAAGACATAACTTGCCGTTTGATAAATGTTGTCATCAATAGAATTTTTATTTTTCTAACCTCTCTCGATGTATATGTTCCTGGTAGCAAAATAAGACATAAGTTGCCGTTTGATAAATGTTGTCATCAATAGAATTTTTATTTTTCTAACCTCTCTGAATGTATATGTTCCTGATAGCAAAATAAGACATAACTTGCCCTTTGATAAATGTTGTCATCAATAGAATATTTATTTTTCTAACCTCTCTCGATATATATGTTCCTGATAGCAAAATAGGACATAAGTTGCTGCTTGAAATAGGTCACCAATAGAATTTTTATTTTTCTAACCTCTCTCAATGTATATGTTCCTGATAGCAAAATAAGACATAAGTTGCCGTTTGATAAATGTTGTCATCAATAGAATTTTTATTTTTCTAACCTCTCTCGTTGTATATGTTCCTGATAGCAAAATAGGACATAAGTTGCTGCTTGAAATAGGTCACCAATAGAATTTTTATTTTTCTAACCTCTCTCGTTGTATATGTTCCTGATAGCAAAATAGGACATTAGTTGCTGCTTGAAATAGGTCAGCAATAGAATTTTTATTTTTCTAACCTCTCTCGATGTATATGTTCCTGATAGCAAAATAAGACATAAGTTGCCGTTTGATAAATGTTGTTATCAATAGTATTTTTATTTTTCTAACCTCTCTCAATGTATATGTTCCTGATAGCAAAATAGGACATAAGCTGCAGATTAAAATAGGTCACCAATAGAATTTTTATTTTTCTAACCTCTCTCAATGTATATGTTCCTGATAGCAAAATAAGACATAAGTGTCCATTTAATAAATGTTGTCATCAATAGAATTTTTATTTTTCTAACCTCTCTTGACGTATATGTTCCTGATAGCAAAATAAGACATAAGTTGCCGTTAGATAAATGTTGTCATCAATAGAATATTTATTTTTCTAACCTCTCCTGATGTATATGTTCCTGATAGCAACATAGGACATAAGTTGCTGCTTAAAATAGGTCACCAATAGAATTTTTATTTTTCTAACCTCTCTCAATGTATATGTTCCTAATAGCAAAATAGGAAATAAGTTGTTGCTTGAAAAAGGATGTCACAAATCGATTTTTTAATTTTCTAACCTCTCTAAATGTATATGTTCCTGATAGAAAAATAAGACATAAGTTGCCTTTTGATAAATGTTGTCATCAATAGAATTGTTATTTTTCTAACCTCTCTCGATGTATATGTTCCTGATAGCAAAATAAGACATAAGTTGCCGTTTGATAAATGTTGTCATCAATAGAATTTTTATTTTTCTAACCTCTCTCGATGTATATGTTCCTGATAGCAAAATAAGACATAAGTTGCCGTTTGATAAATGTTGTCATCAATAGAATTTTTATTTTTCTAACCTCTCTCAATGTATATGTTCCTGATAGAAAAATAAGACATAAGTTGCCGTTTGATAAATGTTGTCATCAATAGAATTTTTATTTTTCTAACCTCTCTCAATGTATATGTTCCTGATAGCAAAATAAGACATAACTTGCCGTTTGATAAATGTTGTCATCAATAGAATATTTATTTTTCTAACCTCTCTCGATATATATGTTCCTGATAGCAAAATAGGACATAAGTTGCTGCTTGAAATAGGTCACCAATAGAATTTTTATTTTTCTAACCTCTCTCAATGTATATGTTCCTGATAGCAAAATAGGACATAAGTTGTTGCTTGAGAAAGGATGTCACAAATCGATTTTTTAATTTTCTAACCTCTCTAAATGTATATGTTCCTGATAGAAAAATAAGACATAAGTTGTCTTTTGATAAATGTTGTCATCAATAGAATTTTTATTTTTCTAACCTCTCTCGTTGTATATGTTCCTGATAGCAAAATAGGACATAAGTTGCTGCTTGAAATAGGTCACCAATAGAATTTTTATTTTTCTAACCTCTCTCGATGTATATGTTCCTGATAGCAAAATAAGACATAAGTTGCCGTTTGATAAATGTTGTCATCAATAGAATTTTTATTTTTCTAACCTCTCTCGATGTATATGTTCCTGATAGCAAAATAGGACATAAGTTGCTGCTTGAAATAGGTCACCAATAGAATTTTTATTTTTCTAACCTCTCTCAATGTATATGTTCCTGATAGCAAAATAAGACATAAGTTGCCGTTTGATAAATGTTGTCATCAATAGAATTTTTATTTTTCTAACCTCTCTCGATGTATATGTTCCTGATAGAAAAATAAGACATAAGTTGCCGTTTGATAAATTATGTCATCAGTAGAATTTTTATTTTTCTAACCTCTCTCAATGTATATGTTCCTGATAGAAAAATAAGACATAAGTTGCCGTTTGATAAATGTTGTCATCAATAGAATTTTTATTTTTCTAACCTCTCTCAATGTATATGTTCCTGATAGAAAAATAAGACATAAGTTGCCGTTTGATAAATGTTGTCATCAATAGAATTTTTATTTTTCTAACCTCTCTCAATGTATATGTTCCTGATAGCAAAATAAGACATAAGTTGCCGTTTGATAAATGTTGTCATCTATAGAATTTTTATTTTTCTAACCTCTCTCGATGTATATTGTTCCTGATAGCAAAATAAGACATAAGTTGCCGTTTGATAAATGTTGTCATCAATAGAATTTTTATTTTTCTAACCTCTCTCGTTGTATATGTTCCTGATAGCAAAATAGGACATAAGTTGCTGCTTGAAATAGGTCACCAATAGAATTTTTATTTTTCTAACCTCTCTCAATGTATATGTTCCTGATAGCAAAATAAGACAAGTTGCCGTTTGATAAATGTTGTCATCAATAGAATTTTTATTTTTCTAACCTCTCTCGATGTATATGTTCCTGATAGCAAAATAAGACATAAGTTGCCGTTTGATAAATGTTGTCATCAATAGAATTTTTATTTTTCTAACCTCTCTCAATGTATATGTTCCTGATAGAAAAATAAGACATAAGTTGCCGTTTGATAAATGTTGTCATCAATAGAATTTTTATTTTTCTAACCTCTCTCGTTGTATATGTTCCTGATAGCAAAATAGGACATAAGTTACTGCTTGAAATAGGTCAGCAATAGAATTTTTATTTTTCTAACCTCTCTCAATGTATATGTTCCTGATAGCAAAATAAGACATTAGTTGCCGTTTGATAAATGTTGTCATCAATAGAATTTTAATTTTTCTAACCTCTCTCGATGTATATGTTCCTGATAGCAAAATAAGACATAAGTTGCCGTTTGATAAATGTTGTCATCAATAGAATTTTTATTTTTCTAACCTCTCTCAATGTATATGTTCCTGATAGAAAAATAAGACATAAGTTGCCGTTTGATAAATGTTGTCATCAATAGAATTTTTATTTTTCTAACCTCTCTCAATGTATATGTTCCTGATAGCAAAATAAGACATAAGTTGCCGTTTGATAAATGTTGTTATCAATAGAATTTTTATTTTTCTAACCTCTCTCGATGTATATGTTCCTGATAGCAAAATAGGACATAAGCTGCAGATTAAAATAGGTCACCAATAGAATTTTTATTTTTCTAACCTCTCTCAATGTATATGTTCCTGATAGCAAAATAAGACATAAGTGTCCATTTAATAAATGTTGTCATCAATAGAATTTTTATTTTTCTAACCTCTCTTGACGTATATGTTCCTGATAGCAAAATAAGACATAAGTTGCCGTTAGATAAATGTTGTCATCAATAGAATATTTATTTTTCTAACCTCTCCTGATGTATATGTTCCTGATAGCAAAATAGGACATAAGTTGCTGCTTAAAATAGGTCACCAATAGAATTTTTATTTTTCTAACCTCTCTCAATGTATATGTTCCTAATAGCAAAATAGGAAATAAGTTGTTGCTTGAAAAAGGATGTCACAAATCGATTTTTTAATTTTCTAACCTCTCTAAATGTATATGTTCCTGATAGAAAAATAAGACATAAGTTGCCTTTTGATAAATGTTGTCATCAATAGAATTGTTATTTTTCTAACCTCTCTCGATGTATATGTTCCTGATAGCAAAATAAGACATAAGTTGCCGTTTGATAAATGTTGTCATCAATAGAATTTTTATTTTTCTAACCTCTCTCGATGTATATGTTCCTGATAGCAAAATAAGACATAAGTTGCCGTTTAATAAATGTTGTCATCAATAGAATTTTTATTTTTCTAACCTCTCTCAATGTATATGTTCCTGATAGAAAAATAAGACATAAGTTGCCGTTTGATAAATGTTGTCATCAATAGAATTTTTATTTTTCTAACCTCTCTCAATGTATATGTTCCTGATAGCAAAATAAGACATAACTTGCCGTTTGATAAATGTTGTCATCAATAGAATATTTATTTTCCTAACCTCTCTCGATATATATGTTCCTGATAGCAAAATAGGACATAAGTTGCTGCTTGAAATAGGTCACCAATAGAATTTTTATTTTTCTAACCTCTCTCAATGTATATGTTCCTGATAGCAAAATAGGACATAAGTTGTTGCTTGAGAAAGGATGTCACAAATCGATTTTTTAATTTTCTAACCTCTCTAAATGTATATGTTCCTGATAGAAAAATAAGACATAAGTTGTCTTTTGATAAATGTTGTCATGAATAGAATTTTTATTTTTCTAACCTCTCTCGATGTATATGTTACTGATAGCAAAATAGGACATAAGTTGCTGCTTGAAATAGGTCACCAATAGAATTTTTATTTTTCTAACCTCTCTCGATGTATATGTTCCTGATAGCAAAATAAGACATAAGTTGCCGTTTGATAAATGTTGTCATCAATAGAATTTTTATTTTTCTAACCTCTCTCGATGTATATGTTCCTGATAGCAAAATAGGACATAAGTTGCTGCTTGAAATAGGTCACCAATAGAATTTTTATTTTTCTAACCTCTCTCAATGTATATGTTCCTGATAGCAAAATAAGACATAAGTTGCCGTTTGATAAATGTTGTCATCAATAGAATTTTTATTTTTCTAACCTCTCTCGATGTATATGTTCCTGATAGAAAAATAAGACATAAGTTGCCGTTTGATAAATTATGTCATCAATAGAATTTTTATTTTTCTAACCTCTCTCAATGTATATGTTCCTGATAGAAAAATAAGACATAAGTTGCCGTTTGATAAATGTTGTCATCAATAGAATTTTTATTTTTCTAACCTCTCTCAATGTATATGTTCCTGATAGAAAAATAAGACATAAGTTGCCGTTTGATAAATGTTGTCATCAATAGAATTTTTATTTTTCTAACCTCTCTCGTTGTATATGTTCCTGATAGCAAAATAGGACATAAGTTGCTGCTTGAAATAGGTCACCAATAAAATTTTTATTTTTCTAACCTCTCTCGTTGTATATGTTCCTGATAGCAAAATAGGACATAAGTTGCTGCTTGAAATAGGTCAGCAATAGAATTTTTATTTTTCTAACCTCTCTCGATGTATATGTTCCTGATAGCAAAATAAGACATAAGTTGCCGTTTGATAAATGTTGTCATCAATAGAATTTTTATTTTTCTAACCTCTCTCAATGTATATGTTCCTGATAGAAAAATAAGACATAAGTTGCCGTTTGATAAATGTCATCAATAGAATTTTTATTTTTCTAACCTCTCTCAATGTATATGTTCCTGTTAGAAAAATAAGACATAAGTTGCAGTTTGATAAATGTTGTCATCAAAAGAATTTTTATTTTTCTAACCTCTCTCAATGTATATGTTCCTGTTAGAAAAATAAGACATAAGTTGCAGTTTGATAAATGTTGTCATCAATAGAATTTTTATTTTTCTAACCTCTCTCAATGAATATGTTCCTGATAGCAAAATAAGACATAAGTTGCCGTTTGATAAATGTTGTTATCAATAGAATTTTTATTTTTCTAACCTCTCTCGATGTATATGTTCCTGATAGCAAAATAGGACATAAGCTGCAGATTAAAATAGGTCACCAATAGAATTTTTATTTTTCTAACCTCTCTCAATGTATATGTTCCTGATAGCAAAATAAGACATAAGTTGCCGTTTGATAAATGTTGTCATCAAAAGAATTTTTATTTTTCTAACCTCTCTCAATGTATATGTTCCTGATAGAAAAATAAGACATAAGTTGCAGTTTGATAAATGTTGTCATCAATAGAATTTTTATTTTTCTAACCTCTCTCAATGAATATGTTCCTGATAGCAAAATAAGACATAAGTTGCCGTTTGATAAATGTTGTTATCAATAGAATTTTTATTTTTCTAACCTCTCTCGATGTATATGTTCCTGATAGCAAAATAGGACATAAGCTGCAGATTAAAATAGGTCACCAATAGAATTTTTATTTTTCGAACCTCTCTCAATGTATATGTTCCTGATAGCAAAATAAGACATAAGTGTCCATTTAATAAATGTTGTCATCAATAGAATTTTTATTTTTCTAACCTCTCTTGACGTATATGTTCCTGATAGCAAAATAAGACATAAGTTGCCGTTAGATAAATGTTGTCATCAATAGAATATTTATTTTTCTAACCTCTCCCGATGTATATGTTCCTGATAGCAAAATAGGACATAAGTTGCTGCTTAAAATAGGTCACCAATAGAATTTTTATTTTTCTAACCTCTCTCAATGTATATGTTCCTAATAGCAAAATAGGACATAAGTTGTTGCTTGAAAAAGGATGTCACAAATCGATTTTTTAATTTTCTAACCTCTCTAAATGTATATGTTCCTGATAGAAAAATAAGACATAAGTTGTCTTTTGATAAATGTTGTCATCAATAGAATTTTTATTTTTCTAACCTCTCTCGATGTATATGTGCCTGATAGCAAAATAAGACATAAGTTGCCGTTTGATAAATGTTGTCATCAATAGAATTTTTATTTTTCTAACCTCTCTCGTTGTATACGTTCCTGATAGCAAAATAGGACATAAGTTGCTGCTTGAAATAGGTCACCAATAGAATTTTTATTTTTCTAACCTCTCTCAATGTATATGTTCCTGATAGCAAAATAAGACATAAGTTGCCGTTTGATAAATGTTGTCATCAATAGAATTTTTATTTTTCTAACCTCTCTCGATGTAAATGTTCCTGATAGCAAAATAAGACAAGTTGCCGTTTGATAAATGTTGTCATCAATAGAATTTTTATTTTTCTAACCTCTCTCAATGTATATGTTCCTGATAGAAAAATAAGACATAAGTTGCCGTTTGATAAATGTTGTCATCAATAGAATTTTTATTTTTCTAACCTCTCTCGATGTATATGTTCCTGATAGCAAAATAAGACATAAGTTGCCGTTTGTTAAATGTTGTCATCAATAGAATTTTTATTTTTCTAACCTCTCTCGTTGTATATGTTCCTGATAGCAAAATAAGACATAAGTTGCTGCTTGAAATAGGTCACCAAAAGAATTTTTATTTTTCTAACCTCTCTCAATGTTTATGTTCCTGATAGCAAAATAAGACATAAGTTGCCGTTTGATAAATGTTGTCATCAATAGAATTTTTATTTTTCTAACCTCTCTCGATGTATATGTTCCTGATAGCAAAATAAGACATAAGTTGCCGTTTGATAAATGTTGTCATCAATAGAATTTTTATTTTTCTAACCTCTCTCAATGTATATGTTCCTGATAGAAAAATAAGACATAAGTTGCCGTTTGATAAATGTTGTCATCAATAGAATTTTTATTTTTCTAACCTCTCTCGATGTATATGTTCCTGATAGCAAAATAAGACATAAGTTGCCGTTTGATAAATGTTGTCATCAATAGAATTTTTATTTTTCTAACCTCTCTCGTTGTATATGTTCCTGATAGCAAAATAAGACATAAGTTGCCGTTTGATAAATGTTGTCATCAATAGAATTTTTATTTTTCTAACCTCTCTCGATGTATATGTTCCTGATAGCAAAATAAGACAAGTTGCCGTTTGATAAATGTTGTCATCAATAGAATTTTTATTTTTCTAACCTCTCTCAATGTATATGTTCCTGATAGAAAAATAAGACATAAGTTGCCGTTTGATAAATGTCATCAATAGAATTTTTATTTTTCTAACCTCTCTCAATGCATATGTTCCTGATAGAAAAATAAGACATAAGTTGCCGTTTGATAAATGTTGTCATCAAAAGAATTTTTATTTTTCTAACCTCTCTCAATGTATATGTTCCTGTTAGAAAAATAAGACATAAGTTGCCGTTTGATAAATGTTGTTATCAATAGAATTTTTATTTTTCTAACCTCTCTCGATGTATATGTTCCTGATAGCAAAATAGGACATAAGCTGCAGATTAAAATAGGTCACCAATAGAATTTTTATTTTTCTAACCTCTCTCAATGTATATGTTCCTGATAGCAAAATAAGACATAAGTTGCCGTTTGATAAATGTTGTCATCAAAAGAATTTTTATTTTTCTAACCTCTCTCAATGTATATGTTCCTGATAGAAAAATAAGACATAAGTTGCCGTTTGATAAATGTTGTCATCAATAGAATTTTTATTTTTCTAACCTCTCTCAATGTATATGTTCCTGATAGAAAAATAAGACATAAGTTGCCGTTTGATAAATGTTGTCATCAATAGAATTTTTATTTTTCTAACCTCTCTCAATGTATATGTTCCTGATAGAAAAATAAGACATAAGTTGCCGTTTAATAAATGTTGTCATCAATAGAATTTTTATTTTTCTAACCTCTCTCAATGTATATGTTCCTGATAGAAAAATAAGACATAAGTTGCCGTTTGATAAATGTTGTCATCAATAGAATTTTTATTTTTCTAACCTCTCTCAATGTATATGTTCCTGATAGCAAAATAAGACATAACTTGCCGTTTGATAAATGTTGTCATCAATAGAATATTTATTTTCCTAACCTCTCTCGATATATATGTTCCTGATAGCAAAATAGGACATAAGTTGCTGCTTGAAATAGGTCACCAATAGAATTTTTATTTTTCTAACCTCTCTCAATGTATATGTTCCTGATAGCAAAATAGGACATAAGTTGTTGCTTGAGAAAGGATGTCACAAATCGATTTTTTAATTTTCTAACCTCTCTAAATGTATATGTTCCTGATAGAAAAATAAGACATAAGTTGTCTTTTGATAAATGTTGTCATGAATAGAATTTTTATTTTTCTAACCTCTCTCGATGTATATGTTACTGATAGCAAAATAGGACATAAGTTGCTGCTTGAAATAGGTCACCAATAGAATTTTTATTTTTCTAACCTCTCTCGATGTATATGTTCCTGATAGAAAAATAAGACATAAGTTGCCGTTTGATAAATGTTGTCATCAATAGAATTTTTATTTTTCTAACCTCTCTCGATGTATATGTTCCTGATAGCAAAATAGGACATAAGTTGCTGCTTGAAATAGGTCACCAATAGAATTTTTATTTTTCTAACCTCTCTCAATGTATATGTTCCTGATAGCAAAATAAGACATAAGTTGCCGTTTGATAAATGTTGTCATCAATAGAATTTTTATTTTTCTAACCTCTCTCGATGTATATGTTCCTGATAGAAAAATAAGACATAAGTTGCCGTTTGATAAATTATGTCATCAATAGAATTTTTATTTTTCTAACCTCTCTCAATGTATATGTTCCTGATAGAAAAATAAGACATAAGTTGCCGTTTGATAAATGTTGTCATCAATAGAATTTTTATTTTTCTAACCTCTCTCAATGTATATGTTCCTGATAGAAAAATAAGACATAAGTTGCCGTTTGATAAATGTTGTCATCAATAGAATTTTTATTTTTCTAACCTCTCTCGTTGTATATGTTCCTGATAGCAAAATAGGACATAAGTTGCTGCTTGAAATAGGTCACCAATAAAATTTTTATTTTTCTAACCTCTCTCGTTGTATATGTTCCTGATAGCAAAATAGGACATAAGTTGCTGCTTGAAATAGGTCAGCAATAGAATTTTTATTTTTCTAACCTCTCTCGATGTATATGTTCCTGATAGCAAAATAAGACATAAGTTGCCGTTTGATAAATGTTGTCATCAATAGAATTTTTATTTTTCTAACCTCTCTCAATGTATATGTTCCTGATAGAAAAATAAGACATAAGTTGCCGTTTGATAAATGTCATCAATAGAATTTTTATTTTTCTAACCTCTCTCAATGTATATGTTCCTGATAGAAAAATAAGACATAAGTTGCCGTTTGATAAATGTTGTCATCAAAAGAATTTTTATTTTTCTAACCTCTCTCAATGTATATGTTCCTGTTAGAAAAATAAGACATAAGTTGCAGTTTGATAAATGTTGTCATCAATAGAATTTTTATTTTTCTAACCTCTCTCAATGAATATGTTCCTGATAGCAAAATAAGACATAAGTTGCCGTTTGATAAATGTTGTTATCAATAGAATTTTTATTTTTCTAACCTCTCTCGATGTATATGTTCCTGATAGCAAAATAGGACATAAGCTGCAGATTAAAATAGGTCACCAATAGAATTTTTATTTTTCTAACCTCTCTCAATGTATATGTTCCTGATAGCAAAATAAGACATAAGTTGCCGTTTGATAAATGTTGTCATCAAAAGAATTTTTATTTTTCTAACCTCTCTCAATGTATATGTTCCTGATAGAAAAATAAGACATAAGTTGCAGTTTGATAAATGTTGTCATCAATAGAATTTTTATTTTTCTAACCTCTCTCAATGAATATGTTCCTGATAGCAAAATAAGACATAAGTTGCCGTTTGATAAATGTTGTTATCAATAGAATTTTTATTTTTCTAACCTCTCTCGATGTATATGTTCCTGATAGCAAAATAGGACATAAGCTGCAGATTAAAATAGGTCACCAATAGAATTTTTATTTTTCGAACCTCTCTCAATGTATATGTTCCTGATAGCAAAATAAGACATAAGTGTCCATTTAATAAATGTTGTCATCAATAGAATTTTTATTTTTCTAACCTCTCTTGACGTATATGTTCCTGATAGCAAAATAAGACATAAGTTGCCGTTAGATAAATGTTGTCATCAATAGAATATTTATTTTTCTAACCTCTCCCGATGTATATGTTCCTGATAGCAAAATAGGACATAAGTTGCTGCTTAAAATAGGTCACCAATAGAATTTTTATTTTTCTAACCTCTCTCAATGTATATGTTCCTAATAGCAAAATAGGACATAAGTTGTTGCTTGAAAAAGGATGTCACAAATCGATTTTTTAATTTTCTAACCTCTCTAAATGTATATGTTCCTGATAGAAAAATAAGACATAAGTTGTCTTTTGATAAATGTTGTCATCAATAGAATTTTTATTTTTCTAACCTCTCTCGATGTATATGTTCCTGATAGCAAAATAAGACAAGTTGCAGTTTGATAAATGTTGTCATCAATAGAATTTTTATTTTTCTAACCTCTCTCGATGTATATGTGCCTGATAGCAAAATAAGACATAAGTTGCCGTTTGATAAATGTTGTCATCAATAGAATTTTTATTTTTCTAACCTCTCTCGTTGTATACGTTCCTGATAGCAAAATAGGACATAAGTTGCTGCTTGAAATAGGTCACCAATAGAATTTTTATTTTTCTAACCTCTCTCAATGTATATGTTCCTGATAGCAAAATAAGACATAAGTTGCCGTTTGATAAATGTTGTCATCAATAGAATTTTTATTTTTCTAACCTCTCTCGATGTATATGTTCCTGATAGCAAAATAAGACAAGTTGCCGTTTGATAAATGTTGTCATCAATAGAATTTTTATTTTTCTAACCTCTCTCAATGTATATGTTCCTGATAGAAAAATAAGACATAAGTTGCCGTTTGATAAATGTTGTCATCAATAGAATTTTTATTTTTCTAACCTCTCTCGATGTATATGTTCCTGATAGCAAAATAAGACATAAGTTGCCGTTTGTTAAATGTTGTCATCAATAGAATTTTTATTTTTCTAACCTCTCTCGTTGTATATGTTCCTGATAGCAAAATAAGACATAAGTTGCTGCTTGAAATAGGTCACCAAAAGAATTTTTATTTTTCTAACCTCTCTCAATGTTTATGTTCCTGATAGCAAAATAAGACATAAGTTGCCGTTTGATAAATGTTGTCATCAATAGAATTTTTATTTTTCTAACCTCTCTCGATGTATATGTTCCTGATAGCAAAATAAGACATAAGTTGCCGTTTGATAAATGTTGTCATCAATAGAATTTTTATTTTTCTAACCTCTCTCAATGTATATGTTCCTGATAGAAAAATAAGACATAAGTTGCCGTTTGATAAATGTTGTCATCAATAGAATTTTTATTTTTCTAACCTCTCTCGATGTATATGTTCCTGATAGCAAAATAAGACATAAGTTGCCGTTTGATAAATGTTGTCATCAATAGAATTTTTATTTTTCTAACCTCTCTCGTTGTATATGTTCCTGATAGCAAAATAATACATAAGTTGCCGTTTGATAAATGTTGTCATCAATAGAATTTTTATTTTTCTAACCTCTCTCGATGTATATGTTCCTGATAGCAAAATAAGACAAGTTGCCGTTTGATAAATGTTGTCATCAATAGAATTTTTATTTTTCTAACCTCTCTCAATGTATATGTTCCTGATAGAAAAATAAGACATAAGTTGCCGTTTGATAAATGTCATCAATAGAATTTTTATTTTTCTAACCTCTCTCAATGTATATGTTCCTGATAGAAAAATAAGACATAAGTTGCCGTTTGATAAATGTTGTCATCAAAAGAATTTCTATTTTTCTAACCTCTCTCAATGTATATGTTCCTGTTAGAAAAATAAGACATAAGTTGCCGTTTGATAAATGTTGTTATCAATAGAATTTTTATTTTTCTAACCTCTCTCGATGTATATGTTCCTGATAGCAAAATAGGACATAAGCTGCAGATTAAAATAGGTCACCAATAGAATTTTTATTTTTCTAACCTCTCTCAATGTATATGTTCCTGATAGCAAAATAAGACATAAGTTGCCGTTTGATAAATGTTGTCATCAAAAGAATTTTTATTTTTCTAACCTCTCTCAATGTATATGTTCCTGATAGAAAAATAAGACATAAGTTGCCGTTTGATAAATGTTGTTATCAATAGAATTTTTATTTTTCTAACCTCTCTCGATGTATATGTTCCTGATAGCAAAATAGGACATAAGCTGCAGATTAAAATAGGTCACCAATAGAATTTTTATTTTTCTAACCTCTCTCAATGTATATGTTCCTGATAGCAAAATAAGACATAAGTTGCCGTTTGATAAATGTTGTCATCAAAAGAATTTTTATTTTTCTAACCTCTCTCAATGTATATGTTCCTGATAGCAAAATAAGACATAAGTTGCGTTTGATAAATGTTGTCATCAATAGAATTTTTATTTTTCTAACCTCTCTCGATGTATATGTTCCTGGTAGCAAAATAAGACATAAGTTGCCGTTTGATAAATGTTGTCATCAATAGAATTTTTATTTTTCTAACCTCTCTCAATGTATATGTTCCTGATAGCAAAGTAAGACATAACTTGCCGTTTGATAAATGTTGTCATCAATAGAATATTTATTTTTCTAACCTCTCTCGATATATATGTTCCTGATAGCAAAATAGGACATAAGTTGCTGCTTGAAATAGGCCACCAATAGAATTTTTATTTTTCTAACCTCTCTCAATGTATATGTTCCTGATAGCAAAATAGGACATAAGTTGTTGCTTGAGAAAGGATGTCACAAATCGATTTTTTAATTTTCTAACCTCTCTAAATGTATATGTTCCTGATAGAAAAATAAGACATAAGTTGTCTTTTGATAAATGTTGTCATCAATAGAATTTTTATTTTTCTAACCTCTCTCGATGTATATGTTCCTGATAGCAAAATAGGACATAACTTGCCGTTTGATAAATGTTGTCATCAATAGAATATTTATTTTTCTAACCTCTCTCGATATATATGTTCCTGATAGCAAAATAGGACATAAGTTGCCGTTTGATAAATTATGTCATCAATAGAATTTTTATTTTTCTAACCTCTCTCAATGTATATGTTCCTGATAGAAAAATAAGACATAAGTTGCCGTTTGATAAATGTTGTCATCAATAGAATTTTTATTTTTCTAACCTCTCTCGATGTATATGTTCCTGATAGCAAAATAGGACATAAGTTGCTGCTTGAAATAGGTCACCAATAGAATTTTTATTTTTCTTACCTCTCTCAATGTATATGTTCCTGATAGAAAAATAAGACATAAGTTGCCGTTTGATAAATGTTGTCATCAATAGAATTTTTATTTTTCTAACCTCTCTCAATGTATATGTTCCTGATAGAAAAATAAGACATAAGCTGCCGTTTGATAAATGTTGTCATCAATAGAATTTTAATTTTTCTTACCTCTCTCAATGTATATGTTCCTGATAGAAAAATAAGAGATAAGTTGCCGTTTGATAAATGTTGTCATCAATAGAATTTTTATTTTTCTAACCTCTCTCAATGTATATGTTCCTGATAGCAAAATAGGACATAAGTTGCTGCTTGAAATAGGTCACCAATAGAATTTTTATTTTTCTAACCTCTCTCAATGTATATGTTCCTGATAGCAAAATAAGACATAAGTTGACGTTTGATAAATGTTGTCATCAATAGAATTTTTATTTTTCTAACCTCTCTCGATGTATATGTTCCTGATAGCAAAATAAGACATAAGTTACCGTTTGATAAATATTGTCATCAATAGAATTTTTATTTTTCTAACCTCTCTCGATGTATATGTTCCTGATAGAAAAATAAGACATAAGTTGCCGTTTGATAAATTATGTCATCAATAGAATTTTTATTTTTCTAACCTCTCTCAATGTATATGTTCCTGATAGAAAAATAAGACATAAGTTGCCGTTTGATAAATGTTGTCATCACTAGAATTTTTATTTTTCTTACCTCTCTCAATGTATATGTTCCTGATAGAAAAATAAGACATAAGTTGCCGTTTGATAAATGTTGTCATCAATAGAATTTTTATTTTTCTAACCTCTCTCAATGTATATGTTCCTGATAGCAAAATAAGACATAAGTTGCCGTTTGATAAATGTTGTCATCAATAGAATTTTTATTTTTCTAACCTCTCTCGTTGTATATCTTCCTGATAGCAAAATAGGACATAAGTTGCTGCTTGAAATAGGTCACCAATAGAATTTTTATTTTTCTAACCTCTCTCGTTGTATATGTTCCTGATAGCAAAATAGGACATTAGTTGCTGCTTGAAATAGGTCAGCAATAGAATTTTTATTTTTCTAACCTCTCTCGATGTATATGTTCCTGATAGCAAAATAAGACATAAGTTGCCGTTTGATAAATGTTGTCATCAATAGAATTTTTATTTTTCTAACCTCTCTCAATGTATATGTTCCTGATAGAAAAATAAGACATAAGTTGCCGTTTGATAAATGTTGTCATCAATAGAATTTTTATTTTTCTAACCTCTCTCGTTGTATATGTTCCTGATAGCAAAATAGGACATAAGTTGCTGCTTGAAATAGGTCAGCAATAGAATTTTTATTTTTCTAACCTCTCTCAATGTATATGTTCCTGATAGCAAAATAAGACATAAGTTGCCGTTTGATAAATGTTGTCATCAATAGAATTTGTATTTTTCTAACCTCTCTCGATGTATATGTTCCTGATAGCAAAATAAGACATAAGTTGCCGTTTGATAAATGTTGTCATCAATAGAATTTGTATTTTTCTAACCTCTCTCAATGTATATGTTCCTGATAGAAAAATAAGACATAAGTTGCCGTTTGATAAATGTTGTCATCAATAGAATTTTTATTTTTCTAACCTCTCTCAATGTATATGTTCCTGATAGCAAAATAAGACATAAGTTGCCGTTTGATAAATGTTGTTATCAATAGAATTTTTATTTTTCTAACCTCTCTCGATGTATATGTTCCTGATAGCAAAATAGGACATAAGCTGCAGATTAAAATAGGTCACCAATAGAATTTTTATTTTTCTAACCTCTCTCAATGTATATGTTCCTGATAGCAAAATAAGACATAAGTGTCCATTTAATAAATGTTGTCATCAATAGAATTTTTATTTTTCTAACCTCTCTTGACGTATATGTTCCTGATAGCAAAATAGAACATAAGTTGCCGTTTGATAAATTATGTCATCAATAGAATTTTTATTTTTCTAACCACTCTCAATGTATATGGTCCTGATAGAAAAATAAGACATAAGTTGCCGTTTGATAAATGTTGTCATCAATAGAATTTTTATTTTTCTTACCTCTCTCAATGTATATGTTCCTGATAGAAAAATAAGACATAAGTTACCGTTTGATAAATGTTGTCATCAATAGAATTTTTATTTTTCTAACCTCTCTCGATGTATATGTTCCTGATAGCAAAATAGGACATAAGTTGCTGCTTGAAATAGGTCACCACTAGAATTTTTATTTTTCTAACCTCTCTCAATGTATATGTTCCTGATAGCAAAGTTGTCATCAATAGAATTTTTATTTTTCTAACCTCTCTCGATGTATATGTTCCTGAAAGAAAAATAAGACATAACTTGCCGTTTGATAAATTATGTCATCAATAGAATTTTTATTTTTCTAACCTCTCTCAATGTATATGTTCCTGATAGAAAAATTAGACATAAGTTGCCGTTTGATAAATGTTGTCATCAATAGAATTTTTATTTTTCTTACCTCTCTCAATGTATATGTTCCTGATAGAAAAATAAGACATAAGTTGCCGTTTGATAAATGTTGTTATCAATAGAATTTTTATTTTTCTAACCTCTCTCGATGTATATGTTCCTGATAGCAAAATAGGACATAAGCTGCAGATTAAAATAGGTCACCAATAGAATTTTTATTTTTCTAACCTCTCTCAATGTATATGTTCCTGATAGCAAAATAAGACATAAGTGTCCATTTAATAAATGTTGTCATCAATAGAATTTTTATTTTTCTAACCTCTCTTGACGTATATGTTCCTGATAGCAAAATAGAACATAAGTTGCCGTTTGATAAATTATGTCATCAATAGAATTTTTATTTTTCTAACCACTCTCAATGTATATGGTCCTGATAGAAAAATAAGACATAAGTTGCCGTTTGATAAATGTTGTCATCAATAGAATTTTTATTTTTCTTACCTCTCTCAATGTATATGTTCCTGATAGAAAAATAAGACATAAGTTACCGTTTGATAAATGTTGTCATCAATAGAATTTTTATTTTTCTAACCTCTCTCGATGTATATGTTCCTGATAGCAAAATAGGACATAAGTTGCTGCTTGAAATAGGTCACCACTAGAATTTTTATTTTTCTAACCTCTCTCAATGTATATGTTCCTGATAGCAAAGTTGTCATCAATAGAATTTTTATTTTTCTAACCTCTCTCGATGTATATGTTCCTGAAAGAAAAATAAGACATAACTTGCCGTTTGATAAATTATGTCATCAATAGAATTTTTATTTTTCTAACCTCTCTCAATGTATATGTTCCTGATAGAAAAATTAGACATAAGTTGCCGTTTGATAAATGTTGTCATCAATAGAATTTTTATTTTTCTTACCTCTCTCAATGTATATGTTCCTGATAGAAAAATAAGACATAAGTTGCCGTTTGATAAATGTTGTCATCAATAGAATTTTTATTTTTCTAACCTCTCTCAATGTATATGTTCCTGATAGCAAAATAAGACATAAGTTGCAGTTTGATAAATGTTGTCATCAATAGAATTTTTATTTTTCTAACCTCTCTCGATGTTTATGTTCCTGATAGCAAAATAGGACATAAGTTGCTGCTTGAAATATGTCACCAATAGAATTTTTATTTTTCTAACCTCTCTCAATGTATATGTTCCTGATAGCAAAATAAGACATAAGTTGCGTTTGATAAATGTTGTCATCAATAGAATTTTTATTTTTCTAACCTCTCTCGATGTATATGTTCCTGGTAGCAAAATAAGACATAAGTTGCCGTTTGATAAATGTTGTCATCAATAGAATTTTTATTTTTCTAACCTCTCTCAATGTATATGTTCCTGATAGCAAAATAAGACATAACTTGCCGTTTGATAAATGTTGTCATCAATAGAATATTTATTTTTCTAACCTCTCTCGATATATATGTTCCTGATAGCAAAATAGGACATAAGTTGCTGCTTGAAATAGGTCACCAATAGAATTTTTATTTTTCTAACCTCTCTCAATGTATATGTTCCTGATAGCAAAATAGGACATAAGTTGTTGCTTGAGAAAGGATGTCACAAATCGATTTTTTAATTTTCTAACCTCTCTAAATGTATATGTTCCTGATAGAAAAATAAGACATAAGTTGTCTTTTGATAAATGTTGTCATCAATAGAATTTTTATTTTTCTAACCTCTCTCGTTGTATATGTTCCTGATAGCAAAATAGGACATAAGTTGCTGCTTGAAATAGGTCACCAATAGAATTTTTATTTTTCTAACCTCTCTCGATGTATATGTTCCTGATAGCAAAATAGGACATAACTTGCCGTTTGATAAATGTTGTCATCAATAGAATATTTATTTTTCTAACCTCTCTCGATATATATGTTCCTGATAGCAAAATAGGACATAAGTTGCCGTTTGATAAATTATGTCATCAATAGAATTTTTATTTTTCTAACCTCTCTCAATGTATATGTTCCTGATAGAAAAATAAGACATAAGTTGCCGTTTGATAAATGTTGTCATCAATAGAATTTTTATTTTTCTAACCTCTCTCGATGTATATGTTCCTGATAGCAAAATAGGACATAAGTTGCTGCTTGAAATAGGTCACCAATAGAATTTTTATTTTTCTAACCTCTCTCAATGTATATGTTCCTGATAGCAAAATAGGACATAAGTTGCTGCTTGAAATAGGTCACCAATAGAATTTTTATTTTTCTTACCTCTCTCAATGTATATGTTCCTGATAGAAAAATAAGACATAAGTTGCCGTTTGATAAATGTTGTCATCAATAGAATTTTTACTTTTCTAACCTCTCTCAATGTATATGTTCCTGATAGAAAAATAAGACATAAGTTGCCGTTTGATAAATGTTGTCATCAATAGAATTTTTATTTTTCTTACCTCTCTCAATGTATATGTTCCTGATAGAAAAATAAGAGATAAGTTGCCGTTTGATAAATGTTGTCATCAATAGAATTTTTATTTTTCTAACCTCTCTCGATGTATATGTTCCTGATAGCAAAATAGGACATAAGTTGCTGCTTGAAATAGGTCACCTATAGAATTTTTATTTTTCTAACCTCTCTCAATGTATATGTTCCTGATAGCAAAATAAGACATAAGTTGCCGTTTGATAAATGTTGTCATCAATAGAATTTTTATTTTTCTAACCTCTCTCGATGTATATGTTCCTGATAGCAAAATAAGACATAAGTTGCCGTTTAATAAATGTTGTCATCAATAGAATTTTTATTTTTCTAACCTCTCTCAATGTATATGTTCCTGATAGCAAAATAAGACATAACTTGCCGTTTGATAAATGTTGTCATCAATAGAATTTTTATTTTTCTAACCTCTCTCGATGTATATGTTCCTGGTAGCAAAATAAGACATAAGTTGCCGTTTGATAAATGTTGTCATCAATAGAATTTTTATTTTTCTAACCTCTCTGAATGTATATGTTCCTGATAGCAAAATAAGACATAACTTGCCGTTTGATAAATGTTGTCATCAATAGAATATTTATTTTTCTAACCTCTCTCGATATATATGTTCCTGATAGCAAAATAGGACATAAGTTGCTGCTTGAAATAGGTCACCAATAGAATTTTTATTTTTCTAACCTCTCTCAATGTATATGTTCCTGATAGCAAAATAAGACATAAGTTGCCGTTTGATAAATGTTGTCATCAATAGAATTTTTATTTTTCTAACCTCTCTCGTTGTATATGTTCCTGATAGCAAAATAGGACATAAGTTGCTGCTTGAAATAGGTCACCAATAGAATTTTTATTTTTCTAACCTCTCTCGTTGTATATGTTCCTGATAGCAAAATAGGACATTAGTTGCTGCTTGAAATAGGTCAGCAATAGAATTTTTATTTTTCTAACCTCTCTCAATGTATATGTTCCTGATAGCAAAATAAGACATAAGTTGCCGTTTGATAAATGTTGTTATCAATAGTATTTTTATTTTTCTAACCTCTCTCAATGTATATGTTCCTGATAGCAAAATAGGACATAAGCTGCAGATTAAAATAGGTCACCAATAGAATTTTTATTTTTCTAACCTCTCTCAATGTATATGTTCCTGATAGCAAAATAAGACATAAGTGTCCATTTAATAAATGTTGTCATCAATAGAATTTTTATTTTTCTAACCTCTCTTGACGTATATGTTCCTGATAGCAAAATAAGACATAAGTTGCCGTTAGATAAATGTTGTCATCAATAGAATATTTATTTTTCTAACCTCTCCTGATGTATATGTTCCTGATAGCAAAATAGGACATAAGTTGCTGCTTAAAATAGGTCACCAATAGAATTTTTATTTTTCTAACCTCTCTCAATGTATATGTTCCTAATAGCAAAATAGGAAATAAGTTGTTGCTTGAAAAAGGATGTCACAAATCGATTTTTTAATTTTCTAACCTCTCTAAATGTATATGTTCCTGATAGAAAAATAAGACATAAGTTGCCTTTTGATAAATGTTGTCATCAATAGAATTGTTATTTTTCTAACCTCTCTCGATGTATATGTTCCTGATAGCAAAATAAGACATAAGTTGCCGTTTGATAAATGTTGTCATCAATAGAATTTTTATTTTTCTAACCTCTCTCGATGTATATGTTCCTGATAGCAAAATAAGACATAAGTTGCCGTTTGATAAATGTTGTCATCAATAGAATTTTTATTTTTCTAACCTCTCTCAATGTATATGTTCCTGATAGAAAAATAAGACATAAGTTGCCGTTTGATAAATGTTGTCATCAATAGAATTTTTATTTTTCTAACCTCTCTCAATGTATATGTTCCTGATAGCAAAATAAGACATAACTTGCCGTTTGATAAATGTTGTCATCAATAGAATATTTATTTTTCTAACCTCTCTCGATATATATGTTCCTGATAGCAAAATAGGACATAAGTTGCTGCTTGAAATAGGTCACCAATAGAATTTTTATTTTTCTAACCTCTCTCAATGTATATGTTCCTGATAGCAAAATAGGACATAAGTTGTTGCTTGAGAAAGGATGTCACAAATCGATTTTTTAATTTTCTAACCTCTCTAAATGTATATGTTCCTGATAGAAAAATAAGACATAAGTTGTCTTTTGATAAATGTTGTCATCAATAGAATTTTTATTTTTCTAACCTCTCTCGATGTATATGTTCCTGATAGCAAAATAGGACATAAGTTGCTGCTTGAAATAGGTCACCAATAGAATTTTTATTTTTCTAACCTCTCTCGATGTATATGTTCCTGATAGCAAAATAAGACATAAGTTGCCGTTTGATAAATGTTGTCATCAATAGAATTTTTATTTTTCTAACCTCTCTCGATGTATATGTTCCTGATAGCAAAATAGGACATAAGTTGCTGCTTGAAATAGGTCACCAATAGAATTTTTATTTTTCTAACCTCTCTCAATGTATATGTTCCTGATAGCAAAATAAGACATAAGTTGCCGTTTGATAAATGTTGTCATCAATAGAATTTTTATTTTTCTAACCTCTCTCGATGTATATGTTCCTGATAGAAAAATAAGACATAAGTTGCCGTTTGATAAATTATGTCATCAGTAGAATTTTTATTTTTCTAACCTCTCTCAATGTATATGTTCCTGATAGAAAAATAAGACATAAGTTGCCGTTTGATAAATGTTGTCATCAATAGAATTTTTATTTTTCTAACCTCTCTCAATGTATATGTTCCTGATAGAAAAATAAGACATAAGTTGCCGTTTGATAAATGTTGTCATCAATAGAATTTTTATTTTTCTAACCTCTCTCAATGTATATGTTCCTGATAGCAAAATAAGACATAAGTTGCCGTTTTTATAAATGTTGTCATCTATAGAATTTTTATTTTTCTAACCTCTCTCGATGTATATTGTTCCTGATAGCAAAATAAGACATAAGTTGCCGTTTGATAAATGTTGTCATCAATAGAATTTTTATTTTTCTAACCTCTCTCGTTGTATATGTTCCTGATAGCAAAATAGGACATAAGTTGCTGCTTGAAATAGGTCACCAATAGAATTTTTATTTTTCTAACCTCTCTCAATGTATATGTTCCTGATAGCAAAATAAGACAAGTTGCCGTTTGATAAATGTTGTCATCAATAGAATTTTTATTTTTCTAACCTCTCTCGATGTATATGTTCCTGATAGCAAAATAAGACATAAGTTGCCGTTTGATAAATGTTGTCATCAATAGAATTTTTATTTTTCTAACCTCTCTCAATGTATATGTTCCTGATAGAAAAATAAGACATAAGTTGCCGTTTGATAAAAGTTGTCATCAATAGAATTTTTATTTTTCTAACCTCTCTCGTTGTATATGTTCCTGATAGCAAAATAGGACATAAGTTACTGCTTGAAATAGGTCAGCAATAGAATTTTTATTTTTCTAACCTCTCTCAATGTATATGTTCCTGATAGCAAAATAAGACATTAGTTGCCATTTGATAAATGTTGTCATCAATAGAATTTTAATTTTTCTAACCTCTCTCGATGTATATGTTCCTGATAGCAAAATAAGACATAAGTTGCCGTTTGATAAATGTTGTCATCAATAGAATTTTTATTTTTCTAACCTCTCTCAATGTATATGTTCCTGATAGCAAAATAAGACATAAGTGTCCATTTAATAAATGTTGTCATCAATAGAATTTTTATTTTTCTAACCTCTCTTGACGTATATGTTCCTGATAGCAAAATAAGACATAAGTTGCCGTTAGATAAATGTTGTCATCAATAGAATATTTATTTTTCTAACCTCTCCTGATGTATATGTTCCTGATAGCAAAATAGGACATAAGTTGCTGCTTAAAATAGGTCACCAATAGAATTTTTATTTTTCTAACCTCTCTCAATGTATATGTTCCTAATAGCAAAATAGGAAATAAGTTGTTGCTTGAAAAAGGATGTCACAAATCGATTTTTTAATTTTCTAACCTCTCTAAATGTATATGTTCCTGATAGAAAAATAAGACATAAGTTGCCTTTTGATAAATGTTGTCATCAATAGAATTGTTATTTTTCTAACCTCTCTCGATGTATATGTTCCTGATAGCAAAATAAGACATAAGTTGCCGTTTGATAAATGTTGTCATCAATAGAATTTTTATTTTTCTAACCTCTCTCGATGTATATGTTCCTGATAGCAAAATAAGACATAAGTTGCCGTTTAATAAATGTTGTCATCAATAGAATTTTTATTTTTCTAACCTCTCTCAATGTATATGTTCCTGATAGAAAAATAAGACATAAGTTGCCGTTTGATAAATGTTGTCATCAATAGAATTTTTATTTTTCTAACCTCTCTCAATGTATATGTTCCTGATAGCAAAATAAGACATAACTTGCCGTTTGATAAATGTTGTCATCAATAGAATATTTATTTTCCTAACCTCTCTCGATATATATGTTCCTGATAGCAAAATAGGACATAAGTTGCTGCTTGAAATAGGTCACCAATAGAATTTTTATTTTTCTAACCTCTCTCAATGTATATGTTCCTGATAGCAAAATAGGACATAAGTTGTTGCTTGAGAAAGGATGTCACAAATCGATTTTTTAATTTTCTAACCTCTCTAAATGTATATGTTCCTGATAGAAAAATAAGACATAAGTTGTCTTTTGATAAATGTTGTCATGAATAGAATTTTTATTTTTCTAACCTCTCTCGATGTATATGTTACTGATAGCAAAATAGGACATAAGTTGCTGCTTGAAATAGGTCACCAATAGAATTTTTATTTTTCTAACCTCTCTCGATGTATATGTTCCTGATAGCAAAATAAGACATAAGTTGCCGTTTGATAAATGTTGTCATCAATAGAATTTTTATTTTTCTAACCTCTCTCGATGTATATGTTCCTGATAGCAAAATAGGACATAAGTTGCTGCTTGAAATAGGTCACCAATAGAATTTTTATTTTTCTAACCTCTCTCAATGTATATGTTCCTGATAGCAAAATAAGACATAAGTTGCCGTTTGATAAATGTTGTCATCAATAGAATTTTTATTTTTCTAACCTCTCCTCGATGTATATGTTCCTGATAGAAAAATAAGACATAAGTTGCCGTTTGATAAATTATGTCATCAATAGAATTTTTATTTTTCTAACCTCTCTCAATGTATATGTTCCTGATAGAAAAATAAGACATAAGTTGCCGTTTGATAAATGTTGTCATCAATAGAATTTTTATTTTTCTAACCTCTCTCAATGTATATGTTCCTGATAGAAAAATAAGACATAAGTTGCCGTTTGATAAATGTTGTCATCAATAGAATTTTTATTTTTCTAACCTCTCTCGTTGTATATGTTCCTGATAGCAAAATAGGACATAAGTTGCTGCTTGAAATAGGTCACCAATAAAATTTTTATTTTTCTAACCTCTCTCGTTGTATATGTTCCTGATAGCAAAATAGGACATAAGTTGCTGCTTGAAATAGGTCAGCAATAGAATTTTTATTTTTCTAACCTCTCTCGATGTATATGTTCCTGATAGCAAAATAAGACATAAGTTGCCGTTTGATAAATGTTGTCATCAATAGAATTTTTATTTTTCTAACCTCTCTCAATGTATATGTTCCTGATAGAAAAATAAGACATAAGTTGCCGTTTGATAAATGTCATCAATAGAATTTTTATTTTTCTAACCTCTCTCAATGTATATGTTCCTGATAGAAAAATAAGACATAAGTTGCCGTTTGATAAATGTTGTCATCAAAAGAATTTTTATTTTTCTAACCTCTCTCAATGTATATGTTCCTGTTAGAAAAATAAGACATAAGTTGCAGTTTGATAAATGTTGTCATCAATAGAATTTTTATTTTTCTAACCTCTCTCAATGAATATGTTCCTGATAGCAAAATAAGACATAAGTTGCCGTTTGATAAATGTTGTCATCAAAAGAATTTTTATTTTTCTAACCTCTCTCAATGTATATGTTCCTGTTAGAAAAATAAGACATAAGTTGCCGTTTGATAAATGTTGTTATCAATAGAATTTTTATTTTTCGAACCTCTCTCAATGTATATGTTCCTGATAGCAAAATAAGACATAAGTTGCCGTTTGATAAATGTTGTCATCAATAGAATTTTTATTTTTCTAACCTCTCTTGACGTATATGTTCCTGATAGCAAAATAAGACATAAGTTGCCGTTAGATAAATGTTGTCATCAATAGAATATTTATTTTTCTAACCTTTCCCGATGTATATGTTCCTGATAGCAAAATAGGACATAAGTTGCTGCTTAAAATAGGTCACCAATAGAATTTTTATTTTTCTAACCTCTCTCAATGTATATGTTCCTAATAGCAAAATAGGACATAAGTTGTTGCTTGAAAAAGGATGTCACAAATCGATTTTTTAATTTTCTAACCTCTCTAAATGTATATGTTCCTGATAGAAAAATAAGACATAAGTTGTCTTTTGATAAATGTTGTCATCAATAGAATTTTTATTTTTCTAACCTCTCTCGATGTATATGTTCCTGATAGCAAAATAAGACAAGTTGCAGTTTGATAAATGTTGTCATCAATAGAATTTTTATTTTTCTAACCTCTCTCGATGTATATGTGCCTGATAGCAAAATAAGACATAAGTTGCCGTTTGATAAATGTTGTCATCAATAGAATTTTTATTTTTCTAACCTCTCTCGTTGTATACGTTCCTGATAGCAAAATAGGACATAAGTTGCTGCTTGAAATAGGTCACCAATAGAATTTTTATTTTTCTAACCTCTCTCGATGTATATGTTCCTGATAGCAAAATAAGACATAAGTTGCCGTTTGTTAAATGTTGTCATCAATAGAATTTTTATTTTTCTAACCTCTCTCGATGTATATGTTCCTGATAGCAAAATAAGACATAAGTTGCCGTTTGATAAATGTTGTCATCAATAGAATTTTTATTTTTCTAACCTCTCTCGATGTATATGTTCCTGATAGCAAAATAAGACAAGTTGCCGTTTGATAAATGTTGTCATCAATAGAATTTTTATTTTTCTAACCTCTCTCAATGTATATGTTCCTGATAGAAAAATAAGACATAAGTTGCCGTTTGATAAATGTTGTCATCAATAGAATTTTTATTTTTCTAACCTCTCTCGATGTATATGTTCCTGATAGCAAAATAAGACATAAGTTGCCGTTTGTTAAATGTTGTCATCAATAGAATTTTTATTTTTCTAACCTCTCTCGTTGTATATGTTCCTGATAGCAAAATAAGACATAAGTTGCTGCTTGAAATAGGTCACCAAAAGAATTTTTATTTTTCTAACCTCTCTCAATGTTTATGTTCCTGATAGCAAAATAAGACATAAGTTGCCGTTTGATAAATGTTGTCATCAATAGAATTTTTATTTTTCTAACCTCTCTCGATGTATATGTTCCTGATAGCAAAATAAGACATAAGTTGCCGTTTGATAAATGTTGTCATCAATAGAATTTTTATTTTTCTAACCTCTCTCAATGTATATGTTCCTGATAGAAAAATAAGACATAAGTTGCCGTTTGATAAATGTTGTCATCAATAGAATTTTTATTTTTCTAACCTCTCTCGATGTATATGTTCCTGATAGCAAAATAAGACATAAGTTGCCGTTTGATAAATGTTGTCATCAATAGAATTTTTATTTTTCTAACCTCTCTCGTTGTATATGTTCCTGATAGCAAAATAAGACATAAGTTGCCGTTTGATAAATGTTGTCATCAATAGAATTTTTATTTTTCTAACCTCTCTCGATGTATATGTTCCTGATAGCAAAATAAGACAAGTTGCCGTTTGATAAATGTTGTCATCAATAGAATTTTTATTTTTCTAACCTCTCTCAATGTATATGTTCCTGATAGAAAAATAAGACATAAGTTGCCGTTTGATAAATGTCATCAATAGAATTTTTATTTTTCTAACCTCTCTCAATGTATATGTTCCTGATAGAAAAATAAGACATAAGTTGCCGTTTGATAAATGTTGTCATCAAAAGAATTTTTATTTTTCTAACCTCTCTCAATGTATATGTTCCTGTTAGAAAAATAAGACATAAGTTGCCGTTTGATAAATGTTGTTATCAATAGAATTTTTATTTTTCTAACCTCTCTCGATGTATATGTTCCTGATAGCAAAATAGGACATAAGCTGCAGATTAAAATAGGTCACCAATAGAATTTTTATTTTTCTAACCTCTCTCAATGTATATGTTCCTGATAGCAAAATAAGACATAAGTTGCCGTTTGATAAATGTTGTCATCAAAAGAATTTTTATTTTTCTAACCTCTCTCAATGTATATGTTCCTGATAGAAAAATAAGACATAAGTTGCAGTTTGATAAATGTTGTCATCAATAGAATTTTTATTTTTCTAACCTCTCTCAATGAATATGTTCCTGATAGCAAAATAAGACATAAGTTGCCGTTTGATAAATGTTGTCATCAATAGAATTTTTATTTTTCTAACCTCTCTCGATGTATATGTTCCTGATAGCAAAATAAGACAAGTTGCCGTTTGATAAATGTTGTCATCAATAGAATTTTTATTTTTCTAACCTCTCTCAATGTATATGTTCCTGATAGAAAAATAAGACATAAGTTGCCGTTTGATAAATGTTGTCATCAATAGAATTTTTATTTTTCTAACCTCTCTCGATGTATATGTTCCTGATAGCAAAATAAGACATAAGTTGCCGTTTGTTAAATGTTGTCATCAATAGAATTTTTATTTTTCTAACCTCTCTCGTTGTATATGTTCCTGATAGCAAAATAAGACATAAGTTGCTGCTTGAAATAGGTCACCAAAAGAATTTTTATTTTTCTAACCTCTCTCAATGTTTATGTTCCTGATAGCAAAATAAGACATAAGTTGCCGTTTGATAAATGTTGTCATCAATAGAATTTTTATTTTTCTAACCTCTCTCGATGTATATGTTCCTGATAGCAAAATAAGACATAAGTTGCCGTTTGTTAAATGTTGTCATCAATAGAATTTTTATTTTTCTAACCTCTCTCGTTGTATATGTTCCTGATAGCAAAATAAGACATAAGTTGCTGCTTGAAATAGGTCACCAAAAGAATTTTTATTTTTCTAACCTCTCTCAATGTATATGTTCCTGATAGCAAAATAAGACAAGTTGCCGTTTGATAAATGTTGTCATCAATAGAATTTTTATTTTTCTAACCTCTCTCGATGTATATGTTCCTGATAGCAAAATAAGACATAAGTTGCCGTTTGATAAATGTTGTCATCAATAGAATTTTTATTTTTCTAACCTCTCTCAATGTATATGTTCCTGATAGAAAAATAAGACATAAGTTGCCGTTTGATAAAAGTTGTCATCAATAGAATTTTTATTTTTCTAACCTCTCTCGTTGTATATGTTCCTGATAGCAAAATAGGACATAAGTTACTGCTTGAAATAGGTCAGCAATAGAATTTTTATTTTTCTAACCTCTCTCAATGTATATGTTCCTGATAGCAAAATAAGACATTAGTTGCCGTTTGATAAATGTTGTCATCAATAGAATTTTAATTTTTCTAACCTCTCTCGATGTATATGTTCCTGATAGCAAAATAAGACATAAGTTGCCGTTTGATAAATGTTGTCATCAATAGAATTTTTATTTTTCTAACCTCTCTCAATGTATATGTTCCTGATAGAAAAATAAGACATAAGTTGCCGTTTGATAAATGTTGTCATCAATAGAATTTTTATTTTTCTAACCTCTCTCAATGTATATGTTCCTGATAGCAAAATAAGACATAAGTTGCCGTTTGATAAATGTTGTTATCAATAGAATTTTTATTTTTCTAACCTCTCTCGATGTATATGTTCCTGATAGCAAAATAGGACATAAGCTGCAGATTAAAATAGGTCACCAATAGAATTTTTATTTTTCTAACCTCTCTCAATGTATATGTTCCTGATAGCAAAATAAGACATAAGTGTCCATTTAATAAATGTTGTCATCAATAGAATTTTTATTTTTCTAACCTCTCTTGACGTATATGTTCCTGATAGCAAAATAAGACATAAGTTGCCGTTAGATAAATGTTGTCATCAATAGAATATTTATTTTTCTAACCTCTCCTGATGTATATGTTCCTGATAGCAAAATAGGACATAAGTTGCTGCTTAAAATAGGTCACCAATAGAATTTTTATTTTTCTAACCTCTCTCAATGTATATGTTCCTAATAGCAAAATAGGAAATAAGTTGTTGCTTGAAAAAGGATGTCACAAATCGATTTTTTAATTTTCTAACCTCTCTAAATGTATATGTTCCTGATAGAAAAATAAGACATAAGTTGCCTTTTGATAAATGTTGTCATCAATAGAATTGTTATTTTTCTAACCTCTCTCGATGTATATGTTCCTGATAGCAAAATAAGACATAAGTTGCCGTTTGATAAATGTTGTCATCAATAGAATTTTTATTTTTCTAACCTCTCTCGATGTATATGTTCCTGATAGCAAAATAAGACATAAGTTGCCGTTTAATAAATGTTGTCATCAATAGAATTTTTATTTTTCTAACCTCTCTCAATGTATATGTTCCTGATAGAAAAATAAGACATAAGTTGCCGTTTGATAAATGTTGTCATCAATAGAATTTTTATTTTTCTAACCTCTCTCAATGTATATGTTCCTGATAGCAAAATAAGACATAACTTGCCGTTTGATAAATGTTGTCATCAATAGAATATTTATTTTCCTAACCTCTCTCGATATATATGTTCCTGATAGCAAAATAGGACATAAGTTGCTGCTTGAAATAGGTCACCAATAGAATTTTTATTTTTCTAACCTCTCTCAATGTATATGTTCCTGATAGCAAAATAGGACATAAGTTGTTGCTTGAGAAAGGATGTCACAAATCGATTTTTTAATTTTCTAACCTCTCTAAATGTATATGTTCCTGATAGAAAAATAAGACATAAGTTGTCTTTTGATAAATGTTGTCATGAATAGAATTTTTATTTTTCTAACCTCTCTCGATGTATATGTTACTGATAGCAAAATAGGACATAAGTTGCTGCTTGAAATAGGTCACCAATAGAATTTTTATTTTTCTAACCTCTCTCGATGTATATGTTCCTGATAGCAAAATAAGACATAAGTTGCCGTTTGATAAATGTTGTCATCAATAGAATTTTTATTTTTCTAACCTCTCTCGATGTATATGTTCCTGATAGCAAAATAGGACATAAGTTGCTGCTTGAAATAGGTCACCAATAGAATTTTTATTTTTCTAACCTCTCTCAATGTATATGTTCCTGATAGCAAAATAAGACATAAGTTGCCGTTTGATAAATGTTGTCATCAATAGAATTTTTATTTTTCTAACCTCTCCTCGATGTATATGTTCCTGATAGAAAAATAAGACATAAGTTGCCGTTTGATAAATTATGTCATCAATAGAATTTTTATTTTTCTAACCTCTCTCAATGTATATGTTCCTGATAGAAAAATAAGACATAAGTTGCCGTTTGATAAATGTTGTCATCAATAGAATTTTTATTTTTCTAACCTCTCTCAATGTATATGTTCCTGATAGAAAAATAAGACATAAGTTGCCGTTTGATAAATGTTGTCATCAATAGAATTTTTATTTTTCTAACCTCTCTCGTTGTATATGTTCCTGATAGCAAAATAGGACATAAGTTGCTGCTTGAAATAGGTCACCAATAAAATTTTTATTTTTCTAACCTCTCTCGTTGTATATGTTCCTGATAGCAAAATAGGACATAAGTTGCTGCTTGAAATAGGTCAGCAATAGAATTTTTATTTTTCTAACCTCTCTCGATGTATATGTTCCTGATAGCAAAATAAGACATAAGTTGCCGTTTGATAAATGTTGTCATCAATAGAATTTTTATTTTTCTAACCTCTCTCAATGTATATGTTCCTGATAGAAAAATAAGACATAAGTTGCCGTTTGATAAATGTCATCAATAGAATTTTTATTTTTCTAACCTCTCTCAATTTATATGTTCCTGATAGAAAAATAAGACATAAGTTGCCGTTTGATAAATGTTGTCATCAAAAGAATTTTTATTTTTCTAACCTCTCTCAATGTATATGTTCCTGTTAGAAAAATAAGACATAAGTTGCAGTTTGATAAATGTTGTCATCAATAGAATTTTTATTTTTCTAACCTCTCTCAATGAATATGTTCCTGATAGCAAAATAAGACATAAGTTGCCGTTTGATAAATGTTGTCATCAAAAGAATTTTTATTTTTCTAACCTCTCTCAATGTATATGTTCCTGTTAGAAAAATAAGACATAAGTTGCCGTTTGATAAATGTTGTTATCAATAGAATTTTTATTTTTCGAACCTCTCTCAATGTATATGTTCCTGATAGCAAAATAAGACATAAGTTGCCGTTTGATAAATGTTGTCATCAATAGAATTTTTATTTTTCTAACCTCTCTTGACGTATATGTTCCTGATAGCAAAATAAGACATAAGTTGCCGTTAGATAAATGTTGTCATCAATAGAATATTTATTTTTCTAACCTCTCCCGATGTATATGTTCCTGATAGCAAAATAGGACATAAGTTGCTGCTTAAAATAGGTCACCAATAGAATTTTTATTTTTCTAACCTCTCTCAATGTATATGTTCCTAATAGCAAAATAGGACATAAGTTGTTGCTTGAAAAAGGATGTCACAAATCGATTTTTTAATTTTCTAACCTCTCTAAATGTATATGTTCCTGATAGAAAAATAAGACATAAGTTGTCTTTTGATAAATGTTGTCATCAATAGAATTTTTATTTTTCTAACCTCTCTCGATGTATATGTTCCTGATAGCAAAATAAGACAAGTTGCAGTTTGATAAATGTTGTCATCAATAGAATTTTTATTTTTCTAACCTCTCTCGATGTATATGTGCCTGATAGCAAAATAAGACATAAGTTGCCGTTTGATAAATGTTGTCATCAATAGAATTTTTATTTTTCTAACCTCTCTCGTTGTATACGTTCCTGATAGCAAAATAGGACATAAGTTGCTGCTTGAAATAGGTCACCAATAGAATTTTTATTTTTCTAACCTCTCTCGATGTATATGTTCCTGATAGCAAAATAAGACATAAGTTGCCGTTTGTTAAATGTTGTCATCAATAGAATTTTTATTTTTCTAACCTCTCTCGTTGTATATGTTCCTGATAGCAAAATAAGACATAAGTTGCCGTTTGATAAATGTTGTCATCAATAGAATTTTTATTTTTCTAACCTCTCTCGATGTATATGTTCCTGATAGCAAAATAAGACAAGTTGCCGTTTGATAAATGTTGTCATCAATAGAATTTTTATTTTTCTAACCTCTCTCAATGTATATGTTCCTGATAGAAAAATAAGACATAAGTTGCCGTTTGATAAATGTTGTCATCAATAGAATTTTTATTTTTCTAACCTCTCTCGATGTATATGTTCCTGATAGCAAAATAAGACATAAGTTGCCGTTTGTTAAATGTTGTCATCAATAGAATTTTTATTTTTCTAACCTCTCTCGTTGTATATGTTCCTGATAGCAAAATAAGACATAAGTTGCTGCTTGAAATAGGTCACCAAAAGAATTTTTATTTTTCTAACCTCTCTCAATGTTTATGTTCCTGATAGCAAAATAAGACATAAGTTGCCGTTTGATAAATGTTGTCATCAATAGAATTTTTATTTTTCTAACCTCTCTCGATGTATATGTTCCTGATAGCAAAATAAGACATAAGTTGCCGTTTGATAAATGTTGTCATCAATAGAATTTTTATTTTTCTAACCTCTCTCAATGTATATGTTCCTGATAGAAAAATAAGACATAAGTTGCCGTTTGATAAATGTTGTCATCAATAGAATTTTTATTTTTCTAACCTCTCTCGATGTATATGTTCCTGATAGCAAAATAAGACATAAGTTGCCGTTTGATAAATGTTGTCATCAATAGAATTTTTATTTTTCTAACCTCTCTCGTTGTATATGTTCCTGATAGCAAAATAAGACATAAGTTGCCGTTTGATAAATGTTGTCATCAATAGAATTTTTATTTTTCTAACCTCTCTCGATGTATATGTTCCTGATAGCAAAATAAGACAAGTTGCCGTTTGATAAATGTTGTCATCAATAGAATTTTTATTTTTCTAACCTCTCTCAATGTATATGTTCCTGATAGAAAAATAAGACATAAGTTGCCGTTTGATAAATGTCATCAATAGAATTTTTATTTTTCTAACCTCTCTCAATGTATATGTTCCTGATAGAAAAATAAGACATAAGTTGCCGTTTGATAAATGTTGTCATCAAAAGAATTTTTATTTTTCTAACCTCTCTCAATGTATATGTTCCTGTTAGAAAAATAAGACATAAGTTGCCGTTTGATAAATGTTGTTATCAATAGAATTTTTATTTTTCTAACCTCTCTCGATGTATATGTTCCTGATAGCAA
The DNA here is from genome assembly GCA_929113105.1 of Agrypnus murinus. Lineage (NCBI taxonomy): Eukaryota > Metazoa > Arthropoda > Insecta > Coleoptera > Elateridae > Agrypnus > Agrypnus murinus. The sequence goes on from OV816025.1 coordinate 17,022,905, forward strand.
AATAGGACATAAGCTGCAGATTAAAATAGGTCACCAATAGAATTTTTATTTTTCTAACCTCTCTCAATGTATATGTTCCTGATAGCAAAATAAGACATAAGTTGCCGTTTGATAAATGTTGTCATCAAAAGAATTTTTATTTTTCTAACCTCTCTCAATGTATATGTTCCTGATAGAAAAATAAGACATAAGTTGCCGTTTGATAAATGTTGTCATCAATAGAATTTTTATTTTTCTAACCTCTCTCGATGTATATGTTCCTGATAGCAAAATAAGACATAAGTTGCCGTTTGTTAAATGTTGTCATCAATAGAATTTTTATTTTTCTAACCTCTCTCGTTGTATATGTTCCTGATAGCAAAATAAGACATAAGTTGCTGCTTGAAATAGGTCACCAAAAGAATTTTTATTTTTCTAACCTCTCTCAATGTTTATGTTCCTGATAGCAAAATAAGACATAAGTTGCCGTTTGATAAATGTTGTCATCAATAGAATTTTTATTTTTCTAACCTCTCTCGATGTATATGTTCCTGATAGCAAAATAAGACATAAGTTGCCGTTTGATAAATGTTGTCATCAATAGAATTTTTATTTTTCTAACCTCTCTCAATGTATATGTTCCTGATAGAAAAATAAGACATAAGTTGCCGTTTGATAAATGTTGTCATCAATAGAATTTTTATTTTTCTAACCTCTCTCGATGTATATGTTCCTGATAGCAAAATAAGACATAAGTTGCCGTTTGATAAATGTTGTCATCAATAGAATTTTTATTTTTCTAACCTCTCTCGTTGTATATGTTCCTGATAGCAAAATAAGACATAAGTTGCCGTTTGATAAATGTTGTCATCAATAGAATTTTTATTTTTCTAACCTCTCTCGATGTATATGTTCCTGATAGCAAAATAAGACAAGTTGCCGTTTGATAAATGTTGTCATCAATAGAATTTTTATTTTTCTAACCTCTCTCAATGTATATGTTCCTGATAGAAAAATAAGACATAAGTTGCCGTTTGATAAATGTCATCAATAGAATTTTTATTTTTCTAACCTCTCTCAATGTATATGTTCCTGATAGAAAAATAAGACATAAGTTGCCGTTTGATAAATGTTGTCATCAAAAGAATTTTTATTTTTCTAACCTCTCTCAATGTATATGTTCCTGTTAGAAAAATAAGACATAAGTTGCCGTTTGATAAATGTTGTTATCAATAGAATTTTTATTTTTCTAACCTCTCTCGATGTATATGTTCCTGATAGCAAAATAGGACATAAGCTGCAGATTAAAATAGGTCACCAATAGAATTTTTATTTTTCTAACCTCTCTCAATGTATATGTTCCTGATAGCAAAATAAGACATAAGTTGCCGTTTGATAAATGTTGTCATCAATAGAATTTTTATTTTTCTAACCTCTCTCAATGAATATGTTCCTGATAGCAAAATAAGACATAAGTTGCCGTTTGATAAATGTTGTCATCAATAGAATTTTTATTTTTCTAACCTCTCTCGATGTATATGTTCCTGATAGCAAAATAAGACAAGTTGCCGTTTGATAAATGTTGTCATCAATAGAATTTTTATTTTTCTAACCTCTCTCAATGTATATGTTCCTGATAGAAAAATAAGACATAAGTTGCCGTTTGATAAATGTTGTCATCAATAGAATTTTTATTTTTCTAACCTCTCTCGATGTATATGTTCCTGATAGCAAAATAAGACATAAGTTGCCGTTTGTTAAATGTTGTCATCAATAGAATTTTTATTTTTCTAACCTCTCTCGTTGTATATGTTCCTGATAGCAAAATAAGACATAAGTTGCTGCTTGAAATAGGTCAGCAATAGAATTTTTATTTTTCTAACCTCTCTCAATGTTTATGTTCCTGATAGCAAAATAAGACATAAGTTGCCGTTTGATAAATGTTGTCATCAATAGAATTTTTATTTTTCTAACCTCTCTCGATGTATATGTTCCTGATAGCAAAATAAGACATAAGTTGCCGTTTGATAAATGTTGTCATCAATAGAATTTTTATTTTTCTAACCTCTCTCAATGTATATGTTCCTGATAGAAAAATAAGACATAAGTTGCCGTTTGATAAATGTTGTCATCAATAGAATTTTTATTTTTCTAACCTCTCTCGATGTATATGTTCCTGATAGCAAAATAAGACATAAGTTGCCGTTTGATAAATGTTGTCATCAATAGAATTTTTATTTTTCTAACCTCTCTCGTTGTATATGTTCCTGATAGCAAAATAAGACATAAGTTGCCGTTTGATAAATGTTGTCATCAATAGAATTTTTATTTTTCTAACCTCTCTCAATGTATATGTTCCTGATAGAAAAATAAGCCGTAGTTGCCGTTTGATAAATGTTGTCATCAATAGAATTTTTATTTTTCTAACCTCTCTCGATGTATATGTTCCTGATAGCAAAATAAGACAAGTTGCCGTTTGATAAATGTTGTCATCAATAGAATTTTTATTTTTCTAACCTCTCTCAATGTATATGTTCCTGATAGAAAAATAAGACATAAGTTGCCGTTTGATAAATGTTGTCATCAATAGAATTTTTATTTTTCTAACCTCTCTCGATGTATATGTTCCTGATAGCAAAATAAGACAAGTTGCCGTTTGATAAATGTCATCAATAGAATTTTTATTTTTCTAACCTCTCTCAATGTATATGTTCCTGATAGAAAAATAAGACATAAGTTGCCGTTTGATAAATGTTGTCATCAAAAGAATTTTTATTTTTCTAACCTCTCTCAATGTATATGTTCCTGTTAGAAAAATAAGACATAAGTTGCCGTTTGATAAATGTTGTTATCAATAGAATTTTTATTTTTCTAACCTCTCTCGATGTATATGTTCCTGATAGCAAAATAGGACATAAGCTGCAGATTAAAATAGGTCACCAATAGAATTTTTATTTTTCTAACCTCTCTCAATGTATATGTTCCTGATAGAAAAATAAGACATAAGTTGCAGTTTGATAAATGTTGTCATCAATAGAATTTTTATTTTTCTAACCTCTCTCAATGAATATGTTCCTGATAGCAAAATAAGACATAAGTTGCCGTTTGATAAATGTTGTTATCAATAGAATTTTTATTTTTCTAACCTCTCTCGATGTATATGTTCCTGATAGCAAAATAGGACATAAGCTGCAGATTAAAATAGGTCACCAATAGAATTTTTATTTTTCGAACCTCTCTCAATGTATATGTTTCTGATAGCAAAATAAGACATAAGTGTCCATTTAATAAATGTTGTCATCAATAGAATTTTTATTTTTCTAACCTCTCTTGACGTATATGTTCCTGATAGCAAAATAAGACATAAGTTGCCGTTAGATAAATGTTGTCATCAATAGAATATTTATTTTTCTAACCTCTCCCGATGTATATGTTCCTGATAGCAAAATAGGACATAAGTTGCTGCTTAAAATAGGTCACCAATAGAATTTTTATTTTTCTAACCTCTCTCAATGTATATGTTCCTAATAGCAAAATAGGACATAAGTTGTTGCGTGAAAAAGGATGTCACAAATCGATTTTTTAATTTTCTAACCTCTCTAAATATATATGTTCCTGATAGAAAAATAAGACATAAGTTGTCTTTTGATAAATGTTGTCATCAATAGAATTTTTATTTTTCTAACCTCTCTCGATGTATATGTTCCTGATAGCAAAATAAGACAAGTTGCAGTTTGATAAATGTTGTCATCAATAGAATTTTTATTTTTCTAACCTCTCTCGATGTATATGTGCCTGATAGCAAAATAAGACATAAGTTGCCGTTTGATAAATGTTGTCATCAATAGAATTTTTATTTTTCTAACCTCTCTCGTTGTATACGTTCCTGATAGCAAAATAGGACATAAGTTGCTGCTTGAAATAGGTCACCAATAGAATTTTTATTTTTCTAACCTCTCTCAATGTATATGTTCCTGATAGCAAAATAAGACATAAGTTGCCGTTTGATAAATGTTGTCATCAATAGAATTTTTATTTTTCTAACCTCTCTCGATGTATATGTTCCTGATAGCAAAATAAGACAAGTTGCCGTTTGATAAATGTTGTCATCAATAGAATTTTTATTTTTCTAACCTCTCTCAATGTATATGTTCCTGATAGAAAAATAAGACATAAGTTGCCGTTTGATAAATGTTGTCATCAATAGAATTTTTATTTTTCTAACCTCTCTCGATGTATATGTTCCTGATAGCAAAATAAGACATAAGTTGCCGTTTGTTAAATGTTGTCATCAATAGAATTTTTATTTTTCTAACCTCTCTCGTTGTATATGTTCCTGATAGCAAAATAAGACATAAGTTGCTGCTTGAAATAGGTCACCAAAAGAATTTTTATTTTTCTAACCTCTCTCAATGTTTATGTTCCTGATAGCAAAATAAGACATAAGTTGCCGTTTGATAAATGTTGTCATCAATAGAATTTTTATTTTTCTAACCTCTCTCGATGTATATGTTCCTGATAGCAAAATAAGACATAAGTTGCCGTTTGATAAATGTTGTCATCAATAGAATTTTTATTTTTCTAACCTCTCTCAATGTATATGTTCCTGATAGAAAAATAAGACATAAGTTGCCGTTTGATAAATGTTGTCATCAATAGAATTTTTATTTTTCTAACCTCTCTCGATGTATATGTTCCTGATAGCAAAATAAGACATAAGTTGCCGTTTGATAAATGTTGTCATCAATAGAATTTTTATTTTTCTAACCTCTCTCGTTGTATATGTTCCTGATAGCAAAATAAGACATAAGTTGCCGTTTGATAAATGTTGTCATCAATAGAATTTTTATTTTTCTAACCTCTCTCAATGTATATGTTCCTGATAGAAAAATAAGCCGTAGTTGCCGTTTGATAAATGTTGTCATCAATAGAATTTTTATTTTTCTAACCTCTCTCGATGTATATGTTCCTGATAGCAAAATAATACAAGTTGCCGTTTGATAAATGTTGTCATCAATAGAATTTTTATTTTTCTAACCTCTCTCAATGTATATGTTCCTGATAGAAAAATAAGACATAAGTTGCCGTTTGATAAATGTTGTCATCAATAGAATTTTTATTTTTCTAACCTCTCTCGATGTATATATTCCTGATAGCAAAATAAGACATAAGTTGCCGTTTGTTAAATGTTGTCATCAATAGAATTTTTATTTTTCTAACCTCTCTCGTTGTATATGTTCCTGATAGCAAAATAAGACATAAGTTGCTGCTTGAAATAGGTCACCAAAAGAATTTTTATTTTTCTAACCTCTCTCAATGTTTATGTTCCTGATAGCAAAATAAGACATAAGTTGCCGTTTGATAAATGTTGTCATCAATAGAATTTTTATTTTTCTAACCTCTCTCGATGTATATGTTCCTGATAGCAAAATAAGACATAAGTTGCCGTTTGATAAATGTTGTCATCAATAGAATTTTTATTTTTCTAACCTCTCTCAATGTATATTTTCCTGATAGAAAAATAAGACATAAGTTGCCGTTTGATAAATGTTGTCAACAATAGAATTATTATTTTTCTAACCTCTCTCGATGTATATGTTCCTGATAGCAAAATAAGACATAAGTTGCCGTTTGATAAATGTTGTCATCAATAGAATTTTTATTTTTCTAACCTCTCTCGTTGTATATGTTCCTGATAGCAAAATAAGACATAAGTTGCCGTTTGATAAATGTTGTCATCAATAGAATTTTTATTTTTCTAACCTCTCTCGATGTATATGTTCCTGATAGCAAAATAAGACAAGTTGCCGTTTGATAAATGTCTTCATCAGTAAAATTTTTATTTTTCTAACCTCTCTCAATGTATATGTTCCTGATAGAAAAATAAGACATAAGTTGCCGTTTGATAAATGTTGTCATCAATAGAATTTTTTTTTCTAACCTCTCTCGATGTATATGTTCCTGATAGAAAAATAAGACATAAGTTGCCGTTTGATAAATTATGTCATCAATAGAATTTTTATTTTTCTAACCTCTCTCGATGTATATGTTCCTGATAGAAAAATAAGACATAAGTTGCCGTTTGATAAATGTTGTCATCAATAGAATTTTTATTTTTCTAACCTCTCTCAATGTCTATGTTCCTGATAGCAAAATAAGACATAAGTTGCCATTTGATAAATGTTGTCATCAATAGAATTTTTATTTTTCTAACCTCTCTCGATGTATATGTGCCTGATAGCAAAATAAGACATAAGTTGCCGTTTGATAAATGTTGTCATCAATAGAATTTTTATTTTTCTAACCTCTCTCAATGTATATGTTCCTGATAGCAAAATAGGACATAAGTTGCTGCTTGAAATAGGTCACCAATAGAATTTTTATTTTTCTAACCTCTCTCAATGTATATGTTCCTGATAGCAAAATAAGACATAAGTTGCCGTTTGATAAATGTTGTCATCAATAGAATTTTTATTTTTCTAACCTCTCTCGATGTATATGTTCCTGATAGCAAAATAAGACAAGTTGCCGTTTGATAAATGTTGTCATCAATAGAATTTTTATTTTTCTAACCTCTCTCAATGTATATGTTCCTGATAGAAAAATAAGACATAAGTTGCCGTTTGATAAATGTTGTCATCAATAGAATTTTTATTTTTCTAACCTCTCTCGATGTATATGTTCCTGATAGCAAAATAAGACATAAGTTGCCGTTTGATAAATGTTGTCATCAATAGAATTTTTATTTTTCTAACCTCTCTCGTTGTATATGTTCCTGATAGCAAAATAAGACATAAGTTGCCGTTTGATAAATGTTGTCATCAATAGAATTTTTATTTTTCTAACCTCTCTCAATGTATATGTTCCTGATAGAAAAATAAGCCATAGTTGCCGTTTGATAAATGTTGTCATCAATAGAATTTTTATTTTTCTAACCTCTCTCGATGTATATGTTCCTGATAGCAAAATAAGACAAGTTGCCGTTTGATAAATGTTGTCATCAATAGAATTTTTATTTTTCTAACCTCTCTCGATGTATATGTTCCTGATAGCAAAATAAGACATAAGTTGCCGTTTGATAAATGTTGTCATCAATAGAATTTTTATTTTTCTAACCTCTCTCAATGTATATGTTCCTGATAGAAAAATAAGACATAAGTTGCCGTTTGATAAATGTTGTCATCAATAGAATTTTTATTTTTCTAACCTCTCTCGATGTATATGTTCCTGATAGAAAAATAAGACATAAGTTGCCGTTTGATAAATGTTGTCATCAATAGAATTTTTATTTTTCTAACCTCTCTCAATGTATATGTTCCTGATAGAAAAATAAGACATAAGTTGCCGTTTGATAAATGTCATCAATAGAATTTTTATTTTTCTAACCTCTCTCAATGAATATGTTCCTGATAGCAAAATAAGACAAGTTGCCGTTTGATAAATGTTGTCATCAATAGAATTTTTATTTTTCTAACCTCTCTCGATGTATATGTTCCTGATAGCAAAATAAGACATAAGTTGCCGTTTGATAAATGTTGTCATCAATAGAATTTTTATTTTTCTAACCTCTCTCAATGTATATGTTCCTGATAGAAAAATAAGACATAAGTTGCCGTTTGATAAATGTTGTCATCAATAGAATTTTTATTTTTCTAACCTCTCTCGATGTATATGTTCCTGATAGCAAAATAAGACATAAGTTGCCGTTTGATAAATGTTGTCATCAATAGAATTTTTATTTTTCTAACCTCTCTCTATGTATATGTTCCTGATAGAAAAATAAGACATAAGTTGCCGTTTGATAAATGTCATCAATAGAATTTTTATTTTTCTAACCTCTCTCAATGAATATGTTCCTGATAGCAAAATAAGACATAAGTGGCCGTTTGATAAATGTTGTTATCAATAGAATTTTTATTTTTCTAACCTCTCTCGATGTATATGTTCCTGATAGCAAAATAGGACATAAGCTGCAGATTAAAATAGGTCACCAATAGAATTTTTATTTTTCTAACCTCTCTCAATGTATATGTTCCTGATAGCAAAATAAGACATAAGTGTCCATTTAATAAATGTTGTCATCAATAGAATTTTTATTTTTCTAACCTCTCTTGACGTATATGTTCCTGATAGCAAAATAAGACATAAGTTGCCGTTAGATAAATGTTGTCATCAATAGAATATTTATTTTTCTAACCTCTCCCGATGTATATGTTCCTGATAGCAAAATAGGACATAAGTTGCTGCTTAAAATAGGTCACCAATAGAATTTTTATTTTTCTAACCTCTCTCAATGTATATGTTCCTGATAGAAAAATAAGACATAAGTTGCCGTTTGATAAATGTCATCAATAGAATTTTTATTTTTCTAACCTCTCTCAATGAATATGTTCCTGATAGCAAAATAAGACATAAGTGGCCGTTTGATAAATGTTGTTATCAATAGAATTTTTATTTTTCTAACCTCTCTCGATGTATATGTTCCTGATAGCAAAATAAGACATAAGTTGCCGTTTGATAAATGTTGTCATCAATAGAATTTTTATTTTTCTAACCTCTCTCAATGTATATGTTCCTGATAGAAAAATAAGACATAAGTTGCCGTTTGATAAATGTTGTCATCAATAGAATTTTTATTTTTCTAACCTCTCTCGATGTATATGTTCCTGATAGCAAAATAAGACATAAGTTGCCGTTTGATAAATGTTGTCATCAATAGAATTTTTATTTTTCTAACCTCTCTCAATGTATATGTTCCTGATAGAAAAATAAGACATAAGTTGCCGTTTGATAAATGTCATCAATAGAATTTTTATTTTTCTAACCTCTCTCAATGAATATGTTCCTGATAGCAAAATAAGACATAAGTGGCCGTTTGATAAATGTTGTTATCAATAGAATTTTTATTTTTCTAACCTCTCTCGATGTATATGTTCCTGATAGCAAAATAGGACATAAGCTGCAGATTAAAATAGGTCACCAATAGAATTTTTATTTTTCTAACCTCTCTCAATGTATATGTTCCTGATAGCAAAATAAGACATAAGTGTCCATTTAATAAATGTTGTCATCAATAGAATTTTTATTTTTCTAACCTCTCTTGACGTATATGTTCCTGATAGCAAAATAAGACATAAGTTGCCGTTAGATAAATGTTGTCATCAATAGAATATTTATTTTTCTAACCTCTCCCGATGTATATGTTCCTGATAGCAAAATAGGACATAAGTTGCTGCTTAAAATAGGTCACCAATAGAATTTTTATTTTTCTAACCTCTCTCAATGTATATGTTCCTAATAGCAAAATAGGACATAAGTTGTTGCTTGAAAAAGGATGTCACAAATCGATTTTTTAATTTTCTAAACCTCTCTAAATGTATATGTTCCTGATAGAAAAATAAGACAGAAGTTGCCTTTTGATAAATGTTGTCATCAATAGAATTTTTATTTTTCTAACCTCTATCGATGTATATGTTCCTGATAGCAAAATAAGACATAAGTTGCCGTTTGATAAATGTTGTCATCAATAGAATTTTTATTTTTCTAACCTCTCTCAATGTATATGTTCCTGATAGAAAAATAAGACATAAGTTGCCGTTTGATAAACAGTATTGATACTGTTTTGTACAACAACAAACCGTTTTTCATTCAGTCGTTTAGATTGCACAGTGTATGCTAAATTGCAACAAAACGATTTTGTTTTAATGAAAAACGATTTGACTGCCAACGTTTTTGATGTTCAAGTTTGCGACTTACTGTTTTATCAAAATTTTTGTTGGATTGATATAAACCCAGCCTAAAACTTTTAATTGTAACCTATAATGAGAAAAACGGTTATAGTAGACTTGTAGTCTTATAATGCTTATAGTACTTATTTTTTAATCGTAGAATGTTTTATTTCATTATCATACATTAACGAATATTTGTTATTGCATTTACATTTCTTTACTTTAGAAACGCAAAGGTCCAGTGTTTCTGTCAAAGTGTTTCTAATTATTATCATCCATTCACATAATGTAATTTCAGAATATATTCTTGTTTTCCTGTAACAAAGCCCGAACTCATGCTCCACATTTATATTCTTGTTTGTATGTATACAGTAGTGGTGTGTTTTACCGCTACTCCTAACACCGAAGAGTCAGGTAATATGCAATAATAATAATAATAATGCATATTTAACACCTCTCTTAGCAGGTTTATTCATATCTAAAATTTTAGCGCCATCTAATGACCGGTTTAGAAGTTATACATTTTTTTTCAAAAAAATTTAGTTTTACATTATCCCACTTAACAGTTTACAGCTTTCAGGGCCGCAACTGTGAAGACGAATTTAAGTAGGGATTTTGTTGCAGGGGCTTGTAGGGTGCTCTTCTTTAAAAGAAAATGGACCCACCATGTACAGGGTGTTCAAAATTAATTTTTAAATTTAGAGAACTTCAAAGCTAAAATTCACAACTTTTTCAAATGGAACACCCTGTATATTTTGTACCTTTGTGATGCAGAATTAAATAACGAACATTTTTTGTATGTATGTCTCTATAGCTATCTGTAACCACTTTTGATTTATTGAGAAAAAACTGCAAGAAGTACACAATTAAAAACAATTATTTATTTAGTTGTCAAGTGTGTTGGTTGTTTTTGTTCAACAAAACATTAAAGCATCTAGCAATTGTTGTGCACATATGCAAAACGTACATTTCTCGCAGTTATCGACCATCAGTGTTTAGTTCTAGTAGGTGTTTTAGTTTTTCAAAATGAATTTTAGTAATGAAGAACTTGTAGACATGACTTTTGTTTTGGGCGAGTCAGAAAGAAATTGTTTGCTTGCCCGCAGAATTTACCACCAACGGTATCCTGAACGGAGGCTCCCTAAAGTTCACAGCTTTCAAAACCTGCTCGATAGATTTGTGAGGATTGACAAGGTACAGTATGAAAAAAGTGAACGAATTAACAATGTTGTGAACGAAGAAAATGAGTTATCTGTTGTACTGGCAATGATTGAGAATCCCCATGTTAGTCAGAGAGGAGTGAGTTCATCCGTAGGAATAAGTAGACGTTCTGTTGGTCGAATCTTAAATAAAAATAAGTTTCATGCATATCACATTCAAATGCTCCAGGAATTAACTGATGACAATTTTCTAAAACGTTTACACTTTTGTAATTGGGTCATAGGTAAAATGCAAGACGATGCTACATTCTTCAACAATGTTTTGTTCACTGATGAGGCAACGTTTCATAAAAATGGATTTGTTAACGGGCAGCATAATAATTTCCATTATTATGCTACAGAAAATCCCCACTTTTTCAGACAACTTGATAACCAGCACAGATGGTCCATAAACGTTTGGGGGGGAATTATTGGAGAACATGTAATAGGGCCACATTTTTTTGATGGTACATTAACTGAAGTTATTTATCTTCATTTTTTGGAGAACTATCTGCCACAATTATTGACGAACCTTCCTCAAAGGATCCGAAATGGGACATGGCTTCAGCAAGACGGTGCTCCACCGCATTATTTACATGCAGTAAGAGACCACCTAAATAATAACTACCCATATCAATGGATTGGAAGGAATGGACCCACTACATGGCCTGCGAGATCTCCTGATCTTACAAAAATGGATTTCTTTTTATGGGGATATGTGAAAGAAATTGTTTATACAGACACCAACCACAATCCAAAATATGAAAGATAGAATAATTAATGTTTTTAGAAGTATCACGCCGGCAATGTTAAGAAACGTACAAAGATCATTCCAAAGGTGCATCGAAATGTGTGTCCATGCAAATGGGCAACATATGGAGCATTTGTTATAGTTTTTAACTGTCATGTCAATAGATCATAGTTCAAATAAATTCCATTCTGTTCTTTTTATAAATTAACATTTTCTGTGTATTATTTGGGGCTCTGTTTAGCGGTGTCAGCGCGTCGTATTTTCTTGACACAGGTGGCTGAGTCTCCATTAGCGCTACTCAAGCTACATTGGCGCTACTCTGTACAGTTCATAAAAACTATGGGCAGTAGAAGTAAATAATTCTATAGATGGTTTTTACGTTCCATGACTATTGCGATCCAAAGACTTTTTGATCATACGATACTTCATATTTCAATGCTTCTCATGAACAGGTGTCACAACGCCACTATTATTATTTTTTTTTTCTATTTTATTTTCTAATCTATTCCAGACAATTGAATTTTTAAGAGGATTCTAGACTTTTTCCACACTTTACCTTTGTTTGGAAATCACCTGGTAATAGAAAAACGGACAATTTATTTATAGGAAAAGGAAAGATTTTGAAATGGCTTTTACCATCTCACATAAAGGCAAAAAGTTTATTTATTATTTTGAACCATTTTATTAGTTTTAATAAAATTAATGCTACTAAAATAAAACAACCATTTACTTATGATGTAATAGATGTAATAATGTTTACTCACAATACACAGTATTTTAGTTATGTACAAAATTTACAGTAATATATAGACATCACAATGTTCCCTATATTATCATTTGTAACGTTTCCTAACCTATTTACTTACATCTAAATACACTGTACAGAACATTTTCAATAACTAAAGAAAGCTTAAAAGTAACAAACTAAATCTGTATTCACATTTATATTACATGGTAATTTAAAAAATGATTGATTTCTTTTATACTTTTATATGCTACATATTTATATATTATCATGTCTATTATGCTCTTATTTATACCATATTTTTGCCAACTAATTGGGTAACGTTTAATTTACCGTTTTTTACAACTGAATTGTTATTTTGGGGAAACGTTAAAATTAACAAGTAATATAAAACAAACGATTCCACACTTCTTACTGCAAAACTTAAAACGTATATAAAAACGAATTAAAACAAATATTAAATTCAAAAGAATAATAATAAAAAGTGTGAAGTCATTCTGAGAATAGAACAAAAATACAGGAACATTTTGTTTAAATAACAAAATGATCAGATACTTTTGTTAAATAAAAAAGCGATTCAAAAAATAACGTAACAATCACTTATTAATAATAAGATAGTAACGTAACCCCAAGATAACTAGAACAAAATAAAAGAAAATAAAATAAAATACATTCTAACTTCTATAGCCTCAACATTTAAAACGTACTTGCGCAAAAAACAAGTACATTCTAAGCGTACGACCATAATTTCTTCGTTATTCATAAGATGTTTACTTTTAATAAAAAATAAATATCTTCTAAACAACATTAATATCTACATATAAACCTAATTCATTCATGAGATCTCTTAATAGGTAGGTAGTTTATTTTTTATATTTTATATATATTTTTTAAATAGTTTAACGTTAACTACTTTTTTGTCAAGAAATCACAGTGAAATTTTAAATATTTAAGTAATTTTGTTTTTATATTGTGTAAAACTTCATATTTCGAGAAAACAGATGACAAAATCAAATTAAGATTGTACATGTTAGTTTTAAAAACATTTTTGACTTTGTCAATAATAAGAGGCGAAGTTGAATACGACGACAAACGTACGTCTGAATAATAAGAATATTAATATAAGCGACATTAAAATTTTTAAGAATCCACTTTTTTTTATAAATTTTTGAACAGCGTGTTTTAAGACGAAGAGCTGAATCAATAAGTAGTAGAATAAAAATCAGTATTTTTATTATTAACGCCTCATTCGGAATTGTGTTGTAAACGTGCTATCACACGGTGGTAATAACTATCAATAGATGTGCAATGTCTGATACCCTTTCTAACAAATTCGGTGCAATTCTCCTTAGGTTTTCGTTCACGAAGTCGCAAGATGGGAAAATATGCACTACATAGGCAGGCTGAAAGAAAAAAAAACATTGTTAGTTATTAACTCATCAAGGCTTACAAAAATATGATTACAGTCTGTCTAATGCGAGCATGCTTAGAAAAATACTTAACTAAGCAAAAAGACCCCAACATACTAAGTAATTAGAACCATCCCCTCTCATGATTTCTAAACCAGGTTTATTTCGGTCGTAACTATCAAAAGTATAAGGTGTTTTTAACAGCGACAGTCGATTTGAAGCCATGTTGCTATGACTACATGAAATAGGGCCAAGAATGTCTCATACTCAGGCCACTAAATACATGTAAAAGTCAAAATGGTTTGTAATCAAATGATTGGGGTGGCCAGCAAGTCTTCACTTGAACTTCACTTGAAGCTGTTTTTTATTATCGGAGAAGCCAAAATAACCAAATAACGATCAAAAATGAACTCTGTAAAACAGTATATTAAAGTATTAGTTTCATAAAACACGTTTTTAGCGCACGCGTCCAAGGACAAATGCGTTAAAACATCTTATGAAACAAATACTTTACACTATTTTTTCTATTTGCGTTACTCTCTAATTATTTTAAAAAAATAACTTACATTTTATTTTAAATAAAATTTTGTGAATTGGCAAAATTCAGATTTTGCATTTGTTTTTCAACTTGCAGCATAAATAAGTTTGACATTTAAACAGTTGTTCAATAGTGATGTCAACTTTAAAATATAAAATGTTACCGTTTCCAGTATTCAAATAAATCTTTTTTGGACACGCGAACGCGTAGTATATTAGTTTCATAAGACACATTTTACTTTATACTATTTTTTCTATTTAGTTATTTTGTAATCATTTAAAAAATAACTTATTAGTTAGTTTTAAATAAGATTTGTTAGGAAAACTTTGTTAAGTTTTTTTGAGAGTTAGCAACACTGAAAATTCAGATTCCGCTTTTTTTTCAAAAGCGAATTTGACTGGTTGCACTGATGCACACCAAACGAGATTCGTAAATTTGTTTGGTTCGACTATTAACAGTGCATTATCAACCATACATTTGACTGGTTAGGGCGCTTGCTTTCAGTTCACATTAATATATAACCTCAAAACGTCATTATGGATGGTAAAGCAAAGAATACTTTATTAAATTTTTGTTTATTTGATGTTCTAGAAAGTAGCAGTAGTAGCGATAAAGTGGCACTAACAATAAATAGGAAGAGGTGAAAAAAGATCAAAAATAAACAATTATTTGGTATTGTTAAAGAATATTATTAGGTACATTTAATTTTCAATTTAAAACAATTACATTTGATTTTCATTGTCAAAAGTCTCAAATTCAACATATGTTTGACATTTTAAGAACAACTGTTCAACATTGTTATCAACTTTAAAAAATAAAATATTACCGTTTCCAGAATTCGTTTGGACACGCAAATAGAAAATAGTATATTTTCATAAGACACGTTTTTAGCACACATGTTCTAGTTTAGAAGCATTAGAGATGCTAAAATGTCTTATGAAACGAATACTTTATTATTTTTCCTATTTGTCCTTTAGAACACTTTGCCTATGCGAGTCGTTTTCTAAACTTGGACGCATGCACTAAAAAACGTATCTTATAAAACGAATACTTCATACCATTTATCTATTATTAGCATTAATTTGTAATCGTTTAAAAAATAACTTAATTGTAAACACAATTTGTTAGGGATACTTTGTTAACAGGTTTGATAGTTTACAACACTGAAAATTCTAATCCTGCATTTGGTTTTTAAAGTTTGACATTTTAAGAACAGCTGTTCGACAATGATATCACCTTTAAAAAATAAAATGTTACTGTTTCCAGTATTCAACTAAATCTCTTTTGGACACGCAAATAGAAAAAAAAGATAACATAAAATATTAATTATTTTTGAAAGTATATCCTATTAAAATTATTTTATTTTATTTATTAATTTTGTATGAAAAATTCCCGACTTTGATCACTAATTGAAGGTTCTTTCCCGGTTTCTTCCCGATTGTGCAAATTACCGGTTTTTCCCCGGTTTTTAAGGTTTCCAGGTTCGCTGGCCACCCTGAAATGGGTTAAGCATTTTAAAGAAACAAACACTGTTTGTTGATGATTTACCCGAGAGGGGTACGAACCAGAAGACTGCAAGAAGGGATAATCTTAAAAACATTCGGTTGATTACATCAAATCCAGGACTGCCACTGTGTAAAACTCAAGTTCAATTAAGTAAAAAGTAAATCAATATGTCTGTTGAAAGTATTCAATCCCATCTGAGGGAACATAATTTACAATTTCAAGCGTCATTACAAAGCCACTACTAACAGAAAAGCTAATTCAAAAATGCTTAACATGGGCAAAAGAAAATTCGACCCGCTATTTGGACAGGTTTAGGCTAGTAACACTATTACTCAAACTTGTTCTACTGTCACAAATAGATTTGTTGTACAAAGTGTGAAACATCCGATAAAAATGCACCTGTGATGCTTCTCCAAATGCAGTTTTGGAAAACTGTACCCGATTATAAGCAAACTCGATGCAAACAGAATGATCAACACTTCTGTTAAATAGATGTTTCCATGAAAAAACAACCATTGCATTTTACAAGAAGATAATGATCCAAAACATAAAAGTCATCTCTGTACCCAATGGAAAACCAAAAATGATATTGAGGTGTTAAATTGGCCCTCCCACTCACCATCAACCAACTTCATAGAGAACGTTTGGTGTTATCTAGTTCAAGCATAACGCTATAAAGCAGCTGTCTCACCAAATGAAGCTCACTTAGAAATCGTTGCCATTGGAATACGATGAGTTATTCGATGAAAGTATGGCCCACCAATGTCGTGCCATTGTCAACAACAAAGATAATTGTAGACCATATTAAAAATAAAGCCGGGAGAGTGGTTATAGTAGATTTAAACCGCTTAACAGACTTAAAACGAGTTTTCTCCGGAAAGTACTTGGATGGGTGAACCATGAGCGCAGTGTACTTGCCTACATAGCACCGCTGCCTCGTCTCACGCCCACATATCCACTCTGTGGCTCGGTGCATCCGGCACCTCCACACCGAAAAGTATAAGGGGTTAAAGATTATGTATGTATGTATTAAAAACAAAGCATGATAATTATTTTAATGAAGTATTATGACATGTAAGTTTAGTTTTCCTAAATAAAATTGTTAGAAAGTTATGCCAATCATGCTGTTTTCAAACAGACTGTAAATCATTTACTAGCAATAGTTTAAGATAATTTAAATTTAAAAACAAAACTTACCGGTTGTGAAGTGCCAGGTGCAGCTACATTAACAATACCAGCCGCCTGTTTCTGTTGAAGGTAAGTAATAAATCCATTCGTTAGGTTAGTCGACTGCTTAAGAACATCCATGTGATCGTGTCCACAAGGTAAAGCTAACAACATGCAGTGTTCGTTTTCCATCTAGAAGTAATAAAGAAAAAATGACAATGTGGTAAAACATGGTATTACGTGAATGTGTCATTAACTGTTTTAATTTCCAAATGGAAACATTTTCTCAATATTAAAAATTCAAACATTCGATCAAAATACTTATAATCTGTCCATATTCCTATATTATAAAAGCATATGCCCACTTTTTTGAAAAACATCGTATTGAAGGAATTGACTGAGTGTTATGATGATCATTTGTTATTTCATCTTTTTGCTCCTATTACAATTACAATTATTTATTAAGAATGTTAGACAAAAAGACTGACAATCCCAATCCAATCAAGGCTAATTGGAAATGATGAATGATGAACTTTCATATAATTTTCAATTTTTTTTCAGTCAAAAAGTGGATTATTCATAACTTACAGTTTAGTGAATAAACAAACAAGTAATAGTTATTTATGGTACAAGTGAACAAAAAGTACTTTTATCCATAATAGGAAAAGTTTATCGCACAAGGTAAAACCTCATGTGCTAATTTCCTCGAGTGGATAAAAGCTCTTTATACACGTGTATCACATTAGTATAATAAAAAACAAGTTTCATAAGACATGATTTTTAGCTAATGCGTCCAAATTTGCACAAGTGCATTTTATGAAACGTGTATACTGTATTATATCGAGTGTTTTTTTAAATTTGACGTCAACGTAGGCTGTGAATAGTCGATTGTGAATTATTGGACAGAGGTTGGATTTGAACGTTTTGACAATGACATTTATTAATACGATCAAGATCCGTTCACAATCAACTACCCATAGCCGCCTTCGACGTCAAATTTAAAAAAACACTCGATACTATTATACGTATTATACTATTTTTTGTAGTTTGGTTTTTACATGTCAAGATCTAAATTTAAAAATCTGCATTATTTTATTTTTTAATTTAAAACCATAGTCGCTTAGGAAAATTAAACTGTCAGTTTTATGAAAGTAATAATTTACTTATTTGATGATGAAAGTAATTTTAAAAAAGTTTAAAAAATGTGTCCTTCATTTCTTCTATGATTTTTTACAACTAAAAATTTGAAGGTTATGTTTATAATTCAAAAACAAAGAAATGTGGATATGTTGATACCAACTAATAAAATAAAATTTTGAATCCTATAAAGAGGTATAGATCATTCGGTCATCTAGAAGTCTTAGTCATAATCTTTTACCAACGTAAATTGGTTAAATAATTGTTAATTAAAAGAAAAGAATTGTCTATTGTTGTATCAATGCAAATGTTTTGTCATATTATCAAGTTGAAATGACAGAGAGCTTATCACACAGCTAAGCAGCATATCTGCGATTTTGGAGTTCTGCATTACAAAGTTTATCAAAGTCTTGCCTTGAAACCTTATATATTCCAGCACTTCAGGCCTTAAAGGTCCATGGAAAGGCTTGTTTGATAATGTCTTTCCATTGCTTTCTATTCTTAGCCGTAGATTCCCAGTTAACCAAATTGATTTTGCCCAGGTCCTTCTTAACACACTCCCACCAACTTTTCTTTAGTACTCTGTACTCTGTTTTTCTCCATACGTTCTAAATGGCCTAGACATCTTAATCTACTTGTTTTTATTACGTTTATAAATCCCTGGTTCTTTATACAGTTCTACTAATTCCAAATTGGTTCTTCTTCTCCATCCTTCTCTTTAAATTCTCCATAGATTCTACGCAAAGTTTTCCTTTCCCATATTTCCTACTTTTTAACATCTACTGCTTTTAGAACCCACGTCTCACTTCCATAACACATTCACTGGTCTCACTACTGTTTTATAGAGACGCACTTTAACTGTCCGAAATACTGCCTTATCACTAAGAACTTTTTAGAGTGAACCTGAATCTGTTTGCTGCTATCATTCTTCTCTCTATCTCGACTGACTGATCACCTTGACTATTAAACTCACTTAACTATTAAACTTCCCAAATATATGATGCTACTTTGTTTCTTAAAGTTGTCTAGTTTTCCATCTCGTGTTTTTACGCTTAAGATATTCTACATATTGTTGTGTTCTCCCCATGATCATAAATTTCGGTTTTGCTTCATTAAACCTTAATCCTACCTTCTTTGCCTCTTCTTCAAGTCTTTTTATAATACTTTTAAGCTCTTCTTGGGTTCTTGCCAACAGCACAAGATCATCATCATATGCTAGGCACAGACGATGCGAGTTCTGCAGTATTGTTTCTTTTCTATTGATACCACTTTTTTTTAAGACTTGTTCTAAAACTATATTAAATAATGTGGTAGACAGTGGATCACCTTGTTGCAATCCATTGCTAGTTATAAATTTACTGCTCATTCTGCAGTTTATCTTAACCTGGTTTACTGGTCTATTGAGTGTCACTAAAGTTTATTAACTTATGCAGAGCCTGTAGTTCTTGCATTGTTCTTATTACTTTGTTTCTACTTACTTTGTCATAAGCTGGAAATCTATAAAGAGGCCATGGATGTCAATTTTTTTTCTTAAACATTTTTCTTGAATTATTCTCAAGATGCATATTTGATCTACGGTTGTACGATTTATTACGATATTCTCCGAGCTCATCTTCAGCTCATTCTCTTAATCTCCTGTTTTATGAGCTGAGCTAAAACTTTGTATACCACATTGAGAAGTGATATGGGGCTACAGTTTTCACAACTGACTTGGTTGCCTTTTTTATAGATGGGGCATGTTACAGCTTCTTCGCACTCCTTTGGCATTCTTTCTTGCAACCACATTCTTGTCAGTAATATATGTATTCTTTCTATCAGCTTCCCCCTATGCTTTAGTGCTTCTATAGGAATTCCATCTATTCCAGGGCTCTTGTAGTTTTTCACGTTTCTTACTATCGCTTTTACTTCTTTCCAATGTAGGGAATTTTTCATCTTGTTCCTCAATTCTATTATCTGTCAAATGTTTCTTTTCTATTTCTTCATTGTTCATATTTTCTTTATAATATCCCACCCACCTGTCTAGTATTTCTTTTTCACCGCTTATTAACTTGCCTTCCTTATCTTTATATATTAAAATTTTTGCTTTATACCCTGGTCTGATTGCTGCAACTGTCTTATAGTATCACCACAGTATATATAACAATCAGTAGATCTACTTGTGTGCCGGTACCATTGATGTCGTTCAGCCAGCTTCGAATAGCATGCCCATAAACGAAATAATGTACCGAAGTTTGTCGGTCAAAATCGCCTGCGAATGTATGCAAACAGTGCTCAGAAACGTATTCAGAAGAAATGATGTTCTCGAATTAAAATCTCTTGTTATGTATATAGATAGTAAAATAGGAAATAGAATTGTGTGAATCAACAAAATCAATTGACGCCTTTGAACAATTAGTTTATTATTAATCGAACTTAAATTAACGTAAATAATTCACTATTAATTTACAAAACGAAAGCTTCATTGTTAATTATGTTTCAATATAATTATCTTTTTACTACCTTTGGATGATTTAAAATTTCTGTTAACGTCTTTTAAAGTGTAATACACTCGCAGTCGAGTGTGTAAATGATATATTGAGATGTAATAAGTCCATCTCATTGAAAATTTTATTGAACGATATGATCGTAAATGTGAAGACAAATATTTCACATATCAAATTTAAAATAAAAGATGGATATGCTAGGTGTTAGGCATAATTAATCTAAAGGCTACATATTGGGTCACAGTTAGGCTCATCAATATTTAAAATAGAAATCAAGAATAGAATTTCATGCAAACATAACCTTAATTTTTGTATATGTAATAAAAGGTTTAATTTTTAAAAAAAGGATATCAATCATTTAGATTGTTTTATGATAATACATGTTTATACAATGCAAGTTGCATATTGGGATGGTTTTTTCATTTGTCGAGAAGATGTAATCTTCTTATTTAAATCTAGAGTCTACGATCTTTAACGTAGGATGAATTTTTCTATTTTTCCAAGAGACTAACGTAGTTTCGGGCTGCCAGTCAACTAAAAACCAATAAATTAGGTCAATCTTATAATGACTAATATAAAACATTAAGCTTTTAAAACTCTTATATAATAATCCTGAGCATTTTTATTATTGAAGGTTATGATTTTGTTGCTATGCTTCAGTTTTGATAATTATTGACTCTTATACTATTTTTCTCACCATTGCTTGTGATGCAAACTTGTATATGCATCATTTGGTTGATCCGATTGTTGTAACGGATCGTAATTTATGTTTTTCTTAAATTGTAAAGATGTTCCTGTGGAACTTTAATATGTATTAGCTACATTTTGTAATTATGTATCTATTTTGTAAAGGATCAACCTGGATGTATTGAATTTTGTATGTAATTAGGTCATAATAAGATTTGTTCATTGGCAATGGTTTTTGTCTGATATCTTCGTTACGATGCATTTTAGGACATAAGTGTGTTATATTGTTTTAATCCTTGTTTTATCAGCTATAATTCTGTGTTTATGAAATTAAAATCCGTGAGAAAATCTAACAGCTGAATGAAAATTGTGACGTCATTAATATTCTTCGCGTTGCGATTATTTTGAAATGTGTCAGTGTCGGCATTTGTTTCCACTAAACCTATATAAGCTGAAGCCAAATTTAACAAAGTCAGTCGATCAAAAGCACTTGGAGAATCCATGCTCGACCCCGGATTAAGAATCTGTAAATTTAAGTGAGGTTAAAAGTGTTGATCATATGGTTTATGTCAACATAAAGTATAAACAAGATTGAAACAAAGTTCTAAGTGTTTACCTGAACATTTTAAAAGTTAAAGAAGATTTATTATTGTTCAACAAAGTATATGGAAGTGTGAACGAGTTGTTTTAAATAAATTCAGGAGAATTTATTTCCATTATCGATTTTATGAATTGAAGTTTTTATAATAAGAAATCATCTGACAGATGTAAATGCAGTGATACCAATAGCGAATAGAATTTGAAGGAAATTCTATTGACATTATATACCAGGTTGGTCGAAATAAAATGTTTTTAATTTGTTTTGCCAATAATAAAATTTATAAAGTTTATCTGAATAATTTCAGAATCATATTGCTTAACCTTAAAGGTTTTTAAGAGAATTTATTTTTCATAAATAAAACAATTCAATTTCTCTTTTATTAAAATTTATTCTTCATAAAGTAAAGTATTTGAACATTTGTGAATATTTTATCTGATTTTTGATTTGTGTTAGTTTGTTCAAGTGAAGAACTGTAATAGCTATTACAGTTACAGCTGTTACAGTAGTACACATGTCAGGCTATTACGACTATTTAATACAGTTGGCCAAGCTTGGGAATTAATTTCCTAATTGATTTATTGTACCAATTTGAATAATTTTTCTTTTTATTTCTTTTTCAATTTGAATTTCCGTTTATTTTCTTAAATTAAATAAAGATTGTGTTTTTCAAGTTATTCATGTGTTTAATTGATGTACATACAAGCATCCATTTCTCTTTCTCTTTATATTTAGAGTTTAGCCAGTGGTTGTCCAGTTGCAGAAGCCCAAGTGTCTGCAATAAAAGTTTTTCTCTTCTTTCAGGTATAAGAGTCAATAAGATTTTAATAATTCAAACCATTCATGCTCTATCGAATAAACCCTGAGTTAGCCGATTGGGAAAAGGAAAAATATTTGGGGTGTATTTTTATTTTGTTTTATTTTAATTCACCGCATATAATTTATGTTTACCTTAAACGTTTGGCATATTATTTATTCAAGTTAAATACACCGCAATATATATATATAAAACAATCTCTGCATTGTTTCCTGATTCTGTGTTTATTCATTCCGTATTACCGGGTACTCGAACAGCACAATTAGGCACAATATCCGGCACTGGCCAATTTGATGGGCTCGGTCGCATGTTTGAAGCATAACTGTTGTCTATATACTGCAGACACTTGCCAGCATGTTGTGTGGTGGATGGTAATTATTTGCGACAGTCACGTTACCGTATATTAGTATACTGTGGTATAACTTTTTAATATCTTGTTTATTGTAATTTTCTTCTAGTGTCTCAATTTGTTTCATTGAAATTGCCTCTTCTTCTGTCCGCAAATCTTGCTTGCTTCCTTATTTGCCTCTTTATATTCCTTAACATTTTCACTCTCGCTTTCCTTCTTGCGTCTAGGACTTCTTCGCACTGTTCATGAAAGTATCTTTTTTCTTCAGTTTTGGCATATTCTTTACTGTATTCTCCATTTCTTGTTTTATTATTATCTTAATTCCGTTCCTTATTCTTCTCTACTTCTGGTGGCATTCTTTCTAGTTGGTCTTGGATGTGCGTTACGTAGTTGTTTTGTACTTCTTCATTTTGCATTTGTTGCATCTCGTGGTTGGGGATTCTACCTCACTCTTTTTTTTGTGTTTTTGGGAACTGCTCTTCAAGCTCAACTCTTACTAAGACGTCAGCTCCTTCGCGATTTTACATTCTTAATCATTGACACGTGCTTTTCTTCAATTAACACATGGTCTGAGCCTTTATTATGTTTAACTGCAGTATGAGAAGTGAATATTTTGAAGTGCCATTTGGGGTATCCGTATTCAACATTTCTGCAACTGTTAAAAGGAGTAACCCCCTTAGTGATCGTAGATTCGAAAAAAACACCAATTATTTACTTAGACAATAACCAAAGATTCGCATTACCAGATGCAATATATGACTTGCTTGAAAAAAGTCAGTATCCTTCATTAATTCTATGCTTGTAGCTTGTACCAATTTGCTTCTAAAAATACCGGTTAATTTGGATTCAATTTCAAAATATCGTATATAGGTATACTATAATGTTGCAATAATCGTTACAAGCCTCGAAATATCTTTCAGGAATTATTCCATGTTGTTTTACGTTGTTTAAACATATAAGAAGACACCAAACAAATTTAGAAGATATTCAAAAGTGGACCAATGAAGAAAACTGTTTTGTTTTGATAAAGAGTTAGGTTAGTTGTTAGTTAAAAATTGGGTTTTCTATGACTGATGTATATTAAAGTTTGTAAGAAAGAAATTAAATAAATTTCAATTAAGAATTTTATTTTATTTGCAAGATATCAATTGTAGTAGAAAATGTACACTTTTATTTAGTTGTAACTACATAGCCAAAATACACACACAAACACTCCTAACCTAACCTAATTTTGAAAATCAAATGTCAGAAATCATTGGCATTTTCATCTTACCATGTTTACAAAATAAATCACGTGACTAACGATGCAAGACCTCTGATTGACTGAATGATCTACATTTTATAATACACAAATGAGTTTCATAAAGTAGTCAGTCATTAAAGAATCAAAATAGAAAAAATATTTTATCCAACAATTCAATATTGAATTGTACAGTTTAAGCATTGTAATAAATTCTCAGAAAACCAGACAGGTATAAGGGTGGTACACGTTGGACTCCAATGGAGTGGGATTACACTATCGAGAGTCAGTTTATGTGAGTTCGTCTGAGTAAACATGCAAAATTCAACATGAGTAAGGTTTACGGTAAACAGAACAAAACAGTATTTCTGTGCATGCACCCAAGGGGCCATAATTAAGTTTATCTGTGGCAGCGCGTTACATGAAAAAGTGAAATTGAATTGGTGAGGAAGTGGAGTAAAGCACTAAGAAGTTGTAAAAAATGTCCCAAGACTTTAATGAAAGATGATAAGACATACTTAAACATAAAACTTTTAAAAATGGATGGTGTGTGTGGTTTACAAATGGGTAGCTCCAGATGATAAGCTCAACAAACTTGAAGCAGTACTGTCCTGGAGTATGTATTATTTGCGAATTCCACACACTTAATCGCTTTTGTGGGTGACATTAATTTTTTGTTTTGGATTTTTTTAATGTTGATAACCATATTGTCAAATTGATCATGTGATTAAGCAATCTGATTGGATAAAACGTAACTGTGAGTTTAGAAGAATCAATTACACTACTGCAATTGCTATGAATTAATCAATCATTTAAGTTAGCAACACATCAACATAAATCATATAGTTAATGCTTTGTGCAAGTAAATAGTTGCTAAGGGTTATCTAAGAGTTTTTGATAGTAATAGATTTGACATTCTAGCCTGGCGACTAAATCTTTATAATGGTATGCAATGTAGACTGGTGATTGGTTGCTATTGTAGATAGTGGATAAAAAGGAATTTTTTGTATTCGTTTCATCAGATACATAACACTAAATTTTATAAAGTTTACAAATTATACATTTACTTTAACATCTATCAAAGTTAACCTTAGAATTTGCGATAAACTAATATTTTTATAATTTTGTGTAAAAAAAATGCTATTATGTTCAACACGCAAGCACTTTAAATTTTCAAGTGCTTCACTCTGTTGATGCCTCTGCTGCGTCATGCTTCAAATATTGGCCTTGCATCGCAAAACTTCTGTAACAGTGCACTTGCATTGAAATATACTATTTGCTCACTAGTAAATAAATATCAACTACGATTGCTATGAGCCCTGTGAAGCTGTTACACCACTATCAAATGCAGCGGCTACAGGTTTTAGTATGGTTGGATTTTAACCCCATTCTAGGGTCTTTTAGTGGAAGTGCATTATATTCCATAATTTTCCCTAAATTACACATGAAATAGTCATTTTCGAGTATGGCAACACCTTTGGATCTGAGGCCAGCATGTGGCAACATATGAGAATATTGTCACAGGCCAAATGCCATCCTAGCAATCCTTGTTCAATATGTGGACAGGAATGGGTCAGCTTTACGAAAATGCATCAGCATCTCGAAAGGGCCCATCCAGTCAAATATAACGTAAGACTTGAAAATGCAAATAGAAAATCCAGTACAGAATCGTAGCTGACACTCAAGAGAGTGTCAGTGGTCAGATGGTGAACTACGTCACGGCTAGAAAAGAAGTATGGCTACATAGTCGCCCTAGTGATTATTGATAATAATAATAATAATCACTTGGTAGAAAGGTTACCGGGTCAAACGAGAGACGATGCCAGCAAGAGTAACTGGATGAAGGCTGACTACAAGAAGCTGGTATGTAATTTGGTTGAGGAAAGGGTAATGCAGGAGCTTACAGAGACACGTCCCTAAAGATAACGGAGACCTTACAGCAGAATAACAGGAAAGCATATGGGAAATTAAAAGCTAATTAATGTCCTATGTTTAAATTTTCTCAGATGAGTTTTTCTAAAACCGTGGGTTTCTCTAGCTCTAGAAAAAGTTAGAGAAATCCGCATTAAAAATGCACAATTAAAGAAACATCCTATAGAGAATTAAAGACTAATTAAAGTATGTAAAGGAATTTGCTTTGAGGTGGCAACACTAATGAGACCTTCAGAACTAGTAGAAACTAGAAACCCTCTCATATAGACCTTTCTTAGCAGAAGAATTTTGCTGGTTGATTGTGACAGTCAACCTAACAATCCAGCAGGTACTCAACTGTGAAGCTCACTACTGTGAGTGGAAGTAATCTAATCTGAAGTTCCCTAAGACAAGTGGAGACCCACGAGTGTTTATGAAGTATGTTTCGATCGAATCATAATGCACGCATCTGGGCCAGAATACAGGCGAAGACATACGAGTTTTTATTAAGTTGATTAGACCTATTTGTTGTACAAGTATGTGCCTTCCGCAAAGTATAGCATAGCCTTTCGTGATTGTTTAGTGTGTGCTAGCGAGGTTTGATTAAATGTTACTTAGTCAGATGCATCTTAATATTGACCCCCCCTGCCGAAGACATTAGGGGGGCTCGGGCCCCCCAAGCTCCATAGAGTTGGTGCCAGTGTTGAAGGCAGAAGTAAATGGGCATTTAACACCATGGATCTGATCACTACCTGACCTGACCATTAGTTACTTGATTCTCAGGAAGATGTTACCTGACTTAATCTTCAACCTTCCATCCCCACCACAGAGGATTTAAAGCTGTCAACAGAGTTCTTCTAAACATAATCGCAGTAGAGATATTAGGATTTTCTGGATTAAAACTTAGTATCTTGGTCTCATTGATTCTGTTAGTATCTGTTTGTGAAAGCAACTTTTAAGAATTAAGGAACAATTTGATAGTATTACTAGAAAATTCTTGTTAGATCTGATAGATCAGTCAGTATCTAAGCATTTTAGGTAAATTTTATACGAGTACAAAAATCTGAAAATTGACATTATCGCAATTTTGTTTGCTTTTGGTAGTTTGATTCCAAGCAAATGTTTTTATTTCCTTGTTGCCATTTATTCTATTAAGCTCTTCCAAGTGAAGCAAAATAAAATACTGAATGTGAGTAGTTATTTTGACAATTCAACACATTATTTATCAACCAATAAAAAAATTGCCATTATTTTAACGAACTAATAGTATGCTGATTACAGCGATTATCATTGATTTGCACTGCTAAAAACCTTGTGAATGTCATGTTTATGGCATTTTTAAATTCAAAAGGTTAATGATGTAAAGGTAATAATGATGATAATAATTTAATGTTTCTATTGCAAGCATACGAGACCAAAATACAATTTTTGTCTCAATAAAGTACTTCTAATATGACAGCCTTTAACGGAAAAATTAAGATCACTAGTAGTATTATACAGATTATCCGAAAACCAATCTAAACATCCAAAAACGAATGAGTGCAACAAGGAAGACATAAGCAATATGGGTAGCACAACAAAGATAGAATGCAATCATGGCTAGGTAAATTTCTAAACTAAAGATTTCTCTCCAATAACAAGCAAGCCAGCAAAAACATCTGTCATAAATATTTTATCTGTCATTGCTTGTTATTGGAGAGAGATCTTTAGTTTAAAATTTCACCTAGCCATGATTGCATTCTATCTTGGTTGTGCTACTCATATTGTTTGTCTTCCTTGTTGCACTCATTAATATTGGTATGTTTAGACTGATTTTTGGATAATCTGTATATAATAATCTGGCAGTATTGCAAGCTAAATTAACTGAAATCCACAAAACTGTTTTAAGCAACCATCATCAAAAATAACCTAGAATGAATTATATTTCATAAATCTATTATGAGATGGATAATACGTTGTATCTATTTTTTGAACCCATGAAATCTATTGCCACTCAATATTAGTCTACAAAAAAATTAATCAAATGTTTTGCTAAAATTCAGTCTATTGAATATTTCATTTTTAAACGAAAAGCCTTGTAACAATACCATTCCCTTTCTCTTGTTTATTAAACAGAAATTTTGAAGTACCATTAACACAATAATGTTTTATAAATTGGAACACAATAGACAAAATAATATTAATTGTATGCATATCATTACTCCATATCAATTACTTAGAACAGTTAAAAAAAAGGTGCTAACAAATTGTTTCTCATGATATTGATTACTGATTAGAATGTTTACACAATCGTTAATTTTCTTTTCTTGATTATCGATGATTCATCATTACAACTGACATTGAGATATAGGCCTTCCACATTATAGGATGTGACGAATGCCCTGCAACTTTTCTCTAATGATATTTTCTGTAAACAAATGAAAATGGATTTTTTTTGGTTTTGTTAAAATGTATGGAAACGGTTAAATATTTTAAAAACTAGTTATGGGAATATTTTGGCATTTGGCACAAACTTAATATTGATTAAGTTCTATTATCAGTAATTTTTTCAATTTTATATCGTCATCTGTTTCTGAGATACTAGGCTAACTTGATTTTTTTTTTAATGGCACCAAGTGTCAAAATGAACATTTCTTAAAAGAATTTTTTTTCTGAATTCAGTGATATATCTCATATGTATCTTATCTTTTGTCAAAACCTCAAAAAATGGTAGAAAAATTTAAATGTAAATATAAAATAATAAATCTTAGGTCCCTTTAAAAACAGTTGTTATCAATTTGTCTCCAGTCCTGACCAAAAACCAATCGCCAGATTAATGGTTTAAAAACATTGAAAAGATTATTAAAGTATCTTTTGTGATTAGGGATTGAACATTAGATCTTTTCAAAAAAAAAATTAGAAAAAGGGATTGGTGATTAGATCTATTAAAAATATTTTTGGAAATAGGGTTGATTTAATCCCTAATACTAATGATTACTAATCTGAGGATTACCCAACCATGTCACCAGTTCAGTAGACATATTGGGCATTTACGATAATTGAATCGGGTTAACAGAATTACTATTTCTGCCACTGTTATTGACATTAAAAAGAAAATGACAGAAATAGTGACCGGACTGAACCGTCCCAATTATCGTAAATGCCCATTGAGAGGAATCTATGAATGACAACTCCATTTACTGACATCTCACAAATTATAAAACAAATATTTTATTTTAAACACATTACTAACAATACCATTATTTAATTCAATTCTAATTTTATGATATTCATTGAAAATAAGAGGTTTGACAACACAATTCCATTATTCGATTATCCTGTCTTCCACAAAGCACAAAGAAAGAAATACATATTTAACTTTTTATACTATATCTTTTATCTCTTCTTAATTAAAAAAAAAATTAATATTAAATTCATATCTGTCAACCTTTAAAATAAAACACAGTAAAAACTACGTCATCAGCTTCCACATATTGCCCAAGCTATTCAGTAACAGGCAATTTTTTTTTCAAATTCTACAATAGGGGTGGACCAAATATATTAATAGAGTTTATCTTAATTCTTAGGCCATTCTCATGCCAAATTTGGTGAAAACTCATTACACTTGAAGCGAGTTACCATAGTTGACGAAAACCATAAAGCAGCTTTTGCACATTTAATAAGTAATTTAAAGAGGGTGTAGCGCAAAAAATTATTTTTTAATATGTTCTAAAATAAAAAACTCTAAGAATGAAAATGAAAACCGCACTTTTCTAGTGATAGTAGTTTCGTAGATATCGGCTTCTAAAGTATAGGGAGTTTAGTGTGTGACGTCACACCGACACGACTGCCTCGACTACTATCCATTTTTTTCTAGAGTCCTCTGACTTTGATACCTTATTGCTCGAGAACCACTGAACCAAATTAAATATTTTAAAAACGACCAAATAGTAAATTTATTTCTACATGCAACAGTAAAATATCATATTTCTAACTGATATACTTTTATCTTTATCGGACGATACATAATAAAAGGTACCCATTTTTAGGGATAATTTCATTGAAAGTTAAATATTTTTTTTCTCAGGAAGTATATCTCATATATCTATGAGATTTTTGTAGGGGTTAGAAAGAAGCTTTGCGGTTGTTAAAAGTGTTTTATTTAAGATTTATATGAAAAAATAGTGAACTATGTGTTCTTATTTATTAATGGAGATAGCGTCAAATTTTTTTCGTTAAATTAACACTTTTCGTATGTAGACATTATTTTCTTTCAAAAAATGTTCCGAATTTTAACAATAAAAGTGCAATAACAAAAAAACCGTTTTTGTCGAAATCGCTTGTCATCAAAAATCGTTTTTTTGTTTCCGCATTTTTATTATTAAAATTAGGAACATTTTCAGTGATAAATGACGTTTGGCATTTCAAAAACAAATACTTATAAAAATAAATTGTACAACTGAAATCCAACTAAACCAATTAATCAAAAGAAAAGCGTTTGTTAATATTTGGTTGCAACAGACAAAATTGCGACAAGCTAAATGCCGCAACAATTATAATATCGTTGTCTTTCTTCTTCCGTTTTACACTTTAAAAGTAAGCTGTGCCTTATCATATTTAAACTATCTAAGTGTAAAACTACATTTACAAATGATTCGTGAAGAATAATGCACGTTTTCTTCACTTACTCCATTTTCAAGAGCATTTTCCTTGCAGCAAATGCATCCCCTTACAGTTCACATAAGCATACAATTATTGCATTTGCACCAATTTAGATTGTTTAAATCTTGTAATATTCGACTGATTTTCATCTTTTCTTTTTTTGTATTCTTTTTTTTTGCCTTAATTGAGCCTGTGTATATTTTGGTTCAACCTTAAACGCCATTGTTAAAGAAATATGATTAACACGAAGAGCGCCCTCCGTGTTGGTGTGACGTTACGAACGAACTCTGACAAACTTCTAGCGGCTCTATCTCGGTTATTAGTTATCTTAAAAATGTGCGGTTTTCACTGTTGTTCTTAGATTTTTTATTCTAGAATTTATTTTTTTGCACTACACCCCCTTTAAAAATGTACTTTAGGTTACGCTTATGTTCTGAATTAAAATTATTGTTATGGGTTGTGAAATATTGGTAAAAAAATTTCAAATTAAAATTTTAGCAGGCCTCACCAATTTAAGATAAATAAAGCATAGCTTGCTTTGATATTTTATAATAGGCGAGTGGACACCGTCCATCAATTCATTTAAAACACTACACATTCAATTTTAGACCTCTAAAATAATACAAAGTTTCAGTAAATAGTTTATATAAAAAATTACATAATGAAAAAAATTAAATTAAAAACGTAAAATTTTCATAGCTTTTGAAAAATGCGGTATCGCATACGTCATAGCTGCTTCTCCGCAGTATCAAACTGTAAAGACATACGCGATTAAATCTTTCAGGTAATTGGCATCGAGCTAGTATAAGATGGTTGCTAAAAACGTAATGTAAGGCTTGATGCGTTCTTTGTTTGCGGCGTTTTCACATATGATTCGGAACACATCTTAACCTTACAAATAAAAAAATTAATTTTAATAAATTTAATTTTAAAAATCTCTTAAAGCAGTGATAAGTCGTTTTGATTTTGAAATACATACAGTGTTGACAATAAATATCTACTAATTTATTTATAAAACTCATTTTAGCCATTACTGTGAATAGGTTTTTCAAATGCAAAGTTGATCTGGTTATTTTTAAAGAAAAGTACAAATAATTTCGTGTGTTAGCAAGGGTCCAGGATAATTAATAAACTACGAATTCAAATAACAAATCAACAACAATCCGATCTATTATTCTACACACAGTAATAATCTATTGTATTCATAGCAAACAATTAACTAGGAAACGTTCTCTTCTCTTGTCCGGTTTCGCAAGTTATCGGCCGCTCTTAGCACCGCGTCTCTTGTATTGAGTCACCTCCTGGCTTATCGAGATACTGCTAAAATGTGTATTACAAAATCTACCTGCAAACAAGATCCCAAATTCTTCAGCAATTGACTATTAAAAAATATTATTAAAACACCTGATTTATTTACACAAAATTTACAAAAAACAAAAACAATGAAAATATAACCTAACAAACACGTGCGTAGACGGACAAATCAATGACAACGTAAAGTAAACAACAAGCCAATGCGACAACGCTGGTCGCATCTGGCAAATGCGCATTTTCAGCTAATCGTGTACAAGCTAGCAGTTATGACATATACAGAGCGGGAAAATTACTCATTTAAATTTAAAGCAATTTTTAGGAATTTTTTTGTGCCTAAAACATAGCCAGAGGAAAATTATTTGCTGATATTCTGCTTTACTAGTAGGTGTTGACTGCAATAAAATTAAAAAATAAAGTAATTCCTGTAGCTTATTGTGGACAGATTATAGGTAATAAGGCATCTTCTTAAGAGGTCACAAGTAAAAATATTACAAATTTTAATTTATTTAACCTACCTGCATCTTTCTTGCAACCCCTTCAACCTGAGGTGGTTCCAACCTCATCCTTTGGAATATTCTTAATGGTGGTGTTGAACCGTCAATATTTTTTGGTAAACTCAATTTTGCAACCTGATCATTTCCAGATACAAAATACATCTGCACTGCAGCTTGATCATTCTTTAATGCTAAAAGTCCTTGCCACATACATGGATATTGCTATAAAAACAACACAACATTAGCAAAACAACAACTTACTCAAAAAAACAAGATGAAAACACTCACTTTGAGCAACATGAAAAGACTTTCAGCTTGCGGTGGTACTTGACTAGCATGTGGTGGAGTGGCAGCTTGAAGTCCCCTCTGACTAGCTGGTGCTTCAGCACCGACGTGTCTGGCTACTGCTCCCATTAAGTTACCAGCCGCACCTAAGCCTGTTCCAAGGGTAAATCCATGGCTGGACAAAGGTCGATCAGGAGCTCCTAAGTTGTTTATATGATTAGCAGTTAAAGTGGAATGGCTGCTAAGTGGTCTGTCTGGTGGAAGATGACTACTAAGCGGTCTATCCGGGGTACCCAAGGTAGCCAGATGACTTAAAGGACGATCACTACCCAATGCAGCAAGTGAACCGTGACTAGTTAATGGCCTATGAGCTGGTGGTGGTTCTGCTGGTTGGTCATAGTAACGTGTATAATGTTGATGTTGCATACGTGAATAAACTTGTCCAACTTGAGGTGAATCTGCACAATAGAAAATATTCTTAAGTAAACTATTTCTAAAATATTTTCAATATTCTTTACCTGTCGATCTATCGTGTGGAGATTGTAAGCCATGAGGTACTGCAGGAGAACGACCAGTAAGAGCTAATCCAACCGAACCTGGCCTTCTTAATTCTACTGGTGCTTCCTCGCCTTCCTGACCATCACTTGTTTTCTCTATATTACTGGATACCAAAGGTGATCTACAATAAATATAGCTTTTAGTTCATCTGAATATTTTCCCTCTTAAATAAAATTTATTTACCTTGGCAAATGATAAGATTGTCTCAAATATTGTTGATACATAACATGCTGAGGCGGCATATAATGTGCAGGAAGTAAATCGTGTGGTGGTCGCAATTTTACTGAACCAGGAGGGAAATGCGTCATTGCTTCACCCTAAAATAAAAATAAAAATTATTAATACAAGAAAAAAATATAATATGAAAGTAGAAATAACAACAATTAATATTTATTACAACACACACACAGAGCAATCTGAAAAACAAATCACCTGAGGTGATGGTGAATTTTGATGGGCCGGTGGCGGACTCCGGCTACGATTATAAACGCTTCTCTCTCCATGCTGCTTGTTAGTAAGAGATTCGTTAGTTCAAAGCTCAAAATCTCATAAGCAAAATTCCAATTACTTACCAAACTTGCTTCAAAAGCAGGCATGGGCAAACTAGTTTGCAGCACATGTCTAGGTTGGCCTTGCGGTGAAGATGTTGGATGTGGAACGATACCGCAACCAGCCATTGAAACTTCAACTTTGGGAGGTTCCATCGTACCTTTAGCACTAGCACTAGGAACTGATGCTGACCCCTGAACCAATCGTCCGGAACTAGCACCAACAATTGGTTGCTGGCCTACATGATGCGTTTGTTTCAATGGTGGACTAGCCACCGCACCCGTTAATATTTGGGTTTGCGGATGTAAACTATGAGATTTTACAACTTGTCCTTTAGCTACTGCAGGCTGCTGTTTGACGTGGGCCATCTGAGTGTTTACAATCTGTGGATTAGTATTTGACACTACTGGAACACTCAGATGAGCAGCTTTCGGAAGTGTGGGTTGTGTTTGTTTACTGATTGGTTGTGGTTGTTGTTTGCTGATTGGTTGTGGTTGTTTGCTGATTGGTGGTGGTTGTTTGCTGATTGGTGGTGGTTGTTTGCTGATTGGTGGTGGTTGTTTGCTGATTGGTGGTGGTTGTTTGCTGATTGCTGGTTGTATAATATGTTGTTGCTTAGGCTGATTGACATGAGCTATTACTTGATTTGGTGAAGGAGGTGGTGGTTGTTGCGACAATTTTATATTTGTAGGCAAAGTGTGAATTGTTTTAGGTACACTTGCTGGAATGTTCGGTCTTGGTGATATATGTGCAGGCGGTAGGTTTGGTGAAGACACATTTACACTCAAATGCTGATTTATAGGTGCATTCGATTTCACCACAAAAGTTGATTGAGAAACTGGTGGTACAACGGTAACCAATTTTTGAGCTTGCTGTTGTTGAGATACAACCACTCGTGCTGCTTGTGATGACAGTACATGCGCTTTCAAAGATTGTGGTTTATGTGGCTGCTGTATTACTGCTGATGAACTAGCAATTACAGTTTGTGGTGGCGCTTCTGTTATCTTTGAAGTTGGTAAAGGTTGCGTTGTTGCAGTTGCTATTGCTGTTGTTGGAATTGGTTTAACAGGTACATTATTTGTTGTTGCTGCAGTAGTTGTCGTTAATTTCACAGCTAGTACTTGATTACCTCCTCCAGCAACAGGAATGTAACGACCTTCTTCACATTCTCTCATAGGCATTAATACACCTGTAACAGGATCTATAAGCGTCATTGGTTCTTGGTGATTACTCATTTCCCCTTTGACCCGGCGCAAAACTGCAGCTTTCAAGCCTTCGTGAGGTTTTTCTCTCGCTGGTTCTAATTTTGGCTCTTCTACAACTTCTTTTGGAGGTTGTTTTACTTGAATAGGTGATTTTTCAACAACTTCTGGTGTTTCATTTTTCACAACACTTTCAGTCTTAAGAGCTTTTTCTTCTGAAGAATCATCTGTAGTTTCTGACGCTCGTCTGTCTTTCTTCTTTGCTCCACGTGGAGATTTTCTAGGAGTCTCTTGCACTGGCTTTACTGTTGTTTGTCTAGCTGATCGTCTTACTTGAGCTTGAGCTGCAGCTGATGATGAGCGTGTTACCATAGCTGTATTTCGTACTACATCTTCAATCGTATCATCAACAGTATTTCTTGAAACATCGCGCTCTTGTAAACGTCTTGATTTTCTTGTGTTTGTAGGCGATACAAAATCATCTTTAGGCTCATTTTTGGGTGGCACACTTTCTTTGGACACTTCTTTAACAATGGCTGTTTGTGTGTTTCCAATATTATTGTTTGGTACTGCAGGAGATTTAATTGTAAGTATCAGGCGCGGTCTATCTTTGTTTATGTTCTCATCCGAATCATCACGGAATTCGTACACATCTGATGCTTCCAGTTCTGATTTTAAGATTTTACGGTCATTTTTAGGCCGGCCTCCACGACCACCACGTTTGGCAGGTGGGGTGGAAACAGATGGTGCAACAACTGTCGTAGCAGTAGTTTCTTTAGCAATCTTAGCATGACGCGTCTGCACACCTCCACGAGCTCCACCGCGTGTCTTTCGACCGCGTGCTCTTCCACCACGTCGACCGCCACGAGTTATCACTTCTTTTTCATCTGCCGGTTCTGATTCTTCTTCTGTTACTTCGGTATTATCTGCAGACTTAATAAGGCTTTCAGGTTGAATTTCTTCAATTTTATTAGGTAACGATTCCACTTCATTAGGAACTTCAGGATGATGTTCTTGTTTTGTATCTGCATTTGATTTAATCTCTTGCTCATACCAATCGTCTTTACCAATTTCACTACTGCGGTCGGATAATTCATCAGCTGAGCAAAGAGCATCAACTTTTTTAATTACGGAATCAATGTTTACTTCTTTAGCAGACCAATAATCACTATCTTCTTTGGAGTCTAAACCATCATCTTTACTGACAAGATCTGCACTTAAACGTTCCTTACTAATATCAGATTCGATACTTTCAGTTTCTCCTTTATCATCTTCTAATCTTTCGGTTTTCTTGATAACTGAAGTCATTTCGTGCTCAGGTTTTATAATGCTATTATTCTCTTCAACTTTTGGTTCTTCTACTTTTACTTCTTGCTTAACTTTTGTTTCTACTTTTATTACTTCTGGCAATTTGGTTTCTAAAACTTCAACTTTAGCTTCATTCAGCTTCACCTCAGAGGTTTCAGACTCATCTTTCTTAAGGGCCAGATTCAACTCCTCAGTGACTTTAGCAACAGCTAATTGTTGTGGTTCTGGTGGTTGTTCCTTTTTGATACTAGTTTCTTCATTTTCTTTTGGTTTTTCACTAACCAACTCTACAACATTAGGAGTAGCGGTTTCTTTTTTAGGTTCTTCTTCTTGTTTGGTTTCTGTGACGACAGTAGCAATTAGTTTTGGTGGAGTAGGAGTAAATTGTTGAGGATAACTAGTGGTGGTTGGTTTGGCCACAGAATGTATGATTGTCGGTGGTGATACAATGGTTGAGGATAAGCTTACTAATTTAGGAGTTTCTTGTATAACTGGCATAAATGGTTTAATTTCAGAAGTAGAAGATGAAATGCTACTAAGCTTAGTGTCAGTAATGACTGATTGAACAGGCTGAGCTTGAGTCTGAGTTAATTGAGGTTGCGAACTTTGCGTTTGTGGAGGTTGTGATGGCATAGAATATGGTACCGAATATGAAGTAGGAACCAATTTTGGAGGTTCAGATGTTAATAAAGGTTTAGATATTTCTGAAACACTTTCTTTTGAAACAGCTTGTGCTATGTAAGAATTGTTGTTGGAATAAGCATAGCTACTAACAGGAGGTCCTTGTTTCACTACTGTTTGAGGTTGTATTCCTCTTGATAATTGCACATTCTGTACAATCATACGCGTTTGAGATTGTGGATTAACTAAAAATGGCGACACTTGACTAGTTTGATATAAAACTCTTGATTGTTCATGAGTTCTTTCAGCATTATTTGCAGAGTTATCGGTAGTTTGAGCAAGCTTTGGCTGTGGTAATGCCACAGTTGTTGGTTGAAATGGTTTGGCCATCATCACTGGTGTAATTGGTAAACGATTGAAAGAAACAGTTGTGCTGGGAACTTTTTGAGAAGGTTGTTTTTGTTGGCCTGAGGAACTGTACTGTAAGTGAACTGACATGTTGTATGGAAGAGAGACATGTGGCTTAGTATTTTGTGGAACTACTGGTGCAGGATGTGATTTTACAATATTTGTCTCCCCTTCCTGCTTTGGTGAAGCTGAGAGAGGCTGGAGAGAAGGTTGTTCGGTCACCTTCACTGCTACTGGTGTGCTGTATGAACGTGTGACATTTGTTGTTACAACCTTTGATTTGATTGGTGAGGATACAGTAATCTGCTTGATATTCCCAGAAGTTGAAGTTGTTGAAGATAAAGAAAAAGATTGAGTTGTTTCTGGTTTGGACATAGTAGTATCATTAATTGGCGTTTCTACTGCTGGCTTATTTTCTGTCCATGTTTGAGTAATTATAGATCTTGACTGATCGGTAACCGTTGGTAAAGTAGGAGGACAAGATTTTGGTGCTGCAGGTATATTTTCTACTATTCGTTTGTTATCAACAGGAAGTGTCAAAGGTGTAATTGGAGTCAAAGATGGTGGACTGCCTAGATTTGTTGCTTTTATAACAAGTGTAGTAGTTGTAGGCTTTGTAGCAGGTTCTTCAGGTCGGAAATAAGTAGGTTGAATATCTGGCGTCTTAGGTGGTTGAGATAATTCTACCGTGTCAGGTGTTCTTGGTGATTGGTCATACCTTAGGCTAGTATCTTCCTGCTCATCTGTATCTGTATCGATCTGTAACTCATGTTCACTTTGCGGTGTATCTGGTTTGATTTCTAAATCTCCAGAATTCAAACTTTGAACAGCTTGGCGCATTTCTTCAAGATCTTCAACAATGTTTTCTTCAGGAACAGTTGCATCTTGTTCGCTATTGACAATAGTTGACTGTTCATCACTGTAACAGCTAGAGTATTCATTTCCTCCGAAGCTTTCCCCTAATAGTGCTGCAACAGCATCTTCCGTTTCTTCCTGTGAAATAATAACGCGTGGTTTATCATCACTAATTTCGGATTTATCAACTTTTATTTCTTCTTTAATTTCAGTTGTTATTTCAGTTTTTGGTGTTTCAAAATCACAAATTGATTTAATTGCAGTTTCATGAACTTTCTCATCAATTTCTGTTCCAAACCCAGGGATAAACTTGTCTCGTTTCTTCTCTTTAGAAGATGTTGGTGTTTTCGCAACAGGACTTAGTAGAGGTTCTCGTGAACTGGGTGTAAGAGAATAATCAATAGAAGGAGTCTTATTTTGTGGAGGACTAGGAAGATCCATTAAATTAGGCAAACTTGGACTTTGTAGTGTTGATTTTTCACTTTCACTTTTTACAGTGACACTATCTGTCGAAGACAAGTCAAATTCTTTCTTAATTTCAGGAGATTTAAGTTTATTTTTATCATGATGATGGTGATGATGCTTGTGTTTCTCATCTTTACTTTTCTTCCTCTTCTTTTTCCTTTCTTTGCCTTCTTTTCTATCTGGTTCTACTTTAATTTCTTGTGATTCGTCTCCTTCAGTAAATCGGAATACATCTTCGCTTCTTTCAGTATCTTCAGTTTTAATAGTACTACTGCATTCGTCTAACATATCGTTGCTATCGTCTTTAATATTTGCTTCAAGTTGTTTCCCCAGATCTGCATAATCCATACTATTTTCATTAAATTCTTCTTCCCGCATTCGCTTTTCCTTCTCTCTACGTTTCTTTTCTTTCCTCTTTTTATGTTCCTCTTTACTGCGTTCCTTTTCCTCTGATTTATGTATTTCTTTCTCTATATGTGATATACTGTCTGAATCGCTAGCATAAACTTGCAGTTTTTCATCATCAAATCGATCCAAGAAGGCATTTTGCGAATGATCATTTCTATCTTGCTCTTTGCTACCGTTTTCTGAATCATCTGAGAAAGATCCAAAAATATTTTCCATCTTTCCATCACGCTTCGATTCTGATTTTCCAAGATCTGATTTAGATTTCTTTGATTTCTTCGATTTATCCTTATGTTTCTCCTCATCTTTGTTTTTATCTTTTTTCTTGTCCTTTTTACTGTGTTGTTTCTTCTTTTCAGGATTCTTTAACCTATCAATGCTTTCATCTTTTATTAACTCAACTGATAATTCCAATTTTGTATCTTCTTCACTGGTCACAGAATGCTTTTGTCGTTTCTGTTTCTTTTTATGTTTCTTACGTACTTCACTCTTTTCCTTCTTGTCTTCATGATTATCTTCGGCAGAAGAAACATCTCCGAATATACGAGTATCTTCTGATTTAATTTCAGGTAGAGGCGAATCACCAAATATTTGAGCATTAATTTGCTCAGTTGTTAATTCTTGATGTTTATTTTTCTTTTCTTTCTTAATATATTTAAGATCTTCATCTTTTATCCTCTTTCGTGGTTTTTCTTCTAAATCAAGGAATTTCTGGTCCATTTCCATATCTGAAGAGAATATCTCGTTTTTCAATTTATTTTGAACCTTTTTAAATTCATCTTCTGAAGTATCACTAGCAATCCGTTGTTTTGAATTGGAACTCTTTCTTTGAATAATTTTACTAATCACAGTTTCATCATCACTACTTTCCATATTTTCGGATTTAATTTGTCTCTTTTCGGAATCAGAGTCAGAGTAGATGTCTCGCTTCTTTCGATGTTTCGATCGACCACTACTATGCTCTTCATCATCAGAACTCATAATAAGCATTTTGGTGCCTCTACGACCTTTACTGCTATCACTTTTCGAAACACGTTCTCGTCTTTCATGTTCAGAATCGGAATCTTCATCCCATGACGTGGAACGTTTCTTTTCTTCTCGTTTCGCCCTACTTTGTTTTAGTTGATTGAATTTGGCTTTTAATTTTTCTTGACGTTTCTCTTCTTCTTGTTTCTGCATATTTTTACAACTTCTTGCTTTTACTTTATCATACATCGAGATATACGCAGGTTCATCATCCACGATGTCGAAAATCGAATGAGATTGCTTCTTAGGTTCCGCATCCGAATCGGTTGCGGCATCTGAACTGTTATGTGTAACTTTTCGTGTACGTTCTTTCTTAACTAATTTACGTTCTTCAGTTTTAATTTGAGCAGGATTTTCATCGCGACTTTTTCTTTCCGAAGAAGATCGCTTTTCTTTCTTTTTCTCTTCAATTTTTCTAGACTCTTCAGATGATTTACGATCTTCAGCTTCAATGGATTCTTGTTTTCTTTTCTCCTTTGCTTCTTTACGCTGCTTTTGTAGTTTTTCTGAATCTTCTGTCGACTGCAATTCTAATCTGGCTAAAAATTCTTTATCTATTGATAAGTCTTTTACGGGCGGTTTCGTAGAAGTCGGCGAATCTTTACTTTTCTCTTTGGATTTCTGCTTCTCTATCTTTTGTTTGTGTTTATGTTTTTCTTCTTTATCACGATCTTTTCTTTTATCCTCTGTAACTTCTTTAACGCTATTAAATTTTTCTTGCCGCATCTTTTCTTCTATGATCTTTGCTATATTATTTTTATGTTTACTCTTTAGTTTTTCTTCAGATCTGGTGTCTTTAGAATCACGCCTTTCTGAAAGTTTCCTGTGTTCTTGACTTAATTTTATCTTTTTAACTTCGTCTCCCATATCGAGAGAATCTTGCGAACTCATTCTACGTTTAGAACCTACATTTGCGGGTAGACTATTATTTCTTTCTTTTCGACGATTGAGATCTATTTTATTCTTATCTAATTCTATAGAAAAATGTCTACTTTCTATGCTTGGTTTATTATTTTCTTTAACCTCGTTGGCAATGTTGGAAATTTTGTCATGCATATTGTTTTCTCGGTTCTCTTTAGCACTCTCTTTTCTCTTCTCAGTTTCTCTTTCTATATGATGTTTACTCTTTTCTTCTTTTCTAAGTTCGTTGTTATGTCTTTCCCTATTTTCATGACTACTTTTACTTTCATGATTATTTCGAGATTCATGGGAATCCTTCTTAGATTCCTGGTTATCTTTTGACTTGTTTTCTTTGGTATTTTTGTCGCTTCGACTTGTTTCCGTGTTTTCTCTATGTTTAATTTCACCGTGGTTTTCTCGATGTCTAAAGTGTTCCTCTTTTCGTTTTTCGTGATTGTCTTCTTTATGCTTCCTCTCTTCTTCACGTTTACGCTCTCTTTCCGCTCGCTCTTGTTCTTCCTTTTCTCTCTTCTCCCTTTCTTCTCGTTCTTTCCTCTCTTTTTCCTCCCTTTCTCTCCTTTCTCTTCTCTCCCTTTCTATCCTTTCACGTTCTTCGCGTTCTTGTCTTTCCTTATCTTCTTTCTCTTTACGTTCTCTCTCTTCACGCTCTTTTTTAAGTTGTTCGCGTTCTATTCGTTCTTTTTCTAACCTCTCTTTTTCTAGCCTCTCTCTTTCCTTATCTAGTTTTTCCTTTTCTATTCTTTCCCTTTCTAATCGCTCCTTTTCTAAACGTTCTTTTTCTAATCTCTCTTTTTCTATCTTTTCGTGTTCTAACCGTTCTTTCTCTAACCGTTCGTTTTCTAGTCTTTGATGTTCTCTCTTCCACTCTTCATTTTTATCTTTTTCTTCTAACTTCCTTTCATTCGTATTAGTATCACAAATGTCAACCTGTTTATCACTTGTATCACCTCTCCGTCCACCACTCTCACTATTTCGTCTACTTTTAACTTCACCACGCGGAGACCCAGCACTACTCGTCGAGTCCCTTCTGTTCGTCACTTTGTCACTATGTTTGTCTGAAGATTTTGTTTCTCGCGCACTTTTAATTTTTATATTTACGTCCATAGGAGTAGAACTGTTGTTAGCACAATGCACTGTTGTGTCACTAGGATTTGCAGGAATGTTGACACCATTTTTACTAGCATTATTTGGCTCACTAATTTTCACTTGTGTCAAGTTCGATATCACCACACCACTAGTTACACTACGATTTACACCCACTTTACACAATGTTCTGTTATCACTATTAGAAGCTGTAACACACGGCTTGAGTCTATTATCGCCATGACTGCCCCTGGCTGTCGTACTTGGAGGTGGTGGTGGCGGTGGTGGTGGTGTCTGAAGCGGTGAAGGTGGAGTTGGTGCTGGTGCTGGTGATGCACTTACAACTGACTGAACGGGAGGATGACTGGGGAATGGATATTGTAGACCCTTTGCTGTTGGTATATTTGAACCTAGAGATAACATCATTTTAGTATCATTAGCCATTTCAAAAGGGTATTAAAATTGTAGAAGAGATACCCCAAGTCAAACCAGTTCTTTTAAAGCATTATTTATTTAGTACTAAGTATACTATAATAATCTATATTTGCTAGGGACTTGCTATAAAAAGTCATTTAGGTTAGAATTTAGGAAATTAAATTGAAAAAATTGAAATTTGTAAATTTATTTATTTTAGCTGTGGTAACTTTTTGCAGAAGTTGATTTGTCACTATACATCTCTTAATCGACTTTCAAGTATTTTAGGATGATGCACATTTTTTATTTGTGTTTAATTACTTAAGGCAATGTTTTGATATGCTTTTTATGTATACAATGAATGTTAAAATAGGACCAGTTATTTCATACTGTTACCTACACTTACAAAATATTCAAGTTTTCTTTTACAAAAATAAACCATAGAAGGTATCAGTATGAGTGGCAAATCCAACTACTACATATAAGTAATTATTTCTTATATTGAAATATTAATACCAACCTGATGATCTAGGAGAAAGCATCGTAGGAGTCTTTGGCAACTGTGTGCTACTAGCAGAAAGTACCTTAAGAACTGGTGGTGTAGGAGTTGAAGCTGTAACAGCTGTTTGGGTTGCTGCTGTTGGTGATTTGGAAAACAGACTAAAATCATATTTTTCGCCTACATTTTCCAGTCTTTTTGAATCTTCATCAAACACTGACGGTTTTGCTAATACAGACTTAACTATTTCAGACGGTTGCAATTCCTTAAGGTCAAGGTCTAACAATTTATAACTAAACCTAAACCGTTCAGAAGCAGTTGCATCTAATTTTGCCAACGCTTCACTTCCAGCAGCACTAACAGCTCTTGATCCAGACCACTTTTCATATTTTTCATCTAAAGATCTAATACGTTCATCAAGAGATGGACTAGGTGGAGTTATATCACTATCGCTGGAGTTTGAACTTAAAGATGGCGGTCTTGGTGGTGGCGATGCTGGTGGGGGTACTTGTGTTAAACTAGGAGTTACAGGATTAGAAATTCTCGGACTGGTCGCTGCTGGTGGTGGACTAGCTAATATGTTATCTTTTTGACCTTTGATTCCAGCAACCGATACACTTCCCTTTCCCATTACCTGAGCGGCAAATCGTGGAAGTGGCAAACTAAGTGGACCTTCTCGTTCCCGTGGTATTCGTCTTGGTTCTTGAGGGAGATTTTCCGGCCGCTCGTCGCATAACGGCGTACCAGGTCTAGAACTGCACACACTTTCCGAACCCGACAAGTCGTGATGTTGTAATCTCGAACTACTATCACTGCCGGCCGTTTTCCGACGTTTACACACCGCATGAGGCAAATATGATCCTCTTTCTACTCCAGCTTCCCGAACACTATGTTTACTATCTACGGAAGGTCTTCGAGAATGATGTTTCAGACTTCCATCAGATGTTCTCCTAACTTCCATTACTTTCCTATGATCGCGATTGGCTTCGATAATCACATCACTAGTAGTTGAGCCTTCCAATATATCTAATCTCATTCGTTTCTTTGGACTAACAAGTTCATCCCCGGAGCTTGGATAATCCTCCAATTGTTCCAAAAGGTGAAAACGCTCTTTTTGTAAATTTCGAATGTCAGGAGGAGCAAAAGATAAAGTTAAATGGTCGGTTCCATGTGGTAAAGGTCGCGTGTCTAAGGAATCCGCTTGTGATGGACTTTCACGATTGTAATTATATTCGTTCTCATAACCATCCTCGTGCGACGCTGCACTCCCTTGGCTGTATTCATCATAGCTTCTATACCTCCTTTCTCCATATTCTCCAGTTTGGTCATAATACTCAGCAAAACGTGCTAATCTTGATCTTGAACCACTCCCTCTAGGAGTGGCTGAGCCAGGGGTACTTGGAGAGTGAACAGTTGTTGTTGTATTGCACTGACCTGCTGTTACACTGGATCTACTACTATATGAAGCTGTACGCGGTCTCGAAGGCGTTTCATACCTCGAGAACCTATTTGCAGC
This sequence comes from Agrypnus murinus, assembly GCA_929113105.1. Lineage (NCBI taxonomy): Eukaryota > Metazoa > Arthropoda > Insecta > Coleoptera > Elateridae > Agrypnus > Agrypnus murinus. The sequence goes on from OV816025.1 coordinate 17,067,713, forward strand.
TGGAACCGTTGCATCGAAGGTTCTAGCTGTGGCATCTCTCCTCTCTTCAAAATTCGCTCTTTCCGCGGTGTGACCTTGTTTTTCTAAATGTTCATAAAAAGCTTCCTGGCACTCTCGACTCGCGAAATCTACCTGTATCTTACGTCCACGTAAACTAACACCACGCATCTTTAAAACGGCTGCTTGAGCGTTCATCACTTGATCGTAAAATATCAACGCTTGCCCTTTTTCGCGGTCTATCATCACTTGTGAAATGGGCCCGAAAGAATCGAACTGCAGCGTCAGGTACTTTTCGTTAACAGTATCCACTACACCATCCACCCACACACAGTTAGTTGGCATAGACTTCCCAAACCCCAGTTTAATACGATTATTACCTAAATGTTCGCCATCCATTGCACGGATGGCTTTCACCACACTAATAATGTCTGAGTACTGGCAAAATGCGTACGAACTCACAGCCCCTTGTTTCTTAATGTCAATTTCTATTATTTCCCCGAACTGGTCGAAGTGTTTCCTGAGATCAGATGCGGTAACATCTTTTTCTAAGTTACCGATGAACAGTGTGCGCGTCGCCTTCGGATGAAATTCGTCGATTTCAGCTTCGTACGGCCGCAATTCGTTGTCATCCACGTCGTACCCTTGGTAAGGCGCGACTTCGATCTTACACCCGAAAAAAAGTTTATCATAACTAACTTCCAGTGCTTTATCAACATCTTCAGGTTTCTTAAAACAAACAATTGCGTGCCTTTCGGAACCTTGGCCAACAATTTTCACCCACGTTACTTTACCGTGCTTTTTATATTCGTGAAAAAGTCCATCTTTTAACGACGTATCTGACGAACGCAAAGGAAGATTTCGAACGCAAATGGCCAACGGTCTCCTATCATCCGAATGAACTACGGGCTGATGGGATGGATTTGCCGGCGCCGCCACTCTTCGAGATTTTGGAGAACTAGTGGAACTCGACGCCTGCGAGGTGGTACTGCTTGAGGAACTACTACTACTTTGCGATCTTGATCTGGTTGGCGATCGACTCGAGGTACTACCAGAAGGGGATACTGATCTGCTTCCCGATCGCGATTTTGTTTTCTTTTTTGTACTTTGGGAATCCGATGATCTTCTATCGTTCGTATCAGAAGGCGTCGTTCCATACCCTGTTTCACTATTGTAACTCCTCGACGAATCGTATGACCAGGAACTATTGAGCGGTCGATGTCGATCGATAACATTATTGTAGGGACCATTTCGATAACCCCTATCCCTATTACGACCTCTGCTATCGTGATAGCTTGGACGACGGATGTAATCGCCTTCTGCTACGCGACTATTGTTCCTCTCATAAAATCTTTCATTAAAGTTCCCATGTTCATCTGTTGTTCTGTAAATAAAAAAACAGTATTAGTACTGTTGGTTGCTGCAAATGTAGGAAAAGTTAGTTGTATTAGTGTTTCATAATGATGGTCTTACATTAATTAGCCGGCAAATAATGTGAATTAGCATAAAAAGAAGCATTTGTTCACACTATTTATGACGAAACGATTTTTAATTTTCATAACTATTCGCTTATTAATATTGTTTTTGTAATGTCTAGTGATTTGTATCAAAAGATTTCAATTTTGCAATCGATGAGTCATGTAATAATAACTGTGAGGCAGCAGCACGTCGTCAATTACATAACAATAATTGCCACCACATAATTATGTATAACAATTAATATTTCGCATTAACACGCGAAACTATTGTTTTGTAAGGTTTGCAATCGCACAGTAAAGTTACCATAGCAATAAGCAATATCAACGCCAACTAGAATTTAATTGCAAATTAAGTTTTAAATGGACAAATGATAGTGCTATAGTCTGGACTATTAAAACCTGTATATGTATAAGGGTAGAGCCGTAATTGAAAATTAAAATATATCGCCATATTATCTGGTGTCCCCCCAGACAGGTTATTATAATCGAAACGCTTTTAACGGCTTTGTTTATTGTAAACACTAAACAGCGTTTATGGAAATTAGTCTGCCCATTTTTAGCCGTGCTGCATATCACTATTTGTTATCTTTTTTTTAAAGTATGATAGATAAATTGAAGTACTTGTTGTGAGCGACCAAAGTAATAAATAAACCTTTCAGATTATTCAGTACAGACTTTGTACCGCACCGACAGACGTGCGTTTCAAGCAATTCTTTTTAATGATGGATATAACTGAAGCCCCTGGTTTCAGAAGAAAAAAGAAGCCGATGTTATCATTTTACTTCGACACAAAATTCGTTATTAAAACAAACTAACACATTTTGGATAGTTGATCATCTTAAACTCAGATCAGATTTCACAGTGGAACAGCAGTGTGAGAACTTTTTTTATAGACACTACTACTATTAGAAATCCAGTATCTTCATCGTATCTTTACCATTTAAGAATCAACCAATAAATATCGGCTCCACAAACAAATTTTCACAAAAATCCGACTCGAAGGACCATTTTATACAACGTCGTATAAAACTTTTGATGAATCAAAGAAAATATGTTTTCCATAATTATAATGGATTTGTTTACATTATATGCAAAGTATCTTGTCGACAAAAGTGAATTGATAATTATTAACTGATAGGCAACCGAATATGAACTAACTTAAACATAAACGTGTTTGACTTTCGAACACTTGGCGTACATTTACTCATTTCCCTTGGTAAGCGATACCCCCCTGATTACTAAATAAACCTTTTGACTTTTATTTCTACGCCAAAAAGCTTAAAAATTCAATACCATTTGGAAAAAGTGCTTCAGAATCCTATAACACGTATTTTGATATTTATAATGAGATGACTTAAGATTATCTTTATTGTTATATAACTACAATAAAAGAATTAACATGAAGGCGTCATTATTAATTTTCTTGTATACGAGGATAAATTGAAAAGTCTCCGGCCTAGGCAATAAAACAAAAGAATATCAGGTTAACAAAAATTTTATTTTTCTACGTAGTCCCCATCGAGTTCAATGCACTTGGTCCACCTTTGTTCAAGTGCTCTTATACCGTCCCTATAAGCCTTTTCTTCTAACTTGTCAAAATAGGCGTTTGTGGCAGCAATCACTTCTTCATCGGACTCGTATTTCTTTCCAGCGTGAAATTTTTTTAGGTTTGGAAATAAATAAAAATCCGATGGGGCTAAGTCTGGTGAATAAGGGGCATGGGGTAACAATTCAAATTGCAATTCATTGATTTTTGCCATGGCAATTGCCGACTTGTGACAAGGTGCATTGTCCTGGTGAAACAGAATTTTTTTCTTTGCTAATCCAGGTCGTTTTTCTTCAATATATTTTTTTAATTCATCCAGTAAGGTAGCATAGTATACTCCGTTGATTGTTTTACCTTTTTGAAGATAATCAACGAAAAGTACTCCCTTGGCGTCCCAAAAGACTGAAGCCAAAACTTTTCCGGCTGACGGAACTGTTTTGGCTTTCTTCGGAGCAGGTTCTCCTTTGGCAGTCCACTGTTTTGATTGCTGCTTTGTTTCGGGTGTGTAGTGATGAATCCACGTCTCATTCATTGTTACAAACCGTCGCAGAAAGTCCACTGAATTTCGATTAAACAAGTCTAAACACTCACTTGAAACTGTTTTGCGAGTCAGCTTTTGTTCCACTGTGAGCAGCCGCGGCACCCAACGTGCCGATAACTTTCTCATTCCCAAAATTTCGGTTAGGATATGATATGTTCGTTCCGTTGAAATGCCCAGGGTATCTGCTATTTCAGCCAACTTCAATCGCCGATCATTCAACACAACTCTATGGACTTTTTCGACAATTTCCGTTGTGGTGGCAGTTTTCGGTCTTCCTGAACGCGGTGCGTCATCTGTGATTTTGCGACCCCGTTTAAAGTCCGCAACCCAGGTTTTAACTGTGCTATAGGAAGGAGAAGATTCGCCTAATGTCCCGTCTAGCTCAGCTTTGATTTCTTTTGGGGATAAACCCTTAATGTGAAAATATTTAATAACCGCACGAATTTCAGCTTTTTCCATTTTAACACCACACAAAACTTTATCGACTTTGACAACTTGCCAAACAATTATTGTTTGACAGAAATTTTTGTTATTTCACAGCCATACTGATAAATTATGAAAAAATAAAATGCCGTAAAAACATTGCAAAAATTTGTATCCCATATGGGTTAGGCCGGAGATTTATCAATTCATCCTCGTAGAAAAGTGTTTGATTTGGTGTGGGTAAGTTCGATCTGTGGGCTAACAACAAAGAAGACAGCAAAGTTACTCCTAGGAGAAACCATATCAAATTCAGAATTAAACAATAGAAAACTAAACACTGATAAAAAATATTACTTTTAAAACAAATGAAGATGGAAGACTTACGTTTTGTATATGGTTAGTTTCACTACTGCACTGGCGAGTAAAATGTACTTTTTATAGATAGTAGGGGTTGCGAAAGCCTCACTTAATCTAAGTATGATTTTTCTCAAGGTATATTTTTTTCTCAAAAAGATGTTCAAGCCTTTCGAGAAGACATGATTAAGTTTTTTTTTAGAAATCGGTCCGGGACTATAGATTAAGGAGGATATATCTATCTATTATTAACTAATACTTCTGAATCATTTTTGAAAGTTCTGTCCACCCAACCGATGTAGTCGATTTCTGGTATTGTGTTAAGTTTTTGGTTTTGAATCTTCATTCCAACAATGAGTTTTTAATTTTCCTTCTTCTTATGGAAACCGACCAAAAAAGTGGGAGGTTTTGCAAAAAATGGCACGAACGGAAAGTGACTGTCCTCTTATACTAGATATGAGCCTACCAAATGGTGGAATCATTCACATCTAAAATATTACCTACAGTCTAATGAGATCATCTTGCTCTTGGCAAACTAAATGTAAAAAACCGCTTCGGGATCGATCCATAAATAATGGAATTACTTACTATAGGACAGGATGCTGCCATATTGTCAGCCATTTTACTTTCTCAATTAGGTTTTTGGGTTTGCGTAGCTTCACATCATAGAATACTCAAAGAATAATAAGGGGTTTAGTATCATTGGAAGGAATTGTAAGAGTATAAGGAAATAATTCAGAAAATGTACTTCAAAATGACGAATGCAAATTTTATTTTGATCCTCGATCGACTTTATCATCTTCAGCATAGCTAACCCAATTTTGTAGATTACAACGTACATAAAAGGCCTTTATTGCATAGTTTAGTTTTGATTTTTTCTTTAAAATCGAATCTTTTATGATTCAAGCATTTCCAATGTCGATAAATGATAAAAAAACTTAATAGTATAAGATGCCTGACCACTTTAGAATTTTACAGATAATGTTAGCAGTTAGTGCGATAATTGCTTTGGGCTATAATTTATTATTACAGTTAGCAAGCATGATGAATTAAAACAAGATATTTCTACGACTTCCCATTAAGTTGATCAAAACCAAGAAGAATTATAGTAATTAAGATATAGACGATACAATATAGTCACGATATAGACATCAATAATAGCAAAAAGAATTTTAACCCAAGACAAAGAATGTCAATAAAAATAAATAATAAATGGAGAAAAAACGTTAAAGACATTTCCTTTAATGGATTAATCAGGAAACGTTCTAAACATTATAATAATGATGTAACAGGAAGATGGGTACGTAAACGTAATGACAAAAAGGATAAATATAAAGACATTTTTCATGGAAAGAGACCGACAGTAATAATACTTTTAAGAAATGGGCATTTTGAAACACAGGAAATGTATAATGGTTGATATGAAGACTATAAACATGTTCTTTTGCTTAAGTACTAGAACTGCTATAATTAAATTAATAAAATATAGTTATGTTACTTTCACTGTTCTTCTTTTGTTTTTTAGGTTAGCACGTTAGCAAGTTAAGTCTAAAAAGAGTAAATCATTTCCATTGTGTACCACCTTAAAGGCGGATGGATGACCATATACCTAAATTTCACCGACTTTTTAAATAACAAAAATTAAATCGAGACTTGCAATTTTAACCATGACTTAAAATAGGTTTTGACTCAACTATTTTTTTGATTTCTTTGAAATGAATATAAATAGATCTAATTAATAAGATATCCAAGCAGATCTCAATGGATAGTCAGAGGGACCAGTCCACTCAATGACAAATCGGATGCAAGGTGAAATGGACCAAATAAATCAGTTCTAGCTCTCCACTGAAAAAAATATAAAAACCCATTCAACGTCCTTATCGTTACTTGTTTTATCATATACGATTATTTGTGAGCTAACTACATATTTTTTGATTTCTTGAAGTTGGTCGTTTTACTTTTTGCACTAGCTGTAACTAGGGTTTTTTTTATTGAATGACCACTTACTGATCATAGGCATGAGACTTGCCTTTTTCACAGATTTGACTGAATAAACATCGATTCTGAATGACTTTCCGCTCGAATTAAAAGTTGCGTTCTTAAAACTTACGGTCCGAATCTATGACTCGGGAAATCTAGCACGGAATTTGCCCGAATCTATCTAGCATAGAATTTCTAGAGCAGCTCTGAGAAACTTGCAAATGGATGCGCGGTTTTCAACATCAAAAATTCAAAAATTCGTCATAAAAAATTGGAATATACCCAAAAATAGGCAAGCGCAATGGGCTCTTCGAATCTGTCAATTGCATTGAAACTACCCTTTCGAAGTTAATTGTTATTAGAATATTTAGAAAATTTGAAAAATAATTTTTCATCTCAAGATTTGTGCCGTATATGGGCTCTTCAATGCCCTTAATCGCGATTTTTAATCTGCGACCACCATAGCAAAACTACCCTCGAAAGCATATCAAATATCGTTAATATTGAGATTTCAGAATCTCTTATACGATAATTACAGACTATTTATGGACTCTACAACTCACATTTAGTTGCGCTTCTAATAGTAGAACCACCCTCAAAGACATATCAAAAATCGTTAATTTTTAAATACCTTAAAATTGTTTGCCCGATAATTAGAGGCTATTTATAGGTTTTACAACGGAACTGATCACGATTTTTAGAGGGAACTCCTATCAAAATTCGTTTATTCTGAGATATCTCACAATTGTTGTGCGATAATAAGAGGCTGTTTAAAGGCTTTACAACTGATCATAATTATTAGGCTGAACTCATAATCGCTAAGCCATCCTCGAAGGCATATCAAAAATCGTTAATTCTGAGATACAGCGAAATCTTTTTCGCGATAACTTCAATCATAGGCTCTAGAATTACGATTTCCAAGCAGAATTCTCAACAGAAAAACCACCTCGAAGATATATCACAAATTTTTAATTTTAAGATATCTCAAAATTAACGCTATTTCATGTCTTCGAGACCGTTTCTGTTATTAGGGGCACGCATCTTAAAAATCGCGATAGTTGGCCCGTGATAACTGATCATGGGAAGTATAGGGTCTATAGTAGAAATATATTGTCACGTTGTGTTCAGACTATTTTTTATTTTGAACTTATGAGGCTTAATAGACCACTGTGACTAAAAGGGTCATATTATGCAAAACTTTAGCGACTACGCCACTGACTACCTTGAAAGTTGTAGTATAGGCTAAAACGTAAAAATCTCCAAAACTATAAATAATTGCTTAGACTTCTTTTAGATATCGTCATAGTGTGAAGCACAGATCGTGGATGTGTACTAACGTTTTCCGTTTCCTTAACATAACATGAAAAAAATCCTTGATTCGTAAACTACTTTTGTATAAGAATTTAACCCCGCGGAGGCCTTGATAAACACCTGCCGTGCACATAAACCACATATCCAAATTCACATCCGGCAATCTGAAACTGTTAGGTTAGCCAGAGAGACCGGTCATAACGAATTCGAAAGCTCTCCGACAAGCAGTGTAGGTAAATTGTACAACCAAGCACCCCGTGGATTATCGGGAGGACTCACAATCCAACATCGTTCGTCACCTCCATGCGCTCGGAAAGGTCAATAGACGCTGTTGAGTGGTCACAGATGAATTGATGGCTGACTATGATCCTCTTACATGGCTGGGCCGTTATTGGGCCCCCATCCATAGACCCTTCCAAGGGGTGGGGCAAGAGGGGTCCTCTTTAAGTAAATGAACCAAACAATGACGCGTGCTGACCACGTGTAAAAGTACGAACATACGAAAGTAGTCTTTAAGAAGCCAGGGTCTTTTGGCCAGGGCTGTACGTTATCTTTTTATTTGTTTTTAAATCAAGTATACCGTGCTGATTTTATGCATCTCTGTTACTATGTATATCTGACAGTATGTTAATGTTAATGGTGTTTCTACTACTAATTTTAAAATGCACTATTTTTAACAAGTTTCAAATATTTTAGATTAACATCGGGTCATGCACTTTGACCAGCAAAAATAACAAAATTGTTGGCGTCCATGCCCCCATCCCTTAGTTTGAGGATGGATCGACAGATATCAAGACTGGACTACTACGCAGTAACTAGTTTAGTCGGCTACGTTAGACCGTGTCGCTAGGTAGCTGCCTGGTGTGGTCAAAACGAGGATCAGCTACTCTGGACTTTCTGGATAAACCCGGACGCTCAAGACTTCGACGGTCAGGCCTTAAGTGAGTTGGGATAAACAAGCGCGGAAAACCGGTACAACTAAACCGAATAACGCTATCTTGCGGGATTAACTTAACTTGACCTCCACGTGATACATGCCGGGTTTCTACTTTAGGTAGAGTCGAACGGAACGCTGTCAAAGACCCATCAGACCAATGAACAAACAAAACAACAAATTATAGGCTGGGGACACAAATCCTAGGCATATCTAAGACCAAGTCCAGTCCACACTTGCGACAGACTCGACTGGACAGTTGTATATGTATAATCCGCATGTTGGATTGGGGGTGAAAAGACTCCTTTAGGGAGATGGACCTCGACGGTTGAGCACGTTAATAGCTCCGATAGTAACCTGGAGAGCTAGTAGAGGGAAGCTTTCCTTTCTGAGTAGGAAACTCGTTCGTCAGTGAAAACTGGCAGTACTCAAATGAGTGACGCGTGAATCGTGCGTACCATAATTCCTCGTCCAAACGCGAACCGTGACATGAGTTAAGCTGAGAGGTAGGTATGTAACGTAGATCCGCAACACACAATTGTCTAATCTCAGAAAGGGTATAAATTTATGTACAATTGCTGGATAACCCCAGTGATGACCGTTTTATTCCGACTTATTTTGATGTCACTCAGGCTACCCCAAAGGATCGCAAAACGAAATAAGGGAAGATTCGAGCACAAGGTATTCTGTGTCTGGTAGAACTATGATTGCGTGGTGCACCAGGAATTTGTTCCAAATGGCGGTGGTATTACTACTCAATTAGTGCAAATGTACTTTGCTCTGTCCCACAAATACCATTAGAAGGGTGGGTACTACTGCAGCATGGCGACCCCCCTCCTCATTAAACACGTTCAACTACAAAGATCCAGAAGCTTAAGGATATCGAACTGCTAATTCACCCAGTGTACAGCTCAAACCTTGCACCCAGCAAACGGTTCATTGCTCTTTTATTCGAAGCTGAGGTGGAAGTCAATGTCCAGTCACTTTTTGCCTCCTAACAACCCAAAAAGTGTTGTGTGTCGGGATCCGTAGTCTAGTTGAACGTTGGTTGCAATATGGCCTTTGCTTTGACAATTTATGTTCACTGAGTTTTTTGTTTTAGCATTTAATTAGTAATTACTTGGCACCTATGTAGTTGTGTTAAATTTGTACCTATAGGGCTTTTTATAAAAAGTCTCTGGCGAAATTTAGGTACATTTACATAACCTGTATAAATGTCGATTTTTTTTGGATCATGGGTGTTTCAGAATCAGCGATGTTAGCACTTCAGAAGATTCACTCCTATGGAAGAGGTATTTTTGCATGTTACAACTTCTTCGCGATTTAGATGTAAAATTCTGCATATCATTCCTCCGTGAGTAGGTATCAAATTCAAAAGGAATATGGATTAAACAATCCTACTTATACAGTATTAGATACTACATATACACTTACTCATCTGAAGTCTATAGCACTCCATTTTGTCTAATCACATTTCCAATAATAACGTATTGATGGAAACATTGAACAGGGGTTCACCTTGACATTTTATCTTAAAACAAATAATAAACCAATCTCACTTTTCTGTGAAAATTCGTTAAAAATAAAAGTGAGTTTTTTGATCATCGAACAAGGACATCGTGTTGACACACAACAAGAATAACAACAACCAACACGATAATAATAATATTCTAAAATAAGCCAGGGTAATAAGTGAAAAGAAAAACCCATAATGGGAAAATAATCGTGCGAATGGTTAATTATTTTGCATATCAGCCGCTAATGAGTAGCTTAATCACCGAGATACGTCAGACACATCCAATGCTAATGACAACAACAATTGGCGTTTCTGTTGTATGTTTATGTATTATATTTATATGCAATGCTTTTCCTACGACCTATTTAAATAAGGCAAAGTCACACCTCTTGTACACACCTATAACCAAAGTACAATGCATTTTCGTTAAAAATTTATCTCAAGGCGCATACACCGTAGGCGGGGACATAAAACCACAGGAAAAAAAAGTGGTATTAGGATTAAGTAACAATAACTGTATACCCACAAAGAAACAAGAAACTACAAGAAGTATTTGGTGCAGCCCAGTTCTCTTTTTATTAATTTAGATTTTAGCAATTTTCGAAAGGAAAGTTCGAAAAGGTTGAATCGCAGCGAAAAAAAAGAAGAGATGATGATGATGATACACCAAACGCTTCTTCGTGACTTGTTAAACAGTTATTTTAGTTAACGGTTTGTAAATTAGAATAAATAATATAAAAGTACAACAAACAAGCAGATAAGATTTATATGTATTTGTATTACTGTTTGTATTCATGAGGTCACATCAAATATTTTAAGTGTTACAAAAATACAGTTTCATCTTTCGTATGCAATGGTTAAAAGTGACGTGGTGGAAGAAGCATTTGGTTCTTTTAACGGGATTCGCAAAGTGTAAATTTCATTTGGATAGCTACTAGTGTAATAAGAATTTATGGATCAGAAATGTACATTATGAATTATGACTAATCCAAAGTTGAAAATAAGATGAAATATTGCTCTGTCAGTATTCGACATACGACCACCCCTCGGATATATGAATTTTTGGAAAAAAAGCGTTTTTTGGACCCTGGTCCAGTGTGGGTATTTCTCCAATTTTTTTTATCTTAAAACTAAGGTTTTTCGCTTCAAAGGGATTCCTCAGAATCTCAAGCACTTGTCTGAACATCCCAATAAAATGAGCCCCTTCGCTTAGAAAATGATACAGGGTGTCCATTTAGTGTATAATTGCTCGATATCTCCTAAACTATTAAATATCACAAAAAACATATGGATAAAACAAAAAGAAACAAGGATACCTATTCTACCCAAACTTAATTCCCCTAGCGACGTTGCCAATTTATATTTTCTGAGTTTAATTTTTTGAGTTTTGTAAGGCCGTAAATAAGTCTCATCTTATTTAGTTTTGTAGTTTAGACATATTCTTTACAGGTAAGTGGATAGATCGAGAGGGACCCAACTAACACGACTTCGATAAATGTTAGTCAAACTCAAAATAGTATTACCGACCTTGAGATATACATAAATTGAAGAATTCTTTAAAGTTAGTTGTTTTATTTCTGCCCTTCTACATAAACTACAATTATTTGAATAGAGCTATTTTCTCCAATGTAATAAGTAAAGAATTCGTAATTTAGCAACGCCACACCTATGAAGAACATACTTTAGAATTGGTTACTACGTCTTAGTAGAAGGGTATTAAGTTTCGGTAAAACATACAGTGTGTTCCATTTGAAAATTTTACTTATATTTATTAAAATTTGAGCATCCTGTACATAAACAAATATTGGTAACATTTTAAGAGTGTTTGAAGGTCTCTAATACTACTTACTATGAATTCCAAACCTGGTTTTAAATTGTTTTTTAACATAATGCTAACAGCCAGGATCCGATGTGTTGTTTGGTCATTGACAGTCATGCTTGCAGTTAAATACTAGAAACATTTTGGTGCAGCCGATTTAGTGGTGTGTAATTGGTTAGAACTGCCTAAGATTCCTTAACTTAGTAAACCTGTAGAGTTATGACGGTGGAATGGCGTATGACATCCAATCAGAATAAAATCACATAGAAAAGTGACTGCATTCACAATAAACCAACAAGGTCCAGACTCTTCTGGGAAGCAATAGAACAGGCGTGGATAGAGGAGCAAACGTTCGTCCAGATAGGAACAGGTTGTTGTCCAGAATTCCAGGAACACTAGTTCCTCTACTTCTATCCTCGACACTAGTTCGGGATGAAATTGTTCATGCTGCATTCTCTGGAGAGGCGAAATCCAACCAACGTTGGATATTATTGCTCACGTTCCTTATCGCTCACTGATAAGGAATTGTGTGATTTGATTCTGAACTTGACAGTTGCGTATCACTGGTAGAAACACCAAAAGAAGTTGAACGTCGACGATCCTAACAACAATGTCAAGGAAGAGGACTACAAGGCTGCTTTTTCAGGACGTATTCGTATTATGCGCAATCATTAGCAAATATTCAGTCACTAGTGAACAATTCGGAAAAGACTACCCTACACGCCAGAAGAGCTTTAGGACTAATGGATTCCGAGAATCTTCCGAAGTAGCAGATTGAAGACAAAGGCCTAGACCATACTGCAAAAATTTACAGAATAGTTATTATTTACAAAACCAATTAAAGTAGGTCTAGACAAAGCTCAAATTCTTTATAATAGAAGATCATATCAGTTCTGAACGATGAGAAAATTACCTACATGTTATTTTCTTTTCTTTTTCGTTCTGTATCCTTCGGCCTAACTGATTCGCCCCTATAAAATGGATATACAATCATGTCAATTTAAAACAAAAGATAGAAGCACATGGTACTTAATTATTATATTGTACAAAAGGGCTAAACGGAAACTTACTAAAAGATGTTGGGAGAGTAAAAGGCCGGAGGTGAGCTTATATATGATTTTGCGTATATTCAAAAGATGTAGGTTAAATCTTTTCAATCAAAAGTTCAAAAATAATCTTAGGTAAATTTATTCCGCGAAATTTAAAGATTTCATCAAAATCTCAGTCAGTTATAGGCTACCGTAATATCTTCCTTCATGTGAATATTTTTCATAGCGTTCACATAATAGTCCAATGTGGTTCCTAGTAGTGATAGCAAAGGTCGCATGAGTACCTTATTACACCAATGTTAAATTATAGCAATTAGGGGAGAACAACATTTTACTATTCTGTATTCTTAAACCTACCGAAAAGTAGAGATATACAAAGTTAGTGCACCTGAAGAGCAAATTTCTTATAGTGTTTTGTCTGCACTTGCTCACCGGAAATTCTTTCTACCTGCCTAACGTTAATACGCGATTCAAAATTAGAATTCTGATAATTGTGTAAGCTGCAACACCCGCTGCTCGGACTTTTATAATAAATCCTATTCCAATCGCTTGCTCACTGTTGGTTTACCAAAAGCATTTTTTTGTGTACCAAGCTGTAAAAATTGCAACGCAGCTCTCCTAGTTGTAGTTTTCGTAACCTGAATCTTGTGTCAACAGTTTGCCTCAATAGTACCCACATTTTGCCTAGATTTGCGCACTAAAATTCTGTTTTAACCACTAAACTTAAAATCTTAATTCTAAACTGTAGTTTAGACAATGTGTTGCTCCCCCTCCCCAATTTCATTGCATTTTGCATTTTTCTAATAAAATCCGTCTTAATTGTTTGTTAGTATTTGGCTACCTAAAATTTGGTTTGTCGTTTAATGATGGACAAAACAAAAGGCAAACACAAATATGGGCACCCACTTGAAAAACGACATAGATACCATAATGATAACAATTGCACTTGGAGGTATTGTGCCGTAGAACTTCGACGAACGAAAACTTCATTTTTGTAGCCAAAATCAAATTTTGTCAACGTTAACTTTTAGTGGGCAAAACCAACAATTAGGAAATTCGGGGTCCACGGTAAAATCAAGTTGAGATGATCCAAAGCAAGGTGTACCAAAATCCAATTTTGACAACGTTTTAGGCAACTTTTAGTGGACAAAACCAAAAAATTCGGAAACCATAGGTCTGTTGTAAAAATCGCAGTCATGGGTGGTGTACACATTAAATTTATTCGGTTAAACAATGCTTGCAGTGAGCAAATCCCAGCAAAACATCTTAAAACTCGTATTTGGGTTGCAACTTCACAATTTTCTCGTAATTCGATTTTTTACATCTTGGTCCCATAATAATATAATTTTATTGAACAACCCTGTTGTCTCTAAATCTCGTTGAATTTGTAAAATTTATGGTAAACCATAGTACGACTAGATAAACTCAATCGTGTTTGCAAATTGGAGTCCATATGTGCATTTCTATGTTAGGTTGCGAAATTTCATGAAGAAGCTCAACAACACCGCTAGAAGGCGTCTTTGAAAGGCTGGTCCCCTGACAATGCACTTCTTGAAAGTCCATAAGCTCTGTAGCGTTTAAATAATGTCAGAATGTGGATCGAAATACCTGCCGTAAGACTTTTATATTGATTGCAGCATAACGCAAAAATGGAAACTGTAAACAATCTACAAAACTCAATCAATCATGCTATCCAATTATTCAAAATTTGATAATGATATCTCTTCCGATCTCTTTGACCACAACCTGTGCTTGGAATCTCTAGAGCATAATACTAAAAAGAATAGAATTTCATGACGTGGAGGAGGGTCTTAAATCGATCAGTAGAGGTAGTAGGCTTCGAAAGTAGTCTTTCTGCCTATCTGAAAAAATACAAGTGTGCTTCAACGGAATAACGAATCTTGATTTGAAGCTTCGAGTGGGAGATCTATGGCCTACTTTCAATGCAGATACGGTCACTTCTAGTTAAACTGCAGCTAATTGATATCAACGATATTAAAATATAAATAAATAAAAACTGTTAAGGCCAATAATGTTTAATTTGTAAACCGCCTCCTTATTGTCAACACAATCAAGGTTGAATGATTAAAAGTAAATAGTATTTATTATTAAAACAACAAAAACAGCGATAAGATACCTATTAAGGGGTGATAAGTTAGTAAAGCTTGATCTCTAACACCTGACTGATAAAAAAGGGTACTTGCAATTGATTTTATAGTTATTTTCTGACTTAAGAATTAAGTAAAACAACATAAACTCAAAATTCTAAGCATTACTAAACTAAGATTTGCACATGTGCAAAAATCATCGATGAAATCGATTCAGAATTTATAAGATTGGAGATTTTAATGCAAAAGCATGAACCACCACTTTTCTGACAAAAGAATATGCAGATTTGAAAAACGAATACATATTCGCCAAATTTAAAGCAAAAGTAATACCAAAGATATGTTGGTTGAATTGAAAGATCCTTATGCCTATAATATCCATTCCGATGCATTATTCCTGGCTTGCTTTTGGTTTTGTGTTAGCAGGTACTTTTCGAAGTCACGTTCACATGTATCCACTTCTACAAATCTTAGTCTTTCGAAACACGACCAAAACAAAAAAATTGGTAATTTCTTTTAGAAGAAACCATGATTCCGGAATGATTCATCCAAGCCTTCTCTTGATATTCAATGTCTTGATATGCTTGACCAAAACTCATTTGTGCCAAATTAAAAAGCAAAACCACGGCAAAGATGACATTCCTTGTCGTTTAGCCAAAAGTGTCCCCCGACTATATTATAGAATGAAAGGTTATTAGGCCAAATTACGACAAATATCTACATACATATTTTGGGAACATTACTACAGATACAGAATTCGGTAATGATGATACTAGAAAAAATAAGCAATTTCCCCTTTATCTCGGATATTGAGACCACAGTTATAAGGTTGTTAGGCACTTTTAGGGATCTTGATTAACTCCTAGAAAGTATGGGCAATAGATACATACGTGCATGATGCTGTTATTTGTGAAAATACACAAAATTCCGTCTAAATTTGAAATTTCCTAGATGGGACACATCAAGTGGGCCAACATATTTAGACCATCATTATAAATACTTCATCATATCCGGACAGAAACAAGTCTACATAAATCAACTTACCCATGACTATTTGTAAATCGGGTACTACCGGGGGAGGTAGAGTACGTAGAGTTCGTGTTCTGCGGTGAGGCAGCGGACGGAATGGCAGCAGGTTCGTAGTACTCCGTGGTCAGAGTTCTTTCATCAATTTTGTGTTCCGCGGTGTGCGCTTTTGACGCGCTTTTGATGTCCATAAATGCCACCGTGCACGCCGTCGTGTTCTCGCCCGTCTCTTCCTTGACGCTCCGTGGCAACAACTTGACACTTTGCACGCGGCCATATCTGCAACCAAGAAAGTAGATTTTTGAATAAATTTGCTCTAAACAACAGTAACGACTTTAGGAAACTTTCGAAAGATACATAAAGAGCGACATCATCAGACAACATCAAAAAGAAGAAAAAGCACAAATATGTACAAACAAGCTAGAAATTTTCCAAACGTCCTTTTATCCTTTGAATAAACGAGACTATATTATGTACGTGGTAGCGGTTTCTTGTTGCGATAACATCAAATGTCTTACGCGATCCTTTTGGGAAATGAGGGCATAAAAGAGTACGGTAACTGTATTTTGAAAGAGTCATAAAATGGATAGCTAACATTTCTTTCTATTGAACATAAAAAGTTTAGTCCGTTTATGAGACAAACAAAATAGAAAAAACATTTTCTGCTGTGCGTACTTATGGAAGGCGATTAAAAAGGTATCTTATGGATGGAGGGGATGTATAATAGGGCCATAAGAGAAATTTCTTCATTCCCAAGACGGTTACGTAAAAAATGTAATTATTCTGAGTTCTGGTGCAAAACGCACATAATAAAAAAACCGATGAATAAAAAACAATGAGGGGTAAAAATAGTTACCAACACCAACTATAATTTTGATGATCTCATTAAACATCACGTGAAAATAGGCTTACATTTGGGAATACTAAAATTTGCACCTTCCTGGAGTTACATGGTTGTAGCAAAACAAAGTTGAACCTCGATTTATGCACGAACCAGTGCTCGACAGACGTGATCCGAATTTGTGCCATAATGAAACGGACTAAAGTAGGATGGATGAATATTTTGTTTCTCCCACTGATATTACAAGTGGCGGAACGTTTCGTAAACATCTGTGGTAGGATCGTTGAGCTGGCGAAGTTTACTGGTAGGGAAGCCGATATCATAAGGACCGATGCGCATGTGTACAGACCTCGTATAAAACAGAAATTCCACGTAAGTAAGTTCCTATTTCCACGGCACTCGTCATTTGGATTACGAACACCAACGTCGTCGCTAGATTTATTTCTTTGAAATAATACAAATTCTAGGCGAAAAAAGTGAAAAGTGTCTTTGTGTTGAGCATGCCTGCTATGGTTTAAGAACTCATATAATCATATTGTTTATTTTGTTCAATAAAGACTATAAAGCAAGGGATTTGGGCTGATTTTTACGTTTTTGGGCGTATAGGGTGTGGCTTGGTTGAAGGCACAAATTTGTGTTTTTATAAACTTGTAATTAAGATGAAAACGTCTGATAAAAATAGTATTTATAAAACTAATGAAAGGGGAAATGCGAGTAGAAGCATAAATCGATATGTTTTTCCGTGTGCGTGCTGCGCTTTTACCAAACAGAGAGAAGCCAAAAACGCAGTGTGCTGAGCAAAAAATAATACTGCCGATTCAGCCACTGAAGTGGATTATTAAAGAGGACAAAAATGATGTTCAGT
The DNA here is from genome assembly GCA_929113105.1 of Agrypnus murinus. Taxonomy (NCBI): domain Eukaryota; kingdom Metazoa; phylum Arthropoda; class Insecta; order Coleoptera; family Elateridae; genus Agrypnus; species Agrypnus murinus. The sequence goes on from OV816025.1 coordinate 17,085,501, forward strand.
AAGTCTAAATAAGCTTTACAATTACCCTTACTAACGAAAACACCCCGAGCTACGGATTAATGCGGACAGGCCCACTGCTAGTAGGAACAACGCATTGCGTCAGATCGATTTTGCTGGGCCCGCTGCGTAGTACGACAATCGAGCTTCCAGAGCCCCACTTTCCCCACTCCCCGTTCACCTCCCCGCGACGTTGCCATACAAATGCACACTCTAGCTTTCCAATGCTACCATTGTTTGATGTGATTGCCCAGCTTCGTATACGACTTGGTAAACTTGAACTCGCGTACAGTATATACGTGGTCCGCTGCGTGTATAATAGGACAGTCAACGTAAAGGTGTACCACGTTGTCGCTTTTTTAGGACACGCAGACAATTCGCTTGGTTGGTTGGTTGCTTTTGCCTCCTATGTAGTTGCAGTTTTTTTTACTAAATACAAAATGTTTGATGAAAAAGCAATTTTTTAACGTTCGTATTGTGTTCTGCACGGACTACTCCGACGCAAGTTCATCGGAGAGGAATGAAAACGTCAGACTTTTTTGACCTAAAAAAGAATAGCTTATCTGAAACTGCAATTTGACTAATTATAAAAGCAGATAGATCTTTGCGGGATTTTATAAAATAATCTAGAGCTTATTTTTTTGTATAATAACGAAGATGTGGCAACCTTGTAAAAATTTCTGTTACGACGCAAAAAGTTATTATGTAAAACTGGGCCTAAATATCGGGGCGTTTGTTTTTGTATTGTAGAATTTCATCTTCTGCATTTTACATTTTGTGTTGTGATCTCCCAATCCCCTTTTTTGCTAAAAGTAGGTTTATTTAGATGATTAATTGCTTTTATTAATATATATTGTAATGCTTCGCCCTATTCAACTAAATTGCAATTAGTTAATAAATTCGAAAGTTAACAACAATCGAGGATAATTTTATATATGATTACCGTTTCTTTTAAACAATCAAAACTATCTACCGCAGTGATCAAAACTGTCTTCAAAGAAACTGGACTCATATTACTACATCTTATAACTGGGTATTCCACTTAGACAGGGCAAGCAAAGGTTCAAACAAGCTTTGGAGGTTACAAGAGGCAACCGTGCTTACTAAGCAACTGGGCGTTTGTGCAACGTTGCCTAAAGTCACACTGACGTCACTATACTCTTGTTGATTTATAATGAGAAACAACGAAACCTGCTTGGCGTTAGAGGTGGGCACCTACTAGTATTAATAATTTTTAGAATTTAGCGGAAATTCTAATAGGGTTACTAACCATTAATTAAGCGTAACTACGAAATCTTACTATGAATGATCCATAGCAAATCAATAATTTAGGAACCTCTAATCGCTTCATTAGCAATTATTTAAAAGAGTTGTGCCTAGGTTTATAGCAAAACAAAAACTAGTTTGGAATAATTAGGAAAAAGTGTAGTACAAAAGTAGATGATTATCATTATTGTTTTTCATCCGGGTTCATCGGATTTGTTGGAGCCGCGCCCAACTCTATTCCGCGTCCTTAGAGCAGTTAAGAGATAAAAACAGGCCCCCAATGAGAAGGCGAGGATTTGTTTAGCCAACTCGACGCAAAAACAAGCCAGGAAACGAGCTATTCCAATGCTAAATTACAAAATTATGCGGCATACAGCTAGGCTACGCATATATTTGAAATTACAGGCATTAATATCTTTTCTGCTCCTCCAGCCACGACGCAAACATAAATCATCAAAACACGTGCAGCTACGACAAGACTAATTCATACGTGGAAAATTATTATTTTTACTTTAATTTTAACTTTATTATCTATCACAGGAGGAGGATAATTTTCTGAAACGAGTGGGAGGGATGCTATGGAGATTCTTCCAAAAAACCTCCCCTTATTGATTTGTTGGTAGTTATAGTATACGGACATTTCCTATCGTACATCAAACGAGGAAATGACCCGAATTTTTGGCAATAATTACTAAGATGATAAAATCTGACCAACTTTTTTTTGCATTTGTTTCCAAAACATTAATTCGGCAAAATTTCCTTCTGGGAAACATTCTTTAATAAACCCGACTGACGTCAAGATTAGCAAAAAATAGAAAAGCAAATGGTCAATCATTAGTAATGACTACAGACTGACAAACCAGTTCGGATTATATAAAAATATCGAAAAACTCGTTTTGGCATTAAAAATAATTTTTGATTATTCTAAGTTTTGAACGACTTCACCAGAGCGCAACTGCACAATAGTCATTATTTATTGTCTCTAAAAAACTTAAAACTAAACAAAACGTGTGTAGGAGAGAGGAGACACTTTTAAAAACAAAGTGGTTACCTATACCTACCTAAGAGAAATTTTCTTAAACCAACGTTAAAATATTCAAATCGCAAGGTCAAAAAATGAATAAATAACAATCCCATGCTTCTCAGGCCCGTAGGTGTATTTTCAAAGACTCCTATTCGAATAGCGCAAGGAGGTACAAAGTTCCAAGGATTTCATATGAGTTGCTTGGGTGAACGGACGGTTTGTATGTGTGTGAGTGTAACGTTGTTTTTTCCATGGCGCTTTCGATACTTTTCTAATATAACTTGCTAATAGCTGTTGACTCATTTGTACTAACTATATTAAAAACATTACTCAGCCATCTCATAGATTATTTATAATTATAACAGTTTCCCAAATAGTATTCTCATAGTGAAATGTCTGGAAAGCATTTTGGGCATTCGATGACATTAGACAATAATTATACTAAGTGATAACTGAATAATAATAACTAACCTTTCTGCCCCTTTCCATGCATATATTTTTTCGTAATAACAAGCCATAATGATAATAAACAAAATGTTTTCGTAATTACTATCGCGTGTTAATTGATAAAATGGTGATTATAGATTTAAAGTGCAAAAAATGTGAGTTTGATTGTGTACAATCGTAAGATATAGATAGACTCTTGTGAACGGTTTTATTAGAATGGATGTCCACGATATAGATGCGTGACATTTTTAAATTAAGCGAATTTAATATATTTTATGCAAATAGGTTTCAGTAGGCTTAATTTAAACAAATACGGCACGCATTCGGCGAAATCTAGAAAGTTGGAGAGTTTATAGTATATTGATGAAACTTAATAATAATCTGATGCCCACACTATCATTCTCTTCAGAGAGCAAAACATAAAATTGCATTCTCTAATCTGCTTTGCCTGCAAATAACCAACCGCGGATTATATTATTTATTTCCAATAATATTCTGATTTATTTTGTATTGCTTAGCTATCTTGAAATTTGCAATGGCACAGTCATGTTGAAACCTTAGTAAGAAAATTCTAAAGTTAGTTATTACTTTCAAAGATAATTTTCTATTTGCAACCCTTTCGGTTAATCTTACGCAGAGATTAATTATCACCGATATGTTTGTTAAATAATCGCATCCATAGCAATTAGACCATTGCTAAAGCTAACTTAAGATTAACCATATTAGTATTTGAGGGCGTTCGCCAAAAATCATATTTCATCGACATTCATTCTTAATTATTTTGGTAATCTTCCTTATTTTCTGTCATAATCCGAATTTTATATTTCACATTAAGAGGTTCTTGCCGATGGGAAACTGCATGCCACCAGGTAACTGTGTTCAGCAAGCTATTCGAACCTCCCTATGACTGAGACTGCAGACTGAGTGATCTGAAGAAGCTCTAGAACCTTTACACTTAAGGGATATTGAAGCAAAAACATAGCCTCTCACTCTCAAGACAACTTCACCTCATCGAGGTACATACCGGGAATCTAGAGCACCCAGGCCCTATAACTGGGAGATCAGGATGGCAAAACCTTTAAAAAAACCAAATCCCGCCACAGTTGAGGTTGGATTCGATCGGGCAGTGATCCCCAACTTGAAAGAGTTTGGGAAAAGTCATCCGCTGGACGAGGGGCCATCTCCTAGGAGAAGGCGCTGACGGGTGAGCGCGTATCGAGCGTAAGTTAATAAAGGATGGATCCCACCAGTGAGTTACTGGTAGCACTGTTTTTGTCGATTTGAGAGCTTATGCGCGAAAATTAGGCGTATTCCAATTCGTGTCCCCAATAAGCCTTGTAGTGATTAGGTATCTAGGTGCGCCACGTAAAAATAACGCTGTCCCCTGCCTGTTGACACAAGTTCACAGTGATGGTTAACTCGTAAAAACATTAAGAGATGTCAGTAATCATTTTGCCTTGTGGTAGTTCGTCTGTACACCGCACTATTTAGTTTTTGTTTTTTGGTGTCACTTAAAGCAGGAACTTCTTGACTTCCTTTTTAGATTGTTAAGACTTATATTTATTGCTTTGTAGGTGCTTCACAGGATCTTTTGTGCTTTGTGTGTTTTGTTCTTTGCTTCAGATAGTTTAGGCCAAGCTAGTCCAAAGTCATGATGACTGCAGCTACTTCTGCAAACCGAAAAAAAGCCAAATCCTATTGGAATTGTCCATGATTGGGACACTCAGTTATGTTATCGGTGCAGTAGACATAGGTTTACGTCTAATTGAATTCGGAAACTGGGTTCGGAGAAACTGAAAGGTCGCTAGATTCTCTCCGCATCTTCACAAGCGACCGCTCAACATATCACAATGGATATTTAAAAGTTTCTATTTTTGGGTATAAATTTCTAGGTCTTATGGGTTCAACAGCCTCTCGAATTATTGCAGTGAACTTCATAAAATAATTATTTGTACTGTATCCAATGGATAAACAGACCTCCAGCTGTGGTTCTTATTTCAACTCCCATCTGATTGGAGAACAAGAGTCACCTGGATGATATACTATTAGTTGTTCCTGATAATCCCCACACGTTGATTTTAAAAATCAATTTTTGAGTTGTTATGGGTATTATCCCTGAATTAAAAAACAGTATTTGGCAGTTTGTTTCGAAAGAGCCATCACCGAATATCTGCAAAATGAAAAAACTTCTTGAAGAAGAAGAAGCTTCAACTTATAAAATCTACTCAATCTCAAGGTATCGCAATGAATTTCTCAGCCTTCGTCGAACCCTACGATCCGTTTGAGTTAGCCGTGGTACCATAGTTTATCCACCTTCCCATCCGGACTATTGCATCATTGGTCGTTCCAGATTTTAAGCCAAACTGCTTCACATTTCGGGTGATATTTCTATCATTTAATAGATACGCCACTTTTCGACTTTGGATCTCTTTTGGAAACATTGGGAAATGCAATGTAATACAATTCAAAATATCCTTTTTGTACCAAAAAAGAAGCTAAACTATGATCTAAGTCATTGTGGACGTCTTTACGAAATCTCCACTAGAATGTTCATTAGTTCGATAACATATTTTTTACGGGTTAATAAGATGCATCTATATTATAAAAATCCAATTTTGTTATATTCCAGATAGGCCAGTAAAATTAGACCCAATAAGGACCGTTGGTGGAAATACATGTTGGAAAGCGGGAGATCGTTTCGATCGCTTCGTTTGACGTCAAATATAAGTATCCTAGGTTTGCACGGTCCCTTGACTCGAGCTTACCTGAGGGCATCAAAAGAACCACGAAATCTTCGGCCCTTTTTTAGTTTTCCGCTTATAACTCCAAAGCGGTGCTTTCCAACGAAAACTTCACTATTACAAGAATTAAAGAGCATTAAATTCTGCGTCCGATAAGTATGCAACACTTAAAATTCGGTTCAGTGGTATGGTCGAAATCGACGGTCGAGTAACGACAATTTTACAAATTTTCGATTTTTCGTCAGACCGGACGCCCAGAGGCTTTCCGTATAAAAAGACCCGTTGGACTCATTCTGATTGTTAATATAAGTCGAGAAATATCTAAGCTTTGATATTACAGAGGTTGCCGGATTAAATTAATGGCCATTTTTTGTCATCCCCCATCATAGCTATTGGGATAAATCCATATGAAGTAGTGCGGTACTGGTCGTTCGATCATTTCGAAAAAAGATAATTTTTTGTATGTTATCACCCCTAAGTATTGTTAGATCAAAACCACTGTCATTTTATTTTTATTCCATTTGATTGAAATATGGCAGCCACGTGGTGGACGACGTTGCTTGCAGTGTTTGATGTAAACGTAAATCTTGATATCTCAAGAACGGTTGATCCTAGAGACCTGCGGTAAAAATGATTGTATTGCTCACATGTCGGACTACATTTTTTAATCTAAACATAATATTGATATGACGTATCATAACGAGAACTTTAAAGCCCATAAATACCAAAATAGTAAAATTTCACATTTAAAATATTTTATACATAAACTACCTCTAACCGTGTACGTTTAAATAGAAAATCCGCCCTAAGACTTCATTTTTATCTGGATATATGAAATATGCCCACATAACAGCGAAAATCTTTGTAAAAACTTTAATCTTCGGGATTAAATCACACCCATAAGTAAGCGTCCTACAAAAATTATGTTTAGATTGAGAAAAAATGTAGTCCGACATGTGAGCAATACAATCATTCTTACCGCAGGTCTCTAGGATCAACCGTTCTTGAGATATCAAGATTTACGTTTACATCAAAAAACTGCAAGAAACGTTGTGAATCACGAAACAAATATGGCTGCCATATTTCAATCAAATGGAATAAAAATAAAATGACAGTGGTTTTGATCTACCAATAGTTAGGGGTGATAACACACAAAAAATTATCTTTTTTCGAAATGATCGAGCGACCAGTACTGCACTACTTCATATGGATTGATCCTAATTGCGATGATGGGGGATGACAAAAAAATGGCCATTAATTTAATCCAGCAACCTCTATAATATTAAAGCTTAGATATTTCTCGACTTATATTAATAATCAGAAGCAGTCCAACGGATTTTTTTATACGGAAAGCCTCTGGGCGTCCGGTCTGACGAAAAATCAAAAATTTGTAATATTGTCGATTTCGACCATACCACTGGACCGAATTTAAAGTGTTGGATACTCATCCGACGCAGAATTTAATGGTCTTTAATTCGTGTAATGGTGAAGTTTTCGTTGGAAAGCACCGCTTTGGAGTTATAAGCGAAAAACTAAAAACGGTCCGAAGTATTTGACGTCAAACGAAGCGATCGAAACGATCTCCCGCTTTCCAACATTTATTTCCACCAACGGTTTCTATTTTACTGGTCTAAGACATAATTGCTGATTTTTAGAGGACAAAATTAAAAGCTAGAAACATACAAGTACCCAAAAATTTAAAAAAAAAACAATTCTACCCTTGTACCTAACACATCTTAGGTTGGCATGAATATTAATGGCTTATATGGAAATGGCTTATAGAGAAATTCTATAAAAATATTTTTCACGTAGGCTGCGAGTTTTTGAATTCTGTGGGGGCGGGACAAAAAACGCGTCATAGGCAAAATTATTTATATTTCTCAAGATAACACCACCTTGACTTAGAAGTTCAGACCGTGCTAGCGCGTTTTCGGTGCTGGGCCACAGAGTGCTTCCGAAACAAATGAATTATTACAAAAAAACCACATTGCAAATTACTTTTACATAAAACTAAAAAGTGTTATCAATATATAATATTATTGTGTAAAATCGAAATTTTATGCGCAACATGGTAACAAGATGAGTGCAGAATTAGAAGAAATCATTCGAGAGGTGCAGCCCCTCTTGATAATGTTTAGGGGAGGTCCGAGCCCTCCATAGTCAGCACCTATGATTTCTGACCTAGTAATAACAGCTGTATTGTTTCCGACAAAAGATTGTTTTAACTTCAAAAAAGAAGCATCCCATTGAGGAAAATTAATGACAGCTCATTTTGAAGATCTCGATAAGCTGAATCATATGATCCCATACATAAAAAAATCATCTACGACGATGAGTGCGAAGTCTTAATAAAAGGTGAATTTTACTGAACTCTACGGGAACTTTAAGCCCAGAGGCGAGATATTCAAAATGAGCTATCAGCAATAATTCTCTCGATAGATCTTGGATCCCCATTTTGTGAAAGTTGTTCAGTTGCATGCTACGTTTTTGCGAAAGTGTTCAGAATTCTAGAAGTTGTACATTTGTAAACTATTGAAGAGCATGCTATTCTATATATCTGACTATATTGCTTGACGGTAAGCAATAAAACGTAAGCCTAAAACTTCTCAGATTCCAACGAGTCATCCGTTAAATAACATTAAAATAAGCTCACATTCAACTTTCTGGATTTCTGCTTTAAAATGCTGTTCAATATTTTGCAAGTTTCAAACGGTACGTCTTTCTCAGTTTTAGTTCAGCTTACTTATTCTAAAACAAGGATGCCAATTACCCCATGCAGGGCAATTGAAACATTTTTGGGGAACATTCGTCAAAATGGTTTCCCCCAGTTAAGATGGGTTATTTTTATGTTGTACTATCCTTTTATACTTTGTAGTAACAATTATTGTAGTAATTAAAAGAATTTCAATTACATAACTTTAATACACAACAGGCTTCCAAAAAGTCAGTTTTTATACCAATTATCCCCGTTTACCATAATTTGTTTTGCCCAAAGCAAGTATTTCAATGCAATTATAGCAAGTTTCGATGGAGGAAATATTTCACTTTTTTTGGGGCAAAGAACTTTGGTCAAATATATTTCATCGAAGTTAGAATCTAGAGGTATCAGCTTCACTGATTTGTTTAACTTTAGATGTAAGAAGACTTTGGCCATCAAAAACTTTTGTAGATTTGTAGATAAGTTTGTCTCAATTAGACATCCAGTTTCGTCTTGTAAGGTGTTGCCGCAACAATGTTTGCAAAACGTTGGAGTAAAATTCTCAAAATACTTAATTTGACTACACTGTTTGTTTTCACATAGTAAAACAATGCTGTTTTCGATCATTCTGTTTTATATGCAAAAATGGTTTGTTAAAGCAATTTTTTCACAAGAATATTTTTGGATCAGAGACTTAATTGAATGTTATTCTCATTTTCTGATTTTATGTCTTTTATTTATTCAAAGACAATTTTCTACTGGTGGTTAAATAGTCAAGGCCAAATAGATTGCTGCGATAACCCAAATTTCAAGTCTTAAACCTAGATGTCATTATTAAGCTACCTAATTATATGTTTCGAATTGCTTTTCCAAGCAGCAAACATCTTGGCAATTGAAATGTAATATCTAATTTTGCAAAACTGCGCAGTTGAGGGCCCTTTTAATAAAATATTGGTCAGTACCCAAAAACTCCAAAGATTCTTGGTCAAAGGTAGAGACAACAAATAATGCGCTAAAGGCCATAACATAGAACATCTCTGGCGCGATAACGTGAGGCACGAAGATTAATTATACTTCTGTTAAATCCGATTTAAGTCTGTTCTGATTTTGTATGTTTATTCATTATTATTTACTATTATTGCGATAGCATTACAACAGTATACTGCAAATTAAAAAATTGATTCGATTCATATCCAAAAGTTAAAGCTGATGAGTTTATTGACTCTATAGGCTCTCTAGTAAGAATGAAGCCTCATTCAAATAGTTTAATAATAGCCCAATTTTTTATACAAATCTCTTCATAACTATTTGTGATTTATGTTCAAGCTTTCTAGATTCATCTTTATATTTTAATCTATCGAACGTGGGTACAGCCACTAACTCCTGATTGAGATAAGCAATATAATAAAATAAATAATTACTAGGAAAACAAACCCCGTTAAACATGAAGGTCAAAAGACTATTTATTCAAGGACTTGCTTATGTATACAAGGTGCGACTACAATTGGGTTGACGTTGGGGTTTCATTAGAGATAGTGGAACAGTTGCCAAAAATTTGACAATATAATTTTAGAATTTTAACATTTACATTAATACCCCTTATAAACAATATCCAATGTTCTGGTTCAGTGGGAAATTATTTCAATTTTTATAACTTCGAAACAGCGAGTTTTTATAACTAACCATGTCAAAAAAACGGGCTGAGCTAAATATAGACCTACTTTATCCAAGGTTTGTCCCTGTGCCTTATTAATGATCGTAGAAAAAACAATACGTATAGGAAATTTTCTTCTAAAAGAGAAGGGCAAAGTAGTATCTGATGGCAGACCAATGCGTGGTAAGAGCACTTTTTGGATGTCAGATTGATTGTTAAACAGCAAGAGTTGTAATGTTCGAAGTCCCAGTTATCCGAAAATCGTAAACTACATATTTAAGTGCCATTACCGAATGTTACAAAATTACGTAAATTTTCAGAAAAAACTCCGAAATTGACGATTAGAAAACTTTCGATGTTGCTGCGATCTCTACATTGCCTGTATATTCACTATCATTAAACATAAAATTTGTATAATTCAAAGAATTTTCTACAGGTAAGTAGGACCCTCTACAATAACGTTGAGTATTCTTCCCAATTACGTATCATCTATTCACGACAATTTGAGATCTGATTTCATTAAAGAATGTTTATTTATTATACAGGGTGATTCAAAATTGTTTCTTAAGAGCGTATTCCTCTCATTAAAATAAGAAAAAAGTGTATGATTAACATCGGTCCGGAAATGCCTCTTTATACAGGGTGTTAAAAATCGCAACAAAATAGTTATTTCATTAAATTACTCATCGGAACTGATTGCGAGTAAGTTCTGAAAATTACGTAATATTTTTGTATGTCTATGTATCATAACATGGACGAGAGCAAGCAGATTTACCTCCACCACTGGTGTAAAAACAAGAGTGTATGTAAGGTAAGTGTATTTTTAATAAATGTTTAAATTGCCCAACTACATTGCCATTTAAAAAGACCTCTTGGGTTTTTTCTATCGTTAACCGTTTGCGTGTTAAAGTCGCTAAAAAACGAAGAACGTGACCAAACAAGTCAAAAAGTTCATAATTAGAAGACGAACGAGCAACTTTAAATATAAGTAATTAAAAGAAATGTCCGCCATTAGCTTGTATTGGCGATAGGTTTGTATTCTTCGAATCATGTTTTGATGGACACGAGGTAAAATTCCTGGAGTATTTCTGATTGTCTGAAACCCATCTATGATTTTCTGTTGAAGAACAATTGATGTTGTTTATTGTCTGTGCGTTTACAAGAGATCTTTAGATAAAAATCTTATCAATAAAAATATTTTATGTAAAGTGATAAACTATTCGTTACTTTTTTAGTTAAGAAAGTTAGATTTTCAACTTTTTTAATTGGAATTTTGCTATGAACCCTAATGAAAGTATAATATACATATACAAATGTATTTTCGCTCGTAATCGCAAAAACGCGGCGGTGGGGGCCGACCGGAGGGTGAAGCGTCAACTAACGTTAGTTTAATAAATCACCGACAGAATAGCAGCACCATTTATTTTGAATCCGCCTGAAAACTGTTTACGATAAGTAAGTTTTACGATAAGTTTTTTTACAAAACTAAATAAAAGGGTTGAAAAAATGCTTCTTTGACAATTAATTATTTGCAAATCTGTATACGAAAAGGTTTCCATTGCTACTACAGTCGGTAAAATTGGCCGGTTAGAATTCCAGAAATTAGCATTTTAATAACACGCTTAGCAGTTTAAATACATATATACTATACTAAAACCAAAAATACAAGAAAAGAGTCATCACAAACCACCTGGGCGAAAATGTAAAATGCATCTAGAATTACGCGAAGGCCACGCTTGTAATTTAAATGATAAAATAAACAATAAATGAGGTAGAGAGATTCAGTAGCGGAACAAACCCCTTTTTAATTAAAAATAAATGTAAAATCAGAAATGAAAATCTGTTGGTTCTAGCGTACCTACGTCACTGAATTCTTAGCAACGTGAAATTTGCACTCTTATGTTATCTCACCCCGAGTCGTATTTGTTTATTCAGATGTGATTACGAAAATGACTCATTTCTTGTATTTACGGTTGAAGTATAGTAGATATAAAAGGAGTCGATTGATTAATCGGGCCGAACAATAGCCGATTAATCGATTGCTTTTTAAATTGATTTTCTATTATTGATTTCCGTAATCGCAAAGTTCTAGTCACAAATATATTATAGAAAAAAAAAATAATACACAAATATTCGGTTCAAAACACTGGAAAGTACTTCGGTCACTAAGTACCATTTTAAATTAATTACTATGTCATACAAACGTACATTGCATTCTTTTTTTCCTGTAAGGAAAAATACTTGCTGCCTATTTAATTTCACAAAACAAATTGGTTGCCAAATTTATTCAAAAATTTTTATATAATATGGGAAGAATTTCATGCTCATCAGCATCTCTTTTATTTTAGAAATTTGATTTCTTTGCCCGGACTGGGACCAAACAGAACACACATTGCACACATACATTAAAGTAGATTTCTTGAATATAATTTACATAAAAATATACTTTAACAAAATTCTAGAAGACGGAACTGATTATATTAATACAGAAAAGGCTTATAATATAGAAGACATGAATTATCAAAACAAGTGATTAATCGATCAATCGGTTAAATGGATTGATCGATTAATCGGACTTTCGATTATTTCTTTTAATCGATTTTCGATTATTGATTTCCATAATCGCACAGTCCTAGTCATAATACAGTATATCGCAAGGATATAGCATTGACCTAGAATTATTTCTCAAAAAATATTTCTTGAATCTATTTTTGTACAGCCAAGGATCATCAGCTTCTGTGCTATCTCATGACGTATAATAAGACATGTTTATCTCGAGAGTGTGTAATTATTACCTTTCGTTAATAGTATTTTCAAATGCTGTTCCAAACATAACAAATCCAATCAGTGTTGCTTCATTCATTCGAATATTGTTAATGTAAAATTTGTTAATAACCTTTCCATTACGAAATCTAATTCGTGGAGGAAATGGCGTTCCAAAATCATTTTATTTCAAAATTGTAAAATGCAACAACCCTAAAACAATGAAGTATATATTCTTTTAAATCATTCTAATATTTACTTACAAAATGAATAATAAATTCTATGGATGTCTTTATGGAGGAAATGTATTTTCATGGTTACTAAATTTGTAACCAAGTAGTAGAGAGGTATGTGGTTTTATAAAATAAAAATAAAAGAAGAAGTGTACTTTGTACAAATAATAATTGAGGGTTTTTTCCTGTGGGCTTGACTATTTTAAAATTTGTTGCTATGATTTTAGTAAACATTTTATTTTTGACTTATTACGTCGTTAAAAATGTTATCGTAGGTGGTGGTGGCAGTTATCTATTAAACTACTAAAAGTTGTTTACTTTTGCGTTTTGGCTAAAATTGGTCACTTTTAAAAATTGTTTGTTTTGTGTTAATTTGATTAAGCTTAATTCTTGTAGTAAACGAAATCCAGTTGTGCAAGATTAATCGTTAGGAGTGCAGATCAAGGGCCTCTGCATCAATTTCGTTTTTCTTCTCTTTCTAACAACTACATTCGTAAATAGCTCTATCTCACTTGCACTTATAGAATTAAGTAAGTAGTAGTTAAATAAATTAAGAACTACACAATATTTCGGTGATTGTTCCTCCTCATTGAAATTTAATTGTTATCCTTGATGTTGTTAATTTTGTTTAAATAGAAATATTATCAAAACAAAAGCATAACAAAAAATTTTCAAATTAGATTGTATCGATTAATTCGATTGAAAGTTGAAGACGGTTAGCAAATACCGAAATTTAATTAGCAGCAATAAATAACAATAAATTTTCATAATAACATCGACCAAAAGAGAAATCGAGATTATACCAACAATTTTATGAATTTAATGAGGTTATGTTCAACACAACCAAATAGCATAAAAGAAAATATAAACTGTATAAAACTATCAATGGTTTTATTTTTTGTTTAAATTCTAGCAAGTTTTCCAATGTAAGAAACCTGTAAAAATCACCGCAAACATTGTGATTAGCTGATTACTAGATATTAAAACTGCATCATAAAGTACTAAAAATAACCGTTATGTACCATGAAGTAGTTAACACTTGAGGCGAAATATTAGCATATTTAAATATAATAAGCATAAGAGAGAACTGTTATTTGAACACGGAATGCAGAAAAATTATATCAATGTTAATTTAGATCTAGTTCTCAGAACGAAGGAAAGAAACTATATTTAAGTTACTAGAAGTCTAGTTTAAGCACTAATTAATTATCTAATTAAAGCAATGGCTTTTGATTTGGAAGGTATAGTGAAAAAAGTTGACATTGGAAAAAACATTTATACGTAGACTCATTTCCGTAATTATAGTAGGAAAAAATTGAAGTGTTTTAAAAAAAAACTTCAATATATTAAAATGAATTCATAATGGAATTTAAATATAATAGAAAAGACTACGTCAAAACAGATAGTAAAATTATAATTAGATAACTATTTAATTTCGGGTTTGTTTTTGCTTTAATTTCAAACTAATTGGTACTTCCAATTAGTCAGTTCTTCTGAGAAATACAGTTTAACGTTGTGTACGCAGCACGGAGAGCGCCAACTATTCGTGATAATAGAAAAACTGTTATGTTCTTGTAACTACAATGTACGTTTCTCAACTTGGCAATGAATTGATTTTTGAAAACATTTGGAATCTGGTCATTGTCTTGATCTTTCAAATCATACAAACTTTACACCAATTGACTATTTTCTCGCTAACCTTAACTAAGATAATTATGATGCATATGAGGGGCCTAGAACCAAGGGGTACAAGTGCAATGTGCCACATTTCGAGACAATCAGAGATAAAGGTTGATGATTCCTATACTTGCAGTGTGAACATAAATAACTAACCCACTATATCTCAACATCGGTCTAGTTTCTGTGAATTTCCCTTGGTAGGTAAGTAGGTGTGCTGTTTATGTACTTATTTCAATGTATAGCTCCATTTAACAAAAAATGTCACTTGTACATTGGCTTCTAGGCCTCTCATATGGTCTATAAAAACGCGTATGGTAAAAACCGGGCAATAAATTTTCAAACTACTGAAAAGCAAATGACAATCAAAGAGTCCGCTTCTAATTTTCTTTTATAAATTCGACAAGCTGTTTGCAATCTAGATTTTGCTTCTTGCTAAGTTATTTTAGCTACAGCAACCTACCTAAACTAAATTTCTCAAAGATTTTTAGTAACTAATAGGCGAAAACACTCTCCCGGCCGGTTCTAAGATGTCTATCTATAAATAAAGACAACTTAAATATCCAAGAAAAGATTCTATTGACCAATCTAACGCAGTCCGAAAACTCTTATAGAATTCTTCTAAATACTAATTCATCTACGACTTCTCAGTTTATCAAACTAAATTTTATCAATTATATGAACTCACGTAATTGACATTCATCCAAAATCATTAAACTCCAAAATTTATTCGTGCTTGAAAAACTTAAATGAATAAAAAAAACTCAACGGTCGGAAAAGTCTAACACACTTGACATCAAATTCCTGAACATTTTAAATCTAAATCCGATCCGAACATATGAATCTATTAGGGCTCTCTCAGGATTTATGGACAGTTGTGCCAAGTTTTCAAACAAAATAAACTACTTCTGTAAATCTCTCGAGTAATTCCAAGGGCATTTTCAATAACTACCAACGTACTAATTTACCCAAATTATACTCTGAGCAAAGATGCGCAAATTAATCTGAGTTGACATTTTTCAATTTTCATATGATATACCAAATTTTATTTACAGCTGTCCAATAGAGGTTAATAGTATCAGGACTAGGAGAAGCAAACATGATCAGAACATTTATCAAACTTTTATCAGATAGACCAAATATCATGCTAAAAGATTTAGAATTTTGCGACTGACCAAGCAAACCAAAACTTGTAAGAAAAATATGAATAAGTGAAAAATACACAACAGAAATTATGTAGTGCATAAAGAGTTAGTAAGTTTTTTTTTTGTTTGAGACAATGAATAAACTTTTCCAATTTACACTAGCGTGCTTAGATGAGGGCAATATTTTAACTTTAAAAAATCCATACGAAGAACGACATGGTTTGAGAAACGTAGCGCCATTTTGAACGTGTTGTTTCAAAGTTCTATATGAGCTACCCAGAAGCAGCGGCTTGCAAGTATCCGCAGCGTGGGCAGAGTATCTTTAATGTCGAAATTGTTTTCCGTTTTTCTTCGTAACGACTGCTCTGGTCCCTAAAATAAAATTGCATTATAAACCCGAGATCTACACAACCCGCACATCATGCACTTTTTTGACAAACTGCTTACTTTTCAAGAGAAAACGAATTAAATGAATTTCGCGGGTAGCAATAATTCATTTAACTCATTATATTTCGAAAGGAGCATTTTATTAAAATATCATTGCATATAAATTACAAAATTTGTTCTATACGCGTTTACATTTCTGATAGTTTTTCAATTTTGATAAACAATGCAGTTGTTACAGAGAAAAGACGGAAAAAATATTGCAGTTACTGTGAGAATGATTAAAGTCTTCTTTTCTCTTCTTAAAGACATTGTGCCTACCGTGCGCAACACTTGCCAGCCGCCACTGCCACCTAGAATATAAAAAATAATTATCTTTTATCACAATGTGTAAAGGGCTCATCATAAAGAACATAATTTCTGATCAGCATCTCCAAAATGGAGTACAGTTTTTCAATCCATGTAGCTGTAGTGTTGACGGATTGTATTATTCAAAAATGTGTCTTAGTGTGAAATTCTAGTGGCTAACAACTAGTCTTTTTTGTTTTTCACTACATCCTCGCAGGACCGGACAAGCGGATCTTGGACGTATCTCGGGATGGAAACGTCTCTGTCGTGTAGAGTGGAATACAGGTTACAATGCCAGTGGGGAAGAATAAGCTATTGCCGGGTATTTATCTTCGGGTATGATGCTCAATAAAATCATTTTAATTACCTGATGTTGGTGTGTTGGGGCATTTGCTACTTGAAAACCCTAACCAACACCTGGAATAGAAATTTAAAAATAAACTTACTAAATATGTGATGTTTACACCTACACATTACCAAAACTTTTCACTTAATTTCTAGATCTATTTTAGATCTAGAATTAACAATTAGACAAAAAAATGTTACACATTCATATAGCTAGAAAAAAATGATAAAACTGTACTATTGTTAAGATTTTATGAATGAAATCATAACAATAGGTGAAAATTTCCAAAAGCAACAATTAAAATAAAATTAAAAAAAGATTATAGAATCAAATGAGAATTTCTTATTTGACGTCAATTTATTCTAGTTTATATTACTTTTAATAACCAAAAAAGTGTTATTATGCATTCCATAATAATATTTATTTAAAAACCCTCTTTTTACAAATTAAATTTGGTATTCAGCTATCAAATTTGACTTTTTAATCAAATTTTGCCCATTTCACCGATCAGCATTGTAAAAATCCCCTAACGTCAGCATTTATTATAATAAACGAACTTGAAATTTTAGTTTCATATTCTTTCCTATAAAACGTTTATTATAACAAAGGGCTCTTTCTCTCTAGCGCTCTCTCTCTCTCTCTTTCTACACATACACATCCGATACAATTACAAGCAATTTTATTATTTCTTTGTTCTTTGCTGTGAATTGGTAACCCTGTGTACCAGGTGAAACCAGACAAGCATATGCAATGTTGCCAAGCTTAAACAGGAAGTGAAATAAATTGGGCAGATGCGAGCAGTCGTACGTAAAAAAATGGAAAACAAAGAGTTGTAAGTACAGTATAGTAGAGATCCGAGTTTCTAATTTGAATATCCCCTTTTTAAATTATTTTTTATTTTAAAAATATTTTTGGCTTCCAGGAAAATTCAAGGATATTTATTTTTAGATAATGGAAAAGTTCCATTTAATCGTAAAATGTAGGAGCAGCAGCGTTCAGTTAAAATTGTCGAGAAAGTAATACTGATGGAAGATGAACAAGGTGATCCAGAATTTGGGTTACGTAAAGTTGTACTAATGTTTTATCTTTATATTCTTTCTCCCTGTCTCGCTTTTTTTATAAATTATAAAACAGCTCAGAATGGTAACCCATCAAATTTCTTTCTTTGACTAGTTTCGTTGTTTTAATGTCAGGGTGTCTTTGTGTACAGAAAACATTAAGTATTCGATTTGCGTATATTTAAAAATGCGCAGTTATTAATGTATAATGTTTATGCAATGATGAAATAAATTTGCGTGATAATATGAGTAAATTTGTATTTATTTTATTCGATAATCAATTAAAAATGCAGTTTGTATATTTTCTATTAACGTTAAATTCAATAATAACTTGCTATGAGTTATCCCACTGCTTAAAGCAAGGTGCCCCCGTTTTGTTAGAATCCTGACCTTTAAAATCTAAATACGATCAATGTTGAAATAACCCCGTTTTTATCTTAAGGGTGGTACTTACTTTTTCTTAACCAACCCACCCCATGTAGGCTTGCTTTCCAAATTCGGGTGAATGACATTTAGATTAAAAGTAACCAACAGTACTACCGGAGCCCATGCTCAACCAAATTATATAACCGTCAAATTTACATCAGCAAATAAAATCAATAATTATTTAGGTTACTCAAACCTAGTAGAAATAATCTTTCTTTCAAAAATAGGTTAAAAAGTTATCTAGCGGCCTGAAAGTTTTCATCGGATCAAGATCAAAAACACAAGATACATCGCCAGCTGAAGTATGTATTTCCACATTGACCTTCTTTTGTTTTATCCTAGATAATTTCTTTAATTGCAAAGAAGGATCCTAGTGCACTAGTCCAAGAAACGTTCTGCTATCTTTTACATCAAAACATTTTTTTTAAGACACATGGGATTAAGAAATATTATAGTTTCTTCAAATCGACAAACTCATTACGCCGTAATCAAATCAAAAAGAATGAAGAAGAGTTATAAAACCTTTAGATCAAGAGTTGACACCTGAAAAAAATGGCTTTCACCGCCTGCTTCAAACAATCGAAGAACTAAAACTTCTCAAGAACTAATGAAACAAAACGGAAACTGCACATGTAGACTGAAGAGGAAATCTCTCGTGCCGTAACCTCTTTTTTGTGTTTTTTTAAATTTTGAAAGGACAGTCCATGGTACTTCTAGAGTATATGAAAAATTATAAGATGCATCTCTCCTCCTTAAGAATTATAAAGTTCCAGGAGTTTGCAGTTGTACTTCCAATATTTCCACTTAAATAAATTATATAACCTTGGTATTGATATTTTTACAAAGAAAGTGATATATTAGCTAAAATTAATTTAATTGTTCATCTTAAAATAGAATTGTGCGAGAAAATACAGCAAAATCCAGGAACTTCAAATGGCTCTTTATAGACCCCTAATTAACCCTTAAGAAGGAGATGTGCATCTTATAACTTCTCATACAATTTAGTAATATCACAAACTACACTTCCAAGGTAAACCCCTCTCAAGAGGAGGTCACGGTACGAAAGGTTTTCTCTTAAATGAAGTCAACATTACAGTATATGTGCTGTTTTACTCTTGCTGTGATTTATTCTGAAGAAGTCGTGTGTTTAAAAAGCAAGTTAAAAAGCAAGACGTAACGAGATCAGCATTTTAGCACAGCCCATCATAAAGAACTAAAAAAAGAACCAAAGCTTTCCAACATGCACACAGAAAGAAACAATGGGAAGAAAAAAAACTACTTTTAGAGGGGGCATTTAAATAAGTTTAATAAAACAAGCGCAAAATCTCAGAGAAGAATTAGCAACAAGTCGACATGACTATAGGATTCTGCAGACAACGTTTTGATTTCATAGATGAAGAATACCAAAAGGCTACTATCTCGACGATAAAATGGACAACAAGATTCACCAAAATTGAACTACTTAACTTAAATAAAGAAAAACAGAATTTGACCGCGTCAGACGTAAAGGTATTACGAAAAAAATAATTACCATAAAAAAAATCAGGATACGAATTGTCATGACTTCATTTACTTGTACTAAGCCAACATTTCTTCTCATGTCTTGGAAAACCAAAAAATCTTATCGCAACCTTATACAAGGGAAAAGAATTAATTCAACAACTCAAATGCCATGACCAAAACTAATTCAACATCTAGTTGGACCTTCTAGCAAGATGGAGCTCCACGTCACAAACCGAAAATTGTCTTTGATTTTTTTTAAAGACGAGTTCGTCCGTCCTTCACGAACTACCTACACACACTGTAGATTTGAATGCAAGCCATTATTTTTTCCGGGGACATGTAACAAAAAGTCCACCAAAAAACCCCAACAATAAATTGTAGCACTAAAAAAAGTAATAAAATTTGAATGTAAAAAATCCGTTATTATCTATTGAAGGTTAGCAGATCGAAAAACATCATAATTTAATATTAGATCAAATGATTTATTTTCTACTAAGTTTTATATCTGGACGTACCCTGTATTTACTTGTGACATGGTATTTTACTCCTGAAATTCCTGGATTCTTTTTACTACATACATTGAGCATGAATGAACAGATCGGGCCAAAAGTGAATGAAGTAGAAGGTTCAATTTAAACAGGGGAAACTTTTTCTCTGAACACCCGGTATCTGTCTGCTAGCTTAAAGTTTCCATTATGTATCTGGATAAAAGATTCGTTAGATTTAAAGATTTTTCCCGTTGCTTTTAGAGTTTGCCACAGAAAATGCATGGGAGTTTTGACCATTTTTACTTTGAGGATTTACTTTGGTCCCACAGTCACTAAAATACGCTTTCTATTTATGGATCATCTCGTATATAATCCCAATTAAGCTTTTGTCATATCTTGACCGGTTTCTCTTCATATATAAGTACCTGAAACATCCCTCAGAATGACTCAAACTTTTAAAGAGAAAAAAATGACCAAGTCGAACAACAAGACGGGCAACGGTGAAAATCTTTGATTTTCAGGACTTCTATGGTGATATATTTTCTCTAGGCACAAACTGGAGAAACTTTGAAGGTAGCAGAGCAATAGATCAGAAGAAATGCGTATCTAGCTTTACTGGGATTAAGCGGTAATAATAGTGGGATGATCGTAAATATTGGGTATTGCTCTGGTATTAATAGCAATATCATCTTTAGATGTTGAGTTGCAGTAATATTCTTATTGTATTACTGAAAGTGATGTATGGATCCTTGAAATTACTAAAATTAATCAAGTATTAATCTGCTATTCGTGAGATTATTGAGTGTTTCTAGGGAATAGTTGAATTACTCTGGTCTTATCAATGCAATTACTTTGTAATACTACAGCATTGGAGGTACAAGCTCGGTCATGATGAAACAGTGCTAGTATTACTATTATTACACGTAAAAATCTGGAATTACGAAGGTTAGTAATGTTACGCAATTACTGTGGCGATTTACATGGTGGAAAGAGAAGAAAGAGCTGCTAGAAATATAGGTGCAGATTTTTCGTCAGCGGTTTTCCCATTGCTATGCGCTGTGCTGTTTGGTTATTTATTGTGAAGGACGATTGGCGGTAAAATTTCAAGTGAAGGTAATTAAATAATCTATCGACAAAACCCACAAAATTGATAAAATTTGTGAAATTTATAAACGATACCCCAGAACAGTACTATTTCGAGATTTTTTATGGTCTATCAGCTAGGGCTACAGTCTGTCATTTGATATCTCGTTGCCGCCATCGTTACTGTCTGCTCGTTTATGCAGAGCCAAGTCTCGAAGGATGCCTGCGAAGCAATAGTGGAAAGTGAGTTTTGGAAACTGATGGTGTATAAGGTGTGATAAGTTGCTGGTGGTGTTGTGCCTGATGTTCACGATGGATGACAAAGGCACTGATTAAATATATCTCCAAGTACATCACCTGTCTTTATCAGACCATCTATGTTCAAATTATTAGTCTCTGTTACACATTTTTATATTTATTTCGTTAGTCGGGCGACGACTGAATTTCTGAACATTTTATAGATTTCTAAATAATTTACAGCTTTATGCGGTTGGGACCCTATGTATGTCACTTAGAAGAGTAATGTTATTTCAGGGCTTGTATAGTATAAGCCTGTGGGATTTACAGACGGTTAGATTAACTGATGAGACTGCAAAAAAGTCGAACAGTACATAATTTATAGAACTATTTATTTAGTCTCATTCGTAGGAGTAACAACTTTTGAGCATTTAGTTTGGATAGGGGGACAAAAAAGACTGAGTAGTCGCCTTGGGCGAAAGTGGTGTTTAACATATCATGTAACACTATCCTTTGTTGTTAAATAAAGATTTCCAGAATACAACTTTTCTGCAGTATGGGATCTCAACGATGAAAATTCGTTCACAGGATGCTTTCACAACTAGAGAGATTAATAAAGACCAAAAAATAAAAAATATGTTTATTAAATATAAGAAAAAATAGAATACAAAGGATCTTCTAGTAATTGCCAACAAATGATGAGTCATTATTTAAAAGAAAAGCAAATAAAGAACAATAATTTAAAATATAAAAGATATCAAAAATTGATAAGAATATATAAAAGAATAAAGTACATTGCCATACTCTTATCGTGTCCAGCTTCTCTATTTTTAGTTTCGTTTCCAAGTCTGTGAATATATTATTATTCTTACATGTATTCTATAGAATGGCAGAACCTTGTACGAGAAAATAGAAAAAAAATTATATATAAACATCATTAATTCACATCGTAAAACGTAGGCATAATCAATCTTGATGCAAAGCAAAAGAGAATTATTCTTCATTATTTTATAAATTATAAAAGAACCATATAAAGAACGTATCTATTTCTATTTAATCCTCAATGAAAAAAAAACATTATGCATTTACACCAGAATAAACCCATACATACTCTAGATACAGGTGTAAGTATGATTAAGATAAAGAGTAAAAAAGAAGATAAAAATGATAAAACGAATAAATAATGCCACACCTGTATATTGTAAAAAGATAAAAGAACACTTAATTGGCTTATATTTTTGCCGTAATCGCGTTTCCACTATTAGATAACGTATAATATAATAGTAATATTTATTATTTCGCATCTTTCAAGTTTAAGAAATATTAAACGGATATAGAGAAGTGAAGAGAAAAAATGAAATGAAAAAATAGAAAACAGTTATTACGAAACTCAAACGCCGGTCGGCTGCAGATTAATCCGATTTCGAAATTGCATAAAATACAGTCAGAACCGATCAATCAATCGTACGTGTATTAAAAATAAATTGATTAATGTTCGAACCGTTCTACAACCTCGATAGTTCGAGAATAAAATAAGTTAAAAATTGTGTGAAAAACAGCCGATTTAACGGTTTCTTTCGTTCTTTTATTTTTCCTTTTGAACGCGCGCCTACTACTATTTTTCATACCTATTGCTAACGAACTATAAGCATTATAAGCAAGGGGGACATTAAAAAGTCATTAGAATTGAAACAGTTGAACACACGATCGACTGGCTGCTTTCTGTCGTTTTTCTGTTTAGTGAACGTGGTAAAATATGTAGACGTATTAAACAAAAACATCAGAAAGTCCTGGCGTTCATAGAATGAAAACAACAAAATTGTTAAATGACAATATATTAAGGGGATTGTGAGTGGTCTATTGACTGGTTTAAAGAGAAAAACATTTCTATAAATGTTATTGTCTGATAGTAAAACAATAACTAAAATAACAATAAACAATATTGTGATATTCCATTTTTAATAGTGAATAACATTATTTACTTTAGATTGTAATAAAAGACAGACAGGCTATAACAGAAACCTTCTAATAGTCATAGAGTGTATAGTAAAAGAAAAATATATACACTTTGCGGTTATTAAAAAGAGACGTAAGCATTCTTATTAAATGGAGGTTACCTTGTGTTGTGATTCAATATTTTGACCCTCTCGAATAAATGACCATTATTTTGTGATTATATTAGGATTTATATAAACAACAAAAGCCCTTTTATAAGTGACCTCGATTTAGCAAACTGGTTGGACGTTCCCCAAGAATAACCTTCAACTGTCTGAAAAATGGAAGAACAGGTGAAAATACCAACCTGTATTCATTTGCCGTGTAATAAGAAACGATTTTTTAAATAAATTTATTTATTACCTCTTTTGATCTCGTCTCTTCTTTAGATCCTTATATATTTTTAATAAAAAAACTGTCCATTTAAAAGTGATGAATTAAAATATGGATGGGGTAGGGGGGGTTGTTTTAAGGTTGAAAGGTCCGACTTACAAACCTTCCCTCTGAAGAAACCTTATGAAGAACATGAACAGAGAGGAAGTGTGTGGAGACTTTTTCCTAAATGAACTTTGTTGCAATCATCCACAGGGAATTCCCAGTAGAGAAATTTGTAATTTCAATGACAAAAGAATAATGTTTAAAAGACTATTATTAATTATTAGCCTTTCCTCCTACCGATAGGCTTGTCATCAGTTTTCTTAACTTAATTATTAACCATTGATGATCAAAAAAGGCAAACAAATGTGGAAGCAAAATCGAATAGTATAAATTTCGTCAGTGAAGGATGGGGGGAGATAAAGATATTAAATTTCTAGAATTTAATTTCAATGAATTTAAAAGTTCGTTACTGAAATTCATAAATCCGTCCAGTTTTTTAGAATTTCGAAATTTTTGTTTCAGATTCGAATAGGGCATCAAAAATGTATGGACATCAACGGTCTATCTGTAAGAAACACCCATAATATGAGTAGTTTGAAGAATTCGTAACTTCTGCAGGTATATTTTATTCTTCTTTTTTGTTACAGATTAATAAAGCGCGTTGGGAAATCTAAAATTTACAACACGTGCCAAAATCAGAGTTTTTATGCAAGAGAACGGGCAATTATTTTAACTAAAAAAAATCTTTCGGCATTATAAAGACGTATTGCCTTCAAGTGACATCATCAGAAATCTATTCGGCCCATAAGAGATTCAATGACCGGTGGCAGCCCTCTCAAGAAGAGCTGGTCCTCGTATCGTCCGCACTATCTACTATCCGTGTATACACGAGGATCTACCTGCGTCTACTCGTCGTCGATCTACACAGCTGGGTATGTCCAGATCATCACTTCAACGAATTTTGCATGTGGATCTTAAAATGTATTCATACAACGTACGATCTCATAGTGCTGCTCATTTTCATCTGGGGGAATCGGAGTAAAAAAGCAAAATTGCAGATACTGGGGTACTGAGAATCCTATACCATGCTGTTAAATATACATTTTAATGTGGATGGCCAATAGAGTCATCCATCAGTCCATATTTTTTGAGAACGAGGAAGGTCACACTGAAACTGTCAATGGTGCTCAACTCAGAATCATGATCGAAATCTTTTACGCCTGGTGATCGAAAACAATTCTTACATACAGTTCCAACAGCATGGAGACACCGCACATACTTCTGGAGCTTCCAAGTGAACTTTCTAGAAAACATAATAATTTCAAAAAACGCAGATTTCGCTTGACCTTCTCGACTACCCGATTTGACCGCCCCTGACTTTTTGTGAATAAGCCAAAATCAATACGAAACAAATGCTCTAGAAATTGCAGGCGAGAATTTAATGGATGTTATGTTATTTTTCAAAAATAGTGACACCAACGTTCTATCTGTAAGAAACACCCTTAATATGAGTAGTTTAAAGAATTCGTAACTTCTGCAGGTATATTTTATTCTTCTTTTTTGTTTCAGGTTAATAAAGCACTTTGGGAAATCCAACATTTACAACACGTGTCAAAATCAGTGTCTTTATGCAAGAGAAGGGAAATTATTCTAACTAAAAAAAATCTTTCGGTATTTTAAAGACGTATTGCCTTCAAGTGACATCATCAGAAATCTATTCGGGCCATAAGAGAATCAATGATCGGTGGTAGCCCTCTCAAGAAGAGCTGGTCCTCGTATCGTCCGCACTATCTACTATCTGTGTATACACGAGGATCTACCTGCGTCTACTCGTCGTCGATCTACTCAGCTGGGTATGTCCAGATCATCGCTTCAACGAATTTTGCATGTGGATCTTAAAATGTATTCATACAACGTACGATCTCATAGTGCTGCTCATTTTCATCTGGGGGAATCGGAGTAAAAAAGCAAAATTGCAGATTCTGGGGTACTGAGAATCCTATACCATGCTGTTAAATATACGTTTTAATGTGGATGGCCAATAGAGTCATCAGTCCATATTTTTTGAGAACGAGGAAGGTCACACTGAAACTGTCAATGGTGCTCAACTCAGAATCATGATCGAAATCTTTTACGCCCGGTGATCGAAAACAATTCTTACAGCCACCGCACATACTGCTAGAGCTTTCACAAGAATGTTCTAAAAAACACAATAATCTCAAGAAATGCAGATTACGCTTGACCTTCTCGAGTACCCGATTTGACTGCCCCTTACTTCTTGTGAATAAGCCAAAATCAATACAGAACCAATAAATAAAGGACCAATAATCTCAAAATGTTGCGCCTATATAGTCATGGAAAATCGCTAGAAATTGCAGGAGAGAATTTAACGGATGTTATTTTTCAAAAATAGTGGCAAAATTTTTGCATTAAATGTTTGTTATAACACAATAAGAATAATTTTAAGATCGTCTAATTTCAAAAGTACACCTTTTAGTCTTTTCTGGGCAACCTTGTATAAGAGATTCCCGGTAATAGGTTTTGAACCAGTGTTACACGAAACACTTGTTGAAGTGTCCCGCTGCAAAAAAGTAAACTGCGTGACAAAATAGTAATTTGGATCACTAGGCCAGAAACTATATTTTTGCGTACGAGTGTGCTGCAAGCCGAAGAGTATAGCTGAGGCCTGCAAATAAGGGTATTTGCAACGTTTCTGGGCGCGTAATCCACGATTTTTTTGTGCCGACTTCTACAGACTTCATACGTAGATAAAGTTAACTTATTCTTTAGATGACATGTGCTATTAGGATTTTTTAGTTTTCATGTTGGTAACAACTAACAACAAAAACATTTGAATTTAAAATTTCGTATCTCGGTTTGATTTTTGCATATTTAGTAAAAGTTGTTACCACCTGACAAACATAAAAATTCCTAGCTTTTACCGACCTATACTGGTAAACGGTTAGTTTCTGGGCTATTTTGGAATCTGCAGAATTAATATTATGAAATCGGACGGAGGTAGGGAAAAATATAACTTCAAAATTTTGCTTTTGCTTACGTTATGTATGAACAAAACATAAATTAGTGAGCAACACAATGCTGGGGTATAATTCTCCTATTTCCTCAAATAATTATATTTAACAAACAGAAAATTTTCATGAAAAATATGAGAGTAACCGTTTTCAATTGAAGATTGGCCTTTGGGGATACTAACTAAATATCTGCAAAAAATTCGTAGATCTTCAAACTTCAGACAGGACGCCTATTTTCACCTATCAATGCAAACAGTATATTATTAATCAAGTCAGAGAAACCGTTCCATCCGCGACTTTTAGTATGATATTAATATAATAAGTATCACTGATTACTTGTCTAAAATTAAGTATTAAGTCAGTAGCGAGCGCTACAAGATATGATTCGAAAATATATTACCCAGAATGAATGAAGTACGACCAGCAGACACCTAACCATCAATTATTAGTTTTTCTTTTACTTTTCTTGCATAACTAACTATAATTTTGCAAATTATACACTATTCATAGCGCGACCTTACATTTGTTTACAAAAACACTGACTCACCAAACAAGGTGACTTTTTGATAATTTTTAATCGTAAACATTCGAGTTTAATATATTGCTTACGTAACTAATTACCGATATTTAATAATCTTTTTAAAAATGGAATTGTTTTATCAAATTTATAACTGTTAATTGTGTTTTGACGTGTTGGGTACTACGCATTCTTGTAAGCAATGTTCTGCTTTAAATGTTCGAAGTCGTAACGTTACGTTTATCATTGTAACCATATTAAACTGCGGGGGAAATTATATACATGATGTACCTATCTATACGAAACTGGTGAGGACGTGAGGCTACTTAAATCTGAAACAACTATTCTATGGTCAAAGCTTTGTCAATAGTTGTGAAATCTTTGATAACTTGTCTAACAAGACTTATCTAGAGTTCCGATTTGTTCACTCATAGCATCTACCTACATTCAAAAAAGATGGGTCGTGTAAATAAAAAAAATGGTTAGAACCTTTAATAAAGCCATTATTTAGACATAATCGTTGAATGATTGGGCAAGAGCTATAGATTTTCCAAATTGAATTTTAATTTTACTATGACTTATTTTGAAGTATGCGACAACTAGCCTGGGTAGCCGCATGAAAAGCCTATTGCTCAACACCAATTACAAGATCAGTTTTGGTGGAAGTTTAGCAAATGAAGTTCTCTTCAAACAAATTAAAGACAATGTGCTCAGAGAGACAATACCAACAAGGCCTCACCACAGCCAAGCTTGCGTTTTGGTCGCCACAACCAGGTGGCATAGGTACAATTTTTTTGTGTTTTGGCCACGTTTATAATACGGATTCGGACAAACAAGACGCAGTCTGTTGTAATCTAAACGCTAGATGGTCTATTACATACAAAACAATGGAGAGCGAGCATTTTCCAAGTTTGTCGCTGTTCGACCCTGGTCTAAGATTTTACCCAAAAGACATAAAAAGGTTTCTGTGAAGTGAGTATTTGGCTTGAGGTTGTTTTTTTCTTAATAGATTTTGATCAATAAGTATGTCGATGCATAGACAACTTTTTTGTAAAAACTTAATTACAAGAAGATCGATAAATATAACGTGCATCATCTTAATATTTTTGATTTGCTTTGAGTCAACTATCTTAAATGCGCCTTTAAAAACTTTTATGCCATTTACTTTAAGATTAGTTATTACTCATAAATTTCATATTATATAAAATTGAACCAGAATTTAATAACTCTCAACATATTTTTAGAAACCCTCGTTTCCGATGACAGGCCTAAAATAGAGATGCGACTCTACATTTCTAAACCGATGCAAATTATAATTATTATTGACATTGAAATCGTTTTTAGATCAGAAAATCAACAGTAATTAGGGTGTCATCCTCAAAAATAATTTTTCTTGTCTATTCCTCGACTTGTATAAAAATGAAAACTGTGTTTGATGAACATTTGAAATAAGTAAGTTTGACATATCTTGCTAGAGCTACACTTATTTCCAGGAAATAAATGGACAGACATCTTTCAAGCAAGAGATGTTTAGGTTTGGGACATCAAGCTCATTGACCTACTTTTAACTTGGGTAATTATGGGTTTCATCTGGATTTCGTGGGAAGCTACTTCCAATCCACATCATAACCTGACTTTGATTGGTAGGGCAGGACACTTTTAGTGTACTATTTGGAATTTGTGAAAGTGCCACGGTAAGGCTCATTTTACTTTCACAAACGTTTTAACTTCATTCACGCAATTGCAATTCGAAAAATCTCATTAAATATGTACCCTTCCAATGAAGTATATCCTTGAAATACTATTTGAATCTCGTTCAATGGAAAGACTGCAGCTCTAAATGCTTGGTGGTATGTTTGTTGTTTATTTTTTGTGCCAACATTTAAAAAAAATTGATAGGATTGGAATGACAAGTCTGGTAGTTAACCTCTTAAAGTTGCTTATATTAGAAGTATGGACATGGAGTATTATTTATTGCATTATTCCAGCACATAATCTACAATAGAAGATACCTATAGATCTAGTATATGTATTTCCGAATGCACTCTAGGTCTGTAGGGTCTTAAAAATGAGAATATTATCCATCTAAAGTTAAATACCTATATTAAAGGTATTACCAGCCTCGGTAGATTAGTGGTTTGCATGTTTGCTTCATAATTCAAGGGTCGTAGGTTCGATCCCCGGTCGAGCTGGTAATTTTTCATAGCGGAGAAAAATTAAAAACATGTCTTCTTCTAGGATAGGAAGTAAAACTGTAGGTCTCGTGTCAATGGGATGTTTGGTACGATAAAAATCCCTACTGGGAGTGGAATTCCCCCAGATTCGGCTAAATTCTAATTAGCTCGGCCAAATGTTCGCAGGAATCGGTGCCATGAGGTACGAAGGATGCTCCGCCATCCCGATTCGTCGCCCAAAAATAAATAAAAAAATAACTAAAACTATTTTATGACATCACCGCTATTGAATCTTGAGTGCAACGCACTCTTATTGTAAGAGAAGAGTTAAGAATGTTTATGGAACAGGTGAAAATATTAGTTCATGTTAACACTATACCGTTATAGAACCATAGGGACTGTTCTTCCAAATTGTATACAGCGTATAGAGAAAAGTAATAATATTGGCCTATATTCTCTTCAAACAAAAATGGAAACGTTAATTATGTATGTCAGGATATGCAGCAAGATGAATGCATATTTATTGATCTTTTACACCCACAAACTCTTCAAAAATACTCCTACTCCCAACGCAAACTAAAACAATTGAATGTCACATCCGAAAACACCGGTATTTCTTTATGGAAATCATTAATATTACTAAAAACATTCCGTTTTTTTTGTTTTATTTTTAGAACACAAAATTCTAAACAATGGAGTTGATTTCCAAATAATCTCGATTGCTTTTAATTGGCTCCATTCTGTGCGTATCATATCTCTCGAACGAGCCAGAGCCCAACAAGCAAGCAAGTTTTCAACAGAATCATAGCCGGTTGTGTACCCCTATCGAAAACATTAAATGTAAACAGAATAATTTATTTTTGTCAAAATAACTGTGCACGTTATAAGTCGAGCGTCACGATCACCTTGTATATAAGTGCAAACCATTAAGAAATCACTCAAGGTGACCCAAAAATTGATTTCCGCGTCTATGTATAGCGTTAAGTGGGTACCGTTGTTGTCCAGTCAGACCATTATTAATATTAAAATGACATTGACGACTAAACCCCATCACATATTCATTACGAGAAATTAGACCAAATGTACACAGTCGATTGAACTGTTATTGTATTATTCATCAGCTGTACTTCAATATCGCTCACATACTTATGTAACTCGATTGAAATTGTATGGATAAAAAACTGACAGAATGGAGTCTGCAATCGCATTCAAAATCGTCTTATTTAGACGAGAAATATGGATTAAAAGAAACAAAAATTATAAAAATATTTCAACCCAAACCATCCAACGACCAACTTCAATTTAAAAAACAATTTTTCCAAGCTCCCGGCTTTTTTCCCTCCAACCAACGCAACGGAATCTAATTTCCTAAAAAAATAAATTAAACTTCTGAATATCAAAAACAGGCCCTAAAAAACCGTAAACAATACGAGAAGAAGCGGAGGCGGGCGAAACTAAAGCCCAAAACAAAAAATTTAAATAATATTAATTTATTTGGGATGATACTATCTCCCTTCGAGCAAGAGGAATAACACAATACATATTTACAAAAGCAGGCAAAATGTGAATATAAACTTCCCCAAGACTACCGAAACTTAAATCCATAATTTCAAACTCAAACATCGTCGTATTCAAAAGTTTCACTACCAGTCGCACGGTGAAGGGAGCGCGAGGAGGGAAATCGTGCGATTTCGTACGTGACCGATGATGAATTTCCCCTTCCATCCATAAAATGCGGGTGGCTGATCGATATGTAACGTTGCCGAGTTGTGTGTGGTGTTTTACGTTACAACGTTGCCGGATTCGTTCCGAGTGCTTTGCTGCCTGCCTGGCTGAGTTATACAGTTTGACCGGGATATGGAAGAGCAGGGGCTACTTCAGTTCTAGGCTGAATAAAGTTGACGTGCATTTTTAGCGAGCGGCAAATGTATTCGACTGTTATTCACATATTTTTGATAATAGAATATGCATTCTATAAAAAAATCATTTGATAATTACGTGATTCACTAAATGACGCACGAAAAAATGTAAAAATAATGCTTTTATTACTCTACATATATCCATCTCATTTTTATTAATTACCAACTATATTTTCTATCCTTTATTAATTGGAATTACTTTTATATTATTATTTTCAGAAGGTAATAAATAATTCAATAACAAAAATTTTATGTGCCAAGTGACTCGTCATCCTGTAACCGATCTTCAACTATTTTGTTAGTCAATTTTTTAATATTCTTGGAACTCGACATCCATGATTGAAAAATGTCCGTTTGTATCATTTTAAGGAAATAAATATTATGCCTTTCAAACACAAGCCATTACCTCATTTGTTTGGTACGTGCATGAAATATTGCTTTACCTATAAACATTTCAAAAACCTATTAAATCCCATACAATGGTAACGTATATTCTCCTACGTAAATCGTAAATAGAAAAAATGCTTATAAAAAAAAAGTTTAAAAAACACATTAAAATTTTATACATAACAGAACTTTTTGCATAAAAATGTTCATAAAAAACGTCAACACACATACATCAAAAATACGTTGGGGTTGCTGCATAGTTTTTGTGCAATGCAATAAAAGTGGCGTAATACGAATTACTTCTTTTTTTAGAATTGAAGTAGGCTAATAGAGTAATAATAAAGATTTTATTGCCGATATACTATAGTGCGTTCTTCCTTGATGGATTTTATTTCTAAAGATTTTTTGAAGAAGAAGTGGGTTGGACATGATTGATTACGATCATTTGATTCGAGATTTAAAGTCATATTTTTATAGGCGAGCAGTGAATAGGCTTCCAAATACCAAAAAAGACATTTCCGTTATTTATGGACCGATTTCGAAAATGGCGAGGTTAAAACAGTCTCGCACAAAGCCGACCTTTTTGAGATCAGTGTCATCTTAAAGAGGGTACAGATAAATACTAGTAGAAACCACTGTCTGTAGAGATTGCTTATTTATTTCCAAGTCCAAAATCAAAGCCGAAATTTTGCTTATTTCGAGGTACGTTTTGATGAACCTTAGACGCGAGCATTGAACCAGACGAACAATTTGTCATGTAGTATAATTATGGCGAATTTTGCTATAGCTCTCTTGGTCGTCTTTCACATCCTAGATGCCATCTCATTCGATCTCTTTAAAATTCTACGTTATTTCTTCTCATATGTTCTTGTACCTGTTTAAACCACGATTCTTCTGACCTGTGTTTTCCCATTTTCCAATAAACGTAAAAGCCGTATTTGTTATATTATATTAATCTCCTAATTTCCATCCTATGTAATGCTTTGATAAATTCCAATGTCATTCCAATTCAATCTTAAATAAACACGAAGGTTTTCACAGTCTTCTTTAGGATATTAATTAATAACAGGCCCACAAAAATCAAAAAAGTGTTGTAGTTGAAAGGTGAGGTACCATACCGTATGCTTTTTGGTGTGCTGAAAACGAATCCGGGGTCAGAATTCACCCATCACCCAAGGATTTTTTAAG
The DNA here is from genome assembly GCA_929113105.1 of Agrypnus murinus. NCBI lineage: Eukaryota > Metazoa > Arthropoda > Insecta > Coleoptera > Elateridae > Agrypnus > Agrypnus murinus. The sequence goes on from OV816025.1 coordinate 17,118,609, forward strand.
ATGTATTTTTATAAATTTTTGGAGGTGTTTTTTGAAGTATTTTTGGAGGTTATCTCGAAATCCTTGGGTGATGGGTCAATTCTGACCACAGATTCGTTTTCAGCACACCGAAAAGCATAGGATATGGTATCTCATCTTTCAACTACAAGACTTGTTTTTATTTTTGTGGGCCTGTAATCTTCTGGAGAAATTGCGGGCGAAACGTTGAGTTCCTTCATTGTTATCAATAGGATACGATACAAATCTGTTCCTGCTCCGTATAAGAATTGATTATTGTATCCACTATACGAATTTTATTGTTATCTATCTCTTTGGCACAGTGAGTTTGCGTTTTGGGTCGCATGCTTAGCTTGTCAGATATCACTTGTCCATTAATGTTCAGACCTCTCGCCTTTCTCCCATCACATTGCGCTGTTGAATCATTATTATTATCAACTATCCTATTTTTACCCCCCCCCCCCCAACATATTGTCACTCTATTCTTGTTTTTGCTTCAAGTATACTAAGAGATCCTCCCTCAGTGGCGCCTGAGCCGCGGGGCGTGGGGTTCTGAAAACGTTCGTTTTTTTCGTCCTACTAGTACAACTTGACTATACCATACCATCGGTCCGGAACTGCGGTTTGACATCTATGGATATCATGCCCAGTGTGGTTAGCGACGTCACAACCGCCGCACACGACTGATGGAGACCCCGTAGGGCGGTTACTGCTTCTACAATGTACTTCTTGACATAATTGCTGCCCTTGCCATACACATCGTCTACATCAGGTATAAACATACCTCAAACAACTTCCTGTGACGCCAGTTGCATCCAAAATGACCACTTTAAAGAGATGTCTTTGCTGCCAGCTTCTTAATTCGAACGTTCCGACCTGCTGTTTTCTTCACATAATCAATTTCCAAAATTCGGGAAATCTCCAGACAATAATTGCTGTTCATTCTTGCGTCGCATGCGTCTTGCTCCGCAAAAGCGAATAGAGAGAGTACCATTAAGTTGATTTTTCATAGTTTATCTTTAGTCTAAACTCTTCATAGAGTTCTGCAGTTTTTTTCGTCATAAAGTAGATGTCAAATTCATCATCGGCTATTGGGACTTTATCGTCTGCAAATTATTGTGTAGGAATATTCTTCTGTTTTACATTAAATTATATTTGGAATGCAAATTCATAGAACAAAAAATGTATCACCCCGGCTGGAAATCGAACCCAGGACCTTCCGTTATCTAGGCATCTATAACTCTGAGCTACCTAAGGCGACTACCAAAGTGACAATTTTTCCATATAAATTAGATATTTAGTAGAAGTCGGGGCGATACATTTTTCTCTATGAATTTGCATTCTAATTGTAAATATATTATCTACATCCCATCTCCTTTACAGTATATATCTTCTTTGTTCGTCTCCACTATTTGTCATCTCCATTCTCTTTGTAATGATACGTCTATGCAGCCTCCCAGTTTAGACTAACACGCAACTCATCTGTAGTTTTTCTTAAATTCTTTTTCGTGGTTTGGCATTAAAAATCCTACCTTCCAGTCAACAGGCAGTTGTTATCCTTAAGGCATTTTTTATTGAAGAGTTTTTTTGTATGATATTGCTAGTGCAGGCTGATACTTTTTTCTGCTTGTTCGCCATCTCTTGGTACACTTTTATTTTAAGTTTACCAATACTTCGTTCAGTTTTCTTGTGACATGTTTGAGAGTACTGCTCTACTGCAGAACATCTTTTCTCAAGCTTCATTCTTTGCCCATATAAGTTCTTTTTAACTAAGTACTTTGCTCTTTTGTATGAACCTTGCTCTCACTTGAGTCGCCAGCCATAGATTATACAATTGCTTCTTTTCGTGGTTAATGATTCTACTCCTTTGCTCCATCACCAATAAACGTTTGGTTTTATGTTAGAGCTTCGTCATACGCTGGTTAACTTTAGATAGACACCAAAAATAGATTCTCTAGATTCAATCTCATCTCTATATTTGACATTTTGCTCTGTTTATCATGGATGAAAAATGAGTAAGGCTGAAACACTTATATTTTGTTCAAAAGTAAAACCATTTTACGAAATCAAAGGAGTAGATTTGACTAATTTATTTATTGGAACCTGAAACTAACATAAACAGAAATTCACAATTTTCACAAACAGCTTCTCAGTTTTCGTATTAATAAAATTTCTGATTTTTTTCTCATACCTGCCATCAAAGATCTTATATTGCATTCTCCTTCTTCCACAGGTTACTAAATTTAAAAAAATAGACTTGCTCTTACTCAATCAGGGACTGAGATTACGGAGACCTGAATTTAAGATAACTATACTAATGATAGAGTAAGGACCACAAAACCCAGTATGGAAAAAGATGCGAAAATGATGATGCACAGAGGGTCAAGGTTTTTAAATTAGGGCGGACTTGTGAAAAAATAAACTTGCTTTTACTCAATCAGGGACTGAAGCTATCGCGGCCCGAATTTAAGATATACTAATGATAGGATAAAGACCACAAAACCCAGTATGGCAAAAGCTGCGACAATGACGATGTACAGAGGATCAAGGTTTTTTTAATTAGGGCGGACTTTCATTTCATGAACTCTATGTAGTTTCCTGAGCTTTTAACGGATAAAGAAACTCTGACCTATTGTTAAATCTAGAATAGTAAATAGAAACTTCTCTGTAATAAAGCTAGCTCTTAAACATATGGCTTCTTTGAAAAATTAGGTATTGAAATATACAAAAAAACAAACCTAGCTTTATCCACTTCCAAAAGTTCTAAACGCTGAGACTGCTTTCTGGAGATAAGGGGGTTTGACCCAAAATGATATAAACTTCAATAAAACTAGTACAAGCGGAAATTATAGTCTGCTGTAGAATAATGTCTCTATCATTCAATAATTTACATCGATCAGAGGTGAGATTTTCATATATGTATTTTCTCATTTGGTTTTACCCAAATGCATGCGGTATACATTACTTATAGGGAAAATTCAATTCTATGTAGAATTGCAAATATAGTTATGTATCAATGCATTAATAGTAAGGTCACACTAGACTGTTTCTCCCAAAAAAGATTTAGGAATCTATTTTTATCTTAAATGCAGTTTTATGTAACATTTCTATTTTTAGCGTTTGTGCGTGCAATTTATAAGCCTACAGCAATGTCTCCATTGCTAGATAATAATATTAATAATATCGAATGCTAATTATAGAACTTAAAAATCAATAAACAGAATAATCAGTTACTAGAGAAATGACAATTAGATAGGCCATAATTAACATCAATTATCTCTACACTTTTTTTTTAATTTTCCCACCGAAACTTCAGAAATGTCTCTGTCATAATTGATACAAAAAGGATGAAGCTTTGATAAAAAAGAAACCTTCGCATTATTAAAGAGAAACTTTAATACTGGAGCTTCTTTATCGAAGTCATGGCCGCCTACGTTTTCAGCTCTGTACTGTAGGTAAGAAGTAAAGCGTATACAATTGCAAGAACTCTGAAGTAAGCTCATCTATTGTATTTTTATTTTTGGACCAAGCAATTATCAGAAAATTGAGGACGTCGTCTCAGTGAGTTTCTGTTTGAAAAAACGCACTTCGAAAAGTAATAAAAAGTTGGTTTATTATTTAAACTCGATTGTTTTCAAAATATTGATTGGAGCGTCATATCATTTAATAACAATATATTTTGGCCTGGAGGCTAGAAAAAAAAATGCAAAGGTAGGTTGAATAATTTTTAGAATTAGAATAAATTAAGCATCACCGATTTACGCGGAATAATTATATAGAAAATCCTTTTGAAAACATCTGATCATCCAAAGCCGGTTATCCTTGAGGAAAACCTTCTTTGAGCAATTCAATGTGATCAACTTGAAGAAAGAAGAAGAATATCACCTCCCTCAAACCCCGATTAATAATTTTATCGACCATATTCAAATGGAAAATTGAGTATAAAATCAATTCTCCTCGAGGTATTGGATTTACGGAGGCACAGTTAACTCATAAATAATAGATATATGTCATATAATCTACACGGAACCCACTAGTTCTGACTAAATAAAAATGCAAATTTTCCATGTTGTTGAATAAAATCATGTGTCTATCCAAGGCTTCAAGGTAGACTATTTTATTTATTTATTCAGTTTCTCAACCCGTGATATTTTTCGAAACGCTTCAAGCAATGACAGCTTACCATAAATGGTCGCGCCAGATTATATAAAACGTGACCAGTGGATACTTGTGTGTGCGATTCAAAATTAAAATTTAATACATTTACCAAAAAAAAGTATGGTGGTTAAGATTTTTTTTTTGCCAAGTAGCTAAACCAGATCTTTCGCAGGATTAACTCAAAATTAAAATAACAATGTGAGAAAATATGTCGAAAATATTTTAATTGGATAAGTTATTTCCAATGAGATAGAAAGAGGTAGATATACAAATGTAAATGCTAACAAAGTATTGTAACGTAAGGATTTTAATTATATATGAAATTGCGTCTTCACGTGACGTACCTACCAATTTGCTTAAACGACACGGTCCCCTTGGGCAGGAATTGAGATACGCTCAATTAGCGCGTCACTTATTTGAGTCGTTGTGATGCGAGCGAAGTTACAACACTCTACTAGCTCTCCAGACTAGTGCCTGAGCTATTGGCGTGGTCACCCGTCGGAGTCCCTTCACCCCTAGTAAAGCATGCAGACTACTGCCCGGCCGAATCCAGGCTCAAGTGTGGCAAGTGTAGGCTTGCCTAGATTTACCTAAGATTTTTCCACTCCAGCTTACCATAATAAAAACTTGGCTAGTCTTGGATAGGGTCCCGTTCGACTCTACGTAAAGTAGAGACCCAGTATAAACACGAGGAGGTGGGGTTGTTTTGGGTAAGAGGCTACGTTTTATGTGACATAGATTCGCATCGATAGCTCTTAAACGTGAACCCCCGTCGGGATAGGCTACCTGGGATCAGCCAGATGGTTCTCGTTCATCTAGTACACTTTCTAGTAACTTCATAAATTGTCAATCCACAGTCGTCAGTACACCAGGAAAAACACCTGATGAAACGGATAACCCTTGCTAAGTTACTCTTGCGTACTCAAGTTTAGCCTTGATTATAATTGGTAAAAGTATCGATGTGCACAAGCCAAGGCCGTATTCAAGGGGGGGGGTTAGGGGGTTTGAACCCCCCGAAACTAAACTTAATACTAATAAAATGACAACAAAATAAAATTATTTTTCTATTCTGCTTCTTCTCGAAAATAAATTCCCCCAGAAGCCCCCCGGAAATAAATTTCTGGCTACAGCCCTGTGCACAACATACAAATAAATAAAGGACTCCGAGAGTTAATTATTGTTCAGTTATAGGTATTCGTTCTCATAATCCAGTCGGTGAAGCTAGCAACCCTAAATATGATTTTTAAGTTAAATCTATGGTGTTATTTCGCCTATACCTAATTCTACTGTTTGCCCAAAAACTATTTTCACGGACAAAAATGAGCTAACGAATGCTCATTGTCTAAAACTGATGTAGCTAAAATACAGCAGTGTATCTTGACATCATGTACGAGCTACAGTTCCTGGTGATAAATATGGAAAATACTGCAAAACAATTTCAAAAAGTTAGGATCCTTCCATAATGATTTGGTCAACTAAATCTGTTCTACAGTCTGTTTTTCATTTGTTAGTTTTTCTAAATCACACAAAGTGTTGTATGAAATAATAAACCATTTTCACAACCACGAGACACAGCTTACTTGTAGGCCCAGTAACGTGACAAATGTAAGCCAGAAATTTCGTTGGCTTGATAACCTTCAGGATATTGATATAAACTACATAGAAAGCAGAAGACCTACTAAAGATGTTGATTGGTCTTTAGTACAAGCTGAAGGATCAACCACTGCTGGAAATCAATGTACGCTTTGTTGGGAATACTTTGGAATACCTGGGAATATTTGGAAATACCTAGGAATATTGGAAATACCTGATGTTTTTGAAAGTATATTCCCAAAACCTGGACATCACTGTAGGATTTTGGGAAGTGGTTGACCCCTTCGGAATCAACCACTGTTGGAAATCACTGTATACTTTGCTGAGAATACTTGGAAATACCTGAAGATACTTAGAAATACCTGGGAATACTCAGAAATACCTGGGAATACTTGGAAATGCCTAGGAATATTTGGAAATGCCTAGGAAAATTTGGAAATACCTGCAATATTGGAAATGTCTGATGTCTTTTTAAAGTATATTCCCAAAAACTGGAAATCACTGTAAGTTTTTGAGGAGTGATTGGCCCCCTCGGAATCAACCACTGCTGGAAATCACTGAAAACTTTGCTGGGAATACTTTAGAGACACCTGGAAATACTTGCAAGTACCTGGGAATATTTGGAAATACCTGGGAAAACTTAGAAACACCTAGGAATATTTTGAAATACCTGGGAATATTGGAAATACCTGATGTTTTTCGAAAGTATATTCCAAAAACTAGAAATCGCTGTAGGTTTTTGGGGACTAGTTGATCCGTCGGGATCAACCATTGCAGGAGATCACTGTACACTTTGCTGGGAATACTTTGCAAATATCTGGGAATACGTGAAAATACCTGGGAATATTTGCAAGACTTGGAAATATCTAGGAATATTTGTAAATACCTGGGAATATTGGAAATACCTGATGTTTTTTAAAAGTATATTCTCAAAAACTGGAAATCACTGTAGGTTTTTGAGAACTGGTTGACTCTGGGGGGTCAACCACTGCTGGAAATTACTATTCACTTTGCTGGGAATACTTTGGAAATACCTGGAAATATTTGAAAATATCAAGGAATACTTGGAAATACCTGGCAATACTCGGGAATAACTGATGTTTTTTAAGTATTCCCAAAAACTGGAAATTACTGTACGTTTTTAAGGAGTGGTTGATCCCTCGGTACAAGCAAACGAGATTTTGAAATTACGGCAAAACCAAGATATAAACTGATCTTATTATTGGCCTAAAAATCACTACTACGAACCTAATAACATTTTGGCGGCTTGAAAAGCGAAATCAACTATAAATACCCAACAGTAATGATATCAAGACTCAATACTTTTAACAGTTTTTCCTCACATTCGATACCGAAAATTGAAGTCGCAGAAATGTTGATAAGATCATATCTTATGATTCTAAGAAAGAGTTTTTCTTAAGATAAGCTGTCTCATGCGTTGCCCATCAAAAACTTAACTTTAACATACAGGTTGGAAACAGAGGAACTAGTGGTTGTATGTAAAAAGCGTAGATGCATATTTCAAGAAGTTGTCAAAATTAACCTATTGAGCTAGTGTGCAAAAAAACATTATACATAAAATAGTGGTAACGTTAACTTCATAGACTTTGACAATGAAATAGTGTAATGCGACAAAGTAATGGGCAAAACAATGGTATATTTGTGTCAGAAATTAGCATTTTTTGGGGATACTCCAAAGACCTTAAATATATATTTCTCTGGAAAGTAGGTGACGACTATACGAATTGACTCTGAAGACAGACCATTAAAAGTTGGTGTATCCGTGTGGTGTTTCCAAGATTTTTTTTGTAAAAAGTTCTAGGAAGAATGAAGGCCTAGATACTATACAGTATGTCCTAGATAACATTATGTACATGAGGACTTGGGAAACCGTAAAACATATGAAGTGGGGTTAATGAGAAAGAAGTTGCGTGAATACAAGAACTTCCCAGAATCGTTTTCAGATTTTTAAAATTCTGCCTTTTTCTGGTACCACCAGAGCATGTTATGTAAGTATTTCGAGTTTCACCTTTTTATTTGTCATAATATGGAGATTATTGGAGAAATAAAATGTTGGTGGTTTTTAGTTTTTCCGTCATTTAGCGACCTAGGCAAAATTCTTGAAATCCAAAAACGGTCCTGAGAAGGTTTTGTATTCATGCAACTTCTCCCATTTAATGGACTTCATGTATCATCGTACGGCTTCCTTTTTGCCTGGGATTTGGGAACGTATTAAAATGAGAAGTGGCTGCAATATTTGTGAGCAGTGCCTCTGTGATATATCTCTAGAGGAGGATAAAACGGTTACGATCAACGTAAGAATCGCCTTCCATGTACTAAAGAATAATTTACTAATTCCCAAAAACGGTAACTTTGAATATTTCGTTTCCAAAATCCACGAATTACTTGCCAATCTTCTTAGCAAAAGCTCGAAACTCCCACCCAAGACGTATTTTGTTCAAAGTAAACGATTTTACTTATGGGTAGTATCTCACATTTTCTGTACTATGAACTGACTATTGCTTTTAGAACCTCCTGGTAAAACTAACCTATTGTTTCTAAGATGTTTGTTTCTCTCTTCGTAAGAAGGAACCAAGTTCTTTGCAAAAAGAAAAAAGTGACCATTGCACATTTACTTTCAATACCTCTCCAATTTCTTCTATCCATCCAAAACTTTCCATAATACAAGAAAAAAGTTTTTGGAAACAGGTACATTATAACATTTCTACTTTAATTAAAACATTGCCTCATTCTACTTAATTTGGCATTAATTAAGTTGTGTGGGCGCAAACACGCTGGAAATACACACAAAAATGATGCATTCGCTAAAAAAAGTTTCATTAATATTCTTTCCATCCAGCAAAAACATTTTATATTTATCATCACTCACTATAGATATATTTACAAATAGTAAAGCTACACAGTGAACTTGAGTGTGTCATGGGGAAAACCGACCTCTAAAGCCACCCTCTCCTCGTTTTCATGACGTTCGCCCTTAAATCCTAGGGGAAAGTTAAATATTCAACGAGCTTGCTTGCTACTCCGGTTTTGGTATGGATACGGAATATTTTTAGAACGAATTTCTAAATAAATACAATTAAAGTTTTCCCCTGGAATTTTTAATAAACGCAAAATTTATCCAACAAAACTACTGTTGTTCGTTCGATAAGGGGAAAACTTTTTGATTACATCTGATTAAGGGATGTGTTTTTCGCCCGTGAAAGTTTTGAACACGTTAATTTACATTTTTGTCTATTCTCTTTCAAGTTTCATCATAAATGTCGAAAAGTTTGTACACCACCACAAGCACATAATAACATAGACACCATAAATCGCGCCATAAATCATACATCCATATCCGCTTGATGTCACTGAACATATTAACAAAAATCTAACGGTCACTAAAAACGTGTTTTTTCCCACCCACACACGCATACAAACACATATTGCGAATATGAGCTGTAGTAAATGGGATGGTTGAGTTGGTTGTTTTGGCGTATATTTACATTGTGTTGATGACGGAACAATATTGTTCCAGAAGATAACATCAAACTTTTTGAATTGAAAAAAAACGAGGCGATTCCTGATAATTTTAATTAATTAAACAATAATTGTTTTGGAAAAGACAATTACTAAAGTTTAATTATTACAGTTTTAATTTATGGGAAAATGTTCGTTTTGGTAACCGCAAAAAATTAATGCAACATGTTAACTGTACTTTATTCCGTTCATGTGTGAACTGCTCAATGTAGATTGGTACAATTCTTTTTAAATGTAAGATTATTCTCTCCTACGATGGTAATATAATGAATTCATTTAGAAAGTTGTTCAACTTAAAATGACGACATTCAGGTTATGTTTATTAAAGTTGATTTTAATATGCAAAAAGTTGTTTTAATAGAATCAACTTTAAAATGCAAGCATTCTTCTTCAGTTTTTATTGATGCAACATATTTATTTTTAGACTTTTTTTTGCATTTATGATCCTCTCCGAAGAAACCCGGCTTATACATATAGTGCATTTTTTACATATTATTAATTTCTTTAGATACCAAACTATTGGACTTTCCATATCTTCCCTCCCTTTAATGCTTAATTTCTCCCTTAATTTTAAGATATTGGCCTTAAGACAACTTTCAATAAAAAATAGATTCTGTTTACATGTGAGCACTGTTAAAACTGGATACTCAATATTTTCGTCATAAGCCGAGCTTCTTCGGAGCGAATCACATTCATACTATTGCAGAAACATACTATACGAGTAGGCTATGAGAACTTTGGTTTTGAAGTTTTCCAAAAACTCTTCCATCCAATTCTTCGCTGTAGTTACTTATAACCAGATTAGATTTTGATTTTAGGTTAGATAGCTTTGCTAAGTATACAATATACTTGGTTTAAATTCTTTCACATTCTCCACAATTGCCTCGAATTCCATAAAAATTCCCGTAAATTTACCACATCTCCCTGTAAATCCCGAACTGTCCAAGTCACAGGTTTTAAATGGTCACCAAATTGCAAGAATGGCAAGTGTAAAATTATTTATCGACAATTTGACATTCAACCACTCAAAGAGAATCATCTGGTAACTGATAAGAGAAATAAATGCGCTTGCCTGACTAGCTAACCTTAAAGACATTCCTAAACATCCAAAACGCACGACGAGCTTGAAAAGGAGGATATGAAAAAAATATTTATTTTGTTAATTTGGACCAATATCTTCACACTGTGAGCGAAACACTGCATAAAAGATTTCATTACAATCGCCTCAGTTACTGGCAGTTTTGCCGGTGGAGCAAGCTGTCTAAGAAGTCGGAATTGCGCTTCAAATCCCCTAATTAAACAAAAGTTAGTCTTATTTCTATCCCTTGAGATAGACCAACGACCAAGGTTAAGTCAAGTCAATTTTTGATTTCATAATAGTATATTAAAGAACGAGTTTCATAAGGCAAGATTTATTGTACGAGTCCAAGGACGAGTGCAATAATGACTTATGAAACGAGTTTTTTATGCTATTTTTTCTATTTTGCGTCTTTTATTCCCTTTTTAACTAAAAAAATCGCAACTGCAAATTTAGGGATTTTTGTGGTAATTGACAACACTGATGTGGCATTTGAAAATTCATTGATTGACACAGAAAATTGAGTGAAGTCTTTGTCAAATTTCTGTTTTCTCAGTTATTTTCTCAATGCTACCAACTTCGAAAAAGTTGGGCTATTAAAGCACTCAAATTATTAAACATATTATAAACAAATATTAACGCACTGTTTTGGGTGCTTTAACAGCTTTATTATAGACGCAAAATAGAAAAAGTACTTTAAAATTTCCTGCATTTTTTATAAATTCCTTATCAATTTCTAGAATTGTTAATTGCCGTTATTCATACTAAATTCCTCTGCTGTATTTACCAAAATCATTTCAGCGATTTGATCCTTAAAAGACAAAAAAAAACTAATTTCGAATTGCACATTCTCGTAAACTAATCCGTCAAAACCTTGATTAATTTCTTCGAAATTCCATGAGATTCCTCTAAAATTCCCTAAGTTCTAAAGTTTCTATAAATTCCTATAATTCATGGTCAACCGTACAAGTTCTTGTTATACCTAACAAATTCTCTGTTATGTTCACAAAAGTTTTGAGCCAATTCATCAAAATTTTCGTAAATTCCTTCAAGATTCCGTAAGATAATAATAATACAATAATAATTGCTATTACCCATTCCTGGTGAACCATGTCCCAGAAGCTTGCACGGGAGAGAGGGACGATTATTACTATTACGCAATACCCAACGTACGGCTGCCTCTAACATTCGCAGCATTTTTTTTAATAAATTTCTTATAAATTCCTACAATGCGTAAATGCTTGTGGTTCCTAGTAAATTACTTCGCTGTATATACGAGAATATCCTCAGTGTTCATTTCGAATTACTCAATTTCTTCAGTCAATTCCTCAAAACATCCGCGAATTCCTTCGAAATTGCTCTAAAATTTCCTGCAGTTTTCTAATTCCTATAATTCATAATCAAGTCCCACAATGCGTAACTTCTTGTAATACTAGCATATTCCTATGCTGTATTTACAAAGGTTCTCGTAACTTCTATTGTACTCTCTTCTGTTGTATTTACTAAAATCTTTTCGCCGATCTGGCCTTACTTTAAAGGCAAAAAATCATTTTACTTATCTTACTCAATCTCTTGAGTCAATTCGCCAAAACTTTTGTTTCTTCAAAATTTCCCTTGATGTTTCTAAAATTCCCTACATTCTTTTATAAATTCTTACGATGCGTAAGTTCTCGTAATCCCTAGCAAATTCCTCTGTGATACATACGAAAATGTTCCCAACGGTTTGGCCTTAAACACAAAAAAATAGTTTCAGCTTACTCAATCTTTTGAACCATTAACTCAAAACTTCCGTCAAAAATTTCATGCGTATTCCATTCAAGTCCCACGATGCGTAAATTCACGCAATAGCTAGCAAATTCCTCTGCTGTATTTACAAAAATCTCTTCGGTGATTTCATCCACCTTAAGGCAGAAAAAGCCGTTTTGCCTTACTCAATCCCTTGAGCCAATCCCTCAAAATTTTCGCTAATTCCTTCAAGATTCCCTTAAAGTTTCCTTCAATTTTTTTATAAATTCCTCATCAATTCCTATAATGTGTAAGTTCTTGTAATTCTAGCAAAAATTGCTTGGCTGTATAACTAAAATCTCCTTAGCGGCTCAGCCTACCTGGTAGGTCGAGTCGCTGAGAAGATTAAGGTAAACCCTACGTTAAAGGCAAAAAGCTTCGTTTCGCCTTACTAAACCTCTTCCGCCAATTCTTTCGAGATTTCATGAAATTCCTCTAAAATCGCTGCAATTTTCTATAATTCATGATGTATAGTCCACACAATGCGTGAGTTCTTACAATTCCTTAATTAGGTTAATTCCTTTAATTCTTGCAAAACTCCTTCAAATTTCCTTATAATTCCTTTAAAATTCATTGATTTTTCGTATCAATTTCTACAATACGTAAATTCTGGTAATTCTTAGCAAAATGCTCCGCTGTATGAACAAAGTCTTTCCCAGTGGTTTAATCCTCGTAAGGCACAAAGTTTCGTTTCGACTTATTTAATCTTTTGGGTCAATTCCTTCGAAATTCCATAACATTTCTTTAAAGTTCCTTTCAATTTTATTATAAATTCCTTGCAATTCCTACGATGCTACGAAGTTTTCGTAATTGCTAACGAATTCCTTTGTTGTATATACCAAAATCTCTTCAGCGATTTGGTCCACCTTAAAGACAAAAAGTTTCGTTTCGACTTACTCGCTTTCTTGAGTCAATTCCTCGAAGCTTTCACTATTTCCTTATAAATTCTCTAAGATTCCTCTAAAACCATCTGCAATATTTTATAAATTCCTTATCAGTTCCTGCAATAAATTCTCTGGAAACTTCTCTGATGTGTATGTGTAAAGGCAAAACAATTTCATTTTGACTTTCTCAGGCTCTTGATGTGTTTTAACAAAAGAACTTTGATCAGTTGGTAGATATTTAATAAAATAATTGTGTTTTTATGTGACGCACCGGTATAGGATTGTTCGATAGACCCATTTGAAAAATTATATCGAGCTTGTTGTAATACATGCACCATGATGTCCGTAAAAACACATTTGTTTGAAAATTCACGGTAACTAATGTATGATGACTGTAGTCAATTTTACGTTTAAATTTTATCTGAAGAGTTTGGTAAAGCATGCCACAACTTTTTGCTCACTTGCCATCACTTTGGGGGCTTCTTATACCGATATATTTTAGCTTCCAAAATAGAGGGCTAGACACAAAAAGGAAGAACCTTCATTTTATTATGTTTGTGATGCATGAAATAAAATCTTATATGTTGTAGTCAAAAACTAGATGGAAGTCCAGTATTAAAGAATACGGCTTAAGAGCTAATTCCAGATAGATAACTTCAGATAACTCTAAACTGAAAGACAACCTACAAACTGGATCTATTTGCTTTTTTAGTCCGAATTTATTTTGCCTTCGTGCCAAATTTTGCTAATACGTTGTGATCTTTGAAATAGGCTAATAAATTATGACAATACGATATGAATTTTGGAAATTTATTTTTTAGATGTAGCTTCTGTTTATATAGCGGAAATTGCAAATTATTGTTATAGACCATAGAATGTACATGTACACGGACCAAGAATTACTGTCTACAAACTGTAGACCATATGTAGAGTATAGATGCCGACTACAGAATACTATAAATGACAATGTTCTGGACTGTGGATTATTACCATAGGCTACAGCTTACGCACTATTGACTACAGAAAAGCTACTACAGAGTGTATAGTACTGATTCTATAGTATAGAGTCCATCTACAGTGATGAATTCAACAGTATAGACTGCACACTATAACCATAGACGACGTCTACAGACTGTATGTAGACTCAAGACAGTAGGCTATAGAATACAGACTATTTGTAGACGATATATAAGCCATAGATGGAAGACCATAGACTATTAACCATAAACGTACAAATTACAGACCATACTTCAAAGGTCATCTATAACTCATATGCCATAGACTGAAAACTATTCTACGGATTACAGTTTAGAGATTATCTGTTGTCACTAGACCAAAGGCCATAAATCATATACTGTTGACAACATAAAAAAATATTAAAATTTGTGTAAAATGGTTTATATTTAAGATTGCAGTAACGATTTTTCAATATTATTCAGTCTGATAAGATTCAATCTCCGTCGAATCTTTATCAGTTGAGTCACATTGTTACCAATATTTTATCGAAATCTGCTAGTTTTAATTTAGATGGAGATAAGCAATTACATTGATTGGTTCATAGGTAGCGTAAACATTTTTCGCTTTTGTGTTTACAACATTTGCTCTAAGGCAAGGCAGTACCTTAAACTGAAACAATTTACATTTTGATCTGAAAAGGGTTTCTAAAGAATTTAAACTATGAACAAATACATAGACCAAACGCAGTAAACAAAAGTCTACGAAATCTATTGATCTGATTTTTGATGAAAATTTAAGTCATGTTCCTCAACCAAGTTAATATGGGAAACATTTTTCGTAACATGTCACCAAACTTCAATTTCTAATGTCGTCAAATAATCTTTTCATGAAAATTGACACTGAAAAGAATTTATCACAACATCTAATCTATGGCCAAATAGCCTCAAGTTGTTTCAGATTCTCTTTTCTTAAAGAAGAATTGTATTCCATCTAACATGGTTACAGTTGACATTTGTCAAAGATCTATCTACTAAAATGGAACATTACTTCTTAATGTTGTGCTGAGCAATATTCCTCCAAAGTGAGATTTTTGCGCATGTATGATTTTCTGATCTCAGTTTTTTAAATTGCATTTTATTCCATCAAGCAAGCTGTTTATGTAAGAGTATAAAGTAAGCAAACCAACGAAGCCAATTTAAGTGCAATTTTCAAGGTAAATGTATTTACGTACACTAATTTGGCCACCTACTGTTCTTGACACAGGTCCAATACTTCCTTTTTTATTATGGCAACAAACAACAAAAGTGGATTTGTCTCTCTGCAGATTGTTTGCCAACCTCCTACAACTACTGTAAATATTAAATCAAAATAACTTCCAGTCAATGTTAAATAGGCATATAGTATTTGCCTTCGTCAAAAAAAATATGTTTCTCAATCTCAATCTCAATTCCCATTCCTGCTCCTTTTATGACGGCGTTGGTGTTAGGTTAAGACTGGCTTTAATGAAGTATCAAATTAAATTATCATGATTGTTTATCAGAATTAATAAATTGTTTTTTTTTTCTTTGGGCAATTGTTATCTTTGATTATGCAAGATTTTATTGATGATAAAGAAAAGACTTTTTTTACCTGTTTGATAGGAATACTACCACAGAAATGTTTTACGATTACTTATTTCATATTTAGACTATTTTTTATTTTATACAGGAGGTTTTATAAAAGAAGGGGCAAATAGTGGTAGAATTACTTACTCGACAGGCTGTGCTATTTACATATTTTGTTTGTCTTAGCACGCTTTTAGTTATATTGTTATTATTTGATTTCTTGATGCATTTACTTTCATTAAAAAACCTTCTGTGCACTAGGAGTCAAACACTACTTAAAAATTGAAAGATTATTTGAAGATTAGTTCATTATCAGATTTTTTGATAAAATTATTTTGATTCTGCTATTCATATTTAGTTTATAAAGAGAGGAAATCAAGTAATTATCAGATTTCGGCGGGAAAACATTTCTCACTTCCAAAATTAGTTGCATTGCACAATAGTTTTGGAATCTATTGAAATTCCAAACACAAGATGTTATTAGGAATATGTGATCACTGATCAGTAAGCAAGTGTTTTTTGCCCTTGGATACAATCTTTTTTTAATACGGCCACTATCTCTGAAGATATTTGGTTATCTTTAGGTGATCTTGTCTAAGGTAAATAGGCATTGAAAATATAGTATAAGTTAGTTAAAATTAAAACACTTGAAATTTGCTTACTGCAAAATTTGGACAAACACATTTCCTGTATTTAGTTAACCCTATTTACGGGGAAAAAACGTAAAAATCTAAGCCAATGCCATTTTTTCCAAGAATGAGGTTTTTATTGAACTTTTGCTTTTTATGCTCATCCATAAACCATGATCAACAAAAGAGGATCATGTAAATAATGTAGATATTAACAGAACTTCATCTTTAAAAAGTATTTGCATAGCCACCTAAGCATTCTAACTAGTAAACTATAATAATACCGTGATACTAATAACCTTAAAATACATGTCCTTAAAGATATAAAAAATTGTTAATTGTTGGGGGAGTACCCATTTTGTACATACATTTTATTCTTGTGCAATAAAGGAAAAATATTACACAATTACGCATTGTCGGCTAAAGGTCTAAGAATGTGAGTGTTGCCAACACAAACTAGAAAGTAAACATGGAAATATAGAAACCAAAAAATACGTGGGTTAGTGTATTCCAAAAATAAAAGCGCTTCAAGATTATCTGAAGATTATTTGAACGAAAACGTGATAGCATGACGGGAGTTATTTTTTCAGAAATAACAACATAAATTTTATTTGGGTTAACGACAAATAGTCTAAAAATATGTTAGGTGTGTTTTAAATAATAAATGCAAGTATTTCGATAGGAATTGTACAAGTAAGATTTGTAATATTTAGAAAAATGTTTAAATAATGCTTTTTATGTAGCACTAACATATTCAGAAAAAAATCTTTTAGAACATTAAAACCATGACATCTTCTCCGAGGTTTTTAGTTAAAACAACCACAACATAACCTAACTTATAACTTCTCACCTAGCCATAAGCTAATCTTTTGTAACAATGATAAAGAAACTGTTAGACGCTTAACCACTTTTTGATTCTACTGGCCTCTAAGTTGTACTTTTTGTTCAGTTCAAAAAGTCAGAAAATACCAAGCAATTTGGAAAATCAACTCTGCTGAGTCATATTTCCCTTTTATCCAAGCCCAAATCAATATTCCAAATATAATAACAATCTTAGCTGGATGTTTGTAGGCAATGGAGAGAGGAATGTAGAACCTCCTGGATTCCAGCACCGTTCCATCCTATTACCAGGTCTGACAATTTTATTTAAAAAAAATAATCTCCACAAATCACGTACCGGAGACAGTCGAACGTATTCGCAATCACGTGCTTATCAATCAATGCGAGCGGGTCATTCAAGGGTAGTGGCAGCAGCTAGTTGCGGCGCCGATTTTCTTTTACGCTCTTTACATCGTTAAAAGCTAACATTTTGAACTACGTGCAAACTGAGCCTGCCCTAGGTCCCTATTGTTTTTGCTGGTATTGATCACGCGGCTGACAAATCTTTTTATTATCTTGTCGGACTATAAGCATTAACAAGTCTTGCTTGCTGAGCGAGGAGTGCAGCAAGCCTAACTCGTCATTCAGCAATAGTTAGGATTTTGTTCTGGTAAACCTCTCGTTTTTTTATTGCTCTCGTAGTTTCGGCTACTCTTTCTCAGTAATTTATTCAAATTTGCGCAAACCATCGGGATACCCAAGGCGCAGGCATTTTAGCACTTTGCTCTAGTAATTTGTTTTATGTCTTTATTTCTCTCATGGTTTTGGTTACTTGTCCTTGCAAAGACTTGTGGTCATGTTATCTCATATTCTATTACTATTGAATTGCATTTTTTCATAGCTGACACTCAAGAACAGATTCTAGCAGAAAAAGATCGCCGAGCAGATACTAACGAATCAGTTAACGTATTAAGCCTTCTTAGGTTCGCGTTTTCTAAAGCACGAAAAGATCAAAAGTCTTTTTTCACTTTTTACACTAGTTAATATTTTGGGGTGATCGTGAACTATCTGCGTACCACTATTTCAACGAAATCAACACTTCGTGGTCGTGAACGTAAAGATCCCTAGGAAAAAAACTATAAAATGTATGAAAGTTTCGATTTCTGTATTCTCTCTAGAGGATCTCTTTCTAGAAGCCCTTCCAATTAGACAGGAAAGTTCGTAGTATGCACCAGTCAAAACTGCAATATCAGAGAAAAATGAGGAGAATACCACTGCCCAAATTTCTTACACCAAAATCCCACATTTACAATTAGAAGAAATTGCTTTAAATTAATTCCTTTCAATGAAATTGAATGAAATCTATGGTTTTACGGTGTTTTCCTTCAAATAATTTTTTGAGCAAAACAAAATGATCCATTTCAGACATTGCGGCATCGAGCAACGCGAACAGAGTCGGAAACTTTTCGAAGGTAGACAGCTCAAATAGGATTAAAAAACCATAAAATAAATTAAATGATTAAAGACTGTATAAATTGGCGAGGAATGCTTTAGCAAAACTATTTTTTACGAAAATAGCAAGCAAATGCTTAAAAGAGATCGGCATAAAAGTGACCAAAATGAATTTTTAACCAAAATCAGCGAACAAGGTTTGCCAATGATACCATAGATATATTGCCAAGCAAATGAATGCCATATATTTCATTTAAAAATTCATACCTAGGGGACAGGTGCCCAACTTCATAGCCTGGCAGCATTTTTAGTACTTGCGTTGCTCAAAATGCTCTTATTCTAAAAAGTGGCGTCGACTGGCTAGGACTTTTAAATTTTGGTCGTTACGGAATTTTAAAATAGAAAGAAAAGGAGTAACCCAGCTAACATTATAAGCTTCTTTGGGATGGATTCCTTCAAACCCCAATCGTCTGAATCTCTAATTATTAGTGTTTTTCAATCGAGCTGTAGTTGAAACAAATAGCTATGGGTCAAGACGAGCTAGAGTACCGAGAAGATACCACAGAAATACATAGAAAAAACTTTGAATTGATACTGAAACCGATATCATTGTATACTACCTGTATTGAAAACTTTTATTTAATATATGACACGCCCATAATAATCTGAAGGGACGTTCTATGGGGATTGGGCCGCATTTTTTGAAAATATTAACACTGGAAAGCAAACCCACATGAGTTTTATATTTCTTTAACTTGTGAAAAATTTTGAATTGTAAGTAAAGTGATTGCGACAAGGGTTAAATGTTTCACAACGAAAAGAATTACCAACAAAAAGTACACGTCATATTTTGTTCGTGTGTCATCAACAACTACTTAATGGACAAGTTTCCATCAATCAGGTTTAACATAAAATTCATTTTAATCAAATCATTACCTCCATTAGAGCAACTGTGACAAACAACGTAGTTAATTCAGTCAATCATCGCCGTACATTTACAATCAAACATACCTACATGTTTAGGAAATCCTATTTCCTACACAGATTATGTTTTTTCTTGAAACTGAAATCGCGATAATGGTCAAAAAATGCAAAATCATCTTTAAAATAGATTTTAATTTCCTTGTTTTGATATTTTTGGCGAAACAAAAAAAAAGAAGTTTTATGTAAATTACTAATTCTTTGATACCTGGAGATCATCATTTGGACTCGAGGAGTTTTTGTCATGTCAACTAGATTAAGCAAAATGGAAAATTCGCATTAACGATACAATAGTACAAGATTAAAATAAATAAAACATGAACACGAATGGTTATTCTTCCATTTCGAAAAATTTGTTAACGACAACAAACAGAAAGGTGCGCCGCCGCGCACTTGATATCAAACCTCTGTAACATCGTGATGCACGTTTGCTCGTGAAGATATTCATCTTTCCAAAGGTTAAATCTAACCAACCATGCGTTGTGTCTACTGGTTTAATATGGCAATGATAATAATGGTAAAGTTCACAGTACAACGATTACTAGTAGAGGACCTCTGTTCTTGAATACCATACACGATGTTCGTCCGTTCGCTTTTGAGATAATCTTTGGTTGGTGTCTGTTACATTGAAGAATAGACGTAAACGAAGAACATTGCGTCAGTTAGTCCAATAAATCTTGATGGTATTTCAGATAAATAGAGGAGTGAATTAATAAATGCAATCGGATTTATCGAGAAATTAACATATAACACGATTTTACGTGTAGAAATTGGATGGATATTCAATCTGTTATGGTTAAGCAATCGATTTTCGATTTCGTCATCGCGAAAATCTAAACAACTTTTGGACGAGTTGAAAAATAAAATAGTATTGCAAAATAATAGATCCATGAATGTATACATAAACATTATACCGAAACAAAAGATGTAAAAACACTCTCATGAAACAGTTAGTTATGTATATGGTTACGCTATATTACGTATACGCTAAACAGAAACTCATAAACCTCTCATCTTAAACTAGCTAGTAGTCGTCATCTCAAGCAACTTTGGAATTACTCAACGAAAAATACACTATCAATAAGTGAAATAACAGCAGAAACATTTGCGATTGCTAAGGTGTGTAGGCTGTCAAGTTAAAAGGCGTTAGTTGCGATTATGTTACGATAAATTTATATCAAAAATCAATTTACCATTTGGTAAAAACAGAATTACAATTGTTTAAGGATTTTTTTCAGAACGCTACAATAACGAATTGGCTTAGAATACTCGATCACAATTTTACTAATGACAACCATTGAAACGTTACCGCATGTAGGAACAGAAATCAATTTCCGGCGAGGTGGCTCTTCAATCTCGAGGTCCTGGGTTCGATATTCAAGATTGCCACATCATCAAGGCATTTTTAAAAAATATTTAAGATTGCTTCCAGGCAAGCTCTAACTGAGAAAATGAGTACCTATGGAAAATATGTAATCACAACGGTAGACAGAAAAATATGATATCAGAGTTAAAGGTAATTAGGGGCTAAGTAAATAAGTGCCCTAGTGCCAAATTAAGTGCTCCTGTAGTTTTCTCAAAAACTGTGGAATTTTTAACTTTAGTAAAACCTGGAACCGCATCAAAGACAAATTAAGTGTAATACTGCAGAAATTAAGTATTAATTTAGAGCTCTCGAACGCCCATAATAGTTTTTCACAAAACTGATTTTTTTGGTAGATCTTTTTCCCAAAAAATTCAACCCTCAATTCAATTCAAGTTTTCAAAGGACCGTATCCATAAGATTATGTATAAGATTGCAAAAACATGTCAGTAAAGTTAGCATCCCCACTTTGTCGAATTTCAAAAATTTTAGTGTCATAATTTTGGACCAACTCAAAAAAATTTCGACCAACCCATATTCATCAGAAATGAATATAATAAAACGGGGGTGCTGACTTGAGCTCAAGCTAGCACCCCCACCATGTAAATATAAATAATAGATCAATTTAAACTGGGCTATAATTTTGGACTTATTAAAGACTATGCACTAGCATATAATACATTTTCGAAATCAACTCCTAAATAGAAAACTACCCCATATGAATACCACAAAATTAAAAATAATGAAATTCAAGAAAACATTATATCATAATTTTGGACTAATTAAGGACTATTCATTGCCGCATAACTCATTTTTGGAATCATCCCCTAAATTGGTAAATCGCCCCTTGTGAGTAAAATCATGAAATTAAACAACAAACCGTGCTGATAAAACCTATAACTTCGGATTGATTAATTATTATTGATTGGCAGATAACTCATTTTTAAAAACATTCCCTATATTGGTAAATTCTCCCTTCCCATGAATAATATCGCGATTTAAAGATGGTAAAAATAAAAAAGAAGTGCCATGATTTTGGACTAATTAAAGATCAATCATTGGTATATAACACATTTTTGAAATCATCCCCTAAACTGCCACTCCCTATCAATAGTGTCACGAAGTTTAGTAAAAACCTAAATAACCAGTCATAACTACGGAATAATTAAAGATTATTCACTAACGAATAACTCATTTTCTAAATATAATAATAATATAATAATAATAATAATAATAATTACTACAACCCATAACCTAAACCAAGGCCCCAGAAGCTATAAGCTTGTGCGGGAGGGAGGGGGCGATTATTATTATTATGTAGGCCCAATGTGCGGCTGCAGCCGACTTATAGATGGAACAGCGCAAATCCCACATTTGTGTTACAGCTAAGGAAAACTGCAGAAAACCTTAACCAGATCTGCCAGCGCCAGTAGTCGAACCCGGGCCGTTTGGGTGAAAGTCCGGCACGCCAGACATTACACTACCAAGGCTGTATAAATCATTCCCCAAATTGGTAAACCAACCCCAAAAAGACCCATCACACCGTGCCCAACTTTAAATTAGTTTAAAGCCTATTCATTGACAGATAATTAATTTTATAAATTATTTCCTAAATTGGGAAAATCACTCATCACCTCTCATGAGTTATGTCACGAAGTTTAAGTATGTAAAAAATAAAGCCAACGTGTATAATAAATTTATTTAAACTAGTCCACATTTCTGAACTGATTAAAGGCCATTCGTTGACATATAATCCATATTCGAAATCAATCCCTAAATAGAGAACTACCCCTAAATAGAGAATTAAGTATGATAAAATTCAGGAAAAACCCATGTCATAATTTTGGACTAATTAAAGACTATTCATTGGCACATAACCCATTTTTGAAATCGTCCCCTAAATTGATAAACATCCGTATGGACTGTCACGAAAACAAAAATTATAAAAATCAGGCCCTAATTTTGGACTAATTTCGGGCTATAAATCAAAAGAATTTTACGTCAGCAGCACTTTAGCGTGTAACACATTTTGACGTTGAGATTTTGACCTTTGGTGTGGCGCCTTTGATTTGGCACCCTTGTTGTGGCGCCTTTGGCTTGGCAGCTTTGTTGTTGCACAATTCTTGTGATACCTTTACCTTTGGGACCTTTAAGTGTAGTGCTAATTGGATGGAATCGCTGTATCTTGTTTCTAGAGTCAAGTATTGCCTCTGCACTTACACAATGTCAAGTTTCATGAAATTTTACTGGGGGGGGGGGTGTAAATGGATGTGCCTTAATCGAATTTCATGAAACTTGGGATGGAGTAAGTGCAAAGACAGTATTTCACTCTAGCAGCAAAAAACAGCGACTGCGTATACCAAGGAAGAAATGCGGGGCGTCCAAAAATGAAAGTGGGTTAACATAAAGGTTAATAAGCTGGCACCCCCACCACAAGATTTTTTTTTTAAATTGACGTGATAATTACGGGCTTTTTATGGGCTCTCCAATCCCCCCAAAAATAATTTTTGGGCTCTTGCCTATTCCGAGAAAAACTATATTCAAGTGTGGGGGTGCTAGCTTAACGTTAAGCTAGCGCCCACTTTTTTCTTAAGATAGTGAGACGTTTCTACTTGGTCTTAGATTTATGGGCTTATTATGGGCTCTTCGAATATGCAAATCTTATTTGCATTGGATTTACCCTTTCGTAGTTAATCGCTATTCAGAGATTTTGAAAATTCGAAAAATAATTTTTTTTCTCTAATCATGAAATAAATAAAGATTATTAAAAGTTTCACAGTTTTATTAAAATATAACCTGACAATATTGTTTCGACAGCTATGCTGTCATTATCAAAAGTAATATAATTATAAACAAACACGTCGCTAAGGTAGATACAAAATAGGTAACTAGATAAAATAATAATAATCAGAATAAAATATCTAATACTTCCAGTAACGGAGAATTACTGAGCTCAAGTTGTTTATTCATTAAAGGTACCCTGAGTTTGTGTTTGTATATCTCAAAGGCTTCTAAAATGTCTAATTTGCGTTTGTTATTACAAAAATGTAGGAATTTAATATTATTTTGAGGAGTCATTGTGTGATTTTGTTCTAAAAGGTGTTTGGCGTAATTCGATTTTTCAGGATGTTTATTTTTGTAATGACGTACGTGTTCTTTATATCTTATGTCAAAATTTCGAAGTGTTTGTCCAATATATACCGAACTACAAAAAGAACAATTTAAACGGTAAATGCCCGATTTCATGATATCATGTGTTCTGTCTTTAGCATTAAATAAAAATGAAAAAGTGTTAGTGTTGGTTTTAAATGTTATTTTATAATTGTTGGTTTTCCTTAGTATATGTGCAATTTTTTCTGATATTTTGCCAAAATATGGTATAGATATGTAACTTGTGTCTTCTGTTTGATTGTCAATGGGATATATTCTTTTGATAGCTAACCTATAATCTTTTTGTTTAATTAAAGTGTCAATCATGTTCGGATTATAATGATTTGCATGTGCTAGTTGTTTAATGGTTGATATCTCTTTGCTAAAATCTGATTTTGTTAGTGGAATAGTTAAAGCTCTGTGTACTAATGATCTGTAGGCTGCTATTTTATGTGTATTATGGTGACAAGATTCATTTGGTATTGTTATGTCTGTTTGTGTTGGTTTTCTGTATATGGAAAATTCAAATAGATTGTCTGCGTTAATCTTGATATTTAAGTCTAGAAAGTTTATAGCCCTGTTTTGTTCTGTTTCTAGTGTAAATTTTATATTAGGGTGGATACTGTTTATAAGAATTAAAAATTCATTGATAACCTCAAAAGAACTGTCAAAACAAGCTAAAATGTCATCAACATAACGAAACCAGAAGATAATGTGTTTAGAGAGGTTTAATTCAAATATTCGATCTTCAAACTTGTCCATAAATATGTTAGGTATATATTGGACAAACACTTCGAAATTTTGACATAAGATGTAAAGAACACGTACGTCATTACAAAAATAAACATCCTGAAAAATCGAATTACGCCAAACACCTTTTAGAACAAAATCACACAATGACTTCTCAAAATAATATTAAATTCCTACATTTTTGTAATAACAAACGCAAATTAGACATTTTAGAAGCCTTTGAGATATACAAACACAAACTCAGGGTACCTTTAATGAATGAACAACTTGAGCTCAGTAATTCTCCGTTACTGGAAGTATTAGATATTTTATTCTGATTATTATTATTTTATCTAGTTACCTATTTTGTATCTACCTTAGCGACGTGTTTGTTTATAATTATATTACCTTTGATAATGACAGCATAGCTGTCGAAACAATATTGTCAGGTTATATTTTAATAAAACTGTGAAACTTTTAATAATCTTTATTTATTTCATGATTATGGAGTTCCACAAAATAAGGCTGGAAACAATAAACAAGATTTTTTTCTCTAACTTTGCGTTATACTTATGAATGAATTATGGGCTCTTCAATGCGCCTAATCACGATTTTTAGGCTGCACCCTAATAGCAACACCATCCTCAAAGATATATCAAAAATCGTTAATATCGAAATATACCAAAATTTCTCGGGCAATAATCACAGGCTATTTAATAACATAGCGAAGTTTATTAGAATAATGAAAAAACTGACTATTACGACTACCCTATAGGGTTTGAGATTTTGGATGTGGCGGTTTATTATTTTTGCCATCTATTAAAACTATTTTTAGAAAACGCATTTAAATATCAGTAACTATTCTTAGGAACAACACCGAACTTAAGACGCCTTTACGTCAGTAAATTCTTCAGAACTTTTATTTAAATCTACTATTTTACCTCAACTGGGGGTCCTAAATAACAGGAAGTATAAGAGGTTTAGACACAGCCAACAATACAACAAAATAATAAATAAATACTTAATAGATGCAATAAATCAACTCCGAGAAAATTGTTCTAAAATAGTCTGGTTGAATGAGCAATTTTCTTTTATTTAAAACATCCCCTTTGTTATCACTGATCATTACAAAAGAGGTTATTGGGAACATATAATTTATGACATTTTATAGTCTTCTTTTTCTTAAAACATTTAAAGAAATTTGTAAAAGGTGTATGTTTTTACCATTTTATACAAAACCATATGCAAACAGATAGTCAATTCTTGCGACAAATGCATATTTATTGATTTAATAAAATGCCAGAATGTGCATGGGATTTTTTGAGTTGCATCTTCCAGTGGAACTTGAGCAGCTAAAAGTAATAAAGCAATAAAATTTTATTGACAATCAGCAAGTAAATAAGCAACTATTGATACCATTAGGTTTTACAAAAAAGGTTTTTGCGTGAATGCATAAACATAATTATTAAGAACTTGTACATCTGCTTATTTTAAAAATAATCTAGTAAATCCTAAGCGGTATCTTCTTATTTCTAAGTTATTCACAGAACAACATACAATAAAAAAATGCCTGGAATTTAAATATTTGCTCTTATAAATATACTTTTTAAAAACTGCAGTTCATTTCTTTTCGAATTCTTAAGAAATGTGTGAACTATGTGTGTTAAAGTGTATTATTACAGTGTGAAGTTAATCTGCAATCTAGACCAAGTGGTGTGTCTAACTATCTTAAGAAAAAAGTGGGCGCTAGCTTAACGTTAAGTTAGCACCCCCACACTTGAATTTGGTTTTTCTCGGAATTGGCAAGAGCCCAAAAATTATTTTTGGGGAGGTTCGAGAGCCCATAAATAGCCTGTAATTATCGCGCAAGAAATTTTGATATATGGAGATATTAACAATTTTTGATATGTTTTCGAAGGTGGTATTGCTATTAGAGTGCAACCTAAAAATCGTGATTAGACGCATTGAAGAGCCCATAATTCATTCATAAGTATAACGCAAAGTTAGAGAGAAAAAATTATTTTTCGAATTTTCAAAATTTTTGAATAGCGATTAACTTCGAAACGGTAGTTCCAATGCAAATGTGATTTGCATATTCGAAGAGCCCATAAAAAGTCCATAAATCTGAGACCAAGTAGGTATGTCTAACTATCTTAAGAAAAAAGTGGGCGCTAGCTTAACGTTAAGCTAGCACCCCCACACTTGAATATGGTTTTTCTCGGAATAGGCAAGAGTCCAAAAATTATTTTTGGGGGGATTGGAGAGCCCATAAATAGCCCGTAATTATCACGTCAATTTAAAAAATAAATCTTGTAGTGGGGGTGCCAGCTTAACATACCTTCAACATAAACAAGAGGGTATAGCCCAGTTTAAATTGATTTATTATTTATATATACATGGTGGGGGTGCTAGCTTGAGTTCAAGTCAGCATCCCCACTTTAACATACTCATTTCTGATGAATACGGGTTGGTCCTAATTTTTTTTAGTTGGTCCAAAATTATGATATAGTGTTTTCCTGAATTTCATCATTTTTAATATTGTGGTATTATTCGTATGGGGTAGTTTTCTATTTAGGGGTTGATTTCGAAAATGTATTATATGCTAATGAATAGTCTTTAATTAACCCAAAATTATAGCCTAGTTTAAATTGATTCAAGTCAGCACCCCCACTTTAACATTTTCAAAGTGGGTGTGCTAACTTTACTGACATAGTTAAAAACCAATGTACAGGCATTCTAACATAAGTAGTTGCTACAGTTAAGGGCTCTTGATTTTTATATGGTCAGAATTTCGTGACCTAACCTTCTGGCAAAAAACACCCTCGTATTTGTGTAGTGTTTTCCGAAATAAGGGTGGGACACTAAATTCAGACTATAAAAAAATCAAGAGTTTAGCATGTCTCTACATCGATTTATAGCCGATTTTATGCATAATTTTGTGGATACGAGTCTTTGAAAAACTTCTAGGTCATTTTTCGTATACAATGCTTGATGAGGTTTAAAACATCTACTATTTGCCTATTTGCATTTGAGAACTTTAAATTAACCGTTATTCCTGCATCCTTACATTTAATTTTGTTGCGGCGGTTCCAGGTTTTACTAAAGTTAAAAATCTAGAGTTTGCGAGAAAAACTATAGAAACACTTAATTCAGGACCATAGCACTTAATTAGTTAATATTATAATATATTTTTTGTGGTTTGCAGTTATGGCGGTTCCAGCTTTATAGAAATCTCATGGGATAATAGTTGGCGACATCCGTAAAGCTAGCGGCCCCATTACGACAGAAACGTTAGCAGCACCCACTCAAGAAAATGGAGCTGAACAGTATTCAAATGAAATGTTTATTACAGAATAATTCAAGGTCCTTTAAAGGCGTTCTAAATACCCAAAAATTAACAGGCTTTATTATTTTTTTTGAATTGCAGGTTCTGCTAGCTTTAAAGGAAGTTGGAAGCACCCACTAAACAAAACGAGACTTAAAGGCCTTGAAAGGAAACGTTTATTGTAGAATAATTAAAGGCTATTTAAATGCCTAAAAAGTATTTTTTGCTATTACTATTATCTATAATCTTCAACATTCTAAAAAGTCGCCAGATAGTATTTATACAGTTTTATTTTTTTCGAAACCTCGTTCAAGTCTGTTTACAAAGTATTACAATAATGTAATATAAATATCACCAAACCTGGATAACTGGAAGGGCTCATCTTCACAAGATGATTAAAATCCTGCTCAACATAATCTGAATGAATTGAAATTATGTCGAGTTAGATTACATTTTGAGTATCGCCAGTGAAAATGGACGAGCTAACTTCGAAGCTATGGGTTTGCATAACGTGCTTTACCTCATACAAAAAAAAAAACTGTAATTTTTATTAGTCAAATGTAGTCCATCACTAAGTCCCAGAAGCAATAATCGAATTACAAGATTTTTAGGTTTGGAAAAAGACATTGGTGATTGTGAGGTAAATGTTGATCCAGACCTGATTTTCAGACTGATTTTACTTTGTTGATCAAAAACTATCCAAAGAAACGATTTAAGTATTTAAAGAAACTGAAGAAATGTTGCCAAATTGATCGATATATTGTTTGCTGACATAATTTACTACTTGTACTTACATAGCGTATATGGAAAATGCTCGATGGCAAAACAAAATGAGGTCGGAAAATAATTTGCTTACATATGCAAATTTCTCACAGGCGTTCTTGCGGAGGAAAAAAGTATTTTGGTCTTACCAGCAGTTTCGAGAAATCTCATTGTATTAATTTCAATTTGTACAATAGTACCAAGAGTTATATATAATAGTAGTTTAGATATTAATTTAACAGAGGAATGCTTGGTTTTGTGACGTCAGTGTGGTAGCGATCAATGAAAAGGACATTAACTTGGTTAAATGAACAGGAAAATTAAACCTAAATATTCACAGTGATAAACAACGCAAAATGTCTTTTAGTTTAAACAGTACTCCTCCTTTCCATTTAACCCTTCAAACGAAAAAAAATATTTAGGGTATTTTCTAACTAATGATTAAAGTTCTCGCTCTATCATTATTTGGTACTTTTTTTTGTAAAACAACGTCATCGATTGAAGTAGTATCATTATTTTCACCGTTGTCACTCTATTATGTATTTCGTGTTTTGCTTGTTAATAGTATAGTGGCAAGCATTATCTCGGTATTTATTATTATGAGTTTTACTTGATAATAGATAACAATTTAAAAAATATTTTGTTTTGAAATTTAACTTGCTGCTTGTTAAATAACGTACTATAGTATTTAATAAAATCCAAATTAATAAAATTAATATTATAGTTTGTTTTTACTTTTTTAACATATTAAAGAAATTTCCTAAATATTTGCGTACGTAATTAAATTGCAATTAAATGCGTTTACAACAATATGTAACTAGTAATGGCTAGTAGGAAGTGAAAACTGTATTTTATTAAGTATATACAAAACTGTAAAAATAATATAACTAGACATAGCTATTGTATCATTTAAGGTACGTATATGCATAAATAAAATATTTTCAAAGTACTATGATAGGAGAAATCTATGATCAACAATACTTTGCTATAGTAGTATTTTAAATATCAACATAAACTTCCATGTTAGTCAAATGTGCCAATTAGTGACAATATAACTATTTGTTTTAAATAAAACGAGAGCTTGTAAAAATATTTATTAAAATAATTGTTTTGAAATTTTATACTAACTAAACTAAAAATACGTTTTATTGTATAAACTGAATAAAAGTTGTTGCTTTTTACATTTATAACTATTCGAGCTCACTATGACATTCGGATCTAACATCGCTGCAATATACGCGATCCCATTTACGAGCGTTTTGGTCAGTTTATTAGTACTGCAAGATAAAATTAATAAGAACTAGAAATTATAATATATAACCAAGTGTTATTAATCAGTACAAAAAATCTACTTGCTTGAATTAGTGATTTGATTAGAAATTGTAATGAAATTGCAATAGTATTTGCAATTATAAAAACATTTTTTACTTTAACTATAATACTAGAATTATAAATAGTACTCTAATCTAAGAAGTTTCAATAAAAACAGATATGAACAATTTTAACTAATATTTAAATTTTAATTAGTAACATATTGATATGTTTAGTTGATGCATTTTAATAGCAAGTAGAATAAAATATGTTAAATCGTAACACTTATTTAAATTGCTTTTTTTTAATTTTCTATATTTATAACTAGAGTGTAAACTTGTATTCAAATATAGAAATTATTTATGTTTTTGATAAATAAACCATTTTTATTTATTAGATTTTTATTAAAAAGTAATAATTTTAGTTTGATGTAAAATTACTTTGTATCGAAGATCTCACTATTGGGGCTCAAAGTATCGTAGTCGTGATCTTTATCAAGAAAGATACCTGTTATTAACAATCTATCTAACAATCTATCGCGTGTCACTAATTGGTTCAAAGTAAAATCTGAATGTCAGTAGTTGAGACATTTACACGAGTTACAATTTAAGCAATGATTTATTTAAAGGTGTCAATTATAAAAAAAAGAATTGTTTTTCGTTAGCAAAAATATCGATGTCTTCTGTAATATAATTTTTAAACAGGTCGAGCTTATTAGCGATAAAGTATTTTTTATTATAATATACTTACTGTCACTAATTGGGGCATTTACCTTGTAAAAGAACAACCCAAGCCGGATTTTCCGGAATTTCTTGAGTTAATTGTATACAAATGTGATCTTACCAACAATGTTTAAAAAATTACGTAATATTCCGAATTATTTATTTTTAATTTAATAATTTTAATCGTTTTAATAAGTATTCTATTACATTCACCTGAATAAATGTATGAAAGTATAATTTACTTCAATATTATTTCAAGAAGTCTATAAAGAAGTATGTTGTAAATAAAAAAAAATTATCTTTCCGACAGTTTTTCATTAAATGGAAAAGTAAGTTGTTATACTTATTAGTTATTCTTATTGCCATAGATTCAATTGAATAATAAAACTTCACGATCATAAAGGTTGCAGTAATAAAAAGAAATGGTACGTTTAAAAAACTACGTCATTGTCCAACCTTGACCTTCGTTATCAATAAAAAAAGACACACATAGTTATTTTGATAATAAAACAAGGATACATAAAACTAAATACTACGTGTTACTTGTTCAGTTTTACGGTGTTTAAAGTTTATAATGGTTAATCATAATAACAATAATTAGAGTTGCTGCTATTTTTTTCCTTCAAAACTACAAGCAACAAAGATTACCTAACAGTACAAATATTTTTATTTTCCGTGATGTGCTTTAATAGAAAAGAGCACATCAGCCACATGAGCATGAATCACATTTTCAAGTACATTTTTTCATGTTTTTCCTGACTGTAGATCATAATTACACACCCGACAACATACAACATAAAAATATGAAAATTATTATTTATGCAATAATGTTGTTAAACATTGTTATACACGTATTTCCTTTAAGTCGGCATCATTATTATTTTTGCTGATTTTATAAATTTTAATTATTATAATTTCATGGATGTTCGGTTTCGACAAATTGTACATCTCTAGTTTGCACTTGTTTCCATTAGTAAAGTTTTATAACTTTATGAAATAATTCGAAAAGATTTTCATATCGTTCTTGAAATTTAAAACGCTCCTGTCAAGTCCTACGACAACACTAATTAAATTCGCCTAGGTTGTTGAAGGCTAATGTATTATATTTCTAGGAAAGATTTATTTAGCTTTTCCTGAATTATTTGCCTACGTAATAATATTCGCTACCTTTTCTGTTTGAATACAAATTGTTTTGCATTCATAATTTATTTTTTTAACAATTCAATGAACATATCAATTTTTAATAATAAAAAATTAAGAATCTGATAGGTTTTGATTAATGATACGTAAATAATTCTTATTATGAAGAAAATAAATAGATGTAGTAGAAAAAGCAACGACTACTATCACGGAAGGTACATTTTACTAATAGAGAAGAACTAAAGCAAATGAAGGACGAGGTTCAAAATGAGTTCGGAACTCAGACCCATCATGTGGGTAGCCACTAGCCAGTAAGACACAAAAACTTTAACTTTTGTGAATGGACTACGAACAAAAAGATTTTTCTTTTGCTCGAAATCTGCATTCTGGAATCTTCAACATTTGGAAAAGGAACTCAAAATTCTATAATATTCCCTAATGCCGATTCTGGGAAAAAATATTTTTTCCTTTGTAAGTATCCATTTGTGTGTTTGTGTGTCTTTCTAGCTACTCTACTGTACTCGATGACAGGGGTCTGGGTTCCAAAATGATTTTGAACCCAGTACCTTTTCCTTTTACAATCAGAATATATCTAGAATTACATCCTGATACACTAGAATCAAATCCATACAGAATTTCCAAACAAAAGTCAACCTAGAGAAATTATTCTGAAAATTATTTATAAAGTAATAAATTTAAATAAGTATTTAAAATTATTTTAAAGTATCGACAGGTGCACAGATAAGACACGTGTTTCGAACTAGTTTATTTCCATTACAAACAAACAGTACTAGTCAATAACTTGCATAATGTAATAAGAATTATGAAAAGAAGTATTAGCTGTTCATGGCGGGTTCGACTCATTTTCTGGTCGCATAACTGGATATGAAAGCTGCTCGAGTGCATGGACCTTCGTTTTCGAAAACTGTTTTTTTTTCTTAAACAACTAGTGATACGGACTTAGGTTCGAATCTAATCTTGTATTTTCTTTTAAATTTAATTAACAATTTATAAAATATAATGAATGCTACTAATAATTTATAATACAATTTTTAGTATTAAGCACGATAGTGCGTGTACAAAGAGTTGATTAGCATTTAAAAAATATATAAAAACGTGGTTTTGGTTTATTCCGTATCTGTCAAATTAAAGCAAAACGAAGAGCGTGCACGAAATTCATCGACCCACGGCACATACATAGGTTTGTCATAGTATAAAGCGACGTCGCTAAGGTGTTTCAAGAAAAAAAAAAGTTTTCGGAAACATAGGTAGGTCCATGCACTCAAGCGGCTTAGTTAGTATGACCTATTGTCTACTACAATTGTGCACTATTGATAACAACAAAGCAGTTAGCAGCACATTCTCTAGCGATACTGATAAGTGTTTTTTTACATGAAGATGGAACAGAGGCATTGATCTACATCTGCATAAGTGCATATTGCAATGAATTTCCAATACTTTAATGTATGAGTTTAATAGGCAATAACAGCTCGACTGACGCGCACTTGTAGTCGATAAAGGGGAATGGAGCAAAGTCGCGATTGAGGCTTGATTTGTTGGTAGTTTACGACAAAGGCTACCATATATACGAGAAAATTTATTGGTCGATATTTATTAGTTTTTTCCGAAATTCCCGAAACAGAATTTTCGATCCATACCAATACAAATCATGGTGGCTGATGAGACCAAATTGAATACCGCTAAGTTATACTTGAGAGGTCCAACTTTTGATACGTTTATAATTTGGCAATTAAACCGAAGACACATACATATGATATTCAGTCGCATACGACTGATGGACCACAGTAGTCAAAATCTAGACAGTCTGCACTGACTAGACTAGACCTCCTCCCCAGTTTTTACATCTGTCGTCAGTTGGAAAAACTGAAGAGAAGGGGAGAGGTGATTGAGCGGTAGGAATTTGAATGGACGTTTGTTTTACGATAGCCCGAACAGACTTTTTTTTATAGTTTTACAAATATTACTGCTTATTGTGCAGTGTGTAATCGAGAAAGCTAGGTCCAATATTCTATAGGTCTAGAAATATCCTATTCTCTAGATTGCGCGGTATTTATGGTGGCACTATGGCAAAACTTTTAACGAACTTAAAATATCTTTTATTCGTTTACTGCTCAATATCTTCATGTCTCTTTTGCACATTATGTACTTTTGTTCAAACCTTTTTTTCGATTCTTAAATTACAATTTTCAATTAAAAAGACATTTGCTTATCTATGTATCATGCACTTTTCACTAACCAAATAACGAATGTGCGAATAACACTTATTGTGCTACTGACTTATCGAGTAACCAGTGGACGACCATTTTGAACTTTGCCCCACAAGTAGTATAATTTGAGCCTACTAATTTGACAAAGTTTTAATGGGAATAGTTGATTGAATATTTTACATAATGTGTTGATAATTTCAAAATAATCGTCCGTTGACTTCCCCATGAATCTACTGTGAGACCATAACATTGTACCATATTTGGTACAAATTACAAAACGTTAAATAGCTATGCTATTACAAGAATGGAAGAGAAATGTGAAATTATTGTAACGAATGGGAAAATCCCCTATACGCCGCGAAGAACATACTAGATACATGACACATCGGCTGGCGGCTAGACCAGGACAATACACGAGTATGTTCGAGCGTTTTCTAGAACGTTTATATGGGGGATATAAATCGACCGTCGCGCATAGAAGAGGATCAATTAGTGTTCAACCGGTGAATTGAATAAATGTGCTTTGTGCAATTAGTAGTCAGATATTAGTGAATAAATAAATGTTTAATAAACGTTGTGATAATAAATAAATAGTCCTTATATAATCTACTTTAAGTTTGTAAATATCTAGCATATAAGTTCGTTAACAGTTATAATTATAATGATAAATAATTAGTTAAGATTAAATTAGTGTATGTAAATAATATTTATCTTGTTAATAGACGATTAAACAGCATTTTTGTTATTATTAAAAAAACGTTACATTATGTATGTTTAAAGGCAAGAGGAATGCGTTTCACTTAGCCACAAAGAGTACTAATTACTAGCAGGACTACTGCAATACCAGACAGAAATGCAGCAGTATCAAGCAAGCCAATGTATGTGTATTGTAGCAAGTGATCAAATTTTTCGCAGGTTTTGAACATCACTTTTTATTTTTTCAAATTTTGGACAACTGTTATACGCCCTAAAGATAAGTAAAATTCTAAGATATTACATTTTTTTACTCGAGTGGTTCTTGAGTTACGCCCTTTTAAAGTGTACCAAAATCGTTTACATTTTTTTTACACTTTTGACAGAAATAAAACAAAGCAATGAAACACTGTTTTAAATCCATCGGTTGGGGTTTAAAATGATGGGTCGCATGGCATATGAAAAATTTTATATATTCGGCTCCAGAAATTTTTGACATGATTAGAAATTTACAAAACTTTGCATATTCTTTAAATATGTGTGCCATTTTAGGACCTGAATGGGATCATTAACAATATTTTTAAAGATTTTAAGGATAAGTTGCTTATCCTGTATCTACAGCGTGTCGAAAATTAGGCGACACCACTCATTATCTTTTGCATTTTTTTATCAAATTTGAACCAAATTTTTCCCAAAGGTAGATTAAAATGCAAATCCTCCTATGATGCCAAAATAAACGAAAAAAAAATCGATTAATGAAAAAATATTAGGCGTTTTTTATCAGAATATTTTACCAACAAAAGTTGCTAGGAATTGCCTAAAAGGCTTAATTCCAAAATTTCAATTAAAATAAAATTTTAAAAACAAAAGTTCAGTAAATTTAAAAACAATGTTCTCAGAAGTTGGTCGGTCATGCATTTTAATTGCACACAACTTGAGAAACACAATTTGATAAATACAAACCCATGGCCAACTTCTGAGAACATGTTTTTACTGGATTTTTAAAGAATTTTTTGTTTTTAATGAAATTTTGGATTTATGCTTTTTGGGAAATTTTTAACCACTTTTGTTAGTAACATTTCCATATAAAAAATGCCTAATATGATTTCTTGATTTTTTTCATTTATTTTGGAATTGTAGGTGGCTTTGCATTTGAAGAAGAAGAATGGTATTTTGGTCACAATTAGTGCATAATGTGTTCTATCTTTGAAGAAAATTTGATTCAAACTAGATAAAAAATAAAAAAGATAAGATAAGAGTAATGCCGCCTATTTTGTGATACGCTGTATGTATGTCTGTGTACATACTCCTCCTTTACTAATTGACCGATTGACTTCAAGCTAGTGCCAAAATATTTATAACTTCCGGGGGTTTCCCTCATCTCAGACTTTCGATATTACCCCATGGAGGGATTTTTTCTCAGTTCTTTTGACCTACAGGTTTTTCTATTTATCGGCTCGTCTTGGGATCTTAGGAAAAAGATAGGGGAAGTCAAAATGGACAAAAAAGATTCAATTTCCTTTTAACCTAGAGTCAACGATTTGCCGGTAAAAGTCGGTTTTTAATTTTTGGGTCGGTGTGTGGGGCGTGAGCTGGTGCTCAGAGGGTAGGGGTTAGTCGGATGACCGGGTAAGTCTGAGGGGGGTAACAATTCGGGGAGAGGGCAAGGTTAGAGGAGTCATGTCTAGAGTGGCTGGGTAAGTCGGGAGTGCTTGTTAAATAATGCGCCCAGGACGTTCTTAAGCTATACGAGCTGTCAATAAAGTTATAGCATATCCTTAAAATGAATGGAAGCTCGTTAAAGTGGGTTTACTTTAATAACTATATTTTACTTATAACTTTGATATATAATTCTAACATTTTATTTAATTTTAAGAATTTTTAAAAACTCGTTAAGAAAGTTACTTAATATTTTATGCAACTATGATTTTTCGTAGGTATTTAACTCATAGCAAAAAATAATTAATCACTCATAAAACAAAACTAGAATTTTCTCAATTTAAAAAAATATTTTATGTTAAAATGTTGAAAATTGTTATTTTGTTAAAATGATTTATTAATGACCCCATTGAGATCCCAGCTTGAAAAACGTATTTAAAAAATATGCAAATCTATGTACGATTTTTTCAAAAATTGTTTTGCACTTTTCTGAAAAAATTATGACCATTAACTTTAAATCAGAATATAAAAAACCTAACGTATACCATTTGAGCAAAATTTAAAAAAAATAAAGAAGGTGAGTTACAACTCATTGGTTCACTTGACATGACAACACCCTGAAGGAACACAATCTAAATATATGCTTATGCACCAAACCTTCATCTTTGGCGTGGTAGGGACATTGAGTTATTAAGTTGTTTAAGTATGTTATCTGATTTATTTTATTTTTTCTTGAAGAACATACTTTTGTGAAGTCCAGCCTAAGTAGACGAGATTTTCTCTGTAAAGCTAAAAGTAGGGGGTGTCGCAAGGTTTAGTTTTTTGGCCAATGTTATTAGTTCGCAATTATAAAAAAAATCTAACAGACGTCATGTCATGAATGTCACGAAAAACATGCAAAAGTTTGCTTTTATAATCGCCTGTAATTAAATATATAAAATTAAATGATATAAAAGATCGGGGCTATGAACACATAAAAAACATATTTTGCGGTATTTATAACAGCAATTGCAGCGCCTTTTTTTGCAAATTCTGCTTTATTAGCTGATTTAAAAATTTAAAAGGTAAGGTTCAAGGCACTATCCAAAGCATTATTCATTTACGAACAAGAAGAATTCCAAAACTTAAAAGTTTTTACCTCGATTTTTACAGTACCCTACAATAAAAACCCATTGGTAAAACCATAAAACCTAACTTTACCTACTATTGTAAATTCTGTACCTGAACTGAAAAGCAATTTAATAACATCGGGCAGCAGTTAGACTGACATGGTGTGACATACCTGAAATTATTTAGCCCTGCTTCTTTAATAACATGTTGTCTGTTGACTTTCGACATCTTGGACAAGTAACCCCTACCAAGGTATTTATTGTATGGGGTTTCGTCTAAATTAGAAAAGAAAAGACTACAGGTTCAAATTCTTTTTTTCGGGAGAGGATTTGGTATATTTAAGAAGTAACCCCGTTGTGTTTACCGGTTTTAACCCCCTTTTAATCAAGCATGTCTGTGAAAAAATAATAAAGGAATTTTTGGGATTTTAATAAAAATAAGATTCTTAAATTTTCCTAAGGCAAATTAATCATTTTTTCATTAATCACTTATGCTTGCAAATATTTATATGTATATTTTTTAATTCGATTATTTTTAATCGAATCACTTCTAAAAGTATGCGACTAATCACCATAATTAATCTTTGTTGTAAGACTTTTCTCCCTGATGCAAGTCAGATTGTGTACAGAAAGAATTTAAATCGAATAAAGATTGACGAGCGTTGATTGCCACAACTCGAGGGGCATCAAATCAAGTATTAAATTTGGCAATCAAAATATTTCTACCACAAGACCAGAATTGGTTATAATATTCAGAAGGTAGAGAAACTACCTCGTCTAAACTCGTCGTAACTCTATAACTCTCGAAGGGAAGATGAGTTTGCACATCGAAAAAAGTGTAGGTAGGCTTGATACCATGCATTAAAGCCAAAGAATAGAGCATTGTTTTCGGGGACATATTGAAGGCTTTACGTAGGTTTCATTTGATTCACTTTTGTTAATCCCCACCTCCAGACTTGTCGAAAAACTATCAAGAGTGCATATTTCCGCAAATGAAACTTTCTCCACCATTGCCCAAAATTTTGTTCTATAAGGAAACAAATTTAGTCCCTTCTAAGTTTGTACAACAAAAATAATAATAGTTATTCAATAATAGACTTAGATTAAAATGTCTCCATTCATATTCATACCTCGACTTTATTCCAAGTATTGGTAACATTACACAATTCATATTTTAGGGAACTTGAAAGTTTTGGGCTTCAATTTAGTTTAAAATTACAATCACAATTATTTTAACGATCACTTGTTCAGAAACAGCTACATTAAATATTGCGAACGCTCCCATTAAATAACGACCCCATTTTCCATCTTCCAATAAAATTATTCATTGCACCAAGTTTGTACACCCCTGAAACCTGAAAGAGAGTGAAGAGCAAAAGTCCGGGGCGGGCGCTGGAGTTTCCAGACTCGTTCCGGGCGTTGTTGCCGAATGGAAGTGGGAAATGCGCCGTTGTGTGAGATACAGTATACTACTATATATATGTATATAAAGTTTGGTGTGGTAGCTAGGGGTTGCGCGTTAGAATGGAAAATCATTCATAACTACTGAACTATATGTTATTTTGGTATATATTATGAGCTCATGTGGTGATGAGATAAAATTGTAACAATACTAGAAGGGAGTTTTTTGGTTCGGAAGACCTAATATTTTTATTCATTGGTTTAGAAAAATAATAAATATAGAATAATAGGGCTGCGATAATAAACAAAGATGCTCAACGAACTTTGTTAAAAGAAACAATGTTATCAGTATCTGGGTTTTTTTCTCTTCCAAGAACTCAGCTCTTGTTATCATTAGCAACAGCGTAGAATTTTAAATTTAGCCCGATTTTGTTTTGCTTTATTGTTCTGGAGGGATTCTAAAGGGGCCTTTGTTCTATATTGTTTAAGAGAATTACAGTTTTGCTTCCTTCAATTTGAGATCATCCATTTTCCTAGATCTATTCTTCAAGTGAACTACTTACATTTGAAGCTTAAATCACAATTCTTAAATATATATTTTTTATAATTGCGCAAAACCACAAAAATGAGAAAGAGAAAGAGGGATTATAATAATTTAACGGGATTTAATGGAGATTATTTACACGCACGAGGAATCTTTAAATAATCTCTTTTAACATCTGGGATAAACATTCGACAAGCAAGATAAGCAAAATTTTTGTCAGTTTTCCAAATATTTAGTTTAGTTACTCTCGACTCACAACACGAGTGAGTACATAAATGTTTATAACTGTCATTCATGTTGCAAAATAAAAGCATGGGCATATGTATCGAGTTGTATTTATTCTTTACGTAGTTTTTTTGATACCTATCAAGATCCACCTATTTATCAAGCGATTCATATACAGAAACTGTACTTGGCTTGAATTGTCCTCATGATGTTTTATTTTCTAGGATTTGGAATCTACGAGCCCTTCCCTTGGAATAGAATGGTTTTGCCAAATTTGGCAAACCGCCATTACCCAACGACGATTTTAGTGGGAACTTAGCTAAAAGCTATAGATTTAAACGGAAATCCGAAATTCATTTTTCCAAAATCTAAATGTTTGGATTCTTAGGGTTATTCGAACCTGAGGATATCATGGAAAAACAATCTAAAAAATTCTTTCAAGAGTTACTTCAAAAAAATCCTAAGCGGTTTGTTTGGTGGTATAGGTCACGATTTTCCAATTTTATCAAAAACACTTTGTGTTCTAAGGAGAGGACCCATTAGGGTCAAAATCCTATTGAATAAAACGTTAACATTTTCCAAATTTCACCAAAATTGGTGATGTGACGGAGACAATTTTTTCATAAAATACCTACTTCAGAAAAAGCTTGCGTCTCATTTCCTTTTGGTATCCTTGAATCCGCCAAACTGTTGATAAATAAATACTGGGTCTTAATTGTCTTTCGCTTTTCCTGAACATGGCGTGTGTTTCTAAATAACTGTTCGTTCAGAATGATAACTAATAATGATGATAATTCATTCGAAACAAAAACATACCTATAAAAAATTGCCCACCTGAACCATTCATCCTTAATAATACTTTTTTGTCCAGCGCTAAGAGTAATAACCTTCTTCCAAATAATATTTTTATTGACATTTCAATTAAACCAACCAACCACACAAGCCTTTAAAACCCCCAAAAATAATCCCAATAAAAAACAACACACACATTACAAAAAGCATGATGAGAGTTTAATTGCATTTTCGAGGTAACAAATAAAATCCCACAAAGAATACCCGAAGAGGCGTGTACAGACGATATAAATCTACTAAATGCATGTTAAGCAACGATTTAGAAATTTCCATTCGGAACCGCGTTGTGCACGTCTCTACTCTATCACGTTGATCTGTTTAAAAGTAGGCGCAATAGAGCTTTGTTCGTATAGTTTCTATTTCTGTTTTCGCAGTGCTAATTTATAATGTTAAGAGCAAATACTCTCTCTCTTCTTGCTTCTTACTTTTGATCTGCGAACACTTGAATAGCTGACTGGCTTTCTGACGCACACGTGGAGAGAAAAAAAGGCTATAGACTTGTACGTAATATATATTTTCTGCTTTTCTTGGAATTCTCTTTCAAACTACAGCTACAGAGGAGATAATGGGCATCGTCTGCTTTATCTTTGGGGCTCTCAAGATTCTTGCACAAAAGTAAAAAGGGGCTTAGCCTGGAATACTCTAATGTGTTTTGTTTGTACTTTTGGAAACATTTTAGGGTATTATTGAATTTTTTTTAGCTATGAAGAATCTTCCTTCGATTCTCAAATATTAAAATAACCACAGTTTCAACAAAAAAATTATTGAAAGCTGTATTCTTCTGTTGAAAATATATCTTTAAAAACTTAGAATTATTTAAATTCAAATACTGCACTAATGTAGATTTATCTAAAGGATACTATATCTCTTTACACAAAGTGAATATTTAGTAATTAATACACATGAGCAAGTTCATTCTATAGCCGATCCCTATTCAGCTACCAAAACTGTATCGCAAAGAGAATCTTGTAAGATCTATAGGATGCTGGTGCAATTAACCAAAGTGCATAGATATTACTAGCCTACAACAATTAGAAACTTCCTTAGTTGACTACTGTAATTATTATTTATCTTTATACATCAAAGTAGTTCTACGGGAAAAACAAATGAAAAATTAACTTTTAAAAATCCAAACGATCCTATGCTCAACTTTCTAAAGATGACAAAAAGTGAAACTTTAAAACAGATACAATAGATTTACACAATTAGTAAGAGTCAAATTTGTAAAATTTGCTGGAAACAACATTGGCCTTTTAGAGGAAACTTTTAGTAAAGGTTCAACTTAATATTAAATATAAATTGTAGTAAACTGTGTTTTTTGGCTATTACTATTTATTAGTTTTTCAAGGATTCTATACTTTAAAAACAATTCTGCTTATTTTTCTCAAACTCTTATGTTACGTATATGTGTGAAACGACATTACAAAATTACACTAACATAAATGAAATTTGCATGCTTTTACGAAGCCTGTAAGTAGGTGTGCCACGCGCAATCCCAGCGCTCCACAAATAAATCGATATCTCGAAAACTATTAAACATAAGTTTATAATTCTTCTTTGTAAAAGTTTTTGAAAACTTTCCCGTTAATTCATCCGCAGCATGTATAGCAAAATCTCGAAAAATAAAAAAGTTTGTCGCTCAGTGTAATTTACAATACACCAAAAGCTAAATTCCAAGTTTAGATTTATTTAATCATCTTTATATAGTTAGTAGCGTTCATTTCTGAGCATTAGTTAAAAAAAGAACCATAACGATATCGCAATTAGTTTTCGAGATATCGCGATATAAATATTAAAACGTGTGGATTTTAAAAATTGTCTAATTAGCTATTTATGCATTAATCATACAATACCGCTGTTTGGGGTTACAGGATGCCTAGGACTCGTATAAATAAAAATAAATACTACAAAACTGATGTTGAAACAGGTTTTAAAGAGGTTGGATTAGAATATACTTGGTCACGAGGGCTTATAAAAAAAACTCGCCTCGATGGGTTTTGGGCATGGGCAGGTCTTTGCTTATGGATAAAACCGGACATGCTCATGAAAACATTTAAAGGGCATGATCCGAGTGTGCAGATGAAACTCTATAGTTTCAATAACTGCAGCATTTTGGAAAAATTGCAACGTACAATTTTACATCTACATCATAAACTGAATCGACAACTAATAGATTACCTAAATTATTGCCGTTGTGACTTCTGTACCTATCTTTTTGGAATACTCTCCAGAAAAGCACAGAAGTTTCAAAAGTAAACAGCAGTAAGTTTTCAGAGTTGGGTTCAAGTTTCAAATCCATTGAAACTTAAATGAACGGTGCTATTAAGAAATGTTTTGGAATATGTTGAAGAAAGAATAGATTTCGCACAAACTCTAGGAATACGGTGCAAGATTTCGTATTCTGATTAATTATGCATTCCGCTATAAATGAGACATTCAAGTTTCAAATCCATTAAACTTTAACCCCTTCGCGGCCAGGCTTATTTACAGGTCCGCAATATAATACCAGATTTAGTAAAAAATCGACTTTTTCTTTGTATGTGTTTTTATACGTATTATTGTTCCACTACAATAAGAGGTCAATTTCCACGGAAGAATAAATAAAATAGCACATAGGACTCGCTATAGAGGTCAAAAAAGGTATTTTATTTAGTGAAAAAAATTGACCTTTTTTGTGTTTTTATACTTAT
This sequence comes from Agrypnus murinus, assembly GCA_929113105.1. Taxonomy (NCBI): domain Eukaryota; kingdom Metazoa; phylum Arthropoda; class Insecta; order Coleoptera; family Elateridae; genus Agrypnus; species Agrypnus murinus. Next base: position 17,161,989 of record OV816025.1, read on the forward strand.
TATTGCCCTCCTACACTAAGAGGTCAATTTTTGCAAAAAAAAAATAAAATACTCCATAGGCGTCGCTATAGGAGTCAAAAAAGATACCTATTTTATTTAGTGAAAAAGGTTGAATTTTTGTTTGTTTGTGTTTTTATACTTATTATTGTCCCACTACACTAAGAGGCCAATTTCTTTCCAAAAAAATGAAGTACTCTATAGGCATCGCTAACATGTACTTTCGAAGTAAGTTTCACCTTGAAGTAACCAATCAAAAATCGATCCCACTGCGATAACGCAATTTATAACCATATAAATTGCGATAGACCAGGCTTGAAACAACATCTACAAAACTATTCCATTCTAATAGTAAATGTTTAATATTTGTTGCCACATATGACAATCTGGGCTGTGGGCGTGTGATAGATTTGTTGCCACATATGGCAACCTGGGCGCGAAGGGGTAATGAACAGTACTATTAAGAAATGTTCTGAAATATGTCAAATGAAGAATAGGTTTGACTCAAACACTAGAAATACTATGTAATGTAACATTACGTATTCTGAATGATTATTCATTCTGTTATAATTGAAGCATTCAAGTTTCAAATCCATTGAAACTTAAATGAATGGTGCTATTAAGAAATGTTCTGGAATATGTTGGATGAAGAATAAGTTTGACCCAAACAAAAAAGGAATACGGTACAAGATTGCGTATTCTGATTTATTATGCATTCTGCTATAAATGAGACATTCAAGTTTTAAATTCATTGAAAACTTAATCAACGGTACTATTAAGAAATGCCTTAAAATCTGTCGAATGAAGAATAGATTTGGCCCAAACTCTAAGAATCCGGTGCAAAATTTCGCATTCTGATTGATTATTCATTCTTCTACAATTGAGACATTAAAGTTTCAAATCCATTGAAATTTTAATGAAATTTAAGAAAACTTCGTATTCTGATTGATTATTTATTCTGTTATATTGAAGCATTCAAGTTTCAAATCCATTGAAACTTCAATGAACGGTACTATTAAATAATGTTCTTAAATATGTCGAATGAAGAATAAGTTTGGCCGAAACTCTAGAAATACTATGCAAAATTCCGTATGGTGATTAATTATTTATTCTGTTATAATTGAAGCAGTCATGTTTCAAATCCATTGAAACTTAAAGTAGGGTGCTATTACAAAATGTTCTGAAATATATCGAAGGAAGAATAGATTTGGCTCAAACTCTTGGAATGCGCTGCAAAATTTCGTATTTTGAATGATTATTCATTCTGTTATAATTGAAGCATTCAAGTATCAAATCCATTGAAACTTAAATGAACGGTGCTTTTAAGAAATGCTCTGGAATCTGTTGAACGAAGAATAGGTTTGACCCAAACTCTAGGAATATGGTTCAAAATTTCGTATTCTGATTGATTATTTATTCTGTTGTAATTGAGACATTAAAAGTTTCAAATCCATTGAAATTTTAATGGACGGTAATATTAAAAAATGTTTTTAAATATGTCGAATGAAGAATAAGTTTAGCCGAAACTCTAGAAATACTATGCAAAATTGCGTATGGTGATTAATTATTTATTCTGTTATAATTGAAGCAGTCATGTTTCAAAACCATTGAAACTTAAAGGAACGGTGCTATTAAGAAATGTTCTGAAATCTATCGAAGGAAGAATAAATTTGGCTCAAACTCTTGGAATACGGTGCAAAATTTCGTATTTCGATTGATTATTCATTCTGTTATAATTGAAGCATTCAAGTTTCAAATCCATTAAAACTTAAATGAATGGTGCTTTTAAGCAATGCTCTGGAATCTGTTGAACGAAGAATAGGTTTGACCAAAACTCTAGGAATATGGTTCAAAATTTCGTATTCTGATTGATTATTTATTCTGTTGCAATTGAGACATTAAAAGTTACAAATCCATTGAAATTTTAATGGACGGTACTATTAAAAAATGTTCTTAAATATGTCGAATGAAGAATAAGGTTAGCCGAAACTCTAGAAATACTATGCAAAATTCCGTATGGTGATTAATTATTTATTCTATTATAATTGAAGCAGTCATGTTTCAAACCCATTGAAAGTTAAAGGAACGGTGCTATTAAGAAATGTTCTGAAATCTATCGAAAGAAGAATAGATTTGGCTCAAACTCTTGGAATACGGTGCAAAATTTCGTATTTTGATTGATTATTCATTCTTCTACAATTGAGACATTAAAGTTTCAAATCCATTGAAATTTTAATGAAATTTAAGAAAACTTCGTATTCTGATTGATTATTTATTCTGTTATATTGAAGCATTCAAGTTTCAAATCCATTGAAACTTCAATCAACGGTACTATTAAAAAATGTTCTTAAATATGTCGAATGAAGAATAAGTTTTGCCGAAACTCTAGAAATACTATGCAAAATTCCGTATGGTGATTAATTATTTATTCTGTTATAATTGAAGCAGTCATGTTTCAAATCCATTGAAACTTAAAGGAACGGTGCTGTTAAGAAATGTTCTGAAATCTATCGAAGGATGAATAGATTTGGCTCAAACTCTTGGAATACGCTGCAAAATTTCGTATTTTGATTGATTATTCATTCTGTTATAATTGAAGCATTCAAGTTTCAAATCCATTGAAACTTAAATGAACAGTGCTTTTAAGAAATGCCTAGGAAACTGTTGAATGAAGAATAGGTTTGACCCAAGCTCTAGGAATACGGTTCACAATTTCGTCTTCTGATAGGATTATTAATACTATTATAATTGAGACATTAACGTTTCAAATCCAATGAAACTTTAATAAACGGTACTATTAAAAAATGTTCTTAAATATGTCGAATGAAGAATAAGTTTAGCCGAAACTTTAGAAATACTATGCAAAATTCCGTATGGTGATTAATTATTTATTCTGTTATAATTGAAGCAGTCATGTTTCAAAACCATTGAAAGTTAAAGGAACGGTGCTATTAAGAAATGTTCTGAAATCTATCGAAGAATAGATTTGGCTCAAACTCTTGGAATACGCTGCAAAATTTCGTATTTCGATTGATTATTCATTCTGTTATAATTGAAGCATTCAAGTTTCAAATCCATTAAAACTTAAATGAATGGTGCTTTTAAGCAATGCTCTGGCATCTGTTGAACGAAGAATAGGTTTGACCAAAACTCTAGGAATATGGTTCAAAATTTCGTATTCTGATTGATTATTTATTCTGTTGCAATTGAGAGATTAAAAGTTACAAATCCATTGAAATTTTAATGGACGGTACTATTAAAAAATGCTCCTAAATATGTCGAATGAAGAATAAGTTTAGCCGAAACTCTAGAAATACTATGCAAAATTCCGTATGGTGATTAATTATTTATTGTGTTATAATTGAAGCAGTCATGTTTCAAAACCATTGAAAGTTAAAGGAACGGTGCTATTAAGAAATATTCTGAAATCTACCGAAGAATAGATTTGGCTCAAACTCTTGGAATACGCTGCAAAATTTCGTATTTCGATTGATTATTCATTCTGTTATAATTGAAGCATTCAAGTTTCAAATCCATTAAAACTTAAATGAATGGTGCTTTTAAGAAATGCTCTGGAATCTGTTGAACGAAGAATAGGTTTGACCAAAACTCTAGGAATATGGTTCAAAATTTCGTATTCTGATTGATTATTTATTCTGTTGCAATTGAGACATTAAAGTTTCAAATCCATTGAAATTTTAATGGACGGTACTATTAAAAAATGTTTTTAAATATGTCGAATGAAGAATAAGTTTCGCCGAAACTCTAGAAATACTATGCAAAATTCCGTATGGTGATTAATTATTTATTCTGTTATAATTGAAGCCGTCATGTTTCAAATCCATTGAAACTTAAAGGAACGGTGCTGTTAAGAAATGTTCTGAAATATATCGAAGGATGAAGAGATTTGGCTCAAACTCTTGGAATACGCTGCAAAATTTCGTATTTTGATTGATTATTCATTCTGGTATAATTGAAGCATTCAAGTTTCAAATCCATTGAAACTTAAATGAAAAGTGCTTTTAAGAAATGCCTAGGAATCTGTTGAACGAAGAATAGGTTTGACCCAAACTCTAGGAATATGGTTCAAAATTTCGTATTCTGATTGATTATTTATTCTGTTTAATTGAGACATTAAAAGTTTCAAATCCATTGAAATTTTAATGGACGGTAATATTAAAAAATGTTTTTAAATATGTCGAATGAAGAATAAGTTTAGCCGAAACTCTAGAAATACTATGCAAAATTGCGTATGGTGATTAATTATTTATTCTGTTATAATTGAAGCAGTCATGTTTCAAAACCATTGAAACTTAAAGGAACGGTGCTATTAAGAAATGTTCTGAAATCTATCGAAGGAAGAATAAATTTGGCTCAAACTCTTGGAATACGGTGCAAAATTTCGTATTTCGATTGATTATTCATTCTGTTATAATTGAAGCATTCAAGTTTCAAATCCATTAAAACTTAAATGAATGGTGCTTTTAAGCAATGCTCTGGAATCTGTTGAACGAAGAATAGGTTTGACCAAAACTCTAGGAATATGGTTCAAAATTTCGTATTCTGATTGATTATTTATTCTGTTGCAATTGAGACATTAAAAGTTACAAATCCATTGAAATTTTAATGGACGGTACTATTAAAAAATGTTCTTAAATATGTCGAATGAAGAATAAGTTTAGCCGAAACTCTAGAAATACTATGCAAAATTTCGTATGGTGATTAATTATTTATTCTATTATAATTGAAGCAGTCATGTTTCAAAACCATTGAAAGTTAAAGGAACGGTGCTATTAAGAAATGTTCTGAAATCTATCGAAAGAAGAATAGATTTGGCTCAAACTCTTGGAATACGGTGCAAAATTTCGTATTTTGATTGATTATTCATTCTTCTACAATTGAGACATTAAAGTTTCAAATCCATTGAAATTTTAATGAAATTTAAGAAAACTTCGTATTCTGATTGATTATTTATTCTGTTATATTGAAGCATTCAAGTTTCAAATCCATTGAAACTTCAATCAACGGTACTATTAAAAAATGTTCTTAAATATGTCGAATGAAGAATAAGTTTTGCCGAAACTCTAGAAATACTATGCAAAATTCCGTATGGTGATTAATTATTTATTCTGTTATAATTGAAGCAGTCATGTTTCAAATCCATTGAAACTTAAAGGAACGGTGCTGTTAAGAAATGTTCTGAAATCTATCGAAGGATGAATAGATTTGGCTCAAACTCTTGGAATACGCTGCAAAATTTCGTATTTTGATTGATTATTCATTCTGTTATAATTGAACCATTCAAGTTTCAAATCCATTAAAACTTAAATGAATGGTGCTTTTAAGAAATGCTCTGGAATCTGTTGAACGAAGAATAGGTTTGACCAAAACTCTAGGAATATGGTTCAAAATTTCGTATTCTGATTGATTATTTATTCTGTTGCAATTGAGAGATTAAAAGTTACAAATCCATTGAAATTTTAATGGACGGTACTATTAAAAAATGTTCCTAAATATGTCGAATGAAGAATAAGTTTAGCCGAAACTCTAGAAATACTATGCAAAATTCCGTATGGTGATTAATTATTTATTCTGTTATAATTGAAGCAGTCATGTTTCAAAACCATTGAAAGTTAAAGGAACGGTGCTATTAAGAAATATTCTGAAATCTACCGAAGAATAGATTTGGCTCAAACTCTTGGAATACGCTGCAAAATTTCGTATTTCGATTGATTATTCATTCTGTTATAATTGAAGCATTCAAGTTTCAAATCCATTAAAACTTAAATGAATGGTGCTTTTAAGAAATGCTCTGGAATCTGTTGAACGAAGAATAGGTTTGACCCAAACTCTAGGAATATGGTTCAAAATTTCGTATTCTGATTGATTATTTATTCTGTTGCAATTGAGACATTAAAAGTTTCAAATCCATTGAAATTTTAATGGACGGTACTATTAAAAAATGTTTTTAAATATGTCGAATGAAGAACAAGTTTAGCCGAAACTCTAGAAATACTATGCAAAATTCCGTATGGTGATTAATTATTTATTCTGTTATAATTGAAGCCGTCATGTTTCAAATCCATTGAAACTTAAAGGAACGGTGCTGTTAAGAAATGTTCTGAAATATATCGAAGGATGAAGAGATTTGGCTCAAACTCTTGGAATACGCTGCAAAATTTCGTATTTTGATTGATTATTCATTCTGTTATAATTGAAGCATTCAAGTTTCAAATCCATTGAAACTTAAATGAAAAGTGCTTTTAAGAAATGCCTAGGAATCTGTTGAATGAAGAATAGGTTTGACCCAAGCTCTAGGAATACGGTTCAAAATTTCGTCTTCTGATAGGATTATTAATACTGTTATAATTGAGACATTAACGTTTCCAATCCAATAAAACTTTAATGAACGTACTATTAAAAAATGTTTTTAAATATGTCGAATGAAGAATAAGTTTAGCCGAAACTCTATAAATACTATGCAAAATTCCGTATGGTGATTAATTATTTATTTTGTTATAATTGAAGCAGTCATGTTTCAAATCCATTGAAACTTAAAGGAACGGTGCTATTAAAAAATGTTCTGAAATCTATCGAAGAATAGATTTGGCTCAAACTCTTGGAATACGCTGCAAAATTTCGTATTTCGATTGATTATTCATTGTGTTATAATTGAAGCATTCAAGTTTCAAATCCATTAAAACTTAAATGAATGGTGCATTTAAGAAATGCTCTAGAATCTGTGGAACGAAGAATAGGTTTGACCCAAACTCTAGGAATATGGTTCAAAATTTCGTATTCTGATTGATTATTTATTCTGTTGCAATTGAGACATAAATTTTCAAATCCATTGAAATTTTAATGGACGGTACTATTAAAAAATGTTCTTAAATATGTCGACTGAAGAATAAGTTTGGCCGAAACTGTAGAAATACTATGCAAAATTCCGTAGAGTGGTTAATTATTTATTCTGTTATAATTGAAGCAGTCATGTTTCAAATCCATTGAAACTTAAAGGAACGGTGCTGTTAAGAAATGTTCTGAAATATATCAAAGGATGAGTAGATTTGGCTCAAACTCTTGGAATATGCTGCGAAAATTTCGTATTTTGATTGATTATTCATTCTGTTATAATTGAAGCATTCAAGTTTCAAATCCATTAAAACTTAAATGAATGGTGCTTTTAAGAAATGCTCTGGAATCTGTTGAACGAAGAATAGGTTTGACCCAAACTCTAGGAATATGGTTAATAATTTCGTATTTTGATTGATTATTTATTCTGCTGCAATTGAGACATTAAAAGTTTCAAATCCATTGAAATTTTAATGGACGGTACTATTAAAAAATGTTCCTAAATATGTCGAATGAAGAATAAGTTTAGCCGAAACTCTAGAAATACTATGCAAAATTCCGTATGGTGATTAATTATTTATTCTGTTATAATTGAAGCAGTCATGTTTCAAAACCATTGAAACTTAAAGGAACGGTGCCATTAAGAAATGTTCTGAAATCTATCGAAGAATAGATTTGGCTCAAACTCTTGGAATACGCTGCAAAATTTCGTATTTCGATTGATTATTCATTCTGTTATAATTGAAGCATTCAAGTTTCAAATCCATTAAAACTTAAATGAATGGTGCTTTTAAGAAATGCTCTGGAATCTGTTGAACGAAGAATAGGTTTGACCCAAACTCTAGGAATATGGTTCAAAATTTCGTATTCTGATTGATTATTTATTCTGTTGCAATTGAGACATTAAAGTTTCAAATCCATTGAAATTTTACGGACGGTACTATTAAAAAATGTTCTTAAATATGTCGACTGAAGAATAAGTTTGGCCGAAACTCGAGAAATACTATGCAAAATTCCGTAGAGTGGTTAATTATTTATTCTGTTATAATTGAAGCCGTCATGTTTCAAATCCATTGAAACTTAAAAGAACGGTGCTGTTAAGAAATGTTCTGAAATCTATCGAAGGATGAATAGATTTGGCTCAAACTCTTGGAATACGCTGCAAAATTTAGTATTTTGATTGATTATTCATTCTGTTATAATTGAAGCATTCAAGTTTCAAATCCATTGAAACTTAAATGAACAGTGCTTTTAAGAAATACCTAGGAATCTGTTGAATGAAGAATAGGTTTGACCCAAGTTCTAGGAATACGGTTCAAGATTTCGTCTTCTGATAGGATTATTAAGGTCCAAGTGTACCCAAAAAACTTGTGTTGTTTGTTTAATAAATAATATAATAATGTGATACCTTTGGTTTTAAGTTAATAGTCGAGGAATGTTAAAAACTTACTTACCTAACTTGTTTAGGAAAAAAAATTTTTTAATTAAATTATTTCACATGTTATACGTGAAAAATTAATTTTGGAGAAACTGTACATTCAAAATTAATCAAAATAATACCACTTAAGTTTCATAGTATTTGAACTATTTTCCCAAAATTTTAAGAAAATCGTATGTCTAGGGACTAAACTATTACCTCCTTTTTGTCAAAAAAAGCAGTTTTTTTGGCAAAAAGCAGGTTTTTTGGCAATAATTTAGTCGCTAGACATACGATTTTCTTAAAATTCTGGGAAAATAGTTCAAATACTATGAAATATAAGTGGTATTATTTTGGTTAATTTTGAATGTACAGTTGTTCTAAAATTAATTTTTCACGTATAACATATGAAATAATTTAATTAAAAAAATTTTTTTTCCAAAACAAGTTAGGTAAGCAAGTTTTTAACATTCCTCGACTATTAACTTAAAACCAAAGTTATCACATTATTATATTATTTATGAAACAAATAACACACGTTTTTGGGTACACTTGGACCTTAATACTGTTATAATTGAGACATTAACGTTTCAAATCCAATAAAACTTTAATGAACGGTAATATTAAAAAATGTTTTTAAATATGTCGAATGAAGAATAAGTTTAGCCGAAACTCTAGAAATACTATGCAAAAATCCGTATGGTGATTTATTATTTATTCTGTTATAATTGAAGCAGTAATGTTTCAAAACCATTGAAAGTTAAAGGAACGGTGCTATTAAGAAATGTTCTGAAATCTATCGAAGAATAGATTTGGCTCAAACTCTTGTAATACGCTGCGAAATTTCGTATTTCGATTGATTATTCATTCTGTCAGAATTGAAGCATTCAAGTTTCAAATCCATTAAAACTTAAATGAATGGTGCTTTTAAGAAATGCTCTGGAATCTGTTTAAACGAAGACTAGGTTTGACCCAAACTCTACGGATATGGTTCAACATTAAAGTTTCAAATCGATTGAAACTTCAATGAACGGTACTATTAAAAAATGTTCTTAAATATGTCGAATGAAGAATAAGTTTGGCCGAAACTCTAGAAATACTATGCAAAATTCCGAATGGTGGTTAATTATTTATTCTGTTATATTTGAAGCAGTCATGTTTCAAATCGATTGAAACTTAAAAGGAATGGTGCTATTAAGAAATGTTCTGAAATCTATCGAACGAAGAATAGATTTGGCTCAAACTCTTGGAATACGCTGCAAAATTTCGTATTTTGATTGATTATTCATTATGTTATAATTGAACCATTCAAGTTTCAAACGGTGCTTTTAAGAAATGCTGTAGAATCTAGAGTCTGTTGAATGAAGAATAGATTGGACCCAAACTCTAGAAATGTGGTTCAAAATTTCGTATTCTGATTGATTATTTATTCTGTTGCAATTGAGACATTAAAGTTTCAAATCCATTGAATTGATTAATTATTCATTCTGTTATAATTGAAGCATTCAAGTCTCAAACGGTGCTTTTAAGAAATGCTCTAGAATCTGTTGAATGATGAATAGTTTGACCCAAACTCTAGGAATATGGTTCAAAATTTCGTATTCTGATTGATTATTTATTCTGTTGCAGTTGAGACATTAAAGTTTTAAATCCATTGAATTCATTGATTATTCATTCTGTTATAATTGAAGCATTCAAGTTTCAAATCCATTGAAACTTTAATAGACGGCACTATTAAGAAATGTCCTTAAATCTGTCGAATGACGAATAGGTTTGGTCGAAACTATAGAAATACTATACAAAATTTCGTATTCTGATTGTTTATTCATTCTGGTATAATTGAGACATACAAGATTCAAATCCATTGAAACTGCAATGCGCAAAACTATTAAGAAATGTTCTGAAATACGGCCAATAAAGATTAGTTTAGGTCCGAGCTCTAGAAATACAGCACAATATTTTCCTTCTGATTGATTATGCGTTCTGTTATAATTGAGACATTCAATTTTCAAATACAATGAAACTTTAATAAGCAAAACTATTAAGTAAAATTATGTCTAAAACATTAACGATGTTTCTATGTCTGATTTATTGAGCAATAACATCTATTAATAATTTAAACAAAAGAATTTTCTTCTATTAACTTTTTAATTAAAAAGAAAATAATAGAAGCATTTACTGCGAAAACCCTATTATTATTTATTTTTTTGATAATAGAGAAAAATAATTTACCTATCAGAAACATTACCCTTCCCAACTTTTACCATTAAAAATAATAATAGACATAAATTTATTCCTCAAGAATAAATGAAGGTACCAGGCTTTCTTAATTAAAAATTTAGTAAGATAGTCTTATTACGTTCATTATAATTTATCATCAAATTTCGGGAAGTTTATTAATAATACGGGCCACAACCTTGAATGGTATCATTAAAATAATGTGTAAGTGTAAAGTATAATGAAGGAAAGAATATGGTAGTAGAGAAAGAGAGAAACAATCGAGCGATCTTTCTTTTCTTGGAACTTTAATTTATTAATTTAAACTTTTAATTAATGAAGAAAGAATAAATAAGGAAGGCCAATTCAATTTTTCCCTTCGTGTCTTTCATCTAACCACCATTCTACATTAAAAAAATTATTTTAAATGAGAAATTCTCTTAATTATACAAATTTTCATTATGAATTTGTACACATCAATGACAAACAGATTTTTTCTGATGTTAATTAACATTTCTCCAGGTTTTTGAAGTTGGCTAGTGAACTGTTCAAAAAAACTCTCCCGATGGCTGGCTGCTATAGTATCCTAAACAGATTTTTAATTAAAGCTAGCTACAATTCCGACCTTTGAAATGCAAGATGAGAGGAAAAAATTCAAAACGTCTGAATGTTGTACATATAAAATTACAAACGGTGGCAAACAGCAAACTCTATATTTGCGAGATAATTCAACAAAAAGAACCGGGTTTTTCTAGACCTACCTTTGCCGTTCACCTGTTAGTCATTTCTATGGTATCAAGTATAACGTTACTGCTTGGTTTTACCTTTTACAGGTGACTAAACTCGAAAAGAAAACAAATATCCCAGGGTATTATTGTCAGAGGCGTACTGGATATCAAATTGTACAAAAAGAGAAAAAGCATTCCAAGTAAAAGAATATGTATGTAGGTAGGGGTTAGGTTAGTTGACATATATGACAAGAATATTATTAAGAGCGACCAATAACATTTGTTAATTCTTGGTAAACTGGCGTAACGCAATCGCGTACAGAACAACAAAGCAGTGGTTCTTAACTGCTGTTCCGCGCCACATAACTTGTTTCGTGAGCCTGCTCAAGCGTTCGACATGATTCTGAACGGTCAATAGAAAAATAAAACTTTATTAACAACGTTGTTAGCTAATTATTTATGTTATTTATTGCAAAATTAAATTAAATTAATTCAAAATCAAGTAAACATAAACTTATTTAACGAAATAGAGGTTCAAAAACGTTCCTGCAAATCTAAAATCTCTTTTAATCATTTCAAAGGCTACCTAAAGGCTCCAAGAAACATTTAAGCAAAAATAATGCTTTTTCTTTAATTTATGAAGACAGGTATAGTGGATGGTTTCAAATTTAATTTTTCACATATCTTGTAAGAAGTCAATCATAAACATCACTAACTCGCGCTTTTAAAAGCTTTTATACCAACGAAGATTAATAATAATTAGGTAACTTTAATTAGCCTTAAATATTATCAAAGGGATTTTAATTTGCAGAGACCACATCGCTTTAAAACTTAAATTTGAAATAATATTTATGCTTGTAAATTAAAGGAAATGATTTTTTTTATTTAAAAATTAAAATATTCTTAAAAATCTGCACACCTTTAATGTTAAACATACTACAGACCAACGAAAATTATTTTCAGATCAATTTTTTATCATAGTCTTTAACATCTCGTTAGCGGCCACTGCCTTTAAATTAGATTATGTGAGAATTCTGAAAAAATAATAAATACATAATTATAATATAAATATGTTTCCAAGTTCAAAAAATTATTTTCATGTTAATTTTTAATTAGCCTTTAATATCTCACTATGAGAATAGTTTTTTAGGGACACTTTCAAAATTTATTTATGCGATAACTTCGAGAAATTAAATGTTATAAAATTGAGATACGCTTTAAAAAAATAATATACAGTGCAGCTTCGTTGATCCGAATCTACGTTAATCCGAATACCACTATAATCCGGACCAGCAATTTATTTACATAGGGTTTATTGTAATCCGGATTTAAAGGTTTTGATAATCCAAACTTTAAAATTAATCGTTTTTAGTCTTCAAGTTTTGTTTATAGTAACAAATGCAATGGATATTCAGATGTGTAGTTTGATACAAAACTACCGTTGTAGATAAAATAAATGATTTTATGTCCGATTGCATCATAAAGTACTACTGTTTATTGTATTGTTTTACGGCAGTAAACTGGTTATTGTACTCGTAAAATAAAGTGGAAGTAGTAAAATAAAGGATATAGTAGTAAAATTAAGTGTGGCAACTGCATATGACATGTCAAATTTTCTTCTGTCAAGAATAAATGTCAAATTTATAAACTGATTGTTTTTTGATAATTATCCAATTTTAGGAATCGAACATAAAGCTTTGTATGCAACTCGTACATAATCGGACCTTATAGACTCGCCCTTGTCTAGGCTTGTCTATAAAGTCCTAAATTATGTACTTGTTACATAAATAGCTATTATTTATGTTTACGTTATATTTGTCTGGCAAATTCTTATCATCAAAAGTCACGTATTTTTTTAGACGTGGTTACATTGCAACTTCACAATTCGTATTAGTTATAAAGGTTTATAAGATAAAAAAGAATTGATACTTCTTTTACGAATTACGACTTTATGTATCTCCGCCATACATAAAAAGATTTTCTGGTAAATTTAAAAATTGTTAAATGTTTAAAGATGTTAGATGTTTTACGAATTGTAACTTTAAATATTATACATTTCCAGAGTTGTTACAAAATCTGAAGGATCATATAACAACGTTAAAAACACTTGAAAACCTGCGGAATATCCGGAGATGGAATAAAAGTTGTTTGGATGATTTTTGATATGTCACCGAAATTTTGGACGAAAAGGCAAAGCATCATTATCTAGCAGCGTGCGGTGCATATGAAACAGTGGAAGCAGTCGCGATGCAACGTATGCGCTATCACACTCGTACGCTATGGTTCCACTAATTCGTATACTCTGCACGCTACTGTGACTTTATTAAAGATGGTTTCAAAACGATGACGTCAGAGCGAGTAAAGATTGGATACTTAATTTAAAAAGACAATTTGCGTGTGTTAAAGATCGCGGAAGAAAAGCTGTTTAATGATTCGCACGCAGTGAAGCCCTTTAAGAAAGAGTTGCAAAGCGGTGGCTTTGCAATGGGTAGTAGAAAATTTTAAACAACTGTGATGCCGGAAGGTTTAAAAGAAAATCTATCTAACGTATTAAGTTCAAAAAACAGGAAACAGGTAAAAATCACCGCCTTTTTTGGTTAACGATATATTAATGCAGAATATTATTTCTTGTGTTTTTAAAACAGTTTTTGCGTAAATATTTTTGTAGTTTTTTTTAAATAAATGTTTTGCAGAATGTTTTAAATGCATTTATTTACAAATAAAACATTGTAACTCTACAGACGAGGTAATCCGAAAACCGCGATGTTTCGGATTGCCCCTGTTTTAATTAGTCCGAATTAGCGAGCCTTCACTGTATGTAGGTAATAATAATTCTTAAAATTTCTAATTAGCCAAATTTGAAACATTGTATATCTTTTCTTTTTGTTTAAAAATCTTTAGAGCCTTTAATGTTGTACTAGAAATAATCTTGATTATTCGCTACCTTTAAAATTAGGTCCAGTGAGAATTGTAAAAAAAAAGAATAAATAATTTAATGTTTTTCCGTTAAAAAACTGTTTTCATGCTAATATCTTATTACAGCCTTTAACAGCATACTGGAGACTAGTTTTTCAGAGACGGTTTTAAAATTTATTTACCTAAAAATTTCGATAAATATTATACGATTTAAGTAGATACAATTAATTTAATTTTAAAAAATATCTTTATGAATTGGAAAATTCTTAAAATATTTAATAAGCGAAAACTGACAAATTTAAATGTTTTCTTCTTCTTTAAAACTCTTGAGAGCCTTTAATTAGCCTTTAATGTTATATTATAAATACTAATTTTGAGTATTTGCTAACTTTTAAATTAGATTTTGTGGGAATTCTGAAATAATAATAAATAATTAAATATACGTTAAGTAAAAAAAAAAACTCGCGTCAATTTCTTGGGACAGCCTTTGATTAGCCTTGAATATTTCATCAGAGACTAGTTTTTCAGGTACCTATATTTTTAAGTTATGCGACAGTTGCAACAACAAATTAAATGTTATGCAGTTAAAATACTTATCCTTTCTAAATTTAAAAAAATATGCAATGGAAAATTCTCAAAACCTTTAATGAGCCTTGAATGTCCAATTAAAGATTTTAATTTTAGAGATAATATTATTCAGTTTCAGATCGTAAAAAGTTAAAGAATTTTGCAAAAGTGCTGCCTTATAATTACTTTTCGCTATGGATGCTCAGATTTTAAGATTTATTTATTGTTAATTACACAGCCTTTAATAATGCAACTTTTCTCTATTAATCTATCAGAATCCTTGTTTTCAAAATAAAAAGAGCCTTAAAACTCTATTTGACACTTTTAAAAAGCCTTCAACTTAGATAGTTAGAAATCTTACATAAATAGCCTTTAATTCTTAATTTCTTAACATTCTTACTGTAGTTTTTATGAGCTTTGTGCATATCTCTACTACTGTTCTCAAATCTGCTTAAAACACTTACTTTAGTTCTATAAAATATTATAGAACTATTATAGAACTATATTATTAATTATTGTCAGTAAATATCTGCACTGAAGTTTCATTTAATCATCTCAGATTAAGAACTGTTTGGAAGATGGACAGCTTCTGTTCTACATATAATTATTCCATAAAATTATTCATAGTTGAAGGTATGCATCAATTTTGTAAAAAATATTGTCCTTGCAGAAAGCACCAATTTTTAACGGTTGTACAGCGTAAACATAATTAATATTATGAAACTGATATCAAAGATTTTAAGAAAACATAATACATCTAATTTTTATATGTATTATGTGATAACTGATAACTAATAGAAACGGTTCAATGATAAAAATAAATCTTAATCATTACTAAACCCGGAATTGATAGTCAATTATTACTATTATCAACATTATTAAAAAAAATTAAATATGTATTTTCAATTTCAAACCTTTAAGAAATATAACAATAATAGAATGAAATTTAAAAAGCCTTTAAGGAACCTTGAACGTCAGTCAAAAAATCAGAAACGATCATTTAATTATATACAAAACACAGTAATTTCCGGCTATAACACCATTAAACTTACAATAAAAAAACTGCGCCATAACTACACCAAAAATAAACTCGAAAGAAAAAAAAAGCGATTCCCAGGCATTTTAATAAACATCCCACGAAGACCCCAAGCTAAAAGAAGAAGAAATTCTACGAATCGAGTTGGCCTGGCGAGGAGTTGTTGTTAGCCCAGCGTACAGCAGCACAGCGGCAAGCAGCAGGTCTAGTAGGCTAAAGCAATGACGTCACGCGACCCGACACAGCTGCTTACATAACTGCTACGTTGCCTTTTCCTATCATAGCATGCCATAGTTGTCAGATTTTGAACCGGGCAAGTCATTTCTGTATTCTCTAAACAACTAAAACTTCCAGCGCTGAGCGGTGTGCGATCGTCGAATGTTAACTGCGTTGTTGTTGAACT
Source organism: Agrypnus murinus (assembly GCA_929113105.1). Lineage (NCBI taxonomy): Eukaryota > Metazoa > Arthropoda > Insecta > Coleoptera > Elateridae > Agrypnus > Agrypnus murinus. The sequence continues at coordinate 17,178,122 of OV816025.1, forward strand.
TTAGCGAACTGTTTTTTCAACGTGTGTGTGTATGTGTGTAGAGATTTGGATGGTGCTGTTGAAATGTTGCCTTTTTTTGATAATTGGAGCAATTTACTTGACAGGAACGAATTTAGATTTTCTTTTTTTTTTGTTTTACATATACTACTTTTTATTTAGTTAGTAACAAGAGAAGAATAAAATAAAATCACTATTAGTTTTTGTTTTTTCCTCTTTTGAATCGATGTGATTTTGTTCGCGGCTTAATTCTTTTTGTTTTTTGATGCTGCACTGTTCTTAATATTTCTACAGAATTCAAAACTAGAACTTTTAAATATTCTCTCTCCAAAATTGTTTACTTTATTTTTGAATTTTCAAATCACACTTTAAAAAACAATTTATTGCTGAAACCGAGCATATTTATTTTAATTAGTTACATCATTTTATTTATTTTTACAATGTTTTATTATGATTATGGAAAATAAAATACTAATTTAAAATGTCATACATTTCCCAAAATAACGCACCATTTACTCAAAATATGTAATAATTACAATTTTTGCAACAAAAAAAAATTAAGCATTTGCTTTTTTCTACTTTTGTTTCTAATGAAATATTTAATGCTAACTTGCTGTAACTGTTTTCAAATTTAGGTTTATGGACTTCATTCTTTTCAAATTTAGCAGGATTTTATAGTGATATAGAATTACAGTGGACGAGCCTTAGAGGCTAACATAAGAATAGAGATGCACCGAAGCTTCGGTTTCGGCCAATTTTTAACAGATTCGGTTTTGGCCGAAGTAGCGTGAACGATTCGGCTGGCTGAAGCTGATTTTTTTTAATTTTTTCTGTCGCAATCTGACTTATTTGAGTGCATTTTAACTGAAAAACGTATTATTTAGCGTTTAACCAAAAAAATTCTGTATCGGCATTTATTTAAATCCTGTCTAGGCGATGACGCAAAGGGAACGTACATATCTTGTTCCGACTAGGACTAGAAGTTCAACAATAAATTAAAGAATCTGGGTCAAAGAAATCACGAAGGGGAAAATGCAAAATGCATTGCGAATCTCGCGGCGATCACGTGCTCGACTTAGATTGCTCCTGGAAAATGCCGAAAACCTACTTTTTATCCACCACAATCTTCTTAAATTAAATTTTAAATATGTTTTTTAACGCTATTATATTACGTTGTAGTTTTTTAATAAGCGTTTTTTAATTCAGTTTGTAACAGCGTGTTTTTTATAATAATAATCATGATTACGAAATGAATAGAAGAACTTTTGCTTTGGTACAAGACGTTTAAGCAAAGCAGTCTTAGGAGAGGAATGTAGGAATGAGCGGCACATCATGGAGACTATCTTGAAAGATATTGTATTTTGGCAAAAAAAAACAATCATCAAAACACATCATACAACAAAACAAACAACAATTTTTATTTAAAACATTGCTGCTTGCAGCACTTGCAACAAGCTCATGGAACATCGGTTTAGAACCACCTGTTTATTGGATAGGAAAACTAATTTCAAGAAAATTTAAATTTCTAATAAACAGGTCATTTTCCAATCTTTTCGAATACGGAATTCCGTACTAAGAACTTTTTATTTGTCTGGTTTCCTATATTGTGAACAGTACAAAAAAATACTATCGGCAAAGATTGACCCATTGATCCATGACTTAGTGTTGTCGTCATTTTACAAATTTAATAACTAATCAATACCTGCAAAAAAGCGGCTATCGTCATACTGCTTTCCAGAATTTTCATATTTCTCTGGCAATACACTAGATAGACTTTCTTGAAATGACTGAAATCAATCGACACTCGGTATTTGAAAAGTGAGAATCCTATAAGAATAAAAAAAGTTTTTTTGACGAACGTGAGCAATGGATGAGGAATACAAAAATTCAAATTTTTCAAAATTCCGCATAATTGACCGATTTAATCACAAAAAGTACCTGTTCAGGGCGTTACCATGGAAATACCCACTTTATTCTCAACTCACTTTGATTCTTGTATATCAACCGAAGCGTCGTACATAAAATTTTAATCAGTTTTGGACAAGGAACGACTTCGGGTTTGGACCGTGTCATATTAAAAACAACGAAATTAACTTCAAATAATAACCTTCTTTAAGCTAGCATATCAAACTAAGCAGAATCACTTTTGTGTCCAATTAAAAAATTTGAGTTCTCGGCGTTTTTTAAAAAAATACATTTTGCTAGCCCTAAGTTAGTAGCATTATATTTTTTATTGTAAATTAATGTAAAAAAATTTATAAACTCAAAAATAATTTAGTGCTACTAAATTCGGGTAATAAAACGATTTGTTTGTTTATTTAACTTTTTTTCTTCAATAATATATAGTGGCTACCTTAGTGCACAAACAAAAAATTGGATGCATAACGTTAGTTGGGGACTACATAGCACTTAAAAATCACTATCTTATTAAAAAAAAAGTGATTAAAAGTGATTTTTGTGTTTAACATGTGGTAACACTATAAAATAACTTTTCACGTTTTGTGAGGTTAAAATGTGTCAAAACAAAATGTGTTTATACTATGTAGTATAAAACAAATAGTTTCCAAAAACTATGCTATAATAGCCCCTATTATGAAATCGTTTTCGGTGTCACAATTGTGAACGCAAAGTACAAAAAAAAACATATAGGCTCTGCTAACTTTACTTTAAGCTAGCAATTTTTTTTTAAACGACGAACACTCAATTTTTTATTTAGGCACTAAATTTTGAAATTGTTAGAAGTCATTCTGCTCACGTTGCTATGCTAACCTAAAGGAGGTTACATGATAGCCTTCATTCTTATCTTGGTGAAGGAATTCCACAGGAGTTTCTTCGTTGTTCTGAATGTGACAAGGTGCAAACCCAGAAGTCGTTCCTTGTCCATTGACTAAGGTCGTGTTTATTTAGTCAGTTACTGCTCTCACCGAGGAAGTTAACAAAAAAAGCTAGCATCTGCTAGACGTTAATTCATATTGGCGTTTTCCTAACATTTTCTTAATGTTTGAAGATAAGCAAATTGGGTTAATTAAAGAACACGAAATTGTTACTGTCAGCAACTACTACTAAGTAGATTTGACTTGAGTGAATTTTTGGACACAGTCTTCGACTAAGGGTGAGCCTCTCTACAATAGTTTTTTTTAATTATTATTGGTGTATTAGGATATTAATTACTTAGGTACTTGGTTAACAAATACAGGGAAAAAATCAATACCAACAGATTGCATGAATTTGGAGGAAAATGAGGTCGTGAAACACATAAGTAGTAATTAGGCGACAAATGAGTAAAACTTGGAATAAACATTTCTTCCTAGAAATGTAATTTTTACATTTAATTCATTATTCAGTTAGCAATTGCACTTTTTGTTCATAATTGTTGATAATCAGCGGTTTGGCAATTTTCGTTCAATCACAGTTGGTAACTTTTGGTACAATGATTGTTTGGTCCAAGCTTTACGGGAATTTTAGTCTAATGACACTTTCGTCTCATTTACTTGCACTTATTATCCGTAGCGCCCGTACGTTTTTTAGCCCAGGGCGCCTTTGAGGGTTAAAAAGCTAAAACTTTATAAATGATCAGAGTACCGCTTAGAAGGTTCAATTAATGCTGAAGAATAGAATTAGTTTTTTTACACCTCATTTCATTTTTAGTTAACAATTGTGATTTTTGTACATATACACGTACTACAATAATTGCTGATAAGCAGGGGTTTGGCACTTTTCGTGTAATTACATTCGGTGACTTTTGGTACAATTATGGTTTGACCCAATGGGAATTTTAGAGGTCCGTGAAGCTAGCACAACCATTATAGCACAATCAAATAAAACATTCGTAAATATTTAGTACTCATTAATTACTAATTAATTACTAAAAAAAAATTATTACTGTTGCCTTTTAAAAAAAACCCGGGTTGTTCCAGCCTCACAGTGAAGCTAGCACAACCGCACCAAAAATACAGCACAACCAAATAAAAACAATATTTATTACTCATGGTACAAAATACGTATTTATTACTGTTGCAAAAAAAAGATATTAATGTTAAAACATCTAAAACTGTATCTAACGTGGAATTTTCCATTTTGAATAAAAGAGAACGGGACTACAATTTATTACTCCAGCACAACCGACAAATTATGGTTTATGTCAACAAATCTGATTAGTCAGAACCAGATTCTAGCATGTTTCGATATAATTACCGTGTCTAAATTCGTTAAAGCACATACAATACACCTTAATAAGGGAATTTCCAATCTGAATGAAGTAGGACGAGACTACAATTTATTACTCCAGCACAACCGACAAATTATCGTTTATATTAACAAATATGATTAGTCAGAACCAGTTTCTAGCATATTTCGACATAATTACCCTGTCCAAATTCGTTAAAACACATACAATACACCTTAATGCTGAAATTACCAATCTGAATCAAGTAGGACGAGGTTACAATTTATTACTCCAACACGATAATTTGTCGGTTGTGCTGGGGTAATAAATTATAGTGTCCTCCTACTTGATTCAGATTGGAAATTCCCGTATTAAGGTGTTAATACATATGTTTTAACGAATTTGGTCACGGTAATTATGTCGAAATATGCTAGAATCTGGTTCTGACTAATCACATTTGTTGATATAAACGATAATTTGTCGGTTGTGCTGGAGTAATAAATTGTAGTACTTCATGCAGATTGGAAATTCCCGTACTAAGGTGTATTGTATATGTTTTAACGAATTTGGACACGGTAATTATGTCGAAATATGCTAGAATCTGGTTCTGACTAATCATATTTGTTGATATAAACGATAATTTGTCGGTTGTGCTGGAGTAATAAATTTTAGTCTTTTCCTACTTCATTCAGATTGGAAATTCCCTTATTAAGGTGTATTGTATGTGTTTTAACGAATTTAGACACGGTAATTATGTCGAAATATGCTAGAATTTGGTTTGGCTAATCATATTTGTTGATATAAACGATAATTTGTCGGTTGTGCTGGAGTAATAAATCGTAGTCCCGTTCTCTTTTATTCAAAATGGAAAATTCCACTTTAGATACATTTTTAGATGTTTTAACATTAATATCTTTTTTTTTGCAATAGTAATAAATTTGATTTTTGAGTAATTAATTAGTAATTAATAATTACGTTAGTTTTTTGTAATCGTTGTTTATTTTTGGTGCGGTTGTGCTAGCTTCAGTGTGAGGCTGGAACAACCCGGGTTTTTTTTTAAAAGGCAACAGTAATAAATTTTTCTTTTTAGTAATTAATTAGTAATTATTGAGTACTAAATATTTACGAAGGTTTTATTTGATTGTGCTATAATGGTTGTGCTAGCTTCACGGACCTGTTATAAGGACTATAACAGAGAGTATTGAGAAGCAATTTTCGATAGGAAAGTAACAAGCAGAACAAACTGATTTATATATTTCGTATGACTTAAAGTAAAACTTTCATCTATATTTTAAAAGATTTGCATTGTTTATAAAAGCCTGTTAATAGTTTTTCATTTGCGATTTTTTTTAATAAAATTGTCATTTATTCCTCAGATTGTCACATTTTTTGTTCTTCTTAGATGGAAAAATGACGCAGTAAACAATTTCATAATCAAATGTGGGATTCATTCAAAAATCGCATTTGGGTTGATAACTTTCACAGACCTGATCACCTACCCGATTGTGATATTTGCCCAACAAGGTTTGCCTGGAAACAATAGCAAATATTGATTTGAGAATTACAGGGGGGGGGCACGATAATTTGGGGCGCAACATTTAAATATTTACTGATTTATGAGAACGCATTTGTTTTCTGAATCTAAACCTACATACACACTTATGAATTACGATTATTATTTTTATTGTGATTAAATTATATTATCATGTTTATTTATATAGTCCCTATTAATGTTGTAATATAATGTAATTAGATAAGGTTTGAAGATAAGCTCAATAAAATAATAACATTTTAAAAGTAAAAACTTCAATTTGTTACTTAACCACGTAGAAACGTGATTTTATTCAATAGAAAAACCATCAAATTCAATATTAATTAATAAATTGTATAGTGTCCATAGTTCCATACTTACCATAAAAGGTATTGTTTAAAAATGACTGGTTTTATAAATAACAAACGAACTACTTTTCCTCTTTAGAAATTTTCTGCCAATCATGGCTGTCTAAAACCAGATCCATACTGTTTAGGAAACCAAAATGATAAAAATTGTAAGTAAATAAGAGAACAATTTTGTTCTTGCATTTTTAAAACATCAAAACAGTTCAAATAAATGTCACAATACAAAATTCATCGTCTATATACGGCCGCGCCTAAAATTCTAATAAAAACCTATTCAGATCACGGCAAAAGAGATCATTTGGACAAGAGCCAATCTCAAGTGTAGTATTTTTTAACGGTGGACATTGTACCGAAGGAAGGTCTCTTTTACTACTATTCTGTTCTCCACTAAGTTAACTGTATTCATAAATAATGAAAAAAATTAAAAATAGATATTTCCGCATTGTAAATGCAATTTATTGGTAGTATTATTAATATTTATTATAATAGGCATATCGAACACGACATGGTTTATTACTTTATTCTGGTTTATACTGTCAAAGACAAGTATAATGTAGTACTTGTGTAATATAATAAGAGGTAGTAAGTACTACGTGTAGACAACGAGAAAAAAGTGATTTGTCCATGAAAAATAATAACTTATTTATTTCAAGGAAAAATTAATGTCAATTATGTAGTAGGTAATAGTAAATTAATATTATTAATTAAAGACAATAGCATTATCACGTTTGCATGTAGGCGTCTAAAGCCCACGTTTAAAGCAATAATGCTGTTAAGTTAAATGGTTTATGATGCGATTCAATTAAAATTTATTCGCAGCCGAAATATTTTATGGCTTTTCACCAACTGGTCAACTGGTGTGTAATAGGGAATTTATAACACTTTTGTAAGAAATTGGGTACCCACGATGTCTAGATGAACCAAGATGAAACATACTTTTTCTACTACCATGACAGAAATTTCCAGAAAGGCAAAGTGTACTTTGGCTCTCTAGGGAGGAAAAGGAAAATCTTGATCCCTTGAATCATTGATCCAAAAATTGGAAAAAACCAGAAAAACCCTACTTTTCTACCTTGTTGCACAAATAGCTATTTTCTACTACATTAATAGAATGTTTCCTCCCTAGGGAGAAGAACTCTTACCTAATGGAAATAACAAAAAACAAATAATTAGCAACCTATTAAATAAACTTACCTATAGAATACTAAAGTTTTCCGATATTCTTATAAAATTATTAAGTCTGAATTTCTTTTCAAATTTTCTAAAATTAGTCGAGGAAATCATATGTACAACTCAGGCGGAAAGTGTATTTTTTGTCCTCTACTATAATCTAACACTGCTTTTACCCAACTTCTACTCATATAATGCAAATCTGCTGCAAATAAATTGTCGTTTATCCACCCATGACAATTTAAATCAGATTGATCAAAAAGTAAACGTTTAGATGGTGAAATTCATGCTGTAGCTGTCATTATTTGCATTTCATTTCGTTTTTAAGTTAGCAATGACGATTTCTGTTCACAGTTGTTAATAATCAGGAGTTTTGGGATTTTTTGCCAAACACATTTAGTGATTTTGGGTGCAATGATTGTTTGGTCCAACAAGAATTGTAGTAACTAAGACGCAATAACGCCTAACTCGAGAGGAAAGTGTCTTTTCCTCCCTCGAGTTTTTGTCACAAATAGCTATTGCGTAATACTGTGTTTGCCCGGCCAATTTCTGTTCAACATTTTGTCGTTTATCCACTCCTGTCAACTTAAACAGGTTTGATCAAAAAGTGAGTAAATCCAATACTAAAACTTAGATTGAGTTTACTGTCTCCAGCCTTACTTTGTGGAACTCCATAATCATAAAATATAATATAAATACAAAGATTAGTTAAAGTTTCACAAGTTGTGAAACTTTAACTAATCTTTGTATTTATATTATATTTCATACTTAGATTGATGACTGCGCAAAAAACGCCGCCAAAAATTTAAATAATGAAAGGATACACTTTTTTGTTTTCTTGTTTATGTGTGGACAACTAAAACCCTTTTACTAATACATAAGCTGTAAAAAACTCAAAGACTAAAACTCATTACTATTAGTATTTAATGTTTTTTTTTGACAACTTACCTTGTCCAAAACCCACCTTAACCTGTATCGTCCTACAGTAGCTTTTTGCAAACTTATTATTTTTGGACCTCTTTACCAAAGACTGTGGGCCATTACAAGGGCGTCCTACTGAATTTATTCCTCTCTCATAAACAGGGCTGGTAAAAAAGTAATGTTTGTTAATTCTTACTCCCCCTCCCCCCCAATTACTACCAATGTTATTTATCATTTATTAGTATTTGTTGTTCCAGATTGATGTAGCTGCTTAATTTAGCCCAGAAGAAAGAAGTTAGTGTCCCCGTAAAAGCAGCAGCTATTGTTCGAAGGGGCTAAACACTACACGCAACGCTAGAAAGAGCTATTTGGGACGCTTTGTAAAATTATTAAAAATAAACTGATTGTTAAAGCGGGACAAGATTTAAAAACATGAACTTAGTAACAAAAGATGAGAGAGACCTTGCTTAGTACCTTCGGCTATGTGCGTTGCAGCGTTAGGGTCTGTTGTGTAAAGAAACCATACAACTCGTGGCAGAATGTCTTGTATTTGTGGGGAAAACAGAAATAAATTGAAGGGATAGTAAAACAACTTGGTGAAGCTTGGCTTCATGGACTGCTTGCTCACCATCCTGAGTTGAGAATTAAAAAATACTGAAGCTCATCATAAAAAGAGAGTTGTTGATCAGATCTACACAGATGAGAACATCGGCTCTACAGATTGTAGATTCGTATTGCGATGAAACAGATTTTTCTCAATTCCAACAGATACGAAGATCCTGACTGAAAAAGGTGTGAAAAAAAATTCCAAGAACATTGCAGGAACTGGAAAACCAGTACAATACTGGCAGTGCTTGTTTCTCGAGTTACCGATGGAGCAAAATCTCCCCCCTCCCCATTATTTATACCTACTGGTAAACGAATGTGGTTAACACGATGTACCAGAGAATGAGCGAATGGATAGAAATTGAATCAAGTACTAGTAGTTTACTCAGGATTTCTTGCCTCCTGGTCCCTCCAAAGAACAATGCCAGAAGAAAGTTGCCCTATACATTGAAGGAGTGATCACCACATCAGCTACACCATGGTGAACGTAGCCTCCCTATATTAGGTTAGGTTGGTTAAAGTTTAATACATTACTTTGCTGGGGGATGCTACAATACGCAGCATCCCTTTCAAAAAGTCTCAGAAAGTTGGATTTTGAATGAATAAGGTGCACTTAGCAGGGATGTAAAGATACTTTTTTACCCAGATAAAAATATAAATATTTGATAAAAATGAGGTTGCATATTTTTGTGAATATATGAATGGTATACCAGAGAAAATCAGAGCTACAGCCATAACTGTCTGGTGGATTATTTTTTATGTTGTTATCCTATCCTAATGAACAACATACTATCCAAAACACAGGCAAATGCTCGAAGATGAAATCACTAATAGTCAAAATTTGCATTTGTAAGTCAATGCCCAATTTATTGAAATTCCCCATAATTTCCCCCATGTTTTTAAAAATTCCACTACAATTCCCATACAAAGTCTGATACTGACGGCAAGGACAATGTTCTAGCACAAGAGTTGAGGACGTTAACCGCGGTGATAATCAAAAATGTTGCCTATAAAGAGTTCCATCAAAGTATATTACTAACCTCCCGGAACTACTGGTTAATCATTTTAAGGCGTTATAATATAGACTTGGACTTGACCTCCCCCTTACCCTCCATCCTAAGGTGCAATTCAACCAACAAGGTTGATTATTTTTAACATATCGAATTTTCTATAGCATATTGGGCTTAAGATTCACCACGTGAACGCGGTTGGTTTTCGTTCCGTACAAGGTTGCAACATGCCGAAATTTTTCACCACTACCATCTGACAACCGAACTGGAGTCGTTATCAGGATTCCAAGATCAGAAGAATAAAATCAGAATTGAAAAGAAGATAATAACAGTGCAAACTGTATACCTATAAATTTCCACAATTCTTAGCAAATTCCTCTGATGTGTATACCGAAATTTTGTAGCCGTTTCTATCATAGAAATCTAATTTCTAAAAATTCAAAATCTTAGATTAATATCTAATGGACGCAAAAATCTTAATCTAGATTCTAGATGGCCCCATATCCTCTGAGATATACCATAAAGTTTCCACTTAAAAGTGTAGTAGAGGTGTCTTTGAAAGTTTTTATCAACTTGACACTTTTTCAAAACCAAATGTTGATCTTGGATTGTTTGGCCAAAACCAAACATTCAGACCAAAATCTGCTATCGTACTCTTTCTGTCTATAAGTGACCACATAAAAATAAACATTAATTCTATATCAAAAATCGTCTAAAGAAAACTAGACATACATTTTTAGCCAGATCTGGTCTTTTGCCAAAAATTAGTCAAATATTAATTTTAGGTCATTTTGTGAGAGCGATTGTAGTTTGGTTAATTGCGTGAGGGACTACCGATCAAGCGACTCGAGTTCGAATTCCAGTCAATATATCACCGAATTTTTAAAAATCGATTCTCCCTCGGAAGGCATGGTAAACCACCGAGGTATATTTTGCCCAAGAGATTTCTCTGAAATTAATCTTGAAAAATCCAAGTAGGTACTTGGGGTGGTTCGGAGTTTACCTAAGCTGTAGGTCCCCTTTACTTGTGATCACTCGACAGGTACAACACAAGTATAGGAGTGAAACTGCAACAGAGCACGGCACTCAAGAAGAATGTCGATTAGTGATCACAATTTTCGGAAAAAATGAGAGATCGATGAGAGAAACAATGAAATAGTATTCCAAAATGTAGGAACTCGTTTTTGCCATGATCCCAACCACCATTACATCACTGAGTAACAAAACCAACAAAATAATAGCAATATACATTTAAAATACTTTTCGTGATCGGAAAGCAACTTAACAGTCTTTCAATACAAAAGAAGATCTTACCTTGTTGGAAGGAACTAACAGTAAAACCCAGCAAATTATCTTATTCAAATATCAAATAAAGTTCAAAATCGTTTTGCTGTATTAACTTTCACCTGTCAAAGGTCAAAATAAATTGTTTGAATTGATAGCGTTGTGCATCGACTCTTATTTTCGTTTTTATAGCTTTCGTTAACGATCTCATCGAGGATGAATAATATGAGAAAGAAGTCCAACACCTCGTTTATTATTTTTGCGTCCAAAAAAAAGAGTTAAAATTCCCTTCAACCCGGAAAAACCTAGAGGCACTACCAAATAAGAAATCACAAGCAGATTTCACTTCTGAGAATTCATGGTTGGCATATATGTAATAATACAAGAATTATATAGATATAGACGCATACATCACATACATATTGAATATGGCGTTAAGGATAATAAATAATATAAATAATCCAACACCTGCCAAAAGAAATAATAAACAAGGTGACGCAAAATACACATACAAAACGCGCTTCTGTGTCGCAAGTAGAATATTAAATAAAGTCAATATTAGTTAGTGTCTCTCTTGGTTTAGAAAGCATTTATTTGCACATGTGTATGGCCTGGTAAACAGGTCGACTGTCAAAAGAGAAAATAACGAGAACAGATTAGGATGAATCGTTTTAATAATACAAGCTACCGGCTTTAAACCAACCATCTGTTAGATTAACTCAAACAAGGTTTTAAATTTATTAAAAAGCCTACCTTTTTTTCTTTCATTGCATCACATAAAACTGGTAAAGTGGCAGATTTCTAAAATTTAGGTAAATATAATGTTATTAAAATGATAATATTTATCTGTGACCCCGAAGTTAAACAACCTACGCACCTGCTTGTGAAACCTAGCATGAAATCAGTTTCAGAACTGGAGAATTCCGTAAAAGTAAAATCTTAATAGGAAGCTAGAGCAGCTAGGCTGAGCCCTAAGAATTTTCTAGTAACAACACTTTCACCTACATACCCTATATTTATATACCATTTTTGGTATAGCAATAAAAATCTAAATAAATGGAAATTGTTGATGATAACCATAATATAATAAAATGGGCCATTAACATTCTTTTCAAAAACCAAACAGAAAATTACTCATCCAAGAAGGTCAAACTAGATATATCAGACGAAAATATTTACTCATATTAAAATGTTATCAATTAATGTGCTATTATACTAATTATGCGGTAATGATTGAATATTTATCAATTTTCCGTATTTACGGTCTATGCACTTATTCAATTTCCAAAGATGGGCTAATTGAGTTTTACCGAATGAATCAAAATCAATACGTATACCAAAAGAATAATAACTTTGGTGTCAATATTAGTTCTGGAGAACGAAAAGGCCGAAAGAAAACGATTTATCACTTTTGCCAACTCCCTGATCAAATACTGTGATTTTAATTTTCGAAAAATTTCGGTAGTTTGAATTTGGTTATGTAATCCAAAATTGATATTTTTACCAGATTTCTAGATTGTATGTAAGCAGCCCTAATTGCGATTTTAAAATGAATCCTGTGCTAATTGTTTCCTCAATATTTTTGCACGCCCCAAAGAGGTTGATTTCTGAAGTTAGTTTAATTAGTGTTAATAGACTTAATTTTTTATTGACACGCAAGCAACCAAAAGGAGTTGATGTTGATGTCCTAGATAAGCCCCCATGACATTACCAAAATTAATCAAATACGCAGATTTTAAAAAAATTAAGAGTTTTTCAAGTCTGATCTCTCTTTTATTTGTGAATCCTTTTAATTTTTTTGGAAACTGGAAACAGACCCTTTAGAATCTTCCTGAGACCTTATTCAAAAATTTCTTTGTACAGCACCATCAATTTTTTGCGAGTGTACGAGTAAGTAGTTTGTGATAATCGAGAAGGAAGGAAAGGGCAGACGTCACTACACTGGACCTACGCACTTTACAGGCAACATTGGGCCACGTTGAACTTGTCACTACATACAAAACTTCACTGATCCACTGTATTCATTACTATAGAACTGTTCATCACCAACCAAGTGATAGTCCCACAATTAAGGATAGGAGTGTAAGGAGACCAAGAAACAATAACGTTATGGTTCCTCATCCATTGCCACATAACCTCATCTACAATTGGAAAACAAATCGGTGCACTAACATCTAGTTTTTTAAATTACGGAAAAGGTAGGAAAATTCTAAAGATCTCTTTACAGCAAGGGACATTAGTTTTGACACAAAAATTCCCATAAATCCCCGAGAGATATGGATTAAGATCCGAAAAACCTTAATTTTACAAAAAGCCGTGTAATTGACCAATGAATAATTTCAAGAAGGTCCTACCTAGGACACACACATCAGAAAATTGCTCCATCCTACATTTAATTCGCCTATGATGGACCGGGGTACATACAAATTGCATTCATTCATCATTCGTTATTATTGCGTAACGAAATCTATGACTCATCATTTACGGCAGAATTCAAAGTTTGACATCCTTTGGCAAATCTTTATAGATATTGTAGTATCTCCAAATGGAAAATGACGGGAAAAAGGCGGCACACGGAAGAATCTTCAGAAAGACAGAAATTTTACCAAAGAAGTCTGCGAAGTTAGCACTCCAAATAAGAATACTTCGTTTGTCCACATTTGCCCGCCTTTAGAAAATTTGAAACTAATTAAATTATAATAAAAATCCGTCCTTAAAGAGCAGAGTGGATACTTTTCATCTCTTGGGAGGTAAAGTACCATGTTGCTCCCAGGTTTATCGAGAAAAATTGAACTTTCTGTTAAGGTGGTAGAAAAAGGTTTTATGCTGCCACACTACTGTGGTTTTTATTCTGAAATAAAGTACTATATGATAGTTATAATTATTTGCCCGTTTTTGTCCATAAATTTGTTCCTTTATTAGTAGAGAAAAAATTGACTAAAGATGGTGAGGCTTGCTATATCAGATTGTTAGCTTGACGAGAAATGATGTAGAACAGTTTTTTGGGTTTGGTATTATTATTTTTTTATTTCATTTTATATTATGTGTAATTCCCATATAAAATATCGTATCCCATAAAACCAGTGCGGATGCTACTAAACAAAATTGACATCTCTTTTTAGTTATTTTTGTAGTTGACTTAGTTAACTGGTTACTTTAAGCTTTAAGCTGTTACTTTTTAAATTACTGTTTTGTAGGTATGTACAATATGAAAGATTTGTGGAACTTCTGGAAGTAGAAAGTAAAATCTGTAGTTCTGTTATCAAGGCTTGAGCAATTTTTAATCTCACTTAGTCTCTCATCGAAGTCCTAGAAGATCGAAATTACTTTTTGTATTTTTGTGCAGAACAAGAGAACTTGTATAACTGTTCGGCTAGCTAATTAAATTCGTAACACAAACTAAAGATTCGGCGGATTTCTTGATCAAACCGCACTATGCTCAATTACTGAAAAGTTCACTCTACTGGCCAGGTCCAAATATCGGAAGAGAGCATTTCGATGTTCATGGATTTTATTAACCGTATGTTCTATAGTAAACGTTACTCGCCCCTTTAGTCCAATGATTCTTTATTTAGTGGACGTTTGGTCTAATGATGTTTAGTCCAACGGGACCTTTGGTCCATTAACATACACACCAATAGTACTTTTGGTTTAATAGTAATTACGCCCAATAGGAATTTTGGTCCACAATCATTGTTAAAACGAACAGCAAGTCAAATATTTTTTTAAATTCTTTTTTGCCAAGAAAACATTATATTACCAAACTTCTTACGACAAAAATGTTAAGAAGGTTTAGATTTTATTGACTGTGAATCAAAACCTAAAGTAAGTGTGACTAAAATGAATTTCTTTCATATTCTTGAATTTAGACTTTTAGACTATGAGCGAGACCATGCAGGAAATCATAGTTCAGTCTATTCGCAAGAGGTTAAAATTATTCTGTTTAAAAAAATACTTATAATTAATTATTTCTTTGTCATTTATTTGTTTGGTTGGCTTAGGTTAATACTGAAGAATAATAGTGACTGTCGTTTAAGTTCACCCAGTTATTTTAGTTGACTTAAAACTACTATTGGATCAAACGTCCATTAGACTAAAGATTCTCACTGGAACAAATGCCGTTGAACCAAAGGCCCATTGAACGAAATATCCAAAATCCATAGGTACGTTTGGTCAACGATTTGGCACAAAAATATACATTTCTGATCAAATTTTATTAAAAGCTCTTTAATGAAAAACAAGCATGTCTGATAGGAAATTTGGAGCTGTTGACATAATAAACTTCATAATGGCAGTAGTGGTCGGAGAATGTCTTTAGACAGTTTGTGTCACTCCATATGAAAAGGTCTTCTTCAAGTTCCAGGATTCTAGTTTACGAGAAACATGCTGTTTTGTGAATAAATGTTCAGGATGCGACAGGGGTATTTTAGCTATGTTACTATCAATCTTAACAAGATTCAATTAGAACACTTTAAAAGCTGTATGTAAAAAAAGAGATCAGTAAATGATATGTTAAAACTTTAAAGTCAATCAGATTGAAATTAATATTTTCCAATCACTAGCTCTTGAGGTCGTTTTAAATAAAAAGCGGGTTTTGTATTTCATTAATTTGCTTCCTGCAAATCCTATAAATTAGAAATTTCTGCTCAGTTCAATACTAGACTGGACCCTTTTCATAAGGAATGACGCACTTGGTCCGTACAACATAAAGTAATAGATGGTAATCAAGAGTACTTAAACTTACCTTTATAACAGATATGTGTTATTTAACCTTGTAACGAACCTCTTAGAAGAGATCAACAAAGTTCATCCAAACACCAAAGCTGAAAGTTTGCACTAACTGCCAAAGCATGCTATGGTATAACTACAAAATACAGTGTTGTAGTGTAATGAAAGGCATTTGAACAAGCTCTTCAATTAAAATAGATAAAAATGTGTTTGCAGTAACATTCATTCATGCATGTATTTCAAACAAACAATAGGGCCATGTAGATGGAGTGAATAGGTATGTTCGATTTCTCCATAGTTCATTAACAGTATCAATATTAAAGATACACAAAATTCCAAACTGACACTGATTAGATCAAGTACGATTTGCTAACATTTAGGATTTGTTAAATGAATACTTTTCAATTCCATCAGACATAAACCTGTTTGGTTCCTTCTTAAATCCTGCTAGCAGGGAGCATGTATTGCTTAACAATAATAAGCAAAGCTACGTATTGTTACAGTAGCAACCAATTTTTGCAAGACAGTTACTGTTATTTGCAAAAAACTGTAAAAACCATTATTCATGTGTAGGTTTGCTAAATTTCATCTCTAACTGGTTTTGGATTGATTAATACCTACTTGACTTTCGCCAGGTGGTTGAAAGCCGCATTGTAGATTATTTTGTCTACTAGCATAGGTAAAACCAACATTGGACGCATTATTAAAACTGTTATATTAAAGAAGAAATAATAATTATATAGACAAAATAAAAATGTTTGGGAAAAACACTTAGCAGTCAATAGATCATACATAATGTAATACTCATCCAAGTAAGCATTTAAATTTAATATTTCACATTGCAAGAAGCATTCAATTGTCTGTACTTATTATTGCGTATAAAAATACAAAAATATTGTGCAAACAAGCAGAGAAGAATTATGAACAACAAAACGAATTAATGCAACATAATAATAATACATATACTATTTTTTTAAGATTTCACACAACTTCATGCCCATAGCGTTTTCACGATTAGTATGAGAGTGAGAACCACGTCACGATGATGACGAAACACGAATGAATATATTTTTAAATAGAAATTGTTATTGCAAAAGAGATACTAACAACACCATGAGTGCGTTCACCTTAAAATGTTGTGCATTATTTTCAGTGCACGGCAAAACTATTTAATATCACCTGTCTACCTTCAAAGACTAGAAATCTTTTTAATGCCCAGTTTGTAATAATGAGTTACAACACTGACATGAAAAAATGAAGGTAGGTGTGCGTTGTTATTTTTTTTTCATTTCACAAAAAGTTAATTTCGATAGCCTATCTTTGTAGATGAATACATAAATAATATTATTTATTAATTTCGATAATAATAAATTTGACAGGAGAAATTTTTTTTTGAATTAATTAATTTAATGGGATATTGCGAAGAGCACTATTAGTATTATTTTTTTATCAAATCTGATTCAATTCCCAGGAACGAGTTTTTCATTTATTTATATCAAAGATACAATAAAGACATTGTAGAGAAAAAATGCACTTACTAAAATTTTTGTTTATGTACCCCGATTGACACGCAAGAAGTGTTTGAAATTTAAATAGTTTTCCAAAAAGTTTTCTAAATCATCATCAAGAGGAGCAACTCTCAATAAAGTTCCCTTAGAACTATATTCTAAGCCCACGGTACTAATGAAACATTGCTCAACTGTTTTTTACTAGTATAGTTTTGTAATGCGCAACGCCGGCACATGTAAACTAAAACAGTGGCCCGTTGTGGTTGCAGCTAAATTTGTAGGCGGTTTGTATCGTCATTTCTGATTCGATAGTATCCCATTAAAGTGCATAAAAAGCGTAAGTTAAAAATGCAAGAAAGAAATCTCAGACAAGAATCAATTAAATAAGACAACAACGCTTAAAGTGCCATTTAATATCAAATGAAAGGGTCAACTAGGCCTTACAGATAATGGCCTTTTCTGGTTCGCTCGTCAATTTACAGCGAGCACCGCACACAAAGCATCCAAACGAATTGAAGATTGGAGACAATCTTCTGGTAGTGTTCTAGATACAGTTTCTTTAAAAATGTCCTCCTGACGGAAATCTGCTAATTATCCAGATTTTTTGAAAATTCAACCCAGTTCTAACCAGGGATCTTCACTTGGAAATAAAAAATTAAATAGCCCATATCTAGAATATTGTCCCATCTTATTTTTCAACTCATTTATATGCATTGCGTGCCAACCGGAGTATCAACAAAAATTTTAATCGGTCTGGAGGGTTTTGGAGACAATGTTAGGTAGGTTGAAAAATTGTCAAGCTTTTCTCATTCTAGTAGTTTGGCAAATAACTATGTATGATTTTTTTCCCATAAGCTCTACGATTCATTCTCTCCCATTCAAAACACCAAAAAATTGCCTTGTCCAGTGAAACCGAACACCCAAGCCAAAATTAAAAAGTACTTACAAATTATGATTTCTACAATAAAACCATTTTTACCACGATTTCTTAGCACCTTTAAGCTAGCATAGCAAAGTAAAATGAATAACATTTCAAAATTGAGTACCCAACTAAAAAATTGAGTGCTTAGCGTTAAATAAAATACATGCTGCTAGCTTAAATTAAAGATAGCAGAGCATATTTCTTTCTTGTAAAATAATGCAAAAAATTTATAAACTAGAAAATAATTTAGTGCTACTAAATTTGCGTAATATAACAATTTTCTTTGTTTATTTAACTTTTTTCTCTTCAATAATAAAGCGCTTTGTAAGTGCTACCTTAGTGCCCAAATAAAAGATTGGGTGTTTAACGTTAAAAAAACTTGGTTAATATAAATTAATGTAAAAATTTTATTAACTCGAAAATAATTTAGTGCTTCTAAATTCGCCTTATAAACCAATTTTTTTGTTTATTTATTCATTTATTTAACTTTCTTCCCTTCAATAATATAGTGCTTTTCAAGTGCTAATTTAGTGCCCAATAAAAGAATTAGGAGCTTTACGTTAAAAAGACATTCTGCTAGATTAAAGTAAAGTTAGCATATGAATTCGAAAATAATTTACTGCTACCAAATTTGCGTAACAAAACATTTTTTTTGTTTATTTATTAATTTAACTGGTTTTTCTTTTCGATAATATAGTGCTTTTTAAGAGTTACATTAGCGCCAAATAAAAAATTGAGTGCTTAAGGTCCAAGTGTACCCAAAAAACGTGTGTTGTTTGTTTAATAAATAATATAATAATGTGATAACTTTGGTTTTAAGTTAATAGTCGAGGAATGTTAAAAACTTACTTACCTAACTTGTTTTGGAAAAAAAAGTTTTTTAATTAAATTATTTCACGTGTTATACGTGAAAAATTAATTTTGGAGAAACTGTACATTCAAAATTAATCAAAATAATAACACTTATATTTCATAGTATTTGAACTATTTTCCCAAAATTTTAAGAAAATCGTATGTCTAGAGACTAAACTATTACCTCCTTTTTGCCAAAAAAAGCAGGTTTTTTTTTTGGCAAAAAGCAGGTTTTTTGACAATAATTTAGTCGGTAGACATACGATTTTCTTAAACTTCTGGGAAAATAGTTCAAATACTATGAAATATAAGTGGTATTATGTTGGTTAATTTTGAATGTACAGTTTTTATAAAATTAATTTTTCACGTATAACATGTGAAATACTTTAAATTAAAAATTTTTTTCCCAAAAAATGTTAGGTAAGCAAGTTTTTAACATTCCTAGACTATTAACTTAAAACCAAAGTTATCACATTATTATATTATTTATGAAACAAATAACACACGTTTTTGGGTACACTTGGACCTTAACAGTAAAAAACTTTTTGCTAGCTTAAAGTAAAGTTAGTAGAGCATATATATTTTGAACTCGAAAATAATTTACTGCTACTAAATTCGCGTAATAAAATATATTATTTATTGATTTATTAATTTAACTGGTTTTTCTTTTCAATATTATAGTGCTTTTTAAGAGCTACCTTAGCGCCAAATAAAAAATTGAGTGCTTAACGATAAAAAATTTTAATTTAAGATTTAATTTAATTTTAAAATTTAAATAAATAAATACCACTACTAAATATATAATATTGATTATTGAAAATTTTTAAATAAATACAGATGTTTTTGATTTTTTCTTTTTGTTTGCACTTGATCTCTGCCCGAATACCTTCAATGCCAGTTCCAGTTCCGAGAAAATCAAACAAAGGAACATCCCTATCTTTAGCTGCAGTTTTGTAAATAAACAATAAATGGTTTTACCCCTACACTTTTATTATATTCAAACTGTGTGTTATCCATGGACCTGATATTTTTTTAATCGTAAGTAGAAAGAAAGAAAGTAATATCTTGCTGTGCAAGCAATAAAAAGTGTTAACTAATTAATAAAACAGCAAAGAAAACATGCAAAATGCTACGGTTTTATATGATACAGATAGATAAATAAAGAAAAGAACCTTAAATAAGTTATTTACATTAAATTACATTTTTATAAATTATAACATTTCATTATTTTGTCAATTGAGAAAACTTTACTAACGTTTCATATTTCGTTCATGACGACTCATTTAATTCTAACGCATAATGATTTGTATGCAAAGATTTTAATTTCTCGATCATTCAATTTACAAAAGCTTCTCTTTCCATCGTTTGTACTTCAATTCCTTTAATTTTTAACAAAAAGCAATGCACTTCCAATTCAACCCATACCATTTTATTGCTAGTCATAAATAATAACCTTAAAGTACAAAGGGTGACGTGCAACCGCCCGCTGCCAACTGGAATACTATTACCACAAACTGCACTCCAAACAGGAAAATATATGCTTAAACTATTACGATTTATTTGTATCATTTTTTTTAATTGTAAGCAATTATGGGCACTTGGCTTAATGGTGCGAATTAGTCCTTAATTAGTACTAAATGATAGCGTAGAAAGTTTTCATTTTTATAAAAGTAGGAGCTTAAACAAGCGCGTTTGATTATTAGTTCGCGCTGACAGTCTTGATATGCGAATAGCGGCTATATGGTTGTAATTACGAGAAAAAGAAATTTGGTCCAAATTTGTCCTTAATTTGAACTAAATGATAGTGTAGAAAATTTTTATTTTTATTAAAGTGGGGGTGCTAGCTTGATTGCCAATTAACGCTGCCAGTCTTGGTATGCGAATAGCGGCTATATGGTTGTAATTGCGAGAACAAAATTTGGTCCAAATTTGTCCTTAATTAGAACTAAATAGTAGTGTAGAAAATTTCCAGTTTTGTTAAAGTGGGGGTGCTAGCTTGAGCACAAGCCAGCACCCCCACTTTTCAAATGCGAATTGCGGTCAAACGGTTGTTGGTACAAATTTAATTTTTTTGGTACAAATTTGTCCTTAATTAGTACTAAATTATAGGCTAATTTTTTTTTAATTTTTTTGAAGTGGGGGTGCTAGCTTTATTGACGTAATTATTTTCGAGTTTATAAATTTTTGCATTAATTTACTTATATATATACATGATATGCTAACTTAGGTTTAAACTAGCAAAATGTTTTTTAAAAAATATAAGCACCCAATTTTCTATTTGGGCACTAAGGTGCCCAAGCAAAAATCACTAAATTATTAAAGAAAGAAAAGTAAAATAAATAAACAAATAATTATTTTATTGCGCTAATTTAGTAGCTCTAAATTATTTTCGAGTTTAATTTGAGCTAGCAAAATATATTTTTATTTAAAAAACGTCAAGCATTCAATTTTTTAATCGGGCACTAAATTTTGAAATATGTCTTTCTGCTTACTTTGCTATGCTACCATAAAAGCGCTTGATTTTTTATATCCAAAGAATCTAAACGCATAGGTTAGAACAAAATTTTTGATATACTCTATACCAGTGGTTTTCAAACTTATTTTGCCGCGGAACCCTCAGAGGATTTCCCGAATCGAAGATCATGGAACCTTTGTCGCACCTACATTCTAATGGCATTAAATGAATTAAAATTGTTTAGATACAGAATTTACGTAATTATTACTGTAAAAATGAAGAAGGTTCTTTTAAATTTTAAGTATCTCAAACGAATTCAATTTTATCCAATTAAAGGACATCTTGTCTAGCGGAACCTCTAAATGTGCTCACGAACCATGGGGTTCCACGGAACACACTTTGGAAATCACTGCTCTATACCGTACATTCTCAATTGCAAATTTACAATGAGCCTATGGCTCGTATGTAGTTAGCACCCTTAAATTTTTTGAAAACAAGAAATTGTTAGAGTTCTGAATAAATAAATTAAGAGTTCTGGAGTTCCTTACAATATTAAAAATAGCGGTATTTTAAGCATGAACATCGAAAAATGATTTTAGATTGCTAACTTCCCGCAGCACCCTTATTTCGCAAAAAAGAGTTCTGATGGCATTTTTTGACATAATTATAAAAATGCCATCAGATTTTTTTTTCATTGGACGAAAAATCTCGTTGGACCAAAAGTACCCTTAGATGTGATATTCATGACACCAAATGCCCGTTAAACAAAAAGTTATTAGACCAAAACTTTTTTGGCAAAAGTAAAAATGAGCGTTTTATAATTTTTATCGCTTGTTGAAGCTGTGAATCGTTTGCTCACTTTTTGTCTGTAGTCTCAATAATTTGTTTTTAGCCCAATTGTAGAGAAAAGGGTGCTCCATATCCTTGTGTTATTAAGACTTTTTCTTGCTCAAACTTGACTATCATTTTTTGTCATTCTGCTCGAACGTTTTTACTTATATAGAAGAGCAAAAAGTTGAATCATTTAGACTGTGACATAGAAACTACACTTTGATTTGTTAATTGCTTAGGATTTGTTAAAAAAATGTATGTATATGAGATTGTTATTGTGTATGATTTGCTTTAACATAATTTTGATCATAGTAGGTGTTAGCGATTGCTACTATATAGCATTTTACTAGTATGGACATACAGTGTGACCAGCAAAAAGTATGCACCATATGGGAAACTATTTTATTTTCGATTTCTGAAAAAGTTTTATTCTCCATAAAAGTGTCTGCTTCCTTCTATAACATTGGAAAATGTTAAAAAAATTTATCTTGCGCATATGGTATACGAGGGAAAATAAAAAACTGAAATCGCTCTAAGAGTAAAGTATAGGTACCCTATACTTTATAATATAATATATTATATTATATGAAAAAAGCTGCATACATTTGCGCTAGGTTAGGCGCTCACTGTATAAAGCACGTATAGATAGACAAAAAAAAATTAAAAATGTGGGAAATAACTAGAAAATCGATTAGGCATTTTTATAAAGATGCTGTGTCATGGAAATTTGCCAAAAAATCCATTTATATTCTAGTGGCAAAACACTTTGGCTAGCTAATGCTAGCAAACAGTACATTGAAAAATCTAGTACTAATGCCTGGCAAAAAAATCAACAACATGAATTTCATTATAAAAATCGCCCGGAAAGAGTGACGCATGTTTTCATTATCATGAATGGTTTTAGATCTTGAATACTTTAGGTTTTACTAACAAATGTCGAAATATTTTCCTATGATTATTATTCTCGCATTGGAGAGTGAGACAACGAAGTCTTATTTTCTCCTACATTAACAATGTATTCATTACTTCACATGTGTATTTACTTTCAAATAACTGTATTATTTTTCCTTGAACCAATCAAAATCATTTCATCATCTAATTGATCGAACATGTAATCTAAAAACTGCGCTGAACCTGACACAAATACCAAAGGGTGCAGTCTAAAATTTAAGCTAAAATTATCCTAGCTCATATTGGGGGGCAAAATCCGACTTTGAGCTCACCATGTGGAAAAATTAGCAATGGTTGACCTGTTTATAGATTATTTATTAAATAAATATATTACCTAAGGCATGATGCTAATCTTGTTGTCAAAGATTATGTGTTAATAAACATCACCTTGATAATACCGTTTGATACAATAAACATAGTATACTAATGTAAGTACTATATTATTAAAAGTGGGCCTTGATTTTTGGCCAAACTTTATTATTTAAGATATCCCTTCAATTAAGAGCTTTCTTATGTAGGTATAATAGGAAAAACAAATAAATGTATCAATGTATAAACGATGATAAATACACCTCTGTAAGACTTAGGATGATGTAATAGAATAATAAATCTAATAGGATAGAAATAAACTTCTTTGAAACGTCAGTAGGTGTTTTGCATTTATAGTATACATATCCGCCTACTTTGATTGAAAATAAAAAAATCAAAAACCTACTTTACATTAAAAACTGGCTATAATTTCTAATAACATAAAAGTCGACCTATTTATTAGCTCAAATTACATATATGGAACTTTTATGACCTTCTGCACCATTTTGGCCTTTGGAGTCAAAATGTATGGTTCTCGATGTAGAGTAGGCGAAGATATTAAATTGGTAAAGTAATTAAATCAAGATGTATATTTTGTTTTTTTGATTATTCGGGGTGGTAGCTAAAGCGTATGATTCTTCAAATGTACCATTCTGGCTGTTGGGGTGTATGGTGTACGGTTCTCGGTATGATTCTCGATATAGAGTGACCGAAAACGTTAACCGGTAAAAAACAATTAAGGAAAGAGCTATATTTTCTATTTGGCTTCTTTGGGGTGATAGTTAAGGCGTGCGGTTGTTTTTCGCCTTTGTGATCTAGGTATATGGTGTAAGATACAGAATGGACGAAAATATTAAATTGGAAAAAAGCGTCAAATTTTATTTTTGGGCTTTCTTGACATCCACATCAAAACGTGGTAGAGAATAAAAATGAGCCGACCTACATCCGAATAACTAAGGCTATATAAAATATGGTAGTATAAACAATAGTAGGTAACAATTAACAATAGAACATTCAGAAAAGGTCATAAAGATTAATATGTTTTTATTTTCACTAACTTATCAATAAAAACCATATTTGAATTTGTAATAATATTAATCAAACCGCACATCAGTTTTGAAGATAAGAGCTCTTCCTGTCTCTTTCCTAGGTTTTCTTTGCGATGATCTAATATCACTACTACGACGTACATAATTCTTCCAAATATTTAGCTTTAAATGTTAAACTTAATTAGCGTTTGTTATTTTGTTACCAACTCACAATGAAAAAAAAAATTAAAAGTCATACCTAGATGACGCATATTTTTAGCAAATCTATACAGAAAAAAGTAACTGTATTTAATCGGATCCTCCATACAAATAATCAAAGTCCAAAAAGAAGAGAGAATTGTTTCACCTACATTCTCTGTTATCACCTTCAGCCACGCAGAAATGATAACATTCATTTCTAAAAATCAGGCGATTTTAATTCTCTTTTTTCAAGGTGAGATAATTTGTAATTGATTTATGGTTTACAATGTCTGCTTTATTAATGGTTGCATACAAAACTGATAAGGAGACGGGAAAGGATTCTACGTGACAGTGTTTTCTTCTGAAGAGGTAGCACAACGTAAACAAGATTATTAGGAAGACGCACTAAATCAAACAATAACTGACGAGTATCTGAAAAATCCGATTGAACGATTACGAGGAGTTCTAAAATAAGGCAAAGAGTGTCCAGAAAATCTTCTTTTTGAAAGAATTCGCTGTTAGCGGAAGTTTGAAAATATTTTTGACATTCCATTTTGGTTTCTCATCATATAACTAAAGCACGCTCAAATTGAGATTATCTGGTAGGTGTTTATTCCGGAGATCCAAACAAACGCAAAGATATTAACATTGTATGATCTTTTGTTTGCAGTCCATTCAACTGTTACTATTTTAGGGCAACTGAAAGCAGAGCATGGGACAGTTAAGCCTTTTGTCATGATATCTACACTGAAATTGATTAATCTTTAATGAAATATTGAAGAATGAAAGGCTCCTAATAACCTAGAAATCTTGCTTCTGATTAATATAAGAAAAAATGGTGAAAATACAAAACAAGATTCACGGTCATTGTTGAGAAAAATCTGAATGATTTGGTTAATCAGAAGGTTTAGATACAACAAAGCTTTGCAGATCTTTTTTTTGCTTCTTGACAATTTCTGTTATTTTTTTGGCAATACCATAGAATATATCTAAATTCATCCATTGAGAAAAAACTATGTCATTTTAGTGCGCTATCGATTGTTTTTTCAATAGATTGATGTCATTTGATTTTCCATTTAATGGGTATGCCTTTCATTTGTCCATTTCGGAATTTTGATTGTCCAAAAGTTTACCCGTGCCCGAAATCATGACGAAAATAATTACCGTTTGAACACAGTCACATAGTATAAACTGGGTGCATTACGAAGACCACAGGAGTGTGCTAAACTTTTTTTGAAAAAATGTTTTTTTGATGTGTTGTAATTGAGTAAGTACCTTTTGAGCTACTTATTGAGCTACAATATCATAATTAACTTACATTTACGATTTATGGTGTCCATTGTGATGTTCCAGATTTTTGGTACTGCTTACGATACTCTCATTCGGTTCTGACTTTTCCAATGATGATTTTATACAACGAGACTTTTCGTCGAACAGACGTTTTCAACCAACAAAACCTTTTAGCTGAGTTCGATATTTTAGATCTGTTTACTCGAAGAGCACGGCTTCTATGGTATCAATTGTTGTGAATAATTAATTGTAGCTACTATAGCAATAGAGCTTTCAGAGCAAAGAGTTGAAATACCGAACCCAGCATTTGCTGTACGGACTTTGGTCGCCAGTAGACTTTATGTCCAAACGTTTGGTCGACGACCACTTCTTGAATAAATAGCAAGACAACTCTTCAGTGTCGTTATTACCATACGTCTTATCGTAGAAGTAGCTTGTTTAAGAACTTGATTTTATTTAATGACCAGACTATTAATTGCAACCTACCTACCAGAAAACCTTCAAGTTCATTCATTTATTGCATTTTAATTGGACTAAACATTGAAACAAACATCCGTTTGACTAAAGGTTAGTTGCTCCAAACGTCGTTGGACCAAAATTCCATTGACCCGAATGTTTCAAATCCGCTGTGTTGTACATCGATTATCTTGCAGAAAATGATAATAAATGCGAAGAAAACAAAGTATAAAATTGGTAGCTACAGAAACTTCCAAGAAAATGGCAACGCTGTTTTGCTCCTAAAAATTCTTAGTAACCTTAGTACAATTTGTGATGTCAAATATTACAACGTAAAATTTGTCAAAAAAGTCATGACCTGTCCTCATTTTTTTACAAAGTGATTTGATTATAACAGTGGGTTGCAAACTTCAGGTACTGATATACAGTCGAAATATACTACCTTAAATATACTATACCGGGTGACACAGGGAGCATCTTATTTTTTACTATATACTAAGATGGAGCCCCTACAATAGAAAAATAATTTTTAACTTCCGTGACATTGTGGGTTTTTTATGGGCTCTCGGATCGTATTGAAAAGAACTTTTGGAAAACTAAATTCTAGTTTTGAGGTGATTGACATTAATCCAGTAGTCACTTTTCCCTGAGTGATCAGCCACGTTGGACATCACTGTATAATTTGTTGGAAATACTTTGAAATACCTAGGGATATTTGGAAATTCCTGGGAATAGTTGGATATACCTGATGGTTTCTGAAGGTATTTCCAAAAACAAGAAATCAATTTCGTTTTTCGGGAAATCACTGTCCACTTTTCTGGGAATACTTTCGAAATACTTGAAGTACCGTGAATATTTGGGAATAGGAATATTTGGATATACTGATGTTTTTCGAAAGTAGGTACATATTCCCAAAACCTGGAAATCATTGAACACTTTGCTGAGAATACCTGGAAATACCGGAAAGTACTGGCCATACGTTGGAAATACCTTTGGAAATGCTTTTGAATACCTGGAAATACTTGGCAATATCTGAAAACACCTAGGAAAACTTGAGAATACTTGGAAGTACCTGAAGTAATTTGAAAGTATATGCGTCGAGAATACCTTTGGAAATACTTTGAATACCTGGAAATATTTGGAACTATCTGAAAATATCTAGGAATATTTAGAAATACCTGGGAATACTTGGAAGAAAAATACAGATTTTTTTAAGTATTAAGTAAATCACTGTGCGTTTTTCGGGGAGCCACTGCTGGAAATACCTGAGAATACTTGAAAATACTTGATATTGTTTGAAAGTATTACCAAAAACTGAAGATCACTGTACACTTTGTGGGAATACTTTGGAAATACCTGGGGATATTTGGAAATATCTGGGAATACTTTTGAATACCTGGAAATACTTGAAAGTAATGGCCCATGCGGAAATACCTTTGGAAATACTTTATATACCTGGAAATACTTGGCAATATCTGAAAATAATTAGGAATATTTGAAAATACCTGAGAATACTTGGAAGTACCTGTTGTTTTTGAAAAGTATTCCCAAAAACTGGAAATCACTGCACTTTTTCAGGGAAGCACTGCTGGAAATACCTGAGAATACTTTTGAATGCCTGGGAATACATATTTGGAAGTATCTGGAAATATTTGGAAATACACGGGAATATTTGGAAATACATGGGAATATTTGGAAATACCTAATGTTGTTGTTTGAAAGTATTACCAAAAACTGAAGATCACTGTACACTTTGCTGGGAATACTTCTGAAATACCTGGGGATTATTTGGAAATAGCTAGGAATACTTTTGAATACCTGGAAATACTTGGCAATATCTGAAGATATTTAGGAATATTTGGAAATACCTGAAAATACTTTTGAATGCCTGGGAATACTTAGAAATATCCGGGAATATTTTGAAATACCTGAAGTTTGAAAGTATTACCAAAAACTGAAGATTACTGCACACTTTGCTGAGAATACGTTGGAAATACCTGGGGATATTTGGAAATATCTGGAAATACTACTTTTCAATACCTGGAAATACTTGAAAGTAATAGGCATGCGTCGGAAATACCTTTGGCAATACTTTTGGATACCTGGAAATACTTGGCAATATCTGAAAATACCTAGGAATATTTAGAAATACCTGGAAATACTTGGAAGTACCTGATTCTTTTTGAAAGTATTCCCATCAATTGGAAATCACTGTGCGTTTTTCGGGGAACCACTGCTGCAAATACCTGAGAATACTTTTGAATACCTGGAAATACTTGGAAGTACCTGATTCTTTTTGAAAGTATTCCCATCAATTGGAAATCACTGTGCGTTTTTCGGGGAACCACTGCTGCAAATACCTGAGAATACTTTTGAATGCCTGGGAATACTTGGAAGTATCTGATGTTTGAAAGTAGTACCAAAAACTGAAGATCACTGTACACTTTGCTGGGAATACTTTGGAACTACCTGGGAATGCTCGAGAATTCCTGGAAATATTTGGAACTACCTGGGAATACTTGGAAATACCTGATGTTTTTTTAAAGTATTCCCAAAAACTGAAAATCATTGCTCGAGAGACCAGTCATTCCTTAGTGGTCTCTCGCTTTTCTCCTAAGGTAGCTAGACAAACCTGCTCGGTCTCTGATTTATGGGCTCTTCGAATATGTATTCTTTCGAAGTTAATCGCTATTTGAAGTATAAATTTTTGAAAATAAAAAATAATTTTTTTCTAAACTGTGCGTCGCATTTATCAACAAATTACGGGCTCTTCAATGACTAAACTATCGTTAGTGTTGAGATATCTCAAAATTTCTTGTGTGATAATTACAAGGCTCTACAATGTGCCTAATCACGTTTTTTAAGTTGCACCCTTAATAGAAACCCACTCTCAAAGACATCAAAAATCGTTAATTGTGAGCTATCTCAAAATTCCTTGCGCAATAATTTACAAGCTATTTATAGATTTTACAATGCGCCTATTCTTGATTTTTAGTCTGCACCCTTAACAGAAAAACCACCCACGAAGACGTATCAAAAGTAGTCAATTTTGAAATATTTCAAAATTTTTTGTGCGATAATTACATTAAACGATTCCTAGGCTGCACACCTAGTTACATGACAAAGTGATACCAAAAGCTGTAGAGTCTATAAATGGTCTCTAACTACCTCGCAAACAATTTTGAGATACTTCAAAATTAACGATTTTTGATGGTGGCTTTGCTATTAGGGGCATAACTTACAGTCGTGATCAGATCAGGAGTTGTAAAGGCCATAAATAGCCTGTAATTATAGCGTAATAAATTCTGAAATATCTCAAAATTAATGCCTTTGAGGTTACTATGGTGGTCACAGCTTAATTTGCACACTTTAATTTGTTTTTCAGAATCGGCATGAGCTCAAAAATCATTTTTGACGGGATTCGAGGGCCCATAAGAAACCCATAATTATCACGAAAAAGTATTGCAATGGGGTGCTACCTTAATATATCTCGTTGTTTATAAATAGATTTTGATGAAAAGTATGGATATATTAGGCATAATTCTAATTTTTGGCATAAGATTCAAGATGGCCGGTTTTCTATTTTGACGAAACTGACCTCAAATTCGGATTTCTGAATAGAACACCCTGTATATTTCCGCATATTTGGATTTTATGGGTCAAAAATACTATACCACTTTCCCAAATATGTTTTTTGAAAGAATTTTCAAACTGTATCCATAAATTTAAATTTGGCAATTTGGTCATGCTAATTTTGACCCGTAAAATCCAAATATGCAAAAGTATACAGGGTGTTCCATTCGAATATTATAAATCGGTGGTCTTGGATTGTGAAAGATTTACATCTAAGCTATCTACAGCAAATTTCATAAAAAATCATTTATAAGCAACGAAGATTCATTCATCCTATCACCTGTGTCGCCCGGTATTTTACTATAGACCTCTCTCTGTGGTCGCATCTGATTTATTCTAAAAAAAATTCAATGCATATAAAATTTGACAAGTTTTGAAAGTGACTCACCAACTTTTTTAGATAATAGAAGCGATTGTCTAGCCAAATCGAAATTTCCCTAAATCAAATAATGGGAAAAAATTCCCATATAATTCAAATGTTTTGTGAGATACTACATACAACACTATCATAATATGCCATAAAAGCATTTTACAACTACCTTATCGCTTTGTAAGTATACCAACTTATGAGGTGACAGCAATTTGATTTGCACATAAAACTTGCATTAATTGCATATTGAGTTAGCTGATAAAAATTTAAAAACAACGTAGACAACAGAAATGAGTCATTGTCAGACATTTCTGTAATATTAATGTAATATTACTAAGCACAATTTACAAATGCACGGCTAATTTCTTCTTTGCACGTCCTATATATAAGGCTCTACTTTAGTCCCCCAAAAGAGGGAGTAAAGTAGCACTTTTACTCCCTGAGGGAGTAAAGTGTTTCCATGACAACAACAACAAGTAAACAAGAAAAAAAAAGTAATAGCGGTACATGTTAGGATTTATTATCCTGAAATTATGTGATTTTGGCGTTTGCAGAGTTCAATTGTCCGAATGACGTGTAACAAAATTTTTTCGAAATTTTGAATTTTTGCGATTAAGTCCTTTAGAACGTGCAAAAAATAGTGTATGATTTATTCTAAAAAAAATTCAATGCATATAAAATTTATTCTATGCGTTTATTTTCTCGATGTTTATTTTTTCTACACACCTCATGTGTTTATTTTCCTAACTCGCTGACGCTCGGAAAATAAACTCACATTCGGGATTAAAGGATGCAGTTTAGTCCCTGGATATATAATACACTATTTTTTAGTAAGAAAAGATGAAAGATTAAATTAGTAGAAGTAAACATGTTATTGTTTCTCTGACAAAGTTACATACAGGGCGACTCAAATTAAGGAACTAACTACAGTATTTCGGTATGGCAGGAAGAAATGCAGCACAAAATACCCATTTCGCAATATTCCATAAAAAATCGTATTGAGCCTAATTTGGGCATTCAGACCACGACAGCCATATTCATCAAAGTTTGATCGTGCTGTATTCTGCATGCCCAAACACGGAAATTAATTATGCCAAATGGATTTCTTCCATTTGAAAGCCTCTAATCTATATCGAAATGTCGATTTAACGATTCGTTGAAACGTATTATGATTATAAGCATTCTGTATTGTGTATTTATTTTCAAAATAATTCGAGGCCAAACCTCATTTATCACATTGTTGATTTGAAGGATTTTCATTCCCACATTTGACTGACACGTAAACACAAATCTAATTAATATTTTTTGAAAACTTATCAAGAAAAATAACGTTTCTGTTTACTAATTATTACGTGATAATACAGTATTCTGTTTATCTTAGAAATGAAGAAAACTTATCTATCTCTTTTACGTCGTAAGGAATGCCGTATTGATACAATGAGGCAAGAGCTCTGAAAATCTTAAATCAGACATTTTCAAATGGGAGAAGTTTGCGCTTCTGATTTAATCGTTTCGGTTATACGTTAATGTACGGTTCTTTTTTATGGTGCTTTACTTAGAGATGGTTTAGTCGACATTTGAAGCAAGACCAAGATTTAACACCGGTTTTGCCTTATCTTGACCTTTACTTTTTGATTAAGGTATGTGGAGGTGCACCATCTTTTTGATATCGTAAGTTTACGGAACGATTCAAAATATATGGTGATGTTTTATTGGAAGTATTAAAAAGTTTCATTTTACATAATAAGTTTTTTTAGAATGAACTGCAACTTGGGGAAAAAAATCAGCATACCTTTTTCTGTGTATTAATTTACTTGATATGGTTAACGTTGATTGTATATTGTTTTTCAAGTCATTCAAGGATAGATGCTATTATGCAAAAGAAATCAAACAATCTGGGAACTTTACAAGTAAAATTCTCACCGCATCACCACGCACTTCCCAAAGACATAACGCACCATCCCACTACTCTTATTGTGTAAAGTGTAATCTCATATCAGTTCTAAAGTCTAAAGGTAGAGTAGAAAGGCAGTTTATGATTTATAGAATGAACATGAATCAAAGAACAATTGAAAACAAAGAAAATTGTTTTCTTAACGGAGAATAAACTTAAACTCTGTGGTAGTACGCAAAAAGTACTTCACTCAATACAAGTACTCAATCTAGTTCAAATCGGTTTGGCCAAAGCAACATAATTGCGGATGTAATTGCATATTTCTGTAATTACTGTAATTTAATTTTTAATAAGTTTGTATTTGAAATTAGTTAGTGGTGAGATCATCAATTTACCTGAGGATATATTCGTAATAGAGACTCATAATAAAATAATACTAATAAGTTTAACTAGTTAAGCTTAAAGAGACATTTGGTTTATGAAAAATTAGATTTCCAAAACGTATCCAACCATCCAAACCTAAATTTAAAACACAAAAATCAATGTTCGGATCTTATGTAAAATTATCGCCTAGGTTAGGTTTGGTTAAGTTAAAAATAATAAATTCCTGGTAAATTCTGCCCTTTACTCTATTTCTGTCTTCCACTATTTTCTATAAGAATGCTTTGACCATTACGCTATTTTTGTACAGAAATTTGTTTCCAAAAATTAAATATTAATATACAAATCAAAATTTAAATTTTTGGTAACTGAGAAACTCCCGGAACGGCGAAAGTGTGATTTTTACAATGAAATTTTTGTCAGCAATTTTATTGTTTTTGTTAAGGTTGATCGAAAAAGATACGACGTTGCTACTTCCAATGATCTTTCAACATTCACGTCCGTAAAGTTAGCTGAGCTCTTACAGCAGGATAACACGAAAGCATATGAGAAATTAAAAGCTAATTATAAATGTCTTATTGTCAAATTTAAGGCTCAGCTTATTTTTTTAAACCATGGGTTTCGCTAGCTCTAGAAAAAAAAAATAGCAGAACCCATACCAAAAATCTAATGTTGATTGCGCAATTAAAAAAATAACCTATGGCGATTAATTAAAGGGAATTAGATACCCTATTTTCCAGTTTAAGTCCTAGTTCTTTTTTTTTAAATCACGGTTATCGCTAGCTTTAGAAAAAAGTTAGCGGAACCAATGCTAGAAACCCAATTTACCATATACAACCGAAAAAAAAAATAAACCTATGGAGATTTAAAAGCTAATTAAAGGCCCCAGAGTAGAATCCTTAATAACCATCTGCTATAGTTGATTTTCAGGTCGCTTTTATTTATTTTACACAACTTCGGATTCTCTTTCTTCTAAAGAACTGAGCTTTAATTATGAAACTAGGCCTAAATAGTATAAATAGTACATAAATAGTATAATTGTATTCTAAAGCTAGCGAAACCCACGATTACAAAATAAGTGAGCCTTAAATTTAAAAATAGGCCTTTTAACTAACCTTTAATTCTGCGTAGATTATTTGTTTTGAACGAGCATTCTACATTTAATATTTGATACGGGTTCATGTTTTTCAAAGCTAATGAAACCAGTGGTCTTAAAAAAATCAGTTGACCCTTAAATTTGAAAACAGGAATTTAATTAGCCTTTGATTCTGTATAGATTATTTGTTGTAATTGTGGATTTTACATTTGATATGGATTCCACTAACGTTTTCCAAAGCTAGCGAAACCAGTGGTCGTAGCTAAGCCTTTTTAAAAATAGGGCATTTAATCAGCCTTTAATTCTTCATAGGTTATTTTTTCAGTTGGGCGTACCACTACATTGTATTTCTGACGGGATCTTATAATTCTATTCTAAAGCTAGCAAAACCCGTAATAAAAAAAGAACAGCCTTAAAAATGAAAATAGGCCTTTTAACTAGCCTTTAATTCTGCATAGATTAATTGTTTTGATTGTGCATTCTACATTTGATATGGATTCCGCTAACGTTTTCTAAACTGGTGTAACCAGTGGTATGTATTAACAAAAATTAACTGAGCCTTAAATTTGAAAACAGAGCATTTAATCAGCCTTTAATTCTTCATAGGTTCTTTTTCACTTGTGCATGCTACTACATTGGATTTCTGACGGGTTCTTATAATTGTATTCTAACGCTAGTGAAACAAGTGATTAAAAAAACCCTGAGTCTTAAATTTAAAAATAGGCCGTTAACTAGCCTTTAATTCTGCATAGATTATTTGTTTTGATTGTGCATTCTACATTTTTCAAATGGATTCCGCTAATGTTTTCTAAACTGGCGAAACCAGTGGTAATAACAGAAATTAACTGTATTAAGAAAAATTAACTAAGCCTTAAATTTGAAAACAGGCCATTTAATCCGCCTTTAATTCTCCATAGGTTATTTTTTCAGTTGTGCGTGCTATTACTGGATTTCTGACGGGTTCTCATAACTGTATTCTACAGTTAGCAAAGCCCGTAATAAAAAAAGAACTGAGCCTTAAATTTGAAAACGGCATTTAATCAGCCTTTAATTCCTTCATAGGTTCTTTTTCTCTTGTGCATGATAATACATTGGATTTCTGAAGGGTTCTTATAATTGTATTTTAAAGCTAGCGAAAGCCGTGATTAAAAAAAGGACTGAACCTTAAATTTAAAAATAGGCCTTTTAACTAGCCTTTAATTCTAATAGATTATTTGTTTTGATTGTCCATTCTATAGGACATTTAATAAGCCTTTAATTCTGCATAGATTACCTATTTGTTTTAATTGTGCATTCTACAGGTAATCTGAATTCCGCTAACGTTATCTAAAGCTAGTGACACCAGTGGTCTGAACAAAAATTAGCTGAGCCTTAAATTTGAAAACATGGCATTTTATCAGCCTTTAAATCTTTATGGGTTATTTTTTTCAGTTGAGCATGCTACATTGGATTTCTGACGGGTTCTTATAATTGTTCTTAAAACCAGTAATAAACAAATAACTGAGCCTTAAATAGCCTTTTAACTAGCCTTCAATTTTGCATAGATTATTTGTTTTGATTGTGCATTCTACATTTGATATGGATTCCGCTAACGTTGTCTAAACTGGTGAAACCAGTAGTATTAAGAAAAATTAACTGAGCCTTAAATTTAAAAACAGGGCATTTAATCAGCCTTTAATTCTTCATAGGTTATTTTTTCAGTTGTGCATGCTACTACATTGGATTTGTGGCGAATTCTTATAATTGTATTCTAAAGCTAGCGAAACCCGCGATTAAAAAATAACTGAGCCTTAAATTTAAAAATAGACATTTTAACTAGCCTTTAATTCTGCATAGATTATTTGTTTTGATTGTGCATTCTACATGTGATCTGAATAGCCCCACAAAGTTGGCACCCCCATATAAGAATTACGAGAAAAAAAACTATTGCATAATTTTACCCAAGTTATACCCAGTTTTGACCAATAGTTGTTTTATTTTGCCCAGCCCCCCTTAACTCGAAGTCAAAAGCCGGATTTCTATGGTGTGGCACCCCCATAAGCGAATATTCTAGTATTCGCTTATGGGAAGTTAAGGGGAGCTGGGCAAAATAAAGCAACTAGTGTTCAAAACTGAGCATAACTTGGGCAAGATTATGCAAGTTTTTTTTGAAATTCTTATATGGGGATGCCAACTTCACGCAGGTTATCTGAATTCCGTTAACGTTATCTAAAGCTAGTGAAACCAGTGGTCTTAACAAAAATTAGCTGAGTCTTAAATTTGAAAACAGGGCATTTAATCAGTCTTTAATTCTTTATGGGTTTTTTTTCAGTTGAGCATGCTACATTGGATTTCTAACGGGTTCTTACAATTGTATTCTAAAGAGTCGAGTCCAATGTACTTTTGGTCCATACATCTAACGGGATTGAGTCCCACGGAAATTTCTCCAATAAGACTGGTAATAGACCAATGATAATGGACCATAAACTGGTTCAATGGTAAAGGACGAATCTTCAACTGAATGTATTTGAATGACGGTCCCTGTTGGCATCTTAAATATACTCTTATTATTGTCTACTGATTATTTGTCGAATGCAGTAACATCGTCAGTATGAAAATGGTTGTCCACCAGAAGATCAAAAAGTTTCATTGGACAAATACTTGGGTTCATAAATATGTTTAAAAACTGTCGGTTTTTGGGAAAAGCTAACCTAACCTCGGTTAGGTTAGGTTTTTTCACGACAATTTTTGAACATAGTTTCAGACCAGATGGCTTTGTCATGCTAACTTTATAGACATCAAACAATATCATGGGGCCAAATCTCGTTTGGACCAAAAATCAATAGATTAAAAGTCGATTAGACAAACAGAGCATTAGATCAAAAGTCTGGAACCGATATTAAAGTGCAGGAAAATATAACTTGGATTTTAATGTATAATATGCTCTGCAATGTAAAAAACTTTAATGCCAATAGCTGATTATAGCCAAATATTGAAAGACACGACTTGCTACATGGAACAGAAGCATCTTGCTTACCTTTTTATACCTTAGACAACTTCAAGATACATTCTTTGCAATTCATAGAAATCGTGCAGAAATGCTTACGCAGAAAGTAAGTTTTAATCGAATTATCCACTTTTGGATTTCGGTGATGGTCATTTCGTCACGACGAAGATGTATCTAACTCCCTTAACTCATAAAA
Organism: Agrypnus murinus; assembly: GCA_929113105.1. Classification (NCBI taxonomy): domain Eukaryota; kingdom Metazoa; phylum Arthropoda; class Insecta; order Coleoptera; family Elateridae; genus Agrypnus; species Agrypnus murinus. The sequence continues at coordinate 17,215,261 of OV816025.1, forward strand.
ATAGTGCTACTTTACGAGTTGGACTAAACTTATGCAGCCAATCAAGCCAGTTTAGTTAGATTTTGACTCGGTGGTTGTTAGGTTAGTTTTGGGTCATTCCTTGATCAATACTGTAATTGAAGCACTTATTCTGATACTTTGCCCATCGCTACCTTAAAAATTTCCATTTTTTGTCTAGAGAAAGGCTGTCACCATACAAGTACTCAAAGTTTTTTCTATTGTTTTTTGACTTAAACTCTTTCCATTTATGCATCGGCCATTTTTACTTTCAGAATTCACAAGAAAAAACCGTACACTTTTAGTGACTGTAGGGACAACCCTACAGTCACTAAAAGTGTACGGTTTTTTCATGAATCGTCTTACACATAAGCATTTCGCCTCACAAAATATCGAAAACATGCTCCAACCTGTATTTATGTTCTTTGCTCATCTCGAGCCATCCTGAAGGACTCTTCAGATATATTTGAGGGAACGAATATACTTAGAAAGCTTAGTTGAGGTTGTGTGCGAGATCATCCATGAAAAGCCGTATACTTTTAGTGACTATGAGACCAAGAAACCTCAAAAGTAGTAGTAGTTATGGGGAGACCGAAGTCTAGCAAGTAGGCCTTCATAGGCCCTTTTTGCCAAACCTCAAAAGTAAAAAATGGCTAAAACTATCATGCATGAGAAGCTTCTAAAAACCGTTACTTGAAGGACTTTGTCATTATATACAAAATGGAGAACTTTTGAGTTAGACGAGCACAACTAACAATGTTAGATTTTATGTATGCATGCCAAAAATTCTGGTTCGGCCTATTTTTACCTTGATATAGGATTGGAGGTAAATTTTCTTGTTTAAAAAGTAGAATCTTTAATAATTATCTCAAAGTTTGGTGAAAATTGAATAAAATTAGTGGACCAAAACATTGTTGGTGAGTAAATGATAGCACAAATTTCATGAAATCTTTGGAAGACCTACTGACAATAGGTGTTAGCTAAATTTTTCTTTTTACAATGTTCAGAATTGCTGCCTAAAAGTTTTTGCCAAAAATATTTTAAACAGTGAATAAAATGATTAAAAAGCAGCAATCTTGAGTTGAAGTTTCGATTCCAGAACATCGTTCCGTGGATTAGACCAAGAGAAGTCGTATGGTACCCTCACATTATTAAGTAGTTCTAGCTGTCAAAGTTTATCGGGGGACAGCTATAGGAAAGTTATGGAGTAAGTTTAGCATAAGAGGTCTATAGACTATTCAAGCTCAATAGGCGAAACACAATCAAGTCTCCGAGAGACAGGTGCGAATGCGCGACTTAATTATGAAGTTGGTGTGTTCAAACTGCCCAATATTAAAATGTCGAATTCAACTACAACCACAATTGTTACCTAGTCAATCTTGGATTATACCGTAAGTTAGGTCAGGTTAGGTTTTAAACTCATTACCATTCAATGACCCATAAACTTTAAAATCGATTTCTCATAATATGCCATATGTGAAACTTTGAAAAGGGCAGCTTGTAAATTTGAGGATACCAATCGATTTCCCTTGGCCTAAGCTTTTGATTGATATTCCTCATGACCAATTCCTACCCAATCTTGAATTTTGAGTAAGTAGTCAATGTAGTAGCATAAACAACCGATCTAGAGGTTTTGAGCACTGTTATTTTATATTCCTTGAGAGATTAATCCCGAAGCAAAAAAATTGGCTTGGAAATAATACCAATAGACAGTCTTTTAGAGGTAAAACTTTTTAGCAATTTTAAAAAGATCTCAAACGCCTAAATCCAATTATTATAAAGTCAAAATCTTGTTACTAAGAAAAAAGTTTTGCTTGCCTCTTATTTAGACATGCCTATAGGTCTTAGAATTATTCTCCTTGGACAATTCACTTATTACTAGGGTAGTCAAAACTCACTTTTGATTCGGCGGTCATAACTTTCAATGTCCAAATGTTTTAAATTTCATGTTCCAAAGTACTGTGAAATTGATCTGGCTATGTTTTCAAATATTAAGACTTATCTGAGATATCAATGAGAAAGTTTATCCTTCTTCAAGAGCTTGGTAGTTATTTTTCTCATTGTAGGTATAGTCCTATTAGACTTGCAAATAACAGAACTTGTTTTGGGGCAAATCCAAACTTGCATGGATGCATGCCAAAACTTTTGGCCTAGCCTAATTGCTTCCTATAACATTTAGAGATCTGCAGGTACTATCAGAAGTACTTTTTTATCAAATTATTATTTTGAAAATAATTTCTAAGTTAACTGTGTGTTATGTTTGGGCAACTTAATAGACCTGTACATATTTTGAAAGTTTTTTTAAAGATGAATGGGCATGAAAGCAATTTTCGTGATTTAATTTGTTAAAAATTCTAATTGCAGGTTAAAATCTTGGTTGTTCAAGGTTTTGACTTATTAGAAGGCCCTTGAAGAGGTTTTTTTTCTACAAAAAAGATTAGAAAAGATTCAACGCAGGCTATGTGCAGAAATAGAGGTTATAACTAGTATTAAATAGAAACGTACGCAGTTACCGCCTATCGTTGTAATTTTATAGTCAGGGACGGCCAACTTGATGTGTATTTACAATTTTATTAAAAGAATTACTCTTTATGAAACAAAAACAAGTCGGTATTATTTTGTTTCAATAAGTATAAGGTGATAGCTAAACGAGTTGTTTATATGAGATTAGTAGCACAGTCTGATAATTTAATAAAAAGCAAATTTAAATAAAATAAATAAAAATGTTTATATTTATTGAAAAATAATCCGTAATATGTATTTTTAAAAATTTCCAATATGGTTGATAGGTAAGTGCGCATCGATACAATACCTTTCTACCTATGTTTAGATTTTATGGTACAACGAGAAACGCATTAACGCATTTCAACCCCTTTTAGAAAAGGAGGGTCACGCATATTTCTCTCTGCAGTTACTGTAGCAAGCTACTAACTGACGTAAAAACGTAACGCAGGCAAAACTATTTCCAATAGAATCCCACAATTAAATTTAGAATATCTGTATTTATAATAAAAACGTAGGCAAAGAATGTATAGAACGTGTATAAATCGTTCGTTGTTCGGGTCGTATTGGCGGGTCCGCTGTTATATTACGGGAATAGGTTTTCGAGCCGCGCGTTATATTATGACCCGATGTGCTGGGCACACCCACGCAAAATAAACATCCTTTTAATAACAATAAACATCAAGAGTAGGAATACGTACAGAAAAAAATGAACAAGAACAGACTAGTGGATACATTTAGACAACAGACATAAAATAGAAAATAGAGGAACGGACTCACGTTAAACAGCGGTGGTCCATGGAGGCTGCCCTGTAATGCACCAAACAAATGACGATCACACTATGTAACGTAGCATCCTAAAAACTACCTGAAGGAGCAGAAAAAACACATAAAACTGAAAACACACACTAGCACGTGCAACAATAATTCCAAAATTTCCTGCTGTTGGGAAAAAAAGGAAGTAGTAACCTAAAAAACTGGATTATTACCGTTTGAAATGTTCTCGAATGCGATCTTCACGTATGTTATCGGGCAAATTTCCAACCCAAAGGTGTCTAGTCTCTCTGACCATTTTGCCCTGAACACCTCATTGAGAAATCTTGTTTTTCGTCGCGCCACACATACACACATACACTATTTCTCACATTTTCCACCACAGACGTTTACCCTTCATGACGGCTGCACTGGCTCCTGCACTTTACCACTTCACCATAACGACACTCTCCACCCGTTCTCGCCACTAATTTTTAAATATTTTTCACATTTGTTGCACTAATTTTTCACTGAATCACTGTGCGAGAGCACTTCCCTACGTATTTTCGCTTCACACAACATACTGGGCCCCGTCGCTTGAAAAGGCTGCTCCGCCTTTAGAATTGCCATACGCTCAGACATTCGTTACTAAATCGACCCGGAACGCCGTGCAACAGAAAGAGAAAACCTGCGCGTATGTCCAACACGCAGCAGACAGTTTCGTGTAAAATAATGTTGCTTTCCTTTATATTTTATCCTTGTTTAGTTGGACTTTTCGGTCGCCCGTAAAGTTGTACTATCCGTCTTATAAAACTTTATTCCCATTTTATACATTTTTTTATTTTTTCCTGGTTCATTCTCATCTTAAAAACACATTTAAATTATTTCATAATTAAATATAATTCCTCCTAAATAACGCCAAATTGAAATAAAAACACCATACTCCATATTTATCATTACAAGCAAACGAATTGAGAAACTCATTTATATACCCCAACCCCTAATCAACAATAATCATTTTACAGTTCAATAATGTAAAACTAAACAACATAATAAATTATTATCAATTTAAATACGTTTATTAAACTGAAATAAAGGGTTTGCTCTTAAAATAAAGATTTTTCTTTGCTATAAAAACAAATTTAGCTTTCTCCCTTAAGAAAACCAATTAGAAAAGCATTCCCCATATTTTAGACATAAAAAAGTATTCAAAAATAAACCATAAACGCAAAAAGTCGAAAATAAACTTCGCTTGCATCATGTGAAACCTTTTTAGAACGCATAGTAGGCTGTTTAATTGAGGCTCGGACGAGTCTACTTTTCCAAGGGGCGTCGGTCGCTGGGTCGCGCGAATTCAGTGGGTTTTGTGCTCCACAACCACTCTTTTCAATGTATTCGTTTCTATTGTGTGAATTTCTATACATTTAGCTCGAATGGAACAAGTGCACGAGGGTTGCGCTATTGTCTCTGAGGCCATTTTATATATAAAGAAAAAAATTGACTCTCTGGGGCGGCTCGGTGCTATACGAAAAATTCGGCCTACTACGCAACTACGCATTTCCCTAATGTGCGTGTCACCCTGCCCCGTTTTCAATTCAAATTCACGAATACGAAAACCTAATTAGGTTTGGAATATTTAAGTTTTATATGTTTTAATATAAAAAAGGAATCGACGAAATACTTTCCAGAGGATTAAGACACATTTTAATGTATTCATTTGTTTTATTGACATATTCTTCAAATGTATTTACGTTTAAAAAAACTCATTTTACGTCTTATTATAATAATTATTGTTATATTTTTATTTTTAACAACATTGAAAGAATAAACAAGCTCCTACAGGTTTATTCTACTAGCCATCTTATCACATTCTGATTGCGTTTGTTGAGTATTCAATGGGTCACGTAGAACCGTAAAAGAGTAGCTGAAGTGCGCACGCGTATAGTTAACGACTTTAATAGACGTATAGTGGCATCTATGATAAAAATATGAATATATTTCTTTAAAATATATTTCGATTTTAATTTGGTTACCTGTAAGATCGTTAACAGAATCGAATTACGCCAAAACAATCTGATTTAAGTCAGATACATTAGATTTTATACCTGTCCAATTACCTTCTATCACACTACCGCCATCAGTTGAGCAATACTTAAGCAAGGATAAAACAGATAGCTGTTAAAAATTTCGACGTCCGTTATTATGGTTGCATAGAATAATATTCCTAAAATGATCTTTAAAAACCTTAGAATAAATCTTTAATAAAATTATATAACTATGATATGATATATCTTCCTTCTAAGTATACGATTCCCATCTTTGAAATAATTTAGGAAAGCTTTAATTCATTCCCATGCTTGTTTTTGAGATTCATTCATGAATATGTTCCTTCACTGAGATGTTGTTGCCTTTATTCACATGTATGGTCTTGAACAATGAAAAAGTCCATTACTGGCAACATGTAAAAGGATTTGCATGGTTACAATATAGCTAAGTCTTAGATAAGCGCAAGGCAAACCTTGTTATTATATGAATATTCCTCCTACACAGTAATATTATAGCTATTTTTGAACCAATTGTCATCTACATGGCATGTTTTTGGGAACTATGGGTTTTTTCATTGTCTTGGACTGTTTATTTTAGCAAAACTATCTGTGGTCCTGAGAGAACCATAACACTTTTTTGTAGTTCTCAGCATAGGCGCTGACTATGTGGTGGCTCGAAGGCTGTAGCCCTCATTAAAATAATTTAGTGAGGGTTGAGCCCTCATTAACACGATTAATATATGTATTTTAGGCAATAAAGATTTTAAATTGACAATCCAACTCGAAAATTTTTAACCAATCAAATTACAGAATTTTTCAAATTGGGACCAATGAAATTAGTTTTATAGTGAAAAACCACTAGTGGTTTTTTCTTAGTGAAAAAATTTGTAAAAATGAAATGTCAAATTTAATTAAATTAATATTAACTACACACGCTAAATAAAAATTTGCTCGATGGATTGTCAAGCCGAATTCAACTCGTGGTCTAATTTTTTCTTGCAAAATTTATCGTTTAAGACATTCGTAGCTTTTGGAAAATTACACTCGTCTCCTGCGTCGACTCATGTAGTTTTCTTTGCGAAAGTTACTCATATCTGAAATGACAAATTTTGTCGGAAAAATTACACCACTTGTTAAATTATATATGAAAATCTAAAGAGAGGAGTCTACGCATTTATCCAACTGGGATACTTTTTGGTATTTTTTTTTTAAAAAGTAAAAAATATTTAAAATTCATTAACTCTTTGATTTCCATACCTATATAGCTCTATACATGTAGAGTTGAAATTTTTTTTTTCTACATTATGCAGACTAAAAAGCTACTTGTCTAAAAACATTGCTTAAAAATTAGACACAGAGTAAATTCCAAATATCGTCATTGAACAAAGTGGTGCACTAAGAAACGTGTTTTCTTCTAAATAAGAGTTTATTTTATAATTCAAATATTTTCTATTAATTGTGATTTGTAGTATTATTATATTATTGAGATATACCAAAGATCGACCTGCATCCTAACGGAATTTTACTGAAATATTGGATGGCTTAAAGATTATGTTACAACTAAATCATGTGTCTCATTGGTTCATGATCAACTACCGCATATCGACGTTATTTTGTTTAATTTTGTTGCTGTACAACACTGTCTACATTTATCGACGGTCTCAATATTCCTAGTTTTCGGTGTTCCTGTAAGAATATATTTTCTGTTTTTAATGCCCTATGTCTTATTTGGAAATCAAACATATACAAAATTGGCCTGGTCTTTTAAAAAATCGATTGTAAAATCTCCCCAAATAAATAAAGTTATTATTTCCGTTTATCATTTTGTTTAGTAGCTTAAACATCCTAAAATGACGAGAAAAATTACATTTAGTTTTTTTTAAAGAAAAATCATGTAAATTAGTACAACCTACTTTTAAAACAAGTGTATCGTGCTCGAGCGCCGACATAATACCATAGCTTAGTTAGCTGGAGTGGAGTGCTAATAATGCTAAATCACTGTCGCCTAAGGTTCGATTCAAGCATGGCAGATTTAAAATTTATTATTTTTACAATAAACAATTTAAAATGCAATCTTACTCTTTAAAAATATTTTTTTGTATAATTTAAATAAATTGCACAGTTTTTTTCATATGACTGATAGTTTTACTAAATGTTTTGTTTTATTGCTACTTAAATGCTCAAGTTATAATGTAATTGAATCAGGAGTGCAATGCACGTCATTTTCCTGGAAACTATGTATATCGCAAATTTAATAATTTTCGTTAATTAAGCACCTATTTACTCTACTTACCTATTTACGCTCTGGGGACCGACGCCCACCAACTTAAATTCAGTCACGAAAGCCAATGGCAGACTATATCCTCAAGAGAGGACGTGAAAAGTCAATCAAAGAAGAAGAAGACAAGTACCTATTTAGGTTGTCAATGCAAAAAAAGATCACCATTTCTACTTAACCCATTTTTTTATAGTTAGGATAATATTAATCGTAACAAAACACTTGGTGTAATTTAATGTAATTCTTTTATTATTATGAGCACTTCTAAAACGGTCAACAAGTTCATCCATATTAAGTTCTTCCACATTTTTTTTTCAACACTTATTACACATCATCAAAAATTGTAAACTAACAAGTGTTGATGGGCTAATTTCCAAGAATTTCACTGGGAACATAAAGATAAAAATATCAACTTGTCACGTACCTCTTTGAATAAAAAATAATTGTATTTTGACTGCAAAAGCAGATTAATTGAACAGTCAGAAGAAATCTTAACAACAGATCTAGAAGTAATGAGAAAGTAGCTCAAAGTATTTTCGCAAATGGAGACCTCAAGTAAACGCCTCCAAAACAGAAGTTACCTATTTCCATCTAAATAATAAATTTGCCAGCGGAGAACTCAACATACAGTTTGAAAACAACATACTTACCCATGTTAAAACACCAAAATACTTAAGCATAACCCGTTGACACAATATCTTTCATCTTTATCTTTCAGAGAGGACCTAACAAAAAACTCAAATGGGCATAAACTCATTTGAGGCATCCAAATCACCAGGACCGAACAGAATTATTCCAGCTATGCTACAGAAGGGACCTGAACTTCTGATTACAAGGCTATGTAAGTTATTGAGAGTACAGCCAATTACTCTCATGCTAAATGTTATATACCCATCAGTCCAATGTCTTTTGTACTGGCACAAAACCCACTATGTGAACGACAATTTGCCTACCAATCAGGTTTATCAACAGAGATAGCTCTCCACCATCTTACCAGACAGGTGGGGAAAACTCTGGAACACAAACAGATCCTTCTAGGAGCTCTCCTAGATATACAAGGAGCCTTTGACAACACATCCTTTAACTCTATATCCGCTTCCCTCCAAGATCTTGGGCTAGAGGAGATCTGCTGCAGGTAGATTGACTGTATGCTCAAAGGTAGGATGGCTTACTTATCCTTGCTTGACGAGACCTTCGAGATAGGAGATATACGATTAAAGATTCACGATCGTTATTTAAAAACTTCAAAACTTTTTTGGTGTAATATGTAAAATGGAATTCCATAAGTTACTTTTTAATCAATCTTAACGATGTATCTATATTTCTTATTTAAAATAAGTAATATATTTAGTTAAACTATAGTTTAATTACGTTTTTACTTGCAACTGCAGCTATTTTAATATTCATCAACTTAACATAACTGGTAAATTAGAGATTGTACACTACATATAATAGGTACATTAGAAATTGCGTATACATTTGACGTAATGGCAGCAAAATCGTCAGAAGTAGAATTACCTGCCCCTAGCCTTTGGTAAATGGACAATTTAATCATTAAAATTTACATATACTTTACCTGCAACTCTTGACAGTATTATATACTTACCTAACCATGGACAGTTTAAAAAATCCTTTAACCACCATCCGCCATCTTTATAACAAACAAAACTTTTAACAAATATTGTGCGCTATAACACTCAAGCAAGAACTGTCTCGCAAAATAAAAAGTGGCGTTACCTTTCTGATTTTAATGCGTTAAGCTGAACTTTATTCAAGTATCCACTGCACATTACACTAGCAACATCAATGCGACATCGCGTTGGGGAGCTGGGTGGAACATCTATATTCTGACATCGCAGAGATGTTCTGTTGGTGTCTACATACTGGATGTTATCATGTAATGTGTCAGGTACATCGCAGGGATATCTCACTGACGACGTTAGCATAGTTACAAGAAAAGTACATCTCAGAGATGTCAATGTCGCATAAGTGTTGACTGGGAAATCTTATGTATCTGCTGAACACTAAAAGTCGATTCTGGCAGCCCCCTGCGGCCGGGATACTACCCCAAAATTACTAAGAGGGTGAGAAATAAGATTCAATTTATTTAAAGTAACAGTCATGAAATTTCAGGAGGTTACTTTCGATAGTATTCTTTATTTATAAAAAATATTGCCAGAACAATTCCTCCCCTTCTAAATGTTGCCAAACGCTGTAAATGTTGATTTAAAATAGTGACATTTGTGTTATTTTAAAAATCTTGAATTTTGACACAATAAATAAAGTAGGTATATGTAGGTTTACATGTTAGTGCGAGCGAGACAGTTATATAGCGGCCTGCGGGTTAGAGAGAGAATCTTATTTTTCACCCTCTTAGTAATGTTGGGGTGGTAAGAAGTTATACCCTACTCTATTGAATGTTAAGATTATGGAAATTAACAGCAAATTTCAGAAATCCTGACTGCCTAGCAGTCCTTTTAATCTCAAGACGGTTGAAGAAGCTTGGTGACGATTTCCTCCCGTTTCACAAGTAAAAAGTCGTTTGTTAAGGGAAGACAAATCCTTCATGCCCTTTCTTCCCCATGAATTTGACATAGTAGGCTGGCACCATATCAGTATGGTGTAATCACCTCACATTCAGTAATCACCTTTTGAACTACCCCCACAAGGTATTTACAGGTTTTCTTCGTTGCAAATTTTACAAGGATGTAATTTCCTATGGCTAAGCTTTCATCATCTAGTATCTCCTATAAGGGACCACTTTTTTCATTAGTCTTTATCAAAAAAACTTCCATATCAGAATCGTTAGAAATGACGAACTTACTGTTCTTCTGTATGATAGGTTCTTCTAAATCAGAGGAATCAATCGACAATTCATTCATTGAATCCACTTTAATCCCCAGAAAGTCGAATATTTCATACAGAATGCCACTTTAGAATTTTAGATTTTGCATTCTTCTGTCCAGCGTGCTAATTGAAGGAAAGGGTAAATGTAGGTGGAGTAAAGTGTTATAACCACTCGCTCCACAAGTAAATCTAAGTTGTAATGCAGCAGAAACTGTTTTATTTGATCAGGGTACAAAGCGATTACTATCACGTTGCATTCCATCAATTTGGCCTGCACTAAAAATCATAGGTTAAATTGACTTAATTAGCGACAACTGTCAAAATTGAAGTTTAAACAAAAAATTCAGTTTGTTTTCGAGTTAAATCAGAAAGTCCATGGATTCTGGTTCCAACCAATCAGAACGGGCGTCCAACATGTCGCATCTCTTATCTTAATTAGGGTTCCTAAATATAAACTGAGCTCTGTGTTATTTAGAGTTAAGACACGCATGTCATATTTCCCTAGTGACATTTCATATTTTGAAACTATTTATTAGAAGGTTGGTAATCATGAAAATTGGTTTAATAAATTAAACTGTCGGTATGACAATTATATAAATCTGAAATTTGTTACAATTATTAAAAGCTGTTGAAAAATTGATATACGTAGGTACTATAGTAGTTTTAAAAATTCTCTACAAACAGTAAATAAATGATAATATGAACATTAAAAAAATTTTACATGCATAAAAATAAACATGACAGCATAACCTAAAATTTATAACTGACAGCTGCTGAATGTTGTCACTAAACTAAAAAGAGAGAAAAAAGTATCTCTGTTTCAGACAGCTTAGTTTTGGCCTAGAAAGAGATAGATTTTGACATCCGCGTCCTAACTCTAAAACAACACAGTTAAAGTTTTCATTGAGGAACTCTAATGTTAATTATTTATCAAGGATCTTTAGTGCTGATTACTTGTTTTGAAAGCACCATTGTTTGTGCAACAGTTGTCAAATTTTCGGATTGGATATTGATTGGATATACACACGCCATTACTATCGATTCAAGTAAACAACTTGTGCATTTTCTTAATCATGAATAAAAACGAGTTCCGTGCAGTGATAAAACATTTCTTTTTTAAAGGCTTAAATGCTAAACAAATAAAAACGGAATTAGAAAAAGTTCATGGTTAGTCTTCGGCTTCGTATGAAATAGTTGCAAACTGGGTTGCTGAATTTACACGTCGTAGATCAAGCATAGAGAATGCACCACGTTCTAGCATACCAAAAACAGGTACGGATGAAGAAACAATTGAAAAAGTTCATGAAATCGTGATGAAGGATCGCCGAATAAAGTTGAGAGAGATAGCAGAGAAAGCATTTCATACGACCGTGTACATTGCATCTTACATCAACATTTGGACATGCGAAAGCTTAGTGGTAGATGGGTGCCGCGTGAAAATCGACCAAAGCGAGTTCGAATGACCATTTCTCAGAAATATCTAGACATGCTCAAACGTAATGAAAATGATTTTTTGCGACGTTTTATAACTGTTGACGAAACGTGGATTCACCACTACACTCCAGAGACCAAGGGGCAGTCAAAGCAATGGACAAAACCTAGTGAGCCAACTCCAAAGAAGACAAAGACGATTCCGTCTGCTGGGAAAGTCATGGCTACCGTATTTTGGGATTCCCGAGGAATAATTTTTATTGATTATTTGCAACACGGGAGGACAATAACGGGCGAGTATTATGCATCGTTATTAGACAGACTGAACAAAGAAATCAAAGCTAAAGCTCATTTGGCAAAGAAAAATGTCTTGTACGACCAGGATAACGTCCCATCCCACAAGTCGGCAATTGCGATGGCGAAACTGCACGAACTACGATTGCAGTTAATTGAACATGCACCCTACTCGCCAGACTTGGCTCCATCGAATTTCTTCTTGTTCCCAAATCTCAAGAAATGATTGCCTGTTCTTATTTTTGTGAAAGGTTGAAGGGTCTTGAAAAGCTTTGGACTAGCTGAAAAGAGACTATATAGAAAAATAAATACGATTTTCCCCAAAACGTTGTTGTTTTCCGTCTTGTTCTAGAAATTTTTCGATCTATCCTCGTAAGTGCAAGCTTTGAAATTTTAAAGCCAGATAAACATGATGAGATCACATTTCGCTGTGTATTTTTCTAGTCCAAACCCACCGTTTTCAAGCGTCCTGTTACATTGTACTATTGCAGAATAAATTGCTTCGCTTAATTGACAAATATTTTAGTAAGGAGAACTACAAATTTATTGCCCAGCGAATTTTGCGAATCATCATCGTTTACAATGACTTGACCTACACCAATATCCTTTTCTTAATTATCTGTGTTCGCGGAATTATCATTTGGAAGTGACTGACCTCATAAAATTGTGTTGTAAAAATGAACATGTTGCAGAATCAGTAATGTAAACATAACAAAAACATCTTGTTTGAAGAACATAACAAATACTACTGTATGTGCTAAAAACATACCCGTCTTTATTTGCATTTTTCCTGATACTATGCTTCTGAGAAATAAATGTTATAGGGATTTTTTGTTTGTCTTATCGATGTTTAACTACCTGTCGCGTTTGATGTCCTTGTTATGAAACACCCTGTATATTAGCAAATATATTCCCAGCATATAAAAAATATAAAAAACAGATGCATTTATAGAAATTGAAGTAAGAATAGTCGGCCAGTAATGCTAGGTTGCATACAGGTTATGTTAGTCATGCATAGAGTTTTAATAACAATATAGCTAAGGCAATTTACGTTCATGTTTTTTTTTCTACATAAATATGTAAAACTAATCATTACGTAAACATTAGTAAACAAAAATTTATTCTCTATTAATTTTACGTTTGGCTTTTAAATGTTTCGTTTCTAAAATCCACCTGCGACTGTTATGTTAGTCATGCTGATTTCAGCATACAGGGTAATTTTACCCTGTATTCATAGCTTCATATATGTCTGATATATGGTTTAAGTAAGAAGCAATAAATTGTATAGAAGAATGATCTCTTGAACATGTGGTTCAGTGGGATGATACAATGATTGTTCCTTTATGTTGAAGATTGAGATGGTGGATATAAGTTCAAAAACTAATTTTCTTAAATAGATATTGTGGACTTTTTGTAGCTAAGATTTTCTGGTATAAGGTAACAATATGTACAGTATGTTGTGTGTTTGTCATCTTTTACCATCTTGCATTTTCTAATCTGTCCAACACACAACATACACCAATCTGGATATAATAGTTTTGAAGTCACTGAATTCTGTAAAAGTCAGATTGCTTTATACACACAGTCCGTATATCACATCACTAATAATTTAGATGGGATAAAACTAATGGATTGCAGTGGGAATACCTCCACCTCATGTACCTAACATAATGGTCTTATTATAAAGCATAGACGACCATATTATCAGCTTTGTACATAGTTCCGTTACAGAACTACAGCTAAAAATTGTTTTTGGTCATTTTTTTCATTACAGAGACCACTGTAATCCTGCAAACAGCCAAAATTTTCAACAACAGTTCTGGACTATTGTGAAAGAGGCTTCAACATTTTATGTTATGAATTTGAAGCGTATTGATAAGTTTTTGTATTTTGCATTACTTTCTCAAATTCTGACTGTTAAGATGAAATTTTAATAGATCATTAGTAATTTTTTCACATGCATGAAGGAATTTAGAAAGAGAACCAGCATAGGTGCTTACTTTTAGTGTTAGAATTTCTTCCGATAGTAAGTAACATTTGTGTCTTGCATTCTCTTGTTCCGATCTGTTGCTAGCCTCCTCTCTTATCTTTCAGTCTCCCATTGTATTGAGTGCATTTTTTGAAGGACCTGTTTGAGTTGGAGGTTTCCAGATTTTTTTCTTAAATTCCATATTTATATGGATATTTATCCATTTCCAAGGTTGTTGCTACCTTTTTACTTGGGTTGACAGTTGCAGATAACCAAAAGTTTGTATTAGTTCATATTGATTTTTTTCTTTTCTAAGTTACCATCTATGATATTTATCTCCGTTCTAATGAATTTTGCCGAGTTTAATTTCTGAAGTCTGAGTGTTCATTATTGTCAGATGATCCTGTAATTATAAACATACAGTGAGGATTTTATTTCGCTGAACATCAGCACTATTAACCCTATGTTCAGTTTAAAAAAAAACATGTCAATACATTAAAAGCAATTACGAGTACAATATATCCAAGCAACCTCTAATAAAACAATTGCCATTAATGCCATTAAAAAGTGTCAAACAAATCGCAAACTTGTTGCATACTATCATTATTGCAATTGTACCAGCGTACAATAGCAGTTTTTTCATCTTTTAAATACATGCCGTAAACCCTCGTGTAAACCGCAAGTGCAAAAACTTAAAAAAAAAATCAGTTTTGACACTTTTTAAGGACATTAATGGCAATTGTTTTATCAGAGGTTGCTTGGCTATGTTGTAATTGCTTGTAATGCATTGACATGGTTTTTTAAAAACTGAACATAGGGTTAATACTTATAGTGCTGATGTTCAGCGAAATAAAATCCTCACTGTATAACTAGTAACATGTACGTGCACTGATTTTTAGTGAAATCACACAAAATCATTTAATTTTTTTCAAATGCTTTATATCTTTATTTTTAACCACAAGCATTTTTTGTAATTACTGATCGTGGTTATTTTTAATGTAATTGAGTGCCGTAATAAGAACGGTGTGCGAGAAATAGTCGAGATCATGGTAGGTTGTGTGTGTGAGATTACTCGTATGAAGCACCTAATATGATAATTTTTTGGGATTTCCAGAAGATTTCCTTTTTCTAGTTCCATGGAGAGATGGAAGGTTTTAATGAAATATTTGAAAATCTCAGTGAAGAATCAACTTGAGAAACTACATAATGTTTCCGATTGTTTTAGTTTTTTGATTATAGACCAGATAAGTGCAAGTTTAGATTAGCCAACTAATCTAAACGGAAACGCCCGCAAACGCCATGGAATTTTGGAGACAATTAGAGATGCCCAGGGACCACAATACGAGGATAGATAGGAATGTTTCTAGAATGAACCACAAGATGGCATTATGCAAGCGCCATTGTTAGTACAGCAGTTGTCAAATTTTCAAACGGATTGGATATAAACACTATCCGATTACTATCGATTCAAGTAAACAATTTGTGCATTTTTTTAATCATGAATAAAAACGAGTTCCGTGCAGTTATAAAACATGATGAAGTTCATGGTGAGTCTTCGCCTTCGTATGCAACAGTTGCAAACTGGATTGCTGGATTTGAACGTGGTAGAACAAGCATAGAGGATGCACCACGTTCTGGCAGACCAAAAACAGCTACCGATAAAGAAACAATTGAAAAAGTCCATGAAATAGTGATGAAGGATCGCTGAATAAAGTTGGAGATATAGCAGAGACAGTAAGCATTTCATATGACCGTGTACATTGCATCTTACATCAACATTTGGACATGAGAAAGCTTAGTGATAGATGGGTGCCGCGTCTGCTGACAATCGATCAAAAGCTAGTTCAAATGACCATTTCCATGGGATAAAATGTATTACGTAAATATTTTATTTGCTATGTATTTAATGAAATTCCATGATTTTGTTATTAAGAGTAAAGGCATGTTAACATTCATCTAGTACACTTATTGCACAAGATATGCCTTGTTAAGTTATATATTCGGTTTAGTACATTTCTGTTGAATATGACATCAATTTTTATATATTTTTGTCAAAAGCAAGTTTAAGTTTTATTTTCGAATAATTCACGTTAACCTCTGCATTGGCATAACCAGTTGTACGAATCGATTTAACTGTATGCTTGAATATATATAAGTTACTTCTATGCATTTCCTTGATTTGATTTTATTTTTAAGGCACATTACTCCAAGTAAGCGTCACCCGACACCTGTGAGCACTAGTAAAGGAATGATGTTATAAGAGTATCGGTTAAAGGTGACTGATAACAGATGAGTCACCCATTTCTATACTTTTAACAGTTTGTGCCAACGAGTAGGTTTCATGGAAATTACAATGTAATTGTATGAAAGGTAAGCAGAGGAAAACTATAAGTGTTATTGAATTGAAACATTTTGTGCCCCATTTGCTTAACCTCGTCTTGTTCAACAAACTTAACATTTGTGCCATAAAAGACACTTTGGGCACTGTTTAAATAACTTTTCTTATTTCACAAGATATCAAAATCCCTGTCTGTGACTTTCCCTTGTCATACTAATTATAAATAATACAACTATTTTATAATACTTTTTTCTTTATTTTGCAGTAAATGTCAAAGACAAAGGTACATAAAGTTAATATGTGATATTACAAAAAAGAGAACACTTACAAAAAAATATTAGGTACTAAAAACTTAACTGCAATAAAAGCTTTCATTTTTTTCTTCAAATGGGGAGAGACAAAGAGAGAGATAGAGAGAAGGAAAGAGAGAATACATTCAATTTTATTTATCTATATACGTATATACGTTCTTACAGACACTTTGGTGCCTGTAGTTAAATCTTTTTCTTTATTTAGGAATACTATACAGCTATATATATGATCTAAGAAGGCCATATTTAAGAAATTTTGATGTTGTGAAAAATAAGAAAATTATATTTAAAACAAATGCATTGAAAATAATTGTAAATAAAATGCCTTCGGATAATTTGTTCTCAGGCATTTGGAAAACGAAAAATAATAATCACAACAAGAAAAATTTATATTTATATACACTTATAATAATTTGTAAAAAATACTATTATAGTTCGATAATCATAGTAATACCTTAGAAAAAATTTCATCTTTTATCAATGACAGGTAAAATACTTAAAAAAAAATAAAAATAAAAACCTGCATCTTTTATTTAACTTTTAATACTATTATCTATCATCTTAACTCCTCAAAACATTAACATAAAAATACAAAACTATAAATACTTTGTTATGTACACTTTAGTAAATAACTTAGTTTTGAAAAAATCTTTAATTTTTGGGGAATGTTAACTTTGGTATCATTTTGGTGGTAATTGTTTGTAATAATAATAAACTTAACATAAAATTAATAAATAGGTACTCTAATAATAATAAGTAGAATAGATATAGATGGGAAAAAGTATTTTCAGAATTATAGAAATATTTGAAAAATATCACAAATAAGAAGATTGCTCCTGCAGTTTCTTGCCGAGTTTGACAGTAAAATTATTGTACGATGCAATCTTATGACGAATTCTCGTTCCTTTCACAAGATTGATGACATAAATGATAATCATATAAATTTACTTTCAAACATTACGACTAATATTGTAGAAGTACTTTTTAAAAATAAGATCTGATTTCTTTAAAAATTACGTATTTTTAACCAAAATAAGAAAACAAGCCAGTGGAGATGATATAAGGATCAGTGCAAACATTTAATTGACAACAATTTTAAATATCTATCTATGTGATTCTTCATTTTAGGCTATTATTTATCTTATAGATTGATAAAAAAAATATAAATTTAAAGCCAAAATTAAAAGTTTAATCAGCAGTTTTTGGGGTCCGAAAATACATACATATAGCCCCACCTAATCCCCATCATTATTAATCAAAAATACACATAGTGCATTCTTATAATGTTAGTATAACGTAAATAAAATTTAATTTCTCGAACTAAAAACAAAAATATAAAGATACAAAAGAAAAAATTGAAACACCTTTGAGAAAGAGATTCACACATTTAACTACAACTTTTATCGCCATTTAACATTGAAGCGATTTATATAGGTGAAGCTTCTCCATTTGGGCTGTAGTCTTTCAAAAGCTCACGTAGCCGTAATATTTCTTTGGTGGCAATTGCTAAGTCTCCTTGTAATGTTAATTCTTTTTCTCGTAACCTCTTGATGTCCTTTTGACAATTCTGAAAATAACAAAGTTGATTTAATTTAAAAAATAGAAGGTTCATAATAATAAAGCCAAATACTTACCACATTCTGTTTTAGTAGATCAAGCTTGTCGCATTTCAGCCGGGTCACCTCCTGGATAAGAGATTCATTATTAACAGCTATACACATTGGACGCTCCTGACATACACTGCATGCCTTGGCGGCTGTCTCAGCGCTGGACATACTTTCCAATCCCGTGTCACTGTCGATGTAGCCACCGGCAAGATGCTCTAAATCCTCACTGGTCAATGACGAATCGTCACTGGCTTCAGACATGGCAGGCCTTGTGTGTGCATGTGCTGTAAGATCCGGCGACGAAGCTGTTGAAGAGTTGCCACTCTTTTTACCATTCGAGACTATGGAGCTTTTTGATAATGATCGTCCACTCTGAAAATTAAATATACATTGTGTTAGTTATTGTTTTGTTTTACAAATTAAGTTTTGTTTGAAATGTGACTAGCACCAATCATTCTACATCAATTGCAAAGTTCAGGGTTTGAGAGTAGACATTATCTAGAAGGAAAGAGAAAAAGGGAACATAGAAGAGCTTATCATCAAGCAGGTATGGCAAGGTTTATATTATCGATTCCTTGACCTAAATCTCAAGAAATCAGTACAGTACAACGGAAAGATCTTTAATTAGTACAAACTGCAATCTTGCCTTGCATATTTTTAGATGAATTAACAAAATCTTACTTGTCCTGCAAAGAGACAATAATATTTTTACTGTTGGTTTTCTGCTATTTAGATTGCATTTGAACACATTACAGAAGAAGAAATCATGCAAATTCTTTTGGCACTGACTCAAACTTTTTTTGGCTAGTTCGAAAGTGCTTGGAAAATTTACCAGCCACCAGTTTTGTTTTTGCATCAAGACTAAGATTGTACGTACTAGGCAAAATGAAGATTAGATTGTCAATAAACGTAAACGTCAAACTCAAAATTTCTTAAATTTAATATCTATAAATTCTTCTAGAACAGATAAAAACAAAACAAGCTGTATTATAACTAGGTGTTATTAAAAAAGTATACACAAACACAAGTAGAATCACTTAAATATATCACTGTTCATCAAACTGAAGTGCACATGATTTTCGAATACAAAAGATACTTGACCAATCCAATTTTCCAAATCATATTGAAAATAAGGTTCTTGATATTAAGGTCTAAAATCATTTACTCACTCAGCAGAGGCGTCCTCAGACATTTGGCTGCCCTTGCGCAAAGATTATTGCTGCTGCCCCCAATTTTTATCTTAAATTGTATGTTAATTTGTAACAAACGTTGTAACAAAAATACGTTTATTAGAAAAATAAGTCTGTATAATACAATTTAGCATTTTTAACTCCACCCAATTTAATGCCATCATATATTATTTATTTTTCCGATAATTTTAATATGGAATTTATTATCGCTGAGCGTCGCCATATACATTGGTACCTTGGTTTGCGAGCATAATTCGTTCCAAAAATGTACTCGTCATCCAAAGCACTTTCAATTCATTTGGCTGCCCGTATGCCGTGTACACCTTCGCACACCGCTGGGGATGCCCCTGACTCACTGTCTATCTGGATTTGAAGTCAAAATTGTAACACTTTTGATGCCATTTGCCTTAAAATAGGCATGCTTATAGGGATACAAAAACAAACCTTATGCAAATGGGTTACCATGAAAATTTTTTTGGGCATTGGTTTTTTATTTTTTTCAAAAGTTTTACCAACGATGAAAATGGCGTCTCTCGGCGCTTGCACTTAATGTCTTGAATGCAATAGCCAATTTAGAAAGCTTGTGAGATGCCAGCATGATACCCAGGAGTTCTGTGAAACTGTTATTTCCACTTGGGTATGTTACCAACAATTATTTTGCCCAAAATATCAGTTCACATGCCCATCTCCCTATGTTAAACTGCGCACTGTGCGCAAATACGCCAACAAAGGCGGTGCCATAACGGTTTAGTCCAAGAAAATGGCATGGTAGGGTATAAATTTGCATGGAAGCCCTTTTACAACCGAACCGTTTACTCATGAATTCAATGATAGTGTACCTTAAAGACCACAATTGCCTCTTCTGTTCATTAATTATAATTATGGTCTGTGATGTTTGACAAAAGTGTTGCAATTACTAGCATTTGTGAAGGAAATAGTGGATATTCAAAAGGAAGAGAAACAAAATTGTTTTCCTGAGGGAATTGCTGTAATTGATTTGAATTTGTTGAGGCAGACAATTGCAAGTGTAATTTGCTAAGATCCATTTGTAAAACAGACATTCTCAACAACTCCATTTTGGATCGGGATAATTATGATTCAAGCAAAAGAATCGTATTACTTACCGACGGTGTCGATTCTGAGATCGTAGGCTGACTCGATTTTTTAGACAACTTCTCATGTCCGTGCGAACCTGATAAATTATTATCAATACTCTGACTGGATTTAACCCGCGCACTCCAGGCTTTTTTGACGGTATCAATAAACCTAGAGCCAGGTCCAGAATCGCTTTTCGGTGTGCCAGGTATAATATTTCCATTTCCACCAAGAAACTCACTGGTCTTCTCTCGGAGATCATCGGTTAGCGTCTGTAGAAGTGACGTTCTGGTACGAAGTTCCAATTTCGCGAATTTTTCCGCTTTATAACAAGCGTTCTCGGCGTTGATTAATTTGGTAAGTAGGAATTCTTTAAATTCAGGGCCATGACGAAATATTGCAGGTGTTGGTAGTGTTGGGCCAAAGAATGGCACATCGTCTCTTGCTGTTACGCTTACTTTATATCTGGAAAGTAATTGGGAAAACATGTAAAAGGTGCATTCTTTACAGGTTTGTGTATTAAGTGTGTGAGTGATATTGAAAAGATGACTCACTCGATTCTTATTAGTTATTAATGTGTGTATGCATATGCAGATAAAAGATTTCAATTAGGAAACAATAGCAATAAAAATTTTTTGTTTCCTAAATGAACTTGTTTGTAAGCAATTAATAAGTGGACATTATAAATAAAATTTAGTATGCAGTTAGTCATCCCTGGATTGTCAGCCTCTAAGTGGAACAACGAAAACCACAATTCAAATCAGTTCAAATAGTAATCTATCCAAAACTACCTTTTTATTCCAAACTAGGTTTTTGAATTCCCAGATCGTTTCATAGTGACCTACTTAAAAAGTATAATTGCCCTAAATGGAACTACGGAATTGAGGTTGTGTAATCAGTAAAACAACAAAATAAAAAATGATAACGTTTCGCACATTTTTGCCAGCCATGGTAATAACAGGGCTTAATAATATCAATGTCATATACACGCAGTTAAAAGTGAACGGTAAAATGTAGTCGCGCCGGACAATTTTTTTTTATGAAATTGCCGCATGTCGAAATTTTGGCGTACGCACACAAGTCAAACGTTTACTTTTACAAAAGTTGTTCACCTTTCACGCGAATTAATTAGATTTAATAATATCTAATAAAACTGAGCAAGAAATGCAGGCAAAAAGTTTTAATAACATTTTTACTGGTTGTACTTTTACTACCGCGAGGAGAATTTCGTAATCGTTTAATTTGTGCATCTACTGAAATAAAACACGAAAATAGCTGGTGTTATGTAAGGTCGGAAAAGGTGATGATAGCATCGAATGAGTTCTAAAATTTTTTTCCATGTTTATATGTAGGTTAATGTATTTTACAGTTTACGAACTGTACGATGACCGGTAGGATAAGTTTTTGCACGAAATTCTTGTTTGTTTTGGCATTAATGTTCACATTAAGCGCTATCCGAAAGGAAATTCAATTTAAAGCGAGAAAAACTTGCATTTTAGCATATTTTATAATAAATGTGCTGGAATTTCGCTTACCTAGTATTTGAAGAGTTGGGTTCAATAACTTGTACAACAATAAAAGCGTGCAAGAAATGAGAGGCGATCATATCAGGTGAAAAAGGTGTGTTCGCCTCCTGAAAAACTATAGCAACAATATCGTTGCCTATGTGCCTTTTCCTCTGCAATTGTTGCGGATCGCTTTCTGTGTAAGGTAAAAGCGTCGATACGTGAAACATGATCTCCCTCTCTTTGAATATTTCATATACAGCTTGGTCTCCCGTGTGACCATTTTGTATATCCAATCCACCTCGGTATCCTTTGTGGTCCTTTAACTGTATCCTCCGACCTAATAATGACAGAAACTCATCGAAAGCCGGACTTGTTTCGTTATTGCAAAATAATTCCTCTTCGGCCGTTTGTCCAAATTTTTGGTAAAGGACGCCAAACTTGAAATTTGTAACTAGGACGTGTTCGTCGTAATTGGCGATTAGTTGAGAAGCTTTTGGACAAAGCACTGGGGTGATATTATCAACGTTTAGTTGATCATTTAAGATTTTTGCCATTCTAGCCGGACTTGGTGTAGGGCCTAAACAAGATGTGGGGACAATTTCGTGCATAGTGCCTGTTCTTAACCTTAAGAGTATTCTTGTGTGTTCTTGATTTGCTACGTTTTCTGTTTTGACTGAAAGTAGGACTGGTCCAATGATCTCATCTTGTCCTATTAGATTTGAGTGTTCCTGAAAACAAAAACAAAGTGTTAATTTGTTGAAACAGTTCGAAACAAGTCTCTAGGCAGGCTTAACTATGTGTGACATCATTATAAGTCATTTAAGTAATGAAGTTGTTCACGACAAAATACTACTACGACTTAATTACTTTTAAATCTTATGGTGTCACATTATATACTTAATATGAATCAGCAAATCTGAAAATTATCAACTATAAGAGTACTTTATGCTACAACCATGCTGATTATAAGCAGCAAACAACGTACCGTACTACATTATTAACTATCCAACATCCTGTAAAATTGACTCACAAAATGCCATTAACTTTTACAAAGCGTCAGAGATATGAGCAACTAATTATGCCGACTTCCTATTGTTTTTCGCATGAGACTGGGAACCTTCTCATAATTATTCAAAACACGTTAAAGAAACAATATACGGAGAGAAAAAAGAGGTTGCTCACTGCTGATGTCTATTCAGTTTTCAATTTGATACTCTTTTCGATTGAAATTTTCCACGCACGATTTAGAGAAACGTTTTCTACTGCATCTAAACACATCAGGGTCACGAGGTGTAAGGAGGAAAAATCTAAAGAATGTGCGTAATGTACAAATAAAAACAAAACCTAGGAAAAAAAAGGTAACGGTAAAATGACAAACGACAAATTTCATTTTTATTCTAAAATAAACCGCAGTAGCGTCGCGAGTTGTCTTACATAAAAAATGTCCGATTGAAACGCCGTAGACAGGAACAGAGAGATACAAGTAAGTCGGCGCTATTAATAGAATAACTCTTGCATCTTCCCACATGCTCCTTGTAGTATAATCTCGGAATCTTCGCCAAGCCTCTCAGGAGGGAAAAAGAGATAATTGCAGTGACCATAAAACTGTTTTATAGGAAGGATGTGATTGCAATTTTTATTAATCCGATTGATTTGGGCAAACTTAAATCTTGTGTGTTGTGTTTAGGAAGGTATTCTTTTGTTGAGTGACAAACCCGAATGATATGGCCTAACTCGACACAATTTGTACATTTGTTAGAATTGAACTGGAGTGAATAATCTTTCGATTCAGTTGAGGCGTTATTAATAATTTCCAAGGATAATAATTTTAAATATGCAGCAAAGTTGCGAAGGTCATTTTTGTTTGTATCCTACATATCGATTGTTCACAGAAGCGTTTGACAAATCCTTTCCCATAAAAACCGTGACTTGGTGTTGGAAGCATAAAAATATTGATTGTTGAGAATGGACAGCCAAAAGAAGCGGAGATACTTGGGATATTTTTATATATTTTAATATAGGTTTACCTTGTAACAATAAATTGTTTAAGATTTATACGAAGTTTGATAAAAATATTTAATTTTTCTTTCAAACATGTAAAGTTATGCTTTGAAAATATTTGAGTTCGCTTCTATTTTCACTATATACTTCGGACATTATGTTCGTCGTAAAATCGTATAACAGACGTAAACTTATAAAATAATGCCTTGTCGAATGTTGATGTTTATTTTCGTGTTATATCGTATATAAAATCCTTACATTTAAATTTTTATTTAAAACTGTAGACGATGGAAGCATTCCAAAGTTTAAATATTTTTAATCTTTTTTTAATACATCATTCTTAATGGATGCAGGGGTTTTAGACATTTACCATAGAATAGTTGCTTCCTCTTAAAGCACCCCTAACCTATAAGCTGTAAGTATGCAAAGCATGATATTGACGGCGGTTTCAGGACTAATTTCAACTGCAATTCCTGAAAATCTAACTAAACATAACAACACTTTAGCGAATTAGAAATAGCACTATATCAATCATTTGCATTTTCCATTGTATCGCAATTTGGTATGTCTAGACATTTCAATTCGTGCTTATTCATTATGAAACTACTTACAAGCAGCTTCCCTAGTTTTAATAATTGTAGAAATATGCATTGATAAACTCCAAAATCATGTCGATTAAATTCTCAGCAGTTAGAATTTGATAATATTAAGAATTGGAATTGCACCAATCGTGAAATAAAATAATTTTCAGCAAGCTTCAGTGTAACTTTAAAGTGCTCAAGACTAACAAATCTTTCCAGATTGTGTTCAAGGATAAGAATGTTGATTTTGGGCGTATTTCGGTAACATGAATAAAAACTTACGTATTTCCTTTACAATTTTTTTCGTTTCATTGCAGCTAAATAAGATACTTTTCGTCACGAGGTCTGTAAAACTATTAAATGTACAGAAAGTCCATTGGCAATCATCCAGCTATTTTAAACACCCAGTTTACTTTTGCTATGCACTTGCACATTCTCGTGTTTATGCACTTGTAACTATAGTTGCCATTTACTAATTAACGATTAGCTATTAAAAAGCTTTAGAAAAACTTTCGACTCAGAAACGAAACAATCTTCGATTTTTGATTAAAACTATACGCCTCCAATAATAATAATAATAATCTATCCGAGCAAATAAAAATTCTAAAAGAAAAATAATAAATGAGAACATGAGACAATTAGATATAATATGTACTTTGTCGCAGCAAAAGGCCTGATAAGCTAATAGACAGTATCTACGAAGTTGCTAACCTTAGAGATTTCAAGACGGTCAGATCAAAGATAAGATAAACCATTTCTTTCAGGTGCAGTTGTATCACTGTTCCAATTTCTTAAATTGTATTTAATATTACTGTGAGACTCTTTTTTAAATTGATTTAGAAATATAATTGTTGATTATGTAAAATTTTCAGTAATAAATACAATGTCTTTATTGGGTTCAGGGATATTTTATATGAAAATATTTTATTTCCCGCTTATTTATATTTGAACTTATATTGTTACTGATACCATCTACTGGTTTATTACTCAAAGTTCACTTTTTATCTAATAACCTTAAATTGTGATAGATGAGATGAAAAAATTGTATTTACTGGTATCAAGTTCTACTGTCTGAGTATTCTTATTTTATGTTGAATGAACTATTTTGTATTTAGGTTTATTATATTTGTTTGGCGGTTAGAAATAAGCACACAATCACAATTAACTATTCACCTCTCTTCTTTGTATGTTTCAGACAAACCAAAACCTAAGTCGACATATCAGCTATCTCGATAGGCAGGCATCACAAAGTAAATCATATCATGAAGACATAACTCCACCTGGACACAATATTTCCTCTCCTGGACAATTAAATTTACTTACTTCTTATTTTTCTTCCTTTTATTTACATAATGAAACAATGGGACTATATAGTTGATTGCATGAGATTTTATATTTTATATTATAAAAGTTTTACAACTTAATTTCTAACAGTTTTTATCCAAATTTAAAAGTTTTATACAGTTCTTAACATGTTTTACATTTTAAGAAATTTTTATCATTTCAATTTTTCTTGTTATTCTTTTTCAATTATCTTCATTATAATGTATCTAGGTTGTTCTCTACTTATCTCTGCTTATCTTATTAATAGATAATAAATTATTATTTTAATTGTCTATGCTTAGAAACCTTTGTTTTTAATGTTCACTATAGTAAACCTTCTATTAAGATATTTTCTTGTATTACAGGCGGTAGTATGTAATGATGCTTATATATAACACAACAAATAATAAAAGCCCAAGTTTCCACACGGCTAAATCTAAACAAGATAAGAATTCAAAATGAAATTATCAAATGTTATAACAGAGTTAGTTCGTAGGATGTCAGCGAAGGATAATAAATGGATGTCTCTGGGTCTTAGTGTAGCGGGGGTGGGGGGGGTGGTCTTTTGTACTTTAGACAAAAAGGACCTGCAGTTTAATATGGGTTTCGAACCACTGCAAGATCACTCCAAAATTAATTTTTTTAAGTATTTGTCCTCCATACTTCCAACACCTTTTTACAAACTGCGTATAGTATGCATTATTTCGTAGGAGATTATTTCGAAAAATGCAGCAAAAAGAGTAGGTGTTTCGTTCTGGAACTTTGAAAACTTGATTCTCTAATCCACACCAATGATCTGAAAAAGGTCAATTGGTAAAGCAGGCTCGATAGGAGTTTTTAAAACTCTTGAATACACGTCCAATACTGTCACTTTTCACCCGTGAATCTCTATGGGAAGGGAGTGAAGTGGTTGGAGGTTATTATTTGGCCTCGATAAAATTGGCGTCGATGTGGAGGTCTGTAGACACCACTACATGAAATTATTTGTGACTTTTTCTCTAGCTAGTCACAGTGCGTCATAGCCGACAGTTGGTAACAGCTTAACTATGACAGTAACTACATGATGGTTAAAGAAAAAGTTAAAGAAGCCTTAGAAGAAGAAAATATAATGAGAAAACTCTGTAGTCCTGAGACACGTGGATTATTATAGGTACGTGCATGTTGTTTACTTGGTAATTCAACAGGTCGTTGGAAAAGCGTGAAATGGATGATGAAAAGTATTGTAAGATTTGGTGAACGCAAAATGTTGATCTAATTCAAATAGGGTTTAAGATCCCAGAGTTGTTACTTGTGTGTTGAAAAGGTTTTTCAGACGCGTTATCGTGACCAATTCGATTCTTCATTGTCATGCAGTGACAATGTATACTATTTCAAAATAACTTTCGAAAACGGCCAAAAGCTGAAGTAGCTGAAAGTGGTTTACAATCTGTCCAGCCGCAGATTATGATGGCATGGTTATATTTTATTTAATAATAATAATTACTACTGTACATTTCCTGACAAAGCAGGCCCCAGAAGCTATGAAACTTGTGTGGGAGGGAGGGGCGATTATTAACATTACGCAGGCCGAGTTACAGATGGTATAGCACAAATCCCACATTTGTGTTAAAATAAATAAATATCAAGACGGGCTGCAATTCTGACTAAGTACTTATCTTAGAAGAATATATGCACGTCTTTGAATCATTCTTCGTAATAAAAAAATTATCATTCTAACCCTTAGTATTATTTTTCTTTTATGCTCGTTATTTTGTTGTAATAAAATCCGAAAGATGCATTTGGATCAAAAACAATTAAAAACCAATTAAGTGAAGTTTCATGCTTTCCTAATAAATCTCCAATCTATTCAATAACTATAATTATGCTATAGTCTTCCTTGGTTGCCAATTTTTTATCTAATAGACATTTGTTTCAAAGAATGTTTCATCTAACGGACTTTTGTTCGGTTTAACGAGATTTCTTGTCCAATGAGAGAATATTTGATCCAATACACTTTATGTCCTATAATACTTTTGGTTCATCAGAATTTTCTGCCCAATGAGACTTTTTGTCCAGCTTTTGATCCAATGGATTTTTGTTTCAATGAATGTTTGATCCAACGGGACTTTTCGTCCAATGGTGCTTTTAGTTTATCAGAATTCTCTGAGCAATGAGACTTTTTGTCCAATGGGATTTTGGAACGTTCAACAGATCGTGGACAACGATGGCTTAGGGTAGGTTAACAGATGACTAGTGGACACTAATAGTTTTTGGACATTGAGCCAAATGTTCAGTAGACTAAACGATCCGTTAAGCAAAAAGTGCCATTAGTCGAAAAGACCCATTGCACTGACGCCTATTAGACTATAAGATCAAATGTCATCGAAGCAAAGGTCAATTTAAAAGGCATCGGATGAAAGTTGCTACAGTAAATGAGGGTTTCTCGGTAGGGAAAAGCTTTTGCACCTTTCTTTTGTATACAGGGTGTTTCACTTAACATTCGTATCCTCTGGACAGGTGATAACACACATAAAATGTAACAATAAAGCTAAATATATTTAGTGGCTTTTTTCATAATAACTGAGAAAAAAACTGTTTTTGAAAAATGGATTGGTGGTCACTGGTTTAAGAATAGCAGTTGGACCTGGATGTACCTAACTGCATTTTCAACGTGATATCGGATACATTGATGCAGCTGATACTAGGTGATGTCACAGTTTGTTTTGACTATTATTTCTAGCAGTTTCCAAAAATTTACCTTTTTAGAAAATGTTTTGCAAATGTGCGTAAAATCAGAAATGGCACAAGGATCACCTGTCCAGAGGATAAGAATCTTAAGTGAAACACCTTGTATGTATATTATAAATAATTACAATCCTTACAATGATTACTATTACGTTCAGCAAAAAGCTTCATGTCATCAAAGAAAAAATTACTAAAAACCTTCACCTGAAAATAACTAATTTCACTATACTACGGGGTGTAGTAGAAAAGTTTAGTACATCTCCTTGCCGCTTCTTAGAACATTTTCAGATAATAGTACACTTCTATAAAAAATCACTTATTAATCAGTTCACGAATGTATGTTTTCAATCCTTATAATCTTTGCTTTGGATATCTCGACAATTAATTAGCATTCATGTTAAGTAGCAACGGCATGTTAGAATTTTTAACGAGTAGGTATGAAAACAATCGATACTGAAATCACGCGTAACAAAACAGTCAATAAAGAAAAAATGAGAACAATAGCGTAAAATTCTGCATTATCACCGGTGTCGCTTTATGATTGTTCTGTTTCAAACCATAAAAAAATTGTTATTATTATAACGGTACTAAAAAATAAATCATGTAATCGGTTCGAGTTCATAACAATTGAATGATTTGCTGAAAAGTAGGACCAAGAAAATTACTATTACGATTGTCAGCTATTACGAAATTGATAATTAACAAATCAGAAAACTCGTTAAAACTGTTCTTCCTTACTCTTTCCGTAAATTATCTAAAAGAACAAATTTGTAAGATTCTATTGGTTTTAGGTTAGGTATATATCTGAATTACTGATCCGGTTAACGCGAGTGAATGTATTGCTAGAAGAGGTTGAACTAGTAACAATGGGTAGGGCTACACACAATGAGTTTTGATTTTTTCCTTTAACTTTCTCGCCCACGCCTTGTTCTTATTTTATATGTTGTTTTTATTGTATTTGCTATTGTTGTAGAATTCTCTTTTAGCCGTTTGAAGATGTAGGATTCACACAACCTTTTTCTCGCGTACCGTTAACCACAATGACACATTATACACATAGCACGCCCTGTATGTATGTATGTTATGTTTTCGGTGAGAATTTTATTATTAAAGACCTTGTACTCAAATCGCTTTAATTCAAGAAAGAAAAAACAACACACACTCACGTATACAACAAGACAGATTTCAAGGTTTTTATAAGTTTAACATTGAGGTGGTATTTACTTTCGTGTTTTATTGCCAAAATGTTAAAAAGAGATGTTTTCTTCTGAAACATTTCAAAGAAAAAAACTAACTACGCCACTGGGAGGCCCCATGGTCCTTATGAAATTAAGCAAAATTTATACTTTAAATGCCTTAACCATATTGGTGTGTAATAATCTAACGGTTACCAATTGGTATTTATTTAAATATATTACTGATGTAGGTATCTACCGCCCCTCTTATTATTCCAGATGAGCATAAATTATCTCCCCTCACAACCGTATTTTTGCTATTTGAAAACTGAAATTGCTATTTAAATGATATTGTGATTCATAGTATGGCGGAACTAAAAATAGAATTCCTAACGTATTATTATTTTGTTTTGTTATTTAATGACAGCTAACTTTTTAGCTAAAATTATGATTCACTTACTGAGATATACTCTCACCTTCTTTGCAATATAACCCGTTTTGCTTCTTTGGATGTAAGTTGTGCCTAACAATTCTGAATAATGAACCTATCCATTTGTTCTATTTTCGCACCACTGATTGGTCCATTATAGAGAGGTTTTACTGTATACATGTGAGAATTTGATCTACATAATTAATGTTTACTCTTTTCACAAAAATTTTATAATAATGAACCCAATTTTAGAGAAATCTACCTTTTACATATTCTCATCACGTACGAGCATGTTAAGCAATTACATAAACAGAATGATGAATGAAATAAATAAAGATTATTAAAAGTTTCACAGTTTTATTAAAATATACCTGACAATATTGTTTCGACAGCTATGCTGTCATTATCAAAGGTAATATAATTATAAACAAACACTTTAATTAAACAAAATGATTGACACTTTAATTAAACAAAAAGATTATAAGTTAGCTATCAAAAGAATATATCCCATTGACAATCAAACAGAAGACACAAATTACATATCTATACCATATTTTGGCAAAATATCAGAAAAAATTGCACATATACTAAGAAAAACCAACAATTATAAAATAACATTTAAAACCAACACTAACACTTTTTCATTTTTATTTAATGCTAAAGACAGAACACATGATATCATGAAATCGGGCATTTACCGTTTAAATTGTTCTTTTTGTAGTTCGGTATATATTGGACAAACACTTCGAAATTTTGACATAAGATATAAAGAACACGTACGTCATTACAAAAATAAACATCCTGAAAAATCGAATTACGCCAAACACCTTTTAGAACAAAATCACACAATGACTCCTCAAAATAATATTAAATTCCTACATTTTTGTAATAACAAACGCAAATTAGACATTTTAGAAGCCTTTGAGATATACAAACACAAACTCAGGGTACCTTTAATGAATGAACAACTTGAGCTCAGTAATTCTCCGTTACTGGAAGTATTAGATGTTTAATTATGATTTTTATTATTAATTTTTATTATTATTATTATTTTATCTAGTTACCTATTTTGTATCTACCTTAGCGACGTGTTTGTTTATAATTATATTACCTTTGATAATGACAGCATAGCTGTCGAAACAATATTGTCAGGTATATTTTAATAAAACTGTGAAACTTTTAATAATCTTTATTTATTTCATGATTATGGAGTTCCACAAAATAAGGCTGGAAACAATAAACAAGAATGATGAATGTTAGTGATACTGTTATTATAGTAAAGTTTAGCTGAAAGTTTCAACTTCTGTACTTTCAGCTAAATTAATGACCGCAAAATATTCAGTTTACTTCGGAACATATATTTTAGGTTTAATTAGACGGTGTGGAGAAGTATATTATTGGAGTTCAAAAGGAAGTTCTATCTAGTATATGTAGTACAAATGTACAAAACTAGAAAACGTTATCACATTAATTATTGAGGATCTACTTTCAGGAATATATCGCAATGAATATTAAACCATGGTGAAGAAGTCAACTACCTTTAGGAGTGTTTTATTCAAACATTCGCTTGCATATTAAACATTGAAGTTATCGATTTTATAGAAAGTCGGAAAAAATGAAACATCAAGATTAATAGTATATTAAAATACAAGTTCGAGAAAGCATCGATTCAAGCACGCGTTTGGAATTCCAACACGAGCCGCGTAGCGGCGAGTGGAGGAACAAACAAGTGCTGGAAGAGCTTTCTGAACGAGTGTTTTATACTATTTTTTCTATTTTACGCCTCTTAATTCCTTTTTACAGAAAAGAAATAAAAATTTGAAATTTAGGGAATTTTGTTAAGGTTGGGTACAATGATTTAGTATTATTTAAGAAGGCTGTGGAAAATTCAATTTGAATTGTCATAATTTTTTCTTGAAAATGAGTTCTGAAGATTTTTCATGTACTCCGCCCGAAATTCGAGCAAGTGCGGCCAATGTTGTTACCAATTTATTGCCAGAGAAGTCCAGATCGCAATATGAAAAACAGTTTTATCAATTTTTAGAATGGTGCAATGGAAAAAATGTTGGAAATATATCAGAGAATGTGTTACTGGCCTATTTTGATGAGCAAAGTAAAAAATACAAACCATCTACTTTGTGGAGCACCTATTCAAAACTTAAATCGTGTCTTGATATATACAGGAATGTCGACATATCAAAATATGTTAAACTGCAAGCGTTTTTGAAACGAATGTCTACAGGTTATCAGCCAAAAAAATCAAAAATATTGGAAGAGAGCGACATTAACAAATTCATTAAAGAAGCAGATAATAAATTGTACCTGGCGATGAAAGTGGGTGTAAATTTTATTTATTTTGTAACTGTGTACAAACAATATAATTTTAGGTTATATTAATAATGGGTTATAGCGGCGCGTGTAGGCGCGAAGAATTGACAAACATGTCCATCGATGACGTTGAATATAGACCTCACTCAGTTACTGTAGCAGTTCCTAAAACAAAAAACAATGTACCAAGACAGTTTATGATAACCAACCCAGACTGGGTTGATTTAATTGCAAAATACGCAGCCTTGAGACCGAAAATTGTTACACATAAACGTTTCTTCTTAACATATCGTGGTGGTCACTGTGTAAATAGTCCCATTGGGATTAATACTATTGGGAAAATTTCAAGAAATATTGCTGAATTTCTTCATTTACCAAATCCAGAACTCTTCACTGGACATTGCTTCCGAAGATCGAGTGCAACACAGTTGGCTAACCAAGGCGGTGATTTACTAACTATAAAACGACATGGAGGATGGAAATCATCTGCTGTTGCAGAGGGTTATATTGATGCATCTTTGAAGAAAAAGATTGAAGTTGCACAAATGCTTGGTCATCAAACTGTATTGCACTTACCTGATTGTTCTAACCATGACACAGTAAACAACCTTAATTTGGAATTACCTGGATGTTCTCACCATACGGACGACGCTGAAAATAATATTACTGTATCAGATAGTAATTCTTTCTCTCATAATATTGTGTCAAACCAAAATTTACCTGGTATTACTTTAACGTCACATGACACTTCCAATGTTTCAGTTAATGTCTACAACAATTGTGTTTTTCACGGTAATAAAAATTGAAGTTATGATACCTACCCTTTTTCGTTTATTGCAATTTGACAAGTAGCAAGGTACAGGATAGCCTGATCGCTATTTTTATATTCTTCATACCGCCTGCTGGTGTCTAACAAGTTCACGGTACTTTCCGTTGTGACAGTTCTGTTAACGTTGATAATAATTGTCCATGATAATCGAAGCTGATTTATTAAAAACACATTTTGTTTCCATTCCCATTCACGATTTGACATTTGACGTTGACGTAAACGTCAAATTAAAATTTGGAAAAACTGCAATGTCGCCAACACCAGAAAAATAAAATACACTAGCTTAGTAAAGCATCCAAAATTCTCAGTAACGAACCCAAACCGGTGCTTTACTGGGTCTAGTAACGACGTAAAATAGAAAAAAACAATTTTTTGTTTTGTATTTTTTGTTTACTCGTTTATGACATGGAACATAAGCTATTCTAATTCACCTCGATGATAAATTCTATTAGACAATTTGGCATTACTGCAACCAGTTAAGAATTGAGTTGCTATTTTTGCAAGAAGAACATTTAAATCTTACTATTGACATTTCCGAAAGAAGAGCCAATCATTTCGTATCGATTGCCAATCTTGCCCTGTAAACGGCAAAGCCTAAAATATACACTGTAGATGTATAGACTGGAGATGTACAGCCATAATAGAATATAAGTAATAAATTACTGACTACGGATTATAAACCATAGACTACAGGCTGTAAGCCAAACACGATACCACACAATATATTATTATCCTTAGACTCTAGGTACAGACCATAGAATGTATAAGTAGACACAAAACTATTAAAGGTTCTATAAAATATAAAATACAGGAATCAAAATACGAATTAATTACACAGCAACACAAAAAAAATTTTTGGCCTGGCGGTGAGAGAGAGGTTTTTTTGGGGTCGCTGAAACCGAATCGAAGTGCATTTTACCCCATCACGTCAGGTTTTTGACATAACCTCAAAAAGTCTTCACAGCCATACATAAATAAAAAAACAATGCTGGTCATTTCATCCTATCATGTCAGGTTTTTGAACTAACCTTAAAAATTTTTATAATCCAAGCCCAATTAGCCCGTTATACCTAATATATTGACCCTCATAATCTCTTAACCCCATAACCTTTCAACCCCTTCACACCTAGATTGCGCTATGACAGTTATATGGTTATTGGAATTTATGATTATAGGGTAAAGATGTTATGGGGTCAAGGTGTGAAGGGGTAGAATGGTTATGGGGTTAAGAGATTATGAGGTTCGAATGGTTCGATATATCAGGTATAACGGGCTAATTGGGCTTGGATTATAAGATTTTTTTTAAGGTTATGTAAAAAACCTGACATGATAGGGTAAAATGGACTTCGGATTCGGTTTCAGCGACCCTAAAAACATATAATAAACATGGTCTCACCCCCAGCCCAAAAATTTTTTTTGTGTGGCTGTGTTATCAGTGAATTTTCTGTCGCTACAAATATGTGTCATTTATTTATTGTGGTCAGTTCCGCAGTTCATTATTGCAGACTTTTATCTTTAGATTCTTAGGGAACCTGCCATGCTCACTTCAATAACTCAATGTTATTTTCAAAAAAATCTAGCATGGTGTTAAAAGTACTCGAGACTTCTGCGTTTTCTCTCTGAGCATGTCTTTTCATAGCCATACCTTTCTAACGACTTGACTACAATGCATATGCACACCCATACAATCCTGACTGGAAATTTAAATCAGGGACTTAAAAGTATCCTTTAAGTAGGGATTTTGTGGAACCTCGTAACGCCATTTTCTTCTAAGAACCTTACAAGGGTTGAGGTTGTCCCGATGGAGTCTTCGTGGAAACCTCATCAGGATTCCCTATGTTATTCAATTATAAAATGACTTCAGCAGGTTGCCCCTGTTGGTACTTCAGGAACGATTTTATGGGGCTTGTCTCGTTCAGGTCTTCATGAGGTCTTAATCAGGTCGGGTAAAAGACTAAGAAATCTTGGATTTATTGACTTCTATAGTG
Organism: Agrypnus murinus; assembly: GCA_929113105.1. Taxonomy (NCBI): domain Eukaryota; kingdom Metazoa; phylum Arthropoda; class Insecta; order Coleoptera; family Elateridae; genus Agrypnus; species Agrypnus murinus. Next base: position 17,250,805 of record OV816025.1, read on the forward strand.
AAATCTTCAGAAGTTGCTTCTCGAGTCAATGGATCAGAAAAAATGGTTATTATGATTATGAACCACAGACAAACACAAACACAAACTGTCAATTATCCAATAAAATGTCTTAAATAGTACAATATAGACCATACAATATGAAAATTTAGCCAATTTACCAAAAATATCTGCAAATCTGATCGGATATTCTACGCACTTTTCCACCCTTTTCCTAAATAAATTTCGTACCCGCCGGTGTAATATTTCAGGCGTCGCTAGTTGGCAACCATGTTGGATACGATTTTTCAAATTTTCTTCTGTAGTGAGTACAGTCGCCATAACTTTTTCTTTTCAAATCTGGTGATCGAGGAGGCCACTTTATCGGGCCAGCTCGACGCCTGTCTGGCATAATGAGGTGGTGGCTCATCCTGCTGAAACCACAATCTGGCAACGCGTTTCTTGAGAAATTTGTATATACTTCTCCATCCAGATCCTTCCAATTTTTGTTTAGTTTTTAAATAATTTTTATTTTAATAATAATCTAATTAATATCTCTCCAATAGGTGGGGTACACTTAATAATATTTTGTATACATAAGTACCTTTTTACGACGATTCAAATATCAGAAAGAAATTTAATTTAATTTAGGAATTTCAAATTCTAAAGTTACTCCCCACCCATTAATAAGAATAGGAGGGATAAAAATTTAAAAGCTACATCAAAGTGTCCTCCTTGCTACGAATTACGTGTCACGAATTGTATTGAGATATCGAGATATAATCCATTATCGAAACAAATTATATATCGATATATTTGCTGTACAATATCGTTATATTCAGATATACAAAACAGTTTCGATACATCCATGTCAATTAAATGTACATCAAATCAAAGGTCCACTATGCCAAGTGGTCCACGTGCATTAAACACCCCTAAAGCGTACGCTCGTTTGCGCTTTTTCTTTCAATTTATTTAAAATATTCGGGCGAGATAAACATTGGTAACAGGATAGGCACGGAAGGCAAATGTTATGGCAATCACCTGCTTGTGTGATGAGTTGTAGAGGGAAACTGTGATCAAATAACAATGATAAATGAATAACAATAAATTGATAATTTTTAAGTATTAAATAGCAAATAATAAATATTACTCCGCGTATTACGTCACTTCTTAGCAATTGTGCACATTTGGTGGCAACCTACGAGGTATTACTTTTATGTTAGTATGAGGGAGAGAGAGAGGGAGGTAAGGATAATTGTATTATCATGCGTGAACCTAACTAGTCTTATCTTGCACATGTATGTATGTTATCAATTTATCATTGTATTCAATTCAATGGTGTGCGTTTAACATCAACAATATTGAATGATATGCAACTGATTTTTGTTAAACTTTTAGTTTTTGTTTGTTTCTTTATTTTAATAATAATCCAAGTTTATTTTAATTAACAAGCTATTAGTAAATAAGTTTCACTTTATATTTTTGCATCAATAAACTGTAAAATACGTTTACAAGATTTCAGGGTAACTAGAACATTCTTATCAGCATTATCTTATACTGCACCTGTCACAGTTGACCAGTTATTCATAGCTCTTTATATGAATATAAAGAAATTTCACACTGTATATCAATTTGCTATACATATATCGATATATTGAAAGAAAAGTTGATAGATTTCGAATTTCGGTATATCGTTTCTGAATCCCGTAGTATATACATTGTACAGGGTGACCCACGCAAGTTGATCCTGTACCTATCTTGGAAACTGTAAGAGTTACGAAAAAAAGTTAAATATCAAAGTTGGTTGGTGTAAAACACATTTTAGTTTCATAATAGTTTTGTATCACATTTTAGTTTCATAATAGTTTTGTATATACAGGTTGAGTTATATTGATGTGGGTACTATCAACTTTTTTTATTGTAAATGGAACACCCTGTACACCTAACGGCCGAAGCGAGCGAAGTGACCGGGAGCGGCTTAGATAGTCGTTTGTTATATGTGTAACTTACTGAACGCTTCAGGATCTGTATATGTATTTCATTAAGATATATCGTTTGATATGTACGAGTCTCGCATGAATTAGATCATTTAAATTATATTTAAAATGTAAATCGAACCCAGGACCTTCCGCTATCCGAGAGGCATCTCTACCTCTGAACTACCTGAGGCGACTATCAGCAGAGTGACTATGAATTAGATATTTAGCAAACATACAAACATTGATGTGGTCGTCGGTGAAATATCGATCTTCATTAATAAAATCAAACAATAATGTTAGTTTGTAGGTTTGTTAAATATATAATTATCACTATGACGATAGTCGCCTCAGGTAGCTCAGAGGTAGAGATGCCGTCCGGATAGCGGAAGGTCCTGCGTTCGATGCTCAGCCGGTGTGATACATCTTCTCTATGAATTTGCATTTTAAATATAATTTAATTTAACATTAATGATTTATAAAGAGTGTTGCAAAATGTGTGCCAGTTTTAGACTCTTTTGTATATCTTTATTCAAAACCTGAGCCAAGTAAGAACTGCGGTTACATTGGGAATTCGATTAATAATAATAATAATAATAATAATAATTTTTATTGGTCTTAGAAAAAATTACATTTTATAGGTCATACATAATTAAAATGTGTGTAAATATCAAATATAAACATGTACAGTCAAATTCACAAAAAAGGAAACGACTCTTGTATCAAATATGTAATTTATATTAATTAATTTCGATTACTACCAATTTTAACAATGATTAATCATTAATAAGGCTTTATTTACATAATCTACAAATGTCGGCAAATATATAAAGTAATATTTTAATTAATAATTTATGTTCAAAGTACAAATGGAACGAAAATCGTTTCCTTTTTTATGAATTCGACTGTACATATATAGACATTAGATTGTGAATCAAAATAATTTGTAAAAATCTTTTATATTATAAAAACAGTTTTTTGTTAATATTTGCTTCATTGTTCTTTGGAAGGCTTTATTGTTCAGCTGTCGGAGTTCCTCTGGAATATGATTGAAAAGATGAATTTCTGTTTGTTGACTCTTCCTTAAACGATGTTGCTCATGTACTATATTCTTTTTATGCCTTGTGTCGTGATTATGAATGTGTGCGTGAGTGGTGTATTTATGAATACTGTTTTTAACATAGCAGAGTTTCTGATGTATTATTAATGAAAATAATGACATTACTTTTAATTCTTCGGACAAAGGTTTACAGTGTTCTAGACGACTAGCTCCTTTAATTGCCCGTATTGCCGATTTTTGTAAGGTTAAGGCTCTGTGCAAGTGTATCTGCTGCTACTATCTGTGACTATCTGCTGCGTCTCCCCATAATAAATTATATGGGGTTCGAGATTATACGTGAACGAACGTATCTAGAGCTCTAGAGGAATAAATAATATAAGCACCTCTGCTTAATACTGCTTAAATATTTCGGCGAATACCTACATACGAGGATCGTTTGATAACTCCGCGGCCTCTGGTATTCACTGCTAACTCAGCGCATTACTTCGCTAGCAGTACCGGGCTTACTCATGAAAAGTATAAATGCCGCTTCAGTTGCATCCAGTTGTCAGTGGTACAGAAGCTATCGGAGCGTAAACATCACCATGTCGTGAGAATATGAGAATTCACAAAATTCTGAGCACCGTGCTGTAATAAAGTAAGTACTTTGTGAAAAAGAAAAAAAGAGATCTTTGATGAAATGCCGTCTGTTTATGTGGAGTCTAGGCCAGGTTCTGTAACGATGACCTCCGTCCCGAGCAGCCCGTGGCGGTAGTGACCGCAGAAATAATAGAAAAAGTAGAGTAAATGATATTGACCGACGGAAGAATCAAATCCTGTTAGTAGCTGAAGAACTGCGGATTAGCATGGACCGTATTGGTGAAATTCGTCATTAACATTTAAATATGAATAAAATTAGTGTGGATTAGGTACCAAAAATGATCATGTTACTCGACAAGCAGAAAGGCCTCGAAAGTTGTCAAGAATCATTGAACTTGAAGGTCCAAGATAGTCTGGAGGAAGTCTGTCATAGAATTGTAACTGTAGATGAGAGTTGGATTTGTCAGTATGATCCAGATTCTAAATAGGAATACATGCTATAAACAATGATTTCAGGCAGGTGGTAGGAACTTTCAGACTACTTTAAAGTTGCAACGACTTTAAACTAATTATACTAAGTGGCAATACCGTTCCACATACTTTAAAACTTACTTAGAAGTAAAACTAGTATAAACAACTACACAATGACTAAAATATTCCGAATTGAAGTAATTAAATCTATAAAGTCATACATTTAGTTGTAGTTACGTAACAACTACTCAATCAAAGTTCCGATCTCAGTTACTGCTACTTAGATGCTGCTTGGGTGACCACTGCCATACAAAAAGTACAGGAGCGAACATTTTCAGATGAAAATGAGAAGGCAGCCGTGTAACGTAATTTTGAAGAGAAATGTAAAAAATATTTTTTTGAACGGGATAAAGGCACTATATACGCGATGTGAAAAATGTGTATCACTGAGAGAGGATTATATACCTTAGAAAAATAAATTGGTTTGTTTTGTAGTTTGTTGAGTTTTAATGCCTTAGGCCGCGGATTTGTCAGCCGACCCTCGTATCTCTCAATGATATGGTATCAACACAATCTCTACATGGTATCTCAATACCATTAAATTATTTTTAAAACTGGTACAGGATTCTTTTTGGATAATGTGAAAATAAAATACTTTATATAAATAAACTCACATAGAATTCTGATTAATTATTACATGAAATAGACAAATTTAAGTCACCTACTTTCAGCAACAGCTGAACTTGAAGTATTGTTAAATATTTCAGTGGTCTACTGGTATTTAATCTAACGACCTTTCCTTTCTCAGTTGACCACCAATTAATTAGAATAGCAAATGTCCTAAAACCCTCAGAGAAACAGAATATAACCAAATATAGAGGGCTATCTTCACTGACCAAATAGCAGAGCAGCAGTTTGAATAATGCGGCAATGAAATATTTATTAAACGGTCCCCTTTAGAGGAAAATACAATTAAACCAAGACCATATTAAGTGTGACGTGATGACTTTTAAAACGATAGATAAAAAAGTTAGAACAATAACTTCCGTACAAATTAAGCAAGAATAGTTACGAAATCTAGGGAACCAATTAAAATGTTTGCTGTTATTTATCTTTTTTTTTTGTACATTGGGTGTGTTGATTATTTGTTTATTACGAAATGTCTCGCCTGGGAAATTGGATTTAAATGTTCCCTTGAGTATAATAACACAACTAGAAAGATAGAAAAAAATATATAAATTAACATAAGGTGGCACATACCAGAGAAATCCTTTTTGTATTATTATTTTATGAGTGTGTATGGCTTCGCAAAAAGTTCCACTGACCAGAATAGACTCGTTTTTCTTTTTTTAAATAGAACGATGGATTTATTTCGAGTAAAAAAGGAAAACACAATCCGTAAATGGATTAATTTAGAAACGACTATCTCTTTGAAAATGTGAAAATGTTCACTTAGATGAAAGGTGCGATTAGTGCAGATAGTTTTAATTGGAAATGATCGAAAGCTAGTTAAACGACTTCGCACACATGAAGGACACATGCATGCAGTTGAAAATCGATAATAAAAGGCAACTTTTAAAATAGAAAGCAAAATTATTGTCTAAGCAAGTAATCAACTAAATGAACGTGCCTACGCATAAAATATGAGACGAAGGAGTAATTTTCTCTTTTAGATGTATAGAAAAGAAAAAACGCTGATAACATAATCCATTTTAGCTCCAAGCGAAAGCATGCTTTAATTAACTGGGACTGACTTTAACTTGCCCTTAACCTTCAAAAACGAAAAACCACCTTGAATTTGTTATTTGTGTTATGGGGAGCTTAGATTTTCTTTTGTGTCTCGATTGTTTCGATAATAACGAGCGAGAAAAGTCGGCCGTTGATGAAGTTAATTTTTTTGCTCATTAACGCAGAGTTTTTCTCCATTTATAATTTCCTTCTGTTGACTGACTAACTCATATTTAGATTGTGTTCGCCAAAAAGCTCTTTAAATGATGAACCATCTGATTTTGCTATTGTTAGAAAACCATTTCGCTTTGCGTTTTCTAATTATATTGCTGAATATAACGAGGCATTGTGTTTATTTTGGCGTGCCTTTTTCAGCCACCGAGTGAAGAAGTTACAAGTGTACTTGCGCTAATATAATTAATTTAACATAGGAGATGCCAGTTGCGGTTTGTTCGTAAGGAAGTAGCTTTCTCAACTATCTGATTAAAAACTAAACCAACTATAAGAGTATTCTATGTATTTTTGATTATTTTCTTCCGATTTTAATAAATTGGTATACGAGATAGAGTTATTCTTTGAGAATTGGCATAATTTTCAGTTTTCAGCAATGTTGCACTCTTTTACCGTCGAATTATGTCCAAGGAAAGGATTTTTGGGCTTACCGCACTTGCTACTTGCTAAAAACGATCTTCATTTTGTGCACCGTAATTCCTCCTCTAGTTGTCTGTTGAACTCTTTTCAATCTACCACCGCCCTTGTTGCTTTTCTGTTCTCCATTCTAAAACCAAGACTCTTTTAAACAAAAAAACATGGACTCTTAATATTTAATCGCTTTTTACAAAAAACAAGGCCATTCTCATAAGCTGTGCGGGTTCTCGTGTAGGTTATGTGATCTCGAAAAGTACGGAAACAATTTCAAGAAAACCTACACAAATAATAAAACCAGATTCCGGAAAAACTTGTGCTCATATTAAACAATTATTATCAAACGCATTGCATTCGAAAGTTAGCCAATCAGCGCTTATCACTAAAAATGTCGAATTTTATCCTTCATGCCTCCCATTAGGTTTTGTACAACTTCAGCGCCAAGTATTTTCTGATCAGCGAGGTAGAATTTCTTGAAGCCGTCAATGGAGTTCGCTGATCAGCATCTTTCCACAAGCGTTGAATTGAACCCAATTATCTCGCGATTGGATGTATCTCTGGAATGAAATTAGACAGATGGATAGTCTTATTAGATACGAATGTTATGCTATTGCTTGCCATGAATTTCAGTGTCTCCCGTATACTAATCTATGACTAAATTTGACCTAATCAGCGTAGAGATGATGTGCTTGCGAATAAGTGAGCACCGTTTGATTGGTCTCTGATTGAAGAAAGGCGCACTTTTCAAGTACACTATCTACCGCACCAGAATTTCGTCGTCAAATTTCTCTGTGGTGATTGAAGTTACAGAATCTTCAAATACCTTACCAGGATTCTACAGCGATGTAGATCTGAGGGTCAAAAATTATAAAAAAATCGTTTTATAGATGTCTCAACGTTCATTATTATTGATTGGACTGTTTCTTCGTCCTCGGTGACACCGGCTTCTTGTAAGTCTTTAAGTTACTACACTTTTCTTGCACCATACTTCTCGATGTACTATACTTTTTCCCATATCATGCACCGACATGGATCTCTGGGTGTTCGAGGCTTTTAGGATATTAGCTGCCAATTCTTGACCTGCTGCAACATTCGGAGGTTCCGTTTTTGCCATGGCTTTAACTTGTTTCGTTTCAAGAGGCGGTGGATGTCAGTAACGGACATTTCGCAACAGATGTTAAACCCTGTTGACGCGGAGTGAAGAGAATTTCTGTGCCATAATTATGGGTAATTGCTGAGTCTATCTGTACGATCCAGAGATCAACTAGAAACACTCCTCACCACTCCCAAAAAGGCGAAGGCACACAAATTTGCACGGACGGTCATGAAGTTCGTTTTCTGGGACCATCGTGGAGTAATCGTACTTACGTGGTACCCACTGTAGGCACCGACAGGTGCAGTTAGGAATCTTTGCCCCAACCCTCCTATTCACCTGATCTCGCACCCACCGAATTCCTTCTCTTTTCTGATATGAAGAAGTCATTGTGAGATCGGTAACTGACAACACAGAAGATATTATTCTGAAGTGGTAGCTTAGCAATACGATTACTTGGAAAATACCTTAGTCTACTAACATACAAAATTTAACTTTCAATATCATCCTGTTCATTGTAATAATTAAAACTTTACGATATCCCCACGTATTTCTCATTTTGATGTTACTTTGAGGATAGTCAGAAACTGGGTTTCAAGGAGGAACGGGCGCTCACCAGCTTTAGCATTACACTCTCTCAGGGCTACTCAACGTAGACGGGTGACAAATACACTCAAGTCCTAACATTGAAGATTGCCCTCTAGGTATCTCTCATTTTAATGTGAACTTGACCGTGAATGTGACCGGTAAAATTCTAGGGTCCGCTATGTTACACGGAGCCCGCTTCGTTACAGTAAATAGCTAGTAAATAAATAAAGCGCCTTAGCCAATATCCGCAGATAGACGACATAAAGATCGATACAAAAGAGATAGTTCAAAATTAAGCAAAATCAAGAAACAAAATGAAATAAAGAAGCAAAAGGTACAGTAAGTCAAAATATGTAAGTGTTATTAAGAATTCTGCAGACTGCTCTTCATCTTTTCAAGAATTCTTGCAGAATTAGAATTACACCATTAAGTGTAATTCCAATCTTATCTACCAATAAGATCTTCTCTCAAGCTTCTGAGAGTTGCAGGTTGCATCTCCAACCAATCATTGCACTTAAGGAGTTCTGTATGATATACAGAAGAGCCAATAGCCTTCACTGGCTGTCCGTCCGTCTGTTATCCATCACGCTGTTTCACTGACATATTAGGACTAGTTAGAAAAAAGTGACAACAAGACTTTATGTAATTAACCTGAAAGTCAGATTTCATAATATGTAGTACATAATACTAAAAATAAGATACTGTGAGCATCTCTTGAAAGTATACTGTTCAGCAAATGACATATTGAAAAAATAACCACAATTGAAAGGCGTGAATGTGATATGTATGTGCCATAGCTCAAGCAATACTCACGGTATAAAATACTGCATATTTAGGCATTGTGGCAATAGACAGATATTAGACGGATAATAGTACAGTACATAATAGTACTCTTAACAGTCACCATAGTGACCACCTTCTTACACACTGCTTGCTTCCATATCTGACTGTAGCTGCATAGGTTTCGAATTGCCGCAAACAGACGTGATTTTAAATCCAACGACTTGGATACTATCGGTAATTCCCTAAAGATAATGGCTGTAGTACTCTTCAATTAGGGATCACATACACGGAGGCAAGGGCTAGTGTACACAAAGCCGAATGAGGTCGAGGCTTTTCTAGTTTTCTCGTTTCAGACGCTAAAATTAAAGCTTCAGATATCTAGGGGATTTATATATGAGGCTCTAAAGAGATTGTCGGAAAAGGCCATTGAGATTTTGGTTGACATTATATCGAGTATATCAAAAATTGTGTGCTTTCTTCCTAGAACAAATGTTGAAAATGGCCCCCACAAATCTGAATACGATGTATCAAAATACGAAGTCTTGGTATCGACTATAACGTCTTGTAAAAAAATGAACTTTGTCTTAAATTTCTATATCCTCCTTAGACTTCTGGAAGGGTAGATGTAGTGACTGATAAGTAACTAAATATTGTAGAAAAGTTAGAATAATCTATAAAATCACTGTCCTCTCAGCCAGCCTATGAGAAAAAACTATAAATCGGTATCTGCTCTGCTGAACTATAAAGAGCCGTGGTAGTTTTCTCTGTCCCCCTTCATCACTGTAGCTGCGAAATCTAAAAACAGAATTTTGAACAATCCAAATAACGTTTCCAATTAACGATTTGAAAGAAATGTCTAAGTCATATATGAGAAGTGTCCCGTATTTCGATTGAAACAATTCTAAATGTGGAATTCCTTATTACCGATAAAAATATTGATCTCTACTAATCTCATCAAGGTTTCATTAGCATTATATTGAGACACATAAAATAGTTGCACTACTTACAATTCCATTATTTATGAGTCTATCTATGTATAGATCTAACATCAGTCTTCAGAACCGCCAATGGAAGGTTTAAAAACCAATTATAATTTAAGAGTTCAAAATGCCAAGCACATTCGTGCCATTTTTATTATTATCTGCTTCATTATGCAAGAATGAGTAAGAAATGACTTGCACCAGCAACATTAAATCGCACAAAGTGGACACAAAATGAGCAGTACCCGCCTATTAATGGTTTCGTAACATTTTTGTGTTGTTTTTCTACTTTAATGAAAATCACGACAAGGGTATCTATATTTTATAACAAGAAATTATACATAACACAAGTGTATACATATATATATGAGTATGTAGTTGAGGGACCTTCATGGCCACTGAACCGTAATGATACATGGGAACTTAAGACCTGAGTCCATTTCATACAGCAAAAACATTTATGTATTTGCAACGGCACGGCTGTTCAAGCAAGCACTGTGAACTGTTAATTTTTTTCCGTGTTTAAATAATTACCTTCAAGTTCAGCATTTAGAACAAAAGCGTTAATAAGAGAGCAGGTTTTCCGTTTCCTTCCTTATTTGAAATAACGACACCCAACCAACACAGGATGGATGAACTTGCAAATAGAAATTAATTCCATTTTTTTTCTCTCTCCGCAATTTAGAATCAGGTAAGGTTCGTGAAATTACTAACATACATAAAGTCGGTGAAAGGAGAATAGTGATACAAAACTGCAGGTCTGCAGATGAGATTTAAACTTGGCGATGATTTAATGAATGGAGAAAGTTAACAATTGGACGTAAATATCAAGTGAAATAGACGTTCGAGGTTACGTATTTCGAAATTCTGCTTGTTATAACGGAATCTTCTCTATAAAATCCATCATAAATTATTTCTTTTTAAAAAAGTTTTAAAGTGGATTTTAAAGATATTTCGTAAGTTTTAATTTTAGAATATTCTTTCTGAAGGTTTTCCCATAACTTACAATTTGTGAACTGAATAAGAATGTATACTTCAGATAAAAGGTAAACGTAAAGATGTGCTCTCAGAAATATTTTTTGATATCTTATTATTTATTAACCTACTTTTTCTATTTAGATATATGTACCTGCAGACTGTAGATTTATTTGGGACAAAAGATTGAGAGCAAAATCTCTTTAAAAGGTGCGACGTTCGGGTCAAAATATTGATCAAATATGTAAATCCCTAAGACTTTTTACTTTCTGACTCACTGATTTTTCCATTGTGATCGTAAAAAATAACACACTTTCTATGGTGTCAGATCATTTTGTTGTATACACGGTGTACATAAAGTATTGAATAAATAAATTAATTCGTATAACACGCAGTTTTTGAGCAAAATCATCAGACACGTGCATTTTATTTTTAAATACGCATCTTTTGACATATCTGCCAAATTTATGACGTCATCTGTGTCGAAGTTGTGACGTCATCAATATCCTGTAAATAGTTAATAGGCCAGGTGATATCCCTTATGAAAAGTTTTTTAATTTCGTATCTAAGAGTTCTAATTTTTACTTAATTGAAACGTACAGGGTGGGCAAAAAATATGTAAATTGACAAATATCATGGTGTTTTCATCATTTCTTTTAAAAATATATCAAAATTCAGAAAATAAAAACTAAACAAGTAGATATTTTTTTATTTAGGTTTTTAGATGTTTATTTCAATAATTTACAAAAGTCTTGAATAATTTTATATTTTATTTAATTTTTAGATGCCCGGTAAGTTTCAATTAATTAAAATATTTAATTAATTGGCAAGTAATTGGTACGGTTGGACAGGGAATTAAAAGACCTTTCAAAAGAGGTATCACATGACCTATGGTTCCGTTTAAAAACATCGATGACGTCTCATAAGTTCGAAAGATCTATCAAAGATGCGTATTTAAAAATAAAAATCAACGTGTCTGAGGACTTTCCTCAACAACTGCCCGTTTACGAAATCATTTATTCTATACTTTATGTACATCGTGTATATACCAGGTGTCCCACACCACGTTCTCACTTTTATAGAATTTTTATTTTAAGGTGGAAACAACATAAAACGAATATTTGGACATACAATACAACTTTGTTCTCGAATGTACCATTTTTTCAGCAAAAAAATAATAAAGTTGGAAACTTTAACATCAAATTGCCGCGTTAATAATGCAGTTTAATTATGGGGGTTTGCAAGCAGATGCATTCATCTATCATAACAAAAAAACTTAATAACATCTTTTCGTATGATAAATTGATTACGCGTAAAATCGGATTATTTTTACATTTAAACATTCATTTTACTCAATTAAGAAACGTAGCAACCCTGTAAAGTTTGTAATCAATCTGCTCGACATTCTCCTTATGTCGCATAATGCTGAGGAAGTAGTTTGTTGAACTTGAAATAATTTGTCAATGAAGCACGATTTTGTCTATGTGCTGCTATTAGTGTACCTTACAATTTAATGAAGAATCGAGGTCAATGCCTAATACACAGCTGCCAAAATTTGCCAAAACGCTCTTTAAATCATAGGCATCTAGTATATTTTAGCTGATTAAATTAATTAAAGAAATAATAATTTTATAGAACTAACTGAAAGTTGTAGTAAATCTTAGAATATAAAACTATAGGAAGGACCATAAGTACCCAGCGTAATGAGTTTTAAAAGCGACGGATATGACGCCATACTAGCCGCCATTAGACACCACCTAAATCTGCTTTTTTAGAAGAGCTCAGTTTCTATGGTATTTTATTTTTAATTTTATTATACAGCCAGCAGTCGGCCGGGTGGTTATAGTGTATTATATCGCTTAACAGAGTTAAGTTGAGTTTGCTCCGGAAATTACTCGGATGGGTAAACCACGAGCGTAGTGTACTTGCCTACATGGCTCGGCTACCTCGTCTCACACCCACATATCTACCCTGCGGCTCGGTGAGCCCGGCACATCGATACGGAAAGGTATAAGATGTTAAAGATTATGTATGTATTTTATTATAGAAACCACCTTGAAGCTCAAACTTATTTATGCAAAAAATTACAGCAAAACTTAAACATTGCGTTATTACCCGGTTCACGTCCCGGACGAGAACCTACGTTCACATCCGCGACCATAACGCGGACAATAGTCTATGGACCCCATAATATTCAAAAATTAATTTCAAAATGCTATGTTTTAAAAGTGAGGTTATGTAGTTTATGTGCGCAGTGAGAACCGCCAATCGAAATATCCAATTACAAAATCGGAAACACCTACTCCGCCATATTGAGACCCCATCCCGGTCGTATGTGGTAGATGATTATGCTCAATGATTACGATCGTTACAAATTAAAAAATTCTAAGAAAAAATGTTATGTAAAATCCAATTTCTATTATGGGAAAAGTACGTTTTGTATTCAATGAACAGTTGAAGAATAACTCCACCATTTCTTTGCAATCAAAATCTTGCTTCTACTTAACTGTTTGATTTACTAAATTTCACGCATTCCAAGAATACATGTTAATTAACAAATTGCATAAACAGATACGGTATTATTTTCGTTAAATTGACTTCTGTATTCCCCCTTAATGGATTACAACTAAAAATTTGCACAATTAGTTAATTTAAATGGCTTCATTACACTATGACATTTAAAACATAATGAAATTTTTAATTAGCATCCGTTTTTAGGGTGTATGTATTAATGAATGATAAACAAATTGTTCCAAAAGTAAAACTCCTACTGTACGCCTCCGCTGGCAGTTTTTAACAGCAGAGATATCAACAGTGCTACTTGTAATCTGATTTTATTTTATATTTACACAGGTGTTTATCACGTTCTGACCTAGATTCTTCATTTAATGTTTTTAAGAACCTTTTGTAATAAAAAGCAATAAAACGTGCTTAATTTTGTTTTACAGCAAAACAAGAATGCGTCATTCAACAAATGTACTACAAAATCAATAAAGATGATCGGTTTGTTTAGACTAAACGATTTGAATTCTAAAACAAGGTCAAGGCCAAATATGACAATTGTTTTTTCTAAATTATTCGAAAGCTAATCAAGATTTAAACTTTTTTGTTCCTTTTTATGTTTTCTATCACCAGCTAAAATTAACGCAACGTATCTCCTTCCACGCTGTATATTTTCGCATATTTCCATTCTGCAGATAATTATGAGTATAAATACAAATACGTCATTTTTTGTTACAGTGGTTACTTTTTAACTATTACTAGAAGGTATTAATCGGTTTATTTACTGCTAGATAATAAGGTAGCACTAGATAAATAGCGGGATGTTTTATTTTCATAGCCAACTAGAGTAACAATCAATAATAAAAACATTTTATATCAAGTTTTAATTTTTTGTGAATGATTAGGTACGTAAACAGGCAAAATGTACCCTTTAGGCAAATACTCAAAGACTAACTACGGGATGTTTTGTATCTTTAGATTAGTAATCCTTTTTGATCGCCAAACTTTCTAGAACTAGTCTTACTATTAGTACTTTACATCAATTCTATATACAGTAAAACTTCTTCAATCCGAATTATTTAAACAGTGATCTACGCTTTTAAGCAAACTCTTCTAACGTCAAAATTAAAAAAAAAATAACAATTTTGTATAACGAATATAATCTCATCTCGTAATGCCCATGGTCCATAATAAATTCAAACGTTTTCAACTCGTCTTCATCTTAAATAGATACTTCCTCTTATTACGTTACCATCATCAGGATCTAAATTAACCTTTTTATTAAAAAGAAACAATTTTATTAGCTTTGTCGACATCAATCTTGAATTGCAATTAGTAATGCTTTAACGAGATAAATTAAAAGCGATGCAACACAATTAAACGAACAAAGAAAAAATCTACACATACAATTACAGCGATTTAACAAATGGAAGAAATTTCAAACGTCAACCATATAATTGGAACTTTCAGTTAATTTTGAACAATTCTCTCTTTTTGTTATTGCTATTTTATATTTTTATTCAAAAGTCTTTTCTTTCCTAGTGACTTTTTAATTACTTAATATGAATAATGCAGAACAACTTTAAAAAAGTATGAGAAAAAAATAATTAGTTCCGCTGTTATAGCCGTCAACCGGAAACATTCAACATTACTCGTCTTAATTAGAACTGGTGTATTATAGTACGGTATGGTTTAAATTCTCATTTTAAAGTTTGTGTTATACGAGCAATGATGGAACTGAAACAGTAAGAGCGGACTTTATTACACGCTTCATATAGTATAACTAATAACGGAATTTGTAAACTTTTTGCGATAATTAAATGACAAAAGAGAGGAAAGCTTCAGTAAAACATATACAGCAATAGGGCATTTACGGCAAACATTAATTAAACTTTGTTAAATGTTAATTTAATAATAGAGAATTAATAAATGACAGTAAGGCATTTATGTGTACTGTCATATTTTTCTTCATATTCTTTCCGGTCTGAATTCATTAATAAGTCCTCAAGTCACCTTCTGTTGATCGATTTTCGCTGATAATTACAGGGTGCCGCATTTAGTTGTCTTTTTGAACTTTCTTTGAACAAACTCTAATGAGAGGTGGTTTTTAGAGTTGAAGCTTGCATGTTGTAATTAGTACTTTGAAATGCGCATATTTTGTCTTATCCATAATATTCTTTATATTAATTTAATTTGATTGATGACATAGCTGCATTGTTATCTATTGAGAGCCTCTTAAAAAACAAAATTCGCTAATGAAGGACTCCTAAGAACATCATCCTTACAATTATATGATAACCAGGTCAATTACTTTTAAAAGCACTTGTATACATATTTAATTAATTGGATTATAATTAAGTAATATAATCTAATTTTGGGAAAATAAGTACATAACAACTGATTTTAAAGATTTTGTGCGAGAAAATTCATGGATTTCTGGAGGCGAAACTCTCCGAAATAAACAAAAGGAATTCTAGCGTATTTACGTTATCAACTCATAACAATTTAGACTATAACAAGACGCTCTCTTAGCGGCACCGAGTATTTGTGTATTAAGAGTGCAAAGTGAGAGAAGCGGAACGCGGCAATTACAATTCGTCCTAGAAATCAGTTTTATATTAATCTAAACGCACCATATGACAAGCAATCAATAGTCCAATCAACTTATGTTGATTTGGGCATTAGATTTGACTGTCCCTCGGCTCATAGCTGTTAAATGTTCTCAGCGACATATCAAATCTTGTTGAATATCAAACTTGTGATCTAAGTATCAAAATATCAATATCTCAATAGCAATATATCGGTATCAAATTCGCAATACCAATATCTCTATATCAAAATCAATATATCAATATCTCGATATCAATATTTAAAAATTATTATCTCGATATCAGTATCTAGGTATCAAAATCTCACTAACAATATAGTGATATCCCGGTATCAAACTCGCAATCGCATCAATATATCAATATCAATATCTCGAAAGGAATATCTCCATATCAATATTATTATCTCGATATTCTGTATCTAGGGATCAACATCTTAATATCAATATCTCGATATCAATATGCCAGTATCAATATTTCAAAATCAATAGCACGAGAGGAATATCTCGGTATCAAAATCGCAATATCAATGTCTCGACAGGAATATATCGATATAATATTTCAAAATTATTATCTCGATATCAGTATCTAGGTATCTAAAGGTATCTTAATATCAAAATAGCAATATCTCGATATCAATATCAATAGCTCGGTATCAATATTTCAATATCAATATCTAGGGCAGAATATCACGATATCAATATTTCTATATTAATATTTCGATATCAGTATCTCTATCTAGGTATCAACATCTCAACATTAATATCTCGATATCAATATCTCGGTATCAAAATCTCAACATATGTCTCGAAAGCAATATTTCGATAGCAATATTAATAATATCTTTATCAATAAATCAATCGGTAAACTCAGTTAGACTTCCAAAAAGTTTAATTAGCTAAAAAAAGACATAGTAGTCTCATTAATAAATAATGGGCGCCACGGGCATTGTAAGTCGAAGTGGTGCAAGCCCGACCAAACGTGCCTGATCGAATATTTCGAGATGCTTGCCTGATCTGTAGACAGCGGGCGGGACGGACGGGATCGGTTGCTCCATTAAATCGGGATCCCGTACACATCTCTAATAACAGCTGAAAAAGCATTAAATACCAAACTGAATTGCCTATAATGCAGGGGGAAATTACCGTGCAAGAAGTTGTAGTACAAATTAATAATAAAATAAACAATGATAGGACGAAAAAAGAAAGAAAAGAAAAAAAAATGATGAGCGAAAAAATACATCTTGTGAAGCTCGTGGAAGCCCCATCTTAAGCTTGCTTGGTCTTGATTTAATAATTCATAGCTTAATTTCCATTGTTAGTATTTTTTGAGACTTGTTAAATAAAAAAATGTAAAAAAGTACACTCTGTACGATCATTTTACATTTCTTTATTAACACATTAACATCAATTTGGATGCTGCGTGTGTCACGGAGTTCTTCATACGTGATGTTGGGAAAAAAATGAAGTACTTTTTAAAATACTTAAATGTTCAAGCGTATGGCTTAGTTTGTAAATACTAAATTAACGGTTGTATGATATATATTGCGGTGATATCAAATCACCGTATTGAAAATTTTATCAACGACGGAACAGAAACGTTAACACAAATATTTTTATATCAGATTTAAAATTAAAAGAGGGACATGCTATGTCATGGGCATAATTAATATAAAGGTTATAGATAGGACCACAGTTAGGTTCATTAATGTTTAAATTAAAAACTTAAGAATAAAGACTTCATGCAAACATAACCTAGCTTTCTCATGCATAATAATAATAGGTTTCATTTTAGAAAAAGGATATCAATTAGTTAGATTGCTTGATCATAGGTACGTTTATGCAACCCATGTTACTTTGGGACGGTTTCCCACTTGTTAGGAAGAAGTAATTTCCATATTAAAATTTACATATTACGATGTTTAACGTTAGATAGATTTTTCTATATTCCAGGAGACCAGCTCAGTTTCATGTTATTAATTAGCTGAAAATAGATTAATTAGGTCAATCTTATTATGACTGATACAATACAATTAATTTTTGAATTTGTTTATAAGATTTCTGGTCACTACAATTAATGAAGGTATTGAATCCTCTCGTTCGTGTTGATATGACTCTTATAGACTCTTATCCTGTTTTTTCTCACCATTGTTTTGATGTAAGTGTTTAGAGTACTGTATGCTGGACATTTTGAGCATAATTTGATTAATGTTGATTTTATAGGTTATAAAATTTTTTTTCCCTTAATTGGGTGTAATGAGGACTAGCAGCCAATAATTAATAATATTAATAAAACAATTTTTTTTTTAATCTATTAAAGTGACGTTTCGCCTAATCAATGTAGGCTTTTTCAAAACATTTATAAAATTTTACATGATATATAATTAAAAACATTTAATCTGAAATAAAGAGTAAGATTAGGTTTGTGAAAGTGTATAACATTTCTTTGCTATGCCTTACCTTAATATTTTCTTTTTTTTCCCTATTTAATAAATTTGAAATATAAAAAATTAACATTTTGAACTTGAACATTTTGTTACATATAGTATATTCGTAAGATTTTTATGATTTTTTCTTTTTTTGGTATCATGATGTTGTAGATTATAAGCGAAAAAGAATTATTTATTGCTTAACAACTTCTTAAGAAAGTTTTTTTTTTTGTAAAGATATGACAGGTAAAAGTTAGATGGCGTAGTTTTGTTATGTTTATGGATTTTTTTCTGCGCAAGCGTATAAGTATTTGAAATTAAAGAACGGATATATATGTAAATTATATTGAAAATAAAAAAATTTTTTTAAAAAACAGGTTATTATTATATTAGGTTATAGTATATTGAATTAAGGTTTTGTATATCAGTTCTGTAATTTATTGAGTTATTATGTTTTTTGATTTCAATCATTTCTAGTATTATTCTATTTTTATATTTTTTTTCCGTGTGCAAAATTTTAGGTTTATTGAAATTAAAGTTGTGATTATTGTTTATACTTATTGGTTATCCTCATTACACCCAATTAAGGGGAAAAAAAATTTATAACCCAAAGTTTACAGCCAAAAAGAAAATAAATTTCACCAAATGAAAATTTATTTCAAATTAAAAAAAGTTGATTTTATATTCAAGTTGGAATCTGTATATGCATCAATGGCTTATTCATTGTATTGCGTACTGTAAAAATCATGTTTATATTAAATTGTAAAGATGTTTCTATGGAGAAATTATTTGTATTACCTATATCATGTATTCCTGTAACTAGCTTGTAAAGGATGAACCTTGATTTGTTGAACTTTATATGTAATTAGATCATAACGAGATTTGTACATTGTCAAACGTTTTTCTCGAATATCTTCGTTACGATGCATTTTGGGATAATGAATGTACTCGTATTATACTTTATTGATCTTCGTTTCAAGGGATACAATCCTATAATAACAGAATTAAGATTAGTGATAAAAAATATCAGCTGTGCCGGATTAGTGACGTCACGAGCTTACTCGATGTTTCATTGTTTTGAAAAAGTGTCATAGTTTTCTTTTGTTCTGGCATAAACTATATAAGCTGGGGCAAATTGTAACAGTCAGTCGATAAAACGTTCAACGCAAAACCCATGCTCGACTCCGGATAAAATATCTGTAATTAATTTGAGGTTAGATAGTTAACCATATGTTTTGACATAAATGTCATTGTATAAATAAAGTTTAAAATTAAAATAAGTGTTACCTGAACAATCTTCAAGGATTAAAAGAAGATTTAATTATTGTGTAAAAATTATTGAAAGTGAAAGTGATTATTTAAATAAATTCAAGTGAATTTATTTCTCTTCATCGATTTACGTATCGATATTATAAACAAGAAATCAGCTGACAGGTTCTGTCACAGTGTTACCAATAATAAGGATTAATTTTTAAAAAGGAAAGTATACCGTAATATACAAGGTTATAATAAATGATTCTTGTTAAGTTCATAAACAATAATTAAATTGTAAAGTTCATCCTCAAATATAAAATTATTTGGTTTAGTTTATTAAGTTCTTTTCAGAATTTATTTGATTTGAAGTAAATAAAACAACTAAATTTCATTATATAAAATTTATTTTCATTTGACAATATTTTTATTTATAAACAAATTTCATTTGTGTTGGTTTGTTCAAACGAATGACCGTACTGATCCTATGTCAGGTCACTACAATTATTTCTAACGTTTGAGCAAACCTGAGAATTTATTTCTCAATTACCAATTGTATTATCTTGAATAACATTTTTTTTATTGTGACGTTCCTTTTGGATATTTATTTTGTTCATTAAATAAAGTTTATGTGTTTTCAATTTTACATATGTGTTTAATTGATGTTAATACAAGCATCCAGCGTTCTTTTCTTTTAAATTCAGAATTTAGTAGCAGTTGTCCAGCTTGCAGGAGCTTTAGTGCTTACGATATAAGTTTTTCTTTCTTTCCAGGCATAAAAGTAAATAAGAGTCTCGTAATTCAAATAGTTTATGCTTTACTGAGCAAACCTGAGCTACCTGAGAGGAATAAAGAAAAATATCTGTGGTGTATTCTCATTTCAATCCACCGTATATAATTTATGTTTATATATGGAACGGTGGACATATTGTATTTTATTTTATCTTCAAAGATCACTGCAATATGTTAGTTACTTCGAATTAGTAATCGAAATGACCTTCGGTAACTTCGTGTCTATTTTATTTTGTTTCAAAGGCATGATTAAACATGAGAATTTACAAGTTTATTTTAATTTCAAGTCAAATTATCAAACCTTTATTGCTTGTTTGTAAAATTTAGAGGTTAATTAAATTTGTAATGTTTTTGTAAACAAATTATTGATTATATACTGGTTGTACCTAATATCTCTTATCTTTCATATTTCTATTCATTTTGTGTTTCTGTTTAAAGAATAATGGTATCATCTTTTAAATTCCCATATGGGACATCAAAAGTGCCACTTTTCGTAAATTAACCCTAATAAAAACAGTAAGGGGAAACATATTAATTCTTGTGTTCAAAACTTACCCTTCCAACAAAAAATCTCCTGTAACACTTAGCCGTGTCATCCGTTTCAATTTTCGCCCTCCACGTGCCGTGCGGCACGAAAGGTTGCCCCCTGTGGTCATAATGGCAATCGTGATCTGTCCCGTCTATCCAGTAGCCCTTATCGGGGATTACTATCATGGGATAGGGCGCCGGACGGGCCAGGGCGTCTTGCAGTAACCTCTTTGAGGCTGTTGCTTGCTGTGGCGAGGCCGGTGGTGTTGGTTGTGAGGGGGTTGCGATCGGGGAGATTTTGATATTATTGTTCGACAATCTGTCATCCCTGTTATCCTTTTCGTTGCTGTGCCTTTGAGTATTTGGCTGAAACAATTGAAAAACAAATTGTTAAAATTGTTGTTACTACTGTTAAAATCTAGGGTTTCATAATAAACAAAACGTGCGTGCCAATCGTTAATGGTTTTTTAGTAAAATCCATTCGTTACCGTTACACATAGTTTTAGAAATAGCTAGGATCGTAAATTGCAAACTAGTAGAAACTGGACGGGAAAATCGATTTTCCCTATGAGAAAATAGCGTGTTTCGGTTAGTAGTAGAATTATGTTTGGGTTCGTGATAAATATCACGGTAAGAGCAGAGACTGATTGATAGGAGGCTAAGATTTAGTATTAATCTTGATAATATCATGTGAGAGCATTTAAAGGTCATCGAATCCATTAGTCATCTGCTTTCTTCGCAGCCATAATCCTTTTTTTCACGGCCATCTATATCTGTTAATACCCTATTAATAAATGATAACCTATAAAAACCATCTGGTGAAAACTCTCAAGCAATAATCGTCTACACTTTAATGTTTGATTTACACGACGTTCAGGATTTCAATTCCTGTCTGGAAATAATCTCATAAAAAATAAAAATCTCAACTAGAAGGACCAGATCCATAACCGTTTTCACGTGTGCTTCTTTTTTTCAGGGATTTAAACTCTTAAGAGCCTACCTAAGAGATACATACAATTTTATAGTTAAAAATCCATAGTTTTGATATTTCAAAGACTAGCGAGCTTCAGTAGTACAGAAATTTAATATTCAGACGTTTAAAATTCTTCAGTCTGAAATTCAAAGATTAAATCGATCTGCTGCAAGCTTCAACGATTTAAAGTTTTATACGAGGGTTTTCAAGAATTCACAACCTTAATGCTTTTACTATCTAAGCTATAATTTTATGGCTCCTTTTAATGAAATATCAAATTATGGGAGTTTTAAATTTCACAATTTAGAATTCCAAGTTACTCGTAAGTCGAACATCATGATCTCAATGTTTCAAAATACCTGTACTTCTGAGCATCATATTTCCAATGACTCAAGATTTTCAGGGTTTCAGGGAATTACAAGTCAAATATTACCAAGACCAGGAAAAGAGTTATAAGATTCCAGCTTTAGATTCTCAGAATTTAAGTTTCAAAGCTTTCATGACAAATATTTTAAGTCTTTGGGGGTTATAAAATACATGGTTTTAAAGTTTCATAAAGTAAAATATTCAGCTTCATACTTTTTAACTTCGTAGTTTTCGAATTTCAATGTTCCAAAGGATCGGAGTTTCAAACATTGAGAGATTCAAAGTTTGAAGGTTTCAATTAAACATTAGAAAATTCTAAATCCCCTAAATCTCCAGGTTTCAGAAAATTTCATAGTCTAAAACTTCACAAAGGGCCTGTTGCAAAAGAGTTCTTATACAAATTTTTTGGCCGAAGATTCCACCCTTTGTGGACTTATTCGCGATCTCTGTCGAGTCATTCACTTTAGGACTTAGGACATATCTTGGGCAAAATTTCTGTCATCTAATATAAAATCTTGATAGTCCAGTAAGGCAGGGTCAGATGTTCTGTAAAGCTGTTATTATAGACAGGGCATGTTAGCTGAATTGAAGTTTCATTGCATGTTGTGCACAAATGCGAGAATTAAAGCCAGCTGCATTTTGGTGGCGGATAAAGTTTTCGAAGCGTCTTCAAATGTGTCCAAGAAAGGGTCGATCATCGGTCAAAATATTAGCACGGAAACCTTTTTCGCAACAGGACTTTTCTATGCATCCCAAAATGAAGTTTAAAAATCTAGATAGGTCTATAAATAACGACCATACAAGAGATAAAACGGTTGGGTTACTACTCCTGCACCTGATGACCAAACTTTTTCGGCCATTTTAACAACATTAACATCTCCCGAAGCGGGAAAGCGAAGAAAAGCGGCATCAATAGGCAGTTGTTAATTTATCATGACTTAGAATTGACTGAGAAATCATCCGCATTGGTCAAGAATTCCGACTGGCCAATAGCGATACAAAAGAAATATGCAACAAAATGATGAGATAATTATCATTTCTGCTTGGTCACCGAACCTTTTCTATTTCTTGTAACCATTTCAAGGTGTGGAAACGAGTTACATATGACTTGGAATCAGTAGCGGCTGGCGAGTGTGCGCAGGGAGAGCGATATTCCTGAAGGTCAAATCTGTGTGACATGGCAACTACCTACACTGCAATTTTTTTGTATCTAACAACTGCATTATTTATCAGAATTAAAACAATCATCAGAAATGTAAAAAAGTATACTACACCTAAATGTTTACTTTTTAAGATAAAACGGCTTAAATGAATTTATAGGGCAATTTATAGAATTAAGATGAATTTTTCATTCGCGGATAGCATTAAATCATTTAAATCGTTATATTTGAAAAAACGTTTTTAAAAGCGCGACAAAAAAGGAGGATTTTTCGCGGTTTTATCACGATTAAGTAAGTCTATGTACTTACTATTTCTTTTGGCAGTTGTAGAGAAAAGCTTTTTTACGCTCATAAAGCTAAGTTGATACGCAATATTTCGGTTCAATCTTTGTATAAGGCTTTTATATAAATCTCTCTGGAAGTTACGCATGTTTTTTGTTAAAAGAGAAAATAGGTCACCTATAATAATACTTCAAATATAACTATATAACTATACAACATGATTCAGAGTTTTAAAAATGATTCTATTAATTTGGAAATAAACATGCGTAGCTTATAGAACAAACTCTCTTCTTCCTGCGTATGTGAAATTTGGAAGAATCGATTCCACTGTTTCTCATTCGTCGTAAAGAAAAGTCTGTGTTTAAGGTTGGCGTTTATGCCATGTATTAGTTTATGCTAATGAAGGGCGATTTTTTAAATTTGGCGTAGAAGTTGGCTGTAAAGCGTTCATAGTGAACATACGTAACCTTACTTTTCTAATTTTATACAGGGTGTTCTGGACAATTATGCAATGCTTTAAGGAGGTGAAAGGTCGACTATGGATTGTTTGTAAGATTTTAACCATGAATTACTGATAAAGCAAACAATGATCTCACATCTGCACTACTAAATTAATAACTGACCTCCGCTACGTACGTATCAATTTACAGAAACAACAGAATTGAATTTCAGCAGCGGTTGCCGAGTGACTCACTACCTTGATGACTTGATCATTTATTAAGGTCGGTAAATAAAATGTAACATACGTTCATTGACCTAATTGTGGTGCAAATTTCATTGCCTGTTTTTTATTTTGCACATGTCATTTTAACAAAATGAGTAAAACTTACCGTTTAGATGCAAACAATCTTTATAACATGTGTTCAAATAAATCGCCGTTTGTCTGTACACACAAGTTTATACTAGCAAACATATCGGCATTTGCGCGAATTTATTCTGAGGCGATTTCAATGCGTGCGCGTAGCTCTTCCTCGGTATTCAGTTCTGTCCTGTACACTAACGTTTTAAAATATCGCCAAATAAAAAAAATCGAGGGGAGTCAAGTCCGGTGATCTCACAGGCCAGGCGATGGGTCCTTCACGTCCTATCCACCGGTTAGGGTATTCGTTATTCAAAAACTCCCGTATCTGGCGAACAAAGTGTGGTGGTTCTCAATAATGGGACTCCGTCGAAACTTCATTGTCCAGAAAGTGTAGGTACTAGTCACCGGTTAATCCTTGGAGCAGAATAAAAGTTTCCTATTAAGCGGTTCTGATAAATTCCGGTCCACACATTTACCGCGAAACGTCTGGAAATGTTTCCATTTTCCAAAACACCCTGTATATGCTGACTAACATGTCAAATGTCAAAGCATTATCTGCAATCTAGTTGTTACACAATTACGAACAAAAAACGTATAAAAGTAAGGTTAAGTATGTTTTGCGGTATATTCACAATGAACGTTTCGCAGACAATTAATCTCGACGTCAAATTAAAAAGAAAAAACACCCGCTACAATACTAAACATGCATCATTTCATTCCAATCCCTACAGTTGTTTAATTTAAAGCTAAACAAAATACAAAGTGGAAATGTCTCTTAGCGGAATTAAAGGAAGATATAAAAGAAAATATTTACTGAATAGTTAGTTATTACCTTTTTTTTAGAAATTTAGGATTTTTGTAAACACTTATTAAATTGATTTGATCAACAACGTGGTACTGAACTGCTGTGTCCCAAAAAAAAAGTTATCAAAGTATAATTTTACACAAAATATATATTAATCCATTAATTGTGCCACTTAAAGACTTCGAATATTGATTTTTGTTTGTTTCTTTTTAGTTCATTCTTCCTTTTCCATAAGACAACAGTCTTAAAGAGAATCCTTACTGTTGTATCTTTTAAATATGTATACGTGAAATGATTACCTTGAAAACATATAAATCAACTATTTGCAGTATGTTACAGGTCCTCTGGTGCAACAAATTCGCAATCATACTTGTATTGTAAGGGTTCGAAAGTTCACTAACAGTCCACTGTCAAAAAATCGTTACATTTGTGCCGTCCTACCGATATTAGCAAGAGAGACCTACTAATGTTTAGAAAAAACGAACCTGCTCTTTATCTGCTTCATCGAATTCTCGACTTTAGTTTGCCCTTAACCTTTATAGAATCTGGCCTAATTTTTTTCCATGCCGAATAAATTCGAAATCTATTAACCGAAACATGAAATTGCTCCATTCATCGTCTGTTTAACATTTCTACATGAATAGGTTAGAATGAACAAGGAAAATTCAATAATAAAATAACCAAGATGATGATAACCACCAACTGATACTAACGAACATAAGTTTTAACTCTCTCTCAACCCTATCATAACCATATGTTACGAGATGTCAGAAATACACTTATCGAAATTAGAAACTAGGAAGTAGGTTGCACAGTTAGATCGCTTTGAATATTGATCATGTTGGCTCTCTGAATGTTATTCATGAAGATAGTCACGATTGCTTGTAATAGACGTTATCGTAAAAACAAGTCCTTGGTTGTTTTATTTCTGTAAAACCAATCAAACAACTGTTAAGAAAGAAAACGCGAACAAGATTTCGAGGCAAGTTAAAAGAAAGAAGTTAAATAGAGCAAGTTTGGAGATAATTAAGTTTAAAGTTGCGCAAATTAGTGTCTGCGTTATTTAAAGTGCATGTAATAAAACTTACAAAGAGAGACGGAATTACGGTAAAAGAAGTTGCGAAGAGATGTACAAGGACAAGAAAGCCGTACCTATCTAGGATATTGCAAAGATTAAAAAAGCACTTGTCCTGGCGGAACTTCATAGGAAACCTTTTTTTATTATACAATTTGTAATTTAAAAGGAAATAAAAACCATTGTAGAATGCATAAAATAATATATTTAAATACAAGGCAAAATCTAGCTTAACCTTCCATTATGCTCTGTTTGGAAGTTGTGTAAGTAAATGACCCTAAGTTGTCCCAATTTGGCACAAACTTTATTATTTAATACCACAACTGAATAATGTGCCGCATTTTCATTTGGCGATTATTATCTTGACTTTTCTTGAACTCCAAAACCTACCCCCCTTGTCGTCAGTTAAATAAAAAATTATGCAGATGAAGCCTTGAAATGCACCCAAATTCATTCAAACTCCAATTTCCAAGATTTATTTGCATATATACATGCATGCATATGCAGTTTCGGGGTTCCACACAAACTCTTCAACGGATGTAATGGAGCTATTATAGCAAGTCCATTACGCTCCCCCATACTTGATCACTCATACGACTTTCATACCTGATCCTAAGGAGCTCAAATACGATTGTATCGACTAAATTTTTTAACTTCCGTCAAAAAAAAGATTTGAGAAGCAGGTACTCTATCACTCGATCACGGAGGGCCTAATTTTTTAGATTTATAGTATATTAAGTATCAAGAACAGTAAGGCCAGTTTACCGATCGACGACAATGTTTGGCGACTGAGCAAAGCGAAGTCGCCAATATTGGAGGAGATCGGTAAACTCCTTACTGTTCGAGATGCTTATACTATTTTTTGTGCGATCACTATGAATACAAAGGTATTAACAAAGGAAATATCCCGAAGATGGTAAAAAAATAGATTTAAGATAATTTATTTTTGCCCTGTATATCCACCAAATATTAAGTAGGTTTTGTCGTTACCATGGATACGTTTGTAATTACTATTATTTTTTAATGTTACGATATTTGTCAAATTTGTGAGAAGGACTGAAAACGAATATAATTAGGATATTGAAAATGCGTAAGCAAATTTAAATAAAAAACATACATTTTTTTAATAGTCCAATTATTTAGAAAATAATGATTTTTTCGCGATCGCGAAAGAAACATCTAAAGATCATGCATTTATTCTATAAATTACGTATAATTTACTTACCGTTCTGTTTTTGACAGAACTGAACGGTAAGTAATTACTTACCGACGCGTTTTTGCTTAGCAACCAGTAAATATAACCTACTGTTCTAAAACCAAGTATGGTAAACAATTCGAAATAGCATGGTCGTACAAAAATATAATTAAATAGTCGGATTCGCCCATTCTTTTGACAAAATGGATTTTTCCTCGGACTTTCCCGGTAGCAAGAATGTAATCTCTGTCCGTGCCCAAGGTCCATGGCTCGTGGTGCATCCCGTTATAATCACCCACGATTAAATATATCCTAGGTTGATCTCCTCAAAGGTCGTCGATACGGCTGGGCTTAAACTAATTAATTATTGATTAATTGCGTAGAATTCTGATTAAACAACCAGTAAATTCAGTCAGTCTGTGCGCCCGGTCCACTATTTATGGTCGGAAGACCACTCTCAGAGAACCGGTTTCATAGAATATTTAAAATGCCCGCCGAGACTTCGGGCGGGCGAGTTCGGGTTCGCCCGATAAATTGGACTGTTCGCATACCTTTACTTCAAATTCTTCATACGATACAAATATATTGATGTCTATAAAAGACCTACACAGAAGGTCATCCTACTTCAATATCTATATCACTTCCATCCTAGCAGATGTGTCATCTGTTCGTGTGTAAATGTTTGCTAAAATACAGAATTCGGTACTTTTCGTACAAAAAACAAACAAGTGCTTACACACTCAGAAAAGAATCCTACAAATATCAATTTGGCAACACTGCTTGGATAAATTGTACTACAAATATCAGATATACCAACATAGAATGAATTATTTTATATGGTACAGCAAACCAATTTTAGGCGTGGAGATGTTTTCAGCCCTGCACTCTTCGGCAGGATTCATCAGGGAACAGAACCTTAGAAACTGATATTAAGCGTCCAAAAAAATATTAAGCGGGTGTCCAGTTATCCACAGCATAAATGATACGAACACCGCTTTGTATGGTGACATATTCAGTCCTGTGGGTATAAGCACCTAGTTAGATATCCCCAAAACAATTTGCTGATATCCATTGGACATTCTCTGAATTGAACACTACAATTTCTATATTGTTAGACAGGATAGCTGATCAAATATAATAGTTACCAATAGGAGTAATCATTTAGGTTCATCCAGTTATTGCATTTTAATTGGACTTAAAGTACTATTAAACGAAAGGTACCAAACGCCATTAGACCAAAAGTTAATTTTAGCCATTAGTCAAAAAATAATTTTCAAAATCTCAACTCCCACCAATGTTAGGTAGGACAACTGATCGGATATCGTACGCACGTGTTTATATCGAAAGACAACGCAAGGTGCAAAACATAATTCTAGGCCCGGACAGTGCTAAATGGCTATCAGGCGCCCGCTCGATCCCGCCGGTCCCCGAACGAACCGGCTGCCAAATCCGAAACGCAGCGTCCGTTGCGTTGGTCGTACAAATGCAAACACAAAAGACTCACGAATTTGCGAAGCCGCCCGATGAAAAGCATGACAGAGAATGACAATGACATTTCACGGTGAGCTGTGTAGTGATGAAGCTTCACAGGAAGTAATAAACAAATTTAGGATCCAGGTATTTAATCTAATAATGGACAAATTAGTTATTATTTGACATTTTTCACACTTCAAATTTTTCCCCATCCTGAGTATCCAGAGAGCAGTTTAGATCATGCATGTTTAAAAATTAGTATCAGTCAAGAGGTAGAAGAAACTGAACTCGAAATGCAGTTAAAAGATTTTATTTCCCCCTTCTATGTAAATGCCACTTTACAGGCCTTTATGTAACTAAGTAAATGAGTAATTACAGACACTGGCTCGCACTGGGCTCGCTGGATTATGGAGGCTCGCTCCTACGTCTCTCGCCCCACAAACTTTCCAACTCGCCCGTAAAGATTAATTTACAAAGCTTGGCACGTAAATAACTATTGCATCCAAGTGGTCAAAATTGCAGTCGTCTGGGTGTTCGACAGCAGTACAAACCTTTAGCTAAAGCCATTCTGTTAATGAGAATATAATTAAGTGTCAATCGCAATCAACATTCAATAGAGATAAGGCAAATAAAATAGAAAGTGACGTGCACACAATAGAATCGGAAACAAAAGTAAAGCAAATAGCGTCTTAATAACACTATTAAAGGCACAACATATTGGCGTCCTTTACCAGTCAATCAAATCTTTACCCTGACTCCATCTAGTGCAAAACATGTGTCCGTTGACTTTACATGGGCGGTAGATTTAACATGTACCCATATACTTGACATGTGTGTGTGTCCTTAGAAATAATATCGGCCCATAGGTTTAACATGAGTTATAGAAATTGTGGCCATTTAATGCCAAAAAGTGCATTTTGAAAAAAAAAAGGCAGATGGCATGTTTTGCCATAAACACTACTGAATTATATCAAATTAATAACAACTGCCACTGTCACTGTCAAAGGTCTCTAATTATTTTGTATAGTTTTCTGGTGTTATAATACACATCAGTTCAAACTTCCAACGGTTCCTTTGATAGAGTCACTTTTTGCTCATACTATAGATTTGAGTCCGATTTAATTGGAACTGGTTTTATTTCCAGAGCCGTAACTAGACAAAAATTAACTATAGGGACGGCCAATTTTGTCACCCTCCTTAATTTTTAACAATTTTTTTTATATTGTAATAACTTAATCACCCGGGTTTGGCGCCCTTTAGGCACCGTTGGCGGTCGATAACCCTAGGCAAGTGCCTAGTCTGCCTATGCCTAGTTACGGCCCTGCTTATTTCCCAATCCTTGATTCACTAAACCCGGCTCCACACATGCGTATACGAATATTCGTGGCTGAATGTTCGTTTGCCAATGTATCCGAAGAATTCCCTACACACTTCGCGTACTGATGTAACCGAATATTCGCGTATAATGTATAGAGGCCGCCACGTGGGGGGTTAAGACGATTCATCCCTTTGTCGAATAGCAGATTTTCGTATACCAATACGAATGTTTTATCCACACTTTACGTATTTGTGTATGAATATTTGCTATTCGTCCACGAATAACGCATTTGTGGAGCTGGGGTAAAACTCATGCAAAAGCAAGATGATGAAGATACATGATATATATATCATCTGCATATATGCAGATTATTATCACATCCGTTGTAATATATACTCCGTATAGTTGTTAGCTAGTTATCACAAAACAAAAGAAGTGCTATTATAGGAAGTTATAATCAGTATCAGTAAACTAAACGTTATAGTAAGGCTGCGTATACTCGTAGACACTTTTGTGCCTAGAAAAGGTCTATTAGACCAGATGTCAGTATCTGTATACCGTCGAGAGCAGTGTCGCTAGATCAGACATTTGATGTAAACACAATCTAGAATAGTCTAGACACGTGTCTACGTGAATACGCAGCCTAATAGTCCTACATCTGTGAACTTTCCCGTAGTTGGTTTTAGTTGGTAGCGCTTGAAGTAAAATTCAGATAACTGAATTATGGAAAATTAGTTGAACTTAATAACTCTACAACCGATCTAAAAAGGCATTATTAGATATTAAGCTAAAAAACCACAGAATCTATTGCGTGCGAAATAAATAACAAAATTAATTTAGAAATGAAAGCTATGATTATCCACTTCAGTCCAGAATTTACTGATCTACTCGTTTCTTTTCTTATTAAAATTGGAATACCAAGAATCTTTGACATCTCTCAGCATTATAAAATTCTAAATTGTTTATTCACGACCTGACGTATTTTAATCTAAAATGAGTTATGTTTATATATTTTTAAGATCTTGGGAACGAGGAAGTATACTGTCAATTCCCACAATTTTAACATGTAAGAGAGCATTGCACACCAACTTAATTAAACTAAAATAACGTAATAACTTTTTTTTCTTATTTAAATATTTAAGTTAAGCGCTATTAGAAGCTGTAAAAACATTAAATACTAATTTCCGTTTATTGTTATTACCATAGCTAAGTAATAAAGTCTTAAAATAACTATTAACAATAAAAATTACTTTTATGCTAATTTCCCAAGCAAATTTCACGGCTGACAAGGATCTCAAACGAAACGTACAATAGTTAATTTCCGGGCCTGTTTTCTTTTCATTATTATTATTTCCCAACGACGAAAACTATCAAGACATCAAACAGGTTTCCTAAGCAAGTAGACCTCGAAAATAAGTTTTCTCAAAATTTCTAATCACTCTATTCATGAACAGTTTCGCATAATTATTTTAATAATAGTTAAGTGAAAATGTAGTAAACTGGAACAATAATGATTGGTTACGTGACGTAAGTTGATTAATTTGATGTATGGGTCAGGAAGGTTAGGAAAATTGAAACATCAATTGTCCAAAAAAAAACTTTTATGTGAACACAGCAATATCGTTTTAGCAATATCGTATACTAAAGTTGAAAAACGTTTTGTAATACTGCTTAAAATACAGTAAGCGCCATGTAGCTCAGTAGCTGGGCCATGCTGCCCATGCTGAGCCCTTTGAAGTAACAATTGTAGACCAAACTGTTACAGGTTTGACAAAGACGAGGATGGACAGCATAGTCATGATGCATGCTTTAATGAGACTAAAAGTACTTTAACTGACTTTAAGAACTAAATTCCGTTAAACGCACGGAGCGGACGTTCCGGAAAGTCGTTAAACTGAAAAATCCTAAGGTTTTAAAAGCACTCATAGCCCCCCCTCCTCTTACACGTCGAGGGTTCTAGAATCAAGAAATTTGAACTATGAAGAAAAAGAAACATCAATCAACTATCAAAGCAATGGAGTAGAAGATCTTTATTCATACAAAATCTTTAATCAAATAAGCAACGTAGGCGTGTCAATTGCTATTTTTCAAATGTTTTTCCGCAAAATCTTCAGTGCTTCATCGCTACTCTGACCAAAAGGACAATAATAATAAGGATAATAACGATAAATCTGAAATGAGATTATGTTGATTTTTTTCTCAAACTTTTGTATTTTCTCTAACTTGGTATTTT
Organism: Agrypnus murinus; assembly: GCA_929113105.1. Classification (NCBI taxonomy): domain Eukaryota; kingdom Metazoa; phylum Arthropoda; class Insecta; order Coleoptera; family Elateridae; genus Agrypnus; species Agrypnus murinus. The sequence continues at coordinate 17,283,451 of OV816025.1, forward strand.
CACCATACCAGCATCTAAGAACAATCGACGATCCATGGTTCCACAACATGTTATACCCTGTCCTACACAAGCTATACGATAGTGAAAGTTCCATGGCGGTGTGACGTTTCGTTCCCGGGATATAGCCGAAAAAACATGTTTTGCGGGTGGGGGAAATAAAACAAAAGCGAATCGAGCTAAATCTTAACCGATGGATGAACAGACCAATGTACACAAATTTGAATATTCTCGAACACGGAGACGTCTTAAAAACCTATAAATCGGTCGGACTATCGACACACGCCACAGTGGTCTACTTAGGAATTTCTTTTGAGGGAGGTGGACTACTTTATAAAAATCTTGAATCAAAACATTGAATTTTTACAACATAAAAAATTTACGGGGGGGGGGCTTCAGCCCGATAGCGCCCCTAAATACGCCACTGATACGCCATATGCTGCACACTCGGTCTCCACAGCCCTAATCTTTTCTCTAGAGCTATTTAACATTTTAAATTGCCCCCCCTCTACCACTGCCTGCAAACATGAATCCATTGTCACTGTTAACCTGAGAAAAATATTTTTGATGATTCTGTAAACATGCCCAACACCACGTATCAATTTTCACAACGATATCTTGAAAAAATCCCTAACGCGCCCTCCCATGTGGGCCTCTCAAATACAACTTTACTGTCGCTTTTCCGGTTCTTCAGTATCGAAAGTTACAACAACGAGATTTTTAGCCACCCTCTTGTCAGGGCAAGAGTGGTATCAGAAGGTTTGGGATTTTAATTGGAATCATTCACACACTTCGTTCTCGCCTAGGCTCGTCCTGACAGGAAAATGAGTTTCGTTATTATACCTATTTTAAAGTTACAGACTGCAAAATTGTATTTCAAAGTTCTATGACTATGAGGCCTATGAGAGACGTGTTTCTAAGAAACTATGAAAGTTTCAAAAGTAGTAGCTGCTCTATCGAATATACTCTTTGATCTAAATAAATAAAAATTGATCTCATATAAATTTATGAAACTTTTGAAGATCTAAGTTTCTAAAACGTTTTGATACATTCCAATTTTTTCAATTCTCATGCAAAGAGGCGAAACACGGAGTCTTCAAATTACAAAACTGTCAAAATCCCAGAATTCTAGAATTGTGCAAAAGTCTAAAACCTTGAAATTCGAAAGCTGTGAAACTTTGAAAAACTGTGAAAGTCCGACTCGAGTAGTTTTGAGTAATTCAACTTTGACACTGTAACCTATAAAGTTGGTCTATCAAAATCCTAACTCATAATTACCACCAATCAAGCAAACCCGCGAATAAATGTGGTATGAATGCGCGGCAAGATAAGTATGTCGGTGCATATTTACTGGTGCATAATTCATTTCTCATAATGGGCACTGGAAAACATGAGCAAGCCCGTCAGGCAAAACGTGGTCAAAATGTTAGTTAACTCAGATACTGCAAGTGGTGCGTAGCATGCATACATAAAACGCTATTCCCGCGCTAAGATTGAGCCATTCGATTCAGACTCCTACTGAGTGATACGCAGAGCAACGTGCAAATTTTCGCAAAAAGAATTTAAGGAATAAACATAAAATGAAATGAATGAACGAGACATAAAAAAGATCTCCTCCTCAGGTGTACTGGAAGTTTTACCTCTGAAACTGAAAAGCTTTTGGATTCCAGACTGTTAAATATTCTTTATGATTATCGCCCCCTCCTTAGGTGCACTAGATTGACCATAGTTTGAAACGCTGACTTAGAAACTTTTTTGCCAACTTAAAAAAAAAACGTTTTTGCTCCAGACTTTTACGCTCAAACATTTAAATGGGAGTCATGATCAAGACTGCCTTAAAACAAAATTCGTCTATGGGCTCACACTATCTTGCCCCCATCCAAAAATATTTAATAGCAATAATTTATACAATTTATTTTATATTTAATATGCATACATGTCTGTATACAGGGTGTCCAAAATATTTAAAATAGTTATTAAGACTTCCAAAGTTCAAACACGTTCCAACACACAAATATCAATACTTATATGAATTCATTCACGATTATTGCTAATAATTACATTATACAATAGTTTTCTAGTTTGAATGCCCTCAAAGGGGCACTTCACTAATTAAGCGCCCCTAATACTCGCTATGTAAAGACAGCTCTGGCCATAAATATTCGCCATTGCTATTGGTGCTAATTACAGAAAATATAGCTCACATTCTGTATATATAAAGCTTCAAGAGTGTAAGTTAGTAAATGACCACAGCTCAGTTTCACATGCTGAATTTTCCATAATTTAATAATGAATGAAAATAGGATATAACGGAATACAAATAATTGGTTACGTGACATAAGCTGATTAATTTGAAGTATGGGTCAGTTGGGGTAGGGAGAAAACTAGGCAAAGTCTATAATAAATGTTAAAAGGTAAAGTGTCGCACTCCCCTTTTCACTTCACTTAGGAGAGACCGAGAATTAATTCACGTAATTCATTAGCACAGACGCCATATTCTGACACCGTACGCTCGGTATAAAATTACCGGCAATAAAACAAAATGTGCTGCAGTAATGAGTAGTTCTTTGTTTACATCTTCACATTATAATGTGGGAACGATATTATATATAGGGTTGAAGTTTAAATGGAGGAAAAGTATTTTGCACCAACTAACTAGAAATAAGTTACATGCTGACAATAGCGCCATTACTCACTTCATTGATTGTTGTTGGTTTCATATCGCTAGAGCTACAACAACACCAAAGCAGTTATTATAATTTCAGCTTGTTTAATCGGTAAACGCTGTGCTCATACATAAAAGCAATGTCAACTTTAAATATAGTTAAATTTAAGTCAGTGTGTAATAACAGGTTTTTCTATAACTGAAAAAACTGCAATGAAATTTATAACCCGACCATGAAGACCATGAATACCGCCTCGTTATTATTGAAAAGAGCCGAGCTGTTTTATGTTCAAATAAACAATAAACTTTTGAAAAAATCATTTTATTTCTAGTAGTACCGCTCTAGGTTTGCTTTGCAAAACTTGAATTTTACGATCTTCCACAGTAGGTGACTACCACACATGAACACATGGAAGCTGAGAGCCAATACATATAATGTATATGGACTCTCGTAACGAATCCTCCTGTATATAATGAAAGTACAGGGTGATTTTAAGATTTTAATCAAGTAACACTAACTTTTCAAAACTTAGTATCTGAATTCCATTATTAATTAATAATTTATGTTGTTGTTATAGTTATGTTGTAACAATAATTTGTTTTCTAGGTACTACTATTAGAAAAAAATGTTAGATGTTATAGTCAGTGGCGTATTTAGGAATTTTTTCAGGAGGGGGACTACTACTAAATTTTCAGGTTTTTATGAAAAAACCACTGTTTCGGTTTCGCTTAACTACTGTAACTCTACATAAATGACCTAGACTATTAATTAATTTCGGGAGGGGGGTCCAGCGCAAATACGCCACTTTAATAAATTTATGCACAGTCAGGGAATTTTTAATTTAAAATTATGGAGAAAACAAGTTAACCTATAAAAATATACAAGTATAGCTCATACACACGCAGTAGAGCTCAAAAGAAATTAATTATAACAAATCACCTAAAATAAAAGAAAATATAAAAAAGACAATTAATTAAATTCCCCGATAACTCATTAATTCACATTGTTGCTATACTAGGAGGTTGCATAGTAGGTGGGAACGCTTTTTCTCATTTAAACCGTTAATTTAATCCCAACAGACAAACACCCCCATAATTATTATCTCTTCTCCTTCCTATGGGTTACTAAAGTTAATAATTAAAAAATGTTTGGCATTTTTTCACCCTTCCTTAATTTATATATATATGTAGGTCTAAAAATAAACAATTTTAAAATTCTACCACTCCCACACATACATTTATACACAGAAGAAGTTTACCAAAAATAAAAGTACCACTACCGTGTTAAACCGGACTTTTTAACACTTAACCATATTACGGAGATTGCCCAAATAAACGTCTTGCGTAAAAATGGGGAGCAAATAGGCTTTCAACTGGAATATTTGACTGTATCACTAGTAAGAATTTTTATTTTCACGAAATGCGTGATAAAACGCGAGTATAAGGCTTTCGAAATAACTGTCAAAAATTTTCATTACCCACTTGTCAAGTTCCCTTCTTGGCTTATTATTACTACAACAGCTTTTGAGATTTATCTACATAGTGACGGATGCTTGGAGTGCGTTAATATATATATGGAGGAGTTAATGAATTTTGTAGATTCTTATCTTAAGAAGAAGATTATTTATCTTGAATGTTACTTCAACAAGCTAGGTCTCGTTTCTGATTGATATAATACAACCCTCAGAAAAAGGGACGTAAGTGACCATTCATTATCATTTTACAAATGTATCAAAATACAGTGGAATACAAACTCAACAGCAACATTCTCTCATAAGTTTTAAGTTTAGAAATTCAACAAAGTCCTCCAATTTCATTAATTTTGCAGATCCCAAAATAGCCCAGAAAATAACTGAAGAGGTTGCGGGAAGAATGATTCAATGATCTAATCCATTTTAATCAAAAATTAGAGTCACTGCATCTAGTCACCTAGGCCGTGCTAGTCGATCAGAGTGCCGCAAAACGGTGTCATATTGGGGCAAAAGAAGCACGAAATTGTTCATTTTTGTATCTGTATTGCATTTAATCAAATCCACTTTTACTTTAAACGGTTTTTCTTATTCTGAAAGATCAAACCTCTAATATGTCAAATACGTAAAACGTGGTTTTAATTTGTCCGTTATTAAAAATCATCTTTCTCTGCCCCAATATGGGGGCGTTTTGCGGTACTGTGTTCGACCAGCGCGCCCTAGGTGACTAGATGTAGTAACTCTATCAAAAATGAGATTTTACTGTCATATTGAAATTTAAGTGCGTACCTTTTACATAAAGAAGTATTATTGATGTTCAAATTTTTTTCTTCTTAGTTGTTACCAACATGAAAACAAAAAAACATAATAGTACATGTAACCTAAAGAATAAGTTAATTGATCTAAGAAATTTCTGCAGAAACTAATTGAACATACAACACGGCGAATCAATCAATCACGAGACCAGAGAAAAATAGTTCTGGTCCTATATGACTACATCGATTTGAGCCATCTGGTAGTTAACATTTGATGTTAATATCATCAACATAGGGCAATTAATGGTCACACCTCCTGCCCCGGTTTTTATAAATGAGTTTTTATAATACTAATATCGCGCGTTCTATAAACATACATAATTTATTACTTGTCTGAAGTTCCACGAAGAAAAAGAATTCTGGCCTTTGGTGAGGGCTGACTTTCTCTGGAGGCCAGCCTTCAAAAAAGTTGTAGGATAGAGTCAAGCGAACTTGGGTGCCAAATCTATCGAACGATAATAATTTACCTCTCTCTGACCTACTATAGATGCTATAGGCTAAGGCCTATAGCATCTATAGACCTAAGAATATAGAATCTATAGAAAATCAAATATATTTCAATTTGCTATCGGCAAAATGGAAACAAATTATCCAAGAGGTGAAATCAAAACATTTGATGAGGCGTGTAAATCGCCTCATCAGAAATAAAAAAAATGTACAAAAAATGCTGGGAAAAGAAGGACTACAGTGCAATTCTACTGCATATTTAAGAGCCCAAAGCACAAGGGGCTCACCGACAGATCCACCGCTATCTTGCCATGCCTTTAGCCTCAATAGTAGGCTTGCAGTTCTTCTTCAGGACTGGAGTGGTTCTTCTTCCTTTTAAGGTCAAATGTAGCAAAACGCGGATCGGAAAAATGACACCGACAAAATTTTTGATAGATAGACAAGATTTTTCCTATGATTGCTAAAAACAGCATTTTCCCGAAACTAGTGCAACAGTACTTTCCTAAGCGATTTTGAGACGTTTGGCTTAAATTACATGTTATTGAGAAAACGTTTTTAGCAGTAATGGATAATTAGTTATTTACCTCATTTTTGCATCTGATGATTCAATTTCAGTCTAGATCCCTATTTTCAGTAGTAATACTACACGTAAAATCATGTCTATCGCAAAAAAAGAAGAAATGAAAAATATCTTAAAAACAAAAGGTAGACTTCGTATTTTACGGGTTCAGGATTTTTCGTTTTATGACTTTCGGTGCAATGGACTTTTGGTGCAACGACGTTTGATTCAATAGAACTTTCGGTCTAATGAACCTTTGGTCCAATAGGACTTTTTACCCAATAGAACGTAATTAAACTAAAACAACAGACCATATTGGCAATTTAAAAAAGAGCCTGTGTTATAATTGTCCACTGGTCATCTGTTGGACGGCAGTTGAGGTTTAGGCACCGTAGAGTGCAGTCGCATCTTTCAGTTATCAGTTTAACTAGTACTTTTTGTTTGTTAAAGCTCTCTTAGTGAAATTCTGACGATAATTATTAGTTTTATATAAAAGCTATTGATCAATGTTCTATTCAATAAAAAGATTCATTAGACAAGATCTCGTTGGGCGAAGCGTTTGTTGTGACAGAAGTTTCGTTCAACGAAACCTCATTGGTTCAAAAGTTTATTAGACAAAACGACTGAAAATCTTTTAAAAATATTTTGATTTGCTACTCAATTAAAAAAGTGATTGTAGATTAAAAGTCGTATTAAGCAAAAAAAGTTTCACTACATGAAATCCCGTTAGACCAAAATCTGTCGAATCAAAAGTCCCGTTAAAAAAACGTCACTGGTCTAAAAGTTCATAAGACAAAAAGTCATTGAGCCAAAAGTTGAGGACCAATAGTCATAAAAATTTAAAAAAAACACAATTCGTTAGTCATTTAGAATATGGACCAAAAGTCCAGTTGAACTAAACGTCATTAGTCTAAAAGTTCATTAGACAAAAAGTCATCGAACTAAAAATCGAGAACCAAGCCGTAAAAATTAAAAAAAAAGAGGATGACCGTTATAATAATTATAACGACTACTACCAATAACCTTAAAACCAGGCCCCAGAAGCTACGAAGCTTGTGCGGGAGATAGGGAAGTTAGGGGAGATTATTATTATTATGCAGGTGCATCGTGCGGCTGCAGTCGACTACAGATATTATAGCAGCATTGAAAAAATGATTGTAGACCAAAAGTCCCGTTGAAAAAACGTCATTGGTTCAAGAATCCATTGGACCAAAAGTCGAGAATCGAAATTTGGCAAATCTATTTGTGTAAAAAGATTAACTAGAAAGTCACTGAAACAAAATCGTCTGGAGTAGTCTACATAATAATTATTCTAAGTGGAATACTGACAAACTTTGTTAAGAAGCCATCTGTTATTATTATGGGATTCTTCGGTAGGTAGTACAAACGAAGATATATTTAACCATCTGGTCCAACGACAGATAGATGGGTTACCAAATATCATACTTTGGGAAAACATGTCCTCCAATTTATCATTCTGTCCTCGGTTCTATTTCCTGTGAAGAAAAATTAGAGTTTCCCTACTTTAAGATTTTTGTTTAGACTGTATGATCTATAATGAAATTTTATTCACTTGCGAAAAGAAAACTTACGCTACGTTTGTGCAATGTGTCCTAGAACATAGGTGACTGGAATTTCAATTTTTATTCGGTATAGGGCCTTGGGTACGAATTATGTTTTTAAATAATTTGGATACCAGAAGAAGAATTTATAATAAAGTATTATTATTTAGAAAAATACAAATTTGCCAAAATCATAAATCGACAAATAATTTTATAATTGGCAAGATGTTTTGTTAGAAGTAGTAACAGTTGACTGTGTTGTGATAACAAATTTGTCATCCCTCCTATAACCTACTTTTGGTAAAAGTTTTGGCCAGAAATTTCCTATACTCATAGATAAATCCAGGAAAGCGCCAGATAGCGTTCAACTTTCTAGAAATAGTTATTAAACGAACTCTATATCGAAATTTGATTGAATTAATGTGTCTTGTTTACCTTTAACAATACAGTTATCTTCAACTGACTTCACTTCTATGGAATATCTTGTATGTACTCTCTTTCAACGAACATTTTTCGCCCACTTCAGTAATTTATTCTGATTTACCATAATGAGGTTCTTTGATGAAATTAGAGAATGGAATTAAACTAGCTGTTTGGAGAATAAATCAGGGATAGGGTGTGTTATGTGTTGTCGTATAAAGACTTCCTTTGCATATTGAAACCTGTCAAGTTTTATAACTTATGATTGAATAGAAAAACATAAGACATTTGAAATTTATCAATTGATCAACTTTTGTCTAAGATTGTTATTCATTCCCATTTATGTTTCCATACATGGTTTATCGAGATGATCAAACTTGTCATTGTTTAATAGCAATACCTACAGTATACATTACCTACATCATCGTTGACTTTAAATTATCCGCAGCAGAGATTCAAGTCCTTTTTATATTAAAACATAAAAGTTTTAAAGTTGAAGCTTAAGTGTGTAAAATATTGTGCGTGACCCTCCTTTTAAAGAAATTTATGTCGTCAAGGCTGTTATGTCTCCTTAAAATTTTCTGACAAAATCCAGAATTTAAGTAGACGTGCACATTATGTAAAGGAGACTGCGAGATGTAAAATGTGTGTGTGTGTGTGGTCCCTGGATGTCATACAGATAGGATATTTTTCATTTTGACGTTGTCATAACCTGAGGAGCCCAAGGTTGTTGTTTGGGTATGCAAACGTATGTAGCTGAGGACTTGAGGTTATCACTGGTGGCTTAATTACAACTGTCAAAAGTGATTGTAACAAAGAAAATGTTAAATTTGACCGAACTTTTTGTAATATAAAAGAGAAACGAATGAAGTAAGCACTTACTTATTAGAGATAATTTTTATAAGGTTTGAAACTGGAATTAATGCAATTAATTTTAAGTATCTCTTTTACTCTTTGATGGGTTTTTAATTATGCTTTCATTTCTGCATTTTGCAATTCGCGTTTCGACAGAGCAATTTTTGGGTTTTTATATTATTTTTATTTGGTAATACTTTTTTGGTAATAATTTTTTGCCATCGTTGCGTAAGCCTCAACAAGATTATAATTCCTTCCAAACTACCAAAATCCAGCGTGAAAACTTTGCCAAATACTATTTGTTCTATAAAATAAAAAAAAATTGAAAAAGTTGAAAATTAATATTAGTTGGACAAGTTTTCACCCCGGATTACTTAAAGTATCCAAGAATTTTGATAGGTTATTGCCGGTAAAATATTATCGTTTACAAAATTGCCCGGCGGTCGATTACCTTTCTCGCTAGTTTAGCCTACATCGATCGAAACCAATTTAAATTTTTCTCCAAGTTCTTTTTTTCTAGCACCTTAGTGAAAGTTTATGGTTAGTTATATACGCGTACCTTTTACAAACCGCCTTCTATTGGTTTTTCTAAAAAGTCAAACTCACTTTCAATCAGGGGTTTTGACCGACCGATAGTTTCTCTTTAATTTTAATAAAATATCAATTCATCTAAATCACGCGACATTATGGGTTTATTTTACCGGAAGTATTTTTCTCTCCCTCTTGTTTGTTTTTTTTATTTTTTCAAGCGTATCATATGGATATTTGCATATATTTCCTGTAGTATGTATGTATATATATATATTAAAAAAAACTGTTGCTGTTATTATTTATACAACAGTACAGCACTGATATGGAAACAAGCCGTGCGAAAATTTTTATATGTATCACGGAAGTTTCTAATTTCGGTTTAACTTTAATCTTTTAAACAAAGTTCAGGAATTTGTTACGAGGTTATGAATTATGCCAGGTGCAGTTAATCTACTGGCATTGTATTTGCGGATTTATATAGCTTAATGCCACAGCCCCCTTATCGGTAAGGAATTGAGACACTCTCAATTCACTTACTTATGTGAATGCTGCCATTAATGGGAGCGAGGTTATCATGCAGCCTCTACAAGCTCTCCGGGATAGTGTCGGAGCTATCTACTTGCTCACCCGTCGAGGTCCAGCAGCTTTCCTGGAGAGTCTCCGTGCACCTTGTCCAGCATGCCGACTTCACACTACCACACCAACGCTAATTAAGGGCCTTCGACAGCAATTCGTTAGCTTCTACTGAAACCCAGGAAGGTTGACCAGGAGATACCACGCCGATGCGAGATTGTCTCTTACATGAGAGGCCATTATACTACCAGTCAAGATACAAAATTTTAAAGCAGTTTGTTGACAAGACTTATTAAAAGGCAAAAAGGTTTCAAAATTTGTTCTTTGATCATCGGGCATCAAACATTGGGGGCAATGATAGACCGCCTCCACGTGGTGTCTCCCGGGCAACGTCTCTGACGGCTAAAGGCCTATCGCACAGAGCTGCCAAACTGTCCGAAACCATTCGGATCTCCTGGCAATACACATACACACACACACACACACACACACACAGTTTACGTCATGACTATGTCAACGACGACAAACGGCACTTTTCAGAGCCATCAGACAAGGGTTCTGGGATCTACCCTACGAATCTGTCAAATAAATGTCGAAGGCATTAGCAGAGTTAAAAGCGAATACTTAAGCAGACTCCTTACTGATAATAATATTGACATCGCTTTAGTACAAGAAACACACACCTCTGACGAAGCACAATTACGCACAAGAGGAACGCTCCATGGTTATAGATTTGTAGGAGCCACATACCATCATGCCTACGGAATAGCAACATATGCTAGGAATAAACTAAATGATGTCCACCTTGTGTCCAATACTAATGACGCTGAAATACACACAGTAATAATTGCTGTCAATAAGACTAAAATAATAAATATACAAACCTCCATTAATCCAATGGCCAGCTTACGTTATACCAACAATTACCCACCCAGCGCTCTATGCTGGCGATTTCAATAGCCACCACGTTCAGTGGAGATACAACAAAAACGATGATAACGGTCTCAGACTAGTTCAACGACGTAGCAAACGACATGTTTCTCGTGTTTAACGCAAAAGATAAGCACACCTTTAAGTCTGAAAGATGGAATACTGAAACTAACCCCGATCTAAGTTATGTCACTACTGATGATAACGTAAACCATCTACCAACAACCCGCTATGTACTGAACAAGTTTCCACATAGTCAACACCGCCCTGTACTTCTTGAAATAGGAGTACAAATCCCACTTGTTAATTCTACTCCACTGCCTCGCTGGAACTTCAGCAAAGCAAAGTGGGAGGAATTTCAATCTGAATTGGATGCAAGCATAAGATGGATCCCTCCTCGTGCTGATAATTACCACAGATTTCAAAAACTGGTATCTGAAACAGCGAAAAGACACATTCCTAGAGGACTGAGAAAAGAGTACATTCCGGGCTGGAACGAAACTAGCGATAAACTGTACAAAAGCTTTCTAGAGAACGATAGAAGTGAAATAGCAGATGAATTACTGCAAAGCCTCAACGAAAAGAGAAGAGTCGCCTCAACGAAAGGAGAAGAGTCAAATGGGTCGACAATGTCCAGAACATGGACTTTAAACGCTCTAGCCGAAAAGCATGGAACTTACTTAAAAAAACTGGGAGGCAGTGCACATGTACCTTCAAATAAGACAGAGATAACACCCAACCAGATTGCTAACCAGATAGTGAAGACATCTCGATCAATTGCAAATAAAACTCACTCTAGAAAGATCCGAAAAGAATTGACTGAGCTTAAAAGACGGAGCACTAAAGACAATAATATATCAAGACCATTCTCAGTAGATGAAGTCACTGAGGCACTGACATTAGTGAAGATAGGAAAAGCTCCTGGAACTGACGAGATACACTCAGAATTTCTTAAACATACAGGAAAACGCACCAGAAAGTGGCTAGCTGAGTTCTACTCAGATATTCTGCAAAGAAACCAACTTCCCCGGGAGTTCAAAAGATCTAAGGTTATTGCAGTTTTAAAACCTGGAAAACCACCTGACCGCCCCGAAAGCTACAGACCCATAGCACCATTAAGCGCCTCCTACAAACTTCTTGAACGACTAATCCACAACAGAATTAGTGATTGCATTCTGGAGCAAGTTCCAATATCACAAGCTGGCTTTAGACCCAACCGAAGCTGCACCGATCAAGTGCTAGCTCTAGCCACCCATATCGAAGCTGGGTTCGAAAAAAGACTTAAAACTGGAGCAGTCTTTATAGATTTAACAGCCGCATACGACACAGTTTGGTGGGATGGAGTAATGTACAAGCTACTAAGGACTATAAAGTGCACACAAATGACATCACTTATTAATAACATGCTGACAAACAGAACATTTCATGTGGTACTAGCCAATAAGAAAAGCAACACCAGAATGCTAAATAATGGTCTCCCTCAGGGGTCTGTTTTAGCTCCACTTCTCTTCAATCTGTATATTGCAGTTACGTGGTGGAATTACGAAGTGCTCAACCTGGTACTGAAGTCTGCTATTAATAAGCAAAATGTCCGTTTCTGGACACAGGAGAATTCAAGAAAGCTTCATAAGTGGCCTTTACATTCGTCTAAAACTAAAGGAATGTGGAGTGCCAAGATTTAAGAATAATCCGTCCACACTTCTCCGAAGAAAATAAGTCACTAAATCACCATTAATTCAATCAATGCGGTTGGTAAAGTTTTCCAAAATATTTTCATACCACAAGTTCAAGGTATGAAGTTTGGATTTCAACAGGATGGTGCAACATGTCACAGAACAAAAAACAATATAGCGATTTTGCTAGTCAACAGAACCACAAATCGACCCCCTAGGTCTCATGACCTGACTGCCCTAATATGTATTTTCTTTGGGACTACTTGAAGTATTACTGTGACAAGCTTCGGAATTTACAGAAGATCTTAAATGGAACATTACAACTGAAAATCACGCAATCGCCGTATATGTTTAGATCAGCCATGGGCAATTTTGTTAGTCGGTTAAGTGTGCGTTGAGAGCAGAAAGGTATTTACGGCACTCCATTGGTAGCAAAATTAATTTCCAAAGCTTCTAGTTTAGGAAGATTCAATATATTTCTGTGTTCTTAAAATCTGTAAATTCTTATAGCAAAATCAAAGTCTGAAATTATTTCACCTCTGTCGGGAGTTTCGAGCCACCTGTCACCACAGTAGAACGTCGAGTGTATGATCAAGTTTCGAGTGAAGCATGCTGTCCGAATTGTATGCAGTATGCGATTTCATTCCAGCATCATATGCTTTGTCCCAAGTAAGAGCTGCTTGTAAACGAGTGTTTGAGTTTCAGGTCTTGTAACGGGTATGCTCCCTAATATAGGTGGCTACCTAGGATACGACCCCTTTTCGACCAAGAACTTTCGCTTCAATGTACTTTTGGTCCAATGAGTTTTGGTTCAGCGGGACTTTTAGTTCTATGAACGTTTGGTCTAGTGACGTTTTTCGAGCAATTTCTAATAAAACTGAAACAGAATAATTGGATGAACTTAAACGACGGTCCCTACTAATAACTTAAAAGGCAGCTTCTAGTGTCTCCCGCTGCACCAAGAGTGTCATTACATATAAAGTTTATTAGACAAAAAGTTTCGTTGAACAAATAATCTATCTCCTTGCACCGAACGTCGTTGGACTAAAAGTGCATTAAATAAATTGTTATTAGGCCAAGAATCTTCAATTCTAAGCTTATTTGGTTTAAACGCGAGTCCCAAATAAATTACTACGACCAAAATTGTTATCAACGATAATTACACTATTAAAGCTGCTACAATATTGATAATTATTATCGAACTGGTATATTTCTGATTTTAAAATTCGGGATTTTAAGAATACATTTGATGCATTTGAGTAATTTCATTTTTTGTTACCGCCGTTTAGGGTTTAAAAGAATAAGAGCATAATGAATATAACTGCATATCTCTATTAAGTTTAGCAGAAGCAGAAATATATAATACAAAGACAAATAATTCATTACAGTTAAATAATTCACTACCATTCTCAGAAGCCGTCAGAGTCGTCTGTAGAATCGAACCAGGTTACCTCAAAAATCATTGGCTTTTATGTAAGTCAATCATATTAATTGTATGGGATTATTACTAAATTTAGTTCTAATCTGATAAGTAGTTTTCAGTTCTAACCTTGAAACCTGAATCTTTAAGTTAATGCAACAGTACTTTGTAATGCTATTATTGCTATTTCTTGGAGAGATCCGAGACATTAATGCGAGGAAATTAACTAGCAATATTATGCTTTTAGTATAAAATTCTATTTCTGAATTCCGTTAAGATATGCGGTGATGTTTTTATTTATGCTTTTAGTAAATTTAAGCTATAAGTCCATGTTTATGACTGCTTACACAGATCTCTGAGTTCCATTTAATTGACAATATATTTTCTCTGATAAGACTTCCACATTCAGGTAGCTGCTGGAATTGTAAACCAGTCAGTCAAGTGAGTCAGGCAAAAGTCCTACAAAATTTGCCCACCTAAAAAATGATTCAAGCCGCTTTTCCGCAAATGGGGGGAGGCAAGTAAAAGAGACAGAGGAGTAGAGTAGAAACAGGTAAGGTATTTGGAAATGATCTTTAGAATCCCAAATCATAGGTTTTGATCGGGATGAAAAGAAGGGGGGATTCTTTTCCCTGGGCGAACGAAGAAACCTCTACAACTCAACACATTTTCATCAGTCACTATCTTCAGACTACAAAAATAAACCAAAAATATTAATGAAACTATCGCTATATTGAATTAGATAGTGTTATGTAAGCAGGTCAGAGGATGTTTCTTCAATTGCAGTAAATGACAATTACTGTACAGGCGCTGCATCGAAAAATGGAAGAGTATATGAAATTATAGGAGGCGGCCAAAATAAGACAGTTAAAATACGGGATGATGCATGCGTAAGATGGGTGATTGTAAAAACTCCACATGCCCAAAGCACGATGATTGACTAATGTAAGGTTATAATCCTTCTGGTAAGTTACTGTTTAACTAAAGATAACGAAAAACCGTTTTTCAAATTTTAATTTGTTTATAAAACATTGTTTTAGAATCTTATTAACAGTTTATACACTTTTCACGTCCAGGTGTTAAACTTTACACTTTGAAATTAATAGGATATCGTCTGGTTTATTTTCGTCTCGGATATTTTAGTTTCTCCCCTTTGTGTTTTTACGTGCGATCAGTGTTGTTTTTACCTTGTTTTAAGGCCTTTTACCGTTTTAGATATTTTAAGGTTAATTTTAAACACACTTTCATGTAGAATTATTACAAGAATCTTGTATTTATAAGTATACGGTCATAAATTACTACTTTTTGGCTAGCAATCCTGACAAACATTTCCGTTTCCTAGAGCCACTTCATTCAGAAAAAAATAGATGATATCTTTGAATCAGCGCAGCGTCCGTCCGGCCACACACTCTATATGAAAGATCAACATAAATAAATTTCATTCATAAATAAGAATAAATCCGACCCCTCTAATAAATAGCATGACTTCATAAAAGAGATATAGAAGATGTGAAATCTCTAAATAAAACTCGAACATTTCCGGCTGGCTCACTTTTCACGTATGAGAGTACACACTAATCTTAGCCTCATCTCTCCAAAAATTGGTACATCTTTAAAAATGCCTAAATCGTTTGGGTTTGAATTTTACTTGCCACGATGATAAATGAAGATTGGGAGCCGATAAATTTTGTTTATTTGGCGGAAAATTGCGTCATTAGTTGATTCTTTGCCAAGGGGAATTTTAATTGCAGAATTATATTTAAGTGGGTGATGTTAACGAACTCTTATTACTATACTATTACGCTTTGGTATTTTCAAGTTTTTGGCCTCTGTATTGTTATATAATAATTATTTGAAATCGGAAACGGAAATTGAACTTGGGCAATAGTTTTTCCTTTTGGAGTAATTGTCGTTTATGTTTATGCCGACAGAATTATTTGCAGTTGTATACCGGACGTATTTATGCGATTGTTATAAATTGTGAACGGTAGCAGTTATTAATATATGATTACCAAATCGGATAAAAACAAGAGCGTTGATTACTCCAGAATTAAAAAATCTACTATATCCATCATGATTGTTATAGAGCTTCAGTCGCCACTTCAGACAGCCAGTGTTTAGACATTTTCAGAAATCACTATCACTACGATATACAAGCCTGTACAGTATAATAAAAATACAAAATTATTTGTTAACACAAAAGCTAAGAAATGTGTGCTTTTTTTAACTGAACGATATGGCCTGGACTCGTCTTCGCAGTCATAATAATTATGACTTTTTATCTGTAATAATTACAGATAAAAGTACCATATCTCGTGAAACAGATATTCTTTTTAAAATAAATGCTGAAATGCAATTTTAGTTTTGAAGGTAATTTGCACATGGCGATATTTAGATTTAAAAGTATTTTTACTAATGAAGTTGTTACAATTTTCCTTTAAAGACTTTTCCCCAGTTCAATTTCACTTAATGTTTAACCTAAAATTCTTCTTTCTTAAAAGGCTTTTCTCCAGTGTGTTTATCATATTTTTGTTATTCCAAATATGGTAATGTTTAAGGGCATACCCTTTTATTAGCTTTTCCTTATTTGGTAATATTTCTGTTCAGGCTACCTCATTGGTGAATTCAGCTTTATCTCGGTTTTCTTGAACTTTTTGATAAGATAATCACTTTTATCCTTTTAAAAGGTGAGTTGTAATTTCCTAAAACTGGAATGAAAGTTTTAGGAAATTTTTGATAGTTTTTCTCTTTATGAGTTTAATGTGGAATTTCGTGCAATTCAATTCCTGGTGATCAGTTTTTCACAGTGGTGATTGTTTATATCACAGAAATCCAACTTGTTGGTCTTTTAAGCTCTACTGCAAGGTACACCTTTTCATTACTCTAACTTTATGGTTATCTCTAACAGTTCCTTGTTTTGTATGAATACCTTTCAATACAAATATAACAAGAGGTAATAATCCACCCGTGTCTATCGTTTAAAGCCGATGAAAACATCTTTTCCGGGAGGCCTGTGGTTATGTTGATAGACAGTTAATTTACACAGAATTTATTTGTAGGCTTTTTTTTCGGCTGCTTTTCTCCTCCGGCCGCTACCTTTACCTCCTTCTTCAAGATCTCCCTGGTTATAGCAGAGTTCTACCTATAATCAAAGTATTTACCAGCTACCTACAAGGGTAAAAAGAAGACAAACCAACACCAACACAAAACTTAACACCTAACAAGATAAACAGCTTCTTCCTTCTTAACTTTTAGGTTATGTAACAACTTCATAAATTCAGTTTTAACAAATTATATTAAAGGCGCAGTTGCCACTTGTACCGTATTACTTTTCTGCAGAAAGCGTAAGTCTGATTCAGATATCCAATTTAGCTATGATATGTAATTAAATTATTGTTATTTTGATTATGTGAATTTATAGAATGTAGAATTGTTTAAGATTTCTGATTTATATAATATTTTTTTATTATTATTAGGGGATTGATTATTTACAAATAATTTTGTGTTCTGTATAAACATTGCATTTGGTGTGTGGTGCGAACCACACAATTTCTTTTTTATGTTTTAAAATAAATAACCTTCTGTTTCTTTTGTATCTGTGTCTTTCAAGCGTCTTACAAACGCTTGTGCCGAGTTCAAACGGCGTCTGCTATCTTAGAGCAGACGTTTGCCGGACCCAAAGATTCAGTCAGATTAAGGTTAGTGTTTTGCGTAATAAATTTTAATATAGCTGCGACTTCTTTTAACACCGTGGGCTAGCCAGTCAGGAAGTTCCCGTTATAAAGTCACGGTCAACTGTTTACTTCGCCTCGCCATACTTTCTTTACTTAATACACATTTCTCATTACTTATGGTAACGCCTGGTCATATAAAGGGTATATAAAAGCATCGAAAGTATTCGATGGGTTCGGTTCGCAGATTTTTTAGCGTTTTATAATATCACTGCAAGTTCTAGGCATACAAGGAAGTGATATAAATATTACTATTGCCACTTTATAAAACTTGTGGTAACCGTTACCATTATATTAAGAAATGATACTAATGGGTTTCGGTTTCTATATTTTTATTAGCATGGATCTCTAGATAAGCCTAAGTTTCTGTGTTAATTATCATCGAAATGTAGGCATATATAGATCCATGCCAATAAAAAATAGACCGAAATTCATTAGTATTATTTCTTAATTAAGTTACTATCATCGTGATAAAACTGAACACAATAGCATAATATGTATTAACAAGGTTTTCTATCTCAAGCCTTTCTTCGTGAAACTTCATATTTATTGATTATTTTATTTATATTTTATTCCACATATTAACAAATTTGATGATTGGTCTATTAGACCAGTTTGAATAACAAGCGCATATGCGCAAAAAAATATATATTAACAAATTTATACTATAAGGTTTGACATTCTCATTATCAAACAAAAATTTGTGGAGTTATATAACGGTGTTGTTAATTCTTTTTATAAGTGCTATAATAGCTGCAATATATGTTTTTTATTCATAAGCTTATTTGTTGAACGTTGTAATTTAAATATGGATAGTGTCTTATTAAAAACCTGGAAAACGTTATATGCAACAGTACATTTCAACGGAAAGCTTCAAAAGATTTCTCCCTTTGTCTTTTTTACAGGGTGCAATAATACCGTACCTTCGTTTTCCTACACCGAAAGCACAATTGTTAAAGAGCTTAAGCCACGGTTCTTTCGTTTGTACAATTTTAAATGACATTATCAAAAGACCGCACAAAAGATGAAAGACTTTGAGGTTAGGTCACCTTTCTGTCCATCACATGTTTTATAATGTGGTAGACTTTTACTATAACATTTATTTAACATCTTACTGTTAACAAAATACATTGTAGAAAAAACGTGTCGCTATGTTCTCTTCATCCTTTCCAGATACAGTGTTTCACTTCACAGCTTGACATCCCTCTGTCTTTATTATTTATAGTTCAATCAATTCCAAATTTGTATTAGGTATACAGGGTGGAATGAGTTACTATACTTTAATTTTAAGGGGTGATAGAAGACAACAAAAGGAAAAAAAAAGTGTCATACAACTTTGTGCTAAGACGTACCAGTTTTTCAGAAAAAAAGTAATAAAGCTTTTGATGTCTTTTATCACCCGTATAACCCCTTAAAAGAGATTTATCTGTAATTAGATATCCAATTCATTTTAATCTAACAGCCTACTACGATCAAGAATAAATGCAAATAATTTTAAAAATCTAATAGAAGTTATTGTAAAAGTCATTTAAAGATATTATTTAAGACTTTTTAAAAATTTGGTTGTATGATTTTCAGGTGACCCAGAACAAATTTCGAACGACTTTTCGGATTAAACAAGGCCTACTGTTTCTTCAATTATTTGCATTTATCTTTGATCGTAGTAGGCTGGTGGTTTATAATAGATGGGCTTCAAATTACACACAAACCTTTCTTTAAGGTGTTCTGTACCTGATAAAAAGTTGGTATTGATTCGATTATAAATAATAAAGATATAGGGGTATCAAGCTGTAGAGTGAAACACACTGTATATTAATTTGTTCTTAATTTTTACCGGCCACACTCTACCTTGCCGACAATACCGACGAACTGACAGAGATTATAGCTTATCCTGCAATACCAACACTTTGAGTAACGTTATATCACTTAAAGCATCTTAAAGATATACAGTGTTACCTAAATTTATTCATGGGTGTTTTTTGCGGTTTCTAGTGTTTATAAAAGGATTTATTGGTTTCCGTCATGACAGTATATACAAAAATTACAGAAAGACATTATTTAAAATTGAATATTTACCCTATTCTAACAATGGTCATTACCTAACCTAACCTAACCTAATCTAATCTAATCCACTCTAACCTAACCTTAGTGTTGACTAGGCATCTGTTGAACCTCAGTTAAGATAAAAAAGTTTTGCTATTAATTAAAAAAAAAGATTATAGCCCAAAAGAATCATTGGACGAAAAGTTCTGTTAAACCAGAAGTACCATTGGACCTAAGGTCTATTGAAACCAAAAATCCCGTTGGACAAAAACTATTGTTGGACCAAATGTCAGTGGAACCAAACGTTCCGTTAGACCAAAGGTCATTGGACTAAAAGACCATTAGATAACCATTTAACGGGTCAAAAGATGGGGATCGATTTACCGACACATAAAAGAACACTAACTCTAGAAAATGGCCTCATGTCAATAGTCAATAAACATAAAAAATGTGGTGATAAGTATTTTCACAATAAATTGGAAACACTAACTTCACAGGAATGCTTAATTAGCCTATCGAACGAAAAATTGAATTTGGTCTAGATTGAATCTGTCTCGAGTAGGACAGGAATCTGAAATAAAGCTCATTCAGTTTCTACTGAATGAGATTCTGTAAAGTTTACTACCAGTTTGAAGAAAATGGCGAAAAAATATTATCGGTTCGTGTAGTAACACACGCATCTAGGTGAGCTTAAATTAAATTATTCTACAAAATCATTAAAGTGTAAACTTAGCAAATTCACCAAAAAGCAACCTTTGAATCAAACAAATTATTGTTTGTCAACCTTTAAAGCAACTCGTCATGCACATGAAACCAATCATTGTAAAAAAGGGTATAATTTTTGCATCTTGTGTTTTTTTATATTTCCGCCTTCTTGTAAACATTTATCGATTTCGAGCATAATAAAACAATCTCGAAATATTGTGGTAATTGTCATCATATCAATCTCATTTTCAAGGTTTATTATTGAATGGGAAACTGAACTCTCTTAGCTAATCCTATCATTCGATATGACTCATCCAAACACTCGACATAATACCTACTGCTATAAATTAATGGCCAAGTTTTTCCTTTAACCCCAGCCTGTCATATTGTAAACGGTAATGCTAAAACACGAAACTATGACTAATACTCGATGAATAAGATACGGGCGATGCTATTTTAATTATAGTAGAGGATTTTTTTTTACAAAATCGAGTATGATGTAGGTGGATGTGTAAGTGTACTATAATAACAAAAACAAGATCTATTAGTCGTCTGATGATACTTTTTAATTGGACTTCCGTATACAACAATTTGTTGTTTATGGTGGTGCAGAAGCACTGTGGGAATCCACAGAAAGGCTATCCTTGCGTCTGAATTGTTTAACAGAAGGAATGTTTATTATATGACGAGTATTATTGGCTTTTGTATGTTTATTTATTTTCAGATTCTCAGCACTTATTGTTGGGTTGGAAGGTATGGAATTCTGCAATGAAATAGGTTTTACAGTTAGGTGAATAAATTAAGACAAGATTAGAGATAATTAAATTAGAAACTAAAGAAACAAATGTTTTGCCTTTCAAATTCATGATAGACAAACCTTAACCTTGCTTTTGGTACAAATTTGTTAGATCATTGGGTTTTTTGATCAATGAAAGATTTCGGCCTATTAAGTCATCTACAGTAAAATCTCGCAATAGCGGACATCTAAAGAATTACCGATGACTAAGTATCAAGATTTATTTACATTGATTAAGATAAATTAAAAGGCAAACCCGAAAATAAACTGGATTTTCTCTGTACTAGAATAAATCTGTTTATTGTATAAGAAAGGAAAGATCACTTTACATTGTTTTTACTGTATTTAACTTCTATGTAAAATGTCTACATTAATTTGTATCTATATCTTAATAAGATGTATTAATACGCACATACTTTCTCTTCCTAAACAACAAACAATAATCTAATTATGTCTATCCGTTTTTCAACTACTATTATGCGAACATTCAATTTAATTGCAACATCCTCCACTACTCAATTTGTCCAATTAATTAATCTTACGATTTCTCAACCGATTAACTATTAAGCCGAATCCTAAAAAACAATCGATTTTCTAATAATATTTATAATTAGAATAAAAAATCATAATGAAAGTAGTCGCAGTTATTTCATCCTTGGCATTTACTCCCCACCACATCACGTCAGTTTAATTTTGCCTCTATTTATCCGTAACAACGGCGCGTAATCGGTGATGCAAATTGATGTCATTGTGGTAAGCCGCTAAAGTCAGCTGATTATGACATCTCATCTCGTTCGCCATAGAGAAAAATTTATTTATTTATTTATTTTTCGAAAAATTAAACCGAAACAAGATCCGGTTCACGACCTTTTAAAAGGTGTGCTCCAGCTCGTATTAATATATCGCGTTACATAGAAAGAAACTTGAACTGGTTGGAAATTCGAACATGAATTTCAAGGTGTGTAAACAGAAACTTTTGCCTATCTAATAATAATGGTTATAGATGCATGTAGTTTATCTATAATGCAAGACGAACGAGTTCTTTGTCCTCTTCCTCTTTTCACTCTATAAGTATAACCATTATTATTTATTTCCATTGTTTACGGTTTTGATTTTTTAATCTCCTCTAACGTATAATCAACCATGGGTGTTTTGGTATCACACTAAATAGAGAAGGATTTCGTCATATTGTTATTAATAAGAGAAAAAAAAGTATCATGCCGTTAAAAGAATGTTTAATTATCCATGAAAACTAGAACATGGACGTGTAATTGTTTCTGTCAAAATTAGCTCTTAATTATAAAGGTATGTGGCTTTTATATAATAATTCGATACATCATTCACCAGTCTTGGGTAAATCTAGAGCAGGTCTGTTTTGCATAATTTTCAATGTCTATGATTGGCTAAATTTGGGAAATGAGAGGATATTGATTCATAATGGCTTCCTCTAGGAAAATAAACCGTTATAATTATGACCCTTCAGGATGTGGTATGTATGGACAATGGCACATTTCTGATAAAATTCGCGCTGAATTGAAATGGGATCAGATGGGGTGGTTTGGGTTAGGTTAAAGATTAAATAGGAGATTAAAAAAGGGCTTTTTGGGGGTTCTGAAAACAGAAAAAAAAAATCGATTTGCACGCCCTCAGGAGCACCATAAGCCAATCTCAAGAAAGTGTTAATCTAAACAAACCCCGTTCCATCTCTCATTCCTCATTTGAAGACAATTCGTTGATATGCAATGAATAATGACAGAACTGTTTTTTTAAAGAAAAAATCCTATTCCAACCGGAATCCTATTTCAAGAAACTCTTCTAAGATACCCAGACTTAGCTTAATACAAACAGATCCCCACCCCCATCTTTTATTCCTCATTTGAAGACAAGTATTTGGTATGTAATGAATATAGTCATATTTCTCATCGAAATCTCGAGTATTCGTCAAGACAAGTGATAAAATCCAATACTAGCTTACTCGCATTTATTGAGTCGCTATCTATATTTTTAAGACGCAAGGTTCATTTTTTTCCACTTCGATTATGAGTTTTTCAAGACCAATTTGCATTATTCTGTAGTTCACAGCATGTTACCTTTTGGAAAGGTCGATTAAGCTGGCAGTGCAAAGTGAGCAAAATCCCATGGGACCCATTGGAGAATTAAGTGCTTCTTGAGTGCTATTTAACTACCCAACAAATAACTTGAGTGCTCGTCCATTTAAAAAACGGATGTTTTGTTAGCTTAAGTTTAAGCTAGCAAAGCATTATGCATGCACACGTGAGCTAAATCATTTCTACATACATAATAATTAAGTGCTTTTTGAGTGCTATTTAACTACCCAACCAAAAATTTAAGTGCTCGTCCATTAAAAAAAACCGGATGTGTTGCTAGCTTAAGTTTAAGTTAGCAAAGCATTAATCGTAAACGCATGTACATGTGAGCTAAATCATTTCTGCATACATAATAATTAAGTGCTTTTTGAGTGCTATTTAACTACACAACCCAAAATTTAAGTGCTCGTGCATTAAAAAAGCGGATGTTTTGCTAGCTTAAACTTAAAGCAAAACATCCGTTTTTTTAAATGGACGAGTACTTAAATTTTTGGTTGGGTAGTTAAATAGCACTCAAAAAGCACTTAATTTTCCAATGGGTCCCATGGGATTCTGCTCACTTTGCACTGCCAGCTTAATCGACCTCTTTTGGAACTACACACGGTTATCGAAGTACGCAGCTAAATATCATTCTCTTCTCCTGCCCGATGGGCTTCGAACTTCGTACATGGGTCTCGCCGTATGATTATGTTTGTCACCAACGATTAAGCTTCAACGACATTGTGATTGCCTGTTTGTGCGCAAGATCTTGATGCTCGATTAATTCTTGTTTTAATTACCACTGCATATTCCATCTTACTAATATAAGACAGTTGGAGGTTCATTCATATGTTTTTTATTGATTTAAACCTTATTATTTTTTACTGACTATTAGACCGTATATTTTTATGTACTCCCATCATTGCATCAATAAAAATTAAATTTTGGAAAAATGGGTTCAGAGAATGATGTTGAACCGCGAGTGTGTGCGACGCCCAAACATTTCAAGTTAATATATTTAAAACACAACGCTCACAAAAATGAGCTCCGTTTACGAGCTCTACAAGACCTAAATATTTATATATTTCTTACGTTTTTAAATTTTTAAAATTATAGATTTAAAATATTACGATACGGTCGAGAAAGCCTTATCCACTTGCAGATTTCTCAATTGTTTATATTTTTAAAAGTCATACATTTGAATACACTCAACACTGATTTACTACTACTACTACTTACAGCACTACTTACACAGTGGGTTACAAGTGGGTGACTAAGTAGGAAAGTGGGTAGGTAAGTCAGGGGTATTTGTTAAATAACGTTGTCGTTTTGTTTGGTTTCGTTTACCAAAATAATCATTCATGGAAACCCACAATCATTGTAATCACACAACGAATGAAAACTGTTAAAAGTCCTTAATTTTCTCACCAACATAAACCACTTTGGTAATTTTCTTTTGGAAACTCACCTGCAACAAAAGAAGAATAAATTAGTTTACCTTGCATACATAGAACAATTTTATTTAAATTACAGTACATTAAACTAATTGTTGGGAGTGAAAGTTCTAGATAAAGTTGCAATAGTTCTAGAGTTTTCAAATGGCTTTAAGACTTTTATCAGAAATCAAATAAGATCTATGGGCTAATTTGCTCGTAACCGACTACAGTAAGTGCAGGAAGATGACATCCAACCGACGTTACCTCTGTAACCATATCTTAGGTATCCGAGCCATAATCTCTTTAGTCATCTGTTATAGTTTCATGTTAACAGTAGTTGTTCTAGCACCTCTGTATAATTGCAATGTCGATTTTCTGGTGCATCATCGCAGATTGGCTTAATGATGGCTTTGACGGATTAAGATCTTGTTTTCTAATGAGATGTGTTTTTCTTCCTTTTAGCCAGTTTATTTCTTTTACTCTTAGATCAATTAGTTTTTTCTTTTTTAGAACATGTTGCTTTCAGTTTAGTTTACAATCAGGATACATCCGACACTGCGTTAAGCTTAATGACCACGCCCCCTTAACAACGCCCCCCAATTACGCGTCACTTACTTTTGTAAGAGCTACCTGAACAAACTGGTGGGAGCGAGGTTGCCTATCTACCCTCCAGACATTCAGGCACTAGGATAGTGCCTGAATTATCTTCTAGCAGTCTCCGAGGGATTCCCACCAGTCCATCCTTAGTCCAGTATACGGACTTACACTGTACGGTCGAGGCCAACCACAGTGTTGCTGGGACTTAAAAACTGGGTCTGCTTAGAATATCCCAGAATTTAGCCATCCCACTCTACCATAATTAAGGCTTGGTGAGTTCAGTCCGACACTATCTAAAAGTAGAGACCCATCATACTGTATATTTGCATCAACTCCCCTTATAAAGTGATCCCAGGGGCCGTCTTCCTGAGATCAGCCAGGTTACCTACTACACCAGGCTGAAGCACTTGGCGAAACGGTTTCTACTAAGACACTATTACCTGGGCCAATCTAGATTCATTTATTTCTATTCACCCTTTCTGTAACCATTGCCAGAGTTGACTCAAATGCTCCTGTATATATTCCAAGGCTACTACGTGATCTTAGCAGCTTGCAATACTAGCTGTATCGTCAGCAAACGTTCCCGTTTTTGTGTTGTTGGCAAATAAGATGTATGCAACATATACAATAATGGACCAAGAACATCCCCTTGTAATACTACTGACTCAGTTGGGAAGGTATTTGACTTCTCGTCAAGTTCTTTAGTTTAAAATTGTTTCTTACTTAGATGAGATGTCATTAGATTGAAATAAGTTGAAGAAAGAAACCATCTACGTTGAAAGTCTAGAAGAATGTCTAATGTCTGAGCTGAACAATATTTTTTATTTTCTCACGCTTAATTTATTACTGAGTAATTCGATGACTTCGTTGTATTGGTGATCTGGAATCCATCTTAAGGCGTCAGATCTTCATTAATTGTATGGAGTACTAGTTATTCAAGCAGCTTAGAGACAGTTAGTAACCAGCTTACAGGTGTGTTTGTCAGTGTCCTAGTTTTCATACGTTAAATTTATACGTGAGGAGCACTATCTCTTTTCTAGACAGTCTTTTTAACATTTTAACTGTTATTATGCCTGGTGCCTTCTTAAGATTTAGCATGTCGGTTTCTTCTCTTATCTCTTTTGGTGTTGTTGCTTTGAGAGGATTCAGTGTTTCTACAGGAATAGACAGGTTTTGCTCTACTTCTTGATCCAGTTCTTTGTGTAATGGCGTAAATACAGTGGTTAGATAGATGCTGTGCAAATATCTGATTTTTACTATGTAAATGTACTATGACTTTGTTTGTATTTGCCGCTTGTTCTTCAGGTTGTTTAAGTCGTACATTTAGAGTAGTGTTTTCATTTATTATATTGCGGAATTCTTCCCAGTTTGTCATTTAGTTATGTAGCAGTGGGCATTTTTTTCTACTGCACGTTTGCATTTTTTTTTCTGCAGAACTCTCTTAAAACCCAATTGAGAACTCTAGAACTATGAGAACTCTTATTATCAGATCTATATATCATAGTAAGAATAGTTTTAACATTTTTTTACATCCTGAGTTAATTAATGGTAGAGCATGGTAGGTCATCTTTGGTGGTACAAATTAATATGAGAGCAACTCTACAATTGTAGCTTTTCCTTATCACTGTAGTCTTGTAGCATGATTTGCAAATTGAAATGAACAGATAGACAATTCGATTGCAATAAATGAAAACAATAATAATAAAACAGAATTTCAAAATTGAAACAAAGTAGAGTAACTAATAACTCCATAAACAGTTTTCATTAAAAAAACAACTTTTGCAATCATTTGAATTTGCAATAATAAATGCAGTCAACATTTTATTTGTGTCAGTTTACAAAATGCCTCAATCCAAAATAAATTAAGTCTTTGTGTTTGTAAACAACGGCTAAACGTCAGTCGACAACAAGACATTACCGCAGGTACTGCAATCGTAAAATGGAATAACTGTCTGGAACGGTGACGGTGTAAACGTTTAGATTTGACAGAAGAATAGACAATAAAATGTATAGGTAATTAAAGGGAATAAATTTAAAAAAAGAAAAAAAAGAGTTGTACATGTACAATAAACAACGGGACTTTTAGTTATGGTTGTTATTGTGTTGGTTAGAAAGTTAACTGTCTACATCAGTATTATTAGTTCTATGATACCTTTACGTATGTAAATAGTTTGAGATTGTTAAGATAGATTGAGATTGTTTAGTTAACTTTTAATTAACGAAAGATACAGCGTGACCAACTTTATAAAAACTCTGGAATATATACCAGCTAACCCCAATGACAAACAACGTGAACCAATCATACGCTTCAATTTGAACAAGGAAGTTGACTATAGCACAATTTTGCTAAATTGCCATTTTCACTCACAGCCTCTAATGTCTGTATACGTATAGCCGAGATTGTGTGCATCTGATCAAAATATGTAAGTGTGAGATGATGTACTGATTAATTGTAATAAATAATTATTTTTTAAATTTACTGCATTTCCCCGTGTATGCAGCTGGTAGCTAGACGAGTCGTCTCCTCTGAGGCTTGACCCTAACACTTCACTCTCCTAGTATATAGCTAAGTATGACTTTTTTATAGGGATCATCTTATTAAACGATGGGATAATATTACTACATGTTAAAAAATATCTAACATAACAATTTAAACTTCCTCCCCACTCTTAAGCCGTATTTTGAGTTGAGTTGAGAATTTTTGTTTTGCCAACCTAATGGAGAAAACTATAATTAATCGCAATCGCTTCTGTGCAGATCTTTATTATACTTGTTTTGGTAAGGCTAACTTATTTGGCTTTATAGTCAAAGTTGTTCTAAAAGAACTTTCCAGATGAATATCTTCCTCTAAGTTTAAAAGTAAATCCTAAAGAAAACTTTTCGAAACATAAACATGTAACTTTAAAATTGATTACAAAGAAAAGATCGTCGCAGGTGAAATTTCCTTTATAAAATAAGCTTGGAAAATTCTAGTTTCATATTACCAAAGACTAATCTAAAAGGCTCTAAGTTTTCTAAAGTATACTATCACAATGAAAACGAGACTTTCGAAATTACAAAGAGATACATGAAAAATTCAAAAAGGTAAAAGAAGAATTACTACATGATTTTTTCGACTTTTTAAAACTATTTTCTTATTACATTATTCAGTCGATCGGCGCACAGACGTGACTTCCGAACCAAACACTTGATTACACTCAGTCGAAGATATCCGCTTCAAAGGTGGAACTTTCAAAAGAATTCCGTTCGTAAAGCACAACCAGCAATCGCTTTGGGTTCCCTTTTTGAAATCGCAACGGGCTTTTGATATTATAATTTTTCATTCATGTGCATGTTGGTACTCTTTTTTTTTGTTAAAGCATGTACAGCTTATCGGACACAGAAATCCGTTTTATATTGTAAAGTGGAGGTTTTCCGTTTAAATAAAGGCCTCCCTTGAGAGAACTTTATCAGTTCGTGCATGATATTATCTGATTTTTTTTCTAAAAAATGTATATGTTCCTTTTTGTGTAAACTAATTTAGTGTATTGCTTTTGGGAATATTATTAAATTTTGATTTTTTTTACATAACCACTAACCTCTGCTAACTTAATCAAACAGAACAAACACCTTTACGCCCCATTGCATCTGTATGTGTCCAACCTTTTGTCATTAATCAAAATTGCCACAGCTGCTAACACTTCAAAATCCATTAACCGTCTAACCTTCGTGGATAACTCGTGAGATTGCCAACTGGGAGCTGATAGTACAATAGAAAGCCGTTTCTTTTGTTTTTGTCTCATTTTGAAGATTATGCTAATATAGATCTTGAGATCTGGTAAACCTCCTACGAAATGGGCAATTAAGGGCAGTAAATTCAATTTAAATATGTAGGTGTTATTAAGTGTAAACAAAGAAAAAGGCCGAGCATTATTTAAATCTTCAAAGCAATTTAGATATTTCTTCACTCCTTCAAAATCCTAGAAAAAACCAACTTAAAGTGTAGAGGTGCCTATTTTCCCCTTAAATAGTTAGCCATATTTGATGGGTCTCAAAGTTATGGGCTTTTTTGGGCTCTTCGAATATGTAAATCTAAACACCCACATGACCTAATATCCAGACAAAATTTAGACTTGCCAAAATCTAGACAACCCAAACCATAGACATCTAGCCTCACTTCAGCTAATCTAAACATAACCTAACCTAATCGAATCTAACCTATTCCAACCTAACCTAACCTAATGGAACCCAACCCAGTGCATCCCAACCTAACCTAACCTAACCAGTGATCAGATCTTGGCCTGCACAACCTTTAATTAAACACAATATAAAAACACCGACTGCTACATCGTCAAGAATCAAAGGTTAATGCACATGCGCACACGTCTTCATTATTTGTGTCTATATATTGGGTCAACACTGGGATATGGGTGTCTATATATATTGAGAAAAATTGGTCGCAACTACCCTTTCGAAGTTAATCGCTATTCCAAAAGATTTGAAAAATAATCTTTTTTCCTCTCAAACTTTTGAGTTATACAATTACGGGCCTTCAATGCGCTTAATCATTTTTAATCTGGGTCCTTTATGGTAAAACCACCCTCGAAAACATTAAAAATCGTTAATTTGCACGGATTACAGGCTATTTATAGGTTTCGCAATGCACCTTCATTTAAACTTCTTGCGCAATCATAGCAGGCTATTTATAACCTCTACAACGGTCCAAATCTAGATGTTTAGGCTGCACCCCTAATAGCATAGCAACTAAAACTATGTTGAGTGATCTACTGTACTCCCGGCATGGGTTGCACAGTGGTTCGGATTAAGGGCCGCAGTAAATCAATATGACTAACGGCGGTATTCACAATCGCTGATTAACTTTAACTGGATGTTAAATACCATGGATACAATTGTTTCAACAAGCGCATCTATGGCCCAGTTAAAGTTAATCAGCGTTTGTGAATACTGCTGTAAGAACACTAAATTATATTAGAATTTTGCATAAAAGTAATTCAAATGTACAAAATAGATACATTTGCTACACATGTTTTACTACAGCACCTCTAGCAAAGGTGTACATGCATAGACGGTGCCCCGGTCAATAATCTGACAGGTAGCGACACTAACAATGAGTATGTTTTTGTTAGACCTAACACTAGCATAGTTATAACCAACGATTCACTGTAACCCTAGGGTCACTACGTCCCAACTTCCCCTATACTTCTCAAAACAATCGCTCTCTATAATTCTCTTATTTATATTTGGTAACAGATATTGAAATAACTTTTTTTAGGTTGTCTTATAACTCATGGGCCAACATTTAGAACACGGAATACTACTAATTTTCCGCAATACACTGACTAAGGATCATTGCTCTAATCATGCGATTTTATAACAAATAAGGATATAACCGTTTTTAGTGTCGTTTTATTGCGACTTTTAGTACACGGAACACTAAACGTTCCCCACAACATTGGTTAAAAACTATTGTTCTGATCACTACCTTTTCTTAATTTAATTTGGTAATAAATATGGATATAACCTTTTTTCGTGTCTTCATATTACAATTTCTGAGTCAACCTTTAAAACACGGAACACTAATGTTCCCCACAATATTGATTAAGAACTATTGCTCTTATCACTACCTTTTCTTAATTCGATTTGGTAATAAATATAGATATAAATAACATTTTTTAGTGGCTTCATATTACACCTGTGAGTCGATTTTTAGAACACGGAACACTAATGTTCCTCACAACATTGATAGAACTATTGCTCTTATCACTACCTTTCCTTAATTCGGTTTGGTAATAAATATGGATATAACCTTTTTTAGTGTCATGATATTACACTTGTGAATCAACTTTTAGAACACGGAACACTAATGTTCCCCACAAGATTGATTAAGAACGATTCCTCTTATCTCTACATTTTCTTAATTCGATTTGGTAATAAATATAGATATAATCTTTTTGAGTGTCTTCATATTACGCTTGTGAGTCAACTTTTAGAACACGAAATACTAATTTTTCCCACAACATTGGTATGGAACTATTGCTTTAATCACTACCTTATCTTAATTTGATTTGGTAATAAATATAGATATAATATCTTTTAGTGTCATGTTACGCATGTGAGTCAACTTTTAGAACACGAAATACTAAGTTTTCCCACAACATTGGTATAGAACTATTGTTCTAATCACTATCTTTTCTTAATTCGATTTGGTAATAAATATGGATATAACCTTTTGTAGTGTCATCGTATTACACTTGTGAGTCAATTTTTAGAACACGGAACACTAAACGTTCCCTACAACATTGGTTAAGAGCTAGTGCTCTAATTACTACCTTTTATTAATTCGATTTGGTAATAAATATGGATACAACCTTTTTTCGTGTTTTCATACTACAATTTCTGAATCAACTTTTAGAATACGGAACACTAATGTTCCCCATAACACTGATTAAGAACTAACTATTGCTCTTACCACTACCTTTTCTTAATTCGATTTGGTAATAAATATAGATATAATTTTTTTTTAGTGTTTTCATATTACACATGTGAGTCAACTTTTAGAACTAATTTTTCCCACAACATTGGTAAGGAACTATTGTTCTAATCACTGCCTTTTCTTAAATCGATTTGGTAATAAATATGGATATAACCTTTTTTACGTGTCGTTATACTATACATTTGCGAGTCAACGTTTAGAACACAGAACACTAATATTGCCCACGACATTAGTTATGAAACATTGCTCTCATCAGTACTTCTTCATATTCAATTCGGTTTAGTAATAGATATGGAAATCATCTTGTTTAGCGACGTCTTATGACTCTTGTAGGTCAACTTTTAGAATACGAAACGCTAATGTTTCGCACAACATTGGTTAAGAACCATTGTTTTAAACGCCCCTTTTTCTTAATCCTTATGATTCTTGTAAATCAAAGTTTGGAACACCGAACAT
Organism: Agrypnus murinus; assembly: GCA_929113105.1. Classification (NCBI taxonomy): domain Eukaryota; kingdom Metazoa; phylum Arthropoda; class Insecta; order Coleoptera; family Elateridae; genus Agrypnus; species Agrypnus murinus. The sequence goes on from OV816025.1 coordinate 17,315,711, forward strand.
GAATGTCCCACAATATACTTCTTAAGGACCATTGTTTCAACAACTACTTTTTCATACTTCGATTGGTAACATATTTGAATAGGCTGTTTTAGAGTCATCTTAAGATCCTTGTGAGTCAACTTTTAGAACGGAACACTATGTTTCACACAATCTTGATTAAGATGTATTGCTCTACTACTTTTCATTTGATTTGGTAATAGATATGGCAATAACCTATTTAGTGTTATCTTACGACTCTTGTGGGTAATATTACGAGTGGATCTACGGAGTATCTGCTGAGCAGATAGAAGAATTATTTTTCATCTCTCTCACATTTTACAGTACCTGTTCACACACAAAAACGAGTAAAACAAATTTGAATCACAACATAACACTGATTGAATATAAGATACGTTATGTTAGCTGTGAGATTACAGAGCTTGCTTTCTAATACTATAGATCAGTGGTTCCAAAACTTTTAGTTTTACGGACCACTCAGAAATTTAACGGTTCTGACGTTAGAAATTGAGGATTTATAATGTCGGGTTTTAGCTCTTCTTGGGTTGTGAAAATGGGCTTAAAATTTCTTTTTGGTTGTAGATTGAGAAATCGATTTCGTATTAATTTAAAAGACTTTCCAATAACTTTCAATAAAAATAAAGCAGGCGTTTTTTTATTTATGTGTTATTTATCTTTAACAGATCTTTAACAAAAAGTTTTCATTAGAATCCTAACGTTAATAATACCAAGTGTTTCATATACATATTCTTAGATATACTGTATGCATTGAACTAATTCTAGAATATCTCATAATTAATAGTATCTTAAGTTATTCTAGTAAAACCGGCTTTTTTATTTTTATCCCACACACTAGTCATTATCTATAAAATAAACGTGTAAACAAACAGCCAATCTAACCTTACATTCACTTTCCAACTTTTTGAGATTTTTAGATCGCTACTCATTCACGCACATGGCATGCGGCAGTTCTATGAAACGATCCATCATAGTTATTATTACTATTAAGTAATTCTAATGGCATTCTTTAAATCTTTAACAAAAAGTTTTCGTTAGAATCCTAACGTTAATAATACCAAATTCGGAAAACAATAGAACGTGGGTCGATTTTTTTTGTTGGTTTCAAGCTTCACGTTACACAAGGCAAAAATTGTTTCGTTCAGGTAAACTTTGCTCACTACCACCACCACCGTGCCAATAGTAAACCTAAACATGATCGCCTTGAATTATCAAATAGGCATGCAAATAATTTAACTAACATTAACGTGAAAATTGAGGTTCGGAAATGAAAACAAACAAGGGAGGGCAACCATTTGGAAAATTATAACGCCTCCAGTCGGTAGTAATTAATCAAACCAATGCAATTAAAAAGAGCAGAGATGAGTGAGCATTATTACAAAACTGCACACACGGCTTTACTATTACAATAAAATCATAATAATTTATAATAGTACACGCGATGTTGTTTTATTGATTATCAATTTAACACCATGGCCTACTATTTTCTCTATATGATGACATAATAATGTACATGAATTAATTATCCCTTTTTGTGTTTCTTAAAGCGTGGGTTAAAGATGGAGACAGACGCCAAAACCACAAAAATGAACATGTAGTATAATAATATAGTAAAGCAGGTATACCATGAGAATAAATAAATAAATGTGAAAGTTGAACTGGATGGAGGCTTCTTGTACTTATAAACACGAAGTTAGCTCCAAATCGTGAAACTCACAAGTTATACCAACCCACCTTGACTGACGTTAACAAATGCAGTTACACTCGTATTTATTTTGATTAATGAAATGCATCCACGCCTTTTTATGTTAGTTATCTCATGGCATTCTTTCAAGTTTTTCGAATAATCACAATAATATTAGAAACTAGTTCAAACAAAATAATGTGTAGTAGTAGTTTTACAGAAATTTATCTTTGCCGTTTCCGCGGAGATAGCTTGGCGCTTCCTGTTGTTAAAAAGAAAATTTTATCACTTCTGATTTATGACAAATACAGTCAATCCAAGTCTACCACGGGGGCATGCAAAATAAGCACAAAGCACCTTGAAGCACGCGAACGTTTGTCCGGACTAGGGAAACAACGATAATTCGTAGCAGTTAAAATTCTAAATACTTGTCAACCAGGATAATTTACAAAGGCAGGTTGTACATTATTATGGCCGCTGTAGGAGGCAACGACACTTCTGGAGAATTTTATATTTCGTAGAATCCTATTAAGAGGATGATTTCACCAAACATAATCATAGTATCTTTTACGTCTAAAAACTGCCTTGAACTGCATTCAAAAAATATTTTACTAATTGTAAATCTGATTGAACGGAAAAACAGCACGCCCAGGAAATGATATATTAATACTAGATTTCAGCAAAATTATTGAAATTCATCTAGTTTTGGAAGAAATCAGCAGAAAGTGATCAAGTCTAAGAGAGTGACCCAGCCAGCACATTGACGCCATAATGTCGCCGTTTTCTCGGCAGTAACGACGGCAAATTGACATCATTATGTCACAGCCCAAATACGTCATTAAAACGTCCTATACTAGGACTAAGACAGGAATTATAAATAAATAGTTGAATATTGGAAATAACATTTATTATATACTACAGTCAAAACATCTTTATATTGTGAGTTATAATATGACCAGTATTACTTGGCCCCTGCTAAAAGAATATCGAAAGAATAATGAAACTTGTGCGTATTGTATTGTACGTCCAAAAGACGTCGTTTTCAAGACGTCTACGTACGTCTCATTATATGACGTCTTATGGACATCATTTATTAGTCATATGACGTCATCGACCAATAATGACAATGAAATAACGTCATTATAACCTCAGCGTTCTGGCTGGGGAAAGATCTCTCAACAAATAACACTTAAGAAAAAGTTAGTACTGCAATATCCAATAAATTTCCAAAACTGTTTCTTTGTACAAAACGTACCTTTTGTACGTCTTGGCGATTGCTATGATCATATAGCCATTCGTTTTAGGAGTTTCCATATCAGTTCATCGAGCGACGCTTCATAGTGACCACCACTTCATCTTTGTCAGTTATGGTAGCGCTTTTTTGTACGAGGTAGCGTTATTAAGCCTGTTTTGATTTGTCATTTTTACAGCAGCTGTCATCGTGTTCTTAGTGACTTAGAAAACGCACATAAATTTGTGTTCGACGCCATAGGGAAGAAGCATCTGGTTGACAGAAGATTTATTTGCAACAGTGAAGACGAAAAACCACAGAATCCCATGAAGACCTTTTAATTGAGTTGAATATTAGACCGATCTTGTAAAGATCGTGCCCAACGACCGATGAAGTTTTTCACCTCATCGAACATCCGCCACGAAGACTGGAATAGCAAAAGTGATGTTAGTAAATTGTGAAAAAGTCAAATCGACAAATGCTTATAATCCACAACAGTGCGGAGAGCTTTATCTGCAACGCCAGAAACAATCAGAACTGCCGAAATTCGATAGAAATATTTTGCATCACCAAGAAATCCAACAAGTTTGGTTGGACTTGTTATTGAAGGAATATACAGGGTCATCAAAAACGAACTGACAGATTATAAATTATTTTTTATTACCAAAATTTAATTATAACAAAACTTACACAATGCTTTGTAATAACAATACAAAAATTATTTTTCGATGACCCTGTACATAGAAATAGCTAATGGAGAAAATATCCCTCTATTCGATAAGTGACATCAAAAATTCTCATCTTTTTCACTCAACAAAACTTATATTTTGATACAATCCGATGCTCTGAATAGCGATCTGTTCCAGTGGCACACAGCTGTTACTGATCTGGACTTTAGTCTAAAAGTGCAAAAACTGATGTCTTTGGTTTTTGTTCTAGGTCAAAATGCTGCTTCTCGATTTGAAGAATTATTACTAGAAACTACATTCTATGGAAGAGAACGAAGACGTGCTTTATCCTTTGATGGATTATTTTGAAGACACTTGAATTAGACGACCAAGCTGGCGAGCAGTGCGATGCAATCCAATATTTCCATTAGAAATGTGAAACCAATTCGACAGCGCCAATGAAGTGTTACCAACGAGAAATAATTCGTACACCGAAGGATTAATTAAGCAAGTTATTGTTGTTCAAACAGTTCAACCTGATCGGAAGAAATACACGAAACTGCAGAAGACATTATGAAGATTGTTGACTGTTATATGACGAAATCGAGTAGAGAGACGACGAAGTGGCGAAGGTTCGCAAAGAAGTTATAGCATGGGAAATTATATTACTAGTAACTTTTATCCTAGTCTAATCTAACTTAGTGAGAACTTTTTGTTAACTTAATAAAATTGTTACACTAGTTTTAAAACGTAAAGTACGCAGAAGTTAAATAAAAATTGTGAAATGGCTGTTTGTACGTAATAGCGCTCAGCAGACCAATCGACCGCGTCACACAGTTTTGGAAACACTGGATTCGATTAAGTTTATGTGATTAAATTATTTTCTTATAATCCCCAAATGGTAAAACAACCCAGTATCATTAAATCTAAAAGAAGATTAAATCAAAAATTGTTTAGTACTCGCTACAATAAAACAGTTTTTAAAATTCCTGAAAGCACAGTGATATTTCAATGCTACAGGTAAAACGTATCATATCTCATTGAAATTCCGTAAGGAAATAGATCTGAAACGATCCTAGACGTGACTGCATTCGTAACGGTGGCATTAGTTTTTAATATGCTACCCAAAAGGGCTACATAAATGAATCAAAAGAACTCTTGACAGTTACAAAATTTAACACTTGCGCCTCACTGAATTATGTTGACAGGATACGGATTTTTTGCTTGAATACCAATTAGGAAAATTCAAGGTAATTAATATGCTGTGCGGGTGGATTTTGTTTGCTTGTGTATTTTCCCCATCTTTTTTTTAATTTAGAACAGGGACGGATTGTGTGACCTAGTAAGGGGGGTTGGTAGGTAAGAGAAGTAATTGAAAATTTCAAAGCAAGAGTGATTAAGTGTGTTGCTGCTGTTGTTGTTGCGTGGTGTGTACCTTTTTTTGTTAGAAATAAATGATGGTGTTATTATTAATAGTGCTAGAGATTAATTAAATTTAATTAACTACTCCAAGAAAACTAAATGTGTTGTGCTCATACAAGCAATAAATAAACTATAACTTTTAAAGTAATCTTTAAGAAAGTGGGTTTTGCTATTGTCTTTAATAGATTTATTTTATTGATCATTAAAATCGTAAATAAAATGTCAACTATTGTTGCTGCAAATAGATTATGGGAGCATATGATTTGCACTAGATAACTTCACTTTCTAATCTGAATTGCGCACCAAATAATGATTTATTGGGTCCAGTTAAGTCGAGAAGAATCAACATAATCCATCGATACGGAAGTTATTAAATGTCAAGTTAAGAAAGCGAAATTATATCTATAAATGCCAAAATAAAAATTCAATTTCAAACAAACTGTTTTTTCAGAATTCAAAGATGTACACGATTTATCTAGGAATAGTTATAAGATTAAGGTAGTACTGTTAAGACTTAATAATTAGCTTAGAACTCTCAGCATAGAGGGTTATATAGCAAAAAATCGCTGACGAAGCTATTACTTAGTTTTTATATTTGTAACGTGTTTAGATGCTACTTCGTATTTGTTGCACACGGACCTGCAGTATTCGTTCTTCCATTTGCGCACGCTACCACAGTAAATCCTTCATCCTTGACGGTTAATTTCCGCATACCTGAACATATGATCTTGAGCTATTTTATAGTGTGTATGTGTGGTGTATACATTTCATATGTTTATGGTTTACTCTATTCCAGTTTAAATTACGCTTTGATGAGAAGTTGAATTTCGAGAAGCGACTCAACCTAACCTCCAAATATCATGTCACCACGTGTGAAAAGCTACAGTTTCAATTCAACCACAACAAATGATCACCTCTTTACATGCCAACTAGGGCGAGTGCAACTATGTCTGAGGATGGTGCTACCAAGAGCGTTCGTTTGTCGGCAAATGTCTGGGCCAGCCAGAATCCCAATACACAACTGACGGAGTTTCTAGCATGGTTTGGGCTAACATCACCGGCGTCTATGATACGTTGCCAGCTCCGATATTCAATTTCAACTGATCCATTCCAGTAAACCGGTATCCAATTTAGTCGCATTTCATAGGCTCACCCAGAAAAACAAAATAGGTCACTCAAAGCTCGCTTTCTTTGTAAATATCCTGCATCGGCTCGGTTTACCCCATTTTCTGTCTCAACTACTTTTCTAAAAATATGTTCATGATCAATTGATTTTGTAGCTTTTAAGATAACTACTTAAGTTTTAATAGATCATTGCGATGTGGTCGCAGCGACCAAAATGCAGGCTTGGTCGCTGCCTTAGACCACGGCCAAACTTTCATTTGGGTTGTAGCAACCACGTCGCAAACATGTATGTAGGCTACAGCCACGTCTCCATTTTGATCGCTGCAACAGCAACACGATTGTTGCGATCAGGTAAAATTTTGATCATTTTAATACGACTCGACGGCATTGCTTATGTCAGTCAACTGTATGGTATCGTGATGGATGGCGATGTAATTTTAGCAATTATGGTGTCTCACGTTTTTTAAATAGAAAGCGAAGAAAAAGGAAATACGGTGTGCAAGTGTGCATCCACAATAATGGGTAGCGGTTACATGTCGTAAGCTCTTTCAAAGTCAGTATCAGGCTACCTGCATTAGAACGTTTGGGGGCGGTGATCGTGTTGCTGCGATCGAAATGCAAGCTTGGCCGTGGCCCTAGAAGTAAGGTAAATACGCACCAGAGCTTACTTTTATTTTCTCTGTCGAGTCTGCATTATTGTGGAAAAACGTGACTGCTCGGCACGACAGTTGGTAGGGACAACAATTGATCCTTCAATCTCCTTATCCTTTTCTCAATGTTATGGATTTATGTTTGAAAAATGAACACTTAGTGAACAGGGTTTTGATGTGATGTTTGAAGACCATTCATCTTTAACTGCAGGACAAATGGAAAACTAAGGATTCCATTCCATTGCACCCAAAATGTGCAAATACAACCTGCCCCACTTAAATAATGCTATGCTCTACCTCTGCCATCCCAGAAGGAAAATCCTAGCACCGTTTCTGACTGCAACAGGTATTCGATAGAAGTGCTCGGCGAGGTGAACAGTGAGCAGTTGGACTGTTGAAGAAGGTTAGGTTAGATTAAAATTTACGTTACCTTAGATAGGGGTTAGAGGTTAAGTTAGGCATTAGGTGTTTTTCATTGGTATGAGCAAGTAGTCTGGGATTCGGTCAAATCGTGATTCAAAATAGTAGTATTCGGTGTCTAGGGATTCGGAAAGGTGGTCGGGAACTCCATCCGCCTACCACTGCAACTTATAAAACTAATCAACTAAAAGCCAGTCATTCGATATCCAGCACCATCGAATGCTGACCACCCACCCAAACATCATTCCTCACCTACCAGACGCCAGAGCATAAACTAAATTGAACTGTAGTTCTGTAATTTGATATCGAGCTGATCAACACCCAAAGAAAAAATGCTTCCAAATAGAATAGGTAGAATCTGTACAAGTAATCTGAAATTACGATCATTATTCCGATGGATACACAGCAAACCAATGGAGATACAGCAGACAGGTTCTTTAGATGCCTGATGTCCAGCCGAACTGAAATAGAAGTAGAAGCCAATATGAAAGCGCCTCTCTAACTTCTCTTTTTCTCCTTAGGCTGAACTTGTAATCTCATCAAATTTGACATGTAACCAAGTACAACCAAAAACTTGTAGAATCAAGCGTGTGGAGTCATCCAAGACATACTGACTGATCATATTGCATAAAAATTTCGAGCTATTGATATAATGTTTAATAAACCGCTCAATAATAATTAATATACTCTTATAACAACTTCAAAGTGAGCTGGCAGAGATCTACTAGGAAGAATTGTCTAAACAAGTCAAACTGTTAAAATTAAATAAGAAGTATGTCTGAATTGTGAAAAACAGACCTTTTTTGTTATTATTATTACTAAGAGCTCATATTTACAATCTAAGTGAGTAATAAGCAAATCGTATGATGAAGTAGATGACTTGAGGGAGGTTCATCTATTAATGTTACTCCCAAAAAGGAGGCTTACGGCTGGTTAGGCTGATGTGTGAGGTCATGGGGCCATTGGCGATGCATGTCTTCTTGGCACGGCTAGTTCTTGGGATATAGCTGGTGAACGAGCTCGTTTCCGTGTCCTACGAGGGTGTGTTGGTAGGAGGTTGCTAGTCTCTGGATTTCGTTGCAGACATATCACTAGATCTTCATGGAGGGTCTGATTGGTAACATACCAAGGGGTGTTTGACATCAGACGGAGGGTCTTGGACTGGAAACGCTGCAAGATTTTAGTATTGGACGGCTTCATGCAACCCCATAGTTGGATGCCGTAAGTCCAAATGGGCTTCAGGATGGCTTTGTATAGGAGAACTTTGTTTGTGAGGAATAACTGCGAACATTTCTTTTACTTTGATGTCGAGATGTTTTCTTTTTGCCTTTATGTCTTCCAGGTGAGTTTCTGATCAAGACGCATCCCTAAATATTTGACTTCTAATTTGACTTGTAAACCGCATTGTCAATGATGACTGGTGGGCATGCACTTCGCTTGTTTGTAAAGGTGATGTGGGTGGATTTTTTTTTGTGGAGGATCCGTTTTTGACGGAAATTCTCCACTTGCTCTACCATTCCTGGAGGAGGTTAAGGTGGTTCTGGAAGTTTTCAGATGCCATGAGAGATGAATTGTTAATAGATAGCTCAGCAGTGTCATCGGCAAAGGAGGCGATCTCTGTGTTGACTGTAGTGGGAGCGTCTGAAGTGTACACCAGATATAATAGAGGACCCCAGACTTCCTTGTGGTACACCAGCAGATATGGGTTGATAGTTTGAGAATGAATTGTTGATTCTAACTTGGAAGGTTCTATCGCTTACGTAGGATTTTAGTAATAGGTAAATTTGGCCGGAAAAGACTGTCTTAATTTTGTATAGTAATCCTAAATGCCATACTTTATCGAATGCTCGTTTGATGTCCAAAAAGGCTGCAGTGCAGAATGCCTTGGCTTTGAGTGATTCCATGATTTTGGTAGCAATCCCTAACGTTTTTGTAACTTAATTTTATACATTAAATACTAAATATTTGTAGAATACACAGGTTTTCATATAGATTCAAAATTGAACGGTTTTGGTTTCCGAATGCAATCAAACTCCGATATTGATGGTAGGCACTAGGCAAATAAATTCAGTATATAAGAAACAAGCTAACTTATAACATTTTTAAACTGCTTAGAGGCAACTTTAGATTACATGGGAACCAACTCTTACAGCTTTGAAAATTGCAGACAGTTTTAGACTGCTCGAAGTCAGCTTTTGTACAGTTTGAAGGCAACTTTAAACTTAGCAACTTTAGAATAGCTTAAGTGCAATTTCAAGGATCTCTCAAAGTTAAAAAATACAGAAATCTTTATTATCACGTGATCGAGAGAAGATGTTAAACCATAAATATCCGAGTTTACTGTTCTTAAAATCTTTCCCCGACTTATCTGCACAAGCCTATTCTACGGTTCTGGATTTACAGCTTAGTGTGCTTTTCGCTCTCGAATTTCTTGCTCTCGATCAATGCAATAGAAATCGAAAAGTGCTCTTTTCACTTCGCTCATAACACTCTCACCATTTACCAGTAAAGCAATAGTACACAAGAAAAGCTGCGATACGATTCAGCTTTTGTGGTATGTCCTAGACTAAAAACGCTTGCTCATAGGGTTTGCTCTTTAACTAAAAACCACAAACCTAAGACAAAGGTAGCATCGATTATGATTTTTATAGTTAAATTTAAACATGGGTGACGTGATGCGGGCATTTTGGAATTTTTTTAATTGAGATCAAGGTTACGTATATAGCAATGCGAAACCAAAAAGCTCGCAGCTAAATTAATCTGACAAATCATAATCCTAATATCCATTAAGTGGATAAATTATTTTCTTTTTTCCAAAAGATACTATATAAAAAGAAGAAAACACTATCGACTAGTAACGAAGTAGAATCTACAAACTTTTGTTTGTTTATCATCAAAAGACAGTGCCAGAAGAACTGCATTTCAATCATATAAAACAAATGAAATTAAAACAGCAAAACGGTTTTCAATTGTTTTTGAAACTTCAAGTAATTGAAAACTATTTACTAAAAAGAAGTACTTAACGAATTGAAACAAGAAAGACCAATTTAAAAGTGCAAACTAATCTTCTCTTGTGTACTTTTGTTTTTGCTCTCTCCATCGAGTTTCTACAAAACCCTTCGTTAAAGATTTCCCGAAACATTTTAGTTTACACAAAATGCCTAACCCGGTGTCCACTAGATAAGGTATTACGTGTGAAGAGACATAACCCAGAGAGGATGTAAAGCTATGCAAAAACGCAGACGGCCACAGCTCTTTAAAATTCTGATCCAACGATGCGTCGTTTCCGCTTTGCTCAATCCGCAGAGTAATCCAAGAGTCAGTCTATGTAGATTTTTTCTTACGGTTTTTTTTGCTTTCCCGGAAACCTATCAAACTAAAAGTAATATTTTTTTTATATTTCAAGGGTTTGCAAAAAGAAATCCAATTTTAGTGGAAAACATTCCTTCTAAAGAACTCGATGGAAGTTTTATTAAATCCAATATTGCACTATACTGTCGACCCGCAAGGTATACAAGAAGTGAACGGCAATTTTCCTGTTTGTCGTGCCGTCAACTGCACCAATTCCGTTCTTTTGTTTTTTATTCGACCAGATGGCGTTCACAATTTCATGTTTATATGTGGTCATAATTAATTGTTGTGGTTGTTGTTCTTCTTGTTGATTGTCGTATTAACTACTGCCCCATTTTCGCACATTACTTTATCGTTAAAGCAAGTGACCCTAAACGGTACACAGAAACAGGTGCAATTCATACGAAACGGTTCATTAACTGACGTTATTAGGCCTTAATCGTTAAAATGGACACGTAGAGACAAACCTCTTTTCCGTTATTATTGTTCGTTATTTGATTCAATGAGAGTAGCCGGATGCTTTTTTATTATAATCATCTTATCCGATTTTGTCTTTACATCCGTGTCGTTCTGTCGAGCTAATGCCATAACAACTGTTTTTACAAAGCAAAAAACTGCAAGTACTACTACTACAAATGACTCAGTCGACTTATTTGGATAGTTAGATAAGTTAGTTGCTAATGCGTTTTATGTTTCTTGCCAATGAAAGGTTTTTGCAACTGTAATCTTCTCCTTTTAACGAGATATTTGTTTTTAACCATTAAATATGCATAAAGTTAACCAGGCAGTGGCGCAGCTAAAAAATTCTAACTTCTTGATTTGGGTTACTTTAAAGTTCCTATTTTCTAAACTATTTTGAGCATTTTGTTGTGCCCTTTGTAAGAATTGCAGTATTGAAACTACCTATTTCGCCACAGTACCCCAAATGCGATTGTTATAGTGGATCTTTGTTAATCACTTGGCCAACTTACCCATTAAAAGTTATTTCTCATTAATTTTTTGGAAGATTTTAGGCCGTAACAATTTAAACCTCCTTTTCTAAATCAACTGTTAGAAAACATAATTTCACAGTTAATAAGAAACAAAATAAGACAAAGAATCATCACCATCTGCAACCTACAGAACCTTCAGATACTGGGCGTATGGTTCTTGTAGGGACAGGGCCGGCGTTTGGTATCGTTACCCTTTGATTAAACTGGTCTCAGGGTCCGTACCTTGCTTTGGGGGCGAGCCCAGAACCGGGTTAGACTATAGTACATGAGTCGATACCATCAAAGTCTATCCCGGCAGCGACCCCAGATCGATGTCTAAGTGGAGATTGTATCGCCAGGTGCTTCTCCCTGGGTAGTCGCATTGCACTGTGGATGGGATGCAGCAAGGGCAACCTTACGATGGACCAGTAGTTTGAGTCACTTCGGTGACTTAAGATCTAAGATATGGCCGATTCCAGGAACTAGGATCCAGGCTAATCCAGGGGATCACTTTATAAGGGGTGTTGATGAGAATATATAGCCTCTAAAGAAAACCTAAGAAAACCCCACCTCCTAGTTGGTATTAGCCGGGTCTCTATTTCAAGGTAGAGTTGGAAGAGGTTCTATTGAAGGCTAACCAAGCCTAATTATGGCGGGCGGGATGGCTAAATTCTAGGATATCGTAGGCAGACCCAATATCCAAGTTCCAGCCACACTTGAGGTTGGACTAGTGAACGTCCGCAAGCTGGACTAGGGGTGATAGGACTCCCTCGGAGACGGAACCCGACGGGTGAGCACGTTAATAGCTCCTGCACTAGCCTGGAGAACTAGTAGAAGGTGGATAGGCAACCTCGTTCCCAAACGTGAGGACTGGTAGCTCTTACAAATGTATTTGACGCGCACTAATTGAGCGTAACTCAATTCGTAGTCCCTATATGGGGGTCTGTGGTCATAAGCCTAAAGCATGTGACCATGTGTTGGGTTAGGTTAGGTTACGTGTAACAATGATTAGGTTACACGGATCAGTCGCTCGCCTTCTCGCCGCCCTCACTTAGTGACATTAGGTTTTGTTAGGTATGTTAAAATGTGTTAGGTTACAAGGCTTGGTTGATTCGCTTAATTAGACGAGATTAGAAAAGGCTATATTACATGTCAAAATGTCAGACAAATGTAAGATTACATTAAAAATAGGTTGCTCGCATGTTAAGATTAGGTTAGGAGAGGTTATATTACATGTCAAAAAAATAGGTTAAGTTAGATTACGTTTAAAAATGTCAAATTATGGTATGTTGGGTTAGGATAGGTTACGTGTCAAAATGTCAAATAATGTAAGGTTAGGTGTAAAAATGATAAAATGGGTTAAACATGTACACGGCTGGGTTGCTCTCGCTTAGTTACATTAGGTTAGGTTAAGCATAGCAAAATGTTCAACTGTGTTGGGTTACAATGCTCGGTCGCTCGCTGTTGGGTTGCGTTAGCTTACGAGTAAAAATGTCAAAACGTGTGGGATTTGGTTACATGTCAAAATGTCAGAAAAATGTAAGATTACATTAAAAATAGGTTGCTCGCATGTTAAGATTAGGTTAGGAGAGGTTATATTACATGTCAAAAAAATAGGTTAAGTTAGATTACGTTTAAAAATGTCAAATTATGGTATGTTGGGTTAGGATAGGTTACGTGTCAAAATGTCAAATAATGTAAGGTTAGGTGTAAAAATGATAAAATGGGTTAAACATGTACACGGCTGGGTTGCTCTCGCTTAGTTACATTAGGTTAGGTTAAGCATAGCAAAATGTTCAACTGTGTTGGGTTACAATGCTCGGTCGCTCGCTGTTGGGTTGCGTTAGCTTACGAGTAAAAATGTCAAAACGTGTGGGATTTGGTTACATGTCAAAATGTCAGAAAAATGTAAGATTACATTAAAAATAGGTTGCTCGCATGTTAAGATTAGGTTAGGAGAGGTTATATTACATGTCAAAAAAATAGGTTAAGTTAGATTACGTTTAAAAATGTCAAATTATGGTATGTTGGGTTAGGATAGGTTACGTGTCAAAATGTCAAATAATGTAAGGTTAGGTGTAAAAATGATAAAATGGGTTAAACATGTACACGGCTGGGTTGCTCTCGCTTAGTTACATTAGGTTAGGTTAAGCATAGCAAAATGTTCAACTGTGTTGGGTTACAATGCTCGGTCGCTCGCTGTTGGGTTGCGTTAGCTTACGAGTAAAAATGTCAAAACGTGTGGGATTTGGTTACATGTCAAAATGTCAGAAAAATGTAAGATTACATTAAAAATAGGTTGCTCGCATGTTAAGATTAGGTTAGGAGAGGTTATATTACATGTCAAAAAAATAGGTTAAGTTAGATTACGTTTAAAAATGTCAAATTATGGTATGTTGGGTTAGGATAGGTTACGTGTCAAAATGTCAAATAATGTAAGGTTAGGTGTAAAAATGATAAAATGGGTTAAACATGTACACGGCTGGGTTGCTCTCGCTTAGTTACATTAGGTTAGGTTAAGCATAGCAAAATGTTCAACTGTGTTGGGTTACAATGCTCGGTCGCTCGCTGTTGGGTTGCGTTAGCTTACGAGTAAAAATGTCAAAACGTGTGGGATTTGGTTACATGTCAAAATGTCAAAAAATGTATGTTTTGTTACTTACATTAGGTTAAGTTAGGTATGTAAAAATGTGTTAATCTTAATTAGGTTAGGTTAGGTATGTTAAAATGTATTAGGTTACGAGACTTGGTAGCTCTCTTAGTAATATTAGATTAGGAGAGGTTATGTCAAAATGTCAAAAAGCAGGTTACGTTAACTTACGTGTAAAAATGTCGAAAAGTGTTGTGTTAGGATAGGTTACACGTCAAAATGGAAAAAAATGATAGAATGTATTAGGCATATACACGGCTCAGCCGCTCGCTCTCCTTACTTAGTTACATGTCAAATGTCAAAAACGCATAAATCTTATGTCACAATGTGTTGGGTTGGTAAGGTGAGTGAGGTCAAGTCGGGGGTGTTTGTTAAATAACGAATCCAGGACATACTATAGCTGAGAGTTCATTAGAGAAGAATAAAAACTTTAATGCAGAGGACTTTAGTAGGCAAGAATGGCAATCGAAAATATAGACAAATTGATTGAAGTATTGTTGAATAAAGTTGAGAATTCTACTTAGTATATGATAAAAAATGTTGGTTACGCCAATGTATTCATTTCGTTATTCACATTAAATGCAAATAGAAAATTTAAATGCGTGTACAACAGTAGATATTTCCCATTTTAATTTTATGTTTCCCTTGTGACAACCCTTGCATTTTAAAAGCAAGCATTGTTAAATAAACTGTGCCGCTAAAAATAAAAAGGTGTTGAAACTAAAATAGAACTAAGACAATTATTCATTAACCTTCGCGCATATGAAGTGCTATATTAAGGGTAAACCTAGATAACAAGGACCCTTTACACTTTACCCTTTGTTTCCTTTATTGTATCCCAACCACTTAATAATGAAAGATGTTGCTTGAAATACCACAAAAGAAAAAAAAGAGAAAGAGTGACTGATGCTGGGTTTAATAATAATTGTTTTAATAATGATCAATTACGTTAAAATTGTAGCTTCGATTGAGCGTCAAGGAAAACAAGGTGGAACTGAATATAACATTCAAGAAGGTTCTCGCTAAATTTATTGCAACATTTTTATATACACCAGTGCGTTTTACGATGGCGTAGTCGTTTTGGTTTTCATTACTTTTATATGTCAGGGCCGTATTAAACTATTTAATTCATATTATTTTTTTATAAGTTCATAAAACCGACAAAATAAATCATCCACATTTTCAGAGATGATCATCTTTATGATTTACTTCGCAATGAAAACGTTTACGTTTAATGCCAACTAGAAGTAATTGACCTTCCTATATCTTTTTTCTATTTTTTGCGATTCCGGGTTTGATGACTGATTGATGTAATGGGCGTATGATATTTGCAACGGATAAAATATTCTTAATCTTCCCTGAATATTTTTTGAGGATTTTCAGAAGTAATTTAAGTGACCCATCATCCAATGGATAGGTTATATGTAAGATGATCCAAAATATTTTGAGAATGTAAGATATATATATATATATATAATATAGTATAATGTAAGTAAATTCAGAAATTGTAAAGAAGATCAGAATTCCTTTGCAACAGCACGTCCCAAGTTGAGTGAGTAGTAAAAGCTACCCAATAGTTAGTAATTCTCAGCTTTGGAGGTCTTGGAAGGAAAATATCATGCAGTAACAGTCCATCTTTATCAAGCTGAATCTCGGCGGCATTGGAGCACTGCGTTCGATGGATAGGTATTTCTTTCTACCGACAATCTATGACGGAGATTGCGACCCGGTTCTAGCCCGAAGAAGCAATTCTACCGTTCATGCTCTTCTGGAAATAATACTTTTGGGAAATCTATTATTCAAAATATCGTTTCACATGTGATCGTTGCTTTTGTAGTATGGCAGGTTGCACCGTCCTGCTGAAATCACATATCGTTCAAATCAAAAAAATACCGATCAGTAACCCGTCCAGTCCATAAAACATACCAAACAATGATTTTTATTGGATGCATGGGTTTTTCTTGAATAACATGTGAATTTTTTGTTACCAAAATTCGACAGTTTTGCTTATTTATGAAATAGACAATCTTAATTGTCATAAAATTGTCAACTTTTTAAAACTTTAATCGTAGTTTTTTGCTCATCATTTGAATCCTACTTTAGATAATTGGCAAATGCAGGAAAACAATTGCAAACTCTTTTAACCTATAAAACTTCTACTATGATCCTAGGCAGGGAAAGAGTCATTTTCCTAAAACTATTTAAATGTGATTAAGTGGTTCAATTTTTATTATTAATTTTGCTCATCTTTGAACAGCATCTCTTTTTATTTTAAGTAAACTCAAAAGGTAGCTGGTCTAAAAGGTTTGTTTCTTTAAATTCGATGAAAAAACAATGTTGGTTTAATACCTATAATAAAATCACGACGATACCTACCGTCCAAAAATCACCTTTCTATAGCCAATTATATTTTCTGTTAATAAGAAAAATAATACTTTAGGCATCGTGGGTTTCAATGTCTCTTGTTGTTTATCTTTTTATCTTATCAATAGAATTCAATCTTTCCCACATATGCGTTGCAGAGTATTAATGTTTCTTTTGCAATCAGCGATGTGGGAATTTTATGGGTAGCAGGCGCTTTGAACAATCACTAAACTTGTTATTGTTTTGTAAACATGAATTTTGCAATATTTTCACGGTAATTCTCCAGTGGAAGGGTTAATATAATCGCAACAATAACAAACAGTTTTAGTAGAAAAATATTGCGGAATTCAATCCAAAATAATCTTGATCAACTCTTCTCAATCAATAGCCATTGTTGTCATTGATGTCAATGTTAATATTAGGGAATGTAGGAATTTCATGTAGGAAAAACTACTAATGCAAATAATGTTGAAATTGCTGCCTGTTAAAACTATTTGGGAAATTTAGACAATCGTTTCTGACTTCTTTTACTGAAAATCAAAACAAACATTATTATATTAACAGCAAAATTGTTTTGTTCATCAAGTTATGTAGGTATTTAAAGAAACAATTAAGAAATACATTCAAGACTCTTTGGGTGTACGATAATGTGGGTAAACCTTTTCTGATCGCCTTCCGAGATCTGTTCCAGTGCTAGTGTTTAGAGAAATAATTTCACTATTGAAGATCTTGAATTAAAGTTGCTTTTGGACTGAAAGCTTCCCATACTATAGGCAAGTTGGTTGTGTATTCACTAGAAGTCTGCGCCTTTTTTATGGATTGTCCCACACACATGTAATTCTGCAATCAGGTTCCATTATTTTTGAGCCAACATGTATTTAAGCTTTTTGCAGCTTTGGATCTTTCTGAAGCGCAATTCCGATACGTTGGATGGTTTGATTGGAACTAGCTGAGAGATGATTGAAGAACTTAGATGAGATTGTGTAGAAAATTGACAAAATGACCAAACAGAATTTATGGAAACTCTACAGGTTACTAGAGATTTTTTTTGTTTGAGACAAAAATTGGAAACTTTTGAGCTAACAGAGAGAAAGAATGCTTCCACAGCAGTGCCCAACTCCAGAATAGTAATCTGATAAAGAATGAACAGTAGGAAGAATGCTGTGAGATAAGCTTTGGCGATCCAGATACTACATCTATATCTATTCTATCGTACCAAGCAGAAGACATTGAATGGTATGGTAGAAAGAAGTCAAAATAAGTTGTAGGAAATTTGTAAACATTAGAGGACACATATTTTTGAGCAATTTCTAACCTTGTAAAGTGTAAAAAATGCATTGAAATTTCAGAATGTTAAATACACAATCCATCCCCTCTAGAAGAGGTAGAGAAAAGCAATGCGCATCGATTTTTCAAAAGTAATGGTCATTTCCGTTTATCGAATTGACATGACGAATGTAAAAGATTAATTTAGCTTCGCTAATTGTTACCGTAACCAGTATTTCAAAACTTTTCCAACTCCATTAAGTCGATTTGTTATTACAAAATAAAGGCACTAACTAGGTCTAGGCAAACTCAAACCTAATTAACCATCCACCATTCTACCTTGTTAAACTAACTAAATTTTACTCGTTATGCTTCGCCTCATACTACAAGAACAAATTATTGGTTCAATTAAATTATTACAAAAAAAAAGCTTCTCAGAAACGCTTTCCAACGGTAGAAAGAGACAGAATTCCAAAGAATAAATTCAGACGTGTATCACCTTCTACAAGGAATTAATGATCAATTTGGATTTATTTAGATAAATTTAGAATTCTCCAAAACAGTTCGGCTAATGGTATCGTTAAATTAATATCAATTGATACACTAATTCATTCCGATTCAGATAATAGCACCATTTATGTATTTATAACCTTCCTACTTCTTTATTGCATATGGAGAAGCAATTTATTGCCTAATGAAAAAATATATACCAGAAAAAGTATTTTAGGGATGAAACCTAAGATTTTAACGGAAAATACCTACATATTTAAAACATATGGAAAAAAATTGAAACAATTCGGCCCTTCGGGTCTCATTTTTCCAACTGTTCCTGGATGTTTTTTTAAGGTACTTAGCGATGTTTACCGCGATATTTTTTCCTTAACATATCTTTTCCGCGATATTTTTAATATAATATATTTTTTCCACGATATATTTTCGGTGATATTTTTCCCGCACCATTGATTGCTTCTGATTCTCATTTGGAGTTTTTATGGAGCAAAAAAACATGATAAAACAAAAAAAATATATTTTTTCTGATTTGGAACAAATTGGAAAATTAGACAAATGGAGAGACAAATCATGCTTTTTTCCACCAAAAGTTGCCGCAGATAGCGCGCAGGTTTATCGTAATGAACTGGGTCTCGCAAATCTTATTACGTTGATTACGAAGTCAGATTTACAACGTACAATTAACGAAACCGATTTAATCGGTAATAGCAACAGCAACAATACACAGCTCTACACCTCCGCATTTTCCAGGGCAGAAAACAAAACGAGAACTTTAACCTCGACCGCATTTATCTTTTTAACCAAAATCATAGACCTCGTCAGAACTGAGCTCTTATCTCTACTAGAATAAATCAGTGACAAAAGTGGGGTAATTTGTCAAAAAGATAAAAAAAAGAGAAATAATAAGGATGAAGGGGAAAATGCGAATTAGGAGTAAAAGCGAAATAAAATAATGACACGCGTTTTGTGGAGACTTCACTCGAGGGAAAAAGCGTATATAAATCGAGACTGACAAAATTGAGATATGTTAGTGGTTATATCGGAAAGGAATCCCCGAGATACCTAAAACCGAAACAAATGAAGTAGTAGGAGTAGTATGAGAGTAGGAAGACATAATTTAGATACATCGGGAATAAGAAGTTTTATTAGAAAAGTTCTGATAAGTGTGTGGTTGTTGGTAGTAGTTCGATGAAGATATGTCACGTGAAAAGTTGGAAAAACTTTATAGACAGGAAAATTATTTGAAGGTATAATTACTTGTAGGAAACCTATGGTGAATTATGCGACTTCTGACTTTTCTATTCCAGAGGTGGGTTCGGCGTTTTACATGGAAGTAAAATGTATTTGTATACAAAAAGAGCTTCTGTTGTATATGAATGTATGAGTTTCAAACTATCTTGCCTAAATGCGGAAAATTATATATGTTAAAGAATATCTTTCCTACTGAGACTTTTCGATGTTGCCTTTTTGATGTCTGATTAAATGAATAGTAAAAGTACGGGGAGTGAGAGAAATCAGATGAGAACAGATAAGTATAAATAGCACCAATAATACGTCTAGGATTACTAGCGTCGCTTTCAGATAATATCTAAATAATACAAAATACACCAAGGTAGCTGAACATGTTATGTATTTTAAGCATTAAAATGGAAAGGCTACTGCAAAAACTAAACTATTACTAACTATCATAAATCATTTCCCATATTTTATAAGCATATAAATATAACAAGCCAATCAAATGTATCTATTGTACTCTAGTGGAATTTACTACTATACCTACTACCAAAATCTACGTGCAGACAGATGTCATGTACGCGATTAGGGCTTACAGTTTAGAACAACTAGTTTCAAATGCACCGTAGATACTGCATCAGATCAAGTGTGGACAAACCAAGAACAAGAAAGTTTTGCCATTCACTGCCAAGATCCTTCTTTCCAAAAAAGTGAAGTATAACTGAAGTGAAGGATTTTTTGTACATTGAGTATCTATCGCTCAATACAATAATACAGATGCTTTTAGAATCAGAAAAAGTCCGTAATACAGGTTCAAAGTAGAGACTATCCGTGGCAAAAAAAGTGACAAAAGTCCAAGAACTTGGATCTAAACTTCCAAACAGTTTTCCAAATGCGTCCTGCAGTTAATTCTACGCAACTATAATATGCATAGAGAGAGAGAGCAACTTAAGGGCCAATATTCTGTCAAACTCATCATGACTCATTGATCTACGCTACACTAACCTCAAATTAAAGAGCTAGAATTTTACACAATGTAATGACACTGTGATACTTGAACTGTGATACCAAACCCTTATAGGCACATTTTGTTTATAAGATATATTTTGACATCAGCATTATGCCAAATCTTATATAACTAATTTTTTGGCTTTATTTGCATAGAATATGTGCACAGTAACAGACCTCAAACAGAACTAAGTAGAACTTGGTCGAATCAAATTAGGCACTAAGCAAAATCAAGCAGCAGTTATCAGCATCTGATACATGTATGAGGCCTAAGCAATGATAGATAGCGAGTTTAGAAATGGTATAGACATTATAAAGTAATAGTTTGCAATTCTCTAATGTAATCGTACTTTTATTAGTGTAACTGTAAACAATATGGTAAAATAACCCTCGAAGAATACCCCCGTCGTGCATCTTCATGTTTGCTCTGGTTAACTGACCATAGATTAATTCAATTACCATAGATATGTCTGTTGGAATGTTTGTATCCATGACAAGTAAGTTCATCAGTTAAATCAGTAGATGAAAAATACTGGCCCTTTTATCAATCTGTCCAAAAAAATAAACGAAATTTTTTGAAGGCAGCCGGTACCAAAATGTTCCCTAATCTAATATTGTCCTTGCAGAAGAATTTGTTTTACAATCTGTAATTTCAATTGCAATGGCAAAACGTAAACAACCAAAAATTTGAGCCAAAGACGTTATCAAGTGAGTCAGCCTGTTTGAAGATGAACCTTTAAGTAAACCTCTCTTTGTCCCATATGACTACAGAACTTTTATTGTCATTGTAGAGCAAACGAGGATTTTGATATCGTAGACAATTTTCGATTTCTAATCTTGAGCACCTTTGCTTACCTATGCCATAAACAGGTGGTAAACGCATAGAAAATTAGCACCCACCAAATGCGATTTTTCTATACTAAACGTCTGTCCACAAAACATTATTTTCTGTTTAACGGTTTTACACATACTGCAAATTATAAGACCTATAGAATCGACAGGTAAAAAGATATTCTTGGCGTGCAAGCAAAGTGCATGAATTTTATTAGAGAACTTACACTTGGGGGTTCAATAATCTCACTTTTAATTATATCCAGAATCCGCACGATTTCTTCATAAGAAGAATCTGAATTATTTCACTACCATAGATTGAGATTTCAAATTGATCAATACCTATTGTGCTAATGCTATTATCTATGTCTAAGTGCTTACTGCTTCTGAAGCAGTCTACGATTTGCAAATCCTGAAAAAAATACTTAATTGAATATGCACCTGTAAATTAGTTCCTTTATGGAAATTGTCATTTCTTCCAGATGGTAGCTCCTTCCATCTTAGCACCCCCATGACGGCCTGTCTAACCCACCCCCTTGGCAATGTGTTCCTCTCAGTTTCCGCCAGGGTGCGCATTAAGCCGATTTACGGCGAAACAAAATTCACAATTAAATGATTACATTTACTGTTCGATATTTTGTTATCACCTATTAACACTATTCACACATCATAAATCTGCCATTAAAGTTTCTCAATAAAACAAAACAGTAATAGAATTTCCCATTTCGGCGGAAGAGTTTTGATCACACGCCCACTGGTTCTTATAGTATTAATATAAGTATTGGTTACACGCGTCGAAAATCTTTTAAAAATTTAATTTATGATTTTTTATCATTGGATATTTTGAGATCTCTATGGGTCAGTACACTTTCTGTTTTGATTACATGAAACATAAATTCTTTTAAACAGATCGTTTCTTCTAAAAACGAGTTCATTCATTTGCTATTTCACCTCAAAGACGCAAACATTGAGGGCATAGCACACAAAAACGATTGTTGCTCCTCTGAAAAGTATGTCACACAATTTTTTTAACATTCATTTGTTTAATTAACACAATAATAAAAAATAACAAAATCCTCCAGTTATTAATTAAAAACAGTTGAATCGGGTTAAAATTTAAAAATTCTGCAGGCACAACTATCAATATCGACCAAACTTGAAGTTTTCTTTCGGATTTCCACGTGAACAAGAACCGACAAAAACACTACGTCAACCTACGAACAGCGGTTTAAAACTGACGTTTCAAAAACCGTTCAAGTCTAACAGCATGCACAGCGCACCTTTCCCCAAGTAAAACCAACCAATAGTACGGACGGTGCTGGTGAGCTGGTGCATGGCAGGCGCCAGTATAGGAAGAAGTTTGAAGTTCGTACTTGTTCGCATACAGGCCCGATGTTTTGATGTTCCTCAAACAAGAAAAGAAATCCTATTTTATCAAAACGTTGTTGTTGTTACGTAATGGTTTATCGTAGTGTTTTGTTATATAGAGAAATGAGGGTGGTTATTTTGGAGACACGCGAACTTGTCTAGATGTTATTTTTTAGGTTGTTTTGTTATTGTTTATGGAATACTTCGTATACCAAGACGTGCTTGGATCAAAAATTGCCAACATTTAGATCATATCGGCCTACGTATATGTATATATATATTCGTTTGTTAAATTTTATTTGCAACTGATAAAAATAAATAAGCTACGCGCTATCATCTGCTTTAATGAAAATAAGCAAAAAATTGTGAGAGTTTTTAATTATTTAAACCTACTGAAATTAAGCCTTTTAGCCAGTTTAACTTTATTGAAATTAAGAAGTTCACACATCTATCAATAACGAAACCTTTTTTTTGAGAAAAAGTGATTAAGTTACTTATCGAGTCTTTAAATATTCTAAATGTAGGTACCCTGCAACATTTTTTTAGAGATCGTATCGGCCTATCGGCATACGTATATTCATTTGAATTTTATCTGCAAGTGATAAAAACAAGTAGGCTATGCTATGGACTTTTAATGACAATAAACAAAAAATTGCGATAATTTTTAATTATTTAAACCTACTGAAATTTAGTTCACACATCTACCAATGAAGACATTTTTTTCTTGAAAAAATTGATTAAGATACTTATTAAGTTTTTAAGGTAATATAAAAAACAAGGCCGTGATGAATTGCGCCCTTGCACTAGGTGGCGACTTAGGGGGGCGGCAAATACCAACAAATGTTTACTAAAAATTGTTAACATTTTGGTAATCGTATCAGTTTACGTAATATTCATTTGTTGAATTTCTTTTGCAATTGGTGAAAATAAGAGCGTCAGTCGAAGGGGTGTGCAAGGTCATAATAGCAAAATAACCACAAATACCATAAAATAGTATATAACAAAAAATTAGACTAATATGTTAACAAAATGTTTAACTACAAAACTCTTAAGTACCTATAAAACAAAACTTATAGTAAATTCTCAAAATCCAACCTTAGTCCAAAACACTTGCACGCATTGATCCCCAAACAACCCCCATGAGTAGGCGAATGACTACTAACAATAAGCAAAAAATGGCGATAATTTATAATTATTTAAACCTACTGAAATTCAGAAGTTTACACATTTACCAATAACGAGATTTCATTTGTTTTTGAAAAGAAAAATTGATATAAACTACTTTATTAAGATTAAAAGTTTCTAATGTAGAAAATAGATGTTTCCTGAAAGACATATAACCAAGTCTTTTACAACTTTGTGAAAACTCTATTTCCATATAGCATGTAAGTACCCAAGTTATTACACACGAAATGATGTTTTAATTAGTAATAAACCTCTTTCCACTATCCAACATAGAATTAATTTTTTTGGGTGGCAGCACCATTTAACGCAAAGTTTCCTACCTGCTTCTAAAGATTATAACTAACTAACAGGAAGTAGGTTAATTTGCACTATTAGAAAAAAAGATTTTAATAAAAGAGTCAATTGATCAAAACATTTGCAAAGTGTTATATTACTGAAATGCAGATCTCCGAGACTATTTGACTATAATTAACATATTTACATAAAATTTACTTACACCTGGATCAATAAAATGTGGCAGTAGATGAAATCTGCGTTGATCGCTTTAACCGAGAGTCAAAATTGAATAAATAATATCATGGCAGTTTCTTGGGATTTTCAATTGATACTCTTACTCTATTATTTGATTCTAGGAGTTTTGATCCCCGAATTCTAGATCTCGAAATCTTGATCCTAGAGAATTTTGGTCCAAAGGACTTTAGAGCACGGAAGTTTGGTCGTAGAGTGTCTTGGTCCCATGTAATTTAGATTCCACATAATTAAAAAATTACAAATAAAATTTCAATAAACGATTTATTCAATATAACACTATTTGTATTTAACTTATTAAGCAAATATAAAAAAGAATAAAAGAGATCGATACACCCATCCAAATGTGAAATCGTATGCGGCTAAGCCAACTAAAGCAGTTAAGTACCTAATCCATTTTTGGAATCTGTTCATACGACAAACTATGGATCTCAACATCTCCAGGACAAATGTCGTCTTTGTTCTATTCTTTGTAAATTTTTGAAAATCTTAAGATTTCTCATTTTGACATGCTTTGCAATGTTAGTAGCTTCTAAATGGATTATGTCAGATTCGCAACAGCGTTAAGATTTATGTTGCTATATCGAATTTTGGTTGCATGATAATTTTGGGATCAAAACTGCGATATTCAAATGTCAAGACCAAATTCGTGAGATCAAGGATAGAAATCCAGGGAACTAAGACCGACTTATCGTAAACGGATTATTTAACACATGGGCACACTTGACAGCGTTTCTGATCAGTTTATTAGTTGTCGCTATGGATCTCGTTGTGATCTTAGCTATTGTTGCCTCATGTTCTTTATAACTTCAGCAATGTCGATCTATAAATTTTCCTTTTATGTCCTGAAATCAGCATATTCATTTAGTTTCAATTCCAAGAATGTGCTCTGAATTTCGTTAATAAATACAGGGTGCGCCAATGAGTTCTGATAGTTTTCGAGTGATATAGTCGTTGCGGAAATTAGGCGACCAGGAAACAAGTTTTTTAAAAGATCCATTCATATTCTTGCAGTACGGCTTGTTGCACCATCTTGCTGGTACCATACTTCATTATTCTCCACTTTCAAACGTTTCAATCCAGGCTACAGGAAATTTCTGAGATCTTATGGTAACGTTCCGAAGTTACAGTTATTGTCTAGCCTCAAAGAAATAAGAAATTTTTAGCCCCATTCCAAAATTGTGTTTCGAAAAGGAATTCTAGAATGTCTATTGTCTATGTATTGACTATAAGTCTCAATGTATGCCGTAACAGCGAACACACATCGATTAACTGGTCAAATAACCATGATTACTAAAATGGCAATCTTTGACAAATAAATTAAAACAATTAACAATCGCCACGTTCGTTTGTTTATCATACAGTGGCGTACTGAAAACCATCGGGACCCATTGGCGTACTCCTTATTTCTTTATCCAACATTTACGCTTGTTGTGCCAATGTGCCTACACTCAAGAGGAGATAATTATCAGCGGATAATTATGCGAATCTGTGTGGGTGGTAGACACAGGAACGCAACTTGTTCACCTGAACGCTACTATGGTTTTACTGCCTAAGAAACGATGCTCTTTGAGGACGTTTCCAAAGTCATTCATGGTTCATTAGAACCATGCTAGAACACATTGCGACCTAGTTCCGGCGATCGTGACGCAACGACCATACACAAGACGCCAACTTTATACCGAATTCTCGTCGTTGCTAACCTTTTGATATTGAAGAAAAGCAGACCTTATCTACAGGTGAAAAATAATTATTTCAGTAAATCTCGATGAAACTCCTCCTCACTTGAGACTGATCTGTACTACAGATAGATAGTTCTGAGACCAAATCAAGTGTCATCTAGATCTTTCTATTAACCCACGCGCTCAGTGTACGAAGTGCGCCGCACTGGATCCCACTTCTTACTAGGACAATTTCTACATCAAGAGTGCCGAGTTTAATTGAAATCCATCGAATAACCATTTTCTGCCAGTAAAAACCACCTGCCCCCTTTATTTAAAACATACATAAATTATACTCTAGTATGGACGGACAATCCACCATGGGATCGATTACAAATGCAAGGATAATTATTAACGAAATGCTACTGACATATTTGTATTGTATTTTATGAAGTGGACGTCCACCTGTCTAATTATTCTGTTTGTCATCCTGTAGACGCAAAATAGATTGGTAACCAACGGACAGATCCGCGATTCATTTACAATGGATTGTCTGCGACGGATACTTGACTGTATTTTCTTTGAGCTTGAATATCCACCTTTATCCGTTTGTTCTATCATTCGCTTAATCTACCTAAGAGCTAAGACTACATCTTATTGGATCTATCTAGATTTTAGATTTTTCGACCTCGAAAAAATGATTATATGATCTGTCCTTTTATTATTGGAGCTTGACTGATTGCAAATGAAAAGGTAATTATTTATTAATGAATTGTTATGTAGTTGCAAGCTTGCATTGTATGTTTTTGTACTTTGTGCTATCATTATTAGTAACGACTGAGATCTGCTTTCTTCACATTAGACGAAATTAAATTGATTAACATTTACCGTAGAAACATAAACTAAACAAGCTAAGAAAAATTGTCAATCGTTACCATAAGACACAGACTTCCGTTGAAATTGTCCAAGAAATCTTTTCACACCGGATGTAAAATTTAAAAAATATCATTGGTACGAGATTCATTTAAAGGCATTAAAAGCAGGAAATAAATAAACTTTTGGAAAATCTTACATTTGAAGTTATTTTGAAGTATTTTTTTCTAAAATATATATATCTGAAAACTTGGAAAATGAGAATGTAGCTGTAGTAGGATATGTAGTATATACCAAAAATAAATAAATAAATATAACTTAGTTCAAGATGTGGTTAGAAGAGTATTGTCAATTGTCAAGAGTTACGAAAAAACTTAAATACAACCAAAATTGGTTGATATAAAACAAATTTAAATTCTTATATTTTTTTATATTTTTGTATATACGCGGTGAACCGTTCTGCTACGGTTACTATCAACATTTTTATGTTCAATGGAACACCCTGAATATTTTCAGGATCTTCGATTGCACACTTTATTTTATTTCTTTATTTTGAAAGAAAATGAGATTTTCCTGTTCAAGAATTTGCATATTTGGTCTAGCAGAATGAACACCCTGTATATTATTCAACAATAAATTTATGAAAAACCTAGACTTAGGTATTTATAAGCATGGTGTATTATAATAATGATTTAAATCTAAGCTGCAGTATGTAAATTTACATTTTTTAAATGTTCCATTCTTAAAAAAATACAGAAGTTATTTACTCAAAAACTGTACGAAATTTTGGTATATGTATATGTTTAATCAAAATTATTTACTAGAACAATATTAAAACATAGAATCGAGAATCGTCAGAATATACAGGGTGTTCCGTTTAAAATAGAAAATTTAATAGTGGCCGTATCAAAACGACTCAACCTGTATATACAACAATATTACATAATTTAAATTTGTTTTATACCAAACAACTTTGGTATTTAATCCTTTTCCATAATTCAAAAGGTAAATACTCACAGCAGCGAATCCGCAGGCGGATGTCGTACGATTGGTCGGTTTGAGTCGATTTGACTCAAACCGACCAATCGTATGACATCCGCCTGCGGATCCGCTGCTGTGAGTACTTACCTTTATAGTTTCCGAGGTAGGGTACAGAGTCAACTTACGTGAGCTACTCCTCTGTACGAATTGCACATGCCAAATTATTATTTAGAATTGAACCCTTATGTTTGGCATTTCGCTATAAAGCAAGTTTTTAATTATCCTTGTCTATGGCAACTATAAAATTTTAAGCTGAATGGCAGTGTTTAAGCAATATTGCGTATTATCAGTATTATGCAAGTCTTTCTACCTTCCAAAAGGAAAATACAATTTCAACTAGCAAAGTAGGTGGCCAAGTAAGTATATTTATTAACTTACCGCACTGGTTTTGCTAATGTTAAAGCCCTGAAGCTCAGCTTACCTGAAACAAATAAAAATTGAAATTAAAAATTTTTTAATATGACATCTTATGGGTTAGTGTCATGAATTAACTAGCACATGCTCTGTTATCAGTGACGGTTAGTGGATTATTGCTATAATAGTTGCTATAGTAGTATAATATAATAGTTTTAGTCGAAGTCTTAGCGTCGAGACGTTCAGGATTGCAAATCTTTGGAGTCTCCAAGATGCAGAGATTTACAGTTTTGATACTTCAAAGTATTGGAAATCAATAAAGTTAGGATCTTAAGAGTATTACATTTTTTAGTTTCAGGGCTAACAGCAAAAATTGAGCGTCTTGGAGCGGCTTTTTGGATTATTAAAATTAATTCCAGGCTTAGGAATTACTACCACTAGAAAACACAATGAAAGGTAGTCAATATAGATTTAGACAAAACAGATGTTTCCCCCGCCTCACCATATCGCTCTCCTTCCAACAGGAAACTAGAAAAACAGGGAAAAAATTGACCATGGTATTTAGGTAGGCAAGTTAGAAATTATCGGATTACCTTCAGACATATTGAGATGGATCAAGTCATATATTTCAAACAGGTATACATATATGGTATATTCTGCAGAACTAATTCATGTCAGCAGTCCCCGATTAATCGAATATCTCGAACCTACAGCCAACTGTTTGCAAAACAATCTACTTAATTAGATGGTATTATTATTTAGCAAACTACAAATTATAACGAATCTCTCTCTACAGATTAATTTCCGGTACATGTTTGTTTTAGATCTATAGGTCAAACTATTAAATTGGCGCAATATTCGAAAGGTGCACATGCATTCATTTTAAACCGAAGAGATTGAAATGTGAAATAGCTGTTTTGCAAGCGCCAGCATTTACATAGTTCACAGATTGATTAACAGATAAATGGGTATAAAGTGATAGGATAGCTGTGTTGTTAGTTAATTTAGGAATTTCTGGTTTTGTCGAAACAGAATTTGAAGTTTATGCGGTTTCCAAATCGATATAAATTCTATTATTCCAGACAGTTTTGTTCAATCGTGCCGCAGTAGAGGAAGTTTGGCACCAGTTTATATTATTAGCTACTATTAATCAGTTTGATTGAGAAATTATTGCTAAAAGTTTTTTGTCTAGATCCAGTTTTAGTTTTGTTACCAAATAAAGAAATGTTATTACTCTTACTGAAACTTCTATTTCAAGGGAGGCATCTGATTTATGTATTAATCTTTTAAGAAATTAACCCCTCAACCTCCAGCTAGTCCCACTTATTTTAAATAGCATTACTCAACTTGTGATACCTTATTTTAAAGGTAATTTATCAGGAATACAACAACGCACTAATATTGTCCAAGCGAAATAAGTGATAACCGCGTTTCCGTATAAGTTTCAAAAGAAAAATTATTACTGTTGAAAAAATAATAAGAGAAATGGCGATCTGTTTGTATATTTCATAAAAATGATGATGAATAAACAAAGTTTAATTGTCAAAATTCATAATGAACACTGTCAAGAAAAGTTGCATTTTCTGAAAGTGCTCCCCCTCGTTACGTGTTGCCAGTAAGACAGTGATAGAATGAGCCTTTTTCACATTCAGAAAGCTAGCAGGAGATGTGTAAAAGAATGAATAGCCAGTTCGTTCACCAGATCTAAGACCTCTTAATCTTTTTGTAGGGTTACGTAAAATCATTGGTATGTAGCTATGTAATAGTAAGATTCAACTTGAAAAGCTAATTGATCGTAGTTACAGAATACCCGAAGCATGCTGAGAAAGATTCATCAGATCCAGACAAGGATCTGAAAGTAGTCTTTATTAGTGTTCTGCAAATACACTGAAAAAAAGTTTAGTTGGCGTATTTAAAATTTATTTAACTCAACGAAACATTTAGTTAGCACGACTAAAATGTTATTTGATTTAACTAAATATTTAGTTGATTTAAATAAATTTTAACTGCACCAACTAAACTTTTTTTTGTTGTGTATGAAGCTAAATTTGAACATTTAATAAAGTTAATTTCAGAAGTTCTTATTAGTTATTTTCCTTACATTTAATTTTCTTTTCAAATTTGAAAGTTATTAACCAAAGTTTTCTTGATAATAGCGAATTGTGTAATAACTTGCAGATAATTTCAACGTATTTGTCGCTAGGAGGGCGGCTAGTGACACTTCCACCCTTGTAAGTTGAAGAATGCCAGATGTTAAGTGGAAGAAGGCAGCAACATTAATATGTTCTTAGAGCTCAATAATCTACCCTACCTTAGTCTAATAAACAATACTTTTACCGATGCTCTAAAGAAAGAAATCGCACGGGGTAATATATCTCAAGAACGGAGTGGCCACGCTATCTAACCCCCGCGTCCAATCCAATGGTACGGAAAATTTTGGTCTCAACAACATGGCACATCCAGATACCAATGGTGAGGGGCACCGTCTTGCTGGAAAATAACGTAGGGAATATCTTGAATTTTAGAATTATAAACTATTCTAACTTGGCCAGATACGTTTTACCTGTAATAGTTGGTTGAACAAAGAAAAAGGACTCCACCAATCTGTTCATCATTAAGATACACCAGGCTATCCCGCTCTTATTCCATGATGAAAATTTAGCTCCTTACTCCGTTGACTTATCAAATCCGTAAAAGACATTCGGAGTTTGTCACAATGGGAGTAAGGATGTTTGTAGCAAATGGTTTATCATTCGATATTTTCTGCACTAATTGCACTTTATACACGTAATGGGGGGGGGGGATTTGCGGATAACTTTGGTGCACCAACTGATCCACCAGGCATGCCGAGTTCCCCACTAGTAACCCGAGTCGACTTACCTGGGCACCTTGCCGGATGTACCTCTTGAACCTTTTCACACGAAATAGAAGGTCTGCCACTACCCTTACCCTTTAAAACATTTTCTGATCGGGGCAAGGCAGAAATGTACTATGAGGTCCTTTGTCGGATAAGTGTTCATTTAAGTTTTATCTAATCGATAAACGTTTGTTAGACGGCGTTTTGGGAAAAAGATTCAATCCAGAATGCATCCTGAAGAGAGTAAGACTTGTGGTGCTCCGACAGGAAGAAGTGCATTCAACCTTGTTAAAAATAAATTTGGCGGTCTTCAACAATAGAAGAGAATCATAAAACAATTTATTTAGAGTATACGGTACCGTTTGGCTGCAGCAATGAAAGACAACGAGATGACAAGAGGTAGAACACTTGTTTTCTTGCAAGATCAAGGTATAATTTGCAATACGTAATCACAATAAACCAGAAACTTGTCGGTAAATGGCCAAATCTTCAGAAAACAAAATTAAAATACACCATCAACGCAAGTCTGTTTAGAAACAAAAAGTAATTGTCTCCCAGAGAAAGCCAATATGATCATTCAAAATTGTTTATTAGGGGCAATTGGCAAGAAAAAAAAAACATTAAAAATACAGAAGACATATTAAAGAAAAAATTTTGAAGAAAAAAGATATTGGTGATATTTGACCTGACAATCATTACAAAGTAGGGCTGTTGGCACTGGACTATCAAAATCTTGTCTATGTCTGTATTAAACTAAAAGAAACAAATATGATGGCATCCAGCACGTGGCATGCAGGAAGCAGCGTAAGCCAGAAAGTGATGTAGACCAGAAATGATAAAAAACGAAGGATCTGATTGGATGTGTGCGCACGTGAACAGACGTTAAAGAGACGATAAAGCACGATGATCAAAATCAAGCATGACCGCCACCAAAACAAAGAATCTGATTAGCTGTGAAAGCACGTGCTATGGCAGGGGTGGTGATGTCATGACGTCCTTGTTGAGACTACATCATGAAATGATAACGAGTAGGTACATGTAGTAAACAGTAATGTCGGTACCTCCCAGTAGCAATAATTGACGTCATCAAGCCTGGCAAGCGAGCACATGCCCATCCTCCCCAAACAAGAAATGTGATTAGCTGTGAACGCACGTAGTAGGATGTCATTTGTTGTTGTTATTGTTGCTGGAAGATATACACCCGAAAGCGGTTCGAAAGCGCATGAACTGATATCGGGCATGTTCGGAAGCTCCGATAGTGCACGGTACACTACAGCTATAAGAGAAAAGTTTGGTCAGAACTGCCAAGGGTGAGGGTTGCCAGATCGTTTGGCTCAATTTCTCAAGTGAAAATTTGAAAATAGTTCATTTGTTTTCGTAAATTATGATTTCGTATTCCTTGATTTTAATAAATTCTCGTGACTGAAATGTTTTGCGCCTATCTCTAAAATACCTCGAAATAAGTTAAATGTTACAAATAAATTCCCAAAGGCTAGAAAATATATAGTGCAAATAAAGAAAGACATAAAAATAAAATATAAGATTTTATATTTTACTAATCTTTATAGTAATCTTATGGGTTTTTGTATTTTGATCTGATTTTGAGATTTATCAGGGGAGATTTGAGTGGAGTGTCAGACCAAAAAATCCCTTGTTATTCCCCAGGTAAATATTTCTTCCCCTAAAGAATTTCTCAAAAATACCCAAAGAAAATCTGGCAACACTGGAATCGAATACGAATCGAGATTAGGAACGCTTGGAAGCTCCGACGGTGCACAGAACAGCAGTAATATTCGGACGCGCCAATAACTTTAGATGGCGTTGTACAGCAACAAAATTAGACAAAATGACGTCGATATGCGGTATGTAATCGTGCATGCAATGATATCCACTTATGCAGTTGTAACATAACCTTGAAACCTTTCAATATGACAATTATCCTACTGCAGAATTATGTTTAATAAGTTCTACTAGAATGCAGGTTAATCTTTGGCGCGTCCCAATAGAGGTTTAATTATGAAAAAGAGGGCGCGTTTGCTGTTTCTCATAATTACCACCTCTGGAGCCCCCTGACATATTACGCAAGTTCGCAGCCAATCAAATTTCTTGTTTTGGCTGTGGCCATATTTGTTTTTGACCACGTGTTTAAGCTGACGCTTCCTGTCACGTGCGGACATATAACTGTATGTATGTAGTATATCGTATGGCTGTGGTGAAGCCTGATTGTTAGAGATTCCAGGCCGGCTTAACGTGCACGACCGGTTGCGATCTTCCTATCACTATAAGCACCACCCACCCGATTTCAGACCCGGGCCACGTGGCTTAACTACAAATACCGTTTGACCAGTACTCATATCGTTAGGTTAGACCATGCAACGGAAATGTGTATGTGGCAACCGAAATGGATAAATGCCTGCATGGCTGTATGTGAGGCATGCATACATCACCTGAATAAGTGGTGTAATGTGCGTCAAAAGAAAAATGCTGACACAACATTGGTATTGGGCGCAACTCCTACTTGTCTGAGGCGTGATACTGACATCGTGTAGGACTAGAAAAACTATTCTCCTTCAGATCAGTAAGCTTCTGCTTGCATACAGACCGTTTTGGTCGAGAACTTAAAAAGAAGTTGATGATGCATTAGTCATAACTCTTATATTTGAATGTTGCTTATTTTAAACTTTTTAAACACGCGCGCATAAACATAATCTTAATATAATAATAATTAGTCCTTTTTCATTACAATATTTTTTGCAATATTAAACCTGGAAGATTTAAGACTAGAGAGATAGACAATAAAAAATAAAGCATTTTTCTTAAGGAGCTGGATCATTTAGCTAAATGGCTGAATTTATCTAGTCAAGAAGAAAAAAATGCTTATTTTTTTTATAATAATAACCGACTTATTTATTAGTTTCTGTTCAAATACATGGTTGTAATTTAACTCTCTTCCAGTCCAAAGAACTAATTTAAGGTTGACAATATTCTTCTGAAAGCTGGCTACTGCACAAAATAATGCAAAAGCGACAACGACAGGTGCAACGTTGCACCCGCCGCCGATAGGCATGTGCTAGCTCTGCCTGCTGGCTGCAGTGCTTCGAGATCCTTAACCTGTGCCGAGCTCAAATTTATATGCCATATGGTCCGGATCCGGAAAAGGTAAGTTCATTTTACATCAGTGGCGGGTTATAACAAAACGATTTTATGTTTTCTCGCAAACACGATTTTATTAAGGATTCTAAAATTGAATTTGGGAACGGAAATAAATTTTGATCAAACATCCGGAAAAAGTTTTCTCTAAGATGGGAATCGATAATCATTTAACGAATTGCTGCACGCTTGTGAATTTCCCCTACAGTCATGAGCTGTGCCCTAAAGCTACTTTTATTAAGTACTAAAACCGTCATGTTTGTGTTGTGGAACAATTCAAAGTTGCAAAACCATATGGTGCGTGATCAAAAACTCATACAAGCGTTGATGTTTCGAGGTCTTTTTATATACAAAAGGATCTGTTTATTTTCTTTAAAAACTAAATTAGTTCTTAGGCGAGTAAGGCGGCGTACTCTTTCAATCTTCTCACCGCGCAACTAACTTTTATAAGTACTTACTTAGAAATGATACTTTTTTTTCAATTAATTTGTGCGAACCAGTTCTTCCAACTGTAATTTCTATTATTGTCACTAATTAAATCTTTTTCAATCCTATTGTTCGATAAAGGTTACATATACGCTTTCGAAAATAAAACCACAGTTAGCTATCATTATTAATATAACAACATTATTACGGTATTATGGGAAAATAACTAGAGGTTATTTTATTGTATTTGAATGAATATTTTGATTACCATTAATTATATTTTTTAAACAAACCTGTCTTTACAACTAAAATTTAGTGGTAGGGGATAACCTTTCACCTTCGTCATTATATCATAAAAGCTTTCTACTATTATATCTGTCTTATGTCTTTTAGCAGTGTTAATGCGTAAAATTGCTTAAGCAGAAACAAACTATACCTACTAAAGTAACTTTGTTAATAAGAAAAACTAAGAATAATTTTAATTCTCTTCCTACTTTCTTTTTATAACCATAATAAAAATTTATTAACACATACGCCGCCGCGCAACGCGCCATTAAAATATTTCGAGGTTATAAACAGAAAGGTTAGGTAGGGCTTTAGATTGCGTAAATTGTGACTGTTTTAAATTATCTTCTGTCGCTTTTATGTCTATATACCCAAAAATCGGGTTACAATTGACCGGCTAGATTTCTGTATTATAAGAGATGTACGAGGCATCTAAAGTCGTAAAACTTTTGTACGGTGGCTCGCTTCCTGAATTCCCGATTAAGCTGTAACAGCAAAAGTACACTAAAGATAAATAAATAATGCCTTTTCGTAGATAATCGTAAATTTTTTAGTTGTTAAAGCACTTGACTTAATGCAAAGTAACAGCTTTAAATGCATTAATTTTGGACAATTAGATACCGATCCGTTTTACAGTTGTCCATCTACCTCAAGAATTTGTTCAAGAGGCATTATTACAGGAAGCGTGTGCTTTTATTAAATCGACTTTTAAATGGTTTATGGCCACTGTCAGTGCATGTGTCTTGTTTGTTTATTATAATCACTTACATGCATATTTTGCAATCAAACTATTTACTACCATTGACTCTTTGCAAATCATTTCCCATTATCATCTATAATAACATAATACATTATATTAAATCGTTTTTATGTCATTATGATCGAATAGGTTTTCTTACAAATACTCATATTTGTATGGTTTCTTAGCAATACTCTTGCAGGGGCCGGAATGGGACGTTTCGGCGCGACCGATTCGGCGCGACCGATTCGGCGCGACCGATTTGGCGCGACCGATTCGGCGCAGGCGGTTCGGCGTAAGGACGTTTAGGTGCGGGACGTTTCGGCGCGAGGACGTTTCGGCGCGAAATACCCAATCATAAATTTGACGTTGCTTTAACATATACCTTCGGAAGAAGCTGTAACTTTTTAAATTTTATAGATTTATTTTGTGCGAACGAAAGAACCATCTTTAATTTCTGCATGAACGCATTTCGAACAACACTGTAATCCGGTTTATGATATGTGAAAATACGGAGTTAAAAAGTGTATAAGGCAACAATTAGAATTGTTTCAATGTTTTTCTGCAAATTATAATCTTGTTTTCATTAGTTCAAATCCGTTTAGAAATAGATAACGACGACTAAAACAAAAATTTACGAAGATTTTACTAAGAATTTTATTGCCTAGTCGTAATCTGACAGATAGATGATTTGATCACACAAACAGAGTCTTTGAAAATTTCTGAACTGAAAATGTCTTTTGAACAATTCTGCATACTTTTGTGCATGATAGGATACCAGAAAAAAATTAAATCAACTTCCACTTATAAGAGGCGTCCAAACAAATAAACAAGTATACCTTGTAGGAAGGGATTACTGATTTACAGAGAAATATTCCAATATTTTAATAGTAATTCCTATGGAATCTTTCTGGTAAACACCTGTGTGAATGCTATTATTATTTTCGGATTTTTTCTAACTGATATTAATTAACCTTCCGATATTTTTAGTCGTATTAAAATTTTTGTTTACAAGATAAAATATTCTAAATTTGTTATAATGCACAGGCTAAAGTTTTCTAGTAACTTCAATCAATATGTATAATCGCGCAGAAACGGCCACGCGCCGAAAAGTCCTTGCGCCGAAACGTATCCGCGCCGAAACGTCTTCGCGTCGAAAGGGCTGCGCCGAAATGTCCTAGACCGTGCAGGGGCGGCAAGACGGGTGCCATTTTATAGAGATTACGCCAAAATCAACAAAAATTTAAACATCCTGCAGGCAAATTTTAAATAAACCGCGACGCAATCCGGAGATCTCGCACCACATGTGCAATACAGGCACATGGCATGAGCTGTGTAAAATTAACGTTTACGCTTCATCATTATGATTACATGACAGCGCTTAGTGTTTCATTTTTGAAGAATAACCTCCACTAACAGATTCCACGTGATTTTGTCACATGTGGTTTCAATCCGCTGCTAGCTTACTGTCCTTTCTATATCATCCATCTACCTTTCGCGTGGTCTACCTCTAGATCTTCCCGTCCTGAGTCTCCATTCAGTGACTTTCTTACTTTTCTTCTCGTAACTCACTTTAACTTGACGAAACATTTCGATACATCCTCTATCTTAATTGGTTCTGTTGCTTATTCAGTTAGTTGACATTCTGTCTTGTAACCTTACCTAGCATACGTAGATCTTTTCTATTCTCGAAGTTTTTCTAAGTTGATTACCATTTCTGATGCGTAGGCAAATATAGAGTGAATACATTGATTATGTATTTTCGTTTTCAAATACTAAGCATATGATGACATGAGCACTTCCCGAATACTACCCAAGCGAGCCTTATTCTTCTACTAGTCCTTTATGTATGGAGTACAGTTACAGTACAGTTATAAGTACAGTTACAGTACAGTTATAAGTACAGTTATAGTACAGTTATAGTACAGTTAGAGTACAGTTATAGTACAGTTATAGTACAGTTATAGTGCTGTTATAGTGCAGTTATAGTGCAGTTATAGTATAGTTATAGTATACTTTTCATGTAG
This sequence comes from Agrypnus murinus, assembly GCA_929113105.1. NCBI lineage: Eukaryota > Metazoa > Arthropoda > Insecta > Coleoptera > Elateridae > Agrypnus > Agrypnus murinus. The sequence continues at coordinate 17,353,604 of OV816025.1, forward strand.
ATCATGTTTTATCATACACATAAAACGGACCTGCGCTCAATACTGCATACACAGGGTGTAACTAATATAATTAAAAACATCGTAATGGGGGTGGGTAGCTGTAATGATTTAGAACATGCTTTCTTCAGCAACATGTGGTCGGAATGGGACGTTTCGGCGCGGCCGATTCGACGCGACCGTTTCGGCGCAGGCGGTTCGGCGCAAAGACGTTTCGGCGCGGGACGATTCGGTGCGAGGACATTTCGGCGCGAAATACCCAATCATAAATTTGACCTGCATACACCCTTGGGAAAAAACTGTAACTTTTTAAATTTTATAGATTATTTTCTCCGGACGAAAGAGCATTGGTTGACTTCTTCTAATAAATTAATGTTTTTCATATTATGTCCCTTACCCAATACGTGCTCCATAATATGAAAAACATTAATTTATTAGAAGTCAACCAACCAAAATTGTTAAGCATAAAAGAAGCTATTCATATGCATAAAAATAAAAACAAATTAATCAATATTGAATTAAATCCCTTACTCAATACGTTGCTCACACTTCTCCCCACTTCTTAGAAAAATTTTTAAACTGTTATTATATTGTAAGTTTGTTTGTCATTTTAGTTTCACTGATGATGTCCACCTGGTGGGCGAAATATATATATGAAAATAAAAATTAGTTGTGGAAAGTGTTTTGTTTAAATTTAATTTGAATTTACCTCCTTATCTTGTTTTCATTAACTCAAATCCGTTTAGAAATACATAACGACTAAAACAAAAATTTACGAAGATTTTACTAAGGATTTCATTGCCCGGTCGTAATCTGACAGATAATTGATTTGATCACACAAACAGACGTCTTTGGAAATTTGAACAATTCTGTATATTTTTGTGCATGATATGATACCAGAAAAAAATTAAATCAACTCCTACTTATAAGAGGCGTCCAAACAAATAAACAATTATGCCTTGTGGGATGGGATTACTGATTTACAGAGAAATATTCCAATATTTTAATAGTAGATTTTCTAGTAAACAACTGTGTGAATGCAATTATTATTTTCGCATTTTTTCTAACTAATATTAAAACCTTCCGATATTTTTAGTCGTATTAAAATTTTTGTTTACAAGCTAAAATACCCCAAATTGTACTGTTATGTTCTGAGGCACAGGTTAAAGTTTTCTAATAACTTCATCAATATGTAAATATAATCGCGCCGAAAAGTCCTCGCGCCGAAACGTCTCCGCGCCGAAACATCTCCGCGCCGAAACGTTTTCGCGCCGAAAGGGCTGCGCTGAATCGGTCGCGCCGAACCGGCTGCGCCGAAATGTCCTAGACCGACATGTGGTCGCTTCCTACTAGTTTTCGAGAAAATCGTATTTTAAATTTTCAGTACAGCCATTGTACTCGCATTGCATTAAAAAAGCGAAACAAGCAAAAAATATCAGGATAAGGAAAGTATATTCTAAATCATTACAGCTACCCACCATTACGAGGTTTCCAGTTACATCTTGTATATTAAAGTTTTTTGCACAATTAGGAGCCAGATAGTTTTCAGGGTACAAGTGGGTGCTATTATGTACCTCTGTCTGCAAAATTGTTCTGAAGATGTCCATGCTACCTTCTTCGTCTTTAAGTGTAGATTTCGTTGTTCATCTTGCAAATGGTCGGAAAAACTGATTTCTAAATGGTTTTAGGACATACAAAAATCAATCTTTCGAACGAAACCACAGAACAGTATTTTGCCTTTGTTTTGCGACCGAAAACGAAGCGTTTTTAGATAATTCATGGCACACTAGATGTAAAAATACAATTGCGAAAAAATTACTGAACCCGTCAAAAAGTGATAATTGTTGGACTATATTTTAAGGACTTATTTTAATTTTGAATCGGATTCATTAATTATTGCAATGTATCCCGTTTAAGAATCAAAAGTTCAGGTTACTTCCTTCATAGTCGAAAATGATTGAAATGATGATGATGAGAAAGTTATTCTTATGTCAAAAAATGAAAATAGTCGTCTTATACTTTCTCTACAAATTTGTTGCTTCTATGTAAAAAGTTAAAGATTTGACAGGGGGCCACTTTGACAACATCCAGTATATACTATACTTATATTGGGGGTATATGCATTTTAAACCTCGTCATCTTCATCCTAAGTGTCCGTACAGAAAGGGGATGTATTAGCGATTAAAGAATCGCGCTTTTATTCCGACATACGCTGTTAGAAGCCGACAAATATGATACAGATGCGAATTCTAAGAATCGTAAGCTCACCAGAGAGTGTTAGCACTTCGATCTGAATAATTTATTACCTGATATGCCTTACACTGTTTTACGTACCGTCGATTGCGCTCAGAAATTCTCGCTCGTTAAATCATTGGAGGATGCTTCATATGGTCATATCAAATACTATAAAAAGAGTATTTCAAATTCGTAACTTTGAAGTCCTAAAGTACTTTTAAAGTAAATTTGTTGAGGGAGTCCCCCCTCCCAAAAAAATTACATACTTTCCCGTTTCTTCATCTTCCTTATGTTTATTACACCAGTGTTCCTCGGCTTTCCTAAAAGACACTTACCCCCTCCCCTAGCTCGAAATATCTGCGCACGCACGAATATGTGACCCGCTCCGAAGAAATCTGTCTTATGACTAGATTATCGGCTTTGCGACTTGGGTAGTGTAAACAAATAAGACGAATTTTACTAATCGTAAATGCGTTTCTTTTTTTACTACAATTGGACAAATCTATACATCTTTTTAATTATACGAGTTTTAGTAAGTGGTATTGATGAAGCTTTTGAGTAAGTACTGTGATGAGAAAAATGGCATGCTTTTTCATCGGACATAGCGGTCAAGGTCTCTTTTTTATAGTCATATATGTTATAGAGTCAGTAGAAACTACACATAAGCCATTTTCCGGATTCAACTGTAACAATTACACCTATGAGTTGGTGCATAAAATCAAAAATCAATATTCTGTAATACATCACTCGAAAAAACTGCAGGTTAATAAATATTAAGGTGATCAGGTTAAAATACATCGCTGTACGGAAGACAATATGAATGATGTTCAAGGTTCAAAACGAGGTGTGTTCTCCATAAAGCAATTATCTTGAAAGATTACACAAAGATAGTGTTATCTACCATTTTTCATTTATTTTGTTTTCTGAGTAACAATATTAATTTTCTTATTTCTCAGTTCGCATTCTTTCTACTTTTATCTAAAGCGAAAATATGTAAACATAGAAGCTTGTAAGTTCTAATCTAGAAAATTCTATTTAGCTGAATAAAAAGCATACGCTTGCGTGTCTCATTATTTCATATTTTTTAATCTAAATAAATATTAACAACGATATATAAAAGCAGAAAAATAAACTGAGCTCATTTATATTTACTCACATTTTAATATTCTCAAGGGCTTACACAAAAATTATTTAACATCAAACCTCACGCTACAGAAGAAAAACCGATTTAATCTTTTTTGGCACCGCGTTTGGAAAAAATGACACAAAATCAGCGTGTCGATCTCTTGATGATAATAAAAATTCATACAACATAAAGCTGGAGACCTACTTTCAGAACTTGATAAATTGTAGTACATAATACATGGGAATTAAATTATAAATTCAGAGACTGCTTCGAACTGTCACGCTAAAAATGGTAAGAGAATTTACAGAGCATAACTGTAAAGGCCAAAAAGATTTTTTTTATATCTCTATAAATATTTTTAATCTACAAAAGTATTATACTTGGAGTAATTAAAATAATGGACAATAAAACTTTTCAATTCATGCACAAATGATTGATCCAAATCATCACTCAGCTAGAGTTGCTTTATGAATGGATATGTATTAACTAATAGTAGACTACTGACCCGCCTATTTATAATCAATAATAACCTAATAAACTTCTATAACCGAAAGAAAAACCAACCTTTGGAAATCTAAACTGTAAAATTATAAAATTCTGAACTCTGAAACCTTAAGGGTTTAAACATCTGTAACTTTCCAATTCTAAATCCTTGAGTCTCAAAGACTCTCAATGTTAATGATCTGAACTGGTCAAATACGAAATTAAAAATCAATAGCTCAAACCCTAATGCCCGTAGTTGATAAAGATTATTTAACTGAATTTATTGAATTTAAGATTTCAAAAAGATTCGATAAAGTAACCTAAAAGACCAGTTTAGCATGAAACCGTGTGCCAGCCGGACTTTCGGTCCAATAAACTTTTCGTTCAATAACGTTTGGTTGAATGGAACTTTTTAGAGTTTAATGGATATTTGGTCCAATTATATTTTTCCTCAAATGGCACTATTTGTCTAACGGGACTTTTTGTCTAATAGACATTTGGACCAATGGAACTGTCGTCCAATGGCACTTCGCAATGGATATAAATATTAAAAATACTTCTGCATTACACTATCTCATGTAGTTAGTTAGTAAAGCTTACCCATTAGGGTAAGCAGTTGGCACCTAGTAGCTCTTTAAAGACAATAACTATAGTATAAAAAGGAGTATGAGTCTGTTACCTTCCATTTCGGACCTATTAACTATAATCTTTAGTAAACGGTCAATATTCAGATTGAACTGACAACGTTGCTAATGAACTTTTAGAGCTCTTCTCTGCGCAAAAAACTCTGTTTATTTTATGATATAAGTGGCCAATATTAACGTTTATTGTTAAACAGTGTTGCCATATTTCCAAATGATAGATTTTCTTAACCTATTTAAATAGAATAACCCCATATAATGGTCTAGTCTGTAGAAAGTATTGTTAACACCAATCCAACGATATAGTATATGGATACGCAGTAAATTGTCTGTAAATGCCATTTAAAAAATTAAGAAAAATCTATGATTTTCGAAATATGGCAACACTATAGTGTTGTCATATTGTTATACATAACAATTCAAATAATTGCCTTAAACGTTGATCAGTAACTTTGTTACCTTAATTTAAATATTGACCGTTTACTGAAGATCATAGCCAATAAGTCCGAAACGGTGAGTTACAGACCAATTTTGTCATATATAGGTACTTATAACTGTCTCGAATAGCCTTGTCCAATAGTCTTATTAGAAAATGTAAAAATATACAGGGTGTCCTATTTAAAAAAATGAACTGTATTTCATCACTCTCTATATATTCATGCAAAAAATATAACAGTACTAAAAAATGTAGATTATTTCAATAGAAATTCCTTTTATATACAATTTGTTTTCACAAAACTTATAGTTTACGAGATAAGGTATGGGTTCATAATAAACGGTCCACCTCGTATATTCCAAAAACAATCAATTCTGTGCACTTAAAACCTACTTTAACTTTTAACTAAATTTGCCTGATTCACAAAACTAAATAGGTACTTTTTTAAAATAAAGAATACATAGTACATAGATATAGAAGAGTAAATGTTAAATGTTAAAGTCTTAAGTTATATTAGCCACCCTAATATTGGAAGTTCAATCACTATGGGTCGCAGCAGTGGCGGACTTACCATTTTTGAGGTCCCAAGCTAAGACTTTTGAGTCCCCCCCCCCACCGTATTGCTAATAATAACATTTTAAATACGAGGCACGGTTTCAGGGAATATTTACATTTTCAACTAAAGATTTCATATTTTTATTCCAAATTTAACATTTTTAATAAAAAATAACTTGAGAAAAGAGTAAAATATTTATTATTAAAAACGTTATATATATCCGAATATTATGTCAAAAAGTGGGGATTTAAAAACAAAAGTGACCTGTTTTTGGAGTTTTTTCAAAAATCAATACTTTCACTTTCATCGAAGTTATTCCTTACTTTTGATTAGCACTATATAAACCTAACTTTTTATATAATCTATAAGAAAAAAACCAATGTAACGTAATCTGGTGATCTCCCTGACATTCGCTTCATTCATGGATTAGAATTGTATTGATGAATTTCAGCAAAATCTTAAGTCTTATTATTACAACATGTAGATTGTTCTTATTATGAATTTTGCAATACAACACCAAGTAAACGAAAAATGTTTTAGCATGTGTTGTTTGCAATACTTGTTTAGAACATAAAAATGTGTACAATTAGCACATTTGCACCGACATGTTCAGATATATAATATCTAACTTGTGACTATAATTAAATCTAATAATTAAAATATCATGACCTACAAAAACAAAGCCTTCTAGGCAAGTTAAAATTAAATATTTATAATTTGAAAGGAAAAACTTGAAAACACAAGTGTGCTCTACTCAAGCTCGTTATACATTTACAATTCCTGATAAGGAGATATAATAACTTTAGCTTGCGTCCTGTACGATAAAAACATTGAAATAATAACACGACACTCTTGTATAAACATCAGGTACTGTTTAAAACGTTGCTAATTCTAGGCAATAAAGGAAGGTGTGTGTGTGTGTGTGTGCAATTAACAAGATTTAAAAGTCGCCTATGACGTATAGATAAAAACGAAAAAGGAGAGATGTAATAAAGATAAACAGTTTGATTGGAGATATAAAAAATAAACAAGAGTACAAAATCTGATTTTCTCATCCACGGTGCGTGCAACCACAAAACTAAGTAAAAAATCAAATTGTAAAAGTAAATTCACACGTTGCGTTGTTGTAATGAGATTGGAGTTGGCTCTGGCTAATAACTGGCTCTGTGTGTGACTTTCACATGCAGCAAGTGCATTTAATTGATTTTATAAATCCAATCACTAATTAATTAGAAAATATTTCTATTTATTAACGCACCATTTAGAAAACATACAAGACAGTATTATTTTTAATACACAGATGATTAAGAATTTAATTTATACTTTTCTTGTTAGTTTCTTTACATTATTGGGGTGAAAGTCACTATTAAGCAGCGTTTTTTATGCAGAATGAATAACTGTACAAAAACGACGTTTTCACATTTGTTCTGATGTATCATTTGTGCTTATTGATGTTGAAAACCAACATTTGTAATTGTTTAGAAAACCGATCCTTAGCAAACAAAGATGGAGTATCCAGGATGTCTTGAAGTCTGTATAAAGCTACCCTTTTCTAATACACGTAAATGTTCGACATGTATAATCATCCTTTAACTTCACATATCTTGCAGTCAGTGTTTACTTCGTAAAATATTCGTGCTCATTTTTTTAAATCAATGCAATGATTTACAAAAATCTGAAAAAAAACTTATTTGAAGAACGAAAAGTCTGTAGTTCCAGAGTGGCGACCGAGCAGTGGAAGAGTGCGGTTTTGAAAACAGTCACCAATCCACAAATATTACCAACATTATACAAATTATTCCAGTTCACACTGATGGAAGCGAGGTTACCTATCCAGCCTCTACTAGCTCTCTAGGCTAGTACCGGAGCTATAAAAGTGCTCACTCGGGAGTGCCTCTCCATAGGAGACGGGCCCTAGTCCAGCATGCAGAATATTAACCACAACGTAAGTTGGACTTCACTTCCCGGCCGAATCCAACCTCAATGTGGCTGGGCTTGGATGTTATTCCACTCCGGCTTACCATGTTAGAGGCCTGGTGTGCCCTTGTTAGCGCTTCGCTTAATTCTACCTAAGCAGAATCCCGATATGTACCCGTTAAGGTAAAGTTGTCTTGAGCGTGGGAGGCTATACATATGTTCGCATCAACACCGCTTAAGTGTAGTGGGTCTAGATGGTTGCTTTGGATCATAAAACTGGAACTGCACAGTTACAGCATGATCCTGATACTTCCGTCACTGAACACATCTACCTGCCGCATCTACGAACGCCGACCGTGCCATCAGCATCAACTTTAACCAAGGTCATATCTGAACACCACCAACAGCCCCCGCCCATCATTTTCACTTTTACTTTCATCAGCATATACATCAACCGACACAAGTTAGGGGAGGGCGAAGCGAGGTATAGCGCGAAAACATCTCTATTTCTGGATTTATTCCAAAAGGCTGACTAGGCGTGATGAGCCTATACCAGTCACATGACCAGGCAGACAGAGAGATTTGTTTCTAGATATGGGCTAGTTCGACAAAAAAGTCTTGAAAATTAGATTTGAGCAGAGCACTGACGGATTAGCGTACGGATGTACGAGGCGTTAGCCTTAAAGTGCTAAGAAATTTGTTATTTGAGAAAAACAGTACAGTTCAACAAACAAATAGTTCATTTAGACTAGAAACGGACACCACTGAAAAGAAAGGAGACAGTAGGTATTTACCCATGACCTTGAAAATAACGGGTAAAATTATTGCTTGCTTCGGTATTCTTCAGTTATTCTGGTACCAGTCTCAAGATGGTCTAGTTCAAAGTAGCAGCTTTCTTATTACCATTGCAATTTGGTAATAAGAATTCACGGAACATGTGAGGACAATGCGTTGTTCCGTATAAGGTTTGACAATATTGAGAAAAATAGATCCTATCTTGTAAGTTTATTCAAAGACTCGCATGTACTACTTCTTTTTAGATAATATGTTTAAATAGTTTCAATGGTATGGGCATTTTTAACGCAACGCTACAGATAACTAAAATGACAAAATAAAATGTATTTGCTTTAAGGATATTTCTCCAAATCATAATAAAATAGAAGTAAGAAATCAGAAGAACAGTGTGAATAAATCTATGAATATTTATTTCTTCTTACTGCTTCTTTTAGTCCCATTACTATTTATCACTACGAAATTCTTTGCAATATCTTCCTTTATTATTCTATCAATAACCTTTTCTCTTAGCATGTAAGCTTCATTCATCATTTCTCTAGATTCACATCTGCAGCGTTTATAAAATGCTTCCAAGATTTTGTGAGTTCTGATCTAGCGATTTAAATATTTCTCCATATTTGATCTATTCAAACTGAAGTATTCAAAAAAGCTCTCTTTGGAGGATTCTAAAACCGTAGACTCTTCTTAAAACACTTGAAACGTCAAAAATACGTTATGTTTGAGTTTGACAACTTTTGTTTACAAAAACAATTGACGACCAGTTAATTTGGATTGTAATTTCTCCAATCGCAAAATTATTTATTAAAATGTGTCCAATCTATAGTAACTTGCACGGAATGATGCAAAATGCAGCGTTGGTCGATGATAAGCCAGGCCTGCTGAAGGACAAGCAGTTGATAGAGCATTCTACGTTGAAGTGATGAAGAGATTATTGAAGTGAATTTCTACAGCGCGATCAAAGGTTAATGCGTTCTTGTTGCATGACAGTGCTCCTGCACATTCATCACTGATTGTGAAGTAATTTCTCATGAAAGCTGACGTTATTGAGATCAATCACCCACGCTACTCATCTGACTTCACCTGATCGCATCAGCAGATTTTGTCTTATTCCTAAAGTGATTTTTGCTAATAATCATAACTGTGGAGAATTTTGGCACTTTCTTTGCAGGCTTGCGTGGGCAATGGCTGATCTTCGGAGTGCCAAATTTCCGTATGGCTGAGTAGCCTAAGCCATCAAGACTCTCAAGAGCCATGAAGGACCATTTTCTCAACTGAAATTAATCAAAACTAATTAAAATAAATAATTAAGCTATGGTTGTCGAAAAAAATCGTCTAAGGTTTGGTTTTAAGATTGGTAATAGTGGCAAACTATTGATAAACTGAATGTAGTGTATCTAAAAACGTGATTATTATTTATTACAATTGCAAATAAAAAGCAAAAGATTGTTGGTTTCTTATATTATTAGTGCTGCTTCGTTAATATATTTTATGTAATGAGATCCAACTAATTAATTTTTATTTTTAGATGTGTATCTGTGTGGATAACAAACTTCAACGGTATCTTCTATAAGTCGAGTTAGTTGAAATTTTAAGTTTAATTGGTTCATAGTTAAATAATAATTATAGATATATCATGAAACAAAACAATGCAATTGTATGATTAGAAGGCGTATAACGGACATGTTGCATGGCGTCTGAAGAATAGGAGGCGGTTAAAAGTCAATTAAAGAGATCTAAAGTTTCTATAAGTAGACAATTTCTATTGTAGCAGATATTCTCTATTAGATTTCTTTTTTTATGTAATTTGCATAGGTTTCTGAAAATAGTGTTCTTATTATTATTCGTGAGAGCATAAATGAACAATAACTATAATTCTTTATATCTTACGTAAGTGTATAGTGTAACTAGTTATTTCTGTATATTATACGGAAAGATTGGTTCTGGATGTTTTGAAAATTATCCATGTATGCATCATTCTGAAAACATAAACTAAAAAGTTATTACTTATTATATTACTGTACTAAAAATCTTTCTTAAAAACAAAATGATAGTAAGCGTTAGTAGGTATATAAACAAAAACACAATGAATGCAACTGCAATCAATTGTTTTTTCATTACTTCAAGGTTGCTATTGTGACTACTTACATATAACAACAAACACAAAGATTTTTTAAGAAAACTAACAAAAGAAATATTTTTAAAGACCGACCTTCATTTGATTTAAAAACATGTATTAAAGCAGAAAATTAGAATCCCCATATGAAAAGGTGTCCTAAGCACACACACTGAACAATATAATTTTGTATGCAGGTATAAGGTGTTCTTCAGTTAGTACCATTGTCTGAACATGCAGTGGTGGGCAATCCAGGAACCAGGCAACCGAGACGATCACATCCGTTTTGGCTTTCCGGTGCCGTATAAAGTGCACGCATGGGAACCACCTTAAACCACCGACTGCGTATTTTACACACCGGTGATGGTACTTATTTGACTAGGTTTAATGGCGACGTCATAAAATTATATTCATTACATGCAAGACGTAATAACAAACGTAATGTGTAATTTTCAAGTTTAAACTTTTATGCTCCTTGTTAAAAATAAATAAAAGACCCAGAAAGTTAGAATTCTTGGTTCACGTTTTCTTTGTCCTTTTTTATTGGCATTAATTTTAACGGAAAATTCTATTTCTAATGGGTTTATTACTATGACAGTTTAAATGAGAAACTTGAAATCCATTTGAATTAATTATAATATGTCCATCAGCATCACGATTTCAGTTAAGGCTGTCAAAATGTCTCTCCCGTTTATTTTTGTTTTGTCGTAAAATCAATTTCAAGCATTAATTCCCTATTGTTCTTTCTATAAAACACGTACTCGGCATCGCAAACATTATTACACAATTGTTAAAATTAAATCTTCGAAGTCATTAAAAGTTTTAAAAGAATAGTTCCTTTTAACAATATGCAAATACGGCTATAGCAAGGAATGTGATGGCATTTTTCTTATTGTTTGTCGAAAGTTGGTCGTATAGCAACATTTTAGTATACTAGCTATTCATTCCCTTTCTTTGTGTTTGTTTCTTCAAGAACTACATGACAGCCTATTGTGTGTCTATTACAATTAGTGGTTGCTCAATTAAAACTGATCTACAGACATGCTTCCGTGTTGTACATCACGTATTACTTACCTTATGTGACATCCAACCACCAAAATCACTCAATGAGTGAAAGCAGCAACTCGCAATGCATTGTAAATATTTACGGACGACCAAGCAAAGGATGCAGCCTGCAGACTGGTTCGTTATTTATAGTTTTAGAGATAACTAAACTACCTCAAAGCCCTTATACAAACTTTTCATACTAATACTACGGCTTGTGTATTAGCAAAATGTTTTCAAGAATAGAATGGAAATGTCCATACTAAAAATATTGTTCTAGAAAGATGCACTGGGAAATACATTACACAAAAATGTGATAAATCAAAAGGAAAGAAACCTAAATGTAACCATTGCAGAGGCGAACGTCCAGCGAGCTATAGCGGATGTATTGTGACAAAGGAATTGAAGAAAAACCAAATAAGTCGTCCTATACAACCTCAAACAGAAAACTAGCAAATTAATAAAAATAATCAAACAAAAGCAAGAACAAGAAAAAAACAATTACTAATTTGAAACAATCTAATTGACAACTAAGAATATTTAGCGAAGTAATATTAGCTGGGAAAAGTAATATGACAATGGAAACAAAATACAACAAAGTAATTCAATTGAGCAGACCTTACAAGAAATTCTTGCTAAATTGAAAACCTGTGATGAACGTCTAGAAACAGATTAGAAAATAGCACCAAAGGAGCTAGATACCAAAAACTAGAAATGGCTATTGGTCTACGGATTGTGGCATGGAAGTAAAGTTGTTTTCGATATCAAAATAGTAGACGTGTGTCTCATGTCTGAGACGCATTTCACTAAATAATCTTATATTAGATTTAAAGGATATCAGATGTACTACACCACACACCCAAAAAATAAAACTAAGGGTGGCAGTGCAATAGAAAACATACAACATCACGAAAATGAAAAATATGAAACAAGAGGATATTCAGGCTACATCAACAGAAAAGAAGAACAGTTGGTAACAATTATCCTAAAGAGATCAGAGAACTAACATCCGAAAAAATAAAACTCGGAAGAAAATGGCAGCAAATCAGAGCACCACAAGATTACACGATTACACCGAGTAACCCAGCACCTAAAAGACAGATACAACAAATCAAAAATGAATCTGTAAATACCTATTTGAGAGAGGCTAAAGTCCGTCTCTGTCCCCAAAAAAAATGTTGAGATAAATTGTTTTTTTATTAAAAAGTCATAAAAAAATCGAATGGAATAGGTTCCATGCACTGGAGATGAATAGTTCAAAAGATACAGGAATTCAAAGTTTTTAAATTTCAATGGGAAATCCCATGTAAATTATGAAATGGATCATTTGAAAATAAAGGGTTATTGTTGTACGGTCGTTGTGGTCTTACAAGGTACTCCTTGATTCCCTTGTAATCAATGCTGGTCCGAATGTAAATAAAACTAGTGGACTGTATTTTAACTGTGTTTATATTATATTAATTGCACTATTGAAAACTTCTATATACAATTTGAATACATGAATTAAATTATGACTTGAGTAGCACTAGCTACATTTGTATAACTCCGTGTGTGTTACACTGAAGCTCGAAATCTACTGACTAATATACTTAATATACAACGAAAAGAAATGACGGTATTTTACAAAGACTAAGGGTGATTGATTATTACTAACACATGTTCGGGCGTTAGAATTTGGGAATTTTGACCTGCATTGGCACACATACAAAAAAAGGACTAGTTTGCCCGTAACATTTTCAGCTTGTTTAAAATTATATTCTTTGAGCTTAGTTTAAATGAAATCTTATTATTACTGTGACACTGGAATGAAATGTATAATACCTAAATTAAATTATCATGCACATTTTTGATTACATAATATGAACACTTAAAATTACATTAATACTAAGACATTGATAAGGGTTTTACCATACCGCCCCTCTTGAAAGCACCAGCTTTCAACACAAAAATAAAAATAATTAAAAATGTCCACAATTTTAAGTGTCAATTGGTAATATACAAAGTTTTGAAAAACTGCGTTTCACTACGCCACTAGAGGTTTTAACACTAGCCACTCGCGCAATATCGTCCTTACCACGGTACACTTCGATAATACGTCCCATTTTCCAATTTAATGGATGTACGTTGTCTTCCCGTAGAACAACCATAAGTCCTGACTTCAGAATGTTTGGATCGTTTGTCATCCATTTGTTTCTTTGCTGCAAATTGTGCAGGTACTCGTTTGTCCACCTGCGCCAAAATGACTGGACTACATGTTGTACCTGTTGATATTTACTTAATCTGTTTAAGGAAATATCTTCTACGTTTTCTTCAGGTAAGGCATTTAACGCTGAACCAATTAAAAAATGTCCTGGAGTAAGCGGAGCTAGGTCATTAGGGTCATTGGAGATTGGACATAAAGGTCTGGAATTTAATATGAACTCTATCTGCGTTAAAATAGTGTGAAAATTCTCATATGTAAAGTAAGCAATACCAATTGTTCTGGTCAAATGATGCTTAGTGAGCTTAACGGCTGATTCCCACAGTCCACCAAAATGTGGTGCCCTGGGCGGAATAAAGTGCCACGTAACCTTATTATCTAACAAATAATTTTTAACACTTGGATCTTGATTGATTTTGAATAAAGTATCATATGAATTTTGAATTTGATTGGAAGCACCCACAAAATTTAATCCATTGTCAGTCCAGATCTCTCTGCTTATACCGCGACGTGCAAAAAATCTTTTCAATGCATTTAAGAAAACCGGAGCAGAAAGGTCACCTGCTAGCTCTAAGTGTATCGCTTTAACTGCAAAGCAAATAAAGACGCAAACATAAACCTTTACTAAATTACGGTTTCTTAACGTACCCTCTTTGATTGTAAAAGGTCCTGCTAAATCTATTCCACATGTTAGGAATGGACGCGCTGGATTAACTCGTGATGCTGGTAATTGTCCCATGATGGGAGTTACACCTACAGGTTTTACCTTGAAACAAACCATGCACTCCCTTATTACTCCCTTTATTACATTTTTGGCGTTAATAGGCCAAAAATTCCCACGTACTGTTGATAAGATTGTTTGAACCCCACCATGTAAAGTTCTTTCATGTTCATAATTAATAATTAATTTCGTGAAGATGTGCTTACTAGGTAAAAGTATAGGGAATTTTTGGTTATAGTTCAAATTTGACATTACTAATCTGCCTCCTACTCGTATGATTGCATTGTTATCCAAGAATGGATTCAAACTTAGGATTTTACTTTTTCTGGGAACGACCTTTGAATTTCTAAGACAAACTAATTCCTTTGAAAACTCTGATTTTTGTACTAATTTGACTAAAACATTCACGGCTTGCTCAGTTTCTCCTGTCGTTAGATTACCACTGAACCTTTGTTTACCTTGCCTTGATAATTTCAGATTGTTTAAGAATCTTATGCACCAAGCTGTGACATTTCTTAACCTTTGAAACCTCGAAAATTTGTTAAATAAGTCAAAACTACCATCAGTTGATAATAAAACTATATTTTGAACTATTCGTTGTTCTGGAATCTCTTGAATTATTATATCACTTTGATTTACTGGCTTTGGCCAAAACTGAATGTCTCTTTGTAGCCAGTCCGGGCCTGTCCACCAAATATCTGATTCTAATAACTGATTTGGATGACATCCCCGTGAAATCAAGTCTGCAGGGTTGTCAGAAGTGCATACGTGACACCATCGAGCATTGTTAGTTAAATCTTGTATCTCTGACACCCTGTTAGAAACAAAAGTTTTCCATCGTACTGATTCTTGTGCTAACCACGCTAAGACTATCGTAGAATCAGTCCATAGAAAAGTTTCGGCGATATTTAACTTTATTACCCTTAAACATTTGTCAACTAATCTAGATAAAAGTAATGCCCCGCACAATTCTAATCTAGGTATTGAAATTACCTTTAGAGGAGCAACTCGCGATTTTGAACACAGTAATTGAGTGCTATGTTTATTAAAAGAATCCGTACTTCGCAAGTATATGCATACCCCATAGGCAACTTGTGAAGCATCTGTAAAACCGTGTAATTGTATTCGAATGTACGTTGATAGTAATACATGCCTAGGAACCGTTATTCTATCTATGTATTTTAAATCTTGGAAAAATTGCAACAATTCCGAATTATAAACTGGAGGAATAGGTTCATCCCATCCAACCTTTAGTTTCCATAAATGTTGTAAAATAACTTTCGCTTTGGTTATTACTGGACCAATAATGCCAAGTGGATCAAAAACTTGACTTATTATGGACAAAATAATGCGCTTAGTTAAATTTTGAGAATTGATTCTTATATTAACACTGAACTGAAATGTATCTGAATTCGGATTCCACGCTATACCGAGCGTCTTTACTGTTTTGTCATCAGAAAAGTGAAATTTGGTTTGCTGTTCATCGGAATCTAGTATCTCAGTACTGTTTGACATCCATTGAGTCAGAATAAAACTCGCCGATTGTAGTATTTCAGAAATTTCTGATTTTAACATTCCTAAACCTATGATTGAATTATCTCCCGTGATTAGATCATCAACATAGAAATCTGATAAAATTGTGTTGCTTGCCTTTGGGAAATTATTTTTGTTATCTATCGCTACCTGGTGTAAAGATCTAATTGATAAAAATGCTGCCGGTGCTGTGCCGTAAGTAACGGTATTTAATGCATAATGGGACAGTTCCTGATCCGGGCTATCGCGCCATAAAATTCTCTGTAAATTTCTTTGTTCCGGATTGACGTTAACTTGCCTATACATCTTGGTGATATCACCTTGGATTACGTAATTGTGTTTTCGAAACCTTAATAAAATCGAAAAGATATCATCTTGTATAGTCGGTCCTACATATGAAACATCATTCAAAGATATACCAGTGGAGCTCTTAGCACTACCATCAAAGACTACTCGCAACTTTGTTGTGACACTACTTTCCTTTAACACGCCATGATGTGGTAAATAATAAGTTGTGTCGTTTGTTTTTACTTCTTCATCTGTTAACTTTGTCATGTGCCCGAGACTCTCATATTCGCGAATGAAGTTGGTATAAAGATCTGCAAAAGTTTGATTTCCCTTTAATTTTCGTTCTAAACTGATAAAACGTTTCATTGCTAATTCAAAGGTGTTCCCGATGTCTTTGTAATTTTCCTTTAATGGTAATGACACTGTAAAACGTCCGGTAGTATCCCGCTTATAATTTTGTATAAAATGATCTTCACAAAATTGTTGATCCTTTGAATATTTAATGGACGCAGAATGCTGAACGTCCTCAATAACCCAAAATTTCTCAAGCTGTGATTGAATTTGACTAGTGTGAATTGATAGTAAACAGGTTTGAGAACTATTTTGAATTAAATTTAATTGTAATGGACCTGCGACTAACCAACCTAATTTCGAATTTTGTAATAAAGGTAGATTTTTACCTAAATTTATTTGACCTATTGTTAATAATTCATAAAATATAGATGCACCTAGCAAAACATCTATTCTCTTTGATTCATTGAAATCCTTGTCTGCAAGAACAATACCTTCTGGAACGCTTAATAATGTTGTATCGAAGGATTGATAAGGTATGTTGCCTGTGATATTTTCTAATATTAAAAATGATTGTTTCCTTGAATAACTATTATGCATTGATTTTATATTTGTATGAACTCTATGAGAAATACTGGTCATAGATTCACCTATACCCATGATTGGAAGATTAATATTGTCAATCTTCAAATTAAGCCCTTTGGCTAAATCCCTTGTTATGAAGTTGCTTTGTGAACCTCCATCTAGTAAGCACCTACACTGAATAAGGTTTTTGTCATTATCCTCAATAAAAATATTTGCCGTTGATAAAATAATCAATAAATTTTCAGAATTACTACAATGAGTACTTATACTAACGTTATTTGTATTTCCAACAATATTCTGTGATTCTGAACCATGCAGTGAATTTCCCCGTGAATTCCTTTGTGAATTCTGACCTTGTATTGGAAAATTAGACGTTGTACTATTGTTTGAACTATTATCAATATGCAACAAAGTGTTATGACCCTTGCCCTTGCATATTTTGCAAAACCCTGTACATTTGTGGCCTTCTGATTTGGGCTTTAAACAATTTTTACACAGATTAAGTCTCTTGACAGCATTAAACCTCTCTTGACCGGTTAATTTTAGAAAATCAGTGCAATAATACATGCAATGACCGCCTTGACAAAAGTAACATTTTTTCCATTGACACATGATTAAAGGATTTTATTGCAAGACCTCTCTGGATATGACTTAAACCCTTTTTTGAATGACATGAATCATTTGATGAAATAGCCGAACGCCTATATAAATTTTCTAATAATTGGCATCTGAAATTTAAAAACTTAGAAAAATCTTCTTGTGTCGGAAGCTTTTCCGTGCGAATGGAACTTTCCCATTCTAGTTTAGTTGCAAAATCTAACTTTGAGGTAAGTAGAAAAAGTAATATAGAGTCCCAGGTGTCAACTGGTTCACCTAAATTTTTTAATGAACGAATATCCTTCAAATACGAATTCAGAAAGTTTCTTAATTGGGCTGAACTTTCTTTGTGCAACGTAGGTAGTCCGCACAATGATTCCAAATGACTGTTAATGATAGCTCTTTTATTATCGTACGTTTCTTTAAGTAAATTCCACGCGATTGCATAATTATTATCAGTGATGTCCAATGATTGAACAACCTTGAGTGCATCACCTTGTAAACATGATATTAAATAGTGAAATTTCTGGACCTTTGACAACGTATCATTTTTATTAATCAACGATTCAAATGTATCACGAAAGTGCATATATTCGCTAGAAGAACCTGAAAATTCGGGTAAGTTTAGTAATGGTAATTTAACTTGCTCCGATTTGTTATTAGAGCTACCAGAACCCCCCGCAGCAACTACGCTACTGTCGCTGACAATGGATCGGTTTTGTTTGTGTTCGTCAATCATTTCTTGTGCCCGTGTAACAATTTCAAAATATGCGTTTTCAAATGACTCGCGATCCCTTTGTTCCTGAGAACTATCATCTAATCTTTCTATGTCTAACTGACAATTTCCAAACTCATCCCACAAAAGTTCGATTTTTTCTAAACGTTTTGCTAACTGTGTTATGTTTTTAGAAATTGGGAACGTGGTATCTAAATATGTACTAAAACGTGTCACTTGAGACTTTATTTGCCCACGCTGAGTTTTGAGATTTTTTAATATTTCATCGTTGGGAGCCATTATAGTAATTATTTACTTAAAATATCAATGTAAAGAAATAGTTTTTGATTTATGAGAATTTATTTAAATAATTTTAAATTTAAAGTTAATTAATTGATAATTTTGATAAAAATTAATATCTCAATGAACTGCGCAGATAATATGGTAAATATGAAGATGATACAGTGGATGTTATATGAATAAAGGAACGGACTTACTGTGAATTCGCCAATCGACTCCCTTGTTTACCATGTGTACAAAGGAATATCCTAGAATGCGTCCGTAAAATTTCAATTGAATTGTTTCACTGTGGCCGATGAGTGCCCGTTAATTATTCTTGTTTTCTTGATGCGTTTTTCCTTTGATATCCGGCTCGTATGGACCAGAATGTTGTACGGTCGTTGTGGTCTTACAAGGTACTCCTTGATTCCCTTGTAATCAATGCTGGTCCGAATGTAAATAAAACTAGTGGACTGTATTTTAACTGTGTTTATATTATATTAATTGCACTATTGAAAACTTCTATATACAATTTGAATACATGAATTAAATTATGACTTGAGTAGCACTAGCTACATTTGTATAACTCCGTGTGTGTTACACTGAAGCTCGAAATCTACTGACTAATATACTTAATATACAACGAAAAGAAATGACGGTATTTTACAAAGACTAAGGGTGATTGATTATTACTAACACATGTTCGGGCGTTAGAATTTGGGAATTTTGACCTGCATTGGCACACATACAAAAAAAGGACTAGTTTGCCCGTAACATTTTCAGCTTGTTTAAAATTATATTCTTTGAGCTTAGTTTAAATGAAATCTTATTATTACTGTGACACTGGAATGAAATGTATAATACCTAAATTAAATTATCATGCACATTTTTGATTACATAATATGAACACTTAAAATTACATTAATACTAAGACATTGATAAGGGTTTTACCAGTTATGATTGGCCATTAAAAAAGAAATGTTCATCTTTTTATTTTTTTTTTAATGACAAAAGATTGACATTTATTTTTAATTGACCAATCAGAGAGAAGGATCTTAAAAATTAATATTGTTTTGCTATATAAAGGATAAGAAAAAATGAAAAAGTTCTTTTTTTAATCATTCAAAATGCTCAAAATTACATTGAGATCCCTTCCCAATGCCGAATCCGCGGTCCAGTGGTGTAAAGACCGCGGGCTCTTAAAAAATTCCATGAATTGTCCCAAATGCCGAAGGCCAATGGTTTCTTCCCAATGTGGAGATAGGGTTGGATTGTTCCCACGGTGGAGGTGCCATAAGAAAGAATGCGGGAAAAAGGAAGTCTCTGCGACTTATGGATCCTTTTTCGTCAATTGCAACCTTTCAATGGAAAAATCATTAGTGGTTTTGTATGGATTCGCTTGGGCATACTCATACGACCAAATCAAGCATGAAGCCACCGAAGAAGATGACCCAACCGATATTTCCAAGGATACAATCGCAGCTTGGACCAAATTTGCTAGGGAAATAGTTGTTGACTATTACGTCAAGATCCAATCCAACAAAGGCCAAATCGGTAGACCAGGAAAAGTAGTCGAAATTGAAGAGAGTATTTTTGGACATCCTAAGTATGAAAGAGGAAGAATCTTGATCGGCAATTGAGTTTTGGGAATGATTGATGTGGAATCAGATGAAGTAAGGATGATCTTTGGGGAAAAAAAAGATGCCGCTACTCTGATATCTGCAATCAAAGCTCATGTATTGCCTGGAACCTGGAACCATAATCCACACTGATGGATGGTTGGCTTACAGGTCCTTGGAAAATGAAGGATTTACCCACCGAGTGGTAAATCATTCAGATCACGAACATAGGTTCGTGGCTGGGGATGGTACTCATACCCAGTTGATCGAATCAAATTGTCGTCCAATGAAGGATTTCTTCCGAGGAAAACCCAGGTTTGGGGACGATGAATTCCCTGACCGACTGAGGGAATATTTATGGAGGAGATATCTGAGGAAGAATAATGTTGACCCTTTTGATTCTTTGTTAACCGCAATCAAATGTTTTTATCCTTTGTAGCTTTTCTTTTTAATGTTTCTTTAATTTTAATAAAATATCAAATTGTGTTTTTTATTGACTTTTATTGACTTGGCGAATAAAATTAAATGAAAATAGATAGATAGAACAACAATCGAATTCCTTACCCAAATACAGCAAAATATTTGGGTATAACATTAGAAGTGAAGCTCTACTGGAAAGCACATGTTAAGAAAAGAAGGGTTAACATAAGATATAAGAAAATGTACTGGCTGCTTGGAAGACAATCCACACTATCACTACATACCAAAATGCAACTCTATTAGCAAGTATTCAAACCTGTCTGGATCCATGGTATCCAGCTATGGGACTGTATCACGCAAACTAATATCAACAATATACTGTAACAAGAGAGAAAAAGAAAGAACCTCTTTTCGAGCAACAAATGGAGTGTTCTACCGCATTCGAGAGAATGACGCATCACACAAGCATGTAAACCAGACGCGGTTTATTCTAGCGCTTTCTAGAATACATAGAAGGTTCCAGCGACTTCTGGTGCGATTATATGAGGGTATAAAAGCGGATTCGCGGATAAAAGAGAGGCAGTCAACAGCAAGTCATGAACTGTGTATCGCGAAATAAATAGTGAATGTAAAGATAAATGTTGTATTAGAAATTCATAGTCTGTAAATAATAGTTTTAATGGTTTATAATCATAGCGTTAATTTATAGTGTATTCATTAGTGTTTGTAAATAAATATTTCTTATTAATAGACGATTTAACCAGCACTTTTGTTATTATTTTAAAAAGAACGTTGCAGTGTTGTCAGGTGTGGGGTTTTAAAATAAATAAAATCTCGTAATTAATTAAAGTGCTGTGAGAATAAAATTTTTGGTGTTAAAACATAATTTCAACAAACAATTAAAATGGTGATGAAACTGTTAAAAGATCTCAAAGTAATAGACTTGAAACATGAACTTGAAGAACGAGATTTAGACACAACGGGCCTTAAAAGTGTGTTAATAAATCGGCTAAGAGAATGGCTTTTGGAGCAGCAAGAAGACCCTGAAAGTTTCCTCTTCGAAATACCTGGACCCGCAATTGATACTAATTTGTTATTAAGTAAAATAGAAGAGAATTCTAGAATGCTTAAAGAAGAATTATTGGAAAAGTCCGAAGAGAATTCTAGAATGTTGAAAGAGGAATTACTGGAAAAGTCGGAAGAGAATTCTAGAATGCTTAAAGAAGAATTATTGGAAAAGTCCGAAGAGAATTCTAGAAAGTCTGAAGAGAATTCTAGAATGTTAAAAGAGGAATTACTGGAAAAGTCAGAAGAGAATTCCAGAATGTTAAAAGAGGAACTATTGGAAAAGTCTGAAGAAAATTCTAAAATGCTTAAACAAGAATTACTTGAAAATACTAAAGCGCTGGAAGAAAAAGTACTGGAAAAACACGAAGAGAATTCTAGAAGGTTTGCAGAATTACTAGAAAAGGCCGAAGAAAATGTTAGAATGCTAAAGGAAGAAATACTGGAGAATTCCAGGAAATCCGAAGACAGTTCTAGAAGGCTTAAAGGAGAATTGTTGGAAAATGTCAAAGCGTTGGAAGATAAAGTTTTCGAAGAATTTTTGGAGAATGCCAGCGCGTTAGGACTATTGGAAGGTAGATTGGCGGAACAAGATAGGGTAATAAAGATGGTAGAAGAGAAAATAGCCCAAATGCAATTACCATCAACAGCTAAGAAAGACGACATAACCTATATGTTGGAAGATAGAATGAGGCAGCTATGGTTTCCCTCAACTTCTGAGTTTAATGAAGTAAAGAAGCAAATTAAAGAAGAAAAGGGTCCTGCCGTAGGGATAAAAGTAAAACCACCCACGTTCGATGGAAAGATACCTTGGTCCACCTACTACAAACAATTTGAGGCGGCCGCTGGGGCCAACGGATGGACAGGCAAGGAAAAGGCCGTTTCTTTAACTGTGGCTTTGCGTGGAGACGCGTTGAACGTCCTGCAAACAATCCCAGCAGGACAGGAAAATGATTACCAATTGTTAGTGTCTAGATTGGAAATGAGATATGGAGACGCGCATCTTCAACAAGTGTATCACGCGCAAGTGAAGAATCGTATCCAGAAGAATGGAGAAAGCCTGCAGGAGTTTGAAGCCGATGTTGCGCGGCTTGTCCGATTGGCGTACCCTACGGCACCCGATTCATTTCTTGGACAACTGGCTGTGCAGACCTTCATTGATGGGTTAAGAGACGGGGAAACACAACAATCATTGAGGCTGGCACGACCAAGAACAACTGATGATGCGCTTGCTCACGCCTTAGAATTTGAAGCTGCAAAACAAGCGTCCCGAGGTCACGGACGTGTTCGGACCGTTTTGGAAAAAGATGAAGGTTCTAAAGATCGCCTAGAAGAATTATTAATGAGAGTTCTTCAGAAGGAAGAGAACCGTAAGAAGAATCATCAAGAAGTTCGAGGGCCTCGTTGTTGGAACTGCGGCGAACAAGGACATGTAGAACGCCGTTGTCCCAAAATAAGAAAAGTACAACCGTCGGAAAAGTTAAAAGGGGTTGGCAAGAGGGGGCGAATGTTGACTGCGAGTGAAGATGCCCCGGAGATCACGATCCATGCCGTAACATCAAAGAATAGTAACGGCAGTTTGTTTGTAGATGGAAAGATTGCTAACCGAACTGTTCCACTACTTATTGATACGGGGGCGACAAAATCCATCGTACGCCCTGATGTTCTACAATCAAGTATTAAATTGTTACCGACAACTACTCAACTCCGTACAGCAACAGGTGAAGTGATACCAACACGCGGAGTGGTGAAGATGAAGATTGGCATTGGAAGTGAAGAACGTGAACATGAGGTGCTGGTAGCCGATATCACTGAGGACTTCATCTTGGGAATGGACCTCCTGAGAAAATTTGGTTTTACGTTGGATTTGAAAGAGGGTGTTTTGAAGGTCGGTAACGAAGAACTTCCGTTGCACCCACGAGAAGATCCGGTTGTAAGGGTTTTGCTGACTGAAGATGTGATATTGCCGGGTCAAAGCGAGATGGTTGTCGAGGCAGGTTTGGATGGAGATCTTCGGGTAGGATGTGTGCGAATGATGGAGCCTGTCTGTGATAAGAAGATCCATAGTGGCATACTGGTGGGAAAAGCGCTGATCAAGGTTGGAAAGATAGTACCGGTGAGAATTATGAACGTTAATGTGGATCCGGTGACATTGAAGAAGAGTACCCTTGTGGGACAGTGTGTGCCAGTATTCCGAGTAGCCAGGTGTATGGCTGATGTTCCAAAACCAGCGCCCAAAGACCATGGTGGAAAATTAGTGGGTATGGTTACTAGTTCGTGCGAAGACCTTAACAGAACGGAAGTGAAAGAGGTACAGGGTTTGGTTCACCGATACCAAGATATCTTCGCTCTTGACGATAGTCAGAAGGGACGAACAAATATAGTAAAACATAAAATCAATACAGGCAACTCTATGCCTGTCCGTCAGCAGCCGAGGCGTCTACCTCTAGCAAGGCGAGCAGAAGCCGAAAAGATTATTACTGATATGGAAGAACAAGGGGTCATCGAGCCATCCAGCAGTCCATGGGCATCACCGGTGGTCCTGGTCAGTAAGAAGGACGGGTCAACGAGATTTTGTGTGGACTATCGGCAGCTCAATAACGTGACCAAGAAAGACAGTTATCCCTTACCACGCATCGACGACACGTTAGATACCCTGTCTGGTTCACGATGGTTTTCGACTTTGGACTTGAAGAGTGGTTATTGGCAAGTTGAAATGGAACCTGAAGACCGGGAGAAGACCGCGTTCACTATTGGTGCCGGACTATGGCAGTTTACAGTTATGCCTTTCGGTCTATGTAACGCTCCGGCCACCTTTGAGCGTCTAATGGAGACCATCCTGAGAGGGATGTCGTGGAAGACCTGCCTGGTATACCTAGATGATGTGATTGTAGTCGGAAAATCATTCAACGAACATTTGAAAAACCTAGAGGAAGTGTTCCGAAGACTACGTGGAGCCAATCTGAAACTGAGTCCGAAAAAGTGCCACATATTCAGAAAGGAAGTGAAATATCTCGGGCACGTCGTATCACAAAATGGAGTGGCAGCCGACCCCGATAAGATTCGGCAAGTTCAAGAGTAGCCAACACCGAAAGATAAACACCAAGTTCGTAGTTTTCTTGGATTGTGTACCTACTACAGGCGTTTCGTTCCTGGGTTTGCCAATATAGCGAAGCCTCTGACAAGGTTAACTGAAGATGGGCGCGAGTATGTTTGGAGCGGAGAGTGCGAAACAGCTTTCCAACAGTTGAAGCGTGCCCTGACAACAGCACCAATATTGAGCTATCCACGGACGGAAGGGAAATTCATACTTGACACAGATGTAAGTAATCTGGCCATTGGGGGTGTACTTTCTCAGATACAAGATGGACAAGAAAAGGTCATCGGCTATTTTAGTAAGGTTTTGTCGAAAGCCGAAAGGAATTATTGTGTGACCAGAAAAGAACTATTGACCGTCGTGAAGTCCGTTGAGCACTTCTACAAATACTTGTACGGACGGAAGTTTTTATTGAGGACGGACCATGCAGCGTTGAAATGGCTTCTACAATTCCGTAATCCTGAAGGCCAGGTCGCAAGGTGGATCGAGCGATTACAAGGATACGACTTTGACACAGAACATCGAGCGGGTACTAGTCATCGAAATGCCGATGCTCTTTCAAGAAGACCCTGTCCAACGGATTGCCGTCATTGTTCTCGCTTGGAAGAGAGGGTTTGCCAAGTATTAAGAACTACCATCGTCAACGACAATTGGTTGCCGGAAGAATTGCAACGACAGCAGAAGGCTGATCCCGAACTAAAAATGGTACTGGAATGGAAGCGCGTGGGAGAAAGGCCTGCCTGGGAGGCCGTCAGCCCTTTCAACAGAACGCTCAAAGCATATTGGGCCCAATGGGAGTCCTTGAAGGTGGAAGACGATCTCCTGAAGCGAGTACTGGAGAGTGAAGATGGCACCACCATTAGGTCTCAGTTCGTGGTTCCAAGAAGCTGAGTGGCTACAGTGTTGCGACATCTCCATGACGGTGCCTCAGGAGGACACTTCGGTGTGAAGAAGACTTTGGAGAAAGTTAGAGAGCGTTTTTATTGGGTCAATTGTAAAGAAGACGTGAAAGAGTGGTGCCGTAAATGCGAACTATGTGCCACTGGTAACGGACCCTTGGGGAAACGAAGAGCACCTATGAGGCAGTACAATGTGGGTAGTCACCTGGAGAGAATAGCTATAGACATTGTCGGACCATTTCCCGAAACCGACGATGGGAATAAATACATCTTAGTGGCAATGGACTATTTTACCAAATGGCCAGAAGCATATGCCCTACCAAACCAGGAAGCTGCGACTGTTGCTGACGTACTAGTCAAAGAGTTTTTCAGTCGCTTCGGAGTGCCCATG
This sequence comes from Agrypnus murinus, assembly GCA_929113105.1. Lineage (NCBI taxonomy): Eukaryota > Metazoa > Arthropoda > Insecta > Coleoptera > Elateridae > Agrypnus > Agrypnus murinus. The sequence continues at coordinate 17,379,647 of OV816025.1, forward strand.
GAGCTGCATTCAGATCAAGGCCGCAATTTTGAGTCTGTACTCTTTGGAGAAGTCTGTCGATTGTTGGGCATTCGCAAGACTCGGACCACACCGTTACATCCGCAGTCCGATGGAATGGTAGAACGCATGAATCGGACAATGGGCAAATATTTGACCAAGGTCGTCTCCGATCATCAGCGAGACTGGGACCAATACCTGCATCTGTTCCTGATGGCTTATCGTGCATCGGTCCACGAAACAACCGGTCAGTCACCAGCGTCTGTGATGTTTGGACGCGAGTTACGGTTACCGTGTGATCTGGAACTTGGATCCCCACCTATAGAGCAGGAGGTAGCCGGGAATGATTATGTCATCAACTTAAAGAAGAAGTTGGAGGATATTCACTACCGAACCCGAAACAATAGTCGAATCGCGAGTGACCGGATGAAGGCTACGTACGATGTGAGAGCCCAAGAAGGAGGGTTTCAACCTGGAGAGCTTGTCTGGTTATACAACTCGCAAAGACGTCGTGGCTATTCTCCAAAGTTACAGCGAAATTGGGAGGGCCCATACCAGGTGAAGAAACGAATAAATGACTTGATTTATCGCATCCAGAAATTGCCAAGAGGGAAACCAAAGGTGGTACACTCCAATCGTCTGGCGCACTATGAGGGAAATAATGACGCAGTCCCGGATCGGGAAGATGAGGCTGAGGTGGCTATCAATACCGTAAGGCCTGGAGATGATCAGCCAACCTTTAGAGAATTTATGGCTGCGTTTTCTGGAACTAGAAAAGCGCGATTCGGAGTCACGACTGAGATACAACAAGATCTCTTCCGGGTCCCTGGTGATTATTCCATTGCCCACTGTGTCCAGGGGGATCGCAGTAGTGTTTAGAAATAAATTTGGACGGCTGAATGAACTTCGAGAACAAAATCCCTCTGTTGGTAAATCCTTACGCTTGCCTGATCATGACCGATCCATTTACTACTTGGTAACCAAGCAGTTTTACTACCAGAAACCGAGTTACGCCGACTTGTGGAGGGCATTATGGAATTTGAGGATCGAGTTGCTTACCAGGGGTATTAACAAATTGGCAGTTCCCAAACTCGGCTGTGGGCGGGACCAGCTGGATTGGAGAATCGTTAGAAACATGCTGGAAGTCGTCTTTAGAGGTACGGACGTCAAGATCTTCGTCTGCAGTTTTGACCCACAGCCCGCATTAAGGCCAACGAAGAGTGTAGACTGTTACTTCTACCGTAATGGAACGTGTAGTCGAGGTCAAGACTGTCGATATCGTCATGACCCGTTCTACAGGAACCAGAGCATAAAACCTGTTCTGGGACAGAACAGACTTGAAGAGGGGGGCAGTGTAACAAGAGAGAAAAAGAAAGAACCTCTTTTCGAGCAACAAATGGAGTGTTCTACCGCATTCGAGAGAATGACGCATCACACAAGCATGTAAACCAGACGCGGTTTATTCTAGCGCTTTCTAGAATACATAGAAGGTTCCAGCGACTTCTGGTGCGATTATATGAGGGTATAAAAGCGGATTCGCGGATAAAAGAGAGGCAGTCAACAGCAAGTCATGAACTGTGTATCGCGAAATAAATAGTGAATGTAAAGATAAATGTTGTATTAGAAATTCATAGTCTGTAAATAATAGTTTTAATGGTTTATAATCATAGCGTTAATTTATAGTGTATTCATTAGTGTTTGTAAATAAATATTTCTTATTAATAGACGATTTAACCAGCACTTTTGTTATTATTTTAAAAAGAACGTTACAATACAAATATTACAAAATAAACTATCGTTGATGCTCCTTGGTAAGCCAGAAACAGTGACCTCCATCGAGACCCCGACATGGAAACTGTGGCTCAAACTATTAAGAAACTTGCTCCGAACCACAAAGATCGGCTCTATCAGCATGCAAACGTCGAGGTAATCCAACTGCTCGTCAGCGCAGCCTTAAAAAGAATATTCAAGAGGACGAAACCGTTCTTGTTAGTTTTAAGTGCTAGTGCTTTAAAAGTAGAGCGTAGTGTAGTGCGCGAGAACTCTAGTATACCAGTGGATATTACATCTATAACGGGAACTTCCTGACCGGCTAGCTCACGATGTTAAAAGAAGTCCCAGCTATATTAAAAATTTATTACACAAAACGTGACTTTTGGTCCGGCAAACGTCTGCTCTAAGATAGCAGCCGCCGTTTGAACTCGGCGCAAGCGTTGGTAGAAATGAAAGACACAGATACAAAAGAAACAGAAGGTTATTTATTTTCAAAACACAAATAAGGTGCGGTGCATACCATACTCAAAATGCAATGATTAAACAAAACTATTATTTGTAAATATATCCCTAATAACATAAAAATAATATTATGAAATCAGAAATCTTATACAATTTTACATACAATAAATTCACATAATCGAGATAACAATAATTTAATTACATATCTTTACTAAAATGGATATTTGAATAAGACTTACGCTTTCTGCAGAATACTAATGTGGTACAAGTGGCAACTGCGCCTTTAAAATACTTTGTTAAAACCAAATGAATTTAGGAAGTTTACTTTGTTGCATAACCTAAAAGTTAAGAAGGAAGAAAATGTTTATATAGTTTCGGTGTTAAGTTCTGTGATGGCATTGGTTTGTCTTCTCTCTTTACTTGTTGGTAGCTGGTAAAACACTATAATTACAGATGCGGCTCCGATGGCCAATAAATACCCAACGTCTTGGACGGTGGAATAAGGTAGAACGCAGCTAAAACCAGGGAGTATAAAGAAGGAGGTAAAAGTAGATGCCGGAAAAGAAAAAGGAGCCTAGAAAGAAATTCTGTATAAATTAACGGTCTATCAACATAACCAAAAGCCTACCGGAAAAGATGTTTTCATCGGCTTTAAAACAATAGTCAACGGGTGGATTATCACCTCTTGTTATAATTGGGTTGAAAGGTATTCCTACAAAACAAGGAATTGTTAGAGATAACCATAATGATTAGAGTAATTAAAAGGTGTACCTTGCAGCACAGCTTAAAAGACCAACAAGTTGGATTCCTGCGATACCAACGATCACCACTGTGAAAAACAGACCAACAAACTTAATTGCACTTTATTCCACAATAAACTCATAAAGAGAGAAATTATCAAAATTTCCTAAAACTGGAATAAAGCAAACACTCTATTTGCAAGTCAAATTACAACTCCCTTTTTAAAAGAAGAAAAGATGATTATCTTATCAAAATGTTATAGAAAACCGAGATAAAGCTGAATTCACCAATGTGGTAACCTGAACAGAAACATTACCAAATAAGGAATGGCCAATAAAAGGGTGTGCCCATAAACACTTCCATATTTGGAATGACAAAAATATTATAAACACACCTTTTAACAAAGAAAAATTTTAGGCTAAACATTAAGTGAAACTGAAAAAAAAGATTGTAACAGATCCAGCTGATGAATATACCTTAGACTTAAAATAACCCTAGTAGGGCAGAATAAATAAAAATTGCTCATTACTTAATCAGACTAGGAACTAAAATTTGTTCTTCGTTCTTCCCATAAGGTCGTTATCAGAATTAGACTGTTAAATTCTTTCTAACCTACACACTCCATAAATACCTCTACCAGTAGCAAACTATAGATTCGCAAATATCTAGGTATTCTGAAGAATTTATGTTCTAAAATTCCATCCAAAAGTGAAAAGAAACTCTGAAACCATGGCAGATAACATAAAATATAGAAAGCAAAAGCTAAATACTCTCCAAAGAAAAGATTTCTCATTGCAACTAAAAGTCCAATAGGCAAAAGCTTTTATGAGATGTTGGAGGTCAGGTTTTGCTTAATAATTTATAGTACCCTAAAAATTATTTAATTAAGAAAAAATTAGATGATTAATGGGAAACCTTCAGAATCTTCGAAGAACTTTTTGATAAGAACTAACCGTTACCTTCTATCAGATCTTTTTCTGGTATAATGTTACGTGGTTGATATGTTCACAAGTTCACAAATCCAAGCGCACTCCGGAGCTGCCATGTATAACAACATTGCCATTTTCTGGGATCAGGTTGTAACAAGCTCCAATAAATTGTTTTTCCATCAATTGTGTTCAGTAAATCTTTCTAGACCCTCTTGTCCCCAATAGTATAACCATACATGAAGTTTTGCGCTTAGACGTGCAAACGCAATACTTTCGGGCGTTTACAGATTCGGGAAAACTGGATATTCACCGAAGTGTAGGATAAAAATACTTATTTACGTAAAGAGCTTGCTGAGAAAGATAATGATGAATGCCATCAATAGGATGCAGCTTTTTTTAAGTGTACCATAACCTCCAACCCTCCTATATGACAATGATTCCATCGCATAACTAGTTGTAATAAATTTCACTAGAGTGCACGTCAATATCTCGCGCGCACGGCCTACTAGATTAATATAAGCTTCGCTTATATATGGCCGTTTCATTTCCAGTTTTTTCATTGTTGAAAAATATTACAGATTCGTACGTTAAGTAGTACCCTCTGACGGCAATTCTTACAAATATATTTGAAGTCAGAGCTCAGTCGTTAATTTTTAGGTTATACTTTGTGTTAATTGTGTCAAACTGCCTCCGATTAAAGAGACCACTTTTTACTTCAGTACTTCACTTGCAGCATAATTAATAAATTTATTTATTCGAATATTAACAGTAATCAATATTAAGAATTTTTTTAACAACGCTGAAATATTATTTAGATTATGCGTTAAAATACAATAGTACATTTCATTACAAAACATTACATTAAAATATTACCTGCATTAAAATTAAAAAAACATACTTTAACAACCACTTTACAATTATACTCTTTAAGTAATCAATCGTGTGGATTGGTTTGTCTCAACACTGTATCTCCATTCTTTTCGGTATGTGTTAGTCTTTTCAGTTCTCTACAGCTGCTGGAACAGTCTAAGTCTTATATTATTTGGGGTATAAATTACAGTCTAGGTCTAGCTAGCGTTTTCTTTCCTTCGATCATTATACTCGAATGCCATAAAGTATGGCCTATTATTCTATCTGCTTCTCGTGGTCTTGTTCATTAACCTTTTTTCTTCTTGTAGGTACTTTTTCTAGTATCTCGTGTTCGATATTCGGTCAATCCATGTTTCCTTTAACATCTTTCTATAGCACCATAACTCAAAAGTCTGTATACGTCTCTTTTCATTCTTTGCTATTGTCCAGTTGTGATTCAGACCCGCGCGACACTCCATACGAATGTCTACAAAAGTGTGATAGTATTGACTTGATTCTATACCTTTGTTTAGATTATCATGCATTAAGCTAGTTCAGATAAGTTCCCGACTCCATCTTCTTCCTGGAACTCATTCTTATATAAGATAATATAAGAATTCATTCTTACTACAAAATATGTTGACATGATACCAAAATCGCTATTTAATTATCGTTATCTTAGATTCCTAACCACCCTTCCAAATTTCTAAATACTTTTTCTGACATCGCATTTGATTTATATCATATATTTACTGGTTGGTTTTACGACTCATGTAGACTCCATCAGCTTTTATGTCTAAAAAATGTTTATTTTTAGTAATGATTGCCACAGTGAGATTTCTTCATTCCATGAATACTTCTAATCATTGCTTCAGTTCATAGATCGTGCATTAACATTAGGTGTCTACATCTTTGCCTGAAGAAATGGGGCGTTAATAAATATTACGTAAACTCAGTATAATTTTGTTACATGTAGGATATATTGGTTTCCTAATTCCTACTGTAACATGTTTTTGTTATATTTACGTACGTTATATCCAAATATATATGTACAAATCATACAAATGTCAATAAATTAATATTACACAATGGGAAATGACAATTACTGGCATGAATTATAACCTAAAAACTAACGACTGCAGTCTGCCTACAAACCATATTTGTTGAAAAATTACCGTCAGTGGGCGCCACTTAACGTACCGATCTGTAATTTTTGGATCCTAATTTCAACAATGAAAAAACTGGAAATGAGACGGCCGTATATAAGCGAAGCTTATATGAATCTAGTAGGCCGTGTCGCGCGTCTCAATAAACAGTTTAATTTTGTTAATGGGAAACGAACTATGAGAAAAACAAGTTGGTGTTTACAACAAATAACGTTTGACATGTAAAAATAGAGAAAGACATTGTAACATTGATGAAATGTACATACAAGCATGTGGGTTTGTTTGAATGTGACGTCATTTGAAAGTTCAGTGACAACTTCATTACATGTATCACAACAAATGTTGCGGAAAACATTTCGTTATTGTTTGTTATTATATTCCTTTATGTTCTCGATAATAATTTGAATGAGGCAGGTGTTTACTTTTAAAAGTAATTTACTACTGGTTATTCAATACAATTTCTTTTATTATTCTTAAAATCAGTAAAAAGCATGAAAAAGAACACAGTTTTATTACTAACAAAGACATTACTTTATTATTTCCGCTTCAGTAACCTATAAGAGAGATCTCGAAACATAACTGTGATTCCTAATTGGACGCGAAGAACGCAAGCACGCAAAAAGTATTTAAAGCATAAATATCCGCTTCTTTCCTTGTTATACAAGCTTTTCGGCTGTTTGACAATTTCCATAATATTCAGAATATCATTATTCTTCAGAAAACTTCTTTAAGAGTTTTACCGAACACAACAAAATATCTCCAACAAGCGTAACAAGACGAAGAAGTTAATTCATACGCTGACAAAACAGTTTGAACTTGAACAAAGAGGGCGGACCGAATCCGAAGGAAGGAAACCATGAAAAACACAGGATTTCCGCTTAAACTTGTAATTCCGTCAAGCTGGATGCTAGATTTCAAATTGCTACCTACCTAGCGCATCGCTCTTGTAAAACACAAAAACTTGTCTGCGCGACACATTAACGAGATAAAACACCTTAAATCATAATTCATAAGACAAAATTGTGAGAAGAGCGGCCATTATGAAAGCTTCCTTAATATACCAGAACCGGAAATAAGTTAATTTAAAATTAATAAATCGTACGGAATGATAATATCCGGATAAATAAAATATTTATTATTAGGATGTCGATGTTCATTTAGAATTTATTACATATATAATATATACCCGAAGAAGAGATTTTCGGCAACTTCCTCTTCTCACTATAATATCTGCCACATCATCTTTCAATCTTTATTTTATTCTTTAGAATTTTTTCGAAGTTTTCATATATATAAGTATAAAGATCGAAGAGTTTTCCGATATCTACATTATTATTTCCTATGATAAATGACTTACTTTTTTCCCTATCGGGTGCATATAAAAAAGGGACACGAGAATTCTATGAACCTAAGAATGGATTCAAATAAAGACTTTATCCTGGCATAATATCAAACGATCGTTTCCGTTTAGTATCCTCGCAGCTAGGGAAATATAAGTGTTACATCCGACAAAAACAATTTGTTAAAGAATAATAGTAAAACTCGAAATATCTAAATAATATATTTAATGAGATAATAATTCAATAAATACATATGTTCTTGTTAAATATCTGACTCTGACAACGTTCTTATACAAAGCCATTATCCTAGGTCGCGAAAAGCAATTATTTGTGTTAAGGGACGTCAAGATTAGGAGTAAAACGTTGCTGGCTTGAATTAATAACACTGCTTTGACGAATTTAAATTGTTTAGAATTTATTAAATGAACCTCGTATTACAATATTTCCAATTTATTCCTTGCCTGCTATAAAAAAATATAAAATTAAGCTAATTCTTGGATTTACTTATAACCCCATTTGACAAATAGTGAACGTATATATTTCGTTTCAGTTACCCTTGCGATAAAAATTTATTAGCCTGAGAACAACAACTTTTCATATTGAGAACGAACATGTTTTATTTAAAGGATCCATTTAAGTCGAGATAAAAATATTAAATGCGAGATGCGAAACTGTTTATTTATCATTGGTGGATCGTGACATTAACAAAATATTTCATTTCATTTTTATCTTCGATAAATCTCTCTTTCTTCGTTCAATGCATGCTAAGGGGTGCTTTATTACCTTGTAAAATTCAGAACGTGGGGAGATTAGGTGGTTTGGTGCACTTTGAAATCTTGAAGTCCATCCCGCGACGATTGTGTAAGACTGCTTGAAGTTTGAAATATTTGTAAAAGTTAAACAATTTCCTGCCGAATCGTCTGAGGGTTACTAATCTAATTCCGTATTTTTAAAGTTTAAATAGTGATTAAATTTAAACAACTTCAAGTTAAGAGCAGACTATCCGAGATTTTTCCACCGCATCGATGAACTTTAAACTCAACTCATGTCATATATCCTTTATGTTTCATTTTTAATTTTTTTTTTAATGTTTAATGAGAATTAACAACAAACAAAGGAGTACATGCAAATATTAAATGTATTTTAATTGTAGTTTAAACCTAGGTAATTTATAGAACAATAGGTTAGAGTCATACTGGCTAAATATTATAATGATGACTGTGATAAAGAAAAAAATATATTTGGGAATCTCTCTCGTCTATTTGAGACAATGCGCTTGATTATCTTAATTACAATTTTTTTATGCCAAATTTTGGGTTTCTCAGCACAATATAGATCAAATCAAAGCCTTGAGAAACAGTTTATTCTATAATCTAATCTATTCTGTGGTGGGTTATGCATGATTACCGGTTACTAAAAAATACCATTTGTGATAAGATCTCCACCAGAAATGGATTTTGAAAATAAGTGACAATTTTTTTCTTCTAAAGTTATTAAAAATCAATAAAGACACTAAAATACAATCTTACCTCAACCCTTTAACTGCCTAAAATACTTATGACCTTGACAAAACCCTTCAGAGTGGTTTTTGCAACAATTTTAACAATTACTATGATAAATGTAGTCCTGATTGAAATTAGATATTTAATTTAATGTTATATACCCACCAAACCGACCTATCTCACCAATTGCTCACGTTGAGGTACGGAGCTTGTAGAGGCGAGTCTATAAAAGGACAAACGTACTGACAAAAACTTTACCACGCCCATTAACATTAAGTCGCGCCCACTTAATACACCCCTCTGGTCCATGTCGAGTCCAACCATACAATAATTCGGGTGTGGGATCTACAGGAACAGAGTCTATAAAAACACAAACATGCTGGCAAAAAATTACGGTTGGCGAAAATACCTGTTCCTCTAACGTTTATTGAAGCGTATATTAATGTTAACTAAGCAAAGGCATTCGGACCGACACACTCTGGGGGTTTTTACTCAAACTTTTAACTCAGTTTAATCGTGGCTGTTAAGTTTTGAAATCTGTTAAATTTAAACAATTCAAGTGCTGAATCTGATATATTCACATACTGAACATTCCTGAAGTGGGTGGAAGTAAAACGGTTTTTAAATATGTAATTAGCAAAGAGGATTTTAGGTGAGCGAAGTTTTTGTTTAAACTTTTTACAATAAACAAAAACTTTAATAATTTAAATGTTTATAATAATAACAATGTAACGTTTCAAATACGGGAAGATCAAAATAATTGTCGTCTAGAATATTCTTTGGCCTTAATTCAAAAGTCGATCGATATCAACTCCTAAAATATGAGTGGATATTAGTTTAACATCATTTTAACCGCGGTCGTTTACATACAATTTGATGGCGCCCAATATATTTTTTAAATAATTCTTAATCCTTTTTAAATCAGTAAACTTTTTAATCAATATCTATGACCTAAACGTAATGTGTTCAAAAGCAATAAGAGTCTTTGTATTTTAAGCATAAGCAATACTAATTGTTAATATATTGGAATTTAGCCATTACAAATTTCTAATGACTCGGGTATGTATAACAAGATACTGTTGTTAACAAATTTGCGAACAGAGATTCGAAACTATAGATAACCTATTTACTCTACTACCTTAACAGAAAGTTCCATATTACTTACAAAAATAGAACTTTACCTCCCTAGGGAGGTTAAAGTATTTACTTTGTTTCTTCGGGAAGAAAAGTGCCCACTTGTCTCCCTAGGGAGGAAAAGTGTTTTTACCTTTCTCTCACTTTATCTATTGGAATTGTAAAAATTAAACTTGTCTAGCAAAGAAAGGTGTCCTTTCCTCTATTGTGGTTTGTCAAGCTCCACCAAATCTACCCCCGGGAATAAAAGTCTAATTTTCCATCCTTGTTGCACAAATAGGTATTTTGATATAGAATTTTAACAAAAAAATTATAATAATTTCAATCAAAAGTTTATTCTTATTTGTTTACCTAGTATTTCTTAAAAAGTTCTACAGAAATTTTCTAGGATTCTACATTTGTTTCATGTACTGTTTGCAATGTATATCTTCCGTTTTAATACGGATATGTTCACATCGTAATGTGAAATTAATCTAGTTCATTTTTAAATGTAGATGTACCTACAAGCAAAATACTAATCATGAAATAAATAAAGATTATTAAAAGTTTCACAGTTTTATTAAAATATACCTGACAATATTGTTTCGACAGCTATGCTGTCATTATCAAAGGTAATATAATTATAAACAAACACGTCGCTAAGGTAGATACAAAATAGGTAACTAGATAAAATAATAATAATAATAAAAATTAATAATAAAAATCATAATTAAACATCTAATACTTCCAGTAACGGAGAATTACTGAGCTCAAGAATTACTTAGTATATGTGCAATTTTTTCTGATATTTTGCCAAAATATGGTATAGATATGTAATTTGTGTCTTCTGTTTGATTGTCAATGGGATATATTCTTTTGATAGCTAACCTATAATCTTTTTGTTTAATTAAAGTGTCAATCATGTTCGGATTATAATGATTTGCATGTGCTAGTTGTTTAATGGTTGATATCTCTTTGCTAAAATCTGATTTTGTTAGTGGAATAGTTAAAGCTCTGTGTACTAATGATCTGTATGCTGCTATTTTATGTGTATTGTGGTGACAAGATTCATTTGGTATTGTTATGTCTGTTTGTGTTGGTTTTCTGTATATGGAAAATTCAAAAAGATAAACACATTATCTTCTGGTTTCGTTATGTTGATGACATTTTAGCTTGTTTTGACAGTTCTTTTGAGGTTATCAATGAATTTTTAATTCTTATAAACAATATCCATCCTAATATAAAATTTACACTAGAAACAGAACAAAACAGGGCTATAAACTTTTTAGACTTAAATATCAAGATTAACGCAGACAATCTTTTTGAATTTTCCATATACAGAAAACCAACACAAACAGACATAACAATACCAAATGAATCTTGTCACCACAATACACATAAAATAGCAGCATACAGATCATTAGTACACAGAGCTTTAACTATTCCACTAACAAAATCAGATTTTAGCAAAGAGATATCAACCATTAAACAACTAGCACATGCAAATCATTATAATCCGAACATGATTGACACTTTAATTAAACAAAAAGATTATAGGTTAGCTATCAAAAGAATATATCCCATTGACAATCAAACAGAAGACACAAATTACATATCTATACCATATTTTGGCAAAATATCAGAAAAAATTGCACATATACTAAGAAAAACCAACAATTATAAAATAACATTTAAAACCAACACTAACACTTTTTCATTCTTATTTAATGCTAAAGACAGAACACATGATATCATGAAATCGGGCATTTACCGTTTAAATTGTTCTTTTTGTAGTTCGGTATATATTGGACAAACACTTCGAAATTTTGACATAAGATATAAAGAACACGTACGTCATTACAAAAATAAACATCCTGAAAAATCGAATTACGCCAAACACCTTTTAGAACAAAATCACACAATGACTCCTCAAAATAATATTAAATTCCTACATTTTTGTAATAACAAACGCAAATTAGACATTTTAGAAGCCTTTGAGATATACAAACACAAACTCAGGGTACCTTTAATGAATGAACAACTTGAGCTCAGTAATTCTCCGTTACTGGAAGTATTAGATGTTTAATTATGATTTTTATTATTAATTTTTATTATTATTATTATTTTATCTAGTTACCTATTTTGTATCTACCTTAGCGACGTGTTTGTTTATAATTATATTACCTTTGATAATGACAGCATAGCTGTCGAAACAATATTGTCAGGTATATTTTAATAAAACTGTGAAACTTTTAATAATCTTTATTTATTTCATGATTATGGAGTTCCACAAAATAAGGCTGGAAACAATAAACAAGATTATTTCGTCTTCGTTAGAAGAACAAGCCAAGTTATACAAGAAACTTATGATCAAACACGGAATCGCAAGTCAGAATGTTTGGTTTAACCAAGAATGTCTGAAACGTCAGGTTATTCCTAACTACATAAACATCACTACCAGAACCAAGAATTCGATTACTGAAAAAGTGATTAGGAATGCCAAAAGAAGATGGCTTAAAGAAGAATCGAAGAAATGGTTTAGTATAAGAGACAATATGCACATTTATATAAAGGTACTCTATACAGAACTTACTCATAAATTACACAATATCCAATTTGACATCTTAGATTTTGACATTAGAGAAACCGTCAGTCACATTAAATTCAAAAAATACACCACACAGAAAAATAAACTTCATCAACTTGTACAACAAAAACGTACACTACAAAATAACCATAATTGTCAGAACACTGCAAACTTTTATCCTCGTTTCATAAACTTGTCGAATATAACATTCAATGACAGAGAAACACGATTTCTTAACAAAGGTTTCAAATTTTGTCCTTTTCCAAAATTTACCAACAAAATTAAAGAAATTTTGGCCGTTGAATGCGAAACTATACTTAAGAAAGATCATAATAACTATGCAAAATTCCAAATTTCGAATTTGTTAAAAGAGATGTCTTTGAAACAGGACAAAATGTACAACACATCTAACATATCACTTCTTCAATCTATAAAACAGAAAATCACAGAGAACAATCTAATTTCTGTTAAAGCAGATAAGGGTAGCACTTTGGTAATTCTTTCTAAAGATATTTACATACAAAAAGTTAATGAATTTATTAATAAAGAAAATTTTGAAACGTTAAACAAAAACCCAACCACAAAATTCCAAAAAGAAATAAAACAAGGTTTAGAAAACTGCAATATCTGCTTTTCAGAATTAGAAAAGCAACAAATCATTAATAAAAACCCACAAATACCTAAAATGTATGGATTAGTCAAGACGCACAAACAGAATATGCCAATAAGACCAGTTGTATCATACATCAATGCACCTAATCACATTTTATCCAAAAAACTGAACCAGATTATTAACACGATAGGTTACAAATCGAAATACTCTGTTAGAAATTCATTAGAATTAGTAGATAAGCTGCAAAACATACATCTTCCACCACATTCAAAACTTGTTAGTTTTGATATTTGCAACATGTTCTCCAGAATACCACCACAAGAATGCATTCCTTTATTAGATAGTTTCTTGATCAATAGTAATATAGAATTAGTTAAAAGGTTAGAGTTAATTCAATTATTTGACCTTTGTATAAGTCAAAATTATTTCACTTTTAATAACATAATTTATTTACAAAAAGATGGTTTACCTATGGGTAATTCTCTAAGTCCTCTATTAGCTAACATATTTATGGACAAGTTTGAAGATCGAATATTTGAATTAAACCTCTCTAAACACATTATCTTCTGGTTTCGTTATGTTGATGACATTTTAGCTTGTTTTGACAGTTCTTTTGAGGTTATCAATGAATTTTTAATTCTTATAAACAATATCCATCCTAATATAAAATTTACACTAGAAACAGAACAAAACAGGGCTATAAACTTTTTAGACTTAAATATCAAGATTAACGCAGACAATCTTTTTGAATTTTCCATATACAGAAAACCAACACAAACAGACATAACAATACCAAATGAATCTTGTCACCACAATACACATAAAATAGCAGCATACAGATCATTAGTACACAGAGCTTTAACTATTCCACTAACAAAATCAGATTTTAGCAAAGAGATATCAACCATTAAACAACTAGCACATGCAAATCATTATAATCCGAACATGATTGACACTTTAATTAAACAAAAAGATTATAGGTTAGCTATCAAAAGAATATATCCCATTGACAATCAAACAGAAGACACAAATTACATATCTATACCATATTTTGGCAAAATATCAGAAAAAATTGCACATATACTAAGAAAAACCAACAATTATAAAATAACATTTAAAACCAACACTAACACTTTTTCATTCTTATTTAATGCTAAAGACAGAACACATGATATCATGAAATCGGGCATTTACCGTTTAAATTGTTCTTTTTGTAGTTCGGTATATATTGGACAAACACTTCGAAATTTTGACATAAGATATAAAGAACACGTACGTCATTACAAAAATAAACATCCTGAAAAATCGAATTACGCCAAACACCTTTTAGAACAAAATCACACAATGACTCCTCAAAATAATATTAAATTCCTACATTTTTGTAATAACAAACGCAAATTAGACATTTTAGAAGCCTTTGAGATATACAAACACAAACTCAGGGTACCTTTAATGAATGAACAACTTGAGCTCAGTAATTCTCCGTTACTGGAAGTATTAGATGTTTAATTATGATTTTTATTATTAATTTTTATTATTATTATTATTTTATCTAGTTACCTATTTTGTATCTACCTTAGCGACGTGTTTGTTTATAATTATATTACCTTTGATAATGACAGCATAGCTGTCGAAACAATATTGTCAGGTATATTTTAATAAAACTGTCAAACTTTTAATAATCTTTATTTATTTCATGATTATGGAGTTCCACAAAATAAGGCTGGAAACAATAAACAAAAAAAAAAAATACTAATCAATCGATTTCAAAATTTATCTATTACTTACACAACTTAAGTAGTTGTTTTTACAATTTGATTAAGCTCTATATTTGGTTGATTCTACAATATTCTCCTCTAACAAATCTGTAACAAGCTGTATCTATATTCTGATAATTTAATAAAAATATCTATCCACCAGAAAGTATTCAAAACGAGAATGAAGAGCTTGAGCTCGAAGCCTTTTCCCAAGGATTTTTAAAATTTTCCCCTCGCCGTTCTCACAATAATAAAATTTACTACTTAATGCTTCTAAATAATAGTAATAATTGTACTCTGACAAGTTTTTAACATTCTTGTTTTATCATTAACCATAAGCAAGGGTCACCATCACCATCACTTGGTGAGGTGACGTTCACACAAGAAGGGTAAAGATAATGCCAGTCTATACATAATGGCGCCCTGAAGGGGTTGTAAGATAACATAGGTACAAGATGAGAGAGAGACAGAACCGTAGGGGAAAGATTTAGATGCCAAGATTTGGGTTTACTTGAGTGACGTTATTAAACAAAGAAAGGAGATTTCTATCGCAGTGCGTATCTGAGGGATTCTTTTCTTGTCGATTTTTGTAAACAAGCGCCCTTCTAGGTAGGTAGGTTTAGGTAGTATAAACTTTGACGCCATAATAAGACCCTAATAAGTTTGTTCAAGGATATATAAATTCAGTAACAAGTTTATTTTTATTTTAAGGTCAATGAAAGCGTCAAAAACTGATATTGAATGCAACGGCTGGCTGATAGAGAAACCCTTCAAATAAATGGAAGCCGGCCACTTCCGCTTCCGGTAAATATTTACACGCGGTGGGTTTTATGAGAAATTTTTGTTTTTAGTAACACCTGCCTCTTTTTCTGTAATAATATCAACGGACCATGCTGTAATGAAGGGATCAAATCAATGGTCACATAAATAACTCTGTTCTTATAGAAACCAATCGAACCAATGGGTAGACAAAAGAAAGTTCAACTTCCACACAGTGGTTTTGATGAGTTTTATCCTTTACCGCACTGTTTTTAGAAAAGAAATAGAAAATGTGGTTATTAATTAATATTAAGTCTCACGAGACATACTTTCGTAATGAAAAAAAAAGTCTAAAAAGTTCTGCAGGATGGCGCTAACTACAAAAAGTCGTTTTTGTTTCCGTTCAGACGTCTTCACATATTTATTATAATGGCTTCTAGATTTTCAACAGAAATGCATGCATGCTAGATGCTGATGGTATACATTCTAAATTTGGACTTCGTAAGCTTGTTTAGATTCTTTAACTTGACGATTTCCTTTATACAGCGAGGTAGAAAAGTAAGGAAGAAATTCAATATTTTAAAAACGCTTAATATTTAAAGGAATCACTCGAACCCGTCCATCTTAATTTTTTCCTGGGTTTAATTTAAAAACATATGTTGTTATAAAGGGTGTCTTAAAAGAACCTGGGCAAACACCAACTTTGATTTTTCAAATAGTGACGATAGTTTAAATAATAATTTTTCTAAAAATGACATACATATAAATAAAATTCCACCGCGCCCGGAAAGTCGGCAGCCCTAATTTGACAAGATCAAAAAATCTTTCGCTCTTAACTACGAAATAACTCTGAGCGTTAATATTAAGCCGGAAGTTAAATCTTTTAAATGGGAGTACCTGACCATATGCAGTGTGCGCGTAATGTACGGAAAAACGATACAATCTTTGGAGGGAGATTTTTACAAAATTATAGTATGTAGGTCATCCAACTCCGCAAAACGCAATGGTTGGCTCGGCGATGATGCCAAGTTTACAATTTCGGAGATATAATGACTAACTTTTTAATTCTAAATGGGACACCCTGTATATTTTCAATTTTGTTATTGGTTTTTCATTTGATGATACAACGTTTGTAGAGGTATTATTTAAAACATCTTAGAAATTAACCAAATCCATTTTATTTCTTAAATGTAGACTAGATTCAAATAAACAAAATATCACTGAAACAAAAAAAATGAGATGTACCATTTCTTTGCAAACAAAAATCAATTCATTAAAAACTATCCAAATGATTTCCAGCGAGATAAGTGCCATTTATGTTGTTATTCTCTCTTTTAAATCTTCGAGATCTTCTGGTTGTTCAAGTAGACTTTATTATTCAAGTATTCCCAACGGAAATAGTCTAATGAGAATAAATCTGAAATCTAACTGGCCATTCGATAGTTCCCCTTCTTCTAATTCAACGATTCGGAAACACTGTATCAAGACAATCACCTACACCACATAAATAACGAGGGTCTCCAGCTTGCTGAAACCATCCATAGAAGAATACTCTCATGCAGCATTTCGTCGAAGAGGTCAGGTCTAATTATTTGCTAATAATGGTTAATTATTCCTGCCCACACATTTATCTTCTAAATACTGAGTAGGTGATTTCACAATGTTCCAACCAGCATCTGCAATTTTGTTTATTGACTGTACAGTTAAATAAAAAGAATTGCCTCATCAGAAAAAATAATTTGTTGAAAAAAATCGGGATTGTCATTAGATCGATTTAACATAATTTAAATTTCCACTGAAATTTGTATGGTAGGGTGGTGACGTCAAGATAGCACCCCCTCACTTAAAATACTTAATTGCCAGCTGTAATATTGGAATCAAACGTTTTTACTTTTTGTCCAAAATTAGCTCATAATTAGCTCAAAATTGTCACGACTAACTCCTAGATTATTACATTTTTTTATGTAATGTAATTCAACCTTGATGTGATCTTTGAAGCCATAGTTGCTTTTTGAGTCTTAGTCTAGATTAATGGAACATGCAGTTTAATGTGATTCAGAAAACATCGGGCTGCGATATCCTTCTTTGAACTGAATTCAGAGGTTGTCCGAAACTCAAGAATTACGAACTTCGATGACTTTTGGCCCAAATTTCCAAATTTGAGTTAAACCAAACTCGCAAAATTCAGGGATGACCACTCAACCCATTCAACTAATACATACATTGGCTTAGTAAGATTTTTAACAATTTGTTTTTTTTTGTTAGAAAATGGTAAAACTCCAACACGAAGTTTTGTAAATTCATTTGCTTTCTTTCCGGTGGCAGTTAAATCAGAAAAACTTGCAAAATTACAAAAATACTTGGATATTGTAACACTCCAAATGTCCTAGTAAGTCCTAGTATGTATTCGTTTAATAGTAAATATTAGGGATGATTTAGAGCATCTAGATCTTTGGACTCTGATTCAACTGGGTACACGAATCCACTCGGATACTCCGATCCGTATGGGCACCCAGGATCATTCAACTAACGTCTAAAGCTTCCATCTAAGAACTAGACGATAGATATATTTTATTTTTCATATCCATTTTTCAACTTAAATAGGCAGATTTGAACTATTAATTTCAATCAGTTTAATAAGACATTAAATGTTCTTCAGCTAATCAAAAAACAAGATATCTTCTAAAAATTGATAGTGTGCAGTTAAAAAAAATAATATTTATTCAACGAAAATTAATCAATACTTTTTCACAATACGTATTTACCAATTGATAAATACATATTGTTAAGAAAATGCCCAATCTTCTCTGAATAAATATTAATCAAATATCTTATACACTGTTCATTATTGAATCAATAATTGTTAATAACAATGATGAGCATCAGTTACATGAATGGCGAATTTAAGAATCTTCTTCGGGGGAGGGGGGCTACTACTAAATTTTTGGATTTTTACGGGAAACCACCGTTTCGGCACAAAAATGACTTAACTATTAAAAAAATGTCGGGGGGGGGGCTTCTCAAATACGCCGCCACTGATTCTTTGATATACTTGAGTTTACAGACCTGATCCGTATCTACTACATGCTACTGCATCTGAGAAAAATCCAAACTTCAAATTATTCACAAGGTCTTGATGTCGTACTACACTCGAATTAGTTCAAATCGAATCTCTCTACCAATTTGATACTTATGGTCTAAGTATATAGATTCTCAAATAAACGGGGTGTTCAGTTAGTGCATAATTGCTCAATATCTCCTAAACTATCAAATATCGAGAAAAATCTCCAATACAAAAGAGCTTTTTGGTTGCCAAAGGTGCATGTTTCAAACATATTTACAACTATACAAGGTGCTTCAGAAAAGCAGAGCAAATAAAAGAAGTGTTCTTTTTAATGGGATACCCTACATATTCTAACCGGAATCGTTTCCCCTGTTAGTTGTTTGTAGTTTGTACAACCCGAAAGTCTTTTTGAACCTATTGCGACGTTGCCAATTTATAATTTTATAAGCAAAAACAAACTATATTCGCCCAGTGAACTATGCTGCTAAGCATAAATTGGTGCAGAATGGCTAAGTTGAACGCGTCTCACTGAAACAACTTTTTCTCATATTTAAAACCAAATAATTTTAAAAACATGGGGCCTTTTATTATTGTTTTAATCAGCTATATGCCTGGACTCAGCAAGGACAACAGGGGTACATTGGTTAGGTCTGGCGGGTATGATTTTATGTTAATGAGCGTGGTAATTTTCTTGCCAGTATGTTTGCCCCTTTATAGACTTCTAAAGCCCCACAACCAAACGAACTATGTGGTTAGACTCCGTATGAACCAGAAGGATATAATGGGTAGGTCTGGTAGATATAGCTGCATGCTAGTATGGTAAATTATTTTTATTAGTATGTTTGTATCTTTATAGACTTGCCTCGTGCAACCCCGCCCCCCACATCAAAACCAACTATTTGGTTGCGTCGCCAGCTCCACAGGGGTCCAGCCAGATAAGCGTGACTCCATGTTAGTAGGAATGACAGGTTAATTATTACAATTTTCTATAGGAGTGGATAAGAAGTATACAAAAAAAGCAAAGGTAAGCTTAATTTATTTTATAAATTTCTACCATTTTCTTTAATCCCGTTTCATTTGTATGTTAAATAATTTTCTCAAGGGAAATTCCTTTTGTCTGAAGGACGGGCTTAAATGTAGTAGATTATTATAATTGTAAGGTAACATGCTGGTTTCCTCACCTTCACATCACAGTTTTAAACCATAAGTAAGTCACAAAACACAAGACTTACTGATTAACCAATGATTAAGTGTGTGTTAGTGACACCTGTGTACGCTCAGAAGTGATTATGTGTTTAGTGGTTATGTGCGTATAGCATAATGCGCACAGCATGTGCATGTGCATGTGCATAACAGCAATAGCAATAAACTCATTTTGAGTAGTGGGAATCATGCATCTCTTTCCTACTCATTTCCCCCCTTTCTTGTAGAATTCAAGCACCAAAACAAACGACATTTTAGATTTTTAAAGCATATTTTACATGCGTAAATGAATTCATATTAATTATTGATTAATGTATGTATCAATTAATAAGTTATTGTACTGTAATTAGTAATTGTAAAAAATTATTAACTCGTAATTAATAATAAAAAAGAAACAAACAAAAAACATGATAAATTATATTCATTGAAGAAACAAAACACATCAAAAGCCAACATGGTCGAATAGAAGGCGTGATACAATTACAAAACGCCGGTTCGAATTTCGGCTGGGTTAATCTTTATTTCATAAAATATTTAATATATTTCATAGCTTTTTATAAATGTAATACTTATAAAAAGGAATAATTTACAATTAAATACTAATATAAAAGAGTTTTGTAATTGGAAATTTAACCCGCCTTCCATTCGAATATGTTGGTTTTTGATATATTTTGCATCTTTGATTAATGATTGTTGAATTACTAATTTTATAAATAAAAGTTGTTTTATAATTATATGATATTTATAAAAAAGAAGTACATAAAATTATCCCTTAATTTTATAGTCATTGCTTAGACTACGCAGTATTTACGTTAAGAAACCAGATATATATACCATTAATATTTAATTGCAAATTATAGCTTTTTATAAATACGTAAATACGTAAATATAATAATTATATTTATAAAAAATTGTTTATTTATCAAATATTTTATTTAAAAAAAATTAACCCATCTGGGATTAGAACCGGCGTTTTTAATTGGAAATGCGAGGCGCCTTCCATTCGACCATGTTGGTTGTTGATGTATTTTGTTTCTTTAGTTAGTGTCATTTATCATGTTTTTTTGTTTCTTTCTTCTTTATTATTTATTACTTTTTAATGATTTTTTACAATTACTAATTACAGTATTATTAACTTATTAATTGATTAATATTAATTAATCTACAATTAATATTGATTCATTTAAGCATGTAAAATATCCTGTGAAATCTAAAATTTCGTCCGGTGTTGGAAGGAGTGGAAAAGAGTAGCTGAGTTCTAGCGGGTTGTTTCTGGTATCATTGGGCGGAATTTACTTTGATTTTAGCAAATGTAGTGGAGCAGCGGCCTCTTTTGACGCCAATAATTACTAAAAATTGATTTTCAATTATCCATTTCCTGATCTTATTAATTCATCTATAAAAATGAAACAAAAAGCAAAATGAAGTACGATTAATAAACTACTGGGGTGTTTTTTTTTTCTTCAGAATTACGCTTTTAGTTAATATTTAAGGATTTTTTAAAATCAATCAATTTTTCTATGTTTTCTTGTAAGCTTTTTTTTCATGAAAAATACTTTTTCTTCAAATCCGAAAAAGCACGCGTATAGAGTGGACTCTTTATATTAGTTCAAGTCGGGTGTGGAAACTTTAAGAAATAACTGAATGAGAAGTATAGCGCGAAAAGCATTTTAGCAATCATGCATTCCTACGTACTGTAGAACCTTAAAAGCCTAAAAATAGCATTAAAAGTTAAAAATAGATTTTAATAAAATTAAAATTGGATCATAATTTATCATGGATCATTGGTTTCTCGAACCACTGCACCCCAGGGTAGGGTAGACGCCCCTGGATATGCTAACAGGCGACAACTTTTATGAGCAAGTTAAGAAGTTAGGCATGTTCGCGTTTTTCTATTTTGAATTTTTATGTTGTATCAGGTTTTACACAATAATCTGGAGCCCCTATATCCTGCAACCCCTTCTTAGTAGTAACGATATAAAAATTACAATTTTTCTACGATACAATAAAAAAGGTTGGTATGATTTATTATATTGCATGGTTGCAATCAATGCAGTGAAGTCCCTAGTATTTTATACTTTAGAGGATTAGCTTTTCTTTCTTTTTTAATATCAATAATGTCTCCAAAATTTATTCCATTCTATTTCATTTCTCATCTCTTTTTCACAGTTTATAGCTTGTATAATGTTACTTGTTGAAATATTACAATAGAGGATGCTGCTCTGAAAAATTGGTTCATAAATTCTCCAAGATTATACGCAAAAAAAATATGTTCTTAATAGTAATTATGCATGTATACGTCACTAAGAATGTTCCATAACAAAATAATTAAGATCAACTGCATAAATGCATAGTACAAAATATCAACTACTTTTCCCAGTAGGTAATATGGTAATAGTAGGACAACATGAATATGCAAGAAATTTGCTTAAATTATTATTTATTACGTGTTGCATTTTTCATTAATTGCATTAATTATTATTAAATATAACATTATTGCTAAATATATACTGGTTTACGTAAACAGTATTTAAAACAATAAATAGAGCTGTGTAATTAGCTGCCGCTTTATAAGTTTTTCTATTTATTATACAAAAAGTTTAATTTGCATGATTATTCGAATATGAGTATTAAAATTTTACATAAGGGGTATCTCTTTTCACCCCCACGCATACATAATCTTTAATTGATTTTACTATTTGCGACCATAGGCGCCTGCAGAAATTTTGTCCAGGGGGGGGGCAAGCCTAGAATGAACGGTATGCTAGGAGGGCAACCCTAAAAAAACGGCATATTATACACAATTTTCAATAAAATTTAAATTGTTGAACTTCCAGGGCAAGCGCCCCTCCTTGCCCCCCTTTCCGTGGGCCTATGTTTGTGACATTTGCTAAAGTGAATGAAGTTAATGCAAATAAAGTCTTATTCCTAGAGTTTTTAAGGAAATCCAATTTTTTAATACGTATGCTGAAACGCTATTAACTCATTTCGAAACATAGCCAGTGTTGCACGAAACAATGACAGTTGTCCTCCATTTTACGAACAGTTACCATTAAATAATCATAATAACCACGTTATATGGCGTTAATGGTTTAGTAAAAACTCGATGCATAATAATGAAGTACTGAACTTGACTTCCTTTCCTAGTAAAGTCTACTGTCATCCCTGTGGTTATGTTCAGCCCGAAATTATGAGGTTGTGGAGTGATGGTATACGAATATTTCGTGAACCCTTTGTATCCATTAAGAATTGATGAATGGCAAGTTGTTTCTCGAAGTTCTGCTTTTCGAAGGCATCGACACTACAAAGAGATACACATTTTAAGTATGTTCATAAATCAATTAGAAGACAATCACATGTTGCTGGGATACTTTCAACAAGATGGAGCCACTGCACACAGTGCTATTTTCCACGATCGCCTTATTTAATTGGGTTAGACTGTTTCTTCATTTACACCAAACCGAATACTTTATATTTAAAAAGCCTGTTCATATATTCAGTTTACACTTCATGAAGTTCTGTTACAAAACAGCAAATTCTTCTATAAAACTTTAAAATATCTTCTTATTATGAAGTTGTAAAAACCGAAAACACCCAAATAGCTGAAATTCATGTCAAATAGTCTATTTTTGTGTTCACCTATTGTTCTATTAACTAACGATGGAGCTTCATCTCTATTGTTAAGTAGTTTCCTCTTACCTATTAGACATATGCTATATTACAAAAAAGGCCATTTCCATTGTTTTAATTGTTAAAAGAGTGCAGGTAAAAATCTCTTTGTATGCCATGCGGGTTCATTGAATAATTTGTTCCAGTTCAGTAGTAGAATACAATCAATCATACACTATGAGTATATTCTTCAATGGTTTCAGTGAATGGATGCATTTTTTTCTAGTTCATTGCTTTTTTACAGAACATACTGCAACAGCTTTTAGGTACATACTTAATTTGCTTACTACTTTGATGAAGAATTGTATTAAAATTAGTAGTTACTAGGAAAAGATTAGCAGAGGAAAAATAAAATTAATACAACTCCGTGTATATACGGTGTAAATAGCAAATAATGGTCAATATTAAAACCTCATTATATTTGTAGAATAGTACCATAAGATTTATAAAAGGTATTTAAAAAGAAATTTTTAAAACAAGGACCTACTGTTTAATATTCACTAGAATTGAAAATGTTTTATTAACATAACATTAACTGATAACATTAGTATGGCGGTGCTTCTCAATCAGTTCTCTCGAAAGCTAAAACAAAACTATTAAAACTTATCGATTCGATTGGGGTCATTATTTTACGGATTTTATTTGCAACCATCATTTCCCATTCACCCCGTATATTACATCGTGGTGACCGTTACAGATACGCGCAATGACGTCACTTTACATTTAAATGTTTCGGATTATTCGGGTTTAAATTTCAGATAATGGGAAATTTGTAAACAATATATTTATAATTTATTATATCTACTTGAAATTATATTTTCCCATCAATATACATTTTTTTAAATGAATAATAAAATTAAATTGCTTTTATTACCGTTAAAATGATTTTATAACCTTAAGTTAAGGTGGACAATAGATCAATAAAATTCTTATTATTGGAAAAGAACAATAATTTATTATTGCGTTGTAGATACCTAAAATACAAAATAAAATCGTTAAAAAAAATTAGAACAAATATGAGTACAATGTAATATAATATTTATCAATGGTGTTCCAAAAAAAACGGCTATAGTTGAAAGAGCACGTCAATGTTAAAAAAAAATGTCTGCTGTTAGCAAATCGTATTAATTGGTATTATTGGCAATAAACTAAAAAAACTGACGATAATTTGTATGAATACAACAGAATTTTAATAGTTTTGCCTCAATACATTATAACCTACAGAAACACAAAGGCTATTTTTATATAGATAACTACCTAACCTACCAAAATATAGCTGTGCTGGAAGTATCAGCTTGATCTAAATAACACTGCTTTAGTTTTTGCCGGCCAACCCCAATAAGTCGGAGAGGGGCGGGGTAATAAAAGATATAAAAGAAAAAAAAACAAGCGCCACTTCGTAAATAGATCTTTTACTAAAATATGGGCAACTTCCACAATTTTGGTCGTACAGTGCATATACACTTACAATTGACGAGCTGGAAAGCAATATTATAATCACACAAATAAATAAATAATAAATAAATAAACCACACGTAGTGAAATGTAAACTTTCTAAGTATGGCTTTATTGAAATTGTAATTATTGTGCTGATCAAAAATTTTAATGTCTAATTAAAAAAATGAATGAATGGTGATTTGTATCACAGCAGGTTGTAAACTTAAAAACTACCCTAGGACAATTTCACTACTCGAGATCTCGTGTTAACTAGTTCTTAAAATTAACATGCATGAATAAATTGTATACACGTTTAATAAATATGTATAAACATAAATAGAATGACACAGAATACATACAATTTTAGACAAACATCCCACCATTCGAAGACCCACGGCTGTTTTAGTATAATTTAAAGCCTTGCTTAGGGGTTTTCGCTTCACCCTTCGATATTTTGTTGTTTTGTTACGACCCGGTACATATACAGATGCAGGTACGGACCCAAAGGGGAAGGACCTTCTAATTAAACCCACGGTCAGAGGGGCAGGAACAGGAATAAAAGACAACGAGCAACAAAACCCAAAAGAAAAGACCTACAAAGAAATCACCCTGTATATTGTATTAATTTTAAATATTTGAAGAATTTTACCTTTCTATAAACTGAAAGGTCTTTTACAATACAATTCCTTCAAGGTAACTGATAGGGAAATGTTACCTAAAATAGAAAAAGACTTTATCAGATTTTAGCACATTGGAGAAAACAAAAAGAATTTACCTAAATGGTTAGCACTAGAACGTAATCCGTCTAATTTGACGATTGATCAAATATAAATAATAAAACGATCATTCTGTTGAATCCGAGATTTTCTCCGCTGAAGCGAATTATATCCAAAACCAATTTCCTAATATATCTCGTACATTCAACTTCTAATGCCAGACAGCCATTTTGTTACTCAACTCTACTATTGAGAAGGAGCTTAACCGCGCAGGTATGACTTTACGATAAACAGAAAGAAAGGGAAACCCAGTGACAACCAAACTAACGAAGAAGCTTGGTTTTAAACAGTGACCGTCAAACAATCAACGAGTTGTAAATTTCAATGTTATAACATATACGCAGATCCTTCAAAAATGATTGATTTATAGAAAAACTGGACTTGCTACCCGCTAGCTTGAACGAAATTGTTTTACAAAAAGCTGTGATTGCAATAAATTCAGTAAATCATCAAAATCAAACAAAAATGGAACAACTATTTTTAAGCTTTAAAAAATCCTTGTAATGCTACAAAAAAAACCTTACAATTCTATTAGTTTTCTTCAAAGACAAATCGATGTTTAAATATAACCTTATATGAAACAAAAAAAAATAACAATTAGTATTAATTACCAATTTTACATTTTGTACGCGATGGTAATAGAGCTTTTCCATTCGAGTCTTTTTCCAAAGACCAAATCAAATTTAGGATATTTATATTATATATTATATAAATATTACATACCTCATCAATTTTAACTTACAATGTAAAATATGTATAACGAGTGTTGAAGTGAAAATTTTCTTTTAATTTTATAAACCGTTTTTAAACGGTCTTGGTCTTCGTTCCCTGTACAAAAAAAGGCTTCAGTAACGTAATAAACGTGTATTTAATGAAATGCAAAAAAATATTTTTTATTGTAGATAAATATATATGCTTTTAAATTTTAATATGATGTATTTGTTATAATCCGAATATATCCCATAAATATTGAGTGAATATTCGTCTGACTGAAATCTAAAAAAAATAAATAAAACAATAATTCTTTTTTGTATATTGTCAGGAAAAACCTACAACAATATAAAAAAAAAATAAAAACTTGTTCAACATAATAAATATGATAGAATATTATGAAATATTATTAAAAAACTTAGAACACAAAGTTATATCCATAATGTTGCATAAAACATGCATTAAAAATTAATACAGTACAATAAAAACTACTACCAATTCATTGAATACACTGTTTTATTTGATTGTGCACCACCTAAACGTTTATTAGCAAACAAACACCACCATGTATACTTTATTACGCTTGATGTAATTCCATCGAACTAACGTCGACTAGGACCAGGGAACCAATATTGCCGCTTACGAGCGTCAAGCTCAAAAATATAATAATTATATTTTCACAATAAACCGTTTAAAAACGTTTTATGAAATGAAAAGACAGTTTTCAGAGGTTTTCACGCTGCAACACATGTTTTACATATTTTAATTGTAACATTGAACATATATGTATAATCAAAATAATTAGCAATATTTTTGAAAATGTACGTTAAATATTTATAAAATATTAAATTTAAATGTAAATTGTTTACTCAAAACGAAACATTTAGATAGTGAATATTTCTAATTACCTATGCTAAATTTTATTTGTATATGAAATGTTTGTCAAATAATATATACTTTTAAATATTAATTTTCTAATATCATACAAACATGTACTACATATGTTTGATTCTTATATATTTGTCCAAATGTGTATTAAATATGCATGATATATAAATATTTATAAAATGTGATGATTTAAATGTAAATTGTTTGCTCAAAACGAAACATTTAGTGAATATTTCTAATTATGCTAAATTTTATGTTAAGTTTTATTTGTAATGAAATGTTCATCAGCTATATCATCAAATATATACTTTTAAATATTAATTTTTTAATACGTTTTATAGAAACATTTAAAACATATGTATGTATATCCGATTTTTATATATTTGTTCAAATATGTATTTTATATGTGTATGATATATAACGATTCAAATATAAATTATTCGATGTAAACTAAAGATTTAATAAATATTTTTTTATATTAACCAAAACCTTTAATAAACTAATGTGCTATTGGGAACTAGAAGTTTGCTTTAGAAATATTATAGGTAATAAATCCTTTATAGAAACACTTTTAATAAGTGAATATAAATTTTGAACTCGTTTCTACTACTAATGGAAAGCTTATTCTATTTAATTATCGAATTAGCTAAGTCTAATCCTAAGACAAGTGAAAAGTATAACTGCATAATCTGCATACATTTTGCAGAGACATCACTTCCTTACAGCAACACTGTTTCACCATTGGACATGAAAAGACTTCAAATATTTCAAATTCGACATAAAAAAGATTCGTCGCAAAAAGTTTTTATTTATAATGAATTCCTTTCCAACAGTAGATTTCTTTTGATAAAAATTTAATTGTAATTCATTTTGGAACACTATAAAAAGTAAAAATATACAATTTATGTAATCTTAGTTTTTAGTTGATAAACAAAAGTGAAATTGTAATAAAAAAAAATTATATAGAACATTTCAACCGAAATGTTAATGGGTTCTAAAATTATTACAGGCAATTTATTTTCTTTAAACTAGAAATTTTCACAATTGAAAAATAACTTCTAAAATAACAACATTAAAACTGCTAATTT
Organism: Agrypnus murinus; assembly: GCA_929113105.1. NCBI lineage: Eukaryota > Metazoa > Arthropoda > Insecta > Coleoptera > Elateridae > Agrypnus > Agrypnus murinus. The sequence goes on from OV816025.1 coordinate 17,408,071, forward strand.
CGGTCAGAATAAATTTCTCCAAACGAACATGAAATTGTACTTTTTAGACATTTCAATTAATTTACATATAATTTATTATTCTGCATAAATTATTTTAACGTAATCAATTTAATCATGTTAATAAAGTAAGATTAAGCAATAGCAAAATGCTGTATATGCAGAAATGAAAATTAAATTTCAATTTCTTTGCAAAGGTTGCCGTTTCTAAATATTAAGTATGTACAACAATTTCTTGCTTTTATGGTACATATGTATGTATTTCAGTATAATTAATAATCTTCTTTTATTTATATTGCAAGTTCTGCTTTGTAGTGCTATCACTAATAATGCGGAATTTCGTGGTTTATACTTTTCTTTTGCACATTTTCTTCTTATTGTTTAGCTTATCACTTACATAATAATTCTCTGTTTATAAAATAAAGAAATGTAAATAAGTTACTTTATTAAATTTGCAATTTGCGTGCAACGTTTGGAATAAATACGCCGTGAGGATGTGGTTTCAGTAATCACAATAATTTTACAAATAAAAATATTTGCGTTTGTGCTACCATTACATATATAATAAAATATCATAGTTATCTAAACAAAAAATAAATGAAGCTAAATACACCTCAGATTAGTAAATTAAATTAAATATACAGAAGTAATTTAATTATTTTATAAAATCTTAAATTTGCTTCACGATTTGTTTGACACACACACAACTAGATTCATGTTTGCACTCGGTGCATGTTAATTAATTATTTAGCGAATACATGATGAAAGAAGTTTCCTTGAAATATGCTAAAACTTCCTGGTAACAAAATCAAATCAAACACGATTGTGTATATGATATCATACACCTCCGAATTACGTCAGTAGTGCTTAATTATAACCCTTTAATAATTGCCATGTGTATATTCGTTGCATGTACGCAACTGACATAAACAAACAGAGCTATCGAAGTGTATGATCGATGTTTACAAACATTCCGGCGGATTCCGGTAATTCACCTTTTTGTTTTAAAAAAATAATATAAAGATAATAATGATTTTTTAACCCCAGGTTATAGTAATTAGAGATAATGGAGAAAAAATTGAAAATGAAGTTATACCTTACCTGTTTACATATTTTAATTAGGTTATTATGAAAACGGAAGTAAATTAGTTTCAAGTAACTTACGTAGCCTAATAAGAGCATCTTATCACTACACTATTTACAATATTAATTAACACAGATGTAACAATATTGGTCTTTGATTAATTTAAAAAACAAGAATACTTTTCTTGCTTTGTATTTAGTTATGACATTTATTGTTCTTATTATAGCTTACTATTCATTAGTTTTTATTTAATTAATTTTCTTAAGATTTGCAAATTATTGTACAAAGTGATGAACAGATCGATAAGTTTCAAAAATAGCAAAATTTAAGAACAGGCTTATAATGAATTTTTGATTATAGGAAGATGAAAGAAGTAAGACAAAAGGAAAAAGTGTAAAACAAATAAATATATAACAATAATAACAATATTATTATTATTACGATTACTACTATCGTGCAGGTTCAACGTGCGGCTGCAACCGACTTAACAGATGGTATATATGATAGGTATATAGAGAGAGTACCTTTACACAAGAGACTGTGTTTGTTTCTTTTACAACACTCCTGCTTAATTATTTTAAATGGATCAGTAGTTGGTTTTTCTAAAAATGTTAAACAAAAATGATTTTGGAGAATGCACACCAATTTGATTCTTGTTTGATATTATTAATTAGAGAGCAAAACTATGCGGGCCATTTTTGCCATGCAGACGCAGTGCTGCAGACAGCCTGCAGAAAATCTGTACATCAAACTGATTTTTGTAACACTGCTAGCTTTTATTTGTTTATGAACGAACAGGCCATACCGTTTCCACACGTAGTACGCGCCACACTACCTCAAAGACGTAATATTTTTCTCAAGTGCGCGAAATATACCGTGAAGATTGGGGGGTACTCAGACGAGTGGAAACGGCAGGGCATGTTCATATTCGTTGTAAACAATTAAAAACTAGCAGTGTTACAAAAATCAGCTTGATGTGTAAATTTTCAACCTGGTATTAAAAAAATAGTGATGCACCGAAGCGGCTTTTAGTCGAATTAGTTATCACCGACTACCGAATATTACCTAAGCAAAATAGAAATTTGAATTTTGATTAACTTTATTGAATACAAAATGAAAACACTGGCGTCCGAAAAATGCGTTTCCTACTCGCATTCTGCTTTAATAAAATAATAAATAATATAACTAAACAAATGTAATTAAAAAGTAAACAGTATCGGATTATAAAAAAACTGATATCAAAGACTCAATTAAAATACACTTATTAAAAAACTAAAACATAATATAATAGCATTAAAAAACATTTCAGTATTTAAAATTTAATTTAGGAAGATTGTGGCGGATAAAAAGTAGATTTTTGGCATTTTCTAGGAGCAATATATTTTTCTTGCGTACTTGCGTTTTTATTTAAAATTTCAGTCTTTCGAAATACAGTATACTCAAATTACGATTATAAAAATGATAACAAAACTCAAAATTAAAAAGACAGAAAGATAGCCCTTATTTACCTGATCACACTCATCACACTGTTTTTCAAATTCATCCGTATGTTTACGTATGATATGATTTTTCATTGATGTCACGGTTGCAAGTTTTCCTATTCCGGCCCTTTATATTTCCTATTTATAAATTTTGCATTTAAATATTTTTCGTTGTTGTCCTTGTTGGGTCCTCCCAAGCGCTACCCCACCGACCAACCATACGTAGGACTTGTTCAGTGTTTAATTTGAATTATCATCTGCAGGGGAAATGTAGGATGCCTCTGCCTTGAGAGTAGTATTGACCGGATTTGGCGATCATATGCCTCTATGCCACACACTCTTGATGATACCTCAATTACTAGCTTTACAGTACGCTCTGATACGACTGTGTGACATGGGTACTCGTGATAGACCATTCTGGCACTTTATTGTCAGGAAAGGCGCTTTTGCTATCAGTTTTGCGTTTGAAACGCGTTTGAGAACAGGTGCACATGGCATTTCATATGGGGTTAGCATATCACAATAATCTATCGCCTGAAGGTTGGTTGAGTTGAGGCACAGCATTGTATCTAACTGAGCGAGAGTTGCTTTGCTCCTACTGAGCTTTCAGTAATTTCTTAAGAGCTTCCTACCGCAGAGACAACCAGGGGTCTGTCATCATGGCTTGGGAGGATGTTTTCTGGCAGGGCGAAATAAGCATTGGTTTGGATTGAGTTGTTCACGACTGTTCTGCACATCGAAAAAAAGATACCTGGATTGTATGATCGCCTCGGTAGCAGGGGCCATCCGCTATGGAATTATTTTTCCGGATCGTAATCCATAGAAGTACGTAGACTGCCAGTATGTAACTTACATACTCAAGACACAATTTGTTTGTACTTTCACTGAAAGCGATGATTCAGATTAAACACTGCACAAGTCCTTCTGGTCGGTTGGGTAGGACTTGAGAGGATTCTGCGCGGACATCTCTACGTGGTGGGCTTTTCCGAATCACCAGGTGAGCAAAGAGCTGCACAAAAACACGTGCCCAGAACGCCTTTACGTTTGGTCCGTTTTCGACTTGATCATGAGTCCAAGGTTCTTAATGATGACTTTTCACCGTAATACATGCTAGTGAACGCATTAGTAACGCCACGGAAGTTTTTTTGTTGCTAGTCGTAATTTTAATGTTTTTAGCCAAAATTTAAAAATTTGCAGCCCATAAATTCTACTCTTAAGAAATAAGGGGAATCTGGCAAAAAAGGGAGAAGTAGTCAAAATTCTATAGATTTATTTGCAGACTTGAATTATTTCTTTGGAGTAAAATTCAGTGATATTTGTGACATTTTATAGAATATAGAACACCCTGTATAACATGTTTAGATGTTATTAACGGCACAGAATACCTTGTTGATGGGTTAATAAAGTAATAATTGATCACCCTGTTCACAAATGTATGGAAAGAAGAAATACTGCTAAAACATTGGAAACAGGAATATTATTACCAATATCTAAAAAAGGAGTACTAATAAAAATAATAGGAGTAATAGAACTAACATTATCAGAAGAAGTGTACAAGACCGTGTAGGTATCTTTACTACTAAAAATATAATAAAAAAAAATGCCAGAACAGAAAGAAGGTGCATATATGTACCTTTTGACCATTTCATTGACCTAAAAAAGCGTTCAGCAGTTTCACATGGTCAATCTTAGTTTCCATAGAACAAAGGCGACTAACTAATTGGCGAGCACTTTTGTAGAGAATGAATAACAGCAAACCCTTAAAACAGATATGGGAAGGTACGAGCAGGCAAAAAGAAAGTGAGGTGGATCTAGAGCCACATGCGGAATACAATCGCAAAAAGTCTGGAAAAAGGAAGACTTAGAGCGAAGCGACTACGTTTAACAGGAAACAAAAGTCAGTGATGTACATTTGCAGATACAAAAATCAGTGATGCACATGTATGTATGTATAGTAGGGTAGTTCTTATTTGGGTCATGTTGGAATTTCGGTTTTACCGGGTGCACATTTGATTCCAAAAAAAGAACTGAAAATTTTAAGACCAATACGAACTTCCTATCTCTATTCTAATCATTCGCTGTAACGAGGAGAAGTTTCCCATTTAAAATGCATGGGTTTTTTCAATCTTATGCATATATTTGACCACTGGGGCAAATTTTTGAAAAAAATTGAAAATTCATTTTATAGAATTAACGAGCATCGATGCTACTTTTAGGTGAAAAAAAATTATATGGGACATTCTACATCACTTCAACCCTAATTGAACGATGCATTATTTTGAACTTATTTGTAAATCGTTGGAAAAAATCGAATGCTCCATATAATTTTTTTTGTGCCTAAAAGTAGTATCGAACACTGTTAATTCCAGAAAAATCAATTTTCAAATTTTTTCGGAAGTTCGTATTGGTCTTAAAATTTTCAGTTTTTTTTTAGAGTCGAATGGGCACCCGGCAAAACCGAAATTACAACATGACCCTAATAAGAACCACCCTAATGTATAGGATAGGAAAATAGCTTCGGAAAAATCCGCGCTTGCAAACTTTTTATGGGGGGGGGGGGCAGCAATTAATGTTTTCCAATTATCTCGAAAACTATCAGGTTTTCGGGAAAAATGGCTATTATAAAAAATGTTGCTCGTAAGATGTACTACAAAAAAGGTCCTATAATTCTTCTTCGTATAACTAACCGTTTTGGAGAACTATGAGTGACAATTTTCGTTCGGACATTCGTGCTACAAGTGTGTCCACCTAAATGCATGGAACTACAGCTACAACGTCCATAATCTCTCGTTCGACAAGCGCTTTCCAGCTTATGGTTGGTACAAAAAGGAGCATTTTCCAGACATTTTCAGGTTTACAGAAAATACGATAACGAAATAAATTCATTTCCAAAACTTTCCATATATCACAGCTGCAGTAATAACCGTGATAGTCCATTATCAAATAATTCACTTATTCTCCAATACATCCAAAACTTGCTACACTAAATCTTAATAGTTTACCCAAGAAACTAGTTTTCAAACTATCGAGTTCGCTATAACATAATTGCAAAAGCCTTTTAAGACCGTTCATCATCTAAACATTCTAAACTTATTACATGATCAGTAAACCAATTTATTACAATCACATGAATTTGCTGCTAAAGATCTAGCAATCTTTCAGAATAATTAAAATATCAAAGGCATCTCCTTCAAAGATAAAAACATTGGAAACAAATAAAACAAAAACATGAAATATGAGGTTTAATTTACAAAGAGTTTTAAGAAGTCGGAAAATACGAAACACGGAAAGTCACTACCAAGCAAAACAAAGGCAAATAAAAGTCCCCGCAAAATAAATCCCAATGGATGTCCTATCCAATTTACAACAATATTCACAAGGGCCTCACAACCTGCATTCCGATACCCTTTTTTTAGCGGATAGGGAAGCGAGTAAAACTGTTAACTATAGACTATAAAAGTAAAGAGATTGCGGGTATGTAGATACGCAGTTTATCAAAAAATACAGCCTTTAAAGCGAAATTAGTTCCAGAAAGTCTTAAAGCTACTAAAAATTAAATGGAAATCTCAATTTGAAATAAATTACTAAATAATTATCTAATATTCTTTGATAGTGCAGGAATACGTGACGGATAACTCGTTTTAGAACCGTCAATGTCAAAAGAACGAATTATGAAAAGGAAGTTCGTGCTAAATTCCTGTATTTCATGATGAGGGTTGGAAGCATGGAATTATTTTTATCTTGTTTGAAGAGTTACACTCGGCAACTTTCAGGATTATATAAAAAGAATATCGCATACTTAAAAAAATGAATTGGACTGATTTTCCACTGAAAACCATTATTCTCTTAATATTCCAATCTCTTTCTACGAATTCGTCATTCTGTAGGTCTGTGCAAAAGGGGGAAAAAGTTTCCAACTCCATGCAATAAAATACAAGTGTAGACGGAGAGGGGTTGTAGTTATCCGCGCAAAAAACCACAGCGACAACTACAATATCTAAATGATTCTCTTTTTAATACTTGTGTCCTTTTCTATTCATTATTCTGCTTTCAGTTTAACATAATGAGTCACCCCGCTTTCCGCTGACTAAAACAATAGAAAATAAAAAAGCAAGGGAAGTTTCTTCAGCCCTTGGCCAATGGGAGGATGATGCATTTTATTTTTTATTAAACAAAGACATCACAGTTGCGACAAGAAACTTTTTTTAATTTATTTGGCGGAAGTAAAAGGGGATTGAAAGTATGCACATTGGATTGTATAGCTCTGATGCAATATTTGCAGATGAATGTGCAAGGGTGGATTTCATTTAATCAAATAAAATATGAGTAAAATTAAACTAACAATAGTAATAACTTGATAAAAACTACTTTATAAATGAAACTAATATTAAAAAAGCATTTTGAACATACCGCAAATAAATAAAAGATTTACATCTCGTATACGCTTACTAAGCCATCTAGTTGCGAGTAGGTATAGTATTGCTTAGCAGAGAAACGAACCACGATGTAGACTGTATAACCGTAAAGGAAGCTTTGAAGTCGCCGTATAAGTCGCCGGAAGCGATGCTGACATCTATTAGTGTATTGCATAGCCACAGATTTTTTAAAATATAATAACTTTCTCATGAGAAAATTAAGACAAATATTTAGTAATCAAGATAAATCATAAATAAACAAAAATGATTGTATCCCAAACAAATTTAGCAATGTTGGATTTGAGTGAATTTACGGTTTATGATTTTGTGAAATGTACGAGTAGATATGAAAGGTGGCATGAGAAACTTGAACAAATTCCTTTAAACAATTTAGATAGCAAAAGAATAAGATTTTATTACTGTTAGCAAAGACTAAATAAGAAAAACATATATAAAATATAATTAATAAAAATTTTTGTCGCATTATTCACACTATTCATGAATACTTCTTTTTCTTAGTGTTTAGTCATATTGTCCATTTTCAAAAATTTCAACCTTAACAGTTTATGGTATACTTTTTAGATACCATAAAACGAGGTGAAGAACCAGCTATAAGATTTAACAAAATGTTGGGTCTATAGTAGAAGTTTGTTATTTTATTTTTTTATGTTATGAATTATCAAAACGTAGAATTAAAATTAAACACTGTTCGGGTTAACTTCACTTTGTCATGGGGTGAATTTGACAGTTTTTTCCTTTTTCGGGTCCCTTTCTTTCCTTCTTCTTTTTGCTCCTTTCTTTCTGTTCCTTTTTTTAGTGTCTTAGATCTTTCAAATATGTAAGTAGAGCAGTGGGAACACCACTAATGTTAGGAATATTGAGCAGGTTATGTTTCTATTCCTGTATATGCTTTTCTGATGCTGATAGTAATTTTTCCAATAGGTAACTTATTTTTCCACAAGCTGAAGATCCACTTTTTGCATTTTTATGACTTCTTTCTCTCCCAGTTTTTGAAAAAACTTTGCATCATTCTAGGAAATAAATCCCTCTCAACGGCAGAAGAGGTGGGTTTAGCGTTCTTCGAGTGTGATAGCAGTTTCTTCCAGCACATTTTAAAAATTAATTTTTGTCTGCCTGGAGGGTCACTTTGTCACTCAGGTTACTTTAATTGCAGTTAAATATAGCCTGATGGGGTTACTCCCTTAATAGTTTTACTCAGTTCATTATAAAAATCACTTAAGACTGTGTGATTAACAGCTATTCTAGGTAGCTTGGTTATTACTAAGTCAAACGCTAATTTTATCTTTGTTTTGAGATAAGAAACTTCTTGCAGAATCTGGTTCTGGAAAGTTAATCTTAAATTTAGATTGGACAGCTTTTTTAACAGATATGCTTTAACTATATAGTGAAGGTCCATTGCGGTTAATAGAAAGCCCAAATTTGCACAATCAAGAATTCCATTTACAAACGCCTTCTTTTCATTTGTATTCAAAATAGTTTGTATAATATCTATTCTATTAATCAATGTTCATTTAGGAATCTTCTAAATTTTACATGCTTTGTTAACACTTATCCATCCGTTTAATACTTCTGTTAGGCACCTTTCTAAAGCTTCCTCGTTATATTTATATTTTTTGATTTTGTTGATCGATAAAATGTTTGAAGATGTATACAATTTTGATAAATATGGATGTTGAAAAAATAATTTTTTTATACTAAATCAATATTCATATTTCAATAATTAAGTTGTTGGTGTCTTAGATAGTCTTTATATCAAGAGGGTACTAAATTCTAAATAACCTAATTAAATAAAACTTTTTCGAAAAAAATCAATGCACCCGTCAACTCCACTCCGTTTTTACGATATCAAAATCATGACATAATCAAATATCACTTTCCATCTTTGTTTCTACCTTAATTTCCATTTAAATTGACACTTCCCAATATTGCATCACTGACCGTTAATCAAGAATTTTAGAAATTAGCAAATAAATATTAAACAAATTTTTTTATTATCTCTCCTTTACAATATATTTTAATGCTGTAATAACAGGATGGTTCTTTTGAAGATGCAAAAAAATTATGCCTCTGCTTTTGGAGGATATTGGTAGATAAATAATCTAGCCATTAAAAAGGCAGGAATTAAAATGATGGACTAATATGAATATGTTTCTAGATGTTTGCAATTGTTTTTTTCCAGAAAATTAACTTAACTAAACTCAATCAAGTCAAGATAAACCTTATTCTATTCATTTTTAAGTTCTAACCACCCAGGCATCAAAGGTACGTCGTAATGACGTCAACATCTGTCGTCATAAGACGTTAGAGGACCAAAAGTCGACGACATAATAACGTCCAGTAAATGACATTAAAATGACGTGCCACATGTCACGTCATATTGTCGTTTTTTTTTGGGTAATATATTTATTTATATATTTTTGGTTTCGAAAATCAAAAACATGTCATATTGTGGTACCGCATTTTATATCATTAGTAATATTACCCCTATTATTACAGCGATAATTTATTTCAGTTTCTCTTATAATCTCCATAATAGTATATGTTTCATTACAAAGGCTCGGTGTGTTTACAGAAGAAGAAGCAAAGAACAAACATTTGTCTATATTATTTTCGTACAAATATTATTATTTTTAGTAGGTACATTTTTTATATTTGATAGACTTCAACAGTAAATGCATGGTCTACAATACATTAAATCTCGCGCCGAGCGGTTGCCTTTACGATGGCGCAACTTTCAAGCTTCCAACCAATCGGTGTGGGCGTCGTCGATCTTGGTTGTCAGTGCCAGTCTTTATTTTGTCGTTTATGTGCAGTTTTCCTCCTCCGCCATTTTTGATTTGGAAGATTAAGAAAAACCTTAATCGTCAAAAAGTAAGTATCCATATTCCTCTAGCGGACTGAACATTTTGGTTTGTTGTGAAAGCTTAAAAGTATCACAGGTCGTAGGTCTATTACAGAAACATTTGGCAAATGCGTTGTTTTGGCTTTTAAGGAAAGTTCTGGTGCAAGGCCTGTTATTCATAGGATTTGATTTATGTTTGAAGATTTTCGTAAGAACTCATAGGAAACTTTGTTTTAGATGTCATTAATTAGAAATAATTAACCTGACAATGGCCAATGAAACTAGATTTTGAACTATGTTATCTTTAATTTTAATGGGCAAATTGTTTGTAATTTTTAAAATTTTTGTAGTATATAACCTTTCAATATATGTTGTATTTTGGTATATTTTTCAATATATAACCTTAAAAAGTCTAGTAGTTTCATATGTATTCCTAAAAATCTGGGAGGGTGGGGTACCAAACCTAACTTGAAAAAGACGTCAAATTAACGTATTTGAAGACGTGAAGTTAACGTCTAGCATACGTCTGAGACAATAGGAAGTCATTATCACGCCATATTTACCATATTACCATGCCGTGTCATCCAGCCATCCAGCATACTCGTTGCTTATAGTGTACATTTTTTGAACTGTCGGGCACTGTACTTTTCTCAACTGTAGTCAAATCGAGCCTATGAACTGTTTTAAAATCGTGACTGTTGTAGAAATCTAAAAGGTAATATACTTTTCTCTCTAATATACTAGTATATAAATTCCTAAATTATAAATAAACATTTAGTCTTTCGTGAAAAATTTCTTTTGTATTCGATAATTGTTTTTGTTTTCGTTGTAAATTCTATTATATTCTAAGGTGAAAACTGCTTGGTTAATATCCAAAAGAATATATCATCAAAATCGACTGTTCTAAGATAAATAAAAGGTTACAACCTTGATTTTCTTTACAAAACACAAAGCATTTGTAAATCATCTCGAAGACTATCGATGAATTAAAAGTTACGGAAATTACAGTCGGCACTCTGTTTTCACAGAACTGTACAATTCTGAAAATCTAATTTGTTAAATTCTTAAATGTATTTTTACAGAAGAAGAAAATCTTTGCTTTAAAACTTTATTAGCATTCCGTACCCAGTGGGTCATTTGTATTGCTTTTTTAAAAATGGTAATTGACAGATGTATAAATCTCACTAGTGTAGTTTTTGAATATACTTTATGTTTTCTACAGGATTTTACTTTTTTAATTAATCCACATTTTAAAGCTACAGTGCAAGTCATCTAAACCCTTATACACTTACATTAATTAAAATATTTAGTTATAATTTATTATAAAAACCATTAAAATACCAACCCTGATTAAAACTTAAATTAATAAATACAAAAGATATCTTTTCAAGAGTACGAGGTTAGCGCTTCACTAACCATTGAAATCACCACATGCGTCATATTGGTTGCCTAACTACAGGCGCATTTTATTTCAGTACAAACATTTCAATATAATCCCAAGTAACGTTTTAAAGTGTTCTTATACTTTAATATAAACATATTTACACTTGGAATATTTCTTTTCTAATCTATGAGATCGCTGTTTTTGTCCGACTTTTTACCAACTTGTTTATCCAAAAAGTGAATCAAGCAATAAATCTGATTTTTTTGACAAAACTTTTATAATATACTTGTAACTGAATACATATAAAGAAAATCGCGACCTATATATTTGTTTACAAAAATGGTATCAACAAAACTTTATGAGTCATAAAAACAACTCAAACAAAAGTTTTAAATATATAAAGAAGATGACGTTAAAAATCTCCTCCGAAAGTTTACACTTGTTATTTATCGTCCTTAATTTACTAAAACAAAAGCTCATTAAAGTACACAAGAAAAGGGTATATAACACCACAGAAAACTTCGTCTAGAAACAAAAACTAATTTCTCATCATCGCAAAATTTAAATAATAAGACTCTCGAGTATCTTTCTCCATCTTTCCTTAATGCCCCAGAGATATTAAAGTTTCTACTCTTTGCGCAAACTTATATTCCGGGAACGTCTATCAAACTTAAATCTTCCGATTAAACTAATTAATGAGTAAATTAATTTAAGCTTCAGAACCGTCGTGAATGATAATATCAACTTAAGTAATAATAATAATAATAATAATATAACTGCGTGTACATGATGAAGTTACATATAAGAAGTGAAAATAGCGCTTAATTTATATAATGAGCAGCTTTATTTATATTTAATTAAAATCGACTTTTAAGACAAATCTAATAATTACTTATTTCTAATTAAGTCGGGACATATAAATAATGAGCAGAAATATTAATATTGGTCGACATACATAACCAATGGCCATAAAACAAGCAATCTCAGCATGGGGGCGACTTCACCCATTCCATAATTACATTATTAAAATTAATGAATGAAATCTTATAGAACTTAAAGACTGCATAAATAACATGACAAACAAGTAAAAGTTTATACGGTGGGTGTTATAAAATTGCACGCTCATTTTTTGAATCTTTATCATAAAATATCGAGTTCTATAAAAACATTCGCTTGCTTGTGTATTCAATGTCAACTTCTTTATTGGAATAACCATTATTGCGCCACTGAAAACTGTGTCAGATTTCAAATATCAGTAAAAGTATGCAAGAATCACATTAAGAAATATAGAAGAAAAATAGTTTTTTCAATAAATAAAAATTTATTAAAAAATCACTTCTGACCATCGGCATGGATCGATTTGATCAGACTGTTCCGTTTTTTCCTATGTTAAAGAAATTAATAATTTTGAACGCCATAAAATATTTAGGGAAAGTAAACAGAAATACAATACGCAAAAATTCGTAACTACTACAAGTGATTAACTGCAAGCGAAAGTTATCTTATCAGTTATCAACGACTGAAAGAAAGCGAATGTAATCATTATTTATAAAGAAGTGGTAAGAACCGAGTGGTAAAGTACTCGTATTCAGGCGTGAATGGAATTTTCTAAACAGCCAAGTTTGCATTAGTTGGGGGTGAAAAAAATGCCTCTGATAAAATTTCATTCTTAAAAATAATTGATAATAAATTGTGAGCATAATATTCGTTCGTGAATGATCAAAATTATATTGACTAGGTCACGAACAGGCATCTGTACATAAATAATAGTACCTACAGTAAGTTTAGATTTGTAAAATTCTGAAATTCGCCGCTAATTTTAGTAACTTTATAAATTGCAAAGTTTTAACAGTTATAACTAAAACACCTGTTGCAAATATGTGCAAGTTTTTTTTACTGCGCGTGAATGTGAAAATTCATAGCTTATTTTAATCATAAATATAAGGTAACTTAAAACAATTTTACATTTTAAACATTTTATTAATACATCTATTATTTTATTAATTAGTGTTACTTATGATCAGTAAGCACTTGAAAATTATAATACATGTTCAACAGTAAACTATTTAATATTGATATCCAACGGAGTTATACTTCTTTCGATAATTCATGTTCAGTGTATTATTTACAAACAATAAAAAAAGATATTGAGAAATTAGGTAAGTAAAAGAAAATATTTTTCGCAAAACAAAAGAGTAATTACATCATAATTGTAGTAATTTTTAACTATGCCAGTGTTCACGGAGTGGTGCAAAGGAATTTCCTAACAGAAATTTCATGAGACTTGGCATGGATCATGAGCAGTAGTTCACCCTAGCGACAACAAATTGACAACCATAACTTGAACCAAGAAAAATAATTTCGTAGTAAAAGGTCCGGGGTGTCGTTTACAAAAATATTATGATGTATATATTTTTTTCAATACGTTCTTATTTTTAATTATATATTTATACTTTTTATGTATGTTTGCATTGCAATAAATAAATCACTTGTGTGATAAATTTACAGTAACATTGTATTGAAGTTGAACTCTATGTCTACACGAAGGTATGTGTTAGATATTTTACTCTAAACGTATCGGACCTAAACACAAACTTGTTAGAGTGGTCTAGTGTTCGAGTTTTACACTATCTTTTACTGTGCAGTAAGTAAAGTTTAGTGCAGTACTTTGTTTAGATTGCTAAAATAAGAAAAATCTGAGTTTCTTTTAATATGTCTGGCTACCTACCAAAACATTCTTGGTCACTGCATATGTAAAGATAACCTAGTTATAGTATAAAAATACCTTATACCAAAGATTAAACTTGTACAGGATTGTTATGCTGAGAAATTCGGGCGGTCATGGCCTATTCTACCATTAGGCGCGTGCCTAGGGCCCAACGGCAAGAGAGGCCCGAATTGGAAAACATAAAATCATAAAAATGCACAAAAAAATCACGCGTGCAACTCAGTGCACGTGACAGAAAAAAACTTCTAGTAATACTACGTTTCCACTGACACGAAATCTGGGATTTCGGCTCCGAAATCTCATTTTAGTGTTTCCACTGTACTTTTATTGAGATTTCGTTGACGTTTATGTATTTGTTTGTTTACTTTTTGCGGCACCGCAATCCTTTCAAATGGAGGATAGGAAAAAATTGATACTATTTATGTATAATGCACCACTTGAAAACGCACCAAAAATACCAAAATTTCAAACCGTCATAACTTGGCGGATTTTGGACGAAAATGGATGAATCTTTGCGTACTAAAAAATTTGTAGTGTCTAGTTTAAGGTCATGCGAGCGAATGTTACGTTTAAACCTTTTCGCCTCTCGCCACCCTCGAAGAAAAAAAATCGTGAACGCAATCGACTGCAGGAACCCAATTGAACATGCGTGGTACATAATCGGGCGTTATCTGCGAAACCTGCAGAGACCACCAACTACTCGGAGAATTGGGAATAGAACTGACGCAATAGTGGAACAACATTTCCCAGAATGAGGTTCGTGCAGTTTTGAACATGCCAGCGAGGTTCTAAGAGGTGCGCCAGCAAAGAGGAGGAAACACACATACACACGATGTGCAAAATCCGACCCACAACGTGCTCGTGGTGTACATCGGGTAACGCTGATGTCGACTGTTACACGTTAAAAAAAATTAACGTTAATAAAAAATGGTTTTATTAATTAAAAATATTTTTCAAAATTTTTTTGGAAAAAATGTTAAAACTCAACCGGTAATAATGTCGCCGGCAGAAGACGAAAAACTTCCGACAAAATGCAGAATAGATTTCAAAAATTTATAATTTTGCGTCAAATTATCGTAGGCACTCGAAGTTTTAAAGAATTTACAGAAAAGGACTGAACTTTATTGCCCTGGTAGTAGATTGGGTCCACGATTTATTTGGTACACCGTACAAGCTGTAAAAGTTTGGCATTGTTTTTCTGCGGGGGTGGGGTCGCGGAGAGCGGAAAGGCTTATACGTAACATTCGCTCACATGCCCTTAAACTAGACACTTTAAACTTTTGAGCACGCAAAAGTTCATCCATTTTTGTTCAAAATTAGCCGATTTATGACGGTTTGAAATTTTGGTATTTTTGATGCGCTTTTAAGTGGTGCATTTTGTTTTCCTCTAGAGTATATAATACGCTGCATATTTTTTGGGAAAAGTAAAAATATTTACGGTTACCTATAAAAAGAATAAATTAAAATAAATAAAAAATTAAAAGAACAAATTAAATTCGTGGGTTAAAATGTGTTATGGTTTTAGTGCCTTCACCAGGGCAATTTGAGAAGTTGTTTAGCTTTAAATCAAAATATATTGAGTTTTGTTTTTTTGTTTTTAAATATATATATTTTTTATTTTATTTCGTTTTCTTTACATCTGTTTGGTACTCCTTTCACTCGAATATGGGGCCCGAAATTTGCTAGCTGCGCCTAGGGCCCAACTCAGTTAAAAATAGGCCCTGCGGGCGGTGCGGTACTAGTATGACGTCACGTAGCGACCTAAACAGACTTCACCAGCGCAAAATTCCTTTAATTCAACCAACAACATTACAGCTTGTATTTAATTTTTTACAATTGTATGGTTATTAATAAAATAATTTTTATATGTGTTTGGTTGAATTTTGAAGCTTAATTAAACTAACACGGAAATGGTTAAAAAATGAAAAGGTGGGATTTATTTATTTATTTATTTGAAAGGAAAAACCCCAAGAACGCACTCACTATGCAAACATAAAAAACATACATAGAGTACAAACATTAAATTATTAAACAAGAGTAAGAAATTATAGATATTTTCATTAATTTATATGAACAAATTTATGTAATCTTTACTAATGTAAATGTAATATAAAGTATATTTTTAATTATATATTATGTAGACGAGAAAAACGTAAATTTTACAAATGAAGTCGTCTTACTTGCTTCTTAAAGGTTGATAAGCAGTACATAAAAGGATCAATAGAATGGTAGAATTGATTGTAAGTACGAGATATTCGATTAATCGGGATAATTTCATGATATCATGAAATCGGGCATTTACCGTTTAAATTGTTCTTTTTGTAGTTCGGTATATATTGGACAAACACTTCGAAATTTTGACATAAGATATAAAGAACACGTACGTCATTACAAAAATAAACATCCTGAAAAATCGAATTACGCCAAACACCTTTTAGAACAAAATCACACAATGACTCCTCAAAATAATATTAAGTTCCTACATTTTTGTAATAACAAACGCAAATTAGACATTTTAGAAGCCTTTGAGATATACAAACACAAACTCAGGGTACCTTTAATGAATGAACAACTTGAGCTCAGTAATTCTCCGTTACTGGAAGTATTAGATATTTAATTCTGATTATTATTATTATTTTATCTAGTTACCTATTTTGTATCTACCTTAGCGACGTGTTTGTTTATAATTATATTACCTTTGATAATGACAGCATAGCTGTCGAAACAATATTGTCAGGTTGTATTTTAATAAAACTGTGAAACTTTTAATAATCTTTATTTATTTCATGATTATTAAAGATAGTTAATTAAAAAAAACGCATTCTTCTTTGCGTTTACATTATCGGCCGCACTCTGACGTCACGCACTCGCATGCGTATGGTGAATATATTTTCCCGATTGAGCAATCCTTTACTGATAGTAGTTTAATATTCTTGAACCTAGACCATACGACTTCGTATATTCTGACAATGTTGAAATGTATAGAATCTCTTCCACTTTGCGAAGAATGTAAAATTTTGTAGATATAACTTTATCCATTCAAAGTTAAAAGATAATAATCCACAGATAAGTTATAAAATAATATATCAATAATAGAATCCTACCACTATTTATAACCTCCCACAAACTACTTTTATAAGATAATTTTATCGTATACACTGTATACGCGATAATTCTCCAATTCTTCTAATTGATATGTACCTATATTTTTAAAATATTCAGTTTTCTAATGTCCAGTAACCCCGTTTTGCTAAAACCATTTTATTTTTACAAAAACTAAATGCATTTAATGTTGTATGCATTATTTCAATAAATCATACAATTTTTAATTTTAAAAAAGTGCAGAAATCTTGTGGGAATATATAATACACACAATCCTGAATTATATGAATATTAATAATTCCGAGGTGTTTAATTTCCTTTGTAGAATAGGCCGCCCACGGTTTATTAAGCAAGTGGTATAAGTTATGTTAATTTTCTGTTTAAACCTACATGCATGTAACCAGCAGGGAGGCGCTACTCGTTAATTTTGGACGCGGCCCTACTGAAATAGCAATGGAATATTTATTAATTCATTTATTTCCAATATATCTGTTTTTATCTGATCACGAAAATAATTTCCTCCATTAATAAAAATAAATATCTCCGGCACACTTTATTTGCTTTTTTATTACTATTACTGTTATTATTAAAACCTGGCGCTCGTGTTTACCATAGAGCAACAACGAATTTCAATTATCTATTTACGATCCGCAGTACAAGAAAAATTAATCGCCTTATCTAGATCATAAAATAGTTGTTATCGATAATGGATGGATCGTGGCTTGGTTCGATCGGTGTTCACTCATTTAGGTCAGTTTATTGTAAATGATTTGATTGCTGGTTATTTTATGTTTACTTTACCCAGTTTATAGCTCGGGCTTATTTCTAGAGTGGCCTAGTTAACTGAATTACCTTAGATCTTATCTAACGGAGAATTATACGATTTTTCTCGGAAAATTATATTAAAAGTTGTTAAAAGATCGAAAGATACAAAATTACCCATATGTTATTTTCAAACTATTTTGATGTGGTATAAAAGTGGAAACTTGTTATAAGTCGTTATAGAAACGTAAGATACCACCTTGAAGTAAATATATGAAAATTATTTTATCTACGACCACCATAGAAAGTTACACATTCCGCACAATCTAGTAACCGTGAAAACGACCAATTGCAAACAATCTCCAAACTCAACGGTAAAGACCGTGAGGTATGATTTCTCACGATCAGTAGTTGTATTAAAACGCCATAGATGTCACCACTTGCAATATTTATAATATTATTATTTATTTGAAATATAAAATGTTATAAATTTTAGATAAAGGTTAATTTATTTTGTTTAATTAATATTTTACATTAAATTATATTTCGAATGGAAATCCATCTAGAAAAAAAACTAAGGTCAGACCCGGGGAATTGAACCCGGATCGCTCGGTGAGTAGCTAGAGCGTAAGCATTGAGCTATCGAGATGCCTTTCAATGATATTTTTTTTCTCATTATATAAAGTTACAATGATTGTTATTCAATTAAAACGTAAAATTAATTAATGTTTTACATTATTATATAATTTTTAATGTAATTTTATTTATTATTATTGCTAAATTACAATAAAAACATTGAAAACATTTATAATTTGCTGCATAATGCGAGAATATTTGACATTTTGCGCAGAGGTTAATAACCTTGACAATTGAATGGTGATTTTTGTACATATATTATTTTTTTAAAACGAGTACATAATTATTTAGCTGTAAGTACTAAATAGTAGATTGACTGAAATTATACAAATTGTAAACGTATTATTACTATTGTCTTTACAAATTTAATGTTTACTTTTGTCGTTTTTAAAATTCTATATGTATCATGAGTGAATCCGATGAAGGAAAATTGGGGTATACACTCGTACACCTCCAAACATCGTGGAAGCGGCTCACATTACATCTCTTAATTTATTACCAAATATTTCACGTAAAAAATATGAATGCGAGTGTAAATTCTAGGTTAAAAAACTTTCTTAGCTGTTGATTGTTTATTACTTTTTTTGTTGTCGTAGATAAAGTATAGTGTGTAACGCGTGCAAAAACACCAATTTCTCACTCGTGTGATTCAATCTGTGATCAATCGTGTGAAAATCTTCACACTCTGGAGAAATTGGCACTTTTCTGCACTTGTAACACAATATACTATTATTTCATACTGTGTCACATTTGTCAGTTGTACGTCAAACTTTTAACTTTTTAGTCCAGAACATGCGATTTTACGGTCTAGTATGCTTGTAAAAATTTTTACAGGACTTGTGACTGTAATGGTATATTACGTTATAAGTCCGGTAAACCCAAGTTTACAGTAGCGAGTTGAAAACGTTTCGGGACGAGGCGACGAAGGAGCCGAGTCTCGAATGTTGAAACGAGCTACTGTAATGGTTTACCGGACGTATGACGTAAGGGGTTTTATTTCATACTGCCTCACATTGTTCATTTTTAAAAAAAATGCATTTAAAATTTTCAGTCCGGTAATTTTTTTTACCGGACTCAAATTAGATTTTCAGTCCGGTAATTTTTTTTACCGGACTCAAATTGGATTTTCAGTCCGGTAATTTTTTTTACCGGCCTTGTAACGTAATAATTCATTTACCGGACTCAAATGAGTCCGGTAAATACCCTTTTACCGGACAGTATGAAATAAAAAATTTTACCGGACGCAAATACAATCAATCACCTGGACAACGTTTTAGTACGTAATCAGTTACCATGGAAACTCGTTCTTCATAGATGTCCATATTTTGCATTCGGAAATTTATTTTATATAATTTTTTTTAAAATTAAACCAATATTAGGTCCAGGACTTATAACGTAAATTACTATATTAAAATGCTGACTAAATTTGTTATTATCTAATTTGTGCATTTTTTTAGTAGACACAGTGTAAACTGCATTGCCAGAAAAAATCCAAAAGCTAAACATTCTTTTTCTATAGTAGAATAATTTACCTCATTTTTCACTTTGGTCGCCATTTTAAGTGTGTCCTTTAAAAGATATTAAGCTGGCGTCCATGCATTTTTCTACATTCTTGATGCTTTATTCAAATCTTAAATAAAAAATCTTCCAAAAAACCGCACGGACTCACAGGCGGATGGATGGATGGAAATGGCGTATCCGGCATTTATATAGAATCAAATATAGTATATAATGTAGAGTCTTTAGCAAATGTGTTGTCCCGAGTAAGGGCGCTGCTGCTAGTTAAAACTGGTTATATTTGCTGTGTTGTTTATAAACAATGGAAAAGAAACTATGCTCTGAAACGTACGTCGTTTCTTTTACCAGATTTGTTAAATGTGTTGCCTGCTCTGGACAAGACATTTGCTAAAGACTGTACATAATATAGAAGGTAATAATATCGAAAATACATTAATTTATATAATGTTAATAATACGGAATGCAAAAATCTAAAAAATGAATTCATATTTTAAACATTTATTTTTAAAAATTAAACATAATGTAACGTTCTTTTTAAATTAATAACAAAAATACTGTTTAATCGTCTATTAACAAGAGAAATATTATTTACATACACCAATTTAATCTTAACTAATTTTATTATTCAACACTATAATTATAAACTGTTTAACGAACTTAAATGCTAGATATTTAGAAACTTAAAGTAGATTATATAAGGACTATTTATTTATTATTGCAACAATTATTAAACATTTATTTATTCAATAATATATTTGATTACTAATTAAGCAAAGCACATTTCAATTCACCGGTCGAACACTAATTGATCGCCGGGTCTACGCAGCCGCGATATATATCCACACGGAAGTGTGTAGAATGTACTAGAAAGATCGCGACCCGGTTCGAACATTGTAGATTCTTCTGGAAATATACGTCGCCCGTGTATAGGGGTTTTTCAATTAGTTACAATAAGATATTCTTTTTTAATAATATATGCTCGTTTTCTCTAAAAAAAACTTCAAAGATCTAGGAGAAAATCGTAATTTCCAGTTTTTCTTTATAATCAGACCAAAGAAGCTTTTTTTGTACGAATTAAACATACAATTTTTTCCGACCGCTTTTAACTATAACAAACTTCGTGAGAGGACTGTTTAGAACAAACAACATGACTTTAAACTACTTGTTATAGTTACTGCAATTCTAATACGGTTAAAAAAAAGCGTCGAAAATTCGATGAAATTTCGACAGGCGTCGTCTAAGATATATGTGTTGATCGTTAAATAAAAAGAGGTTAGGATTGATTTTTGTTTTTTGACGTCGCGTCGCGTCGTTTCGGGCAGCAACTAAAATGTTAAGAGAAGCGTCGAATTTGTTTTTAATCCCTTTAACTAATTTGATATTTTAATATTGTCTTAGAAAAGATAAATGATTATTATTTAATAAATGAAAATTTCTACTTATTTTGCATTATTGCTGTAACAGAAAATGCTTTAGAGCACCACGGAAAATTGTTCATACATAAACCTCAAGATTACTTTTTATACAGCTGCTATAGTAACCAATAACAGTTCCTAAATGGTCTACTTTTTATACAAAATAATTTGATATTATAGTGTCATATGCGTGTCAAAAAAATCATTATTCTTTTTAATTTGAACTTTTTCCTGTTGGACTTTTCTTTAATAGAATTAAATTGAACTTTCTCATACATCACATTTTGTAAAATTTCACAATTATGTTTTTAGTGTAATTATATCATTTCTTGTAATTTATGGTAAAAAAATAATATTTTATAATAATTTCTATTCAAAAAGAAATATTTTATTGCTAATACCTGATAAATTGTTTAAAATATTCAATTTTTATATTTTTACATTCTATATTATATACTACGTTCTGTTCATTCCTTTTTTATATTATTTAGTTCTGTATTTTTGGAACCATACAGATTTTGTGTTTAAAATTAAATTTAAAATTATTATTAATGTTTTTAAAAATAAAACACATTAAAAAAACTTTATTGCTTGTTTGATATTTTTAATGTATTGTGAGTACGAGGGGCGTACTTAAAATTTAAAATGCGATTTTCCCGAAAACTATCAGGAAGCGACGTCATGTTGATAAGGAAAATATGTTCTTATTACGATGTTTGTAGTTATATTATTTACACCCTGTATATTTCTAAAATGAATCGTATTTAATAAAAAATATACTATTATAATAGTTGTTTCAGTCTATCTAAACTGAAATAACTTTATACAATTACGTATTATTCTATGTTTTTAAATGTACCTCCCAACTATATTTTATTATTAAGACGACCACTTCAGCAGTCTTTGGATTGAACAGCCCAACACCGCGTGAAATCTAGTAGGTTGGGATGTAGTAAATAGTAGTGAATTCTATTTTTAAAAAACATAAGGGGCATTTCGCTTTAAATATAAACCTTATGGGACTTATATTTTTCACAACTTCATATTGTGGAAGCACAATATTAAGCTCTTTTGATGTGATTCACATTCTGTATATTATAATATTCATATCTAGAGTATTGTAAAGAGTGTCGATTATGCAATATTTTTTTAAATTGAATTATGTAGAATAGGAGAACATTTAAACATTATTTAATGAAATACAAAAATAACATTTCTTACCTGCGGTGATGTACACAGAGATTTCTGCGAGATGTCCAGCTGCATTGAAAAGACGTAAAAATTTTAAAAATGCAATTTCAAGACATACATTGAACATAAATGTTTATATTAATGGTAACAACCTATTTACGAGTACTTGCTAATAACAGAAATTTAAAAATATGTAATAAACCACTACTTAATAAGAATACATAGAATGAAAATACGGATTGATTTTTAAATGTTTCAATAAATTAGTCAAGATTGATAAAATTCAGCAAAAGATAAATATGAATACTTAATAAGAAATCTTCAAAAAAATATTATATTCAAAAAGATAATTACAGATAAAAATTATTAAAGGAAGTGAAGCAAATAATAGACATTTATAATGTTAAGTAAATAAAATAATTTTATATTGGAGTGCTATTTTTATTAACTTTATTAAGGTACTAATGAAGGTTATTAATCTAGTTTCACACAGATTCAACTTTTATTGGTCATCAATACATGAAAAATACCTTATTTAAACTAGTTTCGGAAGTTGAAGCCATAAATTAACTCTGATGTTAATAACGATTGCTATTATAACAATTCTGTCAGATACTTATGATCTTGTATTGCTCTCTTTATAAATACATTATATCCAATTTGATACTACTCATTATAAGCGATCCTAGATTAATAGCCCTTTTGATACCTAAATAACCATTAAAGGTAGTCTTGAAGTTGCAAATATTTAAAAATTGCTTCATTTCCTTTAATAAATTTTCTTCTACAATAGTTTACATTTGCACTTCTGATCAGCTTTTGATTTATTTTCAAGTATTATTCTTCTCATTCTCAAATTAATTATAATTTCATCTTTAGATAAAACTTTTACAGTTTCAGTGTGGCAAAAACAAAACTGTAACTAAAACTTAACAAGTTTTTTATATTTTTGGTAGTAATAATCCTAGTTGAACAGTTTTTGATGCATTTGGTACAAGTGGGCATGGATACAATTTATATACAAAGTTACATTTAGAATAGCGAGATTGTTACAAAAAATTTGTTTTCAAAAACGAAGGCCCATGCACTCGAGCAGCTTTCATATCCATTTATGACAAAAAGAAGGAACCGAATAATCCGTTGCCAAAACATTCATCGTTACAAAAACATTAGGTGTGTGCTAAACTCCGATTATTACGCTGCCTAGGTTTTAAAAAATTAAGTGAAGATAAGAATTTAAAGCTTAGGCACTTTTTACATGAAAGTGGCCACTTATAGACAAACTAAAATCTTTGAAAAATCATTACAATTTTGTGCCCGAAATATTGGGGGGAGTGTAGGAACCAATTGTGTAGTTAGGTTATGTTTTAATTTTAGAGGATGCTAAAGAATTTTGCGACAGATTTTGAGGGAAAGATCGCGACAATCTTCAGAAATTCTGATGTGAGCAGTTCAACTCCGTGTGAAAAAATTTTAATGTTATGACTGATCTACATATAATTCGATATATTCTCCATCGCAAGCTAGCTTCTTACCAATGCACAATTTCTTTTTTCTTACTTCCATATCTTTCATTCCGATAGAGAGACATGTCGCTTTTAGAATTATTATGTTCCAAAAGTTAAGTTACTTATTTATTTTCCAAACGACTCGAAGAAGCATAGTGGCTCAAAGGCAAAAATAGTTGAAAGGCACTAGTTTAGTGTATATTGGCCAGGGTATGCCTGGAATCTCTAAGTTACTAACACACCCAACTGCCTCCATGGTAAGGACCTTATTGCGAATAAAAATCATTAGGCTTTAAAAAATCCTCTTTGCACAATGAAACCGTTTGAATTTAATTTGAAGAGAAATCTGTTCTACTATATAATGTTAATGTAACGGCAAATAATTGAGAAGCAATAACTGTAGCAAACCTTGCTCTTAAAGCACTTAACTACTGCGGAGAGACAGTAAAGTTGCCTTCCGTTTCACGAAAATAGGTCGCTATCTCCCAAAGCAATCCACCCACTCATTAATAATCACTGTTTACATTCATTTCAACGGAATTATAAATTCGTGCGTTTTAGAAACGAAAGGACAAAAGAGAAAGAATATTAGATTCCTGTCATTTTTTATCTGATAACAGACTGCAAATTTTCTACCATATTTTACGACGTCATTTCAAAGATCGACGACCACGATAAATAACACATCAGCTATGTATGGGATACATAAGTAAAGTTATATTTCCAGAGATTTATGTAATCAGCGAATTCGTTTCCTTGTTAAGGATAATATATACTGGATTATCTCCATATTACAGCATTAGAGAGATATAATTAGAGGCTGATACGTCACACTAATGTAGTCCATTAATAACCCTTTAAGTATTATCTAACATTCTCCTAACAACCGCAAGATTATGAGAGGGGAACAGTAATCTCCTAAATATCTACTTTATAGTAATAAACCTACATCATGGGAATCGATTGATAGACACTTGACACAAGGGATTTTGTAATCATTCAAGCTCTCAAACTTTACCGCACGCTATTATTATTATTACCTTACTTTACGTTTTCTGTTCTTTTCCCTACCTTAAAACGTATCCTCTTTTCAAACTACAAATTTGTTCGGCCCGCAAACAATTCAAACTTTTCAAAAGTTGGAAACTCGAGAATGTTTAGGGGAAAAGCGAAACCGTGTTTTAAGTATTAATTTATTTATTACTTTTACGAAAAGTTTATATTACGGCGTCTTTGAAATTTATTATTATCGGCCGTAAATTTTCATAAAACGCGATGTTTGCCGCGCGGCTGTTGGTTTTGTTGTTGATGTTATTGGAAGGTAAAGTTTAAGGTGGTGGTGGAAGTGGTGAAGGCGCGCGTAATAATCTTTTCCTGACTCTGACATTGCGTGCCTGCTTTTGTTTTAGAGCTTTAACGTTTTGACGCTTAACCTTTCAAAACTAGGTTATACGCGCCCCCAAAGATTTTCTTAACTAAGATAACCTTTAAAAAGGATGTGTTAATGATGGCATTATTGTTAAGATAAATTGGGGTAGTTTATAATCTATCTAAAAATACAAAATACAAAATAATATAGTCTGTCTCTATAAAAGCCCTCTAGCAAAAATATTTCCAAAAGTCGAATAGAAGGAAATGTTTCAAAAATCGTCTTGAATGGCTTTGTCTACAATACATTCAATCAGTATTCACATTTATTCTGGTTAGAGGATTTGAAGAGAAAGACATCGTTCGTGCTCTAGCTCAAATGACCTGAACTTTTAACAAAAATATATCTGGATCTTACTTGTAGCCTTAAAATCTAACTAACTGTCACCGACTTCACATTCGGTTATTCTTATTCAGTGCGTATGAAAAAAGTATGGGAAGTCTCTACTAGGTTACTTCAAAAAGCTAAACTTACCATTAAATTTGGCAGCGCCGAAAATCTTTCAAGCACCCAAGTTATTTATTTGAGTAGCATACTAGATTCTACTGTTTCATAAAAGATAGGGACACCAAAATCTTACAGCAGTATAAAATTTTTTTGGGAAAAGTTGGAGAGTGTATATATTTATGTAAAGCAAAAATATGTGACTTTTGATCATTTCTTCACAGTTAATAAGAAGAAAATTCCTCGAGGATCGTTGTTGTCTACTTCTGTTCAACTCAACAACTACAACAAATCGAATTTCAGCCTAAGATTTAGAAGGTGACAGGCTGTCAGCCAGGCGATAAACCGCAACAAGTACATTTTGAGAAATAATGGACCACGCCTAGCAAGCTATCGTTCATCATCGGGAGAACATGAGCATCATCTGAAGCACTCGGGTTTCCACTTAAATCTGTTGCAGGTTATCATTATTCAAGTTGCAAGTTATATTCTTCTCAAATAAGACGAAATTCAATCTCATGGTTCTCACAATTCGAACAGTTACTGGGAGGATTTAAAGCGACCAGATTAATGTGGAAAATCATATCACAGAGAGCCAAGAAACGTCAAAATCTGGTGATAACTCGTCAAAAAAAAAGATCAGAAATCGACGTCATAATTCTGTCTTTTTTCAGTGATATATGATTTATTTATACTATAACCAGCTTACAAAGTTAAAAACTAAATGTTACGAAACGGCGTTTTGTTATCGTAAGCGACGGTACATTTTTAATATTTCATAATTCAGCAATATGTTAAATCTTGCGCCGAGTCCAAGTGGCCGTTGTCCAAGTATGGTCTATTCCTCATATAGCTGTCAGATGCGTTGTTTTGGCTTTTAAGGAAAGTTCTATTGCAATGTCTACTATTTTTCTGAAAACTAGTGGTGGGGAGAAGAGTTGTCAAATATAATCATATCCACCTACGACGTTTATGTACGTCATTCAGAAACGCGCATTTTCACGTGCCTTTGCTATTTGGCATATCAATTGTTGGCAGATCTTCGCAAATAACTTGGTCAACGACATCAAGGCGACAATTCTGAACTTTTGACCATTCTTCGTCTCCTGCACAATACAAAGACTTGATACTCAGCATGTCCAGTTATTTATTCGAATCGATTAGTCTATTAGTTTGCTGTCTATTAGTTTGCTAATAGAAATCTATCAGTTTGCTGTCTTACTCGTAGATACAATATTTAGCACCTCTTTTCCCGAAAATTTTCTATAAACAGTCAATCTGCCGCATCAGCAAACAAACATCTGCCGGATACAACCGAGCAATATTAGTGCAAGCGACCACTTGCGCAATATTGAATTTCTAAGAATAATTCTTAACAAGGTTAAGCAATGGCATGACATGCGCCATCCGTCTACAGTACTAGTGTTTGCACATGGCTGCAATGCATGGTATTGCATTTACTCCGCATACAAGAGCGAGACAGAAAACTTGTCCTCGGCGAAAGTTGATTTCAGTCAATTATCTGGAATATTTTCCATTAAGTTAAGCTTTAACATCTGTTGTTTTTCGACCAAGCAGTTTAATAAGCCCTCTTGGTATCTCGTTTAGACCTGTCGGTTTCTTACACTTAGCATCTTGCGCTACTTTTTCGATTTCGTTCGTTGTTATGAAAGGACCTACCTTTGCATTAGATAAACCATGATTGTTTTTGGTCTCCAAAATGAGTTTTCACGTCTTCCACGTAGCCAATTGTCGTGTTCTGCTAATTATGGGTTCCCCATTTTTGTTAGTGGCATTCATCAACTATAATGCATTGCATAATTATGCAAATTTTGTCTCATTTAACCAACTTCGCATCTCTTATGGTTTTCGAAATTCCAATAGTGTGCAACGAATGCCATCCACCCTGTATAATTAGCTATAGAAAAATCTAAAATAAGGAATCTAAGCAACTCCATATTAATGGAGCTGTCTTGGGCCAACTCTTATCAAATGTTTCTACAGTGGGTCTAAGCCATCCAAAACATACAGAGATTAAAATGGAAAAAATTTAATAAGATCAGAGTTTGTTGTGACTTCTTGAACTTGAAATATTGATGTAAATTTTATTCTCTATAACACCAATTCTCACTGCTCCAATAAATTATTTTATAAATGTCAATTATCTTTTCAGATCGCACCAATATTGCACTAACATGTGTCATATGTGTTTGACATGTGTTGTTTGTTTGTTTGTGTTTGGGCGAGGAATCAGGATGGCGGAGCATCCGTCGTACCTCATGGCACCGATTGCTATGATCATTTGGCCGACCCTACTAGAATTTAGCCGAATCTGGGGGAATTCCACCCCCAGTAGGGATTTTTATCGTGCCAACATCGCATTGACACGGGACCTACAGTTTCACTTCCTATCCGAGAAGAAGGCATGTTTTAAATTTTTCTCCGCTATGAAAAATTACCAGTTCGGCCGGGGATCGAACCTGCGATCTTTGGATTATGAAGCAAACATGCAAACCACTAATCCACCGAGACTGGCGACATGTGTTGTATTATTGTAATAATCAATGTCACTTTGTTAAAAATTGGTATATTATAATAAGCTACAGCAAGCTCTGATCTTATTCATTTTTTCCTATTTTAATCTCTGTATGATCTGGGTGGCTCCAGACACCCGGTATAAAGACTTAGTATTGTCGAATGAAACTGGAAAATCTAGAAGGTCGTGGACTGCAAGTTGCTTTTTCGAATCTCACATACCCCAATTTAACTTAGATTAATAAATTAAATTCCTATTAAAACGAGGTTATAGAAAATATAGAAGATAAAAAGAATTGTACTATTTAAAGTTTTAGAAATCGCATCACCTTGTCGATTTTTTCTTCCGGACACGAACCAACAGCAAGAAAGAATATTAGAAATGTACAAGACCACTTATAATAAACAGTAGCCTTGATTCGAGCCTTCCAATCTCCTAATACGATCATTCATAACAAACCCACGTATACCACTTAATTTGAGTGGTTAATTATTAATTACCGATATGTAATCGAGTTTTTCCAAACAGAGAATATCTTTAATGTCTGTTACACCTGACACTGTTAATTTATAATGGAATTTCTTCTTTTCTTTGTTCTATTTTTTGGAAAGTAGTTAGTGTTGCCTACATATATAATTAAAATTTCCAATTTGGCCAAGAAATCAAGAACATATTATTAGAAAATTTCCTTATTAATGATTGAAGAGAGAAATATGATATTTATTAGCCCCAAAAAGCTATTGATGGTTATTTGAGCTAATACAGGACGCATTTAACATGTGTGCATAACTCTTGCACAAATATTATTGAGTCATCCATTTGCGAAATATTGGGAGGAAAGATTTTTATTTCGACCAGCTGCAATCTGCAATCTATACGAACGGGGAATTATCGTACAGACCTTGTTTCCGAGATATAACCATTATGATCAAATATGGTTAAGGTGGTTAGTTATTTTTAAAACAAAGCAAAAGAGCCCACGCTCATTCTATATTTTCCATTAAAATTACTGGCACAATTTTTTTTCCTTAATGTAATAACAGAGTAATTTAACAAGTAGGTAAATAAAAATGGGTCACGAGTTAACCGTAGGCGTGAACACTCGACAAAGATGAAAATGATCGTGTTTATTACAAAATAAAAAGCGGATTAACACGCGGATTCGTTACGTATGCGTTTATTGTTTAGTAATGAGCTTACGGTGATTAATAATCCTCGATATTATACCAACAAGCTCATGTACTCAACGGTTTTTGTACAATGGGCGCCGCAATTCATCACCAAGACAAGTCAATTTAAAAATTGTGAAACTTTAATAAGGAAAAGGTATGGCTGAACAAAGTCGGCACGCAAAGATCACTATCCCACTTTAACTTTCCCGTATACAGAGACACACTACCGACTCCCAACCGTATGTTTGTTAATCTCCGGAATAAACGATATTTCTACTTCTGTTTAAACAGCAATTTATCATCATGGTTACCTACACAGTCTCAAAGGTGTTATATGTTAATTTAGCGCAAACATAACGAACGTTTCGTTCCGGCACAAAGATAACATTCAACTAACATGAATGCAATACAATGAAAATGAAATTAGATTTCCCGGAAAGATAGGCGGAAGCGACAATATATAGTAAAAGAAATCACTAACCTGGTTAAAATAAGCGGGCAGTACACATCTTTGGTCATCTAATCGTGAGCTTTGTACCCTTTCCAATAGTTCGAAGAGATCGTGCGTGGTTCCCTTTATGCGTTCGGGACTTTGTCCTGTGGTTGGACGTTGAAGAGTTGATACCGGTGTTGGACCCACAGGCGAATGCCATGTCGTACCACCCGAATGTTGCCTTCTGGAACAAACAGCATATGTTAAACGGGGAATTACCTTAATTTTAGTCTTATATGGCCAATCCTTATCCATTTTAGGTTTGTAAATCAAGACTCTTGAATCAGGCCCACACTTAACCCTGGACCCAAAAGTAAAATTCAAGTTTGGTAAATTGTGATTAAAAAGAAATTCACGCATTTAATGTTTTTGAAGAAATTCTAATTTTGAAATATATTTTTAATTATTGTCTGCCAGGAAAAGAAACCCTGATCTGTGATTACAGGTCATAGATGTGCAGTTTATATAAATTCTTGGAAGAGCCAAATTTTCCCATGAACACCCTACTTGATGGAGTTCCAATAAAAACAGATGTGAGTTCCTAGAGATCTTTTCCTGTGACCTGCGGATATGCAGTTATTATAAATTATTGATCGTACTTCTTAAGGTCACCTCACTTGTTGGTTTTAGAATAAAAACATACGTTATGACCTTTTATCTGGGCCTGTAACCTATAGGTCTTAGATGTCCAGTTTATTTGAATTCTTGAATGGGAAACCAAGATCTTTCCAATGACGTTTGGATCTTTCCACTTGATCGGATTAGAATAAAGACAAATGATCTGACCTTTGGAAGCCCTGGCCTATGACATATAGGTCGCAAATGTGCAGTTGTTATATATTCTTAATCGGGAGGCCAAGATCAAGATCTTTCCAACGACACCCCACTTGATGGGGTTGAAATAAAAACAGATGTTGTGACCTTCTTGGGGCCCTTTCTTGTGACTAATGAATCGCAAATGAACTATGGACTATATATTCTTGATTAGAAGACTGAAATCTCTGCAAAGACATGTCACTTGATGGGGGGGATGTAAAGAAATAGCGCTGTTACGTTAACTGTTATTGCACATCTACGATTTATAATCACATGTGAGGGCCCCAAAGGGCACAACATCTGTTTTCATTCTAATTCCCCATCAATTGAGATCCAATTTGTAAGACGAAATTTTATGTTTTAATCCTAATAGAGGCCAAAATGACAGCTTCTGTGCTATAGGCTCTTTACATTTATTACCTTTGATAATGACAGCATAGCTGTCGAAACAATATTGTCAGGTATATTTTAATAAAACTGTGAAACTTTTAATAATCTTTATTTATTTCATCTTTACATTTATACCGTTTGTAAATCATAGGTGGTGAACACTAATATGTATCTTGATAAAGGCATAATGTTTATCAAGCTGGTGTGGTTTTAACATTTGTTTAAGTACTGCGAAATGCAACACCAGTCTAATAAATACAAGTGTTTACCGCCTAGGGTTTACTCACGGTATGTACAAATAGATTAGTTCTTCTTGTTCCACTTTGAATATTTGGCTCAATTAATCTGGAGACGTTAGAAAAACAGTATAAAAATGTTTAGCGAGTATCTTTAGTCAGTGGCGAAAAAGAAAGTGGCCTTTTTTAAATATGACATTGTTATAACGTCATCATTACATTAAATCACTGTTCTTCTGTAATACTAGTTCTCAATTGTTTATGTTGAGTATAGAAAGTATAGAGAATTGCTTTTATCTTGCTCTCAAAGTTTGCTTTTGCGACCAGAATAATGGTATTTTAAAAAAGCAAACTAGGTCATAAATACGAAGATTGCGAGAAACTTGGCAGTAGGCGCACAAATTCAAGTTCACCTGACTCTATCCTACAATTCTTGAAATGATGACACTCACGAGGATCAGCTTAACCTCGAGAGGTCACTTTTCAAGTTAAGTAGTGAATTCTGACCTCACAGATTTCAAGTGTTTATATTTTTAGAATCAAAACTTCAAGCCCTTTCTAACGATAACTTAAATACTTGCCAGAGTCCTTTGAAGAAAACAGTTGGCCTTTGGTGACATTACAAAAGGTTAAATGAGTCAACTCTGACTCAGACTTGAAGAAATCTGTTACTTATTAACCACGCTTCAGTTGCCTGCGCGTGGCGAAATTAGAAAAATTGCAATTATGACCCGTTTTCATTCTTATAAAAAGAGTCTGCTTGACTGGCCCTTAATAATTTTTATGCATTCCCTTTTTATACTGGTCTCAAAAATGAATGCACCGTCATTAGGATAAGATTTGTAGGTAGCGCGCGTACGTACTAAATTTCACGTCACGACTAGATCATCACTTCTAAAAAAGGTGTGGCATTGTGACAAGTTCAATGTGAAAATGATTATTGCAACATCAAAGGGATTGAAATGCTGGAGTTAATATCTTGTGTCTTGACTTAACAGTTAACCAAATACTGGTAATGTGTAGTGGTACGTTTGAAGAGGATTTAAGTTGGAAGAAAAATAGTGTGGTTTGTGGTAGTATAACGTCACTGCTCCATGTTACATATCTGTCTCCGATAGTTCATTCCTAGGGTATTGTTTTGCCTTATCTGTATTATTCCTCGAATTCCCAATTAGCACTAGTGTCAAGTCATATTTAGTGTTCTGAACATTGAGACCACCAGAACTACATAAGAAAGGCTTTTTGCAGAATTTTGCAGTACACTTCTAGCCAAGCTCATAGTGTTTAGCAGTGGCCAGTGATCTTCGGTAAAGCGGAGACTTAAGACTTAAAGATGGAACAAGCAGTCATAGTAGTGCAAATACTTTGTAATATTTCTGTGCAAAAAATTATTACAATATCACGTATAAGTTTTTTCCGCTAATGTAAAAGAAAAGCCAACAGTTTTGAGATATACAAAAGCATTTTGTTTCGTCTTCAACATTTTGTTGACTATCTGAAATATTTCTAAAATCTTTCTTTTTGTACCTAAAGTTGAACATTTCTTTTGATGTGAATTTAGGTTTTATAAATTCAAGTTTGAGTCAAACCTAATTACTACGGCTATGCTTCAATTCCAATATGTAAATATTTCTTGAAAGTTTACACTTCATCAAATAATATATTGGGAACAGCAACAGTTTCCTAGCAACACAATGAAAGGCATGTATGTGAGATGCGTGTGGAAGGGAAAGTGTATGCTTTGAAGAAATACCGATGATGTATTTAGAAATCTAGACTTTCGGACTTACCTTAGTCAAATTCGGATTGTGACAACTATAAACATTCTTGAGAAAATTAAGACCTATGCATGCATTAAGGAGTATGTACCTGGATTTTTGAGAATGTTTCCTAAAAACTCGATGTACTTGTATTGTGGACATTGTTTTTAATCGATGTTTATTTACAAACTGTCGAAAATAATCTTATTTCTAAAGAATCACAATTATTTATTGAACAGTATTGGTTTTCCCATAGACTGTCTCTTTGTAAAACTTGGTATTTACTAAGCGACCGTTTTTGATTATCTAAATTGGAAAATTGATAAAACAACGTAAATAAAATCATTTTAAAAGGCACACTAATACAAACATTATTATTGAGTTTTCCTAATTCTCTAATGAGGAGATAATTGACTTGTAGATTAGGTCGCCGGCTGGCTATCATTTTGACGGGACATTGTTCTTTGCGGTATTTTTCCTAAGAATAACAATCTTGTAAACGTTGTGGAAGGGTAATACTTTGATTTTACAATTTTATTCAAATTTCCATTGCTGATATCAGTGCCGGCTAGTGTCACAGTGAGAGGGTTGTTGGTGGTGCGGAGTTACCAAACGGTCATTCTACCTAATGCCAGTGATACCATTTTGTATGAAGATTAGATTAATTTTATGGGGGAACACAGAAATACCATTATTATTAAGGAAATACCTTAAAAAATAATTTAATATTAAAATTAGTTAATAGTTGCAGCGCTGCAATTCCAGAAAACCACTTTAGTGATAAACTGGCATTGTCTTGGAGGAAATTTCTAACCAAGGTTAGCAGGGTATGAACTGCAAGCTATAAAAAAAATCATCGAAACCACAAGGAGCACAAAATAGTTACCATCCGTTGGTAGTGGATGCTAATAAAATGTCCCCTATAATTCTTTATAGTTTTTCCATTAGTGTAGCCTTTAGTAGTGTTAGTGCTCGTAAGTACACTTTTGAATTATGAATTATCTTAATTAAATTCTAATCAATTTCGATATTTGCTAAATAGAATTTGGTAATCGTCCAAACCCTGTTAATCTTCTTCCCGGCAGAGATGTGTGTGGTATACAACCAACAGAAGAAAGAATTGTTGGAGGAGAAGTTGCTAATCTTGGTGAATTTCCTTGGTTGGTACTTTTAGGACTTAGACCACGTAAGATGCATACGCTATTATCAGTAACAGTAGCACCCACTAAATTTTTTCGGTTATTTTAGCTAATGGTGTCGAGAATTTTGATTTTTGTGGTGGTACACTAATCAATTCGAGATATGTTGTGACAGCAGCCCATTGCATGAATGATAATTTGTAAGTAATAACTTTTTATCCTTTCGAGTGCGCTCTTAAATTTTATTTTTTTGAATATCAATTTAGGGCTTTAGCTCGTTTAGGAGAACACGACAAAAACCGAACAAGAGATTGTGAAGGTGATCCCGGTTTTGAGTTCTGTTCAGACAATCCAGTAACTATTGAAATAGAACAAAGGATCGTCTTCGAGGGTTACGACGCTCAAGCTTCTACTGGAGATATAGCTTTGCTTAGATTAAGACAGCCAGTTAGATATACAGGTACGATTACAATTTAAACTTTTTAAACCTTTTATAATGAATACTTTGTGTTGTTTACAGATTTCATTAGACCCATCTGCTTACCACTTTCAAGAGATTTAAGAAATAGAAGATTTGTAGGCGATAGATTAATTGTATCTGGATGGGGTTTTACGGAGGCCAATAGAGTGAGCAATTTAAAATTAAAAGTTGAGGTAAATACTGGTTTGGCAAGATCGCAATACAGGTTTAGTTCTAATTGTTAACGTTCTGGATAGGTACCAGGAGTAAACAATAGAGACTGCGGTGCAGCATACAATGACACAATGCTAGACTCTCAAATGTGCGCTGGAGGAGTCAGAGGTAGAGATTCTTGCTTTGGGGACAGCGGTGGCCCGTTGATGTATCGAGATCGACAAGTAAATGGAGAAAATTTCATTCTCAGTGGTGTAGTATCATATGGACCAGTAGATAGATGTGGAGTTGAAAATATTCCTGGAGTATATACCAGAGTTGGAGCTTATATAGATTGGATTCTTAGAAATATAAGACCATAGCGGATGTATTGTATATAGTATTAATGAATGTTTATTGAGTTGTTAATTAATTGGATATTTGATATTAAAAATATACACAGTAAGTAATAGTATTGGGTTATCAGATGAAAAAAACGACTGACGCCTATAACGGGAAGTGCCCTATTTTATTGGACGGGAATTTACACATAGAGAACCTATAGACTATAAAACTTTGCAGAAATCTCGATAGTATTTGAGGCTTTTCAGGCTATATCAAAAAACAACGGTGCCTTTTTTCGGTGTTTTAACTATATCTTGCCTTCTCCATCCTTTTAAGAATAGTACACAGCATTTAATCGTTTTGTTGGCAGTGTCTTTCAATGGAAACTTTGTTTTGTGTCAAATTTGGCTTCAAACTCAAAATGTTAGGTTCTAAGCATGTTCTTAGGTAACATAAGAATACTTTCGATATCTCCAATTTTGAAAATGTTTTCTAAAAGCGTGATAGACTGATTTGGCAAATCTACATTCAACATTGATTAACAAAATAAAAATGTCTGGAAATAATGTTATTGCGTTGGTTCTGCAAAGACTGACTCTTGGGAAAAACTTTATTCTTAGTTTTTACTAATCGTTCGTATTAGGATATCTAAATTGGAAAATCTAAAGCATAAAATGATTATACAGAAGTACATTAAAACCATTACTCAGTTTTCCCACTTCTCTGATGAGGAAATAATTCCTTTCTAGATTAGCTCTCCGGTTATCATTTCGATGCGTCGGCGTCGTTATTCTTTGAGATATGTAGAAGAATAATAATCTTGCCAACATAGTGAAGAGGTAATCGCTTTAATTTCATTTTTTATACACTTTACAGATACTGGCAATCAGTGGCGGCTAGTGTCGGTGAAAGGGTGGTTGCTGATACCGAAAGTCATTCTATCTAAAATCGCAATTGTACTTGGTGCGAAAAGTGCAAAAGGATATGTAAGTAATTTTAAGGAAATTATGCCTTAGAAAATAGTGCATTAGAAAACCACTTTAGTGATAATCTGTAATTGGCTTCCAAGAAATTCCACCCAAGGTTAACAGGGTGCGAGCTGCGAGATATAAAGAAATCATCGAAATCATAAAGAGAGCAAAGTAGTTACCATCACTTGTTAGGTGAAAATAGTGACTACTAATAACAAAATGTTCACTGTATACTTTTTTAGTTTTTTCATTATTTCATTCTTTTGCAACGTGAGCGCTCGTAAGTGCAATCTTGATCGATTAATTCTTAGTTAAATTTTAATCAATCCCAACATTTTCTAAACAGAACCAGGTAATAGTCCAAACCCATTGAATCTTCTTCCCGGCAGAGATGTCTGTGGAATACAACAAACAACGGAAAACAGAATTGTCGGAGGAGAAATTACTAACCTTGGTGAATATCCTTGGCTGGCACTTTTAGGACTTAGAACAGTAAGCTAAATACTGACGTAACAGCTGTGATCATTAAATCTTCACCACCGTTTTAGCTGAAGGTGTCGAAGATTTTGATTATTGTGGTGGGTCATTAATAAATCCAAGATATGTTGTGACTGCAGCTCACTGTAATTATCCAAACTTGTAAGTAATAATTTATTTTATTTCTTCGGGTGTGCTCTTAAATCATTTTTTCTTAATATCAAGGGCATTAGTACGTCTGGGAGAGCATGACAAGAATAGAACACGGGATTGCGAAGGCGATGCTGGGTTTGAGTTCTGTTCAGACAACCCCATAACTATCGAAATAGAACAAAGAATAGTCTTCGAGGGCTACGACATTCCAAGCTTCAAAGGAGATATAGCTTTGCTTAGATTAAGGCAACCAGTTAGATATACACGTATGACAAGAATTTAAAAATGTGTAATGTTATATTTTTATAATGAATCTTTTTGTATTTTTATAGGTTTCATTAGACCACTTTCGACAGATTTAAGAGATAGAAGGTTTGTTGGAGATAGATTAATGGTAGCTGGATGGGGTGCAACAGAATCGGGTAGAGTGAGCAATTTAAAACTGAAAGTTGAGGTAAACACTCCTGCCTATACTGCAGTATTATGAATTTAATTTTTGTCCATTTTTTGGATAGGTTCCGGGAGTAACTAATAGGGACTGTGGTGTAGCATACAATACAACATTGTTAGACTCTCAAATGTGTGCTGGAGGAGTACGAGGTAGAGACTCTTGCCAAGGTGACAGCGGTGGCCCATTGATATATCATGATGGAGACAATTTCATTCTCAGTGGTGTGGTATCATATGGACTAGATGTATGTGGACTCGAAAATATTCCTGAAGTGTACACCAGAGTAGGAGCTTATATAGAATGGATTGTCAGAAATATAAGATCATAGAGGGTTAAAGAATGTTTATTTTGTTGTTAACTGATTCGTATACTGACTTGTCATTGAAGTTGTAGATAATAAAAATATGCTATTTGTAACAGATTATAAACGAGTGTCTGTAACAGTCACTGCCCCGCAATGGAGCCATTTCTCAATTCAATTTGTGGAATAAGTCGACGTGTGGTTGACTCATGACGCGTAAGGTTATACTTTCCACTTGTACTTACTCAGCAAAGCGGCCACAACCTTCTCTGGGTACGAGCGTGTATTGTCGTGCAAAATGCCTGGCCCATTCTCGAGCAAATCTGGTCGGTTTTTGTGAATCTATTCGTGAATCTGATCATGACCTTTTGTGATTCTTGAGTTCGTCAAAATATTTTAAGTCCCAGATATGATGGACTTATTCATTCGTTTGACTGTCATATCAACTCCACTTCAAAGTATCTAACCCACGTTTCGTCAACAGTGACAAAACTATGGAATGTTTGACTCCTTGATCTTCAATCGTCACAGTATCTGAGGCGGCTGTAAACTCCATTTCTAACACTCTCAATCCAAAACGTCGTATAGTAGGGTAGTAACGAACACAGGTGCTTGTTTCTCAAGTATTCAACTGTAAGTGGTGGTACTGCCTCATCCACTTTGTTTCTTAGATGATTCCTCTTACTTCCCCGAACTTCATCTATACTTTCCCGTGATTACTTATACTTCCCCGTACCTCATGAATCATAGTTATATTTCACTAGTATTTCACTAGGCTAGGATCTTCGTACTTCATTTCTCTTACTGCCCCAAACTTTATCTATACTTTTGCGTAATTCCTTTTACTTCCCCAAGTTTCTTCTTTGCACTTGCTTAATACTTCCTCAATTCCTCAATAGTAGTTTACCCCTCGGCAATCTCATAGTTTGGCCATTTAAATGTTAATTATTGTAGTTCAATGTCCAATTAATGAAAAATGAGTTTGTGACAACTAACAGCTAAATATTCTTTTACGGCATTTAGAATTTTGCAAAAGTCGCCAAGAAACTTATTCCAGCATTTTCTTAGCCGAAATAGCCTAATTATAAAACAGTTGTTTTTGTCATAGATGCTACGCTTCTGAGGTCGATTCATATATAATGATGGACTTTGAAAGAAATCAATATAACTAGATTCTAAAATATAGCGTAGATCAATTTTAAATATCAGGGTTAAAATCTGGTTTTTAACTAAGGACAGTAATGTAGCAAGAACAGGAGAAGTAATGCATCATTCTGCAGAAAAGTTTTTGCAAATAATCATTTTATTAACACTCTAGTAAAACTGTTCAGGGTTAGTTTGCCAATGTAAAACTAAATAACTTTTTTTTTGCATATTTGAATTACATTAGGTACAATTTTTTTGGGGACACTCAATGTGTTTATACTATCCGTGAGCCCGTCTTTAACAGTAAATCCATTATCAATGCCAATGACACGAATTCATGCAAGTGTTTCGATTGTTCTCACGTTTTTATAAAAGAACTCCAGTTTTTTGAAATTGAAGCCATTCCGAAATTACCGTTTCGTGTATGTCATATATTCTTAATGATCTTTAAGACCTATTGTAAATACATTAGACTCAACACTGTCCTGTCGAGCACCCCTAAGCGATTAGTTTATCTATGCGTAAATCCGGCACATGCCAAAATTGATTCTCATCTGTTCTAGTTACTATTGAAAGTTTGGGGTGCATTTCGCTCGGAGCAAACAATCCAGTAAAGGATGTTAACTTCTGTTATTAGTTAACAGAGGATATCCCGAGTCCAGGTACAGATGTATTATATAGAAGCAAAAGGGCAAAATGTATACGTCAACAATAATTTAACACGGTCAGTGGTTGCCAAAATATGTTTTGAACGATAATGGTCAAAACTTAACGACACGACCCGCCTGCACATTTGTGTAACAAATAATGAGCAAAGGGAAAAAGAAAAATAATCTTATTAGTTTTCTGTAACCGTAAATTCAAAAATTATTGGATCATCTAAAAATATATTTCACATTTTATAGATTGGGAAAAGACTACGGCTTTTAATTAGGACAACTTTTTCCTTAATTACAGCAAAGTCATAAAGAGCAAAAAAGAACCGTTCGCTTTACAAAAACTAAACCCGATGTTGTATACCTTCGCATCGAATTTAATCAAAAATGCTAATTGTATGCAACTCGGTGGTTCTATTGTATTACATAAGCGTACACATACCCACTCGACAGACGTGTATTCCATACAATAACATGTGTATATCTCAACTCTTCTGAGTTCTGACTCATCCTCGGATGGAGTTTTTGTGAAAACAAAACAGCTGCGGTCACCGGCACACGTTTAATTAAGGTTACTAAACGAGTCTAATAACCGTATAGTCATCGTGGTACGGATCGGCAGATACACTTCTAGATAAGCTCTCTTGTGTTTTTTTTTGTATTCCAAGCTCTTCTTTTCGGTTTCAAAGATCATCGTCACGCATCATCACGCAACAACCATCAACCATTCGGTTTGGCTATTCTATTTCCAATTGACCCGTTTCACAGCATATGTCTCGCTTGTTATTCTGGAATTTGTTTGGCGAAATTCTGCCATTGCATTAATTAGGATGGGTTTAATGCGAATATAATTTGTTAGTTTGTATGTTTGTTTGTTAGGAGTTGAGATGCGAGGATTTTACCGTTGCCGCTAGATTAGTTGTTTAAAAGGAATTTGAAAAATTCAAACGCGATCCTTTCAGATTTGGCATAATAATTGGATTATTCTAAACCGCAATAAAACGATATCAACAAGAAAGTTATTTACTTTCTCTGTTTAAAAAGACGGATGAGTTATTAGGCCAGGAAAAAGGTTACACCCAGAAATACATTTTTATTATTACTAATGAAAAATTCTGAACCACTACTTCCGTTTTCAAAGAAGTTGCTAGTATGATTCAACATTAATAATCAAAATGAACAAATCCGCAACGATAAGACTATTCGTCTCTATCGTCCTTCATACCCATGCATATTTTTGAAGTACATACTATACATATGAAAGAGATAAAATTTAAAAAGAACCATACAGCTGGAAAAATTCTCTTTTGTGGAATATTTTCTCTATATATAGACTACTATCATGCTACAATTAATTAATAATAGGGTCGCATGCCAAATTTTTAAATAAAATTCAAGTGAATCACTGGATGTATAATGTATATAGATACATATTGAAAAGGATAGATTTATATGCAAATGCGATAATTGGATTTGCAAGGAAGGGGATTATAGGATTTTCTTCTAATTTTACTAAAATTGTTTTTGCTGCTATTATGAAAATTCAGAAAGCTACGTAACGCCAGAAACATCTATCAGTATTTATATTTAAACAAATGCGAAATGTTTTTCTTTTGATTTATGCAAAATCCTCCTGTTCTTTCTGGATAATGCCCGTTATCTTCTCAAACTATTTACCTAACAACAATAATGTTTTTCCTAAAAGAAAAGGAATTTTGAAAACTAATCAAACATTGATTTGATCTTTTTCGGATTTCTTTTTATTCTATTTCAGAAACTCTAAAATAAACAAAAATGTAGAAGTGGTTTTCTTTTTTCTTCTCGATTGTGTGATGCGTACGTTAACAGATAATATTGACTTTCTTTTATCGTTTGGTTTCATGGCTTAAATTACCTACCAAATTTTTTTTAATTAAATAAATATACAGCCTCGAAGTACATTATATGCTCTAATATATTTGCCTAATATGACGTCTAATCTTCTTCGTTGTTGATTAAGGCTCAGCAGAAAAGGAGCATACTGTT
Organism: Agrypnus murinus; assembly: GCA_929113105.1. NCBI lineage: Eukaryota > Metazoa > Arthropoda > Insecta > Coleoptera > Elateridae > Agrypnus > Agrypnus murinus. The sequence goes on from OV816025.1 coordinate 17,449,708, forward strand.
CAACGAGGTTTTCGGTATGTCTCGGAAACTGACTTCCTTATTGTGCCTAGGTGGCAATAATTGTTTCTAGGTGTAGACATTCTTTTCTCGCAATTTCATCTTCATTGTAGCCCATACATTTTCGATTGGATTGACTTCAGGGGACTGTTAGGGTAAATTCATCATATTGGTGCCATTCTTCTCTTTTCACCGTACTTCGGGTTGTTGTTCTACCAACATAGGCATTAATCCATAGTCTTTAATTTTTTTCCCTTTGATCAAATTTTCAGCAATCCCACCTTGGTCGAATGGCTTAACTACAAAGTACTGATTTTCCGATTTCCCTTAAACGTCTTTCAACACAACTTTTCCTACAGCTTTTCTACAAACGGGAACTTGCAACAGGATATACTAGTAATTAGCCTATTGGAGAAAAGCTTGAGAAGTCAGGTGACTTCCGCCCTGCTAAGAGTAGCATCAATCCTGAGATTAGAACGCCATGTTTTGCTTCGATCGCTGTTGTAGCAACACACGTGTTGTGTGCGATGCCATAAATTGTTGGTTTTCTTGCGTTAAAGTTACTGTGCATTAATTGCATAAAGTTAAACCCATAGTTTAGAAAAAGCTGTTTTGTCAATTTTTCGTGTGTGTATGTGTGAGAATCGATCATGTATCACCATTTTAGAACTCTGTAATTAGAAAGCCTTTTTTCTCGTTTCTTGGAACATCCGAAATTTTTTATTATCTGGTACCGTCAACTGTTCCTGATACCGTAATTCTACTTCTGGAGTCATAGAGTTATGGGGGCATGATATTAATTGGTGTAAGTGTTTCCTGTCATTCTTGCTGCTGTACAATCATGCTCAATTGGTTTCTCTTGTGATTTTGGATTTGGATACGAGCTGACAATTCTGGTTACTCAAGCCGATATATTTGAAGTATCTGGTTGTAATAATCATAAGTCTTCCCTGTGGCTGTACCTGGTGTACCTCTGGAATCTACTTCGACGTGGTAGTCATTTTGAAGATGTCTATAAACTCATATTTTATTTTTATCATTCATAGTTTTCAATGAAAAGTAGTTATATGTATTTTTATAATTATTGTCAATTTCCGCAATTTTGGAAATTCAACACTAATAAAGATAAAAGCATAGCGAAGCATCTTATAATAGTTGGTAAAAATAGTTTTATAGTCATCTTAATCTATTAGGCATAAACATTAGCTTTTATTGTACGAATCATGACGTAATCATTCATTTTTTATTATTGTTGAAAATATAAACTTAACCTAAAGTTAAATGATACAAAGGCCTTTCGTTATCACTAGGTATAGGATTTGTATGCACTTAAAAATGCTGAAATATGGATGCACTTATGCACTATAAAAACGTGAAATATGCACTTAAAAATCATGAAATATGCGTTTATTAGAAATTTTTAATAAATATATGCACTTTCATTATTAAAAAAACACCTGTTTAGCGTTATTTACATTTTATTTACAGAAATTATTTTAATTAGACATCCTATGCAATAATTTAATTAATTATATTTTCTAAACATAGAGCGTTACAGTTCACAATGACGTACATTTTTAAATTTTCAAAAGTAAACATATGCCTATTATCCCTAAATATTGTTTTATATTTTGAGAAACTCCGTTCCACATCGCAAAACGTAATTGGGGCATACTTAAAATTGTTTAATTCTACAAGCGAATAATGTCTTGGCTCGTCTAAAATGTCTTGGCCAGATAATGCATCGTTTATGCTTTTAATTAAGTGAAAACCAGGATTTTTGTCTATAACGGATTTAAATTTTTGTTTTATAGTCAAACCCTTTGACTCTTTTACTTTATTCAAAGAAACACCTAACAATTTTACATGCTCAAGAGATTCATCTAATGAATTTCCCTGACTTTCTAATTTCTGAATTACTTTAGCTAAACGCACAAAATTTGTCAAAACAAACAATAATTCTGCCCTCACCTCCTTAGTATTAAAAGCATCCTGTGCGCTTTGTATGCATAGTGCATCGTGTTTATTAAGTTTATTTACAAATGCTTTAATAATATCAAAACAAGTTGCATAATATTCTGCTGCAGAAAGCCAAGTACCCCACCTTGTTATTACAGGCTTAGGTGGGAGAGGCACTTCTTGAGCAGCGTCCTTAAATATTTGTATGCGATATGGAGCTTTACAAACAATTTTTTTTCATCTGAAATTATAGAGTTTACGTTAGGATATATTTCCCGCACTTTTTCCGCAACTCTATGCATTGCATAGGCAAGACAAGTTAAGTGGATCATTTTTTCGTACAGAACTTGTAAGCCTGCTCCAGCCTTGATCATGTACGGTGCCGCGTCGGTGACGAACAGGAGTACTTTGTTGTACTGTATGCCGTCCGGCCACAAAATAGCCATCGAATCATTAAACAATTTTGCCACAGAACAATGATTGGTGCTCTTGAAAACGTCCATTGCTAATAGATAGGATTTGTGATTGTTCTCCGAATTTAAAACGCCAATTATAAGGTTAGCCACGTATCCGAAAACAAAAATTGATTTTTATTTTATCGAACTACATAATTAGTCGGTTACAAACAATTAGCGCAAAACAGTTATTTAAAAAAAATTATATTTTAATCAAGCAAAAATATTGTGGTGATTAAATATGTAACTAGGGCAGAGCACGGTAATAAGAGACGAATAAGGTAATAAGAGACGTGATCGTCCAATTTCTAATAAATTGGTAAAGGTATAGACCTAAGATTTTTACAGCTTATACTTTCGTTAAAGGGGATGGTTGTATCAATACCTCAAATTTTTATTTTTATGGATTTTCCTAGTATTAATTTTCAAAAAAATTTTGTTTGTTTCGTCTCTTATTACCTTCTCGTGGTATTAAGAGACAAAGCTTATAACTCTGATAGGATCCACGTTAACAAGCTATCTAGGTAAGTAGAGGTAGTTTAAAAGATTCTAAAACATCCCAAAAATTTTTGTTCACTTAATGTGAACCACAAAAAATATATTTGTGATTAAAGTTGTGACTAAAAATCCCTCTCCAGAAATTCAAAATCAAGACTTTCGTTAAAACATGAAATAATAGCTATTTATGTAACAAGTACATAATGTAGGACTTTATAGACAAGCCCAGTTTATGGCCGAGCGAACGAAGCGAGCAAGGCCTATAAATAGGGCGAGTCTATAAGGTCCGATTATGTAAGAGTTGCATACAAAGCTTTATGTTCGATTCCTAAAATTGGGTAATTATCAAAAAAAATCAGTTTATAAATTTGACATCTACCTATTCTTGACAGAAGAAAATTTGACATGTAATATACAGTTGTCATACTTTATTTTACTACTATATACTTTATTTTACTACTACCACTTTATTTTACGAGTACAATAATAAGCCAGTACACTGCCGCAAAACAATACAATAAACAGTACTTTATAATGCAATCGGACATAAAGTATTTTATTAAAGAAACAATGGAAAACAATATAAACGAAATACAAAATATTATTAAATACCACAGTAACATTACCTATTTGAACTATTAAAGGCTTTATATTTGCTTTTTAACCCGGCCAACTCGTGCCGTTTAATGGAGGTGAGCCTTGAAAGTCAAGTGGTCCATAAAAAATAAATTCATTTTCCACCACTGCTGTATCAGCTTTCTTTGGCCACACAAATTGGTCGATTTTATTGAACTTTAGAAAACACATTTCGGTTTTCCCACCTTGACACAATTTTTTCACTTGGCCAACATACCAATCTGTATCGTAGAACACACCATAATAATTGCCAAGTGTGATCTCTATTTCTTTTAAATCCATGGTTTCATCATCGGACCTAAAATTGAGATCTTCACTTTCGGTATCACTTGCCAAGACGACCTTATCAATTTCATCTTCAGATGATGAATATTCTGTTACGGCATCATTTTTCTTCTTCTGCATTTTATTTTTCTTAAGCACTGTCAGCTTATTATTCAGTTTGTGCTTCCCTTTTTCCATCTGCTTTCCTTTCTTACTTCACTACGTTTTTTTTATTCCTCCTTCTCTTTTAATTTTTGTAAAGCTTCTTTTGAAGTAAGAATATCACCTAAATTGTCAGTTAATTTCAGTCTTTTAGTAGGAACAGTATTCTTTTTGGTTAAATTTTCGGATAGTTTATTCCTAATGAAGTTTCTAATGGAGTAGTGTATCCCAGAATTCTTGGTTGATCAGTCTTTAATGTTAGTTTCACAACAGTACAAGGGTTTCCTTGACTGATTTTTTCTGTTCCTGGTGTTAAAGATGCCTGAATCTTTGGTGATGATGAAGTCGTTTCTTTGGTGAAAGGCGTTGATGACTGTGAGGGAATTTGATTCTCTGTGAAGGATGTTGATGTCTGGCTATGTAATATCACTGTTGGTGGTGATGGCATCTGACAACTGTTAGATGGACCTGGAAGATCCTGTTGGACAGTCACGTTGACTTGTTGATTTGTGATTAAGGGAGTATTATTTTCCTCCTCGAAGACCTCCTGGGGATTTTCGACGACGTCCTGAGGAACACCAACAAGGTTTGTTTGACGATCTCTAAATCTTTGAAGTTTCAGGGGATCGTATGCGTCTTCTGGAAATCTTGAGGAATCCACGGGAAACATCACTGTTGATTTAAAGCCAGATATGATAAGCTCAGCTCTGAAAGAATTTTCCCATAATTCCCGTATAAATCTCGAAAACTGTTTATTAGGTAACAGTGTTCCTGGATTTTCACGATTGTAGTCAATGAGTAACTTGTTCCAAGCCGCTTTTAATGGTTTAAATACTGTTTTGTCCAATGGTTGCATATAGTGAGTCATGTTTGGGGGCAACCTTACCAAGATAACACCGTTATCAAATGCTAATTTGGCGACTTTATAAAGTTAAGTGGGATGAAGCTCCATCGAAAATTAAGATAACTTTTTTGTCTCGATCTTCCATTGGAGGTATGTTTTTTAAAAATACTCGCTCAAACCATTGACAAAAAATGTCGCCTTCCATCCATCCCTTGTTTTGTGCAGTGTAGGCCGTTCCGACATAATCATCTTCAGGAATCCAATTTGACCACACGTAGGTTCCTTCGAAAATGATAAAGGGAGGCATTTTGTTACCATTCGCACTGCAGCAAGCTAAGACTGTGGTGCTTTTTACCCTCTTAAGGCCTTTTGGCGCCACAAGTTTTGCATCTTTAGGATCGTGACAAAAGCCTGATTCATCACAATTGAATATAAGTGATCCATCTTCTGAAGTAATTTTTTCTTGTTTAAACACTTTCTTTAAATTGGTGTACCAAGCTGTGATTGTGTATGGATCAGCACCTCGACCTCTTTGCTGCCCCAATATTTCACCTTTCCTGATGGACAATTCTGGATGCCTTTTGAGGAAATTGATGAACCACACGTGTCCAGGGTCTTTTTCACCCCACCTTGTTTTCATTTTCGCGTCCTTCACAAGTTGAGTTACAAATTGAAGTGTTTCAAGCTTTGTGAACCCATAGCCCAGTGTCCCGCATTGATTTAGAAATAACGCAAGAGTGTTTTCATCTTCGGATAGTTCTGGCCTTCTTCCAGCCCCGACTTGAACCTTATTTTTTTTATAATGCTTTCCCAAAGTTGACCTAGGAACTTGGAACCTTGCAGCCGCTGCCCCCAAAGAATATCCTTTTGTTTTAACTGCATCTACCGCCAGTTCCATAGCCTTGGGGTCATAGGTACATCGTCTCTTGTCTGTTTTACGTTTTCCCGGCATTTTGCGCCGAAATAAAATGTTTTTGGGTTGAGTGAATAGAAATCTCTTATTACCCTCCACTTGTCTCTTATTACCACATATGTTGAATAAAAGTGTTGCTATAAGAGACACTGAAATAATAATAAGCGGTTTAAACCCAGCATGAATGGATATAATTTGACCAAAACATAACCTCAAAATCCATGTTTTAATAATACTATCTGCTCATTAAAGCAACAATTGCAAGTAGTAATTATCATAACATGGTAATAAGAGACAATGTGGGTATCCTCTTTAAATGCAGCAGTTTATTAAAACTAATTTTTTGGAAAAAATTGTTACATTATGCTTACCTCTTTATTGCACAGCAACTCACAACATACTAAATAACCTATGCAACTTCATTTACAGCTTATGTAGTCTCCACACTCCGTTTTATTGGCGTCTTCTCTTATTACCGACATCTCTTATTACCGTGCTCTCCCCTAACAAAATAGAAAATAAAACATCCGTAAATTGCTCTGCAGTCTTTAATTACTTAAATTTTACTAACAAAACGAAGGAAATGAAGTTTCTACGCACCTTCCAGTAGTGTCAGTAAATTCGTCAATGGAAACCGATATGTAGTTATTCGCTACATGTTTTCTAATTGATTTTATGGTCTCTTCGTATAAACGAGGTAAATAATTTTTCCTGAGTGTAGACTCGTCGGGTATTGGCATTTTTAAAATTTCTTCCAGAAAATTACGAAATGCTGAGTGATTAATTTTACTTAACGGGATATCTGCAACCACTAATGCACTACATAGTCTTTTATTAAATTCGATCGATTTGCTGGACTCACCGCGAGAATTATTAAGGTACCCCGGTAACAATGTTTGTTTTTTTGATTTCAGGGCAACACACTTTTGATGTCGAACCGTGTTCAGATGTTGTGTAACTTGAAAGCGTTTCGTTCAAGTCACTTTATCGTCGCACACTGTACAATACAACACCTTATCGTCAGTTGTAAGAACACTGAATTCCTTAACATAACTTCGAAGTGTAACAGACACAGACCGTTTTTTTTACCCATCTTTACACTCTAAAATTTCAAACTGAAATGCAGTTTGCAATTTCTGAACTATCTTAATTGAAAGATTACAAGATTAGTAAACAAAAGTACAGGCAAATTTTTCTATGAACAGGAAGTTGTCAAAGGGTCTTTGGAATTTCCTAATACCTATTTATCACAATAACGCAGGATTTAAGTATTTAAATTTTAGTTTAAACTTTTTCTTTCTTAGAAAATATTAACAAGTACACAGATGGTTAAGGCAGTAAAATATTTTAAAGCCTAGTGTTTAACAATAAGCTTAAATTATTATAGGTTTCCCCTAGACTCAACTAAGCCGCCCTTGGTTGGTTGTCTAAAATGCTAGAATTATTTAAAAATATTAGAAATTTCATAATTAAAGCATGTAAAACGCTCAAAAAGTGGTAAAATATGCATACTCGTTCAAAAATGCTAAAATATGCATGCATTTATAAAAAACACCTAAATATGCATTTATATGCACTTTCAAATTGACATATCTGATTCATATGTGGCTTAAACATGTAGAAATATAACTCTGCATATGTTTGCTATAAGCAGAAAAACATGCAAATGCATAGAAATCATATACCTAGTTATCACCATTTTACTAATGATAACAATTTATTTTGTTTTGTATCAATAAATGCATAAACGATATAACATGGTGTTAATTATTTTCTATTTTCTGTTTTTTGTGTCATATAACTTATGCGCTCTAAGAACTATCTGACTTTTGTGCAATTGAGGCTGCATCATTTCACAGTAATAAAGCTCCGTTTTTGCAAAGAATCATTGTTAACTATTTATTTAATACATAATTAAATTGTGGTGGCGCCCATCTCCAGCGCCGCCCCTTGGATTTTGAGGTCCCGGGCACAAATATCGAGTGGGGCCCCAGTAAATAAAAAAATGTTGATTAAAATAAGGTAACTCGTTGCGGGGCCCCACTAGCTCCAGGGGCCCCAGGCATACGCCCCCCCGCTGACCAACCTTAGGGACGCTTCTGCCCATCTCCATAGATTTTTAAATGATGGAAGGTGCGCCAATTGTATATGGTGGCTAAGGAAAAAAACTTAGCAGAGACATGTTTACATTTTTTGAAGATTCTGCTACTACGTGCCTTACGTACATTAGTCTCGATCTATTTCGAAAATATATTTCTTACTTTTAAATCATTTAAATCAACTTTTAAAATATTATTAATTTAATTTTGATAATTTAAAACCTTTAACAAACATTGTTTCTAGCATTCAATGTGTGATTGTAACTTTTTTATGTATTATTACAATTTAATTTAATTAGCTTTAAGTTTACTAGAATGTTCATTTACTTTGATATAGAAAAAATATTAGAACTATTTTAGATTAGGATTGAGTGCTACCTAAATACTGCACCTAAGTACTTCAGTTAACTGTGCGGGTGTGTGTATGTATAACTCTGGTGCTGCCTCTCTTCATGCGCAGTAATTCTGCTCCTTCACATGTCTAATACTAATCTGTATCATAGATTTTCATTCGAAAATGAAGGTGGCATCGAGTTCTACTTCCAAAGTGCCAAACAGTATCGATTATAAAACAAGAAATATTGGCGAGACGTTAAGCAAAAGCCATAAATTTCACTTTTTTTAAATCTTCAACAATGATAAATCAATTATGAAATCTGTTCAGATTTAATTTCTCCTGCATTAATTTTCATGTGTTTCAAGTCACTTCAAGCGATCTAATGTTTGATTAATTCTGTAAACAACCTCTTAGTCTATTTAAATGTAACAATCTCTGCGAATCATGTTTCTTTTGTGAAACTCTTGATGAATTTAACCTTCCGTTCTCATTTTCCACTTTAAACCTTTGCATGCCGGCAAAATGTATTTCTGAGACTAAAAAGACTTATTTAGCATTTATGACACAATTTTACCCCAATCTCCTAGGATTTTAAACTCCTTGCTCAGCGAGCACAGCACGTACTCTGCACTGTATTACCCAACAGCTTCATTTTAAATGAACTTCCGTACTAGCATAAGTTCATATCACATAATACAAGGGATTAACTTCCGATTTTTCTCCGTAATTTTTTCCGCCCCTTTTTTTTTCTAAATTACAGACATTGCCAAAATTCACGCCCTATTTCATCACGCAGATAAAAGGGGCTTAAAATAGCTACATACCAACACTCCGGAGCATAACGATATTAATGTAATCAGTAGTGGACGGCGTCACCCCTGATCCGGTCTTTTTTAGTTTTAACCCTAAATTCAGGGGTGTAACTCGTGTGCCAGATTATAGCTGATAATCGGCTATCTGTACAAAACGTGTGCTACTACTGTATAATAGTAATAACGATGAGAAGGGTTGGTTTTATTTATTATTTTTTGGAAGGGATCTAAATAATCTATTGTCATACATTAATCTTTGTCAGGACTCGGGGAGGATATTATTTTTTTAATATTAGAAAAGGTAATATTTATTCAAAATATTAATATTTTAAATGGATTTTCAGAAAAAAGTGTTTGCTTTCATTAATGATTTCTTGTAGAGAGCTCTAGAATAGGCTAGGCTAGGGATTCTAAATCGAATGCGCATATTTTAATAAAGAGCGATGTTGGAGTTCGTTGTAAAAAACCGTTTTTCTAATAATTTGCATTTAATTGAACGTATACCATTACTACATTTGGGCACAATATGGCCATATTATCAGATGATTAAGGAGTGCAACATCTGTTAACAAGTCTGATATTAAAATTATGATAATAAAACAAAACTATGGATGTCAGAGAAGGGATCGTTAAAATATGTAATGTAATGCGCGTATAATGTGGATGTAAATAGTAGAGGCGTCTGGCACTTTTTTCTTTTAATCCGAGTGCAGGGACATGCATACATAATTTTTTATCGCCGAAAGGGTTTAATATTTTTTTCCGTTTTGTCAATGAATGGAGAGGGCAATATGAAATTCTATACTTATGAGAGGAACGTTGTCGGTGAATTAATTAATCAGAAGGAAGTATATATTATTTAGGGAGTTTTTTAAATTTATATTTTTTATTAGAAGTATAAAATGATCCGTGTTCTATATGCGAGCTTTTATCGGTTGTTTAATTGCCATACTGTACATAAGCGATTAATTTGTTATTTTTATTGCTGCATCAAGCGGGCGTGCAAGTCGTGCAACGCACGCGGGCACCACACCAAATTTCCGGAAAGCACTGAAAGCGTCTTTTTTATCAGCAGTGCCATAAAAATACAACTTGTGACCAGACTATGCATTTTGTCATCCTCCCTGCCTGCATTATGCCATCTTAGATTTGCATTGAATTTATATTCATACAAATAATACATGTAAGCCTATGCAAGTAATTATTTCCTTAGACACACTAAAATATGCAATATGTAGTCAACTTTAGTTGTGAATTATTTTTTCGATATTTGTTTTCGTGACCTCAATAGATAGTTAAGTATCCTGTAGTTAACTACAGGATGACAAGTTTGAAACCGCCCTGAACTAATACTTCTGCTTTTAATGTCAAAAATTTGTTACTTGAAATGTATTTAACAAGTTAGTGGCGGCGATAACGAATTGCCTCCCTCGCAAGAAGCTCTCGGGGCCCTCTCTATACCGCAGTTTTTGTCCCCTCCCGCAAGAAATCTTATATTATAGATACCTTATATGATAAATGATAGTAAAAAAGGGCATCATAACATAAATTGATTTTTAATAATGTTTTTAAAAATCTTTCGAAAGCTTCAAAATTAGATTACTGTTTATAATTTTTCTATGCATTCAGTGAAGCCGCCGGGCTTGTAAAGCGGGTGCGTTAGGCTGCTTTTACTTTTCCAAAGACATAATAGTCTGGAGATAAATTACTGCGAATAGAAAAATACCTTTTGGTTTTTATCGACTAGGCGTTAGGATGACCACCAAAATGTACGTATTGGAGGCGGCCGTAGGACCATGGGTACGTAACATTTCAGAAACCGCTGGTAATTTCCAATAAGACTCTTTGACTACCTAGATTACCTGGATTCAAGAAAATTTTCCAGACTTCAATTCCCCTCCAAATTGGGCTTCATTTTCACCATACTTGAATGGATTATGCTATATGGGTGATACTAGAATCAGCAGCCATGCAAAAAAAACGTCAGGCCAATGATCAATACATAAAGCGCTCCTTCAGGGTCACCTGGGATGGTATTTTTGAGGAAGTGCTATGTTCTACGGTAGAAAGTTTTAAGACAAGTTTATGCAAAAACAATAAAAATGAACTAAACTGTCATTACTTTTTTATGGAGACCGAGCTTAATTGTCACCCTGTAGATATGAAATACTAATACTTTTGTTTGGGATCCCAAAGCACGGCCCTGGGTACTATTAATTACTTTTGACTCCCATATTATACTTTATGCAAGCTCAAAGAACTTTTGTGTTCTTTGTCACTAGGTTGCGTTGTCGAGTCACCATGTTCCATGTACCAGGACCGTCTCCAATGTAGACCCCTACCTCGTACGTATCAATAAGCCTTACTACATACTTAACTGTTTAATCGCTAGTACTAAAATGTCTAAACATTTTCTTTAGAATACTCAAAAGACTTACTTAGGTACGTACACAGCAACCCTAGTAGTAACCTAGTAACCAATACATGTTCTTATATTTTAATTTTAACATATTGTCACTTACTCTTTCTTTTTTAACTCGGCGTCTAAATCTAAACCTAGATATTAGAGCTCTGCATGGGCCCAATGTTCTCAGTTCGATCCGACCCGCCCGCTAGTTGCCGGCAACTTGCCGACCCATCCGATACACTTACTATAGGAGGCACGCGGGACTCCCGCTCGAATCTGACATTCACTTCAATTACCGAATATGTGATAGTGTACTTATAATTTTATTTCGGATCGGTCTGAGCCGTTTCCAGAATTTAAAAAAAATAAAATTTTTGCCCGGCTGCTGCTGATTTACCTCGCAAGATGTGTATTGACTGCCGACTTGCACCAGAGTTTATGTCGGGAGGTAGTCTATTTTTTGTTTTGAAGTTGACATAACCAGCTCTTCTTCATTGATTTTTATATGCCATTGTTCTGTCCACGCATTTGTTTTTGGCTTATGAAATTGACCCTTGTTTCATCTATACCCTAATTTTTTCTTTTTCAGAGATATTGTGTATATATAGTATTGGTCCAAGGACACTTCCCTAAGGTACTCCTGCATTTATTGATGAAAGACTGAAATACTTATTTTCTTGCTTAATTTTGAAAGTTCGTTCTGTTAAATTTGAGGTAAAGTATAGGTAAATGCTTTTACAAATTGTATTAGTATACTCTCAAGCCAAAGTTTGCCGAAAAGTTATGTCTAGACAGATTGCCGAGCATATTCACTTTTCCTCGAGTGATTTTTCTATCACGTTTATTACGCGATATAATAGATCCACTCTGGAATGCTTGTTATGGAATCCATACTGATCCGATAGAATGAGTTATTTTCTTTCAATTATTTTCTTCATTCATTTCAATAATGTAAAGTTATAATTGGTCTATAGAGAGCAATACAAAATCATTGTTTTATTTTTTACCATGCCAGAACATATTAATTTTATCATATCGAAAGGAGGAAGGAACAAAGGACAAGAATTGGTCATAAGAAATTTGCATCTAAGTCGGCTTATTCAAAGAAATAAATCCAGAAGGTCTCTGAGGTTTCTTTTCTATGGCCGCTAGCCTATACGTGGATTACTCAGGTGAATACCAATTTCCGTTAAGTAGTATAATTAAATTAATACCAATTTCGGGGGTTAAAAGTAGTAAACAGAAACGGAATAAAATTAAAGATAAAGAGATGAACATAAATTTAATGTCTGCTAATGTTTCAAATAAATTATACCATTTTATTGTATCAATAAATACTGTCATCACTTGAGATCATTTACAACTAACAACAACAATAAAGATATAAAGTTAAATAATGTATGATTTAATTAAATTACTTTTAACATGTCTTGGAGATAAGTAGTATTTATTTAAATAACTTTTTAAGTATTTTGTTTGTTTCCATGTGAAGTAATTGATAAATTATGGGAGTCAATAACATCCACTGTGATATCACATCACATGTGTACATAGATAGGGGTAGCACATAATAATCTACCAAATTAATTTTGTTTGACTTTAAATGTTATCGTGAGAAATAATGAAGAGCACATTATTTATATATTAATGTAAAATTTGATATCGATACCAGCTGAAAAGTTAGTCGAGGCCATGGTTGACTAGTTAATAACAAAAAATAATGAATCAATAAGGAGAAATGAACCTATGAAGTTTCAAAAATTTGCAACTTTAAAAGATAAAATACAATACATATTTGACTAAGCTGTCAAATAAATACTTTTTTATTTTGGTCCAGATTTCTATTTCAATAACAATCTGCTAAAACAGTTTTTAAGGATGCACGAAGTGGGAAAAAGAGAAAAGACACTTTTTTAATGCCACCATTACATTTTTGATAACTTCGTTATTTATGGATCAATTTTGAAGTGGTAGATCTGTGGTACTTTAAATGCTAACACACAGGGAACACAATTATTATTATTATTCTTATTATAATGTTCTTACATGGATTAATGGGAATTGTATTAGGATTAATAGGAATTTCATGGTAATTCGGGAGAATTCCATTGAAACTAATAGGAAGTCCAGGGGGTAATGGGAATTTCATAGAGAATTATGGGAATTTCATGGGGTTCATGGAAAGTAAATGGGGGATTCTTGGGAATTCCATGGAGATTCATGGGGATGGTTTAAATCATGCTTTACAAAATTTAATTTTTAATTTATTTATTGTATATCTCCATAATTCTTTTCAATTAAGCTACAGCAATTCTAAGGTTGAAATTTCCCGAATTTCCCGCTGCCCACCTACGCCACTGTAAATAGGAGAAATATGTTTTTCACCTATCTATCCCTTACCATAAACCAGGTTTCGTTCCGATATATCGCAAAAATCCAAAGAGTGTCCTCATGCCCGGAGCCTATGGCATAAGAAGATTTCACGAAAGTCAAACGATGAATGATTGTTAGCACCTAAACAAATACAGTTTTCACATCACTTTCCCAATGTTTTAGCGACCAAGGCTAGAGCGAATTGTCAGAGAGAGAGGAGTGGAAGTAACAGAAATGTAGGTCCTTGTCCATGTCTGAATATTTATCCAAAAACAATTCGAGCAACAGTTGTAAAGATATAAGTGAAATAAAAGTGTCATAATACGCAAAAATAAGACATTGGCCCATTCGTTCTCCAAACCTATCTAACACTAAATGAAGCGGATCATACTTGCGTACGTATCACATGTTGCAATGGCAATCAGCAACAGTTCCATATTCGTGCGGTTGGAGAAAAACATTATTAAAGTGAAATTTGCAGTGTCTCACTTTACTAGAAACTGTAAGATTACTGGAATTACATAAAATAATCTTTTTTAAATTGTTTATTTTTGCTCCGTTCACGCTTTTGTTTAGAAAGTATATTTTATGACTTAAAATGTCGTTTTATTAGTGAAATTTAATGAACTCCACGCAAAAAAGGTAAAAATTAATAATATTTTTTTTTGCTCGTTTAGTATTTTTATTTGTGGAAGTTTAAAAAGGGTCAGAGAATTCTTGGAACGATTTCTTTTTATATGGATAGAGTTTCACCTACATATTGACAAACCTTCATTCATGGTCCTCGAATAATAAAATGAATTCGTGGAAATTTAAAATGGGTCAGATAATTCTTGGAACGAATTCTTTTTATATTGAAAGAATTTCACCTACATTTTTATTTACAAACCTTCATTCATAGTCCTCGAATAATAAAATAAATTTGTGGAAATTTAAAAAGGGTCAGATAATTCTTGGAAAGATTTCTTTTTATATTGAAAGAATTTCACCTACATTTTTATTTACAAACCTTCATTCATGGTCCTCGAATAATAAAATGAATTCGTGGAAATTTAAAAAGGGTCAGATAATTCTTGGAACGATTTCTTTTTATGTTGAAAGAATTTCACCTACTTTTTATTTACAAACCTTCATTCATGGTCTTCCAATAATAATATGAATTCGTGGAAATTTAAAAAGGGTCAGATAATTCTTGGAACGATTTCTTTTTATGTTGAAAGAATTTCACCTACTTTTTATTTACAAACCTTCATTCATAGTCCTCGAATAATATAGTGAATTCGTGGGAATTTTAAACGGGTCAGATTATTCTTGGAAGGATTTCTTTTTATATTGAAACAATTTCACCTACATTTTTATTTACAAACTTTCATTCCTTTTCCTGGAATATTAAAATGGAGTCGTGGAAATTTAAAAAAGGTGCAATAATTCTTAACTAATAATAATAGTACAAGAATAGGTAAAATAATAATACTGGTGCGAACGTTGCGATTTTTAATGCTAAGGAAAAATCGTGCTGATTAAAGATGCAACTGGATTTATTTTGCTAGCGGCGCGATTGTCGCAGATAAAAACACAGATAAGTATGAAACTGCACGTTTATACAGTGTGGGATTAAAGTATGGAATATTAAAAAAAAAGCGAACTGAACCGGTTTTTTTGAAAACGCTGAAACAAGTCGATTTTGTTTTTTAAAAATACACATTAATATGTGCGATTCACCTTCCGACTTTCATTTGTTTCTAAGTTATGACATCATCACAAAAGAATTTGAATGACAATATAGGTTTTTAGTAGTGGAATCCGATAGTGATTTTTCTCCCCTTTATGATCATGCAAATAAATCATAAGGTTGCATAACAAAAATTCTGAGAAAAATCGAGCTGAACATTAAATGTTGATATTACAGTACTTTTAACGTTTAAAACATAATAAACGAAAAATTCTAAACTGAACAATTAAAATAAAGCAAAAAGGTTTGTATCATTGTTACATAACATTCCATTCCACTACTAAAAATTTATATTGTCATTTAAATTTTTTGTGATGACGTCATAACTTAGAAGCAAATGAAAGTTGGAAGGTGAATCGCACATATTAATGTGTATTCTTAAAAAACAAAATCGACGTGTTTCAGCGTTTTTAAAAAACCGGTTGAGTTCGCTTTTTTTAATATTCCATATTTTAATATCACACTGTATAAACCTTTTTCGAGAAGTATCCACATAAAGACCAAAAGTCGTTTCAAGGCGCAGCCGGAAAGTAGCTTTATCAGTAATTCTCTGTCAGAATTGGATTTTTATCAACTGTAACAATGTGTTTGGGCCCGGAACTTTAATTCAGACCCAACGGTTATAGAATTGCTAGGCAGGGCCCTCATTCATAATCTAAAATTCTAAACAAAGAATACTGCAAGAAATGTAAAGAGATTGCGTTTTCTCTAGTTACACTTATGTTAGTTTAGGTTTGGTGCTAGGTATGTTTTGCGCAAAGTCTATTGGACCAAACGGTTCGTTTGACGAAAAACCTCGTTAAAAAAAAGTCCCGTAGGACCAGATATCATTAGACTAAAAGTTCACTAGATCATCAGAGTCATTAAAAGTGGGGTACCGCTTATAAGTAACCTCTGGCGCCCGAAAGAGTTTTATTCTACTGCTAGATAAATCTGGACGTAAATCTTTTCCCAAGAGGCTGTTTTTAAAAACTCACTATACAGATTCAACCTTATCAAATTGATTATCAATCAATTTATTATCTAGGTATCAGTTCATTGGTGCATAACTATAATAATTAAAATCATACAGCATCTGTCACCACCCATCGAAATTTAATACAACTACCCTCATTACATCATTTTCATTTAAAGGCTGCAAGAAAAAAAAGGAAGAAGAAAAACACGTTTGTACTTTGTAACCGGATGTTATTTTATAAACTCCGTTAAATTATCCATGATGACCAATATTGTATCCAGATATTCTCAGAACTCCCAGATAATCTCCTTAACACACTTTAATTTCTTGCATGCAATTCTTGCGTTTCTATACATAAAAGGTGGTGGGGCTGATTTGAGATATCTAAACAAAGACTTTACATAGTCTGAAAAAATGAAATATGAAAAAAATTCCAAAGGTATCTTAAATGTCGAAAAATCTGCAGTACTCATGGGTCAATATCCAATTCTAGGTCAAAATAGTTATCTCAAGACGCCTACCTTGCTCATAACAGATCGAAAGATACGTACAGAGCTTGAGAGTCACCTAGTCTGATAAAACCATCACCCATTTGGCTTTCTTTAACGTGATGATATTCCGCAAGAATGACTTGGATTATTGTAGGTTTCTAACTAAACTGTTCTGTGGTATAACTCACGCGGAGTGGGTACATACCCACCAAAGTTTTCTATTGTATACAATAATACAATTTAGATAGTATAGTAGAAGAACGCTTTGCGATTAGAAGAGTACAAGGAGAAGAAAATAAAGAAGAAGATAAACAAATAGGAAGAAGAAGAAGGAATATGAAGAATACGTACTCACACGTACTCGCACGGACCAGCTTGTGCTAGTTAGGTTTGACTTCCAAATTTTGTTTTCCTTATTATTTTAACAGTGATTGTTCTTTTACGGAAAGCCTTATATGTTTAGCCGTTTTGTCGAAAAGGGGATGACCTAACTTTACCCTCTCAATTTTAGATTAATTTAAGTTTATTTAAGTATGTAGGTAGATAGTATTTTTGTTGTCTCCAATTCTATATCTTATGGTTTCCAGCGTTAGTTGCTGTATACAGTGAACGATCGGAATTCCGGAAGAATTCCTATGACATGGGAACTGTGTTGTTCAAATTTTGCCCAGCACACTGCATAAATAAGTGTAATCTTGATATATTTAGAAAATTACGAAATGTCACTTTTATGTATACTTTTATGGTCAAAATGAAAACCGAAAACTATTCCAAGAAAATCAACATTCCATTCATAGAATGTTTTCTGAAATTGTCATTAACTTCAAGTGAATTCTTATGATGCATACATTCAAGTTACCTTTGTTTAATACATCAACAAATCCAAAGCGTACTATCATATTCTTTTGGATGACTACCAAATACCCAAGCAGCATCTAAGTAGCAGTAACGGAGATCGGAACTTTGAGTGATTGTTACGTAACTACAACTAAATTTATGACTTTATAGGTTTAATTACTTCAGTTCGGATTATCTAAGTAATTATATAGTTGTTTCTACTATTTACTGGAACTATGTAGTTCCATTACTTCTGAGTAACCTTTAAAGTATGTGGAACGGTATTGCCACTTAGAAGGGGACCTTACAGTTGACGTGTCGCCGATCTCAAAATGTAAATTTGCAGGTTTATAGTTTTTGATTCATTTTCAGGAATAATTTAAAAAGAAACAAATACTAAACGTTATGTTAGTTATTCGAATATATATTAATATAGAAAAGCCCAACTGTAAACGGATGCATTTTTACTAAAAAAAAAACTATATTACAAAAATTAAAAAAAGTAGCGCAGTTAGTTGGAATCACCGTTAAGCCAATCGTGTATAAAGCAACTACGTTAGGCACGCGGCTATCCTATCTGTTGCCAGTAATGTTTTTATTCCAAGTAAATAAGTTGCGTATTGTTTGTGTTAATTTGTTATTTTTTTAAACAAGCCGTATGAGATTAAAAATGCAGAAACATGTAATTGCTTATTTTTTAATTTTGATTAACTTACTTTGATTTACTTATGATTTACTATTATTTATAAAAAATTTGAAATCAGCGACACGTCAGCTGTAAGGTCCCATTGTTAGTATAATTAGTTTAAAGTCGTACTGAAAGTTCCTGCCACTTGTCTGAAACCTTCTTAGCCCTTAAAAGTAACGGAACCGTACAGTAGTATTGAAAGTAAAACTTGCGTTTTTGCTACCCAGGAGAATCCCTTTAAAGTGATTTTTCGTGAGCTACTCCATCTCCATATTTACTTAAAAAAGTAAAACGTTAAAACGTAGAATGTTCGAGGCCATTAACCAATTTGCAGTTAGTTATGATTGTTAATAGATGTTTTACTATCCAACCTTCAATAAAAATAACAAATTGGGGCCAAATTGTGCCTTCGGGTTCGGAATAATATAAAAATAGTTTCTGTTATGTGTATAAACTTATAATTTTTTTGCCATACTTTATTAGATAGTTTTTATTAAAAAAATATATTTAAAGAAGGCGCATTGTTATTTTTCGATCTAGGTATGTATCATCACTTTTAACAGAAAAAGTTGCAATTGTTTATAATTTTGGTACACTGCAATAACAAAATAATTGAACATTTCATCACTCTTTGTATTATTAAGTACGTATTACAAACAAAATAGTAATCCATTTTGTGACACGATCGAAACATTAGTATAGAAAATGATAGAATATGTGTTAAGTTGCAAGAGTAACAGAGAGCAACACGCGACACGATGTGTCAAAGAGAAAAGAAGTTTCATGAAAGTAGCAATTACTACGCCGCTACGTTCCCGCTACGTAGCTGGACAAGTTCCAGAGAGGTTATTGCAACGCATCTGCTACCTAAAAATTGTCCCCATTTTGGTTCCAGGCACGTAATAAAACCGTAAACAATAATTACGTGCTTGTGACTAGTGGCAAAAACTTAATAGTTCCACCGGTTTCCCATCGAACAAATCGCTTCCTTTTTCGACTGAAAATAAATAACTTAAAAAGTTAATAGATGCAGGCAAAATCATGAGCACATTAGAAGTAAAAAATAACGAAGTAATAAAAAAATCCGGTAATTACTTTCAAAAACTCTTAACGAAGACTTAGAGAGATTTAATAAATGTAATTGCTTATTACACATTAGCTACTATCTCAAAATAATTAATATTAGTATATGCCCTAAACAATGTGCAATACTCTTTTAGGCGTATCCCATGGCTGAGTACATGGCCCCATTATGTTTTGCAAACAAAATAAATAAAAATCTAAAACTATAAAACTCGTTTTAAAATGAAGATTGACTCTATAATTAAATGATGTATTAAGCAATAACAGGCTCTAATAAGTTTGCTACCGCTTGTAATTATGTCTTTACATCTGGTAGGTACACGAATAAATTACATGTTCAAAAAGTATATGGAAAATAAATAACGAAAACTTTCCAAAACACTATTTGCATTAAGAAATCTCAACTAAAACTATGTTTCAGCTGTATACATCATACTCTCTGTTCCGTTCCGCTGCGTCTTATGAGATTTGGAATTGAAGTTAATTCCCAAAACAGCAGGCGCGATGTTTTATTTTGCAGAAAAAGGTTAATAGGATATACTTTCATATTTAAATGCACTAGAAGCTTTAGTTTTTTATATTTTATTAACTTCTGCATGGCAAAAAGTAACCGTAAATAATAAATAATTAAACATTAAGAAGCTAACCAAAAGGAATCTTGCATTAAAAGATTTTGCATGCCCAAGAAGATGTAATAATGCCAACATCCCCCCCAGAATTTACGTTTTTTCTTTATTTAGTTTCTGCATGTATCCCAATAAATTGATTGTATGGCTTTTCAATTTATTTTTGCAACCTAGCTTTCCATTACATGCATCAATTTATATTCAATATTATTTTCTGCTTGTTCATCTCTTATAGTAGGTACAGAATATGTGACCTTTCGCTTTATTTGAATTTCCTGACGTTTCTTTTTAAATAAAACGATTTTCCGCTCTTAACTTCGAATTTTATAAGGAGGAAATGTAGGAGAAAAAAACCTGAAATTCACATGGAAAGATTTTATATAAAATTGTCCTCGGGGAGAGTGGAGGAAATGTGCAGAAAAAGCAACCTCACCCACCGATTAAACGGACAGTCTTGGGATGACCATTCCCAAAGGTCACTATATTTTTTTTGGCGAACATTTTTCGTTTCTAGCTTTCAATTGAAAATTTATCGCACTTTAGGGGTCATTCGTGAAAAAAAAATCGAACAGAGGGATAAAACGAAAATCTAGTAATTACAACAGTTAAATGATTGATGGGCTACATGGCTGTATCTAAACAAAACGGACAGGTACAACATTTCTCTTTGGGCTGCTACATATGAAACAATAAAATTACGAAAGTCCACTCAATCAATCACATTAGAAAAAAATCTTGCAAGTGAAATTCGAAATGTATTGGCCGCAAAAACCAATCTTATCTATCATAACATTTATAACGTTTACATAACCTAAAATATATTTATTCTTCTCTTGGTGAAATATAGCCCATCAGAATGCTGGCGGACCATGGTCAAACGTCAATTATTATTGATAATAAAAATTAGAAAAAGCTGGAGAAATACAGAAGTATTAGTGGAAGAGTGAAATAGAATTATTATTAGGTAATATTCCTATAAAAATTGTTAAATCGCGGTCTAATTTGCCCGGAGCTTGATTCTCTTAATTTCCATTGCTTGCACAATCAAGTTTATTGTGTTATTGTATTTTTCTATCTTTTCTTTCTATTTGGAGCATTAATTTGTTGCAGATAACTATAATAAAGTGCACGTGTCTTCAAAAACAGGTTTACACATGTGCATTGAAACGTGTGAAATAAAAAATTTAATATACACACACACATGCTAGATACACACAAAAACCACTTTTACTTTCGATACTCTCGTGCGGCAGTTGTTTATTTCGTTATTTACGTGCAGGCAGGTATTGATTGCAAAACTTCATTATGATCTAAGATAATTGAAAATATAGACGATAAATTATGTGTTTTCGTTTAAAAATTAGAGAGCTACGCCCATTATTGGGTTTGGTATACAGGGTTACCAAATTCACAGATTTTAAAGGATCCACTGAAATATCACTTGGTGTGACAAGTGCAAGGTGATATTAAAGACTTTTATTTCATTTCATTTTGTAAATTACATTTTAAATATTTCATAATTATTTTTCTGATATTGTAATCCTCTAATAGTTCCCTTTTAAAACTATTTTCTGGCATTTTGGACTCCTTAATAAAAATAATCCATATTATGTATATTTTTATAATTTAATTAACTTAGTTAATAATGGATTGATTATTGAAAAATCGCGAGATACTGTCTTTAACTTTCAGTAAAGTAAAAGGAAATGTATTCTTCAAAAGTTGTTTACAATCTTAAAACTTTAAGGATACGTAGCAGATTGATTTGAGGCTACATTTGAATATTTATGGGTTTACTAATTATTATTTACCTAAAACTGTTAAAATATATCGAATTTTATTTATTAATCAATATTTATCTACATAATTTATGTTATTTATTTAGCAAACATTTATTAAAAGTTTTCAGAGAAGTTTAAAAATAAATTAAAATATTGAGGTGATTTTTAATCTGCGCCACAATCTTGCTAACCCATAAAATATCTGCGGTGAAATCTAATAAAATAAAATAAAATACACCCCAATATTTTTCTTTTTCCCAATCGGCTAACTCAGGTTTAAATCGATAGAGCATGAAATAGTTGAAATAATAAAATCTTATTGATTCTTATACCTGGAAGAAAAGAAAAACTTACAATGAAGACACTTGGACTTAATTGGACATAATTGTGAGATAACAAATAAATCTTCTTTTGATTTTAAAATATCCAGGTAAATTATTCTTTAAACTTTGTTGTATTTTCTTTTGTTGACATCCAACCATATGATTATTACATAACCACACTTATTTTACAGATTTTGGGTCTCGAGCCGAGCATAGATTCTCCAAGTGCTTTTGATCGACTGAATTTGTTAATTTTAGCTGGGAGTTTATATATGATATGGAGAAACAAATGAAAATTATGTCAATTTTTCCAAACAACCGCCTCGCGAATGTTTTATACGACGTCACTATTCAAACACAGCTGACTATAATTACCAACGATCTTAATTCTACAAAGATAGGATTGTACTTGGTAAAATAACGATTAAAACAATATAAGACACTCATATTCCAAAGTCTACCATAACTAAGATAATTCACAAAAACGATTGACGATGAACAAATCTCATTATGACCTAATTATACACAAAACTCAATAAATCCAGCTTTAGCCTTTACCATATGAATACATAATTACACTATGTAACTGATACATATAAAATTTACATAAGAACAACTTTACAATAGAAGAAAAACATACATAAAAATTCCTCTTTACGATCTGATAAACCAAAACGATGCTTCTACAATATCCATCTTCTACATTAACTTAAATGAAGTCAAATTGTCCAGCATACACTCCTCCAAGTGTTTGCATTCAAACAATGGTAAAAATGTTGTATAAGAATCTCAATGAGTCTTAAATTATATCCGCAAATAAAAGAAAAGGGGTTACGCGGCTAGCGCATTTTGATCGTTTATGTCTTGTTGGTTGCTTAAACATACACTAAATGCAATGGTTTAAGATGATTACTTTAAAATGCAACGTAGAGCATACTGCATTTTAATTTAATAGCACTGTATGTAAATTTTAGATTAGGCACATTTTATTAGGAGTAATTTTAGTTAAAAGTTTATATCTATTCCGTCTTGAACGGTTGTTAAGTAAAGGCATTCTGTCCTGAGCAGTAGTAAAGCATAATCTGTCCAGATACAGAAAAAAGCTTTACAAAACGATGAGAAAGTTTTTGTATGCCAAGCTGATCTTTTGAAAAGCTAACATGAGCTAACAAAATAATGACCATGAGCTTTTAGCTAACAAAATGATGACTATTATTAAAGAAGTGACAATACTTTAGTCTGGATAAAGCTATTGCTGCTGTAAAACACATTTTTTATTCCAATTCCAAAGATGTAGTAGGATTAACAACAGTTGTAAACAACAGTTGTTGTCTACTATATACGCGAAACAAGCTTTCCTTAATTGTGGACGATTATACAGATTGAGAGAAACAATTTTTATTGCAAAAATTACCTTATTTTAAATGAATAGTTAAAAAATATTGTTTTACAACAGAATGCAAATTATTCAGAAAAAATTGTTTCCCAAGTTTTTACAAAATCTACTAAAGTCCGCCCCTATCAGGCAACATTGATAGAATACTGAAGTGAGTTTTAGCAATAAAATGAATTCCAAATGACCTCGGATAACAAGATTCATTTTTTCCATCTCAAAGCAATAATGAACATTAGTTGAATTCAAGAAATAGCTAGAAATTTTTTCATTTGTCAATAATTGAAGCACATACATTTATGATGCTATAAAATCAGCATGTACATTAAGCTCGTAGAATCGATCTGCACTTTCAGGCTGTTTTAAAACGAATACGCTGTTTTTGTACAACTCTTTCTCTTTTACTTACTAATGGTAAGTGTTTCTTGTTATTTGAGATAAAAGCACTTACCAATTATTTTGCTTTGTTTGGATATTAGTATATTGGATTTCCATGCCGTAGGAATCACAACAATTGAAACAACATACCCATATAGAATTGAGACATATAGTTCAAACATACCAAAAATTACTTTTACGATTCCATTATCTTACATTCATATTACACAATAGGATAATAAATTATTTATGTTGAAATATATACGAGAAAAATCTTACATTTTATAGAGAAAGTTAAAACTTATGTCATGTTTATTTGTCCTACACAATCCTCAAAGTTGATTTATAACAAAGAGTATATTTTGTATAAATAAAATTTAAAAAATTTATGATCGTTGTCTAGTGTATATCAGACAAAAACCTTAAAATACTTAAAAAGTTCAGAAATTTATTGTTCTTGATGCAACTGTTTCAGAAATACCACCCAGATTTTATTTCAAACGCTCTAAATTACTATTTAACATTTTGCCTTACATGGTTTACTGAAGGTGGATGTTAACTTACTGCAAATACACATTTGTGAAAAGCATTTTGATTTAAATGGTATTATGATAGTTATGAACAGTGGTGAATAATTAAATAAAGCTTAGCAACCGGTTATTACTTTTTCGACTTTTAACAGTTTCTCTTTCATATTTTAAAAATAAATGCTAACAATTAAATTAGGCAGTAGGTAATAGGTAGGATTAAAGGCGCCACCTGGATTTGGAATAATAGAGTCTCTTAGTAATCAAGATGATATTAAGAATACTAAAAATTTAATTAGTAGACAAATTTTAATTGTGATTACTACTATCAAGTCCAGGAAATAGAGCACAAAATCACATCCATTTACAACACATAAGTCAAAAAAGAAAAAGTCACCATACGTAAATTACTTTTTTTAACTAGTATAAAGAATAAAAAATACAGATAAAAAATTATTTTGTTTAATTATTACTTACTAGGGATATACAAATACTCATTATTTATTTTACATCTAATTAAACGAAGCTTTGACCACTTATAAAATTATAAGATAATTTTATAAAATAAATTAGTAGATGAACTTATGCTTCAATTGGCTTTAATAACAATAATAAAAAAATCATAAAAAGTAACCAATTAACCAATTCTTATCTGTTCTCAACTAATAAGAGTGTACAAAGAAATATTTAAAGCAATGATTTCGGCCTCGTTAAGCTATTAGTCTGGATGGAATATCCTACCTTGTAAATTATTTAAATGTTCAAGTGAAGTTACCTTATCACCCGATTTCACTTGTGGTCAACCTCGTCAGCAATATTACTTTTCCCAAGTTCATTTAAATTTTAGCTCCACTATCAAATTAGCGTCTCTTTTATTGTCACTATCAGATTATCTGTCTATCAGATTAACTCCGAGAAGGTCCAAAAATACTGCGGTAACCAAATTTGAACTTTTTAAAACAATTTATTCACTTTAAGATTAACATGAAACTCCAGATAAACAGTAAACTCCAGATATCTTTGGATAAAAATGGTAAGCAAATTGTTGTGCGACGCGTTTTTCTAAGACGAAAATTGTGCTTCGTGAAAAGTGACGTACAAATCGTCCCCAATTACAGCGCTTCGCTAGGATAAATTGAAACTAGCTCGTTAGTTTAAATGAGTAAAGATCCGTATTCTTTTAAGATTTGAATGGCTGTACACATTATTATAAAACTAAGCAATTCGAATAACTAATTGTGAATTTCATTAAAGTACCAAAAATTGTGTAAGAAAATTATAGAGATATTATTTATGGAAAAATAAATGCGAGCAACAGAAGTCGTTACAATATCTATGTATGATTTTGGTTCAAAACGAAATGAAGCTTTTAATAAGAATTCACGTATCTCATTATCAGTCAACATTTTGCATATAATTGTTATTGTTTCATGCGAAAAACAACAGAAAAATATTAAATATAATAAATTGAAAATTAAATTCCACTTCAATAGCATGCATAGGAAAGCCTTTCTCCTATACCACTATGAATATAAAAACTTCAATACTGGAATAAAAAGGAAAACCACAGCAACTATAATTATATTAATTATAAAAATAATGTATGGTTAATTAATAAGGACCCTATTTAGTACATTAAAAGTAAGTGAACATTACTATGACATTTAATAAAGTGTTATTACCTTTTGTAATAAGCAACAAACGAGATTTAATAATACACATTTTTTTTATTTTTCACATTCGTTGTTACCATTTAGTAACAGTAAGTAAAATTATGACAATTATCTGTTTCTAATTGCTCGTAAAACCTTTGCTATTTACAACCGCAGTTAAATAGTAATAAGTAACACTTCACAAGATTTAAATATCATCATATCGTTGTCAATAAACATTAACACTTAACACAGATCAACATGCTTAAAAACAATTTTGTGATTTTAATTTTTGTATTTATTTAAATTAAACTGATTGAAATAAAGGACAAGGCCGAGATAGAAAAAAATTTTAATTTTCAATTGTTGTTTACAACAATGACATTTTTAAAAATTGCTAAATTAGTATTTTAATACATGGTGGGTGAAAACAATAATAATAAAAAAGTTTGTCACTGATAGGTAACAAAAGAATTTCTCAAACACCCATTTCAGATTTTTAAATATTTTTAACTATCATTTCTATTTTTAAATATGTATATTTTTATCTAAAATAATGAATATTCCAGTTGGCGTTAATTGAAATTTGAAATTGGAAAAGTGTATATAATATTATTGGTAGATAGGTCAATTACGTGTACAATGAATTAATTATTTAATGGTTGAGTGGATACATTTTCGTTTGTTATCATTTGAGAGATATCATTTATTGTATTGATTCAGTGAATTGCTAATAACATCTAGTAAACAAATTGGATAAATTAAAACAAAATGGTAATTATTGTCAGTCGTTGTGTGTATGAATGTAGTCGTCATTATCGATTCAATGCTATTCAAGGTTTTTATTGTGACAATTCAATTTAAATTAAAAGGTGTAGTTATTAAAAGATGTTAGAAATTTATTAGTGGGTAGTTAAAAAAATAATTTCTTAATACAGAAAATCCTAACTTAGACAGAACTGCCCCCTCACCCCGGGGAGATTATTTGCCGCCCTAAGTTGTAAATTTTCAGCTATTTATGCAGTTTAATTGAAACTATATCAATAATTTAAAAAACTAATATTTGTACATTTTATAAATTAATAAAAATGTGTACATATTTCTACACGTCTTTAGAAACGAAGAACATAGGTGCCTAATAGATTGTGTAGCCGTATCAGACCCTCTTGCACCTCGATTGCACGACCTTGATTGTTGATCTCTCTTAACTTACTTAATTACGATTAAAATCACATTTAAAATTAATTTTTAATTTCAAATAGATTGAAATTTAAGTGTTCTTTAAAATTCGAATTCCTTTTTGTATTTAAATTGATGCATATTTATCTACAGACGGAAAAGCCAATTCTTCTATTTCTATTTTTGACTCTTCTATCAATTGTTTATTTATGTTGTTGTTTACACAATTTAGGTATGTATTTTTTAATAAAGCTTTTTGGAAAAATCAATAAAAACTTCAAACATTTTTAGAATTTCCGTAGGCTAAACCTGAAGTAAGGCCGAAAGGTAGGCAGGGAATATGTCTGGCCTAACAGTAAAAGAAAGCCGCTTATCGTCATCGTTAGTTTTTACATCAATTAAGTATTTGTTTAATTAAATTACCTATTGTATAATCTAGTTACATCTATGTAATACACATTTATATTCTTCAGAGAAAAACCCAAATGCGCCTTTAATAGAGAAGCTACTAAAAAGCTTTTATAGTTTATTTCTATTTTTAATAAAAACATAATTAGATCAGCAAACATCTAAAAAATTCCCTAGACTAATCTAGGAAAGTGGATTTAATTTAATACATGTCCGTAATGAACACTTCTAGCATGTTTCAGGTAATACAATTTGTAACATTAAGGTCGTGCTATGTATCTTCAGCGTATTTCACAATAGAACGGGATTTAATAACATCCATTCAGAATAATTAAATTTCCTTTTAAGAAGTACTACATCCATTACGAGCAGAGATTTTAACCTAATATAAACAGAAATGAGTAAAATTATAGTAAAACAGATTAGTACGTTTTAGACGTGTAATCACAAAAGTCCTTTTATAATTTAAGAGTTGAATAAGATACTGAGTTGACGAATCTTTAAATGGATACTAAAACCATTTGAAGATAAATTGCTTAATAGAAAATTTTAATGTTTTGTGATGAAGATTTAATAAAGAATGCACAAGTTTAGAAATATTCACCACTGACTAAACTACAACGAAAAATACTACACTATTTATAATATAGATTACTGGAATTCACATTAACCTGGATTAATTGATTTACAATAGATGTTTTATACATACCCTGATATTTTAATACGTACGTTTGGTCAAGTTTTAATTGTGAATTTCCATAATTTTCGAAACTCAAAGCGCCAAGTTATCCGAATTTATCCCACATTCGAGTTTTTATCCAATATCTGAATTTTATCCGATATCCGAACAGTATTTTTTATATTCGAATTTTATTCGATATTCGAATTCTATTCTATATCCGAATTTTTATCCAATATCTGGATATCCGAATTCTAGCTGACATCAAAGTTTTATTTGATATCCGAATTTCATCCCATATCCGAATTTCTATCCGAGATGATAGACTTATTTTATCACATTATATGAATTATTATTTTATTATCTATTATTTATTATTATTTTTTTCTGATGACCGAGTTTTATCCTATATTCGAGTTCGTATCGATATCTGAATTTTATCGGACATCCAGGTGTTTATCCAATATCCGAATTTTATTTAATATCCAAATTTTATTCTATATCCGAATTTTATCATATCCGTATATTCAAATTTTAGACGACATTCGAATATCATTCGAATTCTAACTCACATTCGATTTTTTATCCGATATCTGAATTTTATTCCACATCCGAATTTTATCCGATATTATCTTATATTCGAAATTTATTCGATATTCTATTTTAAATCCGAATTTGTATCCGATATCTGGATATCCGAATTCTATCTGACATAAGAATTTCAACAAACTGATAATCTGGTAACCGAATTTTATCCGACATACGAATTTTATCTGATATCCCAATATTAACCTTTATCCAACATCTAGATATCCGAATGTTTTCCGTGATCTGACTCTTATCCGACATCTGCATTTTTAGTCGATATACGAATTTTTTTCTCATAATCTTTTCTCATAATTCTTTGTTTAACTGAGACACATGTTACTGAGTCTATTGAGGATCATGAGATTTATATTAGTAATTACAATCTAATCAGGGTAGATTCTAAAAGCAGAATGACTGGAGGTATAGTAATATACATCAAGAAAAATATTATGTACCAAGTAATTAGAAGATTTTCAGAGGAAGGTAATTACTGGTTTATAATTATTAATGTTAAATTAAAATCAAATAGTTTAATTTTAGTTTGTTTATATCACTCACCTAATGCATCTCATGCAGGTTTCTTGCAGTTTTTCGAAGAATGTTTTGAAAATTGCATAATAAATTATAGGCAAACCACATTAATAGTAGGTGATTACAATATTAAGTTACTGCAAAATAGCACGCCAGCAAATAGATTAAAGAAATTAATAAGTGATTATGGTTTTAAACAGTATGTCATGGGATATTCCCATATTTCAGTAGCAGGTAATGAATCTTTAATAGATTTAGTTATTTGCAATAAAAGTAATTTACATTGTAATGTTGTAGATGAACCTGTTTTTAACCGACATTCCCTTATTAAGATTGAATATGAAGATGGTGATAGTTATCATACCTCAATTCGAATTAGGGCTAAACTCAACGATATACATGAATTCAGAAGTAGAGTAAATCAAATAAATTTAAATTATCTTGATAATAATGTAATTAGAAAATATGATGATTTTTTAGATAATATGAGAACAATAGTGGATGAAGTTACTCCATTTGTTACAATTACTCAAACTGGTAAAAGTAATCCATGGATTACAAAAGAGATTAGAGAAATGATGAAGCACAGAGATAAAAAATATAAAAGGTACAGAGTAACAAAACATCTAATAGATTGGAATGATTATAAATTTTATAGAAATCAAGTGAGTAGGTTAATTAAAAATGCTAAAAAAAAAGTATTATGAACAAGTAATTGATAGGAGCAAATATGATTCTACTAAAATGTGGAAATCGTTAAAAAACATTGTAGGAAACGCAAAGGACAGTTGTTATACTTTAAAAATAGATGATCAGATAGTATATGAACATGGAGAAATAGCAAACAAATTCAATGAGTACTTTATAAGTAGTATACAAGAAATAGTTCTAAATATTGCTGTAGGTGATGATATTATGGAAGAGGCTGTACCTAGAAATGAAAGGTTTTTTGATTTTAGGTTCGTCTCGAAAGAACAATTAAGGGATGTTGTGTTCAGTATGCCTAATAAGAACAGTCCTGACCACATATCAATTAAATTATACAAAATAGCTTACAATGATTTATCTAGGAAATTAGTGCATTTAATAAACTTATCATTAGAAAGAGGAATAGTACCTGCAACGTTGAAATTATCTACTATTGTTCCTATACGTAAAGTAACCAATACTTTAAAGATCGATGAATTTACCTGTTAATATGATTTCTAGTTTAGCTAAAATATTAGAAAGAGTGGTTTATGTTCAGATAGAGCAATATTTAAATACAATTCAGTATTTGTCATGCTACCAATCGGGTTTTAGACAACAACACAGTTGTGAACAAGCGTTTCAATATTGCTTAAATGAATGGAAACAGAACAAAGATATTGATAATATTACAGTGGCTGTTTTCCTGGACCTTAAAAGGGCCTTCGAAACATTAGACCGTGATAAACTAATCAATAAACTCAGAAATATTGGTTTAGGGGGAAACGTGTTGCAGTGGTTTAAGAGTTACCTAACGGGAAGAAAACAAAAAGTAAGATGTAATGGAATTGAATCGGAAGTGTTGGAGATAAATTATGGAGTCCCTCAAGGTAGTCTGTTAGGACCATTATTATTTCTAATTTATATAAATAATATTATTTATACAGTAAAAAAATGCAAAATACATTTATTTGCAGATGATGCTGTGATATACATATCTGGGACCAATAGAGATGAGGTTTTCCATACATTAAATAGTGAACTTCAAAATGTAACTAAGTGGTTAAATTGCAATAAATTAAAGTTAAACATTGATAAAACAAAAGCAATGGTTTTTGGAAAAAGGAATATTGTTAATCAATGGACAGAAACAAATTTTGAAATTAAAATTGGAAATTCGAATGTTGAAATAGTCAATAAAATAAAATATTTAGGAGTAGTGGTAGATGTAAATCTTAAATTTGGAGATCACATAGATTATATATGTAAGAAGATAGGAAAAAAGTGGGTATGCTTAGTAGAGCTAGTCCCTACTTAAGTACCTGCGCAAAAAGAATAGTGTATAATACAATAATATTGCCTCATTTCAGCTTTGCCTCCACGATCCTACATTTAGCAAGGGCGGGTGATATGAACCGTCTACAAAAACTTCAGAACAGGGCGATGAGGGTGATATTAGGTTGTAATAGGAGAACTAGCATTAAAACAATGTTGGAAAAGTTAAACTGGCTTAGTATTGAAAATTTTTGTGAAATGAGTGCACACAAAATTAGATGTAAAATAGTACCAACGTATTTCAATAATATTTTAAAAACAGGAGAAGAGACTCACAATTACGAAACCAGATCTAGACTAAATTATCAAATAGGTAGAGTAAATCTTACTGAATCTCAAAATTCTTTGTTTTATAAAACTTTGATCATTTACAATCATCTAACAAATTATTTAAAATCTTTATCAATTATCAAATTTAAAATTAAGTTGAAGGAACATTATTTACAGAAAGATAAATTAATTACAGAAAGTTAAATAAACAAAATTGCCACTTAAAATAAAATAAAATATTTATTAATTCTAACAATAAAGTTAATACAAAAGATTATGCATGTACCTGATTATGTAGTTTATGTACGTTATACTTACTGTGATTTAAATGTGATTTTTAAAATGTTAAATTTATATATATATTTTGTTATGTAAGGCTCTTTGGCCAAATAAAGATTATTATTATTATTATTATTAATCAAATTTTGTCCTACAATCGAGTGTGTATCGACATGTGAATTTTATCGGACATCCCGATTTTTATCCAATATTAGAATTTTATCTGATATCCGAATTTTATTCGATACCTGATTGCTATCCGATATAAGTATATAACTCTATACTCAAATTTTATTCGATATCCAAATGTTATTCCACATCCAAATTTTATCTGATATCCCAATATTCTCCTATATTCGAATTTTATCCAATACTCGAATTCTACCCCATATTCTAATTCCTATCCGATATCCGGATATTAGCTGACATCAAAATCGTTAGCCTAGATCTGAATTTTATCAAACATCTGAATTATTTTTATTTGAAATATGAATTTTATCTAATTCTAGAATTTTATATTATACCCGATTACTATCCAATATAAAAATATTATCTCATCCCCGAATCTTATTCGATATGTTATTCCACTTCCGAATTTTAGTCAATATCCGAATGTTATTCTATATTCGAATTTTATACGATATTTGAAATAATACGTATAATAAGTAAATCCGTTATGGCGAACACAACGAATACCTGTGTAGCATCACTAAATAAAATCGTTCACGTTTTGCTGGTCGCAGCTTATTACTTCAATTAAACGATGAGCATCACATACTATTAATCCTTATCGCAAAGATTCCAGATAAGAAGATTAATAAATTACACCATGTCAACAATATGATTAAGAGATAACTTTTTCCTGTATAAAATTATTAAACCTAGATTAAATTATAAAAACTGCAAAAATTGTGGTCCTCAAAATCACTCTTAAAATAAATTGTTTTCGATATTTTGCTTGTAAGTATAGATCTAATTAATTAGGCTAAATTAGTCAGTAAGCTGATTAAGAACCAATTCTCGCTAACTAGGAAAATAACCCTACTTAAGAGATTACAAATTCTTGTAAGTGGAGATAAATATTTCCTGTTAAAAATAATACACAAGCTCTCACATAACATTTCCTTAGAAATCTGTACAAAATTTAATCTAAAATTCTCATTTTCTACAAAATTATCTTTGCTAACGGTAAACAACCGGTCTATTTATTAATTAAATCTTTAAAAATGCACAAACACCAATTTGTAAATTTAATAAAGTAATAAAATTTAAAAAGTCTCGCCAAAAGAAGGAATTCAATTTCCTCCGGTTAAAAACGAAATTAAAAATGTATTAGATGTTATCAGAAAGATTTATAAAAAACCAAAATTAGCCACAAACATGCGAAAGTGCTTTTTACAGATAGAAATCTAAAGCAGCTTAAAATAAACTAAAACTATAAAGTAGAAAAACACAATTGAAATTAGTGTGGGTTCACACGTTCATATTAATTAATTCAAAACAAGGGGGCCTTTTTGTAAATTCTCCTTTTCATATAATACTTGTTGATACAAATTAAGAAAGTCGGCACAATTTGCATTCTTTTTACAAAATCAGACAAGTGCAAAAATACATTTTATAAGTTCCATAACACTAAAGTAATAACCGTTTGTTATTTTTTAGGTGAAAAAGAACAGAAAAAATTAATTGAAAGCGTTAACAGGGATTTCAAAGCATAAAAAATAATATTTAATTATTTTAAATTATAATTAGAATTTTTATTATTTTATTTGACGAACAGTGTTATTATGGTAATAATAATTATTATTATTATTACGAATTCAGTAGTCAGGAACGTGTTGTTACGTCCAAGTTATCGCTTGCTTTTACTTATTTATTATGTATTGAGAAGAATAACGAGTTTTACTACTGGGCTTTGTGGTTTTAAATACTTAACTGTGCTTACGTATGGAGAATAATACATTCTGCATTTAAATCCTTGTTTTTCAATTTTGCAAAACACATTTAATTGTTTTCGTAATTAGTTTTCTACAAACTGCATCCTTGTTAGTAATCAAAGTCAAGAAGACACCACATTAGGTGACGACAGTTATCAACCACTTTTTATCACCCTGTTTAGTCCTTTCATCTTGTCATTTAAGATACAAGAGAAATCAACCAAGGAGGAAACACTGAATACCGAAACCGGACTTTCTGCATTAGAGCGAGCTTTAAGTTCACTATATGAACATGTTAGGTAGGTATGTTTTTGTGCGATTTCATTTCTGTCATTAGAGATCGCAAATTAGCGAGTATTAATAATTCGACAGACTTCCGACATACTCTTCTGAATTTTAGTCGAATCTGTATCTCGACATCGCTACTCGTTCCGAAAATTGGTCAAAAACTCATTTGTCATTTTTTTCAGGTTCGAGTTGGGAGCGTTAAATAAAAATGTGTTCAGGACATACTTTAGCTGTTAATAATGCTATCCATAAAATGAATGAAGGTGGGTACTAGAGGAAAAAAAATTCTTATCCGATCCGAAACCCAACTCTGACTTTTATCTGATATCCGTCATCTAAATTTTATCCGACATTTACATTTTACGTGGTAATCGAATTTCATTTGATACCAGAATTTTTAAAAAGTTATTGTCGAATCCAGATAAATGCAATAGAATAAAAATAAAAATATGGCTTCAAGTTGTTTCAATATTCTTTAGAGAGCGATATTTTTGAAAAATCGGATAACTTTCGGATAATCATATAATTTTCAGATAACTCTCGGATAAGCAGATACTCCGATCTGAGAGTTGTCCGATTATCGGAAAGTTGTCCGAAAGTTATTCGATAATTTGAAAGATATCACTCTAAAAATATTTGAAAAAGTAAACAACGACTTCATATAATACTTGTATTTGATTGCATAGTGAAATAAACAATGATTTTGTGTTGGGAATGAGAAGCGAAGCATAAAAGTCGGAAATATACGTCGGATAAGATGCGAATATCCGAATAAAATTCGAATATCGGATATCAAATGGAATGACAGATAAGATTCGGATAACAGAAAAATCTTGTTCTCCTGCTCCAGTATACTGCTCCAGTATCCAATCTCAATGCTCCAGTCAAGGAATTTCTAAGCTAATGTTTAAATTCAATGCATCAATCAAAAAATTATAAGGAAAGAGAACTTCGTAAAAATTCTACGAACAAAAATTAAGTGTCTTAGTAAACATCCTTGAATAGAGATTCTCAAACTTACACTCAAAGGCCGAACAGAAGAAGTTTAAGCTTTGTAGTCAACATTATAGAACAGTGGTTCTATGCAGTTTTTGGGTACCAAACATTGACAATGAAGTGAAAGTGTTTTATGGATAAGATATAAAGCTGAAGTTGTGTATCACGCCAACGCTCCTAAGAATAAAAAGGCCACATTTAGAACCGTGAGGAGGGGGGGTGGAGATGTGAAACCAAACAAATATGTGGCTATTTTTGAAAGAAATTAATTAATAGCCCAATCTCTGCGTTTTTAGTAGATCTTCTCGAAACTAAACATTGACTTGCTCCTTTAACCTCTCATTATTTTATAAGGATAACTTATAATGCATGCTCAAATGGATGCCGTGCATTTTTATTCCTACGACTCAAGATGAGTTAAACAAACATGCGGAAGTAACCAAATAGGATAAAAACCTCTCGTAAAAAAATCTAGTTAAAAATTGTGCTTGATAAATATTTCACCTGTCTCGTTTTTAACGTATATATCATCAAATGCGTAAATTCAACATTAATTTAATTTCTAAACAAAAATGACAAGCAATAAACAAAATCGACAAAACTAGTCTAATTATCTCTTCCATGAAGAACAAATAATTTAGAGTGTACCCAAATATTGCAAATCATTTCCTAACCATTTTCATAAACCTTGATGGTTCATTATATAAAATTAACCCTGAATCCTCACTGTAAAATATTTAGATTTTTTTCAACATTTGAAATTAAAAAATATTTTTAAAAGATTTCAACTAATATTGATCATTTTAATGTCAATGAGTTTTTGATAAGTGTTGTGTGAATATACAAAAAAGGAATTTAGGTTAGGATTTTTAACAAATCCCATTTTGATTATTTAATTTATTTGTACAGTTAAAATAAAACTTTTGTTATGTCATGATGCAACAAATCATTAGTGAATGCCGGTTATTGTTGTTTGGATTGATGATGTATTGATGAACTCTTGTAATCCTGTCTTTCAGTTATTTGTTGTGTGGATATACTTGCCTTGAGCTTTTGATTTTCACTTTTTCATTTATTTTTTGATCGTGACCGAAAGTTCTAAGATATATATTGTTGGCTTCCTTCTGTAACTATTCATTATTTATTTATTTATATAAATTACTGTTAACACAAGATTTTTAAAGTTAGAATTGTGAAATCTATACCGCCCTGAATTCTTTGTGCTCTTTGTAGTAGGTTTTTAAACTTTTAATAGGGCACCAAAACAATTTACGTGGAAAAAACATAGAATAAAAGTATTAATTAAGAGTGTTTATAACAATAAAGCAGTCTAAATAGAACAATGCTCTTCTAATTTTTATTATTGCAAACAGTTGAAACGTGTCTAATGAAAAGCTTAAACAGTAAATAATAGCAAAAAACTTCCAAAACAAATGAATCGCAATACAAACAAGTCCGAGATATCCGATTAGATCCGGAGGACGAGGTAGCCAAACTCACTATTTTGACTTTTTCATCGCCAGTTGCACAAAACTTTTAATCATTTACTTAACTGTATTTAAGTAGAAATTGATTTACATTGGAATGAATGTGACCTTTGCATGTATGTATAATTGTATATGGCAAATAAGCCACACTTAAGGGTATAAGTACAACTTAACAGTTTGATGCGACTGGCCAT
The DNA here is from genome assembly GCA_929113105.1 of Agrypnus murinus. NCBI lineage: Eukaryota > Metazoa > Arthropoda > Insecta > Coleoptera > Elateridae > Agrypnus > Agrypnus murinus. The sequence goes on from OV816025.1 coordinate 17,486,791, forward strand.
CAAAACTACAAATGCTTATATCACGAATATTAATGGGTCAAGTATTTGCAAGGCCGTGAAGTATACCCCTGATAAAGCGGTTTTCCAGCATTGCATCCAATTTCCTATGATTTCTTGTGCGACAAGAAGAAAAGGAGTATTTTGGGCCTTTCAGCGATGGAATGAATTTTCGTCGTCACTGAGAAGCTCAAAAAGTTCCTCAGATAGCTCAAACACTCAAAGAGTTAAACGAATTGAAAGTAAACGATACAATAATACTCTTAATGACGTGCAACACACTGGTGGTTTTCTTGCATGCAAAATACATATGCAATATGAGTGTTTTAAAAGAATTGGACAGGCAGACAATTTAAAAGAGTATTTAGTCAAAGTTGGGTCATTTTGAGAAAAATCATTAAAATTTCGTACGTACCTTTGAGAATCCCCCCACAATTTTTTTAAATGTTCCATTTTCTTACAATTCCTGCCAGATCCCAAAAAGATCCCTGCCAGGAAGGATATTTTGATTCTCCATTTGTTGTTAAAATGTCTTCACACAATTTTGGTCGACGAGTCACTAACTGTGTTAGTAACTATTTCAATCTCCATCATATCTTCCCATGCATTCTGTAAGAGTTTCCGCAAATGTCTGTTTTGATGCAGGCATTAACCACGTACATATTTTTGCAATAGAATGGGATTACTAGCTGCTCTGATAAATACCGGATTGTAAAATTATTTTTCTGTAAGATTATTCATTTGTCTAAATATTTAACAAAATTTTTTTAATGCTTTTGAAAATTATTTTGAATAATTAGAAGCAGCATGTATAATTTTAGCAACTATTGTTTTGGTTATAGAGATTCTAAATTTATGACCTGAGGATATATTCATCTTCCATCTCTAAAATCCACTCTTCAAAATTTTAAAATAGAAGAGTGACTGTATATTTGGTAAGTCAATAGTTTTGAAATGGCCTATGTTCATATTCCCATATTTTGATTGGCTAAGATCAGCTGCTCAGTTGTTTTAGTTTGGGTGGAATGATAGAAACTAATTTTGTTTTGCAGAACAAAATGAAAAATTTATTTTTTTCTTTAATGATCTTCGAATAAGGCGTTTACACTACCGAGGTGAATCATGAATATAAATCCGGAAATGATGTTGGAGCCCCGAAGATTTAAACCAAGTACCTTTACTTAATACTTGATACATAAAACAATAATGTGCGGACTATTTAAAAAACAATATCCTTTTTACCAAAATTTTTATAAGGTTTTCCTTTAGACATGTAGGATTATATTTGTAATTTATTATCTTGTGGCTATGATACCAATGCAATACATGTGTTTCAGGTCAGTTTTTAAAGCTCTTTAAAGTACTTTAGACGATTTCAACTCTTTTTCCTTAGAACCCTCTCTTATGTCAATTTCTCAAAATAAGTTTTTTTATTTTAGAGAAGCTTTGAAGATGGAGCTACGCCTAAAACATCTAAAAATCTACAATTGGTTCATTTCAACCGTAGAGTACTGCCGTTAGACGACCAATCATGTTTTGGCCCCAAATTTGTAGGAGATTACCAAATCGTAGAGTAGTGACAAACTATTAAAATACTTCAGATGTATGAACGTATGGGACGTTTACACCAGTGAATGTTAAGATTAATGACCCAGTGAGCTATTTATTTTCGTTTTAAACACAAAACTATTGCGCAAGACAGCACAAGAAGAATATTTCAACAATTGTTACTCAGCAGATACTAAAACACACTCAATTAATTCAGACTTTCTGCTAAAAAGAATTACTACATATATGATCCTAAAGGGCAGATGTAATAGCAAAGCATAAAATGTACGTACAAATAAAAAATTTGTAAAAATTGTTTCTAAAAATGCAGTAGTGGATTTTTTTCATCGAATCTTTAACCACTGCATTTACTTTATCATCGAAGTTGCATCGCTGAGCCGCCAAAGCTGTATTAACGTGAAGAAAGAGATACAAATCACTAGGTGCTAGATCGGGGCTGTGGGGTGAATGATCTTCAATTCAAATTTTTCCAAGAATTGTCGTGTACGAGCGTCTGTGTGTGGTCGTGCATTGTCGGCAACAAAACAATTACGGATCTGAGAAGACCTGACCTTTTACTCTTTGTGGCTGTTCGCAGTCTGTCTAGTTGTAGCCTACTTCACAAATCTAACGAAAAAATTTTGCGCCTAAAAAATTTTTGCTTTACAAAATTCAATCACTAACCGTGTCCTACAATTGGGCAGATTTTGTTCATTTTCGCATAACGTGGCAAGTCTGCCGTTAACGACGTGCGAATCATTTATTGTCCAGGGTCATCTTATTTAGTAAATGAAGGTTTCCTGACCAGATTTGTCTCTATCGCGCCATATCATGAAAACATATCCAGAATCGGAACTTAGTTTGTGGATATGCCTCGTACATACTCAGTATTCCTCTAGAACTGTCTAGAAAAGTCATTGAAACGAGTACGATTAAAGTAGTTAAGTACGCTGTTTTCATAGCAAGAGATTGCTGCTATTATGTCAGGTTTCTTTTCGCTTAAACTTTGCACCGCTGCGCCAGCTAAATGACCACTTAAATAGAATACATACCCCGAACAGGCTCGTTAGAATAGAAATGGGGAATGAAGACGGACAGAAAAAATAATTTCTTCACAAATTCCCGAAATCTTCCATAAAATATTATATTTAAAAGCCAAAATTGCGGAGTTTTGCTATCGATTTAAACTTTGTAATTTTCTGAAATAAAGAGTACTCAAATGTAGCGTTTAAAATTAACACACCGCTAGCGTCTAATCGTGAGCTGGTAGAGGAGTGCTAGGAATAATTTTCAAAAATTCCTTGAAACTCTCAAATCTTTACAAATATCCACAATTCCCCATAAAATTTAGCAGTACTCTAGAATTTCTAACAAATTCCATTATAGTTTTACCATAATTCCGTCAAAATAGTTTTCAGGCTGCTTATGTTTGTGTTTTTCTGTATTTTTTAATATCAACATCTCCCTGGAGTGCGAGATGACTAAGCTTGATTAAAGAAATTAAAAAGGTTTAGCTTATGATGACATATGGGGTCTCGCATAAGAAGCTTAAGTATTTAGTTTGCATCTTATATCATACAAATCTAGCTAATCTAATTTATTTACTCACCTACATAAAAACGGATATTTCTTAAAATGATAAATCAAAAGACATCGCAGTCCCCAAATCCCTGGTACTTCTTATAATTCTTAGAGGCCATCAAGAAGATTTATGTCAAAAAAACGCTGTAGTAAAATAATAATAATGAAGTAGTTTAAAGAGAACAATGTTCTCATTAGAACTGGGGTATTGAAACGTGTCTGGGGTTTGTAAAAAGACGTAAACAAATAAAAGCGAAGAACTTCCCAAAAAATGCATCTCGCCACAAGTATAAAAGGGGGAGCATTAAATTTTCCCTAAGTTTCTTTAGTCGCGGAATATCTGAATGAATTAGAATAAATTTAAATTTATACGATTGCGGGGACAGGCCGTGAATTTTGATGCACCCTTTGTTTTCTGGTTCGACCATTTCACTTGATTTCGTTTATTTTTTCAATTAGTTCGACGAATTTTAATCTCGACTTGTCGTTTTTGTTATAATGTATCCTGTTTGGGTTGATTTTTAATGGACTGAGTTTTAAAACGAGTTATTAGATTTCTGCACGAAAAAATCTTCTCATTGTAATAAAAGGGGGCAGAAATAATGAAAGATAAAATAATAAAAGTTTTTTTATTGAACACCAACGCACACGCATGCAGAGACTAAATAATAAAAGAGATGTTAATGATGTGCTTGAACAAAGACGTTAATTTTACACTCAGCAATTTCGTACGTATTTGAAAGCTTTAAAATGTCTATTTCTCTTGCTGGTAAACGTGAATGGGTATTAATCCCTCTCGTTTTCATTATGGTAAAAGGATTCTCTGAAGCGACGTAATTCGGCTTTAGGTTCAAAGGGCACAATGTACAGCTAATTGCAACTTGCACACGCCTGAATACGTATGGGGTTTATCAAGTGAGAATCGTGAACAAAATTAGCTCAGCTAAATTGGTAATTTCAGTTTGTTAACTGTTCATTTTTTTTAAATCCCTGCCCGTTATGTTCCATTTAAATGGAAAACAATGAAAACACAAACCTTTTTAATGATGCATTTTATATGCAGATTTATTTTGTTTTATTCTATGTAGAGGTACGTATTTAGAGGGATGTAATATTATATTGTTATTTAAAGAGAGAATTTCAGTAAACTTGTTGGCATTAACACTTGATAATTATTGTTACATACTGAAATTACACAAGGGGATTTGTTGGTCAGTTTTTGTTTTGTTTGACCTGCATTTAGTTACAATCTGTCAAACTGACGCTCACGATTTGAGTATAACGTTTCCTTTTAAATTCCGTTGCACTGAAACTGAAAAAAGCTGCGATAAGCTTTTCAACTGAAAACGTATCTTGATTTAGTAAAACTAAGGTCAACACTCTTTTGTTTAGTGATTTTCCATTTAGCATAGAAGAATGTGCGTAGAGGAAATATTCCATCTTGAAGTGATTGCAAGATGAGATGCAGACGAGGGGTGTGTCACGGTCGGCAGTGGTGTACAAATTCCCGGTAATCATCACGGCTATGAATTAGGCAGTACGGAATTGAGCAGAGTACTGTAGACAATAATTAAGGCGGTGGGATGAGTAATGGTAGCATTAAATTTGGCAGTGGGGGAAATAAGACAGGCAGTACGCTCGTTGATGGCAATGACGGCTTTAGACTGGCAATATCGGCTTTAGGCGGGCAATTACACCACTGAACTGGCTAATGAAGTGGAAAAGCATAGCATGTAAGTAGGCAGTACATAAAATAAGGTAATTGGAGTGAGTAAAATAAATAAAGTGATTTGTCTTCTTCCCTCTTTAATTCCCGAAGACCTTTTAATCTGAAGGCCGAGCAGGGACTAGACTAGCTCTCGAAGAAAGAGAGAAGTGTTATTATTAACGATAATCACAGATGTTTGCGTGGCTGTCAGAACCGACTGCTTAACGTGCCTGTCCGAAGCACAGCGGAGTGCACTGAACCTTTATCTGTTGACTAGAAATTTCCTCTCGCTGATTCCGCTGGGGAGGTGACTTATTCAAGTTTTAATAGTAAAAGCCTTTTTGTCGGCTGCTGTACAGCCGCAGCATTTCTTTTCGTCCATAGCAGTTTCTTTTCTGCCTGGTCTAGAGCATCTGAATCGGCCATTGAGCAACTGATTTTTTATTTTCTTCTTTTTATTAAATGTTACGTGTCCGAATTCTTAAAATGATCTTGAATGAACACGTAGACTAGTATAGCGGCAGTAATAGGTAGCAAGGAGGCAATGATGACAGTGGATCATTGCCCAAATTCGACAGTGGTATAAAAAATCCCTGATGTGTGAAAGATCCCTCGGATACATAACATGTAATGAATATTTATTATAAATCATATACAATTAGATTGTCTCGATTCTCAATGCTAAGATTGGATCGCAATATAGGTATCATAACTGTTTAGTATTAAGAAAATATAGGAAAGTATACTGAACTGAATTTTGACTGTTGTACGAATTATTTAGTGAGAAACAAGCCTATAGCCTACGATTATAAGACTGTATCAAAATATTCATTTATCTAGAACTAAGCAACTAAATATGACAACAAAAAGTTTGTAAGGAGTCTCTTCAGAGGCGATCGAGACAGATTATTTCTTATGGAAATCAAAGCAGATGGTATACAGTAAACTGTCACAAGCGGAAATATTTACAATTCAATATTACATACAAAACTCAACTTCTCTTCCGTTCGTACAATATACCGTGCAACGCCACACTCAGTTGCCCACGTTAGTCAAGCAGCCGCTGTCTCGTCGCCAACAACTTGGAGCCATCTGCGCAGTCCTTCGAAGAAACGCTTCCACGCAACCCACAACTGGCCATTTATCTCAACTGCAAGTTGCATTCCAACTAACCTACGCTACTCTCGTCTATGCTGGCAACCTACGTAATTCATAACCAGCTGCACATTCCTTCAGAAGAAACCAGCACACTTCCGCTCAACGCACAGTTTAGTGCCTGGTACGGTCGGTTTGAATGCAAACTACCCACAAGCCTGCAACCAGGAAGCGTGAGCTTCCTCAGTTTCATACTTGGAACACCAACCTACTGATTCCCACTACGACGCGACGCTAATATCTTCCGCGTTCAACAGTATATAAACCCGCTTGTTTGGCTTAAAAGGCAGTCTGTGCCAAGATTCGGAAGAAGTCTCTTCAAGAAACAAGCGGGTAAGTGATCTTTTCATTAATTAATAGTAGAGGGTCTAGATTCTGGCATCCTGGGATGCTGAATACCTGACCCTCTACTGCTTAGTTATGAGGTGGTTGCGCTAAAACCCTCTCTCGCTTAGTTATGGGGGAGTTGTGACCAGGATCCCTCTCGCTTAGTTCAACTCCTACGCCTATTTTGTAGATTTTGGGCCAGAGCAGGGTGGTTCCGACCACCCTCATGATTATGTTAGATTTAGGAGGACATGCACGTCCTCACACTGTATAACCAATGTGCGTAACCTTTTGTATTCTATTGTTTATTGTTACTATATAGTTGTTTTTATGACTTGTGTTTATTTTCCTTTATTCCGTTGACTACGTCCACCAGTCACGTAAACCCCACGTGACAATACTTACATATTAAGCAACAACTACAAAAGACTATGAAACTCTGAAATGCGGAATACTCAATCCGGTTTCGACTGCAGGCTGCACAACTCTGCCAAAACCGTCTAGGCTAAACCTGAAAGGCCGGAATTCCAAATCATGATAAAATGAACCGAGAGTCCACCAGGGCCGGAGTCATGCAAACCATCCAAACCAATCGGCGGATGCTTATGTTGAAAAAATCAAGTACCGGAACAATGCAATTTTTTAGATTTTCTTCATTTACATCACTTCATTTATCTTGGGTATGGGGACCTCGCCAATAGTAGTCAATTTGGAGGGATTTCTATGAAAAACAATATCACCCAAGAGGTGCAGGCGCGTGGTTCAAAATGAGTGCAAAACCCAGACCCATGTCATCACGTGAGGCTAGGTAGCCACTAATACACAAAAACTTTAACTTAACTGTTGTAAATGGAGCCGGAGAGGGGGTACGAGCACCAAAGTTCATCCACGCCTGAAATCCAATCTGGAAATTCATCATAACTCCAACATCCTACGGATTTTCCTAAGCCGTGCCTTTTGGAAAAAAGATTAAATATTCTTACTAATGCTAATTCTTAGCAAAGATTTTTTTTTGGTTTTTGCACGTAGTCACCCCCACCCCAACCCATAGTAAAAATTAAAGTTTTTGTACTTTACATCTTACTGGCTACGCAACCCTACACTAACGACTCTGAACCCCGTGCCTTCTCTTGAAATTTTGTGTAAAAGCACAGACTGATGATGAAATTAACGGCCTAGATAACTTTACTTCTGCCGTCAGTTCAGCAAAAAAGAACTACTGAAACCATATTCCGGTGCGTCCCGGTCCATTATTAATTCCAGTGATATATTTAAGTGTAGGTTTCGCGAATGCATGCGTGCTTCTTCATATGTCAGTTGCGGCGACTAGCAGAAGAACAGTTGTGATCGTGGTCCACCGCTTAATCGACCCATTCTACGCAACTAAGGTCAGATCGTTTTAACTTAACAACATTGTCTTTAATCATGCGATATACTATATCTCGCATTTGCTGCCATAAAATTCTTAATTGACAAATTAATGCGGTGTTTTTATTTTGTTTATTTAGTCTTTTATTCCAAGCCAATTGCTTTTGTTATTTACAACAAACCGATTTTTAATATTACTCCAAATCAAGTCTAATTAAAATCATTAATGTTTGTGTTATTTCCTAACAAATTTGTTTAATTACCTTAAATTAAATCGATTTATTTGTAATCAGTGATTGATTATTTAATGCGCCCATAATTTTTAATCAATTCGTATTTCAATCATTTATTAGGTTATGGTTATCAAATTATTTCGCTGTAAACTTATTTTTTTCGTATTGATTTTTTTAATTTTTATTAATTTTTCCACACAAAGTTCATGCGCCACAGCGATCATGTTCTCCAATTTTGTTATTATTTCATCGTTTATTATTATTCAATTGTTTCATTATGTTAATGAATTTAATTAATGCGTTTGTAGTGCAGCTATACATGCACTGATCTAACCTTAAACAAATCGATTATGTTAATGATTTTATTTTTTCTTAATCTAAGGCATTAATGTAGATAATTCCAAGTGCAAAAGATTTTGTCAAAAGTGCAAAGATTAATTTCGAATAGAGTTAATGCGCCATCACTTTTCGTTTATTTAGTATTTTCTTTTCATGACAAATTAATGAAAAATTAAATATTAAATTAAATATTAAATTAAATAAAAATTTCTTTTATTACCAAATTAATGCGCCGGCGTTTTTGCTCATATACGATTTTCTTGCAATGCACATTGTGTGTTTAATTTAAAATATTCCTTTACTGTGAAATAGTTGTGCTATAGTTAGTATATTTAAATTTTGTTTTATTGCTAAATTAATGCACAATCGACATTTATCTATTTAAAATCTAGTTTAAAATTAATGCGCCATCCCATCTTTTTTAAAAATTTGTTTTTAAAAATTGTAAATGGAATGAGAAAAGCTGGTATAATCTGAAACAGCATAACTTCATATTGTAAGCTATTATTTTTTCAAGATCATGACAGTACAGTTGCGGCCGAAAAATTTTCAACAGTCTATTGCGGCTGCGTAATCTCGACTTTTCAATTCTCATAATAGGCGCCACTCTTATTCATCTGAAAAGTCATAATGTCATACAAACCAGATTCATTCGATGTGAATATCAGAAAAATGTGCTAACTTGATAAATTACAGTTGAGAATTTTTCGGTCGCAACTGTACACTTTCTACATACATACATAATCCATTCCCCTTTTACTGCATTTTGCAGTGTCGGGGTGTTCCACACAAACTAAACTCTTATGGGAGTGCAACGGAGGTAATGGAGCTATTGCAGCAAGTACATTACGCTCCCCCATACTTTATCACTCATACAACTTTCATACATTATCCTAAGGAGCGCAGACACGATTGTACTAAATTTTTAAAATTCAGTCACAACCGAGGTTTGAACCCCTGTCCCTCTGAACGAGAGGTAGGATCTCTACCACTAGACCACGGAGTGCCTTAACTGTACACTTTCTACTAGATCAAAATATTATATACTCTACGTTTCTAATTTTTTTAAATCATCAGGCTATTAAAATTATGGCGAAGAGAACATTCAGTAAGTGCACACAAAAGGAGGATCCTCAGAAGGTTAACAAATCTTCTACAGTAATTCTTTTAATGAAATATTTGAAAATTCTCGAAAAAAATGGAGTGATGGAGAAAAGGAAAAATGGGGGAAACATAAAAATCTAAATTTCTAAAAGTAACTATAAGTAGATAGGAAAGCTAACACTGAATTTCTATATATGAATTCTAGAATCTATGAAATTCTCAAAGGACCAAAAGAAAAGTTAAGCATCAAATTCGTTATCTTTGATAATATCTGGAGGTCAAATGCTCTGACAAATTTGTTTAGAACCTTATTCGACATTTTCTAGCAAGTAAAGATCTATCATTGTGTAAAGTTTGAGTAGATTCCTAGGAAATGCCGAAATGTCATGTTATTTGCCTATTCACAGTATCTGAAACTCTTGTTACTATAAACTTTCGGGTTCCCTATTTAGACTAAAGTTTGCCTTGCCAATAAAACTTTTTGTTTGGTTAATCAATGCTACATTTGGTATATAAAAGAGCATACATTATTAAATTAAAGATGAAGGACAAATAATATTATGTTTATCATTAAACTTGCTGTTATATAATGAACCTTATAATCAATGTCAACATTACTCTGGGGAATAACTCTAGAGTGCAATTAACCACACATTAATTAACTAAAACAGATCCATACATCTGCATCTAAAATTTTGTTTTAACTATCCTATTGTACCTCGACTATTACATTAAATAGGTCAGTGGTGTGGCACGAAGATATTTTTTTCCCCATTTGATGAGTAATTAAACTATTTATAGCATCAACGGTATCATACTTTAATGTGTAGTTAACTCGGAAAAACATGTTATCTTTCATAAAATGCGATAGTATTATATCCGTTGATGTTGTGTCAACTATGTATATTAAATCATACTATTTACTGCGAAATACATTTACATCTGTTCGGAAATGATTCTGAAATATCATTAATCCCCATAATGCGGATGTGTAGGAACATCACTCCAATGCGGTTATTTTAACAAAACAGAAAAACATTTTCCTGCATTTGCATTTGAAATATGTAACAGTAGCTGGTAATCCATTCACACCAGGTAAATGCATTTTAATATAGCATTATAGATGGCTTGGTTTGGTGATTACAGGACACACAGTGTTATTCGTTTGTATTTTCATTACCTTGACAGTATTCTGAATAAATTTGTAGAAAAAAGGCTTTCTAGGATAAATTTGCATATGGATAGTATTTTCAGAAAAATGTCAGATGTTAAAACGTAATATTTTGCAAAAAAAAGATAAATTCTTAGAACAGGAAACTCTTAATAAATGGTCCAACTGTTTACTACACATGTTTTAACTCTAAAAAATGACTATTTGACATTTGCATAAATTATTATTAAATAGCATTCCGTCTTTTAAAATTAATTAACAGTCGCCACCGCACTGGAGAAAAGCTACTATGATAAATATCGAATTTATATTTATTTCTATATCTTCTACAGGCAACAAGTACCGTCTGGAACGTGCTTACTTGTTCAATAATAATTCAAAAATTTTGCTAAATATTTGCTAAAGAATGTTGGCACATTCAAAATTTATACATTGCAAACATCTTTTCTGAATTTTTTAAGCAAATACAGAAAAAATAACTTTTAATTCTTTGAATTTGCAGAACCTCAGATGACCCCCTTTTGAGTACGTTCCCCTCGCGTACTTTTAATTAAAAAAATACACTTATAAAAGCTACTAAGGTTTCAAAGCTAATTTAAAATTGATACAATGAGATTCCTTAAATGAAATCCATTTTATTATTACCTATATGGCTTAGTTCTTCCATTTGGTATAGCAGCTTAATAGAGCCCTAAACGCTTAATTTTCCTATTTCACCGAATTATAATTGCAGCATTTTAATATCGTTCTTCTTATTATGAGAAAAATGAACAAAAGAAGTTCAATTCAACAATTCTGAACTCCTTTCATTACTGAATGGAAACTGAAAGTGTGCGAAAACAGTCGATATTTTCCCCTCTTGTAATATTTCTTATATTGCAGTTAACTTAAAAATCAACAATCGTGACAAGCAAATCTATCCATGATATATGTAAGAAGAATCTAGCCTTATTGTTCTGCTTTATGGACATTGGTCAAATAAAAATAAATTTCTTTCCGAGTTCTTCAGTTTCTACTATCGGACCCTTCAAATGTTCAATACGATTACCGCCCCTTCAACAGCATAAAAAAAACTCATTTGAATCATACTTGGAAATACGTTCAGCAGGTAACAATAAGGCAACAACAATTTTCTTATATGTATAAACGAAATGAAAGAAACGTATCCGTATCCTGAAAGGAAAATATACTTATACCTGAACATATTTCATTGAATGTACCAAGTACACAATTAGTCATACTATTCAATTATGACAAAACAATTGCAGTTATGGCCACTTTCCCTTCGTTCATGTAGACACTCTAAGTAAGTATACTCAAGCAAAAAGGATCACATCTAATTCGGTCCATAACTTGTTATTACCTCAACCACTTGATTACGAAGTCTTTTAAAGTTTATTCGTTATAGATATTTATTTATCTGGCAAACTGAACTATCTGACTATTCTTAGTCTATCTACGTTGTTTAATTTGCCAAAATAGTAGAGCCTAATTTTGATTCCATGACTTAATATATAAAAAAGAACAATCAAGGACCAGAGGGATTCTGGTAGGCGTGATATTATGTTAGTGGGTGTTGTAGATTTGTTTATCAGTATGTTAGCCCTTTTCTAAAATCCACATGCACTATATGTATCATAAAATCTGGAGAAATGCAATCCAATCATTTGCCATCGATTAGGGTACTGTCAAACTGAACAAGGAGCACATTTTGAACATTTACTGAAATAAAAATCAATTGTGTACTTGGTTTTTATTAATTTTTAAAATGTAAATATTTTCTTAAAATAAAATTCCCTTTCACAAGATTTATTTTTTAAAGGACTTTCAAACGAGGTATACAGTTGGGATATCCCATTTAAAAATTTTAGTAACTTGCCCCCTATGGCCCACACTGTAAGTGGGAGCCTTAAAGGTTCCTCATTTCCAATGATTTGATATATGGTTTTCAGAACTTAAATAACGACTAAAACCAGAGATAAGCGACCGTTTCCAGACTTTTTTACACTCTATATATGGTTGGACTAAGTCAGGACCAAAGAGGTCTAATGGGCGTGGCATATTCTTTTGTTGATATGTTTGTTTCTTTATAGAATCCACATGTGCAATGGCTGGGTCTGGTGGGTATCGTTGCATGCTAGTGGGCGTGGTAGATTTGTTTCTGAGTATGTTAGTTCCTTTATAGAACCTTCATATATATGGTTGGACTAAGTAAGAAGCAATGAGGTGCAATGAGTGTTACGTTTTGAGCTATTTTCGGATTATGAACTGGAAGTAGAAGTTCTGGAGTCTTCTGATGAAAAACTGATAAGTTTTAGGGATAGAATTCTAGAAAGATAGTTGGCAGCATCTGCTGAACCTGCACAAACTTGAATATTGCAGTGTAATAACTCTTAAACTATTAATTTTACCATCAAATTGCTTAAAGATATAGTAGGACCAGCCGTTCTCGAGATATTTGCAAAAACGCGTTCATCAAGACGGCTAAAGCAAATTCCAATAATAATATATGTACAGGTAGACTCAGTTCTGCCGAATTTTGGAGCGTAGGACTGCGACTTGCATATCGAAGAATTGAAAACAGCGAGTAGAGTATGGTTTCAAAGCGTTTGTTTAATATGTTATAGCCAATGGTGCGTGACAAAATGCATGAGTATCGTTTTAAAGATATCGTTAGGAGCTTTAAACCGCTACCGAGCGCAGTCGTTTCGCACTCATGGGTGCCCAGATAAAGCGCGATATTGTTAACAATGCTCACATGTTTAGAAGAAATTTTTAAAATATTCAGTTCAAACCACTGCGAAATGTTCTTCGTATATTTGAATAGATCTTGTATAGAGTTTTAAAACTAGACCATGCTCAGTCGTGTTGTGCAGACGGTTGCCAACATAGCCTGAGTCAAACTCGACAGCAGACTAATAAATATATCACTTCCCCCGCGGAAGAGGAGCAAAGGGAGTGTTGTTCGCATGATGTATTGAGCAGTACAGAGCTCGTATTTTTATTTTTACCGATATAACGATTTCAATTGGGACCCATTCTTGTTACGGGTGGTAGGCTGTACGTTGCCATACTATCTGCGAAGTCAGACGTAGTCCTAAGTCAACGTTGTGTTCATGAGACCAGTTATGAATTAAGAAGTCTACAGCTGTAACATTTAACATCTAAGTACAAGTAACGTTTCGTTTAGGCAGAGGTTCATCTGAATAAACTGTAAGAAGTGATGAAAAGATTGATGTGGTACAGCGGTACCAAATGAAATCGGAACTACCTGTCTCAATGCCTTCGAGGGGTGTGTTACGGTCAGGACCGTCGTAAGGTTTTGCGGGGTCGGGTTCAAAAATGCACTTGACCTAAAACAACTGTTAAATAAATTATTTATTAAAAGCACATTATTACATATTACAATAAGATCATAAAGAGCGAGTGATTCATTTCCGCGAATGCGTCGAAGATAACTTCGCGCATCGGGCTTTGCACAAAACTTTTGCAACAAACTTTAACAATAAAAAAACGTTATTAACCAAAATATGTAATACTGTTTCAAATTCAAAGTAAACATAAAACCAAGTAGGCAATAGTATTGGCTTGTTGTCAATAGATATATAGCGCTCATACATTTGTCAGTGAAATTATTATAGATTACTAATCTTTCTCTTATGATTTCTAATACCCAAATGGGTAAAATGGTATTTCCTAAATTAAATTTTAGGTATAATTATTAAAGAATTTTCCCACAAAACATTTGAACAAACTGTTTCCCAAAAATCTTTTTTGAAGTGAACGCCCAAACGTAGGTCCTATATTTGGAGATCAAAAGTAAAAAAATGCTTAATCGCCATGGAAATGAATAATAATTATATTAAGTTTCTGATATTGCCAAATGGTGTAATTTACAATTACACAGTGTAGTTAGGTTACATTAGGTTTAGGTTAGGTTGAGAAAAATCCGAATTTGCCTTTGCATAGCGTTTTGGTTAGGAGTGGCGTTTTTGCGTTTTGAAGTTTTTAATCACGTCATCAAGATTTACGTAGGTTGAATGGTAGGAGTTTGCTTTGCCACTCGTTCAGTGACACGAAAATGTCGGTGTGACTACAGCAGCAGGGAAAGCGCGCGTATTTCTAAGTTGTAACGTGGCGCCTTATAAAGAGCGGGGGGCCGTCTAAAGCGCGGGGCCGGGTTCCACTGAACGCGCTGAACCCGCCTCGCGCCGGCCCTGGTTACGGTCGGAAATGGTGTATAAATGATTAATTAGGCAGGACGGCATTGAACAGGGAGTAAAGGAGAAAAGCAGTGGAAACGGCCTCAATATGACAGTAATAGCGGCAGCTGGGCGGCGATACTAAACGATCCCTTTTATCAGTGTTTGGTCATTGCTGCCAGTCAAATATATCTCTTTCTGCTTTTCGATTTGTTTTTAAAAATAGAGAATTATAGATATATGCTGTATTTTTGTTACAATATCTTTGAATTAAAAAAAATTATTTTCATATTGGAACGAATGGGAAAACCCCCTATACGCCGCAAAGAACATGCTAGAAGATTTTCTGCCCATCTACGGGCCGCTTATATAACGCATCAGCCGGCTAGACGAGGTACAATACACGAGTATGGTTAGAGCGTTTTCTAGAACGTTTATATGGGAGATATAAATCGTCGTCACGGATAGAAGAGGATCAATTAGTGTTCAACCGGAGAATTGAATAAATGTGCTTTGTGTAATTAGTAGTCAAATATTAGTGAATAAATAAATGTTGCAATAATAAATAAATAGTCCTTAAATAAGTTTCTAAATATCTAGCATTTAAGTTCGTTAACATAATAGTTGTAAATAATTAGTTAAGATTAAATTAGTGTATGTAAATAATATTTTTCTTGATAATAGACGATTAAACAGCATTTGTTATTATTTTAAAAAGAACGTTACAATATAGTATTTGTTTTTAATTTAAAAAATGAGTTATAATTCTCTTAAAATTCTATGCAAACACTTCGTAAATTGGAATTATGCTGGTGTAACCACACTGAATAACATTAAGTTTATAATTAATACACTTTTATTTAATATTGTACTTGATATTTTTGATTTTCAGTAAAATAATAAGTCAAGCACTTTTGAAAAGTACTGGTTATTAGTAGTACTCCAAGTATTTTTGCAGAGCACTGGTGGCAACTCTGAGATTAACTACCAAAAATATCATTTTTAGCTTTTCAAATTTGACAAATTGATTATCAAATAAATAATCCATCATTAGTTTAGTTTTAATGTATTCTTATCTCTGCATTTAGTAAATCAAGCTCAAATATAACAGAAGGTCTTGATCAAAACAAACTAAGAAATACCACATTCTAATTGTACTGTATTTGAGTATCATTGGAATGCTCAAACCTAGTGTTATTGATTTGTGGCATAAGATTGAAAAGGTTCATGCGTGTCCCACCAAGAAATAAGTTCTTTTTCTAATCACTCTGCTGTTTCTACGAAGAATTGCTCAAAAATGATTATTTTCCAGGCCAAGTTTACTGTAGCACCTGGACCACTTATTTTAAACCATTACTAATTAGAATACATGCAAGTTTTGACAAATGTTTAAATTGCATTATGCAAATAAGCTTTTACAAAGTTAGTTAAAAAAGTTGGTAAAGGTTATGAATAAGAGTAATGATTTCTGCCGAAAACCAATTTGTAAATGAAATCATCAAAACCAATCTATGCAAAACCTTGATCATATTTCACCAATAACAAAGAATTCTGAAGATTGCATAAGTAACACTACTTATCAATATACAAGTACGTATTTTTACATGTAATTATCTTGCAAACAAACCGATTTTGATAGTGCGACACATTCCAGTTTAGTTTATCAGTACAATTATGTTTACTATGTTCAATTATTATCAGTCTATCAACATTACGTAGGTAATTAATTGATTTGATATTTGTGGAAATACATGTTTTATGGTTTGATAATGAATATATTTTTTAGAAACGTTAAAGTGGAAAACTAACATTTTGATCTGTTTAAATAAAGGCATAAGTTGAGAAAGTTCAGCCAAATCATTAGTAATAAAAAAATACATATTAGAGGTTGACTCTGTTTTCCTTCTCGCTCTCGCTATAACCACCAAGGTCTGTATAATTGAATAAAATATGTAAACTCAAGAATGAATGATAATTTAATTATAATAACTGTTAATAATAGTCGGATATCTTTAAAAATGTATTTATGCAACACCCACTATTTAAACAACACACAACAAATAGCAATGACAACAAAAATTGTTCCTACTGTCACGTAACAGCTATTATACAGTAATAATAATTATACTGCCTAGATAAACAATGGGCAAATTTAAAATATAATAATATAAAATCTAGGTGTTGCAGCAAGCGAGTGCATCATAATAAAAATAATAAAACTAATTTGGAGGAAAAGCGTAAAAATGAGGATATTACAAAACGCGGCAAGAAGTGTGAAATCACGAAACTTACAACAATTTCTTCATGTAGCGTTTCCTTGTAATTAACGTGTAGGATTCTCGATGTCCAGCACTAATGAAGTACTTCATCGTAGCTTGTGCTTCTTTTTTTGTCCTTTTGTTTAATTAAATTAAAAATTTATTTATTATCTAACATCACTCCACTTTTTATTTAATAAGTCTTTTAAAGCACTTATAAAACTTTTAATGTAATTGCTTAATCCTGAAAAGTGCTGCCAGATATTATTAATGAAGTAACAAAGAGATAAAATCGATTACTAGAATGTTATTAGAGTAAAATTTATCATTTTTATGTGTGGCCGCACTATTAATTAATTTTAATTTAATTGAAGTCATTTGTAAAACTTTTATTAGTTTTTTTTATTGACCACTTTGGTAAATGTTATTAAAACAGCAGCAGCAGTAGTAAGTAGTAGTAGTTACAAGATGTTTTTACCATAAATGTTCACGTTTTCTTTTTCATTTCTTTAAATGACAATTAATTTGTGTAATAATTGTAACCTCATTCTTATTTAATAACAAAAAAGAAAATGAAAATTGGGTAATTCTGCTAATTTATTATATCTTACATTCATTCATCTATTTTTATAAATAAGTTTTATATTGCACTAATAAATTTAAAAATATTATTGCACTTTAATTACGTGAACTACTTTAAATAATCCTAATCCTTGTAAGGCACAACAATGCGCAAAACCACATTGCACACTTATAAATAAAATTTAAACCGTCCAACAAACAATTTCTTCATCTATTGTTAACAACTAGAAAATTCGGTTGGAGTAGAGACGCTTTAAAGTTCATCACAAAGCACAAAAAATCGCTGAAAGATGCAATTGGCAAAGCACGTGCTTGCCCTTTCATCAACGTTCGGCAAAATGCACGTGCAAAGAACTAGAGTAGAACACGTCCACGAACAAAACATTCTATCAGCTACGAGCGTACGCAAACACACCGTATATTCCGATACGATACAGCTATACTGAAAGCTTCACCGTATCGTATCATGGAATATGCACGAGGACGAGGGTCCTCCACCTCAATTGCAATACCCCACCACAAATTTCATCTTTCTCTAACACCTATCACGAATATTAGATCATCTTTACTATTATTATACTCCGCAAATCGTTAGCTTTTATTAAATAATAATAAGTGAATCCAGATTTATTAGAATTCATTATTATTGATATTACTATGGTATATTACTATCAACTGTTTTAAGATTATAATTATTATTAGATTAACTGAAAATTCCATAAAGAAAGCTAGAGTTGTTCTACATTTTAAATCAATGAAAATTATATTTTTACCAGGTGAAATCTAATAATTGTAAATTTAAAATTTACAAAATTCTAATTGTAATTAACCACTTACTGCAGATGTACTACTAAACCAAACAGTAATTTTCAACAAATAAATTATTTATTACAATTAACTGAAAAGCGAATTTTAATTCATTTAAAAGCAACCATTACCATTCCCAATAATTTAAATAATTAAAAATTTATAATGAAAATGTAGATATCAAAAGTTGAATTTAACAGGGTTAACTTAACTTTGAAATCAATCAATATAAAAGTAAATTAAAATTTGTTTATAAAATAATTTCTTTTTTTATCTATGTCCATTGCAAATTTATTAAGAATTTACGTCCATAAAACTAGCAGCAGGATTACGCAGAAACGGTTCTAATTAGATTTGTAATTAACGGCTATTAAATAGCCAAACATTAATTTTTAGGCTCTGTTTTTTTACATTACGGGATTTGACAGCTTTAAAAAAGTTCGCAGCACCCACTAAAGAAAACAGCCTGATTATTATTGAATAATTAAAGGCTATTTAGATGCCTTTAGATAAAATATTTTTTAGGTTTTGTTATTTTTTTTATTTAACGGGTTCTGCTAACTTCAACTAAAAGACGAAGTTTAAGAACGAAATTTTGATAAATAACAATCAAAGGCTACTTAAAGACTCTTATTAATAAACAAATACATAATTTCCTACTGATATTTCTCATTGTAAAGGTTAGAAAAAATCCAAACCTGAAAATATTGTATTGTATTCTGAAAAATTAAATAAAGTATGCACCATCTTGTTTACGAAACTTATTACATTAAATAATTAAATATAGTTAAATGTTATTAATAAACTTTACACTCACTTATTTCAAAATTATTTTATTAATAAGACTTAAAATTATTAACCTATATTAATTATTAATATCTATATGAAAGGGAAAAACTACCTCTATTTGAATTTCAAATGAGGGTTCTTTCTTCACAAACCCACATGCAGGAAATTTTGAATATTACCGCTTAATAACAAATGTAAGAAATATCCATAACAAACCTTCCGCACTTATAAATTTTGAAAACACAGTTATCGCCTTCCAATTTATGAACAGCTACCGTAGAACACCTTTTCTTTACGAATATCTTAAAATTCATTCAAGGGTGTATTGGCTATTTTCAGGTTTGGTTTCGGTTGAATTTTTCAAAAAGCGATGTCCATAGGAATTTATTTATGTAATAATAATCAAAAATGTAAAATAGAGGAGCCTTTGATTAGTCTCTAATTATTATTATAATCTGTAATAAGGACTTCGTTTCAAGGCTGTTAAGTTTTGTTTTCTTTAATCAGTACTGCTAAGTTTCTTTAAATCTCATTCATCATACAGTTTAAAAATGATTTTTTCAATATTTAAATAGCCTTTAATTGCTCTGTAATTCCGTTTCAAGGCTGTTTTATTAACTTTTCTTAAAAGTTAGCAGACCATTTAAGATATTTAAAAAAAATAATGGAGCCTAAAAATTAACGTTTAAGCATTTAAAAAGCCTTTAACGAAACTTTAATTATTCCACAGTAATCATCTAATTTCAAGGCTGTTGAACTCCGCTATCTTTAATAAGTGCTGTTAGCTTTTATTAAAGCTAGTACGTAATTTGAAAAAATATAATGGAACCCAAAAAATGAATTTTTGGGACATTTAAATAACCCCAAGAACATTTAATTTTTCTGTAATAAACATTTCGTTTCAAGACTGTTCAGCTCCGTTTTTTTAGTGGGTGCTGCTAACTTTTCTTATAGCTTGCAGAACATTACTAAATTTAACGTTTAAGCATTAAAACAGCCTTTAATTAGTCTGTAATAAATATCTCGTTTAAAGGCTGTTAAACTAATTTGAAAAAATATAATAGAGCCTAAACATTAATTTTTGGGAATTTAAATAGCCCGTAAAGAGCTTTAATTATTCTGTAATAAACGTTTATTGAGCGCTGCTATCATTTCATAAAGCTAGCACGTAATTTGAAAAACCATAATAGAACCTAAAAATTAATTCTTGAGCATTTAAATAGCCCGTAAAGAGCCTTGAATTATTCTGTAATAAACATTTCGTTTCAAGACTGTTAAGCTCCGTTTTTCTAGGGAATGCTGCTAACTTTTCTTAAAGCTAGCAGAACATTACATTTCAAAAAATATAATAGAGCCTAAAAACAATTTTTGGAGATTTAACTAGTCCGTATTAAAGAGCTTTAACTATTCTGTAATAAACCTTTCGTTCCAAAGCTCCGCTTTTTTACTGGATGCTGCTAAGTTCTATCAAAGCTAACAGAACATGTAATTTAAAAAATAATAATAGAGCCAAAAATTGATTTTTGGGTATTTAAATAGCCCGTAAAGAGCCATTAATGATTCTGTAATAAACATTTCGTGTCAAGGCTGTTCTTCTAGTGGTTGCTGCCAACTTCTTTTAAAGTTAGCAGAACATTACAAAAAAACGTTACAAAAAAAATAATAAA
Source organism: Agrypnus murinus (assembly GCA_929113105.1). Taxonomy (NCBI): domain Eukaryota; kingdom Metazoa; phylum Arthropoda; class Insecta; order Coleoptera; family Elateridae; genus Agrypnus; species Agrypnus murinus. The sequence continues at coordinate 17,507,627 of OV816025.1, forward strand.
GCCTAAAAATTAATGGTAAACCATTTAAACACTCTTTAACGAGCCTTTAATTATTCCATAGTAAACATCCAATTCCAAGGCTGTTAAACTCCGTTTTCTTTGATAATGTTGCTAACTTATCTTAAAGCTAGCACGTAATTTGAAAAAATTAATAGAGCCTAAAAATTACTTTTTGTACATTTAAATAGCCCGTAAGGAGACTTTAATTATGAACGTAATTACAACTGTCTCAATTGTAACGCCGCTGATACCTTTATTGACGTCAAGACTTTTAGGCTCAATGAAAACTAAAAATCGAATTGTCTTACTTTACCAAGTGACAACCAGTAGTACATTACCTTAGGGCAAGGGATTTAGTGATAGATCTGGCACTAGTTACGGATCTATCTATAATTCAGTTACAGTTTAATTAACGTTATTTCCCACAGATGGCATATGCTGACAGTCTCGTCTGGTTTTACTATAAACCTATATCAATTGTTATCTGTATCTGAGTTCATCAAGAAGTGTTCTTTGTTCGAAAAATTATATTCTAGAAAATCTAAAATTCGAATAAACCGAATTCGAAATTATTATTTATTTCGTTATGCATTTATTCAAAGTTCGAAACATCACAATTTATGATAAAAATTTAATTGCATACTAATGTGGCTATAATTAGATGCACTCGCCGATTGTTCATTTCTGGGTTTAACTTTATAGCGTTCCCTAGTCGCGTGCTTGGAACACGTGGAATGAAACATTTGAATTTATTTACGATAATTAAATATAAAACTCTCTGGTAACCATACTACTTTAATATTAAAAAAACTCACGCGCTGGATCTTGCACGTTTGAGCTGTTAGCGTTATATCCGTTTAGGAAAGAAGTACCGAAAATCTCATTTTGTAAGGTTAATGCTTGTTTAAAATTTATTTACAGGTATGTCTTTTGAACTCGAATAGTTTTTATTGGGCCAGTGGACCTTTAGGTTAGGTAATGTAAGATTATGTTAGGTTAGATTATGCAACTAAATATGTTAATGTAGAAACAACTTTTAAATTCTAATCTGTATTCATCTAAACCTTCAGATAAAAGTCGGCATTGTCATAAACACGATTCCGTTATATCCTATAATCCTAAACAGAAGAATCTACATTGAGAATCGAACATCTATATCGTATTGTGCTCTGTGTGAATGTTTGTGCATTCCTCCGTCTCATAGCCTATTACCTAGATACCTAAAATAGGCCTTAATTGATGCTATGCTAGTTGATCTATATGTGTTGATTTTATTGAACTTCCGGGCATTGACTTCCCGTCCGAAGACGTGAATTGAGATACACTCAATTTGCGCGCATTGCTTATGTAATGCTACCAGTACACACTGGTGGGAGCGAGGTTACTATCCATCATCTACTAGCTCTCCAGGCTGGTACTGGAGCTATAAACGTGCTCACCCGTCAGTGCCGTTTCCAAGGAGATGGCCCATTGTCCAGCTTTGGACTATTCCCCAACATTGTTGGGGCCCACTGCCCGATCGAATTCAACCTAAATTATGGCAGGATTTGGTTTTTTAATGACTTTGCCTCTCCGATCTTCCATATTACAAGCTTGGTATTTATATCGAATTATCATGTATGAGCCGAAAATGCTAGAACTGAACCAAAAACACATTTGGATAAAGTCACTACATGTAGTTTGTCAAGTAGCGCTGGCCGATCATAGTACCGCAAACGACGCCATATTGGGTCGAAGAAAGCGTGTAATTTCATAATAGACAAATTAAAACCACATTTTACGAATTTAGTTTGGTGCTTTCAGAATAAGAATGATCTAGAAAAACCATTCAAATTAAACATGGACTTAATTAAATTCAGTACAGATAACAATAATAACCATAATCATAATATAATGATACTAATAAGAATAATAGTCATTTTGCGGTACTTTGTTCGGCCAGCGCGGCCTGGCTGACCGGATATAGTGGCTATATGGGCCGATTGCATAAAGCATAGTTAACTATGTTGTTAAATCGATCACGCTGTTAAGCAACCTGATTGAATAAAACTTAATAACGGTTTTAAAAGAACTAATCACACTACAACACTCGCTTTGAATTAACGAATCACATGTGTTAACAACCCGTCTAAATAATCATGTAGTTAACAATGCTTTATGCAACCGGCCCATTATTTGGACACTTCTCGATGCCCTCTATAGTTTGAAATCGAAATCTAAAGTCCGGTCTAACTGTCACCCATCTCCCCCTCCACGTTTTCTAATCTACAAAGTCTTTCAATAAACTTTCTTAGGAGATCTGCTATAATATACGGTATATATGAGACCCACCGTATATTGTAGCCTATGTCCCAAGAAATCTTACGGTACACATCACTTAATTTAGTGTTACTGAATAGACGTACCAGAAGTAGTCAAAGCAGAAACTGACACCATTTCAAGAACAGCTGCTTTGCGTAGTCGTGGGTTATCTTGTAGTTCTTTCGGTTACTCTACATTTTGACTTTATTGTAGAACATGCACTAGGCTTAGGCATAAATATGTCTTTTTTTCCCTTACATGTTAAATAATTTGTTGAAGTAAAATTTCTTCTGTCCGAAGGACATGCTTAAGCCTAGCCTATAGAACGTATAATCCATGATCTGTCTATAAAATAAGTGTTCTAGATCACGGAAAGATAAGAATAAGCTGAAAACAGAAATATTTCAAAAAACTTTGCATTACCATCAGGTCTCACCTCGGGCTTTTACAATCCTGAAAAGTAGCTGCTGTTACATCAATTGGGCTATTATAGGATTGTAATGTAAGCTCCTAAAGAACATTTTTCCCATCCAAAAAACATTTTACATTTATTATAATGTAGCGCAGGACTTTAATTAGACAGTTCTTTATAAACACTGCTTTAAAGATTATTGAACTTTGACCAATGATAAATCGATTGATAAATTACCGACAGCTAATAGATAACCACGGAATCATTTAGTCTAAATAGATTGAAAGGATACTTGAAATAATGAGGTTTTTTCTTAACATTTCTACAAGACGTAAAAGTAACTTCCTTAGCAGAGCTCTTTTGTACTAAATGGTAAAAAGCAATCAATCAATAATTGTTATTAAGGAGAGAAAGTTGATGTAGGCTGATGATGAGCAATAGTTAATAAAGTATAAGTAATTAGCAACCTTTTTCATTAGCAGATCTAATCATTTGAATGGTTATTATTGGTTGCTGCCTTTTTTAGTTTTTTCGTAATTTTAATGTAATTATAGGATTTCTGTTTTATTATTATTATTATTTATTCCAGTCATTAAAAATAAAAATTGTTTTGTTTGTTTATTCTTTCATTAACTTATTAACCTTTCTGTTTACATAATGAGTATAGTATTTGTTAATAGTAATAAAACTAATCCATTGTGGTTCTAATGTAAATATTGTTGATCGAGGTTGATTCATTAATGAGAGTTTTCCAAAAATTCTTTTTGTTGAAATAATAATAAAACTCTTGTACTTTGAAATCTCTAATATCTAAAATGGTTAGTAATAACTTTACTGGCGACATATGTGTATTATACTATGTGTGTAATAATAGCTCGACTATCCTCCATAGCTGATGATAAAAAAAGTAAATAATGTAAAAATGTTTGAAACAAAACGAGCACTCGTACATATATTTTTCGAACAGAGAAGCAAGTAAAAAAAAATAAAAATGTATGATGAGCTGTATCGAAAAATCGAAAATATAAAACTCTTTGGTAAATAGTTTGTATTGGTTTACGTGCCATATTATTAATTGAAGCTCAGGGCTGGATTTTGACGTCAAGTAATAAATAATTGTAAGAATGAGAACACAATCGTTAAAATCAGAACTTGCCAAATAGAACATCTTTAGTTGACTCATTTTGCGACTAGCATTCCAAGCTTCATCCAACAATTGCTCTGAGCTGGGACCTTAAGTAGAATTTAAAATTGACATTTGATAGTCGCCAAACAACTCAAGAAACAATTCCGAGATCTAAAGGGATTTTGGAAAATCCCTATGTATTTCTAATGTACGAGGTCTGGCTATTAAATAACGAGACTGCTTATGAAAAAGAGGTTTATTTTAAAAATTATTCTACAATCGAATGCTCCCCTTCAATGTACTCCTCTCCCCTCGCCACACACCGTTCCATTCGTTTTTTCCATTGGTCAAAGCAATTCTGGAAGTCTTCTTTTGTAAGAGCATTTAGGAGCTCCGCCGATCTTCGCTTCATCACTTCCATCGACTCGAACCGGGTTCCTTTTAAGGCAGATTTGATTTTCGGAAACAGGGAAAAACCACAGGGTGCTAAATCAGGCGAGTACGGCGCGTGTTCGAGCACTGGAGTGCCTCTAGCGGTTAAATAACGCTTCACAGACAGCGCGTTATGGGCAGGTGCGTTGTCCTGGTGCAAGATCCACGACTTGTTTTTCCACAACTCCGGCCGATTCTTACGAACTCGCTCTCGCAGTGTTGCCAAAACTTTTAAATAGTAAGTTTGGTTTACAGTTTGACCCTGTGGCACCCATTCAGTCATCACGATGCCGTTGATGTCGAAAAAAACGATTAGCATGGCTTTAAATTTTGATTTCGACATCCTTGCTTTTTTCATTCTTGGCGATGCAGGAGTTTTCCGGTGCATGGATTGCCGCTTAGTTTCAACATCGTATTAGAATATCCATGTTTCATCGCAAGTGATGATGTTTTCCATCAATTCAGGCTCTTCATCTAAGCTCTCAAGAAAATCTGAGCAGATCTGTTGACGGACTTGCTTTTGTTCAGGGGTCAAATTTTTTGGGACCAACTTCGCACAAACTTTCTTCATGTTCAGCTCGTCATGTAAAATTTTTCTGACAGTTTCTTTATCGGCGTTTACAGTCTCAGCAATCATCCGAATGCTCATACGATGATCTCCGCGCACAATTTCATTGATTTTGGTCACTGTTTGCGGAGTTGAAACAAAGACAGGTCGACCTGGACGTTTGTCATCTTCGGTGCTCTCTCGGCCTTCAGAAAACCGTTTATACCATTCGAAAACACGCGCACGAGATAGAGAATTCTCACCATAGGCCTCTTTCAACAACATATAGCACTCAGTCGGAATGTCGGGAGACACCCTAGGACAGCTGTTTCGATCTTTTTAGATCTCATCAGCTAGATATAATAGCTAGAGCTAGAGATAATAGCTAGAGCTAGAGAAAACAGCTGTCCTAGGGTGTCTCCTGTGAATTATACACATCTCATTTATATTTGTGGGTTTAATATTGTCACACTTTGACTTATTTTGTAAAATAATTTCCCCACTTTGAATTTTTAATAATGCAAATATTTTGTATTATATTTTTTGATTTTTAAACTCGAATGGAGGACAAACCATTCATATTTATTGTTGTTTGGTAGAGAACCCCACTTAATGTGGTATATGACTCTACAGATGTCGCAACATTCATTTCTCGGTTAATTAATGTTATTTCTGGCTATGTATATAAGCCTGGATGATGTGTGTATAATTCACAGGAGACTATCTCTAGCTGATGAGATGTAAAAAGATCGAAACAGCTGTCCTAGAGTGTCTCCTGTGAATTATACACATCTCATTTATATTTGTGGGTTTAATATTGTCACACTTTGACATATACTATATTGTTTTAGTTCATTTAATAGCTTTACAACATAATTTTAGAGAAAATCCCAAAAGCTAGGCAACAGTGTCTGATAACCTACATATAGGGATCTGGCGACACTGCAAACCAAACTTTAACCTAAATTTTAATAAAACAAAATTAAAAACGACTTTACTGTGTGCTCTACTAACACTAAGTCTTTACTAATTCTTGCTCTAAATGCTGCGAAGTATGTTTAAACGGTGAAGTAAGGTTTTTGTTTTCTAGGCAGTATCAACACATATACACAAATAATATACAGTATTTCTGGCCACTGGTGTGCTAATAGCTGCTTCATGTTATTCACTAAGAATGTCACGTCATATATTTTTGGCGTTTCCAAGATCAAAGACTTTGAAGTATTTACCCAAATCTATTACAAATTCCCAAATACATTTCATTAATTTATCTCCAATTAAATCATACAGCTCTAACCCTCTTCTACAGTTCTCTACCTTGCAGCAATATCGTCTGTATACAAAGTGCATCGTGTTTATGGAATCCAGTAAATCGCTAAACCTAACCTGCTGTAAATTCTCGTTGCGTTCTCTGCTTCGGTAGAACCTAATTTAAACTAATTTAAGCTAATCTAAACATACCGATAACTTATTAGCAGGAAATTACCGCAGCGTAAGCCAGGCATCTTTGGGATTTCATTGAAATTGCAACAGGATGGTTTAAGTTTTAGCAACTTCTGAAATGTTTAAAGCCTTACACAAAGATGATAGAGGAAAGGAAGAATGATTAATCATAAAAATAAACACATCGAATTATTAAGTTGGAAACAATTAAACAGAAAGCGTATGAGAGCGAGAAAGAGAGATATTAATTGGTCTCTCCTATGCTGAAAGCTTATTGGAAAGCACCCCGCATGTATGGGCTTTACACAGACGCCGCAACTGCAAATACTGCAGAACCCCTAAGCAAGAGATTCGACGTAACAACTTTACACCACTTCTAGCATATTATGCAGTCTTGTTAAAGATTTCGACTTCACCTAACAAACTTACAGGAAAGTAGCTGTAGCTTACATTCGAGTGCTTTATTATTTTGTAAATTCAGCTCTATTGTACAGTTTTGTCTCAGAAAGATATAATCAATACCAAATATAGAAGAAACTACATACTGTTTCTATTTTTATATTAAAAATGTTGGGTGCTTGTACTATTAGATATTCATAATTAATATACAAGAATTTTCTTTCTATTCAAAATTCTGTTAAAAAACAATAGTTACTAGCTGAAAGCTCAGTCTCTGTCTGAACTGAATATTCGAATATACTGGACACAGACGTGCACTACAATGATCCTTAATGAAAAGACCTTTGTCTCTGTATGAATGAGCGAGACGCACTGCATAAAACTATTAGTTGATTCTGAAAGCTATCTGTAATTAAAGACAACACTATTCCTGCTGCATGTAATGAGATTCAGCTATATAGGATGCATTTCATATTGTTTTGTTAAGTCTCTCATGGAGTAGAATATGCTGTCCCTAGCAGGAAATAATGTGCTTGAAGTTGATTTTCTCTTAATTTGTGAGAACGAAGAAGAATTTTGCACAAAAAGAGCAAAATGTAGAAGCTTGTAACCAAAGTGTTTGTAAAAATTCAATCTGATGTAAATGGGCTGTTCTCAACCTGTGACAACCTTGCATTTTTATCATCTCTTCAGATTTAGGTATTCCAATAAAATTCGTACCTACATACTATGTATACTGCTCTGAACGTGTTATCCCGCTTATTAGTATTCTTAATAATCGCAGATTCATTCTCTCATTTCCTTAATGACTTTAAAGCTGCTTCGGTAGTGCATACTATTACACAAAATATACATTTTTAATTCTATAATAAAGAGAATTAGAAAAATGACGAGAAATCTTGTTCAATTTTCATATTCGCACAGACATCCCATTTTCTTGAAATGTAGCACTGGGCAAATGATGTTCAATGCGGAACTGTAACCTTCAGAGAGCAAAAAGTTTTGTGTACAAAATCAAAAAATGGTTTAACCAACTGGATCTTGGTATACTCGCAGATAATATTATTCTAATCAATTTTTAAATTAAACAAAAAAAACTTAAAGTCAAAACTGTGACCTGAAGTCAACAAAGGTCAGTAATGTTAAGCTTTAGTGTATGTTTAATACATTTGTTAATTGATGAATCCACAAATATTAAAGTAAATCATTACAAAGGATTGTGTGTATTTTTGAAAATTAGTACACATTGCGGATGGTATGAAATGTCATTGTAAGAGGCATAAAAAATTAAAATAATTCAAATTACCCCTTCAAGCCTTAGCAGGAATTGATGTTGATAATGCATCAAATAAAATTTAGATTTATTTAAATGTTAGTTAAGTATGTAAGGAGTCAAGAAGTTCCCCCGCAAACATCAAGATTTTAGAAAAAGTCAATTTATTTTCCGTTTTTGAAGCATTGATATACGGCAATATATCATTGCACTAGATACCTTACAGATGATCCTTTACAAACAACTCAAATTGAAGTGCCAAAGGTGTATGTTTGCCTTACAACTATGACACTGCCAAAGATAATAAAGATGACTATGTGTTAGATAAATAGTTACGTGTTTGGAAGAAAGATATTTGTTTCAAATGTTTCGTTGATTTCATGTTCAATTTACGTCTCAAAACGTAAAACATCAACTAAGAACTAACCTAACCTAATCCCCGACATGGCAATTATTAATTAAAATAGATTAAATAATGATCAAGGCGGCTTAATTACTAATTAAGTTAGATAGAAATCCCGATGTCGATAAAATTCGGAAATCGGATAGAATTTCCGAAGTCCGATAAAAATTCCAATATCGGATAAAATTAGGATTTTGAAATTCGGATAACGGATACAATTTAGATGTTGGATAAAATTCGGATAAAAACTGGATGTCGGATAAAATTCGGATATCTATTTACTTATTATAATTGCCTGTGCTATATTATTTATAATTTACTGTCACTTTTGTCTTCTCAATTCGAATTTTCTGGAGAAGACTAAGATTTTATCTTATTTATTGGATTAATATACTCCACTGGGTGTAGATTTTCAACAATTTTTATGTTTAAGTTTTACAAGAAGCGATGGAAGAGCAACTTTCCTGAATTCCCTCCTTGAGATTCTAGTATATACCTACTATGTACGAGGGTGATCCCAGAAGTACCCGACCTGACCAAGAGGTGGCGGTAGTTGTTTGAAAATATCACTGTATTGGAAAGTACGCAGTCTATAAAGCATATGTTTCAAGTTTGAAAGTGCCACGTTGTTCAGTATTTGTTTGGCAGCCATCAATAGTGAACGTTGTCAGTGAATTTGTGAAAATGGAGAAAATTGGTCATCGTTATGTGATACAATACTTTTATTTGAAAGGCCTCAGCCCAACCAATATAAAAGCTGAACTGTATTCTACTCTGGGTGAGTCTGCTCCTTCGTTTACAACAGTTAAATTTTGGGTAGCTGAGTTTAAACGAGGCCGTACGAGCTGCCAAGACGAGCATCGCAGTGGTCGACCAAATGAGGTGACGACTCCGGAAATGGTAAAGAAAATCCACAAAGCGGTACTTGATGATCGTCGACTGACAGTGCGCGAGCTAGCAGACATTACGGGCATTTCAAAAAGTGCGGTACATCGCATATTATCTGAAAATTTGGACAGCTGTGTGGAAGATGGGTGCCGCGTTTGCTCACACTCGAGCAAAAACAGTGTCGTGAAAATGTTTCAATTGAGTGTTTAGCGAAGTTTCACAGCAACAAAGCAGAATTTTTGCGCCGTTTCGTAACAATGGATGAAACATGGGTCCATCATTTCACACCCGAGACAAAAGAACAATCGAAACAATGGACTCAAAAGGGAGAACCGGCTCCAAAGAAGGCGAAGACCGTTTCATCTGTAGGCAAGGTTATGGCGTCGGTTTTTTGGGATGCGCGTGGAATAATTTTTATTGACTATCTCGAAAAAGGAAAAACTATCAACGGCCAGTATTATGCAAACTTATTGCAACGTTTGAGCGAAGAAATCAAGCAAAAACGGCCGCATTTGGCTAAAAAGAAAGTGTTGTTTCATCACGACAACGCGCCAGCTCACAAATCCGTTATTGCAATGGCCAAAATTAATCAATTAAAGTTTGAATTGCTACCTCATGCACCATATTCGCCAGATTTAGCCCCCTCGGATTATTTTCTGTTCCCAAACTTGAAAAAATGGCTCAGTGGTCAAAGATTTTGCAACGATGAAGAAGTGATGTCAGCAGTTAATGGCTATTTTGAGGAGCAAGACAGTTCTTATTATAAAAAGGGTATCGAACTTTTTGAACACCGCTGGGAAAAGTGTATAGAGCTGAAAGGAGATTACGTTGAAAAATAAATAAATCTTTTTCTAAAATTTTTGTGTTTTCTTTGTTGGGTCGGGTACTTCTGGGAGCACCCTCGTATATTACACAGTCAGTTACGGAGGTGCATCAAAAAATGTTAAACAACAAAATTTTGCTTGTGTCGGAATATCTCGTTCAAACTCGCCATGTAAACTTAAAATGTCATTAGAAACATTTTTCTCATAAAACTTTTCCATATTTTAACAAATAAGGCCAATGTTCGCCAATTGTTTTTAAAAATAACGAATTTGACAGACACCTAATGTCATCTGTCAACTTTGACATGGCGTATTTCAAGTATTTTTAAAAGCAGAGATGATTGCCCCGCAAAGTATTTGTCCAATCAGAATATTAAAAAAAATTCCCAGTTGTATCTAAATTTATGGCAGACACAGTATTATAGTCTCACTTCTAGTAGATACTAGACTATGCAGATTTTGGTAAGGACCGGCCACTATTCACATTGGTCGGTTTCAAACATGGGTCGTAACATTTACTTAAATGCAATAATTTCATTTAATAAATAAAACCATCAGTAATTTGGCAACACTGCTCAGACAGCTGCATCTCACGGTTTCACTTTGAGATTTTTTATACTCGTCTGTTGACAACTCTCACTGAGGAACACAGTTAGCATTTTATCATAAAAAACTGGTCCCAAAATGGTCTCGGTCATTGCATCTCTTGCAATACGCTGAAAATGTAATGACCATCATTAAAACTGTAATTAGAACATGTTACTCCAAATTGCTGGATAATATTAACTAGAACAAATAATAACTAAATAATATTTAATTTTGTTTTATAATAATGTTATTGATATATTTCGCTAATTTTATGTTCAATTTTTTTTAAGTTAGTTTGTTATACAAATATATAATTCTGATAAAATTTGGATATCGGCTAGAAATTCCCATATTTTTGATAAAATTCGGTTAAAAATCGAATATTGGATAAAATCCAGATATCGAGTATCGGGCAGGATTTGAATATCGAATCGAAATCCTGATGTCGGATAAAAAAGGGATGTCGATAGTATGATAATTCGGATGTCGAACAAAAGTTGGATATCGATATCGGATAAAATCAGAAGATCGGATAATAATCCCTACATCAACTAAAATCCGGATATCGGATAAAAACCAGATGTCGGTTAAGATCCAGATATCAGATACCCGGATAAAATTCAGATGTTTGATAAACGTGGGATATCGAATAAAATTCGGCTATCGAGTAAAGGTCTCGATATCGGTAAAAACCCGGATATCGAATAGAAATTGAGATGTATAATAATTCGGATATCGAATCTAGGATAGCAAATCCGGAAGTAGGATAAAAATCAGGATATCGTATGCAATCCGGATATCGGGTAAAATATCGAATATCGGATAGAATCCGGATGTCGTATAGAAATTCCGATGTCAGAATAAAATCGGATAAAAATCGAATGTCTGATAAAATTCAGATATATCGGATAAAAATTGGATGTCGGTAAAACTTATATTTGTTTATTTCGAATTCCTATACGTATTCGAATCGGAGACGACTCAGTCGTACATCAAATCGCATTCCAATAATTTTTTTTCCTTAAGTCGCATCTCTAGCATATATGATACTACCCAAGTTATGATATGTTAACACTGTTCAAGCAGCGGCATCTCGGGGTTTTTAGGAATTCTTTGAAGCTTCAATTCGAGATGTCTTGTATTTAATTATTGGCAACTCTGGCTAAGGACCACAGTTGGCCACTTTTAACATAAACATTCGTCTCAGTATAGCCTCAGTCATTCCATCACCAATAATTGTGACCTCTAAAGTTCCTAACACTTAATAGCCACCCCATTTCATCATTAAATCTGTCATTAGTACACGTTACTTCAGATTCTGAAGCAATAACTTTGTTTTGGATAAAATGCATACAAACACCAATGGTTAAATCAATGCTTGAAGACTTTCTACAAAAAACAGATTGCTCACAAAAAAATCATATTACTGTATAAATAAGAACTTTTTCGTGTTATAGATGTTGAGCAACTGAATTTTAAATGTATTTTTATATTCTGTCAATTATAGTATTTTGCTTCTACCAACATAACATCTGTAAAACCCAGATTAAAACTTCAATTTCTTCTCCAAGACGGATTGATGATATTATTAAAATAGAGAAAACGATACATAGAAATGTTAAATACTTATACATCACTACTACACTATCATTATCAGAATATTCTGATAATGATTTCCTTATCTTTTCAAAAGATAAAAGCGTATAAAAAAGAAAGGTATAAATTAATTACAATATAGTTATTAGGATGTAAAGAACAACTTTTCTTATGTTCAAAAACTATAAAAATCACTATGTACTTCCATCTGAACATGTTGGTGTGTATTAATTAAAAATAATTTCCAAGACAGGTAGAACCAGCTCTTGTCATTTAGTAATAATAATTTTCTATTTCTCTTTTAAAAAGTAATAATACAAACCTACACAAACGTAATGATCAAAACAGAATTTATTAACTTGTGATCATAAAACCATGAAGTATATCTCTAAGAATGTTACGTTCATTTATTAATTTAACTTGTTATAAAACGCGTAATAAATTAAAAGTTAAACATAAAATACTTTCGATTTCTTTTTAATATGAGGAAGAAATGATTATTTGTGGGTAGGTATTTATTATTTATAGCTGCATTGTAAACTGATACAATGGTATACATAGTATAATAACAAGGCTTCGGGCATGATCTACATAAAGAAACACGAGTTGATGAATTAATTAATAAAAAACTAGAAAATACGATTCTTATTTGTCATTAAGGTAATAAAGAAACAATTAAAAGAAAATGAAGTAGGTACTTATTGTCAGTAAAGCTTTGTCATAGTTATGATCCTGAAACAAAATTATGAAAGTTGTTTATTGACCTCTGTAGGTCAAACATTGCAATATAAGCGAAATATGTATGTAGGTCCCGTTTGAAGTTTGTTCGGGATTTTTTGAGGTCTGTATATAAATAATGAGTTATATTACTTTTTTTATACCAAATTTAACAAAATCTGCTGTAATTTCCTAGAAAATTTAGAGCGAAAAGATTTTCTTTCAGTAATGTTTTGGTAATGTACATAGAATATAAATTGATAAGAAAAATGTTCCAATTCGATAGAGAAGTCATAAATAATTTAATTTATTTACTATAAATCGCTTATTGTTTGTAAGAATATCATGGTTAATAAAAGATATTTACTTCTTCTTAACCTTTATTTCCTTATGCAGAAATTTGCCGAAGAATTTTAATGTTGTAGTAGCTTACAAAAATGAGTTTTTAACAAAATCGTAAAAAGACCGCTAGGGCCATCAAGTTGCTACTAGTAACAGCCGGAATCATGACGCTTGATTTATATTCACTATTAAGCATTTACAGTAAATAATAGATGGCCCTTAAATTGTGTTTACTTATACCATGAAATAAATATTATTAGCGTTATAATGTCTACAAAATCCATTTGTTTATTTATATTAATTTCATTTTGATAAACAATTCAAATAATTGCATTGATTAAAAATATTTTCAAGGTACAACTTATATACTGTAAGAAATCACAATAAATGTAAACATAGCGTCATCTACAATCCATCAACCCAGCTACAAGCCGCCGCTTATTAGCCTGGCTGACAGCCGGACTTACAGTTAGTTGTGCTCTTTAGAGTTTGCAGTTAAATTATAATATTTTTAATTTACAAAACGTTTACCGAGTTACTAGCCCGTTTAGATCAGCCGAGTCCCGGAATGATCACTCCGGCTGTCCTCCCCTCCTTTCATTAGGACTGCCTACGACCATGATACAAATACGTCTGTCATTCTTAGGAGGGGAAAATAAGAAAAGGTAATAGTGGCTTCACAGAGATCATCCCAGAAAGATTTTCTGAAAGGATCAAGCACACTTTATTAGCCACTCGAAATGGATTGACCCTAAATAACTTTAAACAGCTGAATACTTAAATTTCAATTTATTTTGATTTGTTTGATTGAACGAAGTATCATAGTGCAGGAAGACTCGTCGTACCTCTTGGCACCGATTTCTATGTTTTATGGCCGTCCCTACTTCGTATTGAACATCGTATTGATAAGAAACCTAAGTAGGATTTAATTTGTGTTCTTATTTAATCAATTACAACTGTTATATATAATCCAAACAACTTACTTGGGTATTATTGATTTCCTAAAATATCCTTTGTTAAGTAAAACCGCACCATTACTAAATAATTTGGCATAATAACAAAATAAAATAGACAGATGTTGCAAGATCTGAATGATTCAGAATAATTCGCATATAGTATTTAGAGTTAAACCATATCCGAAACACGTTCAAAAAATTATTTCAAAATGCAGCAAGCAGTTCGTGACTATTAAATAAGATTAAAAGCGCCATAAATAAAATTTGATTCGTAAAAAGATTTAAAATCACGTTCTGGGACGAAAACCTACCTTGGATTAAAAATAGGTTGTCTTTTTTTGTTATGGCAGAGTACACATCTGCAGTTGCATTTTAATGTTATAGCCTTAATAAAATTAATATTGTTTTCCTCTGAAATGCATGACAAAAAGACAGTAGCAGAGAAAGTTACAATACAATATTTTACGGTTCTGGTAACAGATCGAATAATTTGTTAGAGAAATAAGGAGCCTGAAATCATTAATAATCCCTTATTTAATAAAATTGCCAATCTGGTAAGGTATTATCAGTAATTACTGTGACTTTCATTAGTGTAAATAAATCTACGATTATGTATGCACTTTTTAATTAATAAATAAATCATTAATCAATCCCTAATAAGCTAAATTCCATTAAAATATTAATATAAAACGGTTTACAGGTAATAAAACTTAATAATGAGTGACATAATGTTAACGCAGCTTTACAAAATTTAGTTTTATATACGTGCACTCAGTCAATAGTATTAAATAAATTCAAGGTACAGTTTCATTAAAACTGAAACAAAAGAAGAATAACTAATGCAGTTTTAATTACTCGCGAATAGGTATTTTCGGCTTCAGTGTTTTCTGAACGTCTAAAGACAAGAAAAATAAACTTAACTCAAACTAATAGAATACTTAAAAACACTAATGTTACATTAATAAAATAAAAACATAATTAAGGACATTTTAAATTAAAAGATACAATATCCTATAATTATATTATAGAGTAATTATTAACAAATATGACAATTGATTATAACCAACAATTTAAATTAATTTATAAAATTCCTTATAACACTTGTGATCTTTATTATGTTGGCCAGACCTCTCAAAAAATACAGTGCAGCTCATCAATATAACAGTCGTAATAATAGTCATTCAATCAAGATATACAGCAGTAATTTAGATTTCTTTCAATTTAGAATTCTCCAAGAGAATTAATTTTGAGTTGAAACCTATGCTATGTACCGAAAACCCAGAAATCTTCAATCATGGAAGCAACAACTGGAAAATAGATGTTTACTTACCAACCACACTATTATCAATTTAGAGAAAATCTTGCTGATCTACAGAGATGTTTTGAGGCACCTTCAGATTCATTCCGGCCTTATGCTGATACGACAAGAGGTTTATTCAGCTTTCAGGGAATCTTTTGCGTTTCATCTACTGCATTTTACCTCTATGCCGAAATCTGTTGCTGAACTTACCTACAACAAAGAAAAATAACAAATAAATATTACATGATACAGAATACGTCTTCTATATTAAACACAATAAAAATTACACTGCATAACATTGATTGTAGCACAGGTAAAAATAACCCAGAATTTTCTAAATGGCCATTGTAGCCTTATTGTGACATAGTGAATCATTTTTACTGGCTCTAACAGTTTTCATATTGGGAGTAATCTACTAAAGTGATCTCTGTATGATGTTGGACTTGGATGTGAAAACGAACTTAGTTTCAAAGCTGTGTAACTCTAAAGTTTAGTTGTTTAGGATCGCTTACATTAATCACTCTTTCACGACTGATTTAATGATACTGGAGAGTCATGGACGGAGTATTAATTGATACTCAATTAAAAAGTTATAGAACGTCTTTCTTTTTCATCAAGAATGTTCGACACTGAAGAAATACTGCAAGGGAATCTCAAAATCTCGATTGCATGTTTCATGATTTACAGCGACTTATTGTCATTGATCGTTTCAGAAATGCAGAGGTTCAAAGAATCAGAAAAACAAGCTTCAAACCGTCAGACTCAATTGAGCTATGATACTCCGGATTTCACGTCTAGTTTGGTAAACTTGTCAATAATGTTATCTAGAAAAAATAATCGCAAGGATTAAAATCCGAGAACGTATTCCATACATCCGCCAAATCAATTGATCTGTAAAAACTTCGTTCAAAAAATTTCGTTCTTTTCTGACATGTGGAACGGCGCTCCGTCCTGCTGAAAAGCACAATGAGGCATGTGGAATTTCTGGATCATCTTCATTTGTGTATAATAATTGAACCAATGTCATAGATAATTCACCTCTCAAAAGATAGAAATAGATTTTTCCCGCGCATCCAGTGATTATTCTCCGCTGCCCAATGTAGTGCATTTAGCCGATTAACACGTCACTAAGTATTGAGAGAAAATGTTGCTTATATCAAAAATGATTGCAAGACTAATTCAATTGTACATTTCCATCATTGATTCACAAAACTCTAAGGGGTGATCGGGATCATCTTCACGTAAATTCTTAGATCGGAATCATCTGATACTGGTGCTATTCTTGCACTTTCAAACAAACATCTTACTACTGTCTTATGATTCATTCACCAAGCCTTAATATGGTAGGGCGGGGTGGCTAACTTATAGGCAACTTCGCTCCCACCAGTGAGTACTGACAGCTCTTATAAATGTAACTGACGCGCTAATTGAGCGTAACTCAATTCGTAGTCCCCTACGGGGCACCGTGGTCATGAAGCTAACGCAGGTGGACCACTGTCTTCCGATTTATTCTGTGTTGTAAAACTAATTCTCTGGTTGTTCGATGTGGACTTTTTGTTGCACTTCTAGGCTGACCCCTTTCCAAAACTTAAATTTTTATTTTGCGAGCTGTTTCTAAAGTAATGTGTGAGTCAGAATACTTATTGCGAAAAAACAGACTGCCTTCTGCAAATAGCATCTGTCACCACAACCAAGTAATAATCAAATTTCTATCCTTCTATCCTAAACGCGGCATTTTGGTATTTTAAATTCCATGCTGGGAAATATGAAAGTACTAAGTATACCAGTACTGGTATCGCGTATTGAACAGTGTAGCAAAAAGTTGAGGTTTACTGGAATATGGGGGCCATTTCAAATACCTCAACTTATATGTTTTGATATGTTCATTGGTTTTCCCAGAGAAAGTTAATGCCATGCCGCCAGTGTTTCTCCTAATATTTTTGGAATTTTTTCAGAAACAACATTCTTTCATAATGGAATAATTCGTAATGGAATGGATAATTCCATAATAATAGGTAATGAAAAATTCAAACAAAACCGCGAGATTTAAAAAAATTCTTCGCTGCTATTGGTTAAGATTTTATTTATTTTTTTAAATAAATCTACCGAGTATGATTTTAATGTCTTGTTTTGCTCTCGCAAGAAACGTGGATTCAGTACAAGTGAAAAATTACAAGAGAATGTCACCAGAATTTCTGCTGGCTTTATACTAATTGTAAAACAATTGTAAGTTTTTAGTTTTTTCCTAGTTAAAACCAGAAATGTTTACTGTGAAATGTAGTTTCTCACCAGATTTTACACTAAAACAAAGACTATGTTTAAAAGTAAATGTTTATATCCAAATTGTTAATAATTCTTATGTGTTTAAAATAACATTATAAAAAGATTCCTGAGAGTTTCCCCTTTCTGTTGATACCTCACATTAGTATCAAAGTGCAAAATTAGAGTCAGGATTCATTGAGAACTATCTTGGTTTTTCCTTAAATCAATCCCTTACAAAAATTCCAATAAAAACATTTCCACCCATTGTTACATACTTTCCCTTACATAAAATTGTTCCTGACATCCCATAAAATAAATATCATATACGTTTTTCTACAAAAAATCCTGCATAAAAACTAATTTTCAAATTTTTAGCAACCCATGCCAAATCGTTACAATTTTTGATTTTTAAAAGGCTACGACCTTCTCTATAAAAAGTTCCCCACTTTAACATTTTAGTGTCAATTGCACTCTAGAACTTGATTAACAATATTGCAGTAAAACATTTTAGTTATAATTCCAAACAACATTGAAAAATATCCATTTACTATGGAAAACTATGAATAGTCAAAGAAATATAGAGTAACATTTTCATGAAATTCAATAATAAAAACTGTAAGTATAGGAATAAATACTTGTATACCTTCTTACCTATACCATTACTAATTTTCAATGACAGAAAATCGTTCATCTTAAAAATAAAATTATGGAATTTAAGGTAAAAAATTCATTTCAAATTCATTCCCTCTCATCTCACAGTGTTGTAGTGTGTATCCTTGACATATTTAATGCAAAATTTTATTGTTTTAAAAAAGCAAATTGTAAAATCCCTATTTCGCCTGGAAGATAGGCAACACATGTGCCTACATGTAATTCGGGTTGCTGATATCACAACACTATATCAACACTATATGCGGGTTTTAGCCAAGCAGTATAGGTTCTTCTATTTCAGTTACGGTATGTTAGAAGTAGTTAGTAGTAGGTATTATATACAGCTACAATAGAAGTAGACCTAACAATAGAAGTACTTGCCAGAAGCACAGCTTTTTGTGCTGCATCGATTACATAGGTAGGAAGTCCTAACATGTTTACAGCATCTACAGTTTTTTGTGTATTATTCCTATAGAGGATATAACTATAGGTATTATTTTGGATGTTGGTAAGTTGGTATATGTTTTTAAGGTATGTTGCTACATTCTGTATTTGGTGGTTTTGTCTTGTATTGTTTTTTCAGTGTTGTTTGATAGAGGTACCGCGTAGTGTATTATGAACGCTGTTTTTTCTTGTTTGTTTGTAATAATAGTGTCGGAGCGGTTGTTGGCAATTGGGGTGTCTGTAAGTATTGATCTATCCCCTAAATAGAGTTTTACCCGATCGTTTTCCATTATTGGCGTTGATGTGTACGAGTATTTATAGTATGGTGTTTTTGTGTTTGTTAATCCATATTTTATTGCTAAACTATTATGTATGATTTTTCCAACCGAGTCGTGCCTGAGTCTGTGTAAGAGTTGCGCATCCGTTTAGGATGTGATCTAGGGTTTCAGTTTGTTGATTGCATCTCCTACATTTATCATTTGTGATGGTGCTGTCGTTTATTATGTATTTACGGTAGTGTTTAGTAGCTATCACCTCGTCTTGTAGGGCTATTGCAAACCCTTCGGTTTCAAAGAACAGGAATCCAGTCGTAAGCCACTTCAATGTTTTCTGTGTGTCAACATGTTCCGGTAGGATAAGAGACGGGTACTTGCCGTGTAAGTTTTTCTGTTGCCATTCTTCTATCTGCTGGGCTACTGAGTATATGGTGTTATCTTGTATTTCTTCGACTATGTCCAGTGGTGTGTATTTATGGTCTGAGTGTTTAATCGCTTGGTGTAGTGATGTGTTTGATTTTTTGTTAAAAGATTTCTTTATTAGTTGTATTTGCTTATTGTTATCTCTTTTATTTCTTAGTAAGTTTATCCTTTGCATAGCGCTCTTTGGGTGGTGGTATCTGAGCTTACTGAGTGTTGTTATTACTAGCATGTCTAGGTTGTTCAAGTCAGTGTCTGACCATTTAATTACGCCGAAGTTATATGTTAGTATTGGGATGGTAAATGTATTAATGGCTTTGACTAGGTTCTTAGCGTTCAACACTGTTTTCATAATAATTAGGTGCAATCTTTTCTCGAATTCTGTTCTAACGGCTGTTTTAGTCGTAGAATGATTAATTCTGATCGTTTGTGTTAATCCTAGGTACTTGTATTTCTCATTGTGCTTCATCGGTTACTAACTCGTTGTCCTCCGTTTGGTATGACGTATAGAATTTGTATTTTCCACGTACTATTGTTTGTTTTTTACATGTTTCGATGCCAAACTTCATTTTTATATCCATGGTAAACTGTTCGACAATTTTTAGTAAGTTGGTTAGACTACTAGTAGTACTTGCATACAACTTTAGATCATCTACGTATAACAGATGGTTTATTGTATATGTTTCGTCTTTCTTGGGCTTGATTATGTATCCATAACCAGACTTTTGTAGTAGGGAGGACAAAGGATTCATTGCTAGGATGAATCATAACGGGCTTAATGAATCTCCTTTGAATATTCCACATCTGATCTGCATTATCCTAGACTTAGATATTCCATCTTTTGTTTTAACTTGAAGTGTAGTTTTCCAGTTTAATATTAGACTTGATAGGCATTTTATTATTTGAGGATCTACTTTATAGATTTCTAATGCTGGGATCATGCAGCTGTGAGGAATTCTATTGTACGCCTTTCTGTAATCGATATATGACGTATAGAAGTTTCTATTTTTCTTGATTGCCTGTTCTGTTATAACATAATCGATTACTAATTGCTGTTTACACCCTAAACTTTTGTTGCGACGCCCCTTCTGTTCTTCGTGTATAATATTGTTTTGTTCACAATGGCTCGCTATTAATTTTGTGATGCACGCTGTGAAGAGTTTGTAGAGGTTATTCAGGCAGGTGATGGGCCTAAACTTGGAGGGCTCGGTGGTGTTGTCTTACTTTGGTTTCAGATACGTTATCCTTAGGCTGAAGTGAGATGGTATCGTATCCGGCTCTTCCATATAATTGTTGATGAGTTGGAGAAGTGGTGGGTGTAGGGTTGATAATTTCTTTATCCAGAAATTGTGTAATTTGTCAGTTCCTGGCTGTTTCCAGTTACTGAGCTTCATTATTGTTTCTTTTGATGTTGTTGTGTTGATGGTGAGACTATTCATTTCGGGAATTTCTTCTACTATTTGTTCTATTGTGTTGATCCATGTGGATGTGGTATTGTATCCTATTTTCTTTTCCCATATTCCTTCCCAAAACCTTTCTATCTCGTCCATTTTGGGATGACTTTCTATTTTGATTTCTTTCGGGTTTTTATTATTATTATTTCGACTTTCTTTTCACTTTCTCAGCTTTACACTGGCTTTTCTATATATAGAGAAGATGTTTCTATTTAATGTTCAGAAACTTGCGCATGATATGGCAAATTGGTAGGATTACTGCTTTTTTCATTGTACTGAAGATGTATTATGGTAGTTGTAGAAGTTCTATGTTTTTAAGAATTTTTTTGTTACTACCCCAGTGACCGAGATTACAAATGGTACTGTTTGAATCTCTTTTAGTTGCCAGGTATGTTGGAGGTCTATCGCGAGATTCTCATATTTAAAAACTTTCTCTCCTTCGGTTTTCTGAATGTTAGTTGTTAGAGGGCAAGCGATATCTATAATGGTTGCCTTCTTGTTAACGTTTTCGATTAGCACTATATCGAGGCGATTGTAATTTACGGTTCTATCGGTGGCCATTAGTCGGTCCCAGTATAGGAGAACATCTTTGAATTCCAAAACTGAACTAGGATTATATTTGTAAGATGGGGGTGGATTCGTTATTAGTTTGTGTTGTAGAGCAAGTTGACGGTGTATTATTTTTGCCACCTCATTATGTCTGCCAAGATACGCTGTATTGGACAAAGATGGACATCTTGCTGTGATGTGTTCTATCGTCTCTCCAGGTTGGTTGCGCATTCTACATCTGTCTATAGAATCACGATTTTTCAAGATGTATTTTTGGTAGTTTCTTGTTCGTATAATCCGATCTTGAATAGCTGTGATGTACCCCTCTGTTTCAGGGTACTTTTGAATAAAACTAAAGATGCTGTTTTAAAAGTGCAATAAAAGAGAAGTATTAACAATAACTAATGTCTACACTAACTGTAGTAATTTATTGGTGTAATTTATTACTGTAAGGTTATTTATTGATTTAATTAACTAGAATATTTATTGTTGTATACACGGTTATTTGTTTATACTGAAGGTCTCTATTTACATGATGCGCTTCCAATAGTTAATTGAGAATTAATAGTTGGCTCTTCTCACGCGGCCGCCGTTAATATATCCCGTGCGATACGTTGTTGAATTTTCTTCTTCGCTAGATGTCTGCTTTCGCCGCCAGCGGTGCCAGCATAAAATAAATGATTAGCTTGGAAAGCTCGTGTTTTCCCGTTCGTTACAATATTATACCCAAGACAAGTTCAGCAAAGAGTTGCTGATTTGCCAAGGAACCAAACAAAAAGTTACGGTATTTTAATTTTTAATTTTAAAATCTTAGTCTGATAGGTTAGGTTCAATGTACAGCGTGAAGTAAAGGATCATAGCAGGCAAATACATAATTGTGCATGTCCTCTTTCAGCAATTAATTTAAAACAAATTACGTTATGGTAATATCCAACGTAATTACTAATAAATCAGTCAGCAACATCCGAATATACACAAAGTGTGACTGATAACTAACCAATACACTCTGTTCCTGACACGTGTATATGCAATTACAAATGTTAGCAGTAAAATGTTATCAACCGTGTTCCTCTTAACAATTCATAATACAAGAATTTATTATTTAAATAAAACACTTTCCTACTATTTCATTTATTGAATCTTTTTCATTTGCAGAATTATTTGCAAAACAATTACGCTTTAAATAATAGTACCTTTAATAAATTCTAAAAATAAATGTCTGATTTAACGTCGAGTGCTGTTTTTAAAGGAAAGTTCAATAATGCAGATGAATAGTGCTCCACCACCACCAAGAGCGCAAACACATCCACTCCAAATAACAAAAAAAAGGAAAAAAAGGGTAGACAAAAGACACATCAAGTAAAATACTTTATTTCTTACAGTTACATAAATCAAACCAAATCGAGAGGGTTTAAAAACAACCCCCTTTTGAGCGCGTACCACAATAATAAATGAATCAAAAAGGGTTAGAAGGGAAGTTGGCGATAAATTCCCTCCGACTTTGGGTAACACACTTTAGGTTTTCGCAAATAAAAAAACGGCTTAATTGGATGAAACCAAGAACCTTATTAAGTGCTAGAAATTCAAGGAAGCTTCAGGATTTAAATATCCATGCTCTCCTGTATTCCATAGTGGAGTAATCAACTGGAGTAGAGTTATTCAAAGTTTGGTAGTGTTGCGAATACTGAAACCGCACATTCTCGGGCGTGTCAGGAAGTTTCGAGTTGGTGGTCAGCGGAGTTTTAGGAAATGCGCGTCTAGAGACTGGCTAGAAGGAAAATGCAGGACACATCCTGTGACAGATTTGTTTTCCTCACGTTCATTTACAGTCGGATAACACTATGTAATCCAGCTTTTATTACGCATAAATGATTCATTTAATCAGGAATTAACAATTAAATTTAACGCGAAAATAACAAAATACACAACAACATTATTAGCCGGATATTTATTGATATAATGCTTTTGATGTATTGAACATATTTTGCCTAATTAGATTTTCTTGTTTACTATGTAAATGTTTTTCATTATGCAAAAAAGTTTCCATCGTTTCCGTCATTTCCGTTTATTATTTACAAACATGTTGGGCTCAAACATGGTACATAGGGGAACGCAAATCCATATTCAAATATTATGAATGTATACCATCACAAAATCAAACAAAAGATCACGGTTAAGTTTCGTACAGCTATGAAAGCCCGATGGAAGCGCTTCAACGCCCGTAAACAACAGGGCAAACAATGACAAGTTTTGCAAACGTCGGCAGTAAAATACCCCCACAATCATTGCAGGGACTTTTAAGTGAAAAAAATGCAAGCGCAAATACGTGAAACCCGCCCCAAACCGAAACGATAATAGGGTTTCGCTACTGACTGCTCCTCTAAAAGTGGCACAATTTGATAACATTTTTGTTAGGGACCCTTACAAAAGGGATGGGCACACGATACTGATGAAAGTTTATGGTGGTACGCCCGGGAAGGCTCACGCAGAGCACACTTAATAACGACATATGTGACATTTTTCTCTTTTTTTAGGTTATCCACGGGGTGTAAAGAACTAAAGTGGTGAAATTATGGACGAATGTATTTTGTGGTGAAAATAAAAATGATGACCGTACAGGGTAAAGCTATTAGAGAAGAAAAAGTTTGGTGTTTTATGGTGGCGCAAAGGAGTATCTTCTACTGAGAACTTTTTATGGGGTAGTTTTAGAATTTTAACCAAATAGTATATGACAACGATTCTCTAGTGTTTTTAGTAAACAACTGTTAAAAATAGAACAAAAAAAGTGGGCTAGTCGTTATATTAGAAAGCTATATTTTTTTTATTACAAACAAACAAGATCAAAATATAAAAAAGAATAGGATCAACATTACAATAAAATGATTTCAAAATCAAGTCATTTTCACAAGGATGGATAATAAAAATTCAAAAGTAATAGTTGGTTCAGAAAAACAGTCAAAAATGAGACACTTATCTGTATAATAATATTATACGCGATCTTGTTTTGCAAACCTACCCAAAATTCATTCATTTTATTGTACTGTTAACTTTTTTACAAATAAAAATTAAGTTGAGTAATAATCTCAAATCGCTTTTTAGCAAATAAAAGCAGTGCTCATGCAAAAGCAATGTTTTTTTTAACTAAGGATGACATAAAACGCTTTTAATTTGGAATACTTTTTATTACTTGAATACCGATATACAAGAAGCACATATGCATATCTATGTTACGTATAACTCAAGTTTCAACGGCATCATTTGTATTGAAATTATTATTATGAATTGTTGTAAATGCAGTCTTGATTGTGAGGGAAATCTTTTTCAAATCTTAACTTATTATTCAACTCAACAAAAGAAATTACTTTCTGAAAAAATCTCTAACCGGTTTTGCAACGTTTTATTAATGATGCTCAATATGCAGATTAAATTATTAAAAAAAACTTAAGGAGGACATATACAGCGTGTCACAAATCAGGGGTCACCATTCTTAGATTTTTTTATTTTTTATCAAATATATAATAATAATAATAATTACTACAACCCATAACCTGGAAATCACGTCCCAGAAGCTATAAGCTTGTGCGGGAGGAAGGGGGCGATTATTATTACTACACTTACCTATTATTGACTTACAGATGGAACAGCGAAAATCCCACATTTGTGCCACAGCTAAGGAAAACTGCAGAAAACCTTAACCAGATCTGCCGGCACCGGGAGTCGATCTCCGGCCGCTTGAGTGAAAGTCCAGCTCGCTAGACATTAAACTACCAAGGCTGTTAAAATTTGAACCAAATTTTCCATAAAGATAGAACAACATATTATGGACTACGTCTGACCAAAAAAAATTTCACCCCTTCAAATGTAAAGCCACCTGTGATACCAAAATAAACGGTACAAATCAAAAAATCATATTAGGCATTTTTTATCGGAGAATTTTACTAACAGAAGTTGTTCAGAATTGCCCAAAAAGTTTAAATCTAAAATGTCATTAAAAACAAAAATTCAAGTGTTCTATTTTTGAGGAAAATCTGGTTCAAATTGGATAGAAAATAAAAAAAAATAAGGGTGGTGCCGCCTAATTTGCGACACACTGTAGATACTCAATGATGATCTGTAGTATGAGCATAAAGCAACTCCATGAAAGGTGCCTTTCGAATTTTGAACTCATGTGTATTATAACAACAGAAAATTATACAAAATAATCCCCCCCAAAAGAGTCCTTTGAGAGTGACAATTGTTATAATTTTCTGGTGTTATAATACACATGAGTTCAAAATTCCAACACTTCTGACACTTCTGATGGAGTTACTTTTTGCTCACACTATATTTACACGATTTAACTGACAGACTTCATTGGAAAGTAAGTTAAAATCGTAGTAGCGCTTTGTTTTGTTTTGTACCGTCCTGTATCTCGCTTCGTGGTTTCCCCATTCAGATGTTGGTACTGCCGGCGTTGTCATCGAACCGAACAGATACTGTTCAGTTGCTTCAGAACTGGGTTCCAAACTGGCGCATTGTCGCGCAGTTGATTTGTCCTGGCTGAACTCGATCTTCAATTAAAGAGGTCCAAACCCTGTACTTATTTGCCTCCTTCAATCAGGAGTTGGCAGTCTGCTTGTTTGGTAACACTTCTTCAGCATTTTCGTAACTGATGCGACGGGATTTTAGTGTCTTACGTATTGCACGCCGGGTGGCCGTGGCACCTCTAAACGGAGTTTGCGGCATTCTTTCAAAAATTCTTTCTTCATTCTTCCAGTGGATAGACAACACACAGCGACTGCAACAGCGCTCTGCATTGGAAACTGGTATCATTTTCTATTATCTATATACAAGGAGTCAGATATCTACGATCCATGGAATGAATATAGTCTGACAATTGATTTTATACTGTTGGAAAGAATCAATGTAGATTTGTTTCGACTTTTGAAGTTAGTTTTAGCGGTCGCAATAGGCTTATGATACCTTTTCAGTTAAGGGCTACGCTGAAGTTGGTACTGTTTTGATTGTAGTGCTCATCATTGCTTGTTATTAAGTGAATGACAGTTAGCTTCAGTTAAAGTTGGAATCAGCAGATGGTTGATAATCTCGTTGAAGAATATAGTGGAGTTGTGTGAGTATACGGGAATTTTAAACACGATTTGCGAAGTGGGCGTGTTAAAGGTATACATGTAACTGAATAAGCTGATTAGAGTAGATGAACTCTTTTTTTCAGTTCCATTCTTTGAGGTAACATACACAGCTTATCGGAGTATCGATGTTAAAAAATATCAAAAAAACGAAGAAAACATCAGCAAATAAAGACCAAAGTACGATTTACGCAGTTTATCTATTTTACGAGCTGTTACGAAACTTACCTTAGCATTGTTAGGGGGTTCCCTAACAATACGTTAAGAGTCCTTAACGTATATTATTTACTATTATATGTTCAAGACCATTTTGCACAGTTCTACGTAACGCAATGTACTCAAAAATCTGAGCCTATATTGGACCATAAATAATGAGGTTGTTAAATAATTCAAACATAAATTTAATTCGGGTTGGCAATGAGCAGCCAGGATTCGGTCCTAGAAACAGCCCTATTAAGTAGTTACGTCTTCTTCTGCATCTGCAGAAAAATATTGCAAGGGCAGGCTCATTCTGATTTGCAGATCTGGTTAAGGTTTTCTGCAGTTTTTCCTTAGCTGTGACCTGTGACACAAATGTGGGATTTGCGCTGTTCCATCTGTACGTCGGCTGCAGCAGCACGTTACGCCTGCGTAATGAGAATACAAAAAATACAAAGAATATAAAAAAGTTTCGTAGTTAAAAGGTGAGGTACCATATGGTATGCTTTTTGGTGTGCTGAAAACGAATCAGGGGTCAGAATTTATCCATCACCGAAGTATTTTTTTAAGATGTATTTTTGTAAATTTCTTGGGGTGTTACTTGAGGTTATGTCGAAATCCTTGGGTGATGGGTCAATTCTGACCCCGGATTCGTTGGCATGGGCGTGGGCCTGACAAAAAAGTTTTGTAGTTGAAGGGCCAAAATTAATCCATCACCCAAGGATTTTTTTAGATGTATTTTTATAAATTTCTTGATGTGTTTCTTGAGGTGTTTTTTGAGGTTATGTCGAAATTCTTGGGCGATGGGTCAATTCTGACCCCAGATTCGTTTACAGGTGATGGGTTGTAGCAGTTATTATTATTTTGTATTATTTCCACAGCTTTCAGTGCTGGTATTAATGCGTCCTAACAGAGGTAGGTACATCCAGTATCCTACCGGTTAGGTGCATATTTGCTGACGTATGGTGTTAATTATCTAAGACAGAAAACACAAC
This sequence comes from Agrypnus murinus, assembly GCA_929113105.1. Taxonomy (NCBI): domain Eukaryota; kingdom Metazoa; phylum Arthropoda; class Insecta; order Coleoptera; family Elateridae; genus Agrypnus; species Agrypnus murinus. The sequence goes on from OV816025.1 coordinate 17,535,548, forward strand.
ACCACACCAGCAATTATTCTGATTTATTCTATATTTCATGGGGTTCTCCTACTTATATTCTAGTTTCTTCTAGTTTTCTTGCCCCGTCAAGTCGGTCTAAGGCTAGTCCAATTTGAGTTTCCTCGGTTCGATAACTAACCTCAGATTCTCCTTCTTCTCTTCTACGTAGGTTTGTAGGAAGAGCGTTGTTTCTATAGTTTGGTAGTTCAGAAATCAAGAGGATGCTCCCTATAGATCTTGTGGAGCAGCATTTGTACGACCAGATGAACAGGTACGTACCGACTAAGATCGCTGGCTGTACCGTCTACCATGTTTAGTATGGAATCTTACGGTAGCAGGACCTGGCCAGAAATTATTATTATTATTATTTTTAACATAATCACACGCGTTGCGGGGTAATTTCCTTTTGCCAGAAATATCCTCAAGGTTAAGGAATGTTACTATTTGGCGACTGTTTTACGAACTATTGCAGTAGTGCCTAGGATTACTACTTTTTGCATCCAGACTATCTGGTTAGTGGAGATTCCCATTTCTCGAATGTGCTTTACTGTTTTTTTATGTACGATTCCGTTTAGTGATATACGAGGGTGGTCTGAAAAGTTTCCGACCTAAAAAAGATACAAGACATTTTTTCTTTAAATTTATTTTTATTTTTCTACATAGTCTCCTTGTAAGTCTACACACTTCTCCCAGCGATGCTCCCATCTCTTTAACCCGTCCAAATAGTACTCGGCGTTTTTCTCTGCAAAATAATTGTTCACGAAGGTGATTACCTCCTCATTTGACGAAAATCTCTGTAATCCGGGCGCAATTTTTAGATGAGGGAACAAAAAGAAGTCGCTTGGGGCTAGATCTGGTGAGTAAGGAGGATGGTCAAGCAGTTCAAACCGTAATTCGTGGATTTTCGCCATGACAACCGCGGAGGTGTGAGACGGCGCATTGTCTTGGTGAAACAGGATTTTCTTTTTCTGCAAATGTGGCCGTATTTCCGCAATTTCTGCCTTCAGCTTGTCAAGTAATGATGCGTAGTATGCTCCTGTAATGGTTTTTCCGGTTTGAAGATAATCGATTAAGATAACTCCATGACTATCCCAAAAAACAGTCGCCATCACTTTCCCAGCCGACATAACAGTTTTTGCTTTTTTTGGAGCCCCCTTCGCAGTGCACTGTTTTGACTGTATTTTTGTTTCAGGCGTATAATGGTGTATCCAAGTTTCATCTATAGTAATTAATCGGTGCCTAAACTACGCCAACAGAGCGTTGGAAATGTTCATTCGAACACTTTTTGGTCTAACGTGAGCAAACGCGGCACCCAACGCGCGGACAGCTTTCTTATGCCTAAATCTTGATTCAATATGTGACAAACACGTTCTTTGGACATATTCATAGCCTCTGCTATCTCTCTCACTTTAATTCGACGGTCGTTTAGCACCATTTGGTGAACTTTAGCGATGTTATCGTCAGTGATTGCAGTTTTTGGACGTCCCGAACGTTCATCATCTCCCAAGCTGGTACGGCTACGTTTAAATTCAGCTGCCCAAAATTTCACTGTGGTAAATGATGGCGAAGAGTCCCCATACACAGAGTCCAACTCATCTTTGATTTGCGTAGGCATATTGCCTTTCAAAAACAAATATTTAATGACAGCTCGATACTCGATTTTTTCCATTTTCACAAAAACACTCACATCGACTAACTCAAACGATTGTCAAATAACAACTGCGCGTCCAAAATGGCTGAAATCTTGGTGAGTACCTGTCAAAAGATGCACAACTACATTCCCTAGCTTTTATTGACGAGTGCTGCCATCTTCACGTTAAGGTCGGAAACTTTTCAGACCATCCTCGTAATTAGAGGCTTAATTTCTATTTTGTGCATGCGCCATATATGGCATAACTCATCAACTAGTTGTTGATACTTGGCACATTTCTCTTTATACGCCCTTCCAAGGTTTTCATCCAGGGGTATAGAGAAATCTATTATTATACATAGCTTTGTATCTTTGTTGATCACAATCATGTCCGGTTTGTCGTAAAGTACATTGCGATCTGTTATAATAGCTGTATTCCAGTATATTCTAAAGGTGTTTTTTTCTAGTACTGGCTTTGGGGAGTGTTTGTATGATGGTAAATGTGTGTCCGCTAGGTCATATTTTTGTGATATGACTAGGTGAATTACTTTTCCCATATTATTATGCCTATCTAAGTAAGCTGTAGGTGCGAGATACGTGAATGCGGAAATTATATGTTGTATAGACTCTTCTTCCCTATTGCAGAGTCGGCACTTCCGGGAATAATAATAATTTTTTTTGAGAATTGTAATTAAATTCATCAATTATTTTGTAATATTTTACGGAAAGCAGATAAACTGCAAGCATGGATTGATGCAACAGGAGTTTTATTAACAAGTAAAGACCTTGTGTGCCACTATAAAAAAATCTATATGCGAAATTAAAACCTATTAGACGCTCTAAAGATTTCAAGTATTAAAAAAGAGTAGGTATAAGTCGAATTATATATATACTTAATGCTTAAACATGTTTTTAATTATATGCATTAAGCAGGTTAAGTAAAACTGTTACTGGTAATTAATAGCAATAAAGCACACATCTCAGCATAATTTTTATAGCAACAAGAAGCTAAATAGCAATATAAACATGGTCCACATGTGAAAGGGACAAAAATATTAAATACAACAGCAGAACACAGACTTTTGTACTGAAAAGCAATAGTTTTTTGACTTGATAACAATTATATTATTGTGCATCTAACTCTGTAACAAACAAGATCAATTGCAGCAAAACTATCCATGAAATATTTATATTTTAAAAATTTAATTACAAAAATTTATAAAATAGCAAATAACAAGGCCATCGATGATGACAACAACGAAATCAATGATATACCAGACCAATTGTGGTCTGGCAAGGAAAGTGAAGTCGACATCGATCACTATTACAATAAAATCTAAACATAAATGTAATGTACGTAAAGATTGGTTTGACCCTGTAGTACAGACATATTCATATTTTGGAAACAAAATTCTTTCTGGTAACCAAATTTTGAAGTTATTTTAAGAACCTCAGTCCCTTCAATGAGAATCCATACAAGACCTACCATGCAATGTCCCTGAAAATATAAGAGGGTTAGATTAAAGCGATTTCATTTTAAATTTAAAAATTACATTTTGACAACTGATTTTCTAAATACCTTATATTGTGATTGAGAAATACATAACGGCCTAAGGGCCGTTACCATTAGCGACATACAGAAAGGTGGAATCCCTAAAAAGAGCAATTTTAATAGAACAATTAAACATCAAACTATTTACTGGTAAAATTTATCACATGATACGAATGGCGTTTTGCTATCGAAAACAAACCAGAAAAATTAGTTTAGAAATAAGTGTTCATTTATACTTACCTGTATATTTGAGAACGCACTATCTTTTATTAATTCTGGCTTGTTAATTATATTAAACAGAAACAAAGCTGCATAAGAAACATCAATTAAATTCTCGAATGACAATAATAAAAATATAAATTTTATTATTATTAAAAAAGCTTAATAAATTTTGAAGGTTAACAGATGTGGTTTGGTTTGACACTCACGTTTCACTGTTGCGGCATCTAGCGGCGACTTTCAAACTAATGATCTCGTTTCAATTTTGGGTGAAGAATTTATCATGGCAAGCATAGGGGAGTTAACCTACCAGTGTTTTATATATCTTGAGGGAAACGCAAGTATGTCGGCCTGTAGGTGTCGTCTTTACGCAGCGCTATTTTTTGAATGTGTCAAAAAAATCGCGGCATACCCATGCAGCGTCGCAAACTGTTCGCCATATTGATGAAAACCTGTCGATTTTTGCATGTAACTTTGGACTTCGTACACCAAGCAAATTTTTTGTGGAGAGCTACATTTTAGTTTTCTATCACCGATTATGAACATGCAATACTGTTTCGGCGTCTCTAAATACCCGTCATACTCATGACGAGATGTCATTTTTTTCACTAGTACATGAATCATAGACACCAACGTAAAAAATTTATTTTAAATCTACAAGACGAGTATGTATGCCATATCGATTTAATATTTAAATAAATTAAAAATAAATTTTTGACGTTGGTGCCTATAATAAATGCACAAAAAATTAGCTTGGTGTACGAAGTCCAAAGTGACACGCAAAAAACGACACGTTTTCATCAATATGGCGGACAGTTTGCGACGTCGCATCGATATGGCGCATAAGTCCCACGTACTTTGTCTAAGTAATAAACAATATGAAACAAGAATCAGCTTGGCGGTGCCCATTTCCCAAGGGCATAGTTTTCTTGACTCATTCGAAAAATTGCGTACGTTAAAGGCAACACCTATATCGTTTCCCTGAAAAACATAACACCGGCTATCGCTCCAAAGAGTTTCCACGTAGTGCTTTTCATACGTGTTTTTTTCGCTGGCTCCTGATCTAGTACCAGATTCGGACAGAATTGTTAAATGGACAATTCTCTTTAAAATCACACACCGAGCATGTAAACGGCCACTGTAATGCTGTCTCAGCATCATAAAAATATTAAGTACAAGCATTCCGTTTTCATTCATGTGTCTCGATATATTTTTTACAGCCAGCACTACCTAGCGCTGGATGGCCCAAACCCTATTGAACTACGCACGCGATGTAAGAGAGAGAGGTGAGGATCCGAGCTTAAATTCTTTTTTCGTATTTCAACAAAAGCAACAATCAGTTAAAACAGCAGTGTTTTAAGAGTGCGTTAGATACTAAAGCTTACCCATTAGGGTAAGCAGTTGGTACCTAGTTATCCTTTATTCTGCATTACACCCAGATGTTGAAAGAATAGACTCTGTTCAAAGGTTGAACTCAAAAAATGTAAACATAAGCTTTCAAATATTGTTTTACTGCATCCCATGTTTATTTAATATGAAATATGTCATTGCTTTTGTAAGTTTATTTTATTTCCTGTAGTAGTATGTCACTTATCGTGACATTAAGGTGGAGGCGCCGGGCAACGACCCTAGTACCTGTCATAATGTAGAGATGCCGTGATAAAAATTCTTTAAAACGTTTAAAACGAAACGAAAAATAATCCACTTAAGGGATATCACAAACCATAGCAATCACAAATAGGAGCAAAAGCTCCCATTTTAGTTTTAATATCTTAGCAGCTACACATGACGTTAACTAATACATGTTTTTGATGTAGAGCAATTTAATTAATAATCTTCAATATATTTTAATAAAACTGAATATTGAATCTTATATTTAGAAATTAGAAAAAATTTAATTTAAGTTTTCAATTGTACATCATCCTACGCGAATAAAGAACAGATGAAAATATCACTGAAAAAGGCAACTGGAAATCTAAAAATAGCTGGTATTTGATCCTACATATTAAATTTTTTATTTTCTTTTCCATACTCTGAAATAAAAATTTTAGCGGGAATATAAATGAATATTGTATTATATGAAACTAAAATGCAAATAATAATGAAAAAAGTACAAAGTGTGATCAATACATTAGTAGTACGCGTGTGTATACAATATAATCGCTAATGATTGTGATTATTGGCTTGCCACTTGAATAAATGGCGATAGTGGACAGAATAATGGGTTTACTTTCAGGTTATACCAGCTGCTATTAAAACATATCATAAGTCCTAAAATTGATTCTGAAGTTTGAAATATTTTGGTGCACCATTTAATAATACACAGGTAAAATTTAAACCAAACTGTCCCAGTCTCCCCTTTGATTTGCTCTAATGTGACGAATTAATTTAATTTTCTCAAGATAAAAAATGTCTTTAAAATTAAACAATGTTATCCCTATACCTCTCTATGCTCCCAAGATGTTCGTTACAAAATTGTTCAATGAACTTCCTTTTCATTCACCAATGTAGGTTAATAGTAATAATACTTTATGCACCGTATAATCTTGGAGAACAAGCTCCATGCTACCTGAATATCCACTTGCACATGAAAGGAACAGTGGGACACCTGCATGTTGAGAACTGGGTGTACTATAACGTTGGTCGTTTTGAATGCAGATCAGAACACACAGATCGGACGCATATGCATAAATCATAAGCGCAAAATTCAAATTGCGAACGTGTTAATGCAAATGCCAACGGGATCAAAACTGGATTTCACTTTTTAGAACGGCCGTCTCCCAGCCCAGCCTTACTATAAAGCTGATATAGATAGATAAAGGAACGGATTTCTCCGCCATGTTTTTTTTTCATTTTTGCTGAAACAGACTTCTATATACATATTTCATTCCCTAACAAACTATTCACTCCCTATGTAGGGCGAATTTTGTAACAAAGAAATCTAGGTCGTAAAATTCTGAACAAAAACTGCAATATAATCCAATTTTATACTGCTACTAGTAGTGCGTTTGTGCGCTACGAACTCTCTCGTCATAATTTTCCCCTTTGTTGGGCTGCACGATATTTCAGTCGAATTAAGCCAGTGGTGTTGGCGATGTTTCCAGTTCATATAGGGAAGAAGGGTGGATTGCCTGCTATAGAAGGCAGTTAAGGGGGCGAGAAAGTCAGGTCTTATAGTCTTTCCGTTTTGGAAGGACGTTAAGACGGCGGTGGAGGGATAAAACTAAAAATTCCGGAATAAATGTAGGTCGGTCCACAAGCAACACGGACGTATCATTTTGTTTTTATCGAATATGCTGTAATATTTTATCCGAAGTATTGTAAAAAAAAGTTTCGGACGGTGGATTTAGGTTTGTGAAATGCATGTATGAAGGTTTTAAATCAAGCGAGTTTTTCCCACTAATCCAATTTCTGTATGTATGATGTATGAGAATGTACTTAGAAAGCTATTTTAAAACTAAGCACACTTTTGTAAAATGCTTCCATATAAATTAAATGTTTTAAATATTTTAGCTGAAATGAAATATTCCAACAACCACAAAATAATAGCTAAATGACATATTTTCCTTCGATTGTTTTTACATTAGGTACACATAAAATTGTTTATCGATTTTTCATCTACCATGTAGTCAAAATAAATTTTCAGGCATAACGTACGAGGAACAGAAAAGAAGAGTTTTCTGTATTCAGAACTAGATGTTTGGCATTGAATTACTGTGTTACGTAATAGATTACTTGCCACAGGAAATTACCTAACATTCTGTTTCTCCCGAAGAAACCCTATGTAAGTAATTACAGAAGAAACATTGAATTGTTTTTTCCTCAAGATAACACAATCCAACTCTAAAATTGTTGAAATATATCCAATGGTTGCTTTACATATTGCCATGACACTTAATATACGAAAAAAGGAATTCACCCACTCTATAATTTTAAATAAGTTTATTTATGAAATATCAAAGCGACACGTTAGATGGGTTGCATAACCTCAATTTCAAAATTATAATTTTGAGAAATTATTCTTTTATAAAGTTGAATATGGTTAATTATAATTAACATGCACTCTAGTACACTATAGTCAGATAAAGCTTATCTGGAAAACTGATTTTTCCATAGAATTTAGTTAATTTTCCTTGTCCATTAACGATGTGGGAGATTATTATTTAATTTTGAGTATAAATTAAGTTTAGGTCAAAGTTAATACAAGATTTAACCTAAAACAGACAAGGTGAATTGTAATGGGAAGGTATGCAAGTATTTAGTACCTTACCTGAGTATGTAATAGTAAAAAAATGTGTTTTTATGTAACGAGATTCTCCAGTTGCATACGTTTCTTGTATTTGAAAATCTTACAGATCTTGGTTAAATAATTTTAGTGGAGGATTGTAAAGCTGCTTTACCACATAATTGTAACAATTTTAAATGTAGGGACTGCTTTTTATTTATGAAGACAGTTAAACAACATATAATTATGTTTCAGTTTGGATCGTACATTGAAATACTATAATTGGCTTGAATTTTCATATTGTTGATGCCTACAAACATGCAAATAATATTTTTTTAGAATATCATGTTTAAATAGGAAGGTGCGAAAAAGTAATTTTAAGTAATTAATTTAATAAAAGTTTTAAGGAGATAGGGATCTCATCGACATTCAAAAGAGGGTTATTTTTTAATCAAAGCATAAGTGTAATATACCATTAGATTAGAATGTTTTTATCTATAAGATTATCTAATTAGTTTTTGCGTTAATTACAAAATATAAACAATAATTTTATTATGTTAAATTGAGATGTCAAATTAGTTTTGTCTTATGCAAAAATTATATCACATTCATTTGTTTCGCCAAAATCATATACAAACACAGTCATTTTTGTAACACAATCTCTTCTATTTAATCATTTAAGAAGTGCACAACACCTTTTGGCGAGCATATTACAGAGTGATGTCAAAATTTTGAGGTTAATGTTATTTTTGTGACACGTCGTGAAAAGTGTTTAAAGTTTTAAGAAAGTTCGGTAAATCTAAGTGATGATTTAACAAGTACTTCAAATTAATCAAGTGTTCATTTACTCTGCCAATAAAGAACAACTTATAAAATAATTTATAACTGGATTATAAATGGATGCGGACATTAATTGTATAATTAATTTACTTACAACTGTTATACAAATAAATAGATTTGAAATTCCAATTAGTAAAGCCCTTTATGTGGAAATATTTGAAAAAGGTCAATGACATACTTTCTTCATTTCATTGCCATTTCATTGTCTTGTATCATTGATAAATTGAGGGTTGTGCAAGTCACAAATTGAACTGTAATCTCCAGACTACCTAATCCTCCTATAGAGCATGAGGTGTAGATTGTGTATTATTGACTCTTGGCAATCTTGGTACTATGGACTGTAAACGAGATTATAGCCTCCATGGCGACGATTATAGTGGTTATGTGAGCTGGAATATACTAAACTAAACTTTGCAGACTTTGAAGTATACTCTAGAGAACTATGAATTATGTATTTTAAAATCTTAGCCTAGCATTATGCACTATATACGAGGTCGTACAGACTTACGTACAGGCCCTAGAAGCTATAAGTTTCTGCGGGAGGGTGGGGGCCATTATTATTATTACGTAGACCGTAAGTGCGGCTGCAGCCGACTTACAGATGGAAGAGTGCAAATCCCACATTTGTGTCACAGCTAAGGAAAACTGCAGAAAACCTTAACCAGATCCGCTGGTACCGGGAATCGACCTCGGGCCGCTTGGGTGAAAGTCCAGTCCATTATTACGATAATAATAATGTCTAATATATGGCGTCCGGAGTATTTTTGTTTTAAAACTTTAAGTGACACACAACGATGATACGCGGAGATTGAGAAAGAAGCCTTAGCAGTTGCATGGGCTAATAAAACTGAAGCAGTCTTTATTAGAAACGAAATTTGAAATTTCGGGAAGGAAATCAATAAATTATCAAACAGATTATAGAGATTCAGAATGAAGTTGAGTAAATTCGACTCCGATGTTACTGGCAAAAACTTTTATGTTCCTGATGCTTTCCAAGATACTAAAGATTTTAAAGGAAGATCTTGAATTTATGTGACTTCAATAATAAAAGAAAAACAGCAGAGATAGTTTTAGAAACCGTTGTAAGAGAATGTCAAAAGAAGATTCAGATATAATAATATTTAAGAAATATAGTCTGGACAAAGAAAGGCAAATTAAGTGATACTGGTCAATAATTCTACAATAAAAAAAAACTCTTTGGCGATCAAGTTGTGATCCCTAAGAATCTCAGATCATGGCGTCAGCAAATTAATCACGAGGTATATTTCGGGATAAATAGATCTTTATTCAGAGCCTGAGAAACTACCCGTTGGCCAGGAATGAGAAGACATATTAAAGGATTTAATAAAAACCTGTGAAGCATGTCTTACGCATAAGAATCCAGCAGTAGAATCTATGATACCATCTAAAATTCTAAACTGCCTTTGGGAAATTATAATAGCAAACTTGGTCATGTAGAAAACATTACATATGTACCTAGTAATATAGGACTTCTATTCTCCAGAGATACATAAGTTGCATAAATTGACAAATTTGATAATAACTGAGTATTTCAAAGATGTCATGTCACATTACGGAATTCTGTTCGAGATTCAAACGGGTAATGGAAAACAGTTAGATAACTTATTATGTATTGCAAAGCTCTGCTAAGAAGTATTGATTTAAACTGTTAATCAGCAATACTAAATATAACGGGCTCTAATAATAATAAGAACGAACTACATATTAATAAGAACAAGACAGTAAAAAGTGCCAATGCCAATTAAGTGCAATTCAGAGCCAACTAAAGCTTACGAGTATACGCCTAAAATTTGTGACGTCAGGATAGACGCCGGAAGAATTGACAGAGAATCCACAGAAATCATGAAATATTCTTGTATTTACTTACCGTTAAAAAATAAAGACATTATAAATCTCTTTCATGTGCAAAATTAAATTAAAAAATTAAGAGAAAAAATATGAGACAATATTTTACTATTTTACTCCCATATCGTTTTTTTTTGTATTCTAATAGAAATTGTTTATATTTTTAATGTTGAACACAAACTAATTTGCTGTAACAGAGCCAACTAAAATTTAAAAGCTTACAACTTCACGGAAGATAAACTATTGAAAAATAATCAATTTTTAAGACAAATAACACGAAAGGATTTTAATGAACTTGTAGAAAAAGCTTTTTAAGAGTCATGCTTCATACGAATAAGATGAATAAGTAATAAATGCGTCTGTAAAAAATAAGACAGACCTCTTCGCAATAAATATACAAGAGCCAATGGCCAACTATCGGCGCCTAGCGTGACGTCACAGTCGGAGTCCGGGATGTAGGGTTAGTAGTTTGAATGTTAGTTGACCAGTTGATACAGTATACGTAGTATAAGTGGTCGTTGAAAATACGTAAAAGGCGTATATAATCAGCTTTCTATTTTCAACGGCGAAATACTACTGTCAGTAAGGTATAGGAATAATATATAAACTACTATCCCTACAGACGCGATTATAGGGATAACTGGCTTATCTTGATTCTGTATTTCAGGAATCTATTCTTGCCATACTTGCTGCCTAATAGCGAAATAATTAATTCCCTTCAGTTCACTACAGGAAGAACTAAATAAATTCAACCTCATGCAGATTTATGCTTGCAAGGTAGAAAAAGACGTCCATAAGGGTAATAATCCAGCGTAAATGTTAAGATTATGTATTATTAAATGAATACTAAATCTTAAGATATTCAGACGAAGAGCTTCCGACTAAGAGTAAAAAAATGGAAAAACAGATTATCTGATATAATTTTCATACCTTTAAATCGCTCAGTCCTTATTCCACCCCTTTAACCCATGATAGCTATATTGGAACTAAAGTAAGATAATTCAAGTTGAGTTTCAAGACATGAAAGTGTGGGAAGTTCAATAGAAATAAGGATAGTATAAGAAAATAAATCATAGTTCAAATTTATTTTTAGGCAACTCTTAGAATCCTCCAATAAATATTTTGATAACACATGCAATATGTTTATTATAAATTCATGTTATTCCTAACTAACCCTATACCTTAAGCTGGAAAGCTCGAACGATAATCTACAATATTCTCACGAACAGGATGTGATTGGATGTTTACTAACTTATTGATTTAAATTGTGTACTTATTTCCTTGTCTTAATTACAGTTACGGCAGCGATAATGAAATTTACTATTACTTTAACTGTTCTTTCCTCTTCGATGTCTTTAAAGACCAGCATTACGCATTAATTAACAAGAAAAGAGCAAATGAACTAAATGATATGTAAACTTCCTTAAGTGAGACATGCATTGGCTTCCCTCCCACTCACTTAAATCCTCGAAATATCTTCTGCCAAATTGTTCTGATGATTGAGACCTATAAAAAGTCCCACGAATTTTAGGAATTTTCTTAATTTTTGTCTTATTAGTTCTTTTCTTCCATTCCCTGAAGTATTTTATTATATGCGATCCCCTTTTTACTCCAATTTACCCAACCAAAGGAGATTTTTAAAGCCATTCTTAAAATTTCCCAATAGAGTTGCATGCAAATTGAATATTTCGTAATAATATAGAAAATAATAACTGAAGAGGAAATTACGTTAATCCACATCAGTTTCACCTTCATTCTCAGGTTCATTAAGCAAACGCTAAATTATAGTTTCAAAAAGTATTTTTAATTACTTCTTGGGACCACAACGCTTTTGGAATATCCAAAGCGTAAAGATAAAGTTACCTCCTCAAATCGGAGCTTATTGAAAATTTGAACAATAGAAGTCGTTTTGGAACTTTTCGATTTACATTAAACTACGCTTCGACAATCATTTTAAAGACAAAGGAAATTGATCGTTATGCACACTTGGTCACCGCTAATTGCTCATAATTAGTTCTCTTAGATCATTTGATACCTTCATCTAAATGCTTAAGCACGCAAAGCTCTATTATTAGTACGTCGACAGGATATCTGCGCCAAAACTAATCAAGGACTTCGTCGTATAAACATTTATATGCGTAGCGAAACAATTTCTTTTATTTATTTAATCCTCCCATCTCCACCCTCTTAGCTCAAATTATAATTACTTTGGATGTAATAAGAAAAATAAAAATAACAAGGGAAGTAAACGCAATTTTATTAATTAATAGCGCGTGTCTTGTACAAACAACTTTCGTTTATTCGTTTCGTGCGATGAAGTATTATTATTATTATTATTAAAAACTCATAGCGTCTTCCTGTCTTTCGGGAATATAAGACTCAGGGAAGCGTGAGGGAATTAACTGACTTCCCTTTTGAACATTTAACCTAGTCTCATTTAAGACGCAGCAAGTGTCGCGGTGTCCGCATTTTTCTTTCTTGCCGCATACAGAACGTTAGAAAGACACCCTTGATATTCATGTGTAACCAATTCCTCCTTGGTTATCATTGTTCCGCTTTAGCTTCCGGTAAAAAAAAGTTTTTTTAGTGGTTTTGAATATAACCGTACCTGTTATTCCATGTTTTACATTGATAACATCAAAATGTTTACACATTTCATATATATTTAGGTATGATTAATCGTTCCAAACACTTTAGATTAATCTAGAGTATAAAAAAGACTTAAAAGCAGAACAGCACTTCCTTTAAATCAAAATAGCAACAATCCCGATAATTTCAAACAACCAAAGATGGAGTTTTCAAGCACTTGACATTTGTCAGATTAGCGACTGTAAATTTACCGGCTTTTCCATTTACCGGTAAAATTTTAGGGCTGTTATCCGTTTATTGGTAATTAACCGCTAGTTTAATGTTCTAAAATGCAAAATATTATAAATTATAAACAAAACATATTAAATGTATACAACAGTGTATTTAAAAAATAAAAAACTCAAAAGTTAACATTATAATAGTAACTGTCGCACAACTAGAATGCTGTAAATAAAGTATTTTTTAAAACACAAGAATTAAAAAGTAAAACTTAAGGATGGGGGTTTGGAGAATTATAATGGTTTCTTGTTGTCAGATGGCGTTGTTAATTTTAATGAGAAATCAAATCATGGCGAACTAAAATCATTGTAGGCCGTCGCAAGCATTATTTTTGTGTATATTAACCTACGCCATCTGTCATTGAAACTATGAACTTCTCAAAGGTCAAAAAAGTCAAAACCTTTTTAAAAATACTTTAACCTTTTTTTTAAACAAATTATTAATAGATAGGATTAAGGTGATCCTAACATTCAAATTTTAAATATGTCACTTGCCAGAAAAATAGAACAAAACTTGTCAATAGATGACAGCAATACTCGGATTGAAAAAGAAATAATAATTGCGACGGCCGTATGTACTCTTGACTAAAGTAATCGCAAAACGAGAAAAGCCTGTTGTCGTCACCTGCATACTAGACGAAACTACGTTCGGACTAGTTTATTCTTTTAATAGGGGGAAGTTTTACCTGTCAAGTTATTCTAGAGCGTTCCTCTAAGATTAACCTTCGTATGTAGTATAGTAGTAATTAAAAACAATATTTGTTGCGCCACTGCTGCGGTGTTAGCGCGAAAGCAACGCGTATCTTTTATGACGTCAACAGGTTTTTCACATTTTGCTACAACTCTACATTGATATTAGTTGGTTGTTATTCAAACCATGGCCTTCACAGAACTTTGTTAAATATTTAAACACTTTAATGTTTTTCAAACATGATAACCTCAATATTCTGACATCTTCTTTGTTTACATGATTTTTAACTCAAAACATAACCTTAAAATTAATTTTTGCTATTCAACAGGTGTGCACTTTTCTAAAGATGTAAATTGAAACAGACCGACCATGTTGCTTGTAATATACAAACATCGGGCATATAATGATTTTAAATTCAAAATTGATCTTATAATATGCCATGATTTTCAATCATGTTAGGAAAATATAAGCCGTATTAAAATATTTAGCAGGCAGATTTCACGCAAATTTTAGAAATCCCGTTCTACTACCTCACTTTTTGAAATAAATGGAGGAAAACATTTCTTAATGTAAATAAAACAAGTCAATCAAGACTAACATATACACTAAAACACTTTAAACAAAAAAAGGATATATTGAAATGGTGCATTTTTTTGTAAAAATTAGCCTACACTTATAAATTTAACGATGTGGGGATCGTTAACACTTTTTAAAACTTAATGAAGTTTTGGTGCTTTTTCAAAGTCAAAATTTATCTAAAATAGGTAGAACAGGTTGTGTTTAAGATGTATGCAAGTGTATAACTACTCACCTGTAGAACGTATTACAGAAATTTGTGTTTCATTTAAGGAGGTATTTTGTTTGTGTAGTATCTTTAAGTAACATTCAAGTTGGATATTTTTAAAACTTTTTGATAAGATTTTATTGGAAATGAGTACTGTAGCATCTTAACCACAAAATTAAGACAAATTATCATATAAAGATCGATTCGTTCTGATATAATATGTGAAAAACATGTTTACAGGCTGCGCTTTTGAAACTTGCAGTAATTTTATGTAATTGTAAACAAGATCATAAAAAGTAATCATTTAAGTATAGTTTTATAAAAAGGAGCATTGGGAAATTGTGTTTTTACGAATATATGTTAGTAATAAAGTTTAATACAATGTTGTTCTGTGGACAACAAATTTTAAATGAATAATATAATCTATTATTTATGCCAAGTGTTACATACAGGCAGATTCGCAATTTTGTAATCTACAAGATGGAATAAATAGTTTTTCTGTAAATGAAAATATTAAGAAATTTGTGAAATGAAATAGGGTTAGTGGAAATTTGGAAAAGCCATATTTCATTGTTACATGTTGAAAATTCAATTGTTTCTTGAAACAGTATATAAAGGAAGCCATTTTTTCAACAAACTTAGTAGCTGTAAATCGTTAAAGAAACAAGATGCTTTCCTAGACCGCTCTAAAACCAAGTTTATGTTCAATAAAAACAAACAAATTTAATAGATGTCAGTTAATACTTTGATGTTATAATTTAAACACAAACACAAAACAGTGATTTAATATTTATACAAAGTGTTTAATGTAATTGTGAAAGTGGATAAACAAAATTTGTTATAACAACGAATGTATTTCTCAACAATAAAGGGAAATTTTTTTTAATGAAATCAAGATGTTTGAAGTTGAATGGAATTAATGAAAAAATTGAGACTTACCCTTGGTTTATAAATAATTACTTAATTGATATTGCAATACAAACAAATAATTTTATTCTGTGTGGATTTTCTATATTAATTAACGATCGAATTGGAATTATATAATCAACCGTGAGTTTTTATATACAAATATAAATTTTTATTATCATTAAGAGTAATATACTAATATAACACATTTAATAAACAAAATTATTGAATCGGTCAATGTTCCTTCAATATTTAAGACCGCAATAATTGTGAAACCGTTACACAAACAAGGT
This sequence comes from Agrypnus murinus, assembly GCA_929113105.1. Classification (NCBI taxonomy): domain Eukaryota; kingdom Metazoa; phylum Arthropoda; class Insecta; order Coleoptera; family Elateridae; genus Agrypnus; species Agrypnus murinus. The sequence continues at coordinate 17,551,421 of OV816025.1, forward strand.
GATAAAGCTGTTACATCCAATTATAGACCTATTTCAATGATTACTAACTTGGCAAAAATATTTGAAAAAAATCATCAAGAAAAGAATAAATCTATATTTAAAAAAGTTTAATCTTATATCAGATAAACAATTTGGATTTCAGGAAAATAAAAGTACACAAGATGCTATAGCATATTTAACATCTATGATAAATGATTCAATAGGTAAAAGTGAACCCTCTCTGTGTGTGTTCTGAGATCTCGCTAAGGCATTTGATACTGTTAGTCATGTATTACTGATAAATGCATTGGAAGATATTGGTTTTAGAGGCATAGCGTTAGCATTAATGGAAAGTTATCTATCGGAGCGAACACAGTTTGTACAGATTATGGACGTTAAGGGCAGGAATCGTGTAATTGAATACGGTGTGCCGCAAGGTACAGTATTGGGACCTCTCCTTTTCTGTATTTACGTTAATGATTTGTATAGGCTGAGCACTAGAGGGACGATTGTTAGTTATGCTGACGATACTTCCATTTTTTACCAAAGTCATTCTTGGGGAGATGTGAGAGCAACTGCTGAGAGCGACTTAAGGCTTATAAAAGACTGGCTTAACTTTAAAATATTAACGATAAATTTTAATAAAACTAAATATTTGCCATTCACTTCTTATAAACATAAACTGCCCACTTTTAACAAAATTAATATAGATTTAGAAACATCAATTGACGAAACAAATACAATTAAATATTTAGGTATAACCATAGATAAACATTTACGTTGGGATCATCATATTAATAATTTGTTGAAAACATTACGATTTACTCTTTTTCGTTTTAAACTGCTAAAGAATATCTTAAGTAATACAGAGTTAAGGAAAGTCTACCTTGCCCTTATTGAATCACGACTATCATATGGTATTTTAGGTTGGGGATAGTGCTGTAGATGAGTATTTAAAAAAAATTGAAACTATTCAGAAAAGATTTTTAAGGATCATTCTTAACAAACTTATTCATCTATTAATCTTTATAAAGAATCCAAATTGTTCCACCCGCGTCAATTATATTTTTTGGTAGTAGTTCTACATACATATAAAAATAAAACTTTGACTCAAATTGACCATAGTTATAACACACGATTTAAACAACACTCTTTTAAAACTCCTTTTTCTACCAAATCTATTGGACAGAGATCACACAATTACCTAGCACCTAGATTTTATAACCATTTGCCCTTTGAAGTTGAATCCTGCCGATCATTATATTCTTTTAAAAACTGTGTCCGCAGTTACCTATTGAGAATTGGTTTAGAAGGAATTTCTAATTTCTTCTAAATAAATTTATTAAACTAAATTAAAAAAATAAATAAATAAAATTTTAGACTTTATATACCTATCATCTTATTAAAGCAGCATTGGATTGGTTATTATAGTTTCGAATGCATTTCCAGTATTTATTGTAATTATTATATATGTAATTAATGCAGTACAAAACCCAGCATTTTAGAAGCTTTACTACTAATTATTCACATAATAATTAAGTATAAATGAGTTAAAACTGGCAGATAAACATAAAATTGAAATCTCGTTGAAGTTTTAATACAATCGTCAACAGTTTTTGTTTTTGCAGCAGGATTTAAATTTCGTCAAAATAAGTAGAAACTTTTGGAAAATTGCATATATGAAGACCACTGGGAAACAACGAGAAATATCACTCCAGGTTAATTTTGTACAATGTGCTATTTTTCTAGGTTATTGCTAACAAGATGACAATGTTATCCCAATTTTAAATCCTATGAATCTGCAAGATTTCCTCCCTTTCCCGCGATCTTCCTATTATTAAGTATAGCATTCAAAATGAAAAAAGAGTAAAACTTGAAGTATAAGCCTCTGTAATATGTATGAATCGCTTCATTAGGTTTTAATTTTAGCCTTTAAATTGAATATAAAACCGGCTACACGTATTAACATCAATTGCTAATTATTAATAATTATATTATCCTATATCCATGAAACACGTTTATATAACACGTTCAACTTTGTGTTCATTATTGTAAATTGCACATGCAAATTAGAATTTTACATCAAAACCTGCTGGTTTAAATTTGCATCAAAGAGTGAGTGTCGCGTTCACGCATCCGCATTTTATGAAGTGCTTTTTTAGTTAACGAAAGCTTCAAAATTTATACAAAGTGGGAAAACGATGGAGATCCTGTTAGATTATGATAACTTGATGCACACGTGCACGTGACAAAGCGCTTGGAATATATAAATTTCAAAGCTGAAATAATTGAGCGTTTGCACGAAACTCTCAGTTTGTTTTGAATATTACACTGAGTGTTGCTATTTTGCTACAAAAGACAAGCTTTTCCGCTTTTGTATCTTTTACATGTTCTAGATTAAAAAATGATAAGTCTCTAAACGGTTTGATGTAATCGGTATGAAATATGAAATTATGTATACGAGTATACCGCTTTGTATGTATGCAGTTATCCAAGTCTACTGAAAATACATACCTCTTTTACTGAAAGAAACGAAAGAATGGAATTGAATCTCGCGGCAATCACTATATGTCTGTAGGGGTTATGATTAAACGATTAAAGTAACTAAGGTAAAGAATCAGTGTAAAATCAAATAGTCTAAATATTTATTTGATTGTATCAAATTATTGAATTAGGTTAAGAAAAGTAACGTTTAACAGTAGAATTTTTAAATAATTCAGTAAATATGTAACTCAAATAAGTAAGTCAATTTCAAAATTATAGAATTCATAGTAGATAATGATTTTAATTAAGAAAATTAATTTTTTTTAAATGTAATTAACAATTTATAAAATATAATAAATAACTTATAATACAGTTTTTAATATCAACTACGAAAGTTTTAGTATCATAATATTAATAAATTCTTTTGCTACACAAGAAGTAATGTGTTTGAAATGGCTTATATTAAAAATATTTACAGTCACTCTTTATAGTAAATGTTTTGCATTTTTGAACAATCTTTTGAGTGAGATCCGTAGTAAAAAACATGAGAAACATAAAACATTATCAGACCGGTATTTATATTATTTGAAAAACAGTTCACGAGGAACAATTCTTTTTATCATATATAATATAGGAATTTTCATATCTGATTATTATTAAAAGTTACATATAAATGATTTATTATTACTTCTAAATTGTTTATTAAATTAAAAGGTATATTGCGAGGTTTGAGTCAAACAAAAAATCGAGAGCGAAATCGATTGATTCACGGCGGAGGCTATTTATAACATATACAGCACCACCACTAGGTGATCAAGAAAAAAGATTATTTTTTGAATACGAAGGCCCATGCACTCAAACGGCTGTCATATATACATCCATCACAAAAAAAAGGAATCGAATCAGCATGAACAGTTAAATTTCCTTTCAAGCAAATATTGCCTACTATATGTCTGTATACCTACTTGAAGATCTTTCTTAAATTATTAAATTATTAAAACACGCGCCCTTCTCGCCGTAATGACATTACATTTGTGCTCAAGTGTGAATAAACAAATTAGACGTAAGTTTTCTTCAAATTATCTCACTCTCTCGTAGTATAGGCTTCCAATTTGTAACGGTATATTTTTATCAGCTCTGAATAATTGTGGTTTCGTCCACATATTTACAAAAATCTTAAGTCCGGTTCTGCAAATTTACGTTCTTTTAAAGTGTAAACTTGCGTTAGCATTCGATATAAACTACCCTATAAAATTATTTAAAAAAAAGGTTGGTTTCAAATCTTAGAAGTATAAAAAATCTCTATGGTTACTCATACAAGTGTTTAAAAATAATAACTTGAGGCGTTTGCAGTTTTAGAGAAAAAATCAATACTTGCTTTTGAGTTGCTGTGCTCTGATTGGTTAAGCCAAAACACGCGACTCGTCTATTATAATGCAATCTTCAGCTTTTAAGACAAAATCAATACTTGTTCTTGAAGTGAGACCTCGCTATTGGCTGATTTCGATTTTGCATCTGGTAATGTATTCCTACGCGGAAATAAGAATCCTGAGTTTTTTAAAGTGGACTTCCGTTCAGTTGCTGGTCCGAGACACTTGTCGTGTAGCGAGTTTCCGATATAGTTCAGTTTTGAATAATTCTTTTGAAAAACTTGAATATACGGTACAGTTGATAGTGATATGTGGCTTGTTCTATTGTAATGGGGCATTAAAACAATTATTTCTACAGTCCTCGTTTTAAAATTAGTGCAGTTTTGTTATTAGAAATCTAGTAGTTTTTATAAAATGTTACGGAGTCATTGCCATTAAAAAAAACTACAGATGCGTTCGTATTTGGGACTATAGTTTATTTGCAGACGGACTCATAATTTAACTAATAAATTCCCGTTCTACATGTAGATAAATATAAACAATTATCTATTCTATTGGAAGGATTTAAATTAGCAAGTGCTATCTGTGTTTAAATTCGTTTAAGCTTTTAAAGACATTACCGTTATTTATCGTGTGTAATTTATAAACAAAATTATAACCGAATCCGGATTGTTTAAACTGTGTTTTAACAAAGATTGTTGGTTAAATCATATGGATTATTTCAATGTTTTGTATGATTGAACTGAACTTGAACGAAAACAATTTTCTTTGCACCTGCTGCGGTCAAATAATAATTCATCACCATTAACGATCAACAATGGACTTCCAATGAGAGGCGTTTCCAGTTTCTATCAGTCTAGAGTAATGGTTTTTTGTGATGAAAGTAATTAGTGGCTTAATTGGAATTCGATCTATAGGATCAAGGTACTGTAATTTAAGAATTATCTATTTTTTATGTAATCTTGCTTGTGTTTACTGATTATTTGGATAGTTGCATTTTATGTTTTTTATAAAAAGAGAACTCTAATAGGATTTAATTTTAGTATGTTAACTTCAGTAAGATTTAAACATCTTAACTCCAGTAATACGTAAATAAATTTAATTCCGTAATATTTTTATAAATTTATGTTCAATAAAATTCAAATGATTTCATGTTTAATAAATCTTGATCTTAACAAATTTCCGAATAATTTATGTTCAATAAAATTAGCTTCTAAAATAAAGTTTAATAAACTTATGTTGCTAATGTTCTTTGATTATATTTGTATATGATCTTTTATTTTTTTACAATCCAATAAATATGTTTTCAAGTCTATACCAGGTGAGCTAAATGGAACCATATAATTATGAATGTTTTATTCATTTTTTTTATTTTAAAATTAATAAATATAACCAAATTTTTTTGTTCAAAACCTAGCATGTTGAATTCATTTTCTGATTAGTGAATTCAATATCTTTTCTGGCTTAATTAATGTCATTAAATTTCATAATCAGATGGCGCCCTTTTAGAGTATTTATTTGAGTTCTGAAATCCTTATCTACTCCTTTTTCATCATTTCATATATCATTTCGTATATATTAATCTTTTTTAATTTCTTTCTTTTTGTAAAATTCTTGGAGTTTTAAAATTGAAATTAAGAAGTTTGCCTATAGCATGATCTGACAGTGCTGTATTTTTACTGTAAATTTACCGATTTGTTACTCAACCACTTTCTTTAGTTGAATTAAACAACCATATTTTTTGAGTGTAATGGATATTTGTTGTAGAAATATTTCCGGAAACTTATTGAAATGACGAATGTGCACACAAAGTCAACGAGATTTCACAATTTAAGAGGTATGTAGGTGAATCTCTAAAGAAAAATGAAAAAATTCCTTCTCGAAATATTTTCAAAGTGGATATTTCTTCATGGAAATATTTGTATTTGCCAAAACCACTTTTAGAGTCTGATGTTTGAGATATCTGCAAAAAGATACTTCTTAAATTGATATTCTATATAACGACACTGATCAATAGGGCCGGCGGTAGACGAGTGGTGTCAGTCAATCACTTTCCTTTTTAAGGGTCGTGAGTTCGAGTCCCACTTGGGGCGACAGAATTTTTCTAATTACAAAGTTCGGCCGTCTCAACTATGGGTTTGCATGTGATTGTGTTGCATGTTAGATGGGAGACATTCGACCTGATGTGTTGCCCCACCCCCTAGTGTAGGCGGTAAATAATAATAATAAATAAAAATAAAACTAAACCAATAAGAAACTTACGTTGTCAACGCTTCTCTTGTTACTCAGTAATATTCATATGCCAGCTATGCTTACCTGAAACAAAAATTATGAATCAATGGTCATTATTTTTAAGTATAGAGTACATATAAAAAAACAACAGCTTAATTTACACGAACTTTACATTAATCTTACTATTTAGAACTATAGACACAAACAAAACAATTAATAGTAAATTTCCAAGCATTTATTTTATCTCTCAAAACGAAATCATTACTGTAAAATTACAACTGTTTCAAATTCTATATTTTCTTCAAATACCTGATTCTTTTTTAATTTTAACTTTTAAGTGTGCAGGAAACCACTTTCGCATGCAAATTAAAAGCATTGCCTTGTGGAAACATTCAATAGTGGCTAAACGGACAGCAATACACAAGCAGTGTTAGGCATAGTTACGTTAAGTTAGGTTAGGTTAGGTAAAATTAGGTTAAGATCACATAGCCATTGAGTTTCAATGGGAAAGTTGGCTCCCAAACAATTAACGTGAAAAATTCTGGCTACATGAACCAATGGAACCGACTCTAATCGGCTCAGCACATCGAGTACTGTTGAATGATACTGACCACGCCCTTTGGGAAAGGGGGCCTGTCCGCTCAACAAAATATTTACCTCTGTTATTCTGGTTCAATACGTTTGATACGTGTTGATGATATACATCAAGTTTTGCATCAATAGCACGTATTGAACAGTTGAACCTGGGAACCTCGCCATTTTCTTAATTTTCATCATCCCGCTTGGGGATCCTTGGTAAGTCTGTAGACTTACACAGAGGATTGAGCCGACGTGGCGGCCGGCTAAGGACTGGTTTTATTATATTTATTATGAGTCCCACAAGGAAAGTTCGCAGACTACTCGTGCGAGTACTTGTTGCGTCGGCATTGTCAAAAGTTAGGTCGGTATCCTTTTGAAGCCATATTGGATGCTATTTGACAGCAATATGGTAATTTTCGCATTTAAATATTTTGTTCTGGTTACATTTTAATAAATAAACATGCAACTTTGAGAAAAACGTGTTGAATTTAATGAAATATAGATTCGTCTAGGTTAGGTTACGTAGATTAGGTTAGAGTAGATTAGGTTAGTTTATGTCAGGTTAGGTTAGGTTATGTAAAGTTCAGTTGATTTTATTAGGTTATTAGTGACGTTATTAGGTTAGGTTAGATTATGTTAGATTAGATTAGGTTATGTTAAATTAGATTAGGTTAGGGTATGTTAGGTTAGGTTAGGTTATGTCAGGTTGATTTTATTTGGTCCTATTAAAATCTGAGTTGATTATACTCCATAGACTTACGTTAGGTTTGTACCCTTTTGAAGCCGTATTGGATGCTATTGGACAGCAATATGGTAATTTTCGCATTTAAATATTTTGTTCTGGTTACATTTTAATAAATAAACATGCAACTTTGAGAAAAACGTGTTGAATTTAATGGAATATAGATTCGTTTAGGTTAGGTTACGTGAGGTTAGGTTAGAGTAGATTAGGTTAGTTTATATCATGTTAGGTTACGTGATTAGAGTAGATTAGGTTAGTTTATGTAAAATTAAGTTGATTTTATCAGGTTATTAATGACGTTATTAGGTTAGGTTAGATTATGTTATGTTAAGTTAGATTATGTTAGGTTAGATTAGGTTAGGTTATGTTAGATTAGATTAGGTTATATTAAATTAGATTATGTTAGGTTAGATTAGGTTAGGGTATGTTAGGTTAGGTTAGGTTATGTCAGGTTGATTTTATTTTGTCCTATTAAAATCTGAATTGATTATACTCCACCCTTATACTGTACCCTTTTGAAGCCGTATTGGATGCTATTGGACAGCAATATGGTAATTTTCGCCTTTAAATATTTTGTTTGGTTACTTTTTAATAAATAAACATGCAACTTTGAGAAAAACGTGTTGAATTTAATGGAATATAGATTCGTCTAGGTTAGGTTACGTGAGGTTAGGTTAGAGTAGATTAGGTTAGTTTATATCATGTTAGGTTACGTGAGGTAAAGTTAGAGTAGATTAGGTTAGTTTATGTCAGGTTAGGTTAGGTTATGTAAAGTTAAGTTGATTTTATTAGGTTATTAATGACGTTATTAGGTTAGGTTAGATTATGTTATGTTAAGTTAGATTAGGTTAGGCTATGTTAGGTTAGGTTGATTTTATTTTGTCTTATTAAAATCTGAATTGATTATTCTCCATAGACTGTATGTAAATTTGAAAACTCGATATTTCATAAATGGGTAGTCTGCTGGGTTGACCCTATAGAGTTTTCTGTTTAGCTTTGAGAGATGAGTCTAACCACCTATAACAGTGCCTCTTATTGGCTATACGCTCAAGTAAAATCTCACCATAATTAGTACTACATTCTTAACCTCAAACTTTTTCTTCTTCCATTCGGTTAATGTGCATGTCTGGTTGTGATGTTACGGTTTCATCAATAATGTTCAATCACTGCGATATTACTTTACAGAATCAACTTATCAAAAACAACTTATTCGTACAACTATAGTTCGTTTGTGCCGTCTTACATTTAAACATTTATATTATAACGCTCGTAGTTAATAATAAAAACTGTTCCTCATCACTGCAAAGATTTAAGAAGCACCCGACTTGTATACAAATTATCGTTTGAAGAATATCCTATAAGCTATGCTTGAATATTTAAAAAAAATGTGAAAAAGTTTAATATAACATATATTTTATGCGTATCGTATCCTTTTACAGGAAATAGATCTTGTTAAAAAAATGAAATGCGTGCAAACTTGGCCTATAAAAATAAAAAACAATAGGAAACTAAATCAGTAAAATAGAAAGTTTGAACATAGCTATTTCACCATTTTCAGCTATCTGCGTTAATGATATAATAACTAATGCCTATTTATTAAAATAAGGTAAAGCAAACACTAGGAAGAAAATACTTGCATATTAATATAATCACTCTAATAAACTATATTTATGTAGCATAGCAGTTGACGATAAGCAAAACTACTTCCTTACGAACCGAATATAGATTATGAAATCTATGAAATTATGAAACATTACTTCTAACATTTTTAATGTGTTTTCAAAACAATTAATTATTATAAAGGTACCCTTGAAATTTAAAAATTTATCATGTTCTGCATAATCCGCAAACAAGATGTCCCCACAAAACGGAATTTGCAAACATTTCCAAATACTCTTATAATCCCAATTAATTTATTACATTGAATTAACTTAGAACAGAAAGAGATGGTAGAAAAAAAACCGTTTAAATTTTATGAAGTTGTTAACACGCTGAATGTGTGACCACGCAGAAAATTTATTTGCATTCAAGTCGCGTCCCGCGACCCGATCAATTTATGTTCCACAAATTTTTGTAAACGGGCCCGTTTTCAGACTCGGACATTTATTTGTCTACGTCTGGGTTAGACAACAAAGAAGGCGTAAAAGACGGAATCAGATAAATTTCCTTTGCCTCCCCCTCTTCCCTTCCCACCCCCTTCTTAATATAGCGATTTTTGCTGGATGATATTAAAAGGTGGGTTTTAATGAATTGGTACTGGTTTTGTACTGTCGCAATCATAAAGAAGGAAGTCTATTACTATTAATTTTATTCAAAAGATCTTTTTCTGAAGGTTCGGCAATAAATTGAGTCTTTTAAAAGGCTTTTTTTTGAGTAATGATACAGTGTTTTATGTAGTGCGGAAAATTTAAATTATTATTGTCGCGAGAAGAATAAAATTACATGGGTATAAGGGGAATCATTAATTCCGACTTGTGTTTAAATGTCTCTGCATACCTACACAATAGGAAGAAAACCGAAATAAGATGTTACACGGATTAGTAACATTCTCAAGATTATTGTCCATTTATGAAAGGATCGTTTTTCCCAATATGAAAACAGATGTCTACATGATTTGTCAACCTCAATAAACATTCCAATTGAATAGTTTATGCTAAACTGCGGAAAAAACTCAGACCTTTCCTAAATTTAACACATTTATATTTGTTTATTTTAGTAGAAGGATGGATACCTTTGAATAAAATGTACAAAATCGTTTTTCAATTAATGAGCCAGTACCATCACCTAACAAAATTTTTGAAATAAATAACAGAAATAAAACTGTATGTCACTATTTTCAAAGTAGAAGGGTTTCAATAAAAAGGTAGCTAAATTGTAGATAATCAGCAGAGAAGACAATTTGGGGGTTTTGGTCCGTCATCTTGCAGTTCGGAGAAATTTTAGAATTTTATGACATTTTCTTGGTTCTACATTATGGTTTTGCTGAATTATACAGCTAGTACAGTGACATCAAGGAAGAATCTTAATCGCAGTGAACATTAAAAATTATCACAGCTACTTGATTTTTCAATGGTCATTGTGATATTTTTTTTGATGTCACCGAATAGTTCTCCAATTTTGTTGAGGAACATTATTTTTTTCACTAGAACTAGTTTCATCCTCCGAATCAATGCTTTAGCAATCAAATAGTGTTATTCACGAAAACGGTGCAGTAGCAACACTAAAAAGTACGACTAGGGGAACACAGAATCTTACCATTTAAAAACCCATATCGCGTAATCACGATTTTGACATTTTTCTACAACTAACTGAAAATGGTGATAGTCAGACGGCTCCGAGGGTCAATGGGGCCCCACACCGAGCTACCTTATTTTAATCAACTACTCAATACATATCTTACGCATTAATAAAATAGACTGAGAGACCGGCATTTGATGCAACTTCTTAGCGCCGCTGGTCGGACTAAAACTGCTGATGGGGGTAGTGGGATTACCCCACTGGTCCGGCCCATCTAGCAACAATGATTAGTAGTGGTGTGTTTTAACGCTACTTGTAACACCCAACACCAAAGCGTCAGGAAATAAAAAGGTGTCTTAACACTTCTCAAGACTTCAAGATAAACAGTAGCGCCACGTCATAGCATTTTGTTATCGGAAGTACCTACTAACAATAAAGTTGGTGCAGTGATTATGTCACCCAAGTCCACGTCTATGCGTGCAAGCATGCAAGCACCACCACTGCTTAGTAGCTAGTCGTTACCCTTGAAACACATTTTGATACAGGGTGTAACTAATATAACTAGAAACCTCGTAATGGTTTCGTAATGTAGCTGTGATGATTTAGAACATATCTTTCTTATCAACATGTGGTCGCTTCCTACTAGTTTTCGACGTACTCACATTACATTAAAAATAATAAACAAGCAAAAACATCTTTTTGCTTTTTTCATATTCGTATTGCACGCAAAGTGCGTACAATGGGCGTACACTGTACTTAAAGTTTAAAATGCGATTTTCTCGAAAACTAGTAGGAAGCGACTACATGTTGATAAAGAAAATAAGTTCTAAATCATTACAACCCCCCATTAAGAGGTTTCTAGTTATATTAGTTACATCCTGTATATTTAGTTAGTCACATTTTTATTTACTGGGGGACCAATCCACATTTGTGCCCGGGGCCTCAAAATACAAAGGACGGCGCTGGTGATAGCATTTTTCTGAATCAAACAAGCTAGGTCAATAGGAGAAGGGGACAAACGAGACAAACTCAAAAGTGACACTTTTGAGTGTGCTGCAGATGTTCCTAGGAGTATTATGGAGTTTCAAATACGTCTATGGAGTTTGTCAATTAAAATTGTCCAGGACATCAGCATGGGTCACAGTATAGAATGCCTACTTTTAGCAGTGTGACTGACTTTCCTATATTTTTTCCAATGTTGTCGGCTAAAGGTGGAGTCTAGCAACTCCTGACAACTTGGCCTGAAAGCAATATTTTCAATCAGTCAAGTATAGTGTTGTTGGTTGTATATCACCACGCCTATTGTTACGTGTTTTAATTTCGTAACACCCTGCATCGCTACGCTTTTGTGCCTTCATGTATAGTTTGTTACGGAATTTTCGCTAGTTGCCGTTCTTAACTTTGTCGAAAGTCTTTGGTGTTTAGATTAGACATTTTACTTCGTTCTTGGATTTTCGTTTGATTACTGAAAAAGAATGATTTAGTGACATCGCATTTGAGAATTACGTTTTCGTTTTGGTGAATTTATTCGAAACTCATCTTTGGCGGACTTAATGTGGTTGTGGCGGTGTTGTAATTCCATTTTATTTGGATAACTGTTAGGGATTTTTCACTATAGCTCTTTTGAGATTAGGAACGAGTTCTGTAAGATTTGTAATTGCTATATTTATTTTTAATTACGTTTAATTTCTTCTAATTATAATATTTATGCAGGAATCATTATTTGATCGCTGACTTTTTCGATTCTGGTAGCAGTTTAACAAGTCTTCGAGGCTGCCGTCCAGCGAAAGTATTATCTGAATGCTTGCCATGTGCATACTTGATAATTTTGGTCTATTTGTTGTAGGCCTTCTTTGTTTTTCTCTTTTATCTTTTGAGTTTCGCACTCTTTATTAATTATCTGGTTCGAGAAACCACTATATAAATATCATCTGCTAATGTAATATACACGGTGAGTCATTACGGAGTAATCGGACTTTGCCAGTGGTTAGATAACCATTAAAGAAAGAAAATTCCTATATATCATTTTTCTCGTATTTCTATACTTTTGGGGAAAAACGGCATCGAAGTTCAGCCTAATGTTTTCAAGTTTAATAGTATGAATGTACACGACACATATTTTAAAAGTTCAAGCAGATATTCAATACTACTAGAATGTGCAAGGATAGCGTAATAAAGTCCACCTCTCGATGGATATTGTTTCAAAAATGGTATTTTTGTTTTGTTTCTGATTACTAAGACAATTTCAAATTCTTTTAATAGGCACATTAACCCCTATGTGTAATACAATACTGCAGGTTTGTGAATAAAAAATTATAGTACTGTGATAGTGACACATATTTGGTTTCTCAAATGATAAATTGCAAACCCCTTACACTGCAGCTTTTAGTAATAAAACGTAACAGTACTTGTACTTGACTATGTAAACAAATCCATCAAGCATTCAGGGTCGTTGAATTAAAACATCAAAAAGAATAATAAGGTTTTAATAATGAAACATTCTAGAATTCCAATAAAAATAACAATACCTATTGATGGATAGATCAAATTAGCTAAACATGTCTTTACTTAATTAAAACTAATATCTGTTTATTAGCGCATAACACATCGAATTTAATGATATCATTGAATGGGTCTGTATTAAAATGATGTCATTTCTGTCTGCGTTTACTATTAGAATAGAGGGGAATCCCCCGGATTAATAGATCGTTTTGTTTTAACATCTAAAATGGAATGTGCGTCGTTTGCACTCTTGTTCTGCTTGTTTAAACAGATGTCACGCTTTTACTGATGGTGTCAATTTCTAAAGATCTTGCATTTATTTCTATTCGACTTAACAACACTGACCTACATCAATTATACGTACTTTTCTGAAAACGTCGGTCAAAATTTTCGAAATTTTCAAGTTCATTTAATCAAAAAAAGTTACTAAGGTTTTATGTTTCTAATAACTAGAGAAGCTTATCCTCAAAGTCCGATCATTGAGTTGTGATAAACCCCTATGTTTATCGGTTTTATTGGTCTTATTGATTGTAGATGTTTGTTTAAATAATACACAACTTGTATTCCATAATTAATTGGTATTATTTATAAAATAGAAATTTGATACGTTTTTACATGTGTACTCTTCGAAACTCTGTCGTCGTCTCTTTTATTAATTTAAGTCATTAAACTGTTACAACTATTATACAAGCATTGCATTTCTACTTAACCTAGTTATTGCTAAAAGGAATTTGATGAGCTTTACGCAATTGAATTTATTGAACTTTATTACCTAAATATTTTAATCTTTCAAAAACACATAATATAAATTTTGATAATTTCTATATTCCTTTACAGAGTACTGAATCACCGTGTATAGTTTTTTTATTTAAATGATTTTTCCCCATTGTGTGTTATACATTGTAAAACTTTATAATATAGTATAATTTATAATAATATAAAATCTGTTAGAATTTATTCGTGCGAGTATGACCGTTTATTTTATTTTATAAAGCTTATTAACTAATTATCAACTACTTGGGGCATATAATCGACTATACAATCTTAAGTGAACCTGTAGTTACATCAACATACCCTGATCTTTTGTGACCCTGATTTTACATTTGTACTGAAGAAGTATAGAGTGATTGTCCCGCTCGCATAAATTAATTTCTTAATTTTTGGTTTGTGCATATTTATTAATTAAACGCTTGACTAAATTAGTGCTGAGATTATTTAACTTTACTAAAGTTTATTTACACTATTTAAATATCATTTCAAAAAAGCATTTTATGATTTATTTGGTAACTATCTGGTGATTTAGGTATGTTTTATTGGGAAGAGTCTACCACATTGGAAACAGTTACACATGCATAGTTCGTTAGAGACATTGTCGACAGACTCTATTTTAGATAATAACAAATTTGTCGTTTGTTTACAAAAAACATGTGGTTATCACTTAACATTACTTTATTTTGCAGAATTTTGGTATGGAGTCGAGCATGGACGTTCCCAATGCGTTTTATCGACTAAAATTGTTCTTTTTCCCCGGAGTTTATATAGGTTTCACCAAAACAATCGAAAAACAACATAAATTTTCAAAACAATCGCACATCAAAATTTTATCATGACGTCCCTAACGAAAAACATGTGTTCATAATTAACACTAATCTTAAATCTAAAAAGACAGAAATGTAGCTGGCGAAAAGACAATTAAAACAATAGAACACACTTATGGTCTACAATAAACCATAACTGAGAAAATCAACGAAAACTACCAACGGTCAAAAATCTCATTAAGACTTAATTGCATTGAAAACTCATTAACTCCAGCTATGCCTATACAAGGAATGACTACATAGTTACCTAAGGTAACTCATACATATGCAGTTTACATAGAAAATATTTACAATAAAAGAAAAACTTAAATAAAAAATCTGTACACGATTTTAAGGTCAAACGATGCTTTGTTCCCATACAAATGACAACATAAATGAAATCAAACTATACTCACTCCTGTTCAGAATACAGTACTCCAAATAAAATCAATATTTGAAAAAATTGAAGCATATCAGCAAAGCCAATACCGTCACAAAGATTAACACAACTTTTTCTAATACAGGACTTTGTAAGTTAAATGTACTGTTATAGGCATTACAATAATGATCCGTTTTACATATTTCCAGTAAAGTATTTTCCCGAAACTGGTTCAGCTTAGTAGGATCAAGAAAAATAATTATCGTCAATCCCCATATAAAGAAAGAAAGAAAGATAAAATTCTCAAAAAAAATGGATAAACTATCCTGTAATGTAACATGGGTTACATAAACCATGTTCTACTGCAAAAACAATCTAACTGATTGATATCCCTTTTTATATTTATAAACCTTTTATAAAGTGAGGTTAAATGTGTATTAAGACAATCGTTATAAAATTATCTGTAACCAAGCATGTATCCTTAAGCATGAATAAAACTAATATCCCAGCATGAGTATCTATTTTTCTATTGCATGAATATTACGTATAAGTGCTGTTTGACTATTGAAAACTTTCGAAGTCTCTCGTAGCCAATTAAATGTTCTTAATGTGTTACAAACTATCATTTCACTATAAAGTCAGATATATCGAAATGAATATTTTGCAAAATTGTCTGTAATTTTTAATTTTAATGGGCTGTGACACATACGTATATTTTTAAGAAAAATAATTGAACTTAAATGCTTCCAAATATGAAAACAGCATTAGTTGAGGCCTTTATCGAGAGCTTACCTAAAAGCAACCGTTTTTAAATTGCATAAAAATTGCTTTTATGCAAATTCTCGGTAAATGCGCCAACAACTGAAACACGTGTAGATCGTATTACTTTAAAAGCCTGGACACATTTTTAAATACAACAGATCTTAAAACTATTTTACACAATTTCCAGAAGAAACCAACTGCGACTTCAATTTCACTGACGAAAATGCATAATTATAACATATTTAGGTATATTTGTTCATTGCAAGAGCACGATAAAAACATACAATCAATAACCTTCGAAAATTACTATTCTCAGGGATGAATTGCAGAATTTGCTTTAACATCATTCATCTATGAAACGTAATTTCAACTTCACCAATTAATATTATTTCTATTCAACACATTAGAAAGTTAAGACAAATAACAATAATTATTCTAAATAGTAGATATGTACCAGTTATGTTGTTATTGCAGATATGAATCACTCTGTATGTTACTTGAAATATAGGCCAAATTCATTAGAATCAGTTGTGCAAAAATTACACCAGACATGAAACACAAAGACGCTAATGTAACATAAAATATTAGAACGTTCGATCTCTGTCACGAGATGAATATCGGGGCTTGGATGGATTTCATTAGGAGAAAGGGGAACTTTTTGTGCATACAAACTACTTGGGTAATTGAACGAACTATTGAACGTTGTTGGAAGGGTTATACCAACCACACTGTCAACTACATGTAGCTATTTGAAATTCAGAGCGGCATTGATACTATTTGCAGGAATATTCATTCAGTTGTAATGTTTTTTAGCGAGTTGCAAAAAACTTCCCTGTTATTTAAATATTGCTGAAAGAAGCAAGTTTACTAAAACTGAATTAAATAAAAGAATTGTCAGATACAATGGTGAATGGTGGCTTTTCCAATATGTCACCCCTTAAATGAACTGGCTGCCCTTCAAACACCCATTCAATCATTTTTGACAGATTTGTCAGCTGGTTGGTCGCGTGCCCGTGCTATGGTCTGTTGAACAAGGGGTTTTTGTTGAATTTTTATGCATTCATCGATAATAAACATAAAAATCCTACGGATCACAAACCACATCTTTTATTAACAGTTCTCCAGCATTCACATTCACAAAAAACAATAAATTATGTGCGAAAATTTTCCATTACATTTCACGTTCGGATGTTCGATTCACAGACGAATATCTCTCAATTTATCTATCCACGGCTGCCTCTATCAAGGCCGACATGTTGCGAATGAAAAATTAAAAAAAAAGCTGAATGGAAAAAAATTCAAATACCCAGGAAGCACAGAGAATCGGCAAATAATAAAAGCGTCATCGTGCATGACGAAAGGTTGAGTGACATATGTAAATTTCGAAAATCGTTAAAGGGTTTTGTGTCAGTAGTAGATAATACATTAGTTCTACAAATGTGTCGTGCATGGGTACGCGGGCCTACTTGATCGTAAAACTATCTGGGTTAACTCGATTTCGATTTGTTTGAATAAACAGTGGCGGAACAATATAGACGATTTCATAAAAACAAAAGACGCCTTTCGAAGCTTATTCAGGAGTTTTCCTCATGTCTTGAAGGTTTTAAAGCCTTAAATAAGTAAAGCTCTAATAACGCCTAAAATACATGTTTATAAGAATGCTGAAAAATGTCGAAATACGTAGTTAACGAACCAAAAGAACACTTAGTTTTGGCATGATCAAAACGCAAACAATGTTGTCACAAATTCTCAATGCAACCTAATTCAATAAAAGTAAGATACAACATTTTTTACGGCATCAAGAATATTAAACAAATATCAATACAAAAAACAATATAAAAGGGTAATTATAATACATACATTAAGAAACAAACCATTATAAGTAGATGCATTAACCGACATTTTATTAATACGTTACTGCTTTTTAGTGCACTGTACCCCGACAGCAAGATCAAACATCTAGATCAACGTTCGTTATTGTTGAAAAATATACCTGGTGTTCAATCTACTGACCAAAGATTCAAATTCTAGAACATAAATATATTTTTTTCAAATGAGACACCCTGTATAGTTACCAGAGCAACCATTCTCCTCTTGCGACGAAAAAGTGATAAGTAGTTATAATTAAATTCAACATTTGTGGTACGCACATTGCAGCGTATTCTTTTGACATCCAGTGTTGCTTTGGCAAAGTCTAATATGAGAAAAAGCTCTTTTGTAATTTTCACTTATTTTATTACGTCGTATTGGCATGGTCAAGTAAATAAACAAATTAGAATGTAATTACAAGAAGTGACTAACGTCACAGTATATATAACAATCAGTAGGTTTACTTGTATGCGGCACCATTCATTTTATTAATCCACCTTCGAATATCACGCCCATAAACGAAGTAGAGGACCGACGTTTATCGGTCGGCATCGCCTACGAATGCCGGTAAATAAAACGCAGAGCCGCATTCAGTAAAATGTGTCGAACAAATATGTAAACAAAATCTATTGTTATATAATAGTATAGTAAAATATGAAATAGAATTATGTGTAGTGAACCATTTGATTGAAGTTGTTTTACTTATTGAATCTAATAAATAAAACGATAATCAATTTAGATATTTAAAACATTTATTAAACTAAGCTAGAAGAGTTGTTTCTTGTTACATCGTTAATTACCAACTAAAGTTACATTATTCCTTCAAGCCTTTAACCATATTCTTGCGCTGCAATAGTCATTTCATTTTATTTAGAAATAATTACGAACAATGCATATGTCAGATAATAAGCATTATGATTTTTTTCCTCTTTAGTAATACATAAATACAAACATTTAACGTTTACTGTCTCCAGCCTTACTTTGTGGAACTCCATAATCATGAAATATAATATCAATACAAAGATTAGTTAAAGTTTCACAAGTTTTATTAATATCTTAACCTGACAATATTGTTTCGACACTTTATGTCATTATCAAAGGTAGATAAGATTGATAAACAAACACGTTGCTAAGGATAAATACATACAGAAAATAGGTAACTAGATACAATACATACAAAAGCTAAATATCTAACACTTCTAATAAAGGAGAATTACTAAGCTCAGTTTGTTCATTCATTAAAGGTACTGTGCGTTTATGTCTGTATATTTCAAAAGCTTCTAAAATGTCTAATTTGTGTTTGTTGTTGCAAAAATGTAAGAATTTAATCTTGTTTTGAGGTGTCATTGGGTGGTTCTGTTCCAAAATGTGTTTGGCATACTTCGATTTTTCTGGATGTTTAAGTCTATAAGAGCGTACGTGTTCTTTGTATCTTATGTCGAAATTTCTAAGTGTTTGTCCAATATAAACCGAGTTACAAAAAGAACAATTCAAACGGTAAATGCCGGATTTCATGATATCTTGTGTTTTGTCTTTAGCATTGAATAAAAATGAAAAGGTGTTGGTGTTAGTTTTATAAGTTATTTTGTAACTGGTGGTTTTTCTTATTATAGTTGCAATTTGTTCTGATATCTTGCCACAGTATGGTATTGATATGTAGTTTGTGTCTTGTATTTGAGTGTCAATTGGAAATATTCTTTTGATAGCTAACCTATAATCTTTTTGTTGAATTAAAGTGTCAATCATGTTATGGCTATAATGGTTTGCATGTGCTAATTGTTTGATGATTGAAATTTGAAATGTGTTTTAATCAGTCCATATAGTTTTGGTGGTTGTGGGTTTTTATGTATGATTTGTTGTTTTTCTAATTCGTTAAAGCAGATATTGCAGTTTGCTAAAGCTTGTTTTATTTCTTTTTGAAATTTTGTGGTAGGATCTTTGTTTAAAACATCTAAATTTTCTTTATTAATAAAATCATTAACCTTATGTGTGTAAACATCTTACGAAAGGATTACAGTGTTACCCTTATCTGCTTTAACAGAAATTAAATTGTTTTCTGTAATTTTATGTCTGATAGATTGAAGTAGTGACAGGTTAGATGTTTTATTCTGTGTTTTGTCCTTTTTCAAAGATATTTCTTTTATCAGATTCAAGATTTGGAATTTTGCATAATTGTTGTGATCTTTTCTGAGTATAGTTTCACATTCAACAGCCAAGATTTCTTTAATTTTGTTAGTGAATTTTGGAAAAGGACAAAATTTGAAGCATTTGTTAAGAAATTGTGTTTCTCTGTCATTAAATTGTGTATCTGATAGGTTTATAAAACGTGGATAGAAATCTATCGTATTCTGGGTATTATAATTACTTTGTATTGAAAGTTTTTGTTGGGTAACGTTTTGTAGTTTTTTTTCTGAGTATTGTATTTTTGAAATTTAATATGACTGACAGTTTTTCTAACATCAAAATCTAAAATGTCAAATTGAATATTATGTAATTTATGTGCAAGTTCTGTGTGGAGTACCTTTATATAAATGTGCAAATTGTCTCTAATTCTAAACCATTTCTTTGCTTCTTCTTTGACCCATCTTCTTTTTGCATTTTTGATAATTTTTTCAGTAATGTAATTACGAGACTTGGTTATGATGTTGACATATTTGGGAATGACTTGACGTTTAATACATTCTTGATTGAACCAAACATTCTGGCTAGCGAGTCCGTGTTTAATCATATAATTTATTTACAGAAATGGTTTTTTTCTGAGTTTTTCTCTGAGTCCTCTATTAGCTAACATATTTATGGATAATTTGGAAGATCGAATATTTGAATTAGATCTTTCTAAACACATTATTTTTTGGTTTCGTTACGTTGATGACATTTTAGCTTGTTTTGACAGTTATTTTGAGGTTATCAATGAGTTTTTAATTCTTATTGACAGTCTTCACACAAACATCACGTTTACACTAGAAACAGAACAAAATAGAGCTATTAATTTTTTTGATTTAACTATTACAATTAATACAAACAATGAATTTGATTTTTCCATATACAGAAAACCCACAAGCACAGACGTCACTATACCTAACGATTCATGTCATCATAAAATGCATAAACTAGCGGCTTATAGATCTTTAGTACACCGAGCTTTAACTACTCCAATGAAACCATCACATTTTGATAAAGAAATTTCAATCATCAACCAATTAGCACATGCAAACCATTATAACCATAACATGATTGACACTTTAATTCAACAAAAAGATTATAGGTTAGCTATCAATAGAATATTTCCAATTGACACTCAAATACAAGACACAAACTACATATATCATGAAATCCGGCATTTACCGTTTGAATTGTTCTTTTTGTAACTCGGTTTATATTGGCCAAACACTTAGAAATTTCGACATAAGATACAAAGAACACGTACGCTCTTATAGACTTAAACATCCAGAAAAATCGAATTATGCCAAACACATTTTGGAACAGAACCACCCAATGACACCTCAAAACAAGATTAAATTCTTACATTTTTGCAACAACAAACACAAATTAGACATTTTAGAAGCTTTTGAAATATACAGACATAAACGCACAGTACCTTTAATGAATGAACAAACTGAGCTTAGTAATTCTCCTTTATTAGAAGTGTTAGATATTTAGCTTTTGTATGTATTGTATCTAGTTACCTATTTTCTGTATGTATTTATCCTTAGCAACGTGTTTGTTTATCAATCTTATCTATCTTTGATAATGACACAAAGTGTCGAAACAATATTGTCAGGTTAAGATATTAATAAAACTTGCGAAACTTTAACTAATCTTTGTATTTATATTATATTTCACAAACATTTAAGTTATTCTTTTTGTTTTGGGTGTTGGGTAATAAATAATTTATAACAATCTGTTTTGTTACTCTAGTAGTGTAGTTGTTACTCTTAGTCTCCTGTAATTCTTAGTGTAAGCCATTCAGTCAGTCATTAATTTTACCTCGACGAGTAAAGTTCATTGTGTTATCCAGTGTTAAAGTGACTTAATTGGCAATTAGTGCTAATGAGACAACCACTACTTAATTGGTGAGTTAGCTCACGAGTATTTTGATCATCTTTTAAGGGGTGACTGT
Organism: Agrypnus murinus; assembly: GCA_929113105.1. Classification (NCBI taxonomy): domain Eukaryota; kingdom Metazoa; phylum Arthropoda; class Insecta; order Coleoptera; family Elateridae; genus Agrypnus; species Agrypnus murinus. The sequence goes on from OV816025.1 coordinate 17,573,253, forward strand.
GGAGTGAGTTAATTTAATGAGAACGTGAGTTATAATAGGTGTATTCTTTTTATCACAGATCGTCTTAGTACTAAGATGTACTAAGCTAAGACAAAGTGAGATTAACTGAGACCATTGAAAAGTAAAAAGAACCTAGAAACATGTTTATGGAAATAAGCAGAAAACACAACATAACCACAAATTTGTAATTGTTTGTGTTTTTCACAAGGACACGGAAAATATTATTTTATATTACATGCCTGCAATGTACTATGATAATTGCTGCAGCTTAAATTAATTTTCAATAAACCATGTGTGTGGTGTGGTGTAAACGATCCCAAATAATCAAAAAAGAAGGAGCAAATTAATTTTAATTTTTTTAAACAAAAAACCGTACCTCAATACTTTTTTGAAAAAATGCGTTTTTAGCATGTAATTTTTTGTTTAAGTCAGACGTTGACTTTCTCCTATTCAAAATAATGTTTCAATTCTTTTTTAGATGATTCTGAAGTAAAAAGTTTCAAATTAGTTAAAATTAAATTGAATTAATCTTTGTTTTTCTATGAAAATACTTTAAATTGAAACAATATTTCTCAATAAATTTCACAACTTCGAGTCCGTTGTGGCACAGTTTTAAGTTTAAAAAAAGCGTTAAAATGAATTTGCACCTTCTTTTTTCATCATTTGGGATCGTTTCCACCTGTTTGTACAAAAAAACTTTTTTTAAGGCCACCCTAGTATTTATATACAGTGCGATTCTAAAGTATGTAATAAATTTGATAAAAGTGAAAGTATTGATTTTTGGGAAAATTCCAAAAACACGTCAATTTTGTTTTTAAAGTCCGCGCTTTTTGACATATCGGATATACAGGGTGATGTGTTTAAGTGTGGTGACTATAGCACTTTCCCGTTTTCATATTTTTTCAAAAAGTTTTTTATGTAATGTAACAAACTTATTACATCAAACATTTGTTTACATATGACATAATGACGTCAAAAAAACTCTGTTTCACTTCATACTTTGAAGTAAACTAAATGACAAGCACAGGCTCAGGTGGGTCAAGGGGAACAAGATATCTCAGTACCAACTCACTTGTGACAAGTAAATAGAACACAACAATTTACTAAGATAATGAGAATAAGTAAGAATCTCACTTAAAAATGGTAAAAAGAATACAACTATTGTCGATTTTATTGAGTAGCCACACCCATAGGGTTAGACAGTATTGTAAACGTTCTTGCTTTTCTTGCAATTATTCTGGAATGCTTTTAGATTACCCTAGTTGATATCTCTCCTTTTGACTTTATAGAGACCCAGATCTTATCTGATCGAAAAGGTAGCGTTCAGTGCTTTGCTGGAGAGCATGCGTGGCCCAGAACTTATCTGTTCGAAAAGGAAACGTTCAATGCTTTCCTGGGCTTGTTTGTCAGGAGTCGGTGCTTATCTGTTCGAAAAGGCAGCATTCAGTGCTTATCCGACTCAACCTAAAATGTGATGTTATATGTATTTACTTAATTTAAGCTGACTTTAATACTGCACGATTGTGGGTTTATCCGGCCCTGGTAATTTCGAACCGTTCTGTCGCGTGTTTGAAATAGAACTGCTGTCTGCATACTACCGACACGTGCCAGCATGTGGTGTGGTGGATGGAAATTATTTGCGACAGTCACATTACTGTATGTTATATATACTGTGCTAACGTACACGTAAAATGTAGCAGTATAAATCAGAGACTGGGTCAGACTCAGACATGGGGCACAACGGGGAAAGTTTTCTTCAGTATTTGTTTCTTGTTTTTTAATAGTGTCTTAACATTGATTGATTAAAATCTATTAACTACGTGAAAATACAATACGCAGTTCTTGTTATAGTGAAATGGTTTGTTATAAAAACTCTTTTTGAGGAATTCTCTACTGTTGGGATATGTAATTTAGGAGACATTGTGCTACTACTGTAATGTGTCCCAGTTTGATATAAAGTTGCAAAATTAAATATAAATACATAATTTCGTTTCACTTCCTGACAATATTCAGCTACCTGAGAAAAAATAGTACACGGAAAGATTATAATTTAGACGAGACACGAGTGGCGACAGTCCTTTACGCACCAAAAGTCGTCGATGCGACTGCGTCATTATTAATGACATTCACAATACCATGCCTCCTGGGCACCATCTACCTAGGGCAAAATTCAAGCCAGCTTTTTTAAAAGTGCACATAACGGTAGTCTTGGATTGGCTAACAAATCAGGATCGGGCTGAATATGACTTCGACCTTATTTTTGGAAATCATAACACATATTAATCCATGAAACATTCTAAAGGCTCGTTCTATTTTGAAGACGATACCGCAGAGATATTGGAATAATTTTTTTATCACATTTCCACCCCATTGGACACATCATCAGCACCACTTGAAGTGTGGTTTCTATGGGCCCTTTAAAATTATCTGAAGTTTGCATTCAACGACGGGCTTATTTTTAAGCTTTTAAAGCTTATTCTATGGATTATTTGCTCAGTATTTAAAAACAGTATGGTATTGGTTCGTACCCCTATACACGGGCGACGTACATTTCCAGAAGAATCTACAATGTTCGAGCAGGATCGCGTGTATGATGTATCGACGGCCGATCTTTCTAGTACATTCTATACACTTCCGTGTGGGTATATATCGCGGTCGAGTAGGCCCGGCGATCAATTAGTGTTCAACTGGTGAATTGAAATGTGCTTTGTGTAATTAGTAATATTAATGAATAAATAAATGTTAATTAAATGTTGTAATAATAAATATATAGTCCTTATATAATCTACTTCAAGTTTGTGAATATCCAGTACTTAAGTTTGTTAACAATTTATAATTATAGTGTTAAATAATTAGTTAGGATTGAATTAGTGTATGTAAATAATATTTCTCTTGTTAATAGACGATTAAACAGAATTTTTGTTATTAATTTAAAAAAACGTTAGTGTTGTCAGGTGTCGGCATTTTAAAACAAATAAATAAAATCGCGTAATAAATAAAGTGCTGTGAGAATAAACTTTTAGTTTTACATTCAAGCCAGCGTTTGTTAAGTGCACATAACGGTAGTGTTGTATTGTCTAAATCATGATCGAGCTGAATATGACTTCGACTTTTATTTTTGGAAATCATAACACATATTAATCCATGAAACATTCTAAAGACTTGTTCTGACTTGGAGACGATACCGCAGAGATATTGGAATCATTATCATATTATCAATCATATTTTTATCACATTTGCACCCTATTGCACGTGTCGATATGATGTCATGCCAACTAGTCAAGAAGTGAATGCAAACACTTGCCAAAAACCCAAGACCCAGAAACTGAAGAATACTCTAGTTAAAATATCGGGAGTTTCAAATTTCAAGAAACAGATGAATTTGAACAAAATGCCCTACTACAATTAGCCGATCTATATGTAAACATTCGATGTTTCTCTAAGGCAGAAAGAAAAAATTAATGAAAGAGGAAGGCCGACAAAAACCCATGCAAATTGTCCCCTTGAGCAAGAAAGAAGAGAAATAGTAATGGAATTTCTGGAACGAAGAATTTGAGTTCTAATTGAACCGTCAGATTGGATCGTAGAACTATGACTTGCAGATCGGAGCAAATTATAAAACTATGGTGAATGGATTCAGCATATGGAAACTTAAATTACTTCGTTAATAAATAGGTACTCATCCAGATTGAAATATGACTTAAACGTCCTAATGAGCCCCCTTCTCCTCTATAAGACCATTAATATAAGAAATTTGTCTTCTACAAGCATGCAAATAAGTATGCAACTGCAATTGCAAACTGCAAATTGCTTTTTTTTAAGTTTTTTTATGTTATCTATAAGGGGATAAGTCTTGAAAAATTATTAATTTAATTTGTTTGCTTATAAAAAAATTTGCTTAAGTATACAAAATTTGATTAAAATCTGCGCTTCCCTTGCAACAGACACTGTCCACCCTCTGTTTAAGAAACTGCATCTATTATGTTTTTTGGCAACATCCCTTGATGACTTGAATAGGGTTGACTCAATTAGTCACTGTCTACTGTTCTAATTGTGAAGGGATAGTAGATAGTAACAATTTGGTATAATTAACAAATTATTTATTACAAATTTATTGCTTCTTAATAGATTTCGCAACATTTTTTGGCATTTATCAATGTAAAAAGTGCAATTCTTAGCGAAATCGCCTATAATATTCTAAACAGCCTTGAACAAGGTATTCAAGAAGATTTATGAAATACAGGAACCTCAACAAAAAAAGAACAATCTTAAAGATACATATACATAATTGATCCAAGATCAAGTATTAAAATCTGATCGTTTCCTTAAAGAACTAAAGATCGACGCGACGACGCGTTGGCGGTAATTTATTTAAATCGATTTATCCAACATTTAAATTACAAATTAACATTCAAGGATTGTACTTAAATAACCTCTAATTAATTTTATTTTTTATTACGCCCGTCTTGCTTTAAAGGAGTGGGAAAAATGTGGATTTATGTTGAAAAAAGAAGTTGATGTAGTGAAATGACACTAAATAGGGTTCTTCATTACATAAATAAATGAAGCTTCCTTAATTAATTTTTCTCACATTTTATGTGCTTTTAACTATTTATTATGCGTTTGTATATGCAATCCAAATTGCATATCTGTCGCCACTATAGAAAGCTGTAAATCTTACAGAAAAAGCAGTTATTATATCTATTTAACAAGCTTTCCATATAAAAATAAATTCTTTATTCATAGTATGGGATTAAAGGTACGCGCGAAAGGCAAACGGGTGTCATTTTAATAAATTAGTAAAATAGGTTTCACATTTAAAGGAAAATAAATAAAAAAAGTGGCTCCTAGCTATAGCGTCATCGCGTTTTTCTTAAATATCAAATCGGAAAATACGCCTTTTAGTGTGGGATTTAGCTAGTAATATAAAATTTAATTTTCACAGTAAATGTAATTAACTTACATTTTCTTTGACGTTTACAGTTTATAATTAAATTTAATATTTATTTAATATTCAACAAAGAAACAATTGCATCACTACTCAGCCAGAACAAATTGGGTATGAAATAAAAACTCTAAGAAGGGTGGGTAAGGAATAGAAACCAAAAAATAGATAAAGCCTAAATTCTTAAGTTGGAGATTTTCGTCATTCTTCTTTTTTTTCTCTACCTTAACAGATATATCAGCAAGCAAACCCTTAGATCAGCCATACTACTACACCTGATCAATAGACCGGCATATTCAAATTCATTCCGCCAATTAACTAATAAAAATAAATTTCGTATTTACCTAACACTATTCTTTCTAATCATCGGATCATTATTTCTAAGGTTACTTTAGTAATGCATTTCTTTGAGATGCACTAAAGTATTGAGATGATATCATATTATCTCATTGAAAATTTATTTAGTTTGTAACACATTAAAAACATTTAATAGGCTACGATAGGCTTAAGGATTCATGCTTGGTTACAGATAATTTTATCAAGTTAAAGTAGGAAAATAGGAGTACGATTGTCTTAATACACATTTAACCTCACTTTATAAAAGGCTTATAAATATAAAAAGGCATATCAATCAGTTAGATTGTTTTTGTAGTAGAACATGGTTTATGTAACCCATGTTACATGTTCAGGATAGATTATCCATTTATCCATTTTTTTTAGAGGATTTTATCTTTCTTTCTTTATATGGGGTTTGACGATAATTAACGTAGAAGAGAATCTTCTTGATCCTACTAAGCTGAACCAGTTTCGGGAAAATATTTCACTGGAAATATGTAAAACGGGTCATTATTGTAATGTCTATAACAGTACATTTAACTTACAAACTCCTGTATTTGAAAAATTTGTGTTAAACTTGGTGAAGGTATTAGTTTGGCTGATATGCTTCAATTTTTACAAATATCGATTTTATTATAATATTTTACACGGTTGTATGAATGCAGGCACTTGGAGTAATGAATTCTGAACAAGAGTCAGTATATGTAGTTTGATTTCATTTATGTTGTCATTTGTATGGGAACTTGCAAAGCATCATTTGACCTTACAAACGTGTAAACAGTTTTTTTATTTAACTTTTTCTTTTACTGTAAATATTTTTCTATGTAAACTGCATATGTATGAGTTAACTTGAGTAGCTATGTAGTCATTCCTTGTATAGGCGTAGCTGAAGTTAATGAGTTTTCATTGCAATTAATTTTTAATGAGATTTTTGAACGTTGGTCGTTTTCGTTGATTTTCTCAGTTATCGTTTATTTTAGACCATAATGCCCGGTTTCATAAAAGCTTTGTTATAATTTAACACACTGTTATATTTTTAACAGGACATTATATCGAAATGTTTGTTTCACAAATCATTGCTAAGTTTAACAATGCGATAAACATCTTGTTAAAATAGCAGGTGCTTAGAGCACAGGTTAAATCTTAACACACAGTTAAAACTTCTATAGACAAATAAAAAGCAGCAAAATTTCATTTTGTTTGTAGAAGTAATTTTTATTTAATATACTTTATTGTGAATGCGAAACGTTATAAAAAAAATTATAACTAGAAAATTTTGCAATACTTAAATGTAAAACATTGTTAAATAATAATATAAACAAGATTTATAACATAACACCTTTCTTGTAGTGCTCTCCACAAACGTAACCACCTCCAGTCTGCTTAATTTCTGTTGTATCAGTAAATCAAGGTAGTTTACATAAAATTAAGTTATTGGAAATATTTACCTTGTGTAGGGGTCTTATGTGTAGTAACATTCCTTTTCGCATTCTGTTTTATATAGTAATAATTATTATAATTATAATACTGCTGCCCATTATCTGGCTTTTCAGGACGCAGAAGCTATGAAGCTTGTGCGGCAGGGAGGGGCGATTATTACTATTACGTAGCCCAACGTGCGGCTGCAGCCTACTTAACAGATGGTATAGCACAAAGCCCACATTTATGTTACAGCTAAGAAAAACTGCAGGAAGCCTTAACCAGAGTTACGAACAATGATAGAAGTGGAAATTCTGTAGATCTCACTCTGTGACCTGCAACTTTTTCTTTCCCAACTCTTTTTATTTGTTTGTGTAGCAGCCTTTCAGTTGGTCTGGATTTCTGCTCCTTTCAACAATACTGCTATAATCAATGGCTCTATTTCTTCAACATTCTTGCTTTTCTTTATTTTTTGTAACGCCCTCTATTTTTTTTATTTTGTACGATATGCTTGTACTTCTCTAGCTCTACTAATTCAATTAGTAAGTTGTTCTTTTTCGTGTTGTGTATAATTATAATTCCTAACCGTTTTCTTTCACATTTTAACTTAAACAAACCGAAAAAATAATATAAGCATTTTGTAAACGTTTTAGATGCAACTAATAAATTTTAAATACTTACAAACTTTGAAAACTAGGGTAAACACAGAAGTAACACAAAGAATGCACCAAAAAAGGTGTTTATTTGGCGGTAATTTTACTGCCAAAATACAAATGAAGTTGTATCACATTGTATTTTATTGCCAACTTAAGATGGAAACACACTATTAATTTTTAAAATAACTGCTTACTAACTAATGTTTAAAATCATTCTGTTATTTTACAGAAATACTTATAAAATTTAATCGACTGTTAGTTTAGCATATCTGCTTACTAACTAATAGTTAATGACGATTTTATGAAACCGGGCATCAGTGTGTTATATTGTTTTAATTGTCTTTTCGCCAGCTACATTCTGTCTGTTTACATTTAAGATTAGTGCTAATTATGTACACATGTTTTTCGTTAGTGATGTCATGATAAAATTTTGATGTGCGATTGTTTTGAAAATTTGTGTTGTTTTTCGATTGTTTTGGTGAAACCTATATAAACTCCGGGAAAAAGAACAAATTCAATTGATACAACGCATTGGGAGTATCTATGCTCGACTCCAGACCAAAAATCTGCAAAATAAAATAAGGTTAAGTGATAGCCACATGTTTTTGTAAACAAACGAAAATTTTTAACAAAGTGTTTATGGAATTGAATAGTTACCTGAATATTTGAATCAAAGATTTATTTTCGTTCTTCAACAATTATATGGAATTGTGAACGATTTATTTAAATCAAAAGAAGATTTTTATTTATCAGCAATTCGGATATCGGCATTGTATGGATGAATTGAAGCTGTCTGTATTACCGATAATACAATAGAAAATACATTTGAGTGGAGTTGTTGACGTTTATATACAAGGTAAATCGAAAATAAGAGGATTTGGTTCACATTAGGAACAACAAAATCATAAGCACAATTTTCTTTAATAAATTCAGAATTTATTTTTCTTATTTGAGGGTGTTTTTAATAACAAACTTGTAACAATTTCAATTTGTTTATTCACAAAAATAATTAATTTTTCGTTAGATAAATTTATTTAGCAATTGTAACTATTTTTCTTATCTGATAAACTTATTTGATGTCAGTTTGTTCAAATGAAAACCAGTTACAACTCCCATGTCAGGTTGGTAACTAATGTTTAACACATTTGAGCAAGATCAAGGAAGATTTTCCATTTTATTAACTTTTCTGTTTAAGTATTTTTTTTATTTTTTCTTTTGAAATAGATTTTCTATTTATCATAATAAAAATAAAGATCTGTGTTTCAATTTATCTATGTGTTTATTTATTTGATGTTTATGCAAACATCCATTTATTTTCTTCACACACAGAGTTTAAGTTTGCTGTTTGACCAGTTGCAGAAGTCCAAGTGCATTGGTAGTAAGTTTCTTTTTCCAGGTACAGGCATTAATACGATCAATGTAAATTTTTATCTCATGCTCTATCGAATTAAACCTGAATCAGCCTATTTGGGTAAAAGAAAATTTGGGTGTTATTTAAAATTTCTTTAATAAAGCTAGCCAAAGTAATTTTAATATCATTAATTTATTTAATTTTTTTATTTAAGTAATAACATTTCAGCATTTCGAAAGGAGTAACTTGTAATTTATTTAAAAGCGTAACTGAAGACATTCCTATGCAAAAAAAACAGTATATTATTTTCCAAAAGGTCTTGTAAACGTAATTCTACTACCTATCATAAGTAAATTGTTAAACAAATTAAATAAGACAGTCTTGCCAGTCACAAAATCACCTGTTCTCAGGGGTGATGATTGGGTTGTCTAAAAATGTCAGAGCATATTATTATTAGATTTAGAAAAAACGTTATGTATAATATTGCATGGTCACAAAGTCTGTAATTCTGTGCCAATTTTGGGACATTATTTTATTTATATATACCTATATATCTTTTCTTTTTCTTGTGATGTAAAAACTTGTACTTACATTGGATCATAAAAAATCGAGAAAAACCAAAAGTTTTGTATCATGGTAGGACATGAAAATAACCATACATCTATAGATTCTTTTAATAATAATATGATTTGAAATTAGGTTTATTAGATTGTTTAGGTACAATAATTACAACAGGAAACCGTTGATACTTACACAGGGTGTTTCATTTCTATCTATAAATAGTATTATGAATTTGGATCATTCTTGAAAACGTATTAACAAATTAAAGTAAAAAAACTGAATACATTATTTATTTTAGTTTTTAACACAAAATATTGGAAACATTCTGTTCTGCTATCATTGTATTATTCCAAACCAAGAAATTTAAAATAAACAGCAACAAGAATTAATAACTAATCAACCTAATAACTAGTTCAACAATCTTCCATACATTTAAATTATGGAATTTTCATTAGACTCAGTTATTAATTAATTAATTAATTAATTAATTAATTATTTCATTTCCAACAGAACTTAAGTTCCACTTACAGGAAACATATAATATATACAATTAATAATACAGAACAGAGACAACGAACGTTGTCTAAAACGTGATTGAATAATAATACAAAAAATATTAATACATATCTATACTTCTATACTAATATTATAAATAGGAAAGATTTGTATGTTTGTAACGAAAAAACTCAAAAACTACTGGACCGATTTCAAAAATTCTTTACCATTAGAATGCTACATTATCCCTGAGTAACATAGGCTATATTTATTACTAGAAAAAATTAGGGATCTCTACTAAAACTTAAATAATGTCCACCCGTGCGAAGCCGGGACGGACCGCTAGTACATCATAAATTTAGAATTCAAATAAATTATAATAGATATTACGAATGACTAAAATATGTAGGATAAGTTAAAATTAATTTAGATTAGATTAAATACCAGCCTGCCAAATTTATTTTAATAATAATAAAACTCTATATCATTCTAAAATAATAATAATAAATAATTAATAATAATTTGTTAGCAGTTAATTAATATAAGATAGATAAAAAAGAATTTAATGTGATAAAGTATGCCAGAAATATACGGGTACAATTAACTTACAATTTACATGAGTAATGAGTAAACCTATATGAATATTATAATAGAAATATCGTCTACTACATAATTCTTCTAAAATAATTAAAATAAATAGAATAACATCATTAATTTTATCAACGTATACTAATAGAATGATTATTATGTACAGTGCGAAGGCAATACCTATACTGCCTGTATCTAATATTAATGAGGTCTAATTCTATGCTTCTGCCATTATATTGTTACAAATGCCACATAATTAAATATTTAAACCTTAAGTAGTACCATCCATATAAACCGTGAGACCCTTGTAATTCCTGTTTGACATAGTCACATGTTAGTACCGTTAGTTATCGATATTAATGTTATTTCGTGGTTTATATATAAGTATTTGAGAAGTGTAGGACTTCAAATGAAGTGTCCCCTACTGATGAGTACAAGGGTAAGACAAAACAATTATCTTAGAGAGCTTCTGAAATTCTGTACCTCTTAAAATATTCAAGTGGGCTTAAATTAAAAAGTATTGAATACAGTATACCTACTAAACTATCTATTTCCCGTAGTAGTTCACAAAATTATTTTGTAATAAGTTTGACGTTTTCATAAAATTCCAAACAGTACTCGCTGAGTTTTTTCTCACAAAGTTTTCGTCATGACGATCTTTGCGAACTTCTTCGGCCATGGACGCAATTAGTGTGGCTACCAGCAAGTGTTGGGCTCTCCTGAGACCTCCTCCTTATTTCATTGCGTGTGCTGTTGGTGGCGTACATGCTCTGCTACTGTAGGTTTCTAAGACATAGCGCGAAGTGTGAGCACGTGAGTGAGACTACATACAATCGTCTCATTGTTTTACCGAATTGTTCGTGTATCCAAATTTTTCAATGAAAGTTGATTGCTCTCAAATAAATTCATAGACACGGTAGAGGACAAACTCAGAAGAGTTTAGAGCATCCCTTCTTTCCACTACTGCGAAACACTGTCGGCACCCGGCAAATGTTAGAATTACCTCGGGTACGGGTTGCCCAGTCCGGCCAAAAGAGGCCGAAATTACCACCACCTTCAGGCCGGTTGAAGATAAAGATAGATAGATACTTTTAGTTCCCTAACCCCCCCAGCCACTCTGGAAGTACTTACTCACTTAAACCAGTGACGCGCTAATTGAACCTACCTCAATTCCTTGCCCAAGTGTTCTAAACGCAGGTCACGTAAATCCGCAACATACACGAATTGAGTGAGTGTGAACGTTCAAGATCCAGCGTCTGGATTGTGTCACATTCATTGCCAATCAAGAAAATAACAATAATATAGCATAACAGGTAAAGAAATTAAATTCTCTTACGAGAACGCATTCAAGTTCTTCATCTACCCTCAGATCTCACACAAGAAAGGACGGTTCGGTGGTAGTGATGGCGGTCTACATGGATGGAAAATCTACGATCGTGGTCGTGGTGCCGGTGATTGACTGTTAAGTGTTTCTTCTGTCCAACAAGCAAGATTAGTTTATACAGGTACTGGTAACTTCCGAGATAGATACGGCGATGGTAAAGGTGAGTTTGGACGACAAAAGGGGAGTTGCTGCTGTTTTCATCCTCTCTGCTTTCTCTTTCTTTGGTTTCTCGTGGTAACATGTTTATTCATTCTTGGACAGCGACACCAAGAATACACTCAACTTTGTTTACATACGTGTAAACAAAATACTGTAAACTCGGTAATTTACGAACCCCATGGGTTCGGACAAACTGTACAAGACAACAGGATAGTATGCGGTCAGTAGGGCCACCCGGTGACGTCATGTTATGAGCTTCAACAGTTTATGAAAACTGTGTTTGTCGATCCCTAAGATAACCCTAGTGTCTTCTAAAAATTTCTTTCTAAGCTCATTGCTTTCAAATTGACGGCAGTGGACGTGACTTCGTCGCCTTTTTTTCTCTACACGTAAAGATAAATACGTGAGATTGATTAGCAACACTCTCAATATGAATAATGCCTTTCATGAAAAAACTTATAAAAGTTTTGTTTTGTTTCGTTTGAATGCCATAGAATGTAGCCGGTTATTGTTAACTTTCCGAGTACAGACAGCGCGTTGTTTCATCGTCTTAAGCTGGGGTGCTGATAATATCTTTTTTGGATAAAATCAGCAATTTACCTGCTGATGAGAAGCATGCTGACTTTGAGAGTTTGTTAGTTTGCAGAAAAACAGTATGTAGCCAGTGACCGAATCTGGGTTTTAGCTGCGAAATGGGAGGAAGGGCATGGTCGAAGAGGGTCAGTCCCACTAGAATAGGAGGAAGAAGCCGTGATGGTAGAAGAGGTATAGATATTGACCCAGATAGGGCAGAGTAAGCAAGTAATTTGATTTTGTTGCGCTGTTTATGAATTAATAAATCGCTAACAGTTTGCCAGTTCTATTTTCAAATATTGGTTTAGAATAGATTTTTAAAAAGTACCAAACACCTGAGGTAACTAGTCTGCTATTTCTTTCAATAAAATCATGTTTTAGTATGAAATAATTTCATTTTAGCCTCTGTTTTGTAACGAGAATATTTCTCTACTTATTAGATTTGACGAGACGGATAGTACTAGTTCAAAAACGGGGGAAACCTACCGTAGAGCTGGATCCAAATTTCATTCTAAATAGTTTTTAATTACACACAATTTATTGGATTTAGCAAAAGAATTTTTAAATTTTTTTTGTTTTTTAATGAAATTTTGGGTTTAAGCTTTTTGGGAAATTCTGGACAACTTTTGTTAGTAAGATTTTTCGATAAAAAATGTCGAAGAGAGTTTTTGATTTTTTTCCCATTTATTTTGGCATCGCAGGTGGCTGTGAATTTGAAAGGGACGAATGATTTTTTGGTCACAAGCAGAACATAAATGTGTTGTATCTTTGAGGAGAATTTAATTAGACATAAAATTAAAAAAATGTAAGGGTAGTGCCGCTTAATCTGCAACACTGTATATTAGAAAAATAATTGTAATCTAAAGCTAGACTTTGACAAACTTTTAAAATCTTGTATTATTGAAAATTGATAACTTGCCTTGTTTATTTGTATTTAATAAATTATTAAAGGCAGACACACCCGACCTTTTTAATTTTGTGTTAATTATTAACCATTTTTTCACGAATATACCATTAAGTTGCTCCCTTTTGTCAGATTCTTGTTAGGGGGAACGCAAGCGAGTTTTTTTTTAGATTCATACTAAAATTAATTCAAGTCTTTATTAAGAGGGTTTATCTCAAGACATTTCGAGACACTGATTAACTACAAAGTTTTAACCGCAATATTTGTTGCTTTTGTCAAATTGTTTCAGTTAATTAAGAATCGAATTAAATAAATTAATAATCAGATTTAATTTCTAATTCAACTTAAATTTTTTTTACAATTAAATAATAATTAAACCTTTTATCAAATTGCAACTTATAGACTGAATTAGTTAGGTCTTAATTGTTAAAAACCTTTATTTATTATTATCATCTCTTATAATTATCGTTTGATTTTGTAAGATAATCCTTTCTATTTCAAGCAGTTGATTGCAGTTTATGTTATTGTATGTTAATTTACATTGTTTACCTATTTTTAATATATTGTTTATTGGATTTTATGTGTTTGTTGGGATTGATATAACTGAACAATTTTCTTTGAACAACATCATGTGTTAATCTACTTATCTGAATGTTTTATTATTATTATAGACTAACCACTTTCAATTTTGTTAAATATTGATCTATTTTGCCTAAAACTTATGTATCGGTATGGTTTTTGTATAGGGCGAGTATATTTAAATTCTAGTACTCCCGAGACCCGTTTTGTTGTTTATAGTTTAAATATAAGTTATATAGTTTTAAAAAACTGGATGAGCCATTATATTATACGTCATTATAACAACTGCGCTAGTCAAATATTCAATTGATTTAACTATGTATCTCTAGCACTACCACTTTTCTATCTTGTCTGTAATGTACCGTTCTGAAAGGTGATTCATTACTTTCTTTGATGAACGAAAAGAGGATAGCGGAAACATAAATATCAATTTAGTATTTCTTTTTGCAAGAGGTCCAGCTACACTGGTGGAAGGCAGCAAGGAAGACAAACTACATGTGACAACAAATTCTTATTAATTTTGTTACACATAGCTACAAATTAAAGCAACAGCATCTTATTTCCAGTTGTGTCTCTATTTCTTGCCCTTTGAGACTGCACTTCGCTAACACACAAATTAAATCTACTAATCTATAAACGCTCATTCCTCTGTTCACCACATCCAGATATAAAAAACCGAAAATGTGAAATTCAAACACTAAAAGACCAATAAACAAAAGTATGCGGTAGTAACTGCAATACATCGGAAGAATTCTCGAATACCGTGGTACAAAGCAATTTAGAAAATTTAATTCCTCGGTTAGATGGCGCCAAGAAAAAAATTACGAAACGTCCCCATAGAAGAGGTAGTATCAGGAATTTTTCTCGTCCTTAAATAATGATAAGTTTGTCCATTGACGTCGTTCTTCCTTCTTTTTTTCTAATTAACTCGCCACAAAATCGATTAAGAAAAAAGGCATTTAAATTCATGAGGGTTAGTTTTAAGGGGTTTTTCATACCCTTATGCATAGCTTGATGTAAGACCAAGTGGATAAGTTGACTGAATAAAGAAAAAGAAGAAGTATGAAAAAACCTGAAGGCGACTTCATTTATCTTTTCATTTAACATTTCTACTCGTCTTTTTATGAAATGCAATATAATCATAATGAAGGCATCTTTTTTGTTATTATTATCTAAGTGAATTCTGTAGCAATTAAAGAGAACAATCAGCGTAAATAAATGTATACAATTATAATAAACCATTATTAACTAGTTAATTGCTTAGCTGAACGTTAATTGCTTGGTAATGTATAAGAAAATTGCAAAAAAGCTAACAAGTTCCGCGTTTTTTTCTGTAATAGGAATTAAGCTTTCTCCTTAATTCGATTGAAGTTCCTGTGCTATTTAAATAAATTTGTACTGGATTGTTTAACAATAAGACATTAAAGAAAATTACAAACAAGCAGCTGAGGAATGAGAAAAGTAGAATAACAAGTGGGACAAATGCAATTGTATGAATTTTCCTTAACGTTCCATTAAAGATCTCTGTTGAGTAATTTAAATATTTTCTTAATTAGTCAATCTGATTAAAAGAACATGCTTTTAATGACATGTTAGTTGAAAAACCTAGTTTTGAAATTGCAAGACTTAATAATTTTTAATATTTTTAGTGATAACTTGTACATGACGTAAATGCATAATATAATAATAAAAAACACACTGAGAAAAATTGTAACGTGTACTACTATCTACATAGTAACCCTTACAATTAAATAATAAGGGTTAGTGTAATATACTTTTATTCACAATCGATACATAATGTGTTCATTACTGACGTTTAAAAAGTTAGAAAGTAGTTTATTATACACCATAGTCAATAATAAGTTCTCTTGGTTAGTAATATCCATTACTTACCTTTTGCTCGTTCTAAATATTCTCAACAGATGGCAGAAGTTTTCGTATCTATCTTTACTTTTAGCAGGTAACAAACAGTCAGTCACTGTTTTAGCAACTTCTCGCAATTCCGGTGGTGTGCAACTTACATTAATTTCACTATCAGACATTTTAAATCGTGTAAATTGCAATTAGGAGCAATGTAATTAAATTTGATTTAGTAGTGACACGAATTTACTTTGACAATTGTTGCAGTAATTGTCATTTTATCGCCACCTGAATAAAAACGCTGGTGTTGTGTCCTATATATATCAAATATAAGGTATCAATGTAAGAACATAATTATGTACGATTGTGAATAAAATAGTATACATACCTCGTCGGGAAGACATTACGCGTCGAGCAATTGCTGCCCTTGGCGCTTCGCGCCTCGGGCAGCATCATTGCTCTCCGCGTAATGTTCTACTTCCCGCCTCGGTAAGTAATCTACTATTATATTTACTGACTATTAAGCTGAATATTACAGTGTATACTAATTACTATTATGTTATCTATGTTAATCTTCCCAAGCAGCATCTAAGTAGCAGCAACTGAGTTCGGAACTTTGATTGAGTAGTTGTTACGTAACTACAACTAAATTTATGACTTTATAGGTTTAATTACTTCAGTTCGGATTATTTTAGTAATTATGTAGTTGTATCTACTATTTATTGGAACTATGTAGTTGCATTACTTCAGAGTAATCTTTAATGTATGTGGAACGGTATTGCCACTTACAAGGGGACGTCACTATAGTTGACCTGTCGCCGATTTCAAAATGTAAATTCGCTCATTTTTCAGGGATAATTTGAAAAGAAATAAATACTAAACGTTATGTCAATTATTCGCTTATATTATAAATAAATCATTTTATTAAATTTATGGTAACTCTGACTATATACAGGGTGGTACGTCATAACTTAGAAACAAATGAAAGTCGGGAGGTGAATCGCACCTATTAATGTGTATTTTTAAAAAACAAAATCGATGTGTTTCAGCGTTTTTTAAAAATCCGGTTGAGTTCGCTTTTTTTTTAAATATTCCATACTTTAATCCCACATTGTATATTATTTGTAGGTTCTTGTTCCAATTTTCTACATAATAGTTAGAGAGAGTTACAATTAGGATCTAAGCAATACAGGACTTATAATCGCAATAATTTTTATTGAATTATTTAAAAGTATAAGAAAAAAAACAGAAACGTCACCAAATAAGGAATAACCAATAAAAAGATGCCCACAAACACGATCATATTTGAAGTGACAAAACTGATATTATCACAATGGAGAAAAGCCTTTTAAGAAGAAAAATTTGAGATTAAACACTAAAGTAAAATTGAAGTGAGGAAAAGCCAAATAGAAATTGTAACATAACGTAGTTAACGTGATTTAGTTACTCTAATACACGCCACGGAGTAGGTGATATCTGTTGCTAAACGCGTTCGCATTTTGGATTGTTGGCTTAGTTTTGGAATAAGAAAAAAACGTTCTTATTATGACGCGCTACATAAACACCCTGTATATTGTTGTTAAGAGTTGAGCCAATGCGGGAACAGATACTAATTGCTTGGATCCATGACGCATTCGCAATTTGAAAACTTAAAGTTTCATAAAACTATGTAATTCATTTTAATACATAAACAATGTTATTTAGTAAAATAAAGAATTTCTGCATGCTTTTTTATTTATAATGATCTAACTTTTTAGTAAATATAAATTCTAATAATTTACTTTTAGATCCAAAATGGTGGTTTGATCCCCGTTAAATATTTTTGTTTTATCGTTAATAAAACAGTTTTTTACAATCCAGTTACTTGCTTACCTTCTTACTCCAGTTTTACTTTTGCGCTGTAACTTGTTAAAAATTCCAGATTCATTTTAATACATTTGAAAATGTATTTATTGCAAATAATCTTAGTACGGTCCTGTATGTATAAATATATTTTTGTTGGTTTAAAATTGCAGACTTTATTCCGAACCCAATAGTTTTTCGTTAACAGAAAAGGCTGTCTAGATGTTCTCACGTATATAAATCTGTTTTTTAGCAATGAAAATACTAAGATAAGAATTATTTTAATAAATGCTAAGAAATGCATTTTAGCTAAATTTATGTATCCTCTACGTGCTTATTTTCGTTTGTGTTAAATAGATTCTCCATAATATATCGATAATAAACAAGCCTGCAATACCCTTTTAAATATCAGATTTCACGATAAGCAACAAGTCTTGGATGTTCTAAATATCCATCCAATATTCTAGAAGGATTTTACCTATTGGTGTAAAATGTGTCATTTTGGTGCTCGATAGGCTGCTATACATTTCCCCTCTTAGTTTAAATAAATAGAGATAGTTTTGCATCGCCAAGCAGTTAGAATAAGTCAAAAACGTTCAGGCAAAGACAGGGGCCAAAAAACGCACGGAAGCCTTGGATAATTCGCCAAGCCGACGCGAGTTTCTGTTACGGCCCGCCAAGTAAAATTTGAGTTTTTCAGTTCCGTTTACCGAAAAGAAATTACAAAGTTTTAGATTAAAGTTTAGTACTTTGTTCTAGTAAAATTAATAAGTAATGCAGTGTGCCGTTAGTTTATGATTTGTGAAGTTTATTCAATTGTGAATTAAAATTTAAAGTTTAGCAATTCGTGTTAACGAATTTATAAATAATCCAGTGTGTTGTTAGTTGACAATTTGCAAAGGGAGTTCAATAATAATTTGAACTTTAAAACTAGATAATGTAACCTTCTGATAATTAAATATGTGTCAGCGTGGAAAATCTTTAAATGATGAACGTTATTGGAATTACTCGTATATTGGTTCAAATCTTTGCTAGTAAAAAGATATTGCCAATGTATGTAAGACATAATTACCGTAAATTTTAGTAAATATTAATCAACGGTTATAAATTTATTATTGATACCAGTGATCCGAAGTTCTACACTTACAGGTCTGAGGTACTTTGTCCCTAAAGTTAAGTGAATAAAAAAAGGCATTATTGTGTGGTGTTATTTGTGGTTTATTGGACTATAAAACCTACCGTTTTATAAAAGATTAACTGATAAATTGTACACTATAGTAAGTTTGTAAATAAAATTTATGTGTACCATTTCTATGAAAACCTTTTGCTAGTAAAGCAAGCATGCTCTTCTAACTAAGGATGCTTATTAAAACATTATCAAGATTGTTTTTAATATTGTCTTTTTAGACAACAGATATTTTTTTATCAGCGAATAAATGAGAATTTAAACTATAACGTATTGTGATAATGCTGGCTCAATCATTTGTGGAAGTTATTTATTCACATTAACCTGCTTTATCAATCTGACTAATTATGATTAGTTATTTAATTTAATTAATTTTGATCAATCTAATCGGAACCTTTTTTCACTTATTGGTTCCGATCCTATGATATAATAATAACTTTCAAATGAATGGCGGCCATATTCCTTATTATTTCTAAAACCATATTTTGGCTTTAAAAATCTACGAGCTTAAGAAATCAGTACCTACCCCCTGAATGATAATTTTTCAACAGAAAGAGATCTCCGTCGGTGCATAAGTACAGTAAATATCATTCTTTGCTTTCAGTGAATTTTTAATAACTTCTAGTTATGTTACAGTTGATGTTCAAAGGTGAGACGTTTAGTATTTTGAGTTAGAGTGAATAAAAAGCGTTTGTTACAAACTAAATAATGTTTATAAAGTCAAGATGACTTCCACGTTATTTCTTTAGGTTAGATTGTGACTCTCTAACAGCATCAGGTCTCAATCACAGAAGATATTAAAAACAGCGTTCTATGTTGATGACGAAGTTAGCGTTACAAATATCTTTAAAAATAGCTAACAAGAGAAAGCCGACAGAAGTAAAGCAGAAGAGTTGCGTTACTGCAAAGGTTGAAGGGGATTTTTTGTTTGTTGTTAAGCTAAATATTTGTTTGTTTTTTGACGAAGAATCGAGGTGGGGAAAAACCTCCATACCTCATAACACCGATAACTATGATCATTTGGCCGACCCTACTAAGTTGAGTTTAAGATTAATTTAGTGGAATCTGGAGGAATACCACCTTTTTCAAGGAACATCTAACGATTTCCAGACGTACACTCAGAGCCACCTTGAAAGTATAAAATATATTGACTAAATGATCCCAACTAACAACTCAATCCTAGACTCAAAAACCTCACCATACTAATGTACATATATGATGCTACTACGATGAAAGTGTATTTCAGATCTCAAGAGCTTACATACCACAAGACTAAGACTATTGGAAACCGATTATTAAGCGAGAATCGTGGAGGTAGCTATTAGAAAAATAATAAACTCTGAAACACTAAATGAGATAATAATAATAATAATAATAATTACTACAACCCATAACCTAAACCAAGGACCCAGAAGCTATAAGCTTGTGCGGGAGGGAAGGGGCGATTATTATTATTATGTAGGCCCAATGTGCGGCTGCAGCCGACTTATAGATGGAACAGCGCAAATCCCACATTTGTGTTACAGCTAAGGAAAGCTGCAGAAAACCTTAACCAGATCTGCCAGCGCCGGGAGTCGAACCCGGGCCGCTTGGGTGAAAGTCCGGCACGCCAGACATTACACTACCAAGGCTGTATATTTATAGATGATATATTTATATAGATGCTAGTATACTGAATAGTTCGCTCTTAGGCATAGGAAATTAGAACTTGGAAGGCATGGAACTTTTCAAGCACAGAGCTCCATACGTGTGCAATTGTACATAATATTAAATATTGTATGTAAAATCTATTAGAAAGAAAACACAAAGTATTTCTTAACTGTACAAATAATCATAGTTATACCTATAAGATGACTTTAAAAACTGCTTAATTAAAAGAACATAATTCCAGAACGATCTGTTAACGTACGCAGTACGCACGTTGATATAAAAAATTACAGTTTGATTTCTGATTTTTCTACAAATCTGGTAACACTAGTATTAATTTATGGAAGCGAAATTGCAGCTATTGCATAAAATGCACTGAATAATTAAAAAAAATCTTAGATACTAACCGTAAATAACAGCTATGAGAAGAACTTAATAAATCAGCACATCCTGTATATCACAATCGAAAAGCAAATTACCTAAATTTACACTCTCCCTTTAGAATATAATTAATTTCTATAAAATAGGATTTCCTGCTCATTAAAAACTTTAAACCGAGTAGATCCAAAGTGACAAAGTCTTTCAAAATTCAAGAAAAGGAAACATATTCCTAATAACAATGTGAGGAAAAGGGTCGATCCATCGAAGCTTGCAAAAAGCAATTAAGCGGCCCTTTGTTAAGTTTTGCTCCGACTATCTGTTCTAGTCGAGTTGCTGTGTACTTTGGGTTCGCTTGCAGACTTTTAGTTTTCCCTAAAACGATCCTGTCAAAACTCACAAAACTTTCCCACTAGAAAGTGTTTTAACAGGTTCGAGAAAAGTTTTCGGGCCTTTCCGTTTAATGTAAATTTATCGTATGAATGCTGGATTTGTTTGATGACTTTCAAGCTGGGAAATGCTAGATTAAAAAACTAAATAATCTTGTTACGCCTGCGAGTTTTAAATTTTTTTGGGTGGTGTTCATTTTTTGCGCTAGATGTATGCAACTCAGGTTGCATCTGTAGTGTTTTCTAGCCTACATACATACAAGAAGTAATTTATAATAAAAAAAGACTCGCTATAAAGGAGAAATTTATGCATAATATAAATGTTATTGTAAATTATGCAGTTGTGTATGATTCATTCGATTAAATAAAAATAATACAATCATATAAACAAGTTTCGCTAGCGGAAAACTTCAATACCTAACGTCTGATTTCTTATTATAGAAACAGAGTAGGCTATGATTTTACAGTTTTGAAATAGTGTATTAGGATGCTTAGAGGTTATTTGTTTGTCATTTAGGTGATTGAGATATAATGTTTAAAAATATCAACAGGAAGGTTTTTTTCAATCAAGTTAATTTTATTTAACATTTTCTGACTATAATTATTAACTTTCAATTATTAATTTCATTGATAACAGTAAATTATCAAATTATTTAGGAATCTAGTGATTTTTGTTAGCAAGTTTGTCAATCTGAATCTATTATACATTAAAAACGAATTAAAGTCATGACCTATTCCATTTCCATAATAAAAAATCAGACCAAGTATATCACATGAAAAATAACAAGCGTTCAAAAAAACCTGTGGTCAAGTTGTCTAATGTCTAATGTCAAATGTCAAACGTCATTATACCTATTTTCATTTATTAACACCCGTTATCAAAAGTGCAAATATCAAAAATATCAAAATATTTATTACAGACCAGTAGCTGGGTAGTTGACACCGAAAATAATCCATGGTAAAGGTTTATTCCTTTAATTACTCAATTATGGTCTATATCAATCACTATGACTTTTCCCCCTCCGTCGAGGAGAACTTCGGCAACTAGGTAGATAAAAGCTTCCTAAAATGGGGTGGTTTTCGAAAATAACTTCATAACAACGCATTAAATCAAAAAGTGGCCTGTATAAAAGTTATAGGGCTTGAAATTCTGTATAAAATGAGTACCAATATGGTATTTGGTGCAGTAGTACCAGTACCAGCTCTTTTCAAAGTTGCAATGATTTTTCAACTTTCGAATAAATTCGTTATTTTTTCAAAAAACCTTCAAACCTATAAATAGTTTTTTAAATAGTATAGGAAAGCATCTGTCATATTAGAGTTTTTTTGGCGCAAATAAGAGCTTTAAAGTTGGTTAGCAACTTGCTTGCTCAATTTAAATATCGATTTTTTACTGACGCTAATAGTCAATAAATTCGAAACAGTGGGTCACAGACCCATGTTCCTATATATACGTAGTGTTATGATATAGGCGTCCCGAATACACGTGTCTGTTGCCTATCTTCCAGGCGAGAGAAGGCTTTCACAATTTTTACTTTAAAACAATAAAATTTTGCATTCAATATGTTGAGGATATACACTACAACACTGTGAGATGATAAGGGATAAATCTTAAACAGATTCTTCACTTGAATTTCACAAACTCAATTTTATGCTGGACGATCTTCTGTCGTTGGTTGATATTTTGAAACCATTTTATGGCATGTTTTCACCTGAAAATTATTAAAGGCATAATTGAGAAGGTATACACAAGTATTTATTACTTTACTTACAGTTTTTATTATCGAATTTCAAGAAAATGTTCTATTTCTTTGACGATTCATAATTTTTCATTGTAAATGGATATTTTTCAATGTTATTTGAATTTCTAAGTAAAATATTTTACTGCAATACTGTTAACCAAGTTCTAGGGTGCATTTAACACTAGAATGTTAAATTGGAGAACTTTTTATAGAGAAGGTTTAGGCCTTTGAAATTCCAAAATTGTAACGTATCAGCATGGTCTGCTAATGTCAAGATTTAGTTTATATTTATAATTTTGGTGTCAAAATTTATGTAATCTTTGTTTGATAGAATCGTAGGATTAATTTTATGATAAGAAAAGGATGTAGCAAGATGTTAAATTGTTTTTATTTGAATTTTTGTAAAGTTATAATTATCAGAAAATTCAAGATGGTTGTCAATGAATCCTAACTCTAAATTTGCATTTAGATAGCCATGTTAGGTATCAAAATAAAGGAAAAAAAATTCTCATTTTATAACATTTATTTAAACAATTAATTTAATTTTTTATCAACAATTTGGTTAGAAAGGTTTTTGGTGGGAAAGATGTTCTTTTGTTTCTAATAACTTACTAAATTAATCTAGTTCCTAACTAGGAAAATCACTAGCGATTCGCAATTGTTTTCCAATTATTATAAAAACAGCATGATAATTTAGTTACTTTCTCTTGAATTTTTATACAGAGCAGAAGTCATGTCAGTTTGTACGTTATTTTGATAAAATTTGGAGGTTATGTTGGTGAATCTTACGTTACTTCAACTGACAACAAAGTGAGGTTATGACAAATGTCATCTTGTTTTTTAATTTTTTTTGTAAGTTCTTCATAATTTAATTAATAATAATTGTAATGAACAATCAAAGTAAACTAAAAGTAAAATAAAACAAAAGTGCAGTGTTTAAATTTGGTGTTCAGACTGTTACTATTATTTGGAGAAATTTTTGGAATTTTATTTTAAATGGAATTAATTAAAGGATGGTAATGGAATCTTGTTGCAAATAACCGAACTAATTTATGTACTCACGTCATGGAAGATACATGTTGCACCTTTAATAATTATAATTATCTTCATAAATCACAAATAAAATCAATTTGAAGTGTGATCTGGAATGTGCTCATCTTGTCAACAAACAAGCAGGTAATCTTACCAACTATACAGGAATCTGATAATCTTCAAGTTAGGGTGATTAATTCTTTTTGTGTGGCGCAAATCATTTTAAAATTTAAAATAATTTTTAATTTTTTTTAATAGTAATTTAAGATTCAGATAAGAATTAAAAAGGACAAAAAGAATTAGAATGTCTCTTAATTCTTATTCTGTTAAATCTATTTGACACTAAGATTTAATTGATTTAAATTTAAGATGTTAATGACTGTTTTCGTTTTTCACCAATGAATTTTAAATTTTTATTTCTTTTGGGTGTTCATTAATAAAACTTATCAATTTAAATGTTTAAAAAAAATTATTTGTGTATTTATTTGGTTCATTAACAATGTTTTACAGATTTAATTTAAATAGCTTCCTAATTAATTAGCGACCCGCCTGACTTCGTCTCATGCATTTATAGAAGTTGTTTTCCAGTTTATAAATTATAGCCGGAGAATTTTTTTTATGATAAAGGTAAGTGATATTTAGTTGTGTATATCTACTGTTTTACCATGATTTTGTGTTTGTGAATTTCAACAATAACAAATTTATTTTGGAATTTATAACCTTTCATCTTTTATCAAGTGTTGGAGGGTTTATTATTCCTTACAATGATTTTTTTAATTTTTATTGACATCATATAACAATACTATCCCCCATATCACAACATGTTCCTACATGCAGTCTTATAATTGTCTACAAGAGCGCAATTTGAACATGTAATCATATACAGGGTGTCCTATTTAAAAAACTAACTTTATTCCATCACGCTGTATATAAGCATGCAAAAAATATGGCATTACTAAAAAATTGCACATTATTATAAGAGAAACAACTTTTATTTAAAATTTCTTTTTACAAAACGTACAGTTTTTTAGATAAGGTATAGGCCTGTAATAAACGGGCCACCTTGTACTTTGAAGAATGTATGAAATAACGGCGAAGATCTGATGAGAATTGGAAGAAGTTGCAGCAGAAGTGAAAGGGACCACTTTGTTGTAACTGCGCGACACAGTAACTAAAGTAAAACAAGTAGGAAAGGTAGTAGATAAAGCGGTTTCGGGATATGAAATATTAGCAGTTAAATGAAGATCAGTTGGAGCAGGTTGCCCTTTGAGCTGTGTCAAGATCACTCCCGGAATTTTGCGGAGATTTCGCATAAAGATTAACTTCGGAAACCAGTGGCAGTTACCTTTGCAAAACTACAAAACCGATTTCAGGAAGTGTTAAGTCTACTGAAATGTCCGGAGGTAGAAAACCGGTGACGAGAAACAAGCCATTTGCTGATGCAAGCTTCGGACCACAAGCTTCACAAAAGGTAAAAGTAAACTGGCCGTCTCTGCAGGCCGCTTGGTAGAATGATAACATCAGGTTATCACTAGTGTACCATAATAATTAGTTACGATCCGAATTGCATAGAAAATTTTATTTGCTAGCGTAAATGATTGAAGAAACTAATTGGTTTCCATATAACATGATCCTTTATTTCTTTATTTTTACCTATCACACTCTACCCAACAAACAATATCGACTGGAGTGGCAGCTGATAGAAATTATAGTTTATAACTGAAACCCAATTTCCTAGTTAGAGCGGGAAAATGCTGAAAAAGGAAATACTACAATAAGTTGTTATGGCAGTATTTTTCTTTTCACTTTGACTTTCATTAATATTATATCAGCTAAAGATATATAGTGTTACTTGAAATTTAATTAAATTAAATTTAGTAAGAATAAAGAAAATCTGACAACCGGAATATTACCAACACTGCAACAAAAACAAAATTGCATTTTATCACTAAAAATGCAGTTATATAAGAAGTTATATAGGGGTAACAAACATGTTTCTGTTACTATTGTTTATAAACTATGAAGTCACACACCGTTACTAAACAAAGGTGTTCATAACCCCTTAAACTGCTGCGTTTAAGCTCTTTAAAGGATTTATAAAAGACACAGAAGGGCCGGCGGTAGACGAGTGGTGTCAGTGCATCACGCATGTTCCAAGGGTTGTGGATTCGAATCCCACTTGGGGCGACGGGATTTTTCTAATTGGAAAATTCCGCCACCTCAACTATGGATGTGTGTATTCGTGTTGCATGTTAGATGGCGGACAGATGACCTTAGCAGTTGATTCCCCCGTAGTGTAGGCGTGAAATAAAAAAACACACAGAAATGTTGAGGCTACTAAATTACTATATAAATTGAAGTTACATAAACTTAGTGATCATAGGGCTGTGGATACCATTATATTTATAAATAAAAACGTTTATTGCGTCGATAAGATACCAGTTTTTGCAGTCACAAGATATTGGCCCAATAATCGTTCTTTTACTTCACAGTTGTTCAAACTCGAGCTTCAGTAAGCAAATGAGTGTTATCCAAATATTCTCTACATTACTCTACGTTCTCATATTTTAGCAATTGACGTACCATAATGGTAGACGTAGCTTCACCAGTAAAGAAGGCTTTGCAAGGGCTTCATATGCTGTTTTCGAGGTTATGTAAAGACCATGGACAGAATTCTTATCTTTGGAGCCTATTTTAATGGTATTTCATGGAATGATTGCATCTGTAGGGATGGAGCTGGATAGATCCTACTTAAGAATACACTGACAAGTGTTATCTAAATATATGACAGATGATCACTCGCTGCTGCAAATGACGAATTGATATCGCCAGCTGTTCTTCCATTCCTTGCCTTACAGATTCAATATTTTGGACATTTCACATACTCCCTTCTTTGTGAGAGGCTCTCCCTGTGACTCGCTCTATACAAATCCAAAATATTCTGAATGCATTTATGGACTCTGGACGCATGTCCTTTTACTTTTATATTAGTTTTAATAATTTGAGACCTTAACACTTGCAAATTGAAGCTACAACATGAAACTTGGAGAAAGTGAAAATCTGATTATTATTGATGGGCGATTGATTGAAATTTGAATGCGATAGCATGCAAATGGGATGAAAAGCAGAGGGTTAATGAAACCTTTGACAAAAATAAGTAAATATATTTACATATTTCGTTTTGAAAAATCGAAAAGGAAGTTTTGGAATTGTTTAGTGTTATGAATGTGCTCTCCAACCTTCGATCTACATTATTTATTAATCTAGGTTAGAAATTAAAATAATTGCCATGATTTCATCGGATGTCATTTCCCTCTTTGGTAACATTAAATGTTACATTTTTAAATACAATATCAGAAGTTGTTATTACTGATTTAGTACAGCTTAATAAATTCGGCTGCAATAATTAAATGCCAGGTGCGATTCTCTCCATTAGAATCATGATAATTCTTTACCCTTTTTGTAACATCAAAAAGTACCTCTTTTGGCCAAATCGCCCAATTATACAGTAGACATATCTATTAAAAGAATACTCGTAAATAATTCAACTCTAATAAAAAATTTAAATGATAACAAGAAAACCAAATCAAATTCAATCAAACGTGGGTGTTTTCCAAACTGGTATGTCCGCAAACGCTCGATCTACAAATTTACATATTACGTAATTTTTGGCCAAGTGGGTTACCATTTTCAATTTCTTTTTCTTTTCTTTCAAAATGCAACCGCGTTAAACCCATGTTAGTTTATCTCTATACAAGCAATATCTAATACTAGCTTAACCTATATTTTTTCCTTTCTTTGCGATCATCGTTTTTCAGCCCAAATCGAATTTACATCTTCTTATTCAAATTTAAATCCGGGTCGTATTCGATTTTGATTGAGTGGATTGTATTATATGATTATTCATGATCATGAGTAAATTCAACAACATAAGAACAAAATAAAAAAAAGGTTAGTGAACTGAACTTTTCCTTTTAATCATCTGGACAGTATTTGCTTGTAGTTTAGAAAATTAAAGAATCTAAAATAATTACTTCCTCTTTAATTAACAGATTCAAAAACCATTATAAAAAAATATTAATTTAATAAGCAGGAAAAAACCCTCCCCTTAACATTCCGAAGCACAAATTTCTTGTTTCCTGTTGCAAGGAAGTTACACAACAATAAAATTTAAAAGGTTCATAGCCTCGACAAAACACTTATCATTGTAATAACCGTATATATATTATGTATATCACAGAAATCCTCTGGAGTAAGAATAAAAAATTACACCCACTTCCTTTTCTTAAGTTCTTATTACATATGGGGCCAAAGAACCCAAAATCTTTTTTTCCTTGCTTGAAGAGATTCCCATTGAGATTTATTTTATTATTTGTTGCTATGCTATTAAATCGTTAAAAAGGACATAAAGCTGCATCAAAATACAAATCAAGTACAGTAAAGGTGTAAATTTAACTCGTTGTTTTATGGATTGTTTTAAATCGTTATCTGTTTGCATAATACAGGGTGTTCCTATACAACATTGGAATAACTATAAAAATAATTAGCAACTAATAGTTTGCTAATTCACAAGTTTAAAATAGTAGTGGAAATAGCATGGAAATACAATTTATTGTACCCCTTCATGTAAGAAACCCTCTGTAACCATGTTAATTCTACACACCCTTTTTCCTAATCATTTCAGATCCCGAAGTTTTTGCGTTTATACTTGTGTAATATGTAAAAAATAGTTTATTACTAATAAAAAATTATTAATTGTTGAAAAAATAGAATTTGAGGCTTATAAGCTCTTTTAATGAGCCTTCATATAATATGTCACCGGATAGAGGTTCTAAACAAGTTTTTTCCAAGTTTTTTGTACAGTTCAAGAGATATTTTAGGTATAGGCAGAATACTCTTTAATCAACAGCAATACTTTTTAGGAAATTTAATGTTTCACCTCTTCTGCTTCTTCTTTTTTGCCGAGCACGTCGTTTAGTCTAGTGACTGCTAGTAGACATTTATTTCACTAAAGTCAATATAATTTTCAGTTATTGTGGAATCCTCTACGGTTGTTAAAGCAAAGGAATCTGACTTCACCAAAAGTCATAAATTATGACTTATCAAGTTTCGTCGAAATTTTGTTAAGGTTTTCCTATAGTATAGTCAATTTAGGAGGGTTAATTTAAATTTGTTAGAATTTTAAATTTGCCCGTTTTTGAAAATATTGCCTCTGCCAAGTAATAGTTCATAATAAAAGCTTTAAAATGAGCCGTTTCTGTATTCTATAGCACCTACCGCTTCAGAGTTATATGAAATTTTGTAAATCAAAAAATGTTTCAAATTGTATGTTTTTTGAGACTCTTCAAAAGTTAATAAAATAAAAACTGATGCGTTAAATAATTTAAAAACAGTTATTTGTATCACCAAAGTCCAGAAACTGCACTTTTGTGAGTGCTCGTCTGGTTTGCGGGCCGAAGCGAAGCTGAGGCCTGTAAATACGAGTACTCGCAAAGCAGTTTCTGGATGTGTGATAAATATTTAAGATCTTTAGTGCCGACTTTTGTATAAATTTGCTAAATAAAATTAACTTTTTTGTCTAAAACTGTCCTGTTAGGGAATTTTTTTTATGTTGGTAGACCAAAAGATGTGAAAATTAATACCTCTTGTTTCTTGGCATTTATTCAATTTAATTCATGTGTTTCCTTAGAAATCTTAGTGACATTTATCTAGTATTCAAAATTTTATTAGATTACCGTTCTTACAACAGTAATACAATTTGTGACATAACTGAATAAATAATATTTACAATAAAAACAATTTACATAATAAAGTTGGTCCAGTTTTTATTTTGAGTGTCAAGGGCAGAAAGTTAGCATTTGCAGCCCGTAGTTATTTGAAACCCGAGCGAAGCGAGGACGAGGGCAGCAGACAACTAAGGGCTGCAATTTACCTTAAATTAAAATAAACTTATGTTAGAGGAATGCGATGGAGTGGATGATAACGAAAATAACGTCAGATTTTTTTAATAACGTTTATTAAATTAACATAATGAGAGGACCATAAATATAACATGCTTAATAAGGTGGTTCTTATTTGGGCCATGTTGGAATTTCGGTTTTTCCGGGTGCCCATTTCATTAAAAATAAAAACTGAAAATTTTAAGACCAATATGAACTTCCTATCTCTATTCTAATCATTCGCTGTAAGGAAGAGAAGTTTGCCATTTTAAAATACATGGAGTTTTTCAATTCTTATGCATATATTCGACCACTGGGACAAACTTTTGAAAAAAAAAATTGATTTTATAGAATTAACGGGCATCGATGCTACTTTTCAGTGAAAAAAAATTATATGGGACATTATACATCACTTCAACACTAATTGAACGGTGCATTATTTTAAATTTATTTATAAATCGTTGGAAAAAATCGAATGCTCCATATAATTTCTTTTTGTGTCTAAAAGTAGTATCGAACACTTTTAATTCCAAAAAAATAAATTTTCAATTTTTTCTCAACAATTTGTCCTAGGGGTCAAATGTGTACATAAGAAGTGAAAAAAAGCGTGCATTTTAAATGGGAAACTTCTCTTCGTTACAGCGAATGATTAGAATAGAGATATGAAGTTCGTATTGGTCTTAAAATTCTCAGTTTTTTTTAGAATCAAATGAGCACCCGGCAAAACCAAAATTCCAACATGACCCGAATAATAACCACCCTAATGCGTAATCCTTCACTGTTTCAGCGGTATTGTCCAACCTAGACCTTTGGAGCACGTGATTATGTGCAGTAATGCAAGACGCGTGTGATCGAGTTCAAGTTATTTAAAAGAGGGGTGCTCGGTTCGTATGTCATGTGCGTGTTTTTGTTGTTGCAATTTTAAGTAACAATAAAATAATTCTATATCACCTATTAACAAAATATTACACAATATTAAAGTAACAAAAACACTAAATACTAGCTAATAATAATAAACTTTTAATTATTGAAAAAATTCATTTCATTTATTGCTATTTAGTAGCAGTGTAGAGGTTATGTATTTGACATAAGAGGGTAGAAAAATCTGTGACATAAGAGGTCAGAAAAGAAGTCTTAAATGCCCTCAAAACAGGAAAGCGTTTTCTGATCAGGTAAGCGAAAAATTTTTTTGTATTCATTTTGGTAAATACATAACCGGAAAACTGACATATAACCACGTATACTAAACAACTTTTTCGCTTATGTACCTAATTTGACATGTGCCAAAACCAACTGCAAAATTTACATAAGCAAGTAAGTAGCTAAATGTAGCAGAGTTAAATAAAAACTTTTGTTTTTAGGCTAAAGATCAGAATGTATTATTTCTTAACAATCTAGAATTAATTTGATTTTCTAACCTTATTCAATCACTTGGGGAATCTTTTGGCCATCACAATAAAATTAAACTTAGAGTGTCGTTTTAGAACATTCACTGGTGCCGGGAATGAGTCCTCATAATTTTTTAAATGTTTAATCTAGTTTACGAAATCTGTATTAGAACACTTTGGTGGTACCAGAAAATTACCAGATTGGAATGTTTTAATGGAACCACTCGATTTTAAGTATGCCAAACAATAGTAAGCGTGACTCGAACTAAAAAAAAGGTACTATAAGTCTAAATTGTATAATAACGAAGATAGAACCAACTAAAGCGGGTTCCATCGCATTTCATGTTCTACACTCGATCATTTAGACAAGATTTTGCCTGCAGCAATGAAATATTGTTGACTTAGGTCTTTTGAGCTCTAGTTTACGAAACCACTATTAGGACACTTTTTAGAACATACGCGGGTGCCGGAAATAAAGTCACCATGTTTTTTAAATGGAATCACTCAGTTTTAAGTATACCAATAGACATATTGCGATTCTGAAAAAACTGTTAGATACCATAAAACTGCACAATAACGGTAAATGAGCCAACTAACGGATTCCATCATGGGATGGAACCCGTTAAGACACCGGAAAGATTAAATGGATAACCTTCTACACTCAATCATTTCAGAAGGTTCTTGGTCATTACAATGAAAATTAGAAGAATTTAGTGTCTTTTAACTACTAGTTTTTCAAACCAGTATTAGAACATTCGCTAGTAGGGTACTGTCCAAATTAATGTTCGTCACTTAACAATCTAAGCAAGCTTTTGGTTATAGTCATAAAATTAATAGGAATTGGTGGAATTGGTATATCTCGGCGTTTAGATTATAGAAAAAGCATTAAAACACTTTTTAGAACATTCGCTAGTAACCATTAGAACGTCAATAAAGCTAGCACCCCCACTTCAAAAAAATTTTAAAAAAATTAGCCTATAATTTAGTACTAATTAAGGACAAATTTGTACCAAAAAAATTAAATTTGTACCAAGCACCGTTTGGGCGCAATTCGCATTTGAAAAGTGGGTTTGCTGGCTTGAGCTCAAGCTAGCACCCCCACTTTAACAAAACTGAAAATTTTCTGCACTACCATTTAGTTCTAATTAAGGACAAATTTGGACCAATTTTTTTTTTCTCGTAATTACAACCATATGGCCGCTATTCGCATATAAAGACTCGCAGCGTTAATTGGCAATCAAGCTAGCACCCCCACTTTAATAAAAATAAAAATTTTCTACACTACCATTTAGTTCTAATTAAGGACAAATTTGGACCAAATTTTTTTTTCTCGTAATTACAACCATATAGCCGCTATTCGCATATCAAGACTGGCAGCGCGAACTGGCAATCAAGCTATCATATTATTTAATAAAAATAAAAATTTTCTACGCTATCATTTAGTTCAAATTAACGACAAAATTGGACCAAATTTTTTTTTCTCGTAATTACAACCATATGGCCGCTATTCGCATATAAAGACTCGCAGCGTTAATTGGCAATCAAGCTAGCACCCCCACTTTAATAAAATAAAAATTTTCTACACTACCATTTAGTTCTAATTAAGGACAAATTTGGACCAAATTTTTTTTCTCGTAATTACAACCATATAGCCGCTATTCCCATATCAAGACTGGCAGCGCGAACTGGCAATCAAGCTAACACCCACACTTTAATAAAAATAAAAATTTTCTACGCTATCATTTAGTTCAAATTAAGGACAAATTTGGACCAAATTTTTTTTTCTCGAAATTACAACCATATAGCCGCTATTCGCATATCAAGACTGGTAGCGCGAACTGGCATGCAAGTTATCACTCCTACTTTAATAAAAATAAAAATTTTCTACGCTATCATTTAGTTCAAATTAAGGACAAATTTGGACCAAATTTTTTTTCTCGTAATTACAACCATATAGCCGCTATTCGCATATCAAGACTGGCAGCGCGAACTGGCAATCAAGCTATCACCCCCACTTTAATAAAAATAAAAATTTTCTACGCTATCATTTAGTTCTAATTAAGGACAAATTTGGACCAATTTTTTTTCTCGTAATTACAACCATTTAGTTGTCAGCGCGAACTAATAATCAAACGCGCTTGTTTAAGCCCCGACTTTAATAAAAATAAAAATTTTCTACACTACCATTTAGTACTAATTAAGGACAAATTTGGACCAAATTTTTTTTTCTCGTAATTACAACCATATGGCCGCTATTCGCATATAAAGACTCGCAGCGTTAATTGGCAATCAAGCTAGCACCCCCACTTTAATAAAAATAAAAATTTTCTACACTACCATTTAGTTCTAATTAAGGACAAATTTGGACCAAATTTGTTTTTCTCGTAATTACAACCATATAGCCGCTATTCGCATATCAAGACTGGCAGCGCGAACTGGCAATCAAGCTATCACCCACACTTTAATAAAAATAAAAATTTTCTACGCTATCATTTAGTTCAAATTAAGGACAAATTTGGACCAAATTTTTTTTTCTCGTAATTACAACCATATAGCCGCTATTCGCATATCAAGACTGGCAGCGCGAACTGGCAATCAAGCTATCACCCCCACTTTAATAAAAATAAAAATTTTCTACGCTATCATTTAGTTCAAATTAAGGACAAATTTGGACCAAATTTTTTTTTCTCGTAATTACAACCATATAGCCGCTATTCGCATATCAAGACTGGCAGCGCGAACTGGCAATCAAGCTATCACCCCCACTTTAATAAAAATAAAAATTTTCTACGCTATCATTTAGTTCTAATTAAGGACAAATTTGGACCAATTTTTTTTCTCGTAATTACAACCATTTAGTTGTCAGCGCGAACTAATAATCAAACGCGCTTGTTTAAGCCCCGACTTTAATAAAAATAAAAATTTTCTACACTACCATTTAGTACTAATTAAGGACAAATTTGGACCAAATTTTTTTTTCTCGTAATTACAACCATATGGCCGCTATTCGCATATAAAGACTCGCAGCGTTAATTGGCAATCAAGCTAGCACCCCCACTTTAATAAAAATAAAAATTTTCTACACTACCATTTAGTTCTAATTAAGGACAAATTTGGACCAAATTTGTTTTTCTCGTAATTACAACCATATAGCCGCTATTCGCATATCAAGACTGGCAGCGCGAACTGGCAATCAAGCTATCACCCCCACTTTAATAAAAATAAAAATTTTCTACGCTATCATTTAGTTCAAATTAAGGACAAATTTGGACCAAATTTTTTTCTCGTAATTACAACCATTTACTGTCAGCGCGAACTAATAATTAAACGCGCTTGTTTAAGCACTTTTATAAAAATGAAAATTTTCTACGTTATCATTTAGTACTAATTAAGGACTAATTCGGACCATTAAGTCAATTGTCCATAATTGCTTACAATTAAAAAAAAATGATACAAATAAATCGTAATAGTTTAAGCATATTATTTGGAGTGCAGTTTGTGGTAATAATATTCCAGCTGGCAGCGGGCGGTTGCACGTCACCCTTTGTACTTTAAGGTTATTATTTATGACTAGCAATAAAATGGTATGGGTTGGATTGGAAGTACATTGCTTTTTGTTAAAAATTAAAGGAATTGAAGTACAAACGATCGAAAGAGATGCTTTTATAAATCGAATGATCGAGA
Source organism: Agrypnus murinus (assembly GCA_929113105.1). Taxonomy (NCBI): domain Eukaryota; kingdom Metazoa; phylum Arthropoda; class Insecta; order Coleoptera; family Elateridae; genus Agrypnus; species Agrypnus murinus. Next base: position 17,608,290 of record OV816025.1, read on the forward strand.
GATTAAAATCTTTTCATACAAATCATTATGCGTTAGAATTAATTGAGTCGTCATGAACGAAATATGAAACGTTAGTTAAGTGTTCTCGATTGACAAAATAATGAAATGTTATAATTTATAAAAATGTAATTTAATGTAAATAACTTATTTAAGGTTCTTTTCTTTATTTACCTATCTGTATCATTTAAAAACGCAGCATTTTCTCATGTTTTCTTTGCTGTTTTATTAATTAGTTACCACTTTTTATTGCTTGCACAGCAAGATATTACTTTTTTCTTTCTACTTACGATTAAAAAAATATCAGGTCCATGGATAATACACAGTTTGAATATAATAAAAGTGTAGGGGTAAAACCATTTATTGTTTATTTACGAAACTGAAGCTAAAGATAGGGATGTTCCTTTGTTTCATTTTCTCGGAACTGGAACTTGCATTGAAGGTATTCGAGCAGAGATCAAGTGTAAACAAAAAGAAAAAATCAAAAACATCAATATTTATTTAAAAATTCTCAATAATCAATATTATTGTATTTAGTAGTGGTACTTTCTAAAAAGAGTATTATGTCAAAAAGCTTTTGTTTTAAATTAAAATCGAATTTAAATTTTACAATTAAATTATAACTTCACATAAGTTCATTCCATATGCATTTATTTAATGTTATTATTAAGTAAAATATACATTTAGTTTTTTATTTATCAATTACAAATATTATGAACAACTACTATAACCTGCTACAATTTGAAATAATTTTATTACAGTTTTAATTAGACAATCCAACTAGAAAATTTTTAACCAATCAAATTACAGAATTTTTCAAATTGGGACCAATGAAATTAGTTTTATAGTGAAAAAACTTTTCTTAGTGAAAAAATTCATGTCAAAATGAAATGTCAAATTTAATTAAATTAATATTAACTACACACGCTAAATAAAAATTTGCTCGAAGGATTGTCAAGCCGAATTCAACTCGTGGTCTAATTTTTTCTTGCAAAATTTATCATTTAAGACATTCGTAGCTTTTGGTTTTGGAAAATTACACTCGTCTCCTGCGTCGACTCGTGTAGTTTTCGTTACGAAAGCTACTCATATCTGAAATGACAAATTTTGTCGGAAAAAATTAGACCACTTGTTATATTATATATGAAAATAATATTTTAATTATTGGTTTGGGCTTGGTATAGGGGTTTAAAGCCGCTCATAAAAATAGTGAAACGAATCGATAAGGAAGGGGAATATCATAAATATTATACATATTATATAATATTCCTCTTCTTTATCGCATCGTTTTCCTATTCTTATGAACGCGTTTATATCCGTATACCAAGCCCACGCGTTTTCAACCGGTATAGTACGAAAACTATCGTAATATTAAGCAACCATCATTCGTTTGCTAGTAAGTGGTAATACACTATATGTATAATGTGAATGAATAATGAATAATTGAATGAATTTGCTACACTCTTTTATACCTCAACACTTCAATACAGTTAACACTACACTGATGAAATAAACAATGTACCCAAGAAAAGATTGTTTTAGAAGTTATCAAGTTATCATTTATTACAGAAAACGTTACATTTTTAAATTTACAAAAATTAACATTTTATATGAACAGGTTTACTATAGCAAATTTCTCTGTTGTGATAATCCAAACATAACCTCTTTTAAACATAATGAGGAACTTCATCAGCAAAGAAACTTACTGCAGGCCAGAAATGTTATAAGGAAGCATCATCAGATAATAAGTAAATATTAGTAAATATTGACAAATAGTATATTAATAATATTTATTTATTTATAATATAGAAAATTTGTATTTTTTATTAAATAATATGATAGCTTGATTGCCAGTTCGCGCTGCCAGTCTTGATATGCGAATAGCGGCTATATGGTTGTAATTACGAGAAAAAAAAATTTGGTCCAAATTTATCCTTAATTTGAACTAAATAATAACGTAGAAAATTTGTATTTTTATTAAATAATATGATAGCTTGATTGCCAGTTCGCGCTTCCAGTCTTGATATGCGAATAGCGGCTATATGGTTGTAATTACGAGAAAAAAAAATTTGGTCCAAATTTATCCTTAATTTGAACTAAATGATAGCGTAGAAAATTTTTATTTTTATTAAAGTGTGGGTGATAGCTTGATTGCCAGTTCGCGCTGCCAGTCTTGATATGCGAATAGCGGCTATATGGTTGTAGTTACGAGAAAAAAAACTTGGTCCAAATTTGTCCTTAATTTGAACTAAATGATAGAGTAGAAAATTTTTATTTTTATTAAAGTGTGGGTGATAGCTTGATTGCCAGTTCGCGCTGCCAGTCTTGATATGCGAATAGCGGCTATATGGTTGTAGTGGTATGGTATGGTATGGTGGGTGGACGGGAGACCACACGACGTTCACCCCTAGAACTGGCTGTCTTCTACCCCAACCCGCTGACGGGCAACGGATGAAGCAGTCAGGATAAAAAGTGTGTGGTAGAGAAATTCGTGAGAATTCTCGACGGTAACTCTGACCGATCAGGGGGAGCCCTGGTAGAGGAGACCGGTGTGGGCGGATTCGAATCTCGCCTAGGGAGAAGGTCATTTATGGTCACCAATGGAACCCGCTGTTTGGCCGAGGTCATTCATGGTCACCAAGGAACCCGCTGCATGACCTAGGTCATGTAAGGTCTCCAAAGGAACCCGCTGTTTGACTGAGGTCATTTATGGTCACCAAAGGAACCCGCTGTTTGACTGAATCTCTAGTGCGGTGACTAGAAGTGAGGTTTATCCCGACCTTTGGGCAGATGGGAAACTGCAAGCCGCCAGGTAAATGCGCTTAGGAGCTATCCCGGCCACCCTTTGATCCGGATTGCAACCGGGTACGGTGATTGGGAGAAGCTCTGAAAGCCATTACACTTAAGGATAGTTGAAGCGAATACATAGCCTCTCACTATTAAGACAACTTCACCAATTTCGGGTACGCACCGGGAGTCTATAACGTGTAGACTTAAAAGAAGCTCTGTCGAGGGCCCACCAAGCCTAAACTTGGTAGATCGGGGTGGCAAAACCGCTTAAAAACCAAGTCCTGCCACATTTGAGGTTGGATTCGATCGGGCAGTGGTCCCACATGATAACAGCGTCATGTTGGGGAATAGTCCTATTGCTGGACGAGGTGCTTCGCCCCGCTCTTTCGCAACCGGGGGAGGTGCCGGCGGGTGAGCAGCGTGTCTTTTCAACTGCTCGGTCACTATGCGCGTCTTAGCTAGTAGAGGGTGGATAGGCAACCTCGCTCCTACCAGTGAGCAATCTGGTAGCAATTGCACGACTGCCGGTTATGCAACTTGCGCGCTGATTGGGCGTATCCCAATCACTTCATGGAAGGAACGTGGGGGTTGAGCAAAGGCAGGTACCCCACGTAAAAATAACTATAGTATTCTATATGGTTGTAGTTACGAGAAAAAAAAATTTGGTCCAAATTTGTCCTTAATTAGAACTAAATAATAACGTAGAAAATTTGTATTTTTATTAAATAATATGATAGCTTGATTGCCAGTTCGCGCTTCCAGTCTTGATATGCGAATAGCGGCTATATGGTTGTAATTACGAGAAAAAAAAATTTGGTCCAAATTTATCCTTAATTTGAACTAAATGATAGCGTAGAAAATTTTTATTTTTATTAAAGTGTGGGTGATAGCTTGATTGCCAGTTCGCGCTGCCAGTCTTGATATGCGAATAGCGGCTATATGGTTGTAGTTACGAGAAAAAAAACTTGGTCCAAATTTGTCCTTAATTTGAACTAAATGATAGCGTAGAAAATTTTTATTTTTATTAAAGTGTGGGTGATAGCTTGATTGCCAGTTCGCGCTGCCAGTCTTGATATGCGAATAGCGGCTATATGGTTGTAATTTCGAGAAAAAAAAAATTTGGTCCAAATTTGTCCTTAATTTGAACTAAATGATAGCGTAGAAAATTTTTATTTTTATTAAAGTGGGGGTGATAGCTTGATTGAAAAATTAACGCTGCAAGTCTTGATATGCGTATAGCGGCCATAAGGTATGTGAAGTTAGCGGACAAATTTCGAAAAATCAATTAAATAAACAGAGTTCCGGGTCGCGGCAGAATAGTTCTACAGTTCTTGCTAGTTTTTTTAAAGAGTTCTGCAGAAAAACCCCCAAAAACCTGGGAAAACGAAATTGCCCGCCAACTTCACGATGCGGACAAATTATAAAAAATGCAGAATATTTTTGGAGTTCTGAATAGTACGATAATAGTTCTATAGTTCTAGATAGGTTTTAGAAATAGTTCTGAAGAAATAACGGAATAAAAATAAAAAGAAAATTTCAGAAATAGAAACAAAAACTGCGAATATATTTCAAAATTCACTCCAGATTGAAAAGTTTCTTAAGAACTATTGTTAGAACTCTTCTGCCGCGACCCATAACTCTAATCAGAACTGCGATATCGTTGATTTTATTTCATCCCCTATTATACATCAAATTATCAAAATTAATCCTAAATATTGGGATAACTCCTTTAATTCTCACGCGATCGAAAAAATTCTTAAGAACTATTGTTAGAACTCCTCTGCCGCGACCCAGAACTCTAATCAGAACTGCGATATCGTTGATTTTAATTGCATCCCCTATTATACATCACAGTATCAAAATTAATCTTAAATATTGGGATAACTCCTTTAATTCTCACGCGATCGAAAAAATTCTTACGAACTATTGTTACACCTCTTCTGCCGCGACCCAGAACTCTAATCAGAACTGCGATATCGTTAATTTTATTTCATCCCCTATTATACATCACAGTATCAAAATTAATCTTAAATATTGGGATAACTCCTTTAATTCTAACGCGATCGAAAAAATTCTTAAGAACTATTGTTAGAACTCTTCTGCCGCGACCCAGAACTCTAATCAGAACTGCGATATCGTTGATTTTAATTTTATCCCCTATTATCATCACCGTATCAAAATTAATCTTAAATATTGGGATAACTTCTTTAATTCTAACGCGATCGAAGAAATTCTTAAGAACTATTGTTAGAACTCTTCTGCCGTGACCCAGGACTCTAATCAGAACTGCGATATCGTTAATTTTATTTCATCCCCTATTATACATCACAGTATCAAAATTAATCTTAAATATTGGGATAATTCCTTTAATTCTAACGCGATCGAAAAAATTCTTAAGAACTATTGTTAGAACTCTTCTGCCGCGACCCAGAACTCTAATCAGAACTGCGATATCGTTGATTTTAATTTTATCCCCTATTATCATCACCGTATCAAAATTAATCTTAAATATTGGGATAACTTCTTTAATTCTAACGCGATCGAAGAAATTCTTAAGAACTATTGTTAGAACTCTTCTGCCGTGACCCAGGACTCTAATCAGAACTGCGATATCGTTGATTTTATTTCATCCCCTATTATACATCAAATTATCAAAATTAATCCTAAATATTGGGATAACTCCTTTAATTCTCACGCGATCGAAAAAATTCTTAAGAACTATTGTTAGAACTCCTCTGCCGCGACCCAGAACTCTAATCAGAACTGCGATATCGTTGATTTTAATTGCATCCCCTATTATACATCACAGTATCAAAATTAATCTTAAATATTGGGATAACTCCTTTAATTCTCACGCGATCGAAAAAATTCTTACGAACTATTGTTAGACCTCTTCTGCCGCGACCCAGAACTCTAATCAGAACTGCGATATCGTTAATTTTATTTCATCCCCTATTATACATCACAGTATCAAAATTAATCTTAAATATTGGGATAACTCCTTTAATTCTAACGCGATCGAAGAAATTCTTAAGAACTATTGTTAGACCTCTTCTGCCGCGACCCAGAACTCTAATCAGAACTGCGATATCGTTGATTTTAATTTCATCCCCTATTATCATCACCGTATCAAAATTAATCTTAAATATTGGGATAACTTCTTTAATTCTAACGCGATCGAAGAAATTCTTAAGAACTATTGTTAGAACTCTTCTGCCGTGACCCAGGACTCTAATCAGAACTGCGATATCGTTAATTTTATTTCATCCCCTATTATACATCACAGTATCAAAATTAATCTTAAATATTGGGATAATTCCTTTAATTCTAACGCGATCGAAAAAATTCTTAAGAACTATTGTTAGAACTCTTCTGCCGCGACCCAGAACTCTAATCAGAACTGCGATATCGTTGATTTTAATTTTATCCCCTATTATCATCACCGTATCAAAATTAATCTTAAATATTGGGATAACTTCTTTAATTCTAACGCGATCGAAGAAATTCTTAAGAACTATTGTTAGAACTCTTCTGCCGTGACCCAGGACTCTAATCAGAACTGCGATATCGTTGATTTTATTTCATCCCCTATTATACATCAAATTATCAAAATTAATCCTAAATATTGGGATAACTCCTTTAATTCTCACGCGATCGAAAAAATTCTTAAGAACTATTGTTAGAACTCCTCTGCCGCGACCCAGAACTCTAATCAGAACTGCGATATCGTTGATTTTAATTGCATCCCCTATTATACATCACAGTATCAAAATTAATCTTAAATATTGGGATAACTCCTTTAATTCTCACGCGATCGAAAAAATTCTTACGAACTATTGTTAGACCTCTTCTGCCGCGACCCAGAACTCTAATCAGAACTGCGATATCGTTAATTTTATTTCATCCCCTATTATACATCACAGTATCAAAATTAATCTTAAATATTGGGATAACTCCTTTAATTCTAACGCGATCGAAGAAATTCTTAAGAACTATTGTTAGACCTCTTCTGCCGCGACCCAGAACTCTAATCAGAACTGCGATATCGTTGATTTTAATTTCATCCCCTATTATACATCAAATTATCAAAATTAATCTTAAATATTGGGATAGCTCCTTTAATTCTAACGCGATCGAAAAAATTCTTAAGAACTATTGTTAGAACTCTTTTGCCGCGACCCAGAACTAATCAGAACTGCGATATCTGGATCGCGGCAGAAGAGTTCTAACAATAGTTCATAAGAATTTTTTCGATCGCGTGAGAACTATTGTTAGAACTCTTCTGCCGCGACCCAGAACTCTAATCAGAACTGCGATATCGTTAATTTTATTTCATCTCCTATTATACATCACAGTATCAAAATTAATCTTAAATATTGGGATAACTCCTTTAATTCTCACGCGATCGAAAAAATGCTTAAGAACTATTGTTAGAACTCTTCTGCCGCGACCCAGAACTCTAATCAGAACTGCGATATCGTTGATTTTAATTGCATCCCCTATATAAACCACGTTTTACGTGTTTAACATATTACAGGTTTGATCTTGCAGAATCTTTCACCTTTCTACTGCGTGACGTTTATGTGATTATTAAGCAATAATTCTTTCAAATTGTCATGCAACAGTAATCGTTTATTTACGAAAAACTAACCTTAAGTGAAATTTAGTGATTTACCGATATCACTTTTTTTGACGATACGACTAGGGATTCTGACCCGAGAAATTGTGTTCCGGGAATTCCCCAATTTTCCATTGTCTCGAGTCCCGGGAATAATTCGAGACACGGGACTTTTATATATAACATATTCAATTAAAATTCTTACTTTAGAATTAAGGATTTATTATTTCCTTAGCCAGTTTTTTTGAAAGAAACTAGTAAACAATCATTTCAAAGACATTCACAAACTATTCACAACTTGTCTATAAATAATCAATATAGGGAAAGGGATTAGTTACAGTAAGACGCTTTTGTTAGGTACCATACCTGCCCAAATCATTTAATAAGTAAACTGTACTTTCTATTCAATTATATTCAAAAAGATTTTTAATCCGGAATTTCCTATCTTATTGATAAAGGTACTAATATTTTTAAATAGCAGTCTTCCCAAAGAACTAAACACAATAATGTTTTTACTTAAAAATTCATATTGAATTATTTATAACCACAATAAACCAGAAATAATAAAAACTTAAGGGTGTAACCAGGTATTTTTTTAGTAAAGAGCAAAGTGGTTTAGAAGGATGAATGCATTTAAAACTGTTTATTTTGGAAACTTCAAACGGACATTTGCGACAATGCTTGCTTGGGGTTAAATCTTTCTCTTATTCAGGAAGAATGTTTTCTTAAAGTTATGAATGACTTAAAACTTACCGACACACAAAACAACACTAAACATGAAAGGTTTTGCCGTAGAAGAGAAAAGAAGAAAGAATTTTATGACAGGAGAATCTATTTATGTATTGCTATGCTTTTAATTAAATCTTTAGTTTTATATATTATTTATTTTAATTAAATATTATTATTGTTATTTATTATTCATTTTCCAATGAGAACTTTAGGGGAAACTGATTAGAGGATTATTTAATAATAAATAAACACTTGGCTGAATTTTACAAGAGATTTTATTATCTTTTCGGCGATTTCGGTTTTTACACCATCGGCAGAAAAAGATTTTACAAAGAATACTTGAATATACAGTGATACAGAAGCCAAAAGATACCAAAACATTATATTACAACTAAATATTTACGTGACAAGTACAGTACTAACAGGGATTAACGGTAATTTCCAGTTAATACTTCTAAAATATAATAAAATCTAAATTCTAAGGAAACACATCTGGTCATTGATGAGTTTTTGACTATGCTTTATAGTTATTATGTATTTACTTCCAAGAAAATTAGTTTAGAAACCTTTTAAATTTGTTCCTTGAAAAGAAAGGTTTCTAAAATATACAATTTCTTCTTTATAAAAAAACATTATTTGGTTGGTGATAGTCAGAGAGTAAAGAGTGATTTTGAAAATTTGTAACGTAGAACATTTGTTTAGTTTTAGATGTATTTTTTCGATCGCGTTAGAATTAAAGGAGTTATCCCAATATTTAAGATTAATTTTGATGCTGTGATGTATAATAGGGGATGAAATAAAATTAACGATATCGCAGTTCTGATTAGAGTTCTGGGTCGCGGCAGAAGAGTTCTAACAATAGTTATCCCAATATTTAAGATTAATTTTAATACTGTGATGTATAATAGGGGATGAAATAAAATTAACGATATCGCAGTTCTGATTAGAGTTCTGGGTCGCGGCAGAAGAGTTCTAAGAATAGTTCTTAATGATTTTTTCGATCGCGTGAGAATTAAAGGAGTTATCCCAATATTTAAGATTAATTTTGATGCTGTGATGTTTAATAGGGGATGAAATAAAATTAACGATATCGCAGTTCTGATTATAGTTCAAGGTCGCTGCAGAAGAGTTCTAACAATAGTTCTTAAGAAACTTTTCGATCTGGAGTGAATTAAAGGAGTTATCCCAATATTTAAGATTAATTTTGATAATCTGATGTATAATAGGGGATGAAATAAAATTAACGATATCGCAGTTCTGATTATAGTTCAAGGTCGCTGCAGAAGAGTTCTAACAATAGTTCTTAAGAAACTTTTCGATCTGGAGTGAATTTTGAAAGATATTCGCAGTTTTTGTTTATATTTCTGAAATTTTCGTTTTGTTCTTATTCCGTTATTTCTTCAGAACTATTTCTAAAACCTATCTAGAACTATAGAACTATTATCGTACTATTCAGAACTCCAAAATATTCTGCATTTTTTATAATTTGTCCGCATCGTGAAGTTGGCGGGCAATTTCGTTTTCCCAGGTTTTCGGGGGTTTTTCTGCAGAACTCTTTAAAAAAACTAGCAAGATCTGTAGAACTATTCTGCCGCGACCCGTAACTCTGTTTATTTAATTGATTTTTCGAAATTTGTCCGCTAACTTCACATACCTGCGGCCATATGGTTGTAATTATGAGGAAAAAAAATATGGTCCAAATTTGTCCTTAATTAGAACTAAATGGTAGTGCAGAAAATTTTTATTTTTATTAAAGTGGGGGCTTAAACAAGCGCGTTTGATTATTAGTTCGCGCTGACAACTAAATGGTTGTAATTACGAGAAAAAAAATTGCTCCAAATTTGTCCTTAATTAGAACTAAATGATAGCGTAGAAAATTTTTATTTTTATTAAAGTGGGAGTGATAACTTGCATGCCAGTTCGCGCTACCAGTCTTGATAGGTGAATAGCGGCTATATGGTTGTAGTTACGAGAAAAAAGAATTTGGTCCAAATTTGTCCTTAATTTGAAGTAAATGATAGCGTAGAAAATTGTTATTTTTATTAAAGTAGGAGTGATAACTTGCATGCCAGTTCGCGCTACCAGTCTTGATATGCGAATAGCGGCTATATGGTTGTAATTACGAGAAAAAAAATTTTGGCCCAAATTTGTCCTTAATTTGAACTAAATGATAGCGTAGAAAATTTTTATTTTTATTAAATAATATGATAGCTTGATTGCCAGTTCGCGCTGCCAGTCTTGATATGCGAATAGCGGCTATATGATTGTAATTACGAGAAAAAAAATTTGGTCCAAATTTGTCCTTAATTAGAACTAAATGGTAGTGTAGAAAATTTTTATTTTTATTAAAGTGGGGGTGCTAGCTTGATTGCCAATTAACGCTGCGAGTCTTTATATGCGAATAGCGGCCATATGGTTGTAATTACGAGAAAAAAAAATTGGTCCAAATTTGTCCTTAATTAGAACTAAATGGTAGTGCAGAAAATTTTCAGTTTTGTTAAAGTGGGGGTGCTAGCTTGAGCTCAAGCCAGCACCCCCACTTTTCACATGCGAATTGCGCCCAAACGGTGCTTGGTACAAATTTAATTTTTTTGGTACAAATTTGTCCTTAATTAGTACTAAATTATAGGCTAATTTTTTTTAAATTTTTTTGAAGTGGGGGTGCTAGCTTTATTGACGTACCATTAGAACATTTTTAGAACATTCACTGGTACCGAAGATGATGTCAACAGGATTTTGTTAAAATGTGTATTTCGACCTCTAATTTACGAAACCTATATAATTATTAGAACACTTTTTAAATCATCCATTGGTACTGAAATGACGACAACTGGATTTGTTAAATGCGTATATCTTTTCACTCTTTTAATCGACTTGTATCCAATCATTCTTAGCAAAGTGATTCTACCGCTCGTTTCTTCTGCTAAGTTATCGCCCAGCACTACTACGGATTATCTTTTATTGATGCTTTTGGCAAAGTATCAATAAAACCTTTAGTAACGTAGGATATCATACTAAAAACATTCGGAAAGATTTGTTAATTGTAAAATAAAATTACACAAATGAAACTTTCAACATGCATAGCCCGCTACTTCGTACATTTTAAATTTCTTTTATGATATTTTCCATCTCACTGCAATCTATAATAACGTAAATAGAATTATAAGAACTCTATCCATAGGTTTGAGAATGCAAACAAGCGTATATTTGCTTGCTGTGTGTCTAGCTCTAGATCGTTTGCGACTTTTCGTTATAGCACACGTTGTCTGTTACTCGAATGAATACATCGGAAAACAGTTTCAAGTTGAATTGTTGTAAGTTTTTTCAACATAGTGTGTACTATTTGTATTATTCAGATCACAGCACACTGAGACATGCAGAATTTTACGACTAAATAAGTAAATAACGGTTCAAGCAGTTCTAAAGAAGTAAGAATATTACATTTTTATAAGCAGCAGTAAATGAAGATTCATCTCACAAACAACATAGTGTTTTGTCTATGGAAAACGTTTCTTCTTATACAGCGTGGAAATAAATGATTTTCATCAAGTTCCCTTTGGAATTTTTTCACATGTAAATTTTTCTGTACAGCTCTACTCTTTTTGATTTAGTACTAAATTAGTTCTGTCAATAAATGAAATCAATCTGTCAAACAATTCATAGAATTTATTGAATTTATTTAATTTTGAGGTTATGGTACTGCCTTCTCTATTTTCGTAGAGCGGCACGTCGTGCTTTTACATGGGGAATGCAATGGTAACTTGATGAAAATCATTTATTTCCACCCAGTACAAAGGAAAATGCAAAAATAAAATAATCGCATTGGAAAAATTTTACTTACCAAGTCCCCCTGATTGCTTTTATGGCGATTTGTTTCAAATAATCTATTGGCAACAAGCTTTCGTTCCAAACTAAAGTTTATTCTAGTAAACTCCAATCACTTATTCTTGTTGATTATACTCTCCCCATCCGGTCGAGTCTAGCGCTATTATTGGTCAGTTTAAAATGAATGTCGAATTTCATTGGTTGCTCCCTATTCAGTATCAAGTCTCACATTCACAGACTGATATTCTTGTTTGCAATAAATTATAATACATATTTGCGGTATTCACTGCCTACATGAAAATCGGAAAACGGTCATTTCAAAAAACGAACCAAACAAATACCATCCTAATTAAGTATTCAAAATCATATTAAAATGGTAAATGGACTAATCAAGAAAAACATGAAAATATACTTCTACAGAAGATAACGTTCGTAAAACACATGTAACCCATCAACCAGTTAGTAAATTAAGCAAGTAGACGTCAACTCGAACGAAATGCTGATAGACCGGCAAAATTCAACACAAAGCGTTCTTTGAAAATTCAACAGCTACCCGAACGATGATAGCCAACGCAAGAAAAAATAATCCGTTACACACGTAAAAAATGTCTCGAAATTTATAATACCGCAGAATATTTAAATATATTTCGAGATATACAACTAGAAATTTATTAATTAATTAATCAAACGCGAGCCGGATGATTAAATATGAGTTCGCAGCAAGAAGCAGCACAAGCTATCAAAGAGATAATAAAAATTCTATCAATGCTTCTTGGTACTTTAAATTTATCATCTCCATCGTTTCCCTTAAAGCCGATCTAATATATTATTCATACAAATGCAACATGTGAACTACTACTTTATTCCCCGCGGAGTTTCATTTTTTAATGCTAATTCCCGCACGGGCACGATATTGTTGAAGAAGGACTTTCTATTTTCTCTATTCTAAAACATTTGATGTTTTGCTATTGCTAAACATCCAAAACATGTTCACGTTTGTCACCCGTGTGACCTCTTATTGTAAACTGTGGGAGAAACACTTTTGAATTCGTTTTCGTTTGATTTCGTTAACCTCCTTTTCAATTTACAGTGATTTATCCGATTGTTTTTGAGTTGTGAAGATGTTTTGCCAAAAATATTATCTAAAATGTTATGTAAACATTATCACACTTGTGTTAGTTGTGTATTCAGGTATTATCGATTCAAAAAGTGAGTATAAACACTTTAGAAGAAAGTTCACGTGTTTGCACGTTATAGTGAGAAACCTTTAAAGTATATTGTGTTGTTCAAAAAACTGCAGAGTTTCAGAGTCCAGAGAAATATTTCAAGCAATTCTTATGTTTCACAATTTTAACTTAAAAAAGACACATTGGTGCACTCCCTAGGGCGTGCGGGGTGAGGGTGTCAATCCTGTGAATCAGATTATATGAAAATAAAGGTACCTATTCCCACTTTCATGTACCCAAGGAACACGATGGCACAATTGCATTTGAAATATCTTAAATCGTTTTTGCGTTAGAAATATATTAAGATTTCTAACGCAAAAACGATTTAAGATTAAATATAATTACATATTATAATTAATACGATTTAAAATTAAGATTAAATATAGGCAGACGGACAGGTAAGGCCAACAGAACAGACAAGACGGACAGAACGGACCGGACCGAAGAATATACAGCATTTGAAACTATTATAAGGTACTTAAAGAGTTTCAAAAATTTATTTTTTTAATTGGGACGAAAAATCTAAGTTCCATGTATTCAGATCTTACTGTTTAAAAGCTTGCTAGCATAAAAAACAATTAAAAAATTGAGCTTTGAGTTTCATTGATTCGACATTTCATATGGTTTTGAAATACTGAAATTCAGATTTACAGTTTCTGAAGTATCAATGATTACACTGTCATAGTTTCAGTTTCGGTTTGGATATCATAGCGCAAACAAATCTCGCTGCGATCATATTGCAAATAATGATAAATAAAAGTCTGGATGATAGTGGTTAAAATGTTTCCTGCGGTCCAAGGTATTAATACCTATTAAGTGATCGAAAAATTCAACCATTGAAATTCGCCTGACTAATGTCTCAACCAGTTATGTTCCAGACGGGAATTTCTGCTCCTCAAGAAGTGCTACAACCGCTAGTAACCCAACAACCCCAATACCAAAATCAAATACTTCCTTTTCCAAATCAAGCAGAAAAATGGGAATTTGTAGAAAGCAATAAAAAGAGATCTAAAAACAGCCCGAATAAAAATAGAAAAACAGACGAAAATCAATGACTATTGGCTTAACGCTCCTGCTATTACTTATGCTGCTATCTTTATGCTATTACTTAAATTCGAACAACCGATACGGATATACGAGATTTTTGCCACTACAGAACTCGCTGCGTCAAGTGCACAGGGAATCATGGAACTGAAAATGCCGAAGAAAAGAAGAACCTACAAGACAGACATGACCTTGTCCAGTATCAAGATCAAGCAACTTATATCCATTCAATCAATGCTGGCGTCCCTTAGGGTAGCGTGCTTGGACTAGTTCGTTATCTCATATATACTGTACATCTATCCGCATCCCAAGATGCTATTACAGCAACGTGTGCTAACGATATAGTATTATTAGCACGCCGAAACCTTATTACAAAATTATTACCAAAACAAAATTACTGCATACCAACAGCTACAGACGAATCTTGAAACAATATAAACTTAGCTAGCTAAGTGGCACACGATAATCAAGCTCAGCTGTGACCTGTAATGAGCTGCCTTGTCTGGTGCAATACTATATTGTTGGATGCAACTATCTAAGTTGACCTTACCCAAGCACTAACTGAAATCGAAACTTTGATTAAGTAGTTGTTACGGAACTATAACTAAATTTATGACTTTGTAGGTTTAATTACTTCAATTCGGAATATTTTAGTAATTGTATAGTTTACACTATTTATTGGAACTATGTAGTTCCATTACTTCTGAGTAACCTTTAAAGTATGTGGAACGGTATTGCCACTTACAAGGGGACCTTACAGTTGACGTGTCGCCGATTTCAAAATGTAAATTCGCAGAATTATATAATTTAAAATAATTTAAAAAATAATATACTAAACGTTATACCAATTATTCGAATATAAATAAATACATCATTCTATAAAATTTATGCTAACTCTTAACTATATATTATTCGTAGGTTCTTGTTCCAATCTTCTGCATAATAATTAGAGAGAGTTAAAATTACGACTTAGGCAATTTTTATTGAATTATTTAAAAGTCTAAGAAAAGTCCAACTATAAACAGGGATACATTTTTACTAAAAAACTAATTTAAAAAATGTAACGGAGCCAGTGAGAATCGAACACTAGGCCGACCGTGTATAAAGGTACTATGTTAACCACGCGAGCACCCTGTCTGTTGCGAGTAACGTTTTTATTCCAAGTAAATTTTTTTTACTTTTGATTAACTATTGATTTACTTATGATTTATTTAAAAAAATAATTTTTGAAATAGCCGATATGCCAGCTGTAAGCTTCCATTGTTAGTATAGTTACTTTAAAGTCGTACTGAAAGTTCCTGCCACCAGTCTGAAACCATTGCTTAGCGCTTTGCCAAGTCATTTTTATGGATTATTTTTATAGAAAATGTACTTCTTTTATTTTTTTATATTAGTTTGTAGAAAATAAACGTGGAAATTCTCTTCTGCATTTATTTAGCAAAAATCTGTTTACTTTGAAAATGTCCATGTTTTCAGAAAAACTGTCATTCTGCACTTTTAGGTCAGTTTTAATCAACTATTGTTCTAAATTATCTCTTGATTATTAACGTTAGAAAATCACTGGTCATAAAAAGTTACACATATTAATCTAGAAAGATATCTTGACTGCACTTATTTGCACAAACCGACATAAGTAGTAGCGGCCCGCATCTATAGACGGGTTTGGATGGTTTGCGTGGCGCGCGGTCCAAAAGCCAGTTGATTATTGGGCCAAACGTTCCCGTTTCTCCATAGAAGGAGCAACTTCCGGTCCAGACATACTTTTTTAGTGAACTTCTCACTCACGACTGAAAGCGATCTGGTTGGCTGGTCCGTTTTGATCCGCGCCAGTGTGTGGTGAAAATTCAATCACGTTTGGTCGGACAAGAATAAGTAACAGTTTTAGATTGATGGCATCTAATCCGGATTTAGCTGGATCGAGCATGGTAGAACTTCCCATCAAGTTTGGCTTGGACGGTTTTTGATCCGATTGCGTGGACCGCAGTCCAAACCTAATCGTGTATTTCGCACTATAGAGTACTGTATAAATGGGTTTTGGCGGCACTTTGGCCACTGAAACATCAGCACCACTTAACACCATACAACGGTGTTGCATCATGGAAATATTTGGGTGACTACTGGACACATTGATACTTTCTGGACATATCTCCAAAGAGCTTAATAACTATCTATTAAAATTAATAATATAGAATAGAATATACTCGATATCCAATGTTGGCGACATCTTTTAACAACAAAAGTACAGCTAACTAAGTAAGTTCCATTTACTTCGGAGAAAATAAAATACATTCAGCAAATCTAATAAGCAAATCCGAGCAAATCCTTTCATAGAAAAAAAGCAGTTTTCTAGGAAAATTAACAATAAATATAATACTAAAATACATTATTCATTAATTCTATTTGAATATGCGCAAAGCAGGAATAAAATCCAGCTAACAAATTTAATTTTGAAAAGCAGACGCTGTTGCAGAGCGTACATAATGCTTTTTTCGCCTACCTGATCAGAAAGTGCTTTCTAAATGTCCTGTTTTAAGGGCAGTTAAGGCTTCTTTGCGGGCCTCTTATGTCAAACTTTTTACTGCCCTCTTATGTCAAATACATAACCTCTATACTACTACTAGATGAAAGCACGATTTATTTATGTTAAGTTGGAGATACTGTGAAAATTGTAATTGTTTTTTAAATTGTCATACTTTGACCACTCCTGTGCATTATCCTAAAAAGATTTTAATCAAACAATGAAATCATTAGTTTTTAACATTAAAAATATAACTCATTCGTAAAACTTTTAGCAACGGAATATGACGGAAAATGTAATCTCAAACATATTTTTACTTAACCTCTAAAAATATAAAAAACATACGTCAAATTTTTCTAGGCTTCTTAGATCATAACTTTGATTTTCATGTCTTTGTCGATAAATTTGTCGTTTGTTTTTTTCTATTCACAGTGTCATTGTATGTATAAATGGAGGTTGTGACAATTAATTAATAAAAAGAAAATAGTAATTTCAATAAATTATACAATGATAGATTAATTACTCATCCTAATTAAAAGTCATATCCTGTTCCTTTTATTTACCAATAATAATAAAAACATTTACTATACGGCCGTGTTGTATGTAGTGTAATGATTATTAGGTTAATTTAGTTAATAAATTACTAAAAACGTCTGCCGTTATTTTCATTTTCATTCATTCCCTCTAACATATGCCTATTTAATTTACTAATAAGTTACGTTACTGTTTAACTTTTGGAATTCTTTTTTAAACTTTCAAACAGGTAGGCGAAAAACTTTTGTATGTCACTCTGACCGAAAAGCATTTGTAGCCCTAAGTTGCCCGCATCAACCAATTGCGGGCTACAAATGCTAATTTTCTGCCCTTGAGACACAAAATACTATAATGAAATAATTAAAAGTTATTTTTATTTAATGATGTGACTTTATAACTATTACAACTATATAGAACTCACTGAATATTATTTTTCATTTCTAGGAAGTTCCATTGGACTAACTCTTTTAGTTATAGAACTTATAAAGTATGTACATTAATTTTTAAAAACTACAAGTATTGATTAACGTAGAGATGTATTTATTAATGTATTTAAATCTATGTTACTTGTCATTAATTGAATCGTTAATTTAGTGACTTTCATTTTCTCACATACTACGTAAGATACCGTTTGTTTCAGGCAACTAGGAGTATAGTGCAACGGTCACGACAGGCGTGTCCATACCTTTACTCCGGTATCTTCAGCTTGCACTCTTGCGGTGCATATTGAATTACTATGTCATCCTACTATTAACTCTTCCGTATACAGAAATTAAATGCAAATTAGGCATTCTTAGCTTATGCTTGCTAATTAGCATTCAGCTGCAGTATTAGTTCTGTTCTTGAGCTCACTAACAATGGTTCTGCAGCCAGCCTGGTAAGTGTTTACCATTCTTTTAGCATGTATGTATTTTTATTCTTTAAAGGATTTCATCTCTGGTCTAGTTGACATGTTGAGTTACTGTGTCCTAATATTTCTGTACTGGTTATAGTTTTGTTTACTTTGGACTGGTTTGTTTTTCATTATTCTCTACCTGTATCTCTCATTCACGTCACAAAACCGTAACGTCACAGTAGTTTGAAGTTATTTGATGAGCCTGTAGATGATGTAGGGGTGAAATCTTGATTTAAATTACACAAAATTTGTTATTATTATCTATTCTGATGTTTAATTGTAAGTTTGTAAAATTACACTTCTAATTTTTATTAATTCTTAATTTTAATAATTGACCTTTGACAACATTTGATTTAAAATGTTTACGTACATTACAGAAGAAGCTCGATTATGCTGTGTCCGTAGTTTGTAATCCCCTGAAAGTCACAGTACTTCATTTCAGTGTGTTTATTTTTTGCATTAATTAAACGTCGCTAAAAGAATCTTGTGAGACCTAGAACGGTACTGGATATTGTATTTAGTCGGGGCAACTTTTTGACAATTTGATTGCACCTTTAGACTCGACCCGTAAGTACCATACTCAAGCCAATTATATGGTTGGACTCAGTGTGGATCAGAGGGGTGCCTTGGATGGGCCTGGTGGGCGTGGCTTTATGTTTGTCGGCGTGATAAAATTTGTTTGTTAGTATGTTTGTCTCTTTACAGACTCGAACCTTGTAATTATATTTTATATCGGTTTTTTTTCAATGAAATTTATTTGAACTTGACTTCTTGTAACGAGCTCAATACTTTAGATATTTAGTTCTAGTCTAACATATCGTATAACCGAGTTAACACTTGTGTAAGCAAAATCTATTTCCCAAGGAATGGCATTGTGTTTTAGTCACGTACCCACTCCAATTCTGCTTAAAATTATCTAAAAGGCGAATATAATGCTTGCTTGCAGCGATAGAATTGAGTTTAACAGAAACTTAACCTATTTTATGATTTTACTCTAGACATGCTGTAATTGCATCAAGTTCCGTTGAATTAAAAAGTTCTATAAAAGAACGAATTGCTTTTGGGAAGTATAAAACATGTTTTGCGAGACACTTTTATAGTTTTGTATTTGAGTTGGATTTTGGGTTTAATGCCTTTTTGCAACGTTTATAAAATATTAGAGACATTTTGTCTAAGACTATCATTGCTGGTTATTGACGTTAAGGATAATAGTGGTTGATTGGAGCTAACAGCCCTTGTTAAATTTTAGTAGGGTATGCAGAATCTTTCCCGTCGCTGAGCAGTTAGTACAAGAATAACCGGAGAAAGCACGATAAATAGTCTGGAAAGGTTCGATGCCGATTAAATTTGTATTTGATCAGCAATTAAGAATGCAATAAGTAGTACAAGACTGTTACTAGTTTACCGGTTTGTGGGGTGTATGGCTTAAACCTTTTATTTGTGAAATTAAATGAAGGGAATAAATAATGTTCTACTGAACACACTCGAGTATTTGTTGTAATTAGGTTACGACTTATTAAAGCTGGTGTTTTTACGAGAACTACCGAGTTTTGGAAAAAGAGTTAACTTTCACAATTCCTGTAATAGGAATCATTAAAAATCGGGAGTAGAAATTGTTTTGATATTGGTTTCTATTATCGTATAATAATGGCTAAAAAATGTTTCCAAAACAGTTTAATAATTAATAAGTCAACAGGTTTCGGACTGGAAATAATTGCAACGCCCGAAGATCTAGTTTTTACATTTTCTGTAAGTTATTTGTAACTATATTATTTGAGATTTCATTTTTCTTGAGAACAAAAACATATACATTGGTTTTAATTGAGAAATTTAAAATAATGTATTTAAAATGGGATCCCAAATTAAGTTAAAAAGTAGAAATTGTAAAAATGGAAGAGTTTACGTGGTTGAATGGTTTTCTTGCACAAATAACCTTAATTTCAAATATACCCATCAGTTCATTTGATGATTATAAGGGCAAGGATCCCTAGATTTAGCATTATTTAAGAAATAAAGACAGAATCTAGCGAGAAGTAACAATAAAGGTCTTGTACAACTCCATCTATCGAGATATCGTCATATTAAATTCAAGGTAAAGCCTAAGCTACTTTTGATTTACAATTAATCTGCATAAGATTTATTAATTGTTGTTGAATATACACGATATAAAATTACAGGTGTGTCTCAAAAGTACCTTTCACGATTGTAAGTTTTTCTTTTGAACTGGCAATCTTCACATTCAAACATTCTCCGAAACGCTAATTAAACTTAATTGGCCAATTTTAAACAAAGATACTTAAAACTAATTAAGCGAAACTGGTGTAAACAATTAATTACACCGGCCGTTAGAATAACAGAAAAAAATAATCGACTCCATATCGAACGCCTCTGTAGCGTTCATTCCGCTGTCCGCGGTGTCAAGAGACAATTTTATAACGACTTCCCGATTACCCACCAATAAATAACGTGAACGATCAGACCTAACGCACGCCATTAGATACCATTGTCTATGCAAATAGTTTTAGCCGTTTCCTATTTACCTCTACCCACTGCATTGATTTATATTCCGGGACTGAAGGACAAAACGTCGGTATAATATTATGCGAATCTAATTTATATTTTATCTAACTTTAGATTAGAAAACTTTACTAATTATTGTTATTAGGGACAGGATTTTTAGGTTCGTGAAACGACAATTCACTATAAGGAGTTCTAGAAACTAGAAAAAAATAATGTACAGTTTACATCATCAAAACGCATGGCACATAAAAAGGAATGAGAAAAGCATCATAAAAATTATGGCTTAATTAACTTGAATAGGCTTGAGTTGTAAATTACCGCATACATAAGTCTTACAGAAGGCAAGAAATTATTAAGGGAAGTAGAATCTTATTAGGCTACGTTGAAATACAATATAGCCGACAGTAAGCTTTACTCCAGATAGGTAAAAATCATTTTTTCTATTTCTAAAGCTCATTTATCACATAAATTCCAAATATTTAGCCTATTTTGTTGGCTCATCATCAGGGTATAGCTGGAATGTAATCAAAAAAGGATATTTAGGAACTCATCTCGTTTTAGGAAATTATGAAAATATAAATTAGCTGCAGTGTCAAACATTTAAGTTATCTACGATCTAGGATGTAAAGCTTGATTTAACTCGTAGGTAATTTCCTAAGAATCCGGTCTCTAATTATTAAATGAATCATGGTCTAATTAAAGTTTTCCATTTTCCTAATGAAAAACCATTTTTTCTGTATACATTTGAAATGACTCATTCGTCAGATACTTCAAACAGTAGCGAACTGTTGTGTAATTCAGAAGGCCAAGGTTGAAAATATAAATTCCAAATCCCTCAGGATCCTAGGGCAGGCCACTACTGCACGAATTACAGCCAACCAACGCAACCACGTTCTCTATACATGCTTTACCTATTTACTGAAACGAAGCAATGGAAACTACCCACGTGTTAAAGAGATTACAAACCCATTAGGATTGAAAAGATGACCCAGTAACTTTTCCTCTAAAAGGAAAAAAACAACTCCAAGTTAATCTTTCATTAGGGCTTGTTCGTCGATTAAGAAGCAGTGGGATTAAAATAGAAAATTACATTTCAGAATAATGTGAAAGAGTTAATTAGATTTCAGTTTCATATAAATTAAAGAATTTTTAATTATTATTTAAGCTGACGGGTTAAAATGCCTGCTGAAAACAATTTTTTAGAAAATTTTCCATTGTCTGAAAATGACGTTACTTAAAAAAGCTTTTTTATGAAATATTAGATCAGTGAGGATTGTCTTGCTTTTTATTCTAAAAAAAGAAAAACATTTTGAAAATTTATTTTCCTCAGCAAGAATAATACAAACAATACGCCTATTATTTATTATTATTTCAGTAAATAAAAATAAGATTTTCACTTTGTTAGAAAAATTCTGTTTAGAAAAACGTAAACAGAATGGTATTTGTTCAGTGTGGCTTTTAGTTGAAAAATATAAAAAGCAATACAGCTCAAGTGAAACTGAATTAAATGGATAGCAAGCTAGGATAATCTTTGAAACTGTAAGAGCATACTGAAAGTACACAACAATTAACTGAATTGTTAAGACTAGAGATTAATCTGTTTAGAATTCAGGTTGAAGATTATTTAGCCTGAGAGTTCTGGATGTGTTTTGTTAAATATTGTATCCGTAAAATAAAGCCGTAAATTGCTGAGAAAAACATATCAATCTTGAATTATAAACTTCTAAATGTTTATTATTCTCTGGAGCAATTTGAAGATTTGTACAGTGATAAGAAGTATGCGTAGAGTAGATAAAGGGAAAAAATAATATGGGAGAAACATTCTCAAGTCTAAGTAGGATATTTCTATTTTCGACGTAGATGGCTGATGAACATTTCCTATCTAACATAAGTATACAAACTGTGTAAGTACAAAACCGATGAAAATGTTAATGAGGACGATTCTATAAGATTTGCAGATCATAGATGAGCCACAGTGTGCAGAATCAAAGAAGATAATCAAAAGTCTCGCGTTATGGAAATTATTTCTTTTTACAAGCTAAAAATCATGTTATGTTTTATTAGAAATCCACTTGTACTTATATGTACAATACATTAGTTTACTGTTTAGCCATAAATTTTATAATTTACTTTGTTGCGATCTACGTTGCAGTTCTATTATATAAAATCAAAGACAAAATAATAAAGTATAAAATATCAGAATTCACAATAATCACGTATATTATTTCGTTATAGAGAAAACATTTTTTATGTGCGTTTATGGATTTTGTTTTGTTAACCATTTCTGTATCGTGTAATAAAATAAAGGATTAATGAATGTTTACATGTATAAACAGCCAAAATCTGGCACCGAATTGTTCTTTCTTAGGTCTCTTTAAAGGAATGTTTGATACTAAAAGAAGAGTTATGAGATGTTAAGAAAGGAAACTAAATACCTAGATTAGATGAGTTAAATAAAAAGTCATTAAATTATGATTTAAAGTTTTCTGTGTTTTAGTGTAATATAAAGTTTTGTCTTTGGACATTCCCGTTTTGTCGTACGCTCACGGTAAACATTTGGTTTTTAAGAGGCATACTTAACACTGGTAGTTTTTAAATCTAATAACTTAGATTTTACTAATAACTAAAATTAGTTTTGCTCTGATTTAGAAATATTTAGTAAGTAGTTTCTTAGATTTAAAACGGATTATAAATTTTGTTTAATCTAGGTAATAGGTGATTATTAAAATTACGCTAGTTTAAAATGAGTCATAATTTATCAAAACGAAAATGCAAAAACTTTAAAAAACAAGAGAACATTTCAACATCTAGTGGTGATCATTCTAGTGGAAGTGGCGAATTATTTACTTCTGAATATGAAAATTATAGTGAAGTTGAAACTAGGAGTTCTGCAACAACTATCAAGACTTTATCAAAGAGAAAGAGTAAATTTGAAGACTATTTTTCAATAACAAACTGCGAAGAAGGTAGTATAAAATGTTTAAAAGGTTTAACTTTTATAAATAAACACAATAATTTAGGCTTTATTTAATTATTAATTAGGTATTACATTCCTTTTTTAATTTTTTGTTTAAATTCTGATATATCATCCAAAGAAGAAGTGCGAGACTCGCGAGATTCGAGACGAGACGAGATTTTTTTGGTGCGAGACGAGATTCGTTTTATTTTGTGAGGCGAGACGAGAGTGAACAAAAGTCTCGTCCTGCTAGTCTCGTGGGCAGCACGAAAATGGAAGCTTGTTTCGAAGTCGAATCTGGCGAGTCGAAAATGTTTCATTTTTCCTTGTACTACTTTTAGTCGGTAGATATTGCGTTTTTGTTATTTTGTGTTATTTTGACAATAAAAAATCATAATCTACGACATATTATCATAACGATATGTTGTGCGTTATGGTAAGCTACTTACCTGGATAGATTATAATCTTGTTTTATGCTAACATAGATTAGCAAATATATTTCATATCAACGTCGCTAGCGATTTGCTTTCAATTATAGGTAAGCTTAGCCGGTATTGAGTGATGTAACTTACCTGAAACAAAAACAAAAGAACACATTAATATAGTTAAAATTATCACTAAAACATAAACAATACAGTATTACAAATATATTGGAAGAGAATTGGAGCAAGAGGAATTTTATTCTAAAGACTTATGAAGGAACATCAACAAGATACCAAAAACTTTACTATTTTTTAACAGCTTCGAAAAGAATTTTCCTTGGACAAAAAACTCTACAGGAGAAACTACTTGCAGATGGCGAAAAGAAACACACTAAAGAAAATGAAAAAACATCATCAAAGTAAGTGAGTAGATGACACAGCTCATATTGGGTACACGTCAGCTTAATAGATGACATCAGTGTCAGCTCGGGAAGCTTCTATGCCCGAAAATGATATCTTTTATGGCAAAAAACCACATCTCTTCTACCTCGAAAATTGGAATAGTGTCCAAAGTCTAGATAGTGTGAGAGTGTCCTTTGTACAGGATATGAAAACTCGTATACACGAAATATTTAAGACATGTGAAGAAGTCTCGGTTGAAGTATACATAAAAAATTTACTAAAATGTTCAAACAAAGCGTCTTCAAGATTCTTAAGCCGTCATGAAATCGGCTTGTTATCGTCATTATCAAAATTGTGGTGAATGTCTCACAAATTGGGGCAAGACAAATTTTGTAACTAAACAATCATTCAGCGCAATGTCGATCTTCAAATAAAATCATACAATAATCTAGTTACTTTGTATGTTTGCTAAATATATAATTCATATGGAAAATTTATCACTGCTGATAGTCTCCCTAGGTAGCTAAGAGTAGAGATACCGCCTAGATAGCGGAATGCCCTGGGTTCGATTCCCAGCCGGGGCTTTTGTGTATGAATTTCTTTTTTGTCTTATATTTGCATTCTAAATATAACTTAATGTAAAATATTATTAAAAAAAAATAAAAAATTAACGCTTATGTAAACTTTATAATATTTATATAAAGGTATTTTACACTTCAAAATTATTTGAATTTTATAGCTTCTCGTTACAAAATCTTTATTTGTACTCTTTCGTTTACAACTCTTTTTAAACTTGTGTTTTTTAACTCTCTCTGGGAGATGTTTCCTGTGCAACTACCTTTCAAGACTACACCCTATCATTCAAATAATCGTCTTGAAAAACAGTTTTTCAACGGTATAAGGTGTCCATTATTTTTGACGTGAGATCAAATCTCATTGCAATCAAAATTCTTTATGACCTTAGAATTCACATTGTTTGACTTTATGCCAAAACATGCATAAAAACTGTAACAGTAAATTTACAATTTTTCTTTATCTTCTTTTAGTTCTGCTGCAAACCCTGGATGTGCCCAAATACCAATAAGGAAAACTTTCGAATAAAGAACAAAATATCATCAGAACAAAATATAAATGACCAGTTAAAATAATGTTGATAGTTCTTGTAGAAAATTCAGAAATTACTTTAATGTATCCTTTTTATTTCATAGTGGCTCTGTAGTATGTATGAATAAAATTAACTTTGGAAATTATCTTACAAAATGTTGTATATAGTACAGTCTGCTTGATTTAAAGCGCCCCGCTTTGTAGCAACTTTATTTTCAGTCAGAAATGGTATAAACACTATGTATTATTAAATGGGATAAAATTATCTAGTTCTGGTTCAGAAAATTTTGTATTTATTAAATCGGCGTGAGCGGGATGACGTTATCGAACTTTTCTTTTCAATTACATAAGCATTTTTTATTGAAATCTATAGAGTATACTGTTCTCTTTTCAACCATACTAAATATACATACTCTTACATAAAAAATTTTTTAAGAAAAACGTGAAAAGTGATTTACGACTAGTAGGCCTTGATCTCTGGTTCTCCAATTAATAAAACAGAATTATCTAGCAAGCTTAGGTAAATAACGAAACTTTAGTCATTTCAGTGTCGTATTTATAATTTTTTTTTGGGGAGGGAGAGTACTCTATAAAAATTCCGAATCAACATACTTAGATTTTTATATAAATGACCTGGACTATTAAAGAAAAATCGGGGGTGGCTCCATCCCGTTAGCCTCCCCCCCAAATATGCCACCGAGTTATTCTGATGGTCTTTAATCTTCAATTACGGAAAATGTAGAACAAAACAGTACAAAAATAAATAGAATAAATTGAAAAACTCATTTTAGAATTCCACTAATAGAGAGAGAGCCGCAATTGGAAATTACTGATATGTATTGATGCATTTCATTAGTGAAAGGGTCACGTAATATACTTTTTGAACTCACTATCTAGAAAGCAGTGTTCGACGCACTGTCTAGTCAACCGGGAACACTTGTTTCCCGGTTAAGTAAACCGGGAAACACTCAGTGGTGCCAACTGCCAACCCTTGCAAAATTTAAATACCTTTTTTACTGCAAAATTTCTGCCGAAAAACAATCTGTCACATTTGTCAATTGCAGTCATGACTTGCTTTGGTTTATTTTTTTAAATAAAAGTTGTGAAATCAGATAAAAATTTTATTTGACATTTATAACAATGACTACGTTCGTTTCAAAAAGTATTGTACAATTCTCTTGCGTGAACAATGTTCCCGCGTTCACGCATATGAAGGCCCTCGCTCCCTTCGGTCGCTCGTGCTTCAAAACTGCGTTCACGCGGGAACATTGTGTTCCCGCACTCGTATCGTAAATAACTATTTTACCACTAGATGCTTTTCTAATAATCTTCTTTTTTTATCATAAGGGATACCAAACCATCTTTGCCAGAAACATTACAGACCGCCCGAAGGACTTTAAACGAGCGTCCTTTGCAGGGCGACTGAAATGCAAATTTCTTATGGTCATATTTTTGTTCCTCGTTTTCAATATGATAAAATAAGATTTAAGTTTTGCTTTGACCAAAAGAGTTACTGTGTAAGTGCTGCTATTTATTTTTGAAGTGTATTATTTAACACACATGAATAAAGGATACCAAGGATAGCTTAGAATACCAAACCATAATTGCGCGTGGGTGGCAGAAGGATTTTATGTGAAAATTTAAGTATTTTGAATCCGAAATTTTATAGAGTACCCCCCCTCCAGCGAAGAATTTGCAAATAGGCTACTGGAACAAATAAAGCTTCGTTATTTACCTCAGCTTGCTAGATAATTCTGTTTTATTAATTCAAGAATCAGAAATCAAAGCATACTAGCCGAAAATCATTTTTCACGTTTTTCTTGAAATTTCTTATGTAAGAGTATGAATAATTATTATGGTTGAAAAAAGAACACAATACTCTATCGATTTCAGTAAAAAAATACCTATCATGTAATTTAAAAAAGTTCGATGACGTCATCACACTCAGGCCGATTTAGTAAATACAAAATTTTCTGAACCAGAACATAGAGAATTTATTGCCATTTAATAATATACATATAGGATTTATATCATTTCTGACTGAAAATAAAGTTGCTACAAAGCAGGGCGCTTTAAATCAAACAGATTGTATATACTTAATTTCCCATACCTACTTTTTGTTTATGATTTTGTATCCATGAGTAGGATTTTTTATAAACTCAATCAGGTCAACTATTAATATTATAAAAAAGTATGTTAATTACAGTAACCGTAAGCTATGTCTCGTTTAAGAACGAGACATATATATAACCTAAGAGAAGAGCTAGTTAGCTATCCAGCCATAGGGGTATAGAGGATACGGGTAGATCAAAGCGTATCCTATCCGAAAAGCTGAGTAAAACCTCATGTAATGGGCCTACTTAGTAAGCCGAAAATAATGAATACTTTAAATTTTTTTGCCTAATTATGGTGGTAAATCAACTAGGCATATATCATAGTTTTTGTAAAAAGTGTTCGTGGTATAATCGCCTTCGTCAAATTGCATACGAGGGCGGTTTGAAAAGTGAGGTAACTAACATAGAATAACACTGTTTCTTCGAGTTTTTTTAAGTTTACTTTCCGACATAGTCTCCTTTGAGGTCTATACACTTGTTCCAACGATATTCAAGTAGCTTAATCCGATCACTATAATACGACGAATTAAATGCATCAAAATGATCGTTTTTTCTGCAGTCACTTCTTCATTTGATGAAAATCTTTTACCTCCAAGCCAATTTCTCAGCTTTGGAAACAAGAAGAAGTCGGAAGGAGTTAAATCTGGACTGTAAGGTGCATGAGGCAGAATTTCGAATCGTAATTCAACTAATTTTGCTGTTGCAATTGCCGATGAGTGGCTCCGGTGCATTATCGTGATGGAACAACACTTTTTTCTAGCCAAATGCGGGCGTTTTTCCTCTAATTTTTCATACAGTTGGTCCAATAGCGACGCGTAGTACTCTTCTGTGATTGTTTTGCCCTTTTGGAGATAATCTATAAAGGTAACACCACGAGCATCCCAAAACAACTGTGTTTTGGGATGCTCGTGATGTTATCTTTATATGGCTATCAAAGTTATGGCCACTGGGCCATAACTTTCATAGCTGATGCAACCTTTGCTTTCTTCGGTGCACTGCAACCGGCTTCTACCCAGTTTTTGATTGAATTTTTGTTTCGGGTGTGTAGTGGTGTATCCAAGTTTCGTCAATAGTAATAAATCGACAGAAAAATTTAGTGCGATTACGCTTAAAAAGGCTCAAACAGTACTCAGAAGTGGTTCCACGAATTCGTTTCTGGTCCTCAGTCAAGCAAACGCAGCACCTATCTTGCTGACAGTTTTCTCATATGCAAGTGTTCATGTAAGATATGACCAACACGTTATTTTGATATGCCAATAGTGTCGGCTATCACACGCACCTTCAATCTATGATCATTTAAAACGAGATCATGATTCATCTGCGGTGCTTTTACGACCAAGTTTAAATTCATTCACCCAAAATCAAACTGTCTTAAATGATGGTGCAGATTCGCAATGAACATGATCTAACTTCTCTTTGATCTCTTTTAGTTTTTTCCCGTCAATATGAAAATGTTTAATAACAGCACGAAATTCTTTTTTATCCATATTCACAAAACAACCGATCTCGTTTATTGTTTATTACTGTAAAATTCCAACGACGCAATATATTTAGCTCCAAATTTTACAGCTGTCTCATAAAAGGTTATAAAGTTGATGAATGTCACTCATGTGTTCATTGTGGTGCCATTTCTGTATTACTTACCTCACTATTCAGACCGCCCTCGTACTTTTACCAATTTTGGTACACACCTGATCCAACCATTTCTGAACCAATTTAAATGCGGTGCTTAACATTCGGATCCTCATAGCCAAATAAATTTTGGTTTTTCAGTTTTTAGCAAATTTAGTCTTAGACCCCAAAAGTTGAAATTGATAGGTCAAAGTATGAGGAACCCAAACCATGTCTTATAATTAAGCTGAAAAAATAACTGGATTAATTTTTTTTTACAAACTGGATAAGCTTATTACCTCAGGATTCGTGTATCCCAACCTAACCGAATCGATCGTCATGTAACCTAACCTAACCTAGTCGAATATAACCTAACCATGTGCTGACATGAATTTCATGAAATGTTTTACGTGGGGTACTTATATAAACATCACCCCCACGTTACTTCCCTTAGGAGAAAGTAATTGAGATACGCTCAACCAGCGCGCAATTGCATAGCAATTGCTCCCAGTCACTCACTGGTCGGAGCGAGGTTGCCTATCCACCGTCTACTAGCTCAGCAGTTTGGTACCGGAGCGATTCACTTAATACGTGCTCAACCGCCGGCACCCCCTCGCCCTCTTTCATACGGGATCAAGTACCTCGTCCAGCATTAGGATTATACCCTAACCTAGGTTAGGCACATCGGAACCCTCCAGCCCTCTTTCGTGCCTTCACAAAGCCTTAGTTGGAGCCACTGCCCGATCGAATCCAACCCTGAGGTTTGTCCCGCCACACCTGAATGTGGCGGGACTTGGTTTTTAAACGTTTTTGCCACCCCGATCTCTCAGTTATAGGTGTGCCCCTGACAGAGCTTCGTTTCGAGGCTACTTTATAGGGCCCATCAAAGTAGCATCCCGGCGTGTACCCGTTAAGGTGAAGCACCATGTGCTGACAGTCGCATAACTACAAACATTGATTTTTACCGTTTTTAATCTATATGCAATGTTTTGTTCCTTTCGATGATTTTTCTTTATGGTGTTTATAGCGATAATTTTTATGAGATGTTACGTCAAACGATATTTGTAGTTAAGTTACATTTGCCCGGGTCAGAAATTGGGTTGGTAACCCTATAGTGGTACGAAGATCGATACGGTACTTTTACTTTATTCGATATGCCCATTTGACTAATGGTCTTTTTTAAATTTCTTATTTCGATTTTGAGTCCGTTTTAGTATTCTGAATAACGATTCCGTCTTGGATTCGAATAACGTTCAAAGCACGTTCACGCAAGAAAAGGAACCGCAGATATGTAGGTAGGTCTACATATAATGGAGATGTAACGCAAAACTCGATTTTGTACGGAAAAGCTTATTTTATGGACCAAATTACTGGAAAAACATAAAAAAGTAATCAAAAACAGATGGGTAAGTCAACATGGGTAACTAACAGGTAGTTTAGGCTTGAGGCATCGATTTAAACGACGCGTTAAGTGAGTGGTTTATAAAATGCCAAGAGCCTTAAAATTGGCAGCGCACGCGTATGAAACAATATTTTTGTATTGGCTCAACAAAATTATTAGTTTACCAACAAAAAACTAAATTACTAATACTAATATTAAATTATTAATACTAATAGTAACAAATACTCAAATAAATTAATTTAAACAAAAAGTTTGTCTCTGAAGAGTGAACTCTGCTACCTGTTTCTGAAGTGAGCTTATTTTAAACAGTTAAACAAAGAAAAACTATGAAATGCATTGTCATGTTAAAACTACTACATGAGCAAAAAGTAACTCCAGGTTATAGTGTCTTTGGAATCTTGAGGTCACGTGTAGTCCTTTGACAGTGACTGTTGTTATTATTCTTTGGTGATACAACACACTTGAGTTCAAAATTCAAAATGTGTCCATGGATCGTAGTTGCTTTAGTCGCGTATTCTTTAAAATTTCGTGTAATATTATTTAGAAAACTTAATAAAATCGAGGCTTGCAGGCAATAAAATAAAATCTATTTTATGATTTTATTTTGGATAAATAATCTCGTATACTGCATCAAGCTTCCTTGAATTTTGAAAGACCAAAGCGCTTCCAATTATTCTTATTTGATCAAACAGTTTTATTGCTCCAATTAGATTTAATACTTCTGTGTACCTTTTTATAAAACAAAGAGAGTACTTCGTATAACCTTATTATGGTGATGTAGGTTGTCATACTTAAATTTGATTGGTTAAATTCATATAGCCCCTCATAAAACTTAAAAAGGCGAATCGCGTTTACCGTTTGTCGAGTTTTATCATTTATTTGGGAAAATAAATACAAAATAAAAATAACAATAAATTAAATATAAATACTACGATAAATTACCGTGTGTTTGTCAGTTTAACAATATTATTAGGAGAATAAGAATAAATGCTCTAGTGAACGACTCGAGAATTTGTCTTGATTGAGTCATCATTATTATTAAAAGTTACAGTCAAGTGATCTCCACGATTGAAGAATTGATTCCACCCAATTACGATACGTTACAAAGGTACCACAACAAAGGCGTTACATTTAAAAAATGTTTTATTTACAGCACCTATGGTTTGGCACAGTTGTTGTGATGCTATTGATGCGGCAGCTTTGTTGTGCTGCAATTGTTGTAGCACCTTTACGTTTGGCATCTTGAAAAATAGCGTTAAATGGATGCTTCAGTAGAATCTAGGGCTTTATTTGAAGAAGACGACACTCCCAGTGCAACTCGTTTGACGAACCTGTATATATGACGGCGGCTCCAACGTTCTATTGGGTGGTTCTATCCTTCGACATGTAATCAACCGCGTGCCTGACGCGACATGAGCCTTCCTGAGAATCGTAGCTCGGCGTGTGGTTCTGAAACGATCCTTTTTGTTACAACTAACCTTAAGCTTCCTTGTTATCTCTAATACTCTCTATTACACCTTCCAACCGCGCATTAATTATTCTCCCATTACTTCACGCTGACCCATTTCTTTGCTGCAGATCAACATCTATCAGCTAGTGATAACACCAATCACTACCAACAGACAGAAGAGCTGTCATAGCCTAACGTGGCCCAGTGCCTTGCTTAATAACTTTTCCACGAACTACTTTGGAATATATTCCAGTTTAATGTCAATATAACTTGTCTACGTTCATTCTAGTTATCTGACAGTTACTTCACTATCAGTGGTGGTATTAGTAAGAATAACGGCTTTGAAAAAAGATAGGTCAATGGGCTCTATTCCTCTTCGCCGGTGATATTACAAAATCAAGAGAGGTTCGTACAAGCTATTATACGCTGTTTCGTCAAAACAAAATTAACCTCAAAGTTAGTCGTGGTTTAATTTTAAATGATGACTTTTTAATGATTTAGTCATACATTTTACGATTAATTTGCTAATAATGTCATTCCCATTGACGTAACATTATCAAAGTAAAAAATCATTATTTAAAATATGCTCAACTCGAGGTCAATCTTGATTCCTTAAATTAAGCTAGAAAATCCGAGTTTGAGGTTAACACCATTATATCCCACTACTTAATGGTTAACAATATTTTTCATTTTTGCTCCTAATACTTACGAAGACGAATTAATATTTTTAATTAATTGAATGATGAGGCTTTTATATAAATTGAAACACAAACAAGCAGCGAACAGGGATTTTATGAGAAAAACTTACATTTCGACGATTGCAAGATACATGGAAAAGTAATTTCATCAGTTTCGTGTAGGCATATAAAAAAATGTATAAATTGTATATTAGCAAACATGAAATGCTCCTTTTATTACTGTTTTGTTGCTAAGAAAAAAACCATTTCAAATTTGATTAGAATTTTTTGATGTTATGAAAGAAAATTAGAACATATGTATATCCAATTATATGAAGCTTCTCTCAAGGCCTCACTCATAAGTGGAAACACGTGTAAAGCAATTCTACTTATAATATTCCAACACTATTTCTTTCATTTTTTCATTGCAAAATTAGTTTTTATCTCTTTTGTAGCAAAACTTACTAAATTAAATTAAGCTATTAGTATAAACTTACAGCAAACGTTAAGAAAGTTGAACAAATTATTAAATTCGTAATCAAGTTTGCTCTGCTGCTTTCCAACCCAAATTCCGCAGGAATGAACTTTAGAATCTTTGAAATTTAATCCGTACAAAGCTCCATTCGCACACAAATATAGAAATGTCATCTTTATTTCTTCCTGAAAGCATATTTCATGTCTTTCAAATCGCAATTATATAACCGTTTCGAATTTCTGGCTTTTCTTTCTTTCGGCAATAAAAGTACGCGTAGTAAATCCTTAAAAAGCCTTAGGGCACAATTTCGGTGCTTTCATTTCTTCAATCATAAATCATCATCCCTAATAATATTTCTTGGGGCGCGATTATATTAACTATAGATCATTAAAGGGAATTGTCTAGAAATTGCTTAATATCAATAATTATGTGGAAAATAAGAAATTTTTTGATACAGTTTGATCTACACAAAATTTCCGTTTCAAAGCTTTAAGCTCTCCCTCAAAGCCATCTCCGTATATCTTTCAAAACGCCCGCGTGCTTACATGCATAATCTTCTTTTTGAAGTTGTATAACTTCCCCCCTTTCACTTGTGGTAGCAAAATTGTCAACTGCAGGATAATATCTCCATATAAATCCGAATTAAACTTGGATGATTTGTGTTCTGCCATCGCTTCGAAATGGTTACGCATTTGTTCCGTTGTAGATATCGCATATTTCATACAGTATGTAGCTCCTAAATATAGATAGAAGCGCCCTGGGGGCGAATATGTATAAATTCTCTACGCTAAGAGCACATACCACTCACTTGGTAGTTCCTATAAACGTTAGTGTGCCCCCGGGCTCTAGTGGCGCTCCCAAATGTAGGTACTCTCATTTTCATCCAAGAAAAAAATATAATGTTTATATCATATCTAAATATGTATATATTTGCTTTCGATTCCAATATCGGCTTGGGGAAACATAATATTTAAAGTTCATTTCAAGAACACACGTAAAAAAGTAACTCAGGTTGTTTATTTATTTTTGTACTTATAGTTACAATAATTATGTAATCGATCTCTATGAAACAAAGTATACATCGTATATACATACAGGGTAGGACATTTAAAAGTTGTGACATTAAAAATCTTTATAATCTTTATTTATTTCATGATTAAGCTCAGGGTACCTTTAATAAATGAAGAGATTGAGCTCAGTAATTCTCCGTTACTGGAAGTGTTAGATATTTAATTCTTATTATTTTTGTCTTTTTATTTAGTTACCTGTTTTTTGTATTTAACTTAGCCGCGTGTTTGTTTATATTCATATTACTTTTGATAATGACAGCTTAGCTGTCGAAATAATTGTCAGGTTGTAATTTAATAAATATTGTGAAACTTTTTATTAATCTTTATTCATTTCATGATTATGGAGTTCCACAAAGTAAGGCTGGAGACAGTAAAAGGTTTCACCTCAGTTATTCGACTATTCGCATTACAGTTATTCTACTGAAAAACGCGGAAACACGTCGGCTTTGCTTAAGAGGGGAGACAGGCTTGTCATTCAGTTCAGCTAATTTCTGTAATCTCCTTAGGGGGCGTTGCAATCCCTTTAAAAACCTCAAATAGCAACAGGCGTAAAATGCAACATCGATCAATTTGAAAATTTTTAACACTGTTGTAAACAGAATTACAATACCTTTAATTAAAACGATGTGTCATTTAAGCTTTTTGAAGGACCTCATCTAGGAAGATGAAGAAGCCTCACAAAGAAAATCGTGTTAAGTTTCTTTAGTAAAAAATATTTCAAAAGAATTTTGATGAACAGTATACTACCCTGTATAAGAGTAGTATATAATAAACCGCTAATTAAATTCCTACATAAATCGGCCTAATGGCGTTTTGAACTATGAGAAATTCGAATTTGATATCGGGGTTGGTGCCAAAATTGTACCATTTTTTCAATACCGCTAGTAACTTTTTTACATTAATGGAACAACGTGTATATTTCTGCAAATAACAAACAGTAATAAGTTAAACAAATGCAATGTTCGAAATGGCATCCTTTTTGTGAAAGAAGGTTGTTTCTTGAGAAATATTCTGTAATTCTGTAGTGATCCTTCAACATTGCCGGGTTTACTTTTGCACACAATATTCTTTAGATGACCCGACAGGAATAATATGATTCCATGTCTCCCAATCCACCTTTTTGTAAATACCTCATTTATCAAATATGTTCTAACAGTTTTTGCATAATAGGATGGTGCCCCATCTCGTTGATACTACAAGCTTTCATGGGGAAATGCAGGATTGTTTCTGCTTGGATAGAGATTTACTAAAGTGGAGATAAGATAATGTTGTAAAAATTAATGATGTGGTTGTCCGCTTATATTGCCATCAAAAAAGTAAGCCCCAATGATGCTGTTTGAAACAATCCTCGCCCAAACGTTTACCTCGTGTGAATATTGTGTGATGCTCTTACAACAAAACTATCAAGAATACTTATTGGCAACTCAAAACTAGAACAACAAATAGTGAAATTGGAAAATTGTAGGTATTCTACATTTTTTACTCGGCATTTCAAGTAGAATCCAAAAATGCAAAAATGAACAGGGTGTTTCCTTTAAAGTAAAATTGTTGCTAGCTGTATGAAAGAATGATAATAAGTTTGGCAACAGCGCCGATATCAAGTTCGAATTTATTATAGCTCAACACTCCATTGTGCAGATCTTTGTATAGCAGTCCAATGAGCAGTTTTCAAGATAATTAATTTATTGCATACTTTATGTACACAGTGTATAAACGTATACAGGGCAGCCCATTTTTAAGATTCCCTACAAGTTATTTTGAAATATTTATAGTTATTTTATTAAAAAACGCAGAGACACGATTTTCTTTGCGATTCTTTAAACTTATTTCAGTTTCACGGAAAACTGTACTGTACTTTATTGTGGCAAGACTTTATAATGCACTATGAACAGGATGATTATTATTATTCAATACATCACAGAATACACCTCGTCTTACGACAGTGCATTTAGAATCGTTGTCGTTTTGCATAAAAGCATTTGCCTAAGATTTCCAATAACTTACCTATTGAAAGTGCATATAATAGTGGAATAAAAGCTGGAATAAAAGATAGAAGCTCATATCAATTTCTAATTAAAAATAAGAAAATGTCAATGGTAATATTTTAATGTATTAAAGAGGTTTCCTACGCTACCAAAGTCTTCTATTGCCAAGTCTTCATTTTTGTTCAATTCTTGAGTGTGGGTGTTTACGCTTTATATTAAGAGTTACTGTAGTAAATGAACTTTGCAATTTAGCCTCTTTATTTTATGATAAATGAATATCTCCACCAATTCCTCATTTTCTGGGATATTATAGATGGTTAGTCTATTCTGATAACAATACTACTCGCTTACCTAACCTCTAAGCTCCTCTTTACTGCCACTTCCAATCCTACGTCTAATCTAACTTTTAACTTAAACGCTTACCTAGTCTCTAACTTAACCTCTAATTTCACCTCTAATCGCACCTTTAATTTAATCTCTAATCTAACCTGAGCATTTAGCCTCACTTCTAGCCTAACTTCTAGATTAACTTCTAACCTAACGTCTAAGTGAACCGCTTATCTAACCTATAATCTAACCTTTAACCTAATGTATAACCTAACTTCTAACCTACCTTTTGTAACATCTGTATACATAATAAAAGATTGTTTATGATATTATTAGTTTGTATTCATATTTGAGCATTATTATTAAGTTACGATTTTCTGGAAATATTAATTTTTATGGTTTTGTTCTAATTGTTAAGTCAGGGTTATTAGGTCAGTATGTGATGTCATGAAATGAAGTAATAAGCAATCCATATCGATAGTATAAAACGATTTTATAAGGAAGCCTGAAAGCAGTTCTGTTTAAGATCTTTGTTCCAATAACATTAATTATTTTCGCTTAAATAAAATTTGTTGAATTAGCCGTTTGGTTTTTCTTTAAAAGACCTTTTTAATTTAGCGTTTACATTTTTGGAAACGTTTTCAATGGAAAACTCCATGATTCATTATACTAACATTTAATAGTTTTTTCTATCCAGGATGACGTATAGTTGTTATTCATTTTGACTGATTATTGACACATTGATAAACACTCTGCTGTACGTGTCTTCCAAGACAACTAGTTCCAATTTCCAGTCAAATTTTATGACTGAAAATGTTTATATGTTTCAATAGCTTTGCTTTTAAAGTTCTAACATTTTAAACAAACAAATTTTCCGTTTCAAGTATCATTGTTTAAATACGAGGGTTTGAAAGATTTGACCCGCAGCCAGGGCCGCGCTGTCCATATGGGCAAAGGACCGCGCTAGGCTCCGAAATGCACCACAAGGCACCGCGACATTATAACTTGAGGAAATAAAAAAAAATGTTATTCACAATCATATTGCAATATGTACATTTCATATGTTGTAAAAACCTCGGAAAGTAAGCTATTACTATAGCACCACGAAAGTGGTTAACAATTTCCTTACATGTCTGTTAAACTGACATGTAAAGTTATGGCAAACTTTTTTTCTGAATAATTTAAAACAGGACGTTTTAGCAGATTTAAATTTAAGTTTTTATAAATATATTTAACGCTAAAAACATATTTTTTATTTAATATTAGTTTTATTTTTATTTTTCCGTATTTTATATTTAATAATTACAATGGAATTAATTAATTTCTAATTTTAAAATACTGAGCGCATACATTGCCATCTAGCTGCGAAGAATGAAACCTTACTTAAAATTTATTTTGGTCGATAGATGGCTCTGATTGAAATTATGACAGTTTATAAAAAATTTAATTTAAAATTACTTTTTATTTTTATTATCTTAAGTCTAATTATTGTGAATAAAATAGTATACAAGTTTCGTTGGTAAAGTTTCCGCGCCTCGCGATATTGTTTAACCTCGACGTACCGTCTCGGTCAAACAATTATCGCTTGGCTTGTAAAGATATCCTTTACCAACTCAACATGTAATATACTATAAAACGTTCTACTTGTAAAAGCGCGCTAAGACTCCACGAAATTTGAAATTTAAGGTATTTGAGGGGGTAAAAAAGATTTCTGTATTTAATTGACATATTTAATTTATTAATTATCAGTTATTTATTTAATTTATAAATTAAATATATATTCTATTGCTTTGTATAACATTTATTATTTTCATTCCTTCCTATTTCCTTTTAAAAAATCTCAAACTCGGATGATTTCGCGCCCTGTACTTTGGGTCAATTTTCATTGGTTCGCGGATTCCGCCCCCCTCTACAAACCTCTCTGTATATATAGTGGTGCCACAGCATAATTATTATACAGTAGATCCACTGCCGATAGGAGGGTTTGAAGTCGTTAAGCTACCTTCGAATATCACGCCCGCAAACAATAGGTCGCCGTGCCTTGTCGACCGTTATCGTCTGCGATTGCAGTATTAAACAAATAGAGACGTATTAGATAAAATTGTATTATTGTGGTAAGTAAATTTTTTAATGGTAGTAAACGAGGAAATAGAATTATGTGTAAGCACAAAATTAATTAACGCCTTTAAACGATTAGTTTATTAGCTTAAATAGGTACATACATAATTTACCATTTACAAAAGTTACAAAACTAAAGCTTGTTTTTGTTGTTTGTTAAAAAAAATCTTTATATATTATCTTATATAAAATATTTATACGTTTTGCTTATCAATATAAGCTGTTTTTATAAGTAATTTCTTCATTAGTGAGAAGATATTAGTTAAAAGTTATTGACCTGAAAATAAGACAGAGTACATTTAGATTTGTAAACGTGTACAAATTTCTTTTTATTTTATCATTATAGAGATTTTATTTGTTAAAAATTTAAAAGATCTAACTAATGATCATTAGTTACAATTTTTTATATAACATCCAAAGAAAACTGTTTTAATGTAAACATAACCTTTTCGCAACCTTTAGTTTATGCTGGGTCACTACACACTCAAAGTCATTCGACTCTGGGTAATCGATGTGTTCGCTTGTGCGTATCAAGCATAACTGCTGTCAACATCCCAAGAATCGGCTTTCAATATTTGCGAGAGTGAGCCTACTAGTTATTATTATACTGTGGTGGTGCTTCACACATCAGACTAACCTAGGGACCCTACTTTTTGAGCATTGAATTCATGGCACAGAATTACATAAGAAAGAACACTTTTATTTAATCTTAAATACATACTCATCGCACGGAACCTTTAAGGGCCTCTAGCGCCCTTCAGGTAGATCATGCAGAGACTACCAATATTGAATTCAGGGCTTCGAATTACGTAGAAATGGTTATATTTAAAGTGGATTGGCGTGAAGTCACTGAAAAATATATACTGTTAATATTATATTACGTACAGACAATTCTTTGCTGTTCATGGTCTTTATATTTTACAAGTATTCTACGTCTATATCCTGCTCTTACATGAGGTTTAATACTTCAAAAACGAGTATACAGCGTGTCAGGGGTTAGAACGGATTAATTTGAAGGGGTAATAGAAGACATCAAAAGGAACAAAAAAAATCTGATACAACTTTAGAACGTACTAGTTCTTAAAAAAAAAATAATAAAGTTGGAAACTCTAACATCATCTTGCCGCATTAATAATAGTACTTTAATTATGGCGCTTTGTCGGCAGATGCATCTCATCTATCACAACAAACCTTAATGAAATTTTATCGTATCGTATGTCATTTCCGCGTAAAATTGAATTCTTTTTACAATTAAAAATTGATTTCACTCAATTAAGAAACGTGACAACCCTGTAAAGTTTGTAATAGAATTTCCTCTAACTCCGCACAAAATGCTGATGTGGAAGTTTGTTGACATTGAAATAAAGCACGTTTTGCTCACAACATTGCAATTTAAGAATATTTGGGTCTATGCCTCATCACAACTTTGTAAATAATACCATTTTTAAGTGAGATAATACTGAGTTTGTAGTTTGTTGAACTTTGAAATAATAATTTGTCAATAACGCACGAGTTGCTGTTATTTAATAACAGTGATAACATTTAATGATTTTATAAGAGAATATCTTTTAAAGAGAAGATTTATCTAATTTAAATTAGGTAATTAGATTAAGGAATTTTGTTGACACCTTGTTTTGGCTACATTAAACAAATCTTTAATTGTATGGTAATTAGGTTCCTTAATCATTTTTTTACATAAGATAGTAGTTTTTAATAAAAAAAATTACGTCAAGAAATTATGAAAATATTTCGGAAATTAATAAATATAAAATGTAGGCCAATTATTGTTTTATTTTTACAGTTGGTTTGTTATGAATCAGCGTGTGTTTAACGTACAACGTACAAATCTTGTTTACGGAAAAACAGTGCGGATTGCAATTTTCGTAGAATTAGTCACCCGACTAATTTGCTTTGGTTGTTTATTATTTTTGAACAACGCCTATCATCATCAGTTTGTTTGATTTTCTAAAACAAAGTCAAGACCCAGCTGCGATTATACTTAAGCAAGGTTGCCAGATATACCGTATAGTTTAAAGCTGAAATAGTTGATTTATTAAGTCATAAAATTTAGGTGCAGTTGGGCGGATTAGAGCAGTGGCTTATTTTTTGAGATCTGTGACTCTATGTATTTAAGATATTTATTTCTATGCGCCATACAGTACCGTTATACTGTTGTAAAGTTTTTCTGTGTATTGCTCATTCGTCCTCTAGTGGGCGAAGAAGAATGGAGATATATTCAATTTTGGAAATGCTGTCAGTTCTCACTGGGAAAAGCCAGGTTGCTATCCACTACTCTTACTAGTTCTCCAGAGCATTTACGTGCTCATCCATCGGGGTCTAACTCTCCTATGAACTTGCTAAACCCCCCGTCCAGCATGCGGACTTTGCAGTGGCTCATCAACTTCAACCCAAATGAACTAGGTTTAAACAATCTGCCGACCCCGATGCAAAAATTAAAGGCCTTGTGTGCCTAGTATGTAATACAATGGCTAAATCGTGTTCTTCTTCATGGTTCCTGATCATATACCTTGGTCTTTGTATAATTTGTTTCTATATGCCCTGATTCGGACAGGGACAACTTTGACAGTTTTTCCATGTACACGTTGATGTATTCCATATAACTAGCCA
Source organism: Agrypnus murinus (assembly GCA_929113105.1). NCBI lineage: Eukaryota > Metazoa > Arthropoda > Insecta > Coleoptera > Elateridae > Agrypnus > Agrypnus murinus. Next base: position 17,649,727 of record OV816025.1, read on the forward strand.
CTTTTTTATATTAGGTATCAGTAACTTCTATGTTCTACCGTAAACTACTCACTCAAGGAGCTTACTGAAACATTGATTATCAGCCTACGCATTTATGCTGTTAGGTGATGACAATAATTTCAGAATGAAGCTAATCAAAGACATACGATGCCGAAACCAAACATAAAAATATCTAAGAGGAGGTTTTGTCAGCCTATCTCTCAGGCTCTCAACCCCTATCGTCCTTTAATGGCATTTGAAAATAAACAGACGAATATAGATGAATAAATTCTCCTTTTAATCTTAAATTAAAGGGCGATTTTTAATTAAATACGTGTAAGTTAAGTGTTAAATGAAGTGCGTTTGGTTCTTACTGTTAATCAATTTTATTTAAAACAGAAAACACCATCGAATAACCTTTTGATAATAAATATAATCAGTTTATGATAGCAAGGTTGCGTTGACGTCATCATTTACAAAAACTTGGCATTGACCAATATTCCTCCTCGGAATTCCCTGTCAACTCGGCAGGCTAAAATGCATATCGCAGTGGTGTCACTTTACATTGTTTTGGTTATATCAATGCTCGGTCACTTTTATTTACTATTTGAATTGAAGCAAAATACATATAACAGATATATATTTTTTTCAAGTTAGAGCCTGCCTAATTAATTAACTTGAGCATTGAAAGGTTTGTAACAATCCGGGAATACATTTGACATGACAGACACATTTCTATTAAATTTAATACAGTTTACATTAACATTTGAAATATTTATCAAACGACGACATTTCATCTGGGAATTTTTGATTTTTCTTTCATTTATTCTTGGATGTATTTCTTTCAGGCGACTTCACAACATTATCTGATTTTTAAATTAAATTAAAAGCTATTTTCTTTACCTCGAATGTTTCGGTAGCACGTTCTTCCTTGTCCATTCATTAGTAGTTTTTCGTTTGCCCTTTTTGCCTTTGAAAATACGATACGCAACTTTTCTTGAAAAATTAACCTTTCGACTTTTCTCTTCAAGAGAAACCTTTCAGTGCGTCCATAAAAACCCTTAAACGCGAACTACGAAATATCCAGTAGCATCCATAAATTGCCGCATCATTAACCTGCATCCATTTGTCTTTCCCTCGGTTACATTTCCTCTCTGCTTACGCAATTTTCTTGAGGTAAAAGCAAACGAAAAAGAAACTTTTTTATTTAAATATTCCTTTTTACTACAGAAGTTTTTTATCTGATTTTCAATCATCGAACTCTGGCATAAATTTTAACGACGCCGAACTTACAAAGTGATGGTGGTAATTCTTGATTTTTATGGAGGACCGCGGAGGCGGAAGACACTAAACGAAGTGGACGAAACTCAATATCTTATTATACAAACGACCACCTCGTTGAACGAAACGCAAAAGTAACTGTGAATGCGTGTTTTATAATGTTGGCAACTTTATGTTCGTCTTCTTTTCTTTTGGGTTGTTATTGTTTTTTCTTCTTGATTCGTATGGGTTTACAGTTTGCAGTGTTGGCACGCATTTGTTGTAATTTATGCCCAGACGGCCAGACACCTTTTTTTCATGAAAAATGATCGTCGCGTAGTTTAAATTTTTGACATTGATGTATGCATTTCTGTAATGTGATATACTGGAAATAAATTTTTTGGAGTATTTTTACATACAATTCACATGTCTCGTGAAAATTTTAAAATTTACATAAACCTTGTAAAGACATACTGTCTAGGGCTGAATTTGGTGTCAACAAGTTGTCTTTAGGATGAAATCGTAATATTTTAGTTTGATAAAAGATCTCCTTATATTTATAGCCAAGGCCATATCAAGCCCTCTCGGGGTCGTTCACAAAACTTATCTGTGCCTTGTGGGTATGTGTATAGGATTTTTCCGTATATTCTGGACCACCCTTATAGCCTTTATTTTAAGAGATTGAAAGGAATCTTAAGTACCTAATTACAAAACTTTTTTTGCAAAACCTTAGGATTTTTTTTGCAAACCGCCAGATTCGCCAAAAGATAAAAAAATGGTGATTATAAATTTAGGAAAAAAATGACATATTTATTTAATGGAACATCATGTATATTTTATTTTGTCACTCCGCTCTTCCCCGATTTCACACGTTATATTTGAGAAAAATAAGTTTCGGGGAAAACACCATAACGTTAAATTTTGCGTTTCTGTGCAAATGACGCAAAACAAAATAGCACTGATTTCACATTTTTCTTCACATTCCTAATAATTTTAGGTAGTTCACAACCTTCTAGATTCGAAACGAAAAGTTTTCTTTTTTGTTGTTATGGCAACCGAAGTTAGAAAATAAAGTATTTTTATTTTATGATTTCGTACAGATTCGAAGTATATAAAAATAAGAGATACGTTTCATTTAAGATTTTGAAGTTGGTGGAACTTTCTGCGAAACCTACGATGAAGTCTAGTATACCTACAAAAATGGGGAATGAAGCTATAAAGAAAATACCAAAATTTGATTTAAATCGGTTGGTAATCAAAGAATTAATATAGTTTATTATTTCTAGCCTTACTTTGTGGAAATCCATAATCATGAAATAAATAAAGATTAATAAAAAGTTTCACATTATTTGTTAAACTATAACCTGATAATATTGTTTCGACAGATAAGCTGTCATTATCAAAGGTAATATGAATATAAACAAACACGTCGCTAAGGTAAATACAAAAAATAGATAACGAGATAAAAAGATCAAAAAAATTAGAATTAAATATCTAACACTTCCAGTAACGGAGAATTACTGAGTTCAATATGTTCATTCATTAGAGGTGCCCTGAGTTTGTGTTTGTATATCTCAAAAGAATTAATAGCTGGTGTCGTATTGCAGCTGTCACCCAGTATATTGCACCAACAGCTAAAACAAACACATGACATACATATTTTTTAGAGAGTCAAAATAAAAGAAAATAAACAGGATGTTCCGATGTTCCATTTACAAAGATATAACTCTTATTTTTACCTAAATTTCCAATCATCATTTGTCTTATCTAAGAACAAATTCTGACGGCTCAGGACAACTCAGTAATTAAACGTTTTTTCCATCCTTTAAAATAAAGGCGGTAGAGGTGGTCTAAAAAATACGGAAAACCTAAAATAGTAGATTATGTTATTAGGCGTAAAACTGGAACTTTGTGTGCTGAAGCTGACTGTTGTCTGCCGAACGCTAGTGAGGCAGACATGTGTAGCTGAAGCACACAAAGACAGTTTTGCGCCGAATGACATATACTAGTTTATCTTCAAACGTCTTACTTTAGAACATTTTTTAATATTGAGAAGTTTTTAAAAATTAAAATTTTAACTGATCACAATATCTTGGCAGTACTGCTTCCATGGCTATGCAAAAAACAAAATTCAAACAACGGAAAAAATTAAACGCTAGTGTTTTGTGAAATCGTTAATCAGTTTATTCCACGCTTACATAACGAATAAAACTGTACGATGTCGAGTTCCGACCGACCTTCTACTCCTCCTGAAGTCGTTGAAGCTGCGAGAGAGTCTATCGAAAAATTACTACCGACTAAATCGGCAAGTGTCTATGAAGCGGCCTACGAAAAATTCTTAAAGTGGTGTTCCGCGAAAAATGTGGAAGTGTATTCGGAAACCGTCTTATTAGCTTACTTTTTGGAATTATCTCGAACCTTGAAAAGTTCTTCTCTCTGGTCGCAATATTCAATGGTGAAGTCGTCCTTAAATTTAAAGAAAAATGTCGATATCTCAAAATACTGCAGACTGCGCTTGTTTTTGAAAAAACAAGGAGAGGGTTACAAGCCAAAAAAAGCCGAAATCCTATCAAAAGAAGAATTTGACAGGTTTTTGTACGACGCTCCTGACGAGATTTATCTAGGAACAAAGGTACTCACGATTTTAAGACTTTGTATAATTATTATTTAAATATTTCATTTCTTATTTATAGATTGTTTTGATCTTTGGAATATCTGGTGCATGTAGATGTCATGAACTTGCGAAAATGAAAACTGATGATGTTGAAGACTGTGGTTCGTTGCTGCTAGTAAAGGTTCCTGACACCAAAACAAAAAAGTCGCGATCTTTCACAATTTTGGGGGAAGAATATTTGGCCAAATATAGAAAATATATATCTCTAAGACCTGCAGGCTTCCAAGAACAACGTTTTTTTCTAAAATATCAGAATGGAAAGTGCTTGAGAATGGTAATGGGTATTCACAAGCTTGGGAATGTAGCGAAAGAAGTAGCCAAGTATTTAAAACTTCCAAACTGGAATGAATATACCGGTCACTGTTTACGCAGAACATCTGCAACTATGCTTGTTGGATGGAGGAGGCGATATTACCATGCTCAAAAGACATGGGGGCTGGCGTTCCAGTTCTGTAGCTGAAGCGTACGTAGAAGAGTGTTTACGAAGCAAGAAAGATATTGCATGCAATATTCTTGTGCCATCCGACAAAGAACACTCATTTAAGGAAAACGTAAGAAGTGACTGCGAACCCAGCACCAGTGAAAACGCTAGAGAGATTAATTCAAATAATTTTGTTAATAATTCTGCAATAGATGTTGTTGGCGCTAGGGGATTACTTCAAAATGCTAGTATTACTAACTGTGTGTTTCACATTAACGTTAACAACTAATAATTTGTAATAGGATTAGCGATTTCACAGCAGCTAAGCAGCGCACTTTATCAAGAGGTGTTGGTCTTAGGCAGCCTGTGATGATGCTGTGGATTCCATTAAAATCTATTCGCTTGGTATGGGTCAATTTATCCCGCTGAATCACACAGTGCAAGGGTAGTGGTTTTTAGGCTGTTTTGTCACTTGCTTTCTGCTATGTATTTTGGCAGTGTCTCTCGTAAGTGCTCGATCTGATGTAGAGTTGATTCTAAATATTTAAGAGTCGCGCAGGATTCTGATGCGGTACCTTCCCAGGTTATCTGTTATCTTTCTGGGGTGTTTTGGGCGGTTACGTTGGTTAGGGTTTTATATGAGTTGGATTTAAGCTGATTCTCATTATAATAAGTGATAAGTTTCTCAAGAGCTTAGTCAGCGTTTCCTCAATGCTTAAACACAGTCGGACTGAACAGTAATAGCACGGTCTTCTGCGTGAATAAAACTTTAACTGATTTGCAATAAAGTTTCCACGAAAAATGTTTTATATAAACTTTTACATTTTCCTTCACTAAAACATTCGGGTGTCCTGGGCAACGGCATAGCCGGCCAATTCTCTCACAAAGTACAGGGGTAGAAGTAACAGTCGACAGGCCAATTCTCATATTTATTTTCTTTAGTTCTAGATAGCAGAGTATGCACGAAAAGGTGTTAAGTTTCTGGGAAAATATACGGTTCTCTATGTTTGGTCCAATAACTTCTTGTCAATGACGTTCCGTCCAATAGACGTTACGTCCAATGGCACTTTAAGTCAATCACCCTACGGGTACATACAGGCTTGGCTTAGAAATAACTTAAGAGTAAACTGTAAAACTAGTAAAAATTAAAAAAAATGAAATTTTTGCAGAGAAATGTGGATGAAACAAAAGATGATTGACATCTAAATAATAACACTTAAAAACTTGTGAGGAGTTTGTATATGAAGATAACTTTGCACGTCACTAATATGTCAACAATGTGTAATAGGTGATAATGTCACGAATTTTGTAACTGTAGCATAACTTCCAAGCTTCCAATATGATAACCATCCATTCGCATAAATCCCTTTTAAAAAAATTCCGCTAGATTGCTCATTGATCTCCCGCGCGTCCCAATATAATTAACTGAGTATTTATTTAATCGGTTATGTTTATTTTTATGGGTTGTTTTTGTGTACGTGTCGATCAAAGACCAGATGAATTTCTACTCATAAGCAACACATTAGTGTTGCTAATTGACATAATTATATGTTCTACTGAATCTCACTGTTCTTTTTTTGCCTTACCAACGCAGACTAGTGGATAAACGATCGAACACATATAAGTCAATAATGCATACCATAACAAATTAACATTAGTTACGAAAATCAGTCAACAAAATTGAGATATGTGTAAAAATTTACGTGACAAACTCAATTTCAAAGGTTACAATTCTATAATGCTACAGATCGATGACACTAAATTGCCGACCTCCACGTATCAAAACGTGAGAAAAAAGAGGAATCTGTCGAAAAAATGCATTAGTTACAGATGAACAGAACGTTATCAGAATTGGGGAGCCGTGAACCGCGGAGTATAGGTCTTGTAAGATAAGAAACACATGTGGTTTTCGTCAAGTGTATGTGTAGTGCAGCTCACTACCGGCATGTGTGTTGGTATTATGTGTGGTGCAACCCACATCTGCTGCTCACGCATTAAAAGAACAAGTTGTAATCAAAGCAGAACGCAACACATTAAAGTTACCATTATACAGAGTTTAATTATGAATGAGAATTATAAATGAATCTAATCCACATCAAGAGCAAGCAATGAACGGAAGCTGTTTCAGTAAACCCTATCGAATTACCATTAAAATTGATGATGATAAGAAAACCAGTTCACTTTAAGCGTTTACATAATATAATACACGCATAAGTATTAGATAAACGATTTTTACAACATAAAAATATCCAATGCTGTATATTGATTGGGTTTTTCTAATTAACTAGAAATATCCTGCTGAATGAACTGGCACCTTTTCCCCACATAAAACCAAATTTAAGTAACTGTAGTAATGACTGTACTCATTTAATGAAGTTGGTATACTTGAAAGATTGATATAATCACAGTTAATAGAAGAAAATGCAATAGGTTATGTCCGCAGGGGTCATTTCAATAATTTAATCGCCATTTCAGGTAGAAATAATGCAGGAGGAGGTAATTCCAAAATTGACGTCTGTTAGATGGATCCCCAAAATCCAAATACCACTATTCCAAATCATGGTTTGACTGAGTTTTCAAATTCTGAGGTTTCAAAAAACCGCACCTAACCTAACCTCTTACCTAAGCTTCCCCTACACCTAGCTCAGTGCTTCGGTCGAATGTCTGCTTCAAGCTTCCGAATAATTATGCTACTCTCCTCAAGAACTATTGCATATTTACTATTTTAAACTTCTATCTATCGCGAATATCGGGATAATGATAATCAGTTCAAGATACCGGGATTTGATATTGTAAAACACTTGTACAGGAAAACGGTCACGCGTTAATGTAATGATCTAATTAATTTACAAATTCTGACGACTTTATTACAATAAAATTTAATGATTTAATTAATTAAATAAACTTTTAGATTTAATAATTCGCTGAAACCGTATCCTAAAAAGAACAGACTCTACTAATTGCAGGAGCTTCGTAGGTAACAATACACCTGCTATTATCTACTATTAGTTTGAGATTGGAAAATCCTACTCAGATTCTTCGCTAATCCAAATCGTTTCTTACGAATTTTCTAATAAGCTGGTCAGCAACATCAAGTAATTCGAAGATAATCCACCAAAAAATACCTATTGCATACCGCCGCAGAATTTTCCCGCTCAATGGGACTCCTTTGGACTTCTTCGGAGCTGGTTCACCTGTTCTTGTCCACGGCTTTGACTGTTGCTTGTTCTCCGATATGTAATAGTGCATCAAAGTCTCGTTTATGATTAGGAATCGGCGAAAAAAGCCTTTTAGATAGAACTTAAGCAAAATCAAAGACTGCTCGGAAATGGTTATACGATTAAGTCTTTGCTCTGGTGTGGACAGTCACATTACTCATCGCAAAATATTTTATGTACTCGCTCTTTCAATCTGCTCAGCTACCTCGACCAACTTCAATCCGATCTCGACTAAAATTGGTGCATTCTCAGTGCTCGTAAAACCGCGTTTAAAGTCAAGCAAACCATGGAAACCTGGAGAGGACTCACTAGAATAGATGCCTTCATAAACCTTCATAAAAGGATTCTGAGTACATACATGGTTTTGTCCAATGTTTATAAAACGCCGAACTGGTTAACATTAGCGAAACTTATGAAACTTCAAAGACAAACAAATGAAGACTAAACTTAAATAATTCTTGAAAAATAACTTAATAATATCTTCGTTATTTGTGGGATGAGATGCTGTTGTTCTTTCATCAATTATGATCATCTCCAGGTCCAAGCGAAGTATCGCCGTTTATGCAGTTAAGTACACAATCTCGTACAGTCATGCCTATAAGATTTCCAGTGATGAATCACTTTTCGTAATGTTATACGTGCCACTACACAGAATTGTGTACTTAACTACAGAATCGGCAAGGTTATGTCCGGACCTGATCATAGTCCAAGATTTGGTAGTCAACGGAAAAGATGCTAATTTATTTAGTTAAATAGGTACAGCTGATTCAAAATAAATCTAGGACAAATCTTGGGTGTAATTTTGCGTTTTCAACAACGTGTCAACCAGGCTTCAAATTATATTTTCACAGGCAACTACATAAAATTTATTAGACAGCAAGAGAAAGAGAAAGCAACATTTACACTATGGAATATTGACTGTCCTAGATTTATTTGAAATCAGCTGTAGTTAGGTTAGTACATGTGTGGTTACGATGTCTCGTTTACTTATGAATTTAACTAAATGCACTTTTTGGTTTAACGTCCGATAAAAGGAAGAAGATGGGAAAGCAACAGGGATATTTTGGGCTTTATCGTTTTTAGCTAGCAAATTTTTTTGTGTTTGCATATACTCCATGTATTCTTACAAGTCAATTACAAAATTTCTCTCTGATGTGTCTACTTGTGTTTTATCCTCGACTTACACTTAAACATAGGCCCTCTAGATAGAAGAAAGCTGAGAGGAGGGGAAAAATAAGGATTTTGAGGTGTCCTTAAGATTAGACTAGGGCAACATCAGACTATTATGAAACTTAATACTTCAATATTTAAATCATAAAGAACGGGTGCTTTGTCTTGGAAGATTCTAAAAACCAGTAGCACTAACTTTAGTTAGTTATGATAGAAGATAAGACCCATAGGTAGGCACATGCAGGTAGTCAAGATTATGTTATCTTAGATTATTCAAGTTGGAGCTCAATGGAGTTTTTGGATGTTTAGTAGTTAAAAGTCTTTCTAGAGACTTTTGAAGATCTTGGTATCAGTACAAGTACAGAAATTTTTACTACACGTACGTAGAGGTATTGAGTAATTTTTTGGGTTGTTACTCGATGGTATTTCACAATCTTTCAGACTTATTTGTCAGAGCCACTTGTAGTTAATAATGTAAAATTAACCTTGCAATGTTATTGTTTCATAGCACACTATACCCACAAGTCTGTATAATATTATATTTTAATTTTATTATTGTAATGGCCTCAAATGATACTAATGCTATAGTAAAGACCCTAACATAACGATATAAAATAGGGGAAAATGACTGTAATGGGCTGACCAACAATGTTAAAAAGGGCAAGGGAAATTGAACTTGAATGTACAACAATACTACTTAAAAATTCTTGTTGCCAATCTACTGGAAAAAAATCACGTCAATTACGACCACTCGATACTTCATTATGTGGGTGACGAAAGAAAGTTACATATATACTATAAGTAATAAAAAGGCGTTTCCGATGTAAAAAGCGGATGTTCAACATACACTCACATATTTTTTCCCCTGTCGCAATTTCTTTCCCCCAGTTTAACCTTGAAATAATAAAGTTAGTTTAGAATGACAGCATCCGTTCGCAATTCATAAATTACTAAATAATGAATGTGTTCGCGACTAGTCAGTCAGTCATTCAGTCGGTCATCATCATCATCATATTGCATGCACACACTTTTACGACTCGGTATTTTAATTGCCGTAATTGAACAGAAACTGCCGCGATGTTCTTATACTAATAGACTAATAATAATAGTAAAGATCCTTGCTGTATTTTAAATGATGTTTAGTTAGGATGAGTAATGTGTAATATTAAATAAATACATATACGGAAAGATAAACAAATAAATCGTTTGGTTATGTTAACCTGTACTTCTGAGTTTGTTTATGTCGTTAAAAGAGATTTGATGTAATTAATATACATATGTACATAAATGTAAATCAGGTGCGTAAATTGAGGATCTATATGTTTCAATACCATATCTTTGGAATTCAAGTTCATTGTTTTAAATAGGACACCCTGTACATTTTTACAATTCCGAATAATGCTCTTAAAGACAATTTTAACTGTTGATCTGTGACCCACCGTTTCGGACTTACAGACTATTATCTTCAGTCAACGATCAATGATGGATTAGTGCTAATCAACTTTTAGAGTTCTCATTTACATTGTTGCCAATTTTTTTCCATGGAACACTCTGTATATTATTTAATTAGTTAGATGTTTTAGGTTGTCCGCGTTATGTCATATATTTACATGAGACCTGTTGTATGTTGTTACTAGTGGTGTGTAGATGTACAGAAAACAAACTTTCGTGGTCGTCTTCTGGGCTAGTTGTAAATAAAACGAGAAAACGAAACATTTCCGTAGAAACGAAATAAACAATAAATTCAAGACAATTCTTTGCAGAACCATATTGTGATAAATCGTTGGATTCATCTGCGATATATATTTCAGGGATTTGATAATATTGAGATGTTATATTCAATAAGTAAAAATAAATAATATTGTATAAGAATTTGGCTAGTTTTAATAAAAAACAAAATATAACAACCCAATAACTTTTCTTATTCCCAATAGGCTGACTCAGTTTTAATTCGATTGAGCATGAGACTAAAAAAATATTGATCTTATTAATTCCTGCACCTGAAAAGAGAAACTTACTACCAATCGCACTTGGAATCCCGCACCTGGACAAGCAGTAATGTTAAGCTCTGTGTATAAAGAAAATAAATGGATAGTTGCATACCACATCAAAATAAATAAACATTTTTATAAATTAAAAACACAGATTTTTATTTTATTGAAAATAAATAGAAGATTATCAAAGAAAAAACCAAATTCCTTAAAATAAATTAAAAAGGAAAATCTTCCTTAAGCTTGCTCAAGTGAATTTATAGTAGTTGTCAACCTGACGTGGGGGTTGCAACTGGCTTCCCTTGAACAAAATAAATTTATCCAACCAAAATAAAATATTCACAACTGCTAAACAATTTGAAATTGTGGAAAAAAACAAACTTTGTTCACAAAGAACTTCTTGAATAGTAATAAAAAAATGTTGGAAAATTGTTTTAACAATTGTTCCCAACATGAAACAAATCTTATTTTCGACCCACCTTGTATATCACAATTTGACACACCAAATGTTAATAAATTCACTTCAAAATCTATTTTAATTCGTTAAGCACAATCTGTAATAACAGCGTTTATCCAAATCAGCTGATCCATAGAATGCATATAACCAAACTTCATACAATTTGTTAAAATGGAAATCAATAAAATTATCTTCTTTGATTCAAATAATATAAAGCGATGACAATTCCCAGTGATTATTCAAATTAAAAACAAATCTTCTTTGTTTCACTAATATAGGTAAATATCCAATTCCATATGATAGACGTTTGTTTACAAACGGAAAACATGTGTGGGTCAATCTAACACTATTTTATTTTTCAGATTTTTAATTGGAGCCGAATGTGATGTCGCCCTAATGCTTTTATCGACTGAAATTGTTCTTTTTCCGGGGCCCTTTTATACGTTCGAACCAAGAACAATCACAAAACACTAAAACAATCAAATAACGCGAGTGTCATAACGTCACAAAAACGAACATGTGACAATAATTAACACCAATCTTAATTCCGAAAAGATAGTAAGATAGCTGGCAAAAGGACGATTAAAATAATATCAGACACTTATGGTCTACAATTCCTATTTACAGAGAAAATCAATAAAAACATTCAGCTGTCACAAATCTCATTAAAATTAAATTACATTCAAAAAACAAGAATTACCAACTATCTCTGTGCATGAAATATTTACATTGTTACCCAAGGTAACCTACTCTCTTATAGTTTTCACAAATTCATTGTTACATATTAGTAAAAACTCTGCAAGTTTTGAATAAATAGCAACATAAATGAATTCAAACATCAGCCAATCTTGTCCAGAATACAGTACTTCATGTGACTGAATCCAAACAACAGCGCAAAACAACAAAATAAAACCAACATATGTAAAAATAAATTAATATCTACAAAACCGATATCTGCATTTATATGACCTCAAATCTTCCAAATACATTCATAGGATTCAGTAAGTTAATTGTAACCTTATAAACAACAAAATAATGATCTGTTTTACTTATTTCCAGTGCAATATTTTCCCGAAACTGCTTTAGTTAGTGGGGGAAAGAAAATTTCATTCTGCGTTAGCAATAGTTAAACTCATATCTAAGAAGAAGATAAAAACCTTCTAGAAAAATGGATCAACTATCCTAAACATGTAACCTGTGTTACATAAAACATATTTTATTATAAAACAACATAATTGAGTGATGTTCCATTTTATAAGATCAAACCTTTTTATAAAAGTGAGGTTAAATATGTCCGAAGATATCGTTCTGCTATATTCCCATTTTAACTTGATAAATTATTTGTAACCAGAATAAAAATAGTATCCTAGCATGTCTATCTATTTTTTATTGCATGAATTGATTATGTCTGTGCTTACGATCCAATCGTAGCCTTAAAAATTCTTAGTGTTTTATTAATAGTATGTTAAATTTTCAAATCGATGATACGATATCATCTGAATATATAGGGTGTTCCATTTAAAAAATAATAAGAAAATCTATGATTAACAAAGGTTTTAATTTTAATATTGGGCACTTAAATTATAAAATAGATAAAATTAGATTGTTTTGGTACAAATAAGCGTTCAAAACGCTGATTAGCAACTTTGCTAGCTTAATTTAAATATTGACCGTTTACTGAAGATAATAGTCAACAGTCCGAAACTGTGGATCACAGACCCATGTTCCTACATGCAGTCTTATAATTGTCTACAAGAGCGCAATTTGAACATGTACTCATATACAGGGAGTCCTATTTAAAAAATTAAATTCATTTCATCACTCTGTATTATAACCATGCAAACAATATCGCATTACAAAAAAAAAGATTATTTTAATAGCAACAACTTTTATTATATTAAAGTTCTTTTCAAAAACCTATAATAAACGGGCCACCCTGTATACATTATGATGAATAATTATCTGCCAATAAATCTTATTCATTGAATCTACTCAAAATACAACTGTTTTGAATGAAAAACCTTGCAAATTTTGGTACATAAGTAATACAAACACTGTATATAATTATGTAAAGCAGGCACTGTTATAGAACAATTACAACCACAGAGGATGAGGCTTAGTTCCGCTTGATCAATCGGATTATTCAAACTTCCACGATACAAAGGAAATGATTCATGGTGTACCCTATTACAGCAATTAGCATGTAGATTCATCTAATGACACTTGTAATTGCAATACGTAACATTACCATTACCTAGGCAGTTAATAATTGGTAGGTACTGTAATAATAAGTAATAGATTGCTGCACGTACCACTTACTCGTAAAATAAATAGGTATTCAGCATTCTCTAGATGAATCTCTCGCTTGACTTAAATTTTAGTCAATTAAGATTCACCATAAGGAAAGTTGTCATCGAACAATTAGGAAAGACGAAACTGTATATGAAGATAATTAAAGTCGTTCGATTTGGAATTCTCACTTCTGGTGTTAATATATTCCATTTGTGTCTTTTCTAGTAGCCTTTAATAGCTTAAACAGAACGGTAAATGAAAGAATTGGAAAAGCAAAATCGCAAAGAAATAAACAACTATATCACTATTAAGGTTATACGATGGTGATACCTGGTTACCTACAAGGTGTTGTAATTAAACTTAAGCATGCGCTTAATGTAAACTAACTATAAAACTGCCGTTGGTATTAGAATTGGTTATTGTATTGCAAAGTAATTCATCAACAATTAATCATGAATTTGACTAATCTAATCTAAATTACCTAAAAACTGATAATAAATAATGATAAAATTGATAGTCACAATGACGTATCAATGTTCTTTCAGGTTAGGTCAGCACATCGAGTGGTTTGCCACCAAGTTTATACCAACAACTACTATCACAATACTCAAACAGACCCACGAATAAATTTGATGCTAGAATTGGGATTTTCTCAGTTTGAGTCGGGGATGGTGGGGGGATTATGATTCTTTTTATTATCGGAGCTGCGCTAGTGCGGATCTCTGACGCCTGTTGGCAGTCTGCCGTAAATAGCGGTCTGGTTTCGATAAGAAAAGTCTAGTTAGGTTTATTCTGTTCAGTGCCCCCCCCCCCCACTGTTCTACCAAACCTTTAGGAAACCGTGTCACCCGGTAGAAGGATATGCACGTATCTATAGATCTCATTATGGCGAATTTGCCTGAGGGGATCGTGGAACCTGCTGCATTTAAGATGCTTAACGCTCAAGCCAGGAGAGTTGATACTGTCCTGGCGTTTACCGGTCTATTCCAGTAAGCGTATATAAACTAGTTGCTTAAAAAGGACGACTGATGTTACTTCATGTCCGAGACAATTTCACTGCCACGAGGTATCTTCTCGGGTACTCTACTAGAGTTCGGTAGAGGTGAGCGAGGCGCTATCAGGTCTATAAATGGGACAACACACAGTAGTTAAGAGGCTTGGTTCCGTGGCGAAACGTCAAACTTTTATTGGATTTGTATGAAATTCTATACAAAGAAGTTTTTAAGGTCGCTGGTTTCCACCATATTGACCATGGGACCATAATGAGTGAAATTAGACTTATTTGCATAAAACCCTTCACCTGAGGATTTCTGAGGTCGCTGATTTCAAATTCGATGTCAAACATTTCAAAACGTTCAAAATGACTTATAATCCAATATGGCGGCCATTATGACTAAAATTCGACTTATGTACATAAAATCTGAGATCTGGATATTTTCGAAGCCGCTGATTTCGAATTTGAGGTCAACATTTAAAAATTCAAAATGGCGGATCCAGTATGACGGCCATACTGTCTAAAATCTGACTTTGCTTTGCTTAAAAGTAGGTGTTGCGGCATAACCAAATTTTTATATAAATGTAATTGTTATCAAGAGCTCTATTCTTTAATTAAATTATAGTCTTCACAGATCGAACAATTTATCGATCGGAAAAATCTATTTTAAATAAAATAAATTCCATTAATATTTCTTGTAGTTGCATAATAAAAATGCTACCGATTCTTCTTAAATTCAGTGAAGTTCATACAGATATGTACAATTTTGCAATAATTAAAGTTTGTTTATATATAAACACATGAGGGTACATAATCCAGCTTTAAATTAACAAATTTGGTAAATTTTGGAATCGATTAGGCATAGCTTCTGTCTTTTGGTTTTATTTCACTGAAGTTGTTTTGTCTTGCAGGTCTATTTAGTATTTATAAATTTTCTTCAACTCAAATGTTTATGACGTCACAAATTTCAAACCTGTGTTTGTAATTATCAAATTACTTAAAGCTATTTACATTGAAAGATAGCTGGCAAAAAGACGAATAAAATGATATAATACACTTATGGTCTAAACTGCCACAAAATTAATTAAAACTTAATTACACATTAACTATACAAATTAAAGCTGTTCTAAAACATGGAATAGTTGCGTTAGGACACAATGCAGCTCTCTTACATAAATTTACAATGGTTATAAATAAATATTAATGGAAAACTCAAAACATAAATCGACCATTCCGGCCTTGTGGAAAAACGCATTTTATAACTTAATAAAACCTCAAACTAAACAAAACTCGAACCATTCTGATCCAAGGTACACTACTTCAGGTGACTTAATGAAAACAATGGTGAAAACATTAAATAAACATCAATAATTTGATAAACTGTCAGATTGACCTTGAGCCGATACCTTCTCAAGTAAAAATAGAAAATTGTCCAGATACAAAGACAGGTAAGTTAATTATGGCATAATAGAGTTCAAGATAATGACTTTATTTAATTTTTTCAGTAAAACATCCACTCGAAACTGTGTTAGCTTCCTGAAAAATGAAAAAGACTGTCTGCGACATCCCACGATAGCAATCAAATCTAATATGACAAATCATGAAAGATAAATCATTCAAGAACAGCTGAAATGGTATCCTAATTTTGTAACCTAAGTTTCTTAAAGCATGCAGGGCCGGATTGTGTGTTTTTCCGCCTATAGGCCCACTCATATTTATGCCCTTAATAAAAAGGAGGATGATGATTGCATGCAATTTATTGAATAATTAAGCATATTGTATATAACAGGTGTTTTTTAAATGTGACGTCCAGGTTAACTACCAATTAGTTAGTTTCTGAACGTACCACACTTTCATCTACCGAAGCGTGCGCCAATGTCGACATGTCACTTATCATCTGTCATTCCACATAAATTGTGCTCAGAAGTTCAAGAATTTGAAATTGGAACACGTTAGATTAGCACAAGACAAATAGCTAATAACAGGTAACGTTTTGACATTTGACGTGCGATTGCGTTCTTTGTTATGTAGTTCTTTGAAAGTACATAATTGTAATTTAATAAAATTCCTGCAACCAAATAAACAATTAAATCACTTGTACTTACGTTAACGTATCTCCCGACAAAGCCATAATATTGATTACAAGGGCTTACTAATTTCAGATAGAAAGCAAGAGCGATGAAGTAAAAAATAGAAGGGTGCCACCCAAAATATTTGATGTTATTGTTTAAAAAGCAGAAAAATGGGAATCTACAATTCGGAAAAAGATTCCCCTTTAATTTACGTTAAATTAATTATTACTTATTAATTATTATTTCCGAAATAAGCTAATTTCGTAACAGCATTGGATTATCTTAACTGTATTCTTCCTCAATGCAAATTTAACGGGGATGAACTATTCAACGCGAATGTAAAGTCGCGATACGTGACCGTGCCCTATCTATCTTGTATTTAATTTGATTTGACTGCCCCCGAGAATAAAGAATTATCAAACTCTACTAAATCTTAAGAGGGGGCTAGTGGTTCTAACCAACCACACACTATTCTTAACGTCAGTAACTACCGATGAATAATCTGAATGGCAGTTCCCTCTAATATTGTATAAAGAGTACACAAAACTGTTATACTCAAAATTACAAACAATATTTATCTGTTCTATAAAACTGTCTATCAAAACACGAATTATGTTTCCAAAAGCCATTCGTTCTTCTATAAACTTTTGAAATTGAAAGAAACTTAATGCAATATATAAGGCATTATTTATTGAAATTGAAATCATAAAATCAAAAAATCATTTTAATAAATTTCTCATCATAAGTTTCTGTTATACCAAATTTTATTACTTGCAAGCTTTTTAAATAATTTTAAGCAGAGTTGGAGTACATGACTAAAACAAGATACCATCTCGCGAGAAATAGATTTTATTTACACAAGTGTTAACTTGGTTTTAATTATATACTACTTTTTTTAAATCTTATGCTTTAGTTTTTGTTTTTTATCATTTTTAGGATTCCTTTAAGGTTTTTTAACGCAGCCGCTGCAGACGGTCGTTGTATATATTTGTCATGCGACAACCCATCGTCACGTACTTCCCCTTTCATTAGCCGCTATCATGCGGTGAACATATGCAATGCTCCGATAATAATTAATAATAAAATAATAAACAATATAGTTGTATAAACAAAACCATCAAAAAAAGTAAACTATTAGATTTTTATAAAGCAAATAATAGGATATTTTCTGTTTTTGTTAGATTAGTAAACATCGATTTTAAAACAATAAACAATTTTTATTACTAATTATCTGCCTTTAAAAGTTTTTTAATATAACAATTAAATTGACTCACCTTTTTGACTATTAATTTTTACTAAAGTAAGGTTATGTATGCTTTAAAAGATTGTACTACATTTATTCTGCTTTATATTAATAATTTTATACATAATTTGGCATGTAAACCAACCTTTACTAACCTTTAACCTTAACCTTTAACTAAGAATGTGTTAAAATAAATAATATTGCATGTGTACTGTAAATAAACATAATAATCTTTATTCGTTTTCTTTCCGAGACTATCCGAGACTTTAAAAGTTCTATTTTTATTATTGTAGAAATTGAATTTTCAATATGATGATTTTATATCATCCCAATATATACGTACACTGAGAAAAAAAAATTCGTTGTAGCAAGCAAAAAAAACTTTCATTTAACACTTTTCGAACTTTAAATACGGCCAACTAGTTTAGTGCGTTGAAGGAACATTATATAAACATTAAGTTTTGTTGGTTCACATAATGCATGGAAACAATTAAAACAAGGTATACTTTTGCATTGTAGAAAATAAAATAAAACTTTGTATCAATGCATTCACCTGCGTTGAACCAACCGAATACGATGTAAATACAAAAACGCGTGGGTGTTGAATTAAATATTCCTAGTGTTGAATTAAGAAATTAAATTGTTGAATGATAGGGGATGGGGGATGTAATGACAGTATCAAACAATATCAATAAAATACAAAAAGTATATTACACATAAACATAAAAACAATCAGTTTAAAGCTAGAATATCGCTAAACATTACCAAGGAATTGCAAAAAAGATACAGATACTACTAATAGAATGTTACTTTTGTTACGTTTATTAATATGACAGAATAAAGGGGAACTAAAAAATCCATTTAACATTTTTGTATCATCATTACAGGCGAAAAGTAATTAGAATTACTAAATTAATTATAAATAGTAAAAACTTGCGATGTTAGTTACCTGACAATTGTACACAAATGCAAAACACATAGAACTATTATACGATACACCACATTGTAAGTCACTATTTACTCACAGGCGCCATTAAAATCATCACCTTCATTCTTCTGAATTTTTCGTTCGATTTAACAAACATAAATTTTAACAGAAGTACCATAAGGGTTCAAATAACATACATCGATGTTAAATCAACTCCTTAATTTTGTCGATTCTATGCACTCTGTCTTACTGTGTTTAAACTTTTTATATTTTGCACTAACATGTTTTAGTTTTTAACTGTACGCATTTAATACATTACTACAAATAGAGCATTTCATTTCTTCAACATTTCAGTGTCTTTTAAAGCTAAAGATATATTATTGTTTGATTCAAAGCAAATAAACTGTCAGTTCAAACAATGTAAATACATTCCTTGAGTGCAATGATTGTCCATACAACAAATATCTTTGTATGGTCTTTGATTGAAGCTTGAAATTACTTGAACCAAGCGAAATTAGTGTAACAAATATTATAGGTTGACGGAACCACCTCCAATTTCTTAAAATAAATAAATGTCTTGTTGTCTGAAACCAAAATTTGTCAACCCAATAAAAATTAATTTAACATATGGAAATCTGTTGTTTTAACAACAAATCTGTTGTTTTAACAACACCTTTTTTCTCAGTGTATGAACGAACTTTTTTTTATTTACTTACGCTAATTTTTTGTCTTTTTGGATTCATAGTCATAATTCACAAATAACGTTTTTGTGCTTTATTGAACTTAATATTGGCTTTTGCTTGAGGTGTTTACTCATACTGAATCCAGTGGCGCCCAAGATAATTTATATTTCATTTAAGAATTTGTGCGCCATTCATAATTCCTTCATTCATCATGCCCTCCTCACAATTTTGATTATAAGACAATTTTGGCTCAAACCCGAATGGCGAGCCTTGACCTGGTCTAATATAATTTTGTTGTAGTTATGCTAAGAAATGCCGCCACATCTCTTAAAAAGTGAATTTTCTGGAAAATCGAAACAAGAATGTAATTATGTAAAACTCCAATTAGTTTTGGTAGAGCAGACTGTAACAAATTTTAAACTGTAGGGCCTAATTATCCCACTCCCAAGTTCTATAACTCAATATTTGAACATAAAAAGCTACTTTCTGCATTGTTAAATAGTTTAACTCGTAACAGTAATATATTGCTGAAGTTAACCTTCACATTGAATGCCTTTTTTTATTTCTTAAACTTGAATGGCACTATATTTTTTGTTTGATTTCACATATCGCGTGACTACATATTCATGTGAGAAAATTTAGAGTAATACTTGGCCCTCGAGGCTTTAAAAAGTTAGTTTTCTCTTTAATTTATTTACCATTTTTTCCAGTTTCCGCAATTTAAGTACCCTGTGAACGGGTACTACAACATTTTTTACAACCTTGACAATAAAATAAACAATTATTGTAGCTATTATTGTTATTTAAATATTAGTCTTTCCAACACGCATAAAATATGTATCAAAACAATTTCCAGCTGTGAAACCGCAAGGTTATGAAAGGCTAATAATAAAAGGCCAACAAAATGAAAAGTTTAAAACGGAATTTAATATTTATTTCTTTTTTTTTATTAGGATCTTTCATTCAAATATGTCCAGTTAAAGAAAAACCATTAAAAATAAAAGAGCAAATAACCACATTAAAACCAACAAAATTGCGTGCATTGTTGTATCCGCAACCAACCAATAATAATTAAATGCCCTGGAGGATATTCCAAACAGCAAAACTCCACACATTCACGCATACCCAAAAATAATCGCTTTTTAAAAATTTTAAAATCATTTTTAAAAATAGTAATTTAAAAAGGAGCACCTCTTTTATAAAAAAAAAGAAACAAGCCGGGGAAATTAAATATTAAATATTAAAAGAGTTCGTTCATATTTTATAAAACCGGAGCTGAAACTCCGGTGCACTTTTCATTAATTGGGCGTATTTTTTCCTAGAATCACAACGTATATTCGTAGTACGTTTTTCCTTTTTATATATTATAAATTTCCATTTTCATTACTTGCATTTTCAAAGGAAACGACGCGAGTTGTAGATATTGTGTTTGGAAATGTTGTGCTTGTTTTAATGGCGCGATTAATTGACAAAATAACATTGTAAGCGTTTAAATTCCATTGTCTTTATTTTTAAGCGTTGCCTCCGGAAATGTAAACTTAAACAATAGCCGGTTTTAACGAGAGAATTTACAAACTTCTTGCGCTTCGCCATCAATTACGAGACGTATAATAAAAAGGTACGAAATGAAATGAATATTGCCAAAACGAAAGATTTCCTTTAATGAAATTAAAAAGGGGTTCGATAATTCTGCAGTTGATCCGCTAGAATTTATTCATTCCTTATGCATTCAATCTGAATATTTTAAAGTTCTCAGTAGAATAAAGCGCGTAATTCGAGGGAGTATTGTTAAGAAATCTATTACGTATTTGATTTATCCAGCCAGCTGTGATTAAAAAATTTAAATATTTGCACTGCAGTTAAAACTTTTTTAACGTTTCCTTAATTAAAAGTGTAAATGAATCGCGTTAAAATACGTATGAAAGCAAATGAACCAGTATACTGTTATTCAAATGTTCTATATAGTATGTCAAAAGTCATGGATTCAAGAGCGTCCAAATCGGACTTGTCTTGCTATCAATGTATTTCAGAAAGTGTAGTCTTTGTCTCTCTCAACTATGTACATATACATATACAGAATATAATCCTGTCAGAATCGACACCTTCTCTATCATCTCTAATCTTTTCCATTGCCGCACACACGGCAATTCTTCCAATTTAGCAGGACAAAATTGAATTTTCGACTAACTGGTATAACAAAATCTAACACAAAAAAACATTCTCTAATCGTGCCTGATTCTTACCCCCTCTTATATTAGTTTTTGTCTTAGCAGTAAAAACAAAAGACGAGGCTGAATTATAATGCATACTTGTTGCAATCTTTATGAGTCAGATAATTTGCAAAAAGTTCCGTGTTGTGTAACGGGTACATTTTCCACTGGCATTTAGTATACAGAATTTGGTAGTAATTCTTGTTAAAAATCCTAAGTTCGGTCCTGTGGACGTCGCTTAATTTAAACTAGCCTGTCATCAAATAAACATCTTAAATAAAAGGCACCTTTTAAGAAAGGATTGGTTCGTATTTGCTATAATGAAATAATGTAACGTCATATTGATGTCGTTTTTCGTATCTTGCGACCTGGCATTCTAAAAATAATATCAATTTCTTCAAAAAGAAACCTTGAAAAGAAATCATGAGAAGCGCTTAGTCAACTCATTTATTGGAATATTTTGGTAAACATTTTGAGTGTATACGATTCTAAATACACTTTCCTTTGTCTGTTATTTTGCGCTTCAAATTTTAAGTCAATGCAGTGTATGAATATCGTCTACAGCCAGCGTGTTTTAGTTCACACGTGTGTTTTCAGCGGGAAAGAATGGGTACTGCTTTTTACACGTAAGGTCGTGAATCCTATAGTAGGGCAGGCAATAAGCACCCTTGCCGCCTAAAAACAGATGTCAGCGCGCGGAGCAATGTAGAACGGAGTTTATAAAAAGGCTTTCGCTAGTTTTTGACAAGAGGACTCGAGACTCAAGACTCGTGACTGCAGGCTGCTGGCATGCAGTCGACATTGTGGTCAATAGGCCTGATCATTTTTCTTATGTAGTGTCAATGGATTACAGTTCTTTAATCCTATAGAATTGCAAGATATTCTAGTTATAGTGCTTTGTCGTTTAAAATTATGCCGTTAAGTGAAAATCCTTTTGAAAAGGTTCTACGTGCATTAAGTTGTGTTTGAAAGACTTGTCATTCCGTACTGCGTATAAATCACAGTGGTTTATTCTTTGATGAAAAATGTGTAATAGCAAGTATTTTCTTTTCGTCCGATCTACCGATAAGTGCAGTTAATTAATGAGAGAAAAATCTCTTGAAGTAATTCTAAATTTAGTGAGCACTTTTTGTGCGTTTGTACATAAAAATTCGGCCTAAAGAAGTTGAAAGCATTTATTGATATAAGTGAATTAAAACAATTTGAAGCTCAAGACGCATTTTCGCTAATTTTCCGAGGGAAAATAATTACGATATTACTTAATAGCAAATTAAAATCTTGGTTATTTTTGTGAGCCTGACTCTCTTGGTTTCTGTAATCATATGGGCTGTTGTCAATAATGGAGTTGGTCGCGTTTTTGTATGGAGAATCTACACTTCGATGCTGAGCCGAATTCAACCTTAAGTTCCCCGCAGGAAAGGCGAATTTCCAATTTCTATCGAACTAGGTGTATGGTATTCCATGAGTTTAATGAATGAAAATGCAAGGTACTGTAATATTAAGTAGGTATTTGTTTGTAATTCAAGTATTGAGAATGTCATAGTTATGAATTTTCTTTAGGGAGAGCTCTCCTTGATAGTTAAAAATCTTTAAACTTTAAATTAATCACAATTCATTTATATTGATACTTTTGAACTGATTTAATTTTGTCTAATCTCATTTAGATATTTGTGTATAAATTTTGTCCAGAAAAAGACCAGTCAATATAAATTTTAATATTTGTGTTAATGCATTTGAACATTATTTGTGGTCGATTTAATCAAATCTTTTTGAGTTATTTTCATAATTTAATGAAAAGTTCTAGGTGAATTTTTATTGATTAATTTTGGTATAATTATAACCTACTAAATGTAGGGTGGACTTGTAATAAATATACGATGTGTGTTTTACTTTTATTTATGCAAAGTTGTGTTATTATTATGTTCCTGCTAATAAATGTTATTAATTCAAAACTGAACGATCTGAAAAACGGAACCATATTGGTTATGAATGCTTAAGTTCATTTCTTCAACAATTTTAAGTAAACAAAATTTTGTTTTAACTAAATATTCTATTCATTTTCTGGTTAATGAATTTAATAAATTTTAATGCTTATTCAATTAACATCTTTGAATGGTTAATTAGTCATTAACTAAGCTCAGAACCAGATGGCGCCCTTTTAAGTTTTTATTTGTGTTTGAACCCTTATCTATTCCTTTTCACAATTTATACAGCTGTGGAACCAATACCTACGACTTGATTAATCAATTTGTAAAGAGAGAGTTTAAATCTCAAGCTGTGGCAGATATTTTTTGAGTTTTCAGTTACAGTAAGTATAATGTATTTTCATAAATTTTTATAGCAATTTTATAGTTCAGTTCTTGTGTAGAAAAACACGAGTGTTTCAGTTGTTTTCGTATTTTCAATTAGTTGGTGTTATTTTATTGACATGGACTTTGCACCTTCAGATATGTGCTCTTATTTTATAAGATATTATGATAATATTGATTCGTTTGTTTATATTATGTACAAAATTTCGGAAAGTAAATTTTATCATTGTATTTTGGTAACTTTCGGATTTTACGGAGTTTTATAAAAGAAGTTCCACCGAGTACCACCAAGATAGTTAGTTTAAGTGTTAGTTTCAGCTTTCTAGGTAATTATACTAAAATTCTGGTAGCCGCACCGATACCATCGGTGCAATTCGAGGAAGTACTACTACATAGATTAGTGTTACGCGAAAAGAATTCTTTTTAATGCAATTAGTGCTAAGAAAAAATAAAAGTTTTTTAAGTTGTCTTCTCCCATGTGTAATTTGACAAATTTAATATTAGTAGCACCATTTCTTCATAAAGCATTTGAAAAATATAGTAAAGTATTTAAATTATTGTAAGGTGAAAATGTAGCAAAAAAAAAATAAATGATAGATTTGGATAGTATGGTGATTTAAACGTTATTTTAGCCAGTTTAGGTGGATTGGTGGTTTGTATGTTTGCTTCATAATCCAAGGGTTGGAGGTTCGATCCCCGGCCGAGCGGAGAAAATTCAAAGCATGCCTTCTTTTCGGATAGAAAGGCCCTGTGACAATGCGATGTTTGGCACGATAAAGATTTTTTTTTATTACATATTTCTTAAAAGCTTGATATGAAACAGTGGCAAGCAAGAGGATTAAAAACTAAAGAAGTACTTAACAACAGAAAAAGAAAATTATAAGTCAAAAATTGCATTTTCTTTAAACACAATAAAAATAGAAACTGAAATACGTAAATAAACTTTTAATTGTAATATAATTGATAAAATCTTATTTACAAGTAGATATAAACAGTTGTAGATAGAAGGTTTATGAATCAACTGTATTTGACAATTAAAAGAGAATTTACGACGTTTATTATGAACACATTAATGTTATTTAGTTTGAGACACAAATTCTAAAATAAATATGTTGTTCGGAATAGGGGTGTAAACATCCGGATATTTTAAAAATCGGGTTATCCGGATTTAACGAATACCTCATCTCAAGTTCGGATATCCGAATACTTCGGATTTGAAATCCGGATTTGAAGTCCGGATTTGAAAACCGGATTTGAAAACCGGATTTGAACTTGGTATATACAATAACAGCTTTCATTTTTAAATTAAAATGGTTTGTCTCTAGTGAAATTAGTTACCATTTATGGTAACAATAAATAATTGACAAATAGTCATTGCAATTGGCTAAGTCCTACCAAAAGCCAAAAATCAAAAGAAACATATAGTTGTTCCAATAAAATCTTAAAAAGCCTTATGTTGCATAAACGTTTTTAAAAATCGATTAGTTTAAGTCTAGATTAGTGACGTTTTTTTTTGTTTGTAACATGCACAAAAATTATTATTATGTACTATAAAATCAAGTATCAAGATAAAAATAATTAATCCGCATAGATGTTGCGGGTTATCCAGATAATACGTCACATTGACAAAGTAAGATTAGTCATTAGGGTGCCCGTAAAAAATTAGTCGGCAAAATAATTACTCAAAGAATAAACAATGTCACTATAACAATATGACACAACAAGTACATGGCCTACCAGATTGATTTCCTGGTTAATGTTACATTGCCCATAACTTCCTTAACGATTAAGTTTTGGACAAAAGAGTGTAAGGCACTTTCGACTTAAAATTGTCCAAAGAATACGCTCTTAAGCTATGGCAATCGAGTCATGGGACACCCTGTATATATAGAATAGTTTTTGGTTATCCAACATCGGCTATCGGTTCGATATCACCTTAATGTATATCTGAACTTGAAATACATTTTTCACTATTTCATTGCACCCGGATTCCACTTGGAATTCGGATTTCGTATGAAATCCGGATTTTCAAATAGAATCCGGATTCCATTTGAAATCCGGATTTCATTTGAAATCCGGATTCCATTTAGAATCCGGATATCCGAACTTGAAATGTCATATTATCCACGAATCCGGATTTCGGATATCCGGATTTCTGGAAATCCGGATTTAACTTGCAGCCCTAGTTCGGAAGGTCGATTTTTATAAAATTACACATTTCTTATCTATCAGATGTTTAATAGAAAAGGTGGGAAGGCCAGGCTATCTAAAAGTACTGTCAGCGTAAACACGTTATTGCAGATTATGCACCCAAATCCTAAGCCTGATTATATACAGGGTGCCCATTATATATGGAATGTAGTATATATATATATATATATATATATATATATATATATATATATATATATATATATATATATATATATATATATATATATATATATATATATATATATTTTTTGTTTATTGTTTCCAGCCTTATTTTGTGGAACTCCATAATCATGAAATAAATAAAGATTATTAAAAGTTACACAGTTTTATTAAAATATACCTGACAATATTGTTTCGACAGCTATGCTGTCATTATCAAAGGTAATATAATTATAAACAAACACGTCGCTAAGGTAGGTACAAAATAGGTAACTAGATAAAATAATAATAATAATAATAAAAATTAATAATAAAGATCATAATTAAACATCTAATACTTCCAATAACGGAGAATTACTGAGCTCAAGTTGTTCATTCATTAAAGGTACCCTGAGTTTGTGTTTGTATATCTCAAAGGCTTCTAAAATGTCTAATTTGCGTTTGTTATTACAAAAATGTAGGAATTTAATATTATTTTGAGGAGTCATTGTGTGATTTTGTTCTAAAAGGTGTTTGGCGTAATTCGATTTTTCAGGATGTTTATTTTTGTAATGACGTACGTGTTCTTTATATCTTATGTCAAAATTTCGAAGTGTTTGTCCAATATATACCGAACTACAAAAAGAACAATTTAAACGGTAAATGCCCGATTTCATGATATCATGTGTTCTGTCTTTAGCATTAAATAAAAATGAAAAAGTGTTAGTGTTGGTTTTAAATGTTATTTTATAATTGTTGGTTTTTCTTAGTATATGTGCAATTTTTTTGTGCAATGTGTATATATATATATATATATATATATATATATATATATATATATATATATATATATATATATATCTCGGTAAATATCGACTTTATAAAAAAATTTGTTATATAAAAGTTGTTTAACATTTTATTTTCCATGATAAGATTCAATAAGCATTCAATTGCTTTTATTTCAGAAAACAAATGAGTAATGAATAACACTTTAATATTTTAGTACTAAAATTTTAGGTCATCGAAAAGAGAAATCTCTATCAAATGAGCCTAATGAAAGGGTACATTGCTATTTAAAAAAATTAAAGTGTTATTCATTACTCATTTGTTTTCTGAAATAAAAACAATTGAATGCTATCTTATTATGGAAAATAAAATGTTAAACAACTTTTATACAACAAATTCTTTTATAAAGTCGATATTTAGCGAGATATATACTATATTCCATACATAATGGGCACCCTGTATAATCTTTCTTATCCCTATCATAATTACAAAAAACTACATATGGCGTTGATCACTCGTAATTAAAAATTTTGACAAAAATAAAAATAAAAATTTCCTTAAACGGTACCGTTTTTACTGAAGCTAGTTAAATCAGTTTTCATATTTATGAGACAAAAAAATGATATTAAGATAATAACGGTTCCAATACTGATGAGTTCTGTAATGCTGCTGCATCAATTAATCATCAATTAATGTTGTTGGAATAATGCCAGAATACATCAAAAGTATTATTGGGAAACTAAAGATTGAGAAAGATTGTTTTCGTCGATATACAAAGCCTCAGTACAGTTCGCCTTGCTGACGGATGGACACGTTAAGCTGTCTGTTTCGACAAGCACACAAACACCTACCTGTGGTTGTCGTTAAGAATAACACCGCCCTATATCACGTACAAGTATATATTCATACTTTAGTGGTTTGACAATGATAATTACAGTTAACATTTATACATAATATTATTAATTTGTTTAAATTGGCCGTTAATCACGAACGTCAGTCACGGACAAAAAGTACGCATAACTGTTAAGTAAATACATCTACAAATTTGATCAGTTGTTTTTCTGAGAGGTTAGTAGTTGTAGAAAGTTTTGAAGTACCCAGTGAAGTACTGTGGTAATTATACTCACAGGAAAAGTGACACAAAAGTCAAATTGCAAAAATCAATTTCAAAATTTTGTAGCGTGTGGCACGGCAAAAGCTTTAAATATTTTGCTTGGAATTAAAATATGTAAAACTAAAATATATACTAAACAATAGCCATTTCCATAATCTATAAAATGGCATACAGCTTAGATTCAAAATTGACTATAATATTCCAACAGTACAAAAAGTTTGTGCAACTTGTTAGCGAGTCACATTCTGATCAGAGCCATATGCGCTTATATAATGGACAGAACTTAAAAATAGGATTGCTTATGTAAAAAACCCTATTTACTTTTGCTAAGGTTAGATATATCTATTACAAACATATTTTTTGAAAACGGAGGGAATGGTCCTAATTGAGAGGAAACGTATTGCAAGATAGTGTTCCATATGAATGGATGCGACATTCATGGCTAGAAAGGTGGTATGGAGGAGTGTAAATCATACATTCTGAGGCATTTCAAAGCCGACGCAGAAATTATGTTGTATGGCTACTCGGATAACAATCAGGAGAAGTGAAGAGCAGCGACGTCGTGCAACCAAGAAACCCTTTTCCTTTCTTTTTTATGTAAATATCACAGTGACCACGACTCAGGCTGAATTTCTAGGCAATAATAAAAACCGCCTTATAGAGGCTTAAAATCATACTTAAGTGATGCCCATGTAATAGTACAACAGGAGATGCCAATACCTTCATGATTAAAATTGCAATTGACTTCAACCTTACAGGACTCGGGCTAACAGTTGTAGCTATCGACATGGATATTAGGGTAACGGGACAATAATATCTGTTTTCTAAAACCTGAAATTCAAATTTCAAGCAAACCTAAAAAGTGTATTCTCTTTTCCCACGCAACCACAGTTCGGCCGCTCTGCAATAAAGGAGAATGGAAAGCTAGCTAACGTTTTCAACTCATTGGGATCTTCCAAACATGCTGATGCTGCTGACGTTGAAATATTTGTGATGGCGCTCTAGAAGGGGAACAATTGCCTTTGGTGCTAGAAGGAGTTACAAACTTCATCCAAAAGAAAAAATAATGGGTTACTCCATTTTTGACGATAAAAATAGATACATTCGTCCTGGGCTTTTTAGATGTCTTCGTAGAGTCAACGAATCTTTGAGAAAAAACAAACATCTGCAAATTAGTTTTAAGCATAGAAATTTTTTATCTGAGAAAGTTACATTAGCCTTCACTCATTTTATTTTGGCTTTGGTGTTTAAGTGCAAAACGACTGTGTGTGGTATCGTTTCAAAGCTTTCGACAAGATCTACTCAATTGTACGAAAAACATTTTGCAGTGGTATGAACTGAACATTTTAAAAAGTGTTTTCATGTGAACCGATGAACACTTTCGAGGCACATATCGCAGAACACGACTGTGCAATGTATAGTTTCAAAGCTCTCAACGAGATCTATTCAAACATAACCATACTCGACTAGCTCATTTCAACTGTCCGATCTGCAAATCGAAGTCTTACGCTGCAAACTGACGGCTCAATCAGAACTGAGCTTACCTGTTTTATTATATGCAATCGATTCAAAAAATAAAAACAACAATCTATCAGGATACGAACACGAGTAATGCCTATCGAGACACCTTTCTAGCAGCTCTGTACCACATGGTCCGGTTCTTACTGTAAGTCTTGCCTTTTTATGATTCAAAGATCTCCTGCTTCCGTCCAAAGGACCATGAAGTCTAAATATTTTTAAAATATTGTTAAACGTCATCTTGATAATTGGACTCTGCAAACATCAAAGTCACATAGTTTTAGGGTAACCTATGCTAGATTTTGTGTTGGAAACATTTAACTCCCTAAGTCTGATGCAGCTAATTATTCACTTTTTCAGAAAGTATAGGCGCATTTTATGTATTAAGTATTTTTTTATGCATTAAAAACTACAGCAGTGCATTTGAAAGGACATTTAGTTAACTTAGATGTCAGAAATTATCGACAAACTGGTCTCTTGGCTATACAAAAACCAATACGGTGAAGAAGTAGATAATTCAAGAAAGATGTCGGAAGAATAAGAAAAAATTGAACGTCGGAAGCAAGTTGCTGCCTTTAAGCGCCCATTCATCAACGGGAATGAACTGATTAGAGCGGCCACATGTTCCGTGGCAGGTCAAAAGAAATCATCTTGGTTCCTAACAACTCTTATAGCAAACTGAATGATAGCAGAAGGTTGGGCACGAAAGTATTGAATTTTTCTTTAATCAATAAAGACTTTTGCTGTATGTATTATGAGGGATACGAAATTGAAGAATGTTGACATTGTATAAAAGTCTTGATGTATTAAGTCTTTATTCGTTCAAAGCCTAAAATATTCCATTTTTGGAGTTTCTGGAATGCCAAAGTATATGGTTGACTAATGATTATGTCTAATAAATTCATATTAACTCTTCATAAATTCCTGCAATATCTCAGTTCTATAAAAAAAATTCTTACGTCAGCAATATTTGTCTGCATGGCACCTTATTATTATTTTTATTTCATGCTTACACTACTGGGGAACCAACAGCTAAGGTCATATGTCCCCCACTTAACATGCAACACGAATTCTCACATCCACAGTTGAGGCGGCGGAATTTCCCAATTTACAAAAATACCGTCGCCCCAAGCGGGACTCGAACTGACACCACTCGTCCACCGTCGCGCCGGCCCATTATTACTTATTATTGTCTTCTTAGGTATTTATTCATCAAATTTACAAACACTAATATTGAGATCACTATGGACCGTATTCTCATGCCATCATTAAAGGTGTCTTTAACTGAAGTTAGGATTAAGATCAACAAGAACAGCGACAGCTTTATGTAATTCTAATAGGTGGGAAAAGTTTAGAATGGTCGCCATGGTAATTAAACATATTATTTCCTTAATAATGAGATGTGAGTAGGGCATAATGTTTCTATTTGCAATTACAACTACCCTGCAGTACGGCAGAGAGGTTATAGTGGATTTATATCGCTTAACAGAGTTAAGTCGAGTTTGCTCCGGTAAGTTCTCTGATGGGTAAACCACGAGCGCAGTGTACTTGCGTACATGGCTCAGCTGCCTCGTCTTACCCACACATATCCACTCTGTAGCTCGGTGCGCCCGGCACCTAGACACCGAAAGGTATAAAGGGTTAAAGATTATGTATATAGGTTATTAATTCAAAAGGTAAAGGTGTTTTAAAATAAAAGGTAGTTACCAATTTGAATTTTAACTATTATTTATTTGATGTTAACAATTATGAATTATGATAAAACGAAATAAAAGATTAACAGGTTAGATAATGAGAATTAGTACAATAGTCTTTAGTCTTTACGTCTTTTAAGCAAATCTTCCACACGCGTCGTCTTTACGTCGTACATACGTCACACCGTCGTTAACTCGCGTCACCGAAAAATCACCCTCATTCACGGCCTCCGCGCACCTTCTACTTTTCCCCAACTACCCTACTTTTAGGCAAGCGTCCACTATCACCACACACCACTTGTCCCTTCTTCCTCTTTCATTCCTACATGTATGCATGTATGTATGTATGTATGTATGCAATTACAACTATACAGGTGACGCGTTTATTATGGTCAATTGGGCATATGTAAGTTATCTCGAAAACTATAAGTTTTGGCGAAAAGAATTTTTTATACAAAAGTTGTTTCTATTAAAATGATCTGCTATCTGTCGGTAATGCCATATTTTTTGCATGGTTATATACAGGGTGATGAAATAAATTTTATTTTTAATGGGCACGGGTGTATGTATATCTTTGCGGTTTCGAATAGCGCTCTTGGAGCCAATTATGTATAACTATATAGTCATATGAGTCTATGCACCCACCGTTTCGAACTTATTGACCATAGCTAGCAAAGTTGCTAATCGACATTTTGAGCTATGTTGTATCATCAAACAAATTCTAATTTGTGATTTAGGTGTTAAATATTAAAATTTACACATTGTTATCGATTATGATTATTGAAAATTATAGATTTTTATAATATGAATAAATGTTATTTAATTTGTTACGATTAGTTAGTTTCACCTAGTACTGCGACAAATATATCTTTCAACTCACTTCTAAAAGGCTTGAGTTTCTATTTTCAGCAAATATCTCCCAACTGTGGTTTATAAAGTACCTAAAAGTAAACTTCAATAACTTCAAGACAGTTTACTGACAGACTCATATTGTTATATATCGTTGGATTCAGCTTAAACAGTACAGATTAGATAGTACACAGGGCGTTCAATTTACACAAATTAAGGAAATCTATAGTTTATGAAATTTAGGCCAACTGTCTAACAATTTCTAATTGTTAATATTAGATACCTAAATCGTAAAATACATAAAATTAGAATTTCTTGGTACAAATAAGAGCTAACAATGGATTATTTTACTTCCCAAACAACATAGAACGTCAAACAGCTATAAACAATCAATTTTGAGAGCCTTTTGCTACCACTCGAATTTCCATGTTGTAATCGTAACTAATGCTGTTTAAATACAGGACGGATATTAGATTGAAGCAGTGCCCAGCGTGAGATGCAAACACAAATCTAATAATCACCGAAGAGACGGGATGAAAGCATTACGTTCAAAAGAACGCGGAAATTAGAAAATTTATTCACAGGAATTTTGCATGTACGGACGGTAGTTTGCTGCTTATTTTAATGTCCTATCATATTATAATGACTACTTTTATTGATAAAATTAGAGATGCCTATCACATACCCTCATACAGTAAGCTTATGACCAAGACGTTGTACTTATGCCACCAACACTGTATATGGTGATGGTGAGGGAAGGCATAAAATGGACCAATGATCAAGTCTTCTAAAATAATGAAAATCTAATTTATTACTATTGCGTAAGTTATCTTTTACCCTAGAAATTGCATAATTTAATTTCTTAAACGCGACACATTCTTCATCCTTATTTAGAAGTCCTTTCACACGTCAAATTAATTATTATTTTTTTCGGTACAAGAGAAATCGATCGCGGCCCCAAATTCAAAATAATTAATAGAAGGCGCCTTCTTATCAACATTCATTGTGTGCTAATTGGAGAACTTTCATTTGTTTTCCTATTATGTATATGTGCCTATGCGACTTTAAATCCCAGTATATTAGGAAGGAAGTGGGTTAACAACACTTCAGCCTGTCGTCCAACTGTTGCGTGTGCCACATGCAATGAATATGAACGCCATTTCAGTTTAATTGCAGTTACAAATATAGCAACATATAATTAACATTTCATTACAAGGAAACGGCGTAATTCGCGTACCATGTAATGGATAGAAGAGGGCGTATTAACATTTAAATATTCATTTTAAAGTAACAAGAAAATTTCAATTTCTGGTATATAATATCGAATCGTTTCCTAGCGGAACCGAATTCCATGTCGCGGTTATTTTCTAAAACAACAGCAACAACAAATGCATGTTCCATCAACATGGCATTACCATGCAGAGTACTGCACCGATACAGTTATAGCAGCTAGCTATAATGGCATATTGCATCAACCTATCATTACCGGGGGCCCAGGGCAATCCTTCCTTCTTTTTTATGAGGTATGCGCCCATTTCCACGGCCTACGCTACCGCATACTAAATTATCGTCCAAATAAATACCTTAAATCCTCAAGTTTAACTACTAACTACCAGCTTATTACATGTTTACATTGCGCTACCTTGATCGTAACGCTCGAGTTAACTTGTGTCTTATGTTGGATAATAATAATAACTTTCTGTTGGTGTTTGCTAATCAGCTACTACATATATCGAGGTTTAAATAGTAAACACAGACACGTGCAATTTTAAAGAAAATCTTTTGAAGCACGTAAGCTACAACAAGCAGATCTCGAGCATACCCTGTCTTTATTGCTACGCGCGGAAAAATATTATATAGATCTGATTGCTAAATATGGAGCGATCTCAGAGTTTGCAGAGATTTATTAATGTAGGTGTGCAAGATACTTCCACTGCTATTTCTTTTTTGTTTGCAGCTGTAATATTACAGAATGTACTAACAAACAATCTTACATTTGGTTTTCGGGCTTCGTCACCTACTCACGTTTCTTTTCGTCTGACAAATTAGTTATGCAGCAAAGATGGCTGCTGAGTGCAGAATTAACATGGCAATTCAGATAATCCGAAGAATGAATCAGTTTAAGAAATATGTAAGCATCTGGTCTCTTCTTATCAGAAGACGCCACTCAATACGCGTGTTGCATTCTTATTTATTGCGCCTCGTATGTATTTTTAATTCTATAAATTCATGGTATTCCCTTTACATTTGAATTTTTACCGAAGGAAATTTCGCGTTCTTACTTCACTGTGATACGATCACTCGCGGAGATGTTAGAACTTCGTTTTTCTGACACGTTTTCTTGTTCCTTTATCTAGGGATTTGTGCATGAAGAGTCCTAAAGGTTTTCCCAGCTGTTGCAGTTTGTGATTGGCACTTCGCCTTTAGTGATTGTTTGGGGGAAAGTCTACTTTTACTTTATTTAATTGACCGGTAAGGGTGAATAATTAATTTTCATCTGGCTTATTTCGATTTGTTAACCTTTATATCTTGTCAACTTGGAATCTCGTTATTTTCAGGAATTAACCACAAGTATTTTGGGTACCTAAGTTTTGGTTAGGATTCTTATCTTATTTAGGGTGACATTATTTATCTGGCCTTAATTTCGTTCGTTCGACGATTGAAATCTTGGGAACTGATTAATTGCCTGCCGTATTCGATCATACAATACCTATTGAAGTTCTAGAAGAGAATACAGAATTGTAGAGAACGAAGGATTACTTAGTACTTAATGCAACAAGTAACATGAATATAAAGAAACATACAATATATTTCTTCTGGGTTATCACCGCAGTTGTTAATTTAAACCTAAACAAAAAAATATTAATACGAAATGGAAATATCTCGGAATGTAATAAAAAGAAGATGTAAAATTCCTGAATTATTAATAATGAAATTATGCATTCCTGTTTATAGAAATCTTGGATTGTATAAACATTTATATTGAATTCATCCGTTCAACAACATTGCCATTTTTCTGTTTTGTAACAAAAAAAAGTTATCAAAGAATAATTTCATGCGTAATTGTGTCACTCAATGGCTTCGAATAAAAATTATTCATTCCTTCTTTATCTTATCGGTTGTTTCTTAAGAGGTCTTTCTTTTTCTATAATATGACACCCTTAAGATTTGTTAATTTATTGATATACTTATTTGGTAATTGATTAGCCTTCAGCTACTAGATTTGCTGATTCAGAAGTTCTGGTTTTTCCAAATATCGTTAATTAAAAGTTTAAGTTTATTCCAAATTCCACTGATATTATAAACAAGCTTTATAAAGTACAATTAAGTGATTAAATTTATATTTTAACCAGGATTTTATTTGGAAGGTCGCCATTATTTTCTACATGTAGAAGAACGACCCTTTTTTTATTTTACTTTATCACTTTTGTGCTGATATTCTCAAACCACACATGACCTTTTTATTAGCACGTCAGAGTTTCATTATTAAATAGAATTAAATAGCACTATCTTATTGTTGTATTTATTTTTTAAATAATTCGTTTAGTAAATTACTTTTACTTCATTTCGCATTTCAAACAATTGTTTATATACCACAATTAGTAAAATAAAGTATATCTTTATCTCCGTTGTCAATGACACCGGAGTTCAAGACGTTCTTTCATACGTTACGCGTATGATGACCAGACAAGGCAAATTGCTTCGTTATACAATAAATTCGGATGAATCTTAAAAGGGAGAAATTAGGATTGAAATACGAAATAAAATAAACCAACTTATGCAATACGGAGATCAAGCTTCTTTAAATCCTCTAAGATGTTATAACGCCTCGGCTGGTGCCTCGGCGTTATAATACATGTTCTCGGATTTAAAGTATCGCTTGATCTCCTAATTACATAATATATATTATGCATATTATTATTTGAATTTATTTTTATTTTTGCACTACCGACCTGTTTCTGTGTGTTGACGGTTATTATGACAAGAAATAACAGAACTGTTATAATTCATAACGTATCTGGGTGCTGTTATAAAAATAAATGAGTATAAAATGATTAAAATAGCATTCACTGTGAACATACCGCAAGATATACCTAACTTTACTATTGTAATTTGACGACAGCCAACGCTTAGAATTTGACATTACAAAATTACAAAAGTAAGGTTAATATATTTTGCGGTATGTCCACCAATGAACGTTTCGCAGCCAACGTTTCACTGAGCCAAAATTCATTATAAATACATTTTTCTATTTTGCGTCTATAATAAAGCTGTTAAAGCACTCAAAACAGTGCGTTAATAGCTCATTTGAGTGCTTTAATAACCTAACTTTTTCAAAGTTGGTAGCATTGAAAAAATAATTGAAAAAACAGAAAATTCACAAAAACTTCACTCAATTTTCTGTGTCAATAAATGAATTTTCAAATGTCACATCAGTGTTGTCAACTACCACAAAAATCCCTACATTTTTAAATTGCGATTTTTTTTTTATTTAAAAGGGAAATAAAAGACGCAAAATAGAAAAAAATAACATAAAAAAACTCGTTTCATAAGTTATTATTGCACTCGTCCTTTAGAAAACTCGCCGCAAGCGGTTCGTTTCCTTAATTTGGACTCGTGCAATAAATCTTGCCTTATGAAACCCGTTCTTTAATATACTATTTTATTTATTTTAAATAGTGTCGTTAGCATTATATCATACGATACTCATCGTTAAGTGCTTACAACAGATATCGAAAATTGGTTTTACTTTTTCTCTATCTGTTATAAAGCACTTACCGGTCTCGTATGGTAATATAATAGTTATAAAGAATGGAAAATGCAAATATAAAAATGTAATACAAAATCATGTTTGCGAAAAACATTTTCACCGAAAAGATTTAATAAGAACATTAATTATAATATTATATAATTATTATAACTATTATAACTTAAAAACATAAAATTCATATTACGCTTCCTTTGAAAGTGTTATCTATAAAATTATTACAGTAATGTAGTTCTCGAGCATCTTACATTAAATAAAAAGCATTGAGACGATTGACATTTTTATATTTACTATTATTTCATACAAACGATTCGTACATACAAATAGCATTCTAATATTTTTAAAATACATTATCATTAGAGATTAAAATTTTATTTTCCATCGCAGTATAGAAGCGACAGTTCAATTTTAAAAATCATTGCAAACATTGAAGCCTCAGAACTCGTTGTTCGGCTAAAGGCCCATTACTATTTACAAAGCTTCAGCTTCAGATAGCATAAAATGGCATTTATAGTTTCATTGCTTCAGGATTTGTACCGTGAGTGTACTGATAACTACGCAGATATCACGGCCGAAATGAGAGTAATGGCCCGACGAGATGCCAGACAAGGTGCGCGCGGCTTAAACAAATTTATCGCTTTCATGATTTTAATAAGTGTTGCACATATTTTTATTTTAACACTTTATTTCTAGAAATTTCTGTCAATTACAATTTTGTGAAATAAAGGAATAAAACTCGTTATGGTAGTTGTTATGTACCGAAGACATAGAGCAACTGATTTCTGCTCGAAAGTAAACTCATTTTTACGTCTGCTGAATCAAAGTGTATCATGAGCATTCATTCTGAAATATCAAGTTTTCTGAAATATTTTTGAGAAATATACATCTGAAAAAATTGTTGAAGATACAAAAATTTATAGAATCAACAAACCTACATTCCAATCTACCAAACATACAAAGAGAATCAATGATCAGATTAAATCAAGGAAAGTTTTCTGAAAAACTAAGATATTATTTGTAATGACGAGATTTTGATGGAATGAAAATGTAAGTTAAGAATATGAAAGCTAGTGCATTTACTACATAAACGGAAGAACATCTAGTCATGAACGCTGGGCGCATTGAAAAAAAAATATAAATAAAGTAGTAGATAAGGAGTAAATCAGTACAATAAAAACAGTGACTTCATGAGAAGTTGACGTACAATATATGACATGTAAAAGATAAAAATTCAGAATCAGATGCATCACGAGTCGCTCCACTAAATGTTTCTGAGAAATTTCCCAAAAAATCATGAAATATAATGTATAAGCCATATAATGCATAATATAATTGCAGGTCACTTTACTTGCGTTATGTATGTACGTAAATATATATACGGTAACGGAGATCTAAAAATGCAAAAATGCTTTTTAATAAAAATACATAAAAATCATCACATCAAATCATAGTGTAGCATTAGCCAACCAACTGTATTTTTTTTTCAGAAAAAACATAATAATCATAATAAAAGAATAATTTCTCGCACTTTTCCTCGATCTCTTGTTATTGATTATTTCTATACATATTGTCATGATATTTGACATACAATAGAAAGTATACATATACGTATACGATAAAATTTTTCCAACAAAATGTTAGATAGGTTGCATAACCTCAATATTTATTTTTAAAAAAAATTTTATGAAGCCAAGAAAAAGTTTTAATTTAATAAACATGCACTCTAGAACATACTAGGCAGTAACAGGATATTTTTAAAGTTGATTTGTCTTAGAATCTTGGTAATTCTTCATTATCCAGCTAACGATGTGAGATCATGACCTAGTTAGGTAGTTAAAATAAAGTAGAGGTCAAATTAAGGGAAGTTTTGATCTAAAACAGGCAAGGTGTGTCGTAGTGATGATGTATATGCTAGTGTTTACTACCTTACCTGAATTATTTGTATGAGAAAATAATGTTTGAAAATAATTTTGAATCTCGAAAGTTGGGATTGTTTTTTGTAAAAGATATCATTGAAATAAAATGCATGTTTCTGAGTTTTCCATTGCAATCTGAAACAATGTAACTTAGCTAATATTTTCATGTTATAGATATCCAAAAGTATGTAAATAATGTTTATTAGGATGTAAGGTTGGATTTTGTCAATAGGATTGTCAATTTTAAGTAATTAAGTTAATTTTAGTTATTTAATAGTTGTGTAGGAAATGTATTCTGGTTGACATTCTCTAGTGGCCTTATTTTTTTATATCATATATCAATGGAAAGGGAATTATTAAGCTATCTATTTATTAAATTTATTTAAAGAATAATTAACAGTTATAAACAATTATGTGGTTATTTTGTAATTAGTTTAAAAAACTCTTTTGTTTGTAACCAAAAAATCACTATAGCCTTCTTTTGTTTGTAAAAGAGTATAAAAAGAGCGACCATTTTAGTAACGAATTCTCTGTGTTTTTAGAACTACCAAACAGTGCACACATGTTGAGAGCAAAAATTTAAAATTTTAAGGTTATATTGTGAGTTGTGTTAAATGTAAACCGATCAAACGTCAGAAATGTGAGCTTATATTTTGTTGAAATGTCAAACTGTTAAATAATCATCGAAGGTCTTTGAATATGACTGTTTTTAATCATAACATTCAATTAAAATAATAATCAGTGTTTGTGAAATATATTTTTTTATAAATACGAGAAGGAAATTTTATTTAGACACAGTAACTTTTTACCTTCGTTATAATTTGGATGTTGGAAGGGAATTTATAATCATATCTATATATAAAATATAACTAGGTGCCAACTGCTTACCCTAATGGGTAAGCTTTAGTAACTAACGCACTCTTAAAACACTGCTGTTTTTACTGCTTGTTGCTTTTGTTGAAATACGAAAAAAGAATTCAAGCTCGGATCCTCACCTCTCTCTTTTACATCGCGTAGTTCAATAGGGTTTGGGTCATTCAGCGCTAGGTAGCGCTGGCTGTAAAAAATATACCGAGACACATGAATGAAAACACAATGCATGTACTTCAAGATTAGTAAGATCATTACATAAACTTACCATATTTCGTATACGCAGTTGGATTTTAATTTCGATTTAATAATACCATTTATTTTAACACAATTTAAAAGAGGGGTAGGTGGTTGTTCTTCCACCATTTTATTGTTTAAACCATATGGAAAACAAGGGATTGCTGTTTTGTAACCAAACTGTTGGCGTCAAATATTGAATTGATTTAAGAATTTATGGTATTTAATTAATTTTATATAAAATTTAGTAATTAAGATTCTGATAATTCCAAAAATATTACTCCTCGGATAAAAGGCATTAAATTTCTTGAGATTGATTTTTCAATTGTTCATGGTATCCAAAGTTCCTTTTCTTTTGTATTTTAATATTTTTTTGTTGTTTGTGTTGATTTTTAAATAAATTTTTTGTCATTTCAAATTTTAAGAAAATTTGTTTTATATTTCTTTTGTGTACATTACTTGTGTTCTTTGATCTATATTTATCTAGTGCCCTATTCAAGCGACCCGCATGAAGGTCTTGGTGTGGTGGAGTTTTTGAAGTTTCACCAGGATTGTAATTAACAGGAGCATTTTTTTTAAAGAGTAAACGTAGGTGTTTTGTATTTTGTATGTATCATCACAGTGCTACTACCGCACTCTGTTTATTATTTTGTGACCCAAGTCTGTTGCTGTATAGTCTGTTTGTACTGTCATATAAGACAATTATACTTTTTATTTTCAACCAACCCAAAATTCGTAGCAATATACGAGTATACTTCCGTTTCGAAAAAATACCCCAATCTGGCAGCGCTGGTTAAAAGTACCCCTGCTTGGTCTATATAAGTTTCAGTAATGTAAGAGGATTTAGAAGGGAAGGAATGATTGAATGCACATATTAAAAATACAACCTGTAGGGTAAGGATGTAGAGAGCTAAAAGGTGGAAGAAGAAGATCCTCGTGATGAATGGGAAATCGCTATAGCATATGTGATTAGGAGCAGATACTTTTAAAGAAGCATACAGCTATAAGCAAGGTAAACATATGCATGCTTGATTCTAGTCTTCTCATTTTAAAGGAATTGATAGTGTTTACACAGAATTTGAGTGTTTACTTAATTTACTTCTTAGTTTGACACCCTTTTTTATTAAAATTAGTTGCTCGTTGGTTGAGTTAGGATTAGGCTGAACTGAATAGGTTAGTTAGACTCAAGTTAGGTTGATTAGATGGTCCAGAAGTAAGTAAAGTGAGCAGACACCAGATTGTATATAAATTTATGTGAAGACACCAAGTGGCCTTGGTGTCAAATTTCAGAGCATCTGAGAGTGAAACAACGTACACCTCTTAAACGAACTTTATACACGGTGAGTCATTACGGAGTAATCGGACAGTGGTTAGATAACCATTAAAGAAAGAAAATTCCTATATACCATTTTTCTCGTATTTCTACACTTTTGGAGAAAAACGGCATCGAAGTTCAGCCTAATGTTTTCAAATTTAATAGTATGAATGCACATGACACATATTTTAAAAGTTCAAGCAGATATTCAATACTACTAGAATGTGCAAGGATAGCGTAATAAAGTAATAAACACGTCTTTATTTTGGCCAAGTGTTTCGTAGAATAACAACAGATAAACAGAATTAAATAAACAAAGCATGTTGAGAACGACCTCTCAATGGATATTGTTTCAAAAACGGTATTTTTGTTTTGCTATTTCTGATTACTAAGACAGTTTCAAATTCTTTTAATAGGCACATTAACCCCTATGTGTAATACAATACTGCAGGTTTGTGAATAAAAAATTATAGTACTGTGATAGTGACACATATTTGGTTTCTCAAATGATAACAAATTGCAAACCCCTTACACTGTAGCTTTTAGTAATAAAACGTAACAGTACTTGTACTTGGCTATGTAAACAAATCCATCAAGCATTCAGGGTCGTTGAATTAAAACAATACCTATTGATGGATAGATCAAATTAGCTAAACATGTCTTTACTTAATTAAAATATCTGTTTATTAACGCATAACACATCGAATTTAATGATATCATTGAATGGGTCTGTATTAAAATGATGTCATTTCTGTCTGCGTTTACTATTAGAATAGAGGGGAATCCCCCGGATTAATAGATCGTTTTGTTTTCTCATCTAGAATGGAATGTGCGTCGTTTCCATTCTTGTTGTGCTTGTTTAAACAGATGTCACGTTTTTACTGATGGTGTCAATTTCTAAAGATCTTGCATTTATTTCTATTCGACTTAACCACACTGACCTGCATCAATTAATTATACGTACTTTTCTGAAAACGTCGGTCAAAATTTTCGAAATTTTCAAGTTCATTTAATCAAAAAAAGTTACTAGTTTTATGTTTCTAATAACCAGAGAAGCTTATCCTCAAAGTCCGATCATTGAGTACTGAATCACCGTGTATATCTCTCGCTTCTATCTATCTAACAAATCCCTAATGCCAGCCTCCCTTGGTTAACATTTAGAATTAAATTAATAACAATATTCTGAATACAGTGATTAGTCACTGTTAACCAGAAAATTGTGGGTTCTGGCCAATTCTCCATTGCTACATTTTTCTGGAGTTTGTATTCGACAAATAATGTTTCGAAGTTCTCAATATTAATTAATAAGATTTGACATAGAACGTACCATTGATGAAGTCTAAGTATTAAGACAAAGAGCTTCGTATAAAGATTTCAATTACTTTAATCTATTAGCGATATTAATTAATTCATCGAGAGGAGTAGTGTAACAAAAAAACATTCGTTCAAAGTTATATACCGGTATCAAAACAAGAGACGTGATTAGAGTGACTTGAATGGACGTCATAAATATGATCTTTTTTAGGAGTTGCAACGCCACGGCAAAGACTTTTGGGAATTTGGAACTAATTGAAAAGATAAATACGCCATTTCTGCTTTTTTGTCATTTTCATACTTTATAATGAGTTTTTCTAAGAAATATTGCGTGTCGGGTCTAAAAACGGCATGTGTAGAATATGGCGAGCAGCTTTTCACGATAAAGCTATTTTATTAACGAATTGCTTCTCGAAATCATTTTCGAATTCCTCTGTATTGGCTTCTATAAAGCTTCATCATTCCACTAGGTACTCTGGCATGTAAACATGAAATTATATTACTTTTGGACTTTGACGGTGATATAGTCTTTAATTAGTGTACGTACCAAGCTACAACTTTACGATCAAGTACTTTATAGCAGTTTCAGCACTTTCAGTCTAACACTCACCATTGCAGTAACCGCTGCACTTAATACAGGAATAAATAAAACCGAAATTAAAAATGTGTATAGTATATAATAAGGTGAACTAATGAAAATGTGCCTGTATAACCAAGATATTTTCCCCTGCTTACGAATCTTTTAAAAAACAAGGCAGTTTGTTTCTAAAAACTACCTACACATCAACCCTAATGTAAGAGCGGAGCTTCGTAAGTGGGTCGACAGACTAAATTTGGTATAAAGGCGAACAACCACCCCACACACCAACACACGTACACCGCTTCCACTTCTTCCCAATTTAACCTGTGGTGGTCTAAATTTGGAAGCTTCAAGTTTACAGTAAAACAGAGCGGCCTGCATTTTTTATGTTTTCCCAGGAAAGTTTTGAGGGCGACCCCGGGGGAATGTTTCGATCTTGCAAGAGTGAACCCTATTGTCTTCGACGCAAAGTGACAAGAGGCCCCCTGTGGACAACTCGAAACAAGAGGTTGAATGAGGACGT
Source organism: Agrypnus murinus (assembly GCA_929113105.1). Lineage (NCBI taxonomy): Eukaryota > Metazoa > Arthropoda > Insecta > Coleoptera > Elateridae > Agrypnus > Agrypnus murinus. Next base: position 17,693,464 of record OV816025.1, read on the forward strand.
CGTTGTCATATCCCCTGTAGGAGAGAGAAGTGAACGTCCGAAAAGTTCTTTTATTAACCAAGTTATCGAACAAGGACCGAGATCGTGTTTATAAGGGAAAAGTTTAGAAATTCATGTAGCGAACTTCTTTATTTATTCAGTTATTGTTTAGGGACGCGAGGATATTTTTTTCACTAGAGTTTAGACGAAAAAGTTTTAAATTGTTTACTTTTATCTTAGCATTTAGCATAGCGAAAAAAAATAAATCTATGAAATTTCAGAAATTGGAATTGTTGATGGTGTAGTTTAAATGATCTCTGCATTTTGTTTTTTTAAATCCAATTTATAAACATTATTTAAAGCAACAATACAGGGTGTTTCACGAACGAACACATTTCATTCTACGACAGTTTTCCGATATTCATCACCTACATATTTCGGTGAATTTTGAAATTAAGGGGTTATTCAATATTGCGGATTCAGTATGGTGGTGTGTGGTATTGACGGTGTTGTTGTCACTTTTATAATTAACGAAAACTGACTATAAGCCTTAAATGTTCAAACGGAACACCCTGTATATGTCACTATATTCGGTTAGAGCATTTCAAAACAATTTCAGGAATATAAATTATAGGCATTTAATTAAAAAAAGGAAATATTGAAAGAAAACTTGATTGAATTAGGGAAAGTCAAAGAACAATATACAACGATTTCCTCGTCACCATGATGCCGGACCCAATGTTGCTACTACTAAAAACCGTTGCAGTTGAGGTGTTACAAAATTACATCAAGATGGCCATATGGTTGGAAAGATACTAATTACTTCATTATTGTTTCTAAATATTTTGTCATATTTACTTAAGATCTAGGTTACTCTAACTTACCACTTAATATAGCGAAGTAATCGAATTTCCACTTACCTGAAAACAAAAAAATAAATAAATTGATGAACTTTTCACTTACGTTATTTAGCATTATCAAATAAGAACTGAATGTAAGGGAACTAAAACTACAAGCAGTCAAATAGATTGTGCAGTTTGCACTGTTGCACTAAATGCAACAGTGGAGCATGAAACCTAACGGCTAACACCGGCTAAAATTGTGCAAAGTTCTTTGCCCACCGTTGGATTTCAAGTTGCAGTAAAAAGAAATATTTGAAGTGTCTTTTTATTTGATAGGACTTTAGTTTTCGAATTTTAATATATTTTGTTACCAACCATTTGCTCATTATAAGCTCACGTTTTCATACAGCAATTTATCTTTAGATTTAAACTTAATATTATACCAAAAAATAATATTTCTACGAGGACTGCTTGTTTGACAGCCCCCGTATTTTCGAATTTTAATTAATTTATTTTGTCGACTGCCCATTGATACTCTACGTTAGTTTATACAGGATGTTTTGGAAAATGTGTCCTTCCCGTTAAAGGGCAATAGGGAAACATGTGTAGAGTAACATCTTACTAACAATTTATTGAAATGCCCCATTGAAATGACAACCCCCTTTGTAAAAATAATAGGCACGCCACTGCAAAGTAGTAGATAAAAGTGTATGAAAATGATGCCTATTAAATAGTACATACTTTTAAAGGTCATCAACAAAATAACCATAATAAACCCAAGCAGGTAGCCGGGTAAATAAATTCTTCAAAAATTGTAACCAAAACAAAATAGTAAGTACGTGCTTTTATAACGTTTTAGCTAAATAATAACAAACATTCATTCTGATCATCTGTAAATAACTGTTAATGATTCAGATCTTTAAAATTTGTAATCTGCAGTTTGTCGTCAACTTTCTTTGTGTTAAGGTGGCGGTAAACCTGAGTTTCGATTAGGTATTAATACACGTTTTAGAATTAATAACTTGAGTGAGGTAGTGTTACGTTTACTGTTTCCAGCCTTACTTTGTGGAACTCCATAATCATGAAATATAATATAAATACAAAGATTAGTTAAAGTTTCACAAGTTTTATTGGTATGTTATTGTCGAAACAATATTGTCAGGTTAAGATACCAATAAAACTTGTGAAACTTTAACTAATCTTAGTATTTATATTATATAACAGTAGTGTTAAGTGTTTGTTAGTGTTAAGTAGTTTAATTAATTGTAGTTAGTTACTGTTTAAATTATGGCAGAACCGGACACGCCTGCTGAATGAACGGGACTTTTCAAATCAACCATTTTCAAAAAGTACACTCACTAGAACCTGCAGATCATATACCGCGAGTGCAATTTTGCCAATGGCTATTGGAACGCAAACAGGAAAATCCTCAGTTTGCACAAAATGTACTGTGGACAGACGAATGCTGTTTTACTCGGGCGTGGGATTTTAATTCACACAACAGCCACATTTGGGCTGACGAGAATCCACATGCTGTCCGAAGACATTATTTCCAGGCGTTTCGCGGTAAATGTGTGGGCAGGAATTTATCAGAATCGTTTAATAAGATCTTTTATTCTGCTCCAACGATTAACCGGTGACTGGTACCTACATTTTCTGGACAATGAAGTGTTCGACGGACTCCCACTATTGAGCACCACCATACTTTGCTTGCCAGGTACGGGAGTTTTTGAATAACGAATACCCTAGCCGATGGATAGGACGTGAAGGACCCATCGCCTGGCCTATTAGATCACCGGACTTGGGTCCCCTCGATCTTTGTATTTGGTATATTTTAAAACGTTAGTGTACAGGACAGAACTGAATACCGAGGAATAAATTCGCGTAAATGCCGATATGTTGGCTAGCATAAACTTATGTGTACAGACAAACGGCGATTTATTTGAACACACGTTATAAAGATTGTTTGCATCTAAACGGTAAGTTTAGGCAATCACTGCTGAAATTCAATTCTGTAGTTTCTGTAAATTGATACGTACGTAGCAGAGGTCAGTTATTAATTTAGTAGTGCAGATGCGAGATCATTGTTTGTTTTATAAGTAATTCATGGTTAAAATCTTACAAACAATCCATAGTCGACTCGTGTCTTGCAGAAAATACGGAAAAATCCGAAAATTTTTTTAATTTTTAATTTTATGAGTTTTGGGGTCTCTATTTGGTAACCTTTCACCCACTTAAAGCATTGCATACTTCTCCGGAACACCCTGTATGAGTTATATTCGTTTGCCTACCCTTCTAACGGAACGAAATATTTTTATGAGATCGATATGTTCCACAGCCTCCAATTTTCTATTTTAGTATTTTATTTTGTCAGTTGCCCAATGCTGCCCCACGTTAGCCTATCAATTAAATCTTTTGATTACCCTTTATGTTACACGGAAAAGTAATATTTTTAAGGGATTGATTTGCTTGACAATTTTGGGATGTTAATTATTTTATTTTGTCAACTGCCCATTGCTAATCCAAGTTAGTTTATCAGTTAGATTCGTTTGCCTACGCTTAGGCTTATAACAGAAGAATATTCTTAGGGACTCGATAAATATAACGACTCTATCGTGCTAACACCACAGCCCACAAACACTTTTTAATTTTAGTATTTTATTTGGTAGTTCCCTATTGACAGCCCACGTTATTATAATTGGCTTACACACCATTAGACTTCATGTTATATCGAGGAGCGATATTGTTAGGGATCGATTTATCTTACAATTCCCAATTTCCGAATTTTAGTTATTTTTTTATTTTGTCAACTACCCATTGTTAGCCCACGTTAACGATCAATTATATTCGTCTGGCTACCGTTAAGTTTCAATGTTACATATACCAAAAAGTAATATAGTTACGGGGCTGATTTGACGCTAGAGCAATTTTCGAATTTCAATATTTTATGAAATAAATAAAGATTAGTAAAAGATTCACAGTTTTATTAAAATATAACCTGACAATATTGTTTCGACAGCTATGCTGTCATTATAAACAAACACGTCGCTAAAGTAGAAACAAAAATAAGTAACTAGATAAAATAATAATAATAATCAGAATTAAATATCTAATACTTCCAGTAACGGAGAATTACTGAGCTCCAGTTGTTCATTCATTAAAGGTACCCTGAGTTTGTGTTTGTATATCTCAAAGGCTTCTAAAATGTCTAATTTGCGTTTGTTATTACAAAAATGTAGGAATTTAATATTATTTTGAGGAGTCATTGTGTGATTTTGTTCTAAAAGGTGTTTGGCATAATTAGATTTTTCAGGATGTTTATTTTTGTAATGACGTACGTGTTCTTTATATCTTATGTCAAAATTTCGAAGTGTTTGCCCAATATATACCGAACTACAAAAAGAACAATTTAAACGGTAAATGCCCGATTTCATAATGATACAATGACTCCTCAAAATAATATTAAATTCCTACATTTTTGTAATAACAAACGCAAATTAGACATTTTAGAAGCCTTTGAGATATACAAACACAAACTCAGGGTACCTTTAATGAATGAACAACTTGAGCTCAGTAATTCTCCGTTACTGGAAGTATTAGATATTTAATTCTGATTATTATTATTATTTTATCTAGTTACCTATTTTTGTATCTACCTTAGCGACGTGTTTGTTTATAATTATATTACCTTTGATAATGACAGCATAGCTGTCGAAACAATATTGTCAGGTTATATATTTTAATAAAACTGTGAAACTTTTACTAATCTTTATTTATTTCATGATTATGGAGTTCCACAAAGTAAGGCTGGAAACAATAAACAAGATTCAATATTTTATTTTGTCAATGTATTCGCTTGCCCACCTTTAGACAATGCTATACGAAATGGTATCATATAATATTTTATATAATATAATATTTTTATAATATTTTATATAATATTTTTAGGGGGTGTTAGTTTTTATATTTTGTCAACTATTGTTAGCTCACGTCAGCCTAACACTTATATTCGTCTGTCCGCCGTTAGACTTTATGTTATACCGAAAAGCAATATATATATATATATATATATATATATATATATATATATATATATATATATATATATATATAGTTAGGGGGGGCGATTTGTTTGCCAATACCCCAATTTTCGAATTTCAATTTTCTACTTTTTCAATTGTTTACTCATTGTTAGCCTACGTTAGCCTACTAATTATATTCGCTCGTCCATCCTCAGACCATCGTAAATCGTAATATTGTTAGGGGGCCAATTTGTTTGAAAGACCTCCAATTTTTGATTTTTAAAGATTCATTGTTGGGCTTATGTAGGCTACAACAGTGGCAATCGAATGGTACAAATATTTTTAACAGTTTTAATCTTTGGGGGCGGGGAGCAATTCCACTGGGGTAAACATAATGTTTGTTCTTACTGTCTATCTGCCTGCGTTGTCTGGTTTTTGATTATGCATCGATTAAACAAGTCATGTTACCTATCCTTCTCTCCAAACGGGAAGATATGGTTATGATGTTATTCTTCAGCTTTAGTAACCGCTGGAAACCCATAACGCACACGCAACGAAGAGCGCACTGCAATAAAACTAGCTGCTATAATAATGGGTCCCTTTCTTTCTAAAAGACTTCTAGATGACTTCTGCTTCATTTTGCTAGTACTACAGCTAATCATTTGCTTGTGCTTGAATGAAACAGATTAAATATTTTTCAATATAAGTATCGAATTTAGTATCAGTTCCTCGATTATTTCCAAGGACTGTATCCAACAAAAATTTATTAGTGAAAGACTTATTGATTGTCAGATTTGTATTAGAGTTTACATCTTTTATAGGTTTTTTCTTTAAGAAATATTGCGTGTTGCATATCGGTAATTTTGCCGCAAGAACCACAAACTCACATAAGAGTAGAAGAGGAAGATGTTCCGTCAGATACATCAGATAGTACCACCAATCTGACCATGACTTCTTTGGTAGCCATATAACCGTGGTTTTATGCCACTTGATTTATTCCCGAACATCTGTTTACAATGCTGCGGTTACAGGGTTATAATGTTACAGTTAATTTTGTAATCGTTAACGGACAACGATAGGCTGATCCTACCTGCATTACTGCAGCATTAAATAAATAAGCTAAAGCTTAAACCCATTTCATCGTTTTATGAGAGCTAGAAAAGAAGAAGACGCATTATAAACAATTTAATGAAATTTAAGGTTATATTTATCTCGATCTTCGTTAGTTTTTGAAGATATTTGTGATTGATATGAAACTTCTTTTTAATTGTAGATTTATTTGTTTCCGAGAAGATCTCAAAATAGGTTCTAGTAATGGAAAGAAAATATTTTCAAATAAAAGAAAATAATGGGTTCATATAAGTCACAGACCTCATCAAACCCACAACTTCAGTGGGTAGGTAGAAAAGCAGGATAATAAATTCCTGTATTTTCTTCCTGTAAATCCCTTTTTCTAATTTTGTACAGTATACACTGTTTTTGGTCAAATTTATATAAGCAATATTGCTGAACATTGGATTAAATTAGGTTATATAGGGTTAAATAGTTAGAGTGGTTTGAGCTTGGGTATTTCTAGATAAATTAATTTAGTAAAACGCCTATTCCTGGTAGATTAGATTAGTTAAGCTAAAATAACATAGGAATGATTAAAACATACACATAAAGGTCACACAGAATTAATATCGAAATATTGATTATATTTCAGGAAATGGTATGCATACATATAATAATCAGTAGATGTATCACTTTCTATAGTTAATCTTGATAGATTAACAAATCACAAACATTTATTAGAATAAATCATCCTTGGTAAATTAATTTTGCTTGTATAAAAATAACCTGCACCCTTGTATCTAATACAATAGTAATGGCCCCCGAAATGTGTAAATTTGGTGGTGAGTCATCGTCATCCTCACACATATACGAAAATATTAGATCTATTAGAAAAGGGGGCGACGACACATAGACAAATTGGTTGTACAATATTCTTTCTTGTCGGCAAATTTTGCCCTTCCTCGTTTTCACGTCTTCTTTCTTGCAAACATTTGTTACAACCACGCTTTTACTACACCTGTTGTTAGCTGTGGGATTTTTAACGTGAGTGGGTTTCTTGGTTTTCTTTACGACAGTTTCTGGCGAATGGATTCGTCGGAGATAAATTGAAATGTGTATCTACCTACATCTGTAAAGCAACCACAGGTGTTGCTTTTATAAAATTGCAGGAACTATAACACGTTAAAGGGTGATTTTGTGAAAACTTAACATGTCGGTATCCATTTTTAAATATTCAAGAAATTGAATATACCAAAAGGTGCATAGATTTCTCAAGTGTTATTGAAAATGTATGTATGTCAAAATATTTAGTTATAAAAATTAAAATTAAATTAAAAATTCAAGTGAAATAGTCGGTGATCACATCTCAGATAAAATATCTCCAAATAGGGCAATAGTTACAAATAAACATTACTGTTCAACACTGACATGCAATCAACTGTACAAGTCAACACTGATGCAATTTTTCAGGATATTTAAGGATATCTAAGTACGGTTATAAGACCTACAAAACGTTAGTTTCCAAACGACGCCCCAAGATTCACGCTATCTCTTACAAACTTCTTCCAGTCTTTTCGCCCCCCTCTAACTGATACACCTTGTATATATGTACATCTACCAGTCACTAGGCATGAAGTACTTCTGAAGAAAACTCGGTATGCATCAGTTCCATATGAGATTTTGATCTTAATACTTTTGCAGCCATACCTGGAGGGTTCGTAGTCAATGGAATGTACTAAGAGAGATGATATAAGACCATAGACATTTTTAAAATGAACTGCTGCGAACATTCTTTTGCGGACATTTACCAACTAAGATCTGTTCCTCTATCAACTTTTGAAACAATGAAATTACCGATTTCTAGTTTGGGTCAAAATTCTTTGCCATAAAACGCAGATCCAGCTCGTATATGACCAAAATCTAACCAGTGGTGGGTATTTTTAGGGGACTAAAGTAGTATTAAAAGAATTCATGGCACCTTTACTTTAAAACTAAGGAATTAGAACTTAACTGAAAATCTTTTCTTGTGTTGAAACGAACACAAGGAAAATATGCAAATTGCAAATGAACAAACTCGGAACAGTGGCGGAGTATTCAGGGGGTTACAATATTAAAAGAATGAAACTAAAATTTAACCGTGAATTATTACTTTTATTGCAATTACTTTGAGTTGCAGTTGAATTGATCTCAATACGGTTAACAAGCGCTCCTAGTCAGTGGCTTTGCCAATTGACTTATACCACCAAATCTAAATTATTTTTAAATTTTCATCCTCATTCCTTTTGATAAAAAACGGCGACGACTTCAGAACGGTTAAGGTCCACATAGAGAATATTACATCTTTGCCTGAATATCCTAGGAAATAGTTTCTTGAAATTACACGTTCCATTCGGACGAGGAAAAAACTCTTAAAATCATTTTTCTATTCCGTTAGTGGAATTGTTGCGAGAGCCTCACGTTGACGCTCGTCGTAGTTGGAACCATGGTAGATAATTTTTTTTTACTATCAGTAGCCGAGTGAACAGTTCTATGCATTATAAACATGACAAATGGAAGAAATAAATCAATCTTAACCACAAAAAGCTGAAACAAAAGTATTATCGCATTCGCCCTTTAGAACAGCATCCTTCTATCAAAGCTATAGCATCGATCTGTCCATAACGTTACGCTTAAAGTTAATGAAGCATATGTAGTCTCAAAGCTTTTTGATCAGCGTCGCTATATAGTTCAGTGTATATATAACACCTGTAGTGAAAAATGGCTTGATACCAAGAGTTTTAAAGGTTCATAAAAATAGCAAGCCTAAATTCGGTTTGTACACCTACCACAGGTGTTCGCTGTCTGTATCAATTTCCAAGTTCTCCGCAAACTGTTATGCAAAAAAATAATAATGTGCCTTCATCGTCCCAACAAGGATATTCAACTTCATATGAAAATATCAAGTTTTACACAAACTTACTTCCTATCTTCACGATTTTACCAGACGGGTTAAAGGAATATTTTGAGGATTATACATATACTTATTTGTGCAACCCTTGCTGAGTTAATTTTAAAGACTCAAAAAGAGTGTCCAGGTTCTATTAATTTCTTATCAATATCAAATAAAAAGCAATTCCAATGCAGAGTAGGTACTCAAATTTCTTAAAATTAGAATTAAATTAAAATCGTCCTAGTCAATTTGGCTGCAACTCAGTAGAAAAGAAATCCAAATGTCCTCTTAGTAAGCTCTCATCTTTCTTACAAAATTTGTGCCTAAAAATTGCATTTATGTAAATTATCAAACTAAAGTGTCCTGAGAAACATTAGGGAGGGACTCGTTTTTGCATCTATGTACAAGGCAAGCTTAGTATATAGCGATCGTCATTAGAAAGCTAAATGGGTGGGAGGTGATATATGTGGGTACCAATACAGAGGATAAGGAATTAAACGAGGATAAAGCTGGGTACCTTTGTATATGAGTATGTTCTTGTATTAAAAGGCACTAAGCTAGTGTGGAAGAGATTATAATCTGGTCTTAAGTTAGGTTGACCTAGACTGGGTTGGGTTGGGTTAGGTTGAGTTGGGTTAGGGTAGGATAGGTTAGGTTAGGCTAGGTCAGGTTAGGCTAGGTTAGGTGCCTTTGTATATAATAATCTTCTTCTTCAGCCTCTACCGGTCCACTCCTGTACCTAGGCCACTCCAATATCTTCCCATGGAGATTTATCCTGTGCTCTCTGAAGCCAATCTTTGCCAGCTAAATATTTGTTTAATATCGTCGATTCATCTTCGTTAGGGTCTGGCGACACATCTATTTCTTTCCCGTGGTCGCCATCTTAGAATTCTGGTTGCCCATCAGTCTGTACTCTGTCTGGCTATATGCCCTGCCCATTGCCATTTCAGACGGGAAACTCTTTCTATTCTTCTTTGTCTTATAATGTTGCTCCTTATCTTATCTCTTAAGTTATTCCCAACATTGCTCTTTGAGGCACTATTAGTATTGTTCGGCAGTTTTTGTGTGAAGGCCATTGTCTTCAGTCCGTATGTTGTAATTGGAACAATGCAGCTATCATATACTTTCCTTTTTAGATTAATAGAGATTAATTCAGATTAATCTTTGGTCTTTAATATGTAACTTAGTTTACCAAAAGATGCCCGGGTAAAGAATTTCCTCCGATTGATTTTCCTTACCTAGAGTCAGATGTGCCCTAGATACACACACGATGCGATGTTGTTTAAGCATAGATTTCAGTTCATTGAATTTTTTACTTATGAGAACAACATCATCGACAAAGCAAAGGTGATTTACATAACATCCATCAAAATTAATTCTAAAACTTCCCCAATTTAGTCGTTTGAAGACGTCTTCTAGGGTCAGCATAATTAGTATTAGAGACATGGTATCTTCCTGTCTTATATGATAATACGTAAAGTTATTGTGTTAAAAAATACCAAACTAGTGTAGAAGACATTATAATCTGGTCTGATCCTAGGGTTGGATTGGCTTGGGTTCGGTTGGGTTTAGGTTAGTTTAAGTTAGGATAGATTAGGTAAAGCTAGGTTGCTTTAGGTTTAGTTATGTTAGATATGGTTTGATAACCGTCGTCATAGACATACTCCTTACGTTACGTCCCACAGGTGTTACCCTACTCAATACAGTCAATACCAACCTACTTCAAGTACTCCCTTGGTTTTTGTAATGAGAAGTTGTACCATTCGACAATCGAACCGACTGAACATGATATTGTCAGTTTAATAATTCTCGACAAATCAAAACTCCAAAACTAACTCAATGCAGTGGTTTAAATAAGTTAAACCGTTGATAGTATTCCTAATCTCTAATATTTTCAAAATTTCTCGAATATCAAGAGAATGAAGAAGCTAGGACACCCAAGGTGGGCTGATTTTATTTGATTCCTTTGATTTAAAAGAAATCTCCAGGTGAAATCCTATTTTGCGTTGGAAGAACAACTAAAAAAAGGAAAACCCCAATCTCGAGTTATCTTAAGGAGATTCATAAACAACCAAAGTATATCAAAACGAATATTAAACAGCATGTTTTATTACTTATGGTAACAACTAGTTATGTAAAGAGTATTATATAAAGGTATCCAAAATTTATAAGGAGGTTTAAGGTTTATTAGAATTTTATAATATTACTGTAAGGTTTAGGAATAGTTCTATCGAAGTGAGAAGATATCCCCATTACCATTTTATAAAACTTATAGTATCCGTTATCGTAGTATATTTTAACAATTTTATAAGAGATTTGCCATTACCTCATTATAAAACTAATGTTGGTCGAGTTATTAATTACTTTTATAAATACTAGATAACATAAAAAAGATAACTGCAATATGCCAGCTTTTTGTTTTTTTGGCCATAAGCTTAATTATATGTTGAATGTTGTAATTTAAATATGGATAGTGGCTTATAAAAACCTTTTCATTTTTTCATTTTCAACACTTTCTACATTTCAACAAATAGTTATATTGTGGCAACGAAAACGTTTCTGTTACTATTTATAAACTCTGAAGTTACGCAGCGTTATTAAACAAGGGTGTTCGCAACCCTTATAAACCACTGAGTGTAAGCCTTTTAAGGGGTTTATAAAGCAAGGACATGTTGCCGTTATTAAGTTATATAAATTAAAATTATATGAAATTAATGATCGCTCCCAACAGTGAATCATCCGTCGAGATTAAAATATTTCTTCTAAAGAAATCTATGCTAGTTTTTGGCTATTCTGACACATAGTGCGTGCATTTAAAACAATGAAACAAATGCTTCCACTGATAATTTTAAAGATCACTTGATTGACAGCTAACCTTACCGGCAGGTTATAAGTATAACCAAAGCTGGTTTCCACAATGGGTAGGTAAAGTTGATTATACAATTCATTATTAGTATTCCGAAGTGAGTAATAAATGCTTTATTTTGTAATAATGCATTCCTTATGATGTCAAAACAACAACCAATTTAGCAAACTCGGTAAATTAAATTCGACAAGCTAATATTTCCCTTGTAGGTATATAAAATACATAAATTTATACATATTTGGTATTTAATACATTTCAAAATTATTGCACTTTCCAAGAATGAGTTCATAATCTCGTTTTAATGGGGCCAGTATAAAAAATACACACATCATGTAAAAAACGCGTGAATACCCTATTTAAACCAAATCCAAAATGTCAGATTCTTCACTTTTTTTAATATCACGGAGAGATATCCAAAAAGATAACCTAAAAGTTGAAACATAAAAAGCATTCATCATTAAAAATGCCAAGATCGATCGTTGACTCCCCTCTATCTATATTAGATACAAATTGGTTGACTTTTATTACAGCTCCCTCATATGTGGGTAATTTAATGAATTCAAAGAAGTGTTCAATTAATTGAAACATAACCTACACTTGCGTGTGTGGCGCAAGATTAAATAAAGCGGGAAGGGTTAAAAACGCGCGCCCCCTCAAGTATCAACACAAAGCGTCATCTTGTTCCCTACAAAGCCGTTCGTGTATGTGTTTGTCCTTTCAGCTTTATGAATTATGAAAAGGCATCCTTGTTTGTATGAATACAATATAAATATGGGTAGGCACATGTTTAGTTGATATTTCGCAACGCGGTTTGCGTTAGCGCACTTTCAATACAAATGCAAATATACCATTAAGTAGTAAAAATTTGCTTTGTGCAGGACAGCCAAGCCAGGGTTGGGCGTATACACGTAGTATGTATGTTGTCTACCATGTAGTGGCCGTAGCGCGAAGCAAGACAGCGTAACATGATTTCATGATTAAATAGGCACTGGTCTGTTATTCGACACGACATGTAGGAATGCCAAGGCAAATCGTTTCAACGTTAGTTTCTTATTGTCGAAATAATGTGGGTCAGTAACTGTACTGACCGCGCTATGGCGTATCTTTTAAAATAGTACTACTAACTTATAGGTTCGCTGAAGTAAACACTATTTTTGTTTCGTGCATATTAATTATGGGTAACTTTTTGTGTTCAATGTGGTAATAAAAGAAATATGTAACATAAAATTTAAATTTATATGAACTTATTTCCAATTCATTAGGTATATTGCAAACTTACTAACCTATATTTTGTCAATAATAATAATCCTTATCAGTTGAATATTGTTCCTACTGCTTAGCCCCTTCGCTTTCTGTATTTCACGTTACTAACGTCACGTAAGTACCATCATCCTCTGTAGAGTAGCAATGACTTATTGAATCAACTCCATATGAAGGGCACACTATCAGATATGCTGTAGCACAGGGTTTTCCGTATATGTATTTTAGACTACCTCTACAGCCTTTATTTTAAAAGATATAAAAAACTTCTAAATACAAAAGTTGCATGATAGTTTCTGATTCGCCAGAATCTGTCATTAGGTAAAATAAATCATAATGTAAGAAAAATAACAATTTTCATTTTTTTTAACGGAACACCCTGTATATTTAATTTTAACTCTCTACTCTTCCTCATATATATTTGAAAAATGTATAGATGTTATAAGTATATGTTTACTTTAGTCGTTTGTCCAATATAACACTTTAAAATTTAAAATTTTGCATATATAAAAATTCTTAAAATGTATCTAGATTGCCATGAACATTTTTCAATATAATACGTATAAAATTTCGATATTATATTAAGCACATGGCTAACACAAGCATATGACATATAGTTTTGAAATCAGGGAAAGTCGAGAGTTAGAAGCTCAATTGAAAATGGTGTGGCGAGCTACCTGCTGGTTAGGGTTGAGCTTACTTCAATCCTTTTGCCGCGCTTGCCAAAATTGAGGAACCTGAAAAAAGCATTGGCGTACCAGGTAATTTTTCAATTATTTCTGTTAGAATATTTGAAATGGTACGCCCATGTAATATCAGATAAACTTTTCTCTGTTAGGTCTAATGACCCTTAATCCCTTTCAGTTTGTCAATTCTCAAGCAGGTAGCTCGCCACAGCATTTCAATCTAACTATAAAAAAATAAGGGTGTTGCATCTAAAAAATTCAAATTTTCATTTTTTCCCAATTTTCTGATGATCACAGTATTTATCTGCTGATAATTACTGTAAAATCCAAAAAAATCTTGTAACTTTTACAATTAAATGGTCTTTTTAAACAAAGCCCATAATGGTTAGTTCGAAACATATGGAAAAACTCTTACGTAACACTAGAGACCGTTTAGTATTTTTATAAAGGTTTTTTCTTATAGGTAAGTAATACTTGTTGTTATATAGGACATTTGGTGAACAATAATGGTGTCGCAAAATCGAAATCATTTCCACAGCCTTCTGAAAGTCAACGAATATCAGAACTAGTGGTCCGTTACATTATCACTGAAAAGCGTTTTTCTTTCGTTTTTGATTTTGTTTTTATACCTTCCTTCCTTATTTTTTGAACAAAAGCTTTTCTGTGCTTCTGTTATCGTATTAATTATTAAGGCCAGTTTGACTAATGTAATCTTCAAACTCTTGTTCACTTCTTGGATGTGTGCAAGTTTTTATTTTTCCCTTCGTTGTATCCATAACGCAAACAGAGAATGCTAAACGATCTTTTAAGTCCATTTCCCTATGTTACACTACTATGCTACGTTTCACTAATAATCAGTAAACGCTAATGCTGCTCTAAAGCGTCAGTTGAGGCGATCCGCTCCGAAGAAAACCCACCTTATGTCCGGACTTTTTAATATTTGAGTTTAGATACTTTCACTTACCAATCAGTCTTGGTAGTGTAATGTCTAGCGTGCTGGACTTTCACCCAGGCTGCCCAGGGTCGACTCCCGGTGCCGGCAGATCTGGTTAAGGTTTTCTGCAGTTTCCCTTAGCTGTGACACAAATGTGGGATTTGCGCTGTTCCATCTGTAAGTCGGCTGCGATAATAACCGCCCCCTCCCTCCCGCACAAGCTTATAGCTTCTGGGGCCTGGTTTCCAGGTTATGGGTTGTAGCAATTAAATTAATGATTATTTCTATTTTATCTACTAAAAACCTACGATCGTTGTCCCTTGTGCAGATCCCGTACTAGACTGGACCGAATCATTTTTACGTATTGAACCGGACCGAGCTAGGTGCCCCGTACTGAACAGGACTGGGCTCTGAACTCCGTACTAATCGGACCGGACTATCTTTGATCCCATCGGATGACTATTACGCGACATCATTTGCATATTCTGGCACATCTAACGCCACGCAAGCAGACTAGCAACGTTACACCCATACAGTATTAGCTTCTCTTCTGATCGTATTTATTTAAAAGTCATCCCACTTCAAGGCAAATATTACTGCTACTGGTTCAAGAGCTCTCTGATATCTCGAGTTTTAACTCGCCTAGAATTCACGTAAATCTCAGAGCTCTCTTAGCTCCAATACAAGAGCATTATAGAGTCGTAGGACTGACCTTAACCAAAAATAAACAGAAATAACTAATTTTTGTTTAATTGCACTATTCTGAGAGCCCATGCTCAAAAAAATATTGATATTTTCAATATACGTATACTATCTGCCAACTCGTTGAAAAATCCAACGGCTTCTGGGTTTCGTTAAAAAGGTTCCCCTCTTGAATGTTGATGATTTTAGTATTTTTATCTTTTAATTGTTTTATGTATTATCTTTGAGAATTCAAACCTTAAGACACTTAAAATATATTAGCCATATTCGCCTGGGAAATGGTGTTTTGAGTTAAAATCATACTAATGCACTCTTTTGAGGTAAGTGCCATCTGTCTGCAAAGTTTCAGGCCTTTCTAGGCCTTATCCTATGGTTTATATTGGTAGAAAACAGAAGACAAGACATTACATTTCAAAGTTGGAATTTCGGATTTTTAGTGATTTCACACGACGCAACGGTCATACTGAAAAATAAAATAATGGTGAAAAATCAGAAATACAAGTAACTTCGGGAGCAAAATAGTCCCTTCTAATGCGGCGGCTGGAGGTTCATTATGCTTCTTCAGGCTGCTGGAATAAAAATTTAGTGATTGACATATTTACCGCCCTGCTTCTCCACATCTACATTGGTAATGTTTATGTTGCTGATGATAAAAACAAAGAAAATAAAAATGGCGGCAAAGGCGAAGTAAGCAAACAAGCAAGTTGGTCGGTGTTGAGCGAAGGCTGCTAATGACCTGGGTTGAGGATAAAGTTGACGGCAAGGTCGGTGTTGTTTATTGTTGACAGCGGAGATAACAAAATAGATCTCAAATTACCATTTTGAGCGAGAAGACTGACAATATGAAGGAAAGCGTATTAGATCATCAAGAAACATCGTCAGAAATTCAGGGCCCTGAGACGCCTACAAGGGTAGTAAAAAATTCAAAAAGGGTAAAAATAAGTTTTTCTCTAGAGCTACAAAACGGTTAATGAAATCGGAAAAGTTTGGTACTACAAGAATTGTTGTGAAGAATAAAGTTTTATGTAAAAAAGGTCTACTAGTATCTTCACCTATCTTTAAGGCCAAGATTCGCTATAGCCTGATATATTTTGCAACGAAGATCAAATAGTTAGAAGTGAGACACACATAGCTGACTAATAAATGCTGCATGTATTTGCAGATCTAACTTGCAAGCAAAATTTAATTGCTTCTAACGTGAATGAGTCACAACAAAGTTGAGACTGAAATATGATATACACTGTTACAATGGAATGTTCATTTGCTTTAATAATTCTGTGTATAAATAGTAATAATAATGCGTATCTATAGATATTCGTGATAATGCACCTAATATTTAATTAAAAGAAAAGTAAAATATAATATTATCAAGTATCAGCGATATTGTTCATTTTCTTAATGTAATTAGTAATTATGATGTTATCGTCGTTTGCGATCATGGTTGAATTACTAAAACAAAATTTATTTGGTAGGTAATTTCTTAAATAATTTGATATGATTTAACAAAATTTTCTTGCTACATATATTATCACTAGTTGGTGTTCTAAGTGAGCGTTGAAAAACTGCACTTTACCGAAAGTAGGGGAGAGCCGCCCAAATTGAACCTTTTTTAGAAAAAGTTGGTATTTCAGGTCATTGTCGGTTATTTAAATTAAAATTCACACTAAGGCATACTTTATAATGTTTATCATATATTCAATTAAAAAATATATTGAAAAAAACATAAATTCTCTATTAAAATAATAAATTAGAAAAATGTGGAATCAGTTCGATTTAGGGAACCAGTCGCCTAAATTGAACCAAGAGTTCCCTAATTTTAACGACTAGCAGATATTCAAATAAACATCGTTCTAAATAATAAAACCAAAAAAAACTTAATTATTTACTATGACACTGGGTAATATTATACTAGAAATCACAATAAACCTGTTAAGTCTAACGACTGGAAGATGGAAATCCTCATCTTCTACCCCAGCACATTCTTCGTAGGCCCACTATGCACTACTTAGGCACCGTGCATTCATTTTCAAGTGAATTCAGGTAGTTATATCCTTACAATAAAGACATGAAGCATCTTCTGCACACGACTTTGCCAAACCATCAGAAGAACTGTTTGCCATTTGTCTTTTCAATGAACCTAACCAGTTCAATTTAGGCAACTCATTCGTTTTATTCAATTTAACCTGAATCTTTTTTTTTTTCAAATTATAATCAGCGCCGAAATTGCGCGAGACTGTTTAAAATAGTATAACAAAATAATGGTATATACTGCCTTCCAGACATTTCCGAAATTTTCTGCACCAGTCTTTACGAAACATATGGAGAAAATTACATAAATGAAGGCATAAACATACAATTTGCAATTACATCGATAATCGCGGGAACACTGTAGTCATATTGAAACTACAGCATTCTATAGTCCTCCTGTTACTATTTTCGACGATAGATGGCATTGCAATATAGTATTTAATAGAGTCACTCTATATTACTTATAAGAGTTGGGCCAATGCGGGAATTGACGCTGATTGGTTGGATCCATTTGCACTAATGCCAATTTAAAAACACGAAGTTTGATAAAATTATGTAATAATACGACAGGTCTTTTCACTTCCTCATAAATTTATGTGCAAGTTACTTACTATGGTTACAACTGTTTCTGCAATTGTATCCATAGGATAAATTGTATCCATAACAATTAACTGACAAATAAAGTTACAAGGTGGTGAAAAGATCGCCCTTAATTTGACAAATAATATGATGTTTAGTAAGAATTTTTATGTATTTCTCTTCAAGTTTTTAAGAAATATAAATTGCAATTGAAGGGTTGATGTCAAACACGGCATTTGTCAAAAAACTGTAACCTTTAGGAGAACCAAAAACTAATGTAAGGCCAAAGTTTTTATTATTTGGAACTATGTGCAGTTTATAAAACATTCTTACACAATCCAAAAATCTGTGGTTTTTGACGAAAATTTGGCAAAACAGATTTGTTATTTTTTTATTAAACATAAGATACATTTTAATTAAATCGGTCTGGCAGATTTAAAAACACTTAAAATAGGTATGTATATACTTTTTTAAACAAAAGATTCATATCTCTAGCATGAAAGAAAAAATATATGTAAGCACTGCTGTTGTCGTCCTCGACAATGTCACCTAGGTCTTCATTAGTGCCCAGAATATCATAGAAACCACGGTGTTCTCGATTAGATAATACTGCACAAAGGGCTTGAAGATCTTTTAGTTTTGCATGATTGATCTCGATAGGTACACGTTGTAATTCACTAGTAATATGGTCTTGCTTCTAATTATGCATTGTCTCTACGTTCCAGAACAGCTATCTCTTATTCTATAAATTTATTTATTTAACACAAAAATGTTATTGCCTGAATGTATGCCATACATTTGCGAAGACTTTAGTGGAATAGGTGGTCGACTATTCTTTACAAAAAACTTATCAGTCGACAGTTTGAAGTTAAAAATATCTTTCTTGGTCGCCCCATTTGATAAAATATGCAAAATATGTTACTGAGTAATAACTCTGAAATAAAACGATTTAAAAAAGCAAAATATTTTCACTACTTTTCCAGTGTTTTTGTTACGGAAATAATTCAAATGGAAATTGACTTACTAGAGCACAAGAGACATTAACAGTTTTTTTTGTAGCTGAGAGTAGTTTCTTCTTTTCTCAATTTTGCAAATAATATGAATATATATATTACTCTATTTAGGAATTTTATTATATTAATCAATTCAAATAAACTATGGTAAATTATAATGAAATAAATGTCAGGTTATGAAACATTTGACATTTGCCAGGCAAACAACCAATCATTTTTGCAATGTATATTTTTGGATCCAAAATGGCGGATTGACATTCGCGTTGGCTCAACTCTTATAGGTAATATAGAGTGACTCTAGTCTTTAAAAAGATAATTGACTGGTTCAATTTAAGAGGCGGTCCAATTGGGGCGATCCTCCCCTATATTGTCTATTAAAAGAAATACTTCTAGGGAATCCTTCGTTTTCGGCATTTTGTAAAAGGCACAATACCTTCTGTTCACATAAACCGACTATTATTGTAGACTTCTTGCAAACCCTATCGTAAATTTGTAAATTATCCCAAAGCCTGCTTTATTATACTATAGCGGTACTTGCGGTACGGGTCTAATAAAAATGACAAAGTCTCGGCAAAGATAACTACTTTATAATAATAGCGTTTAAAGATGCATTACATCAGAACTAGTCAAAAAGCAGCCTGTCCAGCCACTTTTAACTCAACCTTTAAAACAGAACATCGGAATGTAATTTTGTAATCGCAGTTTTACGAATCCGTTTGAAAAATTTGTTGAGCTTGGTTGTTGCATTTTTATGTACAGTTGGTTTCAAAATAATCGAGTACAGCCTTTTTAAGTGGTATAAATCATGTTGTCACAATGACAAATAAAATGTCAAAGTTAGTTGTCAACTTATGTCACAAAACATAACCTAAATAAATAAAGATCGTTATACATTGTAAAAAATTTTCATAATCATGGACTACTGATTTATAAAGTGTATTCGATTTTTTTGAAACCAACTGTACCACAGACAACGAAATTTTTACATAAGTTTACAAATGTTTACCGTACTGCTATAGTTTTCGTCTTAGTACATAAGTACGCTTACATAAGTAAGCGTAGCAAGTATTAATATAGCATAGTGTAATTATCGTGTAGTGTATTCTAGTGTAACGTAGTGAAGTGTAACAAGTACTTATATACCATATTGTACGTGCAATTTATTTATGTAAGATTATGCCACGATTAACGGTATCAGCTAGAAGAAAGAGCATACGTCGAAGAATGCAAAACGTTTCTGGTTTTACAAGGTCTTCCCAAAAAGTACAATCAGCAGAATTTGTTTCTGTTGATTAACCTTTAATTTCATTAGATCAAACTTCATCTTCATAAGATCAACATTCAACTTCAACAAGTCAACCTTTAACTTCATTTGATCAACTTTCAGCTCCAGCACATCAACTTTGTACTTCCACAAATAGTAGCCACAGCCCAGAAGAAATTCCACCTACTTATACTACTGACGTTGAAAATGAGGTGTTCAATGTTAAAAAAGAGCAAGAAGATGTCAGTGGAAGGAGAATTGTGGAAATTCCTAATTTTTTAATGCAATTATACATTTTCCTCATGTTGGATTGTTTTCGCGTAGAAAGGAACATCTGAAAATGGTTTCTGAGCAAAGAATTGACCTGCAAAGTAAAATTGTTGTTCAATGTGAGATGTGCGGAGTTAACATTGTTATATCAACTGACTGTAATGATCAGGCAATGGATATTTAAACAAGGCAGCAGTTCTAAAAAGTATCGCAACCGGAATAGGATGTACTCACAATTGAAGAAAATGTTGGCTAATTGTGATATTCCTTGCATGGGCCCAAATCTTTATGCAAAAGCAGAACAACTTCTTGCTACTTATATTGAAGAAACTGCATGGGAATATATGGAAAAAGCTGTTTTAGAAGAATCCCGTTTAGCAATTGAAGAAGGCCGAGTTGATTCAGACGGCATTACATTCATTACTGTTATTGCAGATGGATCCTGGAGTAAAAGATAATACAGAACCAACTATAATGCAGCTGTCGGAGTTGGCGTTATTGTTGGTAAAAAAAACGAAAAAAAGGTGTTATTCTTAGGGATTACAAATAAATACTGTTGTATGTGTAACCATGGTAAATCAAAACATTCTGAAGCTCCCCCGCATAAATGTCTTAAGAATTGGAAGTTCGTCCGTATGGTAAAAAATCCAAGAATGTTTAACGTGGAGCACCTGTCGTTAGACTTAATCCCGACGTTCCTTCCAGAAGGAAGCAATTGAGTATGGACAGAAAGTAATTAAAAAAATCGAATGTCGTAACCATCTTCTACGAAATTTTTGTAGTAAATTAAGAGAACTGACCCAAAAAATAATAAGCAGCACAATGATAATTGTTTTTTGTTGTATAATATGAATAAGCTGAACAACTCTATCAAACGAATGAAGTCGGGTATACAAGGTGTCGTTCTTTTTTATATTACAAATGCAACTTTAACTCATTGTGAGAGAGTACAACAGCTGAGAAATGACATTTTGAACTGTTCTCATCATGTTTTTGGGGATCACAATAATTGCGCCACTTACTTTTGCAAGGACCCAAACGTGAAAATGAAAACAATTGGATTATTGACTTCAAAGACTCGGGATAATATCAAGACATAATGGTTGTTACTGACAGAGTAGCGCTTAATTTGAAAGTTTTGCCATGAAATATGGACAATAACGCTGTCGAATGTTAAACTCTATTGTTGCAAAATATACAGGAGGTAAACGAATTACCTTTACGGGAAATAGTTCCTATAAAACACGATGCGAAGCAGCTGCTTTAACTTTCAATCTTGAACCAGGTCATATTTCGAACGTAATCCATAAAAAGGTAGTTGGCAAAAGTCCTGGACAATTTACAAAAACTACGTGAAAGCTGCGAAAACCAAATAAAAGTGGGTTACATGTCGAAAGAGACCGTTTAAGTGAAAAATCACAAAGAAGGAAGACTTACAAGTCGGTACCAGCCGATAGCGAATATGGAAAAGTAGAGGAAGAAAACATGCAGGTTATCGGCAGAAGAAGATTCTTTAAAAGAAATTTTACAAGTAATGAAAAAATTAAAGACGAATTACATCTGATACAGTTAGAAACAACTGGTCAGAATAATAATCTACTTTGGCGACAAGAAAGATCATCGCGAATAACAGCTTCTAATTTTGGTAAGATTTGTAAAATGAAAAGCTTAACACATTGTTAAAAGAAACCATTAGAAATGAAGAGTTATGGAGAAGAACAAACCAAGCAGATATAAATATGGAGATAAGAAGGAGAAAGTATGGCTGGCTGGGGCTCACTCTGCGTAAAAATGGAAATGAAATTGGTAAGAAGATACTAAAATGGAATTCTGAAGGAAACAGAAAAAGGGGGCATCCAAAAGGTACCTGGAGTAATATAGCAGAAAAGGAAACGATGACGATTTCGGAGCGGTCACAAATAGCAGTAGACAAGAAGAGTTGGAAGGACTATATTAAAACCCTGTGTCCCTTAAGGGAATAATGGGACCTATTATTATTATTATTTATTATAACACATTGTAAAAATATAGTCAAAAATCTGTTGTATAGCACTTTTAAAGGAAATCTCGCTACACGATGGGGACAAGATCATGAAACAGTAGCACTTAGAGAAGTTCAAGAGAAATCTAATATCCAAATTCGACAATGCGGACTTTTTATTGATAAAGATGATTTCTTTTTGCATCACCAGACGGACTATTAAGCGATGACGGATTAATTGAAATCAAATGCCCTGCATCAGCTGCAAGGATAAAAGTTATAAGTGTTGTTAAAGAAAAGAAAATTAAATTTTTGGAAAACCGGGCTGGTGAAATCTGTTTAAAAAGAACTCATAATTATTACTTTCAAATACAAGGACAGTTACATATTACGAACCGCAATTATTGTATATGCGTTGTATGGACACCTCAAGCAATGATAAGTGAAAAAAACTGATATACCTTTTATTTAGTAGGACGTGTAATTTCCGACAGAAATTTGATTTTTGTTAAAATTGCAACTTAGTATACCCTTTTTGCAATCAACGTTTCAGTTAAATTAAAAAATAAGATTCAATTAAATTAAATTAAGGAATAAAATAAAATACCATAAATAATAATAGACCGCGCATAATATGAACTTATTTTAACAGTGTAGCCTGCATGAGTAATTAACCATCGAAAACTATTGCCATTGCGCCTGATAGTTAGGCAATTGTATTAAGAAAAAACCCGTATCTTATCATCGTAAATGTAAGATATTTTAAAAAGTAGAAGACATTATACGATGGGGTTTTTACTAAATGAAAGAAAAAACTTAAATTGAAGTACCTACGACGAGATTTATTTAATTTTATGTTTATCAGGCCTGCTTTGATTAGTCGACAATATACTAACTTTAGCAATTTTTTTCTAAAACAGATTACGTTTTGTAAAGATATTCGAGTCGTAGGTACCTACAGAAAACCTATCTTAACAAATTGCTTTTTGTCCCGTGTCACTATTTACATAAATAAAAAAGTTATTTTGCAGATACGAACACATTACTTTTCTACTAGCGAATCTTCCCCTTAATAGTTTAGGCGTTAGAGGCGTCGAGAAATTAAGGGTTGCTGCTGAACCTTTAAAAAACGTGCAGATATCCTATCGAGAAAGGACTTTTTGACATTCGTTCGCTGAGCGATTTTTTCTGAGACGGGAAATTCTTATTTCAGACAAAACGTAGATACTAACCGACTCGAGATTTCATAAAATGTGCAAATAACATATCAAAAAATGATTTTATTTTATTTATTTAGGAAACCCTTTTTTTAGAAAAATATTAAAAAGCATACAAATAAAGCACACAAAATTCAAACCTTTATTTGGGCGTAAATCGAGAACAAATGCAAGATGAGAAAAATGACATAAAACTTTTTTGTTGAGAAATTTTGTGGGAATGAAATAATCTGGAAAATAAAATGTTTCCGATACCATTAAATGGAATTAACCGTAATTTCTAATTTCAAATTATTGTAAAATCAAAGGAAATAATTTAAAAAAAATATTTCTTTGAAAAGATACAAAAGATGATTTTAAATAAATTTAGAAAAAATCCAAACAGTTTAATTCTTCAATTTCTTATGATTTTCTTAAGGTTTCTGCGACCCTTAGCCTTCGATGCCCCTAACGCTCAACTTATTAGACCGTAAAACTCTTCATGTAAAACTGTTTTCTCTACAACTTTCGTCTGAAACTTTTTAGATTTTAGCAAGCGTTTTCAATTTACAGCAAAAAAATGTGTTTTTACCATTTTTGAATTTTCTCACTACCCTTCCCAGCGATATAGATCCGTGACTTTTTGACACACCTTTTCCTCAAATCTTCCGCTCAAAACGATAATTTCAGACATTTTTTGACTAGACTATTTGATGTGACCTTTCCTTCTCTCCTTCTTGTTATTACTTCTTTTTGGTGTTTTGTATTTTCTTTTGCACCAATTTAACAAAACCACTGTTGCTCAAAACACGGCTCAGATGCCACTCGGAGTGGGGAGACTTGCCACCGGCAATTACGCTGCAATTACCTTGGTAAAATTAAACACGGGTAATAACTGACGTCTCTGTAAGAACTGGCGAATTTCGAGAACCACTGAACAGATTTCAATACCGTTTTCACCGTTCCATAGCTTGTTTTGTTGAAGAAGGTTTCTATAGATCTATAAAAATGGCTTAGACGGTCTTTAGAAAGTAGAACAACGAGTATAAATATAAAAAATAGCCAGGAAAATTGACAAAGATATAAAATATTGCGATGAAATTCAACAATAATGAAAAATTAAAAATTACACAGTAAATTTTGTTTGCCCTTTTTAGGCTGACTCAGGTTTATATTAATAGAGCATGAGATAAAAATATTTAATTCAACCTTAATAACTCCTGTACTTGGAACGAGACTTACTACCAAAGCATTTTGACTTCTGCAGCTAGACAACAGGAACATAAACTCTGTATACAGATAAGAACAATCGATACTTTGTATGAACATGAATAAATTCAAACACAGACTTTAATTTTTTGTGGTTAAAACGAAAATCAAAATTCAAAATAAACACACAACACAAGTGTTTAACCAAAAGAAATTCAAATTTAGGAAAATCTTCCTAGAGTTTGCTCAAGTGTTTTAGGTCTTAGTTACAATCTGACAATGGGGGTTGAAACTGGTATCCACTTAAACAAACTAACATAAAATAAATTTATTAGTCAATAAAATAATTATTTACAAATACTAAATGAATTTATTAAACTAAATTGAATTATCTTTGATAATAAACAAATTGAAAATTATCGTTATTGTTATCTTAACACATCTACATTAATTGTTATCTCTTTGTTATTTAAAAACAATCCAAAATGATCAAAATCAAATTCTAGATTTAAATAAAAATTGTCTTTATAACTTTATAGTTCTTTATGTGAACAAAATCTTTCACTTTCGAAATACCTTGTATATAATCGTCTGGACCCTTTTAAAATCTTTTATTAAATTATTCCAATTGCGTTGGTAATACAGACTGCTTCCAATAGACAACTGATCGATTGACTAAATAAATCGGTTCTTCAAACCATTAAATAAATCTCCTTTATTTTGTTTATAATAATATTTACAATCCTAAATAATTGTTCTAAATGTGGAAATATCTCTTCTTTGTTTTATATAACAGGTAACTATTCTATAAATACTTTGTTTACATTCGACATATGTTTATCAAAACATGTGGTTATGACTTAATCTTGCTTTATTTTAGAAAATTCTTGTACGAGACGACGTGGACTTTTCAAATACGTTTTGTCAACTGAATTTGTTAATTTTTCCTGGCCTTTTTATATGTTTTACCAAAATAATTGAAACACAACACAACTTTTCAAAACAAGAACGCATCAATGTTTTATGATGACGTCACTATCAAAAAACATGTGTTCATAATTAGCACTAATCTTAAATCTAAAAAGACAGAAATGTAGCTGGTAAAATAGCGATTAAAGCAACATCAGACACTTATAGTCTAAAATCAATATTAACTGAGAAAATTAACAAAAACTACCAACGATCAAACAATCTCATTAACGCTTAATTACAAATAAAACTCATTAACTCCAGCTACACCTGTACAAGAAATGATTACATGGCTACCTAAGGTAACTCATACATATAAAATTTACACAGGAAAACATTTACAATAAAAGAAAAACTCAAATGAAAAATCTGTTTACAAGTTTTAAGAGTTCAACGATGCTATACAAGATCCTACACAAATATCAACATAAATGAAATCAAATTATACTCGAACTTGTCTAGCACACAGTCCTCCAAGTGCTTGTATTCAAACAACGATGAAAAATGTTCTATTAAAATCAAAATTTGAAAAAAAAACCTCCAACATATCCAGAAGAGCTGATTCTCCTTAATGATTAATACAAATCCTTTAATTACAGGAATTAAAGTAAGTACGTTACAGTAAACGTACTGTATAGACATCATAATAATGACCTATTTTACATATTTCCAGTGAAATATAATCCGGAAACTGGTTTAGCTTACTAGGATAATGAAAATACTATCTGCGGTCCCATCATCGGTACATCAAATTTAAGAAAAGATAAAAATTTTCTAAAGAAATGGCCAAACTATCCTAAGCATGTAACATGGGTTACATACATCATGTTTTAGTACAAAACGATCAAATTAATTGATATTCCTTTTTATAAAATATCCTTTTTAATAAAAATTAGGTTAAATATTGTCAACACCTATCATGGTCCTATTTTTACTTGATAAAACTATCTATAATCAAGCATGCAATCTTTAGAATATGAATAAAACTACTGTCCTAGCATGTACATCCTTTCATTTGTTGCATGAATCATTATATAAATGCTATCTGGCTAAACCCGATACCTAACGTAGCCTATTGATTATTTTTAATATGTCGTAAACTACTGAAATTTTCAATTAGATGATCCATATCATCGCAATATTTTACGCTACGAAAATCATAAGAAATCGAGTCAAACTGTGAGCGACAAGCTCTTAAAGGTAACTCATAATCAAAATTTTTCTAATCGGAGAACTCTTTTTTTCCTGTAATGTTGTCTTTTTGCGCCCCTGGATGCGATGGCAGTAATCTCAATATTTATTTACCTTTATATTTCTTTCAAATATTATATGTAAAGATTTGAAAATTGTAGTTTAGGTCGTGCCCGACATATGTAGCCATTACACATTTTGAAAAAATGTCGTCCTTAGGTTTGTAGATTAAAAATATACTCTAACACCCCTTTCGGGTACGGCCTACGTGACAGTTCTAGCTTCCTAAGTATTATGGTTTTCAAGATATCTTCTGCATTAGTCACACGTCGACCGCCAGAACTAGATACCCTTAGAACTATAGAGTGTATGCTCAATACGTGATTTACTGACGATCAGGTCTGCAGTAACAGCTCTTAGAAACCACCCGCCTTCAAATTTTGTTATTACTCCCGAATGTTGAGCTTCATTTAATAAAAATCGTGACATATTTCTCAGTGACAACAATCTTGACATTCGAAAAACATAAAAAAATAAATATTCGAAAAAGGAACTTTTTCTCCAGCCGGATTAAAACATGAAATTTTTTAAAAGATAAAGTTGACGTTTTTGTAACAAGGAAAAAAAGTCCGTTGCTGAGGCAACTAGTATTTTTAATCCTAGACTTAAAAATACTTTTAATTCTGTTAATATCTTAGCATTGTATTTAATCATCGGAGAGAAAATTAAAAGTCAGTTTGTTTGATTCGCAATTATTGCGAAATAACGCTTCGCTTTGCAAATGCAAATATGCTGGTCAAACAAAGTGCCATTTTTAATCCTAATAACACAATATACTATTTTCAGCTTTTTTATTGATGAATATGCTTTTCCCGGAAACGGAAGGAAGTATCGAGATTACCCTAAAATATTCCCTTTTTGCACGCCTCCACCCCAAACATCTTGCCATATAATTTGGATAATCTTTGCTTTCTGGGAATATCTCTGAGATTTGTACGTGTCCGTTGTCCTTTATGGAATCAAACTCAGTTAACCAGACACATTTGACTTTGAAGGAATTTGTAAAAAATGCGTGAAAAATTCAAAAGAGGTTTGGATCGAAACTTCTAAATATTTGTCAAATGTACATCAAATTACAAAAAAGACAGACTTTATAATATCATCGTGTGTTCTCCTATCTTGATGTAGTATTGAAAAAGAATTTATTTATTTTATTTCAAGATATGAAACTTCACGTCAAGTCAACTCTTTCAACATTCACCCTTTTATCTATATTCAGTTATTCTGTCCTAAATGTTCTGAGTAGAAGATACATTTCTTCGTTTGGAATTGTTTGGCAGTATCTTGCGTATTACTTTCGTCATTGAATACAAATTTAAAGGGGCTAACGTTATTCACAAACACATTCGTGATTGAAGTATTGATAATATTTGTATTGTAACGGTTGGTAAGTGATAACTGTTAATTGAGTTTGTTTTATTGAAATTCCTTTGACTTAATGCTAGAATTAGCGGTTTGAACAAGTATTCATGATTTGCAGTGCGCGGTGTTAATTTATCTAATTACTTATCTTGACTATTTAGTTATATGTATAATATACGTATATTTCGTTCTAGATCACTTATTTGCATTTGAGCATAAAAAGCTGCAAAACACGATATTGCGTTTGATTAGTAAATGAAAATCGTAGTTTTAATGGCATGCAATTTACTTTTAAACATTGTCCTTTCGTTTTCAATTAAAAAGCGATCAAATAAATGTGTGAGACTTTACTTCACGTGACACTCGGGGTTATTAATAAACTTTCCCTTTAAGAAAAAAAATCAATTCATAAAATTGAGAGTTACGTGTTAATGTAAGTTGAACACTCATGACTGTTAACAATGATATAGATTGTTGAATGAATTCATGAGTTTTCTATTGGCAAGAATTTTAAAAGCCTTTTACAAGTTTAAGGTATAGTTTATTAAGAGGTTTTCTAATAAACCTTTATTAAGATGCTTTCTCACGGAGATGTTAGTCGTTAAAGTGTCATCCATGCATAAGAAGAAATAAATTTGTTTTGTATACTCCAGTGTTATGGTTGGTTATATTTTCAGTTTTATGGATATGGAAAATGGATATGCGCATTGCCATAGAATTTTAAAGTTATTAAATTATTGAAAGCATAAAATGCACTTGTAAATCTTAGAGGAAATGTCTGATGTTGTTTGAAAGGTGCTTCATCTTAAAATATATACAAGTGTATGGATAATCTCAGAGAAAAATGTTATTTCTCATATTATGCAGTTGAGAACTTTAAAAAATATTAGTACATACTAGGGTGGTTCAAAAATCTTTTATGGTTGCATCCCCTTCATAGTATCCTACATTGAATAAAAATATCAGAAACCCAAATAAAATTAAAATTGATTAATTTTAATTTTGTAGATTATTCACGAAAACTATTTACTTCCACTCCATTTTGACACTCGCGTTGACCGCTACATAATTCCATGATTTATTGCTTGACAAAGAAAATGTAAAAAAAAACTATATTTTTATTTTCAAACTTTTGCTGAGTCATAAACTCAAAATATTATTATACATTTTAGATGAAGGTTAATTTATTTTGTTTAATTAATGTTGTACATTAATGTTGTACAACATTAATGTTGTGTTAATGTTGTACAGGTAGCTCACAGGTAGAGATGCCGCCCGGAAAGTGAAATGTCGTGGATTCGATTACCAGCCGGGTTGATAATTTTTCTATATGGATTAATTAATTAACCTTCATCTAAAATATGTTAAATTAAGTTCCTTATGGGATGATTCAAATCTAGAGGCTTTGATGGTTGATGTCGTCGGCGAAATGTCGATCCATTAACAAAGCCCGGCAAAAATCTACTTAACTCTGTATTTTGTTAAATACTTAATTCATATGAAGAACTTATATACTCTACTGGTAGTCGCCAATTCCTTAAATAGATGATAAATCCCGGGAGAATTCAATATTCAAAACAAAAATTATTTCAGAAATAAAACAAAACTAAATGAGATAGATGATCTTTTTAAAAATCTTTATACTATGCAATTAGTATATGTATTGTCATGACAGGACATGCTTCAGCCATCAATAATTAAATACGTGTGATTTGGGCTGCCTAACTTCCAGGCAACATATTTAAATCTATTTAAGTTCAATTTAATTTAATTTAAATATGTCTTTATTATGATAAAAAACACTCTAAAACATAATAAATAGAAAAAGGATAAATTTTAACTTGATTTTTCTCTTAATTTTTGTAATTTTGTTTGGCAAAGTCAACGATCTTCGGTCGTTGTGTGGAATTTGCACATAAATAGATAATGAAGCCATTTCAAGGCTTGTTTTCACCTGAAGCTCATTAAAGGTATAGTTGTGAAAATGTACACAAGTACTTATCACTGTGCTTACTGTTTTAATTGGTCAAATTGAAGAAAATGTTCTTCATATTCAACGATTTGTGTATTTTCATAGTTAACTTTTTGTTTCATTCAAATTTATGCATGGTATTTTGTTATTTAATTTGTAAGAATAATGTTTTACAGTTCTGTGATAGTACAATGTATTAGTAGTTACTAAATAAACACAATAATATATTATATTATATAATACGAGTTGTAAAATATTATTAAGATTTTGAACTGAAATATTTTGTTGTAAGGTGGTCAAGTGAGTTCTTGAGTACTTGAGACTTATTTCCAAAGTTCGGGTATTTTATTATAGAAGATCTGGGCAATTATAAAGCAAATATTGTTGCGTTTTGGCATAGTTTGATGAAAGATTAAAAATTAGTCTTTATTTATGATTCGACTACATAGATTTATGTAATAATTGTTCCATAGGATGTTAGGATTAATTGCATGATAAGAAAAGGAAGTATCAAATGTGTTAAAAACATTTATTTCAAATTTTTAAAAATGTATTAATTTGGGGAAAAAACCAATATGGTTGCTATTGAATTCTGGGGTCAATTTAACATTTATTTATAAGTGTCTGGTACATGCAGAGAGAGGAAATTTCCCTCTATCTTTTTATATTATTATTAACAATTAATTTAATTTTTATTAACAATTTGGTTAAGAAAATTTAGTTTATAATTAGTCTTTTGTTTATAGTTTAAAATTTGATGGGAACTAGAAAACACACTAAATAATTCTAATTGTAACTAGGAAAAACATTAACTTATTCAACTGTTTTTCCATATCTTACATAAACTGCAGAAAATCTGGTGACACGCTCTTGAATTTTTATATTTGTGCAGACCACACGTTTCTTTGGAGAGCAACATTAGAAAAAATTTTGAGGTTATATTTTGAGTAGAAACGTCAAACGTCATACTACTGTCAAAAATGTGAGGTTATGTCAACTGTCACAGAAATCTTTTTTATATAATGATAAAGTGTTTAGAATTTAAGTGGTGCCTTTAACAATAATTAAATTAATTTGAATGAAATAAAAGTGCAGTGATATTTAATTTATGTTTGGATCTTATTTGGGGAAAGAAATGTTATTAGATAAATTTTGGACTATCTTATTGCAGTTGGGAATGGAAATTAAAGATTCATTCATGAATAAAAATTAAAATGGACTTACATCATAGAAGAAAACAGCTGTTAATTAACAAGACAGGGAATTATACTGTCTTATAATTTCAATTTCTTTTATTACTTGTGTAAATAATTTTAAGAACTTTGTTTCCATTTTGAGGTTTTTTTATTTTAATGTTGTTGAATAAATTGTTCATTTGAATTTTGGTCCAAAGAAATCAAATTTTAGTTCATTTTTCCTTTATGTGTAGATTTTAACTATGTTTCATAGATAGAATTTAGTTGGTACTCTTTTATCTTTGGAGCGTGCTTTCCAAATTGCAAATTGTAGCCGGTTCATTTTTATTCGTTGATAAAGGTAAGTGGTTTGTATTTTGTGTATGTTTTCATATTACTTTTGCTAGAATCTATTTTATGTGTTATTGATTATCAATAATGATAAATAAAATTTTAAAATTTATCATTTCCTTTCTTCGTCGATTTAAATGGGATGTTCCCAAGTATTTATTTTTATAACCCTATACACCACACATTTGGAACAACTATGTGATTATATATCGTAGCAGTAAGTATGTACAAATGCAAATGTTTTCCGCAAGCAGATTTTCTACGAACTACTGTTTTAAGTTTTGATTATTGCAAGAAAATAGTAAATACGAGGCTTGCTCGATATATATTGCGAATTGGCAACTCTGCTTTTGCTAGGTGCAATCTGACAATTGCAACATAAAGTTTGACATTTTTGACGACATACGTACTAAAAACGTTTTGTCATACGGACGCTATTTGTTTTGTTTACATTGAGTTGAAAATTTCCTCCCGACCAAAATATGGAATTAACTCGTGAACATTTTCGTGCTATAATTTTCTACGACTTCCGACGTGGATTATCACAACAACAGTGCGTCGATCAACTTACTTTAACTTTTGGTGATGTTAGCCCCACACAGAGCAACTGTATATCGTTGGTTCAATGAATTTAATTGTGGTCGTAGTTCGCTGGAAGGTGAATGTAACGATGGTCGTCCAAAATCGGTTGTGGTGCCAGCAAACGTCGATGCCGTGCGCGAACTGATAAAGCAAGATCGTTATGTGACTTATCGTGAAATCAAGGCATCCTTAGGGGTTAGTATGACTAGCATACATTCAATATTGCATGAACATTTAGCCGTGAAAAGGCTGTGTGCACGTTGGATTCCACA
Organism: Agrypnus murinus; assembly: GCA_929113105.1. Classification (NCBI taxonomy): domain Eukaryota; kingdom Metazoa; phylum Arthropoda; class Insecta; order Coleoptera; family Elateridae; genus Agrypnus; species Agrypnus murinus. The sequence goes on from OV816025.1 coordinate 17,726,211, forward strand.
TAAGTTAACAGTCGTTCGAAAAAAGGCTCGTGTCGATTGGGCTAAAGAAATGCTCGAGAAATACAACCACGGTGCTTCAAAAACCGTTTATAACATCGTCACAGGTGACGAATCTTGGATTTATGCATATGAGCCCGAAAGTAAACAGCAGTCGACTGTATGGGTCTTCCATGATGAGCCAAACCCAACAAAAGTCGTTCGCGCTCGAAGCACTTCGAAGCAAATCGCCTGTTTTTTTTGGAAAAACTGGACATGTCGCTACCGTGGTTTTAGAGGATCGTAGAACGGTCAATTCAGAACCACAACCATTTGCTTACCAGAAGTCATCCGAGAAATAAGAAAAAACAACGTGCGACGCCGGATCATTGTCCACCATGACAATGAGAGCTCACACACATCGACGATAACAATTGGTTTTCTGAGCACTCAAAACGTCGAATTGATGGGTCATCCGCCGTATAGTCCTGATTTGGCACCTAACGATTTCTTTTTGTTCCCACACGTGAAAAACAAACTGCGTGGACAACGATTTTCGACGCCAAAAGAGGCGGTTGATGCATTCAAAACCCATGTGTCTGAGATACCTGATTCTCTATGGAAAAAATGCTACGAAATTTGGTTTCAACGTATGCAAACGTGTATTGATCATCAGGGAGAATATTTTGAAAGACAATAAAAAAGTTTCCAACACTAAATATTTGTTTTTGTTAGTTTTTCGCAATACATATTGAGGTGTTATAGATTTCACTGTTTTTGAAAATTTCATCGAGAGATGTTCGGAAACGTTAAAATGAATATTTTATCGGTTTTTAAGTCAATAGAGGGTCATGTTATGTCTTGGCCACATAATTAATAAAGACTATAGTTTGGAGCTTAGTTAGATTCATCAATGTTTAAAAATAAAAACTTATGATTAAAGATTTCGTGCAAATATAACCTTACTTTCCTAATATTTCATGCGTAAATAAATAAATCACATTTATAAATAAAATAATTTAGCTAGACTGTGTTATCACAATCATGTATAGGCAACCTAAGTTACACTTTAGGTCAGGTTTCTCACTTGCCAGGGAAAATCATTTCCATATTTAAGATTTTCAGTTACGATGATTCAGCGTTAAGCATATTCTTTGATATTCTTAGAGGCCAGCTCAAGTTTACATGGTTATTTTCCTGTAAATATTAAGTAGATTAATCTTGTTATGATTGATATATCATAATTAAATTTCGAATTCATTTAATAGAATTCTGGTCATTTCAATTACAGGAGGTATTTGAAATCCTCTTGGTTCATGAAAACGCACTCTTGTAGCTTTTATCCTGGTTTTTATTGTCATTGTTTTTAAGTAAGCTCTTAGTACATTGTACACTGGACATTTTGTGCACAAATTGATTAACGTAGAAGTTATTTTCAAGCTGGGGTTTGTGTAAGCATCTTTTGGTGTACATCGATGTTTGTACTATAAGAAAAACATGTTTGTATTGATTTGTTAAGATATTTTTATGTATAAAACAATTGTATCACACACATTGTGTATCCATATAGCTAATTTGTAAAGATGAACTCTTGTTTTGTTGATTGTGCATATGTAATTATTTGTAACGAGAATTTTCATTGTCAAGTGTTTTTCGTCCGTACCTTCTTTATTATTCATTTTGGGACTATACATGTATTATATGTTTTTAATCAACGTTAAAAGATCTACAAGTTTATCACATCAGATCTGGGATCAGTGTTAATCCGAATCACATGTTTTTGGATAATGACGTCACACGCATTTTGATTGTCGTTTGTTTTTGAAAAACTGTCATGGAGTTTATTTGTTTTGGCAGAAGATATAAAAGCTGCTGCATTTTGAAACAAATTTAGTCTATAAATTGCGTTGAAAGAATCCACGCTCGGCTCCAGATTAAAATCTGTAAAAATTTGAGGTTATATGTATAACCAGATGTTTGACAAGTGTCATTTGAAATAAACGTAATTGAAATTAAAAAGAGTTTATTGAAGATTTAATTATTATTGTGCTACGAATAGTGTTTTTGGTTTTTAATTAAATTCAAGTGAATTGAATTTGTGTTTATCGATCTACGCATCGATATTTGTATGAACAACAATCAGCTGTTTGGTTGTACAGCAGTCTTGCCAAAAGGATTATTTTTATAGGGAATATTATTCCATAACATACCAGGTTGGTTAAGAAAATAATTGATTCTCATAAATAAATAGAAATATTACTTGATTTGTAAAGTTCATCTTAGGGTATTTAAATCTATTTGTCTTAACTCATTAAATTCTTTTTAAGAATTCATTTAATTTTCAAATAAAGAAAACAATAATCAAATTTCTTTAATAAAGATTTATTTATTTTGAATAACATTTTTAGTTACATTTAAATAATTATTTGTGTGGGTTTGTTCAAACGAATAACTGTATTTAATCCTATGTCAGATAATACGACTTTTATAAACGTTTGAGCAAGCTTGAGGATTTATTCTCAATTTCCAATTGTAAATTATATTTTCTTTTTCTTTGACTTTTCTTTTCTGAATATAATTTTGTTTCTGAATAAAGTTTTTTTGTATTTTTAATTTACGTATGTGTTTAATTGATGCTAATACAAGCATACAGCATTATTCTCTTTCAAATTCAGATTACAGTTACAGGTGTCCAGTTTGCAGAGGCATAAGTGCTTACAGTTTAAGTTTTTTCTTGTTTCCAGACATAAAAGAATATAAGAGTCTCGAAATTCAAATAATTTATGTTTTACCGAACAAACCTGAGCTAGCTGAGAGAAATAAAGAATATGTGTGGTGTATTTTAATCTAAATCCATCGTATATAATTTTATAGAACGGTGGAAAATTTATTTAAGTATTTTTATATTTTTATCAGGGTCACCGCAATATCGAGCTTCCCTCGTAATTGCTAGGTAAAGATAGCATATTCGCACATTTACTAGTAAAGCAATTATTGATAACGAGAAGAAATATGATGATATAACTGGTACTGTCAATTTTATTATTAGAAATGTTTCTTTTACATTTTTAATGGGATAAAAATCTTCTTAAATGCCTAAATGTTGAAGTTCATATTTATTTACTTTCCGTTTCCCTATCAGGTTTTATGTTGATGTCAAAATAACGGCATTATGCAACAGAATGCCAAACCAGCACGAAAAAGATTTAGCTAGCAAATCATATTTTTGGACGATTGCATGCATAGTTCAACACGCTGTCAAACTGTTTTATGTCTGTTTTACATGTTATTTATTCTAGAATTTCCACTTTTTATCTCAAGTAGCTTAATTTTATTTTATTTCCGTATTAATTTATTATTGTTTTTGAATATAGAATTTCTTAAAACTTTACAATTTATTTTTTGAAATTGATTTGAAAAATTTAACAGAATAATATAAATTGCGTTTATGGCATAGCAAAAGTTTGAAAACGAAAATATTTTTTGCATTTCTTTATAATTGTTTATTAAGCATCGTCGTGTAGAAAATGACTAGCGGTGCGATGTGTACTCTGGTGTCATAAAACAGTTACTGCCACGAAATCATGTAGCGGTCAACGCAAGCGTAAAAATGGAGTGGGGGTTAATAACGCGTCCGTCTTTATTTTACATGAAACATTCCTGATGTCTCTCACTCTCGTACATGCATTCGGTAACGATGACGACTCACTGGCATTTTTTAAACTAAAATAATTTGCAATTTCACATGGTCAGTCTGTACTATAGAGAGTTAAGATTCTTATGACGGAACGAGTAACTCACATAATCTGCAAAAAATTGCTTCAAAATGATAAAAATTTTAAAAATAATCAAGCAACAAAAATTAATTAAATTTTTACTTTTAAAAATCTTTTAAAAATAATAGCAATATTCCTTCTGAATATTTTGAACTTTTTTATAATTTGTTTATATCTCAAAGGGCTGTAATCTAATCTTGTACAACATAAGTTCTGAAGCTCTAGAAGTACAAGGAAACACACAATTCATGAATTAATCAAACCCGTATCTAAAATTTTAAAGAGCATCTATCTTTAAAGCTCCTATCCAAACAAATCAACTTTTCTTTCTCACCAGCTTATTTTGTATGTATAATTTTTAAGACAAACCTATTTTTATCTGTTATAGCATCAGCTCTTAAATTAAAATCTCATAATACCTAATTAAAAATTCTATAATTCCACAAATCCATTAAAACACACTATTATGCGAAAAAAATTAAATAAAAAACGCATTAAACCATCATCAACAAACTATAATCTTAAGAAACGAGAACAAATATGACAATGACGATGTAGAACCATTATCTGGTGCCTACTTTTACCAATAAAGGAGGGAACGCTTTGTTCTAACTTTTCAAAATTTAGTTTCCCATGCAATTTCATTGTTCATTACCGTCAAGTATTGTTGATCTATTATTAGTTTTAGTTTGAGAAAGATTAATCTTACGAGCTGAAGACCAGGTTAAGTTTTGACCTGCAATTTATTTGACACCTATTTTTTAAAAATTTCCTTCATTGCTATTATTTCGTAATTAACTAGAAATTATAAAATTTTAAACTTTTTAAAATTGAAAAAATTTCACTTTATTTACTGAGTGAGTGGTAATAATTTATTATTTTGACCGGAACTAAAACGATCGGTTCTTCCTTTTAAATTTGCTTTTCAAAAGTATGACGAAATAATAAATAATAATTATGATCATCGTGTGATGCTGAAAAACGTGTACGTCATTCATATAAATCGTTCTCATTAGAAAGTGTGCTCGATGTATAGAATGCCGTTGAGTTACATTACTAATTGGACTATTATTATTTGTGTTTATATTTCTACAGGTTTATTATTTATAATAATAATTATAAAAGCATTCAAACTGTATAATACTCGTAGTGCATACTGCATTGCGTGAACGCTGAACACACTAACCCATATGACTATTGCGTTTTTTGTTAGACAACTTTAGATTACTAATTAAGACATGCCTTAAAGAAAAGCTTTGTTATTGCTCTACAGAATAATAATAATAAGTCTAGTATGGCACGCTATTAATTCCACACGCAAACCAGATAAGTTATGGCTTTTGTGTATTGAGATTCATGGAAATGTTCGAAAATTCTATGTAATCGCGGATTAAAGACTATTATAAACGAATTAATCCCTGGATTTAAAGCGCTTTATTGTTTATTTTTTGTATTTTCATAATTACTCTATTATTGTTCATTTTTAACTGAAGAATTATAAGTCATTAAGGTTAGCCATGGAAAAATGCAAGCATGGCCTTCAACCGTTATTAGAGATTCTTAATTTAAAATCTAATTTTTCGCCTTGAGTTTCAATTTTATTAATTTTCTGCTAGTATAAGCAAAACTGGTTTTGTTGTTTGTATGGAACTGCTTCATAATGAAATAAAACAATATTTCTTGCATTAGCAAGGGTAGTAATTAAGGCAAATACTCTAGAGTAACATTATTTCTTCGGTTATGATAACTGTATATGAATTAACACTACGTCTGAAATTGCTACAGAAATTATTACTTAAATGTTTAGAACACTTCTTATTTTAATTAATTTCCAGTCTCATGTATCGCCATAAAACAATAACGGAGATCGCATTCTGCATTTAATCTTAACCATGACAAATTCAATGAGTTCAGCGTAAAAAGTTCATTTAGAAGTAGTGAAAAATATTTATTATATCAATTTCGAAGGGTGTACCCACTTCTGTTTAAAATTTTCGACAGTTAACACATTTAAAACTATATCCGACATTTTTAAATTTTTTATAGAATTTCCAAATTTCTGATAATTTCACCAAGTATTTGAGCGAACTCTCCATATTTGAAATTTCCTATAAACTATTTAAAACACAAAGCAGAATATAATACTTTTTCCAAAAATTGATATAAACAAAACCATTAAAATTCATTTTGGGCATGGGAAAATTGAAATGTCAACTGATTCAGTTTAAACCACGGTTGCTAATGCGCACCACCCAATATTAAAATAAGTTTAAATAATTTTATCGTTAAGATACTTTAACTTAGATACACAATTTCAAAGTTTTATTGAGAGTTAAAACAAGCAAAACCTTCGAGGCAACCATTAATAACACACAAATAAACAACACATCATTAAAAATTCATACAAAAATATTTTTCATAAAAGGTCATGGAATATATCAATAATAAAATAGGTTTATATAAACAAAAAATATTTCAAAGGGCTTCGGATTCGAATTATTTACTAAAACATAGTTTACATTTATTTTGTACCACTAGGACAGTGGTGGCGAACCTATGACCCGCGGGTCAGACACTGACCCACGAAGGCTTTTTAAATGACCCACGCGATGATTTTTATAAACTTATTTTTTATATCATAAAAAAGGGAACAGACAATCGAAAATATTAAAAAATATAAATATCTAATGTCGAATTTATAAAAAAAATATTTCCAAGACTGATTTTCTATCATTTCTAATATTAAGAAACTATCTGAAAATAAGTAACAACAGATTTCACTTAGAAAGACCAGCGAGCGCTCATTTTAAAGCTTGAAACCTATATTTTCGAGTATCACATGTCTCCTATATGAAAAAAATTATATTTGACCCCTAAAATAGGGTAAACACTTACCCAGTTCCAAAAAAATTAAAAGTTGAAAAAATTAGAAAAAGAAAAACTTTTTAATTTTTTTTAACGGCATTGCATTCTTCGTCAAAGAATACATAAATTTTGTCCACTGCGTTTTTTTTTCTATACTGTTTCAATTTCGAGTAAAATTGAGAACAACAATTTGTCATTTTTGAAAGTTTATCATTTTTTTCATCGAAAATGTAGTCAGATAAATGCTCATTTTTACTTAATGAAAAGGAATTTTTTAATTTTTTTTTAACGGCATCGTATTCTTCGTCAAAGAATATATAAATTTTGTCCACTGCGTTAATAAAGTGCTTCAATTTCGAGTAAAATTGAGAACAACAATTTGCCATTTTATGGAAGTTTATCATTTTTTACATGATAAAATAAAAAACGCATATTTTTACTCAATGTATACGAAAACATTACATGAATGAATTACAGACCGATTAAAAGCGATTTTGAAAATTACGGTTATAGGTGTTGCCTATCTCTAGGCTTGAATAATAGAATTCAAACCTTCTAAAATGATTAAAATTTTCAAAATCGCTTTAAATCGGTCTGTAATTCATTCATGTAATGTTTTCGTATACATTGAGTAAAAATATGCGTTTTTTACTTTATCATTTAAAAAATGATAAACTTTCAAAAATGGCAAATTGTTGTTCTCAATTTTGCTCGAAATTGAAGCACTCTAGAAACAAAACGCAGTGGACAAAATTTATGTATTCTTTGACGAAGAATGCGATGTCGTTAAGAAAATTTAAAAAATATTTCTTTTTCTAATTTTTTCAACTTTTAAAATTCTTTTTGGAACTGGATACGTGTTTACCCTGTTTTAGGGGTCAAATATAATTCTTTTCGTATAGGAGACATGTGACATTCGAAAGTAGAGGTTTCAAGCTTTAAAATGAGCCCCCGCTGGTCTTTCTAAGTTGCGCTAATTTTTGGACCTAGCCGGTGGTTGAGTTCGGAAAGAATGACCCATATATGTGTTTTTCTTTATTTCTTGTTCATTGAAATACTCAGTGCAGAGGCGCCACTGGCCATGGTGTCACCTGGTGCGGTAATTCATGGTATCACCCCATTGATATCAATTTTTTGACGTCGACCTTTATTTTTTGCTCTTCACTTGCAAAAGTAAAAGTTTGTAAAACAAAAAGGAAACGTAAACCTTTTTAGAGGATTTTAAAAGTGAGAACCAAAAAAAGGTCAACTGTCAAGTTTTTCTGTTAACAAATTGTCGGTGTTTCAAAATTATTGGTATCCTTTTTACACCCCCCCCCTCAAGTGACGTCGCTGACTTAGTGACCCACGGGCTGGTATTAAAACAAATAATGAACAAAATTTGACCCACTTCTCAAAAAGGTTCGCCATCACTGCACTAGGAGTATTACAAAGATCAATTTATATTGATTAAATATTGCAAATTATTTTATTTTAAACTATTTATAAATTTGTACTTAAACATTATCCATTCAGTTAAACACATTAACCTAAAGTTTTATGATGTTAGATTAATTTTCCTTTTTATAAACTATTGCAAATTAATCTTCTTCATTTATTTGCACAATAAAATGTGAAACGTTTAAAAACTGTAAGTTGCATTTTTAATATCCAACAACTGAACTGAAAACTAATTCCGAAATGTACCTCAAACTACTTGATAATTATTTAAATGTGGTTTCTCCAAGTCCTTCGAATTTCATTCCAATCCGGTTAATGAAAACAAGTCAATCTAACTTTCAAACAATCCGATTACAATTTTCTGTGAAGGGGACGATCGCAACAACCATGGCAAGAAACTCCAGATAAAAAACCCACAAATTTGTCAGAAAATCTTAAAGTCGCCATTTTGCGAAAATTAATTCCCACTTTATTTGGGCATGTTGGTTTATTTATTTTTTGACGAAGAATCGGGGTAGCAAAAAATCCCCCTATCTCACACCATCGAGTGCTATGATCATTTGGCCGACCCTACAAGAATTTAGGGGAATCTAGATGAATTCCACCCCCAGTACAGATTTTGAGCCAAACATCGCATTGGCACGGATGTACTGAACTTAAAAGTCCAAGGAGAGATTTGTTTCTATTCTTGGTTGCAGCTCAGAAATTGATAATTAACTTTGACATTTCTTTAGTTGAGTAGACTTGCTTCCCACTAATCTGAGTTTGGCAGTAGTTATTGTTGTTTGTTTACTGATCCAGGTCGTGAAAGTTTTCGTGTTAATGTAGAATATTATTTGCTCGTGTGAAGAATGAAAGTGAATTCAATCGAGTGAATTAAATAAACCAAGTTTGATATAAAAGTTTTTACCATCAGGGAAAATACCAACTGGACTACTGGAATTTACTACTACATCTACTACCTAAATCAACCTACAGAACATGCAATGTAGGCGATTGGGGCTTACAATTTAGAATTATATAACTTCGAGTTTTAAATGTACCGTAGATACTACATCAGATCAAGTGTGGACAAAACAAGAACAGGAAGCTTTTGCCATTCACTATCAAGAATCCTTCTTTCCAAAAGAGTGAAGTGAAACGACAGTGGACTTTTTGAACATTGAGCATCTACAGCTCAATACAATAAAACAGATGACTTCAGAATTAGAAAAAGTCCATAAATGCAGACTAAAGGTAGAGACAATCCGTGGCAAAAAAAGTGACAAAATGCAAAACAAATCCCAAGAACTTAGATCGAATTTTAAGCAAGAGTCTCTGTATGATATATTTTGACATCAGAATTATGCAAAATCTTACTGTATATAACTAATTGACCTCATGATAATGATAATGATATTTTTTGGCTTGTAACACTTTTGACGCATAAACAGTATTTCACTTCATAAATGTTTTATAAAATTGGCGTTATCATGTGATTTAGATTTCAAGTAGAACTCTAGCAGCAGTACCTTTAATGAATGAACAAACTGAGCTTAGTAATTCTCCTTTATTAGAAGTGTTAGATATTTAGTTTTTGTATGTATTGTATTTTGTTTCCTATTTTCTGTATTTATCCTTAGCAAGGTGTTTATCAAGCTTATCTGCCTTTAATAATGCTATAGACTGTTGAAGCAATTGTCAGGTTAAGAATTTAATAAAACTTGTGAAACTTTTAATTAATCTTGTAATTTTATTATATTTCATGATTATGGAGTTCCACAAAGTAAGACTGAAGACAGTCTTGGAACTTGATCGAAGAAAATTAGTCGCTAAGCAATATCAAGCAGAAGTTAATCAGCATCTGATACGTATTTGTTAAAATAATATAATAAATAGATTTTGTTAGCCAAAGAAATTATAAAAACACGTAAGAAATTTATATGCTTCACATTCATATAAAAATTATAATTCAAAGACTATGTTGATTGTTTTCAAATGATCATCTTTAAGTATAGCACTATTGGCAAGCAATAAAATACAAAATTAATCAATTAATGTCGTAAAATTGGGGTTTCCACTTAATCAAACGGTGATTAATTCAGAACGTTTTCCAGTGAAGGGATTGCCAGAATAAGTATAGTACGCAGTATCAGAAAAGCAGGAATTGCTACTGAATAAGTTATGATTTGATACGGAGAATATTTCTGGGATCGTTCGGTTGTGGCCCTTAACCTAACAATGATGAGTTATCTAATCTACAGATACTTTTTCATTTTCATTAAAATATTCTAAATGCCTCCAAGATCTAATTGATCGTTGCATTTAATTATTACGAGTATATTTGGCAAAAGTTCAAAAATTTTGGTCATCCGATTAGTTTTGTTTTATTATATTGCAGATCTTGAAATAGTAATAAGAAGACCAATAGAAGTAAAAAGTAAGCTGTGGATGCAATTAATTCGAAATTAAAAATCTCTGTTAACTAATGTAAACAAACAATGTTGCATTCAAATGAAAATTCCATTGAAGAAACAGCTACATTTAACCCAGTCTGGTAAGCGTATATGCATGTTCTCTTAATGGCACTTAAGTAATAAATACGTGGAGACCGGAGAAATCTGGAAATTTATACTTCCATTTTTTCATTATTTATCTATATGTTCTCTAAACCTACTTTTTAACTAAATTTCTTGATTAGACTGATGCATCTCTAAAACCGAATACTTAAACCGGGTGTATCGGTTCAGCTTCCGATAATCTCGAGAGGAGCTCTTTTACAACAAGAAAGAGAGTCAACCTTGAGACATAAAACCATAGAGAAATTTGGATTAAAATTAAAGAATGTGAGAAACAAGAAATGGAATTAGAACCAAATTCAAACCAACAATTGATTCTTGTAAAACTTTGAAAAGCAAAGCAAGGAGCTTTAACAAGCTATAACTTGTAACTAAAATACCCACAACTTTTTTAGAAGTTTGGGCCTATAAAACATTTTAATCAGCTACAACATATGTAAACATTAGAACTAAGATATTCGACGGAAAATTAATTTTCACAAATTATGCACGGGTTTCTTTCGAAATTTCATTTTTTTTAAATTTGGCTTTGCATACCTAATTCTATCAATTTCCTGTTCTGTTCTCTACCCTCTTTCATTTAAGCCCAACTTTCTCAATTTTTTACTTCTTAAGGTTGTCACCAAATTGTCACAGAAATTAAATTACACAATATTGAACACTCTTTTAAGGAGGCTTGACTGATTGTGAGTGTAAAACATCTAGTCGATTGTCATACAGATTTGATGCATATTCTAAATATAACGAAGAAAAGCAATTTGGTATAACTGATAGATGTAAACCCTTACAACTGCTTTACCCTTGTTTTCTCTTACGCAACCAAATTCACAAAAAAAATCTTTTCTTGAACTATATACACAAAACATATAATTAATAAAAAAATAATTAAATAAATAGAATATAGATCATAAAAAAATTTTAACATTTTTATTTTATTTTAACTTTAACTTCTACAATGCCATCAAGTTACCTTTCGCACAAAATTTCTTTCTAATTTGTACTAAACTACGTTTCATTAGAGAATGGTACAGCTCGTCATCGCGCTCTCATAAGAATAACACAGGAATTGATGACGTACCTGTCACCTTCTCTAAGGTAACAATTTTATAAACCAAACAAGAAAATGAAGAATCTAGGTCAACGCGTGATCAACAGCTGTGAAATACATTAAGTTAATATAAGCGAGTAAGCAGCATCTTGCGTTACTCTCGGCTGTTAAAGAAAGTAAGTAGTAGCGTGCGTTAGGGATGTACTTTTTAACATTTCATTTGTCATCGTTGAATACATACACCCTAATAACGAGTTAATAATTAAAAATTTCATTGCGTTTTAAATGTGATAGGGTAATGATGTAATGAAAAGCAATTGCAAAGATTTTAGTTATAACCCGTTATGAATTTTGTGACGCTACTGAAATATTCCAGCTCGCCTGCTGTTGCTCTTATCAGTTAAATTACTCGAGTCGAACATGTGTCGAACACCGTTTTGCATTTTCATCCTCGTGATTTCGGTGACCTAGATTCTTCATTTGTTTGTTTAGGTTAATACTAATATTATACGCACTTGGCATACAAAACCTGCTATTACTGCACTTTTCTGGATTCTTTTGACACTCTAAGAAGTTACACTGTATACAGGGTTATGATAATGTAATGCACAAAATTCATAAAACGTACAACGATTATTATGAAACTTACGTTTATTTCGTTTTTTATTCATTTTCTCGTTTTTTTTTCTTATGTGAGCCCTACTGCAACTATTGTTCCCTAGTGTAACAAAACAAGCTTTCTCCAATAATGTAATAAAAATCTTAGCTTCCCATTAAAAAAATATGTTAATGACGTCATAACTTTGACAAATTTGACGTGTTATTTTTGTAACTTATGTCAAAAGATGCGGAATAAAAAAAAACATTTGACGTGTTTTTGCATTTTGTTCCAAAGTGGTCGTTGTACGTTTTATGAATTTTGTGCATTACATTATCATAACCCTGTATATACAGCCTGTTCGTTCTCAAACTCGAACATATGCATTTATTTATTGGAAGTTTTTGGTGATTTCTGCTCGCAAAAAAAGACAAAAACTCCAAACTACAAGAACGACAATGGCATCAATAGAAAAAGAAAATTATTACGCATCAACTGATACTAATAAGAATATTAAGAATGTGATTTTTATTTTAAAATACTATTTTAAAGGTTGGCTGTTGTTAAGTATGACTGAATTGAATATCGAGTATTTAAACTGTTCGACACTTTAATATGTATTGATTTAGTATAAGTACAGTAAAATACATACAAGTAAAATGCCTATGATCGGCTTTGAGAGTGGACACCCGGTATACAATATACAAAGTATAGTTAAAAGCTACGGTACCTAAAAGCTTGATGTTTATTTCTGCACAATTATTAACTATCATTTTACCGCCGTTTGAGGAACGACTAATATTTATATAGTTATAGTGAGTGAGTGAATGACGCACGTTGTTAGCAGATCGGACAAAATCTATCGAATCTCTGTACCTTTGTAAAATATCACCTCTCGTTAATTTTCAGGTCCTCTTTAATTTTCAGCGTGCTATCTCGTCCTTTGCAGTTTAGAAAAGGACGCCTTAAGAAATAATTGCGCTGTGGCACTTTCAGGGACTTTAATCTAATTGATGCCCAATGTTTTCTGCAATTTATCGCTGAAAATTAAATTAGTTACAATTACCTTTTGTTTCAGATTAGGAACGGATTTGATTTTCATTGTTTCTACTATCTTAACAGAATGTTTTATTTTGATTTCAGAAATCAAGGAACAAGTAGTACTTTGTCTTCCTAGAAATGACTTACTTTGTCTTCCTGGAGAGAAAAAGTATCCACTTTATCTACCTAGTAAGGAAGATTATCCATGTTCATCTGCCTAGGGAGATAACGTATTTACGCTCTCTCCCTAGAGAGAAAAAGTATCCACTTTTCAGGCATCAGAGTCAGAATGGCAAGCAGAGATACGCAAAGTATTAAAATATTTTTACATTTTCAGAAAACTATTAAAGATTTTAGATACTACTCATTGTTATTTTTTCCAAATGTTCAAATAAAGGAGAAAAATCATATCTACACCTCATGAGTCATATGCCATTTCCTCCGTTTTCTTAAATTCTTAAAAAATTAATAAAGATTTTAGTTACTATTCATTTATTATTATTATTTATTAAAAATTTAAATTTCTTGCGAGATTTTAACAAATTTTTTGATCATGTGTACAAGTGCTTTTCCTCCCTTGTGTGTTTAAATTCACATTCGAAAGAAAAAGTTCAACAATTTTTGTCAAGATAAAGAATTATTAAGGAACGACTAATTAATCTTTGTGATCAATTTGACTAAAAGTAAAAGATGTGAATTTCTTGTTTTTAAATTATCTGTTGCCAAAAAATTAAATAAGTTAAAAAAATTAAAGAGTAATTAAAAATAATTTTATTAACTTTATTAAAAGTTGCCAATGATGCCAAACCAACCATACAAATTCAAATTTCGATTTCTTATCTACTTTTATAAAAGTAAGTTAAAGTAAGACTGATTTTGTAAACTCTACTTTCAGAAGACCTTATAGAAAAAGTTACATCGAATTAGATCTGGCGATTAAGCTGGCCACTCAACAGTTGTCCCTTTTTCCATCTATTCATTCTATTGGAACTGCTTCATTTAGCACGAAAATGAATGGTAATGGAAGGAAAATATACATCACTAATCGATGCATCATCAATAAAAAATGGTTCTCTGCAAATCACTATCCACACAATTCAATTATTTTAATAATTATTTTTTGTTTATGAGATCATTTGGCACATCATATGTAGATACCTTGTTTTGCTTGACTTTGCCATTTAAAACCTAAGCAGTTCTATTATTCATAAAATTAAAATTTAATTAGATTTATAAAATCTTAATTATAAATTCTCTTTTGTCATCATCATGTACTGACAGTTTTTGTAGTAAAATTGATTTACATGAATGGATGTAGTTCTTTTAGGTAGTAAGCGATGTATTGACCTTTTACTAATTTCATGCTTTAAAGACAATTGGAGCATTGAAGTCAGGAATCTCAGTTATTTCTAATGAAAATTATCTTCATTATCTTTTTATCCTCACTTGTTCCAGACTTCGTTGCGCCATATTTAGACAGCTGTTATTGCAGACAATTTTTCTAAAACATTTTAATATTTTATTAAGTGTAACTGCGAAATATAGACTAATTTATGGTTTGGGCAAATTTGATTGAACATATCACAAACTTGTAGTTGTGTTCTGTGTGGCTTCTTTATCCGATCATTATTACACTTTTAAGATACGTAAAAAAGGAACATGGTTGCATTAACAATGATGACATTTTCCCAATTTTTCAAAACAATGAAGAATCATTTTTATTAGAAGAGTATTTTAATAAAATGGATATATTTACGTAAAGATATTAATTCTCATATTTGGGTACCTGCATACTATTTACAGAGAGAATATATTTATAGAATACCACAGCAATTTTCATTTCCGCAAAATCGTCATGAGTTTCGGTCTTTGAATTAAAAAAAAAATGTTCACCCCGAACCAACAATAAAATATTAATGTGTTTACAGATTGTACCAAATATATTTTTATTATTGAAAACTAATAATTTCATAATAGGTAATTATTTTAAATTTTATATGTATACGTACAGGGTGGCCCACGCAAGATGATCCTGTACCTTATCTTGGAAACTGTAAGAGTTATGAAAAAAGTTAGATATCAATGTTGGTTGGTGTAAAACAAATTTTAATTTTATAATGGTTTTGTATATATATATATTGATGTGGCTACTATAAACTTTTGTTATTTTCAATAAAACACCCTGTATATTTTTACTGTTGTCGATTCTACACTTTATTTTAAGTATGTTTGACTAATGTATATATCTATATTCTGCACAATTTCTGAAAAAATTCAGTTTTTCTGTTATCTTTTGGAAAATTCAAGTTAAAAATAATAAATTTACATAATGTAAGTTACATTTACATGATTATAGTAATACACGACGTTTAATGTATCTAAATCCGCGTTTCTGCTACATTTATTACTGAATAGTATACAGGGTGTTCAATCTGATACACCAAAGGTACAAACCTTTGAACAGGAAAACCTCACTTTTTTTGAATGGTATACCCTGTATATTTAAATTTTATGTGATTTAGCGTTTGACTTCCTAGCAACTCATGTATACAGCGTGATGATAAAGTAAGGAACAAAATTCATAATTGCGTTATTTAATGTTTTCAAGCAAAACGCTGGGACAGGTCAATTTTATTTTTTAATTAGCCACCTTATGACATAAAAATTTTACTTATGACGTCATGTATTCTTGCACAATGACATCATCATTTGTTTTTAAATGACAAACCCAATTTTTTTCTTGCTGGTTTTTAGATGGTCCAACTACTTAAATGATGGTGTAAAAAATTGGTACCTTAGATAACTATTTTTTTGATAAAATAATACACTTAAAAATTTAAACTTGTTTTTGCAAATTATCATTATCACATCTGTTTCACTGGAAGGTGCATAGGACGTCAAAGAGCAATTGAGTGGCCACCGCGTTCCCCAGACTTGACTCCCTTAGGTTTTTTTTGTGGGGTTATTTAAAATCAAAAGTTTATTTTAATACGCCAAATAATTTAGACGAGCTACGGCAAAGAATTCGCGCTGAAGTGGAGCACATTACTCTTGAAGTCCTCGAGCGAAGTGTACAAAGTGTTTACACTCGTATCGGTCAGTGCCAAATGGTTGAAGGAGAGAAATTTGAACACTTGCGCTCACGTCATTGTGCAAAAATACCTGACGTCATTAGTAAAATCTTTATGTCATAAGGTGGCTAATTAAAATATAAAAATGACTTGTCCTAGCGTTTTGCTTGAAAACATTAAATAATGCAATTATGAGTTTTTTCCTTACTTTATCACCACACTGTATATATTCTACCTAAAGGTGAACAGTTAAGCTATCAGCATTTTCCTGGTTCTCTCGGTATTTTTCCTGCTAATTTGGACGTGGAGATTTTTTTAGCGTTACAGAACATGCATTGCAGTAAGAGTTAAGAGTTAAATTTTGATATTTAACTTTTTTTCGTAACTCTTACAGTTACCAGGATGAGGTACAGGATCATATTGCGTGGACCATCCTGTAAATATTTGTATACAAGGTGTCTCACAACATAATAAAATATTTCAAATAACTGGGACACCTTGTTACATTATACAAAAGTTGTCTATGTTTAGTGTTCTCGAAGAGGCACTTGAGATAATAGGCGCCCCATTGAGCTGAGCGCCTTTAGGATTATATACCCGTTAGCGCATATGTAAAGACGGCTCTCAACTAATAAGGCACCTCATGACAGCGTACGCGTTAGCGAAGTTACTTCTAGGTATGTATATTTTAATTTACGGGTCTTTTAACCAACATCAGGCCATGTTGCCAAATATTCGTTGTTAATTTTTTCAGCCTCGGTGGATTAGTGGCTTGTATGTTTGCTTCGTAATCCAAGGGTCATAGCGGAGAAAAATTAAAAACATGCCTTCTTCTCGGATAGGAAGTAAACATGTAAGTCTCGTGTCAATGCGATGTTTGGCACGATAGCAATCGCTTCTGCTGGGGGTACAATTTCGTACCCCATCGTCATCTTCTATGTTAAAAAAGAAAATTAAAAAAAATAAAAAGATAATCTGACACCATGAGGTCAGATGTAATTCCACTCGTAGATTCCAAAACATGTAAAATATTCAGCCATTTTGTCTCTACCTGTCTTACATAGAACAGTCGAATCACTAGAAATATATTGTATTAGAAAAGAAATTACGAAAGACACTATAAATTTACCGCAATATATATATGCTCATTAACAAGATTTCTTCTATGTATCGTTGTCGGTTGCTATGAAAACAAAAAATATATAACAAAATCTTATGACTGGGTTATGATTCATGTCATGTCTATTTAGGTACTATTATGGCCAGCAAGATTCTAGCGGACTGATTTTTTATATAAATATTTATATTTTTATATTTATTATCTTTATTTTTAAATAATGTCGTTAGGTGACATACGATACTCATCATTAAATATTGAGAACAAATTTCGAAAATTGTTTTGAAAACCGACTTTTCCCATCAGTATTTCAATACTACTGACTTAAATGTTATCATTGTTTAACGCAGTTCCGTCATTGCGTACTTATAGATTCCGTCATACCTAGCTCAATGCTGCCTTTACAGCCAGCACAGCCAAATGATTACTTTAAATGCCTTTACTGTCCAGCTCAATGGCATACTGCCGTCATCATTTTAGGATATTTGTACACCACTGCTGATCGTGACGTACCCCTCGCTCTTTACTTTATTAATTCTTATATTAACTGCATTAAATGATGGGCAAACGAAAGTTTGATTGTCACCTCCATTTGTGCTCATGAGGTGAAATAAAAAACTCAAGAAATCATTTCTACCATTAGGGCATGCTGACAAAGAAGTAATACTCCTTTAGTTCAGCCAATCTAACATATACGAGTTTATAGTGTTCGCATACCCCCAGCTTGGGCGCCAAGCAGCAGTACGCAAGGGCAAGGGGGAGTGCTACGCTGATAATTGAATTTTATCAATTACATGCCGTTTGGTTTTGTTAATCCGTTTTAAGAATTACAATTATTTAGAATTGATTCAGTTTAACATTTTGATGACAAGATCGAATATGCATGGGTACAATATAACAAGGTAGGGAACATGTGCATTTACACGGTTTTATCTTATCAAAATATGAATTTGATTTTATTAAGAGCATCGGTGTATTTGCATACGTATAGTATTGTTATCAAATTGATAACATAATTTAATTATATTATTTTTCGTTATTTATTACTATGTTGATATTAAATGTTTCTAATGAGTAGTTTTTGTAAATACTAGTTCATAAAATCTTAACAGTGCTAGTAATAATAAATTTGTTAAAAGTGGTATTTGTTGCAAAATATTTACAAATCATTATCGCAAATAATGTGTCTGCATGCAAACAGATTTTGTGCGTACGTTCCAGTTTTGCCATACATTTATAAAGTATAAAGGTGACGACTATAATTTTAGAATTTACTAATTTTTACAGTATGTTATTGGAGAAATATAAAAATAGTTTTTAAAAGAATTAACTATAAACAGTGACACCTACATATAAACATAAAGAATTTTTTACCTACCTACATGTCAGTATTTAAAATTCCATTATAATCGCTTGTTTATGTATTTTATAACCATAATTATTTACTCTTATACTTTGTTATTAATTCTTGTTTAATACTTTGTCAATTATTTATTACTAGTTACTACAAACCAAACGTAAATATAAAATAGTAAATATGAATTGTAAACTTTGAAATAACATCGAGCATGGAGGAATTAATTTCAAACAACAGTAACAATTAATATTCATTAATCTTACCCAGTATTTTCATTATTAACGAGCTGTTCCAGCATCTGTATCTTCAACATCGTAGGAGAAATTCACCCTTCCTTCTTGATGGTAGTTACATGATAATAACAAAAATAAACAGAATTCCCAAAAAAGCGCTCAAAATCAAAAACCAAAAAACAAGCAACACAGCACTTCGAAAACTCAAAAAAATCACTAAAAATTCCACTTGCTTACACAACAAAAACCGGAAACACTTACAAACTTTCTTATCGTAACAAAACAATAATATCGATATATGCGATCAGGAAAAATGCACGCGAAAACCAAATACTTGAAACGTCAAACCACCTACGACCGAGTACACGCTGTTTAAGCAACTGTGCGGTGCCTATGAAGCGGTCTCTTGCAGTTAGTCGATTAAATTGAAAGTATCTTCTAGCGATGTTTTATCATTCTCTTCCGGTATAAACGACGTGAGTTAAAAGAGGATGGTAGCGGATGTTGTCGGGAATGTTTCGCGAAGAGGTTCGCCATAGAGCACGCGCATCTGCGTACTAAATGCCGACAACAAGTGTCTTATTGTGCTAAATTTTTTATGCCGTTTTTACTGATTAATGATAGAAATGGAGCAGGTGAAAATGTTTTGTGATATAATAAATAATATTTAATCCAAAAAATATATAAAAAAAACTGATAGTAACTTGAAAAATATCAAGTCTATAAAATCTGGGTTGTAAAAAACTACACTATAAAACTTAAATTAATATCAATTATAAATTTAGGATGTACAGGTAATTAAATTAAGCGTAAAAGTTAATGAAAAAAACCATAAAACTGTAAATATTACATGAATAGGGGTAAATTGAAGGTTGCTATGCAATAAAATCTCCAAAAAATGAATGTTCTTCATTAGAAATTAGTATTTCTTTTGTGTAAGATGCAATTAAAATTAAGTTCTGTTAATAAAATAATTTTATTATAAATGAAAATGGAAAAAGGTTGTAATAGGTTTTATTAAACGTTATTTTATATGGCCTATTATTAACCTGACAGATTGGAAAATTGTAATAAGGTAATAATAACTAAAAACATAAAAATACCTGCATGTATAACATAATTTAGATAAAGAACTGAGATAAAAACTATTACAAAATATTAGCTGCAGTTAGAAAGGAATAAACCGCATTAATTTTTTTTGTTTTTATACCTTTATGAAATACTTTTAATCTAACGTAAACGTACGACTTTGAAACTGATAATAAAAAAATTAAAATAGCGGACGCAATGTTAAAAAAATTTCGTTTTCCGGAATAATTTATTATTGATAAATCTAGCTATAGACCGCACTCAACAAAAGTACTGGGAGTAACCCCAAGCAGCATTTTTAGTCATCGCTAGCTAAGTTATTGTCAATAGTCACAAGCACGTAATTGCTATGGTTTCATTACGTGCCTGGAACCAAAATGGGGAACAATTTTTGGGTAGCATAACTTCTTTTCTCTTTTCTCTTTGACACATCGCGTCGCGTGGTTACTCTCTCTTACTCATGCAACTTAAAGAATATTCTATCATTTTCTATACTAATGTTCCGATCGTGTCACACAATGGATCACTATTTTATTTGTAATACGTACTTAATAATACTGTAATTTGCGAGAAGTTTCCGTCGTCTTCTACAGTAGTCGGAAGCTCGTGTGGGTAATGCATGACGTATCGACGGTCGCTGTTTCTAGTATATTCTCGACACTTCCGTGTGGATATATAAGGGCCGCCGCGGAGGAATCATTGTTCAACCGGTGAATTGAATATGTGCATTGTGCAATTAGTAGTCACATATAAATATGTAATAAATAAATGTTGCCAACTTCAAGTTACATGTACAAGGTTTTGTAGTAAAAGAATCATAACTGATTGTAAATTGATTAATGGCCTCCAACATTTTACAAGTAAATATGGAGATGGAGTAGTTTAAGAAAAATTACTTTAAAGTGATTCTCCTGGGTAGCAAAAACGTACTTTCAGTTCGTTCCAGGCAGGTGGCAGGAACCGCCAGAACTACTTTAAAGTTTTAAAAACTAGTAAAGTTGCTTCGGGCAAGTTACTGCTACAATCATAATACCACTTTGAAGTTGCAATGACTTTAAAGTAAATATACTAAGTGGCAATACCGTTCCACATACTTTAAAAGTTACTTAGAAGTAATGGAACTACATAGTTCCAATAAATAGTATATACAACTACACAGTTACTAAAATATTCCGAATTGAAGTAGTTAAACCTATAAAGTCATAAATTTAGTTGTCGTTACGTAACAACTATACTCAATCAAAGTTCCGAGCTCCGTTACTGCTACTTAGATGTTGCTTGGGACCAGTACCAAATATACTGAGTGTGTCTAAAGTCCCCCTTTTCAATATCTTTCCCTCCAGATTTTGAGGATACATATTAGGCAATAAATACTATTTTCTGGCACATCGTTAGTCAGTTTTCTTGTAAAATGGCGGAGAAACGCCATTTTGACAAAATACTTTAAATGAAACAAGGGAGGTCGAGTGATACCTCATTTTAAGGTTCTTGTTATTCTAAATATGATGAAAAATGACAATCAAATTCAACATTTTTCCTAAAATGAATGAGTAATTATCAATAATTTAAAAGTTATTGCTGAAAAAGTCCATCTTGAACCTATTAATTGATAGTAGAATAACCTATTCGAAATTCTTTGGCGAACATTGTAAGATGGCTCTCTTGTTATTGACGAACATTCATTAATTATTATCCTCTCTCGCAAGTCAACTGTTTAGATACACTGGTTGCGTAATAAACAATTTGAATTTCAGATAACCCCACAATGAAAGGTGTGATATTGTCACGTGGGGTTTTCGTGACTGGAGGACGTAGTCAGAGTTAGAGAGAAATTAAACACAATAAAGAGAGTACAAAAGGTTAACATACATGTTGACATATTGATACATATTGTGAGGACGTACATGTCCTCCAAAACTAGTACAATCAAAGGGAGGTCGGAACCAACCCTGTTCTAGCACTAGATCTACTAACTAAGCGTAGGAGATAAACTCCTAGTGATTACAACTAAGCTGGGAGCCTGGTCACAATTTCCCATAATTTCGCAGATAGTGGGCGTTTTAAGCACTACCCACTCAACTAAGCAAACTAAGCCATAATTAATCAAAAGACACTTACCCGCTTGTTTCTTGATAAGGCTTCTGGTGAGTCCTGGCACAGACTGATTTTAAAGCCAAAACAAGCGGGTTTATATACTGCTGAAGGCGGAAACGTTACTGAATAATTGAATACATTAAGTGGGATGCGAAGAATACATGAATACATAATGAGATGCAAACTGTATAAATTATTCGAATGAAACTGTATAAATTATTCTAATGAGATACAAACTGTATATTTTATTCTAATGAGATTCAAACTGTATAAATTATTCTCAAGGCAATGCAGATTGTGTACCGCGCGTGGCGGCGTGTGGGTGACTATCGCACTACTCTTGATACTAAATGAATGCAAGTTGAAATGTTACAAAAAGGATTTCATTTAAAATAATTCCGTTTGTGACAATATCGGGGAAACGCACAGGCAATTCTATTAGACCACGACGTCCGATCACCTATTCAAAAGCATATTCTCAAGTATTTCTAACTCGCCTAAAATAATGTGGATGGGCACCGACCTGCTGAAAAGTTATTTCCATCCCTTAAAATCCATGAACTTTACTTTGAATAACTTCCAATTATTGCAGACTTGTTATTCAATGAAATTTTGCAGTATATAAAAGTATAAAGGTCCGGCCAAATTATCATCAATGAATGGTCGTCTAAGATACCCACCCAAAATTTTTCAGGAAATTGAGTTTGGTGTTCTATATACCAGTGTGGGTTTGGTCACGTCAATGTCTTACATTTTGATTGTTTCCTTTTCCATTAAGAAAAAAAAGACTCATTAAGACTCAAGTAAATGCTCTTAAAGTGATTCGGATTTTGAGCAACATTTTCTGTTATTATTTCGCAGAACTCCACCCTTCTGACTGGATCGTTGACTTATTCACAAATTTCATTTTGTACGGATGAAATTTGTACTTTTTGAGAACTCGTTGAACAGTTCGTGCATACAGCGAGTACTTGGGATGTGGATTGTGTAGGATTCGCCTCCTTCAAATGCAAAATCATCCTCAATACCAAAATAAACGGAAAAAATCAAAAAGCCATATTAGGCATTTTTTTATCGGAAAATATTACTAACAAAAGTTGTTCAGAAGTGTTCAAAAAGTTGAAATCCAAAATTTCATTAAAACAAAAATTTTGAAAAATCCAGTAAATTTAAAAACAATGTTTTCAGAAGTTGGCCATGAATTTTATGTTATTCAAAAGTTACATTTTAATTGCACACAACTTGAGAAAGACAATTTCACAGATAATTTGTTAATTATTTCTTTTTGTTTTTATTCGTGAAAATCCATGGCCAACTTCTACTAAATGGCCTAACTTTTAAATTTACTGTATATTTAGTGGAATTTTTAAAATGTTTTGTTTTTAATGAAAGTTTTGGATTTATGCTTTTTGGGCAATTCTGAAGACAACTGTTGTTAGTAAAATTTATTTCATTATTATTACTTCAAGTGTTTTCTTGAAAAGACAGTTATGGCTTTTTGACACTGAAAATCAGGTGAAGTCCATCTGAATTTATTAGAGAAACGAATAAACCGTATTTGTAGTAGACGTAGTTGAAAAACGATCCAGAAGAATTCGCTCAGGACATAACTTTTCAACGGATTATACATTACAAGTAGTGTTGGGTTCGCGATACCACCCGCGTATCACGACACTTGCGAATCGAAACCATTAGCCGTGTGAAGTGTCGACTCCTTCACGACTCTTTAACGATACTTCGCATTTACACATCATGCATGCGCTAGTTCATATAATATAATTGAAACGAGCAGTCAAGATTCATAGCTAATACGTAAATCATAAACTAGGGATTAAAAAACAATTAGGTTTATGAGTAAATTCTGTTATGGTTATATATTTATGCATTAAGTACATTAAAAGACATTAAATTATTTATACACCGCATTCGTTCTAACATTTGCTATAGAAAATTAGTATGGGAAATCTGAAATATGCCAAATAGTTCGTTCTCGAATAAAAGTCGGTGAGATTAATAGTTGCAAAACAATTTAAATAATTTGTTATTATTCTTTTATTCGAAAAACGTACAAGAAATAATACATTACAAATAAAAAATAAAGATACCCAATTAATAAGACAATGTCTTATTAATTGGGTATCTTTATTTTTTATTTGTAATGTATTATTTCTTGTACGTTTTTCGAATAAAAGAATAATAACAAATAAAATTTAAAAAAAAGTTATGCTTGTAACGGGGTTCGATCGTGCATTCCACCAGCCCGTATAGTTTAGCAAGCCACGGTTTGCCATCGAACCACGGAGGCGTTGCGTCAACTTTTCAGGTTTCGGCTTTTAAATTAATGTTTTGCAAATAATTCATGAATTTATAATTTTAACTAAAAAATCTACAACAAAATAGTTTTATATGTACGTCTTATTCAATGATTGTTGGCCAGTTCAACAAATCTGCCTTTAATTTCTTTGTAAGAATGATCAAGCAACTTCGAATTACACTCTAATAAGAGCGATACTGTTCGACACGAAGTGTCGCGACACTTCAAGTGTCACGACCACGAACAGTATCACGACACTCGACACCCAAGTTCCCATCACTAATTACAAGTAAGAAATTATTTAGATAGTTATTGCTGTTGCATTAGAGCAAGAGAATGGCCACCAAGATCGCCATACGTAACACTGTTGGGCTTCTTTTATGAGGTTACCTTAAAAGTGTACGAGACTCATGAAGAATTGATAAATATGCCACAATTGACAGAAAAAAAGATAGAGAGCGAACAAAAAATAAACTTTATTTCTGTCAATAAAGGTAAGTAAATAAGAACATTTTGAACATCTTAATTAATTCTTAACTTTATTCTACTATATCTCAAAAACTAATTCCACAAGTTTTAATTTCATCATATCCTTAATTAGGTAATGCTAAACCCTTTCAAACGAGGTACTGCCTTGATTAAACAAAACGAAAAATTGACGAATATCTGCCTTCTTTTTTATTTCATATGGTATCTTAAGACTATTATTATATCTTAAAACAGTTCTATCATCATCACACTGTATAATTTAAACCGACTTAAATATGTTAGCATTTTACAACGTTTATGAATATGATTGTCTATTTATTTATAAATATGAACATTAATGTTATTGTGTATTTTTTCCATACATGCCCATTTGCATAAGTTATATGTATAAGGCAGTACGTACCGTTCTCTTATTCTGTAATTGGCCTGTACCGTTGGTCAATAAATAAATAAGTATTGAATTTCACACTTAGCAATGATTATTATTATTAAATTAATTAAAATCAGTTATCAATCTATTAATCAATCTTATATAATAACTAATGGTATAATTTATGTTTTAAAACTTCCCACAATTGATCAGAAATAATTAATCCCGACAATTTTTCAGATTCATAGGTACATATACAGTTGTAATATTCAAAGCGCAAGTAAAAGCAAGATAACTATTCGTCCGTGCGTCGTTGATGTAGCGACCGCGTCTATCAGGAGTGTTCCTAAATAGGATCTTAGGTCATGTTGTAGTGCTTGTAGACTTTATTTGTCGCCTTAGGCACAGTATATATAACAATCAGTAGATTCACTTGCATGCGACACCATTCATTTTATTAATCCACCTTCGAATATCACGCACATAAACGAAGTAGTGGACCGACGTTTATCGGTCTGGATCGGCGGTAAATAAAACGCAGAGCCGCATTCAATAAAATGTCTCGAACAAATATGTAAACAAAATCTCTTGTTATATAATAGTATAGTAAAATATGAAGTAGAATTATGTGTAGTGAACCATTTGATTGAAGTTGTTTCACTTATAGAATCTAATAAATAAAACGATAATCAATTTAGATATTTAAAACATTTATTAAACTAAGTTAGAAGAGTTGTTCTAGGGTCACCGAAATCACATACGTACAAAATAGGGGAGATGAAATCAATTTACACTATAATAATAATAATTAATAATAATAAAATTTATTTTCATTCATATTAAATTAAAGACACAATGACAAACGAAATGCTAAAAAGTACAATCCTAACGCACGCTTTGACTTTTTTTAACAGTTGAGAGTAACAAAAGACGCTGTAGTTCACACCTGTTGATAAGGCGTTGACCTAGATTGTTCAACTCTTTTAATAAATCAGCATAAAAAATTTTATTATGTAGGATTTCGTAATCGCTTATTTGTTCTATTACGTGTTAGTAATTCAATTTTAAGCAATTGGTAAATATATACAAAAGTGAATTCTTAAATACGGCATTGTTTTTACGAGCGTATTTATTAAACAATAATAGTATGTAGGAAAAAACCTGAAATCGGAAACCTGAAAAAACTAATTGTAGTTCTTTCCGAGGTATTTTTACAGCCTTTGGCGGCACAACGACTAACACTATGCATTGTTTACTGGTACTAATACTGCACGATTGTGGGTTTATCCGGCTCTGGTAAGTTCGATACGTTCTGTTGCGTGTTTAAAACAGAACTGTTGTCTGCATACTGCCGACTCGCGCCAGCATGTAGTGTGGTGAATAGAAATTATTTGCGACAGTCACATTACTGTATGTTATATATACTGTGCCTTAGGCAAGCAAGGAAGAAAGGGATAAAAAAAAGTTAAAATTATTTCTAAAGCACTTTTTGCTGTTGTTTGTGGAAAATGACCTCGGTAAATTTAGCTAATTTCCACGACAATGGACAACTCGATAATGGGCGATTACTGAATTATGCCTGCCTAAGTTGCAGCGTTCATACTCTAAGATTATAGTTTTGCAGACTTTACAGTCGGATTATTCTAGGAATATTAGTTAAAGATGCTGTGAAACAATAAGAGAGTTTATAAAGTTATTTGGTCACAAATATTTAGTGTACTCAGAAATCATCGCACAAATCAAAATTATTGGAATTTTTAGAAATATGTTTTGTACATTAGCAATTTAAACACCTAATAAGTTTTACTTCAGCCTAGATTTTATAAAACATTAAATACGATTAATGGTAGCAGTTAAGGTTGTGTTTATCTTCCAGCTACTAGTTTGACAGCATTCTTAAAAGCCTAGTTCTAAGCATTAGCTGTCACCAAATTACAAAAGTAAGGTTAGATATGTCTTGAGGTATGTTCACAATGAATGCTATTTTAATCATTTTATACTCATTTATTTATTCAAAGAAGGTTTGTGCTCAATGTAGTTATCACATTAACGAATGCGAATGCTTGTCCACGAAAGCGTATTTAAATTAGAACGAACGGACGATCAACGAACGAATCCGTTTGGTACCTTTACAGTTCTGTTGTCTTCTTGTTGTCATAGCAATCGGCAACGATTCGGTAACATCAACTTACTATGGCAAATAACAGATCCGGAAACACATAAAAACAGTTCGGTGCAAAATATTTAGTTATTCGTTATAAGTCCTAAAAATTGAATTTAAGGCGACGAAGGAGCCGAGTTTATTATATTATAAATTCAATTCAATAAAATAAATTCAAAATATGAACAGCTATGAAGAAGTGTCCATTTTAGCTTAATACTAAATCATTTATTTAAATCCGGGAAAAAATTTTATTTCTACTTTCTATGTAAATGACACTTTATAGACATTTATGGTAACTAAGTAAATGAGAAGTTACAGCTGCAACCCTGTAAAATTTTACGGGCTCCAAAAAGAGACTTGTAAAGTTCTATAAAACTCATCAACAAAACGCTAATAGAAACTAATTTGTTGCTTAATCACAACACCATGACAACGTCTAGCTATAAATTGTCCTACTGCCGTTGATTATAAAATATCTTTTCATACAAAATATAGAATAAGTTAATAAACTCTGATGAAGATAGAAATAAGATTTTGTACGCTTTGCAATTAATCTTTACTGGGTTCACAGGATTATTGAGGATCGCTCCTTCGTAGCTCGCCCCCACAAACTTTCCAGCTCGCCTGTAAAGATTAATTTACAAAGCTTACCACGTAAATAACTATTACAGTCATACTCGATTTTAATATCGCATTTTTCAGACTGTAATCGTTAACGTAAACATGGATAATACGATACAGTATGAAATAAAGATTAGTTTCCATATTACATATAATTCCAGGATATACTTGTTTTTGTAATTAAGCTTTTCTTATATTTCTGGCTAAAATCCTTTTCATATGGAATATTTTCGTATCACGCATCATTTTAGAATAAAATCGAAGTGTCCAAATTTATTATACTCTAAAACTTTATGATGCCATTTGAATTTTAACTATCATCATAATTGTTGTTGTTACGGACATGAAAACAAAAAAGTCTTAATAGCACTAATGTCATCTTTAAAATAAGTTAACCTTATCTAAAAAATTTCTGAAAAAGAGAGGACGTTATAGACTATAACGCCCGCTTATAATGCCCTGGTTGTTATGAAGTTGTTTATGTAGTTCGTATACAGGTTATCAATTTATTTATTGATTTTGCTGTCTTCCTGATATTAAATAGAACTATGTATTAAATATGTTAAACACTACCCACTACCAAGCATTCTACTACAGGTGAAAAGAATTTTAAGAATAATTAAGAAATATGGTCTTAATGAAAGTGCATTTATATAAACATTTAGTTTTTGGATTGTATATTTATTTAAATTTTTTGCAATAATCCAGTCACAGCAGTTTTGAAATTCTTATTGCTGGTTGGTTATAATTATATAAACATATTTATATAGGTGGTGGCATTATGTACACTGGATGTAGTAAAGTAACATTGGATATGCATTTAACTTACATTCTATATGGACATTAATTTATGAGATAAAATAAAAGCCTATAATATGTATATAAATATAGCGAATCATATTATTAAAATTCGTTTTGGGTATTTATTGACCACGTATCGCGGACGTTTAATATCATTGATTAGAAACCAAATTATTGTAACAACGCAGTGCAAGTTCGTACAAACGAGTCATACTCTTGATGTACTTTACACTAATTTATTGTATTTTACAAAAACCAGTTTTTTAAGTTTTTTTTAAAGTTCAAACAAAGTTGGGCGACAAAGTTGACAAAACATGATGTAGTAGTAATTCTTGCAAATTATTTTATCTGGAGAAGGTAGTAGAGCTAATGTCGAGATGTATTTAACTTACAATGTACAATCTGCAAGGCTTCTATGAACTATTTTCACCGGAATATTTTTCGAGCAACCAATTACTCTTTTCTTTTATTTTTCATCTTCCAACTTCAATTTTATATTTTATTTACTATTAAGCCCATTTAAAATAGTCAATATGTTAAGATTTTGTATCGATTAACTTTTCTAATAATTATTCACTCTGATTACAATTTATTTTTTCCAAAAGAATGAATTCACGTAAAATATTTTAAGCTCTCCTATACTGTAGCTGATATACAGGGTGTTAGGAGTGTAAATGCCAATATTATTAAACCAGGTGATAAAGGACATCAAAAGAAAAACGAAACGTCTTATAAAGTCGTGGACTCCCTCTGCAGGTTTACGCAAGAAAAAATTGTAAAATTGCAAACTTCGATGCCACATTATCACGTTATTAAACGTTCGGTGTTTGTCAGATTTTAAGGTGTACCTTATCATCCACAATAGAAAAAATCTAAATACAATTTTTTGTAAACAGGATCGCTTAAGCAAAATCAAAAATTTTGTAAACCATATTTTGTTACACGATCGATTTGACAACCCTGCAATTAGGTGAAACTTTTAACCCACTTCAGAAAGTTCGTTCAAGGTCAAGTTTACACATTTATTGTCATAATCACAGAATTGATTATCTTTAGGGTATCGATCTTTTCCAGTGGTATTATTTGAACAAAAACCAGATGGGTGCCTGCAGTTCACTTAATGTTTGAAAGGTAATGTACTAAATAATAAATGAAAAAAGAATAAACAAGACAGTGTGTATTATGTGTGCGTATTATTTTATTGGCTTGCTTATTACTTATTACTATTAATTATAATTATTCTCACAGCAGGTACATCATTACAATAATATGCGAATGCATTAAGTTAGTAACTGTTAACTGAATTAGAGACTGTTAATACTCATATTTTAAGGCTTCCAAAATAATACAATACCTAGCACGATCACAATGACAATGCTTCTTCATTTATCAATGAACAACATAGTAAATACTTTTTCACAAAGCATTGTTTTCTTTTAATGGGTGCACTGTTGCCATTTAATTCACCAACTTTATTCAAATAACGCGAAAAATAATGTCGATAGGCAGAATTTGTTTGTAGTTTTCTGTTGGTATCATTGTCACATATTACCTGTTTTAATAATGACACTTATTCTCAATACACCCTGTATTCGATAAAATTACTTTAGCAACTAGTTTACCACGAAATTATTATTTTATACCAATCTTACTTCCAGATGGACTTCTATTCACTTTTTCATCTCCCTCTCTCCCATAATGCTATTTCAGGACATTGGTATCGTGCAACAGAAATAGTGGTAATCAAAATATCGATTTTTCAGTCGACTCTGTCTAATACATTCATCTATAGTGACTTGAATCTTTTATAGTCCGCTTGGTTCTGAAAATGTTGCTGACGCAGTCAGCCCTCTCTGCACCCCCCCCCCCCGTATCCAGGTCTGGGCATGACTTGGAGGTAGCAGTACTGTATTATTTCTTGTACTACGTTAATGTTTGGATTGGTTAAAATACTATTTGTCCATTAAAAGGTTTATTATTATTATGTTAGATAGAAGATAATTAATGTTTGACTAGTTTTATTAATGAATTGATATCTCACCCTGTTTACATCTGTTGCCCTGGATACTAAATCTTATCCTAGGCATGCTAATTCACTACAGCAAGTACCATAGAGGGCATTAGATAGTCGGTATGTACATCTTTTTAGAGATTTATCAATTCAGTTCATGTGTCACTTTATACGTACCTTTATTAAAGCTATACATTTTTTTCTAGGGAGTACATAAAGTGTAAAGTGTACCCGTATCGGGATTTTAATCATATAAGATATAATCTACAAATTTCGTCCGACAATTTTACAATACAAATATAATTTAAAATATAGTAATAAAACAGTAAACACTATTGCTCGTTTCTGAAATTTAGTTAGGTATGTGAAAAAAAGCTACACTGCTTTTTATCTAAATTCAAACCGCGTTTATGCGAGTTAAAATTTTCTTTACCAAATAACATGGTGCATTAAATCGAAGGAAGCAAGCGATCTAAAGAGGTCTAAAAGTAATATATGTATGTAGGCGAAGCATGATGTGCCTTTACTAAAAGAGGAGGTAAACAACGGCTGTCGCGAATTTAACAATATGGCGTGCATTGATTCTTTCGTCAAGTGAATAATAAGTATTGTGGTATAAGTTTATAAATGACGCGGTCAGAGAAAAGGGACCTTAACTTATCTGTTATATTTTTTCAGGCCAGGGAAAAACACGGATGGGATAAAAAATCATGTTTTCAGATTTCTTACACCCAGCGCTACCTAAACTCGTCCCCGTCAATTACATTTTATCCAAAAAACTTTTAACGCTAGATAAAAGAAAAATCAATTTTCTAGAAATCTTTCATTTGAACAAATGGGACCTTAACTTATAGAATGTAAATCTTATGGTACAAGTTAAGGTCCCTTTCTTCAAATTCATTTTTGAATCAAATTGTTTAGATCTTACTGTCTGTTTTTATGTTCTTTTTAAAATCATGTATTGTTTTAACACGTAATGCAACATCCATGACTTGATGTCAGTTTATGAACGCACCCACTGATACTAGACTGATAAATGGTTGTTTTGTGTGTCGCATTGTGTACCTGTACATGTTTTGTCAGCGAAATATTTTCCTTGTGTTTTATTGTATTATTATTAATTTTTATTTTAATTATTACGGATGAAGAAGTGGTAAATATATTAAACAAGTATTGGACAGGACAAATTCCCGAAGGAATGAGGGAGTGTATGAGGATTACTTTGTGACTGGAACAACTTATGAATTAACAAACAAAAATTTAGGAGCTATGAATTAACAAACAAAAATTTAGGGGCTTAGTCGGAATAAAATACCAACATATTGGAACCATTCCCTACATTCTATGACTAAAGGGGAGCTGCTATAACTCCGTCGATTTTTAGAACTTTTTAACGATTTTGGTATCATTGTCTACAGAATTTTATTTTATTTCCAGCAATAACAATAACCAATTTTAACCAAAACTAAGTTAAGGTCTCTTTTCCCTGGCCGCATCACATATTAGAACCCTATTCACATTATTATTACCTTTATTAATGTATTTACTAACTTCCCACAAGTTAACTTAATATTGTGTACTACCCTCCAAAAGTAATCTTTTTAATAGCATTATTCGAATAGTGTTATGGTGTTACAGCACTCTTTTACACAAGCACTCAGCACTAGGCTGCGCCATGTCAAATCATCACACATTTCAGCAAACATTATTAATTCTCAGTTGCCATTTTAATAAAAAAATAGTCAACATTGTTGGTGTGTCAATTTGACGTGGAAATGCCTCGCCCCCTCGCATATTTGTTCTAGCGACCTCCGTCTCGCTGAGCTGGCGGCTAGCTACTGCTTGCTGGAAGCAGATACGATGCAGAAATGCAAATGTGGGATGTAGAGTGTTGAACTTGGAATAAAGCACGTTTTGTTTACAACCTTACAATTTGATGAAGAATATTTGGGTCAATGCCTGATCAAAGCTGTGTAAATAATACCCTTTTAGAGTGAGATAATGCTGAGTTTGTAGTTTGTTGAACTTGAAATAATTTGTCAATAAAGCACTAGTTAATTTACCTAGTAACAGTTTTTAATGATTTTATAAGACCTTATCTGATAAGGTAAGTTAGGTAATTAGGTTAAAAGGGATTTTGACGACGCCTTGTTTTAGCTGCATTAATAAAATCTTTAATTTTTTGTTATTTAGATGCCTTAATAAAAATTTTGTTTACAAAAGATAGTATTTTTTAATAAAAAAACAAATTACGTCAAGAAATCTTGAGAATATTTCGGAAATTAATTAATAAATAATTCTTTAAAAAATGTGCACCGTCTCCAATGCAAATGTAGGATGTCATTATCAGTTTGTTTAGACTAATTAACGATCTGAATTTTTAAACAAGGTCATTTTCTCTAAATTACTCAAAAGCTATTTAACATAGAAAACAAATATTAAGACTTTTTTGTTCCTTTTAATGTCTTCTATCAATTAACTTTTAAAATTAACTTGTCGTATCTGCTTCCACCCTGTATACTAGCTTCTTTCTCAAATTAGGAAAATTTATATCTCACCCAAAATGGACTACCCGCTACTTAGGCATCTATGTAGGCATACCTGAAAGAAGATAAAATTTTTTTTATAAATGTATTTAATAAAATATAATCGTAAATGTTATTGGGAATTGCGGTCTAATCAATAATTATATTATTTTATTTAATAAAATATATATTTGATAAACTAAAGTGCCAAAAATTAGTTAAAATCTATATGATTGAACAGTTCATTAGTTTGTTTTTTTTTCTTCTGTTAATTCAATTCCATTTATACGTTATACAGATTCTATGTTTTTTTTAAAGAAAGTTATGTTTTTAAAATTAATTAACACCAATAAAAACACTGTCTTATTAGTTTCGTGTTACTGAAGTGGACTAGAAAATATTGAATATACAAATCAAAATGACATAAAAAAGCCAATTAAAGACAATTTTTATATAAATGGAAAAAGGTGACATTTAACATGGAAACAGCTTCATTAATTCTACTTTTAAAAAGTTCCTGTGTGACAGAAATTCTAAATAGCAAGAAACTGCAGAAAAAAGGAAACTAATTAGTATAACTTTTGGAATTTAAAAGAAATGTGGCAATTAAGAGAGAATAAAAATTCATTTATGAAAGGAGCGAAAATTTAAAAGGACTTTCAATATTCATTTTTTCTGGATCTATTGGATTTTATTGCGTATTTCAAATATTTGAATATCATCATCTCCAAATTTAAAATAATTAAATGCTAAAATACTTTTCAATTTTGGAATCAAGTTTCTTTCGTAATCATAACAATCTATTGAAATACACTCTCCCCAGAAAACAAGTTAAACAAAAAGAAAATCCTTGAAAGAGAAGAATATCTATTTACTTTTCCAATTTGTCCTATTTTTACAACCAAAGAGCACTGACCTTTTTTGTCATTAACGCCGATCCCGTTTTAGATGAAGTTTCATTCAAACATTTTTTCCATTTGCAATTCCCGAGTGAAACGTAGGTATCTTGTTAACAACTGGAGACTTTCGCAACTAATTAATAATGCGTAATTTCGGGTTTTGCAAGTTCTATTTGGGCATTGCTGCATTATGTAGAAACTATAATACCAAATGAACGAAACAATGAAAGGAAATGAAAACGTCCGAAGTGTAACTGGTATTGAATATGAAAAAGTGTTTTAAACGAAAATAACTGTTAAAAATTCTGTGGTTAATTAATCATTAATTTTTTTCTTCTTGTTTCAGATTTTTATTCAGGAACATGAATGTAATAAAAAAAGGTGATTATAAGTGTAGTATTATATGTATTTTCATTTAGGATAAAAAAGATTGGATGGATGAGCATTAAAATGTAATAGTAGCATTATTCCCATATAATTTATGAGAATATTCAATAAAGAATCTTTTTAAACTGTATTGAAGATAACTTAATTTGGGAGAACTCTGTAAAAAACTTCAGTTGAAGAAAGTAGACAACCGTTAAAAGAGAATGACATTAAATTCATAATATTCCGTTTATTCGAGTTCTACTTTTATGATAAAGAAGAAAAACGATTTTGAATCGAGGTTGCCGTTTGAAAATTTTATATTTGATTGGCTAATAATACAGTCATTATTTCTAGGATGCTCTTAAAAACAAAGGATAAGGTCTCTCAGAACTAACACTTTAATCAAACAACGTCTTATTAGAATAACATTTTCTCCGCTCCTTAAAATTGGTACATTTTACAGTTCATCAGATACCAACTGAAATACATTGAGGATACAAACCTTTAGTTAGCTTGTATCTGTATAAAAAAAATGCAAATGCAGAACTGACTATATTTCGCGAGAAGCAACCCTCTAGCGTGACAATATTTACATTGTGTGAATGCAGAACATTGCACCCTGATATTCTAGGTTATGTACGAGTACATAAAATCGTTATTGTCTAAAACCTAAATAATTCGCCGTAATTTCTGCGAACTATGTGTCTAGATAATGATTGAAGAAGATGTACTGCTTGCAACAGAGAAGTAAATATTACATTTGGAAGTAAATTGTCCAATCTGTTCACACTTAGGCAAGACGCAAGACACATACATGTTGAATGGTAGGGTTTCGTGAATGTATGATTCTTGGCATTGTGGCTTCTAGACACTGTCTACAAAATAGTGGCAAAATTCAAAATAAAATAAGAAACTGCCATACATTATATTAATGTTTAAACATCCGAGGCGGCTCATGCTTCAAAAACAGAGACTGTTATTACTGTTAATCCCCAGCTCCACACATGCATATATGAATATTCCTGTAAAAACACGAATATTCATGGTTGAATGTTCGTTTGCGAATGTATTCAAACAATTCCCTACACCCTTCGCATATTGTAACCGAATATTCGCGTGCAGTGTGTAGAGACCATCACGTGGTGTTTAATACGAATATTTGATCCCTTTGACTTGCGGTAATTTACCGCTACAAGACGGATCGTGCTCCTTCCTGGAGGAATGACAAATATTTCTATACGAATACGAATGTTTTATCCACACTTCACGTATTTGTGTACGAATAACACACATTCGTCAATAGTGATGGACTCGAGCTGCGCTTTCCTAAAAAGCTCGACTGGACTCAAATTAAGAATTGTTGAACTCGACTCGAATTTCGGCTCAAAACTGAGTCAGGCTTCGAGTCGAGTCGAGCTTGGCTCAGGCTCGAGTCAATGACTATATATCGAAAACGAATAACGCATGTGTGGATTTGGGGTTAGATAAATTATTTTTAGGTTGTAGGTGTGAATCGAAAAGCTTACTGATTTCAAATGTAACAAAGAATAATAATTAATTCTATAAAATGGTATTTGGCGCCGCCAAATTGTATGTAAACGATCGTAATTAAAATAATGTTAAATTCATATCTGCTCACAATTTGGAAATAGTTGAAATGGATCAATTTAAAAAAAATCAATAGAAGGCAAAAGAATATTCTAATAGCTTCTTGAAAATTGTGCAACAAACAATTTGATGTTCCTCAAATACAATCTTATTTTTTTAAAAACATTAGGCCGTATTCTCATGCCACTATTAAAGGTGTATTTAACTAAAGTTAAATTAAGATCCACAAAAAAAAAGAAATAGCTTTATCTAATTCTAATAGGTGGGAAAAGGTTAGAATTGGTCGCTATGGTAATTAAACATGCTATTAACTTAATAGTGGCATGAGAATACGGCCCATTGTATTTTTTAAGCTTTAGTCCTGACTGATACAGTTCAAACATACCACCTGTAATAAAATATTTCTAAACAATATTAGTTCGTTTTAATAGAGTGGTTTCGAATGGCATCGCATTCAATAAAAACAATAACGAAACTATATAAGTATTTACAAATTGTTTCAACAAAACTAATAGCAGTTGAGATTTATCTTCACAGAAATGTTAAATTGTTTACATTTAACAAACAACCTCGCAAGATATTTTGTAAATTTTATGAAACCAAAAAAATTTGATAACAAAAATTCTTAGTTGATATGTACATCTTAAATATGTTAAAAAGTTGAAACAAAAGCTTCGTTTGCTTCACGTAAAATGCTCTTAGTTTGTTGTGTGCACCAAATCCAATTGCTTCTGCTAATTGAATTTTCTTCGTATTAACACACTGTCGGCAGAAATTTTGTTAGTGTGTTACCTAAACTAAGGTAAATGATGGATAAAACACTTTTACTAAAATCTCCCCAGGCAAGTTCTTGAGATTATTAAACATTTTGTATAATATCCAGAACTTAATTAACTTAAATTAAAATTACACTTTAAAAGGTACGGAAAGGAAATTAATCAGAATCTGCACATAATTTGAATTGGTTTCAAGTTAATAGGTTTTAAAGTTCGTTTTAAATTAAATAACCATCCATTAAATAACCAGTAAGATCGATTAGAAAAGTTCACTAGATACGGCAGGGAAGTTTTGGAAGGAAGTCGGCATTCATTCAAAGTTGCTCAAATTCAACCGCTATTTAAATTTCAAAAATACAAAAAAACTCAATTGAATTTAAGATAAATCTTAAAAATAAAATTGCTTTAATTTTTAACAATTATTTTAAGCTTCAAACAGATTTTAAAAAGTCGCCGCAAAATGAATTTAAAAATCTAAAAAACGCGCCACAGTGAATATATATCCAAACGGTACGGTAAATCTCAACGGAATCCTCATCTAGTGCGAATTAGTTTAAACTTAAGAAATCTCAAAGCTTAACCATTTCTACAAAATTGTCTTAAACGGGCTACCAGATTGCACCGTAACGCTGTGTCTGGCGGGATTTGGTCGTGTTCTTCCTACCAACCACTTGATCTGCCCACATTCTGCATTTCACAAGAGAAAAGGTAAACACCCTTTAGTATGGATTGAGTAAATAGTAACTCATCGAAATGTCTTGAACATTCTGCTTCTGTCACGGTACGCCAATGACAAACAAAATCTGCCTCTTGTAATTTAGTAATATGTTTATTTCCACTTAAACGAATTCTTGGAATAAAACATGTTTTTTCTGTACCAAAAATTGTATTTTCTCAGGCTACGACATCTTTATTAAAAGGGTAAGTAAGACGAAATACACTACATATTCGGGAGTCAGTGTTTTTGCGGCAAAAGCCGTTTTTAAGTCATGCAATATTCTGAAGCGAGGCATTTGTAGTCTGCAAGGTCTCTGTATTATCGCATGTATTTACAGCCTGATTGCAATTCGCTATTAATTATTATCAAGGGCAACCACATGGTTGCTGAATGGGTAGTTAAGCGCACAATTTCGTGTAGTCGCATGTATACCTAACCGTACCGTAACCTACCGTAATTTTATACCTATACATTCGACTACACGAAATTGTGCAATTAACTACCCATTCAGCACCCAGTTGGTTGGGCTTGATTATTATCAATGTTAGCTACTTCTGAATCTTGTTCAGTTCGGTTAGTCTTGAAAATCCGTAGAACTGACTGAAAATAAGAAATGGGAATGATTTAGAAAGCAATAAGGAGCTTTTGAAATAGATTAAAGTAGAATGTTAGGACTTGTAGAGGGCCATCATAGTTGCTAATTTACTTGTTAGACTTATGGATACATCTTCTGAGCTGATGTCGTTCGCCCTCGACAGCACCTTGTTATTCGCTACGGAACCGTAAGAGAAGGAGAAAGTGCCACGTGAAAGTGAAGAAGAAGCAGGTTTTATAGCCCAGCTTCAAAAAGGTGTTGTTTTTAGAAACTACCTAAAGATTATCCTGTCAACAGTTCTCTAGAACTATAATCACTAGAGACGTGCATTTTAGGTGACCTCGCTTGAAAAAACCCTTAATTAGCTCAACTTTCATAAGCGCCGTCGCTACAAGTTATAGGATATATAGTTTACAAATACGAAAGCTGTTATATAAAACTTGCCACGCCACTGAGAATTTCTTTAATTCACGTTACTTATCTTAAATAGACTCCTTTTCACTTTGTATTTTTCCGGAATGGTTAGTCCGAACCCACCATTTTTATGCGCCTACATGTGTTACATTGTAGTATTGTAGATTAAATTGCTTCGCTTCATTGTCATAGTGGTTTTATGCTTTACTAAAATGCACGTCACTAATTATTTATTAGGGTAATTTAAAAAAATCATTTTTCTAAGCTACTAGAACATTAAAATTAAGATTCTTCAGCAAATCTTTGCATAAGGGAATAATTTGTAATAAGAATTTAATTTGTTTATTATAAGTCCCATAAGAATATCATGTTTGATACAAAATATTTACTTCATCTTAATATTTATTCCCTTACGCAGAGATTTGCAAAAGTGTTTTTGTTAATAACTACTAAGTTACTACCATTAAATGACAGGAAGATTCATATTAACATTGAATATTGTACTACTGCTAAATACGTGGCCCACTTCGCGAATTTTGTCTTAGTAGGTAACACTTATAAATGGATACCTACTGCTTAGTGCTTAAGAAATAACTGGAATAACGAAATTTAACTAAGTCAAGCGAAATTCTGGAATTAACACGGTATATATGCGTAGAAAAAAATAAAAAAGGTTACACTGATAACAGGGTAGCTTGTGCCAAAAAAATTAGACTAAGCCTCTCCGAAAATCTTACCCTAATTTACCGCGGAAAAATTTACATGCACTGAATTGTCTTTTCGTCAAAGTGTGCCTGCGCCAAAGTGTCCCGGCGCCGAAGTGTGGCTGCACCGAAATGTCCCTGCGCCGAACTGTCCCGCGCCAAACCGTCCTTGCGCCGAAACGGCCGCGCCCAAATGTCCTAGAACACCCGGTAAACGGCGACCGACAAATCTAGACCTAGTGATACGTGTTGTTGCTGGTGGGAGGACTAGGAAACCAGTCCAAAATCGAGTTTGAACGTAATATATCAGTATAAAGATGGTTTATAAATAGGGAAAGCAGAAACCCCAAGCAAAGAGAGGAAAAAAAGGCTGAGACTAAAGACGCCTTTAATAAAGCAACTCCGTTGTAGATTCCGCACTAATGGGTACAAGATCGTAGGAATTAAAAGCAAACGAGGTTCATAAAATTTGTTTAACACGAAGTTTCTACAAGAAGATATTGAACCAAAACGTTCCAACCAGAATATACTAGGTCTTTGGAAGGGGTAATTTGTGCATTACGTATCTCTTGACATTTTCTGAGAAATTACTGTGATGATTAGATATTAAATTTTATTTAATATTACTGTGAGACTTTTTAAATTGGTTTATAAATATAAATGTTGATTTTGTAAAATTTCCAATAATAAATACAATACCTTTTTCGGTTCAGGGACGTTTCATATGAAAATATTTTATTTTCCGCTTATTTTATATTTGAACTTATATAGAGTCACTACATTTAGTCACGTAGGCCGCGCTGGTCGATCAGAGTACCGCAAAACGCCGCCATATTGGGGCAGAGTAGGGTGATCTTTAATGGATAAATTAAAACCACATTTTATGTATTTCACATATTAGAGGTTTGAACTTTCAGAATAAGAAAAACCTTTTAAACTAAACGTGGATTTGATTAAACTCAATACAGATATAAATCATCAAAATTTCGTGCTTCTTTTGGTCCAATATGGCGGAGTTTTGCGGTACTCTGACCAACCAGCGCGGCCTAGGTGACTAGACGTAGTGATTCTAAACTTATATTGTTACTGACACCATCTACTAGCTGATTTCCTAAAGTCCTTTTTTGACCATAAATTGTGACAGATAACATATTATTTTGGAATATGCATAATTTTTTTACTAACGCCAGATTCTACTATCTGAAGATCCCTTTTTTCTTTGTGTTATAACTAAGTAAGGACGATTAATTACATTAGATAATATATCAATGGTTAAAACTCAAGACAATCTGTATCTACCAATTTACATGTGTTTTATATTGATTAATAGGTATTTAGATTTATCAAATCACACCTTGACTGACCTGTTATATAGGATATTTGTTTTGCGGTGAGAAACAAGAACACAATCACAGTTAACAATTCACCAGTCTTTTTTATATATTTCAGACCAAAATCTTAACATGACATATCAGTTCTCTCTCGGTAGACAGGTATCACAATCCAAATCATGTCGTGAAGACATAACTCTATCTGTACACGATATTTCCACTCCTGGCTAATTAAATTGACTTCTTTCATATTTTTCTTCCTTTTATCTATCAAACGAAACACTGATACTAGTTGCTTGCAATGAGATTTTTATACTTTATATTGTAACCATTTAATTTTACACTTTCATAAAGACAACGTTTTATAACATAATTTTTAACACCTTTTTACAAGTTTTATACAATTTTTAACATATTTTATACTTTAAGAAATTGTTATCAGTTCAGATTTTTGTGTTAGTATTACATTTCAATTATTTTCATTATTATGTATCTAGATTGTTCTATATTTATCTCTTGGTCTTATCAATAGATAATAAATTATTATTTTAATTGTCTATCCTTAGAAACCTTAGTTTTAATGGTCACTACAGTAAACCTTGTATTACGATATTTTCCCTTTTTGCAGGTGGTGGTATGTAATAACGTTTATATCTAACAAAGATTTTCTCTGTTCTGTTCTCATATGTAATTTGGATGTTTTGGATGGTCAGTTGAACAATAAAATCTAATTAATAAAAACATCTCAACAAGGTAAAATACCCTTTTGTATGAATATTATACAGCGTGTCCGGCGTTAGAACGCATTAATTTTAAGGGGTGATAGAAGACATCAAAAGGAACAAAAAAGTCTCATACAACTTTGTTCTAGAACGTACTACTTTTTCAGAAAAAAATAATAAAATTGGAAACTTTAACATTATTTTTCCGCGTTAATCATAGTACTTTAATTATGGCGTTTGTCGGCAGATACATCTCATCTATCACAACAACAAACCTTAATGACATTTTATCGTATCGTATCGTATGTCGTTTCCGCGTAAAATTGAATTCTTTTTACAATTAAAAATTCATTTTACTCGATTAAGAAACGTGACAACCCTGTAAAGTTTGTGATAAAATTTGCTCCACATCCGCACAAAATGCTGATCT
Organism: Agrypnus murinus; assembly: GCA_929113105.1. NCBI lineage: Eukaryota > Metazoa > Arthropoda > Insecta > Coleoptera > Elateridae > Agrypnus > Agrypnus murinus. Next base: position 17,768,335 of record OV816025.1, read on the forward strand.
GGACGTTTGTTGACATTGAAATAAAGCACGTTTTGCTTACAACCTTGCAATTTAAGAATATTTGGGTCAATGCCTGATCACAGCTTTGTCCCTTAATAATAATACCCTTGAGATAATACTGAGTTTGTAGTTCGTTGAACTTTGTAATAATAATTTGTCAATAACGCAATTCGCAACTTGCTGTTTATCTAATAACAGTTTTTAATGATTTTATAAAAGAATATCTTATAAAGAGAATATTTATCTAATTTAAATTAGATAATTAGGTTAAGGGATTTTGTTGACACCTTGTTTTGGCTACATTAAAAAATCTTTAATTTTATGGTAATTAGGTGCCCTAATCAAATTTTTTTACATAAGATAGTATTTTTTAATAAAAAGACAAATACGTCAAGAAATTTTGAAAATATTCTGGAAATTAATAAATATAAAATGTAGGTCAATTATTGTTTTATTTTTACAGTTGGTTTGTTATGAAACAGTGTGTTTTTACAAATTTCGTTTACGGAAAAATAGTGCGGATTACAATTTTCGTAGAATTAGTCACCCGACTAATCTGCTTTGGATGTTTATTATTTTTAAACAACGACTGTCATCATCAGTTTGTTTGTTTGATTATCTAAAACAAGGTCAAGACTCAGCTGCGATTATACTTAAGCAAGGTTGCCAGATATGGCAATGGTTTTTTTCTTAATTACTCAAAAGCCTATTAACATAGAAAAAAATTTATTCAGACTTTTTTGTTCCTTTTGATGTCTTCTATCACCCCTTAAAATTAATGCGTTCTAACTCAGGACACCCTGTATACATGGCAAGATACCATAGCATTCTTACCATTGACGCAAATTCTTAAACCAAGATGTTTTCCTTCACCTGGTCCTTCGATCATGCTTCGATTATTGTGTGTAGCGATTGCTACTTACTATTACTACGTTAAACTAGCTTGGTTTATCTAGATGTTGCAATGTTTCCACATTATTGAAGGTCTGTCTAAGGTATTTTCAAAATTCTATGTTAGACCCACATTACAAAGGCTTCCAACCTTCTTTCCAAAATTCTGTTGGGTATCTACGCTTCAACATCCCAAAGAATGCTAAACGGATCTGAAGGGGAATATTGAGATTGTGACAGATTGAGAAAATCAACTTCTAGCTTGAAATCATTATCTTTGACCGTTTCGTGATTGTTGGGTATTCGAAATACAAAGATTCGATACCACCATATTGTTTTTGTTCTGTTTCTCAAGAAGATACAAACGCTAATTAATTTCTTCAATTTTCATCATGCATCACACAGATGCATATCAAGTGCATGTGCAAGTTAATCTTTTTTGTCATACCCACTTAGACCAGCTAACATATGAATTATGAAATTAATATGGGGTATTACTTTTTAATAACCGTCTTCCTAATCGTTTTGGCTGTTTTTTTTAGTAATTTATTATTAGGCATTTCTCGGTCATCATAGCATAACAAAAAGAAGAATGGTGGTAGCATCAAAAAATTAACCTACTACTACTAAAAATTGTACGTAGTAAGAAAATTGGACACGACAAGTGCTACAGAGCGTTTAGAAACGGAAATGACATAACATGTGAAGCGATTTAAGGAATAACATAAGTACTATTAAGACACATCTTACATTTTTGTATGTCAGCTTAAAACAATTATTCTATTGTTTTATAAATAGTATTTTAGGTAGGTTACGCACGTGAGATTATTAATGATTGCGCAAGTTAAATTTTGATTTTGATCAACTTGAACAAATTAAGTAATGTTATGAATCTTTCTCACTGGAATGACTGTCTTGAATCAAAACCCTCGACTATTGTCCCAATTAAGTAATAGAATGTTAATTAATAGTAGACGTCAATTCCAAATAAGTAGGTACTGAGATATTTACTATAAGTTAATTTCTTTTATTAATGAATAAATTTTTATGTTAGTCATAAAGACAAAGCCTACTTAAAGAAATTTGCATTGCTGTCTATATGTAAATGTGGGTTACTAAATTTCTCGATTTCATAATACCTGCACCTCCATTAGGTAGACAAATAATCAATAATGATTAACGTTGGAGAAAATAAGCTTTTAAAAAAGATTCTGAAAGATGATACAAGTCGATCCGTGAACTTGAACGAGCTTACTAATATGTAAATAAGACAGGAATTATGAAATAATTAATGATCCTTCAGGTTCCTCTTATCTATAGATTTTTTATCCTGAAGCGCACCAAAGCTCACGATATTTTATATTATGAATATAATAGTGCCCATTGCCGTGTTCCCCAAAATAAAAAACCATTAGGTTTAGAGAAAATAAATTGCCACCGTATACTGATGTGAAAGAAACGAGCTGAAATTCGATACCGCGAAATTGCCGTTCTTTCGGCGAAAAAGGAAAAAACTCCAAACAAGTGAAAAATAAGACTAATTTAGTATAGCCTCTAATGTTTCCAATTCTTTTAACTAGGTGTTGAATGTCTCAGAATATCGTTGAAATTATTCATTCTATATAAGACATTCATAGAAATTCATCTAGAATATCTTTTTCATCTTCATCTTACAAACGAAAAACAGAAAAATAAATTATCAACACACCCGTATCAAATCTGCATTTTAAAATTTCTTAAGGCTAGACGTTAAGTTAAAGCATTTAAAAAGTAATATTTTCCAAAGCACTTTAAGTTTTTAGGAAAATGGTTTAAAGTATTTATCGATGTTTTATTCCGTTTATGTAAAGGATTTATGTTTGCAACGACAGAATAATTAAATGGAAATTTAAATAGAAATAGCTGGCACAACAAGCAATTACTCTAAACAATATACAATTATTGATAAAGATCTAACGGAATGTTATTTAAATAAATCTTGTTATCTATGTAGGTGAACCATTTCCGTAAGTGTGTTGCTACAGTCGGAAATGTTTTCGTCATGTTATTAGAAATCAGTTCCAATTTGGCTTTCCTTTAGAACGGAAGTTCTTAAATTAAAACAAAAAAGGAAGATGCTGTTCTTAATTTTCTAATATTTATATCGGCTGTTCTTTGATGTTCTCTTTTCTGCAAAAAATTGTCTCTTTACTAAATGCAATTAATCGGCATCAATTTCGCATGGACCTGAAAAATTCCTTAAACTATCCCACACCGGTAGCAAAGGTTTCGACTATGCCTACTGATTGTATTATTCGTTTAAATATATTTAGCATAGGGTAAGATGGTCCAAAGGTTTAAATTTTAAATAACTTATATATTTTGCTAGTGGTCCTAAAAAATTACTTATATGGTTTTCTGGTTTATTCTTACGAATAAAGAAAATTTTTATTACAAAGAAGCTTTAAAAACAGTTAACATTTAAGAAATAAATTCTTATGCGCACATTTTCTTTATTGAAGTAATGATTTTTGGAGCAACCAGGAAAAACTCTTTACATTTATATAACATCATGTTTGGTAAATATGTAAAAAATATCGTATGTGCGTAATAGTATATTGTGTCTCAAGGGCAGAAAATTAGCATTTGTAGCCCGCAGTTGTTTGATGCCCGAGCGAAGCGTAGCGTAGCGAGGGCAGCGGACAACTTAGGGCTACAAATGCTTTTCGGTCCGAGTGACATACAAAAGTTTTTCGCCTACCTGTTTGAAAGTTTAAAAAATAATTCCAAAAGTTAAACAGTAACGTAACTTATTAGTAAATTAAATAGGCATATGTTAGAGGGAATGAATGAAAATGAAAATAACGCCAGACGTTTTTAGTAATTTATTAACTAAATTAACCTAATAATCATTACACTACATACAACACGGCCGTATAGTAAATGTTTTCATTATTATTGGTAAATAAAAGGAACAGGATATGACTTTTAATTAGGATGAGTAATTAATCTATTATTGTATAATTTATTGAAATTACAATTTTCTTTTTATTAATTAATTGTCACAACCTCCATTTATACATACAATGACACTGTGAAAAGAAAAAAACAAACGACAAATTTATCGACGAAGACATGAAAATCAAAGTTATGATCTAAGAAGCCTAGAAAAATTTGACGTATGTCTTTTATATTTTTAAAGGTTATGTAAAAATATGTTTGAAATTACATTTTCCGTCATATTCTGTTGCTAAAAGTTTTACGAATGAGTTATATTTTTAATGTTAAAAACTAATGATTTCATTTTTTGATTAAAATCTTTTTAGGATAATGCACAGGAGTGGTCAAAGTATGACAATTTAAAAAACAATTACAATTTTTACAGTATCTCCAACTTAACATAAATAAATCGTGGTTTCATCTAGTAGTAGTGTAGAGGTTATGTATTTGACATAAGAGGGCAGTAAAAAGTTTGACATAAGAGGCCCGCAAAGAAGCCTTAACTGCCCTCAAAACAGGACATTTAAAAAGCACTTTCTGATCAGGTAGGCGAAAAAATATATTTATCGCATACTTGCCGCCGTAAAGTATAAAATATATTTTATTACATGTTTATGTTACATATTTTTTAACCCTATTTATTTTTACATAAATCTAACAACAAAGTATAAACACCATATGTAAATATATTGTATGGAATAAATTAGGATTATATATATGGAATCATTTAATTAATCCTATTATTATAATTATTGCTCTAAAGGCTCCAAGAATAGGTCAAAGAGTACAGGATGGCCCATTCATTTGTAACATTTCCTGTCTATCTTTTATTTTAAATCACCTCGTATATTGATAAAAAAAGTTAGATCATCGCATTTATCATCACCTTGTATACTATAAAATTCGATTTTCAATGTTTATTTGCAAACGCCATCTAGGTTTCGTATTATTGATTGCAAAATTATAGATCTTTCATTGTGATAAGTTAATTTTTATCGTATATTTTATAAATTTTATCTATATTTTGAATCTCTACACGTGATAACTGTAAGCCTTCTCCAAAAAGTTCATAAACAACCTGGTGGTCATCTGCAACGTGTCAATGGAAACCATGTAATTAAACAAATTTAGTTTATAGAAACAAACAGGTAGGTTTTTTTATCCTATTTTTATGTGGAAGCGTTACTTGATTCGTGGCGTTCCAATTAATAAATTTAAATAACGATCAAGGTTGGACTTTAGAATTATTTTTAAACCAGTTAAAATCGTTTAAGCGATTATTTCTTTTTATGCAATAACAATATTAATTATAGTAATACTTTAGTTAATTAATGACCGAAGGCATTCTAGTTCACTATTAATCCAATGATTCCAATGAATGGATAAGGAATCTTTGTGTGAATAAATAAATGATATTATTGGAGTTATTAATTGCTTTTTATTGGTTGATATTTTTGTGTAATAACGGAGTGAAGGAAATCGGTTCTTGCTCGTTCAAACTGATTCATGTTAATATCTTAAAAAAACTCCCTTATGGTGGAGCATTATTGCTGATATTTTACTGGTTTAAAGTCAATCATGCTGGTACCCATCCGATCCATAGCTTCTATGAATTTGATGATATTCCAATTCGCCCACAACCTGCTGTAATTTAACAAGAGACGAGTCGTGCGTCGTAATTATTCAGGCTAAGCCGAGGTCTAAGTAAATATTATTGTTTAGAAGATTTTTTGAGTAAAAGTACTTGTTACAAATTGGCGCCCATTTGTTGTGCTGATTTTAGCATGTTACAAATTGACTCCCATTTGAGAGGCTGATTTTGCATGTTACACATTATAGGTCTATAACTTATCTCCGAAACATAAGTTTTGTAAAAAAATGTATAAAATTGTTTCTATTGAAATAATTTATAATTTTTTAGTGAAGTGATATTTTTGCTGGTTTTTATACAGGGTAATGAAATAAAGTTAATTTTTTATATAATATATCATTATGGTTATTAATTGTGAATGGCACGCTTAAAGACAATTAGAACTATATAAAGGACGTTGGTCCGTGACCCAGTGCCTCGAACTTATTGACTATTTATCTTCAGTAAACGATTAATATTCAAATTTTGCTATCAAAGTTGCTGATCAACGTATTGAGCTGTGGTTTTTCCACCAAAAATCTAATTTTATTGTTTTTATCTACTTTGTGATTTATAGGTATGCAATATTAAAATTTAGATATTATTACACAGTACTGCCAAGTTTTGAAACTAATAATAAATCTTAATTTATTTTTTGATGGAACACCATATGTACATTATCTAATTCACGAAAAGTTGTGTTAAAGCCGAATCAAACGGTATATAACAATATGGGTCTGCAGGAAACCGATTTAAAGTTACTGTTTGTTTCTTTCTATGAATTGTTTAATATTCTCATTTCATTTACAATTACAACTGTTTAGTTTTTTGTTTAGATTTATAATATGGATAAATGTTACTTAATTCGTTTCTCTTCTATTAATTGATTTCACGTACTACTACGGTAAACATAGTATTGAAATCATTTTAAAATGGCTTTGAAGAATGTCATGTATGGAGTGTTCTATCTTGAGCAAATATTACCTTGCTTTATATATAAATAGGGTTAACTACTAAAAGACTTACCCCAGTAATTCCCAGACTTAAACTACACACCTAAATTACAAAATAAATAAAATTAAATAAAAATTAAAAACTGACATTTTACTGAAGATGATAATCAATCAAGTACGAAACGGTGAGTCGCGACCCATGTTCATGTGTATGGTTATAATTGTTTTCAAGAGCGCTATTCAAAATTGTGCATTACATGCAGGGTGTCCTATTTAAAAAATGATTACTTGCCGATAGCTTATAATACCAAGTTATAAATATTGTTTAAGAGAAAAGTGTAAAGATGAATATGATACAAACTGCGTAGTAGCAAGTTTTTATAATAAATTTTCGTGAACATACCAAATAATCCATAGTAATAAAGTAAATAACCCTCGATTATTATATTAAATATTCTACAAATATTAAGGGCAAAAGTTAACTCTTTTATATGTGTAAAAGTAAACTGATTCAATCACTATGTTATACACTGTTATTGAAAAAGTTGTTTTGGATGGTGAATTTCCTGGATATCCTATATGGCTTTGGAGTATTATTAAAATACAAAGGCATCTCACTCATATTGGAAATGTTTTAATAAATTTCGTATTTAAAATTGAGAAGTGCACAATTAAATACATTGGTGATAATCAATACACTGGTGATAATCAACAAAACGGGAAACAACCGGCTCTATTAAGACAAGGTAGGAATATGTTTTTCCTTGCATATTATTATTTTGGAATCTGGTAGAGAAGATTGAACATTGGAAAAAAATTCATTAATTAAGTCGTTTGGTCATTTCAATTTATTTTAGTTATTTTAATTTATAGCCAGTTAGCTTAAGATTTTATCTTATCAATTTACAACCACGGGAATCCATACCGCCCTTAAATAAATTTTTCTTGAATATTCTAAGTTACAGAGTTTACTGTCTCCAGCCTTACTTTGTGGGACTCCATAATCATAAAATATAATAAAAATCAAAAGATTAATATAGTTTCACACGTTTTTAAGAAATTCTTAACCTTACAATTGAAAATAGGTAATAGGTTGATCCACGTTTGTAACGTGTTCAAATTCCTAATTTTATAGAAATGCAACTTTATATGCATTAATAGTAAAGGAATCTTAGTACGGTCTTGTGTAATTCATTATATTTCAGTTGGATTAAAAATGCAGACGATATTTCGAATTAAATGGTGTTCTTTTAATACCAAAGGTCACCCTAAAATGTTTTCGTATAAGATGAAATTCCTTCTAGAATCAAATTTACTAATAACATTGAGCCGATAATGGAGAAAAATAATATCGGTTTTTAACAAGGGAATAAAATGTCTGAAAACGCATTAAACCCTAAATTTATAGATCCTGTACGTGCTATTTCTAACTTGGATGAATAGATTTTTCTAAGTGCAGATGCATCAAAAAGCATCATGCGGGTACCTCAAAATATCGAGTTACTCCCTAAGACGCGGATTTTAGGCGGTAATGTCCCGCGAATTAAAACGAAATATTCTAGAAGATTTTTACACGGTTATTTCCTGATTGGTTTAAGAAATGTTAACTTCGTTCGGATAGGTTGATTTAAATTTCCCTTTTCTTAAAAAAATATCAGGTCACGAAAAAGACGTACCCCCAAGCAGTTAGTTAGCTACAGGCAGTCGGGTACAGAGTCTAATAGAATCAACAAAGGGCATAAGTAACGGACCGAGTGGAGAACAGTTTCCCGCGCCGATCTGGGGCTTCATCTCGGAGAAGCCCCCGGTAAAGTTTTATGTTAGTTCGTTCTTTAATTATTAATTAGCTTTGTCTAAAAAATTACAGTTGGAGAAATGGGTCAGTTAGCCTAGGACAATTGAATATAGTCCGTTTTTTCAGTTAGACGGATTAGTTTAAATACAGTGCGGAGTTTTGTTAATGTTGATTCATTATCATATCGTGATCTAATAAACTGATTAGACAAATGATAAAGAGAACCTTGTAGGAATTTGATAAAAAAATTATGCGTGAGATTTAAAATGAGTTCGAATAAATAATCTAATACAGCCCATGAACTTACCGCTAAGCGCAACTAGTGGTTGTTAATGCAAGAAGTTTAATTTTAAAACGCGCAACGAAATGTTTTAATAACCAATAAAATTATTCCGAGGATTTACAATTTAAAATCTATAAGAGAATACAATGGTTACTTAATTCTGAAAATAAAGAATTAAACTTTTCGGTTTAGTTGCACCGTAATAATTTAGAACGCTGTTCATTTGGGCGTTGCATTAATAAAAATCAATAAAGAAATAATATTATCATACCACCAGATATAAACTTGTGTTTTTTGGTAATCTTTCTTTTATAACCAATAGAAGTGGTTGTTGAACTTATATGATTTTAGTTATTCACAAAGAGATTGCTAATGAAATTGCAGTTAAGTGACAATTATTGTAAACTTTCGTTCGTTGATCTTGGGTGGAAAAGCGGTATCAGCCATTATACTTTCCAATTTCTTCCTGCTTCATGTCTACCATTTAAGACGTGCTTTGCATTTAGTGTTAAGTGAAACAAGGGCATTATTGTGCAAGTGTTGTTTTTTTGGAAGTTTAAAGAATTGTAAAATTCTACCAATGTATCAAGGACTGGAGTATAGATACTTGTTTGATTAGAGTAAGTTTTAGATAAAAATTATCTGTACCATTTTCCCTAATGATTGTGTTTTATAAATTTATGTTTATATTTTCCTTCAATAACAACTCTTATTAGGATATTATCAACCAAACCATTACTATTGTCATTGACGACAAATAAATATTTTATTTACAAATAAATGACCATTTGAATTAAACCCTACTGAGATAATATTGGACCGTTCACTTTTGAAATCTTTAGAATATTTTAAACAGCTTAATACTAACGTAATTAAACATGATTATTAATTGAATTTAATCAATATAGCCAGTATTCTTTTCTGCTTGCGAATACTGAGGTTTAAGGACTTGCAAGTAGATGGCGCCCATAATTTTCTATATCTATTATTTCTTGTTTTTCTTTACAATTCGTAAACCATGGAACTCAGATATACGCCTGAATTATAATTTGATATTAAGAGATCTTAAAAGTCAGAGCATTACAGTAAGTATCGTTTTTATGAGCTTTGCAGTAAGTATTTAGTATTTGAATTTTTAAAGGTTACAGTGACGTCTATCGCGCGTCGTATGTTATGTTTTGTTTCAATAATTTAGAGTAACATAAGAGTTGCGTTTCACGTTTCACGTTCCAGTAAATCAGAGATGTAGTTCTTCCATTTGAGATATAGCAGCAGTTGGCCTATGTAATCATTGGATTATGTGTGCCAAAACGTTTAAATAAAGGTCCAGGATTTAGGATGCCTTCTACTTGAGTTATTATTGATATAAATTGCTAAATAAGAATTTACCTAATACTCTACTCAAATGATACTTAACAAACTTAACTCCACTATCCCATAATAATTCCCAAAATGTAGAGCTGTTGAAGGTTGAATTACCATAAAATACCTTTTTGAGTGAGATTCGTAGCTATATCATTGGATGCTTGTTTTAAGAAACAGGGTAAATCACTTGCGGTACTTACAAAATTATTATTATTTGTGGGAATGGTTCAACTTTGAAGTTCAGAGGTTTGTTAAATTTAAATCGATTGGTTCTTGCATACTGCCTGAAGATTATTAATCTAATCCAGTGCTCTTTAAAGTATTTTTGAAGTTTAAATAGTGAGAGTTTTTTTGCTATTTCTAATAAACTTTTCTAATCTAACTATTAGTAGTTGTTATTAAATTCAAAGTTTAATACCTGCTAAATTTAAACTAAGTCAAATTATGTGCAGATTCTAAATGATTCACTTTCCGTACTTTCTAAAGGGTAATTTGAGTTTTAAGTTAATTCAATTCTGGTGATTCATTTCATCATTTGTCCTGATTTGAATTTGAATCTAACTAACATTTTAGGTGAGCGAAAGTTTTTTAACTGTTCAACCTACGATCTGAAAATAATTTGTCTAACTGCAATGAGTCTCAATGAGTTTTTTTTTGAATTCTTTACTACAACAAACTACCCTAAAAAGATAAAACTATGACAAAATTATGGCTAATGACAGATATCCAACCAATCACCATGAAATGTTAGGCTACATGTTAGGTTAAGTTGGAATTAGCATTAGAATGCGTTTAATTATAATTACTGATATATTCTATGTTATTTAACTTTACACGTTCTAACACTTCCACAATTTTATTATTTAATGGTGAATATTATATTTATGTGATGCCGTCTTCAAATTATTTCTTCTTTTCTGTATATTCTTTTAGCAATTCCAATTAGCGAATCTACTTCAATCTTCTTTATATCGAAACCTAATCTAAATATCTCGACAAAACTCTACCCAAGTTTAGCAAAACCAAACTTTATTTTATGCTACTAACTGCCAATCACACTTTGTTTAATTTGTGTGCAATTCCATAACTCAGCACAAAATTCGATACCTCGGTTGTAAAAAGTAAATTACCCTCAAACATTTACCGTTTGTTTTCCGCCCCCTACATGTCATTCCACTCTGATAACATCCGTTAAATTTTTAACGCTTGCAATTAGAACCCTTTTTAACCTCAATTCTTTTTCTATTGCTTGAAATTTGTGTGTTCACTTTCATTTTCCTTTCCCAATTTAGAATTATAAATTATTAAGAGCTCCAAGCACTAAAAGAGAAAAGCACCAAACAAACGGAATAAAACCGTCTGGACGATGGTGTTACTAAAAACAGGGCTTTTAATTGCAAATACATTTATATGCTTTGAAATGCGTTGGTGTTGTTCTAAGCCTTTTATTTAAAAATTTTATGAAAAAGTGTCTGTTTAATGGGACGAGCGTAAAATTGCTTTTTGTAAGTCTGTTACTCTGGGAGACATATTTTCTTTTCTACTAAGTTCTTAATTAACAGCAAGAAAAATGTATCTCAGGTATAAATATGCAAAGGCAAAAGGGCAAATAGAAGAAAACTGCAGGGGTGTATACTGTATATTATATCTAAGAATCTTTTTCCCATTGGTTTGATTAGATTAATTTCAGTATAGTGAACAACCCTGCAGTCAATTTTGGAAAAGTCTAACGTTCCTAAATGTGTTAGCTTCAATCGTTTCAGGTGTAAATTTAAATCCAAGAGAAAATCAAACTTGCTAAATTCGATTTTCAAAAACCGCAGATTAAATAGTGTGGAAGGAAATTTCTTGGCGCCGCAAATCGCTTATGTAATAACAGAACAAACAAATCAGTTTTATTAAATATATCACAGTGCACAACAAAAATAAACAAAAGTAATTCAGAAGCAGGAGAATGGAATCTGTAGAAAGCAGTCAGCTATTACATAATCGACCATTTAAAAGGCAGAGTGAATAATGCCCAGAGAGTATAATATATTTCACTTTATTATAATAATTATTACTCCTAATAACAAAGCAAGTAATTATCTGTCCGAGGGCAGCGAACAAAAGCCAGATACCATTCTTGTGGTGCCGAAAGCCTATTTCGGTCAATGCCCGAAAAATATGAACTTCCTCGGCCTATTTTATTCGAATACGAAATTATTCATTAAAGTCTATAATTTGGGCCTTGAGTTAATGGGGACAAAAAATATCAGCGGTCGGGATTTTAGCTGCTACATTAATTTAAAAGAGGAAGTTTCCATGAAAAGCGACGTCCCAAACTAAAATTCAACATTCAGCGGTGGAAACTAGTGAAAACTAACAAACAAGCTATAAATTAGTGTGAAAGCACCTTATTCTACCCTGTTTTTAGAAGGTTCTGATTTGATGGAGACTTGAAGGCTCCAACAAAAGTTACACTCGTTTACCGATTGATTGGATATCGGAAATTGCCTCTTCTAATAGTGTTTGGTTTTTCTGGATCTAGAACGTAGGCGAACGACCGGAGCAAAAAAAAGTAATACGCACACTTGATGTCTAATAAGATTAATTACGACAGAAGGAGAAAACTCTCGATTTTTATTTCATTTTTTTTTGTTTGATCCGAAATTAATTTTGTGATTTATCTGACTGCACTGAAAAACGGTTGTGTTATTTTACGTAGAAATCACAATTTTATTGGAAAATATTTTAGTGGATACTACACAGAGAAAAATATATTTAAATTTCATCAACAATTGTGTGGTATTGTAAAACAAATTGGTCTTAAAAAAGTGACAGGGACAATTTGTGTACAATTATAAAACAAGATTGTGTCATTTAGTTTGTCGAGATTTTGTGGAAGTCAATAGTAATTTTGTAGAATCAAATGAATAGTTGTGTATAAGTTTCCATAACAAATTGTGTTACTTATTAAAACAGAATGTGTAATGTGATTGCATACAATTTTATACAAAATTGTACAATTGTTGCGCTAGTGCCACAATTGCTTAATAGTATTTAACACAATTACTTGTTCACATTTATACAAATTGTACAATACTCTGGCACAAATATTCTATACAGAAGGCTAGATATCACAAATAAAATATATATTTTTACATATATTAAAATATATGTAACTAATATGTATATAGCTATACAATGTATAGTATTTAAATACTATACAACGTGTAGTAATATACACGTATAACACTAAAATTTTCTTTTGCCGTCGGCTGTTTATATATAAATCTCGAATTTACATTAATAGCGACAATTACAAGTGGTGACATCTATAGGATGTCATCCATAAACTTTGCGAAACACAATAATTAGTAGCAAGCAGTTTGAACACTGGATTATGATTTCATTCAAACAAAATATTGTATTTTTCTAAACATTTTTTACAATTATACTTCAACATAATATGCTAGCTTATCCTCTACAACATTGTTCCAAAGAATGCAGAACTAAATCTGACTGTGTTAAATAATTGTCGTAAGTTCCTGTTAGACAATTCAGTAACGAAATCCTACACAACGCTGGACAATACGATTCTACAATTATAATATAAATTTCTCCAACACCGTTTTGAACAATATTGTGCAAAGCTCTTATGAAGTATTTCTCTCTGTGTATAAAAACAGAAACAGTTTTTATCATAATTGGGAGTATAATTTAATGTACATGTTAATATTCTTTTGCATATGGTGTGATTTTACCATTAGGAAATTACATTAATAAGTCTCGTGTAAATATTCATAATTATTTAATTCTCCACTCATTTTGCAGTGAAATTACACAACAATATAAATATCCTACGAACTTATCAAATCTCTGCAGATTGATTTTTTTTTCATTTGTTATTTATAAACTGATATTAAAACATGCTAATAGTAGTAATAATAAAATCACAAGAATAAATTTATGCTTTTCTTTTTCACGAAACTGCTGAGATAAGGCAAAAAATTGTGTTACGATTTATAAGCAGTTTTTAATGTTATTTTGCTAATGGACTGAATGTATATAACTTTTGTACTTTTAATATAAATCGCATTTAGATTTGTAATAAAAATTAATAAACAAATGATTAATAATAAAATGAATTCGTGTTTATTATTTTTACTAATGCATATTTTCATGATTTTTATGACATGTTTTAAAATATAAGCATCATTATGTACAAACATGTAGATATGTTGCACAACTTCCAGGGGAAATTTTAGGTTTCATTTTCTTAAAAAAGCTCTCTATAACACACTAAATAGAAAAAGAATATATTTTAAAGTTGATTTCTTGGTCTATTTTAATAAAATTCTTTTAGATAGCCAACGGTGGGAAATCGTTACTTAATCTTTGTTTATTAAGAAGTATTGAAGCCATTTCAGGGCTTGTTTCGACCTGAATCACACAAGGTGCATGTCATTGAAGATGTATGCAAATATTTATAGCCTTATCTGCAGGTTTAGTTTATAAAATTTGTAAAGCAATTTTCTTGAGAGTTAACGTTATGGCAGTTTTATTAAAAATGTTTGTATTTCAAGAATAAAATGTCTGTGGGTTTGAATAAACTAAATTTTAACAGACTAACTCGACGACTCCGTGCTGCCTTACTGAACTGTCAAAATGCCAACTTTAATTATTATTTCACAAACCTCAAGCAAGAAGTTCATACCATCTGGAAGATTACAAAAAAATTTAAAAGGCCGCAAGTAACCATTCCTCCTATACGCAAACCTGATGACACATGGGCTAAATCTAACAAGGAAAAGGCAGAAGTTTTTGCGGAGCATTTGTCGAACGTATTCCAACCTCTTCAACCTAATGTACGAGATTGAGGACTATTGAGGACTATCTGGATGTTCCGTGCCAGATGTCCCCTACCTACTAAGCCATTTTCACCAACGGAAATACAGCTTGAAATAAAGAAACTGAACAACTACAAAGCACCAGGATATGACTTGGTAACAGGGCAAATACTAAAAGAGCTTCCTAAGTAAGCCATGGTATTTCTAACAACCATTTATAATCGAATGTTAAGCATGTCTTACTACCCCATATTGTGGAAGTATGCCCAAATAATAATGGTTACCAAACCTGGAAAAGAACCAGAAAATGTAATTTCTTACAGGCCGATAAGTCTCCTACCTCTATTAGGAAAACTATTCGAGAAACTGTTTCTTGGAAGACTAATGAATAACACAGACATAGCAGCACACCTTCCTGTACACCAGTTTGGATTCCGAGAAAGACATTCCACGACACAGTAAGTACATAGAATAGTGAATGAAATAGCGGGTAGCCTCGAAGAAAAGAAATACTGCTCAGCAGTGTTCCTAGTCGTTGCCCAGGCATTTGATAGGGTTTGGCACACTGGGTTACTCTATAAACTAAAAAGGCTTCTCCCATATTATTATTACCTCCTCCTCAAATCCTACCTTACAGACAGATATTTCACAGTCAAGCACGCCAACGAATTATCCAGCTATCATCCTATAAAATCCGGCGTCCCACAAGGTAGTGTCCTTAGTTCCTTACTATATCTTATTTATACTGCTGATATACCAGAAAACGGAAACACTATTATCGCTACTTTTGCCGATGACACTGCCGTGTTATCCACACATGAAAACCCTGTGTTAGCATATGAGAACCTTCGACGACATCTAAACCTAATCAACGAATGGCTTACAAAATGGCGTATTAAAATCAACGCATCCAAATAGTTCAAGTCACCTTGACAACTCGATTTAACCCATGTCCACCAGTAAGTCTAAATAATATTCCAGTACCTGTTAAAACAAAAACCAAATACCTTCGATTGCACCTGGATCAACGGTTGAATTGGAACAAACATATTCAGACTAAGCGATTGCAACTAAACCTGAAGTTTCGTCAAATGTGCTGGTTATTTTGAAGAAGATCAAAACTGTCCCTATCCAACAAACTACTCTTATATAAAACCATGCTAAAGCCGATCTGGGTGTACGGAATTCAACTCCGTGCCACAGCTGACGCACCGTGGTATGCGTCTAATCAAACTTTACATGCGGACCTCGACATACCATTCATCGTGGAAGAAGTTAGTAGATTCTCTCAAAGCTTCAGGATCACAACAACTTAATTCATCGGCTGTCCACTGCCCATCCACCCGTAAGAAGATTAAATAGAACCCAAAAATTATTTAGCCTTCGTTAAATAATTTTTGTCATTTAAATATTTTGAAAGTAACTCCAGGTTTATTATTTTGTTTTGTGTGTGTGGTTTATAGATCCATATTTATTGCCCTATTGAAGCGACTCGCCTGTTAGAGTCTCAGTTATGACTAGAGTCTAGGATCACAATAATTAATAATAGCCGGTACATTTCTTCTAATATGGTAAAGGTAGGTGGTTTATATTTTGTATATATCGTCACTGTGCTTTTACCGAAATCTGCTTCATCTGTATGTTTGTACTCTGAATTATAAAATTAATTTAAATCAATTTAACAATTTTATCAACTTTTTTATTCTTCAAACAACGACGACACAGATATTATTATTATATTTGCATCTCCTCTATATAACATATCAATATGTACATCACTAAATATCTTATTACGGCCAAAAACGTACATATTATTAGCTATTCAAATATACAATGGAGAAAGTTATTTAAATGCTTCCGCCTTATTTGCAGCAATGTTCGACGATAGGTTTATCCCTATTGGCAATGAGATAATAATAATTGCCAAGAGAAATAAATAAACATATTAGCTGCAGTAAATCCAAAAAAAAGTGAGCGCATAGCAAAAAAGAGTAAAAAAGACAAGCAAACAGAATTTATGACTAGCGCCTTTAAAAAAAAACTTTTTTAAGATTAGTGAGTGATGTCAGAAATTATCGTTATTATTATGATACTTTTTAATGATACCACAACTTATTAAATTGGACTTGGAACGTTCACTATCGTTTCCACGTATATTGTATTTATAAGTTGATGTTAATAAAGTTGCATAAGTTAGATTTCTTCGGCATAATTTGTTACTAGTCAAGTAGTGCAGTTTAGGTTAGGTTGATTTTTCCAAGAAGGTTTTTCTAATTTTAAAAGAGCGCTTAGAATATCCAGTAGTAATAGTATATTTTTATTTGCTGTTTAGAAATTGCATTGTGTTTTTAAACGTTAATTAAAGAAATAGCTCGATAAAAGTATTGCGTATAACATGTTAAAGGAATGCTGAATCTTAAGTTCAATCTTGTTATAATAAGTTAAATATTCAATTTTAAATAATGTCCATTAAAGCGTAGTTTCATTTTTGCATATTCTGCCATAGCGGATGGTTATAAATATTCTTATAAACACTGGAAACTATATCATCCATAAATGAATTTAAGCCACACTATACGTATATCTTTAAATGGTATAACATTACTAAAAGTGTTGTTATTGTAATATTTTGAAGTTTTTAAATTGTCCGCTTTAATTATGAATTTATGAATAGAAGTTATCATAAATGTTTACCACATTATAAAACTTCTGATAAATAGAAAGAAGACCTAACCTTAATAAATTTTAGTTTTTCATCCTTTGTGCGGTCATTTGATGATGATGCTTTCAGTCCGGTCATTCACTCTGCTAGACATTTTCCTTATGTCGTATAATGCAGAGAATTGTAGAATTTGTTAACTTGAAATAATTTGCCGATAAAGCACGATTCTGTCTATACCGTATAATACTTCATGACTTGACGAAGATGACTGTTGATCTTGAAACACATTCGTATATAAAACACATATCCTTTTTATTTATGTTGCACTATATTTATTAGTGACGCCGGCTTTGAATTTAATAAAAAAAAACATAAAAGCCATTCGGTTTTATAAGCAAATTTCATTACGAGTTCTAATCTGCGATGTTAATAAATTGTTTTGTGTAAATCTGAATAATTGCTTTATTCCAGTAATCCTTTTCAGTAAAACTGAAACCATCATGGAATAAATAAACATTAAACGCTAGATACTGTTTATGATCTGATAACTGCAATTTGTATCTTTCTTTCGTGCTCTATGCTTGTAAATAAAATATTTCTTTCTGGCTTATAGCTATGATTGATTTAAAGATTACCTAATTCTCATTAGTATAAATAATAGTTTATTGTGGTTATTAGATTATTTATTACAATAAAGTCAGACTGCATAAGACAGTTGTGTATATATAACATTTTTAAGTTCTATATTGCCATTCGAAACTAAACAAAAGAATACATCCTACTTTTATGGATGGTTTATACAGCCACTTAACACTTAAGAAATGAACTAAAAACACGTAACAAGTAAATAAAAGTTCTGCTGGTTTATACAAGAATTATAAATTTAATATACACGCGTGCGCATACCGCCATATGTTCTCAATCCCGCCACAAACATTTGAATTTTTTGAGGGCAATTTTATGTAGTGGCTAACCTGTTTTTTATAGGTAGACATGCGTACTAACGATTCATTTAGGAAATTAACGTTTAGAATTTAAAATAAATCCAATTCGTAGATTGAGGTGTTAAGTGAGTTCTATAAACCCATCTGAGTAAACACCATATTCTAAATTCTTACTTTTAGTGGTTAGGTGTTACGTTTTAGGAGATCCTTAATCTTAAGTTAAAGTGCTAAATGATGTGCGGGAGATTTTTATTATTAAACAGAACACATCTTCAAATAAACTTTTGATAATAAACATAATCAGTTGCTGATAGCAAGAACGCTTACGTTGATTACGTTTACAAAGATTTGGCATTGACCAATATTTCTCCTCGGAATTTTCTGTCAACTCGGCAGGCTAAAATATCAATGCTCGCGACCACTTTTATTTACTAGTTAAATTGAAGTAAAATATAACAGGACCGTATTAACAACAAGTATTGCAAGCCATTTTTTCGATCGATACCTCGCCTTCAAATACGATTTTACATGAGAAATTCTAAATCGGCACCTTTTTCACTGCAAACCTAAATCGGCACCTTTTTCGCAAGCGATATCGATATAATATAATTAAGACATTTAATGTTTGTATTAGAGCTGGGAGTTTTCATAATTTTGTAGGTCCGGTCCGGCCCGAGCCCGTACCGACTACGGTTAGACCCGGTCCGCGCCTTTCCCGAGTACCGTCAGATCCGAGCCGGCCCGACCACCCTTAGTTTGATTTAGATTCTGCCCGACCCGCGTACCGCTGATCCCAATTCGACCCGTTCCGTCACGGCCCGTTTTTCAACACGCTTCAACTCGGCCCGACCTGTCTGTGGCCCGACCCGGCCCGTGGCCCGGCCTGGTCCGTGGTCCGGCTCGGTCCGTGGTCCGGCCCGTGGCCGGACTGTAATCTGTATACGTAGTCTGACTGACCTATTAGCCGTCGCCGCACGACCTGTCCCGACTTAAGGCGTATTTAACAGTCCTCTTTTTCATCTTATCCTAATATCTCGGTCATTTTTTATGGGAATGTAATGTAATCTTTCTTTGTTATATATAAATTCTTTTTCTTGAAAATGTCAAATTTGAAAAGCATCAATCGATAGAGTCTTTTTGTTAATTGTAATTGTTAGAACATCAAAAAAAGATTCAGAATTATTATTATCATCAAAATGAGGGTTAGAAAATTCAGACCAAATCTTAATGGCGAATTAAGGCTTGATTTTGATAATTTGATTGACTGAATTTGATCACGTGATGGCCATTAAAATTTAATATCAATGAAAGAGTTAATTTAGCTAGGTACTTTCTATAAACTGCTGGGCCTAAGGGTCGGTTTACAGAAAGTAAATTAAATATTTAATTGAGATCAAATCTTAATGGCGAATTAAAGCCGAATTTGAAAATCTGATTGGCTGAACTTGATCACGTGATCACGATTAAAATTTAATCTCAATTTTAAATACATATTTAATTCAGATTAAATCTTAGTGGCGAACTGAAACCTGAATAATTTTATTGGCAGAATTTGATCACGTGATCGCGATTAAAAGTTAATCTCAATTAAATATTTAATTTGCTTTCTGTAAACCGGCCCCTAGTGTTGTAAGTTCGCAGTCTCTTGCATGTCTGGAGTAAACAGACACAGAATAATAGCGATCAAAGATCAAAGTCCGTTTGCTACGGGTACGCGACTCCACGGACACGCGGACATGGGCTTTTATGATGCTCCTCAAGCCCGGTCACGGTACGACCGTCCAAAGTGCAAAATGTCCGAGCCCGTACCGACCCGGTTTCGGAGCCACCCGAAACCCGTACAGACCCGAAATATCCGCCCGAAGCCCGTACCGTCCTGAGAATTGTACCGGTCCGAAGTCCGAACTATCCCGAAAGAAAATACAGTCCGGCCCGGCCCGACCCGTTAGTATCCCAATTTAGGCCCAACCCGGCCCGATGTCGGGCCGGGCGGTACGGACGGGCGGGCTCGGACCTAAAATCGCAACTCTAGTTTGTATATTATGTTTGCTATATTAATTTGTAATGATAAAGGGCTCCCACCAAACTTCAGCCCTGGGGCCTCCAATAACTGAAATCCCGCCCTTCTGATTTCCTAGCAGAAAACTACGAGATTATACGCACATTTACGCTAAGTTAATGTAAGATCACTATTAAGCATGTAAATTTAATGTAAATATGACTGGCATCATTTTCACTTTTTATTTCGTAAATAATTTGGTGGCTAAATAACGGAATTTTGCGCCCTTTATGTAAACATATTACATACCCGATGTAAATGCATATTATTTGTTTCGCAACTTCTTATTACACATTAAAATGGTATATAGGAAGCTAAATATAAAATGTAACTTGACGTCTTACATTCAAGGTTTGAACAGTATTATAAAATGACTTGATTTTACTACGCGTTCCTTTCATTACATTTCCCTTCAACTGACTACGACAACTTATTCAATATTATTGTGCCAAGGGCAGATGTGCGTAGCCCTAATCCCTGTCATACTTGTGCAATGACAAACAGGCCGCAATCGGTGGTGGTGAAGAGAATCCTTAGAAAAGAAAGCGGAACGTGCGTTCCCTGTAATTACATTGTGCTTGATGGAGGGTGTCAAGGTCCATTAAACAAAATAAATAGGTTATGTAAACAAGGAAAATTTATGGGTTCTTCAGAATAAATTGTACATATTACAATTTCACCACTAGAATGACACAGAAGATCAAAAGGATCTAAAACAAATTCAACAGGACAGATAATATTAAATCCGCCCAGGCGCTGTCAGTAATGAGAAAGGTGAAAGCTCTAATTCAATAACACCGCCTTTTCATGATATGTGTTATTTTCAGGATGAAAGTTGAGGTTTGCTGATTAGGAATAAAAGGAAGGTAAAAATAACTTATCTAAAATATCATCAACTTTTAAGGATACGCATTTATGTATCTCTATTTAAATTTTTGCTAGTTGTTGATAAATAAAAACAAAAATCATGTCGAAGAAAAACAGCTTCAAGAAAAAAACTCTCCTTTTTATTCATTAAAGAACGAGAAAAGGGAAAGAAAATTACATTATATGACCATCAAAAAAGTTAGTACTATAAGTAAAACCCGGACCATCTCGAGAGGACTTTGATTAAGTAAAACTCCTCGGGGCTTTTAAGAAATCCCTGAAAGACAAGGGCAAAGCTTAATCAAGACATTACTGTTTATAATAACCCATTACTTGGCGATTTATTATAAAAGTAACCCATAACAGAATCAAGATAGAAATTAATAAAGTTTTCCATAATTTTCCGAACAGAATGAACGACCTTTCGCACTGTCATTTGAGAAGGTCGTGACAGATGAAGTACGAGATTAAATTTTAGGGCTGCGATGGAAGTTGTCTCCATGGTAACTATCTTTCTCGTGACGTCACAGGCCGACCTCATGACCCGAGGACACGGAAATCAGTTATCGATAGGGACCACCTGTTATGTATTTTTAACTTATTGGGGATGGACATATGTACGAGAACAAACATTCTTTAATATTCAAGCGAAAAGTTTCCACCGACCCTGTATCTCATTAGTTTATCATCAAGCTCGGTAGTGTTGCGGTATTAAAGTACCAAATTAATCTTTATTTTGTTTGCATTATAGGAAATGAGAAAAGTTCGAACGTACCTAGCTGAATTAAAATTAAACCCAGTTTTCTGTTCGGAAACCCGACGAAATTACGGTATAATGAAGCCGAAGAACTTTTTTGTTTTATTTCTTCTTCTCCGTTCGTTGAATCCGATTTGCATTTTCGGATCTTGTAATTAATATACCTACATACAACGCGCTTCGTTTTCCATTTTCCTCTTTTTACAATTTTCAAGACAATTGAGAGCTCATTTTACAAAATGGCGAATAA
Source organism: Agrypnus murinus (assembly GCA_929113105.1). NCBI lineage: Eukaryota > Metazoa > Arthropoda > Insecta > Coleoptera > Elateridae > Agrypnus > Agrypnus murinus. The sequence goes on from OV816025.1 coordinate 17,790,602, forward strand.
ATTCTAAAAATATTCTAGAGAGCTGAAAAGGATTGAGACTTGCGAAAAAGGGTTTCAGTTTTTATCCGCATGGAAAACTGGATCTAATACAAGTTAACACAATACAATTTAACAAGTGTGGGTAAGAAAATTTGTTTTTGAGGATACATCACTAAATATTTTTTCTTTGAAGATGGGTCAAGTATTCGAAAAACTTTTGTAGGGTAATGGGAGGTAAACTTTCTTGAAGGAAACTTAGCGGACGAGAAAGATAACATAAAGAAATGGACTCTCTGAAGGCTAAACAAGAATAAAATAAGAAATATGTATATACTAGTATATGTAAAAATGTATGTATACTTTTTGTTTTCATTTATATTTCACACCGCAATATAAGGTTATATATAAGAGACAGAAAAACTTTAAATACAAAAGTTATCAGAGTTCATATGTAGTTACTTAAAAACTTGACAAGAAAACAACTAAAGATAGGAAAACTTCGAATCAAGGCCAACTTCGAATCAAGGCCAACTTCGACTTTTTTGATGGAACACCCCGTATATTTTTATTTTTTATTAAGCCCTTTTTTTATTGTTAATATTTAATTCGGCAGCTTTAAAACACTTAATTTTAAAATTTAAAATTATTTTCTGGAGCAATCGAGTAAATATTCAATTTTGGCCAAGACAAACTTTGTAACGCTCTTATTTTCTGAAAATTTAATTCTCAGCGTTTTTGATAGAATCAGGGTGTAGAAAGAGAAAAAGAAATGGTCTTGGTATTTTGTAAAATAAAATTACCACTTGTGTAAACATATTTACGTTTCTACAAGTAATCCATTCCCTTTTGGCCACGTATTTAGAACATACCTTCTTATCGTATTGGTAAAAATCCGAACGAAATAAAAGTTATTTCTTACAAGACACGCTGTCGGGTGCGTTTAACCAACATATATAGTCTTTTATGATTTTTTTCTAGACAAATAGATTATTTATTTTTAGATTATTTTTATTACTTCTAAAAACATGTATGGACGCACACGTCCAGGCGGGTGGCGGCCCTTGTCTGTGCGGATTCGTCGCATAGCTTTTAACGATGTAATTTGTTTCGCAAAAAGATAATAAGTTCAGAAAATTGCAACGTGTGAAGGTGATTCTTCAGTTAATTGATTTCAATGCAGAAAGTTCAGAGTTCAACGACAGCTGTTGCGGTACCAGCATATTTAAGGTATTTTCGTGTTGTGTAAATGATGACCTATACATGTTAATGCGTTTTTGGATAAAGGGAGCGGAACTTAGATTTTATAGCAGTCTAGAGTAGTACTTCTCCAACATGTATGGACGCACACGTCCAGGCGAGTGGCACCCCTTGTCTGTGCGGATTTTTCGGCTCGCTTTTAGCGGTGTAATTTGTTTCGCAAAAAGATAATAAGTTCAGAAAATTGCAACGTGTGAAGGTGATTCTTCAGTTAATTGATTTCAATGCAGAAAGTTCAGAGTTCAACGACAGCTGTTGCGGTACCAGCATATTTAAGGTATTTTCGTGTTGTGTAAATGATGACCTATACATGTTAATGCGTTTTTGGATAAAGGGAGCGGAACTTAGATTTTATAGCAGTCTAGAGTAGTACTTCTCCAACATGTATGGACGCACACGTCCAGGCGAGTGGCACCCCTTGCCTGTGCGGATTTTTCGGCTCGCTTTTAGCGGTGTAATTTGTTTCGCAAAAAGATAATAAGTTCAGAAACGGAAGTTATTGCAACGAGTGAAGATGATTCTTCACTTAAATGATTTCAATGCAGAAAATTCAGAGCTCAACGACAGCGGTTGCGGTTACAGCATATTTAAGGTGTTTTTGTGTTGTGTAAATGATGGTCTATAAATGTTAATGCGTTTTTGGATTAATGTGAAAAGCGAGATTACCGTAAGTCACTTTGTAAATGATTATGCTCGAGTTTCAACAAAAACGTTTACATTTTGATTTATACTTTTTATTTACGTAAAGATATGTATTTTAAAAGGGGCTCCCTAAGTAAGCTTGCTGTGTAAATCTTTTTGGATTTTTTGGTTTTCAAACCATAAAAAAACGTATTCGAACTAGCTTGTGCATTTCATATAGGTATAACTATTGAATCTTTTTGAACTAAACAAAAGTTAAAAGTAACAATCACCTGTAAAAACTTTGCACGGCACATTGCTTGTGGTCGGTCATTTCAGAACAACATGTATCAGACAAAATCCTTGTCCCAGGTTGTAGATTCAGTCGCTATTTCTTCTTAATAATAATAACAAATAACAAAACAATTGTGTGTTCTGTCTGAAATTACAAAGCATTTGTGATTAACATCAACGACATCTGAGCATAATCCTGAAGCATAATAAGAAAGTAGTCTCAGCGGAGTTTTCAAATATTCACCTGTTGTTTTTCACAAGTTTTCAAGTAAATGCAGATGAGACGTAAACCCAGTAGACGAGGCGAAATATAAGTAAAAACTAAATATGTACAGACTATAATGTAGTGGCACTCTTATTTTATCCATAAAACAGTCAACATAACACACGCTGACCCAGTATTTTCCGAATTTCTAATGGTTGTAATCTCCTTGAAAGATAACAATATGTCGTACGTCATTTACGCTTAAATGGTATATCTTGGACATATGAAGGGACTTCCACAAAGTTCTTTTTATGAGAGATGCTGGTTTAAATAGATCTAAGAATTTTCATAGATATTGGTGTTTTAGCTCATTCTCTGAATTCTAGAAATATTTTTTATCAAATTAGTAATTCCGAAACCTGATAAATAATTTGGAACCCCTCGCAATTAAAACATACATCTTAATTTACCCTTGCTTACCCTTTCGCCAATATTTTAAGATTTTTAGGAAGCTCACCTGTAAAAGAACGAAATAGATTAGTACAAGTTTGATAACTAGTATGTTACTTAGAGTAGTGTTAATTAGACTGCTGACACATGCAGAATATAATAATTTATTTATGAAAATTGTTTATTAAAGTAATATACTTCGGAATGATGAACTGTCTTTATTTTTAAATGGTGTAAAGAAATAAGATACGTGATAATTTTTCACAATAAAACCAAAAAGAATGAATAAATTACCCTAGATTAAGATACTCAAAATCTTTATGTATTTTCTTAAAATGCTCGCACAACCAAAAAAGATTTAAAATTTTAAACAATTCGTAACTAACAAAGTAATGCACAACTTATAACCTCAAATTAAGAATAAACGAACATATTTAAAAACTGTTAAAAGCAAAATTGTTATTGAACTAATGTTAATTCAACAGGTACGTTTAGAATCTTTTTATTATTTTATTAAAAATATATTTATTTTTATTTTAGAACAGTTTAATTTAATTTTTATGAAACTGCAACTTACTTTACACATCAAGGTGATATAAAGTGTTAAATAGAGTTTCTTTGTTGAAACATGTATGCAGACAAGTTTTAAGTTGTCACAAAGTTCAAATGATAACAAATATGATATCCACTTTATTTCAGTTGAACTGGTTTATAAAAGAAAACACCTCTCCACATGGTATAGAATTTTTTTAAGTACACTGAGAAGACCATAATTTACTAATTTACTTTTCTGATAAACCGCAAAATTAAATTGATACGATGCGAAATATTCATTAGATGTTTCTATATTAACATACGAAGCAAATAACGGTTCAAGAACAGGTAATTAACTTCCAAACTAGGTATGCCGTGATTGTTACAATTTATAAATAGTAACTCCCATGCAAAATTATTCGAAAAGATTATTTATTGAAAACAAATACACCATTTGTTATCCAAAGGAATATTAATAGCTTTAAAAATTTCCTAAGATACCTTTATTGACTATTTACACACCTTTTAAAAATCCCGTATCTATCACCCTGCGCAGGAAATTACTACTACCTACCAAATATAATACCTATAAAATGTGCTTTTTATTTTATTTATTTTTGAGCGAGGAATCGAGGTAGCGGAGCATCCTCGTATCTCAAGGTAGCGATTACTTTGATCATATGGCCAACCCTACTAGAAATTAGCTGGGCTCATTGGATTATGAAGGCTCGCCCCTTCGTCGCCCGCCACACAAACTTTCCAGCTCGCTCGTAAAGACTCATTTACAAAGCTTGCCATGTAAATAACTGTTATCGTGCCAAAAATCGCATTGACAATTTTGTTTCCTATCCGAAAAAAAGACATGTTTTAATTTCTCTATATGAAAAATTACCGGCTCGGCCGGTGCTCGAACTTGCGACCCTTGTATTATGAAGCAAAGATATAAATCACTAATCCACCGAGGCTGGCAGTGCTTTTTATTAGTAACAAAATTTTAATTAATTCATCTCCGTCTACTTGTCTTGACAATATATAGCCTAACCTCACAATTATAAATAATAATCACATTTTTAACATGTTGCAGATCAATGATGAACTGGTAGAATGGAGGTGCAGGTGGTAGGAGCAAGATCTAGCAAATACAGTATCGAATGAGGGTTTCAATTTCATTTTCTAAAAAAACAATTTTAAAAAATTTAATTTAATTAATTAAATTTCTACCAATCAAAGTTTGTTGATCGCTGGCAGCAGGCTATCGCGCAACAGTTATTGTATGACCAGTTAAAGTTATTCTATGAGGTACACAAGAAGTGTTAAAATTAAATTTGCTTTATTCTAAAAGATGGTATAGAGAACTTTATTGTTATAGGGATTTATAAAGGACCTAAATCCCATTTACATTTAATCCTATTAGTTTGATTAGCTGGGACAAACTATTTAGACTGCTAGATTCATAACATTACTCTGCAATTATTGATGAGAACAAGGAAATACAAAAAATGATGAGATAATAATAATTGCTACAACCCATTACCTGGTTAACCAGTAAGCAGGCTCCATAAGATAAATCTTTTACGAGAGGAAGGGGGCGATTAATATTATTACGCGGGCCCATCGTGGGGCTGCAGCCGACTTACAGATGGTATAGGCCAAATACCAGATTTGTGTTATAGATAAGGAAAAACTGCAGAAAAACCTTAACCAGATCATACTGGAAATCATGATTACTATTGCACTCGCCTAGCAACCACAAAGGTGCTAAAGCAATAAGAAGGTAAATGCCAAATCTAATTTGTAATGTTTTTGGTAAATCTCCTTAACGAATGTCTGCTTAAAGAAAGGTGTCCTGAAGAAACGTTCAAATTTCGGTTACAAGCTATTAGAAGGCGAGGATTGGAGAGATGATAAAACAGTAGTAGATGATTTAGGTAAACTTGTTAGCCAACGGAAGCGATTTATTTGGCTTGCAACATACGATCACAAAGAAAGAAAAAGTAACGAGCAATGAGACACAAAATAGTGGAACAGGTTGAGAAATCCAAGGAGAAATCTGAAGTTTCTTGAAAAATACCCACAAACTACAAACCAGAAGAAAAGAGACTTCTTTATTCTTCAGTTGTTGAATGGTAAGTACACATGGATTGTGAATAGAAGTTCTTCCTAGCACGTTGAGATATTCTAAAACATTTACATAGCAAACTTATACATATTGTCAAGGTGAAGATAAATAAAACAGCTGTATCTTTATGAACCTTTATTAAGGCATTAGGACACGCTTATCCCACATTAAACGATCATTACGAGGCGCGTACTGCGTCGTGATTACTTCTACTAGAGTTCATATACGAAACATCAGAAGGAAATAGACTGAGTTATTTGTATTTTTATAAACCTGTAAATGTAGCAAAAAGAAAATGTTTATTAGAAAAAAAATTAAATCAATTGAATAGTTAAATAGTTATAGAATGTGTAATAGTATATTACATGTTGAGTTCGTAAAGGATATCTTTACAAGCCAAGCGATATTCATCGAGGTCAAACAATATGCGAGGCTTGGAAACTTTACCAACAAAACATGTATACTATTTTATTCACAATCATTAGACTTAAACAATCAAAATAAAAAATATTTATAAACTTTAAAATATATTTTCTGTAAACTGTCGATACTGTCAACTGTCTGAATTTAAAAAGGTTAGCTAAAAAAAACAGGTGGCTACATTTTGTTTTAACAATGATGTAATTAAAATACTACATAAATTGCCGTCGTCGTCGTCTCGTCGACGAATGTAAAACAATATAGAACAAAGAATAAGTTGCATTATCAGCCGCTCTGGGCCGTATCGTTTACACATGCGAAATGCATACCGGATAAGTTCAGTATAAGTTTTAAAAATTAATCCAATAAATAATTTATATTTTTCTAAATATTGCTGTAGAATAAACATTCCGTAATTCAGTTGACATAATTGTAAGTATACATAAGAAAGTAACTGGTTTCAAGAATTCTAATTGATATACTAATATGAATTATAACAAAATACATACATTTGAATCTCGCCAATTTTCAATAAACAATTGTCTTTTTTGCGTAATTTATTCTATTGTAACGTTCTTTTTAAAATAATAACAAAAATGCTGTTTAATCGTCTATTAACAAGATAAATATTATTTACATACACTATTTTATTTATTACAGGACTATTTATTTATTATTACATCATTTATTTAAACATTTATTTATTCATTAATATTACTAATTACACAAAGCACATTTCAATTCACCGGTTGAACACTAATTAATTATCTTCTATGCGCGACGGTTGATTTATATCCTCCACATAAACGTTCCAGAAAACGCTAGAACACACTCGCGTACTACCCCGTCGATGTGTCATATATCTCGAACATCGTAGATGGGCCGGGAATCCTCCAGTATTGTAGCCCGCCTAGCCGCCAGCCGATCTGTCATCTATTTTTCGAACGTTCTAGTATGTTCTTCGCAGCGTATAGGGAATTTCCCCATTCGTTACACTATGATAGAGAAGTGTTGAACAGCTGGTTTACTTTTTATATTGTATTACAGTAAAAAAACCTGGAATTGACGTAATTTTATACGTATACATTCGACTACACGAAATTGTGCACTTAACTACCCATTCAGCAAGGTCGTGGTTGGCTCTGGTTATTGTCAAGGATTGAACGTTCTGATTGGCTTGTTTTATAAATCATGTAAATGTGAAACAATTTTATACAATGTGCAAAGAAAAACAGAAGCACTACCAAGATATTCCATTCGTAATTCGTTAGCAATAGTAAATACCAAGTACTATTTCATCTGGCAGATCCAACAACAGTCAGTCCTGTAAGTGCAATAATTCTCGAGTAAAGTATGTACATATGAAAACTTAATATTTAACTATTATGACAGAATTTATAAATCCAATACGAAAAGAAATTTATAACATCGGAAGTTTGCAAGCTTTGCAAGCTCGTATACCAACCGAAAAGGTCTGAAAATATCTTACACCTGATAAAGAATTTTACTTTTGTTAATAAAAGTTTTGGCTTTTAGTACAGATCTGGAAATTGATATAGGTTCGCCTAGAAAGGCTTAGTTACTAAGCATTTTTATGTGTTCTACCTTTTCAAAACATCTGCATGTTTGGTACAAAAGGTAATAACATTTGAAGATAAAAATGAAAAGTTTAATATGTTTGTAAATTGGAAATTGAAATAAGTTCACTAATTAAAACTCACCATTTATTAAGCATTAAATTATCAAAACCAAAAAAGATCATTAATTTAATAATCATTAGCACCACCATTATGGTTAATGATTTGAAAAATTCAATTGTGCATGCTTAAGACGAGATGATTAAGCTCATTGATAGTGACATTACCAATTCCTGCGAAATCGATCTCCTAAGATCATTTACAGTGCGGAAAGGATCATTTCCACTGTAAATCTTTTGAACGATAATGTCCCACACGTTTTCCATTGGGTTAATGTCCGGCGAGCATGATGGCCAGTCTAAGGTTGGGATTTGTGACGCTACCAACCCTGCTCTTGTGTTCCGATAGAGGTAAGCAGGTGCCTATCCTGTTGAAAAACTATGTTTTCATGCTTATGATACCCATAATAAGGAATTCACCTGCTATCCTTGTTAAAGGAATTGCCATCCAAAGCTTGTTTGACACTTAAGCATTTTTTTGCATGAAAACGTAATTTTTCAACAGGATAGGTACCTACTTACTGCTGTCGGAACACACTAGCAGGGTTGCTAGCGTCACAAATCCCAACCTTAAGACTGTTCATCATGCTCTCCAGACATTAACCCAATGGAAAACATGTGGGACATTATCGTTCAAAAGATTTACAGTGGAAATGATCCATTCCGCACTGTAAATGATCTTAGGAGAGCCATTTTGCAGGCTTTGGTAATGTCACTATCAATGAGCTTAATCATCTCGTCTTAAGCATGAACAATCGAATTTTTCAAATCATTAACCATAATGGTGGTGCTACTGATTATCAATTTAATGATCTTTTATGGTTTTCATAATTTAATGTTTAATAAATGGTAAATTTTAATTAGTGAACTTATTTCAATTTCCAATTTACAAACATTTAAAACTTTTCACTTTTATCTTCAAATGTTATTACCTTTTGTACCAAACATGCAGATGTTTTGAAAAGGTAGGAGAACACATAAAAATGTTTAGTAAGTAAATAAGCCTTTAAAGTGATTTTACGGTAAAATATGTTTTAACAAAAATATTTCAAAAATTATATCGATATTCTAGGTGAACCTATATCAATTTCCAGGTCTGTAGATGTTAGATATATCGAGCTTCGAGATATTGCATTTTATGCATCAGACTTCTCCCATTTATGCATTTTCTCCAAGTCACCTGTAACTTTTTTATTTGGACATTTCCGTTGTGTGAGAAAGTACCTTAAATGGGCCAAACTAACATTTTTAACATCCTTTTGTTTAACTATATAAAATACTACAGGTTCTGCTTTGTCATCTCGTCAATGCAAGAATTAGCACATTCCAAGCGTCCTGGCTGTCGAATTCGGCCAGTGGCTATTGGTCACAGCCGTCTAGATGAGCAACGAACGGGTCACCGCCAATACCGTTAGTGCAGTCCGTGTCTGGGATACAGAATTTATGAATCTGCACGAATTTTCGTGATCGTGTCGATGTCCGGGATATAATCGATTTATAAACTAATAACGCAACAAATGTGAAAATTTTATTAACAGAAAAATTCCTCTAGGTGGTTTTAACAAGATCTAGCACTTTAGGCGGTCTATTTTTTAAAAACATCCGATAATTTAAAGTCGCGGAAGCAAAAAAATCCACGTTTGCGTGTAAAGAAACGCGTCGAATGATTGTAATTTGCACAGCATGTGGGACTGTCAGCGTTCAAGTTTTCAAACTCGTGTTGTTATTTAATCTTTTTATCGCCTTTAAAAGGGAACAGGCCGGATTGAATAGCGATTACTTTAGGTGAAAATATTTTTTGTATAAGGCAACCGTGGAAATTGGGATATTTTAATGGCTCATTTCGTAATATTTGAGGAAAACTTGCAGTCATCTAGATGTTGAATACATTCAAATATGGTGAAGGTATTTAAAATAAATTTGAATTTGCTTCATGAATAAAAGGTTAATAGCAACTCAAATGAATCACTGAGAACTAATTTCTTTTATAAGGGTTTAATTGATCTTTGATGATTAAAATTGATGTATGTACTTAGTTTTAAAAATAGTGTTGAACTGGCGAATAAATATCATGCTTCAGCGCAAAGAAAGGGCTATGGGCGGAATGAGAACAAGCGGTATAAAATACCGGGGCTCGAGGAGTGTATAAAGATTGCAACAGTGGTACTGACAGGACCGGCTATTAGGTGTTAGCCTTCCTTTGCAGCTTGTGACCTTAGCGACCTGTTTTGTGAACAAATCTTAAGAAGTAGGTACTTATGTAAACAATTCCACTTGTCTTTGTTGATATATACGTAAAATAATAGTTAAAAAATTATATTTTTTAATTATGCCGCGAGTTAGTAATTTTGAGTGCCACTGTGTTTTCTAATCTTTTATCGGCAATGAAGGTTCAATAAAATAATGATTTTGTTTTATAAGTAGAACTGCTAATAAAAGTTACCTGAAACACAAAAAGTGGATGCAAAACAAGTATGTCAACAGTAAAACATATATGTATCTACAAACAGATATAAATAAAGTGATGCACGAAAAAGATGCTGTTCATTTTTGTACCCTCTCCCCCTCGACTCTTTTCTAGAATTTCTGATAAATTCCATCTGAACCAGCCGTCAAATGGGATCATGCAAAAACTTAGCCCAATATACGAAAAGTAAGAAGAACGGAAATACTAATAGTTGAGCTGTATACGAAATTGAATGACTTTTATTTTATGACATTTTATGTACACACATGAGTCAAATGTTAAATTAGTCAAAAGATAATTAAAGTGAAATATACACATTACTTTTTCTTTTAGATTGTAGAGTTAGAATTAAGAGCACTGAATACTTTTTCCTTTACCCAATTTACATAATTCTCAAAATTTACAGTAAGAAAACTAACTATTAAATGATTACAGTAAAAAAATTTCATACATCTTAACTAAAAAGCATTAATATGATTGACATTTTCATATTTACTATTATTTTACACAAATTTCGTACATGCAAATGGCATACTAATATTTTGTAATACATTATCAATAAAGATTTTAATTTTACTTTATATTGCTTCACATACAACTTCAAGAATTCTGGTTACCCACACAAAATCAATATCACATTTACAATCATTAAAAGCAAAATCGCAATTCTACCAAATTTAGTTCAACAATAAACGAAGATAATATTGATGTGCGCTACACAACAAATTTTCGGATCAAAGGTGATTTAAGGTTTAATGCGATAAAGATCAGTATATTAGACACCGTTAATGGAGAATCGGTATATTAATTAGTTTATAAGTGACTGATAAAATAGAGGTAAGTCGAACGCTAATGCATACTTTTATAATTTTTTGAATAATTTGCAGCGTAAGTATGTCTAAAGTATTTACGCCAATGAATTACTTCAAAAATAAATTTTAATCGGAGCAAATAATTATTCGTTAGAACAGACAATCTATACACACTTATTCTTGGTCTAAGAATCTTGTGTTATATTCCGGGTCTTTCGGACTCTTTTATTTATTTTAGTTACTGCTAATACCTTGTTGTTGAATAGTCTCGCTCGTTGGCTTCCGTTAATAGCATACCTCTAATTATGATAAGAAGTGTAACATATGAAGTTAAAAATTCTACTTGTATTTTCTTCACAGTTGGTTTCAAGCTTGTTAACTTTCATTAAACCATGTTCAATATCTTCATCACTGATTAAATATTAGCAGTGTTCACAATACTTGCGATTGTGTAGGGAGATTCGGACAGATCTTAAAGCAGAAATATTAGAATAACTAGAATTACATAAGGAAAATAACATTTCTACAAAATTAAAATAACTAATCAACGCTGGAAACTCAATTGGCTCTAAGCTCGGCAATGTTCAAACATACATACATATGTACTTACGTAGATAACTCGGTAACATTGATAAACTCGGCTCGGTATTAGTTCGATCAATTATCCACCACAATCAGCATAGCCTGCTCAAGTGCTCATTGTCCCACTGTACACTCTGCTAACATAATTAATTAGGACTAAAATTAAGAACCACATAATACTTAATAATAAGCTGCACGTGTAGGAATACACTCGCAATCGAATCAGTGAAGTTTGGAACATATTACCACGATGGAGGATTTTAATAAATACAGACAAACGAATTGTAATTTAAACGGCGCACACATATATACAATAACACCTTGTTTTGGTGTATTGATGCTTGCTCCAAGTTTAAATCTTTTTACTGTTAGGATAAACTTTAATATCCCACAAAATTGAGACTCTCTCAAGTCGGGTCGCTTTGAAGATCTCTAAGTTCTTATTTTGGTATACAAATAATTAAAATACCAACACACAAATAAATTTTCACATAATAAGAACAACGGTCTTTATTTGTATTTAACACAATTAAACACAATAATAAAAATAGATACCAATCTAAAATATCTTTTATTTTGATTCATAAAGACTGATCTTTACCAGTATTAAAAATTGCATTATTTATTAAATTTGTGAATTTTTCTTTTATTGACATAAATATGAATCTGTCTTTTTGATTCTTATTTTAAAATTGTCAATCGCAAAATTGCTAAACAATTCTCTATTTGGGGATTCATATAATAAACAATGCTTTATAGTTTTTTTTATTTTAACTATAAAAAATTATTTTTAACTTATAATTTTCTTTTTTATTGGTATTTTGTCTTGTAATCTTGAAAATAATAAGTTTAAGTTTTTAATTAATAAGTTTGCCTTATTAAAAACACAATGGTTTATTATTTTAGTTGTTTCAAAATTTGGCCACTAACCATGTTCCATCTCTATATTTTAAAATTGTCAATAAAATGTCAAAATTAAGATTCTTGATCGGTATTTGCAATGATCCAAATGCATACAAAATATTATTATATAAATGAATTCCAATTCTATATATTATTTGATAACAATCGGTAAGTCCAAACTACCAATAATTTCCATTTATTTCCATAAATTTTTATTAATTCATACATTTTTCTCTTCTTTGAGAAATTATCTTTATGTTATTATTATTTTATTTTAGTGAGTAGCAATACATATACATGTATATCACATTCATGTTATTATTTTTGTTTTCACTTTTAAACAATTAACTCTCAAACTCTGTTTTTATTGGTTAATCACTTTTTAAATTTGACGTTTAAATTATAACCTTAATTCTTTTTTGAACTGACTTAAACTAAATTTCAATTATTTTTCTTTTCAACGTGACCTTATAAAAATATAAATTAAAACGCTCCAGAGGTGCATGTTCCCCTTTCGATGATTTCGAGCCACTTGATTGTTAAAAAATGGCTTTGATAAAACAATTGAATCTTAAACATTAAACAAAAGAAAATGGCTTTTCCAAATTTTCTCTAACTCTTACCATCTTGTAGATCACGAAATTGTGAATCTGCCGATATAAAAGTTTGGCATAAATAATGGATGATTCATCTAAATTTTATTGTCAATGAAACAGCATTGTATTCAACTAAAATAACAACATAAATTTATAATAAGACAATTTTCCAATATTCCTTGTTTATAAATGTATGCCTTACACTTTTTATGATCTTAACTAGATATTTTTCTCTACAAAACACTATACAGCCCAAATTACACAAAACTCTCCACGTTACAAAAGCGTAGCTTATCAAACATGTTTTTTACATATTATTTCAAAACGAACCAATCTTTATACGATAGTTAGTATCAATTATGTGGTTAAGATGCTACTCTATTCAATTACAACAAAACAACTTACCAAAACGCTTTAAAAATATCAAACTTCAATGTTACACCAAGGTACTACACAAAAAAAATATCTCCATAAAATGAAACCAAAATTTCAGTAATATATACAGAGTCTTCATTAAGTTTGGAACCGGCTTAATATCTTCAAAACTATTAACTGGATTAAATTGAAATTTGGGGTGTGCATTTTATAAATTAATATCTATTGTACCTAATTTTTTCACCTGCTTTGCATCGTTACTTTACGAGATACACAGCCAACTTGATTTTTTTTAAATAGCAATGGGGGTCAAATTTGACATCATTTGAAAGCTTATTTTTTTCTGAGTACCATTATGTAATACACGTGTTGTATCATTTTGACAAAAATCGCCAAAAAAATTAAAATCAATGAAACATGTTTTATCCACAAAATCAAAAGTGTTGAATAAATTAAAAATTAAAATATCTAGTGATCTTACAAAATTCATAGAAATGTCAAAAGTTACACATTGACAGTAAATATTTAAGTAATTTTAGTAAAAGTAAATTTTAAGTAATAAATTTAATTTTGTGGATAAAACATGTTTCGTTGATTTTAATTTTTTTGGCGATTTTTGTCAAAACGATACAACACGTGTATTACATAATAGTACTCAGAAAAAAATAAGCTTTCAAATGATGTCAAATTTGACCCCCATTGCTATTTAAAAAAAATCAAGTTGGCTGTGTATCTCGTAAAGTAACGATGCAAAGCAGGTGAAAAAATTAGGCACAATAGATATTAATTTATAAAATGCACACCCCAAATTTCAATTTAATCCAGTTAATAGTTTTGAAGATATTAAGCCGGTTCCAAACTTAATGAAGACCCTGTATACTACTGTGAAATAAATAAAGATTATTAAAAGTTTCACAGTTTTATTAGAATACAACCTGACAATATTGTTTCGACAGCTATGCTGTCATTATCAAAGGTAATATAATTATAAACAAACACGTCGCTAAGGTAGATACAAAATAGGTAACTAAATAAAATAATAATAATAATCATAATTAAATATCTAAAACTTCCAGTAACGTTACTGGAAGTATTAGATATTTAATTATGATTATTATTATTATTTTATCTAGTTACCTATTTTGTATCTACCTTAGCGACGTGTTTGTTTATAATTATATTACCTTTGATAATGACAGCATAGCTGTCGAAACAATATTGTCAGGTTGTATTTTAATAAAACTGTGAAACTTTTAATAATCTTTATTTATTTCAAAATGGAGTTCCACAAAATAAGGCTGGAAACAATAAACAAGAATAAATACTACGATCATGTGGTTGTCCAAAATCATCCAGTGCCAATATCTAAGCCAAGTGAGTAGTTATATTCTTGCATACATCTTAAATACAACCTGTTATGTCTGTTTCAGATAAATCCTGACTTTGAAAATGCACCAAAACTTCTTTAAAAAGTCTTAAAAGTATAACGATCCCCACATCGTTTCTATCAGTGAAAATTAATTTTTACCTAGAAATGCTGGATTTCACTATATCTTTTGTGTGTTTTAGTGTGCATATTAGTCCTAACTGAGTAGTTTTATAGAAGAAAATAGTTTTCCCCAATTATATCAAAAAGTGCAATGAAAATTTGCAAAAATTTGCATGAAATATGTCTGCTAAATATTTTAATACGGGTTGTATCTTCCCAACATGATTGAAAAACATAGCAATATGTACATTTGTACATATTGCGGTGATCCCTTAAAGAAATAAAATAAAATAAAATATCCACCGTTCCAAATATCTACGTATAAATTATATACGGTGGAATAAAAATTATGATGCACCACAAATATTCTTTATTTCTCTCAGCTAGCTCAGGTTTGTTCGGTAAAACATAAATTATTTGAATTGCGAGACTCTTATATACTTTTATGCCTGGAAACAAGAAGAAACTTATTCTGTAAGCACTTTTGCTTCTGCAAGCTGGAAAACTGGTACTAGAATCTGAATTTGAGAGAATAATGCTGTATGCTTGTATTAGCATCAATTAAACACATATGTTAATTGAAAACATAAAGACTTTATTCAACAAACAAAAATAAATTCAGAAAAGAAAAGTCAACGAGAACGAAAATGTTATTCACAATATTCCAATTAAAATTGAGAATGAAATCTCAGATTTGCTCAAACGTTAAGAGTAATCGTCATAATCTGACATAGGATTAAGACAGTTATACGTTTGAACAAACCAAAACAAATAATTATAATGTTATAATGTTTAATAATTATAATGTTTAATTATAAATAGAATGTTTTCAAAAATAAAAATAAATCTTTATTAAAAAAAATTTGATTGTTTTCTTTATTTGAAAATTACATAAATTCTTAAATAGAATTTAATGAATTAAATCAACTAGATTTTTATTTATTACCTAGGATGAACTTTACAAATTAAGTTATTATTCTTTTTTATTAACAAGAAACAATTATTTTCTTAACCAACCTGGTATGTTCAATATAATTTCCCTTTTTTAAATTTAATCCAATTGGTAAGACTGCGGCGAAACCAAACAGGTGGTTGTTGTTCATAAAAATATCAATACGAAGATCGATAAACACAAATTAAATTCACTTGAATTTATTTAAAACGTAGGTACACTTTCACTTTAATTATTCGTAGCACAATAATAAATCTTCATTAATCCTTGAAGATAATTCAGGTAAACACCTTTAATTTTATTTTCAATACTTTGTTTATTTCAATGACACTTGTCAGCAACATATGATTGTTACATATAACCTCAAAATTGCAGATATTCAATCTGGAGCCGAGCGTAGTTTCTCTCAACGCAATTTATCGACTGATTTTGTTCCAAAATGCAGCGGCTTTTATGTCTTCTACCAGAACAAATGAAATCTATGACAGATTTTCGAAAATAAAAGACAATCGAAAATGTATGTGACGTCATTATCCAAAACATGTGATTTTAATCTTCACTAATCCCAGATCTGTTATTATAGGATTGTAGATCTTGAAACGCTGAACAAAAAACTATAGGACATGTATAGTCCTAAAATGCATAATAAAGGAGATATACACGAAAAACGTTTGACAATGAGGATTCTCGTTATAACATAATTACATATACAAATTAACAAATCAAGAGTTCATCTTTTACAAATTAACTATAGGGATACATAATGTGAGTGATACAATTGTTTTATACATAAAAACATCTTTACAAATAAATACAAACATGATTTTGTTACAGTACTATATACCATATCTGCCAATAGATGCTTACACAAATGCCAGCTTCAAAATAACTTCTACGTTAATCAATTTATACACAAAATATCCAGTGTGCAGTGCACTAAGAGCTCACATAAAAACAATGACAAGAAAAACCAGGATAAAGCCTACAAGAGTCTGTTTTCGCGAAAAGAGAGGAATAAAATGCCTCCTTCAATTGAAATGACCAGAATTCCATTAAATGAATTCAAAATTCAATTGTGTTATATCAATCATAATAAGATTGACCTACTTAAACTATTTACAGGAAATCAACCATATAAACTTGAGCTGGCCTCCAGGAATATCAAAAATTATGTCTAACGCTGAAGATCGTAACTGAAAATTTGAATATAAAAGCAATTTTCTCCTAACAAGTGGAAAACCGATCTAAAATGTAACTTAGGTTGCCTATTCATGATTGTGATAAAACAATCTAGCTAAATCATATCCTTTTTACTATTTGAAATCTAATTATCATTATGATAAGAAAGTTAGGTTATATTTGCATGAAATCTTTATTTTTAAGTTTTTAATTTGAATATAAATGAATCTAAGGTCCTAACTAGCCTTTATTAATAATATGCCCAAGACATAACATGTCCCTCTTTTACTTTATGAAACCGATACAAAATATTCGTTTTAACATTTACGAACATCGTTCGATAAAATTTCCAAAACGGTGATATTATATCACCTCAATATACAGACTTGAAAATTAAAATTTCTTTTACATGTTATATTTTTTGTGTTGCCGATCACTCTCATCATTTGGTTCAGTATTAGTTCTTTCTCTGAACATTTTAAATTTCAAATTCAAAAACAACTCACAAAGCTGTTTTTTACTAAAATATTCAAACGTACACCAAAGTCTCTAATACTCATAGATTTTCTATCTAAAAAGGGTTTACTGAAATATTAATAACACAAAAAATCCCTTTTAATGTAGGTGAAATTCCGACTAAAAATAACGGGCATACTAATTTACATGAAAAAGTATACCCTGATATTGATAAAAAAGAAATCGACTCACTGCATCTGAAATGTGTAATTAATCTTCCATTAAAACGTCTAAAAAATAATTTTAAACAATAGAACGAAAATTTGATTATGATTGGTATAAATTCAAAGGACAAAAACATCTGCTTCGCTTAAAATTATGAAACAAAATGTAATTTAGTATAGAGCAAGGCAAAGCGCTTTATCTCTGCTCCGTTGACCAAAGGTTCGTTTAATTTAGCCTACAACATACGGATATATGTAAGGGGTTACATTACGTGTATTGTGCAAGGGCTATTGTGTGACGGTGTACTTCGGCCCAGTGGTCATCCATTCTGCGCATGAATAGACCGTATTTACTCATTCATAAATCAAATCTTCACAAAAAGAGTCATAATTTAATTTGGGTCTATGCTATTTAAAGTGATGGGACTATTGCGGGCTCCTGCCGTGAACATAATAGAATCGAGAGCTTTTGAATTCCTATACAGAAAGTAAAATGTTAAGTAATTTTCTATTGATCTAATAAGATCTTCACAAATGTATGTAATCGCTAACTAATCGCTAATACAACGGTTTTTATTTTTTTTCCAAATAAATATTACAGGAATCATAATTTGCAACATATGATTGAATTTAGAAAAAATAAATATAAAAAATAAATATAAAAAATACTAATGTCTCTATTTAAGAAAAAGAAAATGTATAAATAAGTGCAGTTAATTTTAAATAAAAGAGTCGTTGCTTTAAACTTTTCAGAGACGCATGCGCAGTATTTACTAAAATTATTTTATTACCACTTTTTTGTGGTAAAGTGGTGGACATTTGCCTAAATAAAAATATTTTCTATAGTGGTGTTCAGGAGGATAAAATAAACTAAAAGTACAATGTCCAAATGGCCAAAAAACTTAACATTATCAAAGACTACTAAAATTTCAGAAGTGTTCACTTTTGAATGGTCGCCATTGTACATAATGCAACAATCTGTTAATTAAAACTCGGATTTCGTGTGAATTGTTTAATAACAGCAGAATATTTACAGTAACTAAGCTTAAAACTAATTAAAATACAAAAAGACTATTTATAATCACTAAATAACCTTAAACTAATTTATTTAACAATTCGTTTAATATCAGAATTATCTAGTATATATATAGTCCATATTTTGTAAATAAAAACACTTGGCTAAGTTTCCCAAATAAATTTTTATTATCTTTATGTCGATTTCGGTTTTTACAGCATCGCATCTTCAGAAAACTTCAGTTACAGTTTTCTGACGATGGTATAAAAACTGAAATCGCGATAAAGACAATAAGATTTGTTGGTGAAATTTAGTTAAGTGCTTTTATTTACTTATTATGTTTAAAATTATTATTATTGTTTTTAATTTTTATAATGTCTCTCGCAGAAATTTCAACAATAAGTAAATATAGAGAAAAAATAATTTTTTATATTTGCGTGTCCTAATGGCTTTATTAGGACACGCATTTTGCGTGTCCTAATGAAATTTTTTAGAATACTGGAAACAGTAACATTTTATTTTTTAAAGTTGATATCACTGTTAGACAGCTGTTCTTAGAATGTCAAACTTATGTTATTTACGCAGTGAACTCTTATAACTGGAATGCAACGCTTGCGAAACTAGTATTGCAGGCTACATAAATGCGCCGAATAATAATTAGTCTTAATAAGGGCGTAACAGTTTTTACTTTATTATTAACGAAATTGTAAATTTTTATAATGACATCGTAAGGATGCATAGTGTCGTGTATCTGCAATTAATAGCTAACGATACACTTAACGTAATAAAATTAAATTTTATAAAATTATACATATATCTTTACCTTATAAGTTATAATATCCAAAAGATCCAATGAATAATTATTTTGGTTAACAAAAATCATTCTTTGCTGAAAATACTATTGCATTTACATATACCTCATTAATTTCTTTAACAAACAAGGTATTTATTCTATGAAATGAAATATAATTATTCTTGTTTCATCCAAGTTTTTAATTCATTAAGTAGCAATTATTTATGTCACAAATATATTGGCGTACATTCTACTTTGAATTTATAATAATTTTCAACAGTACGTATAATACACCTGACAAATTTGAACGAGGTCCTGCTGCTTAGCGGGCGTTGTGTGTATGAGATAAGAATGGGAATTTCTACGTCGCGCGGATTACCTAAAGTTAAGCAAGGTTATGTAAAAACAAAATTGCATAATTTCTACTGTTGCGAACTGCTATGCTACTTACCAAAATATCCCTAACAAATTTTATTTAAAACTAAGTAATTTTTTTAATTATTTAATAACGAACTAACGCAAATAGAAAAAATAGTATAAAGTATTCGTTTCATAACACGTTTTAGCGCACTTGTCCTCATTAGAAAACTCCCCGCTACGCGGGTCGTTTTCTAAACTCGGACGCGTGCGCTAAAAACGTGTCTTATGAAACTAATACTTTAATATACTATTTAGGTGCTATAAGGTAAGCGCCATAAATCCCCAGACTAAGTAAAAAAGATAAATGATACAAAACGAGGTTTTATGAAATATTTTATATAATAAATAATACGATATAATCACCTTTAACTACAATACACTTAATTACTACGCTTAATTCACAGCTCTATACATTTATAAAAGTAGTCTTCTGTTTTACTATCGCAATGGGCCATCAGAGCCAATTTTAACTCGTTAACATCACTAAAACGTCGTCCACGAAGATTTTTTTCAATAGGCGAATACATAGATAATAGTTAATCGGAGCCATATCGGGACTGTAAAGGGAATGATCCAGTTTTTGAAATCCGCAATCTCGAACGGAAGTCTGTGATACACTAGCAGTATGAACTGAAGCATTACAAGGTTTATTATCCGTCCAACTAAAGATGAACGCTGGTCATCGATGCTCTCTGTGTGGTATAAGATAAAAAAATTCCTAGTCAAATCAGCATCCATAGTTTGACAATTATTGATTTTTACCGTGTTAACGAAAATGTCATAGCAGGTAATTTTTTGAGGTTAGGGATAAGGAATGTTGGACGTTTGTAACCTTCTTTTAGATTTTTAACATAGATACTTGTTGTTTTGGAAAGTTTTAAAACATTTTCAGTAGGAAACTAAGAATTAGATTTTCGCGAATACCTATTAGTACTGTACGTTCTCTAGTTTTACAGAACTACCAAGTACCAAAAAACAAGAAATCACTTTTACTTATATTTAAGAAATTAACTCATTTATAACCATTGTAACAGTATAACACCTTCAATATGGAGAAATATATTCTTTTCAAATACAGTTTTACATTTAACAAAACTCTGCTATTCAACATTTTAATCAACTTAAATGCTATTAAAGTAATGGGTGTTTTTTTAAATTTGGCGTCAGAGCAAGCAATGAGAGTTCGATTGTGAACGCACCTTTGAATGTCGCCACGCCGCAGTGTATCTAAACCTAACCTCACTTTTAAGTTTTGACATTTTGACATTTGAAAAATAGTGGTCTATTCACAACAAACTCATAGTCATAGCTAACTAGGACGCCAAATTTAAAAAAACACCCGTTACTTAATTATAATAGAATTAACACTATTTTTGCTTATCCATCTCTTCTCTTGTATATTTATTATACATTAATACATAAAACGTCTATCTGTCTATCTGTCTGTCGTTTTGTATGTTCGCTTTTTCTGAAACTAAGTATACAAAACATAGACTTTATAAAATCAAAAAATATCAAACGTCTTACTTTCACTTATATACAGTTTCTCTGGCGACCATTTTAGAAGAACTTGCTAGGCCTGCAGTTTTCAACTTCTTGCGTTGTCTTTTTTACCAGGACTCGATAAAACTCGCTGGTTTCTACTACGGACCCTTTTAACAGTTGAAACACAAATTTTTAAAGCCTCAGCTGCTCGCTGCAATAAACAAACAATTATAGTACAATATGATCATAAATAATAATTAACGTTTCTTACCTCTTGTACACAAAATAAAGGAAGTAAATTTCCACGATTTCCTTTTTCCCTCTCGAACTAGTTTAGTAAATTCAGGAATAACTGATGAGACTGCGAATTCAGTGTCGTCCCTTATACTGACATAATATTAATATGTATTATATTAGGTAAAATTGCGATTTTCTGCCAGTTATTATTGATCATTATTATTATTAACTGTTGCTTATTATTATTGAAACACTATAACACTCACGAAAAACATGTAAATAAGAAATAACTTCAGCAAATGTCACCTGTGCCAATCAAATCTACAGTCTACAGGTATCAGAGATACCTGTGACATGTTTTACAATAAAGTCACATGTTCATAACCGCATACAGCATTGTCTATAATTTTGGCATTTTCTTTCAGAAATCTGTGAAATACCTTAAAGAATCCCTAAAATTGATCAACTTTATCTGTAGTGACGACATTCAATTTTTCCACGATAATTTTGCCAATAAATGTAGTTATTTTTTTGTTTTTTTGTGGCAATATGTTAATTTGATCTAGGAATTTATTTGTAAGGTTGGCCACTCCGTATTCTACACTCTACAGAGCTAGTCAAATCAACTTCCAACGACCCAGAGAAGTGCTAATGCAATGCTATCTTCGTCATACTCGTAGATAATGAGAGTAAAGCACAACAATACGCTTTCTGTGATAATTTTTTGCAAAGATGACGCAGAGCTCATCTTTCGGTGGACGGATAGTATACGAGTAATAATATGGATCATTATTAACAGTGGTATTGGACTCATTGGAATCTACATACAATGTCCGCTTACAGTTCCAAACAATTGTAGCCAAGCTATTTTTTGTGGATGAGAGAACCTGGCCTTTCTTGGTGGAGCTTCATCGGATCGCCGCCACTCCGTCGATTCCCTTTTTGTCTTGTACTCTGTACAATGATCTTTAACAGTGCTTTTGGATCTGGATTCCACAAAATTTTAAAAATGGCGGTGGTACTGAACAGATGACAAAAGTTTTAGTATCCATCTTGCACTGACCCTATTCATTCCTATATGATCGTGGACGATATGACGAATACTTGTATATGAAAGATTAGACATTGCCGATATTTCTTTGACTTTAAGGCAACGGCCACTTCAGTTCTTCAGTCCAGTGCAGCATCAGTTTTTCCACAGCGTCAACAGTATCAGATTTTATACCACTTGTACTGGCCAACAGGAACGTGACCCATCTTCAAGAGATTATTATCCCATGCGGAATTTCCTTGGACCACTCCTTCGCAGTGGAATATCAAGCAAATCGTTCACTCAAGGTTTTAATTAGGTTAGGTCTTCTCTAGTAACTACTCTATTATTATCTCATTCTATTATTCTCATTATTATTCTCTAGTAATTACGATTCTCTAGTTAAGAATTTTATTATTGCACGGTATTCGATTTTATCCAATTCAGACATTATATTCAACAAGCTGCAGTTAAATAGCTTCCTCTTATAAATTCTTGACCTACTTTTCTGAAATCTTTATGTAAGCTTACTGAAACATGAATCTATCTGGTGCTACTAATTTGGTCTTGAGTCTACTAGGTGTATAAATAGGTTAAACTGGAGATTTATAGCGCTTACCTTGTATCTACAGGTATATGATAGTTTTAATATTTATTTGAATTGTTTCCTGCATCACTGTTTTAAGAAACCTTTGTTTTTACGAAGGTAAGTAAGTTTCATAAAATTTTCTCGGTTCTTTTAATATTCATTTGATATTATTCTGGTGCCTTATTCTTTTCCTAACAATGTTTTTTCTCTGTCTTGGAGTATTATAAAACCTTTTTAATTTTCTGGATTTCTTCTCTTGACTATCATGATATCTGAAATTGCTGAGGTTTGACACCAACTTGTGGAACATATTGTCAAGGAAGCTTCGCACCTAGAAGATTTAAGTGCGGAAGGCCTAGTCTTGGTTCTGATTTGTAGTGTTTTTGTAGTTTCTGTCCAACTTTTGAAGGTAATTACTGAATAACGTAAATCTACCTGACATCTTGCTTTTTTATCTTTGCTTTAAATTTTTTACATAGTTTATAAATGTACATTTAGATTATTACAAACCTTGAATATTAGGTACTAGTACTGCAGATTTTGAAGCAGTTACTGCTATTTTGTTAATAGTTTTTTTTTCTAATATTTTATCCAACTTTATTAACATTTTTGATTGATCTTATCCAACTTGATTCACAAGAATTCTTTAATGTAGGTAGGAATTTATTGCTTGATTTTATATATTTTTATCACCGATAAGGGTTACTGTACGGCTCTCCAATTGCATTTGGTATCATTTGGAAAATTGAGATAAATTCGACCGCATTATAATTTTATTTGGTAATTTTTGAGTTTCTGTTTTATGGAAAGAAAAGAGTGCAAGTATTTATCGAAATTCACCGAATCCCATACGCGACCGTTGTATGCTAGCAGCAAGGTAAAATGTTATAACGTAAGTATAAAGTTTGAAATCTTACTGAACATTTACTACCATTACGTTACATCTTATTTATCATTGCTGTTGTTAAAAGGCTCACGTCTTCGGGCCATACATCGTAACTGATATTATACACTGGTGGTAAACTTGGGCTTTTTAATGGTTTCCGAGGCTTCCTCGAAACACGAAGCTTTTAAGCCTACATTTCGGTCATTGTTGTATTGGTTTATTAGCTCTGTAGTTTGTATAACTTTGCTTCCATTATTGTTTGTTCTCAGTAAATATAATCAGCTTGCTCCATTTCTTTGATTGTGAAGTGTGTTTTATTTATTATTTTATTACTATTCGTCAATGTTATATTCTTAATCCTATCTTTTTCAATGCTTCATTTAATTATTTTGCATTTGTGTAATTCTATAAATTTATCTGTAATGTGCACTATGATATCAGCAAATCTCAAATTAGGCAATCTATCCATTTATGTGTATTTCTTTATTAGCATCTTTTCTTATGTGTAAGAAATTCCATCTTACCGATATTCTTCCTGCGCCTATACTATTTACTAAATAGTAAATAGGCTTTTTAGGCTTCATGATTACAGCGTCCCCTCCTGGAGCGCATTGGTTTTGATTGCTTTCAATCAATTTCATATAGTTTCAGTATTGTTATCTCAGGTATGTCGTCTAACCTAACATTCACCACTAGTTTTGGTTTTTGATTTGTAGAATCTGTACTTCTAGTAGTAGAATCACCCATGTAGGAACTGCCAGTCTTGACAATAGGCCCCAGCTTGGCTGAATATTGGATAACCAAATGTCGTTATTTCAACATTCGCTCAAGCCTAGGCCAACCTTCAGATCCCACGCCTCGGCTGCTTTATCGTGGCCCAAGGGTCAACCAACGTCTAGGTACCAATTCTGGGTTCTCTAATCTCTGCCCAAGTCAGAGCCAACCTTCAGCGCCCTAATCTCAGCTTCTTGCTGTTTGCCCAAGCTTCAACCAATTCTAGTATTTTTAGACTTGGCTTCTTACCCTCCAAATTTTTGCGCACTTCGTTTCTTCGAAACAAGCACAGACATGAAAAGTTAGTAACGCGGCAGCTGCAAGGGGAAGCCTTTACCGACTTATTATAGTCAGTGTTCATCCGCCTACCATGAGTGATGTTACGTTTAACCGTTTTGTAATATTATTAATAAAATAATGTCTATGAAACAAAAAGTGTTTATTTAAAGACAAAGCTACGCTAATAAGAATAAATACAATTTTTAGTAGTAAAAATTTATTTGTTTAACACCTAAAATATTATTAATTTCATATAAAATCAGTCTCAGACTTGTTCTTGTGTCTCAAATTTAGTTGTTTTCAAGTTACGTTGTTATGTTACTAATAATTGAACGAATTAAAATAATTGGTAATAATTTAGAATTTTCGTGTTAATTTGTTTTCTTCATCAAAGTTATTTCATATAAGTCTTAATAAGCTATAGTCAGTATTAAATATTAGGTTGGTCTCATACTCAAAGGTCAGTAATAACCCGGGGCTACCGTTGGATTCCGAACCTACACTATCAATGATTGTCAGCCTTGATACCATATTAATATTAAGAGTGGTCCAATATTGGTTATTTACCTTGTGCCAAGACTCAGTATTAGCGTCGGCACTATATTGGTTTTCACTATTGGGCCAAGATGTATCACCAATCTAGGGCCATGACTGATTAACAAGCTTGGCACGAAGTTATCATCCCGATTTTAGACCAGCCATGGCCCAGTCTTGGATTTCAGACTTGTACCAGAGTTGATAAGCATCGTTCCAAGCCTCAGCCAACCGCGGGTCCTTTGTTATTTCCTATATGGGCAGTTCCGAATTCTCCTGAATCTGAATCTTCCGATTTCTTTAGGTATATGTTTTTATCTTTTTCCCATGATTTCTCTTTTCTATTTCCTCTTTTCTCTTTTCTCTTCTCTCTTTTCTCTTTCTCTTTTCTCTTTTCTTTTTCCTCTTTTCTCCTTTCTCTTTTCTCTTTTCTTTTTTCTCCTCTCTTTTCACTTTTCTCTTTTCTTAGATGTTAATTTTTATCACTTTAAGTATTCAAATCTCTGTATTTATCAGAGTCTGTTTCTCCTTCTATTCGTTTTTTAGTTTCTTCGCTTACTTTTTGCGTTTTTCTCTTCCTATTGCTTTTTTCTCTTGTTGATTGAATTTTTATTTAAGTTATCAGGGAGATTTTGTTTTATTTCTAATTGGTACAGTTCTTTGTTTCTTTCAGCTTAATGGTGTCGACGCCGCATAACTCTTCAACTTCATACTTTAACAACATTTAACAACACCTTGTATGAAATTAGTCTATGATCACGATTAATGACAAATCTGTTTAATACTGCTACATCCTTAATTATCTCAATATGAAGATGGACCAATCTCGTTCCGAGTGTTACCTTCCCAGGACTTGCCCAAAGCTGCTTAATATTTTTAAAGAAAAACGTGTTCATTACGCATAGCTTATTGATTTCCAGAAAGTTGAGTAACATGTCTACACGGTCGTTTCTTGATTTCCTCATAGAATGAATTTCTGTAAAATTGTATTTCTTCAATTTGTATTTTTGTAAGATCTTGATGATGAGGAAGGCGATTCTATTCGAAACGCTTTTATCCAAAAAAGTTTTAAAATACGTCTTCTTATAAAGAATCTTCAAATAAGTGCACGTACAATACAAGATATATTCAGCAAGCTACGAATTTATTTCAAGAAACTTGATGTGCTAGTAAGAAGGAAGAAATATGACCTTTAAGGGGAAGATTCGCTAGTAGAAAAATAATGTGTTCGTATCTGTAAAATAACTTTTTTATTTATGTAAATAATGATACGGAACAAAAACCAATTTGTTAAGATAGGTTTTCTGTAGGTACCTACGACTCGAATATCTTTACAAAACGTAATCTGTTTTAGAAAAAAATTGCTTAAGTTAGTATATTTTCGACTAACCAAAGCATGTCTGATAACCATAAAATTAACTAAATCTCGTCGTAGGTACTTCAACTGACGTTTTTTCTTTCATTTAGTAAAAACCGCATCGTATAGTGCCTTCTACTTTTTAAAATATCAAAGCCACAGTTAAAGAAACGGCCTTTTCCTTGCCTGTCCATCCGTTGGCCCCAGCGGCCGCCTCAAATTGTTTGTAGTAGGTGGACCAAGGTATCTTTCCATCGAACGTGGGTGGTTTTACTTTTATCCCTACGGTAGGAACCTTCTCTTATTTACATTGTTTCTTTCCTTCATTAAACGGCCACTCAGACGTTGAGGGAAACCGTAGTTGATTCATTCTATCTTCCAACACTTCGTCGTCATTCTTAGCTGTTGGTGGTAATTGCATTTGGGCTATTTTCTCTTCTACCATCTTTATTACCCTATCTTGTTCCGCCAATCTACCTTCCAACAGTCCTAACGCGCTGGCATTCTCAAAAAATTCTTCGAAAACTTTATCTTCCAACGCTTTGACATTTTCCAGCAATTCTCCTTTAAGCCTTCTAGAACTTTCTTCAGACTTTTCTAATAATTCTGAAAACCTTCTAGAATTCTAGGTCCAGGTATTTCAAAGCGGTAATTTTCAGGATCTTCTTTCTGTTCCAAAAGCCATTCTCTTAGCCTATTTATTAACACACTTTTAAGGCCCGTTGTATCCAAATCCCGTTCTTCCAGTTCACGTTTTAAGTCTATTACCAGATTTTTTAACAATTTCATCGCCATTTTAATTATTAGTTGTAATTGTTTTTAACACTAACAGTTATTCTCACAGCACTTTATTTAATTATTACGCGATTTTATTTATTTTAAAACTCCACACCTGACAACACTGTAACGTTCTTTTTAAAATAATAACAAAAGTGCTGTTTAAATCGTCTATTAATAATTAATATTTATTTACAAACACTAATGAATACACTATAAATTAACGCTATGATTATAAACCATTAAAACTATTATTTACAGACTATGAATTTCTAATACAACATTTATCTTCACATTTACTATTTATTTCGTGATACACAGTTAATGACTCGCTGTTGACTGATCCTCTTTTATCCGCGAAGTCGATTTTATACCCTCATATAATCGTACCAGAAGCCGCTAGAACCTACTATGTATTTCTCGAAGGCGCTAGATAAACTGCGTCTGGTTTACATACTTGGTGCGATGCGTCATTCTCTCGAATGCTGTAGAATATTCCATTTGTTGTGTGAAGAAGAGGTTCTTTCTTTTTCTCTCTTGTTACAATAAGTTCACATTATGCGCGGTCTATTATTATTTATGAATTTTATTTTATTCCTTAATTTAATTTAATTGAATCTTATTTATTAATTTAATTGAAACCTTGATTGCAAAAAGGGTATACTAAGTTGCAATTTTAACAAAAATAAAATTTCTGTCGGAAATTACATGTCATACTAAAAGGTGTATCAACCAGCAGTGTAAAAAAACTTTTCATTATATACTATTAGGTTTTGAAGGTACATATATTATATATGTATGAGATTTTGTGTTCTTTTACTTTTTAAAATAAAATTAAATTGAGATTTCAACTTTTACAAGAAATATAATTACAAGTAAGATCATAAGCAACAATAAGTAGGTACATACCTACCTAATTATTTTCGAAGGTCTTTTATTGGGCGTCCCTGAGGATACCGAGGATCAATCAATTCAGGTAACAAGCACTTATAAAAGAAAGTCGTTAACTCGTTTTTCATTTTTGTTTGCCAAAACAGATCGTCACGATAAATTTTCTCACTTATCATTTCTTACGGTGTCCATACAACGAATATGGTTCGAATATGGAATCGCGGTTCGTAATATGTAACTGTCCTTGTATTTGAAAGTAATAATTATGAGTCCTTTTTAAACAGATTTCACCAGCCCGGTTTTCCAAAAATTTAATTTTCTTTTCGTTAACAGCACTCATAACTTTTATTTTTGCAGCTGATGCGGGGCATTTGATTTCAATTAATCCGTCTTCACTTAATAGTCTGTCTGGCGACGCTGCCAAAAAAATCATCTTTATCAATAAAAAGTCCGCATTGTTGCATTTGAATATTAGATTGCTCTTGAGATTCCCGAAGTGCTACTATTTCATGATCTTGTCCCCATCGTGTAGCGAGATTTCCTTTCAACGTGCTATACAACAAATTTTTTACTATATTTTTACAATGTGTTAAGCTTTTCATTTTACAAATCTGGCCAAAATTAGAAGCTGTTATTCGCGACGATCTTTCTTGACTCCAAAGTAGATTATTATGCTGACCAATTGTTTCTAACTGTATCAGATGTAATTCGTCTTCAGTTTTTTTCATTACTTGTAAAATTTCGTTTTCCTTTAAAGAATATTCTTCTGCTGATAATTGCATGTTTTCTTCCTCTATTTTTCCATATTCGCTATCGGCTGGTGCTGACTGGTAAATCTTCCTTCTTTGTGATTTTTCACTAAACAGTCTCTTTCGGCATTTAACCCACTTTGATTTGGTTTCCACAGCTTTCACGTATTTTTTTGTAAATTGTCCAGGACTTTTGCCAACTACCTTTTTATGGATTACCTTCGAAATATGGCCTGGTTCAAGATTGAAAGTCAAAGCAGCTGCTTCGCATCATGTTTTATAGGAACTTTTTCCCGTAAAGTTAATTCGTTTACCTCCTATATATTTTGCAACTATAGAGTTATAACATTCGGCAGCGTTATTGTCCATATTTTGCAAAAGACTTTCAGAATTTCGCGCTACTCTGTCAGTAACAACCATTATATCTTGATATAAGCCCGAGTCTTTGAAGTTAACAATCCAATTGTTTTCATTTTCATGTTTGGATCCGTTGCAAAAGTAAGTGGCACAATTATTGTGATCCCCCAAAAACATGATGAGGACAATTCAAGATGTCATTTCTTAGCTGTTGTATTTTCTCACTATGAGTTAAAGTTGAATTTGTAATATAAAAAAGAAAGGCACCTTGTATACCCGACCTCATTCGTTTGATAGAGTTGTTCAGCGTATTGCGATGTTGTAGAGGAACAATTATCATTTTGCTACTTATTCTTTTTTGGGTCAGTTCTCTTAATTTACTACAAAAATTACGCAGAAGATGGTTACGACATTCGATTTTTTTAATTACTTTCTTCCCATACGGACGAACTTCTGCAAGACGTTTTGTTACACTGCTGTCGCCATCTCCAACCAAATACAAGTATTTCAAATTATACATTTCTATACTTCTTTTGAAGCCCTCTATGATAATATCAGCTTCCATTCCTGTAGATGGTTTGTCCCAATTCTTAAAGCATTTATGCAAGGGAGCTTCAGAATGTTTTGATTTAGCACGGCTACACATACAACAGTATTTATTTCTAATCCCTAAGAATAACACTTTTTTTGTTTTTTCACCAACAATAACGCCAACTCCTGCAGCTGCATTATAGTTGGTTCTGTAGGATCTTTTACTCCACGCTCCATCTGCAATCACAGTAATGAATGGAATGCCGTCCGAATCAACTCGGCCTTCTTCAATTGCTAAACGGGATTCTATTAAAGCAGCTTTTTCCATATATTCCCATGCCGTTTCTTCAATATAAGTAGCAAGAAGTTGTTCTGTCTTTGCATAAAGATTTGGGCCCATCCAAGGAATATCGCAAGTAGCCAACATTTCCTTCAATTGTGAGTATCCTATTCCTGTTGTGATACTTCCTAGAACTGCAGCCTTGTTTATATCTATTGCCTGATCATTGCAGTTAGTTGATATAACAGTATTAACTCCGCACATTTCACATTGAACAACAATTTTACTCTGCAGAGCAATCCTTTGCTCGGAAACCATTTTCAGATGTTCATTTCTACACGAAAACAATCCAACATGAGGAAAACGTATAATTGCATTAAAGAAATTACTAATTTCCACAATTCTCCTTCCACTGACATCTTCGTGCTCTTTTTGAACATTAAGCACCTCATTTTCAACGTCAGTAGTATAAGTAGGTGGAATTTCCTCTGGGCTGTGGCTACTACTAGTGGAAGTACAAGGTTGATGTGATGGAGCTGAAAGTTGATCAAATGAAGTTGAAGGTTGACTTGTTGAAGTTGAAGATTGATCTAATGAAGTTGAAGTGTGATCTAATGAAATTGAAGGTTGATCAACAGGAACAAATTCTGCTGATTGAACGTTTTGGGCAGACTTTTTAAAACCAGAAAGGTTTTGCATTCTTCTACGTATGCTCTATTTTCGAGCTGATAGCGTTAATCGCGGCATAATCTTAACTACATAAATAAATTGCACGTACAATATGATATATAAGTATTTGTTACACTTCACTACGTTACACTAAAATACACTACACGATAATTAAACTATGCTCTATATTAATACTTGCTACTCTTACTTATAAAACATGTAGTACTATCACGAAAACTATACCAGTACTGTTGTTACCGTCGCGCTGTGCTTACGTTCACCGTTGGTTTACTAACTTGGTTTGCTAGGGAAATTCAACAACAACTCAGAAATAATACTCTTAAAATGATGTATTCACACCAAAACACACTAAAACGGTACAGCCCTGAAATAGAATAGGGGTGCAATATGTTATTATGTATTTAAGGTGCCTAAATAAACAATAAATGTGTCAGTAAGCAGCCGGTGACAGTAAACAGGTTTCAAAGAAAGGATTAAGGGATGATTCATTGCGGCTCCTTTTCATTACCCATCCGGTTATAAAACCAAATGTTAAACAAATTTTTAGAAAATCCCAAAATAAGTAGGTAAACCTTTTAGTTTTTAATTGATTTGTTGTTAAAGAAGATTATGGCATTCGGTTTGTTTCTTTGATCTTATCCGTGTACTTTTTGACATTTTAAATCTATTTTGACATTCGATGAGAGAAGTGAAAAGAAAATGATCTAGCTAAAAGAATTTAGAATTCAACCGAATACGCCTTCCACAATTTTAAAGAACAAAGAGAAAATTTTGGAATTCTAACGAAATTTGTGTTTCCAGAAAACGTCTACGAGAACCGCGTTTTGGTGAATTAGAAGAATGTGCTTTAAGGTGGTTTAAACAAGTTCGCGATAACATCGCGGTAAATGGACTTGTGTTACTTAACAAGACGGAAGAATTTTCAAGAATTTTAAAGATTAACAATTTTAAGTGCAGCAGTGGTTGGTTAAATCGATTTAAGGAGAGACGTGATTTGTCTTTTAAAAAAAATGTGGCGAGAGCGCATTGGTTGATTTTCAAAAAATTCCTTAATTCGAATATTCATTAATTTTCTTTCACTCCCTTTGACTTCGAATTAACGAGATTCTACGTATTAGGTAGCTGTCGACCTACGAGATTTAGTGCTCTAATCTGGCAATAGGATTAAGTGAATAAAATAAAATAAAAACATAAGAGATATTCCTGATAATTGATAACATTATATTTTATTTTTATTTTAATTAAATATTAGGTGCATTATCGTATTATTACCATCTATACACATAATTAAAATTAAAATGAACATTCCATTGTAACAGTGTATATCATATTTCAGTCCCAACATAATTCTGATTCATTCACGTTAGAAGCAATTAAATTTTGCTTGCAAGTTAGATCTGCAAATACATGCAGCATTTATTAGTCAGCTATGTGTGTATCACTTCTAACTATTTTATCTTCGTTGCAAAATATATTAGGCTATAGCGAATCTTGGCCTTAAAGGAAAAACTGTTAAGGTCAAAATCGAGTCATCAAAGTGCCGTGTCCGCATCAAGATATATTTTTTTATTTGACTTGATGTTCCTTATTTATTGATCCATTTCGATGAAGTTTTGTTGCGTTCTATTTATTGCTAGCCCATCTTGGAGATGGTTACTTTTCCAGTAAATCCTACTTTTACTAAGCTGGAAATAAGGCTACGATTTAGGACAGGGCATAAGTGCTACAATTGTTGGTGCACAGCCTAGTAGACAACAATCATCCCAGTCCTATTCGGTTGGAAATACTCGGCGTGAAAACTGTGAATGATCATTGCCATCGAGTCATTTCCTCGGTCGAACGGGCAGGACTCTCTTGGACTGGAGATACCTGACTTCCGTGACCATATGTACTTCTTCTTCTAGGTTGATGTGTCTCTTCCTATTGATAATAAAGGTTTATCAGACGATTCTTTGTTTATCCTGTTACAGAGTAGCTAAGTATCCAGTAAAGTATCTTCTACAGCAGGAGACAACACTGGTAGATAAGCTAAGTCTTACTGTCTCGTGTGCTGTTAACTGATCCTTCTAGCCTTTCTGAGTCAATCAGAAACACTGTATGTCTTGGTGGAAGTTGTTCTAGCTGGCTGATAATAAGCCTTAATACTTTTCACATTAAGTGACTCTAAAGGAGTTGGTTGCAGCTCTTCTGCTTGTTGAATCAGCTGAACCATTGATATAAATGTGGAGCCTAACGAACTAGTTTGGTGAGTAAACGGACTAGTCGAAAATTTCGAGAAGAATAGGTTTCTATTTGTTTTCCAATTTGAGATCTATATCTTGTTGCGAAGTAGTTCGGATGACCGGTCTATATCAGATCAGATCAGTGGTAGGAGTGTATATTTCCCAATCGAGTTCCTCAAGAAACTGCAACTTCTTGAGCGCTTCAAAGGAATATATGAACTGATCAGTATCAGATTGGGGTGGGGAATGAACACTATACTGGACCTTACCTCGCATGTTCACTAATCTAAAAAACCCTTATTGATTGAATTTTTTGTCCTTAAAAATTGTCATTCCTAAATAATTGAAAACATTAGCATCATCAGTAATAAATGGACGAGCTTTCATTTAGAAACAACTTATTAGACTCGATCCTCATAAATGTCCAGACGTGGATACATTATACATTATCTTAGAAATCTACTATGATTGATGATACTTTAAACATCCGTTCCATCGCAGAATATGTGATAAAATAACTAAAACTAAATTTAGACGCGAAGGGGAGTGTAATAACTCGATAATCCTCTGGCAATATTTCTAGCAATCAATAAATTCTGCAATAAAACGAATAAAACAAGGCAAACACATCCCTAATAATCCCTGCAATCAATCAGACACTCCACATCAATTATGCTTTCTAACATTATTGCATAGAAAATCGATTGCGTTTGTTTCACATTTACATGAAAAAGAAATTCAAAATTCTGTAGGGGTTTTTAAAACAAAATATTATTTACATGAAGTGCACCTTAAAAGAAGTTATTTCGAATGACATTGCAGACTTGCAGTAAGTAAAATGCAGCAGTAATAGTAGAATACAGCGTGATTGAGTAGTAATTGAGTTATTACATAGCAGCTAGAGTGGACTTTATATTGGAGAATACAAATTCCTTTGCAATGACCGGAGAAAAACTGGATTACTCGCATGTAAAGCGTTTAGATTTATTACACGATTATTACAATTAAACAAATGCATATAAATTGGTATGCAGGGGCATTAATGCGTGTACCAAGTTGTTTCAGTCATAACTTAAGATTGGATTTTTTGTAACCATTCGGATTCGTTTTCAGAGTTAACACAGGAAATAAAACTAAAGATTGTAATGAATCAAAAAAATATAAGCCAGGTGATTCAGTTTATTTGTTTCACTGCCATATTTTCCTTGTTTAATAAAATAGAAACTTTATTCTTTTATTAGGGAATGGTGGCTTCCTCTTATTCTATTGTATTAACTTTTAAGTAACATGATTGCTTTTTTTGTAGTAGGATTACAAAAATTCTTATTAAATCGCAATATTTCGGTAGAATCAAATTTTATTCAGCTATTTAGTAATGTTAAAACTCATTAACTTCACTACTTTTGGTAGCAAGGTGTTTATATGAGATATGTATAAGTTTTATTTACTAGTAGTAATATTGTTTTATTAAAAACATATATTAGATGAAGGCAATTAATTATAGCAGATTTTCTTGTTTATATATAAGATGTAAAATATTCTATAGAGAGAAACGAATTTTACAGTAAATTATAAAAGTACTCATCTTGAAATCCTGATTATTATTTGTATATTACATTTAACGGACACTTATAAATACTATTTCAACACATTAAATTATTAAATAAATAAATTTCCTTACACTTATTTAATCGAAATCGAAATAAAAAAACTTCGATTTTTAATGTTCGTTAATATTAATAACATAGCACTAAATCTGAATGAGAAGAGAACAAACGAATTTGTCGTTAAATGTCTGGTCAAATTGACCAAGTTTCGTATTTTAATTTAGAAACAATTTACGATTCCAAAGGAATATGCCAGTGATGGGTCCAGTCACAAGTGATGCTATTGATCTTGAAGAACTGGTAATTGTGACAGCATAATGACCATAAAACTGTAAACGATGCATAAAGCATAATTAGAAATTATAGGCTGTCTCTAAATTTCTAATTCCTATACAGTATATGGCAATATTATTAGGGACATCCAATAATTTTGATGTTAAAAGTTATGTATTGTTAATACCAGTAATAAATGCTTCATGTATGTATGTTTATTAACGCTTGTTGTACTAACAAATAATTCAATAAAATAATTATAAATAATAAACCGGTATAAACTGCGAATTTGTTGAAGTTTCAACAGATTGACTCAAGTTTCACTCCAGATTGACTAAAAACTTTTTAAATGTGAAAAATAAATTATTCCTTCCACATTATATACTTAAGATTCGTATCCTCTGCACAGGTGATAGTACACATAAAATGCAACAAAAAAACTTACGATAAATAAATAAAGATTTTTTTGAAATAATACATTGAATGTACAGAGATACAAGAGCGGGTTTGATACTCTTGAATGAATGGAACATTATACGCATATCTCAAAACCTGATATATTCTAGAACATTCTAAATACTTAGATAAAGTTGTAGATAGATTTTTAAAATTTATTAAGTAAAAATTAAAATAAACAAATGCGAAATTTTTCAAATATTTATTTTTGATGTCCTATCTAATACAGCCTCATATAAAGATTTTATTAAACTACAACACATTGAACTGCTTAAATGCGATAGCATTGGTATAGTGGTAATACACCAATTTATTAATAGAAGTAGTTCACTAATGAGTTTTAATTGGGTAAAATTAGATGAATCGTTTAAACCATAAAAAATGTCTTGTGTTACACAATTCTGATTTAATTTTGACAACTCCTACATTTGATCCAATTATTGTTGTTTTAGTCAATTTTTTTTCAAAAAATGTTGAAAATTTCAAATGCCTTGAAAAATTTCTTCTCCTTTCGTTCTTCTTTTTCATTCTTATTTCACATGCCCGAAAGTAGAAGTTTATGAGCGATTCATCAACGGTTTGTGAACATGGGTTTAAAAACTATCTTCTGAGTCGGACAAATGCCATCGCAGGTCGGAAAAAATTCAATCGTGGGTCGAATCCGTTCGCAGGCTGCACAGAGTTGCCATAAATGTTCAACTGGTAGCGTTCAAACAGGGAACAACTGGCTATAATATAACCTGCAGGTCGCATGTCGAAATCAGGAACCCTTAGTTAGATGAAACAGTAGTTCCAGCAGCATCAAGCATGGGCTGGCTATAGATTAACAATAATTATCTAAACTTTATGGTTGCACTAGTTTGAAGGATCCAAAAAGTGTGTATGTATCTTAAAGCCGTTATTTGTTACTTCGGAAAATCAAAAAGGAACTAGAAATTAGTGTCAAACATTTATGAAATAAATAAAGATTAGTAAAAGTTTCACAGTTTTATTAAAATATAACTTGGCAATATTGTTTTGACAGCTATGCTGTCATTATCAAAGGTAATATAATTATAAACAAACACGTCGCTAAGTTAGATACAAAATAGGTAACTAGATAAAATAATAATAATAATCAGAATTAAATATCTAATACTTCCAGTAACGGAGAATTACTGAGCTCAAGTTGTTCATTC
The DNA here is from genome assembly GCA_929113105.1 of Agrypnus murinus. Classification (NCBI taxonomy): domain Eukaryota; kingdom Metazoa; phylum Arthropoda; class Insecta; order Coleoptera; family Elateridae; genus Agrypnus; species Agrypnus murinus. The sequence goes on from OV816025.1 coordinate 17,827,622, forward strand.
ATTAAAGGTACCCTGAGTTTGTGTTTGTATATCTCAAAGGCTTCTAAAATGTCTAACTTGCGTTTGTTATTACAAAAATGTAGGAATTTAATATTATTTTGAGGAGTCATTGTGTGATTTTGTTCTAAAAGGTGTTTGGCATAATTAGATTTTTTAGGATGTTTATTTTGTAATGACGTACGTGTTCTTTATATCTTATGTTAAAATTTCGAAGTGTTTGCCCAATATATACCGAACTATAAAAAGGACAATTTAAACGGTAAATGCCCGATTTCATGATATCATGTGTTCTGTCTTTAGCATTAAATAAAAATGAAAAAGTGTTAGTGTTGGTTTTAAATGTTATTTTATAATTGTTGGTTTTTCTTAGTATATGTGCAGTTTTTTCTGATATTTTGCCAAAATATGGTATAGATATGTAATTTGTGTCTTCTGTTTGATTGTCAATGGGATATATTCTTTTGATAGCTAACCTATAATCTTTTTGTTTAATTAAAGTGTCAATCATGTTCGGATTGTAATGATTTGTATGTGCTATTTGTTTAATGGTTGATATCTCTTTGCTAAAATCTGGTTTTGTTAGTGGAATAGTTAAAGCTCTGTGTACTAATGATCTGTAGGCTGCTATTTTATGTGTTTTATGGTGACAAGATTCATTTGGTATTGTTATGTCCGTTTGTGTTGGTTTTCTGTATATGGAAAATTCAAATAGATTGTGTGCGTTAATCTTGATATTTAAGTCTAGAAAGTTTATTGCCCTGTTTTGGTCTGTTTCTAGTGTAAAATTTATGTTAGGGTGGATACTATTAATAAGAATTAAAAATTCGTTGATAACCTCAAAAGAACTGTCAAAACAAGCTAAAATGTCATCAACATAACGAAACCAGAAGATAATGTGTTTAGAGAGGTTTAATTCAAATATTTGATCTTCGAACTTGTCTATAAATATGTTAGCTAATAGAGGACTTAGAGGTAACCCATAGGTAAACCATCTTTTTGTAAATAAATTATGTTATTAAAAGTGAAATAATTTTGACTTATACAAAGGTCAAATCATTGAATTAACTCTAACCTTTTAACTAATTCTATATTACTATTGATCAAGAAACTATCTAATAAAGGAATACATTCTTGTGGGGGTATTCTGGAGAACATGTTACAAATATCAAAACTAATAAGTTTTGAATGTGGTGGAAGTGGAAGGTTTGCAGCTTATCTACTAATTCTAATACATTTCTAACAGAGTATTTCGATTTGTAAACTATCATGTTAATAATCTGGTTCAGTTTTTTGGATAAAATCAAACATTTATGTTCGCTATAGCTTTAAAATGGATTATAGATTGTTAGGTTTGGTTGAACTACCTTGAAAGGTACAGCTTAGATATTTTCCAAAGAATGCGATCTCTAATAATCATTGTACTGAATTACAAAATCATTTAAACATAATAGTTTTATATTAAAAAAGAAATCAAGATGTAAAATAGAAATATTTCATAAGACACATTTAACCTTCAATCTTGCATTTAACAATTTCTATATATTTTTTATTAACTGGAAATAAAATAATAACGAATCGAGTGGTTCGTAAAATATGCAAAACAATATTATACATGCATAGCAAGAGTAATCGAGTTCTCTTTCATTGAATTTAATTTTATATTGCTTTTAACCTTGATCATTTACATTTCCGGTATGGATTTTTATCAAATTAGAACTCGTTTAGTAGGACGGACGAATGAAATTGCTTCGTCTGGTAACTATAATAATAAAAATAATAGTAATGGGCACCACTCACGGTGTCTCCCCGACGACGTCGGCGAAAACGTCGTCGACGACGTCGGGGACAAGGTCGAAATAATGAGGTAATGTTTACATTTACTGTAATTTAATGCATGACTGTGAATAATAAAATTATGAAGATCGTATTTCTTTTAAGACATCAAAATGAAAGAAAGTAGTTTTGAGCATAATAAAATGCGTACTGAATTTCTTTAAAGTATTTCGAAATAGCTTATGCAATTAACAAAACTTTTCATAAGCGGAATAATATTGATATCCATCGATAGAATTACAAGTAACCCTTTATTATAAAACGAAAACTCTTTGTTTTTTTTATTAATCTCATTCTTAATTTAGTTTAAAAATGGATATAATTAACGCAGGATTTAGGATTTAGGAGTTCTGGTGCGCAAATAAGGATTTCCTATAAAGGACTCTTGATAAAATTTGGTAGTGATAATCGTCGGAAAAATATCATGTTTAAAAATGTAATGGTTTCACCGTCGCTTCCTTTTCCGTGTAGTTTTAAAATTTTATGCTGATGGTACATAACCTTATACTATATCTATCTTTTTCGGGTTTACTTGAATTATTTCATTTTTATTACATTTGTTTACAAACAACTGTTTACAACTGTGAAAATAAAACCCTTGTCAACTGTAAATTATTATTAGGCAAAATAAACATATACATCTGGGATTACTAAAAAATATATGCTTTCTTTATTATACTTTTTAAGAAAACATTATGAATTCAATATGCTGTGACACTTTCAAGTGATAAGATGGATTTTTATAAATTATCTTTGAGAAAAAAAATTGCAGTTGGTGTGGCAGTTGCCTTGTGCTTCGAAGAAGAAGAAACTGAAACACCACGAAAAAAAAGAAAATATGGTTTTTAGATCGCAAACAATATTCACACATGTCCTTGTTAAAAGAATTGCGACAAAATGAGCCGAAGGATTTTTATTATAAGGTTATGTACCATCAGCATAAAATTTTAAAACTACACGGAAAAGGAAGCGACGGTGAAACCATTACATTTTTAAACATGATATTTTTCCGACGATTATCACTACCAAATTTTATCAAAAGTCGTCCTTTATAGGAAATCCTTATTTGCGAACCAAAACTCAGAATCCTAAATCCTGCGTTAATTATATCCATTTTTAAACTAAATTAAGAATGAGATTAATAAAAAAAACAAAGAGTTTTCGTTTTATAATAAAGGGTTACTTGTAATTCTATCGATGGATATCAATATTATTCCGCTTATGAAAAGTTTTGTTAATTGCATAAGCTATTTCGAAATACTTTAAAGAAAGAAATTCAGTACGCATTTTATTATGCTCAAAACTACTTTCTTTCATTTTGATGTCTTAAAAGAAATACGATATTAATAATTTTATTATACACAGTCATGCATTAAATTACAGTAAATGTAAACATTACCTCATTATTTCGACCTTGTCCCCGACGTCGTCGACGACGTTTTCGCCGACGTCGTCGGGGAGTCACCGTGTATGTGCTATTTAATATAAGAATAATTGATATTTATTTTTAATTTCTTCCAGACGACATGTAATTTCACCTTCATTAGGCAACATATGTATGTATATTCATTGTTATTATTATTATTTGTCAATTTCCATATCCTCAAGGCTCTATTTTACTTGATAAAAATGAATCCCGCAATTAACTTTCATGATGACCCTCGTATATTGGATAAATATGCAGATGAGAGTGTAATACCTACTAATTAAATTATCGGTTCGACTATTAGAGCCCCTTTAAAGGTAATTTTTATTTAAGCTAACTTTTATGTTTAGTATTTGAATTAGTCAACCCACAGTTTTAGTACACAATTTGTTACTAAATTAAAAAACACAACGGCATAGCATACATTTTTCTTTGTGTTATTATAAGGTAAATGACTTAAAATCCTGTTGCATCGCGGACACTAATATCCATATCCATTATGTTTGTCATAGTCATAGCATTTGCAAATAAAGCCGCATTAATCATAAAAACCACACATTACCTATTATAGGATGATATCTTGAAAAATCTTGATTTAAGAGTCAGAATCTGAAGTACTACTTAAATGCCACGGTCATTGACTGAATATCTTGCATATAAAATTGCTAAGTACATTAGTACGTTTGTTTATTTTATGCAAGCACTTGTTTGTAAGGCGACTACATTCTCAACTTCCTTAAAATCTTAATAATGTATGCAAAAACTTGATTGTTTAGCAATTTATTTATTAAAAATCAATCAGTTTTCTTTCTAATATTTTAATTCTTGATCTAACATTTACCTTGTGGGCCATTGCTTAATCAGCAAAAACAGACTCTTTTTATGGCGAATTAAAAAGGTCGTAATTGTAATAATCTCTTTTTCCAGATTTCACATACAGGAAGAAGACAGAGTGTTCTATAAGCTACGCATATTTATTTACAAATTAATATAATAATTTTTAAGATTCCGAATCATGTTTTATGGTTATATTTGAAGTATTACTACACATGATCTAATCTCCTTTCCAGAGAAAAGACAAGCATAGCTTCAAGTGAAAGGTTTTTTAAAGGTTAATAAAAAATGAAACTGAAAACTGCGTATTAACATTAGTTTTATTATGGTAAAGCCCTGCTTTTGCTAACCACGCAACCAAGTCAAGTAAGTCAAATGACCTCCACCTCGCTGCTGGCATTCTTGAAGTCTAGCACGAATGTTTTGCATTACCCGCTGCAACATTTCAATTGGTATTGCGTTAATCTCAGTCCAAATGTCAGTTTTCCAAAGTTTGCGGTTTTTGTCGTTAGGTAACCCCATAAATAAATCACACGCTGACAGATCCAGTGACCTAGCCGGCCAGTTGAGATCCCCGAGATTTCGAAATGACACAACCAAGAATCATTCTTCGCAGAATTGCCATAGACTCCCTAGAAGTTTGGGAAGTGACTCCGTTCTGCTGAAACCATATTCTTCGAATAGCTACACCAACATTACAAAGTTGCTGTTCAAAGTTTCTCAAAGCCTGTTGATAATGTTTGTAATGTAACAGTCAAGCTGTTTTCTTCAAAGAACAATGGAAGAAATTCCAGAGGCACAGGTAACAGGCACACAGTAACTTTCTCGCTATGAAGTGGTACTTTTCGCAATTCCTGAGGATTTTCCGTCTCCCAGTAACGAAAGTTATGTTTGTTGACAAATAACCTGATAGGTGAAAATGAGCTTCGCCTGATATCAGCGAGCAAACAATGATAACCAAATTTTCAGCAAATATCTTTTCAAAACGCTCGCAAAAGTCAAGGCGTTTACTAATATCTAGAGGTAATAGGTTTTGTACGGCTTGAATTTTGTAGTGATCTTTCAGAATGCGACGAAAACTTCGGTGAGAAATATTGAGTGCTAATGCTTGTCGTTTAGCCGATCGTATAGGACTTCGTAGCACAGCTGCTCTTACCCTTTCAGCAGTTTCAGGAGTGTGTACAGAACAAGCGCTTGCTTTTTGTTTTTCTCTGGCGGCTGAAGCAATAGTGCGAAACTTTATATCCCCTTTCCAAAACTTTCGTGCTAGACTCCAAGAGTGCTAGCACCATGGTGGAGGTCATTTGATTGATGTAATAGTCAAAAAATAAAATTGATGTGTTTCCTCCCACAAAATCCCACAGCTTTAAAAAAAAATAGCCCAAAATATTAAATTCGATTTTGGAACTACCTAAGCTTTCATTAACTCCATTTAAATTTAAGTAGCCCAAAATCACAAAATAGCAATATATTTATATAATATAAACCGCATAGATAAGGCAAATTCAGTAGCTAATTTAAAAAATAGCTAGCCCAATTTGTGATTAATTACTTAACTTGGCAACCCTGCTTAGGAAAATGAGCATAAATAGCACAAATGGGCTAATCGACAACGACGCTCATCGCTGCAATAAATGTAACGAGTAAAATCCTTTGCCGAACTTGGCATTCCGAAACTTTTAAAAGCCCTTTTAAGCGAATTTTGTCCTTATTAACTACCATTATCGCTACTACAAACTTAGCGCAGTCTCTTTCTTACAGTCTTTCGTTCAAACTTTTGTTTAGCTTATGGGACCAAAAGCTAAGAAACTATAAATTTGAAATTCGTAGATTACAAATTATGAGTTTGGTATTTTAGTTTCTAATGTTTAATCTCTGACGATTTGGTAAAGCTTAAATAGCTACCAATTAGAGCCTCTTACAACGTAAACCCAGATAGGGAAAACGATCTGAAATCGAAATTGTAACTTTGACATTTGGCACACTTCAAAGCTCTAACTTAGTAAAGATTTCGCTATTTACTACTATGAATGTGTAAACCCAGATGAGGTTGTGTAACTGAAAACTATGGAACTGAAACCACAATTTTGAATTCTTGAATTCCTGATACTGAGGGGATTTGATAATTACTATGAAACTGTATGTAAATCGAAATTCCGAAACCTTAATATTTTATTACGGAAAAATCTTGTACCTTAACCCTACCGTGTTTAAACTTTGAAACTATAAACTGTTAAAGTTTTAAATGTTTGCTAATTTAAACGTGCTAAATTCATACAAGGCTTTGGAACTGGAACCCATGAGTTTAAAATATTGTAGCTCTAAAATTCTTATATGGAAAAGTATTGAAACGTTTACAGCATTAAATATTTGAACTTAAAATGTGTTCAATCCATTTAGAGTTATAAAACAGAAAACTGTTTATCTAACTGTGAATCCTAAATTCGAAAGTTTCGAAATTCTGAAACTTTGTAATTTTGATACTATGAATTCTTACGTTTAAAAATACTATAAATACGAGTTTGAGTATTTACTACTTACAGTGCATTTAAAACAGATGGAGTTAAAACATTCGAAGCTGTAAATCTAATATCAAAACACGATGAAATCGTCAAACTTTACATTTTAAATCGGAGAGTATTTTGAAGTTTCAGATGTTCAAAAGCTGTGGAGCTTTGGTTCGGTAAAGCTTCCAATAAGTATGTGCAACTTTGTGTAACAAACAGGAGATGCTCTAAACCTAACACTTCAACACTTTTTCTGACAATTTAAATTCCTGAAACACTGAAACTTTAAAATTAAAACGTTAGTGTTTTTTTGTCATTTCTCGTTTCAGGCAAGGTTTAGCCAATCGTAGATCTTTTACTATGATCAAAATAAAGAAAAGAAGGGGGAGAGCAACCGAAATAAGCAATTATAATGTTTTTATTTTTCTATATCAGAGGTTTGGTGCACAAGGAACTCATTCCATCCAACCAAACAGTGAACACAGTGATTTTATTCACTATTTTAGAGCATCTCTAAAGGGTCGCGAGAGTTCGTCTAAATTTGTCAGCTGGAAGATTGGCTGTTTTTCATCACTCTGCACCCAAAAAAGGGCCATCGGGCACAACCGAACTGAATATTAGTTCTGTAGAATCTCATTACAACAACTTACCTCATAAAACAATGGAAATTTGAGAAACGCCACCGGTACTAGTCACACGCCAATGTAATCAAAATAAACTACGCGACAGGTGCAAAATGGGTTGCTGAACAGCAAGTGTATTTAAACTACTAACGAAAGATGGCACTACTTGGTGGCCTATATTAGAGTCACTACATCTACTTACCTAGTTGGTCGATCAGAATACCGCAAGACGCCACCATATTGGGACAAAAGAAGCACGAAATTGTTCATTATTTGTATCTGATTGCATTTAATCAAATCCACGTTTACTTTAAAAGGTTTTTCTTATCCTCAAAGATCAAACCTCTAATATGTCAAATACGTAAAACGTGGTTCTAATTTGTCCATTATTAAAAATCACCTTTCCTTGCCCCAATATGGCGGTGTTTTGCGGTACTCTAAGCGACCAGCGCGGCCTAGGTGACTAGATGTAGTGACTCTAGCCTATATTATAGACAGAGTCTATATTCAAACCACTTCCTAGAAAACGGAGTGTTCACGTCGAAAATCGTCGAATTAGAATCAGCAGGGTTCCTGCAAATTGGTCCTTAAAGATTGCAACGTGTATAGGTGCTTTTAAAGAAGAACTTATAAAGAAATACCGCAATAAAAATCGTGAGATTTAAAAAAAATGCAAGGGAAGATAACAGACGTTGCATAGACGAACTAGCACAATAAGCTGAGAAACTAAAAGCAAGAAATATCGATATGAAAAATCTATAGGAAATAACGAGAAAACTTACTTACTGACAGAAAATGTTCAATCCAGAACACTGTTGTAACGGTATATTTTTATCAGTCCTGAATAAATGTAGTATCGTCTACATAGTGTAACAAGAGAGAAAAAGAAAGAACCTCTTCTCGAACAACAAATGGAATATTCTACGGCATTCGAGAGAATGACTCATCGCACCAAGCATGTGAACGAGACGCGTTTATTCTAGAAATATATAGTAGTTTCTAGCGGCTTCTAGTACGTTTGTAGGAGGGTATATAACCGACTTCGCCGATAAAAAGAGGCAGTCAACAGCAAGTCATGAACTGTGTATCGCGAAATAAATAGTGAATGTAAAGATAAATGTTGTATTAGAAATTCATAGTCTGTAAATAATAGTTTTAATGGTTTATAATCATAGCGTTAATTTATAGTGTATTCATTAGTGTTTATAAATAAATATTTCTTATTAATAGAAGATTTAACCAGCACTTTTGTTATTATTTTAAAAAGAACGTAACAATATTTACTAAAAAATCGTAAGTCCGGTTCTGCAAATTTGCGTTCTTCTTAAAATATAAACTTGTGTCAGCATTTGGTACAAATAATCTTATAAAAAAAATTATTTTAAGAGGTTGTGTTTCAAATCTTCTTAGAATTATAAAAAACATCTGGGCAATAAATTATTTCTTTCTGTATTTTATTTACGCACGTGTATATTGGCTAAAATAGCTTCTTTGTTAAAATCCTGGAAACTATTAAATATGGTTCGTGATAAACCTAACTTTGTTTAGTTCCCATAGATATTCGTTGTTCCGTAAAAATATTATAATGCAAACCATCTAATAAATTTATGTTTGCTACGTGTTAAAAATCTCTTTTGGTTATTTACATGTGCGCCTTAGAAAGACTTGATGTGTCTGCTAGACTTGTGTTAATATAACATCTGTGTGCATTATTCGTCCGCGGAAACAAAAACTGCGTAATCTCTAGTCTTTTAGGGTCAAAATCTAATAGTGGAATTAAGAAAACTTCCGCTATTGATTACACGTGGACAGCACAGTTCTGATTTGCTTAGACCGGAACACGCGATTTTTTGATTGGTGTATGCAGAACTGCGCCCTCCAAAATATTCCGTATCTAATAAAATAATCTTCAGTTTTTAAGAGAGATTGACTTCAGTTGCTGATTCGAGACAGTACAGTTTAACAGTTCAGCCGATGGTCTGAATACAGTACAGTTTATAGATAAAAGTGGCTCGTTATTTTGTGATGGGTCATTAAGTAATTATTTCTACCGTTCCGGTTTTAATTAGTGAATTGATGTTATTAAAAATCGAGTGGTTCTTAAAATTTTCCGGCAACATCGTTATAAAATTACAGATAACGTATTTGTTTGGGATTATCGCTTATTTGCAGACGGATTCATAATAAAATTAATCAATTCCCGTTCTATATGTCGATAATAATAAATAATTATCGATTTCATCGGAAGCAACTAAACTAGCCAGTGGTGAATGAGTTTAAATTGTTTAAGACTTTAAAGATATTACAGTTAGTTATCGGACGCAAGTTATTATAATTAAAAATATTAAAAAACAGGATTGTTTTAACTGTGATTTAATAAAGAAAGTTAGTTGAACCATATGGATTGTTTCGAATGTTTTGTTTGATTGAAATGAACTACCAAAAAGTTTCTTTGGACCTGGTGCTGTCAAACGTAATTCATCAAAAGTCACATTCAGCAATTATCACCTAATAAAAAGCGTTTCCAGTTTCTATCAGTCAACAGTAATGGTTTCTGTGACGCAAGTAATTATTGGCTCTGTATGAAATCGATCTAAAGGATCAAGGTATTGTAACCTAAGAATTATCTATTTTGTGTGTAATTTTTGAGTAGTTTTGTTCTTGTTTATGGATTATTTGGATGATTGATTTTTATCATCTACTATAGTAAGAGAGCTCTCTGGTAGGGTTTAATACTAGAATGTTAATTTCAATAATATTTGAATATTTTAACTTCAATAATTACTGAATAAGCTAATTTCTTAAAATTTCAATAATTTTATGTTCGATAAAAATTGAATAATTTTATGTTCAATAAGTTTTGAATAATTTTAAACTCAATAAATCCTGAATATTTTCTGTTCAATAAATTTTGAATCTTTTCTGTTCAATAAATTTTGAATCTTTTCTGTTCAATAAATTTTGAATCTTTTCTGTTCAATAGTAATTGAATAATTTAAGTTTAACGACACCATTGTCTCTTATGTTCTCTCGTTATATCTGTATCTTATCTTTTATTTTTTTACTATCCAATAAATATGTTTTCAAGTTTAAACAAAGTGAGCTAAATGGAACCATATAATTATGAATGTTTTATCAATTTTTTTAATGTTGGTATTAAAAATTACAATAAAATTTTTGTTCAAAACCTGATAAATTGAGTTCATTTTCTGATTAGTGAATCCAATATCTTTTCTGGCTTAATTAATGTTATTAAATTTCATAATCAGATGGCGCCCTTTTAGTGTATTTATTTGAGTTCTGAAACCTTTTGCAAATAAGACAACTGCAGAACCAATACCTGCGGTCTGAAATTAAAATTTGTAAGATAGAGCTAAATCTCAAGCCGTGGTAATCTTGAGCATCTTTTAACGTAAGTATAATAATTATTATTATTTCGTTTGTAGACTTTTCCCGTTATAAATTGGCGCCCTCCGCGGGGCCTTGTTTTTTTTTATTGTTGTATTACCGTGCAGAAAAAAGCTTTGCTATACTGTAAGGAAGAAAAGCAGAACTAAAGATAACTGAATAAAAAAAAACATATGAAACAATGAAGAAAAGAAACAATAGCATGCAACAGAAACCAATAAGTAATACACAAGAAGAAATCAATAAAGCAAGTTTATTTTTAGCTGAGTATATGAATAAGCTGTCGAGATTAATGACATCACTCCAGAAATGGTTAAAATAAATATGGAAGAATAAATGGGGATAATTCAATATATTATTAAGAAATGTATAGGTACCTTGAAGAACATATTCTGACAGAATGGTCCAATAGGATTGGCTATCAAATTTCAAAGAAAGTTTGTATATGTAGAAACTAGGGCCCTTTTGTGTACACAGAAACAAGACAAAGGAAAAAGTGCAATTGATATGTGCAATACAAGTGCAGAGAAGATTTAGATTCCATTTCCAAATTATTCAGCATGATCCTATTCCATTAAGGAACATCATTTTTATGTAGGCTAATAAGTTTCATCCAATAGGTAGACTTAATGATTTATTCGTTGTCTACTAGGCAATAATATGAGTTTGGTACATACTTCACTGAACCTAATCAAATGTTTGAGATATCACGACTCAGTGCTAAGGTAACACATTGGAGTGCTGTAGCAAGTTTTCAGAATAATTGAGCCCTACGTTTATGAAGAAAACAACCGCACTATGCCAGTAGCAGGAGAACATTACCAAGAGGTGCTGGCATTGTTGAAATTTTCTGATGTTTAGGTAAACAAGGTTAGCTGTGGTTTCAGCAGGTCGGCGCACCCATCTCGAACTTTTTCTAAAGCGTTTCATTTTAAGCTTAAGAGACTTTCAATGACCATCTAAGCCCCCGTAACAGCTGTTTATTTTTTTTCGTGGGTCTACTTAATGGTAAAAATGTACGTTACAAAACCACGGAATATCCAGGAGCTAACAATGTTTATTAATATGTTACACGCGTGTAAATCTCTCAATAAGTACGGCTGTTAATGTATAAGTTGTCTCCTAAGTCAAGACGTCGTTAGACGAGGCTAGAGTAAATCGAGGGTTCCTGTTAAATGTTCAATCGTTTGTAACTCCGTCTGAAACCTATTGAGGCAGTCTGTAACGTAGCACCCGAGGCGAAAAACAGTTGAAATACAGTTGGCGCCTCCTACAATTTGTGAGTGGTGAAATGTGGAAGCAAGACATTATCAGACCTCTTGATCTACGCAAAAATGTTTTTAAATTGGCATGTAATGCAATTTATTATTATTTTTTTAATTTTAATACGGGCGCCTACATAAAAGATCATCCATTCCGTAATCCGAGTGGATGACCTTTTGAACCTACTTTCCGGAACCGGAAAATTCAAGGTCGATCTCATGTTGGTCCGGGTGGTCCCGCTCAGTAACGTCAATATACTCTACAGTAAAGAGTAGAGCGACGAGTATCTTCACTGCTAGCTCAGCCGAACCCATAAGATCTATTCATTTTTTGTTTATCTGTAAACTGTAAACTGTAAAAAATTATTATTATTGCATTTTGTTATTAATACATATGCGGTTTAAGAGAAAAACATGCGGTTTTCAACTAATGCGGGTTTGGTGCTTTTATAATCGTGAATAGTTCCAAAAGCTACCAACGTCGGGGACTGAGAGGGTGCTGCAAGTATATAGTCGTTCTCTTGCGTGTCAAAATAAATGTTTTAGATTTATTTATTTAAAAATATAAAACTTAATAAAATACAGATATTAAATAGTGTTGACCTACACAGCTAAAGTGTCAATATAAAAAACGAATCACGTAAACCGGCCCAGTGGAACTCTTAAACGAACAGGAAGAAAAATAAGACTTGCGTTTTAAATATATAGATTAATAATGTATGCAAATAACGCATTTGTCCTTATAAACATAGATTGTCACAACACCTATAGTGAACGTTTATATATTAATTTCACGCATTTCCATACATGTCATTACAAAATCAACCTTGTTATTTTAACTACTAGTGAAATATTAACGCTATCATTTTTATTTAGATTGCCCTTTATTCAGAACATATTTTATAACAGAAATAACTAAATCCACATTAGAACGAACTAATCTGACTCAAATAACAATGAATAGGACTTCTTGAATTTCCGTCATAGAATCGATCAATTCAATGCACAGTTAAAACTTCTGATGACATTTCTGATTACCTACACCACATCAAAAGCTGATTTTAAATCAATATAGTTTTCGAGTTTAAGCCCTTCCCTTTTTCCAGCAAGAATTACGTGCATTTTCCACTTTGAAAGCAAACAATAAGAGTATGCAATGTAGTATCCATGCCATAAAAAAGTTCTCTCTATCGAGAGAGCTGTAGTGAAAGAGATTATTTATCCAACGCTTTTAACTTTCCAGGCTCGACTACAACGGGAGAGTCCCTATTATGAATATATTTTCTGGATCAACTGCTGCATTAATCTAGCGCTGTGTGTACTTTAGTTTATTACAGCAAACATACTAGGCAGGAAATAATAATAGCTCAGTTATCTGGGACATTTTGTAATTGCTTCGCTGCACATGGCAGGCACTATCAAAGTTTTATTTCTTCATTAAAAGTTATTGAGTTGTTTATTTTGTTGTGTCCGTTGTAGTATGATAAACATTTATAAAAATGATTAAAAATTATGAGAAGTTTAGAAAGAAGAGAGATAAATGTAATGAGTGGAACGGCAAGTTGTCAGCTTAAAGAAGTGCGAATGATCTCGTCTTTGCTTATGCTTGTCAGTCTACATCCTACTAATAAATAGACATGTGGAAATTTAATTTGAGTTTAATCTGTGATTAATAGTTGCATAAATGCTGTTTAGCACAGCTTCTACAATTTAAAATATTTAATTAATAAGTTGGCTTGTCGACAGCTGTCACATAGTGTATAATTTCTGGATTAACTTTTCTTAATTTCATATTGTTATTTTGTTTGAACTAGAGGTTTATAAAAACAAGAAATGCTGCTTCATATTAAAAATTATCATAGTCAAATCTATAAAAACTTACCATATAATATATTAAATGCTCTTATGATATTGAAAAACTAGTTATGATATTTAAACGTATGTATTTAATAAACCTTTAATACACAAATAAAACTTAACATACAATGTAGCATGATTAGAACTAATAACTAAATGTTCCGTTTTGAGCAAAAAGTTTATATTTAAATCTTCATATTTTATAAATATTTAACATGCATTTTGAACAATATTTCCAATTTAGAATATATTCTATAGATTATGTAAATACTCCATAGCTCATCAATGTTTGCTTAAATAATGTAAATCGTGTGTTGATATGCGAGGATATCTGAAAACCTTCATTTTCATTTAAATAGTTGGTGAATTGCTGGTGACTTTTAATCTTTATTGCATATGCTTTATGAACCTTACTCATATAACTCTGTGAAGTTCTGAGTTTTTAATAATTTCAATATACATATTATTATGTAATATTGTTTTAATAATGATCTAAGACATCAAGGCTAATGTGATGCTATTTTTAGCCTTTTTCTAATGTAAAAAATAAATCTGGCGTATTGTGGGTTTATATAGAACCATTGGAGGAACTTGGCAAAAAGAGATGGTAAAGTAAGAATGCGGAATGAGCAAGATATTAATGCTGTGAGGCAAGTAACGGAAAAACTACCAGAGCTTAATTATTGCCAATTGCAGCAGTAAGTGAGTTTGTCATATAGGGTCTGTAGTTCCATCCCTACCTACAGGCAAACGTTCCATGAAATACTGCCTGATGATAGATCCCGAAATCCAAAATTTCCTCAATGGTTTTTACATAACCTCAAGAACATGTAGAGATAAAGCTTCCAAGAACACCTTTACTGATGAAACTTTGTTCCATCTTTGTAAGAGAGTCAATTCCCATAATAGAATATGAGATGTAGCGTTCAGACATTATTTTTTATTGAAGCTTGACTACACCCAGAATGAACGGAGTTTTGGGCAGCTACCAGTAAAAGAAGAATTACTCGGCCATAATTTTATGAAGGTTAGAATTAGTATCTTAAGGAATAACTTTTGATAGCCATAATCAACATGGCCATGACATCAAGACTTGATTTGTTATTATTGAAAATCATCTGTTTGAAACATAGCAGTAAATTTCATTCCTTAAAGGCTCTACAGTTCGAAGGATACGCGAGTAGTTACAATAAATTTAATCAAACATATAAGTAACCTTTTTTCCGGTCTACTCTGTTAAAGTGTTACTTGAGTCTGCTGATATAGTATTCTGTGATACTGCTCAGGCGTTTCAGATATTCACAAAAAACGAAAAAGTATCATTACGAAAATAACCTTAGAACTAAATATAAACATTATAGGTTCATGACGTTGTTTGCTGAAAAAAAGGACATTATAAATCTAACAGTTTTGATTTGGCTGCATTATTGATTAATAATAATTAATCACAGTCAAGAAGCTATTAGAGTCATTCTCCGTACAAAAGGACAAGATTTTGCTTGTAGGTTTTTTGATATGTTTTGAAAACAGCAGAACACCTGTCAGTAAAACTTTTATAGTATTTTCTTAAAGATTTCAATTTTTCAACATGCGTACTTAGTAATGATGCTAATCAACTACGGAGTTGATGAAAAGCATTGTTTCTTAAAATAGTACACATTTTATTTATAAAACTAACAATTTTTATGACCATCTAGTCATGTCAATGTCTATTAATGGCAATTAACTCAAAAAGTCGGAAAACCGTTAAAACCAGTGTAATTTTTATAAAAGTAAAAGAGAACTTCGGAAATGATTTGAGTTGAGGGCTGCGAGGTACACATTTAAATATTTATTAATTTATTAAATATAAAAATGTTATTCTTATATTACCGAAGCTGGAAAAGGCTTCGGGGATGACGACTTCAGAAATGACAATTTTACAGTTTTTAAATAATTTCCTCTAAACGGTGCATGCTTACCTAACCTAACTTTCTGAAACACAACACAGCTAATAACAAAGCCGAATCAATTATATAAATTGTAAAAATAAAATCAATTATATATGTTTCAGCTATCTACCGGTATGACGGTTAATAAATGTACGTACGTGTTTTTCAATTAACAAGACACTTCTTATTCTAGGAGTCAAATAACTTCCGCTAACTTTAACTGCTGCCAGCTAAAAGACAGATGTCTGAATGCACACCCGGTATGCGCAGACAAAATACAACACCACGTTGCCAAATCTTTACGTTTTTGTTTTGTGCTTCGAAAATGACGCCAAAACTAGTTACACCTATAATATGGCTATAATTCAAAAATCTTCAAAGAATATATAATAAATAAATCATTTTATAAAAACTGTAGATACAAGCTTAAGTATCACTGGTTCAAATTAAAAGTTATTCGAAACAGATAAAAATACTATAACATTATACACTCGTAAAAGCAGCTGGTTACAGCCTCGGAGTAACAAAAGTAAAGTTTGATGAACAAAACTAACAAAAAAACTTTTTTTTTCTTCAAGTTTTAGGTGAGATCTTTTTTTAAAGTAACCATACAAAATAGTCTTGCAAAGTTTCTGTTGATATGTACAGTGCTAAATACGCAATTTACCAGTAACATGTTTTTTTACCTTTTCTGGAGAATGACCCATTAATTCTTAACATATTTCAACAGATTTTAGTCGACATTCACTGTACGGTTGTGCCACGTTAATGCACGAGATGGCGGAGTCATATTTTAACAGCTTTTCATTCTATTAAGAACTGGCGGAATTTTAAAAAAATGTATTACCTATAAGCACCTGTTATATATAAATTTAGCTACATTGTCGATTAGTAATTAATTGCATTCGCGAAGTTATTAATTCTTAATAATTAATTAATATTCATTAAACATCACATTAAAATACGAGCTGGCGGAATCATATTTAAAAACTTGTACTATTGATAAATATATCTTATAAGTATAGCTACATTATTTATTAGTAACTGATTATAACCGCGAAGTTATTAATTCCTGACAAGTCTAACAGCTTATCGTTCTGTCGCATCAATATATGAGCTGACGGAATCATATTTGAAAATTATGTTATTTCTCAATATATGTGCATATAGATTTGGCTACATTATTGATTAATAACTAATCATAGTCAAGCAGCTATTAATTCCTAATAAACCTTAACGACTCTTTAGTCGATTTTCACTGTATGGTTGTGCTGGGTTAATATACGAGATGGCGGAGTCATATTTTAACAGCTTTTCATTCTATCGCGTTAGTTTACGAACTGGCGGAAACATATTTAAAAAGTTGTAACATTTATAAATATATTTACACATAATTCTGACTGTATTATTGGCTAGCTATCAAGTATAAATGCAAATTTATTAATTACAAACAAAATTCACCATCTTTATAATCGATTTCCACTATGCAGTTTATGCCGCGTGAAGATAGAAGCTGGCGGAATCATTTATTTAGAAATTGTAAAACTTATATGTGAATTTGGGTGCATTAGTAATTATAATGATTCTTAAGAAACAAATCAAGTAAAAAGTCCATGAAGATGCATTCTAATTGCTAATTCAAATACATCTATTTATGAATAATGAAGTTATGCAACAACAGAACTTATTATCAGTAAGACCAGAAGTTTATTTTTAAAATATTTAAATGTAGCTTCCATATATGATAATCGATACAATTCTTATAAATGTTTCAAATCCGTATCTGTTAGCTACTAAATCATTCAATAAAGTCAGTATTATTTGTAGAATATAAACTCATAATAGATGGTTTACTATAACTTCAGGTGTCAAGGTCATTACTTTTTATGGTAATTTTATGTTATAACTGCAAATCGCGAACGACATACGACCTCTGAACTCAACTACAACAAACAATGATTCAATAAATAAATTCTAACAGGCGTGCCAAGGGCTGTAAACTACTCGAAAAGGATTGTATAACATCCTTTATATAATAGCAAACCCGTATGTTATAAACGTACATCTCGCTTTTCTCGATAGTTAAGTATTTATAGAAGACGCTATAGTCCATTATTAGACGAAGATAGAAAATAATTTATAACCACCAAACAAGACTGAAAAACATGTATGAGTGACTAAACAGCAAAAAAGGTACTTGTATAAAATGAGAATTGTTACGAGTTGAACACTTCTCGTGTGAAGGTGAAGTATTAAAATGATCTATTTTTTAGAAGGTGGTTGGTTTCTATATGAAATCACCGAAGGGTATTTTTTTAGGAGTTAGAACAACCTTCATAACTATCAAGGGTATACGAATGGTAGTCTCGGGTTAATTGCCTTAAGGTAACCTTTAGAAATGTCAATACTTTTTTTTAGTATGTTTATTGATTTACTTTATACTTTTCAATTTGTTTAAAAAGGTGTGACGAGGGTAGTAGCTGTAATTCAATCGTTAGGTGTAATAAATAATACACTAACATTTTTTTTCTTTCATTTTACACCGAGACAATCTAAATTTATAAGGCATCAATCAAGTACAACATAAAGGGATACTTTTCAACCATTCAAGGTTAAAGTAATGAAGATGTCTCATTTTATTAAAGTGATATTGGAAATTCATAAAGAAAATGTATTTCTGTAAAATACTGCCAAGTAAAAGGTATACAACAATTAATTGGTTGTTATTCAAATCAAACAAGTAAAAAAATTCAAGGTTGATATAACGCAGCGTTTTTCTGTTTTACGCAACCTAACATCCGATACACTTTTCGGAAAAAAGCAGGTGAAGAGAAGACTTTGCATTTTGGACTTTCTGCCAAGATTAGCTCTATCTTCTTTGAAGTACCTAGTCTCATTTAAAATCGAAGATAAGTAAAAGAAAAGGGGCTATTATTATACGATGTGTCTAACAAAAGCACCCCATATTAATATTACCTTTTCAAACCATGCGACTAGTCTCAATCAGAATTTAAAAGGAAGCAAAGATCATGGGCTGGACACAATTAGTATGATATGGAAATCTTTGTTGAGCGCCACTACATTCAGAATAATTGTAATTGAGGTTAATATCAAACACGAATTGCTTACTAAAATTCAAATTGTTAATTTATGCTTCTTTGACCGAGGATAGAGAGTTAAAAAACATTGTCGAATATATACTTATAATTGTAATAAAATAGGCAAAGGCATACACAGGAATATCAGAACAATACTTGAGAATATATAGAACTATTATAGCTAGCTCAAATCTGAAGGATCATTTAGTGTTAGAAACCATGCACTCTATGTGTTCTCAGAAATACGGTCAGTATTTTGGCATATAGAAAATTCTAAATTACTGAAGAATACCTGGGAAATACATACATCGGAATATCACGGTATTCACAGAAATACCAAGGGTATATTATGGAATAGTTTTACAAACGGAATTATTTTAAATGCAATCCTTTTTGTAACATTTCAACTTTCATTCATTTAGTGCAAATATTATCAAGAGTAGTGCGATAGCCACCCACACGCCGCCACGCGCGTATATACAATCTGCATAGCCTTGAGAATAAAATATACAGTTTGCATCTCTTTAGAATAATTTATACAGTTTGTATCTCATTAGAATAATTTATACAGTTTGCATCTCATTATGTATTCATGTATTCTTCGCATCCCACTTAATTTATTCAATTATTCAGTAAAGCTTCCGCCTTCAGCAGTATATAAACCCGCTTGTTTTGGCTTGAAAATCAGTCTGTGCCAGGACTCACCAGAAGCCTCATCAAAAAACAAGCGGGTAAGTGTCTTTTGATTAATTATGGCTTAGTTTGCTTAGTTGCGTGGGTTGCGCTAAAACGCCCACTCTCTGCAAAATTATGGAAAGTTGTGACCAGGCTCTAACTCTAACTCCTACGCTTAGTTGGTAGACCTAGTGCTAGAATAGGGTTGGTTCCGACCTCCCTCTTGCTTGTATTAATTTAGGAGGACATGTACGTTTTCACGATGTATTATTTGTATGTATGTAAACCTTTGTACTTGTACTCTCTTTATTGTTATTAGTATATAGTTGTTTTGTACGACTTGTGTTTATTTTCTCTCTACCTCTGACTACGTCCTCCAGTCACGAAATCCCCCACGTGACAATACCAAGGAATATATGGGAATATCATCAATAATTTGAAATATTATACACAATGTCATGATATTTAGGTGTTCTTTAGGAGATTTGATGAGTTTAAGTAATAATTACTTATCATGCATAATTACCGGTCTCCAATTCATAAGGTTACATAACCTCAATTTATAAAGTAACCTTTGAAAAGGGATTAAGTTGAATAAAATAAAGAACTAAAAGTAGTATGCACACAAATACATTTAATACAGACAAAGGATACTGTAGCCTACAAATTTTCGTTGAAAAAGGTAATTTTTCTTCGTTAATAGTACGATTTGTAGTCGGTAGCTGTTTTCTCAAATTAAAATTGTATTGGATTGTATTCTGGTAAATTTTTCTCTAGAATAGATAAAGCAGGTTGTAACTATTAAAGTATATGAATAAATAAACCGGTTTACCTTGAGGGATTGTTGTTAGCTGTTGAATTTCATTATAACGTTATCAGTGTAAGATGGATTTTTTCAATTTTACAACTTTGTGATAGGGTGTATTGCTGGAATCTCGTGTAATGTCATCTTGACGACCACATGATTTGAAGAGATTTTATTTATTTATTTATTTCTCCCGGTATTTCCAAATTTTAAAGATACAAAATAAATAACACAACAAAATACAAACTATATATCTCTAATCTAACAATAAATTCAACTTGGACAACGATATTGGTTGATTTGAATTACAATTACAAAAAGAAAAAAAAACAAATAAGAATACCTAGATAATCAATATATCTTTGTAACCTTTTAATCAAGTCTTAAAGGAAGCTATCGATGACTCGAACAATACTCAACTCAATACTTGAGCAATGCTTATTAGCCAAACTTAACATTATATGCATAGATTCATTTTGAGCATAGTAGGTACGATAAGACTTAGTACGATTTCAGATGCAAGATTTTTCATCAACATACAGATTTATATACTTTGGGTTGCAGATCCAGTTTAGATGCAGCTAAAAGTATTCAGAAAAATTAGCTTAACACATAATGAGGTGTTTAATGATAAAGAACAAGGTACAAGTGTGTTAAAAGTAAATTAAGCTAATTACTACTATCTGAATTGAGATTTCTCATTTACATTAAAAAAGGGAAGCGTTAAAGTTCAAAATAAGTTATATATTATAAGTTAAAAAGTTATATATTTTTGAAATCAAGAAATTAAATGCTATTAAATGCTGGTAGCTCGATCGTAGATTTTTACGAGCGAGCTACCTTTAACTGATGAGAGCCAAATAGCTCGAAACTCCAGTCTTGAAGTGTCGTTCGTGGGTCTTATATACTTTTAGTGGGTTTGTCCTTCATATTATTTTGTGATTTTAACGACTTGTTGTTTTTAATTCGCATTGCCCACTAGTGGTTAATTTTTACACTATTTTAAATAACAATTTAGATACCAATTCAAATGAGAAATATAAAATTTGACTAGTAGTCAAAACATTTAGCATAGAAAAATTATCATTTCAATTATTCCATTTCAACAATCAATGTTAATCTTTACAATCAGTCTTTCTGAGTCTATTAAAAGAAATTCATTGATATCGCATATCATTTATTTTACTAACTTACGTAAGTTCTCATTGCAATTCAAGCAAGAATATACGCAAAAAATAATGTAAACAGCAACAGCGTTGACGATAATTATAACACGGCCGTGCAATAGATAGACTTAGTTCCTACGGCCAACGCGAAAAAGCAAATGGCGCTGCAAATACTGAATCTTTTTCTCGCGTTTAAACGCGTCTAGAATGTTTACGATACGCGTATGCACATTCTGCGAAAATTACTAAACGTTGAACTCCTAGTTAAGAGTATTCATATTAATTCACTCTAAACTTCGGCTCTTATTTTTGTAATCGGAAATACAGGGTGTTTTTTAAATAATGGTTTCTGGCTTAATTGGTAACATATGAATAAAGGAAGAAGGCAAAAATGCATAAAATTCCATACTATCTCAAAAATAAATTTCCACTAAAAATTGTTGGACACCCGGAAAATTAAGCAAACTGAAGACGGCCCTGGTGTCTGAAGGAGGTATTATTTCTATGCTAATCATTAATTTAATTTATTTCAAAGAAAAAGATGTTTACTATTTAAACTGTTTATAGGTAGTAATAAATACATAAATGTGTCAGCAAGTAGACTATACAATGACAGCATCTAAATAAATAGGGTTTTTTTTGTTATTATTACAACTGCTGTATTTACGTATTAGGTTGCAAATCGTTATTATTATTAATGATAATGAATTTGAATTGTATTTAATCTCGGACATCGTTGGAAATAACAAGTAAATCGGTAGCTTAATAAAATCGATTAACAGTTAAAATTGATGTAAAACGAAATATTAAAAACATGACATGTCCTTATCCCGAAAATATGCATTTGCATATCTGCAATTAAACTACTAAAAACGTACAAGATCGTTTATTTAAAAAATAACAATGGTATGGTAATGGTATAATACGATCATTTCTATCGATGAAAACAGCGTAATAATTAATGATGTGACGTAATAATTAATTCATTCAGAAGATACTTAGATGTAAAAAACACTCCAGGTTTCACTAAATGCATAAATCTTTATTTTATTTTCTTAACAATAAACAAGTGCCAAACCCAAATTGGTTGCAATATGATTTTCTGAAAGTCTGCCGCATTGAAAAGAACTTTAGTTATATTTAGATATTAAACAAAATAAGTATTAAGAATTTGCAGAAGGGAAAGTACCGCATCCCTTTCAAATCTACCGTGATCTGTTTATCGAATTACCAGTTTTTAGAGATTATTGCCATCTGGATGTAGAAAAATTCCTTAAATGTGTTCTTACATTTCTAATCTACCTTCGAATTGTTGGGAATATGACACCGCTCAATTACACCTAACCAGTAATAACTTCCGACCACATTATTTACGTTAAACCATGTAGACAGGCATAAATTAGCTTTTTTATGTAACATACAACAAGAATTTTTATAATGCAGGTACATCTAAAAGGGTATCACATTTTTAAATTAAATTTGTACAACTTAAGGCAGGTTACCGTTACAGGTCAGGACTCGAAATTTAAAAAAACTTTAAAATTCATTTTTTCGAAAACTATTCGTTTGAAGAACAAACTTTATAAGGGAAATTTGCTTTACTATATTCCACCTATCTGCCATTCAGCCAAAAGCCTTCACTTAAAATACACCCTGTATATACTGTTGTTTGTTAAATTGGAGTCGAGAGAAAATAGTGACACTTATTGTTATTATTACCATTATTAATAAACTATGAATTATGAAATTATCGAAAATAAAACTAAATAATAAATAAATGAATGGAATGTAACGGTATAGTTACTTTAGCTAATGAATCAATAATTTCTTTACTACATTTATTATAATTTGGTCTTTTATTTTCTTACTTTCAATTCTATTATAAATGAAGGGTAATCTTTGAATTTTTATTCGTTCAGATTAAGATCTTATTGCCATGTTAATGCAAAATAAATTAAGTGTGCCTATATTTTCTAATTTAGTTATCATCTAGATTATTCTGTTTATACTTATACACCGTTTGAACTTGTTTCTATATCACCCACTAATCGATTGAATTATATCACAAATAATGTTCTGATCCTCTGTTAATGATAAGTCTAATAACAAAAATTGATGTTAGAAAGGGTTATTTTATAAGTTGGCTTATAACTGTTAACACTTCCTATAATACAGCAATTACCAAAATATTAAACGTAAAAGTAACTACTGTCATAAAATAAACTATAATAACAAATACTGTTAGGACACCGGGCATATTTCCGAAGTTTTATATAAAATATAATTGGCAATAACACTGAAATGTTTCGACAGTTCGGAAACGAAGTTTAATTTAAAACTATAATAATTCAATGAATTAAAAACATCAAATACAATTAGGTCATCCTGTAAGAATTTATTTACTATTACAAATACCTATTAAAAAGGCAAATGACAGCCTGAACAACCATAAAAGTCTTTGAATAATACGCGAGCGATACAAAAAAATAAGGTCAATTGTAGCGGAAATAGTCACAATAATAATTTGTTAATTTCAGCTTTTATTAGTCGTGAACACTCAATCATTTGACATAACATGTATGTAGGTATGATTGCATTATTGGTTTTTTACCTTGTTACACGATATTAATTCTCAGGTGAAACAAATACAGAAACCTTGAAATTTTTAATTAAACTGATTGTATGGTTGTATAATAACAATGATAGCGAATGCTATGTGCGTCGTTAACTACTTGAAATAGTTACTGCTTTTCAATGTTTTTTTATCTGTTTGATATTATGCAGTATAGAATGTTGTAAAATCATTACTGTCAAGTCATAAAATGAGATGAATGGAATCTTTGTTTATGTTTATTTGCATTTCCCTGATTTCATAAATGGCTATGAGTATGGCACGACAGTTATCTAGTGTGAAGTCGAAATGATTCAAAATAGTAGTAAGAAGATAGATAAGCAGCTGTGAATGAAATGATTTCTGTGAAAACCAACTGAATAATGTTTATTTATAAATTTTATTGCTATTGTTTTATAAAACCAATGATTTTTTTCTTTTTATTGAAAGTTGAACACATTATGTATGCGTAATATTTCTAAACCTTATCTAAAGGTCAGTGGGTTTAACTGCATTTAAGATTTAAGTGGTACAATAAATGTATTTATTAAAAACAAACACCATTTATCGCCTATAATTACTACAATTAAAATTGGTATATACAACTAGTCACCAGCTGAAAGCATAATTCTATTTATAGGTTATTATTGTTTAATAAATTCCCATGCAATATGGCTTATTACGCTAATTCTGCAGTTGTAAATGTTCTATTGTATTGAAAGCATCTGGAACTAGTTTTGATCCCTTAACAAAGTGTAGAGTATACAATCGGTTACAGTTTTTTAAGTACCCTTCATATGAAAGGATTAGACAAATAATAATTATTTCTATAGCATCTACGTCAATGGATGACTCGACTGCATAAATATTGCTAATATAAACCGCACCAATGTATCAAATTTCCATCCAGAATCTACTACGCTTCTTTGCTTTGATATCGTGAAAGGCATCTATGAATGACTTATTAAAGGTTTCCATTTCTGTGATTATTTTTAATTTCAGTCGTAGGTTTTTCTAGACATCTCATCTGTTAAAGATTTTTCAATATGTCCAAATAAAAGTAAATAATAAAACATTACTTCATCATTCATCATACAGAAAAACTACAATCATATAATGATGAAATTATATGCATTAGAAATAATTCCAAACTAATTTAAGCTCACAATCAGGTTTTGTATACATACATACATATGTTCATATAAAGAAAACAATTATAAAAGTTAAAAAGTTAATAAAAACTCCAAAATGAATTAGTGTTTGATGTACACGCGTCAACAGTACTTCACAATGCAAAGCGTTACTTAAAAGACAAGAAAAATTAAACTCAACTCTGGATTTTCAAAACTTTTCCTCCCGTTCCAATTTTAACGACCAAAAATAACAGAATACTACTAAAAAACACAAATGTTACATTAATTAAAACGAACATTTTAACCACAAAACCACTGCATTCAAATTAAAAGCTGCTGTACCTAATACTCAATAATCTAAATTAATTTACAAAATTACTTGTAACTATTGTGATGTTTGTTATATTGGCCAGACTTCTTAAAAATTTGAGAACAGACTCAATCAACACAAACGTGACATCAAAAATTTTAAAAGATTCCACTGCTTTGGATGCTCATGTGAAAAAACATTCATAAAATTAAATTTGATAACACAAGAATTTTGGAAACAGAAAACAATACAAAAACAAGATTGTTTTTGAAAATGTATTTCATACATAAATTTAACAACAATATGAATTTTAAATTGGACGTATAAAATTTAATAAATTATGTTAGAAAAACCGTACATCCCGAAGGAGAGTTTAAATAAATTGAAATACGTATCAAAATAGATTAAAAAATAAATAACCATTATTAATTGACTACTCCACTAAATTAAAAGAAAATTAAATAATAATAGTCAGTAAATAAAAAAACAAAACATTATAATAAAATATTTTTAACATAAAATTTCATTATTAAATATTTCTAAGCAGATTCAAACTAAGTCCGCTCCAAAATTCATCACTATTTTTAGAATCTTGCAATATTTCTCGGTAGAATTAGACGAATTAGACGTAGCAAAAATGTGACTATTTTATTATGCCTTTTGTGAACATAACATAAAAGCCTTTTTTTCGTGTCATACGTGTGATAAATAAATGAGTTCTTATTTAAAAATAAAAGTTTAATTATTAAATTTGACGATTTATTATATTTATTAATAACTTACGTATTTTTTTTATGACTCAGCGAATTATGTTGTATTCCTGTAATGGAAATTAAAATTATGCCGCTTATTGCGATTTTATATCTACAGGCGGCACCACATTCGTTTGTTGGTGTTCATGTTAAATCCGAGCTAGTATATTATAAGCTCGGGAGATGTATGTATAATTCGCAGACGTACTGACTCTAGCTGAAGAGAGCCAAAATATCGAAACAGTGTAACGGTATTTTTTACCAGCCTTGAATTAATGTAATTTTGTACGCATATTTACTGAAAAATTCTAATCCCGGCCCTGCAAATTTACGTTCTCCTTGCAATTTAAAATCATGTCGCTATTTGGTACAAATAAACCTATAAAAACATCTTAAAAGATTGTTTTTCAAATTCTTCCAAACTAGTGGAGTCATTTCGTGTAATAAATTATCGCTTCCGTTATTATATTTATCCATGTGTGCCTGTGAAATGGTTTCGTTGCTAAAATTTTGAAAGTAGACAAAGAAGGTTGGTGTGTGAATTTAAGTCTGTATATTTTCTCATATACATTGCAGTTTTCCGTTCTCTGAAAACATTATACAAAACCATTTTGTTTAATAAATAATACTTAGTACGTGTTAAATGACACATTTCGACTATTTATATTTGAGCTTAAAATATATGTCTGCAAAATTCGCTATAAATACTATTGCGTTTCTATTTTTTCCTTTGTGAAAACAAGATCATTTAATATTTGAGTCTATTAGGGCTAAAATCTAATATTGGAGTTAATAAAAATCTTCTTATCGTCAACACGTGGATTGTAAATTTTGATTCGTTTAAAACTAAATCAAGCGGCCTTCCTATTGGTCCATATAAAATTGTATCCCCTAATAACATTCCGATATAAGAAAAATACCCCGGACTTCACAGAAAGAAAGTTAACGCCAAGCTTCGAGGTAGTCAGTGATGGGTCTCCATTGTTAAGATGGATTTTTGAATAATTAGTTGCCATCA
Organism: Agrypnus murinus; assembly: GCA_929113105.1. Taxonomy (NCBI): domain Eukaryota; kingdom Metazoa; phylum Arthropoda; class Insecta; order Coleoptera; family Elateridae; genus Agrypnus; species Agrypnus murinus. The sequence goes on from OV816025.1 coordinate 17,854,871, forward strand.
AGTTGTGTTCAAGTTTTTACATCAAGCCTTGTGATCTGATGTATTGTTTTAAAGAATAAATACCTATCGTTCCAGTTGATAAATTGTGAATTTAAGTTAATAAAAATCTTGTGGTTTTTAAAATTTCTCGGATTCCTAGTTATTAAATTACGGGAAATGTTTTTTCTTATCGAGATTATCGTTCATTTTTAGATGAATTTACGACAAAGTTAATTCTCGTTCTACATTTTGATAATAATAATTAGTTATCGATTTTATCTTAAGTGACTAAACTATCGAATGATAAATAAATTCGGATCGTTTAAAAGTTTAAAGAAATTAGGGTAAACTATCGAATGCAAGTTAACATAAAAATAATAAAGAACAGGATGGTTTTAATATCGACCTAATAATTAATGTTATTTGAGTTATGTGGTTGTACTGAAGTTTTGATTGTGGTGTATTGAATCACCAAAATTTCCTCCTGACATGATGCAGTGAAGATTAATTCATCACGTGTTCAAATTCAGTAACTGTCATCTTATAAGAATTCGTTCCAGTTTTTACTAGTTAGAAGTAATGGTTCCTGATGTTACAAAAGGCCAGATTGTGCAAGTTATTATTGGTTTTGTTTGAAACCTATTAAGGTGATCAAGGTACTGTAAAATATGATTTATTTGTTTCATTGTGTAATTTCTGAGTAGTTATTTCAATTTTTATAATTATTGATTAGCTGGATGTTTTGGTATTTAAACGTTTATTACCGCAAAAGAGCTCTTCTGTTGGGTTTTAATATCAGGATTTTAAGTTTAATAATATTGGAATCTTTTAAGTTCAATGAATGTATTTCTACGTTTTGTTTTTAAATCACTTAATAAATATGTTTTCAAGTTTAACCAAAGTGAGCAAAATGGAACCATATAATTATGAACAATTTATTTATATCCATCCTAACTTTTTCCATCCTAACTTTGATACTGATAAGTATAATTAATTTTTGATCAAAATCTAGTGGATCGGAGTTCATTTTCTGATTAGTGATCTCAATGTTCTTTTGTTTAATTATTGTTATTAAGTTTCATAATCAGATGGCGCCCTTTTAGTGTATTTTATTGAGTTCTGAAACCTTTATCTATTTCTTTTATCAATTAGACAACTGTAGAATCAATGCCTACGACCCGAAATTCAAATTTGTAAGAAAGAGCAAAATCTCAAGCCGTGGTAATCTTGAGCATCATACTAACGTAAGTATAGTTATTTTAATATTTTCTGATGTTCTATTGTTTTGTTCTGGTTGAAATAACTTTAATAGTTATAATTGATGATCCAATCTGGGTCTTGATTTAGTATAGTGTTACAATTGGCGCCCGCCGCGGGGTCTCGAAGTTTTTGTATGTTACAATTATTATGTTAAAGAAAAAGTAACAGTTACAACAGCTGTCCTAGAAAGCCGTCTGTGAAGTATACACATATGTTTATAAAGTGAGTATAATAAATCGGCACATTTACTAACTATTATTGTATTTTTTACATTCTATTTAATAATTCATCCTATTAAGTTATCTATACAATTAGCAAACATTCTCTACAAAATGTGCATGTATCCCGAAAAATCATAACTTTCTATAAGATTTTCATTCACTTGCTTCGAATTGCTTTCGAGTTCAACTAGATACACCACCTTGCAGTCATAAAAGCATTCGTTGCAACTTTTCACTAAGAAATACAAAGAATTTAAGGGTGATAAAAAGAATTTAAAAAATTTTAGAAATTTCTCTATCTTAAAAACTTTACAGTAATTTGGAGACTGTGTTCAAGTGAAATTAAGCACTTTTATAAAAGGTTGGTGCCTTGTATCGTTTTATTTTTTTAAATATGAATTACTAGGGATTTATTTTGTGCTTTGAATTGTAAAATGCAAAGGCTGCACACGCATGGTCAATGCTGAGGATAAACTGTTTTCGGGGGAGCTATTGTATTACACGCGCTGCAGGTTGTCAGGTTCTTACTTACGTAAAATAAAGTTGTAAAGATAAAAAGAATCGTGGTCGCCCTTTGTGTTTTTTTTTAAATTGTAATTCAATTGTAAATGTGTCTACGGATTGGCATATTTAATCAAATTGTTTTGCCAGATTATGAATTCAGTGGCGTCTCGTTAGAGGATTTTGCATTTTACTGTTTATCTCATAACCAAGTTTATTTTGTATTTGTTTTTCTCTTACAGGTATTTTTTTTGTTATATTATTTCAGTTTCTATAAAAGTTATAGCAATGGGTTATGGTAAGTTGACGCGAGATTTAGAAAATTACTTAGGATTTATCAAACCGCCTGGCTCCGAGGTGTGAATACACCAATAGTTTTTTAGCGGTTAGGCCAGTGGCGCCCTTGATATTTTTTGGAAATACCGAAACAATTTGAAGTTCGTTAATAGTTTAGTTGATTATCCTATGACCTACGACTCCTCCCGGGCTGGCATAGAATTTCACAGATTATTTAAGTACTTCCGCAAATTCTCAAAACAAATTGAATTATTTCTTCTTATTTAAGAATGGCATTATGATAAGTATTGGAACATTTTTTCTTTGATGCTTGACTTGGTCTGGAGATATATCTTGACACAGCAGCTATCACAGTAACTGTGAGAGTCTCAGCTAGGAGCTGAATGCTTGAGGAAGCTTCTCACCAAAATATGTAATTGTAAGCGGGATACAATAACATTAAACATACGGTTGTATTAACTTAAGGGCAAAAAAGATAGAAGTTGAAAAACACTTTAAAGATTCGGGAACTGTTAGACGTTCCGATATTTCTTTCTACCAAACCTTAGAATTTCAGCTCGTAGGTATTACATCGCGTAGACCATGCTAAAAGCTTCTTTAGACAACAAAACCATTTCAGATATTTTTTTAATCAAGGCCGGCTATGATGAAATCTTTTCTTCTTTAGTGGCGAAGATAGAGAGATTAGATGGGTGGTTCTAATCTTTTCTGAATTAACGAAGTCACTAATGAATGTCTCAGTTTTTTATGAAATAATATAATAGATAATAAAAACAATATCTGTACTTTAAAAGCAACTACCTAGGTTCCTGCAGACAAGACCGGACTTTCTTACCATCAATAAACGATTTAACCATTTTTTGGTAGACACTTACCTGAAAAAAAGAGAAGCAATAATTAATATTCATGGAAAAATAGAACACAATTTTACAAATATTCAATAAGGTCTATCGATGAACAATAGAAGCATTCTTTCTTATATATCCTTAGAAAATAAATAACGATGGACTATTTTAGTTTAAGTAGTTAAACAAATCCAATTCCAAGCCTAAAATATGCTTATTATAATTAAACAAAAATGTATAAAGATTACTTAATTTTCTCGTACACAGAAATAATACTAATATCAACGTAATGTTATACTGATTTAGGATTTTTGAAGGATAGGAAAGGTAGAAGAGTAAAATATTAGATTTATAGAATTTTATTAGCATTAGTGAAGATGGAAGAAATTACTGAAAACAACCTAACAAGTTACCGCAAATCTTATTATGTTTGTATATTATTGTGCCTAAAATCTCAAACTGCATAATTTTCCGTGGAGAAGCGCGTGGAGCTGAATTAGCAAATTTTCAAAGCAATTAGATTTTTTCACGGTACGTGTTGTTATTTTGAGCCATCTATTAATCAATAGGAAATCCCGGAACTCATGTACCACTCATCACACATTAAGTAACTCTCAAGTGACGCGTTTATTATCACCCCACGCCGGCTAACTAGACTATGGAATCTAGTTCACGCGCATCACACTTATTTTAAAAGTTTTCTTTGAAAAAGGGTCTAAATGTAAAAAAGTTCTGGTTAAGCTAATAAACGAAATCATAACCAGAAATTATAACTTTATAATTTTACTAGGGGAAATTGAAGAAACGATTTTTTAAAAGTATAGGTTAATTCGATTTACAAATTAAACATACGTTATAAAGAATGTATTGTTGATTATTAATTGTTTACTAAAGGATGAGACGCGCGGAAAGTCCGGGTAGCCAGGGATCAGTTAAGCAGAGTGGGAAGATAACTTGTTCTTCTATCAAAGAGCGGGCCTTCGGCTAAGAACTGCTTATAGGGCTGCAAGATGTCTAAATCCCCAGCTGGTTTTCAGCAAAGAAGGGTTTCAATTTGTTTCAGATTTGTAATAAACTAATGACAAATCAACGCCGAATATATTCTTGTCCAGACTGACATACAACAGTTAGAATTGCTCAATGTAAGATTTAAATTTATTTTCTTCTAAGCTTGTATAATGTATAGTATTATCTCAAAAGATTATCAGATAACAAAGATCATTAAAGGCTATCAAATATCAAAGACTTACTGTTATTGTAGTTTCACAAAGAAATAAAGAAAGTAAGAATTTTTACATAACACATACATACCACACGCCTAAAAGGATGTCGAGTTTAAAATAAGTTAAAATAATTTAACATGAAACATAAACGAGCGATTCTAGAAATAACCTTTCAGTAGTTAACAAAGTCTAGGAGTGAAGTAACTAAAACCAATTATTTAAAATCAATTATTTACGCATTTAAGCATGAAAGTCGATTAAATGTTTAATTAATTAAGCCTTTAATCGCTTGATTAACATGCAAAATAATTTCCATTATTTGCAATAAATCTTAATTTATTCAAAGAAAGCAAGAGAAATGTTGTGAAAACTTCCGTTTTCATATTGCATTGTTTGGAAAATAACTTCTCACGGATGCACTATTTGTTTACAAATAAACGATTCTACATGATAATCGGACACCATTAATAAATACCAAGTTTCAATGATTAATTAATCTGAACTCGTTCTCCTAATTAGGATCAACTTTTGATCTTTCAAGTTGATTAATTTGCGGTGCTGCTATTTATTTATTTTATTGCCTGCCTATTTCGCAAAAGCTGTTGAATGTTTTAACACAGTGCTGAAGCATGTGCCCAGTGACATTTTTTATTGTTCTAAATAAATAATTGCTTAATATTGCTCTTAATAAATACTTATATTCGCAGTGTGGCCGTCATTAAAATAATTTAAATAAAAAGTCCAGTGATACAATTTGGTTTCAGCTAGATAGAGCCCCACTCAATATGCATTACCCATCCATTTGCAGATATGTGGATGAAATTTTTCCTATTCAATAATAGTCCCTATGCTACCAGAAAGAAGGCTCTTTGGCCGCCTCTAGATTTGCGGAGCGAATAACAAATAGAAAATACAATGTATGGGCTTATAGAATGTACAGAGTGTCTCACGAGACATGACCCTGTAATTTATCTTAGAAACTAACTATATTATAGTACCCCAAAAGTTGGTTAATGTTGAACAAATTTCAATTTTATATTTTTGTACATGTATAAGTTGACTCATTTTGCTACTTTTAATATCAATTTTTTTTATTTTAAAAGGAACACTGTATATTTTTACGATTGATTTTAACTTTAAATATTTTTGGTAAATGTATGTATATACCGGCATTCAGCACTGTTAATGAGTAAATTCAGTTTTTAAAAAAATTAAATGTGCATTAAATAATGTACAGGGTGTTCTATTTGAAACAAAATGAGATTTTCATGTTCAAAAAATTTGTGGCTTTGGTCTAGTGGATTCATCACCCTAGTATATTATTAGTAAATGCATATACTGGACATCTGCACAGTTTCTGTGTAAATTAAATTTTTCTATTTTTTAGTTCTCACAGCCTCCCTCAAACGCTGCATTACTTTCAACTAAAACTCTTTATTGATAGTTTGACCATGTGAGACGTATGCGTAATGAACAACACCATTAGAATCAAAGAAGACGATGAGTGTTTTTTTCTTGGTCTCGGCGACGATTTTCCCCACTGCGATGACTGTGCTTTTGTTTCGACGTCAGAACCGTAAACCTAGGTCTTATCACCTTTTATGACGTTCCTCGGAAAGCTATCGTCCTCATTTGATCGATTCAGAAGATCTTGACAGACGTGCTTCTTTTTGTTCATCTGTGAGCAACCGACGGTCTTTCCGTGCCACAACACGCACTTGCACAACATCAACGATGCTGACGGCCGGCCAGGTTTTGCATCGTCTTCAATGTTCAAAGTTCTACCTGCTTTGAACCGTTCATACCACTCATAACATTGTGTTCGGCTCATGCATTCTTCCTCATAACCTTCTTGCAACATTTTCAGAGTTTCTGTAAACGTTCTGCCTAACTTAAAATTTTCTTTCACAACAAAATCGCCAGAACAATAACACACTACTTCACTTAAACGCTTTCCGACTGAAAACTAAACAAGATAACGCGATAAACGGCATATTACTTCTGAATAATCCCGCTATGCGGCGCTAATACGCATCCAAAAGTAGAGTCACTGCATCTAGTTACCTAGGCCAGCTGGTCGATCAGAGTAACGCAAACCGCCGCCATATTGGGACAGAGAAGGGTGATTTTTAATAATGTACTAATTAATACCACATATTACGTGGTTGACATATTAGAGGTTTGATCTTTCAGAATAAGAAAAACCTTTTAAAGTAAACGTGGATTTGATTAAATTCAATACAGAACAAATAATGAACAATTTCGTGCTTCGTTTGCCCCGATATGGCGGCGGTTTGCGGTACTCTGATCGACCAGCTGGCTTAGGTGACTAGATGCAGTGACTTTATCCAAAAGTAGAGTCACTACATCTAGTTACTTAGGCCGCGCTGGTCGATCGGAGTACCGCAAAACGCCGCCATATTGGAGCAGAGAAGGGTGATTTTTAATAATGGGCAAATTAAAACCACGTTTTACGTGTTTGACATATTAGAGGTTTGATTTTTCAGAATAAGAAAAACCTTTTAAAGTAAACGTGGATTTAATTAAATTCAATACAGAACAAATAATGAACAATTTCGTGCTTCTTTTGCTCCAATATGGCGGAGTTTTGCGGTACTCTGACCGACCAGCCAGCGCGGCCTAGGTGACTAGATGTAGTGACTCTATGCAAAGGAGCATTGACTCATTGGTGCGCTATTTTCAAAGTTTGGTTTCATTTCAGACAAACCTCGTATATGCGTTTGCCAAAATTATTTATAATAAGAGTGTAGAATCGAAAATCGTAAAAATATGCAAGGGTTCCATATAAAATAAAAAAGTTGTTAGTAGCCGGAGCTAAACAACTCACCCTGTATATACAAAAATATTATAAAATTTAAATTTGTTTTAGACCAACCAACTTTGGTATTTAACTTTTTCTTCTCTAAACTCTTACAGTTTCCAAGATAAGGGTCATCTTACGTGAGCCATCCTGTACAAATTCTGAGGCTTTGAAACTGGCTACTGCGATGAGATGAATCTGCAAATGGCTAAAATGAATCTATAAATTAGTTTAGAGTGAACGATTTCTCTCAAATGTTTAGATATTCATTTCATCATTTTAAATGTATGTACTACAATATACAAAACTTTCAATATTTGAATCGCTGAAACCCTGAAAATGCAAATCTGAAAATTTTCTAAATAAAACTATTATACTTAAATACTTGACACTATAAAACGTTAAAATTGGGGAAGTTTAATATTCTTTTATTGAGTGTGAAAATTCTATATGAGAATCTATGCTATGAAGATCTAAACTTTGAAATCCTAAAACTTTTACTAGTTTATAACTATCAAGCTTTATACCGTAAATGTTCTGTTTGAAGCAATCTAAACCTTGAACTTATGTAAAATGGGAAATATAAATCTTAAACACTTGAACATTGTAATAGTTTTCCTATTAAACTTTGAACTTGAAACTTTAAAGTGCAGAAAGAAATTTGCCCCAACTTAAAATTTAACGAATCCGTTAAAGTTTCAAAACTTTTACTTTTAAAAAAGTTTTACTTTCCGGAAATTTGACCTTGATTCAAATCTCACATGTGAGGTTACGTATGACTCTTGAGGTGCTGAGTTTTAGACACTTCAAAATAAAATATCGTTAACTGCTAATTTCTGAAATTATAGATCTTTCAAACTGTGAAAAATTAAACTTTTGACACTGTACACTACTAGACTTCAAACTTCAACGATTTAAAGTGCGGCAGCTCGAAAACCCCAGAAACTGTAAAATTCTAGTGCTAGAGAATTAAACTTTGGTAGACTCAGGAGAACTAAAAGCTTCAAAGCACCACATTTCCAACATTTAGAATTCTGGATAAAAACAAAATCAAAAAGTGGATTTTGAGAACATTCTTTATTGCCAATTTTATTTAAATTACTTCAAGCTTTACGACAGCACTCTATCGTTAAAATCGATTCGTTTAAATGTCGCTCTAAAGTTAACTGTATTTTGAAAATAACAGTAATAGCATAGAGCTGGAAAGTGACATTATTAAAACAGCCTAACTCGATTGTACATAATGAGGCTTTAAAACAAATAGTTTCCCATATACAGAGGATTTATTATAACACGTATCACGCTAAAATGTTTCCTCTCTCAGCTGCAAACTCCCGGACAGATTAGTTTATTAGATTTATTTCCCAGGCATGAATTTTCGATATCAAGGATTCTCTCATTGCATTTAAAATCGTATACTATGTATATCCAGTTTAAAACCAGAAGAGAGAATATTATTAACATAGTGGTGAACAAACTGATTTTATCAAAACGGGAAGCAAGACCGGTGGTTCTGCATGAAATAATGGATCCGTCATTGATGTTGCAGTTATTTTCGATATAAATGATCCACCAGAACGTATCCTCCAGTATAAATGTCCAATTTCACTTCCAATTATCGAAAGCTTTATTTGCCATTTATACTTTACAACTTTTATTTAAATAAATCTTCCATTAGAAATGAAAATTTAGGATATCTTAAACAGGAAACTGAACTCATAGATAAAAACCGTCCTCGACTTTTTCTACTTTTTCTATTGCCACCATTAGCAAGACTGGAAGCTAAATTTGGCATTGACATGAATATAATTAATGGATGAAAAATGAGCTTGATTTCATATTAGTTTTAAAAACAGATTTGTGTTATGAAACTTTTATATTTAGATCTTACGATAAAAATTAAATGCTTGTTAATAATATTTGATGACAAATCTTATTTTTTCCAGGGCTCACCTGAGAGTCTGATGAGCCAAGATATAACGTCCTCTTACAGGAGCTTGTGGTGGATTATCCTTGGGATTATCCGAGCTAAATTTTGTTTTTCGTTGATTGATTGCAATCGATGCGTTTTGAAGCACCATTTCAACATTTTATTTTGCACTTCACCCTAAAATTAATCACTTGCCACCTTAAACTAATAACACTAAAAATTAATTAACACACTTTCTAATGAAGTTCATATAGTATATCTTCTCATACTAAAATGCACAAATTTATATGATTGATCTATTTTCAATATTCCAATCACACGGCTAAAAGATCGATTTTATTCCGCGCAAATCGCTCGCTGGTGGTGTGTGCGACAGCAACACAGACAACCGACCACATGCGACTAAAGTGACTTAACCAATCCAACAGAGGCAGCTCGGCCTTTAAGTCGCTTTAATCCCGAATAGTAAGATGAATCTAGATCTGGTTACTACACTAACACATTTGTCATTCAAGTCGGTCCAAATCTGTTTAAACGGTAGGTGGTGAATGACTAGCAATCGTTTAATATTTAAATAAAAATTTGTTTGTAAAAAATAGTAGTAATGGCGATACAATCAAAACGATTGATTTGTAAATTACAAAATGTTCGTTTTCTTATGTAGACTTTTTTTATGAGTTGAATGAGTTTTCGTCTTGTCTTGTTTTTTCTTATGGGAGGAGGTTTAAATTGTTCTGTATAAACGTTCGTAATTTGCATAAATTGTACGTATTTATTATAATCCACGTATAAGGAATGATCAGTAAACGTGAAGTAATAATTATATTCTACTGTAAATTTCTTCTGGGTATGATTTAATTTCTTTACAATTCATTTAAATATTTGTTTTTCAATTTTCTTCACAAAAATGAAAACAAAAACGAGATTAAAGAAAACGGATTTCCAGAAATACATCTCTGTGATATAGAGATAATAAAGTGATATGTAATAACAAACTGCCGCCAAAATATATAGGAACAATTCATCTTCTTTCATTTGTGGCAGGAATAGGTTTTTTTGGTATTTGAATGTTCAGGAGATGACTCAATTCCATGGTTATAGTATTAGTTTTTTTCTGTTACCATGTTTAAAAATTGCCAGTTTAATTTGTATACGCTTGGGGCATATTATACAGGTTAATTTATGTACAAATTGTTGCACTTATTATCGTATGTATTGCTAACCAAGAAGCGGTTGTTCATTGAAAAGTCGATAAACAACTATTAACCGCAGTTAATTCTGTCGCACAACTAAAGCGAGGTTGGGGTTCTCACGAGGTATCGTTTCCAATAGACACCAAGAGTTTACTTCAATAGCACTTAAATGGAACGCCAACAGTATCTATAAAGTCCAAAACACATCTCTGACTACTATAGCCTACAGAATCACCAAGGCTACTTTTATATATACAAATACCAAACCTACCAAAATATAGCTGTGCTGGAAGTATCAGCTTGACCTAAATAACACTGCTTTAGTTTTTGCCGGCTAACCCCAATAAGTCGGAGAGGGGCGGGGTAATACAAGATAAAAAAACAAGCACCACTTCGTTTTAAAACAATTCTCCTTACTAAAGCTTCAAACTTATTAGATAAACGAAGAAATAGATTTTTTACTAAGATATAGGCAACTTCCACAATTTTGGTCGTACGGTGCATATACACTTACAGTTGACAAGCTGGAAAGCAATATTAAAACCACACAATAAATAAATAAAACACAAACGTAGTGAAATGTAAACTTTCTAAGTAGGGCTTTATTGTTTAATGCAACTTTTAAACGGTAATTATACTGATTAAGGATTTTAACGTCTAATAAAATTAACAGAATGGTGATTTGTATCACAGCTGAACAAAACCTAAACGAAAAGACCTACAAATAAAACACCCTGTATGGTGTATTAATTTTAAATATTTGCACAGAATTTTACCTTTCTATAAACTGAAAGGTCTTTTATTATACAATTCCTTCAAAGCAACTGATAGGGAAATATTACCTAAAATAGAAAAAGCAAAAAGATAAAAAAGGTTTACCTAAATGGTTTACACTAGAATTTAATCCGTCTAATTTGACGATTGATCACATATAAACAACCAGATGATCATTTTGTTGAATGCGAAATTTTATCCGCTAAAGCGAATTATATCCAAAACCAATTTCTAATTCATCTCACACATTCAACTTCTAATGCAAAAGCCAGCCATTTTGTTATATCCCCTGCACCATTGAAAATGCTCTAGACCGTGCAGGTACGACTTTACAATAAACAGAGGGAAAGGGAAAACCAGTGACAACCAAACTAATGGAGAAGCTTGGTTTTAAACAGTGACCGTCAAACAATCAATGGATTGTGAATTTCAACGTTATACTACTGCCAATGTGGAGTGTTATTTCCAATAAAATTGGTATCAATTTGTTTGTCTTTATTAAATTTTGTCAGTAAAACTCCCAAAAAAATCTGACTACCAGTGACAAAAACAGATTCTAAAATTGTTAAATATATGATTACAGATCAAATATTAGTATTATAAATTGATGATATAGGGTAGCCACTGAGATGCATTTTTTTGTTATTATTGAAAACATTACTGAAAACAATTTGTAGTGGATTAATTTTCTTCTAAAACTTCTAAAACCAGGAAATTTAGTGATAAGTAATTAGAGTTGGGTAAGGGCATGAGTATGTTAGTAGGCCTTATCACAAGTAGTTAGATACAACTTTTTATCTACGACTGCCCATAATTGCAGAAGACTATTATTTAATAAGTTGAAACAGTTTTTTAACGTACATCATGAATTTTTTATCTAACCAGCCAATTATGATCATAATTTCCTTATCCCACTCAGTCTAATAATAAACTTCATTGAATGACATAATGAGTTCTTATCCAAGCAGTCGTAGATAAAATTATAAAAACCTTCAACAACAGAAAAAGTGTACGGCATAGAAACTCAAGGCTTGACTTTACGTTAGCATATAGACGCCAGGAGACAGTGCTACATCTTGTTGGTCTACTCTTGTCGAGTTAGTCAAAAAAGCTTATGCGTATGGGATCATCACCCTCAGACCCTCCGATCAACAGATCTAGCAATTTCTATATCCCATGTTACGAGTAACTCTATAGGAACATGTTAAGCCTGTGAGTCTATGTTATGTCGGTGCACATATGTGAAGTATATGGGTACATATTAAGTCTACCGCCCATTTAAGTCTATGGAGACATGTTTGCACTAGATGGCGCCACGATAATAAAGCACTGCATTCGATTGACTGAGAAAAGGCGCCAATTTAATGTGCCTTGAATTTGCCATTTGCCAGGTTATATTATATTGGGTTAGGTTAACTTAATTTAGATTAGGTTGTTAGGGTAGGTTAGGCGTTGGCAATACTAAACTCAATAGTGGAAACAGGCCAAACTGTACTTGTGTCAGAGAATGGGAAGAGCTACGAGGGTGGTCTGAAAAGCTTCCGACCTAACAAAGATACAAGACATTTTTTCTTTAAAATTTTTATTTTCTACATAGTCTCCTTGTAAGTCTACACACTTCTCTCAGCGATGCTCCCATCTCTTTAACCCGTCCAAATAGTACTCGACGTTTTTCTCTGCAAAATAATTGTTCACGAAGGTGATTGCCCACTCATTTGACGAAAATCTCTGTCCTCCGAGCGCAATTTTTAGATGAGCGAACAAAAAGAAGTCGCTTGGGACTAGATCTGGTGAGTAAGGAGAATGGTCAAGCAGTTCAAACCGTAATTCGTGGATTTTCGCCATGGCAACCGCGGAGGTGTGAGACGGCGCATTGTCTTGGTGAAACAGAATTTTCTTTTTCTGCAAATGTGGCCGTTTTTCCGCAATTTCTGCCTTCAGCTTGTCAAGTAATGATGCGTAGTATGCTCCTGCAATGGTTTTTCCTGTTTGAAGATAATCGATTAAGATAACTCCATGACTATCCCGAAAAACAGTCGCCATCACTTTCCCAGCCGACATAACAGTTTTTGCTTTTTTTGGAGCCGATTCCCCCTTCGTAGTCCACTGTTTTGACTGAATCTTTTTTTCGGGCGTATAATGGTGTATCCAAGTTTCATCTACAGTAATTAATCAGCGCCAAGACTCTGATTTATTGCGCCTAAACTGCGCCAACAGAACGTTGGAAATGTTCATTCCAACACGTTTTTGGTCTAACGTGAGCAAACGCGGCACCCTAACGCGCGGACAGCTTTCTCATGCCTAAATCTTGATTCAATATGTGACAAACACGTTCTTTGGACATATTCATAGCCTCTGCTATCTCTCTCACTTTAATTCGACGGTCGTTTAGCACCATTTGGTGAACTTTAGCGATGTTATCGTCAGTGGTTGCAGTTTTTGGACGTCCCGAACGTTCAACGTCTCCCAAGCTGGTATGGCCACGTTTAAATTCAGCTGCCCAAAATTTCACTGTGGTAAATGATGGCGCAGAGTCCCCATACACAGAGTCAAACTCATCTTTGATTTGCGTAGGCGTATTGCCTTTCAAAAACAAATATTAGTGACAGCTCGATACTCGATTTTTTCCATTTTCACAAAAACACTCACATCGACTCACTCAAACGATTGTCAAATAACAACTGCGCGTCCAAAATGGCTGAAATTGGTGAGTACCTGTCAAAAGATGCACAACTACATTCCCTAGCTTTTATTGACGAGTGCTGCCATCTTCACGTTAAGGTCAGAAACTTTTCAGACCATCCTCGTATAGACCCATATACCTCTTAGATACTCTGAGTAAAATCCTAGAAAGGATATTATACCGTAGGATAGTTGACGAACTGAAAGTTGAAAGAAAAAGGAAACCTAGCAGAAAATCAATACGGGTTCATTGCTAGCAATAAAAGATCGACTAAACCCTATGAAAGATAAAGCAACCAAGAATAAAGAGCTATGAGTTCTAATCACAATTGATATCAAAATTGCCTTCAATAGCACAAGATGTCATTTAATAGTGAACTAAGACAAAGAAACATTAGCCAATGCTTGATAAATATAATATGTAGTTATCTAGTAGATTATAGAAGCCTGATCACAAGAAAAAATGCTCCATCATGGGTCCTTTGCTCGGGAACGTATACTACAATACTGGTAAAGACAAATGCCTGAAGGAACAGGACTATTTTGCTACGCCGACGATACCGCGATTCGAATTCAAGCCAAAACAACAGAGCTGCTCAGAAGCAGAGCAGTACGGCGGGGTTGCAAACTCCATGATTTCATATGGAGACCCTATGTGGGAAAACGCAATAAGAACGGCCAAATACAGAAATATGGTTATAAAAGAACGCAGAAAACTCACAATCAGTATAGCACGCGCTATACTGTCAGTCTCAAATGAGGCAATCTGCCCAATTGTCTATATGCTCCCAATCCACCTAATGATACCAGAAAGAAGTAAGACATACAAGACCACTTCTAGCACGGAAAAAAGTAATCAGAGAAGAAACAATTAATCTACGGAAAACGAGATGCGAAGCAACTCGACAAGTTGTTGGACCAAAACCCTGATTAAATACCTATAATAGACATAAATGGTACAATCGGAAATTCGGCTACATAAACTATTTGCTTCCTAACACAGATGTTGAGCGGTCACAGTAGCTTCAAAACATATTTAAAAACAATTGAGAAAACGGAAAACGAAGAAGAGCACTGTACATTTTGCGCAAGAGATAAATATGACGCAGAACACGCATTATTCACCTGTGAAAGATGGGAAAACGAAAGATCTCAGCTTAACCGATCAGTGGAACGACAAATAAAAACATTACGGAAATTATGGTCAAAAACGAAGATAACTCGAATATGATAGACAAATTCGTAACAGAAGTAATACAGAAGAAGATAAGAAAATAATATTTGGTAACTATAAAACATAAGCATATACACAGGGTGTATTATCGATTTTGTTACATAGGCGAATAGCATGTAAAAACCCAATTTCTCACAGATTGGCTCCCCTAATTATTTTAGAGGAAAAGTCACTATAGCAAAGTTGTAGATCTTATTGAGTACTGTTCAAAACATCCCCACTTTAATGTTCTGTGTTACTAAATGTCATGTATTTTACATGCATAGAAAAATATAGGCTTTCAGCATCCCGAATTACATATATGCAGGATTGGTTGCATACTTACTAGGCGAAGTATGTGAAATTAAAAAAATAATAATAAAAGTTTAATTTCAATTTGTTCATTTTGTAACGGATACACTCTAGAATACTTTCTATGTAACAGGTATAAGTTTTAACGTTCATTTATTTTTTAAATTTGATAAATTTTCATAGTCAAAACGACGTTACACTGCCGTTGATAGTTTTTTTTTTCTATATAATTAGGTTTTAAAGCCATTTCAAGACTGGTTTACATCTGAGACAGACACAGGGCATGTTAGTGTATAAGTATTCACACGTTGATTGCCTTACCTGAGAGTTTAATCTTCCAAATTTGTGAAGGTTTCTTGTATGTCAACGACTTTAGTGTGTTTTTCATTATTTTGTTTTGTGCCAAGTTTAATTAATCTGTAGGGGCATATATTTTATTATAATGTTGCTACGTAATTAGCGGGAGTACATTTGAGACATAATTGGTAATGTTTGTATCATTAGTTAGAGAAGATCTATAGGTTTAAAGATCACATTTGGCTGCGGATTTACATAACAATCTAAAAGTAATTTCATGTTATTTAGTAGTTTGGATACCTAAAAAGTTGTAAATGTTGTGCTATAGGTTCTAAGGAAGAATTCTATATGCAAAGATAGATGTAATTAACTATTTTAGATTAATTATTTTATATTTTAATCAGGGACTGGAACAGGAACACAAAAGAACCGGAATCACAACCGGAACCGATTACTTTTATGAAACCGAAACCGGAATCGAAGCCCTTACTAAAATCCCTGTTAATTGTAAGATGAGAACCTATATTTGTAAAGGGTACCAGTCCCTGATTTTAATGTGTAACTGAAGGCATTCAAGATGGACGCCATTGTCAAACTAAAACAATCTTATTATTCGACCAAATTAACATTGTAATATGTATTTTTGAAAGGGAAAATTTCCTCTTCAAAACTATAATATTAGTTTTGAGATTTATTAATAGTTATAGATATTGTTTGGTTAAAAAATATTTAGTTATAAAGAATGCATTTGCTTCTGGTGTAATTCACCAAATAAGTGCCAGTTTATTCTTTTGTTTCTGTAAAAGGTATAAAAGAAGATCAAAATCTGGTCACATACTCTGTAATCTTGTATTGTTCATCGAGTATGTACGTTCACGGAGCAAATTTCAAAAATTTTAAGGTTCAGCGCGGAAATTTATAAACGTTGGCATGTTTCAAATTTTGAGGTTATAATTTTGTTAGGTAAAGTGGTTGTCGATTATGAAACTTTTTAAAAGTTAGTAAGTGAATATAATAATTAAACAGTTTATTTAAATTAAATAAACAATGTTGTGAATTTTAACTTTGACTTAAATATTATTTTGGAAATTAAATCTTACTTTCAGTTATAAATGTTTTAAAGTTGGTGTTTGGAACTTAGTGGGAATTTAATTTGTTTTCACTGCTTTTTTATTAATTGGCAAATGGAAAAGAAGCATCTGTTGTTTTTAACTATGGATTGGCCCAGTATCACAAATAATTTTTCTTTCAAAAGACAACAAATTTTGGGACATTGCGGCAATGTTGTAAACAAACTGATGACAGCTACTATTTTTACAGAGTTCTAGTAGCACAGGTCGGTAATAAAAAAAAATAAGGCTCCAAAATTAACTAGTTGACTAGTAAATTAATTAGTTTGAATTTAAGTAAGATAATTTTTGTTTGTTGTGTTTAGTTTAAAAAAGATGATTTAGCTAATAAAAGAAAGAGAAATTAATAAGGTAAAGAGAATTAAACTGTTTTTCAATTCATTTTCTTTTAATTTAGTTAATTGTATTTTAGGTATGCAGAATTTATTTGTTTAATGTTTTAAATTTAATTATGAGAATTTTTTTAAAAATTTTAATTGATTGTGTGACATGACAATAATCACTAAAGTTAATAATTGAATAGTTTAAATGACAAATTTAGCAGCAACTTTTTAGAATAATTTGACAACTGTTGTCATGGGTAATAAGGTTATAAGAACATAAATTCCTTGGAGAATTCTCATCTATTTTTTCCACGCCGGTAGCAATTGTAAAATTCTGACGAGTGATTTTGCTGCATGAAACTGTGTCCATTAATTCTTGCAATACACCTAATGTCTACATCTAACGTAGTAATTGCTATTAGCGAATGTCTGATTTACAATGTTAATTCCCTATACCAAAAAATCACTTATATCTTGGAAATTATGTAACACAGAACATTAAAGTGGGAGTGTTTTGAACAGGACTTAATAAGATCTAGAACAGTGACTTTTCTTCTAAAATAATTTGGGGAGCCAATATTTGAGAAATTGTGTTTTTACATGCTATTCGCCTATGTAACAAAACCAATAATACACCCTGTATATTGTAACTAATACATAAATATTGTAGCGTACTAATCGTTAATTAAAATAAATGTCTTTTATAATTAATACATCCAGAACCTGAAAATCGATACTCTTAGTCTTCCCAAAGAAATGCGCAAGAGGTTCCGGGAAGAGCTTAGAGTCGACGAGGGTGCCAGAAGAGCCACTTGTCGGTGTGACATTTTCCTTTTGGTATCCCGACAACGTTCTTCACAAAAAAAGCTAAGCTAGACTAGGTTAGGTTAGGATAGATAAGGTTAGGTTAGGTTAGGTTATGCTGCGTTATGTTAGGAAGATTAGACTAGGTTATGTTATAACAATAATAATAAATTGTCTTTATTCACTTTTTAAAACTAAATACATATCTATTAAATGCATAATACAAACAAATCAAGTATAATCTTGTCCTCATAAACAGTATAACTGCTTCTATATTGGTTTGTAGTGGATATACTTAGGAAATAAATAAAACTCATTTATCACTTCACTGTCATGTCTATAAATCAGCTGTGAATTGCTAGTATTTCAGTAACCATGCATACAATAAATTAATTTGATTAGTTATTTTTATAAACAATGTACGTTTCTGTTCATTTTTAAAAAGGACTTCAATGTTCAAAAATAGTTTGATACATTGGCACAATAGTTTGGTATAAATTTCTTACATACGTTCTAGGATTACCTAAAGGCCTTTATTGGATCTCAGAATCTTCATTTGCCGCGAATCGTCTCTTCGAGTCGAAGGACCCTATGAGTTAGACGAAGTACTTCTTATAACGACTTCATAGCCACTAGCATTATTACAAGTAAATTTTATTTTTATAGTACCAAAGCTAACGTTGTTAATTTCATGTCGTAGATCTTGAAGCACAAAGGTATATGTAACTAAGCTATCAGTGGATTTAAGCCGAGTTATTCAAAATATAATCAACATTATTGGACAACACTGAATATATCATTCTTTCTCAATTTTCTAAAGATTTTACTTTTTTCAATGTAATTACTAAATACATAGCTTGAAAATTATTTTATTTTTTGGAGCAACCGCTTACGTTTACTATTTTCAGAGTCTGCAGCTGCTCTCGCATTTACTTTGCATCAGATGGAAATATTAAAGTGAAATAATGATCTTTTATATCTAGTGTATGTCAATTTTACAATTCTAAATTAAAAATTCTTTTTTCTTCGCTGTTTTACTTTCACTCACCAATCCCTGGTAATGGAGAAAACGTAACTTACGATGCAATCAATATACAGAATCGAAAATGTTAATCAAACAAAAGAAAATTCTACGATTATTGTAGCGACTACGAATTATTATTTGCTGAAAATATCTGGAAAACATAAACAATAAAATCGATAGGGGACTTTTCCGAAGAACACGCAGAAGTTCATTTTTAACTACAAACTGAAGTTGGAAAATTCCGATGGGATATATCATTTTAGAAAACGATATTTTCAAGGAAGAAATTGGTTTTTGAGAAAATACATTAAAGTGATCTACCAATGAGGACAAGTTTCAAAGTTACCCTTAGCAATAGTAGTGGAGTCTTGAGCTTTACTGTTATTGTTATTACTGTTTTCTAGGTTAAGAGTTTCCAAACTTTATTATATATTTGTTTTTAGGTCAATAAGAAAAGCTAACGTGTTTACATAATTTACTGAATAGCAGATGCAAGTGCTATACATAATCGAGATAAAAGGTTTTGAAAATATTAAATCGCCCCGTGAATAATAAATTAATGCATAGTTATTACATCTATAATAATACATGTCGAGACACCTGTTTGTTAATAAATTATTATTAATTGTTACTTCTTAATGATTTCGAATATTCAAGCGAAGCGTAGAAAGGAAACGTTGCGTTGCGTTTTCAACGAGCATTTCCATAGACTGTATACCATACTAATAATGTTTGTATAATTTATTGAAGTGCACTGAATGTGATTGAATGAAAATGAACTAATTTTTATCTGTAATAAGATATGAAAAATAATATCTTAAATCAACAAGTTGATTTGCAGTATTGCACGAATTATTACTTTCCATATCCTGTTCACAGAGGCGAAACAAAAGAAACGACTAACAAATCAAATTGGTTAATTTATTAGTTAAAACGATTCATAATGTTACCAGGAAACAGAACAAAATAGAAGACAGTACTGTACAGTTCATTTCAGCTGCTATCATGATAATAACTGCTCCCCCTGTAATCTTTGGTCGCCCTGTATAGTAAACTATAATTTAAACTTCTAATAGACTCTAAATAATGCTGTGACAAAGACACGAAAGATAATACATGTATTAATTATCCATTCACTACGTAAAAGGATAAGGGTCGGCCATGTTTTACTCACCACTGACAATAATTTTGATTATTTTAGGGTTGTATAACCTGCGGAAGCAAATTTCTAAAGCAGTGTTGTGAGATGTCTTATCATTCTTATTATTCACGAAAATCAAGAATTAAGGAACTTGTAATGGGCACCACTCACGGTCTTTCGCGATCACGTCGCCGACGACGTCGGGGACGTGGTCGAGATAATGATGCAATGTTTAATTTATTGCATAAGCAAGTTTAACTTTGAGCTCGTTTGTAAATTAAATTATAAGTATCGTATTTCGTTAAAATGTGTTTATCACACTAAAAGACATTAGTGACTGCATAATACTAAATCCTTCTAATTAAAGAAAAAGATTTCAGTCGACCGTTTATTATGAACTCAATAATTATTTCTTTCCTTCGTCGACAACGTCGTCGGCGACGTGGTCGCGGAATATGGAAACACTGTTTTAATGCTCGTCCCCTTCAAAACGAAAAGGCGTAACTCACATCTGTCAAAAGTGCGTTTGCAATTGTTTACAGTTTAGAGATACATCCTTTAGTATAATCAAGTGAATTATCTAAAAACCTCTTTGTTATTGAAATGAGATTATGTTTTTGCTAGTCGTTTCTCGATTTATCTTAAATATCTTTATTACAAGCCTTTTCAATTGCTGTCCTATAAAGTTGTAAAATATGAGATACGCCTTTTCGTTATGAAGGGAACGAAATGATTCCTAACCTTACAATTTGTGGTAATAATAATAATAATAATTGCTACAACCCATAACCTGAAACCAGGCCCCAGAAGCTATAAGCTTGTGCGGGAGTGATGGGGCGATTATTATTATTACGTAGGCCCTACGTGAGGCTGCAGCCGACTTACAGATGGAACATCGCAAATCCCACATTTGCGTCACAGCTAAGGAAAACTGCAGAAAACCTTAACCAGATCTGCCGGCAACAGGGGTCGAACCTGGCCCGCTAGAATGAAAGTCCAGAACGCTAGACATTACACTACCAAGGCTGTACCAAGGCTGATGTTGTCAAAGACTCCATTTTTTATAAAATTAATGGATAATAAGTACTCTGGAAAATTTTATTACGGAAAAAATAAATAAAATAGTTGCTTAATAAATAAAATAGATATTTTGAAATTTTGAGTGAATTAAATGTACTGTCTTTGTTCACCCAAAATGAACTTAATATTGATAAAATTAATAATAATTTCAAACAATCGCCACCTAATAATACTAGTAATAGTACAACAATGAAGGAGAATAATAAACAAAACTTTCAAATAACTAAACAATAAACAAGTAAAATACAAAACAATATGTAATGGACGTAATTGTGTTACAGAACTAGACCAAAGAAGCAAAAATTATTCTTCAATGAAATACTTGGAGACCCAAGCAGCATTTTTAGTCTTCGCTACGTACCAGCAACTACCAGTGGAACTATTAAGTTTTTGGCACTAGTCACAAGCACGTAATTGCTACGGTTTTATTACGTGTCTGAGGGACAAACTTTAGGTAGCAGATACGTTGTACTAACCGCTCTGGAACTTGTCCAGTTACGTAGCGGGAACGTGACGGCGTAGTAATTGCAACATTCGTGGAACGTCTTTTTTCTTTGACACATCGTGTCGCCTGGTTCCTCTCTCTTGCCAAAGCAACTTAGCAAAGATTCTATCATTTTCTATACTAATGTTGCGATCGTGTCACAAAATGGATTACTATTTTATTTTTAATACGTACTTAATAATACAAAAAACGATGGAATGTTTAATTATTTTGTCATTCCAGTACTATACCAAAATTATAAACCATTGTAACTTTTCTGTTATATATGATGATGATAGATCGAAAAATAACAACGCGTCTCCTTTAAATATATTTTTTAATAACAAATATTTCTAAGTTGATACACATGATAGCAACCATTTTTGTATTATTCCTAAGTCACAATTTGGCACCAATTTGTTATTTTTATTGCAGGTTATATAGTAAAACATCTATTAACAATCATAACAAATTGCAAATTGATTAATGGCTTCCAACATTTTACAAGTAAATATGGAGATGAAGTAGTTTACGAAAAATCACTTAAAAGTGATTCTCCTAGGTAACAAAAACGTAAATTTTACTTTCAATACTACTGTAAGGTTCCCAAATTTTAAAGGGCTAAGCAATCGCTTCAGACTATTGGCAGGAACTTTCAGTACGACTTTAATGTAATTACATACTAACAATGGCACCTTACAGCTGACGTGTCGCTGATTTCATAAATTCTTTTTTTAAATAAAAGTAAATCAAAAGTAGAAGAATAAGGAAATACGCATTTATTTCTACATTTAATCTAATGCGGTTTATTAAAAAAAACAACAAATTAACACAAACAAGACGCAACGTATTTAAGGGGAATAAAAACGTTACTGGCAACAGACAGGGTAGCCGCGTGGGTAACGTAGTAGCTATATATGCGGTCGGGCTAACATTCGATTCCCACTAGCTCCGTTACTTTTTTAAATTAGTTTTTTAGTAAAGATGCATCCCTGTTTACACTTGAGCGTTTCTTAGACTTTTAAATACTTCAATAAAAATTATTACGATTATAAACCGTGTTTTGCCTAGATCCTAGATCGTAATTGTAACTCTCTCTAATTATTATGCAGAAAATTGGAACAAGAACCTACGAATAATATATAGTTAAAAGTTACCATAAATGTAATAACATGATTTATTTATATATATTCGAATAATTGACATAACGTTTAGTGCTTATTTCTTTTTAAATTATTCCTGAAAATAATCAAATAGTATAAACCTAAATTTACATTTTGAAATCGGCGACACGTCAACTGTAAGGTCCCCTTGTAAGTGGCAATACCGTTCCACATACTTTAAAGGTTACTCAGAAGTAATGGAACTACATAGTTCCAATAAATAGTAGAAACAACTACATAATTACTAAAATAATCCGAACGGAAGTAATTAAACCTATAAAGTCATAAATTTAGTTGTAGTTACGTAACAACTACTCAATCAAACTTACGATCTCAGTTACTACTACTTAGATGCTGCTTGGGAATGGTCTTTCGAACGCGCTATATTCTTCGCTATACAACTTAAGGCCCTTAATGGTAGGTCCCCAAAGTGGTATACTTATTGTCTGGCATTTCTTGGAAGCCGTTTGGTAATTCTAAAATGGAATTGCCATAATAGACATTTAATTTAACGTAGATTATCCTACTGAGAGACTCGTTATGGCGATAACATAATAATAACGACTATTATCCACATACCCATATAATGCAGCAAGAAAGAACCCGCGATATTAGACCTTCTACGAGATCAAGAAGAACCGAATTGGTCGATATTTAGATTTTCCCCCAGAGATACTGATTAATCAAATCGTACATTATTGAATAACAGTACACTCAATATGAAGCAGTAAACAGAAAGCTAATTGAAGAACTAAAATTATGCGAAAAAATAATGAGACAGAAGAAAAATTCTAAGAGTACGATTTTGTGTGCTTTAAGAAAACCCGATATCTTTTCTCCTTTGTGTGTTGTTGCTGACCAGGTACTGGTCAAATAACTCACATATGCTTTAGTTTGGTAACTGAGTTGGTGATTCCTGGCGCAAGATACGTACATAGAGCTACATACCTGGTGACACAGTCAATTTTTGTATTTTATTAACCTAGTCGAACACATACTTTCAGCAACATGTGATTTAATGCTGTGATGAAACCGTATTTTTTGTCTTCGACATAACCTGAAAATCACACGAATGGTCTTAGAGCAAATGTATGATGTATTTTCTATCCTACTTCACGATCATTCCAATAGTATTGCAACAGAACTATATTTCTTACATTTAGTGTGACCTGGAATGGTTACAGCATTTTTGTACAGCATTTTCCTAACCTACTCGATTAGATCTTTGAAAAAAAAAAGATATTTTACTTGATAGGTGGAACCTTCTTTTTTACCTTTGGCCTGAAGATCACACGAATGGTAACGGTTACTCATAAATTACATATTTTTAACCCACTCCATAAAACCTTTCCAACGAAATGCTGCTCAGTAAATGATGTATCATGAAACCTACGGTGTACTTTTTAATGGATGTATAGTACAACTCATTAGGAGGACTAATAATCTACGTTCAAAATGAGAAGCTTTATTGCATGTTTTTCCAAAAGCCATTAAAAAGACGGTGGACTTAGCGAAGTTCAGACGCAACAGTAAACAATGAGATTGACACATACTTACGAACCACAAACATATTGTAAAAGATGTTTCGGTCTTAAATCACTTTGATACAGGTAGTGATCGTAGGCTGATAAGAGCTAGAATAGAAATAGGCGTTAAAATGGAACGTAAAAAATTAACTAAACAACAAAGACTCCCTACAACAGAATCAATACATGAAAACCTACAACAATACCAATCGGAACTAAAAAGCAAATTTCTAAATAAACAATATGAACATAAACACCTTAGCGACTAAAATAGATACTGATATTAAAACAATTACAAAAACAATATGTACCACTAAGAGCAAAGAGTTCAAAAATAAATAAAGACATAAGAGAACTGATGGCAAAAAGCAGAAACATGGCGAAGGGAACACCAGAATACAATGAATTGAACAAAATCATCAAGAAGAAAACAAAAGAAGATCTTTGGCGTTATAACGCCGAATTGATAAACACGACCACTGAGAACAACAAGAATACCTAAACTATTTCCTCTGGAGCTGGAAGAAGTATTTAAGGAATTAGATTGGGATCATAATGATATTCTTTTGGTTAGCTAGATCTTGAAAAACAAAAACATTCCAATTAATCTCAAACGAAAGGTATTTAACACCTGTACCCTGCCTGTGGTGACATATAGAATGGAAATGATGACTTTCACTATAAAATCAGCTAACAAGTTCAAAACAACTCAAAGGGCTATCGAAAGAATAATGCTGGGTGTAAGTCTCAGAGTCCATATTACAAGCGTAATTCTCAGGCAAAGAACTAAAGTCGATGATGCCGAAACAGGCATAGCTCAAATGAAGTGCATCTGTGCGGGGCATACTGCTCGCCAGGATGATTCCAGATGGACAAGACGTATTTTACAGTGGAGACCCAGACTACATAAAAGAAGCGTTGGCAGACCACCGATGCGCTGGCTTGATGATATCAAGGCTAAAGTGGGTAGAAACTGGCATCAACTAGCACAACAAAAGGAATCATGGAAAAGGACAGGAGAGGTCTATATTCAGGAGTAGCCTGAGAAGGGCTGGTAAAAGAAGAAGTACCTTTTAATGGATCTATAGTACAACTCATTAGGAGGGGACAAGGATTGGGCCGAAATTTAATAGAATCATAGCTTATGGCTATCTGCACTACCACGAATAGAATAACAAAAATTCAAGCAAATTGTTTTTTATTTCTTGAAATCTTTAGAGAGAGAGATAAAAAATAATATTCTTAAAGATTTTGCATTCGGTAGCTTGCTTTTAATTGTTCTCATACAGAACCATGCAACGAACCGATTAAATAATTAAAGAAAAATGTTAACTATTACTCCATCATTAAGATTACTACGCCGTAAATGTAACTAATAATACTACTTTTAGATAAAATCCAAATGTAACGTGATTAATTGACAGAAAGTAGAGTGATACTACAGCTATTGCCATTACCCTTAAGACTAGAGCAAGCACTTGAGAATGGAAGTTTTATTGCATGTAGTTAGTTCACTAATTGCAGGGTATTAAGTATTACAAACTTTCGCATTAATTCTGAAAACTTAGTTTTATTCGATTCTCGAATAGAATCATGTCAGTTTTATTGTGAACTATTAACATGCATGTAAAAAGTAATAGATCGGCTAGATGATCAAGATTCATGATGAAGACAATTAATTATGATAAGAGTAGAGTTGCCTGAAACTATAACCCTTAAAATTAGAAGTTTTTATTCCATAAGCATTAACAAATTTAAGACTTCCACAAACTAATACTATACCATTCGAGGATTAAAGAGTTTATCCAACACCTCTATATAAATACCATGTTTACTATGGTCATTTTAAATAAGGAAAGTGATTGTTTACTCTTATGTTACATTATAACCTACGTTGCCCCTAGCAACGTGGTTATTTTTAAAAAACTCACACTTTCAAAGAAACCAATCACCAGCTGACATTACTTAATATTATTAAAGTCCAGTCATCATGCTAGAGTATTAAATTTATTACCGTCAAAACTACAGACTTAACTATACATTGCAAATTCGATGTTTAAACTTAAATAAAGAGGCGTTGGATAAAATCTTGTATGGCACGCGTAAGTTAAGGATATTATCCACTCAGAAAAATTAACCTTCTCGGGCCTGCCGGCGTAAATTTTTCGTTCGTGGATAATATCTTACTTAACTCACTTGTACCATAAATAACTATTCCTTGCTGGAAAATTTAAACGCTGATGGTTATAGGAAATTGAAATATGCAAAATCAAAGGTATGAATCTAAATTTCTGAAACTCACAGTTATAGAACTTTCAAATCCAAGGTACATAAAACCTTTATTTATAAAAATATATATCTAACACTGTAAAAATCTCTATCCTGGAGATCGATGAAACTTATTTTGTAAAATTCAATTAAAACAAATTGTTAAATAATATACCAATACGTAATTAAAAAGTTTACACACAAACCGCAGCTTTCACAGCCTGAGCTTGGGGAGTACTGAATCCTGAAAATAAAATTCCGAAATTCTACATAAACCACGAACTCTTTAAATCTATGAAACTTAATATATAAATTTTTAAACATTAGAACGTAGTAAAAAGTAGTTCCCCTCTGCTCAATATGTCTTTTCACATAAAAGTTCACAATTTGGAGAGTACGCCTAAGAGATCCATTTGCATTTTTTGACATACGAAAGAACTTCCTATCGTTTCCGGTTTTACCGGAAGTTACCTCAACATTCGATTTTTATATGGGACATTCTGTATATTTTTGGTGATTTTGAATCAGGATTAAATTTTGTCACTTTTTGACATGTCGAATCATTTTGTTTTTCGATTTTATTTCTGCATCTAGTGAACCAGGACTCATCTAAAACGCTTCTTTTCAGTTTACAAACCAAGGAACAGATTGATTTTTGTACCTCCTTAAACATTCAGAAATCAGTTTTTCGGTATAAATTATTTTTCAAATGGCAAGAGGGTGATTCGTTATAGACATTATGTCAGTAAAAAGCCAAATTTTTTACGAATCATATATGATACCCATAACACCTATTTCTATTTAATAATATACTGGTGAAACTTAAGGCCATTTTCATAATATATTTCAGTCACTTTAAGTTTGCTTAAGTTGCATCAGTGTTATCAGTATCATATATTTTTTTTGTTTTGAGACCGACAAGTAAGCGTTTTAGCTGATTCATTATACATTAGACGCAGAACTAAAATTGTGAAAAAATTACTCAACCCGCAAAAAATGGTAATTCAACCATTGTTGAACCCCAAATTGGGCGCTTCTATTTGAAAAGATAAAGATTTGATAGGGAAGAACCACTTTCAAAAAACATCTGGTATAAACCATTCATGTTATTAGTAATAACGATTATTATACGAATGTTTTTTGAAAGTGGTTCCCCTTTGCCACATCTTTGTCTTTTCAAACAGAAGCGCACAGTGGGGCCAAATCCCGTAAAACTGGTCAAAAGTAGAAAAATAAAGTTTCTATCTAGGGAATTTCGAGCATACAGTTGGGTAGACTGATATTAAAAGTATCAAATTCCACAGTTGGGAAAGAGCGTTCGCTTATACCTGCTTGCCTGCATCATTTCAAAGAGATACGCTCGAACAAGTAACGTCTGAGGCGAACAATAGACGAAAAATAGCGGGTCTTTTAAACGCCTGCTAAATTGTGTAGCATCAATCGATTTTAATGTTTTAAAATGGATTCACAGCATGATGGTATGTACAATATTTATACTGTTTACAAAAATCATATTTAACACATAAAGATTAACAATTTCATAAATATCTTTTATAAAAATTAAACTATTGGTTATTAATTTTTTTTTCAATAGTCAAAAAAGTGATAAATTCCACGGAGTTCCGCAACGAAATTTATAGAGGTTGTAGCATCTACTATAATCTAATAAATAATGAAGAAATCAGCTGCCATGAAGTGCCATACTGCTTTTCGTGCAGGTTTTTGCAACAATAAGTATTTTTGATTAATTTTCAAAAATACTGCTTACAAACAGCTCGTACATTCATAGAATTGTATCCATGCTTTTATATGCCAACTTACAAAATGTATTGTTTAATCTCCGCTCGAAAATTCGTTTATTCTCTTAATAAGTTTCTATGAAAACCCTTGAGGTGCAGAATTGCAGTTAAACCTAATGTCTTTCAATTTTTAGGCCGCCATATTGGATCCGCCGTTTTGTTTTTTTAAATTATAACTTTAGAATCGTAATTAATGACTTCAAAATCTCCTAGATACAGAATTTTAGCTTAATTTAACGTTTGTTAATTTTTCGTTCGCCATATTGAATCCGCCATTTTGCTTTTTAAAATTTTAACTTTACAATCGTAATCAGTAACCTCAAGAATCCCTGTATTGGATGTTTTATACAGATTGATAAACGTTTACATATTTTGACCAGCTTTTCGGGGTTTGGCCCCACTGTGCAGCGGTTGGAAATAATGCGCTGCAGTGCCATGTGCAATTTTATTCGTGCATGAAGAGTAAAGGAGGAGAATAAACCGTTGAATGGTGATGACACCCTCATCCGATGATAATAATGATTTAGAAAGCGTATAAGAAGTTTTTGAAGCTCGCTAGAGACTGGGTCATCTAGTAGTTTCCTGAGAAGGCTGTTATAATTCATCCTTCCAGACCTTGTCAAAGGAATGTTCGATAAGTGTGAAGAGCGAGGATTAGGTCGGAAGTAGATGTGATGGCACGAAAGCCGAATTGGGTATCCGGAAGCAAGTTGGATCCTTGGAATCTATCTGTAGTCACATGGTTAAATGTCCGAAGAGTTTTCCTTATGACGTTTAATAGAAAGATAGGTGGATGAAATTCTTGTTTGGTTGGGGTTGCATGACGTCTACTGTCTGACATTTGGTTGCTACATTGGAAGCTTCTGATATTGAAAGCTTAGGCAATGTGCATGTTACAGTTTTAATTAAACATTGGAAGACTTAAATATGCAAGCTTATAGTAAACAGTACATTAAAATAACTTCTTAAAGTTAATTTCTGAATGTCGTCCCAGAGTATTCGAGCGACTTTGCCAGAAGAAAATAGCAATCTGTAAAAAGAAGCTCCAACCAAACGGCAGCCATTCATGTGTAAAGATGTGCGACCTGGCCGGCGCGGCGTAGACGCATGACTAGAATCCTTGCGAGGGTGTTACGCCATACGAGGAATATAATTTTATTACTAAGCACTCACCGTATAAGAATCCCTAAAATCAAGCTAATAAACCTCGCCTTAATCTTTTTTGAAAATGTTCAGATTTCCCTCCTGAGTTGGTGGAAAATTCTCGAGAATACCCAATTTAGCATATCAAAACGCAAACTTCTAATAACTAATATCCCAAGCCTAACACAAACATAACTAGACACGCGTCTATCTATTAAATTCCACCGACCAACCTTCTTGAATGGTTGCTTTGCCTCTGCCATTATTTTCATTATCATTAGCACGAACCTTAGCTGTTTCATATTGGAAAGGGACAAAGCGAAGTACAGTGCAAGTACAATCTCTCAATCTATAATTTTATTCCACAGGCCTGGAGAGGTTTCATAGGCTTAAAGCAGCCACTTATCTGCTTCGCAGGGCAGAAATCAGCATTGATCAGCACCGACAAGTATTGTAAATACTCCCACATCTTCATATTTTAGAAACTAATGTATCCACAAAGATGCAAGAAATATTCATCAGTAAAGAAAACCATGTAAAAACCAAACAAAAACGTAAAAAACAATATAGTTCTTGTCTTCCTATCATAAGAGGATACTTTACGGAACACTTGCAGTGGGTAAGAATGAAGTGCAGATCCTGTTCAAATGATGCTGACAATTGCTCGATGACAGGTTCTTTTGATGCTGCAAAAGCCACCTGATTTCACCGGCTGTTTCTCTTCCATCTATTTTGCTCATTCCGTATTCTTGGCCTGTAAAAGGAGTGAGTTTGGCAGAGTCTAGCAGAAGATGCTAGATGCAAGTATAAAAGCTATTTAAATGAGTATAATCAGATCTGGAAATGCTTCTTGAAAATCTTTAAAAGCGTCTCGAACAGGATACTCACCATTCATTTTCCGACCATTTCAAAAATAAATTTCTAACTTAGACCGTTTTTGTTCATCAGTGAAAATCATGTTGAAACTAATTTTATGAATTATGCTTCCACATGGCTGATACGACTGTCTTTATTCGGTCAAATAACCAGTTGTCAGTAGCAAAACCTGAAGAGCCATGGTGGGTTAATGCATATACAAAAATAAATGACCAATTGCATTATTGACGACATTGTAGATATTCAGTCTTTCAGTGTTTAAAAAAATCAGTTTGGAAATCGTAGATATTTTACATACCGATTTTAGCAAATATGTCTCTTTCTTATATATCTATATATCTTTATAGTAACATTCCTAGTTTCTAGCCTCAGAAGTGACTCATGCTGTTCATATCACAACGCATAGGGTTTCTATACTTCAAATTCAGCAGCGGCGGTGGCCGTTCGTCTGGTCCAGCAAGTTGTCTTTAGGACTGTACGAGTGCTGTTAGCTACGCTACATGCATCTTTATGAAACACTATTATTATAAACCATTTTTGTCCGAATTCTGCATTGTTCTTCCAATTTCGAAAACCACCAGAATGCATGAGTTTAAACTACAACTTTTATGTGAAGCTATGTTTAGATAAAATACTTTACATTTGGAAATATGAAGAGCTTTTCTTTCATTTCTGTATTTCATTTAACT
This sequence comes from Agrypnus murinus, assembly GCA_929113105.1. Taxonomy (NCBI): domain Eukaryota; kingdom Metazoa; phylum Arthropoda; class Insecta; order Coleoptera; family Elateridae; genus Agrypnus; species Agrypnus murinus. Next base: position 17,885,869 of record OV816025.1, read on the forward strand.
CGTTAGATCTCGAAGAGTAAGGATTTTAACAAAACATTGCTTTATATAAAAGTTGCAGTATAGGCTGTTAAACTTCTGGTCAGTGGCGTAACTACCGCTTCCACAGACCCTGCGACGCAGGGGGGCGCAATCCTCCAAAGGGCGTTGCTTTCGTAAAATTTTATTTCATTGGGAATAGAGATTTCAAAACAAGTACTGCAGGTAAAAAACATTTTATGGGCTATTATACGGTGCTGAATTAAAATTAATTATTGAATATTTTATTTTAACAAAAGGTGACAAATGTTTAACTTTGTGTTAAATATCTTTAAATTGTTTTACAAAAATATCTTTAATTTTTTAAGTGGAACGTTCTGTAAATTTTTGCGGAATTAAGTTTCTCTAAATAAATTTCTCTTTACAATGATATATCACAAGTGGCTTTTTGATTTTAATTACACTGTGCATGAATGCATTTTCAATACTGTCCAAAATGTAAGAGAAAATGATATGAATCCGATTTTTACAGAAATGGATTTTTTAACAAGCTTAATTCGCTTTATTCGGATAATGAGAACCCTTGCAAAATTGTTGAAACTTGTGCGCAAGTATGTTTTTCAATTGATGTATGGATAGGGATACTTGGCAACAAAATCTTAGGACCTCATTTTCACGATGGAACTGTCACGTAGGGCAGAATTCATTATTTTTGCAAAACATCAATCTTACACGACGAAGCTTGTGGTTTCAACACGACGGAGGTCCACCTCATAATGGAGCTGCATTAACAAATTGTTTAAAGGTTTAAATAATGAATTTGGTCAAAAATGGATTGAATTGGTAACAGAAGACCCGTTTTGTGACCTAATTCACCTGACATCTATTCTTGATTTCTTCGTATGGGATAGAGTTTGATATTTTTTCCAGAAAATAAGTTGGCCATGAAAAAGATTTTCGCTATTTTATAGATTAGGTTATCTAAACATCTAAACAGGTTTCTAAAACATCTAAACAGGTCTATCATTTAACTTTTTCCTCGACCTCTACTATTTCAGCAGATACAACCTAGAAAATGAAAAATCAGCCACCCTGTATATGAGGGGTGTAAACGTAAGTTTCGCAGGGGCGCGCAATCTTACGTTGTTACGCCACTGTTTCTGGTAGTTTTTAATATTTTTCAGAGCAGTTTAGTGGTTACGGAGAAAAACGGGAAATGTAACAGCGTATGTAAGGATGAAAGTCGAGAAGTCAACAGCACTCGTAATTCCTTTAAAAGACGTCTGCTGGAGCAGATGAGCACTCACACCAGTTGTGGTACAGCTGCCTGCCTCTAAACTATATTAGTGCGTCCCAATCAGATAAAAGAATCGATAAGTAATTTAACTTTTTAAAAAATTGAATAGACAAAATGTAATGAAATAAACTATAATTCTCAATAAAATTGAGGGTGAAGATTACGCATTTATAAGTATTTTTTAATTATATTTTAAGATTATTCCGGGAAAAAAGAATTAGATCACAAATTGCAGAAAGTAAAAATAAGTTTAACGTCGTGTTGCTTTGTTTGAGACAGTCATCCTTCCACCAAGAGTTCGAGAAAAAACACTATGTATAATTCATACAAAAATGCAATTTTTGGGACTCATAATACTGCCAGACTCCATTGCCGCGTCGTCCGAGACTTTTCTATTCGTTCCAAAAACATGCGCTTTTTGTACTTTTTGTCTAGTTTAATTATTGCAATGGACATAATATTAGAATGTCTACACATTTTAATGTAATGATCAATTAATTAAATTTAAAAATAAATTTTAATTTTCAATAATTAATTTTAAGAATTTTCAGTGTAGGCGGTATATAATATTTCAGGGATTTTTAATGGTAGCAAATGATTTTCTGTTGTTCGTATTTTATTTTTTTATTTAAACGATTTAAGTTAATACTGTTGGTCGCCCTTAAAGTTGTTGGTCTGCGGATTTATCCGCCCTTTCCTGTAAGTAGGCACGGCCCTTCGTTCATGCTTTCAAGTGTGCTTTCTTAGTTTTTTTAAATAGTACCTTAGTTTTAATTATAAACCTTTTAAAATTCAATCGGAACAATAATTTTAAATATGCCAATAAACAAGTATTAAATTTATTCTAATTTAAACAAAAACTTATTTTTCAAGTTAAATTTAATTACAGTATGTAATAATGGTTCAATACATAAAATAATATAGTCAGTCGATATTACTTAGTTACTTAGTCTACGCCTAGTCTAAGTGAATTTATTAAATATTAAATTAGGAAAAAATAATTTCGTTAAATCCTATATCAAAATGTTTTATAAAGTTTAAAATATTCAGATTTAAAATTATTAGTTTTAAAAATGGCAGATTCTGCCATCTACTAGTTTACGTTGTAATCTAGAAGGCTAGTTTCAAACCTCAATACTGCAGAAGTAGATAACTTTCTTCTAATGTTTTAGCTTTGAGAAAAAAATACGGGTTTTGTTTTCATCTGTGATTACAATTTCAATTATTGTCACCATTAGCAGCTGATCAATACTGTTATATAAAAGCGTATTGATTGAGAATGTAAACTTTACGTTGCATATTTCATTAAATAATGCCATAAACTCTTTATGGAAATGTTGCTCAATTTTTTAAATACCGCAGGGTGAATAAATGATAAAAATAAAATTACTTTTGAAAATTCGAAATAATTGTAACTTTTTTACAATAAAACGCCGAAACACCAACATGAAATGAATACGGTGTTGTTTTTTATCAAAATTATTTAGATAATAATTACCAAATACTCTAATTGTTACTTGAATACATACAGTTTGCATGTTAAGCACGTTCCGAATACTAATTATTATTAAACAATTCCGAGTCCTTATTTAATTAAAACAACCACAATTTAAATATAAAATTATTTAAATACAACAACTCTGATGCAATTTACCTACTAAAGAGATTAAAATGTTGCGGTTTATTCTATATTTTACATCTCCACAATTTTGTTAAGAATACATTTACAAGCGGGTTATTGCGGTTGTACAGTGATTAAAATTGTAGGAAATTGAGAAGTAGAATAATTAAAGTTTTAATGAAGAAACGAGACAGTCAGTAGCGTCACTCGGTATGTTTATTAAGGGCTTTAGTTATGAGATTGGTTTGTTGAAATGAAATCTTAAAAGTTTGGTGCTGTTAGGGTTCTTTTTAATATCTAGGAGAAAATTGTATTCATTTATAATCGCGAGTCGTATCCGTATATAATATCTACCTACAAATAATCAGATAGTGATAAGCTATTAACAAACAACAAACGATTGTAAATTTGCCATTTTAATGGGCAATTAAATACATTCAATACCTTTTCGGGGGGTCATTTAGAAATATTTGAAATAGCATAGCTACATAAAAATATAAAACGGTATTATTTCCAGTTGTGGTTGGAGTAGCGCGACGACCTTCCTATTGTAAATTGCAGATCATAATTGTTTTAAATTAGTGTTGAAATTAAACAATTATTTCGTTGGCATTACATATTAAAGTATGTTTGCTTATACCAAAATGGCAAGATGAAGGGTAGTGAAATGATTCAATTTTTGTAAAATTTGAATTTTTGAAACCATCTAATACACGGATTCTCAGGTAGTCAACTAGGGTACGCGTATCCTGGGGGTACCTCAGTAAAATATAGTGGGATCGCGATGAGATTTACTTAATGTAGAAGATAAGGTAACACATTAAGTACGTATGTTTTTTTTGTATAAGTTTCATTTGGATCAATCGATTTACGAAAATATTTATTGATCCAAATATAATTTCCAAACCAATTGAAAAGCAAATTATCGTTGTTTGTTAGACACTTCCTTTTGATATTTCCAAAAATTAATTTAACATTGACAAGCTTAAATAAAATTATGAATGTTATTATGTTCAAAATGCTTTTTGAAAGTCTAGAAAAACTGTATTATATTCGATGAACAACTAGATATTCAAACATACTGTTACGTGCTAAATTCGTAGCACCCTGTATAACTATACTTTTGTGTTATATTGTATAGCGTTAGGGATTTTTGCATTCTCTCTATGTTTAGTTTCCATTTTGATAGGAACTAACTTCCTGTTGATAATAATACGACTGACACTTCGTTCATTCGATCGATCGTGAAGCAACTTCTTTAAAATAATGTTTTAGTGGCATCGCCGTTAATTTGATTTTCCCTTTAAGTTGTGATACGGGAATTGCATTTGTGCAGAGATATAATTAATTTTTGGTGGTGATTCCGTAAGGGATTTATCACTAGTTCTTTTGGGAGATTAGAAGCACGTTCTTGGAGGTTCGTAGTTTTTAACTTTGCTTTACGTTCAGTCTCTCATACTATAATTCCTTTGACAGGATTCGATATTTATTCGCCGTTATCCGGATTTGCAAGTGGTATAACATTATTACAAGGTCGCCTTCTATCTAAGGTACTTATTCAATGTGTGCTAGCTGCATTTTGGTAATTGGTTTTATTTGTTACAGACTTTTATATTTTTCTCTTTATTTTACCTTAACTCATCGTTGTATATTTGGGTTCTTAAAAGACCATTACGCTGAGCTTCTTGCCCAGTGTCCACGTACAGTTACTTGGTTGTCTCCTTGGATCACGCTACGTTTAACCCGGTTGGTGGCGTTCCTATTCAGATTGAAAGAACACACACCTGTATCGTGAGTCACTTATATTGCAGCAACTATTTCTGACATCAGTAACGTTTGGTAACCTTTATTGTAAATAAAATATTACTGTATATTTGTATATTATAATTTTCTGTGTTAAATGGTTTTTCCCTAATGTGCATGTAGCACTTATAACTTTTCAGAGTTTGTCGGCAAATGCTGGAGCTATTCTAGACGATTCTTGGCGCTCATTACAGAAGACTTCTTGCGAGACCCACGACCTCACATTAGTTGGTTTACTGGCAGCCGACAGATTTAACTGCGGTTAAAAGTTGTTACCGTTTCCCAATTAGCAATCCCCATTCTGTGTGTAACAACACTTCAAACAAAATTATCTATTATTGATGTTTCACATAACCTTCTTTATTATTTTCAAAGTTGGATTATAACCTTACAATTCTAATTTTCAAAGCAGCTAAAAAACACCTTGTTCCTTTAATAGAATATTGCTACTTAATTGTGGAAAATGTATTGATTACCTTCTTATACTCTTTTGAGAAATAAAAGAATTTTGTCAAAAAGCTAAAAAAATCTTGACATTTCTTCAAGTTATACATTATAATTTATTAGCCATCATAAATGTAAAAACTAATTATACAAATTTATAGAAAAGAAGATTCTGAACCCAACTATATATAGCACTTGGGTTGAAAAATATAATAACACACTTAATTTTAATGTCGACAAAAGAACATTTTCATAAAAACACCTTTTTACACATTTCTTTCTCCACAAATCTAAACATTTAATCATTACTAATATTATCTGAATGTTTTTAGATACCAAAAACTTTGACGTATAAGTCCAATTGCATAATTCAATTGAACGTTAGAAAGGCGCAGCTTGTCAAACGTGTTTTTGTGATTCCATCAACAAGATCCAACCTTTACATTAAAATGTGCGTCAGTCCTGTGGTTATAATGTTACTTTACGTATTTCCACTAAAACAACTTAGCAAAGAGCTTTACAATCTTGAAACTCAATAAGACTGCAAAATAAACATATCTCGCTAACATGGATTTTATGTGACAACTATATTGCAACAGGCACAGTATATATAACATACAGTAATGTGACTGTCGCAAATAATTTCCATCCACCACACTACATGCTGGCGCGTGTCGGCAGTATGCAGACAGCAGTTCTGTTTCAAACACGCAACAGAACGTATCGAAATTACCAGAGCCGGCGTGCAGTATTAGTGCCAGTAAACAATGCATAGTGACTGTAAAAATACCTCGGAAAGAACTGCAATTAGTTTTTTCAGGTTTCCGATTTCAGGTTATTTTTTCCTACATACTATTATTTTTTAATAAATACGCTCGTAAAAACAATGCCGTATTTAAGAATTCACTTTTGTATATATTTACCAATTGCTTAAAATTGAATTACTAACACGTAATAGAACAAATAAGCGATTACGAAATCCTACATAATAAAATTTGTTATGCTGATTTATTAAAAGAGTTCAACAATAAAGAATCCAGGTCAACAGGTCTTATCAACAGGTGTGAACTACAGCGTCCTTTGTTAACCTCGGCTGTTAAAAAAAGTCAAAGCGTGCGTTAGGATTATACTTTTTAGCATTTCGTTTGTCATTGTGTCTTTAGTTTAATATGAATGAATATAAATTTTATTATTATTAATTATTATTATTATAGTGTATATTGATTTCATCTCCCCTATTTTGTACGTATGTGATTTCGGTGACCTAGATTCTCCATTTGTTTGTTGAACAGGTATTCAAATATACAGCTATGCATTTGTTTGTAATTATTTCTAAATAAAATGAAATGACTATTGCAGCGCAAGAATATGGTTAATGGCTTGAAAGAATAATGTTACTTTAGTTGGTAATTAACGATGTAACAAGTAACAACTCTTCTAATTTAGTTTAATATATGTTTTAAATATGTAAATTGATTATCGTTTTATTTATTAGATTCTATAAGCAAAACAACTTCAATCAAATGGTTCACTACACATAATTCTACTTCATATTTTACTATACTATTATATAACAAGAGATTTTGTTTACATATTTGTTCGACACATTTTATTGAATGGGGCTCTGCGTTTTATTTACCGGCGTTTTATTATTATTCGTAGGCGATGCCGACCGATAAACGTCGGTCCACTAATTCATTTATGGGCGTGATATTCGAAGGTGGATTAATAAAATGAATGGTGCCGCATGCAAGTGAACCTACTGATTGTTATTTATACTGTGCAACAGGTAAGTTGCTATAATTTGACTATACCTTGAATACAACATGTTCTGTCTGTTTCAGATAATTTATAACATTAAAGTTCAACTAAACTTTATTAAGTTGAAAAAATGCATAAACGATCCTCAAATCGTTAAGAAATGAGAAAAATTATCTATTTTCTATGAAAATCTGGATTCCCACATATACTTTATCTGCTTAAAGAGTTTTTGAATGCATGTTAGTCTTAATTAAATAAATTTATTTTCATTAAGAAAATCTTTTTCACAATTTATTATTTTAAAAGTAAGGTTATGCAACCGTTAAATGGGATAGTTATAGAACTGCATAAAATCTGACTATTGAATATTATCGTGAGAGTAAATTCTCCCTAGTATAAGTAAACACTTTTTTAAGTTTTGCTTTTTTAAAATGGCGTTAACTAAACAACTTTATATTATATTTCATGATTATAGAGTAAGGCTTGGACAATTAAACAATTGATTACAATTAGACAATTGAAGTTACATAGGTTCATTAAAATTTCTCTGATTTATGTATAAACAATTAAAAAAGTGCAATTATTTAAGTAATTGAATTTATATTTAACGAAATCTTATTTGGAAGGTCGCTATTATTTTCTAATAAATGCAAAGGCACATTCCTGCTTTATTATCTCTTTTGTGCTTATCTCACTTCGCATATGGCATTTTATTAGTGTGGTTGGTTTTCCATTATCAAATAGAATAAAATTGCACTATCTTGTATTGTATTTATTTTTTTAAATAATTCATTTATTAAATTAATTTGGGAATTCACAAAAGTTGATTTGTTTGTAGTATTCTGATAATTAAAAATTGGTGTATTTTCAAAAAATACACCACACAGAAAAATAAACTTCATCGACTTGTACAACAAAAACGTACACTACAAAATAACCTTAATTATCAGAACACTACAAACTTTTATCCTCGTTTCATAAACTTGTCGAATATAACATTCAATGACAGAGAAACACGATTTCTTAACAAAGGTTTCAAATTTTGTCCTTTTCCAAAATTTACCAACAAAATTAAAGAAATTTTGGCCGTTGAATGCGAAACTATACTTAAGAAAGATCATAATAACTATGCAAAATTCCAAATTTCGAATTTGTTAAAAGAGATGTCTTTGAAACTGGACAAAATGTACAACACATCTAACATATCACTTCTTCAATCTATAAAACAGAAAATCACAGAGAACAATCTAATTTCTGTTAAAGCAGATAAGGGTAGCACTTTGGTAATTCTTTCAAAAGATATTTACATACAAAAAGTTAATGAATTTATTAATAAAGAAAATTTAGAAACGTTAAACAAAAACCCAACCACAAAATTCCAAAAAGAAATAAAACAAGGTTTAGAAAACTGCAATATCTGCTTTTCAGAATTAGAAAAGCAACAAATCATTAATAAAAACCCACAAATACCTAAACTGTATGGATTAGTCAAGACCCACAAACAGAATATGCCAATAAGACCAGTTGTATCATACATCAATGCACCTAATCACATTTTATCCAAAAAACTGAACCAGATTATTAACACGATAGGTTACAAATCGAAATACTCTGTTAGAAATTCATTAGAATTAGTAGATAAGCTGCAAAACATACATCTTCCACCACATTCAAAACTTGTTAGTTTTGATATTTGCAACATGTTCTCCAGAATACCTCCACAAGAATGTATTCCTTTATTAGATAGTTTCTTGATCAATAGTAATATAGAATTAGTTAAAAGGTTAGAGTTAATTCAATTATTTGACCTTTGTATAAGTCAAAATTATTTCACTTTTAATAACATAATTTATTTACAAAAGGATGGTTTACCTATGGGTAATTCTCTAAGTCCTCTATTAGCTAACATATTTATGGACAAGTTTGAAGATCGAATATTTGAATTAAACCTCTCTAAACACATTATCTTCTGGTTTCGTTATGTTGATGACATTTTAGCTTGTTTTGACAGTTCTTTTGAGGTTATCAATGAATTTTTAATTCTTATAAACAATATCCATCCTAATATAAAATTTACACTAGAAACAGAACAAAACAGGGCTATAAACTTTCTAGACTTAAATATCAAGATTAACGCAGACAATCTTTTTGAATTTTCCATATACAGAAAACCAACACAAACAGACATAACAATACCAAATGAATCTTGTCACCATAATACACATAAAATAGCAGCCAACAGGTCATTAGTACACAGAGCTTTAACTATTCCACTAACAAAATCAGATTTTAGCAAAGAGATATCAACCATTAAACAACTAGCACATGCAAATCATTATAATCCGAACATGATTGACACTTTAATTAAACAAAAAGATTATAGGTTAGCTATCAAAAGAATATATCCCATTGACAATCAAACAGAAGACACAAATTACATATCTATACCATATTTTGGCAAAATATCAGAAAAAATTGCACATATACTAAGAAAAACCAACAATTATAAAATAACATTTAAAACCAACACTAACACTTTTTTAATTTTATTTAATGCTAAAGACAAAACACATGATATCATGAAATCGGGCATTTACCGTTGAAATTGTTCTTTTTGTAGTTCGGTATATATTGGACAAACACTTCGAAATTTTGACATAAGATATAAAGAACACGTACGTCATTACAAAAATAAACATCCTGAAAAATCGAATTACGCCAAACACCTTTTAGAACAAAATCACACAATGACTCCTCAAAATAATATTAAATTCCTACATTTTTGTAATAACAAACGTAAATTAGACATTTTAGAAGCCTTTGAGATATACAAACACAAACTCAGGGTACCTTTAATGAATGAACAACTTGAGCTCAGTAATTCTCCGTTACTGAAGTATTAGATGTTTAATTATGATTTTTATTATTATTATTATTTTATCTAGTTACCTATTTTGTATCTACCTTAGCGACGTGTTTGTTTATAATTATATTACCTTTGATAGTGACAGCATAGCTGTTGAAACAATATTGTCAGGTTATATTTTAATAAAACTGTGAAACTTTTAATAATCTTTATTTATTTCATGATTATGGAGTTCCACAAAATAAGGCTGGAAACAATAAACAAGAAAACTATTTGTTGAGCCTTTGCTGTAGAATTTATAAATTTAATGAAACGGGTAAAGGGTTTTAGCTAACCAGGGACCTTTTTGCGTCCTTTTATTACTAAAAGTCAAAGAAATTAAAAGAACAAATTGGTTAATAACATAACTGTACCTACTAGAACTAGTACTCTTTGGGTATTTTGAATAAGGTGGTAAATTTGCTAATCAAATACAGATATTTTTGAGAAAAAAGTTTCAGAACCCCTGGCTTAGTAGACCCCCCATTCACCGGGGGCGGTCTGAATTCAAACTTATTAAATTTATCAAACTTACATCGGGAGCACGTCAATATACCGACCCACTAAATTCGGTCGCGATCACATAACTTTTATTGTTCTTTGTAATAATGCGACCGCAGACAAGCAATGCCTACAATAGCATTTGAGCTTGCAGGGAAAGGTGAAGGTGCTAAACGGCTCCATATTCAGCGTCACAGAAGAAGGAGGGGCAAATATCGCCAGGGCCACTCCCACCCGCACAAATATTCATCTTACAACTCTAAAGTCTTTTTCCTGGCTGAGCTCTGCTGACATCTAGAGGTCAAACGTGTGGTTTTAGAACTTTCTGTCCCATTCCTATGCAAGTACACCATGTTTCAAGTCACTACGGCCGGGACGCTTTCTTTTTCCTTAACTTAGCTTGCATGATCTTTGAACGTCATAGGTATGGGAATTCGCAGCTGTAATTTTCTATTTGAGTTTATTTTGACTATCATTTAGAATGTCCCAGTTAGTGGCGCGTCCAGTCGCCAAGCACAACTCGCGTTTCTCATCGAATATGTAAATACAATGACTGATGAGATCTTGATTACACACGTCATATTGACACATAAAAAAGTATGGGATAATCGATATATATCTTTCAAAAGTATAATCGTCATTTGTTTCGACATATGACGCCATCGCCTTTCTTTTTGATTGGAACGTTTAATTCTGTAAAATAATATACTGTTACTGTATTTACCGCTAATCGATGGTCAATTCAGTGTGCACACTGACTTTGAACACGGGCAGTAACAGTGAGTCGAGAGGAACTGATTGCATTTCCTGCATGGTTCGAACCCTAACATCTTTCATGTTTCTAGGCCTATTGAGATAAAGCCGTTCTTTTACATAACTTCCAAGAAAAATGCAAATGGGGTTAAGTCTGGTTAACGAGTGCGCCATTTGATTGTCCCAAAGATTTAGGTGTTCGAGCATTTTTTTGTTTTATATTTATTATATAAGTATACATTTTAGTCATAACATACTTTTTAGTCATCCTAAAGGTTTTATAAAAGATCGATTCCTACGTTATAAAATATCAATTTTTCATCCAATAAAGTTTTAAAATCTGCAAAGTTAATAGTTTTCGAATGGACTAACTTTTAAAAATATTAAAGCGTTCATGATTGCATAAATAAATCAACTGTTTTTTGGTGTTGCTTTCTGTTTTGTTGATATAGTGTACAAAGGAAAGAAAATTTTTAATTATAATCATTTGTAATGTTTTTAGATACACAGGATTATTAATTGTTAACGTACCTTATTATTTGATAACATAATTACAAACACGAGGTATATAAGCACCAAGATCTTGAGAGGATGTGTGTGTGAACACACTTCTTTTTGGGTAAGAACCAAGTATTGTTGATAGAAATTCTAAATGTCGAATAAAGATTGTTTGGCAATCCTTTAGTTTTCCGTTGATATATTTATAAACTTTATCAGCCTTAGTTTAGATTTATAGTTTTTAGATTGATTTAAATACTTTATGCTATCACAATCTTTGGCGTTCAATAACATGGCAAGTGTAACTGGAATCAATTCCCTCCACTTCGAAGAATTGGAGTGTGAATTAAAGGTAACAGGATACGAAAGGAGCCTCTAGACCAGTGGTGGCGAACCTATGACTCGCGGGTCAGACACTGACCCACGAAGGCTTTTTAAATGACCCATCCCTTGATTTTTATAAACTTATTTTTTATATCATAAAAAAGAGAACCGACAATCGTAAATATTAAAAAATTAAAGTATAAATATCTAATGTCGAATTTTGCTCTTCACTTGCAAAAGTAAAAGTTGTAAAACAAAAAGGCACCGTAAACCTTTTTAAAGGATTTTAAAAGTGAGAACCAAAAAAAAAGGGTCAACTGTCAAGTTTTTCTGTTAACAAATTTTCGGTGTTTTCAAATTATTGGTACCCTTTTTACCCCCCCTTCCAAGTGACGCTACTGACTTAGTGACCCACGGGTTAGTATTAGAAAAAAAATGAACAAAATTTGACCCACTTCTCAAAAAGGTTCGCCATCACTGCCTAGACCTCTACGAAAGGTAGATAAATCCACTTACATTTGGGCGCCTCTAAACAACGACAAATAGTCGACAGATCCATTTCTGCTGAAAATGTATCAATTCCCTGTAGTACTTTTAGGTTAGGTTTTGTCCTTTTTTAAGATCTAGATAAAATGCGGGGTATGTTTTAAAAATTCAGTTTTAATCAGATCTGGTTCGACTTTAGGGGCTTTGTTAGTACTTCTAGTTAGTACTTTTACTTCTCATAGTTGAGTCCTACGTGGTGCAAGTAGTTATTTTTTTCGTGTGCATTTAGCCTCAAATGTGTAGGTGACTGATGCGGTGAAGCTAGAACTTAGTTAGAATTCATAGGCTGATATATTCTTTGACTGCCTCCTATATGGCGCAATATTGAATTGTTATATTCTCCTTAGAGTAGAGTGTCAATTGGATGGGCATCGTTCGGCTATTGGTGTGACGATATATAGATAATATAGAAAATTGGATATTCTGACCCAATTGAATCGTGGCCCACTGTTGTCGAAGGTACGATTTTTCGAGTTGCGTTTCCGCTCGATACAATACCATAATTATTTAATGTGTAACCCAGGGGTTGTAAGGCTACAGTTGAGATGTGAACCGGACCATTTTCTTTAGATATTATAGTTTGATTTTCTCTTTCAGTTAGATTCTCGATGTCCTTGTTTTTTGTTTTTTTTATAGACCTGGTGGTCCGGAACGTTTTTGGTTGATTCCAGCATAGTCTTTGACATAGTGGCCTGAACATCTGTTTTAGGTTTGTAGTAGTTTCCTACTATCTTGCAGTGGATCGTTTGTGGTAGTCCTTACTGTGTGAGTGTTGAAGGAACATATTACCCCGAGTATGTAAAGGGTGACCCTTACTCAGTATATAAAGGTTGATCTGATGTTTGAGTAGTCTTGGCTCCGAGGTCTCTTTCTTTTTGGTCTTTTAGAGTTATTTAAGTTGTATATTTGTTGAGGCTGTTAGGACAAGAGCTCCTCACCAGCTTATGTTGTATAGTTCGCCGTACGAGTCTGCGATGACTACAACCCTACGTTAGACTGCCTGTTTTCCTTCTGGAGCTCTCTATTCATGACAGGTAGATAGGTACTGAGCCTAAAATCATATTCGTCAGACTTCGTCTTTGTTAAATTTGACAAGAGTAATAATTCACTCTAGCAACAAGAAACAGCTATTTCGTAGACTAAATGGTAGAAATGGGTAGAAATGGTGGGGCATTCAACGTTTTTCGAAAAACCTGTGTTAAACTGGACAATTCAGGTTTCAGTAGAATGTCCAGAGCTGGCTGGCGCTACAGATGAAAAAGGTTATTCCGTTCACCAAAAGTTTAACTGATGGCTAGCGCATGGATAGAATCTGTAATCAGGATTGAGTTGAATCGACTCTTGAGTCACAGTGAATTTGATTATATCATGAGTCAAACCCTTGTATGGTCACTGTGATTTTGGGGGTGATGGTTCAAAGTAGAGGGTAGTGAGAGAATGGTTTGTGGAGTTATGAAGTGATGTCAATGGCCTTCTGAGATGAAGAGGTGTCAAACGATATAGCACACGATGGGTCCACAGTGGTATCGCAGTAGTCAACTTTTGGGGAATTTTTGAGTCAAGAAAGCGGGGTTGTGTGACTGAAGAATGCGCAAATGGAGACCATGCTGCAATTTTAAAGTTAAGTGTTGAAAGGTCTATTGCAATAAAGCTCGAGGTACTACGGTTTACGCTACTACAAGACTAGGAACTTAAATATTCTATACTAAGTGGGATAAGAGGGAATGTTCGTACTAATCTCTAAATTCGCTTTGATTACTTTGCATTATCTCTGGAAAATAACAGCATCTACACCAGAAAGAAAAATAACAATAACGACTACTGCCTATAACCTGGAAACCAGGCCCCAGAAGCTGGAACCTTATGCGGGAGAGAGGGACGATTATTAGTATTATGCAGGTCCATAGTGCGGCTGCAGCCGACTTATAGATAGTATAGCACAAATTCCACATTTGTGTTGCAGCTAAAGAAAATAGAAAAATAGGTTAGTACTATTACAAATAGTGTTTTGCACGAAACCAACTGTGAGTGCCATTACCCCTTCGTTCCGCATACTTTTATTCATGAAGGACGATTTTTAGGTAAAGTAAAGAGCAAAGTAAAATTAGATTTTTCAGCATAGGTTGCTTTTACCTTCACACTTTTATTGTAGTAGCTTTTCAATACGGCAACCACCTCAAAAAGAATATATTGGTTACTTGCAGTGTACTCGTACTCGCCGTAAACAATTGTTTCGGTTCCTCCTCAGAAGTAATGCAATGTAGTAATACTTAATACAAGAGTTAAAATGAAGATGGTATTGTTCTTTTTCTGACGAGGTCACTATCTTACCCTGAACAGCTCGGTAAATTGCCACAACCGCAGATATTGGTCACAAGAAAATCTCCAGTGGACTTAAAAATCTCGCAGCCAGCTTCAAGAAAAGTAAATGTATATAGGCAGGAATAATAGGTACTGTTTTATAGAAACTTTGACTTTATCAATGCTTTAATCGCAGTCCTTTAGGGGCGTGACACCTGATGGGGAGGACACATATATTTCTGATATTTTGTTTTGCTTCTATAGAAATATTATGCAGTTTTTGTTATAGGGAACATATTGTTTCCATCAACATAAATCTTTTGCCCAAAACCATACCCTGGTAAAAAGATCTTGTGAACTCTAGAAGAGCGTCTGATATTTCGAAAAGATTTTTGAACTGTACGTATTTTTCTGGAAAAAATTATGTGAGGTACTACTGCTTTTTACATCACCATTCAACTACCGTGGAGATCTATCGGCGATGGAAATCTGAGAGATACTATTTTAAAAGATTAATCCCGATAAACAGCAAAATTCTGAAGTAGGGAAGTTTATTTTTAATAAATACAATTGACCTTTTTTCAAATAATTAAATAACGTTTCTATGAGTTTCGTGCTGAACGTAATCATCATCCTGTACATAACCTTCCTACATATATTCAAATAATCGGCATTTCAAAACAATGTTTTCCTGAAGACAATTGTGTTCTGGCTTTTCTCAGAGTTCGGAGAATCTTTGTGAAGTTACTGCATCGATGCTTGCTTTGAAGGAGGGTCTTAGGAATAAATCTACGAGTATGTCTCATCTCCATTTACAATTTTAGAACGTTGTCTTCAGATAAAGCCGTTAAATCTTTCTTGCAAATTTGCTACCTACAAAACATCTGCTATGGTGTAATCTTTCTGGCAATCCTTGCTGACACTTTGTTCATTCTCAAATCTTCATGCGGAATTTCCAGAACAGTTTTTGCTGAAACTCCAATCTTTTGCAATTACTGAAACCTTGAATTTTTGATCCGTCATCCCAAATCTTCAATTTTTTGATGGCCTTCCACATTGGGTCACCTTGAATTAATTCTATGTCTATCGAATCTGCTTAAACCAGAATTTCACTTAAAAATAGTTTTTTTTCGTACGATATTTTCGTATAATTTATTCGTAGAGCTTTTTGATTCATTGCCCTCAGTTGTCAAGAATTCTATAATGTTTCTGCGTTCAAGTTTATAATTTCACACGTTTTCTATCTTTCAAATCTCTACCAAAACTACAGAATTTCTTGATACGAATTAAATTTACTCAATACGTCTGTAGATATGGCAGCTGCTAAGCAGACAAAATAACAATTGCAACATTCGTATTCATGGCTTAGTAGATTACATAAAAATCACAAAATTGTGGTGCTTATAGTACAATCGTAGCAGAACAACTTTAACAGAAATTTCCATTTTGCTTCCCGAAATCAGGGACAGAATGGTACTTTGCCTCTCGTTTGCCTCCCTAGGGAGGAAAAGTATCCACTTCGTTTCCCTAGAAAGGAAAAATATTTTCCATCCTCTTTCATTTACCAATGTTTACCTAATAGAAATTAAATTGTACTCGATTTTATTAAGTTTTTTTCTAAATTTTCTAATAGGTAGCAGAAAAAAATATATGTAGGTACATAAATAGCTATTGTCATGATATTTGACGTAACAACAAAGAATTCATCCACACTATAATTTTAAATTAGCATATTTATGAAATATCAAAGCGCCACGTTAGATTGGTTGCATAACCTCAATTTTCAAAATAATAATTTTGAGTAATTTTTCTTTTATGAAGTAAAATATAATATATTTATGATTAACACGCACACTATAAGCAGATCAAGGATATTTGGAAAACTGATTTGACTAAGAGTTTAGTTAATGTTTCTTGTCTATTGACGATGTGGGAGGCGATTGTCTGATTTTTTTCAATTTAATTAATTTTAGGCCAATTTTAATGTACGATTTAACCCAAACCAGACGAGGTGTACTGTAATAGGGAAGTATACAAGTATTTACTAATTTACCTGATTAAGTAATAATGTAGTTAAAAATGTGTTTTC
This sequence comes from Agrypnus murinus, assembly GCA_929113105.1. NCBI lineage: Eukaryota > Metazoa > Arthropoda > Insecta > Coleoptera > Elateridae > Agrypnus > Agrypnus murinus. Next base: position 17,902,688 of record OV816025.1, read on the forward strand.
ATGTATAATGATATTTCTCGGTGTATAAGATTCTTGTATTTCAAAATATTACAGCTATTGGGTAAATTATTTTGGTGGAGGTTTGTAAAGCTGCTTTTTATTAACGATATCAGATAAACAACATATGATGGTTGCGATTTTGGAACGTTCAATTAATATTGTTAATTGGCTTGAACTTTCATGTTGTTGATGCCTGAAATTATTCAAATAATGTTTCAAAGGGTATAATGTTTAAATTTGTGAAGAAGATGTAAAAAGGTATTTTTAATTAATATGGGCATTATTTAGTTTTTAAGGAGATTGTGTTCATCGACATACATTTATAAAGCTTTTTGTTCATAAGAATGTTATAAAAAGAATATATTATTAGTGAGATGCACCGAAGCTTCGGTATTTTTTTTATTTTTTTCTGTCGCAATCTGACTTATTTGAGTGCATTTTAACTGAAAACTCATTATTTAGCGTTTAACCAAAAAAAAATCTAAATTTTAAAAATATGTATCCGCATTTATTTAATTTCTAACATTTCAAGCATTTATTTTCAAGTCCTGTCTAGACGATGACGCAAAAGGAGCGTGCATATATTGTTCCGACTAGAAGAAAAATCACGAGGGCGAAAATGCAAAATTCATCGCGAATTACGCGACGATAACGTGCTCGACTTAGATTGCTTCCAGAAAATACCGAAAACCTACTTTTTATCCACCACAATTTTCTTAAATTAAGTTTTAAATACTAAAATGTTTTTTTAATGCTGTTATATTACGTTGTAGTTTTTTAATAAGCGTTTTTTAATTAAGTTTTTGACATTGTATTTTTATAATCCGATACTGTTTGTTTTTTATTAATTTTGTTTAGTTATATTTTGTATTATTTTATTATGGCAAAATGCGTAGTAGGAAACGTTTTTGGACACCAATGTTTTCTTTTTGTGACATAATTTTGTATTCAATAAAACTAATCAAAACTCAGATTTTTATTGTGCTTCGGCCAAATATTCGACGCTTCGGCAAGTTTTAATGCCCGAATATTCGATATTTGGTGACTCGGCCAAAAGCAGCCTTGGCGCATCACTAATTATTAGATTGGAAATTTCTTATCTATAAGATTATCCAATTAGTCTTAGGATTAATTAAAATTTATAAATAATAATCTGGTTATGTTAAATGACTCGTCAATTTGCATTCAATTGTTTCAACCAAATCATACAAAAAAGACATTTTTCCATAATTCTCTTTCAATTTTATCTTTCAAGTGCACAACCTTTCGAGCTTAAAATAATTTAAGGTTATGTTATAAATTAAAATGTAAATAAATCAGTGTCAAAATTTTGAGGTTAATGATAACTTTTGTGGAACGTCAAAGTGTTTGAAATTTAAGAAAGTTGGTAAACCTAAGTGATTAATTAACAATCGTTTCAAGATAATTATGTGATTTATTTATTCTTCGATAGAAATTTTATTAGCTGCTAGCAAGTGAAATTTATGGAATTTAATGAATCTTAAATTGACTTGAATATAATAATAATAGTTTATTAATGGTGTGTTCCTTTTAAATACAGAAATACATAACATACTTATAGATGAAAAACTCAAGATAATAACAAAAATAGACGAGAAAAGTCGGTAAAATTGCAAAGATAAAGCCCTTTTTAAATTATTTTTAAACATGTTCAGAGAGATACCATAAAAGTCCAACTCTCTGAATCTAAGAACATAAGTAATTATTCTGCAATTAGGACTAAATATTCCGTATAAAGTACGGTGAAACTGTATATGCAGAAGAGGTGATTTTTCTGTAGCTACTCCCGGTACATGAAGAGAAAACGAATTTACAATCTCTGGAGAATTCATGTAACCATTTAAAACTTTAAATGTAAACAGTAAATTTTGATAACGCGTCGAAGTTGAAGTGTAGAAAATCCGAAATAATTTAATATAGTTATCTACATACTGCTCTCTATTATATCTTACTTTAAATTTAAAATAAAGAAATTTCATAATTTTTTCTGTACTCCTTCAATTCGATCTATGTAGAATTGTAGACAACACAATATACTATATAAATAAGATTTTACTCACCGTGGTTTTAAAAGAAGTGGATTTGGAATTTCAATTAGTGAAACCTTTTAATTGGAAATATTTTAAAGAGGTGGCTGACATCTATTTCTTGAATTTTTTGTCAACACTAATAAAAGTAGCCAAGCAGACACAAGGGGAGCTAGAAAAATAAAGTTGGTATTCTTGTGGCGCCAATTTTTAAAAACGAATAGGATTGCAATCTCAAGAAAAAGAATCCGTGAGTTTTTCATAGTAGTTAGTTTTATTTTTTGTAATTAAGAAATATCACGATACCAAAAGTCACTAAAAATAATATAAACAAATTATAATCCATAAATCTAATTTTTTTTATAATTGAAGAAAATTAAATGTGTGTTTAAAAGAAAATTATTAATCTCCAAATAAAAAAAATTGAATTATTTTGGGATTAATAAAAAATTAATGATAGAACTAAAAAGATAGAACTTAGGATTGGATTTTTTTGATGTATTTAAATAGTTATAAAAATAAATTCGTTGTTAAGAAGTGTTTCTATCTTTTTACTTCACATAAAAGAAAATCTGTTTTTCTGATGTCTATTTTCAATTTTCATTTTCTTTTGTTTGTTGTTATTTGGTATATGTTAATTCAAAATAAAGTGGTGTTGTTATTTTTATTATTATTTCCATTAAAGCCACCCGTCTGAAAGGAAGGCTTTTCACAACTACCATATATGTATTTAGCCGGAGCATTTATTTCAATTAATAGTAAACAAGTAGTGAGTTGTGTATTTTAACTTTGTTACAATTGCTATTTGCATCGATGCCTGTGTCAGTATTCAAATTATTTTTTATTTTTATAATATCATATCAGATAGTCTCCCAAATTGAAAGGGCAATTTTCTTTATTTAAATATAAACCCTAAAAAAATTATTGTATCACTATGTAACCAAAGCAAACTACTTGGTCTATAGTAAAATGGCGGCTGCAAAGAATATCAATGAAAGTGGTTTCCTGGGAACCTTCTACGTATTTTAGTGGTTAGAGTCGACCGTATAAATAATGAAATCAAGCTGTTTTGATGAATGAAAATCAAGGATAATTAAATTTACTGCACTTAGTATGTATTATTTTATTATCTGTAATAAATGAACTACATTTAATTGTTTTAAAACGAAATTAAATTATAAATCTGTGTTATATTCTATATTAAAATGTTAAAACCGGTAAAGCGGCATCACATTTATAAATTTGGTTAAATTAACCAATTGATCGATAATAATTATTAAATAAGTGTTAAATAACACTAAAAGGAGAGAACATGTCAGCATTAGAGATAAAAACAAGGCCAAATATTATCATTTCCTTACGTAACAAACACATTTGAGCAAAATGCTACTGTAATAAAATTGCCATAAAAAAAGGATAATTAATCATGAGATGATAGATGATAAACACATAGGGGATAAAGTCCTTCAGTTTATTTAATAAGAAAGTAAACATCGTTTTCTATTTCCCTGGTGTCGTAATGTCTTATACTACTACACCGTCGTACATTCAAATGTCAGAGACATGCGCCAAAACAGGGTTTGTTTTGATTCCTGGTCACGCGAAACTAGCTCTTATGTTATCTAACAATTTGGAAATGATCAATTCAATCAGCTGACTGTATAGCAATATTGATCACTGACTGTTTTGGAGGCGAATACTTCTCTTTTAGTTAGTTCGCTTTAGGAGGCTTTTCCCAAATCGCGCTGCACATGCAATGTAGGTCAAATCTAAGGTATAGTACAGATGTGGACTTCGCATGTGCGGAACGCGAAGGACGCCTACTATTTTCATGAATTAATAGTAGGAATTTTTAGAAATTGTGAACCTAGACTTTTTAGACTTGTGTGGTGATAGTGATGGTTGAACAGTTGGTTTAGAACCACGCTCACTCTCGTTTGTTGTTATTTTGGTTTTTTGATTGTTGTATGGAAAATTAAATTGAGATTTATTTGAAAAGTTTCAAACGTGGCTGATTTTGTGGATTTCATTGATTCATAATTGGTAAGACATTTTTCAGAAATTATTATTTAGTAAATATGCCTTTTTATTTTTTCTTTTTTTGGGGCGAATATGCGTTATATTTGAAAATACGGGTTTAATTTTTAAAATTCTTGAATTAATCAAATTTTTGCTTATTAAAATTAATAAACAGTTCAATGAATGCTCTTGTATTTTAGGATTTCCTGTTTTATTATTTTGAACTTTCTTCAAATTTTAAAAATCCCATTAATAAATTCCACTTTCTTTTCCTTCATCTCGTTAACAAATTTTTGCATAGATTATTTAAATTTGCATTGAGATTTTTGAGATATGGTCTGGTGCCTTAACGGTTGGGAAATTTTACTTTCTTTTTGATTTGTTTATTCATCGACTGACATTATCTTTTAATGGTTTTGTTAAAACAAACTCCTACGCGATATTTTGAAACATTGATTATATTGTTACAAATTCCATGGTTATGTGTTATCACATGAGTTAGAGGATTTTTGTTAATGAAGAGTAGAAAGCCCTAATGGGTTACATACTAGTTAAAAAGTCAAGCTTTACCATTATAAATTCCAGGTCAAAAACTATGTACCACAAATCTTCGAAAAACTGGCTCCAAAATTTATTACAATTTCGTAATCTGTCGTTGCCCTAGTTTTTTTCGCGTACGTAGGTGTTTTAGAGTAGCGTGGAGTTTGACCTACTCTTTTTATTTTATCTCTCGGTCTAATTTAAAAAAATCCAATAAATTTTATGAACTTTCCACTTTTGACATTGAATTTACGCAAAATAACAATAAATAACAATATTTTTTTACTAAATTGTGATTTAATTGAAATCTATATTTAGAAGCTGATCAAAAGGTTGCCTTGTAAAACATTCATTAAAACCATGTTAAAATGGCAATATTACGAAAGAGACATTAAAAAACCACATACACACACATTGTTGTTATTGTAAGCATAATGTGGGCGCATTCAATTGATTTTCATTGTTGTATTACAAAATGTGAAGGCGGCTTTGGTCACAATCCGTAACTGAAAGGATAACTCTCAATGACCACCAAAAATTTAAATTTCGACTAAATTATAATCTCCACTTTTGCTTTCTTTGGCGTAATACCAATCTTTTGCTACCAAGATATTAATAACTAAGTGAATAATAAATTTCCCTTTTAAGGTAGCAAATTGCGTTAGCAAGCCAAATCCCTTAGCTTACATTGCTTAAAGGAGGTCATGACACAAACTGCTTCTGACGGTTATCATTTTGCAACGCTTGGTTTACTCCATTCATGAAGGAATAGACTAGATTAATTCTTTATTCCCTAATTTCCAGGCGGGCATGGTGGTAGCGATACTGATAAATGATAACAAAGCACTATTCTGCACCAAAACGATACTATCGAAATTTATTTCTTACCTCAAAATCACTATTTAATGTGGTTTACGCTATTTAGTATAAAGTTTATTGTGTACGGCCTTATTTCGTGAAACTCTATAATCATGAAATATATTAAAAGAGTTATGTAACAAGTTCACAGTTAAATTTTATTGCTTGACAATTGTTTCGATACAAAATATATCATTATCAAAGATAAAAAATAAACAAACACGTCATTATATATGGTAATATACAATATACAGTGTGTTGATAAAGTATGGAACAAATTCAAAATTTCAAAAATATGCAATTTTGAAACTGTAACCCAAAAACATATAACTTAATTTAAATTTGTGCATCATCTTAACGTCATCCACAAATCCATGACGTCATTTTTGTTTGATGTCATACATCAAACATCGGCATTTTTAAAATGGCAACTCCCAAATATTTTTACGGATACAACCACTTTTGAATTTTTCACTTCGGCACTTCCATTTCAGAGATTTTTTGTTCTGCAAATTCAACTTTATTTCAGATCGTATACCTCCCTTCAAATTTTCCAAACTATTTCGCCTATTCTTATAGAATGAAAAGAGTATCTTTTGGCCAAATCTAGATATCTCGCTGGCCACTCAACTGGTTTCCGTCGACCAATCCATTAAATAGGAAAAGGATATCGCCGAACAGTAAGTGCATAACGTGGCGGAGATCCATCTTGCTGATACCCCATATTATTTTGAGACAGATAAGGATTTTCTTCATTGGGAAACAGATAACAATTCTTCTTGAAGAAACTGCAGTTATCGTGATCTAGTTAATGTATCTTCAAAGAAGCACGGTCCTATAACTCCATTACCCACAATTCCTGCCCATAAACTGAGTTCTTGAGGACACGGTCGTTTGATTTCTGTAACCAGTGAGGATTTTCAGCTACCCAATAACTGCATTCTGACGGTTCGCATATCATTCATGCAGAAGGTTGCTTCATCGGAAAGAGTTATTATCTAACGAATGTCTCTTAAATGTTACTCTATTCTTCGATCAAAGTCATCTTCTGCTAACTTCTGAACAAGTTTGAAAGGTGCAGTAAGATGTATGTCATTATTTTTTTCCCGACTTTCACCCAAGCGGCCCGGGTTCGACTCCCGGCGCTGGCAGATCTGGTTAAGGTCTTCTGCAGTTTTCCTTAGCTGTAACACAAATGTGGGATTTGCGCTGTTCCATCTATAAGTCGGTTGCAGCCGCACATTGGGCCTACATAATAATAATAATCGCCCCCTCCCTCCCGCACAAGCTTATAGCTTCTGGGGCCTTGGTTTAGGTTATGGGTTGTAGTAATTATTATTATTATTATTTAGTCACATTGCCCCGTGGTGTTATGCGGGTAATCTTGTACAGCTAATGAGACATTTAGTTAGGAGTTTTCTGATACCTTAGACCGACTATCTCTAAGAATACCCTTACATGCTCATGTTCTCGAAACTTTTTTTTCAACTTTGCTTACTATCGAACAAGTGATCACTTCACAGCCTGGATATGTATTATTAATAACTGACAAACTTCTTCTTAAGTCCGCGTTTTGTCATCAAGCAGCCAATCAGTATAAAAATTTCAATCCTTTCGGTTTTTGTGTCCAAAATGGAAGATTCGAAGTAAAAAATTCAAACGTGGTTGTATAAACAGTCGTATAGAGGAAACTAATCCGCAAGATATTTGGGGGTTACCATTTAAAAGAAATGTCGATAACGTCATCCATCAAACAAGAATGACGTCATTGACTTCTGGATGACAAAATATAAGTAAATTTGGACTTTTTGAAAACTGCGTATGTTCCTCAGTTTTATCAACACACTATATGGATACCTATATAAACTAAAAGAAAATAAATATCTAATATTTCAATAACGGAGAAATTACTAAGCTCAATTTGTTTGTTCATTAAAGGTACCATGTGTTGGTATCTCGAAATCCTCTAAAATGTGTAATTTGTGTTTGTTGTTACAAAATCATAATAATTCGATGATATTTTAGGGTAGCATTGTGTTGTTCTTGGAAACTGCAAATAAAGACATTTTTGGTATTAATACAACCTAAGGGCGTTAATAAAACATAGTCAACAAAGACTGTATGTTTAGCTCTGGGGCCATTTAAGTTACCCCCATATATTTTCTATAACGCTTCCATAATCGTGTAATAAAAAGAAAAACAATTAAACTAAAATAAATTTAATAAGTTTTTTTGGGCTAGTTTTTCTCGAAAACTGCTAATCTGATAAATTATTACACGCACATCTTTTTTGTGCAAAAGATACATAATAATTAGCCAAAATGCCAAAAAGATTAAAGGTGAATTTATTTAACCACCATAGAATTTTAATTAACCAGCAGATTCTAGTCATACCATTTGTTGCTAGCAGTGCTTCCACCAAAACGCGTAAGTGTAACTTAAACGGTACCAGAGATATACAATAAAAACCTATCTTTGGGGGAACTATCTTCAAAGGACCATAGCGGCTTTAGAGGCATTTTCAGAACCTATGTCAAACTGAACTTGTCTTCGTATACATCTTATGTACGATAGAATCATCCATCGAAACGTACTTCAGTTTGTTTCGATTACACGAAAAAACACGTTTTAGAAATACAGAACTTGCAGGAATGCTCAGAACAGACTAAATACTTTTGAAGATGTTAAAATTTCCATTTCGAATTGATTATCTAAAATTTATTGTAAAGACTGCAAAGAGCTTTATAGTGGACAAAGTGTTAGAAACTTAAAAAAAAAGTTAAGTTAGGTAAAAATTTAGATGTACGAACAGTTAGAATTAAAAAATTGTAAATGACCAGAAAAGTTCTATGAAACGCCATAACAGATTTATTTTCCAAGAAATTTCAAAAACAGATGGTAACCACTTTTAAAAACTTCATCAGTTGCTTTTATGCAAGCTCTCGATAAAGGCCTAATAAATCGAAACAAGTGTAGAGTATTCTACATAATATTTTGAGGCGTTTAAAACAACAGTTTTTCTTAAAACTAATAGGATATTATTTTTCGAGGTGGGATTTTGCGGAACCCAGAACTTGAAGTAGTCCAAAAATAAATCATTTTTTAATAGTTGTCCAATATGAATACAAAAAAATTTACCCCATCATCCTCAACTACCTCAACACCGTATATCACTCACATTTGTAAAGTATGAAACTAAAGGGTTAGAATCCAGCCACCAACTGCTGTAAACTTGAAAACTTACACCGACATGTCTGAAATACAAATGTAATAGAGATAGACGAATAAACTGAAAGGTCAAAGTTAAATAGACAGAAATTAAAAAAAGGGCATTTGTACGAAATAAGTACTGTCCTTGTCAAATAAGGATGGTGACAACCCTATTCTGAATGTTTATTTCTGGAAAGTGTGCGTGTTCTTCGCATCTTATGTCGAAATTTCGAATGGGCTGACCAATGTATACCAAGTTGCAAAATTCGAAACAATTCAAACGGTAAATGTCATATTTCATGATGTCTTGTGTTTTATCTTTAACATTGAATAAAAATGAGAAAGTGTTACTGTTGTTGGTTTTAAATTATTACATTATTGAAAGTGTTAGATATTTAATTTCTTTTAGAGTATATAATTAGTGTTTACAATAATATCGTATATTATGATAGCGATGTGTTTGTTTATTATTTATTACGTGTTAACAATTGCCAGGTAATAAATCTTTAACTGTGAAACTTTTTAATCTAATTGTTCTATTTGCTTACAGTATTTATCACTAGAAATAACCTAAAATTCTAACCATTCTTATCTCCCATCTTGACCTTCCCAACTCACAACATTATTCATTCACATTTCCGCATTTTAAATCAGATTTTGCAATAATCAACTTCCTATAAACTAAAACTTTCTTTTTGATTACAATTTTGCAATAACAACCTCATAAATTTCCCTCCGCTAATTTATTGCACTATTCAACCAACCATAAAATCTCTTTAAAGATTCCCAAATCTCCATGTATCTATAAAAAAGATCAAGGATGCTTAAAATTCTAAAACACATTTTTCTCTCTTCCGATGATAAACAGCACACATAGAATTTCAAATGAGAAATTTAAAACCACGTTTCCAGTCCTTTTTTCATTGGAAAACTGTGCTAAAAGCCACCCAGAAATCTTTCAGGCCTCTATTAGGATCCTTTTGGGAAAATAAACAAATATAGTTTGGATCCTGTATGTAAAATTGATTGACCTAGAAATTATGGAGATTTGATCATTTTTGGGATTCGTATTGAGAGCAGGGTTGCGTAATTTAAAATTTAAAAAAGTAGGACATCTCACACACGTAGTTTTAACGGTAACATAGACACTGCGCTGGGGTGATGTTAAATTTGAATTGTTGATAGGCTTGTACGGAATTGTAAAGCAGTTTAGTCTAATTTCTGAAAAAGCTGGAAATGTTTTATGCTGAATTTTTGAATACTTGGTTTAAAAACAGTACAATTTTTTTAGTAAGCTTTTTATTTTTAATTGGGGCTTTCAGTTATAATCGTCCTTTGCCTTGTCAGGGTTCACGGATGCGAAATAAACTCTATTTTTTATAAAATATTTTTACTTAATACTAACAATTTTAATTCTAAGAAGAATACGGATGTCCAAAATACACAAAAGTATTCAAAAGAGTTTATGGGGTCCGGTACGGAAAACTGTATCACAATGACTGAAATGGTTAATTTATATCTGAAATATTTTACTTACTACTTTGCAAATACTAAAAGCATCAAAGATGCATTTTTTTAAGGTTGTGTTAAATCATTTCATATCAATATGTAAAATAATGTAAAAAAATCCCAAAGTTAATTTTATTTAACAGTTATACAGTTAAGTTATACCGAAGTTATCAAGAAGCTGCTTCGCGAGTGCTCGTATTTGCAGGCCTCGCCTATTCGACTTGACTCACAAACCATACTCGTACTCGCAAAAGTGCAATTTCTATACTAGTGATACAAATAATTACATACAAGATAACTGATACAAAATACTATTTCACGCTTATGCGGTGATTAATTAAAAGGAGAAAATGCCATCGCGAAAGGTAATTACTAATTTGGATCGTTGATTATTGGGTATTTACTGAACAGTTATCCATGAACAATCCAAATTAATTTTCAGGATTCCCTGTAGCAATTGTGATCTATGTTATGTTGGCCAGACCTCTCAGACATTATCAATCAACGCAGAAATGATCAAATTATAAAAGTCTTAAGAGGCTATCTCTGAAAAACTGAAATAAATTTACCTAGAATGGAAACAGAAAAGCATTTGTGTTCTCCAATATGATTCAAACTTCCAGGGATGATTCTTTAGCCCGTAAAAGCAGTACTAACAGAAAAAGGCATCACTTACATTGATAAGTTGGGCGTAGTAGGGAGGTAAAAATCAAAATGCTAACTTTGCGTAGCTGCATCGTATACTAACATATAGCTCACTTTGACGGGCTCGGCGAGTAGAACAACTTTGTCATGTTGCACCCGGAAACTCCTACTGTGTGCAAAGTTATGTCAAGAAAACTACTAAAAAATGGAACTTCCTGTTCGTTTTAAGAACTTTTTTATGGATTCAGAATGCTTGACACCATAAGCTATGCATTTTCAGAATCTGCGATAAATTGCAAATCAGATACACTTACGCCTATGCATTGAGTCCGGGTCGCCTGGGAGATCTAGTTCTAAATATACAGTACAAAACAACAACAAAATCTTCTTTCTTGTCTATTTCGATGAATATCGCTCCAAACTAGGCAATATTATATGTCATTCGAAGCGCCCCAGCGAGAGCTACACCATCGTATATGCGTGTTAAATTTTTTAGAAGATTATACAACATTTAATATAGATTATAGAATTGTGACCTTAGTCGGTACCTACTGGTACGTAACTTCCCTCCCCCTGCGTAGGTATTCACTTGGAAGAGATTAAGTAATTTCAACCCAATTGCGTCTATTTACACACTATGTATTTACAAATTGCAATGAGACGAATAGCTGCATAACTACTGCTCTTCGGATTTCTTTTACCGCTTTTCTTAATTTTTTCACGATTCCGCCATTTCGGATTTTCAAGATCGCCACATTCTTCTTTGTCAAATTTGAATTCGGTTGGATTTAAAGATAATAAGGCCGCAATTATATAATATTTAGCGAATACTTATAACAAATCTTCTAGCAAATCTAACCTAGTAAATCCAATTTTAACCTAAAGTTCTTACTGTAAAACAAGATTACTTAACCTAACTTTTCAGGAAGTGCTTAGATTAAGGTGGCATATAAGAAAAAGGTATTGCCCTGTGTGTGGATTCTGAAAATGTATATGTTATGCTTATCCTTAGGATTAAGGTAGTTACCGGTCATTTACCAAAAAAACACATTTCTCACCACTAGTCATAAGTATTAAGTCAAAGAATGACATATAACACTGCCTAGTTTGGAGCGGTATTCGTCGAATAGACAAGATTTTGTTCTAGTTTTGTAGTGTAGATTTTGAACTAGATCTCTTAGGCGATCCGGACTCAATGCACAAATGTAAGTGTATCTGAAGCGCAATTTATCATAGATTCTGAAGATATACAGCTTATTGTGACAAGCATTCTGAATCAATAAAAAAATTCTTAAGAAATTTCTTGCGCACTGTAAGAATCTTCGGGTGACAGTTATTCTACTAGCCGAACTCGTCAAAATGTGAGTATACGATGGTTCTACGTTAAGTTAACATTTTGACCTTTACCGCCCTGCTACGTCCAGCTTATCAATACAAGTGTTGCCGTTTTCGGTCAGTGCGGCCTTTATGGGCTAAAGAATCATCCGTGAAAGTTCAAATTGGAGAATACATATAAAGTTTTCTCTGTAACCAAATTTGTGCAGTTTCTCGGAGATAGCCTCAGCTTAAAGATTCCAGCGCTTTGGCTTTTCAACAAATTTGACAACACAAAAATTTTGGCAATAGAAAATAACAGAAAAAAGATTATTTTTGAAAACGCGTTTCATGAATAAACTTTTTGTGTTTGTTTCTTTAGATACGTAAAGCGAAAAGTACTATATAACCAAATATAAATAAACTTTACACCAAGTATATACCTTTTTTTCTTTAGTTAATTTGGCATCTGTTGAAGTTAACCTCAAAATTTACAATAAATTAATGTTTTTTTATAATAACTAGTATATAAAGTAATACAAAAAAGTATGTTCAACTCCGCTAACGCGTCGTGCTTCAGATGTTTGCTGCGCGACTGAAAATTTGTGTAACAGCGCACTGATATTGAAATATACTATTACAGTATTGTAACGAATAGTAAACCCACATATGACGTCATCAAACATTCTAGATGTATGAGTCATCAACTGTATGACTCATCAGTCAACACGTGCAAGTATGACTCATCGACACGTCTCATTGACGTAACTTATCGACAGCTGCGTGTATGACTCATCAACACGTCATCGAATATTCTAGATGTATGAGTCATCGTATCAAAGATATAAATTGAGTCCGCGGATAGAAGGAAGCAGTTAATGTTTAACCGGCGTCGTGTTGAAATGTACTCTGAATAATTAGTTAATAATTATTGTAATACATAAATAGTTTTATATAAATAGTCCTCATATAAATTTGTAGATACCTAGCACTTATTTAAATGCTTTAGTTTGTTAAATAGTTTATAGTTATAGTGTTTTTAATTAAGTGCATTGTAAATAATCGTTTCTTTATTAATAGACGATTTTAAACAGCATTTTTGATTATTATTTTAAAAAGAACGTAACAGTATCATGAATTTTAAATCGTATGGTCAATCGTATGGTCGTATAGTATCATTAAGTTTAAATTAATTTACTTTAATTGTAATAAAATTGATCTAACCTAACAATTTATAAACTTCCCTTTAGCTTTATGTAACCCCTAAGTCAACCTAAAACTTGAGACATACTTGCAGTTCGTTGAGAAATTTGTTCATCCTTAACTCTAATGAGCAAACAAGATATTGTACATACAACTCTTCAATTATCAAAAGTCGAAGAATGAATAGTAGAAAATAATCAGTTGGGAAAATTAACTGAGACGACAGTTACAACTCACGATTTCACTGTATACATATAGTTCTTCAGCTGTCCTTTGAATAAAAGAAGAACAAATTGTTTTTCGATATGTAATAAAATCGAAGAAGTTCCTTGCAATTGCAACTAAATTCCTACCGAGAGGCAAGGTACAGCTGCCACAATTCGCTAAGGAACGATGAAAAATAGTGATAGTCGATTTTTCAGTTTTTTGTACAATATACGCTGTAATTCGACCTGAATTAAGAACTGGGCTATTATAATGTTGAAAAATGAAATGTTCTTGATTACCATGTAAAAAACTTACATTTACATTATATAACAAACTAAAAAATCGGCTGTCACGATTTTTTCATGGTTCCTTTGCGAATGATCGCAACTGTACCTATATGGTTCAACACCTAAGGTAATATCTAGTTGCTTGTTTTTATTGTGTTTAGTATTTCAACTCTTTTTCCTCTGAAAGCTCTATTACTACAGCTACAACTAGTTAAAACATAGGATGCTATAGAAATCGAGCTCTTCAAGTAAACAGATCTGAAATATCAAACGAATCTATTGACTGGAAATTAAAAGGAGAAGATTTTTCTAATTTTCTTGCAAATTTAGGGAACATTGCATAACTTCTGAAAAATATAGCTAAATAGTCTAAGTCTTAAAATAGTAGTTCGCGCTATTTCAAATATTCTAGACAAGATGGTACATACTGATACTACGCTGTAACCCATGCTACCAATTCCACTTGTACCAATTCTAACAGTTCCATCTCTGATTCAAAGTTATCTGTTAATGAGAAGCAGTAGAATCCTATTTAGATTTTTTAAGTTTGTGACGGCGCAGTGTAGCCGGAATTACTACATCATCTTGCTGATAAATGATGTTGTTATTAATTTATGCTCTAACAGGTCCAGATTTGCTGTACTCGTCACAATTGGTTCACCAAAGAAAGAGGGTTCCACCAATCTGTCATAGCCGCATCCCTAACATGAAAATTTTCTTTGTCCCCAGATTCTGCTATTATGTTTATGAACTTCACATTTGATTCATTACTTAAATACATCCGCTGGCCCAATAACATTAAGCATGTCTGTAGCAACTGTTTCTAGACGGTTTGTCATTTGGAATGCGTTTTTTTGCACTAATTCACTTTATATGCGTAAAGGCGAAAACATTTTCGGATAACTTTGTGCACTATCATTCGAGGCATGTCGAGCTCTCGACTGGAATCCGGTATCGACTTACTTGGACTCCTTGCAAACACCTGGCTCACCTCTTGAACCATTTCCTTCGAAATGGAAGGTTTGCCAATGTACCCACTTTTTAAAACACTTTCTCTCTCTTTGAACGTCTTCGCCCATGGTTGATGCTTCTTCGTGTCAACAGTTGTGTGCTGTATATTCTCCTAAACTCGCGTGGAGCTTGTGTTAGGGATTTTGATTCCAAAAATCATCAAATACATACTGATTTCTCCTGCACAGACGGCATCTTTGTTTATGCGCCATAACTCAACGGATTTCCAAACTACTGCCTCCAGTTTGAAAAATTAATAAAATATTTTTTCGACAACCTAGAGTTCCTACATATTGTAGTTTTCTTTTTACAGTGAGGCGAGATTTATTGACACGCTGTATATTGTTAGATTGCACAATTTGTCAATGATTTACTTAATTAACACATAAGTATAATTTAATTAAAAATTCCACACTACTGTGTGGTAACTAAATGCTAGATAGTAACTAGATACTCAGCACAAAAGCAGTTTCTACGATAATAATTTTTAAATAATGTAAGGTCGTACCACTTTTAAATGACTGTCACTGTACAGGCAACACACCCTTGTATAGCATTTACAATATTATAAAACACTTCACGAACATGTTTACAAATTGTTAAATTATAACAGTAACATAATAAGAATTAATAATCTATAATTAACAAAAACGTAGTGAAGATAACACAAATCCTAAAAATGTACAATTTCCAAAAACATCAAATAAAAAAATAGAAGGGTTTTTTACCCGACCCTATAACGAGATGCTTAGTGTTGTTATTGGTTTACAAACGTCACCTACGTAACTTGAGCTATCAAAGTAATAACGATTCCGTATTGGAACACAAAGAGCGATGCCTCGAATATCTGAATGACGTTTATTTATGGCAAATGCTTTAGCTATTTCTCCTAATTAATTCAAATGTTTCAGTTGCTGTTTCTGCAGAAAGGAAATTGAACCTGACAGACAGCCGATATCGGGTAACAAAAGCACATTCGAAGAATCCTTAACAATAAAACAAACAATATACCAATAGTTATATACGTATCAAGGGCGTAAAATGGTTGTTTGCCGCCTGAGTTACGTTAATACTCGAATCAGCTTCCAAAAACTTTTGAATGTATTTCTCATGAGTAACATCACAAACACATTGGTCGGTTTGTATCACCTTCCTGTCTGTAATACAATCATTCAATTATTAGCTCTGTGGCGTCTATCATACTGTCATTTACACAGCTGTTGCATGGGTTTGTTTATTCCTTTACAGTTTCCAAAAGCGCATACAAATTATTCTAATCTTCAAATATACACTTTTGTGGACCTTACAATGAGTCGAGTGCTTTTGTTTCATGTGGGGTAGCTTTTATATTACAGTGGCGCATTATAAAATTTATGTAAAATTTTACTGTATAGTATACCATCTTTTATCACTCTTTAGGGAAACTGTTAATTGATCAAAAACATAATTGACATGCGATTAAAAGAAAAACGTTTCATCAATGTGTCGGCTGGGGAAAAAATTACGTAATCTAAAAGATGACCTTGTACCTTGTTGGTTAGTATAAAACAAATTTAAATTTTATGTTTTTGAATATACAGTGTAATAATACAGTAAGTAAATTAACTACACCCTATCCATATACAGTGTGTCCACGGATTGAGTTCATAAGAGAGGAAAAACTTTTATTTTTAGTTTTATCGAAAAATGTCATTCTTGATAAAAAGTTTTGCTTGTTTAAGACCCAGGAAATTAAAACAAATTCACGTTTTACTTTTCCTGCTTCATTTTATAGTTATTTTCTGTGAAACCGTATATAATTTTGGACGAAGTTCAAAACTTTAACAATAATCTAGTGGGTGACGTTTATGTGATTATTAAGCAATAATTCTTTCAAATTGTCATGCAACAACTATTCGACGTAGCCTCCACCAACCTCAAAACATTTCTCCACTCTAATTCTAAATACTTTGATTTGAAAGAATATTGCTTAATAATGACATAAACGTCACCCACTAGGTTATTGTTAAAGTTTTGAACTTAGTGCAAAATTTCATATGGTTTCACAGAAAAGTGAATTTGTTTTGATTTTCTGGGGTCTTACAACAAGCAAAACTTTTTATCAAGAATGACATTCTTCGATAAAACTAAAAATAAAAGTTTTTTCCCTCTTGTGAACTCAATCCGTGAACACACTGTATATGTTTTTACGATTTTTGATTCTTCCCTTTAAGTATTTTTGGTTAAGACATACATATCTCAATTTCGCACAGCTTTTGAGTAAATTCAGTTTTCATTTTTTTTTTAATGCAACTTTCATAAATTCTCTGATTAATAATATACAGGATAGTTAATCCACCAGACCAAAGATTCACATTTTTTTAATAGAAAAATTTCATTTATTCCAAAGGGGGTTTTATTTTTAGGTATAATAACTGTCTTTGTAGCTTTTATACCTTTTTGCGTAACTGACTGAATTTACTTATGGCTTAATTAGCTTATTACGTAATTAATCATATGACACCACTGTATAGGACTGTATAACACGCCGGTAGCGTTAAATAAATATTAAATAAAACAGTTATTTATGGTACTAGTGAGCTAGGTAAGATAATATCTACGAATACTGTACTTGTCCCTATCCAAGAGCTTTGAAGATGGTGGGTTAGCGACCCGCGCTACAAACCTTGGGTACGAACTATCCGTGCTATCTATGAGAACATTCAAGGAACACTGACCGGTCGATCAATTCAAAATCTGATAATCATATGTATCTAGTTGGCGGTAGAAAACAACAGCTGCCAGCGTGGGAAATCTTTCTTTACGTACTTCATTTATCAAAATGCACGTGTTATTCAATCTGCAAATATACTGATACAGTTTTTCGAACCTTTTTACTGTTACCGTGAATTGGTTTAAGGACTGCTTTGGAACCGTTTTTGTATGTCTTTTGTATGTCTTTAAGCCTTGCTGCATCGTTGCTTTTTACACTATACTTTAGTTGTTCCATCCTTTTTCAAACTTTTTTGTTTTTTTGAAAACACACGATTTTGGTTAATTTCTAATTTTTTTTATCTGAAGTTCCTTTTGAGCAACCATTTCTAGGATTATCGCCGATGTTCCTCTGTAATTCATTTTATAGAACCGTTTACTGTAGCGCGGTATCAATTTTGCTATATCGAATATATTTGCAAAATATATTTTCTTTATATTCATTTTCTACGCACTTAAGGAAGAAGTCCAACTTGCAATTGTAAACTGTAATTGAAGAATTGTAAGACTTTTCCCTGAGAGAGTCTTAAGTATCAGGCACTGAATAGCCCTAGCCCATCAAGATTCAGTATTGACATTTTTCATCAATAATACATCCTTGCAGTCTGATTTTACTTACAACTATGATATTTTTAATGCTTGAGCTGTATAAGGCTTTTCATTTCCATTGTCACACATTCAATTCAAGAATAGTTAATTAGTATCAGTTACACCATGGCACGATCAATATTCCTAATGTAAAACAAAACTTTTTTCTTCTTAGCAAAAGACCTAAGTAAATTGGCACAGCTGTACCTACTAAATTAAAGTTCTCAGCACAAATTACATTTTACGGAACGTGTCCTACTTTAGTTTTCATGAAACAATTACCTCCAAAGCGGTCTCATAAAATACCCAAAACTGGAAAATTGAAGTTATTCAAACATTATCATAAATTGTGTGTGCATTTACTTAACATTTTACAAATTAATTTTCAGTATTGATCTTTTGAATTTCGGGAATTCACGAAATGGTATATACGCTTTCAGATTTCATTTCAGGATTATAAATTGGAAAATAAATGAATATGTAATGAAATATGGAATTGTTACAATAGAGAAACGCTCAGGATCAATGAGATTCTTTTTTAAACTGTCATAAGTTATGTTGAAAGATTAATTCGAACATTTTTTATAGTATGTACATATAAAAAACTGTTCCTAAGCACGAATAAAATAAATTGCCCAGTTTTACCAAAATTCCAACCCTAATTCTCTTTAGATTTATTGTATAAAAGGGGTTCGTTTGGTGCGTTCTCTCCAGAAACGTCCTTTTAAACTTAATTAAATTCAGAGGCTACCAAATGCGAAATTAAGGTCACCAAAATGTAGAAAATGATTCCAAATCTAAATGTTATATTCTACTTAACCTACATAGGGAACAACAGAGAAGGAAGATAAAATTGAAAAAGAGATGGCTGGCGTTACATTTTATTGTTTATTTCATAAATTGTCTTCTTAATAAGGAAATGGGTTTATTTAGTCTGTGTCTGCTCTTTGTTTTAAGTTAACAAAACAAAATAATAGGAGTAATAATAAAATAAACAGTCCTATTGTAAGGTTAAGAACAATTTAAATAAAATTGGTCACAAAGATGGATCAAATATATCATTGTTTTGATATTTTTATGATACTAGATTAAAGACCTCTACTGCATCCTAAGTTTCGTTATACAAGTTATAACTATTTTAAAACAAGTATATTGATAACATTTGATAACAACCCAAGTGCTTTATTGTTGAATGTACCAATCATATAGTAATATTCATTTTCTGGCGATCTGCATGATTTGAGTGAAGAACTGAACTACTGAATACATTAATCGAACACGTTAGTCGAATGTTTAATGTTAGGCACACCATCGTGTTGAAATCAAATGTCATATTAAGATAATCGTTTTCAATACAAGCCTGCTAATACTGGAATAGGTTCGTCTAACCAGAATCTTACGATTAACTACCGACCGTTTATTTTCGTGGATATTGTGCAGGGGTAAATACATATAGTTTTATCGACCTACCTAGGGACGTAGACGGATTTAGATGATTTCTTATATTATAAACACATTGCAGCTACTGTTAGATTGTTTTGAAGCTGTTGAATGTTATTGGTATAGGTTAGATAAATGAGGTTAGAAATTAGATCAGCTAGGAATTAATGGTCGGTGTACATATTAGGTTAGGTAATAACCTAACCTAATATGTTATGTTAGGTTATGTTAGGTTATTATAAATTAGAAATTAGCTTAGGTCAGTACAAGGTACTCTAGATTAGGTTAGAAAATATAGGTTTGGTGAGGATAGATGGTTAAGTATTAGAGGTTAGATTGTTATTGTGATTAGATACTTTGTGCCTTGCTGAAAATCTGCTTGAGAGTAAATAGCAAAATTATCGTGGTAATAACAAATCGGCTAGAAAAAGCACCATCCTCATTTTTATATGTTACATCTTTCTTGCTATTCTTACGACATCTAAACTTCTATGAAGTTGCTTTTCAATATCGATGGTAATAATAATTATTCTTGGAATTAATCAATTATAGAATTTGATGAAATCGAGATAAAGTGAGTTGCTTGCTAGATATTATTCTAATGTTTAATGTAGCAGCAATGCAATAACATAGATCAAGATAAAGAACTGAAATAAATCCCCGTTTATTTCTAAAGATGCGAGCGGAAATCGGATTTCATAAATGCGAAAATAGCAATAGAATATTGCTGCTGATCCTTTAGAAGAGACAAGAAATTTATAAATTACGATTGCATGTCTTAGCAAATATATCAGGTAGAAATTCAATCAGCTCTTCGCTATTGGAGCATACAATAATTCTGAGCAAAATGATTAATACTTAAAATTATTATCGCCGTTCTTGGGCAGTTATAGCTAACAGCACAGTAATCTTTAAAAAATGAAAGAAATCTTAAGTGTAATTGCTTAAACATCGGAATATTAATGAAGTATTTTTGGTTTCTACAGGGTGAATAAAAATCCTGAAATAAATTCTTTTTTGAAATTATTGCTTTTATTTTAAAAAATGTACTCGTTTTATTTTTAACTTGTACATGTTTAGATGCTTTAGGTACATGGTAAAGTAATTTCGCTTATACAGGCGTATACGAATTTTCAGATTAAATTATTCCTTTCGAAACGTAGATTACAAAAATATTCACTATACAAATTAAAACCCAATTGTTTTAGCGTAATTAATTGCTTTTTGAGAAGATTTGCAAAATTAGGCAGTATTAAGGAGTAACAGAGTAACCTAGGTAGCAAAGGCACGTGAAAATATTATTATGTGAAAGATTGACCAATCTTTATATTTAGGTCATTTAACTACGACACTTCCGTCACTCAGTGATCACTGATTGACGGAAGTGTCGTAATTAAATGACCTAAATATAACGTGATTACTAACCTCTTAGTTCTTCCGCCCGATGACGACATATGCTAGACGTCAATTTTACGTCTTATGCTAGACGTTAATTTGACGGCTTTTCCAGGTTATATTTAGTAACCCCCCTCCACCACTCTCCATTAATACATATTAAGCTACGAGCACTTTTAAGGTTATATACTACCATATATATTATTACAATTATTTATAATAATCAAATCAAACTAAACTATAAATAATAGGCGTTGCAACGACATCTTTATTAACAGCCAAAATAACGCGTAAGAATGCATCGGAACGGTCTGTCCAAGAGTAATGCAGACGACAATATGACGTGATATTTGGTACTTCATTTTAATGTCATTTACTAGATGTCGCTGATTCTTGATGTCTTTTGACGAATTATTACCAAATCCTGACGTTATTATGGCGTAGCTTTGCTACCTGAGAAAATCTTCTAAAAAAACTCATGCCTCCATATCCTACACGTGATGTTTTATCGTGAAACGTTAAAATTATATAACGTAGAATATTTGAGGGTTTAGGAAGCTTATTACTTATTTTATATTGAATTGTCCTATGCAGTTCCATTAATGGATCTCATTCTCATTGCTTTTTTAAGTATTTTAGAAAGATTTACAAATAAACCTAAAAATTTCGTCAACACCTTGGCGATTAAACAAGTTTGCACACTTGCAGTCACACTCCAGCAACACTTTCAATAAAGAATGGAATTCGGAAGGCATATTTTGAAAGAGTTAAGTCTGTTGGTACAACAATGAAAAACTTAGTCGATATGAATCTTGATTCGTTGACATCACAGAAATTAAAAAGCCTTGTAAAACGTAAGTACGTTTTCTTTCCTATGGGTGGGAGTTCCGTATCCGCGTAGGATGAATTTGACTAATTTATCACCAAATTTAGCAATCGCAACACGAATTCGGAACTGAAACCGAAACTTTCATACATAGAACTGTTAAATATTTTGAAACAGGTATCATTAGATGATTGCAGATTTTGTATGGTCACGGTCACTGCATGTAGATGATAAAAAAAATGATTAGCTTAGAATAAAGCTTCAGACACCTCTCAAAGCTTTCACGCCATTTAAAGAAAAGCTTTTATATACAATGTTCGTATGGGTATTATCTTTTTTAAACGAAGTTCAAATTACGTTTGCTCACGAATAGTATCAATGTTGTAAGTATGGTATCGTTCTTGCATCTAGAGGGGTTGATCAATAACGGCAATTCTCAATATTTATCTTGTTTTACTAAAAGCTCTTGAGCGGCCAGCATTGTGTATGATAGTATTTACTTTTACACAGGGTTTGACTGTGATGACATTTGGAATAGAACATCTTAATAAAGTTTTTTTGATTAAAGAAACTCAACATTTTGAGTAATTTTGGTCAATGTTTTTAGACAAGCACAGTTATTACGTGGGATGATTCAACAATCATTCATAGAAGCAGTGGCGCACCCATGGGGGGTCGAACCCCCACCCCGAAATTTTTGTATTTATCATAGAGATTTTCCTTATTCTCTTAATAATATACACAAATAAATAAGATAGTATATGTTACGCAAATTTAATCAAATAACCCCCCTCCCCCGAAAAAATGTTCTGGGTGCGCTACTAAATAGAAGGTCAGCGGTGCTGTTGTGCGAACACGGCAGATTTAAGAGCAATACAAACATGTTCACGAGCTTTAATGCAACGCATGTTAGTAAACAACGCGTGTATTTACTGGAATTATATTTAAGTTCATGTAAATGTGACATTCGTTCATTGGATTGGCGAATAGAATTTGCACGGAATAATTTAAAATACATCAAGAGGTCGACAAAGAAATTGAAGCTAACCATTAAATTATTTAGGATTGTAATAATGTGTTTTATTAGAATGACACTGAAAAATATGTAAACTCATTAAAATACGAGCACTGACATTGGCGTTCTATTTTCCCGCAGCTGTTGAAAATAAACCACATCACTTGCAGTTTCGGCAGTTCTTATTTAAAAATATAAAGATTTTCGTACACTTTTTCAACCCAAATTCAAATCTGTCTATAGTGTAATATGAGAGTTCCTTTTTTGTAAAATTACAATATCCAGCTACGTATTCTGGATATTCTACGATAATCAATGGTAGCCTAATTTTCCCTGAGTTCTTTTGGTATCTTGCGTCTTCGGAATTAAAAAAAAACTTGATTATAACAAATTGTGAAAACAGATTTTGAAGATTTATTTCTTGAAAGCTATTTACCACAAATCGCTTAACCCTTTTTTATACATGTTTATAAACTTTGCGATAGCACCGTATTCAGTTGTTTTATTTTTATTAGTTTTATAAATCCTTTAATGCGAGTTATACTGAACAATAAAAATTTTATTACAAATTTAACTTTCAGATAAAACTCATGTACGACTGGATAAATGGCTTTAAATTTAATTCGATTATATACGGGGGCACGGCCTACTACTCATGGTGTTAAATTACCTTGGAGTAATAAGTTACGTAATGGAAGTTAACACTTGTTCCAGATAAATTTCCACAAATAAACATTTCTCATTTGTCGTTCCAGCCTTGATTTATCTTTTCTATTTTGTTACAGTCAGCGAGTTCAGCGAATTAAAGAAAAAGGGACAAAATGACTTCTCCAACAATAAACGGTGGAAACGGCCAAAAGGAAACTAGTAAAAATGAATCGTCAGCATCCGGTTCAGAAGAGACTCAACAACAGAGACAGGAACCGGAAGAGAGGCTTACGCCACCCCTAACTGCGTGGTGGCGAGTTTTCAAGTTAGCGAATCTACTTATGCAGCAAGGTTGTTAGATTCATTAAATCAACAAAATGTTAATAATATATCAGCAGCCATGAGGAAACGTTTAAATGAAGGATTTACAATTCGATTCAAAATTAATCATTAATTTTGTTTATTTAATGAAGAAGTTTTTGAATAAAAATGGGATTTACATTTTAATCCGATTGTAAATGGTTCAAATAAACCGTCTCATTAGTCTTTAATATTAGGTAGGTATTTTTAAAAGTTCAATGAGTAAGGATTAATACATGAAGCAATTGTTAATCCTATCATCAAACGTTTCCTTTTATTGACTTAGTGAGAAGAGTTTAAATGTTTTATTAGAATTAATAACAATAATAATGATAATACAAATTCCAAGCCAATAATATTAGTGAATCCTACGCAATATTGTTTTAGGGGAATACTAATAATAATAAAAAACATAAAAAGCAAAAGGTATAAATAAATTAATATTATATATTTTATTATTTTTAATTACCGAAACTTAACACTGTGTATAGTTTAGTTGCTTAAGTATATAAATTGTTATTCGCATAATTATTGATTTACTTGTTATTAAATCTGGTGGCTTTGTTATTAGTGTATTTTTTAAATGATTATTATTATTCTACGTCTTGTTGTTGTGTTGCAATAGATTTGCAAGTAATTCTTTTGCTCATGAAGAAAATTACTTGCCATTTTTATTGCATTTATGGTAATATGTGATATCTGATTATAAATATCATCAACTAACTTAAGTCAATAATTTTACTCTTATTTACACAATAATAAAGTATGAGAAGTTGAGAATTTTTATTTTATTATACCCTTTTTTATTGAGCAGTTCAATACTGGCGTCTTTTGATAAGTGTGGAACCGACTACGATTAGGAAGACGTCATTCAGACAGAAAATATTAGATGACTACAATGCTTCTTCAATGTAATTTTCATACTGGGGCCTTTGCCAAACGAAAGTGGGTCAAATTCAGATCGGCCTATCTGTCTTCTACAGTGACTTTTCACAAACTGAAATCAATATCACAGAAGGAGAATTTGATATTTTGAGTATTAGGTTAAATAGAGAAAACTCAATAAAAACACTTTAGCAAATGATTACACAGTTTGTATCGGAGAATTATTGGATTTTTCTTGATAGTTCTTGACAGTTAATAGAACTGATTAAATTTTAATTGTAAATAATACTTATTCAAAAACCTCTATCACGTTTAAAACAGTTGGAATCCCGAAACTTTTTTTTTTTATAAACCTACTCCAAGAATAACTTCTGTAAATAAATAAATAAACACGTCAAGAAGTCGACAAAAAATTAAAGCTATACCCTTTAAATTATTTAGGCATGTAACAATGTGTTTTATTATAATGATACTGAAAAATATGCAAACTCTTTAAAATATGAGAAATCACATCGGCGTTCTATTGCCACGTAGCTGTTGAAAACAAACCACACTACTTGCAGTTTCGGCAGTTCTTATTTAAAACTATAAAGTTTTTAGAACAGTTTTTCAAACAAAATTCAAGTTTTTCAAACCTGCCTATTGTGTGATACAAGAGTTCCCTTTTTTAAAATAACCAGCTATGCATTCTGGATATTCTACAATGACCACTTCTTGGTCCATCTACGGTAGACTCATTCTCTCTTATATCTTGCCTATTATGAATTAAAAAAATATTATATTTATATTATACCAAACTGTGAGAATAAGTTCCGAAAATTTATTTCTTAAAAACTATTTACCAAAAATCACCCTAGTCTTGCTTTATATGTTTCTAACTTTGCGAAAACTTAAATTAAAAACGAAGGTTTTATCACTTCTAGAATTTTCATGTTCCTGTATACGACATTGCATATTCTGCCAGTCACATATTGCAGCAAACTAAGAGTTAGTATTTTTGAGCAGAAGACACCAAGCACAGAATTGCACGTCTTGCTTTCTCAGAATAAATAATAATCCATTCGCGAGATTTTAATTCCCCGTTCTATAATTTTCGTTCAAAAACTGATATCGGGCAGCATCACGTTTGACCGGGGTATATACGAGCCTTGTCTCACTGAAGTTCGTACACTTCTATTTCTGTTAAACGGCGTCCCGCAATTTTTACCCTGGATTTTTTTGGTTTTTCGAAGTAGCATTTCTTGTTGCTAGAGTAAAGTACTGACTTCCTATATTATAAGTTATGTTGTTTTATTGTTATATTTCGTTGTGTATTTATCTTTTATATTTTACAACAAAGTACACCCCACAACCTTTTTCCCAAAATTTCCTTTGGTCTTCATGGTGACTGTTCCTTAGTGTTAGAATATTGTTAGGTATTGCTTCTGCACCTACTTCATGTCACGTTTTATAAAATTTTACTAAGGCAGGGATCCCTCTTGCCGCCTCTTTGCGTCCATAGATTGATTAGAGTTGAAGGGGCGGCGTGAGGAAACCATTCGATAGAATTTCATGAAACTTAACATGGAACAAGTGCAAAGACAGTACTTCACTCTAACAACAAGAAACAGCTACTGTGAATATAAAAAAAATGCGGGGCGTCCTTTAAATAATCAAAATAGAGTGTGCGAACTTCAGTGAGACAGGGCTCATATATTTACATTTTAAAATGTCTAGAACTTTTTAATGTCTTGTTTAAAAATCATGCTTTATGACGTAATCTAATGCAGATTTGATAAATTGATCAAACACTGGAAGCTTGAATAAATTCGGCTGGATTGATTTCACAAGTTTCTGAGGACAATTCGATAACAGTTGAAGTTGATGGAATAGGTTCTTTTTGTCGTTCTACAATTGTAATACATACACAAACATGTTTGTACAACATCACATCAACACAAACTTCATCATTCTTCACATGTAAATCTTTTGCAATCGATGTTTTTTCACTTCTTTTAGTTTTGAAAAAGTTTCTTGGAAAGTTTTTGTAAGACATCTTGAAGTCTTTTTTCGTTTTTCCTCCCGTAATCGTTTGCATTCATGTCCGAAAAGTCTTTTACGATTCTTTCTCATAGCTACAAATAGTGCCAGGTGTACTATTTTTGCATAAGGTTTCGAAGATAACATACTTTAGGTACAATTCAATAAAGATGATTTTCAATATCAAGTAAGAGGAGAACACAATTTCAGCTTTTTCAATAGGCCATGCGCTCTAATTCGTCCCATATTTTGCAGTCCAAAGGATTCAGAACTGCGAGATGCCCAATTTTCTGTGCTAATAGATTCTGGAAGATTGTTTGCAAGATTGTTGGGTATTTGAGCAGGTGCTGAATCCTGCAGAAATTTTTTTATATGTATTAAGTAGGGTGTTGGTTAATGGCTTTAAAGTATGTTCAAAAACATGTTAGTATACCTTTGCAGGTGTTGGCTCCTTTTTCGCAAAAAATCACTCTTGTGCAATCATCGTGATTTATACCCCTCCAAACCATTACAGAAGCAGGGTGAAGATTTCTTTCAACTCTGTGTGCCGCTTCTCTATAGCTTCTTGAGAACCGTAGACACAAACAGAATTAGTTTGTTTATTAAAACACTCTGCGATGGTGAAGATTTTTTCGCGTGACAAGGTAGCAATCGTTTGCTTCTAACCGCTTCTAACTGATAACTTGATAACTGCTTTTCTTTAGAGCGGGTGTTAACAAATGCCCTTACTTCGTTTAGAAGTTCCCATCTAGAAGTCGCTTTTTATGAGACGAGACATGGTTCTGTTGAAAATCTCCATCTCTCTAGCCATTTTACCTTCTGTTTTCGAATAGGATTCCCCTGTTTGGCTACAGCTTTTAAGACTTTGACTGTATCAACGAACAGTGCGCGGGCCACTTTTTCAGGTTCTATCTATCTTTTGATGGTACGATAACTGGCGACTAATAAGTAAGGACTTATAAGAAACTTGAAATTTTAGGATAATAAGAAATTTGAAGATCTCACCTGTCGATTTAAAGAGTACTGCATGTCGGTTTGCAATTTTCTCTTGTTCCAAGAACAGACCACATCTATTTGACGTTTAATGAACTCTGACATATCAACAAATAAAATTGTGTCATAGCCATTAATACATGATGTATTTAACAGAACTTATGAAAGGACTAGGTAGTATAGGGTAAAGTGAGGAAAACGGGTTTTCAGGTTAAGACTTGACAGTGCAGTGTAACTCACGCACTGGGAGTCGATCTCGAGCTGCAAGAATAAGCGACCAGCACGCTAGTCACTACGCTACCAATAGAGCACTAACTAGTGTACACATTTCATTAGAAGTTAACTGAGCGTTACTAATTACCTTTCTTAAAGGTGTTTTACCTAATCTTATGTTAGACTCCGAGTGTAATGATTTAGCCGGAATAAAATTCCAGTTTATGCCTACGTTTGTTAAATCGTTAACAATTTCGTGTTGCGTTTGGTCATTTATTAACAAATTAAATAAGCTACTTAACCCATTTTTGAACCTACAAAATTGGCACCGTTGTCAGTATATAGATAATGTGGATGGCAAGATGGCAACGTACTTTTTGTGTTGACAAATTAGAACTACGAACTGGTAATTGAAGATCAATCTTTTTACTGCCATTATAAGATTTTAGTCATTCAGTGTGCGTGTCAAAAGTCTCAATAAGGTTTATTTTTCATTGTCGACCGTAAGTAGTCTAGCATCATTGTATCGCATTTTTTCACTCGAAAAATTGCTCTTCGTCATCATTATTGCTTAATAAATGTCAATCCGTTATCCGAGATTATTCTTTTAGAATACCCTAGAAATGTCCTGAAGATTTCATTTATACTCCTAATGTACACGTCCGTATTGGAAACACTTCTTTTGTGAAGGTCAGAAAAACTTTTGATCGTTGACAGCTGTCAAAAAAGGAGGCATTGTCAAAGTCTTTTTGGTATCAGATTCGTGTTAAGCAACATCAACAACAGAAGCATGCAATCTTTCACGTTAAAACATAGAAAAGTTATGCCACAAGTCTCTAGAAATGCACCGAACCCATTTAAACTTTAACCTCTCAACACCTCAGTGGCTCGGGTTAATATTGACCAAATAGGCTGAAATTTTGCACAGCTAACATTTTAAGAAGATCTAGGGAGAGCGACCTAAATTCCAGTTCTTAGATTTTTTCTGTAGCTCGGACATAACAGTGCAGTTCTGATTAGCATTAGGATCAAAAATGGGATCACTACCGATGTTACAGCAGTAGCTGCTGAATCATTTCCGTGGCCGCAAATTACAGACTATGGACTTATAGACACTCGATTGATGATCCCTTGTATTTAGTTAGGACTTCTTCAGCTCTTCCTTTCTATTGGTGCAAAAAAGAAAATCTGTCTTTGTTTATTAGATAGAAAAGGATACACGTTGAAAACATCCGATGTACGCCGATTATAGAACGCCGCGACAGGTGTTAAAGCGTTGCCAACTCCTCCTACTAAATTTTATCCCTTCTACCCATGGCAGACTTTAGTGTACCAGGCAGGAGCTGTAAAAAAGCAACGCTGTAATCTTACCCATATTTTCAAGGAGTATTAGATTGTATTTATTAAAAAAAATGCAAAACAAATTTTGTAGTTCAATTCTTGGTTAGAATAATGTCAACATCTGTCACTATTAATTTTCTCAAGGAATATTAGATCATAGATACCTGTGCAAATCTTACTGTCAGTTTTCTGCTGAATATAATTTTTTTGGTTGAAAGGGTTATTAATTATTCTCTAACTTATCTGTAACTAACAAAATTTACATAAATAAAAAATAGAAATTTATAATTTTAATTTAATTAACAATGAAAATACATAAAGCCAACTAATTTGAAGACAAATGTTACAATTTACTTACTTGAAAAATTCACTAAATGTGATTTTTGTTTATTTAACAAGTACCTGTAATTGAGAATTCTTTATTATTTATAAGAAAATAAATTGCTAAACTGATAATATGCCTTTAGGAGTGTTATTTTTCAATATTACAAATCTAGAAACACACAGTTGACATTATTCTAACCAAGATCTGGACAGACAATTTTTGTTTTATATTTTCTGAAGTAAATATAATCTAGTACTCCTTGAAAATATGGGTAAAATTACAGTGTTGCTTTTTTACAGCTCCTGCCTGGTACACTAAAGTCTGCCATGCTTCTACCGCTTGGATCTACACTTATGATGCAGATATGTTGGCGATTTATGTGTTATGTATACAGTGTGTCCCCTGACTAGATTGACAATAAATAATTTTTTTTATTATTGATTTTATCACAAAAAGTTATTCTTTATAACAATACTAAACATCTTGTTCGTCTCTAAATCATAAAGTATAATATAATTTCAATATGACTTATAATAAAACAAAATCTAAAATGCCGATGTGACTTGAAAATAAACAATTATTAACAGAAATGCATATTGTCAGAGCGTCTAAAAACCGAACGAATTTATTTTGATTGTTTAAATTTTTGAATTTAATTGTTTATATCCTGATGAGGATGAACAACTGACCACCAATGTACATTATTTTTATTGAAAGTCCCCACCCCTTTAACGAAAATGTAACAAATCTTGTTATAACTAACAGGTCCTTGTAAAGGGAAACTGCGTTCGAGGTGTATATTATTATTAAGTAATAATTAATTATTATTTTTACTTTAGTTAAGTAGCTGTTAGAGTGGCTTTTGGTATTTCCCTGAAGCAGATGCCCAAGCCTAGGACCATTTGCCCCACCCCTTTCGCACTGACCTGGGGAAGTAACCTACTTTTTTGATCATGCTCCCGTTTACCGAATATGACTGTCTTTCACTTTTTCGATTGATTTTTGTATGCATATATCTTTGATGGACATTTTTAAGTAAACTAATAATAATTCATGAACAAGTAGATATAAAATTTAACCAAAAATACATTTTACAACTAGTAATACTGCATCTTCGTAAAGTATTTCTTCGAAGAATTACAAAAAAAAAGGAAAAATATATTTTATAAGACGCATCAAGCGTTTTCCCGGAGTACGACGAAAATAAATGAGTCTAATAAAATAGTGGAGATGCATAGAGAATACTTTGTTTCCACTCCAGTTTTTTTCGTTTGGCAATGTTTATCTGCAACGTTGCCTTTTTGTCCTATTTAGTTATACCCTATTAATTTCTATTCTTTGTAGAAGTATCGTAAAGTGTGTTCAAAATAATGCTTAACTGCACCTGATCACCTTTATGTGGACGATTCGATACATTTATAGTTTAATTATTGTTTTCTAGTTTTATACCAACACATTCTGTAACAAAATACTCCAGTAAAAAACTTACCTCATATCACAAGATGATGGCCGAGGAGATTTTCGTACATCATTTGGATTAAGCGAATTTCTTGAATTGCCAATTACACCCCTAGAAGGCAAAATTGTTTGTTTGAAAAGCAATGCTTATTGAACCGGTACCAATAATCGTTAAGGCAGGCGTCGTAGACAAGGAAAGGTCACTAAAATGAAACAGGTAAGATAAAGAAAGAAACAATGATCTTTATTCCAAGCCATTGAGTGGCACAATTAATGTATAAATATTTATTTTCGTATGAAGTTTCTTGGATAGCTTCTTTTTAGGACAAAAGAATTCCATACAACCGGATATTGACCAGCAGCCCAAAGTTTCAACAGAAAGGTGATGCATAATACAATAAATACATATTTCCTTTTACATCTTCCTTTATTCCGATAAGAAATATTTTCACTTTGTATCAGTATTTTTTGTTTAGCTTTAAATTAAACAACTGTAGTAATGTGTTGGAATAAATATTATTATTTTTTTATCTGTTACTTGTTTCTTTATAGTTAATAATAATTCCTGTTCTAGAAGACGCTAACCTTAATTCGATCACAAATTAAATTCGTGAATCACTCACCCTGTTGATCTGCGGACTGATTCCATAGAATTAGATTGAAACTCAAAATTTGGAGAATACTGCGGCGTGGTAGGACTAACCGGCGTCGAATTAACTTTTAATAAATTTCCCGAACTTAACATTCTGCTAAATTTGAATCTTAAACGCTTCCTATCTCCCGGCGAACCCGGGGATTTTTTCTCGTTCACTAATTTTTCATAACTTGGACTTTTAGGTTCCATATTTCTAAAACAAACCCGAAACACAATTACTATCAACAACAATTTAATTGAGTAAACAAACGACGATCTCGTTTAATGAGAGGGCAACGTACACGCTACGCGTCTGTAGTATGCCGATACGCACAAAAAATGATACCACTACCGTGCTTAAAATATAACACAATTAATATTATAATGAAAACTGGAAAAATAAAATTGTCTAGCAAAATATTAGTTTGCCACAAGCAGGATGTAGCATTAACAGAGAGATAACATTCACTTCCTTTTAATGGTAAACCACCATGTCCGTTTATAGACCTATTAGGTTCCGTGATACCCATTTTTTTACAAATCGATGGGGAAGAGCAAAATTATATGATGATGATTATTATTATCATCATCATAACTGGAAGCTTTCGAATATTCGTGGAGGTCCATTAAATGGATGGCCATTTTTAAAGAGTGTTGAATGAATGCTACTTGTTTTTTCTGAATTAAAAGGTTTTTCTCCAGTGTGAAATTGGTGATTTATTTAAATTATTTTTTAATTGAAGTTGATGTTATATGCATAATACGAAGAAAAAATTGTGTATACATATACCAAGAAACAAGGAACAAGGAATTTTATTACAAGCTTAATTATAAAAGCTACATACCTGTTTGACTTTGTAACGGACCCGATTACCCTGAAATATTCTACGCTAAAATTATGTTTTTATACATCGTAAATTTCCAAAGAACATCCTAGCTGTAATACGCGGGAACAAAATCTCCTTTTATGAATGCCGAAAAAGCTTGGATATTAGCATTGGCGATTAAGGTTGATAATTATATTTCAGAAATATAAAAAAATATACAGTGTGAACAAAAAGTATGAAACTCATAAAAATTAAAATGTCTGAAATACACAATTTAGTATTACTCGTAACTGTTTTGATAGAAACAAAGGGTCTACTAACAAGGGAAGACCGTCAGGTGACAATCACCATTCTAAAAGACATGTATAACAACACAACGTTCATATTTCCCATAATAATAAAAACAAAAGGGTGATCAAAATATAATAAATAACCCTGTACCTAGGTAGAACAGATTCGTCAGTATAGTTTATTTATCCTAATGCCTAGTAGGTCACTGGAGGTTCCAGCTACATTCAAAGAAAGGTCGAAATTACAGCAAAATTAAAAATAATAAACGAAGAAGCCTGCATGAAGCTTGAACTCCACAAATTGCCCTACTACCGACTTCAGAGGGGCGACAAACGGCAAAAGATCATTAACGTGCGTTGGAATGGATTACTTAGGGATTTCTATTTAGGCGAAACTGAAGCAGAATGGACTGCTGCTTACATGCCTGCAAACCAGAGATGAGAATCTTGAAACGGCTCATACCCTCACAACAGATACTTGAACCATGGCTTTGGAACGACTTACCAGTAGACGTGGTGAACCGGAAGTGACTTGGTTCGACAACGGCACTAACTAAAAAGATACAGTTAAGGAGCAGCTGAAGGAATCGCTCGATATACTCGAATATCGCTCTAGGACAACTGGACGCGGGCAAGTGGCCACTAGATAAGATGGGTGCAGAAAAATTTGGCGCGAGACAAATGGACAACTAAGACAACTAAGCGCTAAAACATGTTACGTTAAAATGTTTCTAATAAGAAAAACTAATCGTAGAATAAAAAAAATAACAACATTGCAGACGAATACCTATAAAATGGCTTTCAATACATAATAAATTGTCTATTAACATAAAGTCAACTCAAAATATATTTAGAAAGTGGATGTATGTGAAATATAAGCCTTGTCATTATAAAATACGGTGCGAGTGTAAATTTTGGAACTATCGAAATAAATCTTTTATTAAATCACTTCGATCATGTCAATCTTTTTATCTTAAATGAGACATGGTTTAGTGTACTTGTTACCTGTAGATAGTTTTTGTTTATGAGTTTATGATGAATTTGAAAAAACATAAAATTCTAAGATCAAACATTCTAAAAATTTTCGAGATACTAATTGCTTTTAAAATACTTTAAAAACGAAAATCGAATAACCATCAAGAGTTCTAAGTTTAAATAATAAAATTAAAAAATTCTGAAAAGAACTGCCATAATTGTAACGCTCAAGTCAATTGTTACATAGGTATTTGATTTATGGTTGCAGTGCCTGGCATGCAAATCAACTTAATTTTGTTTTGCCTAAACTATGACAGATAGTAATATCGAACAAGAGCCAAAAATGTTTGAAATTAGAATGACTGTCTGTAGAAAAAGTTTGAAATAAAGTATTGACCAAACCATTAAAAAGATCTCTTTGCTTCTTTGCATGTGGATGATAAAATCTTAACCACTTACGTAACACACATGAACAAGAAATGACGCAAAAAACTCTTTTTTTCATTACAAGCCTTCTTTTGATACTTCGAAAAATAAAAATTGTCTTTGCGTCCAATTGTCCCATCCCACTCGAATATTGATCAAGAAAATATCAAATACACGGAATTGCTTTTTTGATACGAAACACCAGCATCAAGAAGGCTATTGGTATCTTCAGGAAGAAGTAAAGGATATTACATTCTCCTGCTGACTACATCTGGAGGTATGCATGAATGCAATGTAAACTGATTTTTCTTATTGACTTCATGTTATAACACAAATGTTACTTATACACGGTGATTCAGTACTTAATGATCGGACTTTGAGGATAAGCTTCTCTGGTTATTAGAAACATAAAACCTTAGTAACTTCTTTTGATTAAATGAACTTGAAAATTTCGAAAATTTTGACCGACGTTTTCAGAAAAGTACGTATAATTGATGCAGGTCAGTGTTGTTAAGTCGAATAGAAATAAATGCAAGATCTTTAGAAATTGACACCATCAGTAAAAACGTGACATCTGTTTAAACAAGCACAACAAGAATGCAAACGACGCACATTCCATTTTAGATGTTAAAACAAAACGATCTATTAATCTGGGGGATTCCCCTCTATTCTAATAGTAAACGCAGACAGAAATGACATCATTTTAATACAGACCCATCCAATGATATCATTAAATTCGATGTGTTATGCGTTAATAAACAGATATTAGTTTTAATTAAGTAAAGACATGTTTAGCTAATTTGATTTATCCATCAATAGGTATTGTTTTAATTCAACGACCCTGAATGCTTGATGGATTTGTTTACATAGTCAAGTACAAGTACTGTTACGTTTTATTACTAAAAGCTGCAGTGTAAGGGGTTTGCAATTTGTTATCATTTGAGAAACCAAATAGTATCGGGTATCTCCTTGATCTTGACCTCAAAAGATGTGTTTATTCACAAACCTGCAGTATTGTATTACACATAGGGGTTAATGCCCTATGAAAAGAATTTGAAATTGTTTTAGTCATCAGAAACAACACAAAACAAAAATACCATTTTTGAAACAATATCCATCGAGAGGTCGTTCTCAACATGCTTTGTTTATTTAATTCTGTTTATCTGTTGTTATTCTACGAAACACTTGGCCAAAATAAAGACGTTTTTATTACTTTATTACGCTATCCTTGCACATTCTAGTAGTATTGAATATCTGCTTGAACTTTTAAAATATGTGTCATGTGCATTTATACTATTAAATTTGAAAACATTAGGCTGAACTTCGATGCCGTTTTTCTCCAAAAGTATAGAAATACGAGAAAAATGGTATATAGGAATTTTCTTTCTTTAATGGTTATCTAACCACTGGCAAAGTCCGATTACTCCGTAATGACTCACCGTGTATTATTTATTTACTTTACTAACAGCTTTGAATGATGTATTTAAAAAGTAAAAATGTACTGACTTACGATACTTTTGCAATAAATAGCAAAAAGGAATAAAAAAAATTTACATACCACTTATCAAAATATTTAGAAAATTCAGCTTTTAGGCTTCGTATTTATCAAAATAGTCGGCAGTACGGCAGAGTGGCTATAGTGGATTTCTATCGCTTAACATAGTTAAGTCGAGTTTGCGTCGGTCAGGACTCGGATGGGTAAACCACGAGCGCAGTGTACTTGCCTATATGGCTCCGCTGCCTCGTCTCACACGCACATATCCACTCTGCGGCTCGGTGCGTCTGACGCCTCGACACCGAAAGGTATATGAGGTTAAAGATTATGTATGTATTTATCAAAATCAGTACGCGTTCATGTACGTCTGTGCCAATCTTCAGCATTCTCAGACACTTTCATTGACCCCTTAGGCGCAGGGAGCGCTCACTAGCAGAAATGAACTATACCGATGAATTTGTTCCACTAAGGTATCACATATGTTTGACTTTGATTCGATAATCGTTGCCTAACGATCTTTGCTTGTAAGATCGTCCTATATATTCTCATCTTTCGGAATTCTGGTTCAAACACTGAGCAGAGGACCCATTAAACTTATCTGAAACTGTGTCGAAGCAATTCTGGGTTATTTTGCTAAAGTTCGCAGTATGTTGTGTTTACGCCATATACGCGGCGATATTGAGCTTTACATCAACTATTATTTTCAACATTATTCTCTTCAAATCTTTATGCCGAATTTTCCATTTATTGTCCGTATCCAATCGTCCGCTTTTTTGACCGTTAGATAGACTTACGAAAAGTAAACAAAGTTTGAAGAAACTAGGTATATTGATTAAAAGTAATTTATTTAAAGTTCTTCATTTGAAGAACGAATTCTGACAAAAATTTTGGAGGATTGTCAATACCACTGAAAGGATCACGTGCAAATAGTTAACAAAACAGGATTCCGTACAATTTTGCTCCAGCTATGCTTACATAGAAATTAATC
The DNA here is from genome assembly GCA_929113105.1 of Agrypnus murinus. Taxonomy (NCBI): domain Eukaryota; kingdom Metazoa; phylum Arthropoda; class Insecta; order Coleoptera; family Elateridae; genus Agrypnus; species Agrypnus murinus. Next base: position 17,939,431 of record OV816025.1, read on the forward strand.
TCCTAAACAATGTTAAAAAAAACATTAAAAAAACATCTATTTGACTTGATTCGTGATGACTAGAGATCGTTGGATTTCGTAGAAATTCCTTTAAACTTTACTTACTTTTACATGTTGAACCCCTCAACAATATTTAAATCACAGCCACATCGGTCTGTGAATCATTTTGGCTTTCCTGTTCTTTGATGGGTTGAGACTGAACAACCGCAGAGTCCCTACCTGTAAATAAACTATGTTAAAAGTGTTAATGAAAAGCAGTGAGAAGCAGGCGGGATTGAGGGAGAGAAGGATTTAAAAACATTCTGCTCTCTGGATATAATTAATTTAACCTCAGGGGGATGACCAGGCCTGGATTAACACTGAAGCCTACGAAGCTCGGGCTTTAGGCGCCACGTTTTTGGTGGCGCCAGCGCTAGCCATGGTTCACAGAATTGGAAATTCTTAGAGAGGTTTGCGACTAAACTGCCAGAAGTATTCGTAATGGCTACAACAAACTGTTCTGGAGAGCGTTCATTTTCAGCCCTCGAGAGGGTAAAAAATTATTTTAGATTATCTCTTGGCCAAGAGAAATAAAACGCCCATTCAATTTTATGCATTGAATCAGAAATCACTGATTGAAATAATTTTTTTCAAAACTGCATACGTAGATACATTTGCCAAATTAAAATCACGTAGAAAAGTGAGTGCGTAAATTAATTTGGGTTTAAATTTATGGTCAAATTTATAATAACTATACCTAAATATAAATAAAACACAAAATAGTTATTGACTTTGATATTTACTTTTATTCATCTAAAGTCTGGTCGCGTTAGATATTCGGAAAGCGTAAACAAACCAAATACAACGCTATTGGTGACGTTTACTTAAGCGTGGAAATGCGGATAAACGTCCAGTACTAATGTTCATCTTACTCACTTGCAGTTGCATTTATTTTTAGTGTTGTGACTGTGCAAATTCAAAAAAATGGGCGAAAACCTCGAAAATGCTCCGTTAAAAAGGAAAAGATTTAAAGGAAAAACTAAAATTTGAATACGCTTGTAGATGCAGGAATACCATGCTTGTTGACCGGAAAGAGATTCTATGGCGCCGAAACTTTTTAAGGGCAATTAAAAAATATCGCGGAGAGAGGTGATCAATATTTTTTACTGACGAAACTTGTGTTAACGCTGATGAGGATTATAGTTAAATACATATTTTACAAAAAAAAATTAATAATAACAGCTATTTTGGCCTTGTACTTTTTATATGCACGTTTACGTCGTAAAAATGTCATTTTTAGAACAAACAGCTTTTCTCAGCTTTGTTATTGGTAATGTTAGGTACGTAACGAGCCTAATTTAATTGTGGTGTTAAACATTCTCATCGTCGTTTTGGGTTTCGCGCGCTAGAACGAAACACTAGATTTGTGCATAGAAATTTGGGTGGGGAGAAGAGAGTATGCATTTGAAACTTGGAAATGTGCATTTTTAGTCCAGTCATTAGGTACTCCTTGATGCAAGAGGTTGAGGAGTTTTAAAACTTGGTGGCCCTAAGTATGATCCTTAAGCGACCACCGGCAGCTCTCGCCGCCATCTTTAAAAAATGGCGCCCAAAATCAGTTTTTGGCATATAACTCCGTTTCTGTAGGTTTTTAGAGAGAACGTGTTTTTACATTTTTCTATTAAATTTGTTTGTTTAATATTTTTAATGTAATGTGAGTACAACGAACGTACTTAAAATTTGAAATGCGATTTTCTCGAATATTAGCAGGAAGCGACCACATGTTGATAAGGAAAGCATGTTCTAAATCATCATAGCTACTCCCCATTGCGAGGTTTGTTTTTTTATTAGTTACACCCTGTATAGTATATGTATACTGCTCGAAAGAAAGTATTTTGTCAACAATAATTACCCTCTTTCTATAAAACATTTTTTAGCACTTTTTTAGAATTTTTTAAAATAGAAGAAAAATGCTACATGTACTTGAACTCAAACACACTGTATACCAAGCAATCTATAGAAAACTGTACGAATAAATAAGAAAATACATTGAATAAAACGTATCTGCTGTACTATTCGCATTTCCATTGTATCAGTGGGATAATTGGGAAAATATGTAAAAGCTCCCCCCCAACACCAAAGAATTAGAGATATAAGAAAATTTCAGTTTTTTCAATTATGTCATAAGCAAATTTAATAAAAAAAGAAAGGAAAACATTCCAGAAATATTCAGCAAACAAATGCTTATAACCAATATAAACATTATCAGTTATTATTAAAACGAAACAAAAATAATTTTTACAATTTATTAAAAAAATACCAAAAAATACAATATCCAAATAATTATATAAAAATTACAACAAACATCTAGTTATTTATACAGTGCGTTCCAATAAATACTATTGATCCTAAATATTTTTCATTTTTTCTTATTAAGTTTTCAGAAAAATCTTGAAACCCACCAACTTTAACATTGAGAGTAAACACAATATAAATAGGATAAAATGTATGTATGGCCCCAAATGGCACATATTAAGGTGGTGTGATACCTCAACTGAAATAAGTATCTAAAATTGTGCTAAAATTCCGTTAACAATAATTATTTCTTAAAATGCCTTAATACTGAAAAATGTTTTATTTTGAATTCTCGAAAGCGTAATAAAAGTAATATTTATATGGATAAATATTTAGGATGGATGGTTTTTATTGGAACGAACTGTATATTTTTAATATAATTATTATGTCTATCAAACTAAATTTTTAAATTTTAAATTGTTTCAGTCGCGTTGAGTCGAGTCGAGTTGTCATCCGGCTCAACGGATCTCGTCCGGCCCTCACCTTTTGAAAAATTATTTTTATTATTATAAAGTGTATTTTGTATAACACATTTCAAAAAATTTTTGAAAAGAAAATTATGATTTAAGGAGCCAATTCTTTCGCTGGATCCAGCAAATATTCAAGCTGGCACTATAACAATATTCGTAGAGCATGCGCAAAGCAACGTTAACAAGCTGTAACTCGGGAACTGTACATTTGGAAACTACGACATAATGTAAAAATTAGCCAACTCTACCAAAACCCAATCCTCAAGGTTTAATTTTAATTTTGTCAGTTACAACTATTTAAAACTTTCAACATATTCAGTAGTAGCAATTTTAAAAATATGAACAGCTTCGTTTGATAAAAATCAAATTCATTCAAAACTAATCCCATACTAGGAATTTGATAACGATTTTTTGTTTCAGAAATTTAAATATGTGCATACGTGCGCCATCTACACTTATAGCAAGAAACTTACAAGTAGAACTCTTTAATACGGAAAACGCCATCTATATTTTACTTCTTGCTCGATAAAGTTCGCAATTATAAAGTCACCTTCTCACGCGCCTAATCGATCTTTCAGTCCCATCCCTCCGTTGCATAGGTGAAATTGTGCCGCTCTAGGGTAAGTTGATTTTTAAATTAAACCGCTTAACAGTCTCAAATTTCCGTAACCTAATAACTAAACTATTGGGATTAACCTGTAAAAGGCTTTTTAATTCAGAAATTGGGAATAAATTAGTTAAATTAATTAAGGCATTTAATAAACCGCAAAGTAACCTTTGGGGTTGTTAAGAAAAACCCTTGCCATCATTTACGTAACGATTTGCATGCATAATAATTCTAGCAAAACTATAATAGGTTTTGTTATTTTCTTATTTATAACCTATTAGAAATATTTTATTATATAACCTTGGCTTTGATCCAATATCGCGAGTACTATAAAACTAACACCTTGACCCATTTTTCTATTTTAAGCTAATAAATTTTGCTTATTGATAAGGAGTGCATATTATTATTGATAATGGGGATGGTGATTGAAGTGCCATGCATTGGAAATTTCGCGGATGACGTAAACGTTCAAAGATTATTGCGTTAGTTCCAGTCATAAAAGTAACCACGTGCAACTTACGCTGGTTGCATAGCTATGCGTACTTTCGTATGTTACTTGATGGAAAATCACATGTTTGAAATATTATGCAACGCGTTAAAGAATTTCAAAATTAATTTTTTTTTAAGTAGATAAGTTGCTATGGCAACATGATGTAATGTATCTATTATGAAGACTTCTCAAAAAAGTATTAATTATTTTTGGGGTAGTTTTTACAGGGTGATTATATAGTAAACAGCATTCATTGAGAAATATGTACAAAAGGGGAGTAGGTCATTAACAGGACACATGAGATCACCAGTAGTAATGGAAGAATGTTAGATTACAAGGCCAAAAAAATACTAGGAAATGTTAAAAAGAATTATTTTACTTTTCTGTTGAAGAGAAGATTTTTGAATATTAGTTTTTATCCTGTAGCAAAGGCTAAAGCAAAAATTAAAATTAGTTTTGATTTTTTTTCCTTTAATAACTGCAACAGTCGCAACAGAAATATGGCAAACTGATTTGATCAGATCAAAAACTTGACCCATAGATTAGAGAAATGGTTTAAAAGTTATCTGAAGGATCAATCAAATAAATTATTAAAATCTAAATTGCTTAATTAATATAAAATAATAACAAGGTTGAGCCCTTGGGCATGGAGCAAAACAGTATTTAGTTGGAAATGTTTTTTTTACTTGTGATAACAACTTTCCTCATCCCTTGCATTTCACGTTACGTGTTCTTCAAAATGATTTAAATCATTTACATTTTCATTCATGGTTATTGCAGACCTAGTTTTGTTAAAAGTCTTACAAATGATAGTTCAATGAGATCGGATCTTATATAGATCACTTGGTGTCTTTTTTATTTTCTATGTAGATGCATTTTGATGAGCCAATCCATTCAATTTTCAAATAACATTCAATATAAACCATGTTTGATGGTCTCTTAAACAAGTTAGTCTGTTTTACAGGGAAAATGAAAATAAATTATGTTTAATTGAATTAGTATCATTGGTGCCTTCCACTTTCTTTCAAGCCTCTTTGAACATCAAATTGCTAACTATACTGTAAAAGAAGATATTGAAAGGTCAATGATCTTTAGTATCTGTGATGTCATAAATCTGTTGATAATATTAAAAAAGGAATACAAAAAGTCTATAAAATCACTGAAAGTCTTTTTTTAACAGTCAAAGGAAATGAATTTCCACCATATCAATCTAAAACACAAAAGTCTATATAGTTATAACAGTAATGAATCATTAATGTTATCACTAATAAAGCGTAGATTAGCTACAATGTGATAAGTTGTAAGTAGAACTAACGCAATAATTATGTAACACATACATACATATATGTAGTATAAAGATTAAAGTCAAACATTTCCTATATTCCAAAGATAAAGATATAATCAAACGTCAGACAGTTTAGATCATTGATAACTCAACAATTAAAAGCTTAATCACCTTTTTTACCTATCAGCTGTTTAGTGCACAGCAACTAATTAACTTTACAAATCTACAAATTGTACTAATTATATTACCTCACTTCCAGGTAGTACCCTCTTCGTTTCTAGTAGTATTATATTTATTAAATTCTAATTCGCAACAATGGGTGTCCCTGATGGAGATGTAGAAAAAGGCAAAAAATTATTCATCCAAAGATGTGCACAATGCCATACAGTTGAAAAAGATGGCAAACATAAAACAGGACCTAATCTACATGGACTAATCGGTAGGAAAACTGGACAAGCTCCAGGATTCACATATACCGATGCTAACAAAGCCAAAGGTATGCATTTATTATTAATTTTTTCATTCGCACTTTCGTTAACTATTATTTTTTTAGGTATCACATGGAGTAAAGACACATTATTTGAATACCTTGAAAACCCAAAGAAATACATCCCTGGAACAAAAATGGTGTTTGCCGGTTTGAAGAAACCTCAAGAACGGGGTGATTTGATCGCATACTTAGAAGCCTCAACAAAATAAATTAATTACCAAGACAAAAAATTCTTCAATTTGTAAAATTTATAGAATGGAATAATAATACTTTAAAATTAAATTTATTTGTAAGGCTCAAATTGAACCTTTTTAATTATTAATAGAAGTTATTGTTTATTCAAAAATTATTATTCTGTTCCATTTTGTACATTTTACAAATTGTCAGAAAGTAATTTGTTAGTAGTATTCATCAATCGTGTGTGCAAGTTGTTATTACCATTATTGTCGCGCTAGAAAGATTGAATACTTGTATAAACTAGCCAATTTTTAAATTATTATAGTGTTAGTTATTATTATGATAACTTTTCTTGTTTCATAATATCGCTGTACAGTGTGTTTAAGCTAATATTATTTTGTGATCGTCATTAGATTTATGTTACAAAAAATCAAAAGTTATTTAAAAAAAAGAACTATACACAATACAGTTTTAAAGATTACTTTTGTTGTATTAATGCTAACCTCTCTATCTGCGGCATTTATGTAACATACACTCAATTAGCAGCTGTCTCAAACTGTGGTCTCTTTAGACTTTACTCTGCTTATTCATCAAGTACTTGGCTACTTTCTGTATGTATTATTGGCTTTGTAGAGAAATTAAATGCACAATACACTGCTTGGTGGGTGGAAGTTCGACATGGCAACATGTCCCTCTCAGTGAGAATTTCCAGAGAAAAGAACAATATGTTGTCAGCAACGTTGTTGGTAGTAAAAAAGGGTTCAACTGAACTTCCTACTATTGCTACGACTTTAAATTTAAGTTCCACCAACCCCCAATTTTAAATGGCAACATACCACTTGTGGCATATCAATGGAAAGCCATATCTAATTGGTAGGAAAAAGTAAACTCAATGTACTGGTTTGTTGTAAATAATTGGTGAATTGACCCTGGTGCGAGAAGGGAATAAGTAACAATAAGCAAATTTTGCAAGAGAGTCAAAAAACTTTTTTATTTAGAGTTATTATAGTGCTTAGATGAAAAACTGGATCATTTAAACGTACTAATATTATAATCAGGGCTTAAAATTCATTCATGGTGCAAGAACGATATGTTACCACGTTTTTACTTTATATGAAATTTATGTCAGCTGCAAGAAATATCGAACAAGTACAATGTATTATATCCCGTTATTGCAGTAGTCTATAGCATATGGGATAAGTGATTTTCTCTTATAGCTCAATTTCTATTAACCGAAGATATTTCATAGTCGCACCAGACATAAACAGCATATTTTAAAACATATCTGCAATTATCTCATTTTTTCCAATTTCCAATTATAAAGTACTTCATTCATGGTGCAAGAACGGGATATGTTACTACATTTTTATTTCTATGAAATTTAAGTCGGCTGCAAGAAATATTGGATAAGTACAATGTATCATATCCCGTTATTGCAATAGTCTATAGCATATGGGATAAGTGATTTCCTCTTATAGGTCCATTTCTATTAACCGGAGATATTTCATAGTCGCACTAGACATAAATAGCATATTTTAAAACATATCTGAAATTATCTAATTTTTGCGAATTTTCAATTATAAAGTACTTAGGTGGATTTTAAAAAATTTTGGCGTTACACCAACTTTGACAGTTCCAAATTTTATATTTTTATTATGAAATGGTATAAGTCAAAATAGTCCTATTTAAACAGCATAAATCTGCCATGCCAGTTATTTATCTCCCAATTTGAAACAGTCCAGTCAATTTAAAACAAATTTTCATAAATAGCAGAAAGTTGAGGTAGGTCCATGGATTTTGCATAGGGCTTCCTTGTGGGTTGTTAAATCATTCCCTAAAAGTCAACACCTGTAGGTGGTGAGCTCGAAGACATAATGAGGGTAAACCACGCCCCCTAAAGGTTTTTCTCGGAAACTATTAAGTTTATCGAGATGAAGGAGGTTAGATAAAATAAAGCTTATTTAAATCCCTACCAAAAAGATCTCGATACCAAAGATCTTATAAATAAAAAAAATTAGGATTTCAAAAAAAGAGGACCTTCTGTACGTATTGGGTTGGATACAAATATTGACTAGTACAGTGTACTCTCCTAAGAATTAACTTGTCAATATTAATTTTTCAGCCGACTGGCACCAAGAATATTCCCTGATGGATTTTGCCAAAAAAATGCAAAGATAAGAAAGATGACTGAACAATGGTCTCGTCTAGCTGTCAACAAATTTTTCTTAGCAACTTCATGACGAATATGGGTCATTCCATCTCAAGCGGGCCACCTTTTTTTGGCAACCCCCTTGACAATGTTAATAATTTTTACCTATAGTCATCTTATAGATATATTTTTGCGCAAATTTTTTATTGGAAAAGTCATTTGTCATCAAATCGTTTGATAATGTCTGGGTGGGTGTTTCACTTTAAATGTTAGTAACTTTTATGTAATTCAAAGAATCAGATAATATTATATACTGTTTGAAAGGTTTTTTAACGCTCCATCTTATGGTAGGTTTGTATTTTTTATGAGGCTAAAAAAGATATAACCAGTAGCAGTGGGGTGCATACGTCAAACCCGGAGGCACTCACAGTGCAACACATGATGATATACTGTTTTAAAGTGTGCGTACGAGCATGATAGCAATATACCAGTTTGTCGTGTGCCCCGAGTTTGACGTATGCACCCATTCATACTGGATATAACCGAAAACAGAAAAAAATATATTTTTTAACAATTTCGACCATTTTAACCACGACCATTGTCAAGGGTTACCAAAAAAGGTGGCCCGCTTGAGATGGAATGACCCATATGAGACCACAAAAAGTTAAGCCCGAAAGTTCCTTGAGCAAATTGCTGATCCATATATACAAATCGTCTTTCCTCGATAACACAAAAAAAAGCGAGGTACGAAAAAGCTTTTGGACATTTTTGGTAGGAATTTAAAGAAGCTTTATTTTACCTAACCTCCTTCATCCCAATAAACTGTTAGGGGGCGTACTCATGAAGAGATGATGAAGGTAACTCTAAGCTCATTATCTCTTCGACCTCATCACTTCAGGTGTTCACTTTAGGGGGTTATTTAACAACCCACAAGGAAGCCCTATGCAAAAATCCATGGACTTATATCAACTTTCTGCTATTTTTTCTAATTTTGACTGGAGTAATTGTATTATTGTAGGTAGAATTTGATTTGTCCTCAATTATCTAGAATTGCTTGAAATTCCTTATCATGCTGGTTGGAAAAACCATTTTTCATGTATGCAAAAATGTTCAACAAAGTTCTTCAAGTTTAAGGTAATAAAATAACACTCTTAATGCTTTTGCCGAATTAATTTTACTCTAAATACAAAAAAAAAGTCAATGACAGACCAAACAATTACAAGACAAAATCTTCACTACTAGACAAATACAGAGCTTTAACAGTATGGAAAAAACAGGTTTTTTCCGCAAATAATTAGCAGGTAATAATTTAACGATAAGGGCAATTTATACCAGTAAAAGACAACATTTTTGTCTCGGACCAGTAACCGTTAACATTCACGATGATTATAGTACTATTTCTTAAAAAAAAGTTCTAATCAGGGACCAGGAAATTTATCAGATAATTCTCGTCTCGTCACCGCTACCAAGCCACAGCACTAACCTAAATATGTCTACTGACTTTATGATTTAGAGTAGGCTTTACATTATTCTTAGCAGTGCATAGCATACTCGCAGAATTATAAGGAAATCTTTTACAGAAAGAAGAACGTATGTCGTGAAAGTGATAATAGAGGCAATTTTGTTTTATAATGTTTTTTCTGAGTGATAAATCTCATAAGTGTCTAATAAGCATTCTTCATTTATAGGTAGAAGAAATAATCATATGGTTATAACATGTTTTATTAAATCATATTTTAATTTGTGAATTCATTGACTGATTAATGTCCATTTTTTAAATACCCTATTTTAATTTTATCACCTATGTACAAAGTTTAAAATAAATTTAAATCATTTTTAACCTAACATCAATATTTTGACAACAAATACTTTAATATTATTAATATGATACTTATTTTGGAAAGTGGAAGACAAAATTTAATAGCGCTCTTTTATCTTATTTGAAGAGTAATTAAAAAATAATCAATATGATGAAAGATTGAATAGTCTAGATAAATTGTAAAAGTTGATGTATGCCATCATACCAGTAATATTTAACAGAAGTAGTAATGTTTTTTAACTAGACGCAGATTTTTAACCAATAAACGTTCAATAACACTTCAAAAATGTAATCTATTTGCATATGACGGTAAATCTGCAAAACTTCTTAAGTCTGAATTGTCTAAAAATGATCACTTGCCTGCGATCTAGTGGCATTTAAAATAACTTGTAAGTCTGGAAGGTTCCAGAAGGGTTGTAAATCCCTTGTATGTCAACAAAGTTTTAGTTTGTCAACTTACAAGGTTTTGCAGGTATACTGTCTATATCAGTGGTGACGAATATACGACCCCTCGGGTCAGACACTCCCCACGAAGGCTTTTTAAATCACCCACGCGTTGATTTTTATAAACTTACTTTTTATATCATAAAAGAAAGAACAGACAATTGAAAATATTAAAAACATAAAGTATAAATATCTAATGTCGAATTTATAAAAACAAAATATTTTCAAGTGGACGTTGGGCTAACTGATTATATATCAGATCACTGCACCTAGTTGATCATAAACTTGGTGCTCATATTCGTTGCATCGTAGAACGGAGATGTACCAGCTCGTAGTGTTGAACCAATTGGCAGCGTTGGTGTATGCGTCTAGAAGTGTTTAATAATAACATTATTTATTTTTTTTTATTCTTAAATTTTCTCATCTACATATGTATGTATATCAAGGACGCTAATAAGAAATTTTTTCTAACATTATTGTATTCTAAATATAAATATTTTTAGTTGTAGCCATGTACTATGTCAGCGGTTAAAAAAATAAAAACAAACGATACGAGTTCCAGACCATATCAAACGGAATGGTTTAATAAATATGATGTGATGATTGATAAATATGGCCTGTTAACAAATTTTCGGTGTTTCCAAATTATTGGTACCCTTTTTACCCCACTTCCAACTGACTTAGTGACCCACGAGCTAGTATTAAAAAAAATAATGAACAAAATTTGACCCACTTCTCAAAACGATTCGCCATCACTGGTCTATATGGCAAAGAATGTGGGATTTTCACGAGTAATAACATTAAAGTATTTGGTTACAACAAATTTAATTATAGTGAGAATAAATCCAATTTGTGAAGTTGTAAAAGGCAGCAGATTATCAGTGGTATATTAGTGTTTATATTATATAGTATAGTATAGTGTTACAAGTGCAGAAAAGTGCCAATTTTTCACGAGTGTGAAATTGGCATGTTCCTTTTTTTTCACGTGTTACACACTATATTTTATCTACAGCCACAAAAGCAATGATAAAACACCAAAAGCTACAAAAATATTTAACTTAGAATCTGATTTCAGATTGAGATGTACCCGATTGTCAAGAATGGACAATGTTCACATTTTGTGGAAAACAGGTTTTAGTTGTAAAAATAAATAGAAATGTATATAACTTAATGTAATAATCATTTATTTATAAAATTAATAGTAAAATTGGAACAATTATTTAAATTAATAATAGGAGTTTTGTTTGTTTCTTCTATTTTTTTTTAATGTCATGGAGACACTTTCAGCTGCATTTTGTTCTGTCGTTGCTGTTTGTTGCATATTATCTTCACATGTTTTTAGTACACCACTTTCACAAGAAGTAGACACTCCGCCAACATGTCTTTCAGTGGCTTTCTCTATGACTTTGAAATTTTATTTGCAACTTCCAATTTATTAGATACAGATTCGTCTAATTAGCTTTCGGCGACGGAACTGGACATCCGCCATGTCTCTTCAGAGTAGTTAAGTCTCCATCCGCATCTACCAAAATGGTAGCTGATGTTCTTCTGCAGCAGTGACTGGTATATAGATATGCATTTTCCAATTTTAACCACGAAGCAATTTGTCTTTGTACATAACCAATTTTATTAATACCAACCACTTGTCGTGTACATCTGCTATTTTGATAGTGCAAGAAGAACTGATTGTCCAGTGCATTTGGTGGGCGAAGCTGAGAATATTTTTTGAATATTTTGTAAAATCGACTCGTTATTGTAAAATTCCGTGTAGTTTTTGTTTTGTAATAGCTCTTAATACAGCAGAGCCTAAATTTGTGATATCGTCACAATTTGTTTAATGAGCCCCTTTTCAGCGAAACGTAAACATATTCTAGCGTGGCAGGTGGAATAAGAAGGAAAGGGAGTTTTAAGTGTAGCCATCAAGCTTGCACTTGTGAATTATATGAATAAAATGATGCAAATTATAAAAGTTCTCATTGCTTTTGTTGTAATTTAGCAATAATAAATATTATTAATAGACATTAACAATTATATAATGTTAAAAATTAATGAATTTTACGTTAATTCAACAAGAATTTAAAAATAACTTTATATAAACTCATGTTCAAAATTAACGCACCACTCAATGTTTCTGATTTAGGGTAATGGAGGCTTATAACGCCAGCAGCCTTTAACGCCATTTCGTTTTTTAAAGTTGGCTGCAGAAACCGGCAGTATAGCCATCTTGATATCAGCTTACGCATTGTATACAAGGGGCATTTCTAAGTAATTTTTCAACTTGTAACACTTGAAACATCGTTTATAACAGTCGTAGCGAGTCCGGAAAATGTTTTCATAACATCTAGAAAGTGCAATTTTGGGTTAATAATTTGTTGTCGTTGATCAAGTAAGTACATGTTTTATTAAATTTGTATAAAACGATATATATTTTAGTACCCAGTTGAGACGTATATGTATACAAATCAAAATATCTGATATGCAAAAATAAATTATTTTAAGATTGTAAATAAATAAAACCCTTTGATCCTGGAAGTGCAATTGCGGCTTATAACGCCATACGCTGATCGGCCAATAACGCCAAGTGCTAATTTTTGATTTTAAAGTGAATTCTTAGCTTTATTATGTTTAAATAACACTCGTGCATGAAAAGATACTTAAATCCACGTTCTTCAATATAAATACATTTTTGAATTACAAAATAGTAAGATGAAATGATGACATTTTTCAGTGTCATGTTGATGTTATGCGACACAGTTGAATGTTATCAATCAAATTACATTATTGTTTTTAATTTCGAATACAAGCTCATTTTAATAGTGAATTAACTTGATTTAACTAATTTGTACATGATTTTTTCACTTAAACCTGTTTTTAACTTGCAAATATGGCGAGAAGCAATAAGTGGCATTATAAGCCGCATCGTAGGCGTATAATGCCAGTTGCACTTTTTTTATAAAACGTGATGTATTTTGCCTATAATAGTTAGCAGGCTATTCGGACATATAAAGCTTATTTGAATAATCTGTTTATTATTATAAATATTCAACAAAATAAAAAAGGGTGGCGTTATAGACCTCCATTACTCTATTTTCTACAACTTTTTTTTTCTGTTTAAAAATTGATTTTTTTGTACATAACCTAGTAGCCTTATGTCACTACAACGTCATCTTGACATTTCTGTTATAAACACTAGACACTTTATGTTTAATATTTAAAGTTAAGAATAATAATTGTAATATGAATTCGACCATTAGGTCAAGGGTATAATTTTCCAGGTACCAACTCGGTCCTCTGCGTAGGAGGGGTTGGCGTTGTAAGAGCGCCCTCAAGGGTGTCATTTTTAGCAGTATGAAAAAGAATCCCTTCAAGTAAAGTTCAACTAAAATTCAAGTAAAGCGCCTTTCAATTTTGAGTACCTATTTAGTATAGTGTTGTTTTCTTTATCAATTAATTTACATATTTGTGGACGGTACACAGTCCAATTAAGTGTAATAGTTGTGGTTTTGTGTAGTTACTGAAATTGTTTATATGCATATTAAACTGGTACAAAAATCATCCGGTGTAGTTTAGCAGCATAGAAAAATAAGATGCAATTGTTTTTGTGTAACTGCAAGGTTTACGAAATCGGCGAATAACAAGTACAGAACTCAGTAACCAGCTGGAAACGATCAGAAATGTCAGAGTTTCTGCTTTAACTGTAAGGAGAAGGTTGACGGAAGTAAGATTGAGTAGTAGGAGACCTGCAGTTGGACTATTACTTACCGCAGCACACATAGTACAACGTTTGTGATTTGCCAGAAATCATGCTGATTGAACAGTTGAAGATTGGAAGCGAGTTTTGTTTTCAGACGAGATTAGAGTAAGTTTAAAATCTCCAGATGGTCGAGAAAAAGTATGGCGAAGACTTGGAGAAAGATATTGTCACTGCACAATCTCTGAAAGAGAGCCCTTTGGTGGTGGATCACGAATGGGCGCGATTTGCTTTAATGACCGCACTGAGTTAGCACCCTAATCGCCAAAGGTCAATGAATGCTGAATACTACCTAGAGAACATTATTTAAGACCATGTAATGCCTTTCGCACCATTTATAGGGAACAATTTCATGTTCATGCAGGATAATGCGAGATCCCACATTGCTGGACAAGTTTTGGATTACTTACAAGAGGTTAATATTCAAGTCATGGACTGGCCACCCCGAAGCCCAGATTTAAATCCAATAGAGCACTTGTGGGATGCTCTTAAGAGATCAGTAAGGCAACATTTACCAGCTCCTAGGAATCTCCAGGAATTGGAACAAGCTGTTCTTGTCAAGTGGGATAATATTCCCCAAGTAATCCAAACTTTGATAACGAGCTTACCACGGCGAATATAAGCAGTAATCAGAGCTAGGGGAGGTATCTTGCATTATTAACTTTTATTCTTTCGTTCCATTTTTTTTTGTTTCTAGAGTTGTTTAAGATTTCCAATAATATCCTTTATTTCAGAATTTGTAATTGAATGAAATTTGTAATTTTTTTTTTAAAGTTTCCATTAAAAATATTTAATTAACTCCAGTTCAATTGTTTCTTGATGATGTTACAAAATAATAACAACCAATTTTGAAAAAGATTAAAAATATTATATGGTTTTATTTGAGTGGTGCGTTAATTTTGAGCATGAGTTTAGTAAAAAAAACTAAGTTATTTTAAGGCGGCTAGGTAGGTGAACAGTATGAAGTATGGCTTAGCACGCAGGCAGTCCAGGGTTCGATTACCGGCCGACCTGATAATTTTTCTAGATGGATTTCCATTCAAAATATAATTTAATGTAAAATATTAATTAAACAAAATTAACTAACCTTTATATAACATTTACATACATACATTCAGCTATACATTTCCGTAGAAATTGTAGCTGTTTAACACTCCTAAATCCTATTATTGTGGTGGATTAGTCCACATCACTTCGTTCACTTATAACTTTGTGTGTGTCTTTGCCATTTCCACTACTTCACTCCTTAATCATTTTAAACTCACTTAAATCATTTTCCACTTGTTCCTTCCATTTCGTTTTTGGTCTACCTCGTGGTCTTGTTTGTGCTGGTGTCCATTCTAATAGTGCTCTGCTTGGATTCTCTTCTCCTCTTCGCATAATATGTCCATACCATCCAATCCTTTGTGCTTTAATTCTTCTAACTATATTTTCCTTTTTTAATATCTTGTCAATTTCATAGTTAAACAACGGTCTTGTTTCCTCTTTATTTATTTGCTTGGGTCCCATAATGGTTCTGATAATTTTCCTCTCAAAAACCATTAGCTGTTCCTCTTCTTTCTGTGTCATGTTTACTGTTTCAGCCGCATATAATACAATGGGTCTGATAGTTGTTTTATATATTCTTACCCTAGTATTTTTGCTAAGTTTTTTTTATATAACATTTAAATGTGTCAAATAATTAATATTATAATATTACAAGTGCTGTCATCTATGGCGTTTTAATAGAACTACTGATTGTGAGAAATCATCTCTCACAGGCATTACCGTTCAGTTTGCAGATTGTGTGCAATTGGTCGTTTTCATGGTTACCAGATTGTGCAGAATGTGTAACTTTCTATGGTGGTCGTAGATAAAACTTTTTATTTTCTTATTTTAGTGGAATTATTCTCTAAGCAGAGAATTTTAAAATATGTGTTCAACAATTTTTTCAGATGCAGACAGCTATGGATTTATTGTAAAATAATACTTTTAGAAGCAACGAAACAATCATTTAAAAAACTCGTAGTACTGTTTGTAACCGGCTAGAAAAATGCTAAGCCTACTCTGAATTATAAAGAAAGTAAATAAGACTATTATCTGCTTAATTTATTTGTGATGCTTTTCAGGGCACTCTCTAATAAGGTAGTCATTGTGAAGGTGTGCAGGTATAATAGCAATTAATTGTACGACACCACTGTCCAGGACTGCAAAACGCCTGCAACACACCATTAAATACAAATTATAAAATGCATGTTGACACAGGCTTCTTGGTTGAAGACTGTTCCCACTTATACCTGTGTAATTTAGGGTGGGCAGGCTAGGATAGGATAGAATATATTTGCAGGAGCGCCACAACCAAGGGCATTGTAAATAAGAAAGTTCAACAAGCATAGAGGTCAAAATCTGTTGCCATCACACCTCCAATTCATTAGAAGAAATATAAATTTGATTATTTAAAATTAATTACTTTTATTCGATTTATTAATCTAAAATATAGTTTTATTTTGGAGTATAATTTGGTGGTACATAACCTATACGATTATGAATTTCCTGCCTACTTTTTGGACCTGCTTGCCAGGTGGGTGGTTCATTATATGGTTTAGTAGTTTTTTGTTGTTCTCTAGCTGCTTCTTGTTCTTTTCTCACAGTTTCGTATTCAACAACATCGTCAAGTTTTAGTTCAATACTTGTTGGATATCTGCGAATCATTCTGAAAAAAAATAAATTGATGGATTAATTTATTTAACATTTTTCTAATTGTATACAAAATCTTTCAGATAATCATTTTCTACAAATTGCAAAAAAAATGCTTATGTCGAGACAGAAGCAACCGTAACAAAGTTGTGTCATAGATCCAGGATGTCAACAAACATCCTAGAAGCTAGAACAATTGAAGGGTCGGCCATAACAATGTTGTATGTAACAAAAGGATTGAATAGCAACACTAACGGACAACAGATGTAACACATTGTTACACAGTACACTGGAAATTTATGCTTTAAAAGCTAGTAGAAATTCGGAAATCGGCTTCAGAATATTATACGGGTGACCCAGAGCCATAAGTACAAGTACAGTACAAGCTCCATAACTTTGTTTCTATCCAAGCTATCGAGTTGATCTTTTTTCTAAACGATAGAGCCGACAATGCGGCACATCCTCAAAATATTTGTATTTATATACAGCATGTTCCAAAATAAAATACACAAATAGATTCTGTTTTTTTAAATGGCAACCCCCTATTTTTGAATTCGCCACTAGATTTTGGATATAACGCATCCAGTTTTTTAGACCTATCTGCAATAGTTTTTGACTTATGTCAATTGAATGTGTCAAAATGGTGTCGTGCATAGACCCATAGAAAAATTCATAACTTCAGAACCATTCACAATTAATTAATCAACTTTTTTCTAGTCGATTCCTTAAACTTTAACGCATCTTTTGAGATCAGGCGAACTCGTAGGCGACGTTCCAACACCTACTACGATTTTTTGAAAATGGCAAATTACAAATATCAATAACTCTATTTTTCAAATGGAATATCCTATATTTTATTGCACCATTGCATGGCATTTTTTAAGAGCTTTTTGCCAATATAGGGTTTGTAGGGTCTACCTTGTAACATTACCGAGATTTGTTACAAAATAAGAATTATTGATGGTTTTTTGAAAAAAAAAGGAATCGAGTAGGCTGCTGTCATAAAATTTGACACATCCATACAATTCCAAAAACAACTATGTTTAAAAAAATAAATTGTAATATAAACAGGAGTACATCACCAAGGAAACAATTATTTATTAGTAATCTTTACAAGAACAGGAAAGGATGATTAATAGGAAACAATGTAAAAATTTTGAAGGCTACGTATAACAAATGCTCAAATAGGTCACCATCATGTACCACACAAGTTGCTAGTCTTCTAGTAAAGGAGCCTCGAACTCTCGCAAGCATTGCTCCATCAACTGAACGAAGACTTCCGTGATCCTGTTTTTCATATCATCTGCAATTGTTGGGCGATCTCTGAAAACCCTTTCCTTCACGTACCCCCAAAGAAAGAAATCTATAGGAGTAAGGTCTGGGGATCGCGCGGGCCAAGGAATAGTACCTCCTCTGCCTATCCAACGATTAGGGTAGGATTGATCTAAAAATTCTCGCACTATCCTGTGGTTATGCACTGGAGCACCATCGTGCTGCAACCACATGGTCCTTCTGGTGTCCAAATCCACTTCTTCTAACATTCTGGGAAGATCTTCGCCAAGAAAATGTAAATACCTTTCACCATTCAGGACATTGTCGAAAAAGTAGGGACCAATAGTGTGATTTCCAATAATTCCTCCCCAAACATTAAGCGGCCATCGATCTTGGTGATCAACAGTCCTCATCCAGTGAGGATTTTCGGTTGCATAATAATGCATATTATGTCGGTTGACCGACCCGTTGCTCTTATTGTTGCTTCATCAGAAAACAGAATTTTGTTTAAAGTATTAAAATCCTCCTCAATTAAGCCATTCATTTGAATACAAAACGCAACTCGATTCACAAAATCGTCGCCATACAATTCTTGATGTAGGTTCAGATGATAAGGGTGAAACTTATGTTTCAATATTATTCTGTTCACACTACTTTGAGAAATACCCGTTTCCGCTGCTACTTCCCTAGTGCTTAAGTGAGGATTTTCCTGTAGCATCAATAAAACTTGCAACTTATTTTCCTCAGTTACTCGACCACCAACAATTTCCTTTTTGGTAAAAGACACACTACCAGTAAGTTCAAACCCATCTCTTAAATTTTCGAATGAAGACGCCTGTGGAGTTCTTGCTTCTGGATATTTTTGGTAGATTCTGGTTGCTAATAAAGGATTTCTGTCAGCTTCGCCAATACAGTAGACCATATCCACTAATTCTTCGCGAGTGAAATTCATTATCAACAATTAGACGTGTACAATTATTGAAATTACACGGATGTGTCAGATTTTATGACAGCGGCCTACTCGATTCCTTTTTTTCTTTCGAAAAACCATCAATAATTCTTATTTTGCAACAAATCTTGGTAATGTTAGAAGGTAGACTCTACAAACCCTATATTGGCAAAAAGCTCTTAAAAAATGCCATGCAATGTTGCAATCAAGTATAGGGTGTTCCATTTGAAAAAATCGAGTTATTGATATTTGTAATTTGCCATTTTCAAAAAATCGTAGTAGGCGTTGGAACGTCGCCTACGAGTTCGCCTAGATCTCAAAAGATGCGCTAAAGTTTAAGGAATCGACTAGAAAAAAGTTGGTTAATTAATTGTGAATGGTTCTGAAGTTATGAATCTTTCTATGGGTCTATGCACGACACCATTTTGACACATTCAATTGACATAAGTCAAAAACTATTGCAGATAGGTCTAAAAAACTGGATGCGTTATATCCAAAATCTAGTGGCGAATCCAAAAATGTAACAAAAATGGGGGGTTGCCATTTAAAAAAACAGAATCTATTTGTGTATTTTATTTTGGAACATGCTGTATATAAATAGAAATATTTTTAGAATGCGCCGCATTGTCGGCTCTATCGTTTATAAAAAAGATCAACTCGATAGCTTGGATAGAAACAAAGTTATGGAGCTTGTACGCACCCCTGGGTCACCCTGTATATCTCTATGAGGCGTTAACACCTTCCAATAGGGATATACTAACGTTGCTTTTACGGAAATACTGCATTTCAGAAAAATGTTACATTATGTTGTTACAGCCAACTCTTCAATTAATTCCTGCAACAAAAAGACCTTAATACAGCATTGTCGCAATATAAACAGTTTAATTAGCAGTATCAGCACTTTCCTTATTCGACAAGTTTGTTTTTATTTAGATGCAAAATTTTCATAAGCAACCTGTGAAGGATGGGAAGATTTTTTTATATTTATTAGTAATGTTATTAGACTATTGCCATCCAATTATCATTTTTTGATTTCTTTTCTGTTCAGAGATAAGTATAAATATATTGATGGTTTCAATGTTGAATTAGACCAAGGTACAGTTGCGATCATTCGCTAAGGAACGATGCAAAAATCGCCGATTTCCCAGTTTTTTGTACAATATTAATGTAAGGTTATTATATGGTATTCAAAAACATTTCACTTTTTAACATTATTATTGCCCAGTTCATAAATCAGGTCGAGTTGCAGCGTATGTTATACAGAAAGCTAAAAAATCGGCAATCATTTTTTCATCGTTCCTTAGCGAATGATCGCAACTGTACATTAACTTTATAGGTTGCCTCAGTGACAATTGCCCAATGACCACGCAAAACATCAGAAGGTTACCCATTCTATCTTACTTAAATTAATTTACTATATGGCATCCATCTCTTACAGATTTTTCACACTGTTTTACAGCTTTTAAAAAGTAAATTTTAATGAAAAGAAAGTCTTATATGCCAGATATGTTCCATGGAATGATATTAATTTAGATTTTGTACATTTGTTTGTACTATAAAGAATCAATCTAATTTCTCTTTGACCTATTAAGCAATTTTGAAAACTTGTTTATTACTCTACATAGAACCAAAACAAGCAGATTTAACTGATATCACAACCTTTGGTGGTTTTTATGCTTTGAATGTAAGGTATTACAACAATATACAAATTGGTCTACCAGACTGCATATTTATTATTGTTTCAAAATACCTAGCGTCAAAAAACCAAGCGAGAATTAAAGTGCTAAACACACATTTAATTTAAAAACTTTATTAATTGTGAAAATTAAATTATAAAAGTCAATTAACGATAAGTTTGTAAAGTTGCTTTTATCACGATAGAACTTGAATTATTTACAAAATACATCAATTATTATTATATTATATGACCTTGCAGGAAAAAGATTGACAATAAAAATATAATAATTTAAGAAGTATGTAACAACATTGGAATCTACTGTAATGTAATGATTAAAAAGAAATGTAAGAATTCCAATTAGGTGCAAAATTTACCTGTACTTCAAAACGAATTATAAAATTAGTAGAATACAAAACCGTTTACAGATTTTTTTATTTGGATTTTGTATTTAGGTTAGAATGCAGACTCAGTGTTGCCACCATCGTTGCCACCACCAAATAAATACATAGATAATCCACTAACAGCACATTGGAATTCTCCGAGAAATTCTCATAAACTTGAAACTTGAAATAAAATAAGCTATTGGGATGCGCCAATAAATATACAGTCTGTTTTTTGTAAACGATAATATTGGAAATCCAATGGAATTTTATCATTTTCCTCCTAAATGTGTACCCTTGCAAATGTAAGTAGAAATTTTGGTATCAATCCAAAGAAGAATTCATTTTACGTCAAAAACATATTAAACTTTATGAAGAAAACTAAAAACTGTTTAGAAAAATACTTAAAAAGCTTATTGATTTAATACTTTTGGTAGTAATCTATAAAGAAAAGCTGGAAGCTGTACGCTGATTGGCCTAGCGGTTAACGCATCAGATACGTAATCACAAATCGCGGGTTCAAGCTCCATCCTCGTATACTTTTTTTTAATTGTATTGCTTACTAACTATTATTTTTAGTACTTCATTACAACTATTATTAGTTTTATAGCCTTTTTACATTTGCTTTTCTGGTAGGTAGTTCAAATTGTACAAAAAGTAACGGTAAATCCCCGTAGCAAAAATATCTAAAAATAAAAAACTAATAATAATTGTAATAATGTTCTAACAATAGTAATTAGTAAGCAATGCAATTTAAAAGAAAAGTGTACACGGATGGGGCTTGAAACCGCGATTTCTGATTAGGAATCTGATGCGTTAACCGCTAGGTCAATAAGCGTACAGCTTCCAGCTTTTCTTTATAGCTTATTACCAAAAGCAATAAATCAATCAAGCTTTTTAAGTATTTTTTTAAATAGTTTTGGATTTTCTTCATAAAGTTTAATATGTTTTTGACGTAAGATGTATTCTTCTTTCCATTGATACCAAGATTTCTACTTACATTTAGGGTAGGGGGGTACAAATTTAAGAGGAAAATGATAAAATTCCATTGAATTTTCTATATTATTGTTTACAAAAAAACACACTGTAGATGGTGTTGTACAACATCAAAATATCAAAGTTATCAAATCGGTCATTAAAGAAATTCTCAATTTGCCATCAGATATTCCAGACAGCAATTCTCTATAGTTCCACTAAAGTGTGTTGGTCATGAAGGGTCTTGGTTTATTTAAATCATCTTGGGGAAACCTTCATTCAAAAATTTAATCTATGCAAGAAATTAAACATGATAGACAATCCTCACTTTCCTGTAGTTAGAGAGCTTAAGCAAGAAAGTAATTATTGTTTAGAGGAACTGCATATTAACACAGCAAAATTGAGTTTAGAAAAATGGGCACTATCTGGCACGAAACTCAGGAAAATTCTACGGTAAGAAAAGAATTCAACAAATGCAAATATTTAAAACAAAAGGGATGTGGTGTTGAATTATTTAAGGATAGCCCTGGCCCTGGCGATGGCCCTGGTTATGTTGACTTTAAGGGCATCGGTCGATTGCGGCTTATTGGCATAGACCTGCGACTTGAGGAAACCTCACAAGAAAAAGTCTAGCGGGGTCAAATCGCATGATCTTGGTAGCCAATTAACGTCACCTCTGCGAGAGATAACCATACCCTTAAATCGTTTATGCAGAATGTCCATCGTGGCATTCGCTGTGTGGTCGTCCTGCTGGAACCACATGTAGTCTAGGTTCATGTCGTTCAATATGGGCCAAAAGAAATCGGTTATCATCGTTCTGTAGCGCTCGCCGTTGACGGTGATGAACTAACCAACATTGTTTTCAAAAAAGTACGGAGCAATGACATCGCCGGCCAAAAATCCAAACAGTAACCTTTTGTGAATGCATTGCACCTGGTGAACGTCGTGTGAGCTGGCGTCGTCCCATATACGGCAATTTTGCTTGTTGACATAGCCATTCATCCAAAAATGCGCCTCGTCGCTGAAGGTGATTTTTTGGCCAAAATTGGGGTCCTCTTCCAAACGCTCCGAAGTCCAGTCAGCGAACAAATGGCGTTGTCTATGGTCATTAACTTTGAGCTCCTGGGCCAGTTGGATCTTGTACGGGTGTAGGCCCAAGTCCCGACGCAAAATTCGCCAAGTTGAAGTCTGCGAAAGGCCGAGTTCTTGTGCACGGCGAGGAATTGACTGCCTCGGGTTCTCCTGCACACTTTCACGGACTACGGCGATGTTGTCCGCCGATCTGGCGTTCCTCTGACGTACGGGTGTTGGCTGATTGTTTACCGAACCTGTCGTTTCAAATTTGCGCACCAAACGTAGGAGAGTCGACTTTGAAGGGCCACCGCGTCTGCTGTAAAATGGGCGCAACGTTTGCACTAACGAACACTCATTTTGATAATAAAGTTTTATCATTTGGACGTGCTGCTCAAGCGTGTAACCTGCCATGGTGATTTGGAATCGGTGATTGAATAATAAACAACAGATTAGACAGCCACCAAAACAACATGGCCGCCACAGGCTGCCAACAATGACCCGCCCCAATTGAAAAACCCACTTGAAAAATGTACCTACAATTAAGTATTCAATAAATATTGCTCTGTATAAATAACGTTTGCATCTTGCATCAACACTTACTTCACAAATTTCTAATCATTGGGCATATTAGGGATATTAATTAATTACAACTATAACTGTTTTTTATTTGCATTCCTTTCGCCAATTGATAATTTAATCGATATTTAAGTAAGTTACGCCTACAACCCCTAACGATACTATTGTTACAATTTTAAATATAGCAACCAAGTATTTTAGGCTCGTTTTTAAATTTAGAGAAGCTCAAATAGACGAAAACAACATATATATAACCTACAACACAGATCAGATTAAATTGATAATCAAATCAAAATTGATAATAATGCCTATTTCTTAGTTGACAATGAAAACCCACTATAAATTCCGCTATTTTGGAACAAAACTGTTGCTTTCTCTCTCCAACATGATGGCCATATGGAATGCGGTACATTATAAATCTAGTAACTTTATCGAAATGCCTTCGTTATGCGGTAGTTGATCACGTAGTTCTTAGCGGTTGTTTTTGCTGTGTTGTATTTTGGATCGTGGAAGCAGTGTATAACTATTTTATCAGTAATGGATCGGAGATAGTAAATTGAGTCGGATAGAGCCCAGACAAGTACAAAAATGGCGTGTATCCGGTATCGTAAAGTAGGGGTAAATTCTTCAGCAGGAAATTACGAGTTGTATCACATTGGCAGGTCACCACATGTAGTATTGCTTTACCATCTTAATAAAAAACTGTTGGTATATTTATAAGAGCTTTACTTTCATAGATTTGTAAGAAATCAATGTGATGATTATGACAATTATTGAATTATTCGTTCTTGTATACTTATTCTTGCCTAGGATACTAACCGCTATCAAAGGCATGCTAATCACCACAGTATACAATATACATCAAGGTCATATAGACTAGTTTATTTTCCATAAACAGCACTAGTTACAATTAATAATAAATCAATGCTTCATCTAGTGCCAAATCTTAATTTTAGAAATAATGTATTCTAAGGGAGACAGTTAGTTTTTTAGCATTAAAAGCAGTTTGTGTAGTGTATTGTAGTTGTAGTAAACTAAACTTTATAAACCCGACTTTCACTTTAGTTCGACAAAGATCTTTCAACTAAAGTGATGTTATGCAAGTGTTGTTGTACTTTGTTAAATAAATGTTTTGTATACAGGGTATTTCAAAACCAGTGAGGACGATTTGAATTTACTGCGACGTTAAACTATTACTACGTTGAAAATACAAAAACTTTTCAGACATTTTTATCCTTCTTTTATTTTGCAGTGGGCGAAATTGAAATTGCAACCGTCTTCGCTCATTTTGGATCGCACTGTACTGTTTTGTTGATTTTTATTTAATAGAAAGTGTGCTGGAACGTGTCAAAGACTTTGTTTAAGGTATTTATTTGGTTGCAACTTGCAATGTTTTTGAATTTAGCAATTTTTTGCAATGTTTTGCAAAATTCTTGCAATTTTTACAATTTAGAATTTAGAGATACCTAGAAACAATAGTTATTTGTTTCATTAGTACAAAAAATGCATGTTTTTGGGACGAATAAGAAAATTGCCGGACGACAGTGAATTTGTGATTTAAACACATCTAATAATTTGAATTTTTACTCTCAAAATCAGAAAAATATTTCTTTTTGTTTAGTTTATATTTACTATATGATAGCAATAATATGTAATTTTAGCTTTAAAATGATATTTCTGCTATAGAAAATGTATCATTTTTCAGTATTCATGTGTAAAATTTGAACAATTTATGAATTTGTACTTACATTTGTCTGTTTTACGAATTACAAATTTTTCGTGCAATAAATAAAATAGTACATTTGTCAATAATGTTATTGTTTTATTATTGCATACCTTGATTTGCTTTATTGTATTATTGTTTTTGTATTGTTGTATTGTTTGCTTTCTTGTGTTATTGTATAACTCTCTAAATTTTCATTAATTTATAGGATTTATAGATTTTTTTTACATCTATGTATAGGGGTGACACCATTACTTCTGCCCCGGGTGACATCCACCCTAGCTACGCCACTGATGCATAGTGAATAAAATTATACAGTAGATATAATTCAGATATGTAATATAATTTGGATATTGGATAACAAATCGGATGCATTATAAATTTAAAATATAGAGTAGCAATAGTAGGTCATAATGACGTCAACATCTAGTGATAACCTCATAAGTCGTCAGTGGATCAAAAGTCGACGACATAATGACGTCCAATAAATGACATTAAAATGACGTGACACATATCACATCATATTCTCGTATTTTTTAGGTAATAGATTTATTTATACCGGTTTCCAAAGTCGAAAACTAAATGTTGACATACGGCATTTTGTATCGTAAGTAATTAACATTATTTCGAAGATAATCTTTTTCAGTTTGTGTTATATTTTCCATAACGGCATATGTTTCAGTAAGGCTATTGTAAAGGTTTATTCTGTTTAAAGCGTGTTATTGCGGCAACGACAAACATTTATCTATATTATTTTCGTACAAATATTATGTTTAGTACATTTTTCATATTTGATAAATTCCAATAGTAATTCATGATCTGCAATACGTTGGCGCCACTTTTAAACATTCAACCAATCAGTGTAGGAGTCGGGTCCATACCACTTCGCCCACCGACCACTTCGCCCACCCGTATTTTAGTACCATATTGCCCAACGGAAAGTCCACTTCGCCCAATTTTTGAAATGTACCACAACGCCCAACACGACCATTTCGCCCAACTTTTCACGAGGGACACAACGCCCACCAGGACCACTTCGCCCACTTGTTCACTAGGGACACAACGCCCACCTCGACCACTTCGCCCAACTTTCGTATAGACCCCACAACGCCCAAAATCGTTCGTTAGAAATCGGCTTGGTGCACACATAAAGTGTTGAATAATAGTAACAAAGCTGTGTGACTACAATTTAATCAAAATAATACTTTAGGCGAACTCACACGCTATAAAAGTTGAAACGGAAAGGTTAATATTTTTTAATAAAATGGATATCACATATGGCATAATTTATCCACAATTATTATCTACTATAATTGTAAACCACGCGTTCCTTAGTAGTTAGGTACATATAATTTAATAAAGCTTATTTCTATTTTCAAATGCCTTTAGGAGACGGAAGAATAACGAAATGAAATAATTCTGAATTTCTCTATTTACTTAACTGGTTTCTACTAATCGAAACTTATTTAAATATTGTATGTTGTTCTGTGAATAATTTAGAAGAAGGTATCGTTTAGGATTTACAAAATTATTTTAAAAATAAGATGTAAAAATTCTTAATATTTCAGTTTATGCATCTTTAAGCAAAAATATTTTTTCCCAAAATCTATTTCAATATGTACAGATGTGTTTGCCGATCGTCAATAAAATTATATTGCTTTATTACTTTTAGTTGCTCAGTTCCTATCGAAGATGAGACTCAAAAATCACTCGCACATTTTGATATTTTATTATACCCAATAAATATGCATTTGTCGGCAGTATTTTAGGGTGATCCACACTATCGTGCATTTAATTTATGCACCGATGCATTCCGCAGAGATAGAAGGGAATGTAAAAAATAAGAAAATTATAAATAAAATTAAAAGTCCATTTTTCAGAAACTTTTTTCTCCGACCGATGAGATGAAACACCCGTTATATTTACTTTTCATATATGGCTAAAGTTATAGTTTATTTTAAAAGATGCACAAATTTTAATAGTCATTAAAATAAGCTGATATTTAATTAAGCACTACATATTTATGTTTTGCTTAATCACCGCAAAGGAAGTTAGTCCTCGTACACGAGATGATCGGTAAGACTGTTCAACGTAGCAATAAAACAATAATAGGTAGTACCTAGCATAAGATAATTTCAATGCCTTAAACGTTACTGTATGTACTTGTATACAATAAAAAACAATGACATATAACTATTTAGTTGTTTTTTTAAAATATTGAATAAATTACCTTTTCCTCTGTATTTGTTGGTAGTATTCTAGTGTTCACTAACTTGTATTAAAAAAAATTTAAAATAAATAAATCCCGTTAAACTCTTCACGGCATATTTACGAATAAACTTTTGTATAAATTTAATGTGTGATAGTACCTACTCGTCACTAGAAACAAACAATACTTATGACATTTTTTATTTTATGCATTTCAAAAAAAAATTGCTAAAAAGGGCAACTTTTGGGAACTGCTGGAAATAATAGTCAAAACAAACTGTGACATCACCTAATAGCATCAGCTGCTTCAATGTATCAGATATCACATTGAAGATGTTAGTTAGGTATATCCAGCTCCAACTGTGATTCTTAAACCAGTGACCACCTATCCACTTTTCAAAAACGTTTTTTCTTTGCTATTATGAAAGATAGGCACACTAATCATATTAAGCTTTTTTGTTGCATTTTATGTGTACTATCTCCTATTCAGACGTTACGAATCTTCAGTGAATCGTCAATAACTTTGAGTCGTCTATTAATCCAATGCCTACCAGATAAAGTGCCATAGTCTTTTGTATAGATATTGCTGTGACGTCACGCTAAAAGTCATTCACTCGCAGTATTCCTAATACTCTCAGCAATAAGGGAATAGTATTTTAAATTTTAAACAATAAATATGAGCTACTTGGTGGTACTAACTTATTAAAACCTGTATTTCATGGCAATTTACCATAAAATCTAATTAAGATTTAACTAAATAAAGATTTAATTAAAATTGTTATATTTATCATCTTTAATACATGTCCTTTATCAATACAGATAAAGGACATGTATTAAAGACAATAAATATAGCCAGCTGTTGGTTCCCCCGTAGTGTAGGCATGAAATAAAAAGAATTAAGTATTCACCAATGTAGAAGTATTTCGTTTTCAAAGATAATATCAAGGTTGCGTTATAGCTAAACAGAACATGGCCCTAAAGATTAGTAATGCAATAATAAAGTATTATCTGAATGTAAACACCTCATTTCTTTCAGGCATCACTCATTCTTAATAACTACACATACTAAAACCACAAACAAAATTAAATGTGATACCGTCAATCCGTACAATTGTCTAAATATTGTTTTTAAACGTTCTGTTTCGTTTTTTCTTCGATGTGACTCAAAAATGGCAAAATGATTTTTTCGTATTCAGTTTATACGACAGCTAAGTGTAACACCTTGTATAGTTGGCATTGATTAACCACTCTATAAAATACATACGAGTTCAATTTACAATTTGAATAAACTAATTTTTAATTTATTCAGTTACTATTTTCATTATTTTGGTAGAAACCGAGAAGCAAGGGCATTTTTTAGAAAAAGTCCTTCGAGCTAAACTCGCGATTTTTTCGTGCTATTCTCGAATATTTATTTACCTTTACGATAAACTGTCCATATGAAGCTTAAATTATCCGATGATAAAAAGTGAACCTCTCATGTAGTCAAAGTGTAATTCATTTGGACATAAATTTGATCTACTTAACCTTTTATATGACTAATTTGTATCTCACATTTTTAGATTTTGTAACAAGTATACACATGAATACACAATGAAAAACTAAAACTAAACGTAAATTTCCAGTGGCAGAAACCAGCTAAATAGGGAAATTCAGAATTAATTCATTTCGTTACCTTTCCGTCTTCTAAAGGCCTTTGAAAATAGAAACAAGCTTTATTCAATTATATGTAACTACTAAGGAACGTGTGGACTACAATTATATTAGATAATAGTTGTGGATAAATTATCCCAAATATGATATGCATTTCATTAAAAAATATTAACCTTTCCGTTTCAACTTTTATAGCGTGTGAGTTTGCCTAAAATATTATTTTGATTAAATTGTAGTCACACAGCTTCGTTACTATTATTCAACACTTTATGTGTGCAATAGCCGATTTCTAACGAACGATTTTGGGCGTTGTGGTCCTATTTTGGGCGTTGTGGGGTCTATACGAAAGTTGGGCGAAGTGGTCGAGGTGGGCGTTGTGTCCCTAGTGAACAATTGGGCGAAGTGGTCCTAGTGGGCGTTGTGTCCCTCGTGAAAAGTTGGGCGAAATGGTCGTGTTGGGCGTTGTGGTACATTTCAGAAATTGGGCGAAGTGGACTTTCCGTTGGGTGATATGGTACTAAAATACGGGTGGGCGAAGTGGTCGGTGGGCGAAGTGTCCGGGTCTCTAGGAGTCGCTTACGCGAGTAGCGCGCGCAGGCCATCTTGGTTGTTAGTATCAGTCTTTGTTCTGTCGTTTATGTAGAGTTTTTTCCTCCATCATTTTTGATTTAAGAGCTGAACATTTTTGTTGTGAAAAACTTACGCGTCAGAACTTAAAGTATGGCCTATTACAGAAATATTTGGCAAATGCGTTGGTTTGGCTTATAAGGAAACTTTTTGGCGATGCATATTATTCATAGTATTTGATTTATCGTTGTCTTCAAAGAAAACATTGTAACTTTAGGGTTTTAGGTGTCATTCATTATAAATAATGAGACAATGGTCAATGAAACTAGACTGTGACTTATGTTAATTTTCATTAATTTTAATGAGCAAATTCTTGTTTGTAATTTTTAATATTTTTTCTTAGTATATAACCTTTCAATATATGTTTTTTAGGTCATTTTCACGTGCCTATGCTACCTGTCTTACATACAGAAAATGTTATGTTTAATTTTAATGATGCATCATTTGTTATTACATTAATGGATCTGCAATTTTGAAAGTTGCCAAGACATATAGTTATATTTGCTTTTAACAAAAACCTAAATATTTTGTCATGCGGTGATTTTTTTAATATGATAATATATTTATCAGCTGTGAATATAAAATTAAATAACATATAGGTACCTGAAGTACAAAAAGACGAAAATAATGTCAAACGACAATCAGGAACATTGAGGGACTTCGCCAAGAAATGTCAGAGAGCAAGAAAATAGCGTTCAATGAGACGACCTATCTTTCTAGGCTTGCTTTACATTTACGGACCTTGTTAGAGAATGTAGGCTTTCTTTCCTATATTATACAGAACGCCGAGAAATACGACAAGACACTGACTATCATAAGGACGGTTCTCCAAACCTTGACCATTTTATTCCCTTAACTAATATAATTATTTATAATGTGGGTACCTTGAACTTAAAAAATTAAAGAAAGCTGATTTTATGTCAGGTTTCTTCTTCGCTTAAACTTACAAATTGCACCGCGTAATAGCGAACAAGCTCGTTATATTATATATGGATATTTCTGAAAACTGTAAATTGAGACATTTTGGCATTACACATTTAACATACAGAATTACATACGTTATGAAATATGAGACATGATATAAAAAAAAGTTTACCCCGGATTGTCTTTTTGTGTAAATATGTGTTGTGGGACTTTGCGGGTGATTTCGAAGATTTATTTATGTTCACACAGAGAGAAATGTTTGTATATTTAGTGCACAGTTGTTTAGAAAATTAAAACAAATTGCGCCTAAAACGGTGACAGGAACAATTTGTGCAATATAATTGCATTGGTTTGTGCTAAACAAATTGTAATGTTTATCCAAACAACTTATTATTTTTATCTCCATACCAAATAAGTAACTACCTAAAACAATTTGTTTAAAGAATCTTCTATATTTTGTAGCATAGTTTTGCACAATGCTGTAATAAACACTTGCGATCCTTATGTGGAATTTTTGCACAATGGTGTTGGAAACACATACGAACATTGGAGTAATTGTGTATATAGTAGTTTAGTGCATATTTGCACAATATTGTGCTTATTTTTCTTTAACCTTTAATATTGTAACGTTCTTTTTCAAATAATAATACAAGTGCTGTTTAAATCGTCTATTCACAAACAAATATTTATTTCTATACACTAATTAATACACTATAAATTAACGCTATGATTATAAACCATTAAAAACTATTATTTACAGACTATGAATTTCTAATACAACATTTATATTCACTATTTATTTTGTAATACACAGTTAATGACTTGCTGTTGACTGCTCCTTTTCTCCGCGACGTCGACTTTATACCATCCTATAAACGTTCCAGAAATCGCCCGAACATACCATGTATTTCTAGAATACACCAGAATAAACCGCGTCTGGTTCACATGCCCGCGCGATGCGTCATTCTCTCGAAGGCGGCAGAACACACCACCTGTCGCTCGAAAAGAGGTTCGTTCCTTTTCTCTCTTGTTACACTGCCCCCCTCTTCAAGTCTGTTCTGTCCCAGAACAGGTTTTATGCTCTGGTTCCTGTAGAACGGGTCATGACGATATCGACAGTCTTCACCTCGACTACACGTTCCATTACGGTAGAAATAACAGTCTACACTCTTCGTTGGCCTTAATGCGGGTTGTGGGTCAAAATTGCAGACGAAGATCTTGACGTCCGTACCTCTAAAGACAACTTCCAGCATGTTTCTAACGATTCTCCAATCCAGCTGGTCCCGCCCACAGCCGAGTTTGGGAACTGCCAATTTGTTAATTCCCCTGGTAAGCAACTCGATCCTCAAATTCCATAATGCCCTCCACAAGTCGGCGTAACTCGGTTTCTGGTAGTAAAACTGCTTGGTTACCAAGTAGTAAATGGATCGGTCATGATCAGACAAGCGTAAGGATTTACCAACAGAGGGATTTTGTTCTCGAAGTTCATTCAGCCGTCCAAATTTATTTCTAAACACCACTGCGATCCCCCTGGACATACGGAGATCCTCGGAGACACAGTGGGCAATGGAATAATCACCAGGGACCCGGAAGAGATCTTGTTGCATCTCAGTCGTGACTCCGAATCGCGCTTTTCTAGTTCCAGAGAACGCAGCCATAAATTCTCTAAAGGTTGGTTGATCATCTTCAGGCCTTACGGTATTGATAGTCACCTCAGCCTCATCTTTCCGATCCGGGACTGCGTCATTATTTCCCTCATAGTGCGCCAGACGATTGGAGTGTACCACCTTTGGTTTCCCCCTTGGCAACTTCTGGATGCGATAAATCAAGTCATTTATTCGTTTCTTCACCTGGTATGGACCCTCCCAATTTCGCTGTAACTTTGGAGAATAGCCACGACGCCTTTGCGGGTTGTATAACCAGACAAGCTCTCCAGGTTGAAACCCTCCTTCTTGGGCTCTCACATCGTACGTAGCCTTCATCCGGTCACTCGCGATTCGACTATTATTTCGGGTTCGGTCGTGAATATCCTCCAACTTCTTCTTTAAGTTGATGACATAATCATTCCCGGCTACCTCCTGCTCTATAGGTGGAGACCCAAATTCCAGATCACACGGTAACCGTAACTCGCGTCCAAACATCACAGACGCTGGTGACTGACCGGTTGTTTCGTGGACCGATGCACGATAAGCCATCAGGAACAGATGCAGGTATTGGTCCCAGTCTCGTTGATGATCGGAGACGACCTTGGCCAAATATTTGCCCATTGTTCGATTCATGCGTTCTACCATTCCATCGGACTGCGGATGTAACGGTGTGGTCCGAGTCTTCCGAATGCCCAACAATCGACAGACTTCTCCAAAGAGTACAGACTCGAAATTGCGGCCTTGATCCGAATGCAGCTCCATGGGCACTCCGAAGCGACTGAAAAACTCTTTGACTAGTACGTCAGCAACAGTCGCAGCTTCCTGGTTTGGTAGGGCATATGCTTCTGGCCATTTGGTAAAATAGTCCATTGTCACTAAGATGTATTTATTCCCATCGTCAGTTTCGGGAAATGGTTCGGCAATGTCTATAGCTATTCTCTCCAGAGGACTACCCACATTGTACTGCCTCATAGGTGCTCTTCGTTTCCCCAAGGGTCCGTTGCCAGTGGCACATAGTTCACATTTCCTGCACCACTCCTTCACGTCTTCTTTACAGTTGACCCAATAAAAACGCTCCTTAACTTTCTCCAAGGTCTTTTTCACACCGAAGTGTCCTCCGGAGGCACCGTCATGGAGATGTCGCAATACTGTAGCCACTCGGCTTCTTGGAACCACGAACTGAGACCTAATGGTGGTGCCATCTTCACTCTCCAATACTCGCTTCAGGAGATCGTCTTCCACCTTCAAGGACTCCCATTGGGCCCAATATGCTTTGAGCGTTCTGTTAAAAGGGCTGACGGCCTCCCAGGCAGGCCTTTCTCCCACGCGCTTTTATTCCAGTACCATTTTTAGTTCGGGATCAGCCTCCTGCTGTCGTTGCAATTCTTCCGGCAACCAATTGTCGTTGATGATGGTAGTCCTTAATACTTGGCAAACCCTCTCTTCCAAACGAGAGCAATGACGGCAATCCGTTGGACAGGGTCTTCTTGAAAGAGCATCGGCATTTCGATGACTAGTGCCCGCTCGATGTTCGGTGTCAAAGTCGTATCCTTGTAATCGTTCGATCCACCTTGCGACCTGGCCTTCAGGATTACGGAATTGTAACAGCCATTTCAACGCTGCATGGTCCGTCATCAATAAAAACTTCCGTCCGTACAAGTATTTGTAGAAGTGCTCAACGGACTTCACGACGGCCAATAGTTCTTTTCTGGTCACACAATAATTCCTTTCGGCTTTCGACAAAACCTTACTAAAATAGCCGATGACCTTTTCTTGTCCATCCTGTATCTGAGAAAGTACCCCCCCAATGGCCAAATTACTTGCATCTGTGTCAAGTATGAATTTCCCTTCTGTCCGTGGATAGCTCAATATTGGTGCTGTTGTCAGGGCACGCTTCAGCTGTTGGAAAGCTGTTTCACACTCTCCGCTCCAAACATACTCGCGCCCATCTTCAGTTAACCTTGTCAGAGGTTTCGCTATATTGGCAAACCTAGGAACGAAACGCCTGTAGTAGGTACATAACCCAAGAAAACTACGAACTTGGTGTTTATCTTTCGGTGTTGGCCACTCTTGAACTGCACGAATCTTATCGGGGTCGGCTGCCACTCCATTTTGTGATACGACGTGCCCGAGATATTTCACTTCCTTTCTGAATATGTGCACTTTTTCTGACTCAGTTTCAGATTGGCTCCACGTAGTCTTCGGAACACTTCCTCTAGATTGTTCAAATGTTCGTTGAATGATTTTCCGACTACAATCACATCATCCAGGTATACCAGGCAGGTCTTCCACGACAGCCCTCTCAGGATGGTCTCCATTAGACGCTCAAAGGTGGCCGGAGCGTTACATAGACCGAAAGGCATAACTGTAAACTGCCATAGTCCGGAACCAATAGTGAACGCGGTTTTCTCCCGGTTTTCAGGTTCCATTTCAACTTGCCAATAACCACTCTTCAAGTCCAAAGTCGAAAACCATCGTGAACCAGACAGGGTATCTAACGTGTCGTCGATGCGTGGTAAGGGATAGCTGTCTTTCTTGGTCACGTTATTGAGCTGCCGATAGTCCACACAAAATCTCGTTGACCCATCCTTCTTACTGACCAGGACCACCGGTGATGCCCATGGACTGCTGGATGGCTCGATGACCCCTTGTTCTTCCATATCAGTAATAATCTTTTCGGCTTTTGCTCGCCTTGCTAGAGGTAGACGCCTCGGCTGCTGACGGACAGGCATAGAGTTGCCTGTATTGATTTTATGTTTTACTATATTTGTTCGTCCCTTCTGGCTATCGTCAAGAGCGAAGATATCTTGGTATCGGTGAACCAAACCCTGTACCTCTTTCACTTCCGTTCTGTTAAGGTCTTCGCATGAACTAGTAACCATACCCACTAATTTTCCACCATGGTCTTTGGGCACTGGTTTTGGATCATCAGCCATACACCTGGCTACTCGAAATACTGGCACACACTGTCCCACAAGGGTACTCTTCTTCAATGTCACCGGATCCACATTAACGTTCATAATTCTCACCGGTACTCTCTTTCCAACCTTGATCAGCGCTTTTCCCACCAGTATGCCACTATGGATCTTCTTATCACAAACAGGCTCCATCATTCGCACACATCCTACCCGAAGATCTCCATCCAAACCCGCCTCGACAACCATCTCGCTTTGACCCGGCAATATCACATCTTCAGTCAGCAAAACCCTTACAACCGGATCTTCTCGTGGATGCAACGGAAGCTCTTCGTTACCGACCTTCAAAACACCCTCTTTCAAATCCAACGTAAAACCAAATTTTCTCAAGAGGTCCATTCCCAAGATGAAGTCATCAGTAATATCGGCTACCAGCACCTCATGATCACGTTCTTCACTTCCAATGCCAATCTTCATCTTCACCACTCCGCGTGTTGGTATCACTTCACCTGTTGCTGTACGGAGTTGAGTAGTTGTTGGTAACAACTTCATACTTGTTCGTAGAACGTTAGGGCGTATGATGGACTTTGTCGCCCCCGTATCAATGAGCAGTGGAACAATTCGATTCGCAATTTTCCCATCTATGAACAAACTGCTGGTACTATTCCCTGATGTTACGGCATGGACGATGATCTCTGGGGCATCTTTACTAACAGTCAACGTTCGCCCTCTCTTGCCAACCCCTTTTAACTTTTCCGACGGTTGTACTTTTGTTATTTTGGGACAACGCCGTTCTACATGTCCTTGTTCGCCGCAGTTCCAGCAACGGGGCCCTCGAACTTCTTGATGATTCTTCTTACTGTTCTCTTCCTTCTGAAGAACTCTCATTAATAATTCTTCTAGACGACGTTTAGAACCTTCATCTTCTTCCACAACGGTCCGAACACGCCCGTGACCTCGGGACGCTTGTTTTGCAGCTTCTAATTCTAAGGCGTGAGCAAGCGCATCATCAGTTGTTCTTGGTCGTGCTAGCCTCAATGATTGTTGTGTTTCCCCGTCTCTTAACCCATCAATAAAGGTCTGCACAGCGAGCTGTCCCAAAAATGAATCGGGTGCCGTAGGGTACGCCAATCGGACAAGCCGCGCAACATCGGCTTCAAACTCCTGCAGGCTTTCTCCATTCTTCTGGATACGATTCTTCACTTGCGCGTGATACACTTGTTGAAGATGTGCGTCTCCATATCTCATCTCCAATCTAGACACTAACAATTGATAATCATTTTCCTGTCCTGCTGGGATTGTTTGCAGGACGTTCAACGCGTCTCCACGCAAAGCCACAGTTAAAGAAACGGCCTTTTCCTTGCCTGTCCATCCGTTGGCCCCAGAAGCCGCCTCAAACTGTTTGTAGTAAGTGGACCAAGGTATCTTTCCATCGAACGTGGGTGGTTTTACTTTTATCCCTACGACAGGACCCTTTTCTTCTTTAAACTGTTTCTTTACTTCATTAAACGGCCTCTCAGAAGTTGAGGGAAACCGTAGTTGCCTCATTCTATCTTCCAGCATTTCGGCCATATCGTCTTTCTTAGTTGTTGGTGGTAATTGCATTTGGGCTATTTTCTCTTCTACCATCTTTATTACCCTATCTTGTTCCGCCAATCTACCTTCCAATAGTCCTAACGCACTGGCATTCTCCAAAAATTCTTCGAAAACTTTATCTTCCAACGCTTTGACATTTTCCAACAATTCTCCTTTAAGCCTTCTAAAACTTTCTTCAGACTTTTCTAGTAATTCTTCTTTAAGCGTTCTAGAGTTTTCCAGTAAATCTTCTTTAAGCATTTTAACATTTTCTTCCAGTGCTTTAGTATTTTCAAGTAATTCTTGTTTAAACGTTCTAGAATTCTCTTCGGACTTTTGCAGTAATTCTTTTTTTAAAATTCTAGAATTCTCTTCGGACTTTCTAGAATTTTCTTCGGACTTTTCCAGTAATTCTTCTTTTAGCATTCTAACATTATCTTCGGACTTTCTAGAACTTTCCAGTAACTCTTCTTTCATTTTACTTAACAACAAACTAGTATCAATTGCGGGTCCAGGTATTTCGAAGCGGTAATTTTCAGGATCTTCCTTCTGTTCTAAAAGCCATTCTTTTAGCCGATTTATCAAAACTTCTTTCTTTCCATTTCTATCCAAGTCCCTCTCGTCCAATTCCCGTTTTAAATCTATTACTAAGAGATCTTTCAATAGTTTCATCACCATTTTAATCGTTTGTTGAAATTAATTTTAACACTAAAAATTTATTCTCACAGCACTTTATTTAATTATTACGCGATTTTATTTATTTTAGAACACCACACCTGACAACACTGTAACGTTCTTTTTCAAAGAATAATACAAGTGCTGTTTAAATCGTCTATTCACAAACAAATATTTATTTCTATACACTAATTAATACACTATAAATTAACGCTATGATTATAAACCATTAAAAACTATTATTTACAGACTATGAATTTCTAATACAACATTTATATTCACTATTTATTTTGTAATACACAGTTAATGACTTGCTGTTGACTGCTCCTTTTCTCCGCGACGTCGACTTTATACCATCCTATAAACGTTCCAGAAATCGCCCGAACATACCATGTATTTCTAGAATACACCAGAATAAACCGCGTCTGGTTCACATGCCCGCGCGATGCGTCATTCTCTCGAAGGCGGCAGAACACACCACCTGTCGCTCGAAAAGAGGTTCGTTCCTTTTCTCTCTTGTTACAATATTGCTGAAAGAAACACTAAACACTGGGTGATTTAATAACACAAATTGTGGATAATTTTATTAAACAATTATATATTTAATTTAAACGCAAAAATACAAAGAGAAAACATTCATATAAAGAAAAATACAAATTACGCAAACGATCTAATTAAAATAAAACGATTTACTATTTAAATTAGTAACAAATATAAAAGTAAATTTTCAAGTTGGAAACATGAACTTTTTATTATTTTCTCAATAATGCCAAACACTGGAAGATCATCGGTCCATTTCTGAATTATTGGAAAATTTGCTTTGTAAAGTGGTTGATCCAAGAAGAAGAGAAAACTCCGCACCCAATTACGCCTGGAAAATGAATGTATAAATTAGTTATTTATTACATAGCACTTGTACTAAAATAAATGAGTAAATAAAATGCGTACCCAATCATAATAATAATAATTTAAAATATAGAGTAAAAAATTAAAAATACTTACATTAATTAAATTTTTATTCACCTATATTATATCTGTATTCTGCAACTATCACAAACTTACTAAACGAATGTGTTCCATTTCCACGTAGCACAGCGTTTTTTGCAGTTTGTTTATGTCTGGAGTCTCTGATCTGAGGGGTAAATAAATGCAATAGGTCAATCCCATATTACAAATAACATTGATATAAGATTTCACTCAAATTGTATTACAGTTTCAAATTTTATTTGCATTTTTTCATCATATACAATTAAAAAGCTGCACAATACTGTGCATGATTACAGTTAAACAACTTGTATCAAAATATACAACAAGATTGTGGACAAACGCAGCACAATTTTATGAATTATTAATTCCTTTAGTTACTTCAATTTGCTTTACACAATTTGTCAGATCAAATTTCACGACGTCTTCAAACAATCTTATTAAGAAAGAATACGCAACGCTTTTAAATAATGGAACCCAATTGTACAAAAAAATCGTACAATCACAATTAACCAACGTTGTGCAAAACTACGCTACTGCATTTTTCTCTGTGCAGGTTAGTTCCATATCCTTACCTTCAAGTATGTACAACCTACTTTGTTTTTAAACAAAGCATTCTGAAAGTTTTTAGAAACTAACTAATAATACCTTCTCTTTTCTTAATGCAGAAATAATAAAACAAAAATTCCATCTTCTAAACAACTTAAATAAATTTTATAAATACAGAATTTCAAACATAATACCTACATCGTTCTAACATAAGTTTGAAGTTTGCTGAAAAATAAAACATGACCTGTCTTGACATGAAAGTAGTTTTATCTAAACCTACAACATGCAATACCCGTAAAAGCAGAGTTTTCTAAAACATAAGTTTTAAACTACATAGAAGATATTACCTGTATATTAAAATTCAATTTGGAATATTGTTTAGCAATATTTCATCTTCGAGATATAATAATCTAAAGTTTTCCAGTTCATCCTAATAAAAATAAATGCTCATCTTTTTATAATCTATATGAATTGTTGAATATCTACCTCCTGTCAGTTGTTTAAACGTCAATTTTTTCTTCTTGGGGCTTCACGTATCTTCAGGATACATTTTAGCTGACTATTCTAACATTTCTTTTGCTTTTCTCATCTTGCACGATTTTATTAAGTTCTTTTTAATATTTTCTAGCAATATTTTTTAACATTTTATTATAGAATTTAGCGCAAGGTGTGGTATGTCTCCCGACGTGCAGCGGAGAAGACGCCCACACAGAATGTTAAAATCTATAATTTTTCCCTCTTATACACGATGTTCAGGAATGGATTTTTCTAAACTCGAATCACTTGGAAACCATGTAAGATAGAGGGCTTGGCTCAGACGCGTTCGGTAGTGGACTGATGTGGATCATTAGTAACAATGGAGCGTATAACTACTCCTGAGAATGTTGAAGCTGTTGCATACTGCCGTCGTTTAAAATCCAAGATCAATGCGTAAAAATTTACAAGCTCTGCATGTGTGTAAGTCATCTAAACACACAATTCTGAAGAAAGATTTGATGCTTCATCTATATAAGATTCAACTAGTACACGAATTGGACTCAAACGTGTTTATAAGCAGGAGTTCTATTACTGAAACAATGATATGAGATTTTTGGAAACTGAGCGAATTAACACTTTCAGGCGTCGTTAATAAACTAAATCGTTGTTAATGTGTTTCAGAAAATACAAGGCAACATTTTCCCAAAAAGTCATATCCCGATTTGGAGACCTAAACTGCCGGCCAAGTCTCCGGACCTCAGTTCATTAGACTTTTTTGTGAAAATACTTTAAAGGTAAAGTTTATGTAAATAGAACTAGCCATCTGTCCGAGTTAAAACTAAGAATTAGGGAAGAAATGAATGGAAAACCACCCGAGATATGTATAATAGTTTTTAACCACTTGAAGGCGGCATTGCAAACGTGCTTTGATCGAAACCTAGACAACATGGTCTTCAAAACTTAAATTCGTCATATATCTTTTGTATTCTTTGATAAATGAAATTTTTGTAAAACTTTAAATGATTTTTTTAACCATACTTCAAAAAGGGAAATCCATTCCTGAACACCTTGCATAATAAATCTGTTTTATGGAAAATGATCCATGAGTATAGTTCCATCTCAACATTGTGTAATAAAGACGGAACGTAATTGCGTCATTGTCTATTACACAGTTTTAAATGCAGCCTAACCCTAAGTCAACTTTCAAAACGGAATATGAAATATACAACTATTATTTTAAAATCACATTACATCTTGTTTAGAATGATTATCTCTACCATATTAAACAAAATATGCAAAAAAAGGCTTTTTTTTATTGTATTTGATCAAAATTGTACCATTTATAAATCATTCGGTTCTATAATGTTTATTCTTTAAATTAACTTTGTTAAATTACTTTAGAAACATCCAAGAAAATGATTATGCTGGAAATACGAATTTACAGTAAACTAGGCAACCAATATCACTTCAGTTCTAGTCTTGATTTTAGCCCTTATTTTTACTACGCGGTAAACGTTACAATGGACGACTTGGGGGGATCTTTATTTATTTATAATATTCCAATGTGTTCGTTTTTACTAATGAAATTCCAATGGCTAGTTAATGATAATATATAAATAATAATTGCTACTACCCATTACCTGGCAACTACCGCCCACTGCAACTACCCAGTACCGTATATTAAATATACATTTTGGAAATAAAAATCAAAATCCAACGTGGTTATTGTTAATAAATGTGACCGGTTTAAAAATCAAGTTTTTAAATCTCTGACCACTGCTGCTTGGAAGTATTGTCGTATAACCTTTACGCGTAGTAAAAATAAGGGCTAAAGTCGTATTCAATGTTGGTAACATTTACTTGCTTCTTCCAGTTTTGAAGTATGGACTTAAAACTGCATTTAAAGCGGTGTAAGAAAGAATCATGCAATGCTGTATCGTCGGTACTGGTACGAATAGGAAGTCTGTAAGTCGGGTCCGCAACTAGCCTGTCAGGTTTGATTGGTTTTAAAAAAAAGGTCCATGTAGAAGTACCATAGAGAAAGTC
Source organism: Agrypnus murinus (assembly GCA_929113105.1). Classification (NCBI taxonomy): domain Eukaryota; kingdom Metazoa; phylum Arthropoda; class Insecta; order Coleoptera; family Elateridae; genus Agrypnus; species Agrypnus murinus. The sequence goes on from OV816025.1 coordinate 17,981,029, forward strand.
TCAGTAGTTATAAATTCATCTCAGTGATTGCAATATAAAAATCAAAAAGAAAATTGCATACCAAAAGTAGCAGTAAAACAGTAAGTGGAAATGAAGAGAATATGGCAGTAGCTAGTACGCATCTATCTTACAAAAAATATATGAAAAAAGCTGGATATTGTTTCATACGTTAAATCAAATATGCAGGCGAAAACAGGCTTTTTGATAGTGAAAAGTATGTGAGAAATACAATAGGAATATAAACAACAAAATGTAAGAAGTTGTAAACAAAAGAAAAAATAACAAAACCATTCTAAACAAAATATTAACAGCATAATTAATTACAAAAAAAGACACAAGCGAGAAAATAAAATCCAGGCTTCCAGCAGAAAATAGAGACTATTATGCACAACAGGAGATATTCCAGTAAAAAATGTATCTAAAACTCTTAAAAAGAAAATATATAAAACAATAATTATTATTATAACGTAGGCAATAGGTCCATGGTTTCTGAAAATAGAAGATGAAAAAAGACAAACAACTACAACAATATTTGAAGAGAAGTCACCAACGTAAGGGCTATATGTGTTCTGCAGGCAGAAGAAGATGGATGACGAATCAGAACAATCCAAATTTCGAGAGCTGTATGAAGACCCAAATATAGTTGCCACAGTATAGTTGTGCAATTGGAAGAACTTGGTCACATTATAAGAATAAAATTAAGTAATGTTTCTCTACTTAAAACATTATGTTACTAAACACATGTTACTAAAAAGTTTATTAAAATATTTATTAATGTTTGAAATTTTAAAATTATTATAAACATGTTACTGAATTAGTGATTGTTTAGGTTTTCCGGACATAAATACTGTACAGTTTTTACCAGCAATATGTCCAATTGTTCTAACTGCAGTATTTGACAACTATGAAATATTATTTTAGTTATTATGGTATAATTTGCATGTATAATACAAGGTAACTTCCTAACCACAGTCGTCTAACAAATGGTAAACAAAGAAAATAAAAATTGTTTTTGTGACTTTTTACACAGTCATCTTTATATGGCACTATAAGGTAGGTAATTATTGTAAAAAAAGCAACCAATTAAAAATAAATTATTATCTATTGTCACAGCATCAATTAAATAATAAAAAAGGCATACAAAAGTATATACACGCAAATAAACACTCTAATTACTAAAATATGACTTATATAAAAAACATACATACATACAAATAACAGATATAAGATCAAAAATAAATTAAAGGTAATGCAATTTGGTTAAATAAAAACTAAGTGTTCTACATGTACAAGTTATGTTGAAAACCTTGAACAGATTATCAAACTGAAATACAAAACACTTAAATGTGCTGTGATCTTATTGGCCGTTGAAGGAACTTTATGTCGATAACTGCACTGTAACTGTGTGTTGTTATTTACATATGCAGTGAAATTTGGAAATCTTTCTACTTTTTCGTTCTGAAATGTTAAAAAATAACATTAATCAAATACCTAGAAAAAATCTTAAATCTTAAAAGACCTACCATTGCTAAGGTATCATCTCGTTTCCTACAGAATGTTAAATGTAAACCATAATAAAAATATTCTTCAATCCTTTTAGTTAAAAGTGTTTCATTATAAGGTATGCTTTGCAAGTGCGACATAAAAGTCTTATTTTGAAACTCTAAAGGTTCTTTAATCACTAAACGGTCTAATGGTCCTAGGCCAGCACTTGTATCACCTTCTGTAAATTCTCTAGCGTTTTGTAAAGCCAAGATTGCCTTTTGGTTTGCCTCTATCGAGTTTTCATCACCTGGATGATACGGTGGAAAGAGTGAAGTGGTAGATAATACTGGTGTTGCAGTAGTCTCCGGTCTGAAAATATAAATTTAAATGTTAGACATGCCTTTAAAATATAATTAATGGGAAATTTGACTTACATTCCATGAAGAAACATATTCTCTATGTCAGTCATATTTTTTTCATAAAATTCTTTTACACCCATGTTGTCAAAGAAGTATTTAATAGGTGGCATGGAATAACATCCAGCTAATTGTGTTCTAGGATAATGTAAAACAAAAGCTAAACACATTTCTTCTCTTGTCGAATAACCACCTAATGTTGGTTTCTTTCTGTTAAGAGTTGAGTAAGTACATTCTGTAATAAGGCCATCTCCAGGTAAAATTGTGACTTCGTGCCATAGAGATCTAGCTTGTTGGTAGTTAAAGTCATAATGATCATCCTAGAGTAAAAGTATAAAAATTATTGAATAAATAATATTTTTTAAAAATAATTTCTTACCTGGGCTATTGGAGGTAATTCCTTATCACCTCGAATATGTCTTAATTTTAATTTCCTTCCAGCTAAATGAGAATGTAGGAGAACAGACACAACATTAATTCCATCTCTTGGTAAAACCTACATTAGAAATAGGATTAAAAATTAATATTTAAAAAAAATTAATTAATTCAAGTCTCACTTCTCTAGTGCAATCCATGCTGCAATATCCTCCTGATTTATACTCAGGCTGTTGTGGGGGTACAAGATGCAATGGTGATATAGTAACACCTGCGACTAGAAAACCTCCCTCATTCCTCCTCAGTTTATGTGTATAGTGAAGCCGTAAGCCCGATGTATCTACAACCCTCTTCATAGAGGGATTATCAAAGTGTACTTCTAGCATGTAGTAGGAAGTTGATTTAGAAGCCAGAGGCAAACCTACGTGCTTTGGAATATTTTCTCCTAAATATAAAATAAAAGAATGAGATACAATGATGAATGCAAGAAGTATTCATAAATAAATAAAGAATATCTTACCTCGTGAACCAACAGCCCAAGCAACTAAAGGAGTTAGACATTTTTCCCATTCTATAGGCATATCTGGGGAGTAACATGGACGTCCGTTTTCTTTAGAAAATTCTTCCCACTTTTTAATGCTGGGTGTGTTGTATGGAATCTCACATTCGTGTAATAGCATGTGATGTACAAATGATGTATGGTTTTGTCCAATTAGCGGTTCATAGCCAATTATATGATGCTTTGATTGTAGTAGGGGCGCTTTAAAGATTTTACACCAGTAGGTTGTATCGTCTTTTACTTCAAACTGAAACCAATTAAAAAAAGATTGATGTAGTTAAAAGCTTTGCGTAAAACAATCTTAAAAGGAAATGACTTAATGTTATCATCAATGTCTAATTGTAAGCAATCTATGGGAGTCATTTATACATAATTGGAGCGACGTATATCGATCATAATTAACTTCGACTTGGAAATGCCATTAACATCGTGAACAGGCCAGATATACGATAAAATGGGAAAAAATTAAAATTTAATCAATGCAAGAGTACGTACTATCTAAAACCTTTTTTAAAAGTTTCAAAGTTATCCCGCCATTGACTGTTTCAGATTTTACTCAATTATCCGTTCTCTTTGACATTCATACCGCATTGGCACACCACTAAAAATAATGTAATATGCATGACAGCGTGCTTTTAGAATTTTATTTTTTGCTAACTATATAAAATTTGTATGGACAGAGCTCGGACGTCAGGATTTTGTGCAAAATCTGAATTGCAAATGTTATACCCCGTAATATTTCCTACTTCTTCCGTAACAAGTTAAACAACAAACACGTATTTAGCAACGTCTACGTTCTGAATTTGAATATCGTTTAAATACGCAACTGTTTGGGGTTTTTGTTCAATGTTTAAAGAGGCTATGTTTGAAATACCAGTAAAATGGTGTAGAAAAGTGTAAAATACACAACACGTTTGCAAGTAAATACTATCAAACACGTTGATGTCAAGAGAAAGGTGAGGAAACGAATGATTATTATTTCAGAAGATTCTTTCAGGAAAAGCACGACTTTGTAGTTACATGTCCAGTTGAAGGGTGTATTTCTACCGAATCATAAATTACAGAAACAGTAATTTTAATTGTAGGTTCAGCCATTTTTCTATATATAACTAGAGTCTTAACCTCATCTCATCTTGTTGCCGAAACTGAGTGCATAGCAGTTGTTGATATCGAAAATATATCCGTATCTATTGACTTTCTGTTATTTGTGGTACACCAGTTTACAGATTAGGAGCCAATTTGGTGAATGCGGTACTGTGTTCTTTCGTACCAGTGCAGTGCTTAGAAGATGCGGAGGAGACGTGTGCGGGCATAAAATTCTGAACTGCCCGCCCGGTCCGTACCTGTTGAAAGTTTTCGTGAAAACATGCTCGGTCTCACCCGTGCCCATAGCCAAAGACTTCAACCAGGAAACTCGCTTCGACGTTGATTCTGAAGCCCTGGACAATGGTATTACATGATTAATTGCTTAGAAAGCTATATAGTAGTAAACTCAGTTAATTAGATTAAAAGACCAGCATTAATTAACAAGCTTTTGTTTTGTTTTATTTTTAACTGTTAAAGAGATTATTATTAAGTACAATACAAAATTAATAAAAATAAATTTCGTGCGAATTAGGCTTTTATGTAACCTCTTTATTATCAGGCCCATTGTTGATTAAATTCAACTAAATAATGTAAAGAACTTTTCAAAACTTAAGACATATCGAATTTATTAAGTGCCAATGGTTTATTTACAGTGTAATTAAAATAAAGTACCATCAATTTAATGCGAACGCTTTTGCATTCTTTTAATGCGACATTAGTGAGGTGAAATGTGACATCGTCGACTTAAAAAATTAAACTGAGTATTATCCGCCGTAGTAGTATAGCCGCACTTAGGGCCTAAGTAATAATAATAATCGCCCCCTCCCTCCCGCACAAGCTTATAGCTTCTGGGGCCTGGTTTCCAGGCTATGGGTTGTAGCAATTATTATTATTATATATTATTATTAATAAGCAATAATGGATAGCATCCATAATAGGAGCATGCCCGTTCGCGGAGCCGGACATTTGGGCGCGGCCGTTACGGTGCGGGCCACTTCGGCGCGAGGACACTTTGGCGCGAGGACACTTCGGCGCGAGACATTGTCTATACCTTTTCAACTTCAAAATGGGACCAATCAACTTCAAATTGAGACCAAACAAACTCAAATTGAAACTAAATAACTTCAACTTAAGATAAACCCATTCAAATGAGAATAAATATATTCAAATTGGCACCAAGCAATTTTATATTGGTAACAAACACATACAAATTGGAACCAATTTCATACTCAGATCAGTCAAATTGAGATAGAGCAATTTTAAAATAATTTCACATTGGAAATAATTATTAGATTTATTGGTTTAGAAAAAAATATACAACAAAACAAAAACATATCAAATTATATTAATCATACAAAATCTTAAATCACAGACAATCTTTGGACATTTGCGATATATCTGGCACAATTGTTAATATTTATTGCATTTATGTTTTCATTTATAATGTTTTCAGCTGGCGAAGACGAAATTCAGTTTGAGATATATTTACCGTGTTTTCACTTTTCACCAGCTAAGATTTTTGCCAACTGTGTCGACAGATCTCTTTTAACAGTATATTTAAAAGTGGGCCAGGCAAATTCAATCGGATCCTCTAACACCTTTAGCTTCCCTTTGCTTTATGTAACGCATAATTAATTTTCATTATTTACCTAACACTACGTATTCAGACTTAAAACCAAGCTTATTTAACATTAACATTTGTAATCAAAACAACTGTTGATTCGGAATTGTTTATTTCTCAATTTGCTATTGTTTGGTCCCAATTTGTGTGTTTGGTGCTAATTTGGATATGTTTATTCTCATTTTGAATGTGTTTATCTTAATTTGAAGTTGTTTAGTCTCAATTTGAGTTTGTTTGGTCTCAATTTGAAGTTGATTGGTCTCATTTTGAAGTTGAAAAGTATAGTATTATTGTAGTGAACACAATCTATAGGTACTTACAGGTAATAAATACAGTATGATCGATGAAATACAGTATTAGATAAATACGGTACGATGAGAAAAAAAATTCAATATTTGTCAATCACAAAAGCTCGTACGTATGTACTACCAGATTTAAGAAAAAGTTTCTAAGCTGCTAAAGCATTAATCTGCAAATTTCTGCATAAGGAAATAATTTGTAATAAGAACTTAATTTGTTTATTATAAATCCCTTATTATTTATAAGAATATCATGTTTGATAATCATGTCATTATAAATTTTAAAAAATCAAAAATTTTATAAAATCAATTAAATCAAATAGGAAAATTGACATTAACATTGCATATCGTACCACTAATAGATACATGTCCCACTTCACGAATTTTTGTCTCAGTAGGTAACACTTATAAATGTGTGTCCATTGCTTAAATACAAAAAGCACTGGAATAACGCAATTTAACCAATCCAAGCGAAATTCTGGATGTAAGAAGGTGTATGTGTGTACATAAAAATAAAAAAGGCTGCTCTGATAGTAGGGTAGCTTTTCCCAAGAAATTAGACTAATGGTCCAAAAAAACGTTTTATTTAAAGCTCTCCGAAAGTTTTACCCTAATTTTCCGCGAAAAAATGTACATGCCCCCAGGACCTATTTTTAACTGAGTTGGGCCCTAGGCTCAGCTAGCAAGTTTCGGGCCCCGTATTCGAGTGAAAGGACTACCAAACAGGTGTAAAAAACCGACATAAAATAAAAACTATAATATTTAAAAACAAAACTAAATATATTTTGATTTAAACCTAAACAATTTCTCAAATTGCCCTGGTGAAGGAACTAAAACCATAACACATTTTAACACAAGAATTTAATTTGTTCCTTTAATTTCTTTATTTATTTTATTTTATTTTTTTTATCGATAACCGTAAATATTTTTACTTTTCCCAAAAAACTCGGCTAATTATGAACAAAAACGATTGAACGTTTGCGTGCTGAAAAGTTTAAAGTGTCTAGTTTAAGGGCGTGTGTTACGTTTAAGCCTTTCGGCTTCCTGCGACCTCCCCACCGTAGAAAAAAATGTCAAAACTTTTACATCTTGTACGGTGTACCAAAGAAATCATGAAACCCAATCGACTGCCAGGGCAATAAAGTTCAGTCCTTTTTCTGTAAATTCTTTAAAACTTCGAGCCTACGATAATTTGGCGCGGAGTTACGAGTTTTTAAAATATACCCTGCATTTTGTCGGAAGTTTTTCGTCTTCTGTCGTCGACATTATTACCAGTTGAGTTTGAACATTTTTTACCAAACTTTTTTTTTAATAACTTTAATTTTTTAACGCGTACGTCGTCGGTCGGATTTGCACATTGTGTGTGTGTGTTTTCTCCTCTTTGCTGGCGCACCTCTTGCTACCTCGCTGGTATGTTCAGAACTGCACGAATCTCATTCTGGGAAATGTTGTTCCAAAATTGCGTCAGTTCTATTCCCAATTCTCGGAGAGTAGTTAGTGGCCTCTGCAGGTTTCGCAGACAACGCCCGATTATGTCCCACACATGTTTAATTTTTTAACGCGTACGTCGTCGGTCGGATTTGCACATTGTGTGTGTGTGTTTTCTCCTCTTTGCTGGCGCACCTCTTGCTACCTCGCTGGTATGTTCAGAACTGCACGAATCTCATTCTGGGAAATGTTGTTCCAAAATTGCGTCAGTTCTATTCCCAATTCTCGGAGAGTAGTTAGTGGCCTCTGCAGGTTTCGCAGACAACGCCCGATTATGTCCCACACATGTTTAATTGTGTTGAGGTCTGGCCTGATAGGCGAATGAGGAAGAACGCGTACCGAACCGCTGTCAATCCAGGAGCTGGTACAATCACCAGATCGGCGCAACCATCAAAGCTAACGCCTCCCCAAACCATGACAGATCCGCCGTTGAAGTTGCGCGTCGAATTGACGCAATTGCGATCAAATCGCATTCCTCTCCGACGCCATACGCGATCTCGTGCGCTCAGAATGGAAGAGGCAAAAGCGGCTTTCGCCGGTGAACACTACCTTTTGCCGTTACCTCGTAATTCAATGTCCATAGTGCATGCTGCATTCTCTCCTGATGATGCCTATCTGTCAAGTGAGAAACATTAGCTCTAAGACGAAAACGAAGTTCACCTTCATGTGGACGATTTCGTACCGTTGGATACTCATCGAATCAAGACCACGTCCGCTGCAATCATGTGAGCGCTTCTCACATGATCCCGTCGAGCTGCGTTCACAAGTCTTCGATCCTTGACGACGACGAAAAGTTCCCGTCTCTCGATGCCGGGACCACATACGAGATACAACACTATGATAAACCCCTTATCTCAATGCGACTTGTCGCATACTAACTGCTACCTCCAAAAAAGCAACAAATACGGCATTGCAAAGCTTCGAATAACTTTGTGATACTGATTAATTTCAAAGCATTAGTAAAATAAAATCAAAACATTAATTTAGACACTTGCACATCGGGTAACAGTAGTGTCGGCGGTTAAACGTTAAAAAAATAGACGTTACTAAAAAAATGTTTTTATTAATTAAAAACATTTTTCGACATTTGTCAAAATTTTTTGAATTTGGAAAAGAAAAGATTCAAACTCAACCGATAATAATGTCGCTGGCAGAAGAGGAAAAACACCCGACGAAATGCAGGGTGAATTTCAAAAATTCATAACTTCACGCAAAATGATCGTAGGCACTCGAAGTTTTGAAAGTTTTACAGGAAATGGACTGGAACTTTATTGTCCTGGCAGTCGATTTTTTCGTTCCACGACGTTTTTTTTCTTCGGGGGTGGCAAGAGGCGGAAAGGCTTAAACGTAACATTCGCTGGCACGACCTCAAACTAGCACCTTAACACGCAAAGGTTCATCTATTTTCGTCCAAAATCCGCCAAGTTGTGACGGTTTGAAATTTTGGTATTTTTAGTGCGTTTTCAAGTGGAGCATTTTTTCCCTCGAGAGTACATATATTATACATAAATAGTATCAATTTTTTCCTATCCTCCATTTAAAACGAATGCGGTGTCGCAGATAGTAAACAAACAGATACATAAACGTCACCGAACTCTACAAAAGTGCAGTGGAAACACTAAACTGAGATTTCGGGATTTCGGAGCCGAAATCCCAGATTTCGTGCCAGTGTAAACGTAGTTTTATTAGAAGTTTTACTTCTGTCACGAGCAGTGAGTTGCCCGCGTGATTTTTTTGTGCATTTTTATGATTTTATTGATTGTATGTTTTCCAATTCGGGCCCCTTTTGACGTTGGACCCTAGGCACGTGCTGAGTGCGCCTAATGATAAAATAGGCCCTGCATGCCCCGAACTGCTTTTAGTCGAAATGTGCTTGCGCCTAAGTGTCCCGGTGCCGAAGTGTGTCTGCACCGAAGTGTCCTTGTGCCGAACTGTCCGGCGCCAATCTGTCTTCGCGTCGAAACGGCCGCGCCCAAATGTCCTGGACCGTGCCCGTTCATGGTCAGTCTATCGGAACTGCGAAGCCCGCCCAACCCTGCTTAACGCAGCGCGCCGGCACGGGCGGGTTCGAGTATCCGCTAAATCAAACCTCCCATACTCCACGAATGCTAAGTAATATGCATAGGTATGTAAACTATTAGTCTTCAAGCACTCATCTGCTTCTTTAATATAAATTGGATGTGCTCAACATGTGCATATTGGTAAATGCTGAAAGCTTCAGATATGTCAAATAATTTATTACAAACCTTGTATGCAATTTGGTAAACAATCTAGTTATTGTAATTATTGCATAGTTCATTATCCTTAGTTGAAATAATCTGTTCATTGATGAATGCATCTTTCAAGGAACTATTGAACCAAAATTAGATACCTTTGTAAATACCAGCAAAATGATATTTAAAATCTGGAGTAATGTTGTGTAGTTATATATTTACTAATAAATTAGAGGACTGATCAATCTATGGATGAGATAGTCGAGTGAGACAAATCTCTTTCTTATTAGTTTTTAAGAAGAACGTAGAATTTGGATGATCAGGGTTTGAAAAGAATTTTTCGTTCCAGCAAAGACCAGAGGACGAATGAAGTTCCTAACGATAGTTTTTGCGAATTGATATAAATTGGTTTTGTTTCCATGTTAACGTTGTCAATCTATCAGTCAATCTATACATTTTACCCTGCAAAAGGTCGGGTAGTCGGATTTTTTGATACGTTTTGTGTTGGGGCCCTTATTAAAAATCCAAGTTTTCGACCTTATTTTTAATTTCAAAGTAGACTAGATTTTCTACATTTTAAATGCAGAACGACGTTTCGAAACCCAATCGTTGCAGAAATACCGCCTTCAAAGTTTGGGTAGTTTTGAAATCAATCGGCTTAATAGCTAAAATAGATTATAATCAAAATAATACAAAACACGACAGTAACAGAAAAAAAATACAATTTCTGTTGCTTGAAAGTACCGGGAGTAACCTCTTCCAGTTCTCTACCTCACTATACCGTCATCAAGCTGTTCAATTTCGAAATCATCGCTTTCTGCTTGCTCATCTAATTGCGCAATCATTGTTGGAGTGTCTACACGTCTTAGGTGTTACTATCGAGAAAAAATCTGGGTACGTTTTTGCACGATTGCCCTTTGCAAAATGTGCATATCAAGAACAGTCGAGCTCCGCGTTTCTGCACCTATACGCTTTGCTGCATTCTTTTTTGCAGCTATATTAAATGAATTTAATAGGGGATTCAGAGAATGGATCCTTTTCTGTTTTCCCTTTCTGTCGAGAGAGGCCGAGTGTGATGCGCACACATCCCCATTCAATTTTGTTCAACAGAAAAGGATCCAGCTCCTTAAAACAGAACGTTTCGGAGATATTCTACGAAAATCAAAAAAGGTCCTAATCTTCATGGTTTTGTCGATGTCGCGGTGCGAGCAGCGTCCCGCCAAAGTCGGAAACTTGCATTTTTAATAAGGGCTCTAACACATAAAACATATCAAAAAATCAGAACTACCCGATGTTTTGACAGAATGACTGGGCCATTTGTGATTTTTCAACAAACATACCCACAACAATTAAGCTTTAGTTAAAGTTAACCAGATATAAAAATATCGACCCTTAAATGCATGTCATGATATAAAAATTGCGCCATTTCGTATGCGAAGTTTGTTCGAATGACTTCGAGAATACAGGCCTAGTTCCTTCTTGTGAATTACTGTTGAATTTCCTCTCCTAAGGTAGTCTATTACTATTTGCTATACTATAAACAAAACAAGATTTTATTGAATATAGTGTGGGCTGTTTGGAAGCTAACGTTTTCAAATATCACATGCATGTTCCTCATGCATCAGTGACCTATGAAGCTAACAATTTAGTAATTTTGTTGAAATTATGGTACTAGCTAAGCACGTTGCGATCATTCGCTAAGGACCGATGAAAAAAATCATAATCGCCGATTTTGCAGTTTTTTGTACAATGTATGTAAATGTAAATCATTTATTATATGGTATTCGAGGACATTTTATTTTTTAACATTATAGTTGTCCAGTTCACAAATCAGGTCGATTTACAGCGTACATTGTACAAAAAAACTGAATAACCGGAAAAAATCACTATTTTTCATCGTGTCAAGTTTTCGTTACACTGGACTTTTGAAGACCACAAGTGAATTTATCCAACACCTCTAAGCTAGAATATACGAGTATACAATGATGATGTACGTTGGATGATTTACGACACTCGCGTTTATGAATAACAGCCATTAAATGCAAGTGACTAAAATACTATACTTTGTCCACGCCTATTAATTTTTGATTAGATTTATACTTCGAAATACTTTTAGAAATGTATAAACGATGTTGACGTTTCAACTTAATTAATGAGTTTTATATGTCATGATCATGAACTATTGTTTTGACACGTAGCGGTCTACGCGATAAAATTTTAAAAATAAATTGAAACCTAGCAGTAGTAAATGATGATAGATTAATCACCACTAGTAGCGATTAATGATTAATCACCGCTAGTAATGAATAATAATGTATATAATTGTAATTGAAGAAACACAACTATAATGAGTATATTATAACATAGTCGTGGACAAAAACTTTTTATCCACTGTAGAATGGTGATTTGCTGCTACTGTAGATAGCAACCAATCACCAGCTTACGTTGCATAATATTATTAGAAACCAGTCATCGGATTAGAGTATCAAATTTATTACCGTAAAAAACTACAGACTAAAATATACATTACAAATTCAATATTTGAAGATAAATACAGAGGTGTTGGATAAAATGTTGTATGGCACACTTGAGTTAAGGATATTATCCACTCAGACTAACCCAATTTTCCGTTCGTAGATAATATCTTACTTAATTCCGTTGTACCATAAATAATTATTTTTCGCCCATGGAAAACCTGTTAAAATGATGTGAACTGTATGCAAGTCATTAGCAATTTTCAAAGCACGCGATGTCGTTTTTTAATGTAATCAACTATGTTAATCAATTGAAACGTATGGTGTGCTTAAAAAATTAATTAATGACCAAATATAAAATTCGCCAAAAAGTGTTATTGAAATAAACGTAGATATGACAAAAGCAGACCATAAATACAACAGTTATTTTTCCAACTATGGTTCAACCAAAGTTACAAGAAGTGAGTCATCACAAAATGTGGGCGTAAATGTAAAATGCATCTAGAATTACGCGAAGGCCACGCTGTAATCTAAATAATAAAATAAACAATAAATGAGCTATAGTAAAACTAAAAAATGAATAAACTAAACCGGAGTGAATCTAGCAGCCACGGACTAGCAGTCGGAGTTGATTGTGAACGAGTCTTGCTCCCAAATTGTCAAATTTAGACAGTTTGAAATAAAAAAATAGAGATTGCAATCTGTCAAAGTTTTAAAAGGTTTTTCACAACTCCAATTGTTAATTATTAAACTACTATTAATAAATATTAATTGGAGTTGTGAAAAGTCTTTTAAGCAGCAACTAATGTCGTGAACACATTTGCTATCAGAAGGCGCGGGAAACCCTTGAATTGTTGCAGGAGAAATTTCCGGGACGTGTCATCTCACGCCTTGGAGATCAGAATTGGCCACCGAGATCGTGCGACATGACGCCGTGTGACTTTTTTCTGTGGGGTTACGTGAAGTCACCTGAACCTACTTGAACAACTCGAGAATGATTTCTGAGTTAAAGGACGAAATTGAACGCGTCATCGAGGAAATCGAGCCACAAACATGCGAAGATGTCATTTCAAATTTTGCAAAAAGAGTAAAAGTGTGTCAATAAAGTAATGGCAGACATTAGTTTAAAATTAGTTTAGATTAGTTTAAAATAAAAATGTTTTAATTTTTTAAGTAACTAATGTATTTTATTCAAAAATTAAATTGTGCATTCTTATTGAGACACCCTTTATATCAGAAATGTTCGCACTTTCTGAGTAAATCTAATGTGATTAATTTTTATTTAAAAATGCAACATTAAAAAAAATCAATTTATCTACTGCAACTTATATTTAACTATTTATAATACAATATGTTAATAAATACAAAAGTCGACGTTTTTTTATAAATTTATTGTTGAATAATATGCAGGGTGTTCAATCTACTAGATCAAAGATGCAGATTTTTGAACATAAAAATCAATTTTTTTTAAATCATACATCCTGTATATTTATATTTTATAAGATTCATTTCTTGAGTTTTTACCAATCTATATATATATTATAAACATTCTATTTCAGAACTGCACAATTTCAAAGTTATCAACGTTTTTATCATTTATAATTTATTTTTTATAATTAATATTTTTTTATTTGATTGATTATTTGATTTTTTAAGGATTTTTGAGGGTTATGTTGTTGGGTCATTTATAATCCGACTTATAAATTAATTTAAAGAAAATAGCAAACTAGTATAAAAACGCTGATAGACTTGAAACTGTTCACTTCAAAATAAAAAATTTATTATATGAATTGGTAGCGACTAAGTGCTACGCATAATCGAATGATCGAAAGCCCGATTAATCAATTATTAATCGATTGCTCTTTTAATTAATCTTCTATTATCGATTTCCATAATTGCACAGCTCTATAGTCACAAATATATTATTTATACAAAAAAACACTGAAAGGTACTTGGATCACTAATTTTTCTGGTAAAATCTTCGCACTTAAAAACTTTCTCTTTTAAATTAATTACTGCGTTATACAAGCACACTTTCATTGTCACTTTTTTTTGTAAGAGAAAATACGATGGTAATGAATTTCAATAGGTGAATTTCCCGAAACCAAATTCATTGGCCAAACATATGAGAATTTGTTGCTCATCTCTTTTATTTTAGAAATATTTTAGAAGCCGATACTAATTAATTATGTTAATCTAGAAAAGGCTTTAAACCATAATATAGAAGACACGCGCTATCAAACCAAGTGATTAATAATAATTGGTTGATAGTAATAAATGGTTTTATCGATGAATCGTCCCTTCAATTATTTTTTAAATAATCGATTTTCGATTATTGATTTCCATAATCGCACAGCCCTAGTTAGAGACTTAAGAACTGATTCATATAAAATATAAATATACAATTATACAGGGTAGCTATTTGAGAAAACGAGATTTTCACGTTCAAAAGTTTATCTTTAGTATAATGGTTTGAATACTGTATATTATTTTACAATAGATTTATGAAGAAAACATTGATTTAGGCATTTATAAGTATCATATATTATTATAATTAGTTAAATATAAGTTGCAATAGATAAATTTCTAAAAAATGTTGGCATTCTTAGAAAAGATTAAAGAAATTAAATTTACTCAAAAGTTGTGCTAACTTCACGTATATGCTAGCCCTTATAATAAAGTGTAGAATCGAAAATAATAAAAATAAACAGGGTGTCCCATTTAAAACAAAAAAGTTGATAGTAGCCGTATCAGAACGACTCACCCTGTATACAAAAATGTTAGAGAACTTAAATTTGTTGTATACCAACCAACTTGGTATTTAACATTTTTTTTCTCTAACTAAATAAACTCTTACAGTTTTCAAGGTAAAGTACAGGGTTAAGTTCTATGAACCACCCTATAGACAGTGTATGTATATCTGTCTGGTTTGGACATAGATGCCAGATGGTAAACTTATTTAAAAAAACTTACATTTTTCAGGGTAACATCCCACAGTTTTACTGGATAAGAATCGTCTGGTTTGTTTATGGGTGGTGGTCCTAGCAGATGTAAACTTTGCGACCCTCTTCTTTCTTCATGGTACACCATCTCAGCTCCTAAGTGAGGATCCTTATCATGTAACGCCCAAATAATTCTAACGGTATTGAACTAAAAATAAAAAGGTTTAAACGTTACATTGTAATTAAACGTTACAAATCGACCTTTAACAGCATCCATTCATCCATTCATGCAAATGTATACAAGTAAAAAACAATTACTACAACAAATAGCGTTTGTTTACAAATTTTTATAGCTCCGCTCGTTTGTACACACAATTTCCCTAGCGGTTTTTCCTTTCGTATCGTTCGTTCTAACACTGTCAGCAAAGTAAATGAGGCTGACGAGGTCATCCCAGTAGGGATTTCGAAGTACGATTTATTTCGTTAACTATCAATGACAGTTCTTTAAATTGAATCAAGAACAAAAAGGAATTAAGGATTAAAAAGGATACTTACCCCTAACACGTAATCATCAGGATCACATGTATCAAGCGCCCTTCGAAACTCAATAATGGTGTGCGTGTCATTCTGTATCCCTGCCATTAATCTGTAATTATCTATCTCGTCTCTTATGGGAGCACTGCCTTGATTTTTAGGGCCGCCATGACAATCCTACAAGAAAGAAAAATGTATATGAAATCTGGTTTTGATTTAATGTGAGTTCATGCTGGATAAGAAAATCATAACAAAATTATAAAGATCGCATTGTGAGAATAATTCAATTTTCAACTTGATATCCTGTTGGTACTTGTGTTTTGGCAAAACGACCTGAATACAAATGAATCGGAAACGGAAACAGAAACGTCAGTCGGGGAAATCCGTCTCCCATAACATGTTCATCTCTAGGAGGGTAAACTTGCCTGTGAACTTTATAAACTCAGGAAAGTCACTATTTCAGCAGTGGTTCTGACAATGAGTATAATAAAATAAAGAAGTTTAATTATTGGCTATATAAAATTTTAATTAAGGAAACGGAAGTTAGAAATAGCCTTTTAAATGTAGACAAAAAAAGTTTGCTATTAAATGAGCTATTAACAGCTTCCTAGATCAATATCGTTAAGGAGGATGGTTTGAAGGTTGAAACCTTTTATAAAAGTTTGTATTTGCTTGTTGCGGCTATGTTTCAGTTTGAAACTTCATTACAAACAGATTTCCTGAAACGAACTTCAATGTCCAACAGGGTTTGTTAGGTGTGTGTTACACAAGAAGCAGTTTCTCGATTTCCAAGTTTAGCAACGCTTACAAAACAAAATCCTTGGTGTAAATTAAACCCTTTATTAGAATGCAGAACAAAAATGACTTTTCCTGTTGGGGGTTTCTAATTTGCGTGGGTGATTGCTTTAAATGTAACTTCTTAGAATACCTACCTGCTACGTATAGTACATAATTAATTTAAGCAAGGCGAAGAAATTAAGATATTAAGGATAAGGAGATAAATGGAATATAGGGAGTAATCGTAAAAGAGAAATTGCTACAATTTGAATCCTTATGCAAAATATAGTGGAGTGTAAATTTCCGTCGCTTCGATATTTAATAAGCTTCGCGAAACACTAAATCATTACATAATATCAAATTTACTGCTAATTAAATTTCTTTAATGAAATCTGACGCTGAAATTAATGCTTTCTTAACTAATGCTAATACCTACGTTCTAGAACAATTAGTATGCAATTTTCAGAAATATTTCTAATTGGTTTCCTTTTATAGAGAATCATACATTTGATAACTATATTTCATGTCTATGACCAATTGAAGCTTTTAAGAAGGCAATCCAATTATTTATTGTCAAATTAAATGCATTTGAGCAGTTGAGTTCAAAACCTGAAAAATCTTAAGAATTAATAACTATTTTGCAATATCCCAATTTGATCTTGGGATTTTTTTTGTGATATTAGCTGGATAGCACGAATTGGTTCGATTACAATTACCCTAGCCTCGTTCGATATTTCAAATCTATTTACTCAGAAGAACTCGATTTTTGTACTATCCGTTGTTGTGAATAAGTGTAATTATCACTAGAGCTTTCAGAGCACAAAGAGTTGGAAAACCGAACGCAGCTCCTACAACTACTGTTTATTTTCTCTCATTGGAAGCTAGTACGTACTATAGAGGAAAAAATTACCGGACCCTGTCCGAATCTGAATGTTATCTGACATCCGATAGCGTAATTTTACCCGGCATCCGAATTTTTATCCCATATCCGAATTTCTAGTCGACTACAAAGGTTAGTGATATGTATCTATTCTATTCAAATTTCTGTCTGATCTTAGAGCCCAAATTTTATGCTCCGTTTCTCACTTTTTTCGTAATATAATACAAATGTAATCAACTTTTCGTTTGTCTTTTTTCACGATTTTATTCGAGGGGATACCCACTACCTTCTAAAATGTTTAACATTTCGAAACTTCAGAAACATTTTCGATATTTTCAAAAATTTCAGAGATTTTTAAAATTCTTTGCGACGACTAAGTATATATTTCTGCTAATTTCACAAATTGATAGGGAATTTTCATATTCAACTAAGATTTTAAAGATATTTCTGAATTTCTAATAATTTCATTTTCCAAGAAACTTCTAAGAGTCTTCCAAATTTCAAATAACTTAAAAATTCTAATTAAATCTATATTTTCCAATCAAATTACCAAATTTTTTAAGTTATAGCTTTACGATAGTTCATTTTTATTTGCTTGAAAAATCGGTTTCGTGAAGAATATTCTTTATCTGCTTAGCAGTGGTTTATAACAACTACTATATAGTAAGCGCTTGCCCTTAAGATTCTTAATGGTCCAAATGCAATTAACGAAGCAGTACAGAGCCGTGCTTTTTGTGTTTATGTTAGCAGATTGTGTATGAAATAATAAATTCGATTTCGCAATTTTCATATTAATGACATTTTCAATACTATTTATGGCTACTTCAATTTTAAAACCCACCACACATTATCCAACTCGGATAACATCTCGGTTGTCGTACTAGGTTGTCATCCGAGATATCATCCGGTTAGATGGACTGTAACGACGTACTGTTTACATTTGATGTAATTTATTGCAGAAAATGAAAGATACACCTTAAACTGTGTTTATTATACAATGAAACAAATATTTCTAGCTTCATTTAAGAGGTGAAATGAATACAGTGTGTCCCCCAGATGCAGTTCACAAGAAGATTTCTTTTTATTATTGACTTTATGTCAATAAAGTCTTTCTTTATAACAACTTTTGATTGCTTCAAAACTAGTGAAAGGCATAACAAAATCTGAGTATTACTTATATTAAAGCATATAATTTAAAAATATATTCTTTGCCAAGAAAAACTTATCTCAAAGATAAATATCGATCATCAAATACCCAGTCCAAGGTAACCAGTTTGGCTGCATCGTCTTCATCGTGCACCGTCTTTTCTTTTTTTAAGTTACATACCCATCTTCTCGAATGGCTTTATAAGTTCCTGCGTGGCATTTACAGGGTACTTTACGTGGAATCGGCCTATAGCATGGCGATAGGATACCTCGCCAGTACCATAACATTTCACCAAGTAAGTTTTTGTTGCAATATCAATATAATTTACACAATACAATCTTTTAGTGTATTCATTTTAAATTTTATTAAAGTAATTCTGCTTTATATAGGAGTATTGCTAGTTTCTAGAATTAAATATGTACTTTGACTGGGGAGGGTGGCTACCACTCATACAATACATTTTTTACTTAGTTTTTTTTTACAAAGTTACATATGCTATAGTGTTATCATAAATTATTCAAATTTTGATTGGAGTCTTAGAGGAGGAGATGCCGCCCCATACCACTCCACCTGGTGCGCCTATGCTAGGCTTTGTCTTATTTATAATAATATCAAAATAAAACTCACAAGTTTCTTCTAGACATATAAAAAACAATTTGAACAGCTTTAGATAACATTAAGCATAACATTCTCTATCTCGCAGCACCTACGGTGACCAAAATCACGAATTCTAACTCGTAAGAGAATGAAACCAATAATACTCTTATTTATGTATCCAAAAAACATGATGGCGCAATCATATTTGATATATCTTTACCGCCTTTTGAGACGAAGCGGCGAGGTGGTTATCGCAGAAAGAAACAGCAAGGTAAAAAATGTGTAAAGCAGAAGTCGGTAAGCTTTTGTACGTTGCGGACCGCATCCATCAACAAATTTGCCACAGCCGCAGGGCCACTGAGACCAATCAGATTGGGCCACAATGTTGTTCTCAAAATGGTCATACCGACGTACTGAACAAGGAGAGTCCAAATATCTTTCCAGATATCCCCAATCTTCAAAGAGCACTAGTAGGTAGAGCACACTTATAAAATAGGTGATTCATAAGAATAGACGCACATACGTTAGGTCGCATCTCGCTCTGCATGACGTTCGATCAGCGTCTGAGTGTCAAATGACAATCTAAGTGCGGGAATAGTATTTTCTGTATAACCCACTGTCACAACCATATTTGTCATATCAAGTGCCTAACAACGGCGGTAACTGCTCAAGCCCAAAGATTAAAAACGAAAAATATTTATTATTTTTAAAAATGTGTTACAGTAAATTTCTTCTTTGATCCCTTTTAACTGACTAGCTGTAAAAGGTTGTTGATATTTTTACAAATTTAGATATAATAAATTAACAGT
Organism: Agrypnus murinus; assembly: GCA_929113105.1. Classification (NCBI taxonomy): domain Eukaryota; kingdom Metazoa; phylum Arthropoda; class Insecta; order Coleoptera; family Elateridae; genus Agrypnus; species Agrypnus murinus. The sequence continues at coordinate 18,000,731 of OV816025.1, forward strand.
TTCCTAACCCTGGTCACATCAAGGTTTGTGTATGAAACTACAGTCCTCACATTATAGTCCTTTTCTGAACACTATGAACATTTGACAAAATATCACTGGGGGGGGGGAAAGGCTCACAAAGTTTGTTCGCATGAATCTGCATTTCTTTTATGTTTGTCATAAAGAGAAGAGTCGTCATAATATGTAAACCAAAAACAGTGATCCTAAACAACCCTAAATTGAAATTCCCTACTACTATGAAGCCCCCTAGTCCCTCGAATCGATAATCGAGAATTTTGTTTGTCCTTTTCTAATTCAGTTCGACGAACTGATCGTTTTGTAAGAAAGTTGGGCTTGATTGGGCTGGGTAATGTTGTTTAGAGTATGTAAGAAATAACAATTTTTGTCAAACTACGTGCCGGTTTTTTGACCGGATACAGTTTTGCCTCTTTTATTTACATATTCTTTCCTTTCTTATTTCTATTGTACTGTACATTTTTTTACATTATTGCACTCTTTCATAGTAAATCTTTCTCTTCTCCGAGTAATTGGTTACCTAAAATATGTTCACTCCAGCGTCATTTTCTTGTTTTCATAGTTTCATAGATTGGTTCCTGTTTAGCTCTATCAAAATTCTTTATTTTATATTATATTAGGTCAGTATAATACCAAGAATCTTCCTTAAGCCGACAGCGAACAAAATAGTTAAACCGTGTTTATCGTTTTACGTACATATGGCCGAATAGTCTGGAAATTGTTAGTTTTTCAAATAAATTTCTAAATTTATAAAAAATTTTGAAAATATCAAAAAAGCTTAGATATTCCACAAAATCTAAAAAATTTCTTACACTTCATTTTCTAACATTTAGATTGTTCGCTATTGCTAGTGATAAATGTACAATTTTACAACTACAAATCATTTTTTATTTCAATATGCGACCAAATAAAAATATGAAAATTATATGAAACTGTTTTTGAAATTTCATAAAGTTGCACTGTAGAATCCAGATAAATGCAATATTATATGTATACGGTGTAGGTCAAAGATCCCCCTCCAGACCATCACTTACTTTTGAATTATTTGGAAAGAAATTTGGAACGATTGTATAAGAGATAAAATATAAAGTATTAAGTCCACGTTAAATGAAAAAGCCAGTTCAGATTTCCAAAATGGTGACTGGGTACCATATTGCCCTTTCTTTAATACGAAAGGGGGCCATCCGCCGGAAAAAATAACATTGATGTGTCTGAGGTTTTCTTCCAAACAGTGATAATACAAAAAATATGACTGATATCCCTATCATGATTAGCTGATTGTAAGCCATCTTATATGTTGCGTCACACCGCTTTGCGATTAGCTCTTAGTACCTGATAGTGGATTATATGCTTTCTTTTCTCTTATAATAATAAAACGATATGTATGTATAGATAGCCGCACTATATTACAATTATTATTCGCAAATCGAATTATATTACTTAAATATGTCCTTTTATTGTTAATTAAACTATTCGTGAAAGCTTAATGATCACTTAACGATGAGGGTTAAGCAATCGATAACACACATTAGCAAATTAATCACTAATTCCTAGTAGTTATTTGTACAAGTTATTTGCAATGTCAATCTCCAACGTTCCCAAGGTGTATACATCAAACTCACAGTCTAATGCAGCCGAAAATTGGAGCCCATACACAAAATTTATCTAAAGAACAACAGCTTCTGTAGCGATGAATTTGTAAAATTCGAGAGAAATCCTTTGACTAAAATACCTATCAAATAACACTTGAGCATAATATTAAGCATCTGCAACAATAAAAATAGTTAACGTACGAAATTTCTATTTACTGTTTTTTGAAAAAAATAAAAACATCTAATTAACGAAGTATTTGTACGCAAAATATCAATATTCACATTTTAACATTTTCAGTAAAAGCATAACTTCTTCTTCAAGCAGAAAAAAACATTAAAAAAGATTCTTTTTGATATTTTGGATATATAGCAATTAAGTCAGATTCCAGCTGCGATATGAAATTTTTTCTAAAATCCACGCATCCGCATACCAAGGAAAACGATGTCGCTTTCAAATAAATTAATTCTGAAGATTTTTTTTCTCTTTTATGCAACATCCGTCAACAGCCTTATAAGTTTATTACCAGCAGAATTAATTGAACATTTCAAATTAACTTCTCTTATCGCAGGTAATAAAGCATGGTTATGTTGAACTCATACAACTGAAAGGTAACATTTACTACAGTTCATGAGGTTATTCTTATAATTAACAGTTCCTATAAGGTCTTAGAATATAGGTACATAAAATTGTATATGTACATGTCAAAAATATTGTAGTTCATTGTTGTGCTCGAAGAATTAATTTTTAGAACAAGATTGGTTTGATTACAAGTAAGAAATTTTTTAAGTGTAAATTAGCCCCGCAAAGTTTCTCTAGGGCGGCTAGCTCTTTTCTAGAAAACATAAAAAAATTTAAAATATTTACTATTTTGAGATAGGAATATTTGGATTCACGGTAAAATACTGTAGGGTCGAACTAGGAGATTCAAAGTCGATTCTGCGTCTAAAGTAAATGCATCTTGGAGAATTATGAGCTTCTAAAGCTCCCTCAAGGCAATATATTGGTATTAATTTCTTTATACTTAAAATGAATTTAAATCTTAACCTGCATTCATCTTAATCGCATTATAAATCTTAACCTCAAGTATACTACTTATAGCAGAGCTAGAAACTATATCAACTAAGACTGCTACTCGAACCTTAGTTAAATACAAATATCTTTGCGACTGAGATGCGCACAAGAGTGCCAAGGGTTATTTTCACGTTAGATAACACATAACGTTAGATAGAACACAACTATTTGTGTTAGACTTAAAGCAGTTTCTGGTAGTTGAAGCCAACTTGAAGTACTTAATAATAAGATATTTGGAAACTATAAATCATAGAACTTGCAAAAAAAAGTGCGCGAAATTCGAAATCAGGAGTCATGTATGGTCACTTCATCCTTATTTGGAAACAGCATAAAATACTTGATTTTAAAAATCGTTTTTTTTTATTGCAACATTAATTTCATTTAGATTTGATGTAATTAATCATTGTTGGTACAATGGATAATATTGTTCTGTAATATTATATATATATCCTGTACCAAGACTCTCACCTGCATTTAGGATGTATAAAGTGAAAGAAGATTGATTTTTAAAATTTATGGCCAAAGAATGATTCAACACAATGGAATAAGGCATAACAGAATAAATGCGTTTAAATAAAAAACGTTTCGACCCACGATCGTTTGGGACATCTTCAGGAGAAAAATAAATGAAGTGCTAAAAAGAAATGAACGCTTCGGTCCATGATTGTGTAGGACTTCTTCAGGAGAAAAATAAATAGAACGGTAAAAAGAACACGCCAGAATTGCGTGTTTCTTTAAACTCTTGTGAAGATTTTCATCTCTGATCATTGATTCAAATTGTGTTTATATTGAAATCGATCTAGGTCCAAAATAGAAGAATCCATTCAGATCGATAGATAAAAGGTCGAATAAATGATTCTTGTTTTTTCTCTATAATAATGTAGAGTTTAGCGAGTAACATATTGTTATGATTTTTGAGAATACAATAAGAATTCCTATTCATTTCTTATTATCTACGGTTATGCTATTTAATATTTTAGTTTCTTTTAATAATAATAATAACCTCAGGGTCTTATAAATCTATGTATGTGGTTTTTGAGACGTCTAGTTTTGAATGAGTCCTTAACTGGGTTCTTTGATTAAGAACTCATCTTTTATCTAATAACAATTTTATACAATGGGATCGCCAAAAGTAGTTTTGTTTTAATGAGATTTACTAAGGTTTATAGTGACAGTCCTGAAATATCTGTCAAACTTTATGAATGAATACTATAAAGTCAAATAAGTGTTAGATTTATCTCTTTGGTATATAAATTTTATTTATCTTTCACAGCATATTGTAATTCACTTACGGTTTTTACAAGAATCTGAGTTTTAAGGTAAGTATCCACTTATATAATAAACCTTCTTCGTTTGTAGCAACACTGTTAAAACTAAACTTTTTTCTTTATTTATTTATTCAAAACACTTTTTTCATAACACAAACCTGATGAACTTAGATGCGTGTATATTCCTTCTTTCAGGTCCTGTTTGCGGTGAGTGGTGTAGTTGAGTCCCTTCATTCAGCCTCCGGTTTCTATGCCTGGGAGTTGCTGAAACGTGTAGGTAACTTTGTCGAAAAGCTTATTTCACCTTCATAAGTCAATTTGTATTATTTACGGTAATATTCTATTCTTCCTTTTCAGTTTATATTGTATGCATGGCTTGTCAATGGATCGCCTTCAACACCCCACCACCAACGATTAGTTTTAAAAATCTGTATAATTTTCTTATTATTCAACTTTCCTCTTATGCTTTGATATTAATTTTCTGTATTACTTATTATTATTACAATTAATAATATAACCGTGCTCTAGGCTATAATGAGATTATAATGTTATATGAATTAAATTTTATTTATTGTTATAAAATTTATTCTTCTTTTCATATCGGTACTCATTACAGTTTCTTTTTCAGAATTAAACTGCAAGTAAACGTACGAAAGTCAATAAATCTCCACACATCCTGAGTCCTTTCGTGATAAATTAATTAAGTGTTTAAACAATAAGTTTTCTCATACAATTTTAATGACGGATGGTCATCTAGTTTATCTTTTTCTATCTTGAGTCATTAGATCATATATTTGAAAAATATTTCTGAACATCTAAGTATAAGTATCTAACAATGTTCATGATTAATATTCTGAAACTCAACAATCTTTATAATCATTATAGTAAAATGAATAAAAACAAAAACCATGATGGTAAAGAGTCATCGCAATATCACACATCACTTATTCTAATGACTGAAGGTAGTTTATTGTACATTTTATTAATAATCCAATATTTATTTAATATTTATCAGCTCTAAATCAGTAAATAAATTTCTTATTTATTAAATTTATTTAAATCGTAAATAAAAATACTGTTAATACGTATAGATAATTAAACAAAAAATGCAAACAAATCACCAATACCAATCAGTAAATAAATTTATAAAACATTATACATACGTATATAAAAAGTTGAACAATAAAATTTGATTTATAAATTCCAATTATTTATTTCAATAAAAAAAATGTAGACATTCTTGCACATGTTTTGTTTGTATTGTATTGTCTATAATTGTATATACAGTGTGATAAAAAAAATCTGTTTCAGTTGGCAACAATCTCACAAATGAAATTGGTAATAATAATAATTGGTAGTAAAAATTATAAATGTTTATTTTTTACCATGGAATCCTACTTGTAAAATTACCGAAATTATTTGATGTAGGGTAGCTGAAGCCGAATTAGTCCTGGAAATGAAATTTTACAGTCGAGTAAGATGTTACGGACAAGGCGTCGAAGCAGCCGAGTCTGGAGCATCGCAACGAGAACATGAAAACTTTTCTGAGTAAATCTACTGGTACTAACGATAATAATCTTTAAAAGGTCTGGTGAAGTAATGAATGGCGTTATTTTCGTAATACAGCAGTGGCGTGCGGTCCATGGAAGCAACGCTTCCCTTGAGAATTTATTAAACATAAAAACCAATGCTAACAAAAATATTTTTATAAAATTATGGTTATCGTTTATTTAAATTTGTAATATTTAATATCAATTAATATTAATATCAATTCCGTACAACAAAAAGTATAATTATTTAGAGTAGTATTTTAAATTAGGCTCATTACACTTGCACGGAAAGGTAATACCGATTCAAATGTGTTACATACACTGTATATAAGCACTGCTTACAACTGCTCTTCTCTTAGCCTTGGCGTGATTCAGCGGGCGTGGTCATAGTAGACGATGCTCTTAGCACTGTTTGGCCGTTATTGTTAGTGTGCTTCATGTCCAAATGTTTATTTATTATAATTTGGTTCTTTGTTCGATTTGGTATTTGTTAAATTTAATGTTACTTAAGTAATGTAAATCTGCGAAACAGACTGTATTTTGTCGCATTTTATTATTTCAATTTATATAAGTTGGATTTTTTTAAAGACCAATAATTCTATTTAGTTTCCCTGTATGCAAATTTAAAATTGCATTATCGTCACGACTGCAAATTCAGCTGCTTCGGTGGAAGGTTCGTGTACCTTCGATACATCCGAATCGGGTCGATTTTTTTTTTCAGTTTGTAAATTATTAATAAAGAATTTTCCGCATACAGTTTTGGAGAGAAATTACAAATTATTAAGAAAGGCAGATGAAAACCAGAACTTTCAAATTTAACAACAAAGATTAAAACCTGCACTGGTATTTTGCTAAGACCGGAAAATCGAGTTGCAGTATAAATACATAGTAGTAGTTTTTTTTAAATAAAGAATAATAGTCAACAAATTCCCTAAGTATAAATTGTAAAAGTTGTTCTTTGAAAAAACTTTTAAGCTTAATTATTGTAACACTGTTTTTTTATTGTACCTAGCAGGAGCGGATCCAGAGAAGTATTTTGAGGGGAAAATCTTTGGAAAAATAATTGTTTTAATAAGTAATAATTAAACAAACATTATTTGTTTCTATTCTATGTATTCTTATTTTTAAATTGGGGAGGGGGGAATTATTCCCTCCCCGTTAATCCGCGCCTGTACCTAGGTGTATTATAATTAAAAACGTGGTTGCTTCCCTAGCCTAAATTCTTACCGCACGCCACTGTAATACAGTATATTTCGGGTGCGTTCCAAGTATTCATTAATGTGCTGGTTTTTCTATTCACCAGATATTTTTCACAGAGAGAATCACATATGAACAAATGCAAAATATCTCTATACTATGGGGCTGGTACCCCCAAACTTCTCAGTCAATCGAAATTTCAATAATCTTCATGACAATATTAAATAAATCTGTAAAAAAATGATGTTCAAATTCTACTGTATTAGTGGCATCCTCCAAGCCAAAATCCAAGGTGCGCCTCTGGTTACATAATAACCGATATGGGGGAACACACTGTATATAATAAATAATTCTTCTCTCCAATTACCTACATCGAAAAATAAATACTTTTGATGGATTTACTTGATGTAACTCCATCAGATCTTTTTGTTACTGTCTGTTTTTGTTTTATATACCATGAAACAGATTAACTCTAATAAGATCTAAATACATACCAGACTTATCTTGAAACCATGATTCTCTTAACGCACTTAGTATGCAATTTACATAAGATGTAAGATGACAGGTGCTGGACGTAAAACGTGACTGTATCAACAAAAATATTCTCTGGAGAATGTCAAGGGTTGCAAAAGAGATACAGTGCTTTGAATATATGTAAAAGCGAGAGTTATCGTGGGACATAATAAATAGTATAAACATTTTTTTAAGGAAAAATTCCGAAACTTTTCTCCAAAATCTGAATGGGGATTAAATAACAACTTTAATCGGAAGATGCGGCAAACTCCGTCGTTATCGCAAGTCAAGGATGCAGAGTAATGAATATTTACATATTGCATAGTGAGTGATTAAGATGCGGGATATAAGCTGCAAACGGATAATCGTTGTGAAACAAGGTGGCTGTATTCTACGGTGTATAAGCACAAGGCAGATGTTTCCTTTGGAAACTACGAAATAAATCCGGTCACGAGCGTTAAAAACCATCTGTCTCTTCCACACGCTCAAAACATACACCTTCCTTTTATGTATCTTCTGTTTCTATTATATTTTCCTATGAACAATAGGTTATGAAATTGGATAAAACGTAAGAAGAATAGCTTTAGTGACAACGATTTTGAAAATAAAATTCGATACTTTTTTATAAATTTTTATTCCACTTTCAGAGATTTAAACAAAAAAAATAAGTTCTTATACAAAGAGTGAAGGTGAAACGTGTGGAATTGCTGGAGTAACAAGTAGCAGTGGTTAGCTACGGTCGTTTTTTCTTTAGCAACTTTAGCCCACACCGCGATTGTTGATGATGATACGAATCAATTTGAAATGCAATTTTAATAAGTTTCAAAAAGTTTTAAATATTACCTCTTCAGACTTCAAAGCTATTTTTAGTGCAATTAGCCATGGAATTTTACTCAACTTTAATTTCTTTTATTAAATTCCATCTTTTAATTCGAAGATTATGTTTTTAATAAATTGAATATAAACATATGGTAGAATATAAAATAAATGCATACTACAGTGTTTTCATCTTTAAATCAATAGAGTTTAGTGTTTCTTTCAAATATTTTTTTCTATGTATAGCTTCGGTTTTAGGGGTCGCAGATTTTATTCCCGCCCGAACTAGTAATTTCATAAGCCGAGAACAATTAAAAACATACTTTCTCCCCCCCATTGCAGGAGATTCACGCAGATTTGGCTAAATTCTAGTAGGGCCGGTCATATGATCAAATAATCGGTATCATGAGGTACCAGGGATGTTTCGCCATTCCGCGTCCTCGCCTAAAAACAAACTAGAGGCAAATTGTTTTTACGCCTTTTTTTCCTGACTTACAATCATTGGAAAGATAACTCTTAAAATTTCAATCACGTTTGAAAATTGATCGAGTAACATCGCCGAAAAAACATTAAGAATATTTCTAGGACTCGACGTGTTATTGACGTCAAAGTGTCGAGATATCAACCACATCTGTGATAATTACACATTGAAATTGTTACTTAAAGAAACCATTATATTTCAGACGTTAAAGAGTAACAGAAAGCACATAATTTTACGTTACTGACACGTTGAATGTTGACCAATGGATTCAAAAACACCAGTTTGCCGTTGACTTGCACGTCAAACTTTCAACGTCAATAACACGTGTTAGACAAATAATTACAACTTAATTTCAACGTACGAGGGTCATTTTTTAAGTAAGAACCGTTTTATAATGGAGTAAAAGAAACTTTATTTAATAACACAAATTATATCAAAAACTAAACTATGAACATTTTTTCACTTTTCAACATAGTCGCCATCAACGTTCAAGCATTTGTCAAGCCCTGGCACCAGCTTTTGGATCCCTTCATCAAAGAACTCAGCCGCCTGACTATTAAACCAGTTCGTAACTGTTTCTTTAAGCATGTCATCATTGTCCAAACGCTTCCCACTGAGAAATTCCTTAAGTTTTGGAAAGAGATGAAAGTCTGATGGTGCCAAGTCTGGGCTGTAAGGCGAATGATCCAGTACTTCCCAGTGAAAATTGTCCAGTTGCGTTTTTGTTCTTGCTGCAACGTGAGGCCGAGCGTTGTCGTGAAGCAGAACGACGCCGCTAGACAGTAGTCCCCGCCGGCGATTTTGAACAGCGCGCATAAGCTTTAACAGTGTTTCACAATACCTCCTGCATTTATTGTCATTCCTCTTGGCAAAAAGTCTATCAGAAGAATGCCTTTCCGGTCCCAAAATACCGTGGCCATGATTTTTCGTGTTGAAGGTTCTCGTCTCTGAAGGGAGTTTCAATGATGCCATTCACTGGATTGACGTTTTGTCTCTGGAGTGTAGTACGCAATCCACGTTTCATCTCCAGTCACAATGTGACTCAAAAAGTTGTCACCATCCTTGTGGTAGCGCTCCAAAAAGGACAAAGAATGTGCTGTTCGCTTTTGTTTGTGTTCTTTTGTCAACATTTTTGGCACCCATCTCGCACACATTTTTTTGTAGTGAAGTTTGTCACTAACAATATGATAAATTACCAACCTTGCAACTTGAGGGAATTTCTGATGAAGCTCGTCAATTGTGAAGCGCCTGTTTCGGCGGATTTCCTCATCAACGTTTTGTGTCAATTCTTCATTCATGACAGTTCTCCTTCCAGATCGTTCTTCATCATGAACATTTGTCCTCCCTTCATTGAAACGCCTACACCATTTACGCACATTACCATCATTCATTACGACGAACGTTTTTTGCATTCAAAAACCGAATTCGACGTCTAAAAGACGTTTCTGTGTCAAACTATTGGGAATAGAAGATCAATCGGAGTCAAGCAAAAAACGTCTGTTGGGATCATCTCACTACAACAGAAATATGATGAAAGCTAGTTTCCACTCGTTATTTGTCTGATGGATTGGAGTTTTTCGGCAAAAATTAAAAATTAAACATGTTTTCCAGATAACATGTGTTGGAAGCACGGCCGCCTCGATTTGAGAGCATACGGTCATTTTCGTTTGTAGTTGCAGGAATTATTTCTGAAGTGGGCGCCACAATACAAAATATTCAGATTGCGTGTTATCGATCTCTCTATATCTCGATTGCCATAAGATAGATAAATAAGAGATGTATAGACAACGAAATTAGGGTTTATTTGGTCAGCTGTATAGCTATCAATCGTAGCTACCAAACATTAGGTTCTTCTCCAGAACAATAAACACAACTACAGATACGAGAGCAACAAAATATAAAGACCTATAGGGCACTTCACGCTCAAATCAAAAACAGAAAGTACAAAACCTTAAAATGGTGTGTAGGTCAAGAAAACACAAACGACCGTAACAAAATGAAGAACAAGCTACACGCTATTTTACTTAGATACTTACTTACGTATCAAATTGTCAATGCCAAAGAGTGGAAATACTCGAACGAAAAAAAAAACAAAGACAGAAAATTACGTCACTTTGAAAGCCGATTGCTGATAGTCGTTTTCCGGTAGCTTAGTTGGTAGAGATACCACCTAGACAGTGGACATTCATCTAAAATTTATAAATAAATTTATTCAACAAATATTCTTTACAGTTTAATGATGTTCAATTATAACGGTTTTAATGATACGTAGTAGTTGGATGTTATTCTCTTTAAAAATTATTTATATAAAAGTAAAAAAGTGGATTTGAGGGTTTTCGAGGTTAATTTGGGTTTTAATTATTATTTATCTAAAATATTGTTATAAACCTGTCGAATTCTTACTTATTAATCATTATTTACGTAAAGTAATCTGCTATTTATTTAACAAACTTCTAACTGAACTTTTGTAAGAAATTACAGATTTAGAATGTGACACATTTATATAATTTGATTAATCATAATAGTAGGTAATTTAATAAATGTAGATGAGTGTGTTTTAGATACTATGAAATAATGTAACTATTTAATAATTATAAACTTATTTTCATAAAAAAGTTTTTCCGTTAGCTAAAAGGGCGTGATTACTTCTTACTCGTAAAACTGTTGTTATGGCGGTATTATTGTATGTAAAAATTGATGTTTGCTTAGATTTTTGCTATACAGTACTAGGCCAGTCATTTAAAACATCATAGGTCGCAAAAAATTGCACTGTGCTGATTTTGTGTCTACGGTGACTGGTCTACAGTGTGTTTTTTGTAAACGATAATATAGGAAATCCAATGGAATTTTATCATTTTCCTCGTAAGTTTGTACCCTTGCAAATGTAATTAGAAATCTTGGTATCAATCGAAAGAAGAATTCATTTTACGTCAAAAAAATATTAAACTTTATGAAGAAAACCAAAATCGATTTAGAAAAAGACTTAAAAAGCTTATTGATTTACTGCTTTTGGTAATAAGTTATTAAAAAAAAAGCTGGAAGCTGAACGCCGATTGGTGTAGCGGTTAACGCTTCAGATTCCTAATCAAAAATCGCGAGTTCAAACCCCGTCATCGTATACTACTTTTTTTAAATTGTATTGCTTACTAATTATTATTTTTAGAACTTTATTACAACGATTATTAATTTTTTTATTGTTAGATATTTTTTGCTACGGGGGTTTACCGTTACTTTTTGTACAATTTTAACTACCTATCAGAAAGGCAAATGTAAAAAGGGCATAAAACTAATAATCCTTGTAATAAAGTTCTAAAAATAATAATTAGTAAGCAATACAATTAAAAAAAAAGTATTCGATGACGGGGTTTGAACTCGCGATTTTTGATTAGGAATCTGAAGCGTTAACCGCTACACCAATCGGCGTTCAGCTTCCAGCTTTTTTTTGATAGCTTATTACAAAAAGCAATAAATCCATAAGCTTTTTAAGTCTTTTTCTAAATCGATTTTGGTTTTCTTCATAAAGTTTAATATTTTTTTGACGTAAAATGAATTCTTCTTTCGATTGATACCCAGATTTCTAATTACATTTGCAAGGGTACAAACTTACGAGGAAAATGATAAAATTCCATTGGATTTCCTATATTATCGTTTACAAAAAACACACTGTATACGTTGTATAATACTTCTTATGTATTTGTAGTCGCAGTGTACAGTGTCGGATTGGGCCGCCGGGCAACCGGGCAAATGCCCGGTGGGCCTCCATGGAAACAGAAAAGTGGGCCCCCAAGACCAATTTGCAAAATTCAGATTTTATTAATTTTTGACGAATAGCCAGGCATCGTGAATACAAGAATATAACTGTCTGTTAAAAATTAAAATTAAATTAAAAGTTAAGTAATCAGTAATAGTTGTTGAAATTGAATAAAACTTCATGGGATTCAGTCCTTAAATTTATTTTTTACAAGTTCATTGAGGCGTTTCGATAACGATTTGATTCTTTATCAAGACCTAGAATATACAAATTACAAGGAATTAGACCATTAGTTCTTCTTCTTCTTAATTCTTTGCCTTTCTATCGTTAAGTGTAAGACCATATGTACTTTACTGTTCTTTCCTGTACTTTTCTCTCCATCCTTTTCTATATGTCATTTGTTTGATTTCTTCGATCCGATCGATTCATTCTCTGTCTGTCTTTGATTCCCTCATTCCAGTTTTCCATTTCTGTTCTCACCATTCATATTTACTCCATATATTCTTCTGGTGACCAAATCATCTCAACTGTCCTTCTACTAACTTCATATATTGGTTTGATTTTGAATTGTTCTCCGATGGTTTCGTGCCTAATTTTGTCTCTTTTTTATATTTCCTATTTTCCTTAAAAATCTAATGACCATTTCTCTTCTATTCCTTTGTTTCAAATTGTTACCTTCTGTTTCCTGGAATTTCTTTCTAATTTCTTCGTTTTTCAATTTATAACTCCTATCTTTTCTTTTACTATTTTCCTTCTTTTGTCGCTTTGTATCTTTTTATGTTTTTAAAACTATTAGTTAATTTATAAATGGCTTACTTGTTTGTAATTTGTTTTTGCATATTTTATTGGGCAAAAGTAAGACGGGAATGCTGTTGAATGTTAACGGTGTTAATGAGTTGATGATTGAATAGCGACTGGGGTCTTTTTGATTTCTGGAAATTATAAACTAATAAATAAAGATTGTAGAAAACCGACAAAACAAAATTCTTAACTAAATAATAGACAATACCAAACCACAATAAAATTATTTAACATACGCTATTATTTTTCAAAATTCTTCAACTACAGGAACCTTGTCTGGAACGGCACTTTCCAGAATGCACTACGTATCACTCTTTTTGCTAAATCTTAATAATTTTGCAAAAATAACCGTAATATTTATTAAGTTATTGAGCGATTTGACATATGTTCAAATTACTAACAAAAACAAGTGGGGCCCCCTTCGCTGTTTGCCCGGTGGGCCCCAATGTCGCCAATCCGACGCTGGCAGTGTATGTAATATATTTGTTCATGTACAGTTCATTGATATGTATAGTATGTTTTGCAATCGTTATGTTTATAGCAGGTTAGGTAATCATTTCAGTAAGAGTAGAGTAGAAGTTAAAAATCTCTTTTGGTCTCAGCAAGATGAATAAAGTTCAGTCTGTCTTGAACAGTAGGCAAGTAAAGTTCTTTTAATAACCAATTAGAAAACACCGCAAAAATTTATAAAATTTAAATTACATTTGAAATAGATGTGTTGATAAAGATTTAAGTGTTTTATTATTATTAAAATAAAAATGTAAGTGACAACTGATACATAATACAGTTGACCAGCTTAGAGTTGAAAAGCACATAATTGAACGGGGTATGTAACATTGAAGCTTTTAATGCAGTTTGGCTATAAAACTACTGACTATTAGGTACAAGTACATTACTTTTTTAGACGAAAGGTCACTGAACGTGAATATCTATAGTTAAAAAAAGTATGATACAATATATTATGTACTAGATTTAAACATCAATGCAGAAGGGCATAACGAACAGTATTATTGAGATTGCGGCGTAGTATAGATAGATCTTTAAAGTAGACATTACTATTGGCTAGATAAACAGTAACCAAGCGACAATCAAGGAGATAAGTAACAATAATAATCCTTTCAAGATCATAGTAAGATTTACCCTATTGCGTTCTACAAAAACAACGAACAGATAATATAAACTAAATTACATTCTTTTGTTCAGATTTATTAAATACTGAAAACTGAAGTATTTCATGCACGAAAATAACAATTTTCTTCTAAAATTTAAAGTATGTTACATATTTCAGCCATTGTATCTGGTTTAACGTTAGGGCTTCTAAATTTAAATTTAAAGTAGGGGTTGGTATGATATACCATGTATCTTTACAACGATAGCACGTGTTGCTCCAGGTGCTCTTAATAACATGTACGAAAAGCAAAACCAATTAACTGTTTTCATGTAACAGTTCAAATTTTAAAACTATAAATAAATTACATTTTATGGGTTGACAGAATATCGCGAAGCAATCGTTTATGACACATTTCAATCTCCTTTAATGCTACTATGACTACTAAAATACCCTGGAGAGTAGTTTAATATCGATTCGCATCCAAAGATACTGAATAAAGAGGCACCAAACGATAAAATCCTTCACAATTTATAAACATAAAATTTTATATGAAACTTCTGCTTTACTTTCGTATTTTCAGATAAAGGTTTATTTGTGTATATTTGACGTAACACAAGCGTACAGCACCATTTCAAGGGAGGGTCATTTAATGACCCTCATAGGTCATAACCTTCGTTTATGCTAACACATTTATTAAAAACGTGTTAAATTTGCGTATTGTTGAATAAAATAATTCAATAGCATATTGGTTTGGATAGAAAGATGGAGAAATAAATTCGATGGATTACTGCAGTAAGGCTCTCACGAAGTAATAGCCAACTCAGTAGCGGTTATGGGGAAATGAAGAAACCGAGAAATCCAACCATAAGTATATACATATGCAAATGTCTCTGCTAAATATACCGAACTCAGTATCACAACTGCTATATTGCAGTGATCCTACAACAGCACCACGCTACTGGGACCAGACATATGCAAATACTCAGTAGTTCAAAAAAATAAGAATAATGTCCAATTAGCTTAATTTTATCTCTAAAAGAGGCTTTAACTCTGATGCAACAGTAAGATATAAATTTACACTTGAATAAGTTAAACAGGCACATAAATAAACACTAATAAACAATTTAAACAACGTTTAATAAAGGCCCTAAAAAAGACAAACTAGTTTATTTCAATAATACATTAACAATTACTCAATAATAATTGTTACTATTTAATTTCGGTTAATCAATGATATCGAAAAATGTATGTATTATGAGCGGAGGATATCCAGGATTAATAAAACGTTATCTGCAATTAAGTAGTATTTGGACAAAGAAACAAAACACTAACTATATACAACCGACCCTATCTGCTATCTGTAATTATTACATTTACTGAAGCTGAATTAGTTAAGTTGATTTTAAGCTGTCTTTAATAATCCAAAATTTGCATTTATTCGCAATTAATTTATTAAATAAGAATAATAAGGATCGCTCCCACCTAATTATCAAACCCAGCATCAGGTAGATTTTCTTGTGTCTCACGGGGTTGCTCGCCTTTCGAGAATATTACTCAGTCAAAAGGTGGGTGGGAAGAATACTAGAGAAGAAAATTAATATTTCTTTTTTTCTCTGAAGAAATAAAAAGGGATCATATATACTCGCCATGTTGTTGTGTACCTTAAGACAGTTTACCACGTGCTTATTACTACTGGTTTCCAATTCCACTTTTTAAATAAATTTAAAACAAAACACAAATTTTGACATCATACAAATTAATTTTGTCCCAGAGATCAGTTTTTAATAAACCATTAAAAACCGCAACACAACGATCAAGGATTTTCCAAGTGGAGGAAGCTATGCAGATTCACAGCATTAGCGTGTGTTTAATCGTTCAA
Source organism: Agrypnus murinus (assembly GCA_929113105.1). Classification (NCBI taxonomy): domain Eukaryota; kingdom Metazoa; phylum Arthropoda; class Insecta; order Coleoptera; family Elateridae; genus Agrypnus; species Agrypnus murinus. The sequence continues at coordinate 18,016,777 of OV816025.1, forward strand.
CGACGTTAGTTTTTCCAAACCCAACAGGCCATAAAAGAAAATCTGTTCGCCAATTTAATAAAATCCATGAATTAAAATAACTAAATAAAAAAACATTGGCGGGGTAAAATGAAGGTATTATAACCTTTTATTTAATTGAACCAGCGGGCTCGACAAACTTTTAAAATCTACAAAGAGAGGATGAAAAATTAATAATTATCCAAAGGATCACCATAAGCTAAAATATTTAAAGAGATGATAACCGGAACGAAATCTTCGCGCTAAACCGTAAATGAAACGAAAACGCGCTAAGATAGTTGTAAGATGTAAGAATACACTTTAAATAAAATATATCAGATTATAGAAAACACTTCATAAGTACTGTTTTAAGAAGGCCATCCCTTGCAGCCGCCCTTGGCGTACATCTGTTATAGATGTTATGAAATGTTTAAAAATCTAAGTTTCCTTTTCCTTTTTCCATAACCAGGTACTACCGACACAGTGGATGAACTTGTGTCATGATAAGAAAATCATAAAAAAATAAAAACGTGGTTTCATTCAAGCCATGAAAATCGGTAGAGAAAAATTACCTGAAAGAATTAGTTGCGGCTAACAAATTTAAGCTCATGAATTTGATACCTACGTAGCAAATCAATCGATTGAAATTAAAATAGAATTTACTAGTATAGGAAATGAACAATCTAGATCAAGATGAAGCATTCTACTCGTATACATATATAGAAAATTACCTATTTCCATAATATGTAATAGTCTGACAGATTCAAACCATTTACGATGTTTATGCATCATAAAAGAATGAATTATCGCTTCTTCTTTTTGTTTCATACCTTGTTTCCTCACGAAGGAATTATAATACGTTAAGGAAACGTCGAATTCTTCCATAATAACGATCTCAATGAAATCTTGAATATCTGCTTTGTAATTAGCTTCGTAATGTATAATCAGACGCATGAATATTTAATGAAGCGACCGGAAAATTACTCCAAGTTCAATGCTATTAGGCAAGTGCTATTTTGAATAATTCAGTTGGCAACGATCTTATTACATATAATAATCGTAAGACTCGGCAGTTTTAAATAGTTGGTGGAAATTAAAAATTATTTAATTGTTATATGTACTATTGATTTCATAATGATCTAGGACAGCAAGGCTAATATGATGCTAGTTTTTATTATTTTATCCTATGCATTTATACTGAAAAAAATGAATAAAATAGCATCATGTTAGCCTTGGTGTCCTAGATCATTATGAAACCAATAGTATGTATTAATTGTATGTAATATCTGCAGTGGTATTACTAGTGTAAGAATATCAAACATTTACAAAGAGTTGAAACAGTAAAGATATAAATATCTCATATCTCTACCATGAACTCGTTTCCTTTATCATCAATGTTACTTTCAACGATGCTACGAGTGGGCTACGAGTTACTTCAACGAGTGTGCAGACAGCAGTGACATGTAAATATGTAACATAGTATATTGTTGTAATGCAGGCGTGTCAATAATGTCAATCGCAATCGATGTGGCTTTCAAGTGCAACCATTTTTATAATCAAGTAAATTCAACCTAAACGTTTCCGCAAGTTGAATTCTGATAGTCTACACAGATGGGGTGTATACTGCGCCGAAATTGACCGTCTCTGTCATACGGTCTGTGCTATACAGTCAATTCCAAAAAACATTGTTTCATAACTAACGGCAAAACTTAGTTATATAAAGGGTATATATCGAAAGTATATAAGAAGATTCACAGGTTTATTACAGTTTTATAATATTACTGTAACCTCTAAGTATATAATGTGATATGAAGTGATATAACCATTCCCATCCCATTTTATAAAACTTCTAGTAACCGTTACCATATAGTACATATATTAACAAATTTATATAAGGTTTGCCACTACCTAATTGTAAAACTAATGTTGTTAATTACTTTTATAAATACTAGACACTATTATAAAAGATGACTGCAGTATGCCATACTGTTTTGTTTATAAACTTCTCTTTCGTTTATACAATTTTAAATGGTATCAAACGACCGCACAAAAGACGAAAGAGTAAAGTTTATTGAGGTTAGGTCACCTTTCTATGTATAAGTTCTTATTTGTGGTTTCATAATGCGGTAGGCTTTTGTTTATAAACTTTTATTTAACATTTTAGTATTAACAAAATACATAAACCTAACGTCTATCACATTTAGTCTACATGCAAGAAAAAGAGACCTACTCTTGAAACCCGCGACCTTCGCATGTATAATACTGCATCAATAACGCCTTTATACGCGCCTCTTTAGGTTGTCACATGTATACAAAATTGGTTTCGCCAGCATAGTAGTTTCATTCCGGCGCTAGCGTAGCAGCGATCTTGGGCCTAGGTAAAAATCTTTAATATTTTATTTCCTTGTAGGAGAGCTTCACCTGTAGCTTGGTTGACATAATGAGTTACTGTGCCCCCTAACATGGTTGTATTAGTTACTGGATTGTTAAAATAGGATTTTTATTTACTTTCTACCCTTAGCTACATCTCTAGTCACTTCAATCTATCAAGTGACAATATTCTGGGACTAGGACAGAATGAAAAGATACTGTTACAAATAGGTGTTTGAATTATTTTAACTTCAAAATGAAATTGCAAATTAACTGTGGTAAGCCTTAAGCGCGATGCGTACAAATAAAAAAAGCAAGCAATAGTCAGCCATGCAACTATAGAAATTTATCAAATACATAAATTAAAAAGTATACTACCAAAAAGCTCATAAAAGCACCTCGATTAGGCTGCCAATTTGTAATCATTAAAATCTTATAAACGAAAGCTATGTAACAATATACAGGGCGCCACTAAAATTGTTTGTTATTATTATTAAAAAGGGGAGGACAATTTGTTGAGCCAATCTATATAGGTGGTTACTCATTTTTAAATTTCATTTATTAAATCACCTTCATGAATGTTAATTAGTTCTAAAATGCACAATCTAGCGTATGACAAATATATTGAGATAATATGGAATCATCTGATTGAAAATTTACTTGACGGGTTGAAATTTTAAAGTATTTCAAGACTACGATTTGATCGTAAACACAAATAATTATTTCATGCATTAAATAAAATAAAAAGATAGACATGCTAGGATATTAGGTTTATTTAATGTAAAAGCTACATGTTAGGTTACAGAAAGATTTATCTATTTTAAATAGAAATTATAGAAGGATGAATTTCATGCAGACGTAACTTCATTTTTTACATAAAAAGTTTGAATTTATAAAAAGGCATATCAATCATTTAGGTTGCTTTGTAGTAATACATGTTTTATGCAACCCAAGTCACATGTTAAGATAATTTTTCCATTTTTCTGGAAGATTTTATTTTCTTGTTAGACATGAGTTTAATGATAAGTAACGTAACACAAGTCTTTCTGTTTCCCATGAATCAGTTTCGGGAAAATATCTTACTGAAAAAATGTAAAACGGGTTATTTTGTAATGTCTATAACAGTACATGTAACTTACAATCTCCTGTAGTTTTAAAAAGTGTGTTAATCTTTGTGAAGGTATTGGCTTTGCAGATATACTTCGATTTTCCCAAATATTGATTTTAAAATAACATTTTACACCATTGTTTGAACACAAACACTTGGAGGACTGTATGCTGGACAAGTTTGACTGTAATTTGATTTCATTTATGTTGATATTTGTATGGAGTTTTGCAAAGCATCGTTTGATCTAGAAAAAATGTATAAACGGATCTTTATATTTGTTTTTCTTTTATTGTAAATATTTTTCTATGTAAATTTTATATGTGTGAGTTACCTAGTGTAGCTATGTATTCATTATTTGTGAAGGTGTAGCTGGAGTTAATGAGTTTTATTTGTAATTAAGTTTTGATGAGATTTTTTGACCGTGGGTCGTTTTTGTTAATTTTCTCAGTTGATGTTAATTTTAGACTATAAGTGTCTATGTTGTTTTAATCGTTATTTTGCAGCTACATTTCTATCTTTTTAGATTTAAGATTAGTGCTAATTATGAACACATGTTTTTCGATAGTGACGTCACGAACGTAGTGATTAGATTTTGTTTGTAGAAATTTGTCATAGTTTTCAATTGTTTTGGTACATATAAAAAGGTCAGGAAAAATTAACAAATTCAGTCGGCAAAACGTATTTGAAAAATCCACGTCGATTCGTATAAGATTTTCTAAAAATAAAGTAATGTTATTGTTAACCATATGATATAATTTTTGTAAACAAACATTAAAAATATTCTAAGTGAACTGAGTAATGAATAGTTACCTGAATATTTAAATCAAAGAAGATTTATTTTCGTTCTTCAACAATTATATGGGATTGTAAACGATTTATTTATTAAATTAAATGTAGAAGATTTTTGTTTCCATTATTGATTTGGATAATCGACTTATTTTCATTCTAAAAATCAGCTGTTTGAATAAATGCAGTAGTACCAATTGTAAAAAGATTTGAAGTGGATCTCGACATATTTTATATACAATCTTAATAAATTCAGAATTTATTTTTTTTATTTAAAAAGTTTTTCAATAACAGAGTTTTAACAAATAAACAATTTAAATTTGTTTATAAAAATTTAATTTTCATTAGATAAATTTATTTTAGCAATTGTAAATATTTTTAACTGATAACCTTATTTAATGTCAGTTTGTTCAAATGGAGACCAGTTATAACCCCCATCTCAGGTTGATAACAAACATTTAACACATTTGAGCAGGCTCAAAGAAGATGTTCCATTTTTTTAACTTTCCTGTTTAAATAATTTTTTTGATTTTCTTTTTTGAATTAGATTTTCTAATTATCTAAAAATAAAAATAAAGACTGTGTTTCAATTTATCTATGTGTTTATTTCATGTGTATGCAAGCATCCATTTCTTCTTCTCTTCACATATATAGTTTAGTTTGCTGTTGTCCAGTTGCGGAAATCCAAGTGCATTCCAAGTTCTTTTCTTCCAGGTATAAGAACCAATAAGATTTTTTTTTACATTTCATTTATTTCATGCTCTATCGAATTAAATCTGAGAAAAAATATTGGGGTGTTATATTTTTTATTTATTAAAGTTCACCTCAATACGCACATTTTCTTATTGTTTGAGACAAAACATCAAGAAGAATTACACAGTAAACTTACTTAGGGATCTTCTTCTAAAATAAGTTTTATTAACTACGTAAATAAAAAACATAAATTAAACGTTAGTTTTTCAAAATCCGAAAATCATTTAACAAAATATCTTATTACGGTACATTTGTTTTTCATTATTATTCCACATAGGTATTGTAACAATTAATGGTCTTATTTAAACAAAACAAAAACACCTGTACGCTTTAAAATTACTGCCGGAAGAACACATGGTAGCAATCGTTAACTCTAAAGTTTTTCATTAAATAAATCTATAACTTCACAATAATTCCCGCTTTCTAAGTTATTAACACGTTTATTGTTTATTTGGTTACGTCTACGTGACGAATCTAAATTGTTGTCATTAAATATTTGAATCACACATTTATTAGTTACGTTTCAAAAAGAACAGGGACGTTTAATTAAATATGTCGTTATTAAAACTAGAGATCATTAGAATCTAATAGTTAGGCTAGTTATTATTGACTGTTTACTAAGATTTCCACAGAAAGCTCTGAAATTTAATAAATATTAACAAAAGTAATTCCGTTAAAAAATTCACAGATCGTTCGAAGAAAAAAGGCAGATTACGCTATTAATTCACTTGGCATTAAATTATAAACTAGAAATCTTCAACCAGCTACGGTACCACTAATTCCTACATTAAGGTTTATACAACAAACGCGGCGATATGTTAATATAGCTAAAAAAACTCTAACACCAAACCGAAAATCTGAAATTCCCTGAAATTGTTCAGAAGTTTGTGGCGCTACCCGCTCTGCTAGAGACTATCCCGTAGTTTTAAAATGTTTATCTACCTTTTTAAAATTTGAAGAAGGGCGATTATATTCTAGAAATTTTTCTATCGGAGACTACCAATAACAAAATTAAACCAAATTTCCTCTCATGTTTTATTAAAAAGTGCAGACAACTAAAAGAATTCAAGACCAGAAAAGACCAATTTTATCCAAAGTATAATTTTATTATATCTCATAAAATGCTAAATATTGTTCCGAAAGCTGTACAATGTACATTCCTTGATAAACATTTAATGTCAAAGAGAGACGAGAGGGTTTGACTAAATAAACAGTCTATTTGCTTATGAAGGGGTCATAAAATGCCACTTTGATAAAACAAATTTATTAGTGTACTTTGAAGAATTAACTTTTATTTAGTTTGTCTTTTTACAATACGATAATTTAAATGGTTTAAATACGTGACCAAAAGGGAAATGTGGTAAACATGTAGAAATATAATTACGTTTACATAGGTGGTAAACCTTGTATAAATGACATTAAACATGGTATTTAACTATTGAATGTTCTAAATCATCTATGATTTAGGCTTAACTACGCTTAACTGCGGAAATATCTTCTCTTTATACCATATTATTATTTGAGTTTAAAACGAAGAAAATTGAATATTTTAAAATAATGAGCTTGTTACAGCCCCTATTTGCGATATAAACCGAGGGGCTGAGAGAGTAGTTCAGTTTTAAGTGGTACTTGACGCACAACGGTCCAAATGTATGTCTTTGCACATTATATATAGCATCCTCCTTTTATTTAATGTAATATTTATTTTGTGATTTATTTTATCCTACTCTCTGCATCAACCCTATAGTTACGTCAATACATCAAATTGTCATAACAACACTGCGGATATATGTATGTTCTACCTCCCAACTAATACTTACTTAATTGAGAGAGTTATTGTGTCTAGTACTAATGGCCAGTCCAGTAATGAAGAGCGTCAGCTACTGTAGCTCTACATCCTAGTCATAAGATGGGGATAACTATGACTCTCTTCATTACTAAACTGGTTTTGGGCCTTGTCCCTCTTTGGACGGGCGTTCGCGGATTGAGTCCGGATCAGTATACGTAAAACAAAACCATGGATTTATTACTCTACACGTTACGTTTTGTTCGATTGCTGAACTAATTTAAGGGTTCGCTTAACCAGCACGCAGTCCGGTACGCCTATCTCGGTTACTACCTTAAAAGATGTTGACACGAACATATAGTAGACTCCCATATCCAAGACAACTACATTTCCACAAAGTACTCGTTAGGTCTCCACGTTAAGTGTAGAGTCGAACAGTGCGCTATCGAAGACGTAGAACTGGACATCGGGTGGGCAATTGTTTAAGTCTAACCACACTTAGATTAGCTTCAATTGAGTAGTGAAAGTCTACTTATTAGACTAGGAGCACGCAAATTTCTTAGTTGAAAGGATCGTGGCGGGTGAGCTACGTTATTAGTTCTAGTATTAGCTTGGACTCAGCCTGGAGTGTTAGCAGAAGGTGGATGACAAACTTCCCACTGCTATAAGCTGAGAACACTGACAAACATAGTGACGCGCTTATTGAGCGTATTCAATTCTTACCCATAAGGTCACTAGAGATCATTTAAATCAACATCACAACACTACAATGATTACTGAAACAGGACGAAGTGAATCTTCAACACTGCCTGAAGGTGACTGTAAAATAACAAAGCTTCATTTAAAATAATTTAAACAATAGTCTTTAATCTCTTTTCCGAAAATAATGATAACTTTGACTTGTTTAAAAATAAACCTACGTTATCCCGTCATGTAACGCATTCTTTTAATTTTTCTCTGCTGACCCTTCGATTTAGTAGGTTAATATTTACCAATCGTTATTAAAATTGCTTGAATATTTAATAAACAACGAACTATAGATTAACATATTGTTTTGAAACGGGTTCGTAAGCTTGAGAAAACCAATTAACAATGCGTCAATTTGAAAAGTGCGGTTAAACACCACAAACCACACAATAACTTAGGAATGAATTGAAGTTCAACCAAAAATTTGTTTATTCTCTGCACACACACAAACATCATTTACATGAATTTTCCATCACATCAACAAAACCATTTACACGCACATTTGAAAGAGAGGATTAACCAGAAGATACTTTTAATATTTTTCAATGATTATTACTGTGGTTTACTCATTTTCCGCAACGCTGCTTAAAGGACAACATAAACGGGTTTCCTCTTTAGTGTGAAATTAGATTTTATAAAGATTTTTTCTTTTAGGGTTGACAGGGGAATAAAAAAGATACAAAAACCAAAATGATCTTGGTTAAATAGAAACATTTTATTTTTTTCCTATTCGAATTTATAAAAACGAATTTTATTAAAGTAAAATGAGGAACGACGGATGCTCTTATCTTTTTTGATTCCTTTTATTGAACTTTAATCCCTAAGATGCGATAAAACTGAGGGGTAAATATTAAAATAGATGTTCAAGTTTCAAGGTTGAAGTGCAAAAAAACGAGGAAAAGATGTCGGTTAATTTCCTTATTAAAAATGAATAATTGCTTCTCATGATTTAATTTTTAATTAGCAAAAGAATGCTTGCATTAATTAGATTGTAAGCTTGTGCAACAAACGATAACATGTGCTCTGAATATTTAGTTTTGATAAAAATGTCCAATTATGATCAAATTGGGCCGGTGACGGAGGAGGGCGGAATGTGTGAGAGCACTACACGTGTCCCAAAGATCGTGTGTTCAAACTCCTTGGGAGGACAGGATTTCTCTAAATTGGAAGATTGTGTGTGTCATATTGTTTTGCTTATTAGATGGTGGACATATGACCTTGCTGTTGTTTCCCTGTCGTGTACACGTAAAAAATAGAAAGTTGTATAAGATTGGGGATGTCATTTTAATAAAGATATTTATGACAATGGACAAATTTCCAGAACAAATAACAAATTGTGATTTTAATTATAGCAAGAAAGAGCCTTACTTCTAACATGCTTCGCTGTACTATCAGCACTTCCGCATACCTGTATGGTGTCAAAACTGTAAAGTGACGGTAAAGACTGTTTACTGTTCTATATGGAAACTTACAGTTTTGTAATAACATTGTTTAAGGGATATTAATTAAGCTACAGCATTTTCTCAATATTTTGATTTTTGGTTTTCTCAAAACCGTGAAAAAAAAATTAAGAAAGGAATATAGCATTCTTCCCAAGATTTAGATAACCCCTTCTTTTTTAAGTATAAAATTTCTTATAAATACGAGTATTTATTTAAAATCTTAGGTGATTTTTAAATACGCACCCTTTCGCTTTTTTTATACGGTAGGATACCAACCTAGGGTAGCATTTTGTATGAATAAAACGCATTTTTGCAGAAACAAAATTTTATACACGTTCTAGAAAGAGAATGCCTGAGAAAGTCGATGAAAATCTATCTCAATATATACGCTCCCCAACCCTACTGCAGCTTACTGGTCGTGTCAAGCAGACGTAGAAAAAGTTTGTTACCTTGGAGAAAGTGACAGGGATGTCATCAATGCTACGCGAATATGGCGGAAAGAGCACAGCTGTTATCAGTGGCGTATCAGCTGGCTGTTTTTATCTTAATAATAAGCAACCAAATAACTAAAACTGCTTATTAACTATAAAATGTTTAAAGAACTTTTTATTTTCATTGATAGGGAGGACCAATAAATGACACCTAGTAAACACAGAAACTTTGAGTAATGTCTCGGAAAGAAGCTTTCGAGAAGAACTATAGGAAGTTTTCATGCAAGAATAGATAGTAAGTTAACAAGATTAAAATATTAACCACAAGAACCTAAGACAAAATTAGAACGCAAAATTTAAAAACGAAGCTATAGCTATGTAGTAAGTAGCTGTTTTTGTTGTAACAGGGAGACATCATGAAATTAATAACCGTATAAAGGTGCATACCATGCATACGAGGTTTGACAGTAAGATTTGCGAACTCGCCACTGCGTGCCTCAATATGGGTTGATGACGTTAGCGTATCAGCGTTTGACAGCTGTGTTATTGACCTACGGCAGTGTCTTTCTGAGTGGCGTCTGTATATGTTTTAAAGCGTCGCGAAAATGCTGGAGCTTACGTTTAAGGAAATAATACCATAAAGAAAACAGCAGTTCACGAAGAGAATGAGAAAATTAGGGCTGTCAGTAATGAGCAGAATTGAAGAGAAAACAATGCAAAAGTTGTCAAGTCAGATTATGCGTAAAGTCGTCGCCTGACTATCAGGAGCATAGAAAAGCAAGTGAACATCGACAGAGAAACCGTTGGGAAAATCTTGAAGATCTGGAGAAGAGAAAGGTGTGTGCAAAATTGGTCCCAATGGACCTCATCAATGAAGAAAAGCAAAGAAGGGTCAAAATCTGTCAAGACTACTTTTGGAGAGGCACGACGACATTTTGGGACATATCGCATGTGATGAACCATGGGTCTACCAGTACGACCCCCAAAACAAAGCGACAACGTGCACAATGGCAGACTGCCAATTCTCCACAACCCAAAAGGCTCCGTTAGTCTAAATCAAATGTCAATGAGTCAAAACAATGTTACGTCCACTACATCTAGCGTCCATTACATTATATCTAGGAGCCATGTTAGCTCAGTGGGTATGGCACTTGCCATACCCACCTGTAAAAGTGAGTACCTAGGAAATCATTTCCGCCACTTTACACCATGGATACCGAAGGGCTCAAGTAATAGCAACCTACCCTGCTATACCCCATGGGCCCATCATGGCCTGTCTAATGGGACTATTACTATTAGCACATCTATAGTTTCTCGTATGATTTCGCTGCTTCTGAAATCTTTCTCTATAATTCTTTGTTATCCACAGTTTTCTTCCAGTTTATTTTTTATTAATTTTCACTTTAATTTTCATCTTTCATCTTCATTTTAACATATCGTACAAAAGTTATTTACTTATAGTCTACGACTACTTATTTACTTTTTCGGTCTAATGTTACCTATGAAGTTAAAAATGTTAAAATATCTTAAAAACGGTTAACTTAGGGAACTCAAAAAATAGAAATATACTGGGTGGCCTATTTAAAATATAAAAGTTGGTAAAACTTCCGAAGAAAATAACATATTGACAAAGCACGGTCGACATCAGTTTTAAATCAAACATATTATCTAAATGAAGTGTTCTAAAACTCGCCTCGATCGTGTAAGCTGTTCAAGAGATACTTAAAGGTTTCCATACTTTTGTGCCACATTGTATATTTTTCTACTATATTATCTTCTTCCTCTTTCGCTGTATAATTTTCCAATGTTAAATAAAATCCAGCATAAAGACTGGACACCACTGTGTTTAAGCAAGTTTAAAAAACTGTGGTGTGATAACAGTTCAAAAAATCCACCGATAATAAGATCGGCGGGAAATTAATGAAATAACGAAAAAGACAGACAAAGGTAATTCTATTCACTAACTGTAGCCACTGAACTGACAACTGCATTTTGTGAGCACCAAACTTCAGTGTTGTAGCATTGAATGCAGTTAAAAAAATAATAATTGTTACAATACCGACAAATTCTGAAATTTTTTGCATTATTGAAACATATTTATATTTAATTAACTAGTTACTATTTCTTCTGGATACTTCTGAAGTTGAAACATATCAAACATAATTTGTGTTGGGCATAGGCCCCCAAGTATTAGTCGGAGGTTGTTAATTAACCTCTTACCTAACCTGTAAGCCCCTGAGGAATACTTCGAACAGACCCAATATAAATAGTATACTCGTATGTGTTGCGTGACAACTCCAAAAGCACCTAAAGGGAAGAATTGCCAGTTAATTAATGTAATAGAACAATCAAATAGTTCGATTAATTATTGTTTTAATTTAATTGGTTAAAATATACCGCACGTCTATGATTTAAAAGGCTGTATGGCTATCGCAGTTCCATTTATTAGACAAGTTGCTGGAGAAGTTTTAATTTTGAAACAAGAAGGGGGATGTTTTTCACACAAAAGAGAAAAGCGATACCGGAGATGATTCCGATTCGGTTGCAATTAACTGTGAGTTTTAAACAGCCCTGATCAAGTTGGTTTTGATTTATACAAAAAACCAAAAATCTGCTTATGTAGCTATTATGCTACTTCTTCTTTAGTAATCTCAAAGACATCTGAAATTGTCAGCTATATAATAAAATTGTAGAGTGTCAGTTTGACAGTAAAAAACTCGAGAATTCATCCTCGTGATTTTTTGTTAAATTCACAAGATCTAGTTGCTGTGCAGGTCGCTGGGGTAATATAACCTAAATAGTACGAGAGCTAGCAGACAAGAAACTGAATGATAATGATCAAAATTTTCACTGATGGCGATTATTTTATTGACGTTTTGTCGAAGAAGAACAAGTTGTTTAGTCAAGTTTAGTCAAGAAGTCTTCTTGAGAAATTTATACAAGACAGAAATATTTTAGTATTTCACCGTTGAATTATTAGATCTTTTGTATTTCACAAAGAAAATTCCATATACTTATCGATTTGTGTTTTTTCTTGACAATGATATATTTTTTTTAATTTATTGAGAAACTTTACAATCTGTCAGGGTCTGACATTTAGTAAATTGTGTGATAATGTGCATGCATATCGTGAAGGAAAGAGTACAATAATAAAATTCCTAAAGTAGTAGTAAATCAGTTTGACTTATAGCTAGATGGCACTATGAATTCACTAACATTCACTCGAAGAAGATTCACGGTTTAGAAGATCTAGGGTTTTAATCCGTTTAAGTCGTGGCTAGTCTTCGGCAACATCAAGCAGGCCCTCGACAAGGGCGTTTGGGTGGGCATGAAGCCTATCACAGTAACGTACAGTGTGACGCTGGATTTCTTCGTTTACTGAAGGGATGCCTAGATCACGACGTATAAGCTCGTTGGGTACGTACCATGGTGCGTCCACTATAGTTCGTAACGTCTTGGCTTGAAAGCGTCTCAGGATTTCAATATTGGAGTGACTAGCTATTCCCCAAAGCTGGATACCGTATGTCCAGGTTGGTTTAAGTATAGTTGTGTAAAGGAGGATTTTCAAAATGTTCATATTGAGGTTGTTTGTTGTTATAGCGTGAAGGACAGTATACCGCAGAAATTGTTATTGGTCCTGTCCAGTCTTCTATGACTACTGTTGTTGCTTGAAGATGATCTAGTTTATATTCAGAAAGTTCATAATGTTTAATTGTAGTTTTAATTATGACCGCTGTGCCAGCATGGGCCCCACAGTCAGGGTGTTGGGTTGAGTAGATCGCAAATCCAGGGATTTTGAGGAAACTTCTGTCAGTGAAGTGGGCTTCTGATATAAGCATGACATCTAATTGTTGATTGATAAGGAAAGAAGTTAGTTCCTCTTTATGTTGTAACAGCCCATTGGCATTCCATTGTGCAATTCTAATGTGATGAGTCATTGTTGGGTTTAGCGACGAGGGCGGTTAATAGGTTAAGCATTGTTCCCATTTGGTCTGTTAAGCGTTTCAACTGTTCCAGTAGGCTGTTCATCATTTTTTTCATTTCATTTATGTCATCTGGTGGAGTAATCGGTGAAGGTTGTTGAGGTTGAAGTTGGTTTGGAGAGATCAGAGGTAGGTTACTTCTCACCGCTTGGGAATGTGTTAGATTTAATTGTGTTTGTCTGGAGAGGATATGAGAGGCATTATCAAGTTGCTTCCTACGTAATGGAGGGTACATTTTTTGTTGCAATTCCTTATAAACTGTGCAACCCCTATAGTTGGCGGGGTGATTCCCGTTGCAGTTGACACAGCGTACCTCATTGTTTTTGTCTTTACGTAGGCATTGGGATGTCGCATGAGTTCCGGTGCACTTAACGCATCTTGGGCTCCGACTACAAAAGTTTTTAGTGTGACCAAAACGCTGGCGCCTGGTGCATTGAGGAATTTGTCGGGTAGCACGAGGTGGTTCAACCTTTACTACTGAGTGAGCGAGTCTAGTAATATTGTATACTTCCTTATTACTAGGGTCCGGTTTCAGATCAACAAAGAATAGTGGTAGTTCTTTCTTAGTGTGTCTTTGTTTAATGTTCCATATATTAGTAACTTGATGGCCGTGCCCATTTAGTTCTTCCTTTAATTCTTCCAAATTGGTGGAAGGATGTAAATTTCTGATAACTATACGAAAGTTGCGCTCTTGCTTCGTCTGATAAGTGTGAAATTCCGTATTTTTCTCTGTTAATGCTTTAATTATAAGCCTGTATTTATCTGAGGTCTTAGGTGTGATTTTAACCTCATCATTGTGTAATATTTTAATTTCATATTCATCTTTTGCTATGGTTTCGAGTAATTTGATTAGCGGCTCAATTACTTTAACACCCGATATAAAGATCGGCGGTGGTTTGGGATCTGTTAATATTAGTTCCTGCTGGCCTTCGTTAGCATTGTTTCCAGCTAATGGTGTAAATCGGTTTGTAGGATTTAACCAGTAGTCTGTAATTTTAGCTTGTTTGTTTTGTAGTTGTGGTTTATCGCCGTTGCGATTACGTTTTTTGGTTTCAACTTGGTGCCATTCAGTATCATGAGTTATTTGCATTGGTTGATAAGCGATATCACTTTGGAACGGAGGATTTATTTGCATTGCATTACTTGAAGCGTGTAAATTATCATTTATTGGAAATTGTGTTTGTGAATTTGCATTTGGAAGTTGTTGATAAGGATAATTTGGTTGTACATACCGAGTTTGATTGTTGTAATCTAGTTGCGTTAGATAGTACTGTTGACTGGTATGGAAAGTTGTGGCAGGAGCATATTGGTAGGCCATAATGGCCCTGGGATGCACTTGTAATTATAATTTGAGTGATGGAAATTTTATTAGAGTAATTATTAAATTATAAATTTAAAGTTAAATTGCAACTTGACCCGTAGGTCGCACTTTATCTAGCCGTTAGACCAACTAAGCACAACCTTACACTTCAAGAGTCAAACGCGAAGTGACAATGATATGCATTAACTGACATCATTTATAGATGCCATATTGTACCGCTTTGTGCGATTAGCGCTTTATAGATGTCGCGTTAGTCATCTCTCGAGACTAATGTTATTTCATGTAGAGATTGTATATAAGCCTGAATGGTGTGTGTGTGTGTGTGTGTGTGTGTGTGTGTGTGTGTGTGTGTGTGTGTGTGTGTGTGTGTGTGTGTGTGTGTGTGTGTGTGTGTGTGTGTGTGTGTGTGTGTGTGTGTGTGTGTGTGTGTGTGTGTGTGTGTGTGTGTGTGTGTGTGTGTGTGTGTATGTGTGGAGGGATTTACGAACGGTTAACTCCAGCTGACGAAAGTAAAATAAACTTAAAACAGTGCTGTCCTGGAGTACCGTTTGTGAATTCCACACACTCCATCCCTTTATGGATTTTCAATGTTAATTGCTTGTTGTTAATTGAATGATTTCAGTTAATTATTTTTGAAAGTTTAGGTCTTTTATATTCCCGACTAAAAACTAATCGAAACATTAATAACATTCGTTACTTAATTTTTCGAAAATAATATCGAAAAAATCAATCTGATAAAAACCGGCACCGGCCAACGGTAAAACCGGTGTGTGAAAAGGCTCTCTAAGGTTTTATTGAATTTTGTAATAATAGCCATTAAAAAAAAATGATTCTTACTTAGTAAATTTTCATTTATAAACATGATGTACGGCTTGTCAAACGCAGCTTTCCGATTGATATATTCCTGTTCCTTGATGCGAAATATACACGTTAGAGCACGTGTACCTTATTTAGTAATAATGTAACTGTTCCTTATAAATTATGTATTAAAAGAATGATAAAGTTTTTAAAAAGACGGGTTTTATCCTTTTTAAAACACTTCCGTAAATATAATGTAATTAAAATTTTTAAATAATTTACGCCGTATAAACATATGCGACCTCTAACATTTACAAACTTAAGATTTTATTGAATATTTAAATTTATTTATTTTATTTATTTATTTATTAGACAACATGATTCAATTAATTACCAAAGAAACTGCAACTTACTTCACGATTCAAGCTAATTTTTGTTTTTAAGAATAAGTGTCCAGTGACGAACCGACGGTAAGGTGTTGATTTCTCAATTACCAGGTTCCATTCAACATTTAAACAAGCACTTTATTTCAACTTATGCCTATATAATAATGCTGATAAGAAGAATCATGTTACTTATTTAAAGTTTGGAATTCTCTTCATTATGATAACTGCTAAACACATCAAGGATTAAGTAAGTACTCCACGTTTGACAAGATCACAATTTTTGTAAGCGCTTTGATATACATCGTTCCCTAGGAGACCTTTATTGCCTGTTATCTATAATTAAAAATTCAGCACCTGAAAATTCATTTATCAACCAAATATACCGGTATAAGGTGGTTTATAGTGCTTCTTTTATTATACCATCAAGTCTCCTTAATTCTAACCTCACAGTTACGTAAATATTTCGATCTACTGTCAATATAGGATAGCCATAAGGATAACATCAAATCCCTAACACTTTTTTCTTTTAGTAAAAGCTTCTTAAAGATTTTATGACAAACAATTTGATGTTCCCAAAAAGTAACAATGTTATTTTTTAGAAAACCGTATTAAACTTGAGCCCTGGTTGATACAATTCAAACATGAAACATAGCAGAGGTTCTAACAAGAGATTTGTAAATAATATTAGTTTGTATTAATAGAGCAATTTTGATTAATCTCTGTTAAGAAATAAAAAGGGACTTCAATGCATTGAATTCACTAGAAATAATAACTGATGTGAAGTATATGACTACATTTTTATCTTTGACTTTTAAGTCAAACCAGTCAGTTTTACCTTTACAGAAATGTTAAATTTTCTACGATATCTAAAATTATATTCATGATTAATTTCTGCCAGTCTAGAGTATTTCATAACTTTGTATATTTTTTAAGGGTAGTACTTTTTCTACGTACTCTACACATGTTCAGCTTGTTACGCAGTAAAAAACCAGGTCCGTGAGCAATTTTTAGAGTACTGGGTAAAGATTTTAGAGTTAAAATTTAGAATAGAAAAACACTTTTTTTTCACTCTATTCTTATAACAAAAATAATTCTTCACTACTGAAATGTATTTTCTATCTATATTATTAATTAACTCTATATAGATTAAATATTCAATCTAATAGTATTCTACTTTAAAAGTATAACAAAATCCACTCTAATTTTAATTTTGTTAGGTGAAGAAAAACTGTTAAAAAGTGATCTAAATTTGTAAAAAGATGTTTGCTAGTGTTGATGTTACTCTAGTCAGAGTAAATAAAACGAATTGGCACCAATATACACTTGACAGTGTATTTGGCAAAAGAAACATGTGTGCATTAACAACACTAACAAAAATGACGACAATCAGCTGTCTGCTGTATTTGACTTCGACTTGCTGAATCTTTAAAATTTCAAAAGTTACTAAAATTGGTGTGAATTTCAAAACTTTACAAATCTTTCTCTAACTTAATGTAGCTGTACAATTTAAAACGTAATGAACAACTAAACAAAATTTAGAGATCAATATACTGACTAGACCAAAAACAGGTATCTGTACTTAAAAATAGTATGAAATAGATTTTGAAATTCCCGCTTATTCTAGTAATTTTTTAAATTGCAAAGTTTTGACAGTTGTTGACACCTGTTGATATTCACGTCTTGTTACTGCGTGGAATGTAAAACTTCGTAGTTTGTTTTAATAATTAATATAAGGTAACCTACAACAATTTTACTTGTTAAATATTTTATAAATACATGTATTATTTTATAATTTTAGTAATTAGTATTACTTATGATGAACTTGACATGTTCAACAGTAAACTCTTTTTTAAATAATTCATATTCAGTGCTTTATTTCCAAACAATAAACAGAGATATTCAGAAATTAGGTAAGTAAAAGCAATAATTATAATTGCAGTTGGTGCTGTCCACAATATAAAATGAATAGAACTGTTTAAATGAAACTAAACTGCAGAAAGAATATGAACATGAATTAACACACAACACTAAATTATTTGAATAATTCCCTTCCCCCTAAATCATTACAGTATCTTCAAAATGCACATACTATTAAAAATCAGCCTAAACCACATCTGACCGTTTTAAAGTCAAATATGACTAAAGATTATATAAATTCTTAAAATAAAAATTTTGGATGTCCTCAGGAAACTTCAATCATAAACATGAATAGCAAAATACAGCATCCTGAATTATTAAAATCTCACTGAATATCCTCGGGATACTTCATTATATCACCAGTGGTGGCCTAAGCTTTTTCAGTTTTAACATGGATATTTAAATATGACAACATAATTCTCAAATTAGGAATGTCACATCTTTAAAATTTTATAGCATCTTATTAACTACCAATTAAATAAAAAGAATGCTTTTTATTGCCCAACGGTGCAGCGTCACTGAAATAAGATAAAAAAGTTTTAATCATATATTACAAGGTAACCTCATTCAGGTCTTAAAATTTATTTAAATGATACCTCGGAGATGCCAAGAGCGTGACCGGTTACAGGATGTAGACTCCATTTAAA
The DNA here is from genome assembly GCA_929113105.1 of Agrypnus murinus. NCBI lineage: Eukaryota > Metazoa > Arthropoda > Insecta > Coleoptera > Elateridae > Agrypnus > Agrypnus murinus. The sequence continues at coordinate 18,035,249 of OV816025.1, forward strand.
AAGAAGTAAATATCCTGTCCAAATCCGGTGGTACCAACTACTCCTTTTTTTGTTTCTCATATACGTTATAGTATAAAAACAGGACGCTTAGTAAAATAATAATAAATTTTTTTAATAAAAAAAAAAGATGTTAAAAGAACGAGTTTTATATGTATCTTCAAGTCGTTAAGATCGAGTTTAAAGTGAAGATGTATCAGTTAATTAAGAATAAGTTGTCAACATCTAGCAGATATATTTTAAATAGTGACGTTAAGAGATATGAAATGAAAAGTTCTATAAATTAATTAGTGTATAGAAGGCAATCGAAAAGTTTTCGTGTTAAAAACCATTTTGAGAAATAACTAACTATTTAAATCTTAATGGTAAAAGCCAGGATTTGGGTTCTGGTCGATGTCTTTTACTACATTAAATCTTTCAGTCTTGAAGACAGTTTTGTTTACTTTTGAGATTCTGCAGCAAAAAGAAAAAACTAGAAGAAAATAACATTGTAACAAACTTGCAAAATGATATGATAACAAAGTGCAATTCTCTTCGAAAAAGTGGAAACTTTACTATTTTTCTCATTTTTTTACAAAAAGAAGATAAATATTTTAAACGACGGAAGAATGTTTGCTCGATCAAAATATGCATTTCAGACATCTAGAGAATCCGAAAATGTAGAAATATTGAGTTACTTAAAAAGCTAATTCCAGCTAGTTAGGGTTGCCTTGTATAATAAACAATATTTTAAAAATAAGCCTTATACAAAAAGAAAGTCAATCTTAGATAGGGTTTTAAAGATTTTATTTTATTCCAGAATTTATTCTTAACATAATTTGCCTAGGTTTTTGAAATACTCTGTGTATCAACAGATGTTTTTAAAATAAGTCCAAAAAAGCGTTTTTAAAATATTGAATTTATTTTTTTTCCACCTTACTGTATAGTGTATACACCGTGTCTGAAGTGGCCCAGGAGCCCAGGGCAGATTAGTGATTTATGTACCAGGGACGTTATGATGATGATAATTCCAAGATGGTGATGATGTTCCAACCCGAGGGTCTAAAGAGCCCAAGGGATGGAAGTCGCCCGATGGCTTATATTTTTCACGAGAATATGTACAAGTAAAAAATTAATTTTAATGTATAATTGTTGGCGTTGACAAGGACGTTGTTTATATTAAATAAATTTATTATATAAATCTTATAAAACTAGGAATCTTTATGTTTGTCAGATGGTAACAACCTTTACTAAATTTTGCATAAGTTAAACGGAGATATGAAATTTTATATTCAAATGTTTTTGTTGTTGCCAACATCAAAACGAAAAAAATCCTAATAGTAAATGCAGGTAACATAAAGAATAAGTTAATTTTATGTAAGAAATTTCTGCAGAAGTCTGCACAAAGAAATTCGTGGATCACGCGCGCAGAAACTACGTTTGCAAATATGTTATTTGCGCACTTGTACACAAACATATAGTTTTTGGCCTAATGATCCAAATTACTAACGAACGTAAAGCCGCACACAGGGCTGAAAACTGATTCTAGCCGGTCCAAATTATTTTATATGCTTAACCGAAACAGATACTGGTATAGTATAAAAATAATCAAAAAAATTATTTTTAGCCACTAGAACTGGATCAGTTTGATACTTTTATACTTTTTCCAAGAAAAAGTTATTTACATAATTATGTTACTAAAAAATAATGCAAAGACGTAAAATAAATAGCATTTACACGAATTCATCTATATTTTAAAAAATATTACACAACTTAAAATGCTTCTATAATATCTAAATGAAATAACGTGCAAAAATTATATTGCTAATCGTTTAATAACTATCCGTTTTCATTTCGATTGTATTTCAGTTTATGAATCATTATGAATTTTTATTTTTAAATCTGTTATTCCTTATACTATATCAAAAAAATATTAAAAATACAAATGTAAACGCTTGTAATCTTTGTAAGTTATAAACCACAAAATAAAAAATTTATTATCCGGTAGGTAAAAATCACCATTTTACCTCTTTATAAGAATTTTTAGCACTTCAATTCTGTTTTTAAAAATTATTGAAATTAATAAAAGAAACACTTTCACAAAAAAACTTTCGAATAAACTACAAATACATCTACATCAGATTGGCGCCTTCGGAAGGGTTAACACTGAACTGCACTTTACCGGAATTGTCGAATCTTTTATGATTAATCAGCTGTAACGGTAAACGGCAGGTAGATACGAGTTCAGTAAGCTTTCTACTAAAATACTATTTCTTAGAATACCAGGATTTTAACAATGGCTTTTGGAGTTTTGCCAGGCTAGAATCCCGTCTCAGCCCTGTCTGCGCCGACTCCGATTCCAAAGTACATGTGAGGGGGTGTTATAAACTATAATAATAATAATAATAATAATAATAATAATAATAATAATAATAATAATAATAATAATAATAATAAACAAACAAACCTGATATAATAATAAAAGATCTCAGCAAAAAACAATGCATTATAATAGATGTATCAATACCATCAGATAATAACACAAACGCAAAAGAAGCTGAGAAAAAACTGAAATATAAAGATCTGGCGATCGAAATAGCACGAATGTGGAATGTCCAAGTAGAAATAATACCAGTAGTGGTTGGTGCTCTCGGAACTGTCACGAAAAACTTTACAAAGTATGTCGAAAAGCTACCGGGAAAAGCGAATTGTAATTTGATACAACAGATAGCCTTGTATGGCACGGCCCACATCCTAAGAAAAGTACTGTAGTAATAAGCCATAAAAAAAAGGATCTGAGAAGTCGGGTAGACTTCTGATCATAAAAATCATATCCAGAGAAATCTGAGAAGAACAAACGAAAATAATAATAATAATCTTTATTTAGCATTCGCTATAACTTTACATATAGGTACTACAGTGGTCCCTTTCATTACACTTTCTTACAATAATTACCAACAGCACAAGTTACAATAACAGATAAATATAAAAAGTATACAAATAAATAATATAAATGACTATATGTATAAATTATATGACTAGATGCAAGATATAAAGAATTCTTTGACTTTTCTTTTAAACATTTTCAAATTTAATCCTTTTAGTTGTTCAGGCAATTGATTGTAAAGAATAATTCCATTATAAAAAAGAGAATTTTGTGCTTTTGATGAATTTCTTCGGCTTAAATAAAAATTATTGTTAAACCTTGTATTGTGATTGTGAATTTCATTTACTAATATTAAATTATCTGTCAAATATTGTGGTAATAACCCTAATTTCATTTTATGCACAAAAACAACAACCTGAATTTTAAAAAAGTTTCAACGTTAACCCACCCTAATGTACTTAGCATATATTCCACTCTTGTATATCTATTACAATTAAGTATTACTCTCATTGCTTTATTTTGTAGAATTTGTAATTTATTGAAATCCCCTTTTATTTCCCATAAATAAAATAGTAGCGGAAAAGCAAAAGTGAGGTAGTATTATTGTATTAAAAACCAATCTTTTTGGCCAAGTTGACAAATAACCACTACATCTCCTCAAAACCCCAATTTTTTTTGAAATCTTTTTACAAATGTAATTAATGTGTTCATCAAATTTTAAGTTTTTATCGATAATAATACCCAAATACTTATGACTGTCTACTGTTTCAACTATCTCACCATTAACATGGTAAACTACAAAATTATTAAAAACCTCTTGATACCCACTCTCTTTGCCCGCTTATAATGCCCTGGTTATTATGAACTTGTTTGTATACTTCGTATCACGGGTATAAACAACGAATAATATGCAAGTAACACATAAAAAATTAACATTAACATAAAATGAATAAGATGACAGCTTGCTGTGGCTTATTATAATACATCAAATTTTAACAAAATTGACATTTATTGCAAACAAAAGAATAAACTAAATATTAGATACTATAGTAGGGTCAAAATCTTATTGTTACAAAATTGTTGTTTACAGTGGCAAAGTAATTTAATAATTATGTTATTGTTATGATTCATAACATCCGTAGTTTATTCAATAGTTTATTGGTTTCAGAATATGAAGATGTTATTAATAAATATTATTTTATGAAATTCTCTTATCAAGTGATCCAGTTTGTATGGGTTTATTTGACGCCATGATTATTATATTTTTATTTTGTTGGCTTGTTTTTGATATGGTTTCAGTATAGTAATATTACCGAATAAATACAGTTATTACTTAGTTACCAGCCTACTTTTGTGTATATAACCAAAATCTTAATACCCTGAAACCGATAAAATTAATTAACCATGGCATAACACATCACCATCCTACACTGTTTGGCTTCTTGTGGTGGGAGATGGTTCGTTTTGCAAATCACAATGTTTTTCGTGCATAACAAGATCAACAAATCATTCAAGAAATTATAGCTAGACAGCACCCACAAGGAGTCGGAATTAAGATTTCAAATAATGTATAATTAAATAATCTCAAACACTGTTCTCACAAAATAGAATAAATGTGTGGAAATCACAGGCGATACCGCAAGACAGACTATTTCAAGCTTCTTAGCTATCATCAGTCTGGGATACTCGTCTCTAATTTACACACACCATTCAACGCTATATATCTACAATAATATTAATTCCAAGAAGTATCAATGGTGACACCTGTGAGGGACCACGCGCACGAAGCGATTAAAAGTATGGTTTGGCAACGTTTAGCATCGTCAATGTTATTATGGATACATAAAGTCCTGGATTGTGTGTGCAAATTATAGACGATTATCTCTACGACTGATGAGAGCTAATAAGCTCGAAACAGTCTGTCTCGGGGTATCGTCTGTAATTTGCACACATTTATTCTATTTTGTGGGAATAGTCTTTGATATTATTTAATTATTTATTACATTCACTGAGTATTAACCCACTTTGAGAATAATTACTACCGTAAATATTACTTCCGAGAACGAGGCTGGTAAAATAACTCGAAGGTATGCCAAAAAGTACTTCTAAATATGGACCTAAACTGGAATTTATTTGTTTATTTACCTTTCCACACTTCCGGGATTCTGAAGTAATCTCTAACCCACTCTACTGTAGAACCCCTAAAAAACTTCAAAACTCTTATACTAATGTATTGTAATAAGTCGGAAATTTGCATTTTTCTAAAAATTATATTATCTTTCAGAAATCGAGGGGCGTAACTAAAAACGCGCAAGCAGTCTTAAATATTACTATTTCTTTCCTACATCGGCAGCCGATTTCCGGGGACAGCGTGTTATGTGATACCGTTAGCAGGTTTTCCAGGAGTCGGGCTAAACGCGAAGAGTTATTGTGACAGCGGGTCCGAGAATTTGGTGCAGGCCTCGTCGAAAGTCTTTAGTCGGGACTTGAGTTCTCACAATTTGGAAATGCCTGATTCGACACGGTACACGTGTGTTTTACATATGGACCTTTCTAAAAACAAAGGAATGGCCGAACATACATATCAATTGCGCAGTTAACAAACCAAACTTGACTATAAGTAAATAATTGAAAAACGAAAATAGAGACTAATTTTAGATAGAGTTCATTCTATGTTAGGAATCTTCAAAAGGGAATTAGAAATTGTAATACCAGAAGTTTATAATTTAATTTTGAAGTGTCATTGTTAAATGTCTCGTTTCAAAGAACATGAGTAATGTTGTAAAATATCATTTCGTAATTTTGAATTACCATTTTGTACATGTTTGTATTTGTTTAAATGATTGATTACGATTGTTATTAAAGAAAGACGCCGCGTTTCAGCTACTAAATAGACCGTCAACCCCCTCTAGACAAGACCGGGAGAAACAAACTCACTTAACTTTAAGCTAGTTGCAAAAAGGGAAATTTCGGAAAGTTATTGTTCAAAAAAAAGGTCACAGTCAATTTAACAACCTCTCAAGAGTTTTCTCGGTACACAATTTACTTAAATACTTAAAACCGAAAACAAATTGTTATTCAAACAAAAGACAATCTAGATACAAATTCCGTTTTTTTAAATAACCATCATATAATTTTGACTAAGCATATTTTAATGAAACACGCCAATCCATATTCCAAATTCGTTTAAAATTCAAATAGATTTCTTTAAAGTTAATGCTTTCAGAAGCAATCGCAAATTTGGAATAATGATAGGAGAAGGGACTTTGGTCATTAACGCCTAAACAAAAAGGTTCAGTTTTGTTAACAACAGACTAAAGTGTCAACCACCCAAAACAAAAAAGGTTATAAAAGGCCCTTCGTTCTGGGAAGTTAGGGAGTCGCTTTTGACTATTGGATCGATGCGGATATCTTTCGAGATTTTTCATCTGTTCGTTTACGAAAAATCTTAATTAATTTTATAATAATAATTTAATTTAATTTTCAGTCAAAGTTTATTTTAGGGAAGTGTTTTTCGGAAAGTTGTAAGTTGTTTGAGCTAAATTTCGCGTGTGTTAGGGGTTTTAAATTCGAGTTAGGAAAACTATTAAGTAACAAAATTACTTAAGCTTATCGGGTACTTTTATTAGTAACGTGATCATTTAGTGTAAAATTAAAATTAGTGCAATGCCGTTAAGTTTCAAACTTAAATATTAGTTAAGTCATTATTGTGAATTAGTGAAAAATTCAAAGGATTATTTTGAACGCCGAAGCTACACCCACAGCGTAAACCAAATTTTCGATTAAACATCACCGCGGAGACCAATCTGGTTACCAACGAAACGTGAGTCAATTCTAAATCATAAATCTATTTACCTTGTGATAACCAAAGATTTTGAAAGTTAAGACTGGTTCGAAAGAGTACGACTGTTTCAAATTAATGTTTTTTTTTAAATTTGATTTGCAAGTCAATGTCCATTCATTCAGTATCAAAGATCATTTTGTAAAAAGACGTAATTGGAATTCTATACTTTATTGTTTGATTTACCATCAGTACAACCCTTCAGTACCAAATCTCAACGAGAGTGACTAGAACAATTTTGAGAACGAAGCATCTCTGAAATTCTGCTACCTACAATCTACAACTACACCGTCTAACCTTTTAACCCTTTGGGTTAGTCCTTTCTTGATTAAATCGTTAATTAGACCGACTTTCCTAATGCGAGAAAGTCGCTCTCAGGTGATTTTGAGCAGCCCTCTCTGATCATACACTTTACACACACGCACACCTGTAAGTTCCAACTAAGTAAAACCAAAACAAAACAAAACAAAACAAAAAAAAAACAAAACATAAATTTACTACTTGGAACCAACGTGGGATTTATATTATGTACAATTATTACAAATTACATTGATCGGAAGAAACAGGTAGTCTAAGTGTGTGAAAACCCACCTTAGCTATCCGGGTTTGCGAATTGTCACATCGCGCATCATTTAGCTTATAAAATATTTTACCAAATTTCCTCAAAAGTACGATAGTGCTGTGATTTTACTTGGAGCCCGGCACTCATCCGTTCAAATCTAGTTTCCATATAGGAAACCTCAAAATTTATTTACATTTGAGTTAGACTAACTTAACTGGCATGTAAACATTATTAACCGTAACATTTATTTTGATTCGAATGTAAATTCTCTTGTTTCGGCTTTTGGTTCAGCAATCCTGGCTTAAGAGTAAAATTGTAACACGACACGAACTTTTCCTAGTTTACCTATCCTTCCACCAAACTCAACATCTCTGACAAATTTCCAACAAGTTTCAATCAATTAAGTATTAAATCAAAAACAGAAATTTATATCAGATTTGTTCGAGTTTACCACCAAGCAAAGAAAACATAAACAGTTAAATAACAACCATCTTTTAAACGTAAATTCTTGGTTCATTTATTTTCCGATCAATTTCATCCATACTAGCATGAGAGAAAAAAAATTCAATCTAAATAACGTAACCTTAAAGTATTGAAGTACCAAATACAATCATGGCTTAAGCAATACGTGCATAGCTCACGAAAAATTTTAAAGAAATTATCACTTAAGATTTAACCAGTATCGGATCAGCTCTTATAAAAATTAAAAAAATAAGTTAAAGAATAAAATCAAGTAAATCCCATAAAGGAGATAATCATAATCACAAGGTGAACAGATAGAGATAGGAAAGTGTTAATTCGAAGTGTTTCATTAGGTTTTCTTTTCAGTTTTCTTCTTTCAGCCAAACTTGTAAATAACTCAAAGTAAAGTCAGAAAATGAAATTTGTTTGTTTTCAAGACTCCTAAAAAAATAGGGGCGACATTGTAAATAAACAGTAAATATTTTTGTAACACTGTCCTCGTGGTGATTGCTAAATAAATCTTGTACATTTTCTGTTGTGAAAATTCAGTGTTTCGTTCCATTTAACTCCAAACCTGTGTATGGTACACTTCGAATACGAATTTGAGTTACCTGAATCTCAGTTACCTGAATTCAATCATTACTTACGAGTTTGAAGACAAACTCCACCATAAGCAAACTTGAAACAAAACAAATAATTCTTTGGCGCATTTAAGAACTAAACACAACGTAGGTATTTCTTTTACAAACACAACGTAGGTCATTAAAAAAATAAGTAAGCAAATGCGAATTAAACAACAATTATAAGCTTAACTAGACGCCAAAGTTAGAGGTAAGTGCAAGTTTCCTCTAATTATTCATCTTAGATAATAATAACCCAACTTTGACGATCACCAACCATAAATATTATCTATTAGATTAAATAGCAATAAATAATTAGGAAGAGTCGACATTTTATTACTTTATTACTATTCCTATGTATCTCCCTTGGACTCCGATCACTACAGTATGCTGAAATATACCACATTTGCCACTTTGGATACATTTTTCACATTTACGTGACATTTACCACACAATTATTACACAATAGTAACTGTTGTTTTCGAAGTCCAAAACAATTTTACTTTTATTGCTAATTGTCATTGAACATTTATTTTTGTACACCTTATAAGAATTTACTGTAAACCACAGTAAGTAGTTTATGAAATACCGGGCGACTATAAAAAAACGAATCTTCGTATCTTCGAAAAACATTTTGATGTCGATTTGAAACTTCTTGTCCTCGGAATTATTGAAAATTATGCATAATATCTAATAAACGTATGTTTATTAACAAGGAAATAATTAAATTTTAAATTTAAAATTAAAATCAACGATTATACGTTGCTAATCTAATAACCAGCTTAGATCGAAGTAGGCTTTTGTTAAAACAAATGGAGTTATAAGTGACATTTGGAGTTAGTTGTTGCATTGTCATAAATTTGGTTACATTTGGAGTAAATTAATTTCAGTTTTATTGTGAGGGTTTTAGTGAGTTTCTTATTGTAAGGTTCGTACTAACAATTGGCTATCGCTTCCCTAGAATACCCTCGATAACAGGTTGTAATTACTTCTTAAGTCGCACTTACTTAAATGAGGAGCCGTTCTCACAAGAATGCTAAAGTTAATGAACACCAAATGTAACCAAACTTATAACAATGCAAGAACTAACTCTAAGTATCACTTATAATTTCATTTGTTTTAAGTTAACTTTAAGCCTACCTCGATCTAAGCTGGTTATCAAAATAGCAACCTGTAACTGCCCACTGCAGCAGTGGTTTGTGACAAAAAAATATTAAAAAAGTTTATTCATTAGCAAGTTTGCAAGAATGAATTAAACATAAGGGTATACTGCTACTTTTATGCATGTCATGCATCAAAAAATTTCGGAACAGAAAGAAGTTACTTGTGGTTATACTTATTCCGTAATCTTGACGTTTATTTAACATTTAAGCACATTCAAATGACATTTTATAAGTACTTTTGACATCTTATTGACATATTGACACTTCGAAATTAATAATTTCATTGGCTTCAGTATAGTATTATAAATTGTAGTTATACTTGACCTTGAACGTTACAAGTAACAAGGGGAAGTTGTACAGCGTAAACAACAAGACTCACTATTACTTAAGGCTTCCTAGTGGAAAAACCTAACCCATTCTCGCCGAATCTAAACTAAGCTAACCTATACCTAACTTCACCTAATCTAGCCTCTAACGTAACTTTTAACCTAGCATATTAGGTTAACCCACACTGGCAATATTTGCAAACCCTGCCGTTAACTATAATTACTCGTATTTTAATTTTAAATTTATAGGATAAAATATACTGTACGTGTATGATTTAGAGGGCTCTATATGACGATATTAAACCTTATCATTCCAGTTTTCTCGACTCTATTTATGTATTAGGCAAATTACTGGAGAAATATCGACTTTGAAACAATACGCGAAATTTTCAACATACCATCAAAACCGTAACATATACTGAGTATGAAATCGCTTCTACGTACATAGCACACGCACGAATGCGACCAAAACCAGAGACTTGTTATAAACCAATTGGGGTCGGATTTACATCTCCACCACTCGCTTTCCAAATCGGCCATAGTCGTGCAACGCTGTGTACGTAGAAGCGGCTTCAGAACCAGTATGTTGTTAGTTATATCCGAGATTATACCCGCATTTGTTGCGTTGCATTATGAGAGATAAAGAAGGAAATGAAGTGTCAAAAAGAGAATTAATCTTTAATTTCCTTTTTGACAATTTCCTTCCCACCAACAACGATAAAAATGCACGTAACAGAGCCTTGTTTTTAGACCACGTATAAGTACTTACATATATGTACTTATAGTATTACAATATAGATTACTGGGTTACATTACACAATTAGTAATAATGCAGATTTTCACAGTAAGAATAATAACTAAATAAGAGGATGTTAATCTAAATAAGGTGTTTAAGATTCCTTCTTAAAGATTGTGACTTTGGTATGTACAAAACAGCAAATGTAGCCTTGTTTAAGTATTGACTGAGTTTATATTACATGAGACAAACAGTACCACTCTCAGTTAAGGTTTGAATTAGGCAACAGGTGGAAATGTCTTTCATAATCTTTGGAATTCTTGGAAATCTTTGAGAAGCAGTGTGATTGAATCGAAATCTATGACCACCAAAGACTGAAGTCTGTCGGTAATTGAGGAGTTTGGAAGTAGTTTATATCCAAGGTGAACATTGTCCAAATGGCTATTCATGAAAAGTTTCTGTGGTCAAGAGTCAAGTCAAGCGTCAAGTAGCTGCGGTTCTAAGAAGTAGCAGTTTGTTATCTTTACCTTCTGGATTAATTCAGCTATTGTCTTATTTATCTAATTCCACATTAAAACAATCCCTCCCCCTTATCGTATTATTATTGCTAGGAGTTGTAATCAACTCTACATCTGGATTGCTCCAATAGTCTTTGGAAGAAGTAAGACAATCCTAAAAGAACTCTTGATGTCAATTCCGAAGGAAGAACGTTGCAAAATAAATACATCTCTCTTGGTGGCTACATCTGTAGATCTTCCGTATACCGTAAATATAACACAGTTTGGTGAACTTCACAATGTAATATTGTACATACACAGATATTACTTTCAAGAGCTGAAGGAACTGAAACAAAAATAATGTCTGCGGAGTACACTCAAATGCAATGCGAGAACCCCCTTAAAAATAAATAATAAAAATACAAGACAAAGCAAACGTCTGGAAGTAAGAGAAAATTGTGATAACAGTCCTAAACATCGAATTAGTAACATTGCTCGAACCACAGCGGCTTAGGATATACTCAACGTTAGGAGGTTCCGATTCGCTATAACGTTGAAATTCACAACCCATTATTTGTTTGATGGTCACTGTTTAAAACCAAGCTTCTCCGTTGTTTGGTTGTCACTGGTTTTCCCTTTCTTTCGGTTTATCGTGAAGTCGCTCCTGCGCGTTTGAGCTCCCTGCTCAATAGTAGAGTGAAGTAACAAAATGGCTGGTTTTTGGTACTAGAAGTTGAATGGGCGAGATATATTAGAAATTGGTTTTAAATATTAATTCGCTTTAGCGGAATAAATCTCACATTCAACAGAACGATCGCTTGATTATTTATATGCAATCAATCGTCAAATTGGACGGATTACGTTCTGGTGCTAACCATTTTAGGTAACTTCTGTTCGTTAAAACCTCGTTGCGCTAAAAATCTCACAAATGTCTTTTTATTTTAGGTAATATTTCCCTAGTAGTCACCTTGAGGGAATTGTTTTGTAAAAGACCTTTCAGTTTATAGAAAGGTAAAAATCTTCAAATATTTAAAATTAATACAATATACAGGGTGATTTTTTTGTAGGTCTTTTTTTTTCTTTTTCTTTCTTTTGGGTTTTGGGTTTTGTTGTTCGTTGTCGTATTTGTGTTCCCGCTCTCTGATCGTGGGTTCCATTTAGGAGGTCCGTACCTACATCTATACAGGTATCGGGACGGAATTAAACAACCAACATCGAAGGGTGAAGTGATAACCCTAAGCAGGGTTTTAAACATACATCCGTGGATCTTCGAATGGTGGGATGTTTGTGAAAATTTGTATGTATTATATATCTGTGTTTTAGTTATATATATCTATATTTATTTAATGTATTTACAATTTCGTCATGCATGTTAATTTTAAGAAACAACAATTTATGCATGCATGTTAATGTTAAGAAACGAGATCTCGACTAGTGGAATTGTAGGGTAGATTTAAGTACAACCAACTGTGATACAGATCACCATTCACCTTTTTTTTTCTCTATTAAGCATTAAAATTGCATTTAAAGTTAACTTTTAAAATCTGCCAATAGTTTAAATAAAGCCCTACTTAGAAAGTTTACATTTCACTACGTGTGTTTTATTTATTTATTATTTATTTATTTGTACGATTTTAATATTGCTTTTCAGTTCATCATTTGTAAGTATATATGTACGGTACGGCCAAAATTGTGGAAGTTGCCCATATTTTAGTAGAAGATCTATTTCTTCGTTTGTCTGATAAGCTTGAAGCTTTAGTAATAAGCATTGTTTTTAAACGAAGTGGCGCTTGTTTTTTTATCTTTTATATTTTGTATTACCCCGCCCCTCTCCGACTTATTGGGGGCTAGCTGGCAAAAACTAAAGCAGTGTTATTTGGATCAAGCTGATAGTTCCAGCACAGCTACATTTTGGTTGGTTAAGTATTTCTTTATATAAAAATAGCCTTTGTGTTTCTGTAGGTTATATCGCTTATCACCATTTGGTCGTTTGGACCTTGCAACAAAGACACGCCAAAAATTATGGAATCCGAGGCTACCCATAGCTCTGTAGAACATATCTTGTGTGTTTGTTGAGCGACTGAAAATTCTCATGTTCTTCTTTTGTAAAGTCTTTTACCTATCGAAATGAATAAAAAACTGGTATAATTGTTTTATGCAATATAAATGGCACGGGGAACCAATTGTAGTTGTTAACTTTAGTTAAGTTTCCTACTTAGTTCGGCAGCCATATCGTATAATAATTAAAAATCTGTGGATTTAATAGAATAATTTAGGCTCAATCATATGATATCCTCATCAGGGATATCAAGATAGTCCGCAAGCAGTTCTGGCTTTTCAAATACTCTTGGTGCTGTGTTATCATTAATAATTCCACAGCCTCACGGTCTTGGGTTCAAACTATAAGAAATACCGAGATACTGAGATCGTTAAACATTTTATCCCGGCAGCGACCCCCAGATCGATGTATCGCTAGGTGCTTCTCCCAGAGTAGTCGCATTGCACTGTGGATTGGATACCACGAGGGAAACGTTGCGATGGACCAGTAGTTTGAGTCACTTCAGTGATTTAAGATCTATAGATATGGTCGATCCCAGGAAGTTTACTCCAGAGGATCACTTTATAAGGGGCGTTGATGCGAAGATATATCTTCTCACACCTAAGACAACACCACTTCCTAGTTGGTATTGGCCGGGACTCTACTTCAAGGTAGAGCCGGACGGAGCTCCGACGAAGGCTCACCAAGCGCAAGCCTAATTATGGTAGGGCAGGGTGACTAAATTCTGGGATATTCTAGGCAGACTCAGTTTACAAATCCCAGTTACACTAGTAGAGGTTAGATTCGTTCGGGCAGTAAAAGTCCGCAAGCTGAAGTAGGGGTGATGGAACTCCCTCGTTGACGGACCCCAACGTTAATAGCTCGGGCACGTGCCGGAGAGCTAGTAGCGGGTAGATAGGCAACCTCACTCCCACCAGTGGAGTACTGGTAGCTCTTACAAACGTAACTGACGTGCTAATTGAGCGTAACTCAATTCGTAAGCGGTCGTAAGCTTAACGCAAATAACTAGATAGAATCAGAATACTGATTATGTGCTTGAAAAGGAATTCTGTTCGAGATGTTTGGTGATCTAATCGAAACTGGCGAGCCTCGAGTCTCCCGCTTGGGCAGTCCCCACCGCCTAATTGCAAAGGGAAAAAGCCGAGAAAAAGTTAGTAAAGGCGATATGGGATGCGGCTGCCTTGAAAAATCTCATACCCCCTCTTCCCATGGGATTCCCAAAATAAGATTTTAATATAATGTTAAGGTGGAATGTACTGTAATCTTTATCCGATTGTTGTTAGTTTAGTGATGGCCTCCCAGAGTTTTTCAGAAAATTACACAGCGAGAATGATACAAAATCCAAACTGGAATAGTTACAGTAGATTGAGAAAGGGAAGACATTACCAGAGGAGTTTAGAGTTGAAAAATCAACTTTTAAGTTTACGGGGACGATGTTTTAAGTTACTACTCATTGAGTATTTAGGGAAGGAAACATGACCCAATGGACAATATTACGGTAATCTATTTCAGAAAGTTCACCAAGTAATCATAGAAAAAAAGTAGAAGAAACCTCGCTAAAGAAATTGTTTTTACCTTGGACATTGCAGAAATGTTGCACTCACGTGTTTTAGGTCCAAAACAAGAAACGGTTTGAGATCATCCTCCTCCCCGGGTACTAATTTTTTATTCTGATAAATTATTTACACGATTCTGGAGGAGGAGAAACTTCATGAGAATTCATTTGTTGAAAAATTAAGAATTAGTTCATCCCCATTGTACAAGTTTAGAGTTTTTGAAAGTATTAGAGATTATTTTAGCTTATTGACTCAGTGGAATCTATTGGCTTCGTAAAATGCCATAAAAAGTTTGCAATTAGTTTTTCCAAGACCAAATGATAACAGTTGCGCATCCTCCATTACGATGATCCTCTCTATGCTTTGTAATCTCCAGCCGTTTTTGAAGTGGCCCCAGTTATGACTTTATGAATAACGATTAATGAAGTTTTATAAGGTTATGGTAGCAGATGTTTACAATCCACTTACTATTTGTCCGACACTTCCCCTCTCCAGAATCAAGGCATCATTTTCAATGTGCAATACATCTTAAAACCGCTTTTGATTTGAAAATGCAGATTTATCATTTTAAAGTATTAAAGTAAGATATTAATCGGTGTGCAAAGATTAAGAAAATCAGTGAATAGTACTTCCGGTGAATAATAGAAGGGACGATGCTTAAATGCACGGAAACGCATTGTTGCCAATACTAGCAAATTAGAGCTGCTAAGACTTTATTTTTTTCTCAAATTTAGCTGCTCTGAACTGGAGTATAATGAGTCAAATTGAATATGAAACTGAAACACAATACGAAAATAATACCCTTTGACTTAATAATCAACGTCATTATTATATATAATAGTAAAGCATTATAGTGGCTTCCCTTGTAGATCACGACTTGAAAAAAGAGAAGGATAGGAAATCGTAATCAATGGTACCTATAGGCTTAGTTGCGTTAGGGTATTATCTCGAACATGTTACTTCCAAATATATATAATTTACAGCTACATCTTCTGAAGAAAACCATTTCGATTTGTTTCAAAATCATAGCACCTGCCATGGATATTTGTGGAAAGGTTTCGGTAAAGATAAAAACAAATTCTAATGAAGCATTTTTCTTGAAGGCGAGTTTTAATTTGGCAGTCAAATGTAAACTTTCTAAAGCCTACAACTGAAAAATGTATATCGATTTTGATCATCACCTGCTTTGGATTAAAAATCAGCATCTGCTGAATGATAAATATACACCTACTTAGTTATACTCGTATTTATAGATGATAATTTAATTATTACAATTTAATTGGTTGCAACAGTTTACTAACATTGTAAAAGGATTATTAAATATTTACTAAACTCTACGGATGGAAGAAAATTGACGTTGAAGCATGTGCGACTTCCTTACTTGAGGAAATCTATTACGTTGTATTTCAATAATTATCTAGATCCTAGATCTTGACGGGTTTATAATGATAAATTGAAACTTGTTATGAAAAACGAAAAGGAAAAAGGTAAACTTACCATTAAGTATGCTTTAGATGTTCTATCATCGATCCAACCTAAAACAATATCAGCACCTTCCATTCCTCCATTGGGACTAAATCCTATTCCTACATATCCTCTAGTTTTGGCTTCAACCCTAAAGAGTATTTCTTGATGCCTTGGCTGCCACTTAAGCATAACTTCTTTATTCTTATCTAGGAATTCTGCGTGGGTCCATTGATTAACTTCATTGTCTGCAGTATGTCTTCTTAGTCTTCTTAAATGTAAGCTTCTTTTAAGTCTTTGGTGGGTTCTTATTTTATTACTAGTAGATTCTAAACTATTTCTAAATCTTTGGTTGTTAGCTGTTGATAATCTATTTGTTTCATCTATATGTTTCACATATTCGTCTAATAAGTCTTCTAGGCATGTCGTTGTTTTTATTATAAATAAGAGCACAAATATCAATGAGATTGCCCATGGGTAATTCATGTTTGTAACTAGGGCAAAAACTATTAGCTAACTGGCACTTATAATGTTTTTTTTAAAACCACAACACTTATTGTTTAGAAATTATAAACATTTTAGTTAATAAGTTTATAGTATTGGCACATTATTTCTGATGATTTCCTTTTCCTGCATCTGCAACAATAAAAAACTATTTTAGTCAGTCATTCAACCTAACCTTATTTTATCAATATTTCGACTTACCGGAAATGTTGGAAATATCAAACTATTGGTTTGGTTAACCAATTATAATTGGTAATCGTACATCCATGAATTAAGCCACTCTTATTTGAAATTAAAACAGAAATACCGCAACATTAACTAATTAATTGTATAATAACAAACTCGCGAGATCCAACCAAAAGTCACCCACGATACTCTGCAGTAGAGTTTAGTCATCGGAATTTCTTTTGCAATTTCAAAACCAACACACATCCTCCGCATTCGTGGACTCCGTAGCAACTGGTCTGGGTTCTGGTTGCATTCTGAACGACTTTGTCGGTGTCGTTTTGTGTTACCGTCCCTCCAGCTACCTAACGATGGTGCTACCGTATTATATCCGTTCTATTCATGGCTGGATTGCGTGATTCTTTTTGAAAACGCTGTACGATACGAATAAAGCTTTTAGAACTAAAGGGTTTTTTGCTGGTCGATTTTGTTTACAATCGATAGCTGTATGACCTTGAGCCTTGAAATACACTTAATGAACACGTAAAATGTCTCTTAGTATTTTAAAAGAGACACTTATTGGTTACATTAAATTTGAGCGTGAGACCCTATGCAAAAAATGCTGATGTTCCACAATTTGCATACAATAAGACTCTTTGTCATGGTTCGCTAAAGTGCACAATAATGTACTTACTTTGGTTGCAATTAATCTTGAAGATAATTATGTTCATAATTAAGTTCATTAGCGTGGAAAAGGATATGTCAGACTACTGAAGATATAAGTGTAAGGAAATATTTCATAACTGAACTGAAGTTAATAGTTAAAGCAGCATTAATTGCTGGGTATGTTAGATTTTTTTGAATAGTATTTTCTAATTTTAATAAATTCAGTCTAGACGTACTGCTGTGCTGTCTTAAATTAACAACACAGGCAAAATGCATATAAATAATAATTATAGCATATTGGTCAGCACGCGATCTACTGTATTGATTGTAGTAGAATGAACCTTCGAAATCAAGTTGTAAAACTGGTCTGAAACCAGCAATCAAAATTTTAAAAATGAAAAACTCATTCATTTCGTTTCCAACAAAAAAAAAATCCAATAGCATATACAATTTGTTGTGCTTATGCGATGCCTTCAAAAGTCCAGAAAGTTCCTGTGAGATAAAAATAACGTGGGAAATATCAAAAAGGGCAGGAGATGGAGAGGAAAAGGGAGAGACATCCAGAACCGGCAGATGTGCATTAGGGTAACAAAGAGGTTCCGGTGAAACAGATGTCGTGGCGCGTGCCACGGAAATGGTGGGGAAACAAATAATAAGGGACTTTGGAGGAACTGAAATATGAACCTTTGAAATCAACAAATAATATTCATGATAAAACGAAAAACATCCATTGATAAAACTTATTATAAACTCTACAAGCGATTTCTTTCTACTTTGAGATTTATCTTTGGAATAGTTCGGAGATTTCAATAGGACGTCGAAGTGCAAACCCCCAAAACAAAATCATTTCGGTACAAATCAACAAATTCATATTTTCAACAAAATTTTTGATTCTTCTCAGCTCAATCGCATTCTTAAAATTCCTTCCATTATTTTGTCAAAGGCGTTTTTGGTGTGTTATTACATAATAAAAGGAAGTCCAGGTATACTTTGCTCAAGAATTTTATGTTCAGGTAAAAATCGATATAAAAAGTACATATGTGTGGTTGTGGTGGCGATCTAAAAATTCTTCTCACTAACTTTATCCTTTTCATTCAAATAATTAATTTTTCCCATGTATTGAAAAGATTAGGTTCTCTAGGGAATATTAACTTGAAAATCATCATCAAAGATATCTTGCTTCAAAGAAAGGATTCAAAGTAGTATAATCTTTAAATAAAGCCATGCAATGCACATTTGGTGTGTGTAACATTTATAAGGGTCCGATTCCCACGAGGGTAAAAATAAGTCCTTTTAAGGTTAGGGGTTGCTTTCTCATGCCACTGTGAGAGCCATTATTGTACACTTCATGACAGTGGCGTAGCTAGCACTGAATACGCTCTGTTTCATACATTGTCCCTGTCTTACTAAAAATATGGATGAGGTAAGTAACAGTGTAATAAACGAACTAATTTTTATTTTAAAATCAAAACTAAAAGGACAATTAATACATAAGTAAGATATTACTAAAATTTTGTAATTCGTGTAACACAGCTCATAATGAAGCATTTGTCACTTGTCAGTATTCAGGCATAATTTGTTGTCAATTACAGTGGCGTATGCTGAAATTTACCTTGGGGGAGCGTATTTTCAGTATTTGATGAATAATACTTTTTAACTTAAGTTATTCACACTGACTTTACGTTAGAGCGTTTTCTGACAAGCTGAAAGTGGTCTCCATCATATTTAGATATTTTAAAATGCGAGAATTGCAATGATAAAAACATAAATTTTATTTAAAAAATTAAACCTCCATCTATTTTGACCAATATTTTTTTAAGCAATTATTTAAAACTACTTAATGACCAAGAACAATCAAATTGTAATAAACGAAAATTTAAAAAAGTCAAATCTAATAATTAAATTCAGTATTAATTATAAATGTATTAAATAAATTCAGTAATCAGTAGACCGATTACTGAATTTATGGATTATGATTACTGAATCGTACGTACGATGGTTTCCGGAGAAGAGCAAACAGACTCCTATCCCGCATTGCTTGTTCATAGACTGTGTTACAATAGGCATCGTATAAGGGGATTACATTAAATGCATGTTCCCAGTGTTTCAATTTAATAAAGATTGTGCCAATATTTTAGAACTTTTGTAGTAAAATATCATAATAACAACAATGGTTTTCGACAACACTAATTTTGATTTCTTGGTTGCATGAATCGTTGGTAAGGCCGGTATTTGTTCTTAATGCCATTAAAGTAGTTTTAATTCAGCTTGCTTATGTATTACGCTTGATTATTTTCCTTACACTTATACCTTACTGTATGTATTTGTAGCAACTAAAATACGTTTATTTCAATCTTTTGACGAGGATTATTCAGTACTGATTCTTACATTAGGAATAGATCCATCTAAAATTAATTGGAAGACCAAAGAACGTAAGATGTAAAGAAGTAGGTTTGAAGCAAGTTCTAGTGATTGTAATGAACATAGAATCGAAGAAGTAGATCCTTTAGGTTCAAAACACCATTTCCAAAAGGTATACAGGTTCCTCTCAATTCAAAGAAAGACTCAAGGTTTACTTACATACGTTAACGAAAACTTGTTTCTAGATGAATTTTGGTGTTTTTTGATAAACTGTTGTTTTTTTCTTTTTTTTATACAAGAAAATCTTTTTATGGAACAACAAAATAGAGTTTCTCGAGCATCAGTATGGAATATCTGCTGGTATATATGGTTGCTATGTCTAAAATATTTGTATTTGCACAATATTTAGCATAATTAAAGAAGTATATGCAGTTTATTTGTTTCTTATATTATGTGCCTCTCCCAAATATGTTGGAGCTACCCCTAAGGTTTCACTTTGATTACGGACCTGATTGAGACTTAAAATTGAGACCTTGAGAATGAGATAGTCATTTAGGGTTTTATTGAGTTTATTTTCTACTGCTGTAGGTGTAAATTAAAACCGGGCAATGTTTTGTATACTTCAACCTTCATCTGAGAGCTAAGGAATCTCGGACAGGATGTAGGCGCAAAAATGATTGCTTCTTTCATTAACAACATAATTTTCATATCTCTTTTATTCTAGGCAAATTTTAAAAGTTAATTGATTGCTAATTTTACAATCTGCTCTGTATTTATTTAATCATGGGTTTGTAAATATTTCATAGAACGCTTTATTCAATACGCGTGCGAAAATTCCTCACCAGTAGTCTTACTTCTTGTGTTGGGTTTGTGATTGTTTGAAGTTAATTAGTTGATAAAGATTCTGAGGTGCTAACCAGGTTCTTGCTTTGCTGATATCGACATAATTACTTTTCTAAATATGTTTAAGTAGTATATTTCTGATTGAACAAAACAGTTGCATTTTTACTAAAAGGGATATTTCAATATCTCAGAGCTGTGAATAACCAACGATTCATAGTAATAGATTTAAAGCTTTTATAGTGTCTAAATGCTTTGAAGTTCAAAACTGTCAAACAGTAAACGATTCAAAGCGTATCCGGTCATTACCGAGAAACCAAAACCACCGAGAAACCATAACCGAGGAACCACAACTGAGAAACCATAATCGATATACCATAGCCGAGAAACCACAACTGAGAAAAGTAATGGCGAGAATGGAAACTACCGAGAATTCATCCATGCACTATAAAGTAATAATTATAAGTTAGTAACCTGGATAGATCTAACAGAGACAGAGGAGAATACATAGGGCGGGGAAAGAAAGAGAAAGACATGACATGTTACAAAGACTATGTTACAAGTTAGTAAGTTTGACAGATCTAACAAGGACAAATTCCAATAGTTTACGTGGCGACTGAGAGAGAGAGAGATTAACTCTAACAGGACACACTAAGCCGAATGAGTGCTAATATTCTAATATTAATTACATTAATTAAATAATTCTTATTTCATAATGCATGGATACATTCTCGGTAGCTTCCATTCTCGGTTTTGGTTTTCTCTATTGCGGCTTTTCGGCTATGGTTTTTCGGTTGTAGTTTCTCGGTTATGGTTTCTCCATTATGATTTCTCGGCTGTGGTTTCTCGGTAGTTGTCTATCTCGGTGGTTGCTTTCTCAGTGATGACCTGGATCCGATTCAAAGTACTACTCTTAGTTTTAGTAGAGGAAATGAAGGTTTAGTGTTAGCTGAAGCAAATGTCGAAGTTCCAAACTTTTAATATTTTATGAGTTCAGAAATTGAGAAATTTTCCAGTAAAATTATTAAATTTATAGAGTAAGAACTATATTCTTTATTTATTATAATAGACGGGAAAATGCAAATAAAATAAAATGGGTTCAATTAAGTAAGAAGCAGGGCTCCAATATGTTTATTTAAATTCCATGGAAGGTAATATGAAGATTGATCCCACAATCGCCATACTGTATCTGTAGCAAGTTATGAAAGTAATGTTTTATTTCACGTGGACAAGATGATCATATTTTGAAAAAGAATATATACTTACTTATATAAGCTAACCATATTTTTGAAACAAATAAATATCAATCTGCACATTTGTTGGCCATTGGTATTTGGGCATACTTATTTGATTTAGTTTTTCGTCGCTGATTAAATCAACAAAGTAATATAATCTGCTTAAGACTAGGCAAGATGAGTTCATGACAGTGGAGGCGATACAAGGGCCGAAGTGAGGCCAGAACTAAGGTAACCAGTGTTTAAAATTGTTTAGTGTCATAAATTAGTTCAAAAATAAGAATTATGTTCTGTTTTTTATATTTTTATATTATTAATTATAAGATATCAAATAATCACAAGACTGTTTTTATACAATTAAAATAAAAATTGATATTTACTATAAACTTTTTTTAATAGATTATTACATTTTATTTTGTAAATGGATAATAATTTCTTAATTTGATAATCGCATCCGTCATGATTTAATAGGTTATAATTTGCTTTGTCGATGTAGAATATTCATAATATAAATATCTACTATTTAAACTGGAGAGTCCATTATCTTAATAACCAGATTTCTTAAGACTTAACATCCCAAGCAGCATCTAAGTAGTAGTAACTGAGATCGGAACTTTGATTGAGTAGTTGTTATGTAACTACAACTAAATTTATGACTTTATAGGTTTAAGTACTTCAATTTGGAATATTTTAGTAATTGTGTAGTTGTTTATAATATTTATTGGAACTATGTAGTTCCATTACTGCTAAGTAACTTTTAAAGTATGTGGAACGGTATTGCCACTTAGTATAATTACTTTAAAGTCGTTACAACTTCAAAGTGGTATTATGACTGTAATAGTAACTTGCCCGAAGCTACTTTAAGGTTTTTAAAACTTTAAAGTAGTACTAAAAGTTCCTGCCACCTGCCTGGAACCATTACTTAACCCTTTAAAGTATCAGAACCTTACAGTAGTATTGAAAGTAAATCTTACGTCTTTGCTACCCAGGAGAATCACTTTACAGTAATTTTTCGTAAACTACTTCATCTCCATATTTACAAATGTAAAATGTTGGAGGCCGTTGATCAATTTAATTTTTTATGATTGTTATTAGATGTTTTACTACATAACCTTCAATAAAAATAACAAATTGGTGGCAAATTGTGCCTTAGGAATTGTTGTGTTGAGAATTGAGTTGGCAACATTTATTTATAGTGATGTAACTAATCAATCCTGGCTCGTCCGTCAGTACCACCTGAGTCGGCTTGGAATACACACATCTTGTACAGTGCATGCGTGTCCATGTAATGCTCCCTGCTCAGCAATATTAATAAAGTTAATTAATAACAATAATTGAGTATCTTTTATTTAAACACATAAAAGAACATAATAGGAATAATATAAAAATGGCTTCTATCATGCATATCAACTTATAAGTGTTTTTGTCATATCTTATTAAAGACATTTTTTATTAAAAAATATACTTAAAGTAGACGCGTTGTTATTTTGCGACCTATCATCATCACATTCAACAGAAGAAGTTGCAATGGTTTATAATTTTGGTTTACTGG
Organism: Agrypnus murinus; assembly: GCA_929113105.1. Taxonomy (NCBI): domain Eukaryota; kingdom Metazoa; phylum Arthropoda; class Insecta; order Coleoptera; family Elateridae; genus Agrypnus; species Agrypnus murinus. Next base: position 18,058,721 of record OV816025.1, read on the forward strand.
AATGATAAAATAATTAAATAATTCATCGTTCTTTGTATTATTAAGTACGTATTACAAATAAAATAGTAATCCATTTTATGACACCATTATATTAGTATAGAAAATGATAGAATACTTGTTAAGTTGCAAGAGTAAGAGAGATTCGACACGATGCACAGTGCGTTAAACGGCAATTCTAGAAGGACAAAACTCCTAAATGAACAATTTGTTTGTTTTAACTTAATATTTCGTACTTAATTGCTGTAAAATAGTTAATATCACTTGATATACTCAAAAAATTAAAAAAATAAATAAAAATATATAATCAAGTTTACAATTTATTACTTTTAATTACAATTAACATAAGCACTATTTACAATTTAATTTTATATATTTATTTGTTGAAGTAATAATATACTTATCATGGACATAATACATTAACAAAATTAATATATAACATTTTATACAATTAAACATCACTATCTTCAGTATCCTCCCCAGAATCCTCTTGATCCTTATAAGGCAATAATGGTTCGGATAGTAAGGCTGTTACCTCATTATTAAGAGGTTTTAAATAACGAGTTTGAGAATATTTAGATAAAGAGCTTATATATGGATCGGAAGATATCAATAAAGAATTTAATACATCTCGCTTGGTGGCTTGCCGTGAAAATTTTCTTGAATTAAATTCTCTGTGCCTTCGGAAATCCTTATTTCGCGATTCTAAAGCCTCTTCCGAAAACATCCCTATAGGTAGTGCAGCAGCCTCTACTATATCTGCTCCATGTATTAAGAGTTTATGAATACTAGCAGGCATGTAGTACTATGGATACAGATTCACATACATTCTAGCAGTTTCACATAGATATTCTTTAAATGAATCTATATTAATAGAATATCCATAAGAGATTGTTCTTAATACAACGTCAAAACGTTTTATCAAATCTTCGTCGATGCCCGTTATTGACGATGATAGTGATTAATTGCTGAAAAACCGTCTAGCGGTTTTTCCGTCGTTGGTAGTTCTATACCCTGGTTTTGGAATGTCAACAAGAAGCCCATTTCACTCCCGAATCGTTGTCTTATTTTCTTTCTATGGCTTACTTCTTCCTTTTTCTTATTTCTACGAATTTGCCGTTTTTAAGGTTAGTCTATAAGAAATATGCAAGAGACATTCGAAGGATCTAATCAGCGTCGGACTGGCGACATTGGGGCCCACCGGGCAAAAAGCGGAGGGGTCCCACATTTTTTGTTAGTAACTTGAACATATGTCAAATCGCTTCAATAACATAATAAACATTACGGTTATTTTTGCAAAATAATCAAGATTTAGTAAAAAAAGTGATACGTAGTACATTCCGGAAAGTGCTGTTCCAGACAAGGTTCCTGTACATGACGAATTTTGAAAATTAATAGCACATGTTAAATAATTTTAATTGTGGTTTGGTATTGTCTATTATTTAAGGATTTTGTTTTGTCGGTTTTCTAAGATCTTTATTTATTAGTTTATAGTTTCCAGAAATCAAAAAGAAGTTGAGTTAACTTTATTTCATTCATAAAATTCAATTCAATTTTTAAGAATCTTCGTTGAATATCATTCCCCGGTCTCTATTCAATCATCAACTCATTAACTCAGTTAATATTCAACAACATTCCTGTCTTACTTTTGTCCAATAAAATATACAAAAACAAATCACAAAGAATTAAACCATTTGTAAACTAACTAATAGTTTTAAAAACGTAAAAAGATTCAAAGCGACAAAAGAAGGAAAATAGTAAAAGAAAAGATAAGAAATAAATTGAAAAACGAAGAAATTAGAAAGAAATGCCAGGAAACAGAAGATAAGAAGTTCAAAGAACAATTTGAAGAAAAAGGAATAAAAGAGAAATGGGGAAAATTTTAAGAAAATGTGTTAGAGTCGGCCAAAGAGTGCCGTGGGATATCAAAAATAGTAAAGACAAATTAAAAAGAACGTAATCGTGGAAAAAAGAAGTGAAACGAATTATAAAATACCTAAGTACAGAACAGACCGGACATTATGAAGAATACAAAGAAAAGAGAAAAGAGTCAAAAGTCGCAAGTTCAAAATAAGAAATCTAGTAAGAACAAACAATGAAGAATCAAAGAATTTTACTACAGAAAAAGGAGTGAAGCAGGGATCGGTCCTTACTCCCCTATTGTTCACGTTAGTGATGGATGAGTTAATTAAAGAGATAAGAAACAGGACAAAAAAATTAAAAATTGGATACAGAAACATGGAGGAAGTGAAATTGACAGCATTAATGTTCGCAGATGACATGATCATTTTTGCTGATTCAGAACAAAATCTACAATTTAACTTAAACGTATTAAACCAGAAATTACAAAAGTATAGTATGGAAATAAACGTGGACAAATGAAGAACATGATAATATCAAGTATAAAGAAAACACATAAAGTAAAAATATAGGGAAGAAGAAGAATAAGTCGAAAGCTATAAGTATTTAGGATCAGTAATAGAAGAAAATGGTAAGATGAACAAAGAAATATAAGTGAAAAACTGGGAAAAGCAGGGAAAGTATACAAGATAATGAAAACAACAGTTTTGGGTAAAAGAGAAGTACCAAAACATATAAAAACAGAAGTTATCAAGAATATAGCAAGATCGACAATACTATATAGTAGTGATAGCGAACCTATGACCCGCGGGTCAGAGACTGACCCACGAAAGATTTTTAAATGACCCACACCTTGATTTTTATAAACTTATTTTTTATATCCTAAAAGAGAGAATAGACAATCAAAAATATTAAAAAATTAAAGTACAAATACCTAATTTTGAATTAATAAAAAAATATTTCCAAGTGGATCTTGGCTAACTGGTTTTCTATTGTATTACTGCACCTGTGTATGACTCATGACAGTCGGTCATAAATTTAGCGCGTATATTCGATGCATCATAGAACGGGGATGTACCAGAACCTAATATTAAGATTTCACATTAAATATCTGTAACTATGTTTATTACACAGCTTTGGTAGTGTAATGTCTAGCGTGCTGGACTTTCACCCAAGCGGGCCAGGTTCGACTCCTATTGCAGTCAAATCTGGTTATGGTTTTCTGCAGTTTTCCTTAGCTGTGACACAAATGTGGGATTTGTGCTGTTCCATCTGCAAGTCGTCTGCAGCCGCACGTTGGGCCTACGTAATAATAATAATCGCCCTCTCCCTCCCGCACAAGCTTATAGCTTCTGGGGCCTGGTTTCAGGTTATGGGTTGTAGCAATTATTATTATTATTATTAATAAAGAATATTTCATAATATATATGTTCTTTTTTTTATTCCTGCTGCCATCTGCTACGGTAATTTATGGTGTCTTCCCACTGATATCAATTTTTTGACATCGACCTTTATTTTTTACTTTCACTTGCAAAAGTAAAAGTTGTAAAACAAAAGGAAACGTAAACCTTTTTAGAGGATCTTAAAAGTGAGAACCAAAAAAAGGGTCAACTGTCAAGTTTTTCTGTTAACAAATTTTCGGTTTACAAATGTATAGTACCTTTTTATCGCCCCCCCCTTCCAAGTGACTTAGTGACCCACGGGCTAGTATTAAAAAAAATAAGAACAAAATTTGACTCTCTTCTCAAAAAGGTTCGCCATCATTGCTATATAGCAACAAAATATGGACAATAACATATAGGAATAAATCAAGAATCTATGCAATGGACATGAGATTCTTAAGGAAAATAGAAAACAAAACAAGATGAGACAGAATTAGGAACGTCTTAATGAATTTGTTAAAAATAAATTTGAGGACTGAATCCTAAGAAGTTTTATTCAATTTTAACAACTATTACTAATTATTTAACTTTTAATTTAATTTTAATTTTTAACAGACCGTTATACTATTGTATTCGCGATGTCTGGCTATTCGTCAAAAGTTAATAAAATCTGAATTTTACAAATTGCTCTTGGGGTCTTCGGGGCCCACTTATCGGTTTCCAGAGGGGCCCACCGGGCATTTGTCCGGTTGCCCGGTCCAGTCCGACACTGGATCTAATCCATGCGTGCAGTATGGAAAGGCTGAATTGAAATTTTGTTGGGTCGGCCTAATGATTCCAAATTTGCTGTAAGTCATTCATCATAACCGGTTTCGGTCCACAAACACCGCAAGTTTGCGACGAACATTCACTGATCACCCCAAAAGATTTTCCGTTAATCATAGTGAGTTTTAAACTATGATCAATTTCAAAGTCTTTATCGCCAATTTTTATAAGCGTTGGAACAAGATTTCTTATTTGGTCCTGTATATTTGCAATTTCTTTTTTATGAGATCAGCTGTTTCTTTCTTAAACAGCAGTTTAATGGGCCTGCAATATTTTGTAGAGGAAGATCGGGGGTTATTCCATAAAATGATATTGTTATCTGTATGCAATTGAAGTGCTACAAGGCACACAGCAAACAAATTTGAATCAGAGTTATCAACAGATGAGAGAGTTTGCGTATAATTGGAGTGTCCAGCACTTCCATCGCAGCCCCATTTAGACACAAGTGTAATTCCACCTAAAAATCGAGATCTATCTTGATTTAAAACTTCCTCCCGAACTGTGACAATCCTTTGCGCAGTGTGATCCAGAAGCGCTTGTAATTGTATTTCTGCTGAAATATCACTCACGAAAATTGTTTCTTCTCGTGGATAACCTCCCTGTTTGGCTTTTCTTAATGTACTGTAGGAAGGGTATGTATTTGCATTTCGAGCTTTTGCACCTCTTTGCATCATAATATATGAATGGCTAGTATATTTGCCTTCCACGTATAAAGCAAGAGCTTCTTCAACTGTGTATTTCATTGGAAGGATAGTTGGTGAATACGTTACTTTTTTTTACCCAGTTACTTCTTTCAATAACTTTTGCGGCATCTCTTTTACCCTCTTTTTGTAGGATGGCGCGACTCGAAAACGCTAACTCGTCATTTGAATACTTTTCTACCAAATGCAAAATTTTTCGTTTTTTTGTTTATTCACTGGCTTCGGAGAAAGGTATTGTGGGACGGCCAGTTTTTGATCCTGATGGACCCGGTTCGGAATCATTACCGCTTTTTAAAGGAAAGCTAATATTGCTGTTTAGCCACTCCTTACGTATACCGCTTCTCGAAAACATCCACAGAGCGGTAACACCACTTTCATCTTCTAGCAGCATCGCCAGTGAATTTCTTTATTAGGTCCAAGCATATTTTATAATTTTCGTTTTCCTTATCCTCAGCAATGTTTAATTTGTCTGCTACATATAAAAAAACTGACAAATTCTTCTTCTGAATGTCACGTTCCCTACGCCAAACGCCAAACAGCTCTCTATTCGCAATTACCATGTCTTCTAAAACATACTGTAAGTTAGCAATAAGCAAATCCTTGCACTTAATTCTTTGCCTAGTAATAGTTTATTGTTTAAGTAAATTGAGAAATAATAAACTAATTTGTTTCAATGTGTATCGTAGGAATGCAAGGGCCTATAAATTTTATATATTCATAAAAGGAATACCAAAAATATGATCTATCTTTTAAATACAATATCTTATACTAATTATATTCATAAAAGTTAAAAAAATATGTTTAAATAATTAAATACCTTGGAAATTAATGTAGAGAAGAAAAAAATTCGAAAGCACAATACAACACTTAAATAGATATGTTTACAACAGCACGTCCGAACTGCTACTTGCAAGGGTAAAGTTTTAGCGTCTGCAATAGGTAAGCATATTGTAACGTTCTTTCTAAAAATAATAACACAAATGCTGTTTAAATCGTCTATTCACAAACAAATATTTATTTCTATACACTAATGAATACACTATAAATTAACGCTATGATTATAAACCATTAAAAACTATTATTTACAGACTATGAATTTCTAATATAACATTTATCTATACAGTTACTATTTATTTTGTGAAACACAGTTAACGACTCGCTGTTGACTACTCCTCTTTTATCCGCGAATCCGCTTTTATACCCTCATATAATCGCACCAGAAGTCGCTGGAACCTTCTATGTATTCTAGAAAGCGCTAGAATAAACCGCGTCTGGTTTACATGCTTGTGCGATGCGTCATTCTCTCGAATGCGATAGAACACACCATTTGTTGCTCGAAAAGAGGTTCTTTCTTTTTCTCTCTTGTTACACTGCCCCCCTCTTCAAGTCTGTTCTGTCCCAGAACAGGTTTTATGCTCTGGTTCCTGTAGAACGGGTCATGACGATATCGACAGTCTTCACCTCGACTACACGTTCCATTACGGTAGAAATAACAGTCTATAACAGGTTCTTTCTTTTTCTCTCTTGTTACAATATGAAGCTGTGTACCCGTTAGGTATAAGCACAAAGCGTTTTAAAACGTTATCCAGGTACTCCTTATTGTATTGTTATACAGTCTTACACAAAGTTTCTTCTTTCTGTTATTGTCACTTTTGGGACTTTTGTCCTCCTAGAATTTCCGTTTAACGCTCTGTGCGATGTGTCAAAGCGAAGAAGAGAAGAGAACAGAAGTTCCACAAAAGTAGCAATTACTACATCATCGCCATGTATCTGTTACTCAAAAATTGTTCCCCATTTTGGTTTCAGGCACGTAATAAAACCGTAGAAATTACGTGCTTGTGACTATTGGCAAAAACTTAATAGTTTCACTGGTAGTTGCTGGTACGTAGTGATAACTGAAAATGCTGCTTGTAATATATTTCATGTTGAAATATTTTATTTAAGTTTTTCGCCCAATATATACATTTATTGAAAAAAGAAATTGATCTGTATCAACAAAGAATACTAAATATCAACTAAATAACTATTCCATTTAACCTTATAGGTTAAAATAGTTACAAATAAAATAACCTCATATAGTAAGAAAAGTTAATTTTAGTTCATATATTTTCCATTGGAAAAAAATAGTTCAAATATAAAATGCATTATATAGAGAGAACAAGATGTATTAGTAGTAGAGGAAGCAGAGACATCGCTTGTCTCGAATTGATAACTCAACATTCGGTTCGAATACGTGTTAGTACTACGACATAATAATAAAGTTTGTGGTATCGAAGGCGCACATCTAATTGTTATCCCTCTTGTGCCTTTTAAACCAATTGCTTTATTTTTACAATGATAATAAATGAATAAAAAATATTATCATAAAGATATATACATTGTTTTATTTGTAAAATAAAATTTGGTAAATCATATTGTACTCGTATAAGGTGTATGCACATACCATAATGGAGTTCCTTGCATGACACCTCTATTTATGACTATAGGTTTAGTTTTTCTTCTTGAAGTTTTGATACAAATTGTGTTTTCAGTATTAATTTTGTTTTTTTTAGATTTATTAATACATTCTGAAGTTTAGTTAGTACGGAAGAAGATTTGACAGTTTCTTCAACATGTTTGTGGCCTACATTTCGTACACTTTGCTAATGTTCAACAGTAGAATGGTGATTTTATTCCTTTGAGCATCTTAGCATATTAAGATGGGTTTCTGATGTTCCAGGGACCTATCTTAATAGGTGGATTTTTAATAGGTGATAAATCTTTGTTGAATTTCATTTATTGATTCCCTATATATCTGTTAGTAATCTATCAAATATCTTCTCAATTACTCTTTTAGCAGCAGGACATTGAAATAGGCCTCCAATTGCTCATAATTTTGTCTTCACAACCTTTATAAACCAAAACCTTTTGCGCCTTTTTAAGAACTAATGCAACATTAAGTTGCCATTGACATAATCGTACTAATTTTAGATATGATGCTAATAATTGTCTTCTGTTTATCTATGATATGATTTTCTATAGAAAATTTCATCTAGTAATGTGGTGTATAGTTTTTGGTTTTCTCCAGTTTTAATTTTTATAGCCCGCCGTTTTCGCTTATAATATACGTGCACAGAGAGAAAAGTGTTAAAGATGAACTGAAATTAGAATCGAAAAGTAACTATAAATGGGTGTTTCTCCCGAAATCCACAATTTGGATGTGAAAAATTCTCGGAAAAGAAAAATGTTGAAATCTGTTTTTCTAAGAAATAGTATGATTAATTGATTGTATATAACACATACTGTTGATTAGTAGAGCTTAATGTGGACATTTTCGACCTTTACAGTGCTAAAATCCATGTAAATGATACAAATAACATGCAAATGACAGAAAAGATTATATTTAATAAAAAAACTGAACTTTAATATTATAATAAAAAGATATTTCTTACACGATAATGCTTAATGATGGCTTAGTAATAGATAACAAGTAAAATAAAAATTAGTAATTTTTATTTTACGTGATATGACAGTCATCATGTTTCAGCTTCTCCATTTGTTTCTTTTCTGGGTCATTTTTAATTTTTTCTCTTCTTTTCTTCTTTTCCACATTTTCTTTGCACCTCATAATGTAAGACCATTAATGTATGTAAGAGTTGCCATTTATGTGGACAAATTGTATTACGTGGAATTATAAATCCACGCGAATGACTATTAGTGCATTAATATAACATAGCGCCTAGACTATTTTCTTTGGAGGCTTCATACTAGCTATAATTAAACAACACAAGTAGTGTATCAACTTACGAAAAATTCTTTTCTAAATTCAACACCAGTAAGAAATTATGATAACCACGTGAATGACGCGAAATAAATGTACTCTTACATCAAACCATATAAACTACCCCTATAAAGTTTATAGATCAACTGAACAAGACACTACATGTTGATTTCATTAAAATTACATATGCAAGCAATACATGTGTAATGCTGATATTGTAGAAATACTGATACTATACGTGAAATTTAATAATGTTCTTCTCTCTTAGTTAGATCCACGCAAATGACAAAACTGTCAGGGACAACATTTTATTGATTGTGTAGTAGTCGATGCTTAATATTTTATATATTAATTGACTCTGGATGAGAGCCCTATACTTGTTTTACAATTCTCCTTAATTAGAACAATCATGATTAACTGATGCCTTAGAAAAACTGCTTTTTATTTGAGAATACATACTAGGGACATGCCACGTGAATGACATATGACATAATAAAGTTTACTTTTTATTGTTAAAAAAATAGGTCAGTTGTTAATATATACCTGGCTAAGATAGACTGCTATTACATCTTTACTGTAACAGGTAAAAAGGTATTCGTAATATAATATTAATTAAGCAGGGACAGTAAATTTAATATTTCTGAAGGATTACCCAAATGCATTCTTTAGTTAGTGTAAATTACAGAGTAGGTAAATATTACACTTGAAACAGAGTGAAAGTAATATTTACGTTTTCAGTAGTACTCCCTCACAGCATGCGCAGGAATCCCACTCTTTCATATGTCAAAAAGTAATAGTTGTGCTGACTAATACTATGAATTGTGAAGACTATGTAATACCAATTATTATGAGCAAGCTCTTAATGATTAGAAGTGAGAGCGATTTTACCGATCAATAGTTGTACTCTGTATAACTAAGCGTTATGAAAAGCGATTTAACGATGATCGATCGATCTAGAGCGCTGTTATTACGTGTAAATAAGAAATGTATACAGTGTATCATTTAAACTATGATGATAATGAAATCTCATGATACTTCAGGTGGGTAGTAAAAACGAACTGGTCGCAAAAAGCCTCAGTACGCTTAAATGCATGCTTCGGGTTTCTCAGCCCAAAAATCTACAAAAGATAATACAACAAAGAGAAACAGAAAATATATCAAAAAAGTAAAAATATATTCTTATCTTATTTCTCAAAAAAAAAACTCTTTTACCATAAAGTCTTGTGTAGTTTAAAACAAGCTTCCCAAAAGTAAAATTGATGGGTGAAAGAGGAAACATTAAAATATGAAAAGCTAATAGCAGAAAACTGCGGGTTAGTCACTTTGTGTCTATTATTACATATAAGGTTTTAGAAATAAACTGACGGAATCTATTTTAAATAATAATATTGGCAGTAATCGATAATATCATTTCATACCCAACCGATCAGTCGCAACTAATTTGTTGATAATAACATATCGATCTTGCCAAGGCTTTTGAAACAGCGTCTCATCAAAGAGTAGCCGACATGAACAACTGTGGAATTGATGAAAATTTCTTTTATTGAATTTCCGACTTCCTTACGGGCAGATCTCAACGTAGAGTTAGGGACTTCAGTCTTAGGGAATTCAATCAGAAAAAATATGAGTAATATTCCTCATGGATCAGCTCTCGGCCCTGTACTATTTGCCGATTTTATAATCGGTCCACTGTTATTCAGTAATAACAATTAGTACAGTCTCAAATTAAATTCTGTATACGTCATAAGGTCGCGTTTTATGGGCAACCGGGAATGATTGTATTTATTTAAAAAAGTTTTTAATTATAGGCAGAATAATATATAGTGTCGTATTTCTATGTAAATGATTGAATGATGCTTAATTAAAATGCATTTTATTAACGCATTACCAAAGATAAAACATTTTCTAACATCGTTTCTTAGTTAATTAATCGAGATACTTTGACAGTGCAAATGAATGTCTTTGTAGGAATTCAATTGTTAGAATTACCGGCAATAAATTAACAATTTTTTATTGCTATGCAATAAAAGAATCTCAATCAATTACGATCATTTGCTACTTGTCGCTGGTGTTGGATATACACAGATTCCAAAAAGTTGAATACAGTTTTTGATCAATATTCACATAAGATGTTTATCGTAATGAAAATTCCTAATGCAACGCATAAAACGTCGTTTTAATGCACCAAATTCCTAATAATTCTTAGAAAACACGTAATAATACATCAGTGTGTGTTCAATGTTTTATGCCTTTTGAATAAAACATTATTTTGTGTTCATTCTCTCACGAATCAGAGGGCTGTGACTTCATGACGTCACGGTTATTAAACCGTTTCCGTTCTAAAGTTTACACTAATTTTTACCTGTTCGACTACTACCGCTTTTTTTAAACTAATTATAATTGAATTAATTTGAAATAATGGAATAAAAACCCGTTACCTATTAGAAATACATAGTCTCTCATTCACTCTTGAAAGTCTTTTATCGATTAATCCTTTTTCCCCTTTTATTTTCACGTAAAGCAGCGTGTAATTGCAGCATATTGTTCTCATTTAATATTGTTGTTCTTGAAAACAATGGTTTGGTTTTCATTGCTTCCCTTGAAAAAATAACAAAAGATATAGTTACGTAGCCAAACCACCGCCCAACCGGTGCTTTTTATTATCAGGAAACATTTCAAGATTTGAAAAAATATATATTTTTTGTTTTTTATGGATATTATTGTTTTATTACCGGAGAAAAAAAAATAATCAAAACGATCTGTTACAGGTGTACGACATATGTTGCCTCAAGGTATATCAATAGGGTGGTTTAAAAAATTTATAGCTGTTTCTGACTTTATATTACTGTTTCATTGAATTGTAAAGTAGTGACTTACTCTAATGCTTTTCCAGTTGTACCGGTCAAGATTTAGTAGGATCAAAGAGGGGTAGAAAGTGAAAATGATCGTTTCTAAACTAGCCGTTACCCTAGCTTTTTAGAAGGGTTTCACAACTGATCGTAATGTTCATGACTTTACTTCTTGTTGAAACAATTTTCCGCTAGAGAATCGTACTTGAGACCGAATGTTCGTTCATTGAAAGCACTTCGTGTCCCCCCAACAGTTTCTTTAACTCTTTGTTCTATTAAATCTTAAAAATTAAATATCTCGAAATGAAACCAATCAATTTAAATGACTCGAGGTTCGTTTTTACTGGAAAAGTGTATATTTTAATAAAAAAGTTAAACTGAAAAATTGTTTGTATTTTTACTACAAAATTGACATGTAAAATGCAAAAAAGTGTGCCCTGGAGAAAAACAAAATTTCGCGTAGAAAAATGTAAAATGCAAAAAAGTGTGCCCTGGAGAAAAACAAAATTTCGCGTAAAAAAATGTAATAACAATAACTATAATTTTTTTTAAGATTTAGACTCCATTTAAAACAATAAATTGCGGCTCTGCAATTAATATCAAAAGTTATTGTGTTTTTGTGACACGCTCCACCTGAAACTTAGTACATGGTACGGCGCACACAGGGCTGAAACCCGATTCTCGCCAGTCAAAATTATTTTATAGGCTTAACTAAAAGCAAATTACTGGAATAGTATAAAAATAATAAAATAATCAAAAAAGAAACTAAAAAAAATTTGTTTATCCGCTAGATCTGGATCAGTTTGATACTTTTTCCAAAAAAAAGTTATTTACTTAATTATGTTATTGAAAAATAAGGTAAAGACGTAAAATAAATAGCATTTACACGAATTCTTCTTTATTTTAAGAAATATTACACAACTTAAAATGCTTCTTTAATTAATATCTATGTCAATAAAACAACGTACAAAAATTATATTGCTAATCGTTTAACTATCCCTTTTCATTTCCATTGTATTTCAGTTTATGAGTCATTATGTATGTTTATTTTTAAATATGTTGTTCTTTATACTATAACAAAAAAATATTAAAAATACAAACGCAAGCTCTTGTATACTTTGTAAGTTATAAACCACAAAATAAAAAATGTTCTATCAGGAAAGTAAAAATCACCATGTTCTATATTAGAAGGGTATGAACTCTTTATAATGAACTCTTTATAAGAATTTTTAGCACTTCAATTCTGCTTTTATAAATTATTAAAATCAATTAAAAACACTTCTACAAAAAAAACTTTCACGTTAACGAACAAACTACAAATACATCTACATCAGATTGGCGCCTTCAGAAGGATTAACACTGAACTGCACTTAACCGGAATTGTTGGATTTTTTTAGGGTTATTATTTACCGTAACGGTAAAAGGCAGGTAGATACGAGTTCAGTAAGCTTTCTACTAAAACACTGTTTCTTAGAATACCTTTGATTTTAACAATGGTTTTTGGATTTTTGACCGGCTAGAATCAGATTTCAGCCCTGTGTACGGCGTGTCGCGGTAGATATCCTATTTTACATTGCATAAAGCAATGAAAACTTGCCATTAAGGATTTCCATGAATAAGTGTTATGTATAGTAAATGTGTAAATACACATACAGTTTGGTGGCAAACTACCAATATATTACTTCTTCACATACATGCATATGTAATGGTTGTATATTTTATTCCATTTGGTTTACTGCTGTCTACACTTATATTCTATATTGCATGCATCTAATGTTGGTCAATATTGGTTCAATATTGGCGCCCGTTGAACGGAAATCTACATTGGTTGGAGGGCTGAACATATTTGCCATGTGTTTCGCATTGTAGGTTATACATTACTTTAAAATTTATTTCCATTAAAATGCTTTTACTGTTGTTTTTTATGCAAGTTTTATAAGTATTTATGAACTTAATACATTGATACATTGATAACATAATAATATTTTAAATTAAAATTTTACCATTTTATTCATGACCGAATTTCAAACTATAATATAAAATTATAAATGCCCAGGTAGGACGCGAACGTCCATAGGATGTCCATAAAACAATCGCTTCAGACCTTGCAATGTTCAGAGTACGTCCATAGAACGTCATGCATAAGTGCGATTTATGTCCATTTTACGTCCTTTGTTCACAAATTCATATGTCCATAGGACATACACAAACGAACATTCAATGGACGTTCGTAAAGGGACGTCCACTGAACATACACTATTGGATATCTAATTAGGACATCTGATATTTAATTAATACTTTTAATTAAATAAGTTCTGCAATTAATGTTATATTTAATTAAATAAAGTAATAGTTTATTTACTTGCAAAATAGTAATATTTGATAAGAAATGTACTTTCATCATTTGTAACAAACTAGATTGGAAAGATAAAACTGGTAAAATCCTTTTTTAATTTTTTAAAAGTACATATATATTGCTGTGTTATTTGCAGGTAGAAATGTTAAATAGGTAATTTGGGTTGCCTATCCTTCAGGCGTTCGTAATTGAATCTTTGTTAAAAGGTTTATTTAATAGTTTCAGAAGTACGGTTGAAGCTAGCTATATACAGGAATTAAGTTAAATACATCCTATTCGCGATAATTTCTTGTTAAAGTTGCATTTCATGCAACATTATTTAACTATCCGATGTATTCATTACATAACCTCAATTTTTGAAAATAATTTTCAAAATGGGTTTCTTTAGAGGAATAATTTATTCACATTATGTTAACATGCATAAAAAGTTTTATATTTCAACAAAAGGATACTATTTAAGTGTGTATATAATTTAATAATTGTAAATTTTAATACAACGTTTGGTACGTTGAATTGTTTTTCTTGATCTTCCGTCAATAGCTCTAACTTGGTAAACTGCACCTAGAATATAATAAAACGGGCTATTTTGAGTAAATTAGCATATATAAAAGAAACTTACCTTGCTTAATTTTCAAAATGGGTGATTTTTCCTTTTGCGATTTATGGTATTGGTTTGTCGAGCCACCGTTCTAATTTAATTAATTTAGGTTCATGATGTTATTGTGGAATTTCGTTGGATAACATCTTGGCTGTGTAAGTTGTATAAAGTTTTTTTTGTAGTTCTATGTGTGTTTTCTCAGCCAATTCAATTTAAAAATGTCCATACACCTGTGCATTGAAGAAATTTTCATTTAAAGTTAATTTTGTATTATAAGTGTTAGTTATTGATGTCAAACTAATGGGTATAGTTATATAAGCATATTGTGTAAAGATTAAAGGGTAAAATTGGTGGTTGGACAGATTTAAATCGAAATTATGACAATTTTAGTCAAGCGTGAAAATTTGTTTGTTCGACTCAAATTGTGAGTTATTGTTGGGTTTTAGAGATAAATATGTTATTTTATTAGTTTAAGGTAGTGTTGGGGGATTCTTTTTATGTGTTTAAATCTAAAATTTAAAGAAATTAATATTTTAATTATAAAATTTTAAATGTCAATTTTTGTCCATGGTTTACTTGATAATGTTACATAGTTGTTGTTTCTATATGTTTTTATGTAATTTGTATTGTGAAAAACAATCAGTAATCTCCAGAACGTATTGAGAGGAGGACGTGTTGTTTGCATATTTATTAACCTATAAAAACATGCATTTTAATAATTTAGAAAAATAAAGTAAGGTTACAAATTTTTGAATAGAAGAAATTTGTGCATATAAATGGATATTACTTACCTGTTCGTTGATATATCAAGAAAATAATAATTTATTGAATTGATTTGGATAATTTCACAACTTATGGAACTTGTTGGTTTGGAAAGTATTTTAAGAAGATTTAATTTTCTGCAATTTTGAAATCTCGCCACCAGTCAAGAGGTTGGTTGTGGATATTATAATGGTATTTTTTTCACGGGACCAATTTTAAGGAAGTGTCGAGTGTGCGGAAAAATCGTAAGTGACAGTAATTTGAATTTTATACTGGCCAGTAAAATATATCATTTAGGACAAATATTTTATTAAAGAAAAGAATAGAACGTAACATTTGAGAGAACTTAACATATTTGTTTAAATATTATAAAAATAAGAATTTAGAAAATTTGCTACATTGATTTTTATTTAAATTATTTTGTTTAGTAGTTTAGTTATAAGGTATATAAAAAAAATTGACGTAGAAATCCCTAACATAACATAAGTAAAATAAAAGGCTGATTAGTAGTTTTGTTAATTGTTTATTTATTATTTATGTGTGCAGAAATAAAAATTGTGTTTCTATCGATATATTTAAATTTTATTTATTGCTCATGTTTCTTCCTTGTGTGGAAATAATTTGTGATTTGCAGAGTGTTACAATTTTCCCAGCCCGGGTGTTAGTATTACAGGTGGACCCACTGATATTGGAAATTGGTAAGGTAAGGTTGATGTATTACAAATTTAAGAGATATTTGTCGATTGCTTTACTGAAACTAAAGTTGGAGCTAGTGACGGGCCAAAAATTTGTTATGTAAAAAATATTGTAGTGATATACGGTTGTATTGTGGTTTTGTTCTATTAAAGTGTATACCACTGCAATATGTAAGTATATAAGTTATACAGTTTACAATATGTAAATCTATGAGCAATATGATGAGCTTTTGCAGCCGTTGTCCTGCACTCTTTTCAGCCATTTCCCAGTCTTCTCTTCGATTGATTTCACCGACAATTTAAATGAGTATTTTATCATTACTTTATAATATATAGTATAAAGCAAGTTCCTCGATAAATTAAACAAGAGGGAAAGCATTTTTAGAAAAGTAACTTCTATAAAAGTTGTTAGGTATTTATTTAATCTAACCTTCAAATATTTAAATATGATATAAATATTACTCTCGGCCGTTGAAACATTTTGAATTTAAGTTTTCTTTAAGATCATATTTTCTAATTTATAATAAAAAAATAAATCTGAATATAAATTGGCGCGAATATTTTCGTCCAGTCACCAACGTTTTTAAAACAACAAATTTAAATTATATAAATAATATAAAGGGATATTATTATACTTAATGTTGTCCTTTTACAATGGTATAACAATAGTCCTTTGCCCGTAATCGGTAAAGTCATTCTATAAGAAACTTTGGGCGACTACGCCTACTTATTTATTATATTCATAAGTAGGTAATTTATGAAGGTGATGCAGTGGAAAAACTGCTATACTACTACATTGAATTCTAGAAATAGACCCTTAAATGCTATATTGGTTATTGTCCATAACTTAGTGCTATCTAATTTGTCTATTATATAAATTCCTGATAAAAGGCATTATAAAAAATCAACAAATTCTTTATACTTACCAACTTAATTGTCGACGTTCAAGCACAAAATAAATACTTTTTTCAGTTTTTTCACACACAATTTTTTCCCGCTTTTCTATTTCAAACTAAACAGGTTTCAAAGAGAGATAGGGAATGGGCTTAAGATAGTTTTACATCCCCAGCTATTAAAGGTTAAGGAACTTATCGGAGAAAGTTTATGACAGGTTTACTATATAAACCGTTACCTATCCTATAGGGTGATTTGCATTCTTATTTAAAGTCTCAAGAACAATAGTCTATTGACAAATTCAGATAATTTTAATACTTACACAATTCCACAACACTAGTCAAAACTCAAAAACAAGAAACAAAACAAATGTGTTTGCAAGAGTTTGAATGCGGAAGTCCGGTTACTTAAAACTTAATTATATAATTTTTCATAATTATACATAATTGATTGCTTAATTTTAACTCAAACGGTACTCAAATTTTTCTTCGAACCCAAAAAAGGTTTTATTAACAAAATACACGACCTCATTTACGGTGAAACCGAAACTTATAGAAACGATTTAATGCAGGGAACAAACAAATTCGAATTCATGTAATTTTCCATTTAATCTTTTTACTTAAAACAAAAAACATTGTTAATTCAGTTAATTAATTATACCAGCTGCAATTAATTAACACAATTTTACTTACTTACTATATATTTTATGCGAATAAATATTGATTTTATATTAATTTATTTTTATAAATATTAAAATTGTCGAGTAAAATAATCCTATAACGTTCTTGTTTGGCCCATTAACAGATGTACATTGAAAGTCCATCGTCGTATATCCTATGGACGTCCTCTTTTGGTTCAATAACGAACGTAGATATAATGTTTAGGTGGGATACCCTATGGACATCCTTGTTTGGTCTAGTAACGGACGTACATTTAACGTACATTTGGTCTGACAAAATATATAATAATGATCATTATTATAACCGTGTGCAACCGATATACAGCCAGTATTGTACCAGTATGAGACCAGAGTTATACCAACACATTAACAATATTGGGGCAATATTGGTTATGTAAAATGGCCCAAGTGCTTGCTAGTGTTATCATTTTGACACTGTCCCAAGATTGACAATAATGGTGCCAATGTTGAGCCAACATTGGTCGATTTGGATAATTCTATATGTCAATATTGGCTATGTAAAATGGTTTAAGTACTTGCCAATGTTATCATTTCGACACTGTCTCAAGATTGACAATAATGTTGCCAATGTTGGGCCAATATTGATCCGTTTGGAAAATTTTATATGCCAATATTGGCTATGTAAAATGGCCCAAGTACTTGCCAGTGTTATCATTTTGACACTGTCCCAAGATTGGCAATAACGGTGCCAGTGTGTTGAGTCAATATTAGTCCGTTTGGAAAATTTTATTTGGCTTAGAATTTAAAAATTACACAACTTTCTCAACACGAAAGGGAAGCAAATCCACGTAAAGCTTTCATGAAAGAAAGTACTACTACAGGAAAAGACGAAAATGGCTACCTTCTTCTTATTTATCTTTCATAGTAATTCCAAAACAAAATGGCATTACCAACTTTAAAAGAAACTTTAATAAACATCCCTAGTCATTTTACATTCGAAATAAATAGTTGCCACCATAAATATCATTTATGTCTTTTTCCTGTACCTGTATGTAATAACACAACTTAATAAATTGATTATTCTGCAATTTGCTTGTTGACTGTCAATTACTCGTAATAATGATAAGGAGAAAAGTCGGAAATAATACCTTCAACACAGGGAGAAATGTTTGTATATTTAGTGCACAATTGTCGAGAAAATTAAAACAAATTGTGTCTAAAACGGCGACAGGAACAATTTGTGCAATGTAATTGCATTGGTTTGTGCAAAACAAATTGTAATGTTTATCCAAATAACTTATTATTTATATCTCCATACCAAATAGGTAACTACCTAGAACAATTTGTTTAAAGAATATTTTACATTTTGTAGCACAGTTTTGCACAATGCTGTATTAAACACTTGCGATCATTATGTGGAATTTTTGCACAATGCTGTTTGAAACACTTATGAATATTGGAGTAATGTGTCTATAGTAGTTTAGTGCTTATTTGCACAATATTGTGCTTATTTTTCTTTAACCTTTAATATTGCCGAAAGAAACGCTAAACACTGGATGATTTAATGATACAAATTGTGCATAATTTTATCAAAAAGTTATATATTTAATTTAAACGCAAAAATAAAAAGAGAATACATTCATATAAAGAAAAATATAAATTAAACAAAAGATCTAACTGAAATAAACGATTTACTATTTAAATTAGTAACAAACCATGGCATATAAGAGTGCAAATTTCAAGTTGGAAACATGCACTTTCATCTGATTCTATATATAACCTCAAAAGCATAACAATGGAGTAGGCAATACTTTTTATAATTTTACACAAGAAATGTATCTATGTGAGTGTTTCATTTTTATATACAATTATTTTCTCAATAATGCCAGACACTGGAAGATCATCGGTCCATTTTCGAATTAATGGAAAATTTGGTTTGTAAAACGTTCCTAAGTGGTTGACCCACGAAGACGAGAAAACTCCGCTCCCAATTACGTCTGGAAAATGATAGTATAAATAAGTTATTTATTACATAGCACTTGCACTAAAATAAATGGATAAATTGAATGCGTCCCCAATTACAATAATAATGATTTAAAATATAGAGTAAAAATTAAAAATACTTACATTAATTAAATTTTCATTCACCTACGTTACATCAGTAGTCTGGAAGTATCACTATCATAAGCTTACTAAATGAAATATGTTCCATTTTCACTTAGCACAGCGTTTATTGCAGTTTGTTTATGTCTAGAGTCTGATCTGAGAGGGAATAAATGCAATTGGTCAATCCCACATTAAAAATAACTTTCACAAGTTTTGCTTAAATTGTTTTACAGTTTCCAATTTTATTTGTATTTTTTCTGCATATACAATTTAAAAAGCTGCAGAATACAGTGCATGATTACAGTTAAACAACTTGTATCAAAAGATACAACAAGATTGTGGAAAAACGCAGCACAATATTGTGAACTATTAATTCCTTCAGTAACTTAAATTTGCTTTGCACAATTTGTTAAAGTAAATCTCACAACGCCTTCAAACAATCTTATTAAGTAAGAAAACGCAACGCTTTAAACTAATTGAACCGAATTGTACAAAAAAAATCGTACAATCACAACTAACCAACGTTGTGCAAAAGTACGCTACAGTATTTTTCTCTGTGAACAATTACCCTACTGAGTACAGGATAGTTCATCAAATTAGTAACCAACCAATTACTCTCAGGGAATGACCCAATACAGATAAGCGAGATTTTAAAACAATTTTCAAATAAGACCATTAACTTTTTTAAACTGTTGCAGAAGAAATAGAACATCAGGGCTACCAAGTTGTTCATAGAAAAGATATTTATTATAATGTTGTATTATGTTACATACTTTTTAATAAATGATCTAACAAACGCCTGAATATCAAATTTAATGTAAACCGAGAATATGTGTCAATGGCAATGGCGAATATTTAATTATTAGTGAGATTCGCCGTAGGCTCCTTGTGAACCAAGTTTACTAGTTTAATAGAGATTGTTGAATTTAAATTCGTACCAAACAATACAGTAGAAAAAATCCAGTATGTATCTCGTAAGATCTTCACAAAGATGTTAACAGCTGAAACATACGTATGTAGAGCATCCTACTGTATTATTTGGAAACATTTGAATGTGTCGAGAATGTAATGCGGTGGCTCTACATATGCGTTGTTCGTAGATTCCCATGTCCGTCTCGTAAACGCATTTGTCCATCAATATAACCACCATCAACCATCATATCACTATTCGGAATATATTCTTTGCTGATAGGTTATACCAGCTGGTTAAGTACACCGCATTCTCGACTTCTACAAATTTCAATTTGGACTTATCGTTTGCTGTAATATTAGAATTACAAATACACATTCGTTTTTGCATCAATAAATCCAATTCTCATGAAAAAGCGAATGTTTTTTATCTATTTTTGGAATCGCATTCGTATAACATGTACAAACAAAGTCAATTGGTTTGACGGTTTTGTCTGTAACTTTTTCCAGAACAAAACTTTTAATGCCAATAACTCTGTAAAAGTTTCGCTCCAGGGATCTGACAGCTACTTTCTACTTTTATTGATCTAATTAACGCGCGTTATGTTGGGGTTGTGGAAAATCTAGGGTCTTTAATAGTATTACATTTAAAAAACTAAGTGTAGTTAGATTTTAACAAAGTTTAGGGGGAAGTTTCTGTATGCTAATAATGAATGACCATATCCCGCACGATTTCATTATGAGTTTATATAATCCATGTCCCTCGTGTAAAACCGACTGTCCTTTGAATTAATCGTGCTAATAGGGACGTATAAATATAAATTCTAATGCTTCTGACACATTCAGTTCAATAGGTTTTTCTTTTAATAGCGGTTACAGATTTGTACATATTAACGTTTTGGCATTCATTTGTTTTAACAGAGATTTAAACGGAAAGAGCATAAAATTATAGTTAAAGCAGGTAACGTTATTCTCTTTATCTAAAATAGTTACATTTAATGTATTTACTAATTCACTGTAAAATGGTTTCGAGACAATGTGATGAATTGAATTTTATTTGTGCACCCGTTTAGGAGTAACTGTATATATCTATAGTTGCAAATTCCTGAATTACTCTACTACTACTGGAATTATAGATGTTCCAATTAAAACCTTCTAAACGGCACTTAGCACACCACTCTTACAGACTATCCAAATCCAAAGCGACAGATACCGGGAGAAAAGTTTAAGGAAGTGTTTTTTAATGCCGTTCCTTAAATTTAAACTCCAATTCTCCAAGAACGAAGCTATTAATTCTCTTAATAAAATTTCCTCGGATCACCCGATGCTTAAAACCTCAATTGCTAAACAGGATTTCCAATTTAATTGCTGCTTTAATCGAGAACTGCTTTTCTGAACAAATTTGTCTGTTGTAGAAACTCATTTTAGAGAAATACTTGCATAAAAAAGTGGTGGTAGCAGTGGCGTGCGGTGAGAATTTAGGCTAGGGAAGCAACCACGATTTTAATTATAATACACCTAGGTACAGGCGCGGATTAACGGGGAGGGAATAATCCCCCCCCAATTTAGAAATAAGTTTACATAGAATAGAAACAAATAATGTTTGTTTAATTATTATTTATTAAAACAATTATTTTTCCAAAGATTTCCCCCTCAAAATACTTCTCTGGATCCGCCCCTGCTAGGTACAATAAAAAACAGTGTTATAATTATTAAGCTTAAAAGTTTTTCAAAGAAGCACTTTTACACTTTATACTTATGCAATTTGTTGACTATCATTCTTTATTTAAAAAAAAACTACTACTACGTATCAATTTTCCGGTCTTTTTTAGCAAAATACCGGTACAGGATTTAATCTTTGTCGTTAAATTTGAAAGATCTGGTTTTGATCTGCCTTTCTTAATAGTTTGTAATTTCTCTCCAAAACTGTATGCGAAAAATTGCTTATTAATAATTTACAAACTGAACAAAAAATCGTCCCAATTCGGCTATATCGAAGGTACTCGAACCTTTCACAGAAGCAGTTGAATTTGCAGTCGTGACGATAATGCAACTTTAAATTTGCATACAGACAAACTAAATAGAACTATTTGTCTTTAAAAAAATACAACTTATAAATTAAAATAATAAAATGCGACAAAATACAGTCTCATTCGCAGATTTACATTACTTAAGTAACACTAAATCGAACAAATAACCAAATTATAATAAATAAACATTTGGGAACGAAGCACAATAAAAATTACGACCAAAGAATGTTAACCAGCCAAACAGCATCCGACTATTATAACACCTCGCGCTCGCTGATTCACGCCAAGGTTAAGAGAAGAGCATTTGTAAGCAGTGCTTATATGAAGTGTAGGTATCACATTTGAATCGGTATTACCTTTCCATAATTTTACAAAAGTATTTTTATTAGCATTGTTTTTATTTTTAATAAATTCTCAAGGCAAGCATTGCTTCCATTGCTTCCATGGACCGCACGCCACTGGGTGGTGGTTTATGAAGGAAAGATTATTATGGGGGCTAATCAAACGAAGCAAAGCTTCCCAACATGAAGTGGATTAAATTGCACGAAAGCAGCGACATTTGTGGTTGGGAGATATGAAGTTTGTGGTGCCGAAATGTTGGATACTGTTACATATTTATTATATATGTGCGAGATCAATACTAATGGACAGGGTTGGTATTATAAGGGTAGTGTAGAATGACAACTAAGAAAAGGTCAAAATATTGACTTTCACCAAGACACATAACAACAATTAATCATATATTCACGTTAACTGGGAAACAAGTTTAGAAATAAATTTCAAGTGGCAGGCTGTAAATATGATGAACAGAAGTTTATAAGATAATTACACGCTCAACATGATCTTTATTAATTATGATGTAGTTACGTAGTTAAGCCCCTCCAAACGAATATGTTCTGTTCAAATACATATACTTACTTTGAGGCAATTTGTTAGACGCTGGCAGGGATGGAGGTGATATTATGTATTTCAATAGCTGTATATTCTTTTAGTTTACTCGCTACGAATTACTATTAATTGCACGATTCTATGTTTAGAAAGAGCAGAATTTCCGCAGTAAAACAACTGAAACAAAACGCATGGAACGCAAAATAGAAACGCATGGATAACTACATATAGTACACAAAACGTTTCGCACTAATGAAGGAGGTGGTTTCTGGCATGATTTTATTTACAATAAACTATTTTTCATTGTTTATGTTGTCATATAGAGGTGCAACCATTAAAACATTTTGATGATGATGATGATAGATCGAAAAATAACAACGCGCCTTATTTTAATATATTTTTTAATAAAAAATGTTTTTAATGAAATACGACAAAAATACTTATAAGTTGGTACACATGATAGAAACCATTTCTATATTATTGCTAAGGCACAGTTTGGCGCAAATTTGATATTTTTATTGAAGGTGTAAGGGGGGGGTTTGACTTGGTAGGCATCTCTACTCGGACGCCGGATTTGTAAGAGGCCCGCTTACGAATTGGCGCTGGGTGGTTTTCGGTGATCGGCGGTAACTCTCGGGCGCCAGTTGTTTTAACGTGGTTTGCTCCACAGATCCGCGTAACTACTAGTGGAGAAAAGTAATCCAGGGAACTGCTGGGGTCGTAGGGGACAGCATGGTCTGGATGGCTCCACGGGTCTCCACTTATTTGTAAAACACTTAGAGAAGTTAAAGGTGTTATCAGCAAATAAAAGACACAATCAAAATACCAAACAAAAAACAATTTATACTTATTACTATAGTTCCTACAAACCTTACTACTACCCTAATAAGCTTACGATTAATAAGGCGTTCCAGGCAAGCGGGGTGCAATACAGCGTAGCATAAGCGTACCAAGCGTGCGGGTACGGTGCTAGGATACAGTGCCGGATAACGGGGTGTCGGATGGTAAAGCACGTATCAGGTAAGGAATGCAAAGAACGGGGCCTCCCGGAATACTCGCAATGAGGTCTCGGACAGGGTATAAGGGATGAGACTCCTCGAAATAATCGCTGTGAAGTTTCGGACGGGACGTAAGGGAAGAACGGACGATAGCAGCAGGAAGTGAATCGGAATGTCGGTAAGAGGACTTACTCTTGTATTTCCAAAATTATCTCATTTTTTATCCCAAAGGTTCGGACAGCTGGGCTGGGTCTGCTAGCTGGATGGTCCTGGTGGCTTCGAGTCCTGGGAGCAGACTGAACAAAATGGATCTCGCATCTTCCTTATATAGGTGCTTTCGGAAAGTGGGGGAAATGGTAGGAGTGAAACGGAGCGGCGCCCACCAAATATCGGTTAGGGAAGGGATGCGTGCTCTCCCTTGAGTCGGTCGCTTATCCAAGCGGTCTCAGATTGCACAGAAGATAAGTGTATTTACTCTCATAACCAAAACAGTTAACTAAAATTCAGTAACTTCGTTACAAAGGTTATACTGACACATCTATTAACAATAATAACAAATTGCAAATTGCATAATGGCCTCCAACATTTTACAAGTAAATATGAAGTAGGGGTAAAGGGGGAACAGTGTTACACAAAAAATATTTTTTGATATAATTCAGAACCAAATAAAAATTTTAAAATTTATTCTCTTCCTAGTTTAAAAGTTACGAATCTTGTTTCAATTTTTACATTTAACTTGCTTTGATTATTTCAAGTTTTAGAGACATTAAGATTTATTCAACTTGGTGCTCTGTGTAACACTGTATCCTAATAACGAGGTACAGAGTTACAAGGAAAAGTTAACAATGTTAATGTTAACAAAACAACTTAAACTTCTTATATTCTTGCGATGTACGTACGAATTTAAAATTGAATTAACTTCTGTATTCGTTTTACTGTAGTTTTACTTCTGTGTTTTATTGTAGCCTCTTCTTGTATTACCACAAAGTTTCCAACATCGATATCATTTAAATGAAATAATGTATCTTTGTCACTTAGATGCAACTTGGACTGATCACTGACTGCACAAGTAATACATAAATGAAGTTATACCGAACCCCACTATCCACTGTAACATTGTACCCCAATTATCAAAAATCTATACTCGAATAGTTAATAAGGGTACAAACAGTTTTGAGGTTAAATTCGTGCTTCTCCGGCGTAAATAAGATCACAAAATACTTATAAATAAATTTTTAATAATCTAACTTTAATTAATTTAATCCTGAAGTAAATTGTATTTTACTTGCAATAATTACTTTTGATATTAAAAAATATACTTACCTTAATTTCTTGAAAACCCATGGGTGAATATTAACCAAAATGCACCTACACTTGGTTAACATCAAGGTACTTCTAACATGAAAATATGAACAATGTTTAATATAAATCAATCCTAAAACCATTAAGTGCAACACTGTAGTACGTGTAACACTGTTCTCCCTCTTGCCCTAGTTTACGAAAAATCACTTTAAAGTAGTATTCACTGTAAAATACGTGTCTAAAGCTTGTGTCACTTAATTAATAGTAACGGGAACTAAACAAATTCTACGTCAAAGTTGTTGTTACTACGAAGTATAAAATAAGTTGAAAGAATTCTGGAACTTTCAAGTGAGTCTTATTATAAAACGATGTTAACGTTTTCGTAACCACTTTCCAGTTCTTAAAGTCATTGAAAAGTTCCCATTGCAACTTCAAAAACGTTTAATTTTAACATCACGTTTAACCATGAACATGATAGAATTATATTTTTTATATGCTAGAATGATATGCAACTACATAATAATTAGATATGGTATATTTTAAGGTTGTGACAACCAAAGAATAAAGAGGAATATACTTCACTCTTGTTCACTATAAATGGGAGCAAAATAATATTTTGCATTGGTTCCAACTACTACCAGTGCAAAAACACAATGAACCTCCAAATTCCTAACCAACCTACAGCAGATATGCACCTATTAGGCAATTCAACTACCAATCAAATGGTGTTTCTGTAGCGCCGACGGAAATATTTGCCCATAGCGGCCATCATTATCTGGATCAATTAGGCCAATTTAGTAGATAGTGTAATAGTCTGTCAAATGGTGATTTTATGCCGTCTACGATAATGTTGGCCCATACCAACCACATTGGTTTGGATTGCCCAATAGAAGTTACTGTCACTTCGTTGTAATCTTTACTAGTAACTGGAACTTTCTAGTAATTCTGATGCACAACAAGTAGTAAAAATCACTTTAAAGTGATTTTAATGAGTAGCAAAAAACGTAAGTTTTATTATCAATACTACTGTAAGGTTACTAAGGTTAAGCAATGGTTCCAGACAGGTGGCAGGAACTTTCAGTACTGCTTTAAAGTTTTAAAAACTTTGAAGTAGCAACAACTTCAAAGTAATTATACTAAGTGGTAATACCGTTCCACATACTTTAAAAGTTACTCAGAAGTAATGGAACTACATAGTTCCAATAATTAGTAAAAACAACTACATAATTGCTAAAATATTTCGAACTGAGGTAATTAAACCTATACAGTCATAAATCTAGTTGTAGTTGTAATTAGTTGTAGTTGTAGTAACAATTACACAATCAAAGTTCCAATCTCAGTTACTAATACTTAGATGCTGCTTGGGAATTCTTTCCATTTCATCTACACACTCTACAACATACAGACACCAGTATGCACACATACGTACGTTACTTGATACTATGGTACCCAGGACGACTTAACATGTTCCGAAACACGACCGGTTGCGATTTCACTACCACTATATTAGTTACCAATACAACTTGTGACTCTGGCCAACGATGCTTAACTGTGAATGTGTATATAACTGCACTGTGCCCAGAATTAACTGTAGCGGGCAGCGTTATTTTAACGTGGCTTACCTAGAAGCTAAAAACCACGGTCCCCCTTTCGGAGACACGAATTGAGATACGCTCAATTAGCGCGCTAATGCTATTGCAGAAGCTACCAGTACACACTGGTGGGAGCGAGGTGTACCTATCCAGACCTCTACTAGCTCTCCAAGCTAGTACCGGAGTTATAAACGTACTCACTCGTCGAGACCCCTTCTCCCGGCATAGGAGACGGCCTCTAGTCCAGCTTCAGACTTTCCCCATACTTTTATGGGACCACTGCCCGACCGAAACCATCCTCAATGTGGCAGGCTTGGAACGGTTATGCCATCCAGGTCTACCAGTTATAGGCCTGGTGTGCCCTCGTCAGAGCTTCGTTTGGTTCCTCTAGCAAACTAACTATATCTAACCCCGGTGTGTACCTTTTTGGAAGGTGAAGTTGTCTTGAGCATTGAGAGGCTATGTATTCGCTTCAATACTCCTTAAGCCCAGCGGCTCGAGACAATTTCTTTGGATCACTGGACTGGAACTGACAGTCAAAGCGTGATCCTCTTACTTTCGTCTCTGAATCCTTCTGGCTGGTGGCACGCAGTTTCCTATCGGCCGAAGATTACCCTCTCCGACCAGGATAAACCTCACTTGAACTCCCTTCCATCACGCTTGTCCAAACAACGGGCGACCAGCGGTGCACCATAATTGGCTTCCCCTTCAGGCGAGTATCCAACCCACCCACACCGGTACTCATGTTAGAAGAGCTTCCTCCTCAACGTTCATGAATGATCAATTACAATCACTGTGAATACTGTTTGACCAGTACTCACAGTCCTAACGTAATCCCTGCACATGTTTGGCATCTAAACTTGCCGCGACATTGTGAATTTGTATGGCCATACCTACCGTAGACAGGTGTAAAATTGAACCACGGAATGTATGTAACATTCAACTATAAAATCTCCCATACTAGTTTTTATATTATAAGGAAGTTTATTACCGAGAAAGGTTACAATTATAATATGTAGGTTAACATATTCAATTCTATTATCGCTTTTAATTTGATTAATTTTAAGTTGATTAACGATTTGAAAAACACAGTTTGACATGCCATGAAAACGTTATTGTAAACAGTGAGAAAAACGTTTTATTAATATGTTATTTTAACGTTCAACGGTATATTGAAGGTAAACTTGTTTTCAACGTGCTTTGAAAGTAATCATAAAAACTACTTGCACATCAAAAGTTCAAGATCAATAATGGATATTATCAAGATAATAATCAATAATAGACACCTAA
This sequence comes from Agrypnus murinus, assembly GCA_929113105.1. NCBI lineage: Eukaryota > Metazoa > Arthropoda > Insecta > Coleoptera > Elateridae > Agrypnus > Agrypnus murinus. The sequence goes on from OV816025.1 coordinate 18,087,155, forward strand.
TGGGTTACTACCTACAGGTGTAGGTTAAATTAGGTAATTTCAATGTTAATTTCACGTTGAAAGATTAAACGTACAATCTTGTACCAAATCTCAACGTTGTTTTTTAACTAAATACGATGCCAACTCCCTAGTCTTACATTATGTGTAGAAGGCGTATTTGTACCTACTGCTAGGGTGCCTTACAACCCCTACGCTTAACTTGATCAGTGCATTTTTCATAACATTTGTAATATAAAATCTTAATAAAGCATTTTGAATAAACATAATCAAAATTTTAAATAATCTTGATGTTATTAGAAAAGTACATTGCAATAATGTTACTTTTTTCCTTTATTATTAGGAGTTAAATAAAATACTTTTGGTTAAGCGGCTAAGTCATGTGTGCTCGCGCGAAAGTTAAACTCCAACTGCATTCTAATATCTAGCGTAGAAAAAAAAATAGAAGACGCTGTGAACAGAGAAATAGCTTACATTTACCGACTTTTAACTACCTACAACGTACCTATTTTTGTTATGAAATTTTAATAACTAACTACAAGTAAAACTATAATGAAAACCATAACAGTCTATTCTCTTTGAGTTATTAATCGTTTTGATAGGTTTGATTCAACACACCGACTCTCTATCTATTCCGTCCATGGTCAGTTTCTTAATTTCTGAGTATGCGTTACACTATAAAGCAGTTATTATTTGGGATATATTATACAGCATCCTGGACCTGGCGGCTTTTCTCTATCAAATCTTCTTCAATTATTATTTAAATAACGGTAGCTATGGTAACCATAGTTAAAACACAAAATAGGTTTGGTATAATTAAACGTTTACACTAGTGTAAAATTTAATCAAAATGCTACTCTTTCTGCAGAATTAGTTTCAAAATCTTGAATAAATTGCTGAACTATTAAGAATCCTGGTTTGTGATAGAATTTGACCAAGCTTTTTCGAAAGATTATGTCAACTATTTTATTATTTTTGGAATAACTGAATAAGCAGAATAAGTATTTCTGCTTCCCAAATTACAGGAATCTTTGAATCCTAATGAATAGAATATCCCTTACACACAGACAATTAAATGGCAAGGCAAAGTCGAATGGTATAAGGGTATATCTATTCGCTAAAATACATGGTAAATTAACAAACATAATAGCAAATATTGACACAATTTTCATTTTAGTTGATTCCTTTGAACATTAAAGGTTATTGAAAGTTTTAAATTAAAATAATTTGTTTGTGGCAAATAAATAAAACTACTGCAAAATAAAAATAGCAAAGGGCAATTAACAAATGAGAAAAATCAAGGAGTTCTAGCAAACTTAACAGCATCCCACCACACCAGCCAATTCAACAACACCGAAGATTGTAACCATTAAATTTTCTTTTTCATCTATTGTATTGACTCTTGCATGGTGATGGGCCCAGTCTCTATGATAGTTAAAAGACTAGAACTAACATCATTTTTCTAAATTTTTTGTATAGCTTGTTAGGATAAAGTTCTTATTAAAGAGATTGCGTATAGGTTTCATAGATTTTCAAAATACCTAATCGGAGAGTAGAAATATATGTAAAATTGAAGGAAACGTACAGAAACCGTAATCTCCTTTGGAATATTAAAACTTCAAGGAATCATTACTCATTGTGGTTTTCTGTATTTTCATCGTAAAAAGATGAACTCTGAAATAATTAATGAATGATGTCAATAATAAAATAATTAGTATAAATAAATGTCAAAGAATTAATGTGTTTAAAACTGCAGACTTTTGAAGTCTTGTTTAATATTATAATCAAGTTTAATTTGGCAACATAATAAAATAAATTGTGTCTAAAAAAGATCAACTAGTGAAAATCAGTTTTGGTGGAGATTGTTAATAAATAAATAATTTATATTTGTTTGTGGAATGGATATAAATAAAACTTGAAATAAGTGATTGTTGTAACAAAAATTAAATAAACTTAATGAAAATTTTAATACTTTTGGTGATATTTATTTAAAAGAACTGTGCAAGCATACAAACTTAAATATTTGGAATAATCTGACCTGTGGCCACAAATTTTATATAAACAATTTTTCTAAAATGGATATTGGTAAAAAATGAAATATTTTGGTACATCTGTTTCGTGTACTACTATAAGAGTATTTAGAGCTGTCTACAATCGTACCAATAAACAATGAACTAAAAATTGTATAAATGAAAATTTGATTTTTATTTATTTTGATTTTTTTTATGGAAACAAAAGTTGGGTAAAATAAAATAATTAGGAGTATGATATTATTTTATTTCTTATAGACCTACACATTTTATAGTCAAATATTTAACTAATTTCATGTATTTATGTGAGCAAACGCTACAAATGTGTTGATGTATACCATCTATTAGAATATTAATGGAATATAAGTAGATGTGTATATGTAGTATTATTGTGATGTTAAAACAAATGTTTATGTAATTGTACGCACTTGCATTATTACAATGATTACATATCATTTATTTAACTCTATCACGCTTATTTTAATAATTTATTGTTAATAATTTCAATTTTATATGTTTGCACAAGCAAGTCCTTATCCATTAATTACATACATTACGTTAATATTTCACTACAATATCTATTAATGATGGATGTGTAAAGTGTCTCGGTTTTATTTGCTCTATGGGGATCGCTCCTCTTTTAAAGATATAAATTAATAATCTTATGTACTTAAGTAATAGCTTACTGAACAATATTTCTCTATAATGTGAGAAATCAATGGGAATCGATAAAACGAAGCCTCACGCACTCTCCTGTCATGTATTTTAAGAAAATTAATTTTTAAATACTATACTTCGTGAATGGAAATTTGAAACTGGCGCGAGGTTAGACCTACTGCGCAACTGAATGCTCTCATCATCATGTAACGTTAAAGTTGTATGTTTTTCTACAATCTGCAATCTGCATAAGGTGAGCAATTTGAGTGCAATTGAGTGCAAAAAGTAACTTTTCGTAGCACCAACTGGAATAATAATTATTTGTTTAATTACTAGTACAAAAAGTGCAGGTTTTTGTAGTGAATAAGAAAGTTGCTGGTAGCGGAGTCTGGCAATCTTATGAGTCCAAAACGCATTTCGTTCGATGAATTAAACATACAATTTTTTTCTTGTATCACTTTTAACTAGCCACTCGATGAGAGGACTGCTTAGAACAAACCAACACAACGTCAAACAACTTTTTATTTACTGTAATTTGTTATTGATTCTTGTTGCCTAATAAAAATAGATACTGTTATTATTAATGCAATTTAAAAATACTTTCAAACGTCTAGTTTCTATCTCCATTTCGGATGGAAATTCATCCCCATGGAAATTCAAAGTGTATTAATAAAAACTTAATTAAAAATGAATTAATGAATTTATGCTTTAAATGATGTTAAAACGTCCAAAACGGCTTATATTTTTAAAACACATAGACATTTATTAATTGAAAAGCTTACTTATTTTATATTTACATAAAAAGTAATAGGAATTATTTCAATAAAAACTGAATTGGGTGCCATCACATTGTATGTAAATTATCGTAATTTAATAATTGATGTTGCATTCTATCTATACTCACTTTGGAAAGGGTGAAAATCGATCGATCGGTGAAATCGTGATTTATTTCTTAAACGTCTTTTGTGATCTTTTAACATACTTATCTGTCAATTTACAACATAATCTGTGTCATAGTTACGATGTCATGGATGTTTTATTTAAATAGAAACCTGCATCATGTGGTATTCTTTTGAAAGATATTTTAATATTTATTTAACAGAAGTTAATAAAAAAAGGTCAACTTTTTATATTTTTGACACGCAAAAATGACACGGTTTAAATTAAAAGCCCTTTCAAAAGAGATATCATATGACTGATGTGATCGATGTAAAAAATATCGATGACGTCACAACTTTGATAAAGATAACGTCATAATTTCAGTAGTATGTCAAAAGATGCGTATTTAAAACAACAGATCGGCGTGTCTAAGAATTTTGCTCAAAACTGCTGATATACGAAATAATTAACACATTCCATATTTTTTGTACAGTTGCGATCATTCGCTAAGGTACGCCGAAGAAATCATGAAGGCAATTTTTCAATTTTTTGTACAATGTAAATGTAAGTTTATCATATGGTAATTAAAAACATTTCATTTTTTGATATTATAATTGTCCAGTTCATAACTCAGGTCGAATTACAGCGTACATTGTACAAAAAACTGACAAACTGGCTTATCACTATTCTTCCATCGTTCCTTAGCGAATAATGGCAACTGTACCTGTACAGTGTACCTGTATAGTCTAACGGTACGGTAAATTTTAACGATATCCTCACTTAATTTGTTTAAACAAATTTCAAAACATCAAAGTTTAAACATTAAACCGTAATTGACTTAAAGGGAGTGCAAGATGCACCGACACGCTATCTTTCCAAACCCACTGGAACGACCTATGAAGCGTTCGAAAACCACCACTTGTTCTTCCAACATTCTGAATTTTACAAGAAAAGAACTAGTAGTGGAACACCTTGTAGTTAGCATGAGCTCAACGTAGAAAGAAATTTAAGTCGAAAATTAATTAAATAAGTTCTTAAAATAAAATATATTTGCTCTCAACAAAAATATTATTTTCTTAGGCTATCAGTCTCTAGAACAATGATAAGTGAGATGAAATGAGGTCATTATTTGCTAAATAGGTCATAATTAAATCAAAGAGAAGAGGTTTTAACAAGCAAAAATAAAATTTGAAATATTGCTGTACAAAGTGTATGAATTTCACTGCAGAGCATGAGAAATAAGTTTGAGAAATTACTTTAATATTTTAATGTTGTCAAAGAAAAGATGAATTATTATTGCTATTATCATTTTTGGTACTAGTACAAACGAATTGCACGATCCTATAAAACAGCTATTTTATTTATTAAATATCTTTAAATTTCTATTCTTTAAAAAATGTAAATAAAATGAAATCCTATAGGTAACATTTGCAGTAAAAAAATTATAATGATGATTATAAGTAGGTATAGGATTTCTATGCATTTGCATGTTTTTTCTGCTTATAGTAAACATATGCAGAGTTATATTTCTACATGCGTATGCCACATATGAATCACATATGTCAATTTGAAAGTGCATATAAATGCATACCTATTTAGGTGTTTTTTATAAATGCATGCATATTTTAGCATTTTTGAACGAGTGTGCATACTTAACCACTTTTTGAGCGTTTTACATGCTTTAATTATGAAATTTCTAATATTTTTTAAATAATTTTAGCATTTTAGACAACCAACCAAGGGCGGCTTAGTTGAGTCTAGGGGAAACCACTAATTTAAGCTTATTGTTAAATACTAGGCTTTAAAATCTTTTACTGCCTTAACCATCTGTGTACTTGTTAATATTTTATAAGAAAGAAAAAGTTTCAACTAAAATTTAAATACTTACATCCTGCGGTATTGTGATAAATAGGTATTAGGAAATTCCAAAGACCCTTTGACAAACTTCCTGTTCATAGAAAAATTTGCCTGTACTTTTGTTTACTAATCTTGTAATCTTTCAATTAAGACAGTTCAGAAATTGCAAACTGCATTTCAGTTTGAAATTTTAGACTGTAAAGATGGGTAAAGAAAAACGGTCTGTGTCTGTTACACTTGGAAGTTATGTTAAGGAATTCAGTGTTCTTACAACTGACGATAAGGTGTTGTATTGTACCGTGTGCGACGATAAAGTGACTGCAACGAAACGCTTTCAAGTTACACAACATCTGAGCACGGTTCGACATCAATAGTGTGTTGCCCTGAAATCAAAAAAACAAACATTGTTACCGGGGTACCTTAATAATTCGCGCGGTGAGTCCAGCAAACCGATCGAATTTAACAAAAAACTATGTAGTGCATTAATGGCTGCAGATATCCCGTTAAGTAAAATTAATCACTCAGCATTTCGTAATTTTCTGGAAGAAATTTCAAAAATGCCAATACCTGACGAGTTTACACTCAGGAAAAATTATTTACCTCGTTTATACGAAGAGACAATAAAATCAATTAGAAAACATGTAGCGAATAACTACATATGGGTTTACATTGACGAATCTACTGACACTACTGGAAGGTGAGTAGAAACTTCATTTCCTTTGTTTTGTTAGTAAAATTTAACTAATTAAAGACTGCCGAGCAATTTACGGATGTTTTATTTTCTATTTTGTTAGTTACATATATTTTTTAAATCACAATCACAATATTTTTGCTTGATTAAAATATATTTTTTTTAAATAACTGTTTTGCGCTAATTGTTTGTAACCGACTAATTATGTAGTTCGATAAAATAAAAATCAAATTTTTGTTTTCAGATACGTGGCTAACGTTATAATTGGCGTTTTAAATTCGGAGAACAATCCCAAATCCTATCTATTAGCAATGGACGTTTTCAAGAGCACCAATCATTGTTCTGTGGCAAAATTGTTTAATGATTCGATGGCTATTTTGTGGCCGGACGGCATACAGTACAACAATGCACTCCTGTTCATCACCGATGCGGCACCGTACATGATCAAGGCTGGAGCAATTTAAATCCGTTATAGACAAAAATCCTGGTTTTCACTTAATTAAAAGCATAAACGATGCATTATCTGGCCAAGACATTTTAGATGAGCTAAAACATTATTCGCTTGTAGAATTAAACAATTTTAAGTATGCCTCAATTACGTCTTGCGATGTGGAACGGAGTTTCTCAAAACATAAAACAATACTTAGGGATAATAGGCATATGTTTACTTTTGAAAATTTAAAAATGTACGTCATTGTGCACTGTAGTGCTATATGTTTAGAAAATATAATTAATTAAATTATTGCATAGGATGCATAATTAAAATAATTTCTGTAAATAAAATGTAAATAACGCTAAACAAGTGTTTTTTTAATAACGAAAGTGCATATATTTATTTCTAATAAACGCATATTTCATGATTTTTAAGTGCATATTTAAGTGCATATTTCACGTTTTTATACTGCATAAGTGCATGCATATTTCAGCATTTTTAAGTGCATACAAATCCTATACCTTATTATAAGTATATTAAAAAATATTCGTCGGGCAGCGACATCTCTCTAAAAGTTAGCTATTTCCAAGTTTCCAAAAAAGTAAAGAATTTATTGACCAGGGGGAATTTACAAAATAAAAATAAGAATTAATGACACCAGTTCAGTGGAATTGTTCTCGAATCTCGCGAGTAATAGAAACGGTATAATCAATCTCACTACGGGGAACATTATTCGTTTGCTCAATACCGATTAAATAAGACACACTTCTTTCTATTTTAATTCTGCTCCTGTGTTAATTACAATTGATCATCATAAGTGTGGAAGTAAAAATAACTAAATGTGGGCAGTTTGCATCAGGACTAGCTAGCGCTGTTAATGTCGACAAAAAACAAAAGCCTAAAAGTGTTTGGTTTACAAGTAGATAACTTAAAGGAAGTAGTAACTAATAGTTAACTATTCTTTTCGCTGATAAAAACAACAATGCAAAAACTTTTTGCTTTTCACGCAAGATAAGAGATGCGTTAAGCAAAACAAAGGGCATGATCGAAAAGTTTGTTTTATTGAAGTTTAGTGTTACGTGTATTGACTGTTGCATGCTCTTTAGAGATTTGAGAAAACTACACATGTACTTCTGAAAATTTAGTGAAATCTGCGGAAGAACTATAAGGAATTTGTAATAGATAATAGTATACTTAGTTCTTAGAGTATACGCGTAACAAAGATTGACATAAAACAATACTTTAGTGACGTAGAAAATTCAAGAAAACAGACTTAACTAATGTAGAAAGGAACCATTAAGGAGCATGTTTATTTATACAGAGCGTCTTATTCCAAAGCAATTACAGAAGCAATTATTGCACAAATTATGCTTTAATGGACTATTTCAACGTTTTAGGGCTTGCATTGAATAATACTTTAGTAATAAATATGATACATGTATTCGCATTTACATATTTAGTAGATATCTTAATATTTATTTCCGTTTTGTAAAGCTAAATCTCCAACTCTTAATGTTTTTCGTTCTTAAAGGTCTTTACCAGTAATTTACATCACTGCACGAAAAAGGGTATCAGTTGAGAAGCTTTTGTTATACTTTTTTCTGCCTACATATAATTTTAGTATATTCCTAAAAATACATAACGAATTGATAGATTACATACATTCTACATAATTATATATAGATCGTAATATACTTATGTAATAATAAATAGCTAGAGTAAAGTTGCATTAGATTTTCGGACGATATGGCTCTAATGTCTTAATACGTTTATGTGTATTGGTAGTCTTCAAAAAGATTTTCTATTTCTAATCTCTTAAACAGTTTCATAAAACTTAACCGCTTCGAAAAAACAGCATAAAAGCAGCGAATCAAGTTTAATCCGGCTAAGATTTTTGCAGTCGCTGATGCAAGCTCTCTGCTTCGTGAATACGGTCATCTTATTAAATATAAAAAAATAAAGACCTGAATGCGAAATTGTACATTTTGTAATAAGATTATTTTAGTTTGCGAGAAACTTTTTAATCGTGGTAGATAGGTGGGTACTGTTGATGATACGCGGATGATTCGTAGGAAAACATAGAAATCTTTTTAGTTGAAAGTTTTCTCCTCATTGTCACCTTTTTCGAGAAAATTGAACGTCAAGTTAATTAAACGTTCGGTATGTACTCAGTATCCTGCAGTCGCTACAGAAACAGTTGGCATTACCCAGGCCAATACGATCCTATTAGGTTTTTATTACCTTTTCTATATAGTATTATTTTATTATAAACAAAAAACAATTCATGATTTTTTATCAATGTTAACGTCATAGTGTCATTAATACTAATAATACAAACTGTACTCGTATTACAACAGCGGCGAATCCAGAGAATTATTTGGGGGGGGGGAGGGATTTTTGGAAAAATAATTGTTTTAAATAAATAATAATTAAACAAACATTATTTGTGTTTATCTTATGTAAATATATTTATTTATAAATGTTATATATTGCACAATATTTAATAAACATTAACTACTTTTACATTCAAAATTTATTTAACTATAATACTGAAGTGCATAATATCAAAAATTTTGGTGGGGGTAATTTCCCTTATTCCCGTACACCGTGGATCCGCGCTTATATTAAAATAATGGTCATTGTAATACTTGTTTTTCAATACGTATACTATTATAGTGTCCAAAATATCTACTGTACAGGGTCATTCATTATATTTTGACCACCCCTTTATCTATCAAAAAAATCATATTTATGTAATGTTTTCAATAGGTAAGTAAATCTTTTTAGACGATGTTTTCGATCCTTTAACTTTAGAAGCATCTGTTAATGAAGAGAATAAAAGAAGTGAACCGATTTCAAGCCATACAAATTGGGACTTCAGGTGGTACAATAGAACAGACTTTTTAGCTTGCCGCCACCATATTTTTGAGGCGTGCTGCAAGGAGTGTTTGCAGTATCTAAATTGGCGCGTATGTGTGGACCTGATATCCAGTTGTTTGAAAGGTTTCAGAATGAATGGCACAAGTTAAATAATACTGAAATTCAAAAGTTATTCGAATTATACACATGAAGATGCAGAAGTTTTTGGTGCGTATTTAATTATAATAAGTATACATACTACATCCCTTGGAATGATCAATTTATTAATTGTTATTAAATTTCTTATTGTACTATTATATTTTGTTATTTATAATATTTTATATTGGCTTTTGGTTTAGTTGTTCATATCTGATCTCGTTTATGTTATTAACACATCTATTTTAAAGTTATCTTTTATAATTTAATGTATTACTTAATACAATAACAATCTTATTTTATTCAATTTTGAAGTTTTAAGGAGAAACTTGCATTTATAAAAATAAAGCTTAAATTTTCAAATTAAAAGTTAGGTACCTATAGGAATTACAAGCGCTTTCTTTTAATTTTTACGGTGTAGTTTTTAAGTTAGTTAATTTTCAAAATCGAGATTTTACATAGTACCTATATGCGAGTTATAAGCTGACGATATTATTTTAATTATTTTTCGAACCATCACCACTTCATTTCCCTAATTAATACAATTATTTATAATGTGGGTACGAATCTTGAAATTAAGTACGCTGTCTTCATTCCAAAAAGAGCTGCTTTTATGTCAGATTTGTTTCGCTTAAACTTATACTTTGTACCGCACAGCTACAAGGACGACTTAAATAGGATACATACCCCAAACAAGCTCGTTGTAGTATATATGGATAGATTTTTTATTTTACTGTGTTAGCATTTTGCTTGCAATATTGTTTTTTGTATACATTTTATATTTCGCTATATATTCTAGAACTTATAAGAGTTCGGATGCTACAACAATTTATTTATTTAATTTCTTTTAGTGTCTTAATATTTTGAGTATACAATGTAGATTTATTTTGCTTCTAAATTTTAAATTATATTTGTATATTGCGTGCCACCTATGGATTGAGCCGGTACCAAAAGCTTGCGCTATGCGCGAAGACTCAAATTGAGAAGGCCGCTGCGTAGACTATTTACCAAAACTACTCAAGGTCTTTCTTTAAACGATAGTTTACTTGTAGTTCAAAAACTTCAGAAGGACATAGTTTCTATCCTTTTAAATTTCGCCTTCATGCTGGTTTTTACCTGCTACATAAAAAGTATGTTTACACAAATTCTTGTGGCCGAGCAACATCAAGACTTTCAAAGGATTTTGTGGAAGTTTTCGCCAGCAGAACCAATTAAAGACTGTAAATTTAAAACGGTAACTTTTGGACTTTTTTCTTCACCCTTTCTTGCTAAGCGCACCATTATACAATTAGCACGCAGTGAAAAACCAAACTTTCCTCAGCAATACTAGACATATACGTCGACAATATTGTGACCGGTTGTTGCTTTCTGCAACTTTCAAAGCGTCTTCGGGATCAACTGATTGGAATTTTAAATAAAGGGGGCTTCGAGTGGGGCTAAGAAAGTGGGATTGTAACGATAAAAATTTTCTTGAAGATTTACCTGAAACTCACTTACATGCAAAGTCCTTTAACCTTGATTTGGAGTCAAATTCTGTTATAAAAATTCCAGGTCTCCAATCACAACAAAACACGAATGTGTTTTCTTACCAGATTGAACCAATGCATAAAGAATGTACTAAACGCTCTGTTTTGTCAGAAATTGCGCGTATTTTTGATCTATTAGGATTTCTTACGCCATTGACTACGTTCGCCAAGCATCTTATGTAATGTTTACGGACTCTACGGCTTGCATGGGACGATCAACCATCTACTGAGATCTGCCAACGCTGGTCACAATTTAAATCAGAACTTTCACTTTTGTCAAATTTTTCCCTTCTCCGCCGCATATTGACAGATAACTTTTCTTCCTGGGAACTGTATTGATTCTGTGATGCGATGCAAAAGGCTTTCGCATGCATCATATATTTTCGTCTACATGAGAGTAACGAACTTTTCTAGAATAACCGCGTGGTCAGATTCCACCATCGCCATAAGTTGGATAAAATCACCGGCATACCATTGGAAAACATTTATAGCTAATAGAGTAGCTCGCATCCAAGATAAAATAGCACCTTCGATGTGGCATCACGTGAGTTCAGAGAGTAATCCCGCTGACGGTGCTTCTTGCGGTCTCTTATCATCAGACCCTTTGAGGTCTCCTCGTTGGTGGACAGGACCAGCCAGGCTTGCTGTGCCTGAAGACCAAAGGCCTCTTATGTCTTTTAATTTAAATAATACCTCTCCTGAAGTACTATCAGAACAAAGAAAAATCCCTTTTGTCCCATTTATTTCGGAGGAAAGTTCTATGGATGCACTTTTAAATAAATTTTCATCTTTTCTGAAAATTCATAGAATTACTGCATATGTGAATCGCTTTATTTTTAATTCTAAGAATCTAGGTAAGAGAAAAACAGGAGCATTAACTATTTTTGAATTGAATTCTGTCCTATATCTATTGGTTAAAAATATTCAAAGTTCTCATTTTCTTTTAGATATAGAAAACTTAAAAAATAATAAACCACCTTCAAAATACTTAAGAAAACTTAACGCCTTTTTAGACGATGGCATTTTGAGAGTAGGTGGCCGACTTCAAAATTCTACACTGTCTTATGACAGAAAACATCCTGCCCTTCTACCTCGTACCAGTCGCTTAACAAATTTAATAATCGAATATTTCCATAACATTTATCTACATCAAGGCCCGCAAACACTTCAATTTTTATTACTCCAACGTTTCTGGATACTATCCGCTAAACGCGCTATAAGAATTGTGACGTCAAATTGTACTAGGTGTTGGCGTATTGCGCCAAAAACTTATCAGCCTACTATAGGCAACTTACCTAAGCTTCGAATATCTCAAGTTAAACCTTTCTCCTGTGTAGGTCTTGATTACACCGGCCCTTTTACAACAACATTGGGTAAAGCTCGAGGTGCTAAAACATTAAAACCATATATATGTCTATTTGTCTGTTTTGCCACTAAGGCGCTCCATCTGGAGCTTGTTTCAGATTTATCTTCCGAGGCCTTTTTATTTAGACGTTTTATTTCTCGGAGAGGGCGATGTTCAACGATATACAGAGATTGCGGGACTAACTTTATTGGGGCTCATAAACAAATTCTAAAGTTAATGTTCTAAAGAGACAGCTGAATGGGGAATATTTAGAATGAAAATTTAAACCTCTCTCCTCACTCCATTTTACTGGGCTCGCGGAGGCAGGGGTAAAATCTGTAAAGACGTATTTGCGCCGTGTGGTTGGTGACCAAGTCTTAACGTTTGAGTAGTTCTACACTGTGCTTGTGCAGATAGAGGCTTTGCTTAATTTACGTCCCACTCTGCGCTATAAGTTCTAACCCACTCAATCTGTCAGCGTTGACTCCAGGTTATTTTCTTACTTTGTTGCCATTGTCTGCAATACCTGACCCGGATGTGTCTCATTTAAAGTTAAACTGTCTTAATAGATGGCTGTTTCTACAACGCCTTCACCAGAACTTTTGGTCCAGGTAGCATGTGGAATATCTGCATACTCAGCAACAATGTAGAAAGTGGCTGGAACCCACTTCTCCGCCTATTTTTTGGGCACAATGGTGCTTATAAATAACGAACGGCCTCCGTCAACAAAATGGCGTTTGAGAAGAACTGTTAAATTACATCGGGGGTAAGATGGCATAGTTGGTAAAACGTATCGTGACTTTAAAAGACAACTGCTAAAGTTATGCCCTTTACCGCGATACATTTAGAATTAAAAAACAACAATTATTTTATAATTTTTGGTGGGCGGAATGTTCGTATTTTGCATACAATATTGTTTGTTATATATATTTTATATTTCGCTATATGTATTGCGATGAAATCCAACAATAATGAAAAATTAAAAATTACACAGTAAATTTCGTTTACCCTTTTAAGCTGACTGAGGTTTATATTAATAGAGCATGAGATAAAAATATATACTTCAACCTTAATAATTCCTGTACCTGGAACGACACTTAGTACCAAAGCATTTGGACTTCTGCAGGTAGACAACAGGAACATAAACTCTGTATAATGATATAAGAACCATGGATGATACTTATATGAACATCAAATAAAAACATGAATAAATTCAAACACAGGTTTTTATTTTTATTGTGGTTAAAACGAAAATCAAAATTCAAAATAAACACGCAACACAAGTGATTAACCAAAAGAAATTCAAAATTAGGAAAATCTTCCTAGAGTTTGCTCAAGTGTTTTAGGTCTTAGTTACAACCTGACAATGGGGGTTGAATAGCCTAAAATCAACATTAACTGAGAAAATCAATAAAAACGATTAACGATGAAAACTTCATTAAAACTTAGATTACAATGGAAACTCATTATCTCCAGCTACACCTTTACAAGAAATGGACACATAGCTACACTAGGTAGCTCATACATCATATAAAATTTACATAGGAAAATACACGTTTACACGTTTTAGGAGTTCAACGATGCTATACAAGATCCTACACAAATATCAACATAAATGAAATCAAATTATACTCAAACTTGTCTAGCATACAGTCCTCCAAGTGCTTGTATTCAAACAACGCTAAAAATGTTCTATTAAAATCAAAATTTGAAAAACCTCCAACATATCCAAAACAGCTCATTTTCCTTAATGATTAATACAAATCCTTTAATTACAGGAATTATTAAGTTAAATGTACTGTTATAGACATCATAATAATGACCTATTTTACATATTTCCAGTGAAATATAATCCCGAAACTGGTTTAGCTTATCAGGATAATGAAAATACTATCTACGCTCTCATCATCAGCACATCAAATTTAAGAAAAGATAAATATCTTCTAAAGAAATGGACAAGCTATCCTAAACAGACCTGTAAATTTAGCCTGGGGACTGCATCATGGGGTACAAATCGAGAAAAATTAGCAATTTCAACTGCAAAAGCGCACAGATGCCATCTTGAAAAAATAAGTTACTATCAAATTGTAAATATTGATAATGTTCGGAAACGTTAAAATGAATATTTCGTATCGGTTCTTAAATTAAATGAGGGGCAGGTTATGTCTTGGGCACATAATCAGTAAAGATTATAGTTAGGACTTTAGTTAAATTCATCAAGGTTTAAAGTAATAACTTATGGTTATAGATTTCATGCAAATATAACCTTACTTTCCAAATAATCACATGCACATATAAATAAATTACTTTTATAAATAAAAAGGATATGATTTAGATAGACTATTTGATCACAATCATGTATAGGCAACCTATGTTATACGTTAGGTCACAATTCCCACTTGCCAGGGAAAGTTATTTTCTTATTTAAAATTTCCAGTGACGATCATTCAGCGTTAAGCATATTCTTTGATATTCTTTGAGGCCAGCTCAAGTATACACGGTTATTTTCCTGTAAATAGATTAAGTAGATTAATCTTGTTATGAATGATGTAACATAATTAAATTTTGAAGTCATATAATAAGATTCTGGTCATTACAAATTATGGAGGTATTGAAATCCTCTTGGTTCGCGAAAACGCACTCTAATAGCCTTTATCCTGGTTTTTATTGTCATTGTTTTTATATGTGTGCCTTAAGCATTGTACACTGGACATTTTGTGCACAAATTGATTAACGTAGAAGTTATTTTCAAGCTGGTGTTTGTGAAAGCATCTATTGGCACATATGGCTTATCGTACTGTAACAAAAACATGTTTGTATTGATTTGTAAAGAGATGTGTATGTATAAAACAATTGTATCACTCACTTTGAGTATCCATTCAGCTAATTTGTAAAGATGAACTCTTAATTTGTTAAATTATGTATGTAAATTTATGTTATACGTGAATCGTCATCGTTAAGTGTTTTTCGTCCGTACCTTCTTTAATACTCAATTTGGGACCATATATGTCCTATAGTTTTTTGATTAGTGTTTTAAAAGCTACAATCCTATAGCATCAGATCTGGGATTAGCTTTAATCTAAATCACATGTTTTGGATTATGACGTCATGAGTGTCGCGTCGATTCGATTTTGTTTGGAAGAAGTGACATGGAATTCATTTGTTTTGACATTTCCTATATAAGCTGCTGCATTTTAAAACATGTTTAGTCAGAAAATATTCAAAGCACAAAGCACGTTCGGCTCCAGTTTAAAAATCTGTAAATTTGAGGTTATAAGTACCAATCATATGTTGTTGACAAGTGTCAATTGAAATAAATGTAATTGAAAATAAAAGCAAAGGTGTTTACCTGAAGTTTATTGAAGAGTTAATAAGCATTGTGCTATAAATATAATTAAAAGTGAAAGTATTTTTTCGTTATAATTAAATACAAGTGAATTTATTTGTGTTCATCGATCAACGCATCGATTATATTTTTATAAATAACAATCAGCTGTTTGGTTATACAGCAGTCTTACCAATTGGATGGATATTTTGAATAAAGGAAACTATTTAAACATACAAGGTTGGTTTCAAAAATAATCCTTTCTTGTTTATTAAAAGAAATAAAGCTAATTTGTAAAGTTCATCTTAGGGTGTATAAAGCTATTTGTTTTAACTCATTAAATTCTTTTTAAGAATTCATTTCTTTATCAATATAAAGAAAACAATTTAAATTTGTTTTAATAAAGATTTATTCATTTTGGATAACAATTTAGTTACTTATAAATAATTATTTTTGTTGGTTTGTTTAAACGAATAACTGTATTTGATCCTTTTGTCAGACAAATACGACTTTTCGTTACGTTTGAAACTAGGGATTTATTCTCAATTAAAATTGTAAATTTATATATTTTTTTATTATTGACTTTTCTTTGCTGAGTTTAATTTTTGTTTTGAATAAAGATTTTATGTTTTTCAATTAACGTATGTGTTTAATTGACGCTAATACAAAGCATACAGCATTTTTCTCTTTCCAAGTCAGATTACAGTTACAGGTGTCCAGCTTGCAGAAGCATAAGTGCTTACAATTTATGTTTTATATTTAATGTCGCTGCCAATTCTTGTTTCCAGGCATAAAAGAATATAAGAGTCTCGAAATTCAAATAATTTATGTTCCACCGAACAAACCTGAGCTAGTTGAGGGAATTAATAAAAAGAATATATGTGTATTATTTATTATTATATTTATATTATTGGCATCATCGCAATATATAAATAAAATGTATATATCTGAAGCTTTAAAATGACACAATAATATTCCACATTGGTCAATTGCACAACAAGCTGTGAGCAAATGCATAAACCTCTGAAATTGGTAAAATTTGTTGACGCCGCTGATGAAAAATGGACGCAATTATCTAATACTTGTCAGTAAAAATATTTAAAAAAATATTTTCTTCATTTAAAGATTAAAGATTTCTTTTAAATTGGATGATTTCGTATGGAATGACCCATATGCCTGTAGTTATATTGGTGTCCAGGAGCCTTAAGCTACCACAGGATGGCTCTAATTTAACTTCATGTAAAAAATAAATAAGAATTCAAGGCAGTATACTAAAATCTCCTTCTTCTGAAAAGTTGTGATGTCCCGAAAAAGTAATTTGATAAATACTCGATTTAACTTAAAAAGCAAAAAGCACAAAAAATCC
Organism: Agrypnus murinus; assembly: GCA_929113105.1. Classification (NCBI taxonomy): domain Eukaryota; kingdom Metazoa; phylum Arthropoda; class Insecta; order Coleoptera; family Elateridae; genus Agrypnus; species Agrypnus murinus. The sequence goes on from OV816025.1 coordinate 18,104,276, forward strand.
TGTCAGAGCAATATTTAAAATATTGAAGTGTATTGAAACGTCACATATTGCGCATTCGACGCACGTTTTTTCGTTTTCATTTGGAAATATGAAAAATGCCATAAAGGTTTTCATAGATTTGATACGATAATCTGCATGAGTCTGAAATTCTGCTATTTGATGGGGATTAATAACCTGTTTCATGTGGTGGCGTAAATTATGAATTCGTAACAGATTGCGTGCTCGCGCATTTTCTCGGTTAAATTCAATGGATTAGTTTGTATGGGTATACAAAAACCTACCTACATTTACAGCTTTTAAATATGCATGTACTTATTAAGTTATATAAAGATTATGTCTTTCTCTTGTTCCTTATAGGTCTTATTAACGTAAAAACATTTTATATTTTAATGGATCTTAAACTTAAAGTCGGTGGATAGCATAAATATTTTAATTTCTCTTCGGGGATAAGATTAAGACTTAGGACGATTACTTTTAGCTAAGCATTTGCTTATGAATAATAACAATAAATGTACAATATAAATGAAGAAACATCAAACTAATGCTTACCAGTTTATTTTTACCATCCTCTTTTGCCATTAATTTATTTATCATTTTCAAAATATTTTATTAAGTTTATGAGGAGTAAAAATGCATTCTGGCAATTTATCGTAGTACTTATAATATCGCTCTTCAGACCTGTTGTTATATTTACGCAGAAAATCAGCAAGAAAAATTTTCCTCTATACAAGTATTCCTCAGAAAAGAAATCACAATTTATCTTCTTTTTCCGTCTAAAGGCATATAATTTTATACAATTTTCTTGATTTTTAGTTGCTGTTTCGTCTTGGAAAATAAGAGGAACAAACAATTGCCTGATTGGAGAATTTGTTGGATGCTATTTCATCTTTAATTTAGTTTCAGATTATTATTGCACAAATTTGTAATTTGCATGCAACTTTATAAATTAGTGGCTTTCTCGAATTCGGTATAGCAGAAAATGAAGTAGCGAAGATTATTATTGCGGTTATATTATGTCGATTTCTGGTTAATGTAAAAGAAAAATAGAAAATAAGTGTAGCTCTTGGTAACTAGAATAACTACCCTGTTGGAAACTACTATTTTCTTAGAGTCCAGCCCAGGGACGGCGCAAAAGTAGGGCGAGGGTGAGCTCATCAAGTTTTTTCCATATATATTTTTTAATACCTGCCTGCTTTGATATTTTTACTACGCACGGTTTGTGAAGAACTGACGGATTGTTAATATCACGATTATTTGTTACTCTATTTTTATTAATGTGTGTGTTTGTAATCACAGGCGCCGACTATGTGGTAGCTCGAAGGCTGTGGCCCTCATTAAAATCATTTAGTGAGGGCTGAGCCCTCATTAACAGGTTAATATATTTTAGACAATAAACATTCTAAATTGTAAACTTAAAGAGGGTAGTCTACGCAATTATCCAACTGGGATATTTCTTGATATTTTCTTTTGCATAAAGGGCAAAAAACATTTAGAGTCATTAAAGTTTTGATGGCCATACCTAAATATATCCACATCCAGGGCTGAAAGATTCTGACGGTGTTTGGTACGGTTAGTAAAACTCAAACTGACCAGCCCTCATTAAAATTTTAAAATTTCGGCGCCTATGTTTGTAATACCGTGCAACTATTAGTATTAGCCATATGTATTGATGCGATATTAAATGGGGGGAGGATGTAATTTAATTTTTAATAACGCTCCACGTTAATGTTATGATAATATATGATAATGATGATGATGATGATATATCTAATTTGGTTGAATATATTTAATTGAAATAATGCTCCAGCTAAATATGAAGATATGAAAAGCCTAACTCTCTACAAATTGAGACTCTTTCAGATGGGTCGCTTCAATGGATAACTAAATTCTTATTAAATATCTAGGGACACAGTAATATAAAAACACATTTACACAAATAAATCTCATAGATAATAACAACACAATTTTATTTTTATTAACAAGTAACAATAAAACAATAAACAAAACGAAAACTGATACCATCAAAAAAATATTTTCTTTTATATGAAATAGAAAGACAAAAATAATTGTTTAATATAATAGCAATAAAATATGAATAGAGATTCTTTATTTTTAGTTCTAGATTTAATTTCCATTACTATCAAAATAATTAAATATTATTTATTTATATATAAATTATTATTTATTAAATTCATTTCAAAACAAATAATTGTTTTAGTTTAATTATATAAAAATTACTTCTAGAAATAAAGAGAATAATTTATTTACAATTCTTTATATCGTTTTTGAAAACATTAAAATTTCTTATTACTAATTAAACTAATTACTACAGAAAAACTCACGGTTTTAATTACTAGAATTGTAATTTCTTTCTTTAATTTTTAAAATTGGCGCCTTGTAAATATTAACTTAATATGCTGAAACCCCAGGTATCAGCTGTCTGCTATCATAAAACTCGACAAAGAATTGAAGAAAAAGATGTGTCAACAGTCTATTCATAAATATATCCAAATCAAAAAAGGTTTACAAACTGGAATTCCAATAATATCCAATGTTAGTTATTCATTCATGGTAAGTAAATAAATTTTCTTAATCTGAAAATCCATTATAATAATAAAAACGTTTTTATAAATTTGTCTTATTAGCAAAATTCAATCATAGAAAGAAACACTTTTATTTTAAAACTGTTTTAATTAATTCACTTTGACGTTTAACCTAAATAAATCTAACCTCAAGACTTTGACATTTCTAAATTAGGTCAGCATAACCTTAATTCTTATTAATATGATCAAAACGTGTGCACTTTCTGCAAGATGTAAATTAAAAGAGAGTTTGTTGAAAAAATGGATGTCTGTTTATATGATTTGGCTAAACAATTGAATATAATGTGATTTTTGCTAAAACAAATGCCAGTTGACATTTCTAAATATTCATAATCCTATTATTATTTATAAATCTAAATTAACACTTAAACTAATTAGACAAACATATAGATAAAAAAAGAACAAAATCACACAGTGACTCACCAAAATAATATTAAATTCCTATATTTTTGCAATAACAAACACAAATTAAACATTTTAGAAGCTTTTGAGCTATACAAACACAAACTCAGACACCTTAAATGAATGAACAGATTGAGCTCAGTAATTTTCCGTTAAGTGGAAATGTTAGATATTTAATTCTGATTATTTTTATCTTTTTATCTAGTTACCTATTTTTGTATGTACCTTAGCGACGTGTTTGTTTATATTTATATTACTTATTATAATGACAGCTTAGCCGTCGAAACAATATTGTCAGGTTATAATTTAATAAAAACTGTAAAACTTTTTATTAATCTTTATTTATTTCATGATTATGGAGTTCCACAAAGTAAGGCTGGAAACAATAAAAAAAATAATGGAACACTATAGTCTAAGGTTAATTATACACTATACAGACACTTTAACTAAGACATACATTCTGGTCTACAATATTGGTATAAGTTATTGGACTAACATTGGTATATGTAGTTGGGCAAATATTGGGTTATATTGTTGGGCAAATATTGGGGTATGTTGTTGGGTAAATATTGGCGTATATTGGGTTAATATTTGTTTGGTCCAATATATCTTCGGCATTTTTTATCTTAAATTAATTTTTATCTTACATTTGAATACTACTAAAGAGTTGATGTAGATTTTTAATATAAAGTAAGAAAAGTAATTTGCATAATAAAAATGTAAATAAGCACGACTACATCCTCGAGAATTTGTAACTTTGTTACGCCCTCTTTTTCAGAGCTCAGAATAATGACTCGTGCATACATCTAATACTAATATAGTACAGGGTGTCCCACAATGCTGTTTACACGCAATATCTCCTTTATTTGAAAAGATAATAATCAACCAAAAGCTATTGTGAATGACTCAAAATAAACTTTCTGAAAACATCCTTAAACGCTGGTTGCATAGCAACGTTTAAGAGATCATGCCAACTTGATTAATTTTTCAAATTGCACCCTCTGTTTTTTTTTACGGAAATGTATTCTTCACTTTATTCTGCATAGGTTTCATCACGGTAGTATGCCTTACTTAATTATCTAATGTGCATCTAGGGGTTGAAAAAATATTTTTTATAAATTGTATACTTCATATTCAGTAACTAAATTATTTATTCAAAAAATATGATTAGAGTCGTGTCCACAAGGGAACTACTGAGGCACTTTAAAGCCCGTGTAGAGTCCACAGGAGGAATTTTGAGCAGTTGCTTTAAGTTTAAGATAAATTCAATTTGTAAAAAATATTTTTTTCAACCCCTAAATGCACGTTAGATAATTAAGTAAGGCATACTACCGTATGCAGAATGAAGTTAAGAATACATTTCCGTGAAGAAAACAGAGGGTGCAATTTAAAAAACTAATCAAGTTGGCATGATTTCTTAAACGTTGCTATGCAACCAGCGTTTAAGAATGTTTTCTGAAGGTCCATTTTGAGTCATTCACAATAGTTTTTGGTTGATTTCTTTATCTTTTCAAGTAAGGGAGATATTGCGTGTAAACAGCATTGTGGGACACCCTGTATACTCATTTCAAACTAATTTCAATTTGAAATTTCCAAGTTTTACTAAAATTGTGTACGCTTTTACCAACCTAATAAAATAAAATCTTGAATTATTTAGTAGTATATGTACAGTTGCGATCATTCTCTAAGGAACGATGACAAAATTATAACCGCCGATTTTGTAGTTTTTTGTACAATGTAAATGAAAATTAATTATATGGCATTCAAGAACATTTCATTCTTTAACATTTTAATTGCCTAGTTCATCAATTAGGGCGAGTTACAGCGCACATTGCACAAAAAGCTGAAAAATCGGCGGTTATAACTTTGTCATCGTTCTTTAGCGATTGATCGCAAATGTACATTATATAACGCCCTAAAACTTAGTGTTTTTTCACACGTTTTATTTGTCCAACTTAACAAGCCTTTTTGCAACTTGTAAAAATAATTATATAAACTGCTCACTTTTATGGAATAAAAACGAGAAACCTAAATTAACATAATTAAAAAGTTCGTAATTGACACTATTAATATAAAAGTTTGGAGGGCTAAACTTTGTTATTCTAATCGACAATTCCAAGGTTTACTTAAGTGCTTTGATGCATTCGCCCGTAAACTCGTTCATTAATTTGTGCGAGACCATTCATTGGTAGTACGTTGCGTTATGTGTCATTTGAATCACTAAAACTGTGATTAATAAGTTTATAATCGATTTCCCTTAGCAAATAGTCTCAACTCTACATTTGCGGTTATGTATAATAATAATTATTATTGAGTTTTTTTTGATACTTTTTAATTATATACTTCCGTTGCAATAAATGATCCAATTTACCAGCACCAGTCAAATAACTGTAGTATTTTAAGTTTGCTGTTTCGAGATTTTAATTCTCAAATTCATTAAAGGCCGCCAGAAGTTGCGCCTTAAAAAATATATTAGCAATACTGGTTGCCATGTAACTTTTAATGGTAACAGGTGCAACTTACAACCACGATACACCTGCTTTTGGTGAGTAAATTCATCGGTTGCGTAATAATCCAACTGTATTATAGAAAAAGTTATTGACAACAGCTGCAAGTAACTTAGGTCATGCTATTTGTCTGATTAAACTCTCCTTGTTTCAGTTATTCAAATTTTAATTTTTTCTTATTAATTACCGACTTTACTTAATTAAATATTTCATGTTGATCAAATAGTCTTTACATATAATTGAATTAATAATCAGAAATACCGTAAGTCCCACTTTTAGCATAAAAATCTAATACTAATAATAATAAATAATAATCCCATTAAAACTTATTCCAGACTTCAATAATTCGTGTAACTCCATAATCATGAAATAAATAAATATGACATTTCAGAGACTTTTGAGATATATAAACAAAATACAGGGTTGCTGTAAGGAACGAACAAATTGAGCTTAATGATTCTCCGTTACTGGAAGTGTTAACTATTTAATTTATTTATTTTTATAGTGTATATTATGACAGCGACATGTTTGTTTATTACTTTTACCTTTGATAATGATATATTTTAGATTGAAACAATAATTATCTGGTAATGAATATTTATATGTTTTGTTTATTATAATGTCATTATTTTGCGATGGGACGTTGGGCGATTATATACAAAGTTTCTCATTTTTTTATCTAGGCAATTGCCTTAGTTACACTGTCGTTTTTTTCTGCTTCTTTCTGCACTGACGTTTTTTATTTTATTTTGAGTCATTACGTGTTCTTGATGATTCCACTCTAAATCCCCTTTAAAAACTTCCCTGCCATGTTTTCTTAACATATGTCCTAGCACTGGTACCTCGTTTTTTAATTTCATAACGAGGTACCCATCGCTTCTGGTGTTCCCCAGGGGAGCGTCCTGGGTCCAATTCTATATCTGCTCTACACAGCTGACCTCCCGACACAACCAGGTAACATGGTCGCTACATTTGCCGACGACACAGCAATCCTTGCATCGCATAATGATCCTAATTTAGCATCTCAACAATTACAAACTCACCTGAATAAAATACAGCGTTGGAGTACTAAGTGGGGCATAAAAATAAATGATAGCAAATCGGTGAATGTATCATTTACACTACGAAGAGGCACCTGCCCACCAGTGATGCTAAACAATCAAGAACTTCCTCAAGCCGATAGTGCTAAATATCTTGGAATGCACCTAGACAAGAAACTGACGTGGAGGATGCATATATGGAGTAAGCGGAAACAATTAGGACTCAAGCTACAAAAAATGTATTGGTTGATTGGGCGAAAGTCACAATTATCCTTAGAAAGCAAATTACTACTGTACCAAACCATGATTAAGCCAATTTGGACCTATGGCATACAGTTATGGGGAACAGCCAAAACATCTAACATAGAAATACTGCGAAGATTCCAGTCAAAAGTGCTTCGTTCCATTGTAAACGCACCCTGGTATGTCTCTAACGAAACCATCAGACGTGATCTTAACATACCAACCATTAATCAAGAAATAGAAAAGTATAGTGCGCGCTACTGTGACCGAATCAGTGTTCACCCCAATCCCCTAGTGGAGTGCTTAACTGAGAATGACGTGGACCAACCACGGTTAAAACGTTTTAAACCGTCAGATTTAATCAACAGGTTTCAATAACATATTGTGCCTTTATAACTTTCTGTGTCTTTAGTGTATGTTAAACTAGATTTATTTACCATAGGAGAGTCATCATTGGATGCTCTACCTTCATGCTTTTCATTTATTATATACTGTAAGTCAAACCTACTGCTGAATGTCGCAACTTGACAGATTGTAGTGTTATTAAATTTAAAAAAAAAAAATAAAAAAATAACGAGGTGATGTAGGGCCGTAGCGAATATGTCAGATAATATAATTTATATCCTAAACTGCTTATCACTTGTGGAAACTAAACTCATACGATAGTACACAGGGGCATCCCTACACATTTGGCTGCCCTTGTGCAAAGATGTATTACTGCTGCCCTCAATCTTATATATGTTGACCCCCCTCCTTTGATTGATCATACTCGTAGCAATAAAACAAATTAGACAACAGTTTTAAAATTTATTTTAATTTCTAATAAGTATTTTAACAAAACATACATTTATTAGATAAATAAGTAAAATACAAACATTTTTGGATACTTAGTTCCTAAATACTATCATTTTTTTTTAAATTTAGCTTTTCTAGCTTTTGCTGTAACTGAATCGTACACAGGGCTGAGACCGAATTCTAGCAGGACAAAACTCCAAACACCATTGTTAAAATCAAAGGTATTCTAAAAAATAGTATTTTAGTAGATAGCTTAATGAACTCGTACCTACCTGCCGTTTACGATTACGGCCAATAATAATCATAAAAAAAAGCCGACAACTCTGGTAAAGTGCAGTTCAGTGTTAACCCTTCTGAAGGCGCCAATCTGATGTAGATGTATTAGTAGTTTGTTCGTTAAGGTGAATTTTTTTTGTGGAACTTTTTTCAATAATTTTTTAAAACAGAAGGAATTTCTAAAAATTCTTATAAAATGGCGATTTTTTACTTTCCAGATAATAATTTTTCATTTTGTACTTTATAACTTTCAAAGATTGCAAACGTTTGCGTTTGTATTTTTAATATTTTTTGTTATAGTATAAAGAAAAACATATTTAAAAATAAACAGGCACAATGAGACATAAAATGAAATACAATCGAAATGAAAAGGGATAGTTATTAAACGATTAGCAATATAATTTTTGCACGTTATTTCATTTAGATATTAAAGAAGCATTTTAAGTTGTGTCATATTTCTTAAAATAAAGAAGAATTCGTGTAAATGCTATTTATTTTACGTCTTTGCCTTTGACTTAATTATGTAAATAACATTTTCTTGGAAAAAGTATAAAAGTGTGGTTTACATAAATAACATGTAAGTAAATACGGCTGTTATAATTTTTAGTGGAGTGAATAGGTTGCTGAATTGTTTTAAATAAACATTGTATTAAATAAACCGCACTGGGATCATCGAAATTTCGTGCAACGAAAATGTTAAACACAAATGTTTTACTAAATTGGTGTCTAGCTTATTATTTAGCTATAATAAAATATCGTTTATTATTTGTAGTAGTAGTAGTTAAATTATTTATTTTTAATAGAATAGTGTTACATGTAATTAGTATATGTACATTGTTTTCTTAACAACTAAATTCAAAAATAAAGTTCGGGCGCGGTATATTTATAAAGTTAATTCGAGGTCGCCACTTGCTGGGGTTTGATAAAGGCTAGAGGAATTTCGAATATCAGAAAGGCGACCAGATAAGATTTCTCAAAAATTGCCACAAGTTAAAATTACGGTTTACAGAAGGTTATCCAAATTATTGTTTTAACCCAAATAACAACTAGGTATGTTCAAAATATGCTAATTAAGAATATATAAACTAATAGTTATATAAAAATTATATTAGGGTTGTAAGGGATAGCAAGAGATACGCAAACGAAATCTAACAGGCGTTGTTCTGGTTATCACTTGCTGGCTCGCTTCCGTACCGGGCTCCCGTATTGATTTTGAGCAATGGGACTCAATTCTGCCTACCTTTGAGGCTCAGGGTGATCCTCAATCGTCCACTCCAGTGGAGTTTATGTGGCAAGGGCAGCAGACGTCGTCGATACCTAGAATAGTAAGATTAATTAAAGGAAAAGGTCAGTGTAGATTTTTATACTTACATCTTAAGAAATCCTCTTGCTGTAAAGGCTGATATGTATGGCAGACCATGGCCACTCAAGATTTAGAGCTGTGAATGTAATGCAGTTTATTTGTATTAGTTTAAGTGTTGGTTTATTGGTTATTTATATTACATAATTATTGATTAATCAATATTACCGTTGTAAACGTTTTGGATCCAAACCGTGTTATTATTTATGGACAGTTGCCTCAAAAGTAACCTGAAAACCAAGCCTTTGATTTATATGTTTCTAATTGATATTATTAAAGTTACTTACCTACCTTCACATTTTTGAAAAGAAAAACTGGTGGTCGCGTTTAATAAGTTCAATGACGCCTGCCACCCTTTCGGGTACCTACTCAAAGTTTTTGAATTTAAAGGCTCAAATGTAGGCAACTTAACACACACGTCCATACTTACTGTTATTCGCATTCTTATGTTATAATTTGTTGTGTTACTAAAGATTTGTTTTTACCTTGTTGTTATTCCTAAATTTATTTATATTTAATTAAATGCATGAATTATTTTTTCGACTTTCTTTGAAACCCACGACCCCCACTGTCTAATAAGCTAGCAGGCAAGTGAAACCTAAAAGATAAGGTTACACAATTTGGCGCACAACGTAAAGGGGCCGAAAAAATAGTATTTTTTATGAATTTGGGAATTTGTTCGCATATCTTATTTGAGCAAGGTTAATAAAATACAGAAAAGTACAGGTTATGTACAAGGGTAAATACAAAATTTATAACTAAATCTTTTATAATCTTGGTTTCCTTTTACAACTTAAACATTGGTTTTGACAATTATATATAAGTTTAATTGTATAAGTTGAAATATGGAGGAAACCAATTGTAATAGTTATTATGAGATGGATCCAAACTATGTCAAGGCATTTGAACTTAATTATGAGTTATATATTAGAGACTTAAAGACCGATCGTGTGGATACCGATACAAAACGAAAAAATCTACGTCGACGGTTAAGGGACGATAAAAGTAGGCCGGGATTAATTTATAAAACTCCGAGTTTTAATTTTGAAGAAGAGAAAAGAGAAGTTGAAGTATCCATCGCAGAGATACAGAAGCTACTAAAGGAATTTTATGGTGTTGTCGCAAACACAAATAGACATCTCATTACTAAAATTAATCACGTGTTAGGTCGGCTACAGAGATTCGCAACTACTGATGACGAAGACGGGGAAATAGCCAATTACAAGCTTTACTGTACCATGATTGTTATAGGGTTAGATGAAGATCGTTTAGAAATCATTGATCAAACTTCATTTTCTATCCTAGATGTAACAAGTCAATGACATAATGTCAAAAGTACTCCGGTTCACAAATGGGGGGTGACGTTTGATGGAAAATCGGTAAACGCTTTCTTACAAAGAATCAACGAACTTAGGGTTGCTAGAAACACTCCGAAAGATGAACTGTTTAGAGCCGCCGTTGACCTATTTCAGGGACAAGCCCTGATATGGTATCGTTCAATTAGGCATACTGTGCACGATTGGGATTCGTTAGTTAGGGCAATTCGCCGCGATTTTCTACCACCAGACTACGACGATGAACTCTGGCGTGAAATTAGGCAACGCACACAGGGGCAAAACGAAAAGGTCACGCTGTATATTGCAACCATGTTGAATTTGTTTCAACGCCTTTCAGAAGTACCCACGGAAGAAATACAATTACGCACGATTAAACGCAATTCATTACCGGCTTTTCAGGCTCCAATTGCTTTAGCGGATATCGAATCGGTTCGTCAACTATCTGAGACTTGCAGAATTTTAGAAGGAGCTTACAGTTCCCAACAAAAGTTTCATAATCCTCCGCGTCGGAGTATAGCTTCATTAGAACCGGATCTGGCTTATGATGATGGGCCAGTTTCAATATCTGAAAAACCCTGTTTTGTAAAAATTGACCCAAAGAAGTCCGTACAACAAGTCTGCGCATTAAAATGCTATAAGTGTAGGCAAGAGGGGCACCTAAAAAAGGATTGTCCAAAGTTAAAGCACCAAAAGAAGCCTACTTGTAGCGGTTGTGGCAATGTTGGGGTGATAAGACCAAATTGCTCACGGTGTCAAAAAAAACTAGGTTATAGGGGGCGCTTATTTGCAGGGAAACTCCTTCTAAAAAATGTCTCGGTTACCTGCGGAGATTCATTCTCAAAATATAATGAGAAAGAGAAAGCTGCGTGGCTTGACTTAGTCAAGGCTTTTATGTCCTCTAACACTTCTAAGAAGAAGGTTAGTGAAGATCTAACAGCATGTGTCAATGTGTTATTTGTTTCAAAAAAGCAAGATAATCGTCCTTACACAAAAATATCTATTAAAGGCCAGGAAGTAATTGTTCTTTTGGATAGCGGAGCGACACATTCACTTATGGGCCGTGATGGCGCCTATTTAATTGATAAACTTGGACTATCAATTTATGAAGCTTCCGATCCGTCTATTTCCACAGCAGAGGGGAAGCCTCAGTTGATTACAGGATACGTAAAGGTACCAATCGAACTAGACCGCGTAAAGAACTGGATCGACTTGTGGATAGTACCGTCCCTACCTCATGGAATTATCCTAGGCAGTGACTTTGGGCACAAGGCCAAGGTTGTGATTGATTTCCCAGCAAAAACCTGCTTCGTAAAAGAAAATGTAAACGAAGAAACTAGCGATCGAGGAGTTATCGTAGAAACCGCTGTTTTGAACGTAATTCAAAAACGTGTAGAGCTTTCACCAGAACAAAAGCATAGGTTGAATGGAATCATACAAGAATACAAAAAGCTTTCTTGGGAAGATGGAACCAAGTTAGGACGCACTACCTGTTTGCAATATGTCATCGATACAGGGGAAGCTAAGCCCATAAAACAAAGGCACCACCATTTATCGCCATACCTGTTAAGTTATCTCAATCAGGAGTTAGATAAGATGCTTAAATTAGGTGTTGTTCGTCCTTCGAGAAGTCCGTGGGCGTCACCGGTTCTTCTCACTAAGAAGTCGAATGGAGAAATGAGATTTTGCTTCGATGGAAGCAAACTCAACAGGGTCACAAAAAGGGACGCTTATCCTTTACCAAGAGTAGATCAAATTTTAAATAGTCTAGGGGGCGCGCGATACCTTTCGAGCGTCGATCTGAAAGCTGCTTTTTGGCAAATCCCGTTAGAACCTAGTTCATGCGAAAAGACGGCTTTTGTTGTACCGGGTAGGGGATTATTCGAATTTGTTGTGTTACCTTTTGGACTTAGCAATGCCGCTCAGGCACAACAACCTTTGGAAGCAGTACATGTTTACCCCTGATAGTACATATTTACAAAGGCACCTATTTATAAACACTTTTAATTTGTGTGGTGTGGCTATAGTACTTATTATCCATGATTCTGATCTATATAAGAGTACCGACCGAAGTAACTAAGTTTCAGTCTTTATACTACCAGTTTAAATTGTTCTTTTTGTAGTTCGGTGTATATTTGAAAACACTTCGAAATTTTGGCATAAGATATAAAGAGGACGTGCGTTGTTACAGAAATAAACATCCTGAAAAATTTAATTATGCCAAACACCTTTTAGAATAAAATCACACAATGACGCCCAAAATAATATTAAATTCCTACATTTTTGTAATAACAAACGCAAATCAGACATTTTAGAAACTTTTGAGATATACAAACACAAACTCAGGGTACCTTTAATGAATGAACAGGTTGAGCTCCGTAATTCTCCGTTGCTGAAAGTGTTAGATATTTAATGTTTATTATTTTTATCTATTTTATTTATTTTGTTTATATATTTTAGTATTAGGGGGGGGGGAGTATTGCGGTTTTGTAAGGAATCAAGAATTTCTCGTAGCACCCGATATCCGACAGCGTTCTGCAATCGAATGTCTGGAGAATTTTTTTTATAGATGTACCCTTCGCCTCTATAGGGGCGGCGTGTCAACATTTTGACTTTTTTTTCCTGAAGGCGAAATCTCAGAAACTATTCGACAAGAAATGACGAGGCATCAAAAGACGCAAAATCTCAAAATGTTTAAAGCTTTCCGCATATCGTGTCTTGCAAATTAGTAGCATAAAAGATACAGCCAAAAAGTTGGAGATTTTTAGGTTTTAAGTAAAATCGTCACCGCTAGCCTGATTATAATTCAAAATCGCATCCGAATGCTCTACATACGAGACTCCCGACTGCTCTCGGTTCGGGCTACCGTTATCGAAACCCCATCGGGTAGGTTTTTTATAGCTACGCCCTCAGTCGAGATATCTCGTTCGAGTTTATGGCGTTGGGCTGTTCTAGCAGTCGTCAATGCGACTTCTTAAATGCGAAAAGAGAGCAAAACTCCTTATGCTCTTACCGACGAGGAGTCTCCCCCCTCCTAGTCCGTCATTAACCCATTGTAAATGTTATGAGTGCTATTTATATAGATGTCACAGCTCAATTGACCAATGATCAGGTTGGTAATAACTTTCTAGCGATTTTCGAGCCTAAATCCCTGAAAAGAAACAGGAAACTACCACGGTACCATCAAAGCCATGGTATCCTCAAGAAAGTACAACCCTATTAATTTAAGATATAACTATATCAGCGCCATCCTCCAGCAAGTACAGTAATTCAACAACCTAGATGGTTAGGAACTATGCTATGTGCACATACAGTATAGTGCAATAATAATATTAATAGCATATAATATATGTTAATCTAGTATGTATAGTGCAAAAACACGACATCTACGCTTTTTCCAAGGTCAAAAAAGAGTATTTTATTCAACGAGCATATAATGATGTATGATTTACGACATTCGCCTAAACTAGACATTATATCCGAGTACAATACTATAGTTTGTTCACGACAACTGAATATTAATGTTAAAAGACTTCAAAATACTTTTAGAAATGTTTGAACGATGTTGAACATATTGAATTTAAGCTGGCTGTCCCTGGTCTGTCTAGCAGTGATTAATCATTGTTCACCGCTGGTAAGTGCATAATGTATATAATTATAATTAAACATAGACAACTATTTTAACATAGTCATGGAAAAATACAAGATACAGTTTTTGTTATACCTGGGTAAATGGCCTAGTAAGAAAAAATGCTGGACTCCACATGTGGTAAACCATTTGACTCTCCGTGACCAAAACACCATCAAAGGCAAGAACTTACAATCTCACTATCCCTACCTCCAAGGTTCCTTGAAATACTAATCTTAAGGTGTTAAGCTTAAAGTTGTTTTATTGGATTTTGTGGTGCATTGTACTCGAATGATATGTGACATAAGGGGAGTTGTCGATTAATATCTTCAGGGCCTAGGGTTTAAGAAGGGAGAGAGGACGGTGGCGTTTTTGAACTTTTTAGTCACTGTGAACTCTCAACATGCGATTCTTCTTTTATGTCATTTATGTAAACATCTGATCATTATGTATGTAGATTTGAGATAAGGGAGAGCAGGTTCAACAAAAGATAGGCTAAGTTCTCATATAAACCATGTTACGGTTGAAATCCAGCCTTTTATCGCAGTCTGTGATATTGCATTTGGCTCCTAACAGTTGTTGTCTTTTCTTATATCTTTTGTTCCATTTAAAAGTCACATTTTTTAAAACTTCACATTTCCTGTTCCTGCTATGGCAAAAGATGATGGTATTTTTCTGAGGTGCTTTCGTTTTGTGCCATGCTTTTGGGATACTCTTAATAATCGGAGAAAATCCGCATAAAAATTAGATTCTTTTGAGCAAAGTTTTCAATCTATTTAAAAAACTCAAGATGATATTTGTTTTAAGGTAAGGATTTTTTCCATATTTTATTGGTTACATGGTATTGGATCAGAAACGAAAAAGTTTGCTTTTAATGCTTTCTGCTCGTGACTCAAATATATTATTCGTATCATATTACAGGTCTTTTGATGCCTGGAATTCTGAAACATTTTTGATTTGGAACTACGTTCACAATTTGTTTTTTATCCATGTGTTCTATTTGGAGCCAATTTATAAGTGGGATTATTATCGCTGGGATCGGGGGCCGAAAACGGAGACTATCTGTAAACCCAGTTTCTCTACTACTTTAAAACAGCCGGACTAAGGTTTTTCTACTGAATTACTCACCCCAAAGTGTTCTTAAGTAAGGTAGCTTTAATAGATTAAACAATTTACTTTTTGTTAATTTATGTAAATATAAGATTGTAATTAATAATAGAGCCAAGAGGAATACTTTTAACGTTTTATTACGATATTTCTGGTTACAAGTTATGTGCCTGTAGAAATGCGTACAGGATCTTAATTTTGTAAATAAAAAAGTGATTTCATTAAGAGGTTAAACTTCGCTAATTAATTTTTAGATATTTAAACATTGAGCTAGGTTTATATTTCTACAGGAATTTGATTAATTTTGCTATTGATTGGTTGATTTATTATCGTTCTAATTATAATTGGTTACATTTACAGCCTTGGTAGTGTAATGTCTAGCGTGCTGCACTTTCACTTTCAGGTTCGACTCCTGTTACCGGCAGATCTGGTGAAGGTTTTCTGCACTTTTCCTTAGCTGTGACACAAATGTGGGATTTGCGCTGTTCCATCTGTAAGTCGGCAGCAGCCGCACGTAGGGTCTATGTAATAATAATAATCGCCACCACGCTCCCGCAAAAGCTTCATAGCTTCTGGGACCTGGTTTCCAGGCTATGGGCTGTAGCAATTATTATTAGTTTATTACTTAATATCTTTTTGGGTGTTAATGCAAATTAGAAGATTTGATTAGCGTGGTATATAGCGACTCTTAATGAAAACTACAGGAAGATGTTAGGGTGGTTGCCGGGGCCGACTGTTTAAATTTAATTTTGCCTTTTAATTGCAAATATTAATATTGATTGATTTATTTTGATTACTATAGGACTTCAAGTATTTAAGTTGAGCAAAGATTAGTGAGAGATCATCTACAGTAAACTGTTTTTAGGTTGGTGGTTATTTTGAGCAACTAGCTATCTTAGAACCAATTAATAATGGTTTACTACCTAAGTGCTTTTTTGAAATATTAAATTCTTAGCTCCCATTATTTCCCGATTTCCGGAAAAATCGTGCTAAGCCCGAAGCTGGATCGAGTCCACCCCCGGAGCTAGCCAAAGCACGCCTTTAAAGAAACCAGTATCTTTCCATCTACGACGAAGGTTAATGGAAACAAGCATTATAACCAGGCGCAATACATGATGAGGGGAAGATGACTAATTCAAAGGCACCGTTACCAAACTTCTTTGTTTCAACCTCCGTTCTCCACTAATAACGTGGCGCTAGTGCGTCGGTCTTCTGGTCAACACCAAACATTTACATTAGTTTGTTTTCTTTATAGCACGTTAATTGAAGTCTCATGAATTAATTTCACTTTTATTTAAATCTCTAATATAATTAATTAAATACAAAGAGAATACTTGAAATCCAATGCGTTCTTTCTATTAATGAAAGGTATATAAAATTTAAGAAAAAAATTCTATAAACAATATTTCGGAGGGGGTCATGGCCCCCATGATCCGCTTCCTGGAGCTACCCCTGGTTCTAAGTCGGTTGGATGTATTCTTAACACCGCTTGTAAATGTTTATCAGTTAATTTTGATATCAATTTGGACTTAATAAGTTAATACTCATGGTTGAGAAAGTTTTTTCGCATATATAAGTGCTTCCAAATAATAAAAACATTTGTTGAGCATGTTTGCGCAATCTTGGCAAATAAATATAATAGAGATAATAAAATTTATTTATTCTTTTTGTAAAAACGTAAATTATCTCTATGGATTCAAGATCACGGATGATCTAGCATCGCGGACCGCATTTGCCCCACGGGTCGCACTTTGAGAACCCCTGCTTTAAGTTGATAGCTTTAAACGTGATTTTGTCATCTTTAGTTCAAAAATCCTTAGATGTTTCTTTATCTTGTATTAGAAGGTTTTTCCGGTTTGAAGATGTTCCATCAACAAGGAGAGTAATTCCCAAAATGGAAAGGAATACATTGCTTACGTCCAACAAATTGATTCAACATGGTACAACCTTCAGACACAAACATAGATCTGGTACCCTTCCCTGACTTTGTTTGAGTTGAGTGCAAGTTGCGTGTAGAATGAAAAGAGTAGAGTGAGGAAGACTGACTATCGTTAAACACACACAAATCGGGGCGATCTTCATTAGAAAGAAAATGCCCAGCGAAGGACTTCTAGGAGTATGTGGAAGATATCTTTTGTGTTACAGTTCGATAATAATTCTATGGCAACTTCTAGTGCGACAGAAAAGAAGTAGGTTCCTTTACTTCATATTAGACGAATTCTAGTTCAAATTAAAGGCTCGATAAAGTACGCTTTCATGTTTTGGGTCTCTTGTTTCGGGCAGGCTTTGTGACACTACCGAAATGAGCTTTACATCGCTTTGAACGAGTATGAAAATACGTAACATGCCATTTTCGTCAACCTTAATTAGTTTTTGTTAATGTTATCTAAATAACTTTAGCTACCAAGGCCTACCAAAAAAATAGTTTTCTTAATTTTTTATTACCCGAAAGAGAATTGTTAAAAATCAGTGTTCTGAATATCCTTTATAAAAGAGCTAAAAAAGTTAAATGTAGTCTTCTGAACTTATGCACTTTTTGATTTCCTTTATTCAACTTTCTATTACTATTTCAGAAACTTAAGCCAGTCGAATAATCGTCTCGAGGGCTTTCCAACTCCAAATGTTTTACTTAAAATAATGAAAGGCTATGGCACACATCTGGGAAAGCTGCATCCGTTTCAAACCCATCCCTAGATTTAAACGGTTATTATTATCCTCGTGTTAGTTTCCTATGATGCGATACCCCTCAAGGTAACATTATTTTACGCCTTTAACACGAAGTCAAATATGATTTTCCCATTCCTGTGCTCGCATATATGCCGAACGTGCTTACAACTAGCGATATATATATGTATACTGTACTTTGGAAATGTGATAAAAGTTAACTTTTTGTTTTTATTATGTCTTGCGTTGAAGGAGAATATTACAAGAGTTTCGTCGAAAAGGGTTTTTTGAAGGGCAAAGTATGTTTAGTTTAAAATTGATTATTATGAAAATGTTTCTTTGTAGCCTGTTTCTCCAAGTAACGAGACCGAGACGTTTACAAAATGTGACCTAAAAATATATAAAGTTTATAAAATAAGTTTGAAATTTTCGTTTAATATAAAATTTATAAAATTTTAGTACAAAAGACATTATTTTTAATGTAAATGTTAAAGTAACTAAAATGCAAGTGTAGTATTTATTTCACTGGCTGTACAAAATGTATATATTCGTGTCGCATTTTCATTACAAAGGAAGTTTTCCTTAAAGTTGCCTTCGTTTCATTTTAGAGACCACTCTTTTTAATGATATATTTAAAAACTGCGCATCTCAAAAAGTATCTTTTAACAAAGACATTTTGAAAATCACAGTTGTGGACTTGGCATCCAGTTCAGCAGAATGTTCATTGGCAATATCTTCATCCATTGACAATACTTTAAGAGAGCGATAAGCTTCGAAATTTACATTTATTCAATTTTTTCGGTTTTCACCATTTGAAACATGGCGGGAAACATGATAGAAAATAAAAAAGGGGGTGCAAGAAATCACATAGGCCACTCAGATCGACTTCCACTGTCGTAGGTGAAGTGGCAATTGTGGTTAAATATTAATTGATATTATAGGTTATTAACTCTTCGTTACTTCAAAACTTAGTGAAAAATGTTAAGGGAAATGCAAGAAATTACATAGGCAACTTAGATCGACTAGCGCTACTACGCGGGGCGACAATTGCAGTTAAAGTATTAATTGACGATAGGTATTAACGACTTTTTGAAATCTCATACCGTTGTCTGCTTTTCGTTACTTCTGCACATGGTGGAAAGTAAAAAGTGGGTGCGCAAGCCTGGCACTGCCGTAAATTAGTGGCAATTGGGGTTGAAGTAACACTAGGTATTAACGATTTTTTAATCTGGTTTGAAATCTCATACCGTTGTCTGCTTTTCGTTACTTCAGAACATGGTGGAAAATAAACACTTAAAAACATTGTGGGAACTGTTATGGAATGATAGGGTCATTCCATGCCAAATAATTACAAAAAACTTAACTTTTCAACCTTACGATCTCAGATTTTCGTGAAATGGTAAAAAATGTAAAATTTACGCTTGCAAGGTGAACAAAAAATATTCATAACTTTACTTCTAATTATCGTAGAGCTTCCATCTTAGGCTTGTTTTAAAGCTAAAAGAGCATAGTTTTCATAAAATATTGTTTTATAATAAAATACAGTCAAACTTCCATATTACGAGCTTCTATATAGCGAATTTCTCTATATAACGAATTTTTGTGCTGTACACTGCCCTTTTAGAAAAAATACATATAAAAGTGTCTCTAAATAACGAAGTAAAATTTCTATATAACGAATTTTTTAGGCCAAACTAAAATAAATTTTTCCAGGTAAATGTATGTATTCTGCATCAATCTTTCTTTCTTAGCAGCAGTAAAAGATTATAAATTTACCTATCTTCCAAAAAGCTTGCACACATTTTTAAAAACCTGTAAACCTTTCAAAAGGATTTTGTAATTTTTTTAAATGGAAATCCTAAGAAGGGTTAAAATTGTCATCAAAAGGCCTCCTATAACTGATTTATCTTTACATTCTTACTTTTTCACCTGGGATTTTCGAAAATTTACCTGAATGAGAGTTCTAGGAAAGATTAAACTTCCATGCATTATACACATTGTTACTTGTCTAAATGGTGATAAGAAAGATTAAAATTCAATTAGCATTTATGTAAAGTTAAAAACTTGCATTGCAAATTTTTATTTTAACTTTTGTTTTGTGAGTGAACAGCCCTGCACTGTAGCTGTAGTACAAAAAGTCAAAGCGAAAGTGTTAAACCATTACTGAGAAAATAAGCGTGTTCCGGGAAATTGATAACTGTGCACAAAAGACATCGCGGCAAAGTTTGGAATTCCTGCCAGTAGTTTATAGATTATAATAAAAAATCGCGAATCAATTTTAAAATCAGTTAGTGAACATACAGCAAAACGTGCTAGAACTTATGTTGGTTATGTTAAGTGGGTGCATTTAATTGGCGACAAAAATGCACCATTATCAAGACACTTAATTAAATACAAGTCGTTACAGTTTGCGGAATCACTCGAATTAAAATTAAAGCATTAAAATAATATTTACAGAAGGTGATATTTCTTTATAACGAAATTTCCCTATAACGAATTTTCTTGCGGGATTTACCGACTTCGTGATATAGAAGTTCGACTGTATTAAATTTTTCATTTCAAGGTCACATGATGTGAGCTTTGACCTTGATTATCTAACAAAGTGTACCTTAATTTTGTTTAGGAATACAATATGTTGTACAGCTATATCCAGTCTCCCTTTGGTGGAACAGGAGTAAAAAATTGTTAAATGTGATAGTTACGCACTTTTTACCAGAATCATGCATCTGGCAGCTCAGACCAGAGTATTGTATCAGGAATTTAGTATATGTCTGTGTAGATACTTGCACTTTTATCTACTAAGACAAATATAGGTACGATGTAGTAGCTGTACCTGCAGATACAGGTAGCTATACAGGGTGACCCAGCCAAAAGTAACACATTTTAACGCCGGCTATTGACTAAACAAAATATTTAAGATGGAATTATGTGATTTTCAGTACTTTGCGCAAATTTTCTTCTATTTATGTACTTACGTGCTTACGTACTTGTGTACTTATGTGCGTATGTGTTTATGTGCTTATTGCTTATGTGCTTAAGCACATATGTAATTACATACATACGTACTTTTGTATGTACGACGTTGTACCTCTAATCTAACTATTTAACTAACCTTTAACCTAACCTAACCCAAAAAAAGGTAACTTATATGAGGTGCGACAATTTAATTCCCGGAATGGCCGCGTGGTATCGCCCGTGGGGTGATTTGGTAAAAATTGCAAGAGTAGATATGTTCGGACATGGTTTAACCAATGCGTACATAAATCTCAAGCCGATGGAGCCATTTTTAAGTTTACTCTTGCGAAAACAAAACTGGTCTAAATGTGAACTTTGCCGTGAAAATGACTGACCGAAATTTGGAGCAGCGTGTTAACATTAAATCTTTTGTGAAAATGGGCAAAACTGCCACTGAAATCTTGAAATAAACTGTTGAAAATGGCATATGGTGTGGATGCCCTAAAAGAATTAAGGTCTTTGAGTGGCATAAAAGATTAAAAAATGGGCGAAAAGATGTCAACGAAGATCTCAGAAGTGGGTTGTCAACAACACAAGTAACGGACACAAATGTAAACAGAGTAAGATTTGGTAAGATCTGACAGATCATTAAGTGCGAGATTAATAGCCAACAGTGCTGTTTAGAGTTGTTGACAAGATTACTAGATTCTGTTTGGAGGCAAAGATCTGAATTGTGGCCTGAAAATGGATCATCCATCACGATAATGCTCTCAGTCATAGTACATTCCTCGGAAAATAATTTCTGGCCAAAATATCGATTAGCCAATTAGATCATCCTGCTTATTCATCTGACTTATATCGCTATGATCTTTAGCTGTTTCCTAAATAAAAACTTGCTGATATCCAGCAAAATGTGATAAAGGAACTAAAGACTATTCCGGAAAAAGAGTTCCAGGCCTGTTTTCAGAAATGACAGCACCGCCTAAATTAGTGTAAAGTTGCACAAGGGGAGTACTTTGAAGGTGACGATAACCACTAGTGTACAGCTTTGAACATATGTTTGTTACAAGTGCATTCCGGGAATTAAATTGTCACACCTCGTATTAAAATATTTAGTATGACAAAAGATTTAGTTGTGTTTTTACTTTTTTCAATTTAATATACATATACCGTTTCTTATAAATTTTAATGATTTCTCTAATCATAAAGAGCAAGGTAAGAATTTATAGATTTTTGTAAAGTAGAAGAGTTTAATTTTGAAAATAGACAATTATTTTATAACACCCTGTAGAAATGGGGGAAAACAAAGATGAAACAATAATACAAAATAAAACTTAATCGTGAAAATCGCATAATTTATTTTGTTGAGCCAGTTTTCGATGTTAAAAATGTGTCATTTTTGTCTGGGACACATGTTAGGTTACGGGCTTTCGAAAATGTGAAAAATATCACCGATACAAATGAAACCCGTACCTTTTCGACGACAATAAGTGGACTGTATTTTCGAAAACAATAAATCAAAGGGTAATAAAAGGATTTATACTGTTAATAATAGAAACCCATAAAGGGACTTACCTTAACTGACAAGGCTTCGGCGATCTTCAATCCAATTCTCCCTTTTCCCAAATTTATCCCAATTTCTACTCTTTGGGGCCCCAAACGATGGCCGAAAGAATAATTAAAATCCCGTTGCCCAAATGGAAGGTTATTTGCCAATTAGTTTCCAAATACTAAATCCTTTTATCACCTTCATAAAATTTCCACAAAACACTCACAAATGAATCATAATAAATTATAGTGAATACAAATAATTAAATTAATGTTTTAATATCAAATATCGATAAATTAAAACTCTTTCAAAATTCAAATTCAATTTTACATTATTCTGAAACGGCAATTTTAAAGCAATTGTTTTTAATTTGTTTTCGCGGCAAACTATCTTTTAATATAAAATGGCGGCGCCAACGATCGTGCTTGACTGTCATAAACAATTAGGGTGCGCGGAGCAGACCACACGGCGCTCACCCGAAAAAACTGGCTAGACTCTACCCAATCCCAGATATCCTGGGGAAAGGGCGATATAGTCAGAATTAAATGTGTGGTAGAGTGTCACGTAAGTGCTCTCGACGGGGACTCATGAACGTTGAGGAGGAAGCTCTTCTAACATGAGTACCGGTGTGGGTGGATTGGATACTCGCCTGAAGGGGAAGCCAATTATGGTGCACCGCTGGTCGCCCGCTGTTTGGACAAGTCTGATGGAAGGGAATTCAAGTGAGGTTTATCCTGGTCGGAGGAAGTAATCTTCGGCCGATAGGAAACTGCATGCCACCAGCCAGAAGGATTCAGAGACGAAAGTAAGAGGATCACGCTATTACTGTCAGTTCCAGTCCAGTGATCCAAAGAAATTGTCTCGAGCCGCTGGTCTTAAGGAGAATTGAAGCGAATACATAGCCTCTCAATGCTCAAGACAACTTCACCTTCCAAAAAGGTACACACCGGGGTTCGATATAGTTAATTTGCTAGAGGAACCAAACGAAGCTCTGACGAGGGCACACCAGGCCTATAACATGTTGGACCGGGGTGGCATAACCGTTCCAAGCCTGCCACATTGAGGTTGGTTTCGGTCGGGCAGTGGTCCCATAGAAGTATGGGGAAAGTCCGAAGCTGGACTAGAGGCCGTCTCCTATGCCGGGAGAAGGGGTCTCGACGAGTGAATACGTTTATAACTCCGGTACTAGCCTGAAGAGCTAGTAGAGGTCTGGATAGGTATACCTCGCTCCCACCAGTATGTACTGGTAGCTTCTGCAATGGCAGCGCGCTAATTGAGAGTATCTCAATTCGTGTCTCCGAAAGGGGGACCGTGGTTTTTAGCTTCTAGGTAAGCCACGTTAAAATAACGCTGCCCGCTACAGTTAATTCTGGACACAGTGCAGTTATATACATGTCATAAACACTGTATAACTACCTGTATCTGCAGGTACAGGTACAACATCATACCTACACTTGTCTCAGCAGATACGATTTGCAGGTTTCTGCGCAGATATATACTGAATACCTGATACAATACTCTTGAGCTTGATTGAACTTCCAGATGTATGTTTTGTGTAAGAAGTGTGTAACTACCACATTTAACTTTTTTTTTACTCCTGTTCCCATAGGCTTCCCAAAATGAGACTTACACCAAAGGGAGGCTGCATAGCTATACAACATATTGTATTCCTAAAAAAATTGAAGGTACACTTTCTTAGATATTCAACGTCAAAGGTCGCATCATGTAACCTTGAAATTAAAAATTCAATATTTTATATTAAAACATTTTTTTATGAAAACTGTGCTCTATTAGCTTTAAAACAAGCCTAAGATGAAAGTTCTAGAGTAATTAGAAGCAGAGTTATAAATTGTTTTTCTTCACCTTGTAAGCATAAATTTTACATTTTTTACCATATTTGCAGCCCTGCTATATGATTACTGTGTATCACTGAGCGCTATAACTTTACAAACGGAAGTTACTTTATGTCCTCTACCATCCTACCAAATCTCACGAAGATCTGAGATGGTCGGGTTGTGAGCTGTGTTGATTTGGCATGGAATGACCTGATAGCAATCGCCTAGCTAGGTCATTAATATCGACTGGCACTGCCGTGAGTGCGTGGTAATTGGGGTTGAAGTAATAATAAATATTTTTGACATTGCCAATGTTGACAAATTTGATCCTACTCTGAATAGACCACGAGCCAGCAACGTATTTCGAGTTGTCATTTCAACAGTCGTGAAACTACTAAATCTTATATACCTGCTGAACACTAAAAGTCAATTCTGGCAGCCGGGTTATACTACCCCAACATTACTAAGAGGGTGAGAAATAAGATCCTCTCTCTAACCTGTAGACCGCTATATAACTGTTTCGCTCGCACTAACATGTAAACCTACATATACCTACTTTATTTATTGTGTCAAAATGTCAAGACTTTTAAAATAACACAAATGTCACTTTTTTAAATCAACATTTACAGGGTTTTGGCAACATTTAGAAGAGGAGGAAATGTTCTGGCAATATTTTTTATAAATAAAGAACACTAAGTAACCTCGAAAGTAACCCCCTGAAATTTCATGACTGTTACTTTAAATAAATTGAATCTTATTTCTCACCCTCTTAGTAATTTTGGGATAGTATAACTCGGCCGCAGGGGGCTGCCAGAATCGACTTTTAGTGTTCAGCAGGTATATAAGATTTAGTACCCAAATTTTCACGACTGATGAAATGACAACTCGTAATACGTTGCTGGCTCTCCGTCTAGAAGTATCTCCGTTATTTCAGTTAACTATATAAAAAAAAGTATAGTTTATTTATTAAAAGGTTAAAAACAACAGAAAATAAAATTGGAAAATTTTGCATACCCCGAGTGACCGGCCGGTGCTGGCCTTTTTTGGCTTTAAGACTTCAAGATTTCTGGAAACGATGCATCAAGAATGATTTTTTCAAAAACCGCGTTTTATAAAAAACAAAAGTTTTACAACTTTGTTTTTTTTAGAAAAATAAAGTGTTTATAGAACTGTAAGGTCACCGGGGTTTAACTCGGTAGGCGTCCATGCTCGGGGGCCAGATTTGTAACGGGCTTGCCTACGAAGTGGCGGTGTGTGGTTTCGGAGATCGGCGGTAACTCTCGGGCGCCAGTTATTTTAACGTGATCCACGCCTTCGGGTAACTGCTAGTTGAAAAAAGATAATCCAGAGAACTGCTGGGGTCACCGAGGTCGGCCCTGTCTGGATCACTTTATCTGTCCCTAAAGCTCTCACAAAATAAGAGGGTGTTAATGCTAACAAATAAAACACAATTATTAAACCAAATAGTATTATTACGAAAGCTCCAACCCTTGGAGGGTCAATCTTCAATCTCTAAACCTAAAGTAAGGGGGCGGGAGGAAACCCCCAGGGTACGCACAGCGAGGTCTCGGAAAAAAGGGGGTAAGGCGAAAGGAAGAGACCCTCAGACTACGCACAGCGATGTCTCGGAAAAGGGTAAGGAGTAAAAGGAAGAGACCCCCAGGCTATGCACAGCGAGGTCGCGGAACGGGATAAGGGATGAAAGAAGAGAGTGGGCTGGAAGGGTATCGGAATGTCGGTAAGAGGACTTACTCGTATATTCCCTTGGAACGGTCTGCTAGGCTGGCTGGGCTGGCAAGGTTGGTTGGTACTGTTGATGATCAGTCCTGGACGCGGACTGAATAAATTGGCCGACGTACGTCTTTATATAAGTGCTCTCGGAGCGTGGGGGAAGTGGTAGAAGTGAAATGGAACGGCGCACGCTAAATATCGGTTAGGGAAGGGAAGCGTGCTCTCGCTTGAGTCGGCGGTTTATCCGACCAGTCTTATATTGCACAGAAGATAAACATTTTCACTCTTATACCCAAAATATACAACCAAAAATAAAGTAACTTCGTTACAGTAACTAACAGTGATTCGTTTTAGTAATGGGTATTTAACTAATGGTCTTTTTCGAACTTTTTTAAAACGAAGAAACCTTTAAAAACTACCCTAACAATCTGAACATTAAGTTTGCAGCGACAAACAAAAAAAACTGTAATAGTGTAGATGTAGCAGGTGTATGTATAGTAGTATAGTATGTATATTTCAAATAAAACACCCTAGACGATTGTTTCGTCTTACCCTTGGACTCATTAGTAGGAGAGGTTTTGTTTAAAAACCTCGGTATCTCTCAACCTGTGGATACTTTATATTTATACTGTAACAAATAGAGAAATCCCTATATACGGACGGCAGAACATTCCAGAGCGAAGCGTCATACACCCATGAGAACCCACTAGAAGATTCGCGGCCGTCTACAATATTCGAGCCTGGTCGCGTGTATGACGTAACCAGCGTCGGACTGGCGACATTGGGGCCCACCGGGCAAATAGCGGAGGGGCCCCACTTTTTTTGTTAGTAACTTGAACATATGTCAAATCGCTTCAATAACTTAATAAATATTACTGTCATGTTTGCAAAATTATCAAGATTTATCAAGAGCAAAAGGGTGATACGTAGTGCATTCTGGAAAGTGCTGTTCCAGACAAGGTCTTTGTTTTGTCGGTTTTCTAAGATCTTTATTTATTAGTTTATAGTTTCCAGAAATCAAAAAGAAGTTGAGTTAACTTTATTTCATTAATAAAATTCAATTAAATTTTTAAGAATCTTCGTTGAATGTTTATGACTCCGGTCTGTATTCAATCATCAACTCATTAACACAATAACACAGCTAAAATTCAACAACATTCCCGTCTTACTTTGACCCAATAAAATATGGAAAAACAAATTACAAAGAATTAAACCATTTGTAAATTAACTAATAGTTTTAAAAACATAAAATACAAAGAGACAAAAGAAGGAAAGTATTAAAAGAAACGATAAGGAGTTATAAATTGAAAAACGCAGAAATTAGAAAGATATGCCAGGAAACAGAAGATAAGAAATTAAAAGAACAATTTGAAAAAAAGGAATAGAAGAGAAATGGGAAAAGTTTTAAGAAAATGTTCTAGAATCGGCCAAAGAGTGCCGTGGGATATCAAAAATAGAAAAAACAAATGTAAAAAAACGGAATCGTGAAATAGAGATCTGAAAAGAATTACAAAATACCTAATCAAGAATCTATGCAATGGACATCAGATTTTTAAGGAAAATAGAAAACAAAACAAGAAGAGACAGAATTAGGAACGAAACCATCAGAGAACAATTCAACATGAAACCAATATATGAAAAGTTAGTAGAAGGACAATTGAGATAGTTTGGTAACCAGAAGAATATATGGAGTAAATATGGATTGTGAGATCTGAAAGGGAAGACTGGAATGAGGAAATCAAAGAAAAGACAGACAGAGAAGGAATCGAATGGAAAGAAATCAGACAAATGACATACGATAGAAAAGGATGGAGAGAAAAGTGCACGAAAGAACAGTAAAGTACATATGGCCTTACACTTAACGATAGAAAGGCATAGAATTAAGAAAAAGAATCAGTGGTCTAATTCTTTGTAATTTGTATATTCTAGGTCTTGATAAAGAAAACAAATCATTATCGAAGCGTTTTAATGAATTTGTAAAAAATAAATTCGAGGACTGAATCCCATGAAGTTTTATTAAATTTCAACAACTATTACTAATTATTTAACTTTTAATTTAATTTTAATTTTTAACAGACAGTTATATTCTTGTATTCACGATGTCTGGCTATTCGCCAAAAGTTAATAAAATTTGAATTTTGCAAATTGTTTTTGGGGTCTTGGGGGCCCACTTTTCGGTTGCTAGGGGGGCCCACCGGGAATTTGCCCTCTTGCCCGGCGGCCCAGTCCGACACTGGACGTAACGTCGCCGATCTTTCTAGTGCATTTTACACACTTCCGTGTGGATATATATCTGCCGCGATAGATAGATCTGCCGGCAGAATATATAAATATATTAGTGAATAAATAAATGTTTAATAACTGTTAATACATAAATAGTTCTTTTATAATTTACTTTAAGTTTCTAAATACGTATCTCTAGCATTTAGGTTCGTTGAATAGTTTATAATTAAAGTGTTTTTTTAGTTAGTGTATGCAAATAATATCTCTCTTGTGAATAGACGATTAAACAGCATTTTTGCTATTATTTTAAAAAGAACGTTACAATACATATAAACTTGGAATTTATACGAATACCAACAGGAAAAGGGGAGACATCTATAATTCTTCATGATGTCTGTCATCTCAATGTTAGAATAATTTTCAAAAATCAACTGACATAATTTTAGTAATAATAACAATAAACATGAATAACAACCAGTGTGGCGGGCAATATTAAGCCCTAGTGGAAAGGAGACTGATGCCCGGTGGACATATTCTGTTTTGCGCGCTGTTGTCTTCAATTATTGAGGCTTGGGAGGCAACCAAGAAGACCATGTCTATTGGGTGATCTAGGTGGTGAATGGCAAATCGTACAGCCGATATTTTTCAATCGAAATTTTACTTCTTGGTTTCGTTAAACGTAGAGCTTCATTACATATCTCATATGCAACTTATCTTCATACTTTGTACTAAAAACTTAGTAATACTCATATTAATACCATTGGGTTCTGGTCATCAACAGACAATCGCATTAAAATGCAAATAATAATGATAATGATATCAATTTATGATACGCATCTCAGCGTGTATAAACTGCCTCAATAAAATAAGATTTTTATATCTTTCGACAATTTAGAAAATTGAATCACACATCAAATGCCATAAACAAATATTCAAATGATTCTAGTAAACAGTTTAATTATGGAGCACCTGCTTAGATTGGTTTGTTAAAACTTCATACAAGTTTTTACACATAAATATAAAAGACCTATAGAAAAAGCAACCAGACTTGCAATTACAGCAGCTGAATTTCATCTGTTCACGAAGATAATGTATTAATTATTGGTAAATTTCTTTTCCAAACAGTAATTCTTTCTTAAAAAGGTAAGTGTAAAAAATGAAATAACCTCCTTGATTAGCCCATAATGAACCATACGAACCGGTTTGTTAAACATAAATAGGAATTTTTTAATTACTTAACATCTGCTTCTATTCTTCCAGTTAATTTTGTAAAACTAATCCTATAGGTTTGCAAAATTGCTAGTGTATTAACAAACCTTTTTTAATTAATTAGTTTTCTGCGAGATATTTGATTTTAAAATTTCTTTTGATTATGTTTTCGGTTTAATTAAAATTAATTTTGAAGATGGAAAAATGCATAAATCCTTTTATAAATCTCCAAGTTCTAAATCTCAAACAATAGAGCTAAATGAAGAGGTAAATGAGAGGATTAAATGTAATCCCCAGGAAAGATTGGGCTAGGAGAGGAGTAGCTTAATCCTGCAAATTATGCAACCAACCAACAACTATGTATTAAACTCTCACAAACTCTATGAACCCTTCAGGGGATTCCACATTGTGACATTTTAGTTTTCCCAATTGCAGGATCTTTTAGAGATGTTAGTTTCCCCCTCTCATAAATTCTAGGAAGGCAGGAAATTCACACTTTTTCTTGATCTTAATAGGGGAGATAACAAATGTTGTTAAGAACCTCAAAAATGATCTCGTCCGCGTTTCCAGAACGCTAGGAACGATAACGGAAGAAACAAAAATTAAAAATGGTATTATTTAATTACTAGAAAGCGAATTGTTAGGATCATAAAGATTTAGATTGGATATTAAAATAAAAAATTACATTAAAGAAAAATAATATTTTACTATCAAATGGCGGGCGTTTTCATTGCGATGATACCTTTAGAAACAATTTATTTTAAATTTTATTTTGCTAGGCTGAGGAATTTTAAGACTTTAGTGCTGGTCAGGGTCGGATAATGTATTTTGCCGTCTATAGGCCCACTAATATTTACACGCTTAAAAAAAGGCTACGGAAAGAACTGCACAATTGGTATTAAAAAGTACTATTAAAGAAATGCTACACGCACTAAATCTCAACAAATAAAATCCCACACTTGGGCTTCAATTGTAACTTGAAATAAACAAATAACTTATACTTACGTTAACATATCTCCCGTTAGAGACGGCACATCGATTGCAAGGGCTTACTAATTTCAGAGAGAAAGCAAGAATGATAAAGTAAAAAAAATTAAAAATTCGGGAAAAGATTACCTTTTAATTAACG
The DNA here is from genome assembly GCA_929113105.1 of Agrypnus murinus. Classification (NCBI taxonomy): domain Eukaryota; kingdom Metazoa; phylum Arthropoda; class Insecta; order Coleoptera; family Elateridae; genus Agrypnus; species Agrypnus murinus. Next base: position 18,134,866 of record OV816025.1, read on the forward strand.
TCAAATTAATTATTACTTATTGACATTCTTTTTAATTTTAAGATTTATTTTGTGAGTGGAACACCAACAATTTATCGTGTCAAACTCTAACAACGGGATGGGTTTTAAACTTTGTATATTGAAAGAAATTCAAAAATATCGTTTTACAACAATGCAACCCACTTTCTTATTATAAAATATACACAACAGTTAATGATCGTTAAAAATCTACCCCCATTATAAATTTCTACATTTTAATTTAATTTGGGATCCCATTCTACATACATACAATACATTTTCATTAAGATTATCTAAATAAAAACCAACATATATTTTTGTTATTGAAAATAAATCTCACGTAATATGGTTACAAATAACAGACAATAATGTGTGTGTATAAGTATCCCTTCTATACTCGTGATCTAGTATTGCTTCAATCTACCTGTGCACTCAGTATTAAAGACTTAAACTCATTATAAACAAAAGTCTAATAATTACAGACAACACTGATATATACCCAAATTGCTGGAATTTACAGCTAACTCGAAATCTAAACTTTTTCTTTATCAAGATGAAAACCTGAAAAGGCAGCAAAACAGAAGTATGGAAGTTAATTCGCTGTAAATAAATCCAGAAAAACACTTAACTTTTAAATTAACTTGCACCATATAATAATAATTTTTGGTTTTCTTTATAGTTAGCTTTCATTTTTTGACCAAATTTCTCCCATGACTTTTTCTATGCTTCTTTGACTGCTGTTTTCACTATTTTCTTTTTTCTTTATACTTCTCATAATCCTCTAGTTGATTGATTTTTCTCTTTTATGTTTTTCTTAATTTCCATAGTCCACCACTCTGTTCTTTTTTACTTTTGTATTATCAACTTTGAATACACCACAGCATTGCTTTGCAGTCTTTATTATAGTTTCTTTAAGTTTTCTCCAGTCCTCTTCAATTTCCTTTTCTTTAATTTGTTCTTAAATTTCCTATCTCCTACTTTCGGTACTTTTTTCTTCATTCTTCATTTTTTAATTTATAACTTTTTACTTTCACCTTTATGTTGTTCTTTCTTTTTCTTATTTATTTACCGCATTTGCTTGATCTATTTCTAATTTCATTATTACCAATAGATGGTCACTTCCTATTTCCGCTTGTCTTTTTACTTTGTGTATCTTTTATTTTTGCGATTTTGTGTTTTGATACCAGGAAGTAATCTATTATCCGTTTTTCATTCTTACTATTTAGTATTCTAGTATATTTGTCAATGTATTTATGTCTCTACTTTGTATTTGTAATAAATAGGTCATTTTCTACACATAAATCAATAATTCTTTCCCCATTGCTAGTTTTGGTTTGTTCGCCTTCTCTTCCCATGTATCTTTCTATACCTTTTATTATGTTTGCCTACTTTTACATTTAGATCTCCCATAATTGTAACACTTTCTTCTTCTTCCTCTATTTCTTCTTGTATGCAGCTAAAGAAAATTGTCTCTTCCTTCATTCTTCTCATTTTTATTCACTTCATATGCCCTTATGTTGTTCATGTTTCATCATCAGGCATCTTGATTCTTGTTGTCAGTATTCTTTCATTTACTAACATTGTTAAAACGGCAAACTCACGGCAATCGTAATCGTAATATTTAATTTCACAAATAAGTGGTTTAAACCAAAAACTGCAAAACAGTAATTTAAACTTAGGAGGAGCTAGTGGTGCCAACCAACCATACAATATTATTAACGTCAGTAACTATCGATGAATAACCTGAACGAAATTTCCCTCTAATAGTGTATAAAAGGTGTACAAAACTATTAAACTCAAAATTTCAAACAATATTTATCAGAATGCAATCAATTACCAGCTACAAAATTGCCAATAAAGTCATCTTAATAAGTTTCTCATCATAAGTTTCTGGTGTACCCAATTTTATTACCTGCAAGCTAGCTTTTTAAATAATTCTAAGCAGAATTGGAGTACATGACTAAAATAAGATACCGTCAATTGGGAAATAGATTCTATTTACACAAGTGTTAACTTTGTTTCAGTTATACCACATATTTTACAGTCAGTTGGACTATCTGCATTTATAGAAATTGCTTGAAATATAGCTGCCTGTCGCACCACAGACAACATTTTTATATTCTTATGCCAAACTAAATCAAAAACATAGCTAAATAGACATCTGCAGTAATGAGCTCGTTGCAACCCGGTTCGTTCTTTTGAGGTTATTTTAAAACTTTATGATAATGTCGGATTAACCACTAGACAATTGACTAACGCCCTAGGGCTTTAGAGGAGCCCAACCTCTTACTGTTTTATTATTGTTATTAACCTTATTATAATTTGTTCTTCTTATTTTTTCATAAATTATTTCACGTTAATTTTTATTTAACGTAATAAAGTAGGTCCGAGTGAGAGCTCGTGAGGGGGAGGGGGGTGGATCTCCTATAAGCAAAATGTGCTTTAGGGGCCAGTAAAACTTTAAACCGCCACTTACAAGATCTATTCAGGTCAGTATGTCTAACAATTTCACCTTTTATAGCGACGATACTGTATCGACCTTAAACCTCGATTTTGATTTAGACTATTTGCTGTTGATAGGTGACTCGGATCACAGACCATCTGGACCGATTCCAGGGGTCAATATCTGCCAATACATTTTTATCCACCGCATGTTTCTTTAGACCCCTTGCCTTCGAGAACCTATACCAACAAATCCATTTTCTATATTTTGCTCTCTAGAACTTTACCCTAACCCCTTTTCGCTTTAATGTCTTGGTTATTTTTGTGGTTCGACGCTTATTGTTTAACATGTAATTTTCCATCAGCTACAGGTTTTTTTAATTCTCAGATAGATTCTTTTAGTCTAGTCAAATTGTGCTCAAAAAGAGCAAATAGGGGAAAGTTTTGATGTAGTTTTGATATTTTGGTTCTTTATGTTTTTTGGGCTGCTGATCAGGAATTCCAGGTTTGCCAACAAGAATTTTGCCTGGAAACCCGTTTTTTTGCAGAAAACAGGCAAAAAAGGATTTTTTTGTTAGTTTTTGTAAAATAACTGGAAAACTATACATTTCTCACTGTTTTTATTATATATATATGAAATTAAAGAAGATAAAATTTCCTACATTTTATACCCGAGAAAGTTTTTTGTACGATTAACGGTATGCCGTCAAGGTGACGCGAAATCGGAGGTTATAAAACAAAAAAAACGGGGTTTTTCAGTTTTTGTAAATTATAGTCAAAAAATCAGTCATTTTTTGTAATAGTTTACCATATATCAGTATCGTATAATAAAATAAGTTAAAAAAGATATACCTACAGAAGAAGGTATACACAAATACGAATATGTATAGTGCCGCCCATTTGAAAGTGCACGACCCTTTATATGTAATATTCCAAAATGACATCGTGTAAGTCAGGATTCCATGGGTTATGTGTTTATAACAGCTGCAGCGGAATGAAAGATTTATTATTATTTTGAAATACTTGTTTAAAATAATTTATTTATTAGCTTAGAGTAAGTTGTAGAAAATGTAACCGAAGTAAATCGGGTCTATCGTGCACTTTCAAATGGGCGGCAGTGTACCTGACATGAGTCAGTCTACATCGTGTAACCACGCGAAGCAGAAGGAAGTTAGAAGTGACCTGAAGATGGCAAGTGTGATCTTGCCGAAACGTCGTCAACCATTGTCTGGTTCCTCTAGGAGCCGAATAGTGAATACGCGGAGTGAAACCCGGAAAAGTGGTAAAGTATCATATAATATCCGCGGAAACTTAAAATGTAACATATTATATATATATATATATATATATATATATATATATATATATATATATATATTGCTGTTAATTTTAGTGTCAAAATTTTGGAAATTTTGGAAATTTTTGTGAAATTTTAAAATCTTGGTTAAGAACTAACACTTTAGAAATATTTTATCAACTTTTCCAGTTAAAAATATTTTTAAGTCATTTAATGGTGTGTCATTGATTATAGAAGCAATGTGTATACTTTTTAATAAGGTTAAATAATCCATATTTCTTTATTTATTATCAAACAGTTACTCACCAAATACTTAAGTATACGTAACATCCAGTTGTGAAATTTATTGTTATTATGTAATTCATTTATGTTTAATAATTTCAAATGAGTAATTATCGACGGGTTATGTGATTTTTTTAAGGTTTTTGTTTATGTACATAGATCAGTATTATTGCAAATGTTATCTAATAAACTGTAACAGTTGGGTCAACTATTATAATTATGTTTTAATATGCTATTATGTTTGTAAATAGTGTAATCATTCTATTAGATCGTAAGGTGATGTCAAATTGTATAATGTGATTATGTAAATAGTAAATAGTATATAAGCTTAGAAAATCATATTTTTAGGAGTTCACTAAATAAAGCGACGGAGTAAAGTCGTGTAAAGTATTATAGTAAAAAATGTAAATAGACACTTCCTGATATACGACGAACGAGAACGTATGTAAAGTTCATTTCTGAAAGCAAAGCGACAAAGTAAAGTCGTGAAAAGTAATATTGTAAAAATTTAAATAACCTAGTCTTTATTAGACAGTTAAATTGGTTGATAATTTGAATACATCGAAAGTGTATAGTGTTTTATTTATTTAAACACATAAACAATGATTCTTCGAACAAGGGAAATAGTACCCGCAATTAATTAAATCAAAGTGTATTAACAAAAGTGAGCTATCAAAATCTAGTGGAAAGTTTTGGATTGTGTTATATGGAAAATCCATGCAAAAGAAAGTCAACCAGAATTGGAAACCAGCACTGGGACAACATAAAGTGACCTACTCTGCCAATAGGAATTGGGAAAGGATATTGTAGAAAGAAAGAATCATCGCTATATAAAAGGTAGGAAGTTATTTCCTTCTGTAAATGGTAATTGTGAAAGAAAAGACAATTTTGTGAAGTGCAATTAAGTGAATTGAACAATTTAGTGATAGTTAAACTTAATTAAGATTTAAATTTTTGAAGTGATTTCAATTTCAATTTGTATATATTTTTAAAACCACAGGAATCCACATTCGCCCTGAGATGAGTCTTTATTGAATTTAATTCTGTTAATTTTAGTTATTTAATTGGCGCCCAACTCTCTTACGTAAACTTGAGTTATTCAAGAACTCACGTAATATTATCTTTACATAACTATTGCATTATTTAAAACTATTAAAAGGTATTTTCTAATCACATAAGAATTTAAAAAAGAGGGAAGTTGTAAAGCATTTCCAAAGATCACAGTCGTTTTAAAAAATCAATTTAATTATAAATCAATTATCTACGATCTAACAGCAATTATTCGTTATTTGAAAGTATTTGATGAAATTGAATATAAAAACAATATTACATTTTTAATTAGCCAAATTCATCGCATATATTTATATTTTGCTAGCCAATGTGGGAAAAGTTCAAATTTTTCCTTTTTATGCGAATTCATCGCATATAAATATGGTTTGTCCCAACGTGGGGCAAAAGAAAATCAAATTTTCCTTTTTATGGGAATTCATCGCAATATATATAGGTTTTCCTATAATTAGTGGCTCTTTAACATTGAAGATTCAAAGGAATTGATTTATAAATACAGTTTATTTTACCCAATATAAAATTTGATTTTAATGCAACCAAGTCGGCCAGGGCTCCAGTGTTGAATTCTGCAAAAGGTTTTACTATTTATGCAACATTCTGATTTGACATCTAGATTTTCTTATTTTCTTTTATAAATCTGTTAGATTGTGACCTTCTAGATTAACAATTGTTGCCGCAACACTTCTTTCTATGCTTTTTTAGAAAACAGTTTTAAGAGGTGTTGACTTTAGGGGCTCGCAGACAGCTTGTGATTTCTTTAACGCGCCACACCGACCCTAGATTTAATTTAAATTATCTTTAAAAGATATGCATTAACTGGTTTGTATAAACTACTTTCAAAAATGAAACTTGGATAATATCCTAAGAATCCGCCCTTTATTAATTCCAAAAAAGGGTTTATAAGGGGCGTCATTTTTCATTAGTAAAATTAGATTAAAATGTTTCCTTTCTTTATTTTTGTTTGCTATTATTTGTTATTTACTCGTTAATAAAACGCATTGTGCGAAAAAGTTAATCTCGTCATAAATATAAAACGTACCACGAACAGCCATAATCTATAAAAAGTCCTTTTTTATTATTTTCTTCTTATATTTAGGTCAAACAAAATTTATTGTCATTTTATGTGAATGGCGCTCACCTTAAGGTTGTCATTGCAATAAAATGTTATTTTTGTTGTTACAAACAACAATCAAACTAAAAATCAAATTCTTATTCAAACAAAACTTACTTGAGGAATCCAGGGATAAAGGATGACCTTTTACACTTTCTGGATGGGTTTCGCAACATCACATCAAAAAATCTAAAGGGCAAAAGAAAGGTATTATGCAAGGGCAATTTTGCTTCTTTGATAGTATTTCAAACGAAGTCCTAAGGTCCATTTGAAACGTGACAAAAATCCTTTTGAATCTCTCTCTCTCTTACGTAAATATCCAGACCCTTTAGAAATGTTACACAAGTGCAGTGCAAATGGGAAAAAATGTATTCAATGAGTTTGTCGAGTTTCTCGAGGCGTTAATCTTAAGCTTTGAAACGTTAGCTAAGAATTTACAGTACAATGAATTCTGTATTCAATAAAGACTATTTTAGATGAAATGTTATGAGTTAGTCTCAAAGATGAAGTGCAGTTTTCTTACACCTTACAAATTAATAATGTAATAACAGTTGAATAATCTTTTATGAAGTATTACAATCTATTCGAACTAAAAATATTTTTGTCATTGTGTCGTATCTTGTTAAATAATAAGTAAAATAAATTACACATTAAATATATAACGTATAAAGCACCAAAGGCAGACAATGAGTACCTTCTAGGATATCAATTTCCATTCAAGATATTTTTGTAAACTGTCTTAATAAAAATACTTTTAATAAAACAATATTTTATCAAAGGTATTAAATAATTTAATTATAACGAAATAAAATGAATAGATGTAAAAACTTTGAAAAGAGAAAATACCTCTTCAAGTCATGTCAAAGGTGAAAATCTTATTTTCATATTATCCGGGCATTCATTTAAGATTTATTAACTAATAACATTTTCTAAATTATTAAAATTGCTTAGGTATTATTTGTAATTAATCTTGCTGCGTAATAACGGCAATAATAATTAATTTAGTTTTATCAATTTTGTCCTTTATTAGACCTCTGTTTTGTATGTAGTGTACCATGGGTTGCATAGTCACAGTTATTATGAAGAACCTTTTTCAAACCACAAGTGCTAGCAGGTCGTATAGAAAACAATACACCAATATCAGTATATAGGTAGAGTGGTACACTGTGTTTTTCTCAAAAGCTGTCTTGATGCACAACCGAGAAGTTGTGATTAAAAAAAGCTCCTCATATACTATTGCCGTTTAAGACAACATTAAATAGTGGCAAAATAGTTCAGGCAGAGTAAACTTTTATTGCTAACGAAATTCAAAAAGATTTCATCAAAACTGAAATTTTTCAGCCACCTGAAGTCAGCTCAATAGGTACTTAGTTGCCGTTTGATAACCATTGTATAACCCTCCGGCACAAGCTTCTTAGTTTCTGGGGCCTGGTTTCCCAGTTATGGGTAGTAGTCGTTATTATTGTTATTATTTTTATGACTTATTACTTTATTGCCATAAGATTTGGAAATAATTCTTCTGGATCTCTAATCCTAGCGATTGTTGCCATGATAATACTGCTCGAGTTTCCTAATGTTTGTTAAATTTATAATGTACGAATGAATTAAATGGACAATGAAGAGAAAGAGACTAATGATAAAATCTGTTCGATCGAATTTGAATTCAGGATTTTGATTGTTCCACCACATCCTTTACACAATTTGTAGTGATTTATTCCTCCAATGCTTTAATAATAATAATAATCCCATACTTTTTAACTATGGTGTCGAATTTTCGAGCCTACAACTCTACCTCGTATTACAAACACTAGATATCTCAAAACGAGAGATACCTAAAGCAGCGGTGTTTTTTCTGTCACGCGCCATATTCTGATCCGTATAGAGTTTATGAATCGATTTGAATGAAATGTAAAAGGTTTAAAAACAAATGAAAGCGGATTTCTGGATGCATATGTGAACAAAGAGGCACTTTCGGTTTTAGTTACATCTTTATTTAACCTTTTTATTTTAAATTATAGGAACATCCTGTATATTTTTACACATTTCGATTCTATGTTTAATTCTTAGTACGGATATGTATTATTTCTTAATTTTTGGAGACATACTAACCTAAAGATAGCCTTTTAACCATTTAATTTAGAAGACTAAGTCGATTTGTTTGCTGCTGGATAAATAGCACTAGAAAAAATTTTTAATTCTTCAATGCATCGTAACTCATATTTTTCAAACGTGGCGTAATTTTTCCACTTGCCTAGTTAGCACGAGAGTTTTATTAGGAATCCAACGATATCAACCATTCCATAGTTATCTTTGAACATTTGCTTAAAGAGAGCATTTTGCCTGATCACTGTAATAATTAAAAAAAACACAAAACTTGATATACTAACATGTATGCAATGTATTATTGTTGCTTGCTACCATAGTTGGCTATGAAAATAAAACATTTGGCTACTTTTGGTGTAAAAAATGTTTTAAACCATAAATGTTTATGGATGTACTTAGTTAACGTAAATTATTCGATTGGTCCACAACTCTACCTACAACTGTTAATGCGCTCTCTATCTAAATGATCGTCGCCGTTCCTCAACATTTTTGAAGTAATTCGAGCAATGATTTCTCTAATTCTTTGCTCTAGAACCTCAAGATTTTGCAGTGCGTTATTGCAGAACACTTTCTCCTTAAAGAAGGGCCAAACAAAAGGACAAATTAGAAAAGACCTAACCGGCTACCTAATGGGGCCATGCGTTCTTATCCACCGTCCAATTAAGTGGTGTCGTATGTGCGTTCATTGTGAGGCAGCAGGACTTGAACGTCGCATTTTTGAGCTATGTTCCAAAGTAACATTTTTTTAGAGGGGACAACCTGTATATCTTTGTAGAAACGAATGGACAAAAATATAGAAGTTATAGGACACTATTCCTGTTTTTCTTCTAATGCATTTTTACAAAAGCTTTTAAACAGTGTAATTATACCTCTTTGAGATTTTTCAAAGAAAGTTCTTAAAATAAATCCTATAAAACATTTGATAAAAGATCTTTATCAAAGACATTTTACAGTGTACTATCGGCCACTAACGGTTCTGATAAACATAATAGATGAAACTATTGTCAGAAGGAGACACATTCGACAATATTACTCTTTTAGCAGACGTTACAGACCGCCTAGTCTTTATACAGGTTGTCTATAAAACACGGACGATGTTATAACTCTGTTATTAACAATCCGATTTCAATAATTCAAAAACCAAATAACACAGGGCTCTAAAGACCACAAAACTGACAATTCTAGATATTTTTAGGCATGACACTTTTAACAAACGACAGTCAAGTTTTCTTTTTTCAAATAGCAATACATATCTTTTTTACTCATTCTGATAGGGGATTGTTTTCTGAATTAAATGATGTATTGCAACTTGTTTTTGTAGAACCAGAAGAATATTTTGTAGACCAATTAAGCTACCTATTCCTAAACTAAGATATAATTAGGATTTACTTTTAATTACTTACATGGAAAATAATCGCTTGCTTCCATTCCGGGAAGTTTGATTTTGTGGTATTTGTACTTTTAATAGCATTAGCGAAAGGATTAGGCGTGTTGCATATTATTTACGTTCCTTGTGTTAAGGATCAATTCATCTCCGTCCACAGAAATTATTGACTCGTCAAATTCTTTGCTTGTAGTCCCCATCCTAATAATGCAAATGGAAGTATTTTTCTTTCTACGCGCTAAATAATGCACGTGGGGATTCTAACAAAGATTGAAAGCTCACGGAGAATTTTCCATACACCGGACAAAAACCTCCTTTAGCTCATCTTAATGTGGCGTGCTTACGCATTTTTGTTTCCGTTTTATTTTTGATAATGTGGGGTAACGTTAACATATGGTAAACATTTACATATCCAATATTAGTTTCTAATTAAGTGTTTTAATAGGAAACTGTTTCAATTATCTTCAACTTCTACCTGCGCAACGTACATGATTTTGTAATTACCCTTTTGGTATATTTCTGGCGATTTCAAGTTAAATGTCTATAATAAAGTGCCTTTTTGTACTAATAAAAATTACATACAATATTTGACCACTTTGGTTACATACAAGTCCGCTCTCGGATTGTTATTCGTAATAAGTTGTATTTAAAGTTTATAATTTATATTTAGATAAAATTATAGGCATTATTCCATCGTCTGGTTCCTTTTCCTTTTATTTGTCTACTGACAGTATTATGGCTTAATAAGGTATAATAATGGCTTAATATTAATATTTTCTCTCTTTTGATGAAATTCAAATTTCATACTTAAGTCGATCTGCTTAACTAAAAGATATCGAATTTCAATATTCCTTATATGGTCCTAACGGTTGTCCCTGGATTCTTGATTATTTGAATTGCAGTTTGAGGTGACAACTCCTGTCAAATAAACCAAACTATTTGCAGTCTACTATTGTTATTGACACGCAACTTCTCTGTATTTGAACCTAGTACCACACTTCCGTCGAGGTAGCCATTTTGATTGTGTTTCCGAAATCTATATTTTATCTTAATGAATAATTACAAGGTGGGTTATTAATACAAACTTATTTACTACTTGAAAGTGGTTTAGGAAAAAGATTTAAAGTAAAATTTAATGAAAGATAATTATTTTTAATAACTACCGCTATTATAAAGTATAGTATGAACAAAAAGTAACTCTATCAAAGGTACCTCTGAAATTTTGAACTGATGTGTATTATAACACCAGAAAATTATATCAAATTCATAACTCACTCACTAACAAAAGACCCTGGTTATTTTGTATAATTTTCTGGTGTTATAATACACACGAGTTCAAAATTCCAAAGGCTCTTTTGATGGAGTTACTTTTTGTTCATACTCTAGATTAATTGCAAACAAATTTTATAATAATTAGAACCTAATTTTAGTAATAAATTTTGAAACTAGAATTTCTTTTATATATAATTTACTTTCATGAAGATCAAGGTCTAGTGAATAATTGGCATTTCCGAATTTGAGGCCGAATCATCATATTATTTTAAACTATTTAACCAAATGCACTGGCTCCCGTTTCCATAGTTTTTCAACCAATTTACCCGTGCTTCAGCTACCATCTATGGAAAATTTGTGAAAGAAATAACAATGATAATATTAGCAATGGAAATTCTTTTAGTTAAGTAAATAAATAATGAACAATTAGTTTATATAAATGGCGAAACAAATAAAAAGAGTTCGCAGTTCCTGAACAAGTAGCTTAGCTTGATTTATTTATTACATAAGTTTCTAATTAAAAAGAAATAAAATACTAGAACTCAGCTCAGCTAGCTCAATGGGCTGGGTTTAAAATACCAAAACTTCAGTGAACAACGAAATTAAACAATAATAAATATAGTCAAAAATAAAAGTACATTCATTTTGATGGACGCCAAGTGATTTTTATTACATAACAAAAGAAAATGTATCAATTGAAATTCCTAATGCTGACAAGTTTCCAAATCACTAAACGAAACTTGATTAGCTTGTATTAATTTTTACTAAAATTATAAATGGCTTAAAATTATAAATTATAAATCATAGCAAAAATAATAATGAGTTTCATATATAGATTAAGATTGATTAATAATTAAGTACTGTTGATTCATGTGGTTACATTTTGATTCATGTTGATGCAAATGCGAGTATAATCAACTTAAACTAAGCACACACAAAAATGATAGAAAATTAATAAGAACAATTGAAAAGTGCTTATCCTGCAGACCCTGTAGAAGCGGCTCCGTTGCTACCGGGCCAATCGTTCCTCTCAATATTTTGACTCTTAAATTACCAATAATACTAATAATAAGACTCTCTTCTAAACCATTTATCCAGGTCCAGAATTAACTCTCCTTTTATTTTGTTTATAAAAATCAAAAGCGTTCCAGATGATGTCATTAGCGAGGGCCTCTTTTCGTAGGTCTTAATTTACCCGTTTATACGAGAATAGAAAGACAAAAAAAAAAGAAAAACCACCTAAAATGGAATAATTAAACAAGAATTCGATTTACTCTAATATTTTACTTTTGTAATTAGAAAAACTCTATTTACCTTCGATAAGAAAACGGTTGATTTTAAATACTTAAAGTAAGCTTAAATCCCCAATACGGGTAAGAACTATACTCTCCCAATTCCAATCGAATAATTCTATTTATTTGCTTTAGTTCCAAATTATCCAATTTTAATAATTTGTCATTAATCACCCTGCGATTAATAAAAATAGAAAGCAAAATTATTGCAAATAGCTCACGCTAAGACGTTCCAAACATTTCTCTCTCCAATTTTAAAAACGCGTATCGCTAGGCCGCAGGCAGCGATAACATTCAGAAAGAATTTAAATATCTACTATACTGAATTTCTTATCTTTATTTCTTTAAGACTTTATTTCTATTTTACAAATATTATCTTTAAAAATAGTAACTACGCTATTATATCAATAACAAATTAATAAAGGCAAAATTAAAACGTAACACATTATAGGTGCGAGCTCTCCCAAGAAGTCGAAACTCTTTTCTATATGAAGTTTGAACTAAAAATGTAAAGGTATTTTCATGGTGGTTCTAGTAAATCCCAAGCTTTTTCATGATTGTCTTAGTTATACGTATCTTGCCTATGTTATTTATTAATGTTAATGTTAACTTAAATATTATATATTAATTATTGTCTCATCATTTATTTTTTGCATTGCTTTTTCTTCTTTAACATTCGTTGAAATATTTGATTTGTATTTTCATATTTTATTACCTCTTTTAGATTAAACGGATCTATGCCTTGTTTCTAGCATTTTATTTGTAATGTTTTATTATTTCGCAATCATATAAAATGTGTTCTACTGTTTGTATATATTTCTTGAGCATGGGCATGGAGGTGTTTGTACTAATTTAAATCTATATAAATAAGAGCCGGTGTAGTTATGTCCTGTTAATAATTGTGTGAAGTTATAGTTTGGTATTGTATTTTTCTATAATTTGTGAGCATCTTCTACGTGTTTTATATATTTTTGCGTTTTTTCCAGTTTTTCTTCTATATATCTGTTGTTCCAGGCAAGTCTATATTTAGTTTTCATATGTTTTTTGAGGAAACTTAACGGTGCTTCATCATAATTTGTGGTTAGAATTGATTTGGCGCCTTGTTTTGCGAGTTGATCAGCTATTTCGTTTCCATTTATTCCTATGTAGGATTTTACCCATGCTTTGGGTATTTTGATAGTGTCTTTTTCGAGTAACTGTTATGTTTTTATTGTAAGGTAGATTGCTGCGGATGTTCCATAAGTAATCGCTGCGAGTTGTAACGTGTTCAAATTCTCAATTTTATAGAAATGCAATTTTATATGCATAAATGGTAAAAAATCTTAGTACGGTCCTGTGTAGTCTATCATATTTCAGTTGGGTTAAACATACTGACGTATTTCTAATACGTTCACTTGTGAAAGTCTTTACAATATTTTAACCAACCTAATATTAATGTAATTAAACATGAATCTTAATTGAATTTAATCAATAAAGCCAGTATTTCTTTCTGTTTGCGAATACTAGGTTCAAAGACTTGCAAGCAGATGGCGCCCATATAATTTTTATTATGTCTATTACCTCTTGTTTTCTTTACAATTTGTAAGCCATGGAACTCAGACCTACGCCTGAATTATAATTTGATATTAAAAGAACTTAAAAGTCGGAGCATTACATTAAGTATTCAGATTGTGAATTTTTTTGAAATTACAGTGACGTCCATCGCGCGGCGTATTTTATGTTCAGTATGTTATGTTTTGATTCAGTAATTTAAAGTAACGAAGCTTAAGTGTTACAGAGTCTATATTTTTATTTTAATTAAATTTTTTGTTAAATCTCCATACAATTACAATACCTTCTTATCCGATTATTAGGATGTTATTGTCTGACCCTAATTTTGTTTTTTCGAAGTTTGCAATCTTGCTAGCAATTAATTACCTACGGTATTCAATCTTCCAATACTCGTTGAACTTCAAGGACAAGATTAAATGGTGAAAATCTTTGGGCTTGATTAAATGAACCTCCTATAACAATTTTCCGAATTCATTTTTCTCTAGTACAGCTGAAATACACGTAATACCTTTATTGTAATGTAACCTGTGTTACCCTGTATTGTAATATCTTTACATATCGAATTTACTTCTCACGCTTTATAATATAATCTCCGTGTTGCAATATTTTGAATTTACTCCTTGTCGTATTCCTTGTTGTTTGTAATAAGTTTTAAGTTAAGTTCATTTTTAGATATATCAATGACCACATTATACAAATAAAGAATGTATTTCATATCAATTACTTAATTTACGGCAATCCTTTTAAGTCAATTTAGTGCATATGTTTAAACTTTAGGTTAGGTTAAATTTAAATTAATTTTAATTAAGTAAGGATTCAGCTGAGATTTACCGTACCGTTCGGATATACAACTCGTTTAGCAACGTCCTGTTAATTCAGCTTCCTATAAGAGCATGCGAAATAAAAATAGCATTAAGTGGGAATGATAAACGTAGAGGTAGGAGTACTTATTTGTTTAGTTGTAGCCGCGTGCACACCGCCGGGATTAATGGAAACATTTAAAAACGCGTTGCGTGTTTGCATTCTTAAAAAGTACTATTTTAATTTCTGTCAACACCGTAGCCGTAGATTACTTCACCGTGTATGTTATAATCGACTAGTTATTTATTGAACGTCTATTATTCAGTTGCTTAAAAACACACTTTATATTTGCACTTTGTTACGCTTTGAGATTTCTAAATCTCAATTGTTTAAAATCTGTTTGAAGCTTAAAATAATTGTTAAAAGTTAAACGAATTCTTGCGTACTGACTGAAGGTTATTAACCTAATTCAATTATGGTCCTTTAATAGTATATTAAAGTATTAGTTTCATAAGACACGTTTTTAGCGCACGCTTCCGAGGACAAGTGCGCTAGAACGTGTTATGAAACGAATACTTTATACTATTTTTTCTATTTGCGTTAGTTCGTTATTAAATAATTAAAAAAATTACTTAGTTTTAAATAAAATTTGTTAGGAATATTTTGGTAAGTAGCATAGCAGTTGGCAACACCAGAAATTATGCAATTTTGTTTTTTTACATAACCTTGCTTAACTTTAGGTAATCCACGCGACGTAGAAATTCCCATTCTTATCTCATACACACAACGCCGCTAAGCAGCAGGACCTCGTTCAAATTTGCCAGGTGTATTATAAGTACTGTTGAAAATTATTATAAATTCAAAGTAGAATGTATGCCAATATATTTGTGACATAAATAATTGCTACTTAATGAATTAAAAACTTGGATGAAATAAGAATAATTATATTTCATTTCATAGAATAAATACCTTGTTTGTTAAAGAAATTAATTAAATTAAGAGGTATATGTAAATGCAATAGTATTTTCAGCAAAGAATAATTTTTGTTAACCAAAATAATTATTCATTGAATATTTTGGATATTATAACTTATCAGGTAAAGATACATGTATAATTTTATAAAATTTTATTTTATTACGTTAAGTTTATCGTGAGCTATTAATTGCAGCTACACAACACAATGCATCCTTACGATGTCAGTATCAAAATTTACAATTTCGTTAATAATAAAGTAAAAACTGTTACGCCCTTATTAAGACTAATTATTATTCGGCGCATTTATGTAACCTACAATACTAGTTTCGCAAGCGTTGCATTCCAGTTATAAGAGTTCACTGCGTAAATAAGATAAATTTGACATTCTAAGAACAGCTGTCTAACAGTGATATCAACTTTTAAAAATAAAATGTTACTGTTTCCAGTATTCTAAAAAATTTCATTAGGACACGCAAAATGCGTGTCCTAATGAAGCCATTAGGACACGCAAATATAAAAAGTATTTTTGAAGCTTAAGTAATTGACAAATTCTTTCCTGCCGTATCTAGTGAATTTTTCGAATCCTCTTTAGTTCATTCATTAAATTTGAAGTTTAAAACCTGTTAAATTAAAACCAATTCAAATTATGCACAGATTTGGGTAAGTTGAGTTTTAAGTTATTTCAGCTCTGGTTATTTTACAATTTTAATAGTGTCAGTGACTTTTGTGGTTAAGGAAAATTGGGAAAAGCGTTTTATTCGTTATTTGTTCTGGTCTAGGTAACAACTAAAACAATTTCTGCTAAAAATCAATGAAAATAGCTAAGTTTGATATTTTCAAAACACTGCTAATTATAAATTTGTATTATTACTTTAAGTATGTTTACTTTTAATGCATTATTGTTTCCCGATGTTGAGTCTGGCGGAAAAGAATGGTAATGCTAAATATTTTATTGCTTAGTAATAACTGCTCTTAGAATATTACAATAGGGAGCAGCAAAGCCTCTGGCTAGCTCAGACCCCTTACCCGCTATATTAAATTTCTAAAATCGATAGCATAGGCGGGTACAAATAGTTTGAATGAAATCAAAGCTAAACTGCAGAAGCACGTGGGTATAAAATAATACGTATATCACCTTTCAGTTTATTTATTAAGTTCATACTAAAAATAATGTTTTACAAGGTCCTATAAGATATATACACAAATAAATATAAGTCAAAAAATTAAAATTAAATTAAAAACAACAATTAAAACAATTAAAAAAATAAAAGGTAACGCAAGTTAAACTGATATTCAGAATCTTCGAATGTATTATAAATTACCTTTTATTAATCCCTGATGTACATATATGAATCCCAAATTAATTTTGAATAAATTAATTATTTCCACAATAAATAAAATACATGATAATGATGCAATTAAATTGTATTACTTAATTTAATATTTAAGTATTTTTAATATTGAGTATTAAATAATGGACATCAAACGACAGAATTTTATAATTATTTACTTAATTTCAGTTGATGTGACTATATTGTTCCATGTAACTTACTACTTCCAATATGTTAATAAACATAAAATTATTATCCCAAAACAACATTTTTGTAGTTATACCATTCTCACTTTAAATCCGATTTGTAAGAATAAAAATGAGATTGTGTATTATTCTCTTCGTTAATAATTTTTCTTAAGATTCCCAAGAATTTTATTATAAATTATTAGTTAATGCGAAGACAATTTTACATTGTTTGTGTCAAATATTTAAGCTTAAATACACATTTCCTGTAGAGCCGCGTAGAGCTGAATTTGCAAAACTCCACATGGCAACAAAATGAATTAAACGCTAAACAAACCGATCGTTATTGGACAGTCCAAAATGAGTTTATTATATCAAAATTATAAATCTAGTATCAATAGATTGTACTGTTTATTAATCATCGTTTTAATTACGTAAAAGTCTAACATTTTCCAATACGTTTTTTTTAAATAAGGCCACCCATCTCCCCCCCCCCGAGTAACTTGTCGAGTTGCTCGAGCCTTTCCCTTATACCTACATGCGCCCATCCTACGAAGCATTGAAGACTGATTTGTGGAGTTTTTAATTTATAACTGATTTCTAACGGAAAGCTAGGAGAACATTTAACATGCAGTAGATCGCATACAAGTGGATTAAAACTAACAAGTATTAGTTCCCAGCAGCATTCAATCATACTCGTAAAAGCAACAATAAATTAAGCAGGACTAAGGAAAGGTTTCTTCATACGTTTTTTTTCCAAAGATGATAATAATTGGTAAAATTGGTTAACGTTAGCTGATAGGAATTGAACATCTACTCGCAACAAATAAATGTTATAGAGGAAATTAAATTCTATCTCTCCACATTTTAAATGGAGTTAAGTGCGTGGAATTAGGTTCCACCGATACATTCCTTTTAGATATTGTAGATGCAGGGTTAAATTCCACCACCCTTACGACAGGTTAATGAAGGGTTGTAAAACAAACTTTTAAATTTTAATAATATAGTGGTTCCTCGATCATGAAGAGTAAACGTTATTATAATTACTGCTTAAAAGGACGATATACCTCAGCATATAAACGAGTAGTCCATATTTCTTTTAATAAATACATTCCCTGCAACTCTACCATATATCTTCCATTTGGTATAAGTGGAGGCAGCTTCGAAACATCGGGTACGAAATTGCACATATGATAATTGCGGCTCTAGAACCGCTTTGTGTTATGTTTTGTTTTTCTTTGAATGACATTACAATTATAATTACCTTAACAAAAGGGCATCCAGTCATATTTCCACATTTTTTAAATCCAGTTAGACCTAAGATATCATTAGAAAACATAAGGCACATATTTATTTGAAATCTTAATGGAAACAATCGATATTCGTTACTTCTGAATTTAAAAGCCTGCGCAACCACCTAATAAATAAAACAATCGACTATAAATATTTCAAAAATTCAATACAGCTACATATTTTCAAAATATTCCATGCTATACAATTAATTATAATATTCTCAAAAACTCTACTTCCATGTCATTTCCAAAATTAATTTTATAATTGACAGTTAAATTAAAAGCTGTACAAGTTCAGTTGTATTTAAATGTAGCTCCATTTAAGTATTGCAAATAATTCCTGTCATAGCTAATAACTTCTGCTCGTTCGGGTTTTAACAAATAATCATTTTGCTGAAACTGTTTAAACAATAGTTTAGTTAAATACCGTTATTGCTGTGAATGTATGTATTGTATGTGTACACTTACATTAAAGTTAAACTGTTCAAACTTTTCTGTAGTCACCTTGTGCAGTGATAAAAGTAGAAAGACCAATCTAAGATTTATAAGCGTTAATATGACGCTATGAAAATACATATTCTTAGACTAAATATTTGTTTGCCTTGTTGAAACTGCTGTGAACATCATTTCAGTTTCAACAAGAGTATTCGCGATTTGCAAATCATAATGTATTATAATGCCATATGACTTGTAATGAGCCATACAACCGTGTAATCTCCATAACGTATTATTTTGGAATTAGTTTAGTCGATTTCTACCTTTACTAATAATGTTTGTAATTTAGGAAGTAATAAAAACAATGGCGTACGTTAGTAAATACATATTCCATATTATTAGACCATAATATTTTTGACAACTCATGTACCTTGATAGAAGACATAAACTATTGCAGGTGCGTCATCAACTCTTGCTTTCAAGTTATTTAATTGGTTTTGAAATTAAGGAAAAATTTCAGGATTCTAAAGGTTCTGGAGGTTTTCAGATTGATTATCAAAAATACTTGGTATCCGGCAATTAAAATATTGCTTATACTATTATGATTGAAATATGCAGCATCGATAATCAGGGTTTAGATAGAAATACACTGTCTTAAATTGTGTCTATTTACGTAAATAGACACAACTTCGAAATTTATGATAAAGAATATACTCTTCTAAAATTTTTCATAAAATAGTTCCATGAATTATTTCACCCTTTTTAAATTTCTACAAATTTATGGTAATATTCCAGAACAATGTACTTTAAATTCTTTCAATAGAATACTACTGTAAAATAGTTCCAAGAATTATTTTACCGTTTTTAAATTTCCACGAATTCATTTTAATATTCCAGGACAATGTAGGTAAAACTTTGTTTAATATAATGCTACTATAAAATATTTCCAAGAAATATTTTGCCCTTTTTAAATTTTCACGAATTCATTTTAATATGCCAGGAGAATGTAGAGAATGGTAGCATTTTAATTTAATAGCACTGCGTGTAGTATGTATTGAGGTGAGATTTACTTGAATGATAATTCAGAAAGCCCCACGTTCGGACGAACATTTAAAATATGAGGTGATTTTTGGATAAATAAAATTATATTTAATAAAAACCCTACGTTGGATTAAGTAAATAAAAAAAATAATATAATACCCCACAATTTTTTTCCCAATAGACTGACTCAGGTTTAATTCGATAGAGCATGAGATAAATGAAATATAAAAAAATCTTATTGATTCTTGTACTTGGAAGAAAAGCACTTACTACAAATGCACTTGGACTTCTGCAACTGGACAACAGCAAACTAAACCTTATATGTGAAGAAAATACATGGATGCTTGCATAAACATCAAATAAACACATAGATAAATTGAAACACAGTTTTTATTTTTATTTATGATAAATAGAAAATCTATTTCGAAAGAGAAAATAAAAAAATACTTAAACAGAAAAGTTAAAAAAATTGGAAAATCTTCCTTGAGTTACTATTTGTTACCATCCTGACATGAGGGCTGTAACTGGTCTCCATTTGAACAAGCTGACATCAATTAAGTTTATCAAATAAGAAAAATATTTACAATTTCTAAATAAATTCATCTAACGAAATATTAATTAATTTTTGTGAATAAACAAATTGAGCTTGTTTAAATGTTACAACTTTGTTATTGAAAACACTCTATTAAGAAAATAAATACTGAATTTATTAAATAATTATCTTTATGATTTTGTTATTTTAAAAACTGAACCAAATCATTTTATTTTGACCAACCTTGTATATTATACGTCAATATCCACTTTCTTTAATATTTATAGTACCATCGATAATATAGGAATGTTCCAAACAGCTGATCTCCATTCCATTCAAGGTCGAAAACCAAATTGTTAAAATTTAAATCAATAAAAATCGTCTTTAATTTATTTTAATAAAATCGTTCACAAATCCATATAATTGTTGAAGAACGAAAATAATTCTTCTTTGATTTAAATATTCAGGTAACTACTCAATTCCATAAACACTTTGTTAAAGATTATTGATTGTTTACAGAAAAAAAACATGTGGTTAGCTTAACCTTTTTATATGTTTTACCAAAACAATCGCACATAAAAGTTTTATCATGACGTCATTAACGAAAAACATGTGTTCATAATTACCACTAATCTTAAATCTAAAAAGACAGAAATGTAGCTGGTCTTCCAAGTGCCTGCATTCCTACAACTGTGTAAAATATTATAATAAAAACAATATTTGAAAAAATTGAAGCATATCAGCAAAGCCAATACCTTCACAAAGATTAACACAATTTTTTTAAATACAGGAGATTGTAAGTTAAATGTATTGTTATAGACGTTACAATAATGATCCGTTTTGCATATTTCCAGTAAAATATTTTCTCGAAACTGGTTCAGCTTAGTAGGATCAAGAAGGTTATCTATTGCGTTAATTACCGATAACCCCATATAAAGAGAGAAAAAATCCTCAAAAAAATTGAATAAACTATCCCGAACATACAACATGGGTTACATAAAACATGTATTACTACAAAAACAATGAAACTGATTGATATGCCTTTTTATATTTATAAATTCAAACTTTTTATGTAAAAATTGAGGTTACGTCTGCATGAAACTCATCCTTTCTATTTAATATAATTTCTATTTAAAATTGATAAATCTTTCTGTAACCCAACATGTAGCTTTTAGATTAAATAAACCTAATATCCTAGCATGTCTATCTATTTATTTTATTTAATGCATAAAATAATTATATTTGTGTTTAGGATCAAATCGTAGTCTTAAAATACTTCAAAATTTCAAATCGTCAAGTACATTTTCTTGTTTATTGTTTCCAGCCTTACTTTGTGGAACTCCATAATCATGAAATAAATAAAGATTAGTAAAAGTTTCACAGCTTTAAAACTGTGAAACTTTTACTAATCTTTATTTATTTCAAGTAAATTTTCAATCTGATGATTCCATATCATCTCAGAATATTAATGATTAGGATTACTAATCGCTTTGGTATTAGCGATTATTAGTAACGGTTGAATTAAATGGTAATATGTGTTATTAAAACGATTAATTGTGGAAAATATAACAGATTGATTGATAATAAAGTTGTAGATAACTTAAAGGAACTAAATAGATAACCATTCCACGTCATTTCCTTTTACTGATTGAATAATTTATTCATATACAACTAATACAACTCAATATAATGGGGACACAAATATGAAAAATCATAAGTCTTTAGGTTTTGCATACGTCTGTCGATAACGACCGCCCTTGAACAGCTCTTTTCCTATCTTTCGGTTATGTCAAACTACCTTGAGAGAAACTTTAAAAGAAATAAAAAACCCTGTAGCGTGTTTTACGTAAATCTGCTAAAATCGAGTTATTTAGAAATTCTAATTTTAACAGGCAATTTGGAAAAGATGTACACTTTTGCGAACTTAATACCTATGCCAATTCTCGGCTTCATGCGATTTCTTTCCGTATTCATTTAATTTTCAGCTGATTTTACTGTACTAAATTGAGTGATCCGGAGTTTGTGATATTTTTGCTGTTTGTAATAGCATTGGTATTACCAAGCTCAATCATTACATTGCAGTTTAGTATCGGACTTAAGTATACGCATAGGCTATTTATTCAAAGGTAAACGGTTACAAAATTGAATGTTAATAATGATTGATTTGAATAACGAAACAGTCTTTTAAATACAACATATAGTTATCGGAATAGGTAATGAGATAAGTAAAACAATTTTTACGTCTTAAAAAAATACAGCACGTTCACAAACGCCATATTTAGGCCTTTAGTCCCACCGTCGTTAACACGCGTCACAAAAACAACCCTCATTCACGGCCGTTCCCGCACCTTCTACTTTTCAGGCTCTGTTCTACTTTCGGCATAACATTCACTCTCGCCACATTCCACCTGTTTCTTCTTTCCCTTTCATCCCTACAAGTATTCGTTTCATTCCTAAGTAACGTATAATGTCGTAATTTTCGAATCTGTGGGTTGTCTAGCTTACCAGTATTGAAAGGCTAGTATGTTAATAGAGATTGTGTATTTCAAAGTTGAAAAGAGGAGTATACAAAGACCAACTGGTTTTGTTTTTCTTTTAAAATATTGGAAAGGTAAAAGGTAAACAGATAAATAAATAACTAAATATGGGATGTGAAAAACCTCGGCTTTGAATTTTAAGCGTTTTGTTCATAAACAAAATTGAGATCTTGGAAATGATACCAATATTACATTCAAAGCAATCTCTAACTAAAATTTGAAATTTACACTTGATTCGGTAAACAATGAATGTTAGTTGTACGTAGTGCTAGATAATGCTAACATAATAGAACATCATAGCCACCCACATTTTAGGGTAGATAAACTTGTTAAGGGAGATGAAACTCGAAATGTAAATCTCTACTGTATATAGGCTTTTGCTAATTAGTAAGCAAATAGTGTTCAAAGTGGTGGTAATGATTATTGCGTAAATTCATAATTGCCTTTATAAAAGTTAAACAGTGCTCTTACCTCGGTAAATTATCAAAATTATTTGTTTCTATTACCTTACATTAGTTAATAAATGTAACTTAACAGCAGTTAAAGGAAACTTAACGATCGATACCAGTTTTCGATGTTACATAAATGCCACTATCAAACTTTTATAATATCCGAGGAAAATCTCGAAAACTGTTATTAAGCTCTTAAAAACAAGAGGAGGAAAAGTGAAAAGGATTTTATCCGCAGTCACAAAGCGTTCTGTCAATATTGTCTTAAAACACAAAGGAAAAAATAATATTGAACTTCGTACCATCACGAAAAATTATTTTTTCAGCGCCAAATAAAAATATGTTTTTCTTCTTAATTGTTTGAACGCAAAGTTATCGCCGATTTTAATCGCCTAAGACAGGGCGAGCAAAATTTCTACAGAAAAAAACATCAAAGATTTATTATCCGTCACCGATTACAAATAGGGAAGGGTTTTATAAGATACGTAAAAAGGAAGCTAAAAAAAGAAGAATATATCTCAGATGCCCTCAGAAATTTACTCTCGAATGAAGAGTATTCATTGCATTAAGAAAAAACATAAACAAAAACAAAGTGGCGCGATTTATCTGGAAAACTCATCATTCAGACGCCGTACTGCTGAACTGACGTGTTTCAGTAGGTTTCTTCGTATTATGAGAACTGCGTGATACAATGAAGTATATACGTGTCTTTTGTGGTTACAACTACTGTAAAAGATTATAAAAAGGCCAAAAACACCAGCTATCAGAGCTATGGAATAAACGTACAATAAAAGAGAACAGCACGAAATTAATAATTTTTAATTTATTCTTTAAGTAACAACTACCAATGGAAAATGTAAGCATTATAGCAAAGTTTTAACATACGTGTTTGTAAGAGATTAACTTGTAATTGTAATTGTGGTTTTTAATGCACAGTGTAAGGTTAATTTTATATTTGGAGCAAGTTCGAATTTACAAAAGCCACTTTACCCACATAATCTATTATTTCAATGTAAATTTTCAGGGAGTTCATTTAAAACAAAGTTTAATATCTACTTGTATTTTAGAGTTGTCTAACTAAATCCTTTGCAAACAATAGGTGCAATTACGGGTGCTCTTGCAGGTATTTTATCCGTCACCTTTCGGAAAAGAGGTGGGGAATTGGTTTACCAATCACGATTGTATTCTGTAAGCTTAAACAAAAGTTTAAGTTATTACATTTACTGTGAAGGAAAATAATGTAACCCTTACAAGCAGGTGAACTTACAACAATATTCATGCTTAAAACTGTGTAGAAACTAAAGGGACACTTACACACATACATGCACAAACTAAATGGATTGTAATACTTTACAGACTAACTAATTGATGTGTTTTTGACATGTGACATAAATTCTCCATGACATCACACACGCCAATTCTATGAGTTATCATGTTTCTCTTCTGGTGCTTTCCAGAATATAAAATTAAATATTTCCTTGTAATTGCTTTGCGACATTCCTTATAATTACTGGCGAAACTTAAAACATTCAAACGCTATTGGTGTATTCCTACCGCAAAATTTAAAATTCAAATAATACCGCAAGATTCTGCATATATATTTACTTGATTACGACTGGTTATTTTCCGGCAATATTTACAGATTTAAATAAAATCAAGGGTATCTTTAAATAATTTTTCGTTACAAATCTTCATGCAAATCGGCTATGTTATTTACTTTCAAGGTAATCGCTGTTCATACACAGTTTAAAATAACTTAATTCCGAATTTCTAGCCTGGTTTAACAGTTCTTCCAAGGCTATCAATGAATTTTTAATTCTTTTGACAACCTACTCTGAAACATCACATTTACTCTAGATACGAAACAAAGTAATTAGAATTAAACTACACGACGAATTTGAATTCTAAATGTGAGCAGTGGTGAACAGAAAACTTAAATACACAGATATCACTATTCCTAATGAATCGCATCACCATCAACTCACAAACTAGCGCTATAACCCGCTATCTTTAGTACACCATGCTTTCACAATTTTTATGAAACAAGTTGTTGTTAGAACAAAACAAATGATAAAAGTTGTATGAGAGCGAGATTAAAAAAATGCAAAATACTGCAAGAGCCTCATGCTAACATTGACATCGTGTTTTCAGATAAGAACATGGTTTTATTACAATAATATCACAATCCGAAAAACGACCGGCTATATGCAGCATCAATGCTGACATCTCTAAATGCAAGAAAGGTATAGAACATTACCAAAATGTGTCATCTGTAATTGTTTGAAAAGCAGTTTTTAAGAAAGGAAAGCTTTCTTTGATATTTATCTATAAAGGGGTTCAGATAAATCAGGAATAGTTTCTTTAGCATGTTTTAACAGAAAATGCGTTGTCGGCGATTGAAGAAATGTACCCAGATAGGAATTACTGCTTTAAGCAGGACTCGGATCGTGTTCAAAGTTAGTATAAGAAAAATTTTAATGATTTTATTAGTGCTGTTGATTGACCGTCTTCTTCGCCAGACCTAAATGTAATTACTACATATGGGGTTACGTTGCTAAGAAAACTGAGAAATTTAAAATGTAAAAATGTAACCCAAAAGCATTTTCTTAAAAACTTGTAATGGGTTATCCAATGATGTCGTCCGTGCCACCTGTTTAGACTTTTCTAAACGATTAAAAGATGTTAAGGCTATAGGTGACAGATTTGAGTTATATTAAAAACACACGTTCTGTACAACAGACGCTTTTGTTTTATTTATTTTTTTTCTCATTCTACGTTTCATTATAATAGCTAAAATATAACTGGACGGTTATTTTAGCACACGTTGTATAATACACAAAATGCATATCTTCATATTTCTTCCTCTTTCTGAAATAAACGTTATTTTCTGCAGTTAGTCCTACATGTTCTTTATGTAATAAGAGATTTACACATTTTCTGTTCTTATAATTTTGGCTTGAGTTTTTACAGGTTTTTAAAGGAAGTGAATAAAATTTTTTTTTTGATATGTTTCGATACTATAGCGTCATCTTAAACCCAATGGGCGTATCTCATTTTTTTCATATTTTAGATTGTACTGTCTACAGACTCCCTATGACATAGTAGTTTTCTTTTACTAAGAAAAATGGGCGTATCTCATACATATAAAGCATTAATAAAATTAGACGTATCTCTAAAATACAAAAGAAACGTAAGCTATATAGTCGTAACTCAGTTATACTAAGCGAAATTGACACATCTCAAACATACATCCTCTATACATTAATTTTCAAAATTATTGTTTTTAAACTCATGCCTCCAAATATCTTTAAGATGCAATGAAGTGTGTGGAACTCCGACACAAAGATTTTTCTATTTTTTTTAATTTGTGTTAACCAACATAATATAAAATCATCGATTTCTCAAAATCGACTATTCTTGAGATTCGCCCTTTAGGCTTAGGAAGGCAGTATAGTGAAAACCAATTCAAGACATTGCAAACTGGTATATGAAACAAAATTCCTCACAAAAATAGATAAATTTCCAATCAAATGCACCTTTTAAATAGAAGATCAATGTTATCAATAACTAGTTGACAGAGCCATCCAACAAATAAAAAAGTAAAACTGAAAAAGACTTCAGAGATCAAATATATTGTATAGAATTTAGAGTAATGATAGCAGTGCTTGCTACATCGCACAAACAAAACAATATGCAAAATCCGATCAAAGCCAACATAGATACCTAACTGTTAAAACAATCTCATAAAATAGTATTAAAAAGTTGGTTTAACTTCGGACGTTGCGGAAATTGTAACCAAACCATTCTATTTCTGTATTAAGTATACGTATATTGTGCCAAAAGAAGCTAAGAAGACAAAGTAGATTTCTTTTTTTTAACAATTTCACTTAAAGGCATTGAGTACATAACTAACAAACTATTGTCTTCAGAAGTCTGTAAAATCTCAGAAACATTTCCTAAAACATGTTTGGAAATATTTGGGAATTCTTGTCCAATCGGTTCTTCCTTATTGGAAGTTGGTTCCGGCTGGTTTTTACTAAACCCACTTCTCGTTTCGTCTAAAATTTACTATTACGGAGGCTGGCTCCAAGGAAGTGATAGCCTTTCCAGTATCGTGGCTTACGGTAGTATAAACTGTAGAACCGGTCTTAGCAGTTGCAGTCAGGAGGCCAGGACCACCAAAACATCAGAGTAGGTGGTTGATCCAAAAGTGGTCAGTATCCAAATGGAAAAGAGAAAAACACTCCCAGGAAAAAGCCTTCGAAATCAGATATACCTTCATTACTCTAGCATCTCAGAAAATAGCAGACGATTCAATCAAATAGACAATAAATCACTCACCCAAGATTTTTAACATTCGGGCGTGTGAAGTCGTTTCCCAAAAGCTTCTAACGAGATACATCGAAACTCTAAAATAATTCCAAAATTGGTCATCAATGGAAAACTAGTAACTCAACAAATCCGCTAACATTATTCAAAGCTTTCCAAAATCAGGAAATTTAGATAATTTTTTTGACCACACAGAAACTACACCGTAAAATGCTTAAAATGTGTTAAAACGAAAAGAACATCAAAAGGAAG
This sequence comes from Agrypnus murinus, assembly GCA_929113105.1. NCBI lineage: Eukaryota > Metazoa > Arthropoda > Insecta > Coleoptera > Elateridae > Agrypnus > Agrypnus murinus. The sequence continues at coordinate 18,162,824 of OV816025.1, forward strand.
ACTTATTTTCATCTTTTCTTTTTCGAGAATTCTCTAGATTTAAGAAATGTTACCACTTAAGTTAAATGAAAAAGGTAAGATAATCAAAAAATGTCATAGGCGGGGTGGAAGCAGGTTATAAAAATCTTTAATGAATTAACCTAATTGGCTCCAACATGTCTATGGGAAAATCAAAGGGGAAATTTCTTCAAATTAAAACAAAATTCCGCTTTCACAGACATGTCACATACATACTTTTGACAGATTAATTGTCGTAGTGTATACTTTCAACAGATACACTATAAGCTAATACTCATAAATAAAGGGGATTACAATTAAATTGCCATTATATTACACAGCACGTTTATGTAATATACCCAGGATATCCACCAACTCATAATTAATCATTACAGACAATTTAAGTGACACCAATCAAAGTGACAAACGAAATAGTAAAAAAATAGTATAAAATATATTATATTATAGATATTATATAGTATATTTCAGGGAAATCAAGCTCCAAAAGTTATTTAGAAATCAACCCGGGTTAGAACAAATACGTTTGTTACCACAGAACACCAACAGAATCAAATTTGGCACTCGCATGGTTATAATACGCATTTAAGTTTAATATACGTACTATGTCCTATTTTCTTCCCTTTCAGACACCATTGTTTTAAATTTTAAATAGAACACCTTGTGTATTATTATATCAAAACTTGAGCCTTTTAGAAATATACCAAACACGTATTACTCTGGATCTAAAATAAATGAACTGTAACTAATGTTTTTGTAATTCAAATCACGTATAGTATATTGAACATATCAATTTACATTAAAGCGACCTATCTTTATACCGAATTTCATGAAAATCAGTTTGATAATGATGAAAATCAGATTGTAACTGCATGAATCCATTAGGTTAGTCATTTTGTTCACTATTATTCTATAATCTAGGAAAATGCTTTTTATATGATTTTCTCACGCAGACACATTTCATATATGTAAAATATAGATATATATTTTTTATGTTCTTCATAATAATCATACTCATCATGCGCTGTTCAAAACAGTTCATATTTACATATTTCCACATGTTAACTACGCATCAATCCCATTTATAAGTTAACCATTAAAACACAGATAAAATCTCTAAAATTCCCACACAAACAAATTACTAGAAGAGATTCCCTTCAAATTTAACGTAGTATAAGTGACATTTACAAACGCCAATGTAGCGTTTAATTCGAATTCTTTTGTTCCACAGAAAACCGTGATCCTGTTATCGATTTTGTTCTAAAAGTAAAAAATCGTCTGAAATACCAACATCAAAGTGGACCCTTTGCGTCCTTATGAAAACAGTTCTTTTTATTTTTTCAACACATGTACTAATGTTAACACATACATACAGGGTGTCCATGGATGGTGTTGCAAAGAGAAAAAACTTTTTTAATATGCGTTTTAAAGAAAAAAGCTATTCTTTATAAAAAATTCTGCTTTCCTCAAACCGTCCAAAAACATATTAAGATTTGACTACAGACATACGCTTACTTATAAATTCAATATTATTCGGCTGATACTTTTATTTTTCGACTAAACAACAATATCAGTTTTTGAAATAAGCAACTGACACAAAAAGGAATATTGTAATTGAAACTATTAAAATGGCATACTTGATTTAAGATTGTGAGCAGTGCACCTGACATTGTAATAGATAGTTTTCTTTGATTTTGTGCACCAATAGTATATGTTAAAGAAATTTCTAACTCGCTCACAGTGGTTTGAATTTAGATAAAAAGCAATGTAGTTTCCATTTTTATTTTTATATATCTATCAAGATGAAGATTACAGAAAAAGGAATATAAAACCTTAGTGTTGATTGATTTATTATTATACTACGAATAAATCTTCATCCCAAGTCCGTTGAAATTTGTAGATTATATTTTCTGATTAAAATTGCGGCCAAGGGAGACTTCACTCCCTTACACACTTTCTAGAAAAATTGTTGTTTTTAAGTAAAGGTGGACATAAACTGCAGAAAAAAATAACATACATTAAATAAATTTTGCATGATATATAAAACTGCTAATTTTGACATTTATATTTATTTTGATTAGCGGTAATACGTTTTTAAATTAAATCCATTACTGTTTTAAATATATGAACTAAGAAATGGTGGTGATTTACTGTTCAACCTTGTGTAGTTATTTGAAACAGACAAATATTAGTGATGGCGTGCATCGAGTATTTCACGATTTGAATAATATTCCTTTTTTATGTCAAAATAGTAATACAGCAAGTAATCCACAAAGAAAGAATCTGGGGCTAGACAAAACAAAATAATATAAAAAAATTTACTAGTTAACAACGCAATCCTTATATATTTATAATATGGAATATCTTCAAGCAACCTGGGCAGAAATCAAAAGTAGCGCAAAAGGTCTCCCTCAAACAAAATGCCTCAATATTACAAAAAATTATCTAAATAAAAGGACCCTACATGGCATAACCCAAGTGTTAAACTAAAAGATCTTATGAGAATAATTCTGACTGAAGATTTAGAGTGCACTATCATAATCAGGATGACCGGAAGCAGATGCCTGCAGCAAGGCATGTTTCAACAGATCGCTGAGGAATTAGGTGTAAAGAATGTAATGTACTCATATCTTTCCTGACCGTCCCTGATTGGGATTAACATAATAGATAACTGCTACTAACCATTACCCGCAAAACCAGGCCCCAGACGCTATAAAGCTTGTGCGGAAGGGAAAGGCGATTTTTATTATTATTACGGTGATTATTACGCAGGCCCATCGTGTGGTTGCCGCCGACTTACAGGGTATAGCACATATCCTACATTTGTGTTACAGCTAAGGAAAACTTCAGAAAACCTTAAGGCTATTGTGAATGAGCACTCACCAAATCTGTCCAATAATATCGCCTGGGACTGGTGTGACTTTACTTGTGTTCGCTTATGTAAGCGTGAACTGACAAGCCACACCGGACTCTCAGTCAAAGCAACAATGCATTGTGCTGTTGATTTGTTTACAAAGCTCATTAATGTGATTATTATGATATCAACAGTAACTTTGCAAATTGCTAACAATCAAAATAATAGCAATATTACACATTGGGCAACAACAAAAGCAGCATCTCACGGTGTCAAATAATAATGACTGTATATTGACATGGTATATAATTTAGTTTTTGAGTTTCTACCAATTCATATACATACTTACATTAAATTATAGATTCCATTTGGATACGTTTGAACGTAAACAGGTCTTTTAAATTAAGTAGTATATATGTTAATGATAGAATACTCACATACTCAGGCTTGAAGTTGTTGGGGCGTTAGTTTTAGAAAATTATTTAACATACAAGGAAATCATCATTTTAAAAAATGATGAAAATTCTAGAATTTATAATCAAGAATTTCTAAAATAAATTAAACTAATTTTAACTAACTTTACATTAACTACTCTCCCAGCACCTAATTTTTAGTTTTGTGTTGGGTAGTTAATTCGCTTTATTTAATAATGATATTTAAAATAAGTTCATTAAGCAAAGATAAAAAAATATATGGCAGATTAAACTAACTTTCTTTGCTTTTATACTTATTATCCACTCTCATAGAAAATTCTAATTTACTCACTATGCTCACTTCTCTCAATCTATCCATTGTACTTTTTTGGTCTTTGCTTAGTTCAACCATATGCAAGCGTATATTCATTCTATAAAGACGCAAACACACTGACAAAATATACGGCACACCCTCCACCATAAAGCTAAGCCCACCAGAAGCATTTTTTTCGACCTTACTTAGTCCAACCATATATATTGTCATTATATATGATATGGTTTGGAATATATGCAACTATTTAAAAAAATGCTATTTGGGCTGCATAACTTCTAGAAGGAAAGTTTTGTAATAATTTTTTTTTATAAAACCAAAGAAAAATGTTTCAATTTGATAAACAAACACTCTAGAACACACTAGGTAGAAAAAGAAAAGAATGTTAAAATTGATTTTTCTTTCTATCTTGATAAAATTTCATTGTTTAGCTAACGATGTGCTATCTTTAGTTAATTTTGTACACAAATATGAATTTGAAGCCATGTCGAGGCTTGTTTTGACTTAAAACAGACAAGGTGCATGGTTGTGATGATAATGCAAATATTTATTACCTTACCTGCAGGTTTAATTTATAAAATATTTCTTACAAGTCAACGATCTGATGGTTTCATTATAATTTTCTTGTTTATAAAGATTAAAAAAACTTGTGGGCTGAAATATTTCATTAAGTTGTTGTCAAGCAGTTCCTTGGGCACAACTGAGAAATAAATGTAAATTTTGGGATTATTTTTTATAAAAGATTGGAAGATTGTATTGGTATGAAAATACAAATTTCTGGGTTTTACCATCTGAAATTATGTAATTTAGTTATTTTATAGTTTGGAAATCTAAAATTATGTAAATAATCTTCAATAAGATGTAAGAATGGATTTTGTAGGAATAGAAGGGTGTAACTAGGTGATTTTAATTAATTAATTTAAATTTTAATTTATAATTGAATGAATTTGGTTGACAAGTTCTAGCCCTCATATTATTGTGTTTTAGTACAAGTATTTGATATCACTAAAAAAGGGGTTCTTTCTCTATCTAACTATAGAATTTATTTAAACAATTATTAATAATTATAGACAATTATGTGGTTATGTAGATTTCGTTCCAAATTGGCATTTGTTTCTAACTAGAAAAATAACCATAGTAGTGTTTTGTTTTTGAAAAATATAAATACAGCAATCGTTTTGGTAACAAACTCTTTGTAGTCTTTCAAGCAGTGCATATGTGCCCAGAGCAAAATTTTAAAATTTAAAGATTATGTTGTGAGTGAAAAATATAAACAAAGCTAAATGTCAAAATATTAGGTTCGAAATTGGTGAAACGTCAAGTGATTAATAATTTATTGAAGTTCTTTGAATTTAACTAGTTTGTTTTAACAATAATTTATTTTCAATTAAAATAATATTCAGTGCTGTGAATATTATTAGTGGATAAAATTTTTATGAGTTATGAGATCATCAATCTTAATTATAAATTGGATGATGGAAGGGAATTTATCAGTTTAATTACTGAATGAACTTACCTTATCTCAAGAAGACAGCTGGTTTTTAATAATTTTGATTATTACTATTTAATTTGGACATTTATATGAAGCGAGGTGAATTTTTGTATTTCAACCATGTTAGTTATGAACCATATGGAAGAAAGAGGATTTTCTTTGTTACTACATCAGTTGGTAATTGAAAAGGCCTCAATAAATTGATATTTTTTTAAATTTTTAAAGTATTTAATTAGTTGAGTTTTAGTGTTTACGATAATACGAATGATAGAGATATTACTTCTGAAGATAAAAAGGATTAGACTATTTTAGAATTGATCTTTCTTTGATTCATGGTATCCAAGTTTCATTTTTAATTTATTTCAATTTTTTTGTTTGTTCATTTGTTGTGTTAAATAAATTTTGTTATTTCAATTCTAAAGAAACTTATGGTTTATTTTTTTTGTTTTGTGTATAGCTTAATTACGCGTCATAGATCCATATTTAGTTATTGCCCTATAAAGCGACTCGCCTGTTGCGTCTCAGTTGTAGTAAGATTCAAGCTTCACAACAATTATTTTAGGCGGAGCAATTTCTTTTATGATAAAGGTATTTTATACTAATAATTAAATCAATTTTAATAATTTATCAAGTTTCAAATCATTTTCATAAACAACTTACAACAATTATAAATAAAAATTGCCCCCCCCCCAGATTTCTATTATAGCAATATATAGATAACATACTGACAAACCTCTAAAACGCCCACAAAGTCTACCCATTGCACCCCTCTGACCCATGAAATTAAAAAACTAATTATGTTTTTATTAATGCAATGCATTGACTTATTTGAAAGAAAGACGTATTGTAAGTTCTATTGTGCAATAGTGTGTTAAAATATTTGCAAAAGTAGAAAGCTGTGTATAAATTACAACAGAAGTATTTTATTACTTTCATATTTGACACATAGGTATAATGAAGAAGAATTAATAGTTTTTCGCAAAAGTCTCAAAACTATTTGTACAGTTAAGCGATTCTTAATTTTGCACCGAGCCCTTTAATTATAGTACAGCAATTTGCTTTGTTTACCATTGGAAATCAAATTTTCATGGATTTCCTGCGTAAAATTAGAAAACCTCTATTTACAGCGTACTTTTATTTGTCAACTTTGGTTATTTGAGCGAGTATGATTTCCTGAAAGTTCCAGTTTGCAAAATTAAAATATAAATTTGTTAAAACTCAATGTAGGAGTTGAAATACAAACCCTTTTGTGAAAAGTTGTTGCAATTGAGCTAAGAATAATTTCCATCACAATGGGGAGCAATTAATTTAAATTTATAGCAAATTTATCCCGACAGTCTGTAGATTAATCGGTAAATTTTCAGTGTAAATATGGATAAACAGGATAATAATAAATTGCGTAATATAATTTTAAATATTTTTAAGGGCGCCAACCATCCAGAACATTTTTGCAGAGTAATTAATTAACTACGACTAATTAATTTAACGATTAGTTTCATTAAAATACAAACTGTTTTAATGGCAGGCAATAAATAACATGAAAAGTTATTAAACACGTAATAATAAAGAACATTAACATTGTTGTTTTTAATTTTTTTCCTTCATTTATGAGCTTGTGTGTAGTAGTACCAACCACATGGGAAATTTGTAGATACACTCCACTGTAAACAATAAACCACATTTATATATACATATAGTATGTATACGTAAATACCGGAATTTTCATTTTTAAGCAAAATTTTTCATTTTACTGTTTTTACGACACTTTTTAGGTTACCTAAAATAATTTAAGTTCGGAATTTAGCTATTTATTAGACAGCACATAACAGAATTGAATTTTGAAAAAGACCTGCATTTCAGACTATTTATGTGCAGACAGGGAAAATTAATAGGATTTACACTCTTCTCGCTTTTAAAGCTATTTTCTTGAAGACACTTAATTTCGTTATTTTGTACTTATTATTTTTAAAACTCATTTAATTAGCTGTTTAAAAATACTTAAATGGCAATTACTTAATTATACAATCCTACCCTAACCCGTCATCTAATCTAATATAGAAGTTTCACGTAAATGATTAGCTGAAACCGAAAGCCCTGCTTAGAGGTATATGTTATGTGGGATACGAGTTAAAAGGCTTATTTCAGACCTACAGAATCAGGATTTAGTTTGTTTTCCGGCTTTTGTTTAGTTTAATACAGAAATTGTATCGCTGCATGACAAAATGCGTTCAATACCTTTTTCTTTAGTTAAATCATATCAATATTGTTATTAATAATGAATCTATTACTCCTATATTTAAATAATGGATTTAACACATCCAACGAACGCATTTTATTTAGAGCGTCAGTTTCGCAACGCGTGTTTTTTTTGTTAGAACATAATTAGAGATGCCAATGTTAAAAATTAGTCTGGTATTAAAATATTTCAAGAAACAAAAGGATTTAACAATAACACACAAGAATGCAAATAAAACTGTTTGCGCACTTTTATTGACGAACACGTCTGAAGATGCGACGAGCTTTCTTGATTGTAAGACAATTTTTTTTAAGTATTTTATTAATAAATAATAATATACAATTTGCCAGTTTAACAAACAATCACATAAATTGTTCGCTTCTAAACTCTGACGATGGTTGAGCTTTGGCAAGTTTTATTGATGATCTTTATCATGTTGTTATTCTAGTTCTTCTTCTCGCATTAACCAATGTCAAAGTGTGTGCAATTTAGAATAAAGGCATTCTCAAAGTCAACTAGGACATGTAAACTGTTGCATTAGCTGAAATAATCAATGTCAACAGGAAATGATGAAGGTCTCTGTCTAAATATGGAATTATAGCACCGCTAGGGGGAGAGATCTTGGATTTATACAAAATTTATACTTTAACAGCATATTTGAATATTGCAAAGAAGAAAAAAACATACATAACATAACATAACATAAAAAAATAAACATGAATGAATCTATATATCATAAAATGTAGATTACATAACTTGCAATTCGCATAATATAAGTAGCAAATACACATTCCTTGCAACCAAGATATATATATAGGTGTTCAATGTGTTAAAAAGAAAAATATAAAAGTGATTTATAGTAAGTACATGAAATTACACTAAGCTTTGAAAAAATTAAAATTTCCAACATTATCTATTATTTATTATTTACGTATTTGTTTACTTATGAATAAATGCTGTATTATATATTTATTTAACCTAGTGGTGCGTACTCTCCGACTGATTCTCTGCGACCACTAGAATCCATGGGGTGTTTACATGGGCATTTACGTAAAAACATTATCAAGTATATACATTAACTGTTTTATGCCCGGCGGTATTTGACTTCAGTTCGTTTTGTTTAAATTTTACACAAATAAATTTTGTCAATATGATATAGTAATTATTTTTATACTTTACTTTTTATGTCTTCTACGCAACTCAAACTTTTACAAAGGAGGAAGGTCGATTTGGTGCGGTTTTTGCCCCAAATTATTTTTGGATAAAAAAATCAGAAAACATCTTTTTTAATGTCTACTAACAATAATAAGTCGATTTTACCCTAAACGGGCGATCCCCCACCCCACTAGCCCCCCCTCAATCGTGAATATGCCATCACTTGCTAACAGCGTTCTTGGGGAGATATATCGCTTTCAATCTTATACTTACTCTCTTTTAACTGTATCCGCTCTCATTTATCATTTTCCCTTTTTACTCCTCCCCCCTAGAAGGGTGGAGAGGGTGGTTTTACTATTTATTCGTTTGCGGAAATATAAATGCAAAATATCCAAGCTTGCTCACCAGACTTCACCAGGGTATCCTGGGGTTTTTGGGGTCGCTGATTCCGAACCGAAGTCCGTTAACCTGTATCACATCAAGTTTAAGGTCATTTGAAGGTCAAATTGAAAAAAGATGACAAAGAAATTTAGAAAAATAGACAAATACGTTTTTGGCGTCTCTGAATTCGATTTCAGGCTTTCTTGAATCGCTCGCTGTCAATTAGAGGTCATTTCAAGGTCAAATCAATATTTGACAAAACCTGATCGAATTCAGAGACGCCTAAAACGTATTTATCTATTTTCTGGATTTCTTTGTCATCTTTTTCAATTTGACCTTCAAATGACCTTAAACTTGATGTGATACAGGTTAACGGACTTCGGGTTCGGAATCAGCGACCCCAGGGTACTCTGGTCGTCTGGTGAGCAAGCTTGGATATTTTGCATTTATATTTCCCGCAAACGAATAAATAGTAAAACCACCCTCTCCACCCATCTAGGGGGAGGGGTAAAAAAGGAAAAAATGATAAATGAAAGCGGATACAGTTAAAAGGGAGTCAGTAAAAGTTTGAAAGCGATATATCTCCCCAAGAACATTGTTAGCAAGTGATGGCATATTCACGATTGAGGGGGGGCTAGGGGGGTGGGGAGTCGCCCGTTTAGGGTAAAGTCGACTGATTATTGTTAGTAGACCTTAAAAAAATGTTTTCTGATTTTTTCATGCAAAAATAATTTGGGGCAAAAACCGCACCAAATCGACCCTCCTCCTTTACATTGTTTAGAAAAATAAAGAATAAAATAAAATTGATTTTTTAACAAATGATACTAAGGAGTGCGTGAAATACTTTAACTGGCTTCAATTTGGATAAGGATTTCAATACGCAACTAATTGTTTATATTCGAGTTAAAAAATCAATGAGATATTAAGAATTAAAAAGCTGTACGTTTTAGAAAGTTGGATAACAAATTCACTGTCTATACTTTCTGGTAATTTCAAAGTTTTTACTGATAATCTATGTAATTTTGTTAATATCTCTAGTGATATTTTTAATGACTAGAGTTTCTATTTATTAATTATAATTCTTAGTTATTACCCTGATCTGTTTAAATTACTTTTGCTTTTCCAACATTTAATATCTGACACGTATTTGAAATTGAATAAAAGAGTTTGCTGTTCCTATAAAGGTGCTCTCGGAGAGTGGGGGAAATGGTAGGAGTGAAACGTAGCGGTACACGCCAAATAAACGGTTAGGGAAGAGATCCTTGCTTGAGTCGGCAGCTTATTTGAGCGGCTTAAGATTGCACTGGTGACAAGGTTACTCACTGTTACCTCCAAACTAGTTAACCAAAATAAAGTAACTTCATTACAAATTCATAAATCGAATAAAAATGTGTTATTCAAATAAAAAGTTAGACTTGATCTTCACTATATTAAAACCAAAATATAATTTCCAACAACAAAAACTCAATGTTTTAAAAAGTTATTAAATCATTTCATCAAGAATTATGTTTTTAAAATTTTGTTTTATTCAATTTCAATCTTTTCTCTATCTCTTGAAATTTGTATAAGGATTTATATTTCCCGACTATATTTTTTATTCATATTTAAAAACCAAATATATGATTTCGAAAATTAAGAACCATACATATTGTCCAAACTTTTTGGTAACTGAAAATGTTTTACCGGATATTTATGTATTTTTTTGTTGATATTTGTACTGGCATCTTAATGACTCTTGTTTCTGTTTTAAATAGTTTTAAATTACTTTCGTTTTGACAAAATGTTACGTTCAAAATCCGAGTCCTATTTGAAAAATATCATCGATGGGAATCATTCCGATTAACTGATTTGTTCCGCTTGACAAAAACTTTGTTCGTTGTTTTTTATTTTTTCTCTAACTTTTTAATCTTGGATATAAGACTTTACTGTTCAATTAAGTTAATTCAGTTAATTTTTTTTATTTGCATTAGTTCCTAAGAGGTTCTGTAAGACCAACAACTAAACGTTGATTGAGCCACTATATGTTTTGTGTCAGCTCAGCCATAGTTGTGTTTGTGAGCCATTTGTGTTGTGCTATGATGGCTTTTAAATACATGCAAGGGATAAGAAGTAAGCTGTCGAGACTTTACAAAGCTATTCTAGTTCATTGTCCATACGTCATATGTCATAATCTACAGCCTTCAACAGATACCTCTTAGTTTACTGTCCATAATAACCATAGTAACTGTTGCATAACTACTAGCATACACCTCGCAGTTTACACTCCGTACCATAGCTTACAGTCCACATCCCATACTAGATTGCCTAGTACTAGTACAGCCCTCAATTCATTTGGCCAATAGTCTAAAACCCTTTAAATTTTGTCTGTGACTCATATCTTTATCCTGAACTACGGTCTACAAATCTATCATTTGTAGTCTATTGTGTAGAATCTGTGATCTGTAGTAAGTGTCTAACGAAGTTTGTACTTTACGGTCTATGTAACGGAAATTGTGTAGTGTCTATAGTCTACATGGAAAAGCCTATTTCGATAATTTCTTGTCTGTCTAAATGAAATATTTGCCTATTCGTATGGTTATTTATATTACTGCAGTTTCTCACTCCAGTGAGGCATTTACTTCAAGTCTTGTAACTGTAACTATTGTTTAAAATAGGTAAATGTTTTTTTTTCTAAAATGAAAGCTTTTAGATAATTCTAGCTACTAGTTTTTGGTTGTATGTAAATATCTATTACAAAATATATTTTACTTTTATTTTGTAAATATAGTAACAGCTAGAGAGCAAACAATCCTAAAATTTATTTTGATAGAAGTAAACAAGTAAATATTCAAATAAAAAATGTTCTTAATCATAATAGCAATTATTAAAAAGTATTTTCTCGTGTAGAAGAAACATAGAAACATCCCCAGAGGCTTATTTTCTTAAAAAATTAAAATCTGAATTCTCTTTACTCCTGATAATAATTGTTTGCACTCCGGGCCAGGGGCTCCTTCAGTCATGGAGAGGAATTCGCTAGAGATGCTTATAGGCTTCACAAATAATGCTAATGTAATATGGTTTATTGATTCTACCTTTTCCCTAAGGTCTCATATCTTTTACAGTATTTAAATTATTACCATTAATTTACTTTTTGATTTTCGAGGTAACGTTTGCTGAACTAATAACTAATTTTAGAACAAAAATTATGGTTTTGACTTTAGGAAACCACTTCTCAAGTGTACCTATTTGCAAACTTATCAAAGCAAAGTGTTACTATTTGTAAATTTATAGCCCAATTAAACTTGTTTCGTAACTTATTTCACTACTTAACATCACCGCTTTCCTCAAAATTGGGTTAGTTATTGATGAAGTCGTTAAAAGTATATTAATAATATTTTATGATACGAAGATATATTTTAGGGCGACTCTTATTTGGAAACGTGATCATAGTTAGTTATTTATTGTTGGTTTTAGTGAAGTTTATTTTTACAGACTACCTTTACATGGCTTATTTTCATTTTTATTAGGGTTCGAGTATATAATACATATCTTATGAACATATATAGTTAGAAATTCTACACTGCATTATATATTTTTTAAATTTTACATGTTGTCTGTCGCGAAAGGCCAACTGACTCATATAATAACACGTCTGAAAAACGTACACAACTCATAATAAATCCAGAAACTTAAGCGGTATTTTGACACTTGATGATGAATGCCTGAAAAGACGCATTAATATTGGCTGCCCTGCAAATGACAATCAGGGTCATCCTAGACAGAATAGGAGCGCACTGTACAAACTCTTTTTTTCTACTCATGACAAAAAAAACCACTCTCAACGTTGAAATTTTATTTCAACCACTTGTCCCATAATATACTATTTAATAAAAGGGAGGAAAATAGTATATTACATGTTGAGTTGGTAAAGGATATCTTTACAAGCCAAGCGATAATTGTTTGACCGAGACGGTACGTCGAGGTCAAACAATATCGCGAGGCGTAGAAACTTTACCAACGAAACATGTATACTATTTTATTCACAATAATTAGACTTAAGCTAATCAAAATAAAAAGTAATTTTAAATTTTAAAATACATTTTTTATAAACTGTCATAATTTCAATCAGAGCCATCTATCGACCAAAAGAAATTTTAATTAAAGTTTCATTCTTCGCCGCTAGAAGGCGATGTATGCGCTCAGTATTTTAAAATTAGAAATTAATTAATTCCATTGTAATTATTAAATATAAAATACGGAAAAATAAAAATAATACTAATATTAAATATAAAATATGTTTTTAGCGTTAGATATATTTATAAAAACTTAAATTTAAATCGGATAAAACGTCCTGTTTTAAATTATTCAGAAAAAAAGTTGGCCTTAACTTTACATGTCAGTTTTACAGACATGTAAAGGAAATTGTTAACCACTTTGGTGTTGCTATAGCAATAGCTTACTTTCCAAGGTTTTTACAACATATCGAGGGGATCAGATCAGAGGGGCGTATCCGCCAAATGTGTGATCTTCAATTTATTAGGTCGTATTGATTTCTGGTATCGACCTGCGTGTTGTTACATACGGGCGTATGTTTTGTAAGGCATTAATCTGGCCTTACAAAACATTCGCCCGTTTGTGACAACACGCAGGTCGATACCAGAAATCAATACGACATAAAAATTGAAGATAAAAATTTTGGCGGATACGCCCCTCTGATCTTATGCCCTCGATATGAAATGTACATATTGCAATATGATTGTGAATAAACTATACTTCCAATGACAGTGCTTTTAGTTTATTATGTTAATATATTATAAAATAACTACTTCAGTAATTCATATTTAATTTGCTTTTCTAGATTTTTCAGCATGTAATATAATTTGATATTTAAACTAAAGAGTGCTTTTTTTTCTTGTATTGAGATGTACTTTTTATGTGTTTCTTGATGCTGAATACGAAAATGAATTTAAAAGCTAATTAGTTAGTTACATTAAGTTTTTAAGAAAAGTTGAGAAAGTTATTTTTCAACCCCATCTACTTTTAACTTTCTATTCAGCGGTCGCCAACCTATGGTCCGCGGACAACTGGTGGTCCGCAGAAAAATCTAGACATTATTTGCATTTTTTAAGTTTTATTAATAATAAAACAAAAACAATGTAAGAAATTCTTACTATCCCGGGACACATTACGATAAAACTTGTGATTATACGCGTTAATTTTGCACTTAATCTATAATATTTCACTAATACCTCTTCTCCTATAGGAAATTTAATTTTTCTATTGCCCATAAAATTTCGTTTTTGCTGTTCTTGTTTTTTAAGAACGTGATTTTTAATTTTATCCATTTTTTGGTTTTCGGAATTTCTAACGAATTTAGGTTTCAACAGATGAAACGTATTTTTAGGTTCTCTGTCAAACATTAAATATGTGGGAGTAACTCCCGTTGTTATATGTGGAGTATTTCTATAAGTGAACAAAAATGTTGCAAGATTTTTCTGTATGTTTAAAGTATGGTTGGATAGCAGAAACTTTTTTCAAGTATTCTTGACCACCTTAACAGAATTTTCAACAGCTCCATTGGACATTGGGTGAAATGGTGCGGTGGTAAGATGCTTAATACCGTTTGCTTCAAAATATGAAATAGTCTCAGCAGCTACTAGCTGTGTACCATTATCTGAGATGATTAAATAAGGTAATCCAAATCTGGAAAATGTATTATGTAGGCAACAAATAGTGTTTTCTACATATATAGATTTTAAAGGGAAGGTTTCTCTTTCAATAATCTGTCTTGGACTGGACCTTTAAGATCACAAAGATATCTCGTGATATCTATAAGATATCTCGAAGAAGCCTTTCCAACTGATTATCCAAAAACTCGCATTTTACTGCCAACGATCGGATTCTTGCAACCCATTCCCTTAGAGATTCTGAGGGTTTCTTCTTTGCCGTATAAAACTTAGCTTTCTCTCTCTACAAATATTGCTTGGCTTTCTTTAAAATGGTTCGCTTCCATTTTCGTTAGCTCTTCATAAGTTTCACTTTCTAATTTACGCGGTAGACATAAATTTCTCAACAATTTATAAGCATCTTTTGACCATAAATTTAACAAAATAGCACATTTTTTACCGTCGAGAATATCGTTAGCTAAATAGTAATTTTCCAGTCGTGGTTTGAATACTGCCCCTTCCAATGATTGAGGCTCAAATTTGCAAAGATGACCCACCATCGCTATTTTGGACCGCAAATTCGACGTTGTGGTAACTGGGATTTTTGCTATTTCTTCCACTATTGCAAATTTTTAATCCTCGTCGCCACTTGTACTTGATTATACAAGTGCCAATTTAATTAATTATTAATTACAAATTAATACTTTGTAATATATATAAATAAAACTTGCGATACGCACAAACAACATTTATTGTCGAAGACTGAATATACAGTGAAGAATATACACAATATTATAAATGATAACATACATATCACATTTATATACAGGCAATTACTATATACAGGATGAAACTTTAAATACAAATCAAACTAAATGATTTAATATTAATGCTAATAGTGTAACGAAGTAGAAAAAAGAAGAAGAAACTCATAACAAAATTAAATCAATTCATTATTCTAAAAATTTATTATTCCAAAAATATGTTACAACAATTATTACAAAACTCATTTTTAAATTATTTGACCCAGTAATAAAGATAAACAAATTGATTTCAAGTATGACGTGAAGCTACTCTATAATTTGTAAAGTGTGTCATAATACTAGCACAGCATTATTGCTCACAAAAGCAAGTAATGCTGACTGTAGCATTATGACACTGCCCTGGTTAATAGGGACATGTTGAGCCATCCTTGATTGCAAAGACGATTTGTAGGAGGGATTAAGAGTTAAGATGGGAAGTAATAATCAAAAGGATAGTTAGTTGTATTGTGAACACAAAAGAAGTAAAAAGTCTTTTCCATTGTAATAACTAAAGCAAGGGAAATGGCCCTACAAATTGTTCTTAGTGGGTAAGTATAAATTATGTTAATTATATAATTATGTTTATTGTTAAATAAAACTCGAAAAACACTTAAGTTTTTATTAATAAGCGAGAAATGTTGTAAGTTACAAACGTTTACGTATAAAGAACTCTAACAGAACTGAAAATGAATTTTGTCTTTCTAATATTTAATAACTTTTGTTAATTAACTGTCAATTACAACAAGGTTTTTGGAAAATAACAATAGTTAAAAGAATGTTGAAAACACATTAATAAAAATGAAAGTTACTGTTGAAAATTCATTAACTATTAAGAGAGAAATGATTTGAAAAAGTTACACTTGTTTATGTTTTTATTAAGTATTTAATTATTGAATGGATATTAGTGATTCTGAGATTATTGAGTTATCTGAAGATGATCTCATAATTCTTCCCCCCTTAAGTCTGAACGTCCTCGTTCAGGGATGGGTATAAGTCTGCATGGTGTCCCTTGGTTAAGTCTGGTAGTTCGTATAGTTGACCTGGTTGATTGTTGCTTCTTTTTATCTTAAGGATCTTCCTGGGCTTGAGAAATAGTCCACACAAGCGGCTTTTAAATTTGATAACTAGAACAATTATAAGTACAATAACTATTAGGAAGAAAACAGTAAGAGAATAGTGGATAAAATGAACTACAGGATGCAGGTGAATTTCAGTTTCTTGAATTTGCTGAACTTCGATATATAGTTCTTTGGGGTTGTGAAGGTGTTTCAATTTTAGAGGAGTTTCCTTGTGTGCCTTCAGGGTTTGCAGCGAGATAGTTGGTATTGTAATCTCTAGGGTCGAAATGGTGTGGTCGTAAACGTTATTTCCTATGATGATGCGGCATGTGGAACTTAGGAGATTAGTTCCTTTGATAGATTTCCTCTACAATTCACCATTACATTCTTCGATTATTTCTTCTTGTTGCTTGAATGCCACTAGTAGCTGGTGATTGCGTAGCAATATGGAGATTTTGTAGTTGTTTGAGATTTTGGCAGCGGTGCATTCATCAGTGGATTGTAGAGTACAGTTGTCAGATGATAGTTGCCTGTTTGTGTAAATATAATTTTGGTCGATAAGTTTGCAGTCTTCATTGGTCCAGTATGCACTTCCATTGAATTCCAGATAGTACCGTTTTGGAGGAATAATTACAACTTCTTGTTGGTTTGGTAAAGGGTAAATTTGGGAGTAGTATGAGAGGAACGGTTTAATTAATTAATTAATTTATTTAATAAAGGAAGAAAAAGAATAACATAATTTGCATGTGTTTACATCTGCATTTTAAAGACTAAAACTTAATTATTTTTTTATAGATACATAACTAAAAATCTACTCAAAACCACAATAGAAAAAATAGAAACGAATAGTATCTAAATTTATTATTGGTAATTTTTAGTATGAGCTTAAATATGAGTTTCAGTTTAAAGTCTGAATTCAAAGTTAAAAGAACTTAAAGATATTGATTCGAACTATAGGAAGTAAAATACGTATATGTAGGTGATGGAAAAGTGTAGTAATCAACCTAAGAATTACTTGTGTGTTGATTATGCCCTTTCCTACTTTTTGCTAATTTACTTGGTGGCCGTAGGTATTACAGTGATCTATTTATTTATTTTTTTTTATAATTTTGATTTAACATTTTCATTCTGGAAGTTTTATAAATTCTGATTGGTTTGCTAAGAAATATACAGTGCGAGTGTAAAGTCTGGAACTATCGCAATAAATCGTTTATTAAACGTTTTTGAAAATAATCCTCGAACACGTCAATTTTTATCTTAAATGAGACATATTTTACTGTAATCGTCACTTAATGATCGTCTTTTGTTTTTGAGTTATGACGTAAACGATAATTTTTTTAAATGGAAACCCTAATGTTTTATGATGAATTTGGAAAGAGCATGAAATTATAAGACCAAATATGCTAAAAAAGTGTGGTACTGTATTTTGAAATTTTCGAGATAATTGCCGTTAAAGTTTTAAAACAAAAATCTAATAACAATCAAGAGTTCCAAGTTTTAATAAAAAAATCAAGTAGCCATGTAACAATTGACAGCGTTAAAATTATGACAATTCTTTATCAGTTTGTTTATCTGTTTTTATTGTGGGCGTTTTTACGTAATTCAGTAAATAATGGTGCGATATTTGACTGAAAAAGAGCGAATTGAAATTTTAATATTGAGGGGATGTGGCGACCGTACTAGAACACAACAAGAGATTTGTGAGATATTTAATAACAAGTATCCTGATAAAGAACCTATCACAAGAGCGACAATTTCCAAAATAGGAAGAAAGTTTTCTGAACTCGGACATGTGAGAGATCGCCAGAGGTCGTCCAACAACCGAAGAATGTAACGAATTAGATATTCTGTTGTCTCTACAAGAAAATCCCCCATGGAACTACAAGAGAACTAGCCGCAAATAATGACATTTTTCAAAGGTCAGTTATAAAGATTTTAAATAATCATAAATGGCATCCCTACAAAGTTCAATTAGTGCAAGAGCTTAACGGAGATGATCCTGATCGCAGAACAGAGTTCTGTGAGGTAATGATGGAGCGGTGCAATATCGATGGCGACTTTTCTAATCGCATCATTTTTTCTGATGAAGCAACATTTCACCTTACAGGAACAGTGAATCGTCATAACTATCGATATTGGGCACCTGAAAATCCGCGGTGGATGAACGAGACGCACACGCAGTTTCCTCAAAAACTCAATGTTTGAGCAGGAATTGTAGGGGATAGAACTCTAGGACCATTTTTTATCGAGGGTTCATTGACAAGTGAAAAGTATTTGGATTTCTTAAGAAACGATTTAATTCCTGCTGTTGCGGTGCTTTATCCGAACAATGAAGATCCGGATCTACCAAGCGATACATTATGGTATCAGCAAGATGGTGCTCCGGCACATTTTGCTATTGGTGTTAGGAATTATTTAAACGAAATTTTTCCTGGTAAATGGATAGGTAGAAGGGGAACTGTTGAGTGGCCTCCGAGATCACTCGACCTAACTTCGATGGATTCTTTTTATGGGGCTATCTAAAGAGTAAGGTTTACATAAACCGCCCACAGACAGTAGAAGAGCTACAGCAAAGAATTCGCACAGAAATAAGATTAATTCCACCCGAGACTTTGCGTAAAGTTCGTGACGAATTTCAGTACACACTCGGATACTGCCTTGCACAAATGGTGGTCAGTTCGAACATTTAATTTAATTGTTTTTCTTTACTTTGTTATTTCTTGTTTCTTTTGTATTTTAATTGTTCATTACTATTATGTACAATATCTTCCAAATAGAAAAATACAATATCACACTTTTTTATCATATTTGGTCTAAGAATTTCATGCTTTTTCCAAATTCACCATAAAAAATTAGAGTTTCCATTTAAAAAAATTATCGTTTACGTCATAACTCAAAAACAAAAGACGATGTTTAAGTGACGATTACAGTAAAATATGTCTCATTTAAGATAAAAGTTGACGTGTTCGAGGATTCTTTCAAAAACGTTTAATAAACGATTTATTGCGATAGTTCCAGACTTTACACTCGCACTGTATATTAAGTTGTTTTTTTAAATTTTTGTGCGTTTTTTATCTCAATTGTATTTTTTGGTAGCATATTGTAGAATCTCGGAGCTAGATACGATGCAGCTCTAGTACTAACTGTTTTCTGGGCTTTATTAGTTCTTACCATTTTTTTTGAAACTGTTCTAGTATCGTAAGAGTGTTTCACGTGATTTTTTGCATTTTTGTGTACTGGACGATGGTGTTTTTTATGAACAGATTTCTGATATTATGCATTTTGGTTTCTTGAAATAATTCTTTTGTAGGATACAGGTAAGGTTTTTTAAAAATAATTTTTAATAAGATATTTTGAGCAGTCGTTAAGGGTTTTAGTGTAGTTTTATAAACTCCTCCCCAACCCGTTATTCCATATTGCAACAATGACAGAGCCAGAGCAAAATAGATAGTTTTTAATTGAATTGTATTTAAAAAATTTGTAATTACTTTGAATAGATAAAATAATTTTCGCATTTTTCTAGTAATTTCATTAACGTGTTGATCCCATCGTAAATGTGAGTCTATTTGTATCCCAAGATATTTTCCTGATTGGTTAATTTCCAATTTACAATTTAGGCCTTCTATATTAACTGATGCAAAGTGAGGTAAGTTAACACGATTTGGAGAGAACATTACTAATTTAGTTTTTTTGAGATTTAAGGTCAATAGGTTATTGTCAAACCTTTATCATTTCACTTGTAATCATTTTATGCACATTTTCCCATGAACGTCCCACAAAATATAACACTGTGTCATCTGCATAAGATGTTATATCACAATTTATTTCAATTTTTAGAAGATCATTAAGATAGATTACAAATAGAACCGCTCCAAGCACACTGCCTTGAGGTACACCGTATCTGCAAGGTAATTTTGAGCTTATGACGTCATTAATTTTAACTTGTTGGGTTCTATTTGTAAGATATGATTCAAACAGCTTGTCTGCATGTCCTCTTATTCCTAGCTTTTCAAGTTTTTTTAATAAAATAATAGGGATTTTTAGGATATAAGTGATTGATGTATTTGATCCTATAACTATTAGTTTAGAAGATTCTAGTAATTTAAATAAATGAATTTTATCCAAAGGAATTAATTGATTTGAATTATAAGTTTTTTCTAAATGTTTCGAAATTGCCATTAGTTCTGAAAGTGTTACTAATTCTAAATTTGGTATTTCTCTCCATGCCAAACTAATTGTTCTTTCAATGATTTGGAGGGTTTTTAGTAAATTTTGAGCTTGGTATATATCTCTGTTTGTATTAAAAATTGAATTTCACTAGTATTGGCTAATTTTACGAGAAGATTCTAAGTATTATTAATATTTTCGAAAGCGTATTTAAATCATCAGAATACCGTTTTGACAAATGATTTGCAAATGATGTTAGACGATCGATTTTTTCAATTTCGGGTTTTTCCTTGGCATACAATTTATCAATATTTGTATTAATACTTTGAAGGTCATCTTCATCAAGATTTCCCGTAATGAATTTAATTGCGCTTCCTAAAACATTTATAAGGGATCTTTTTGTTAAGTGATGATTAAATTTACTAAGAATTCCTTCTATTTCTGAGCAAGAAATTTCAAGTTGTTGATAAATTTTGTGAGTGATTTCGTCTGTTGAACTTTTAGTTTCTAAAACTGCTAAGTTAGAGAGTAATCGTTTATAACTAGTTTCTGTTTTGCTAATGTTAATAAAAAATAGGAAATTATGAAAATGGTTGACTAGGCGAGCTTGTCCTAGAGGTTCTTGGAAGTAACCAGTAGATGTTA
Source organism: Agrypnus murinus (assembly GCA_929113105.1). Lineage (NCBI taxonomy): Eukaryota > Metazoa > Arthropoda > Insecta > Coleoptera > Elateridae > Agrypnus > Agrypnus murinus. The sequence continues at coordinate 18,184,019 of OV816025.1, forward strand.
GTTGGGTTGTATGGAGTGTGTGGCTGTAGATTGGGAGGGTCCAAAGCGGGATGATCCTGTAAAGAAAATGTTCGTTTTAATGCGTGGTCTTAGTCGTTTGATCTTGCAAGCATGGGCCGTTGTTGGTCTGTTTTTTCTTGTTTTTCCGATTATCTTGTTATTGATTTGTTTTGAGACTGAGATTTTCTCAAAGGGTGGGTAAATTTTTCGGGGTCTGTTTCTCTGTATGAATATGTCGTGGTTGTCTAGGTCTGGGGGTTTTTGTCGGTTTTTGTTTATTTTGTCTAGTGATTGTGAGGCTTTAGTTTGATTTTTTAAATAGACTGCATCATAAAATGGCAGTATTTCTTGCTTACGTTTTTCGTTGTATTGTTCGTAGATCGTTAAGTCTGTCTATGCTAGGAAGTTTGTCATAAGGGCCGTATAATAAATGAAAAGGGGAGTAGCCGGTGGCGGAATGGATTGACTGGTTATAGATCAATATTGCTGTAATCATGAGGTTTTCGGGTAGTTCGTTTGGGTTTTTTAATTTAATAGTTCTTAACTTTTCAATTATTGTAGAATGGAATCTTTCGATAGGGGAGTTGGAGTTGGGATTGTTTACTGTAGTAAAATGAAGTTCTATGGTATTAAATTTGCAGAATTCCCTAAATGTGTTGTTTTGAAATTCTTTACCTTCATCGCAGACAATTTTGTGTGGGGTGTTATGATGGGAAAGATAATGGCGAATTTTGTTTAAAACCGTTATTCCTGTACCATCTTTAATTAGGTTACCTTGTAACCTCAAAAGGTATCTAAATGTAGAATTTCTAATGGTCTTTTTGTTAAAAGAGGACCTGGTAGTAAGTAAGTTTCAACTGGTTATAAGTTTCAACTATGCCATTATGAGTTCCCTGGTGATAGGTGTCGACTAAGTCTTGTTGAGTTTCTTTATTAGTTATGTCTTGACAGTACCTATTATTAATAAAGACTTTAAGGGAGTAATTTAAATTTTGCTTGCAGGGACAAATGAAGGGGCCTTTAAGTTTTTGATCTTTAAAATAAATTCCGTAAGTAGTGTTTGGTTTGAATGTGTCCCTAAACATTTTACTTAAATCTTCTTGAATGAGATTACTTCTGACGGTTATTGCGTAAGTGTTTTTGTTGAAAGGCTTTTTAAATATACAGCGATATTGCTCGCTAGTATCTAGGATGATACGGTTGGCAAAAGTGTTTACAGATTGATCTGAAATGGGGATGACTTGACCATTATCTTCATCGAAGTTCTCTTCTGCAGAAGATTCTGCAGCGGATAATGCGTTAAGATAAATTTGAGAGGTTTCTATTGATGAGTCCATTATTATTCGTTCAATATCTTCATCTGTGATATCAGGGATTTCGTCGCAATTGGGGATGATAGAATCATTGTCAGAAGTTGGTGCGGTAATTACGATTCGGGAAAGAGCATCTGCAACTTGATTTTCTTTACCCTTTTTATAAATTATGGTAAAATCAAACTCGTCCAACTTCAATTTCCATCGGATGAGTCTGGAGTTGGGCTCTTTGATTTTGTATAACCAGACTAATGGGTTGTGGTCTGACTCGATTACGAAGCGTTGGCCAAATAAGTATAGTCGAAAATGTTTTGTAGTATCTACAATGGCTAGGAGTTCTTTTTCGATTGTTGAATAGTTACGCTCTGCTGAATTGAGAGTTCTGGTATAGTACGCAATGGGTCGATTGGATTGAGATAAAACTCCGCCTATGGCGACATTTGATGCATCTGTAGTTAAATGAAATTGTTTCGAAAAATCTGGATAAGCAAAAATTGGGGAATTAGAAAGCAACTCTTTGCAAAGTTCGAAGGCTGAAACGTACGCGGGGTTGGTAGGATTTATTTTTGAACCTTTCTTGAGACATTTTGTGAGAGGTGAAACGATTTTAGCAAAATTGGAAATAAAGCGTCTGTAGTAGCCTACGAGACCTAGAAATGATTTGATTTCTTTTGTTGTTTTGGGGATGGGGTAATTTTGTACTGCAAAAATTTTAGAGGGGTTAGGTTTAATTCCTTCGGGGGTAATAACATGTTCTAAAAATCTTTTTTTAGAAATTCTGATTTATACAACTGTATTTTTAGATTGAAATGGCGCAATTTCTGGAATACTAGCTTTAGATGATTAATATGTTCCTGAAGGGATTTGGAAAAGATTACGACATCATGTATACAAAACAAAATTTATGAAGATATTCCTTCAGAACATTGTCCATTACACGTTGCAATGTGCTCGGGGCGTTTTTTAAGCCGAAAGGCATTCTGACGTATTCATAATGTCCGTTGTTAACGGTAAAGGCTGTTTTTTCGACTGAGTTAGGATGCATTTCGACCTGATGGAAGCCTTGGGCAAGATCTAAAGTGGAATAATAAGAAGATTTTCCTAAATTATCAAGAATTTCCTCAATTCTAGCAAGGGGATATTTATCTTCTACAGTTTTTTCGTTTAGCTTCCTGAAATCGAGAACCATCCTAAATTTACGTTTCCCTGAGGCATCTACCTTTTTGGGCACTATCCAAATAGATGGCCTAATGATCTTATTATCTAACAGATTTTGAATTTGGGTTTGGATTTCTTTCTTTATACTATGGGGGTGGCGATAAGATTTAACAAAGACGGGTACGTTGTCTTTAGTCCTAATTTCATGTTTGACGGCGTTAGTAAATGACAAGTCGCAATCTTCTTTATAAAACACGTCTTTAAATTGTCTACAAAGTTTTAATATCTCTTTTCGTTCTTCTTTATTTAAGTGTTGAGTTCTGATGGTATCAGAGATATTTAATTGCGAATTATCCTTTGTCGGGGGTCTGATGATTTTTTCGTTAATTAATGGTTTAACTTGAATTCTTTCTAGAAAATTTATTTCAGTACCGGCTGTTTCTTGAAAGTAACACACTACGTTAATTTGTAGTCCATCAATGGCAGCCACTTTCTATGCTTCCGCATCCTACTTTTTAAATTGGGTATGCGATACACCCTGACTGCCCTTAAAAGCAATAAACCATTCTGGGTGAGATATACTTGGAGGTTTGAACTATTAAACCAATTTTAACAAGAAATCTCTTGGATCATATTTTGTGATATACCGTGTAGAAGTTAATCTTAAGACCGCCTTTCCACTTACTCCTAGATGCGATGCGGAAACTAAATACACTGCCACCATTTTGTAACGACCAAAATTCGAAAGCTCCACGATTGGATTCGCAAAAATATGTAAGAAACTTTACTATAAAACACCACTGCTGTGTGCCAAATTATGTAACACAAATAAGAAACTGTGACGCTTACTATACATGAGGTACCCGAAGTACCTCTTCGTTGGTTTGACCAAATTACTTTCAGGTCGCAGCTCTTAATTAAAAAGCTTAATACTAATTTCAGATTTAAGAAGGAACAGTAATTGTTACAAAAAATCTATTGTGCGTCGCCGAATTGTATGTAAACGATCGTAATTAAAATGATGTTAGATTTACGTCTGCTGACAATTTTGAAAGAGGCCAATTGGCCAATTTTTAAATTAAATCAATAAAAGGCAAAATAATTTGATAACAAAAACTCGTTTTCTTCTCACAAAAAGATAGAAAGTAAGCACTTAACTACTTTAATATTAAGTTGGCACTTGGCTGATATGTACATCGTTGTTTATGTAGAATAGTTTAAACAAAAACTTCGTTCACTTACCTAGAATGCTGCTAATTTGCCGTTTTTACAGAAACAGCCAATCCCAACGTTCCTTTAACTAATTGAATTTTCTTTGTATTAATGCGTTGTCGGCACTATTCAACGTTGGCAAGTCATTGGCACTATTCAACTAGTTGTATAATAACCAGAATTAAATTAACTTAAAACTCCAATAACATCTAAAAAGGTACTGAAGGTAAATCAATCAGACTCTTCACATAATTTGAATTGGTTTAAATTTAACAGGTTTTAAAATTTAAATTTAACAACCACCTCTAATTAGATTAGAAAAAGTTTACTAGATACGACAGCAAAATTTCGAAAAAGTCGGTCCTCACTTGAAGTTAAATTTAAACACTATTCAAACTACAAAAATACTTTAACGGATCACCCTGATTTATATTAATAACCTTCAGGCTGTACGCAAGAATTATTTGAACATTTAACAATTATCTTTGATTTTAAATAATCGCTCGAGTCAACAATTTCGAATGAATGAATGAGTAAAATTTCAAAGCGCACCACAGTGCATATAACCGAACATTACGGTAAATCTTAATGGAATCTTTACTTAATTTAAATTTGTTTAACTTTCACCAACATTTAAAGTTCAAGTGTATTTTATATTTAAAATATGAGCAACTTTGCTTCATTTACATAACTCAAACAGTAATAACGATAACATCTACTACCCATAACCTTGAAAGCTAAGAAGCTAAGCTTATGCGGCAGGGAGAAGCGATTATTGTTATTATGCAGCCTCATCGTGCGGCTGCAGCCGACTTATATATGTTATAGCATAAATCCCACCTTTGTGTTTCAGTTGAAGAAAGACTGCAGAAAACCTTAACTAGATTTGTCGGCACCGGGAGTCTAGCTCGGGCCGCTTGGATGAGAGATCAGCACTACACTTCTTCTTCTGCGTGCCGTGCTCTGTTGCAGAGCGTTGGCATTTCCCTCCTATACTTGGGTTGTGCGTGTTCAGTGATCACAAGTATAGGGGACCTACAGCCTAAGGTGGACTCTGAACCACCCCAAGTACATAGTACTTGGATTTTTTATTAATTTCAGGGAAATTTCCTGGGCAAAGTATATCTCGGTGGTTTGCCATTGCCTTCCGAGGGAGATGCGGTTTTTGAAAATCCGGTGATATATGGGCCGGGGTTCAAATCCGGATCCCTTAATCGGTAGTCCTGCACGTAACTAACCGAGCCACAATCGCTCTCAATACACTATCAAGGCCCATTTGTTAGAATTTGTTAAATATTAACAAAATATGAGAACGTTGAACAGATTTCTAACCACTAAAACAGACTGGTATTACAAATTCAAAGCACCTTAGTCCGGTGCGTACTGTATCCTACGAAAGATTCTACCAGACTTTTCCGTGTTTGTTCTCCCCAAGTTTAAAGCTCGTTCCCCTATTCGAGCAACCACAAAAAAAAAGATTAAACATTTTTTATTCTTGCGCGCGACTCATGAAGTCATTTTCGGCCAATAATAAATATAAAAGATTTGCCTCTGTAATTCGATATTTTTTGTGTTCAGCCTAAATATAATTTCAGCTTTTTTTCTCAAGCTATTAAATTTTCATGTCAATGGTGAGACATAATACATTCTTTATTTGCCAAATGGGGTCATAAATTAATCCAAAGGTCAACCTTAATTTTAAATTTGTTTTAACAAGCAAGGGATAAATTTAAAATAACAATATAAAATCTGTTTTAAGAAAAACTGCTGTATTTAAATGTTTCTTTGAATTATGCAGAATACTCTACACGTGTTTTGGTCTATTAAACCTTTTGCTAAGTACTCTTTAGCTTCTTTATCAGAAGCTATTTAGAAGCTAAAGAGCACTGTTTAAAAAAGGTTTAACAGACCGAAACACGTGTAATATTCTGCATAATCTATAGAAAACATTCAAATATAACAAACAGTTTATCTGAAAATTATTATAAACAATGTTTCACAATGAGTCTACCTACCCACCAATTTTACTAAATAAAATTTGTATTTAGTAAAACGTAGAAAAAAGCACAAGTCCTAAATCACAGGTCCTATTCAGTTTTATTCTAACAACAAACGGGAAATTAATTCTAAATATTACATAATTATATTATACTTTATATTATTAATTTGTGCGTCAGCTCATGTCCACACTTCGTGGGTATGTGAAGAACTCTTATTTTGGAATTAAGTCTTTTGATTAATATATTTTGTCTTCATTAAGTTTTTGGAGAATTTAAAAATTTCTGGTGAAATAATTACTTTTGCGCGTATTTCGGCTTTGAGGGGGCATAGAGAAGAACGACGTAATTTAGAAATCGAATAAAGTAGTAACTGTAGAAAGTAGAACCTGTAAGTTTATTTTTATTTTTTCTAAAATATTCTGATTACATGTCTCTAGCTTTAAAAATTCTCGTCTTGGTATATTTCGGCGAATATTTTTCTGTATCGCTGTTTTGAGAAACCTTTGCTTTTACGAAGGTAAATGCTTTGTCTTTGATCTTATCAAATTTTCGTCAATTCTTTTGTATTGTTTTGCTTGCTCTTTAAACTACTGATTTGTAATTATTTTGTTAATTTTCGTAACAGATTTCTCTTACCTTGGAGTATTAAAAAGCTTTTAACACCCTGAAGTTCTTCGCCTGATTGTCATGTTAGTTAAAACTGCGGACGTTGCAAGCTTATGGTACAACTAAAATATTTAGTTGCCATGTTCTATACCTACATGATATCGTGCTTTTCTCTTATCTTTATATTATAACTTTTAGATAAGGTATAAATGTTATATTTAGATTATTACAACCTTGCGTATTTTAGTTAATAGAACTTGCAGATTATGAAGCAGCCATTAATCAAATTCGTATCCAATTCCAATATTGTATGATTTTACACTTGATCGTATAATTAATCACTGATAAAGGTTACTATATTAATGTACACCACCTGCAATTATCTTAGAGTATATTTTGGGAACACTCGTTGCATAATAAATTTTATAATATTATAATCTCTGTCAATAATTCTGAATTTATTAAAAAATTTTATTGATTAGGAGCACTGGATGTAAAATAAAGTTTACCTTTATTTTTTTGCTTAATACTTTTGATTTGATTTTGTTTTGACTTATGTAAATTTTTTTCATTCATCATTTTTCGTTAAAATATCCGGGAAAGCCAAAATTTAAATGTGTCCTAAGCAGCATACAATTTTCAATGCTGCGTGTAACATGTATCACAAAAAGATTTGTAGACTGACTGAAAGGAGCTCTGCAAATATAGTCGAGAGGTACTGGATTTCGAACCGCCATGAGCTTTAAAAAAATTTTTTTTTTCTGAGATCATAGAGTTGGCCCTCCTCTACAGACTAGGGATAGTGCCGAACAATTTTTTTTTTTTTTTGGGGGGTCAAATTCGCATGCAAAGAAAAAAAAATTGGTTTTTTGCCCATAACTCATTGAGTTCAGTTCGGATCGAAACCGCACAAGAATAAAAAAATGACGGGCTCGCGATGGCGCGTAGAACGCACTTTGATTTTTCAAAATCGGTTAAGCGGTTCCCAAGATATCAAGCTTTGACTGTTCCAACCCTTTTCGTCCGGGTTTTGCCGCGGCCGGAGGCACCCCAGCCGTGTTGATTTTTTTTTGCAAGGAAGAAATCGACCCAGCGACTGATTTTTTCATCACTAGACAGTGAGGACCAGAATACTGTGTCAAAATTTCAAGTCGCTAGGTCGATTAGGGGGGGAGTGGGAGGGGGGATCGTAATCGAAATTAAAACCGCTGTAGCTTGCGCAATTTCCAGGGGTTTTCGCGCAGCCAACGGGGGATTACTGAGGACGATGCCTACTTTACTGGGTCATTTTTTTTTTTCGATTTCGCCAATATCAGCCAGTTGCGGGGCGAAAAACCGATTTCCCCTCCCCCTTTTTTTGATTAAAATTTTTGATATGAAAAAAGGGTTGGGGGAAAATTTTTTTTTGCCCACAAAACGGGGAATTTTTTTATCTTTAATTTGAGCCCGGCCAGATTGCAATCGGACCATTAGGGTGGGAGGGGGAGGGCCACAACCCTTTTGCCCTGTAGCGGGGCAACGGAAAGGGTTAGGGACTTCGGGCCGGGCCCATTTTCAAGGCAAAAGAATTTCCTTTCATGCATTTTTTATCCCGAATCGCTATCTCTATCGGGGCCTCCACGCGCGCGTGATATGTTTATTGTCGCGAACGGCAAAACTGTGCCGCTGAGCAGCGAGAATAGTGGGCGGAGCCTGACGCTCCCTCTCCACTTTCTCTTCTCTCACAAACACACGCGCGTTCCCCTCGTCTGTGTGTGCCGGCGCGCGGGAACTATTATTATTCAAAATGTATCTTTGAATAAACTTATCGGATCTCGCTCGATTCTTGACCGATTTGATTTTTTTTTTCTCTTTCTTCGTCTCCTCACCGGCTTGCAGTTTGTTTACATTTTTTTCACTCTGAGTCCGATTTCTCCTCCGCGCGCCCTTGTTGTTAACTCATTTCAATGGTAAGGCATGGGACGATCTATATATAAAAGGAGATAGAAACAAGCTCTCGGGACACACGCGACCAATATTTTATTAAATATGTTATGAAGATATACTATCTTCAGATCGACGGTCACCTCGTTCTATTACAAACAATAGAACGAGAAACAATAAAAACTTTGCATGCGAATTTGACCCCCCAAAAAAAAAAAAATTGTTCGGCACTATCCCTAGTCTGTAGAGGAGGGCCAACTCTATGATCTCAGAAAAAAAAATTTTTTTTAAAGCTCATGGCGGGTCGAGGCCTTTTTCTTGCCAGTACCTCTCGACTAATAGCTGATTGCAATAACGTATTTGAGAAAGTGGCTCTTTTTATACTTTTTTCTTCTATTTCACAATAATTTACTTTAATTATTAATACTATTTACATCTTAAAAAACTGTAGGGGAAAGCGGGGCACATTCGGACTGTGGGTACATTCGGACAGCTCAAATTTACCGCGTAAAATTCAATCAGGAAGTGCGTAGTTCCGGAGAACCCATCCCCTCATTCCGCTATTGGTACGCTGTTAGTTTGGGGAATGACCGACTTCACTCAGAAAATTTAGTGATAAAAATCTACATTGTGTCATTCAGGTAAAGTTTTTACAAGTACATATTTAAGCTTTTATACAAGTAACATAAATATTTCTAATTTTTTCATCAGTTGACATCTAATATTGACGTTGGGGCAGATTCGGACAAGCTCTGTGGGGCAGTTTCGGACTGTCCGGAACTGCCCCGCATTATTTAGTCGTATGAATGTACCCCATCATCTTTCAAACAAAACATTTGAAGCAAAATTCTTTTTCAGAATGGTTAGGCATTATATCAAGAAGACCGAACGTGCTAATATTTCTGAAGAAACCGTAAAACTTGCAGTAGAAGCAGTAATAAAACATAACACTTCTATTCGTGAAGCCGCAACTCGATATAATCTTAAAAAATCAACGTTACATGATCGTGTTAATGTGTTTCGTAAAATATCTCTTGATCTCGATGACTCCGGAAACGAAGATAATGTGGCAGATGGTGAAGTAAATGAAGACAAAAAGTCAAAGTATGCTTCCAGGCACGTATTTTCAAGCTCGAAAGAAAAAGAACTTGTAAAATATTTTCTGCACTCATGTAAAATTCATTTTGGTCTAACATATGACCATACGCGCAAATTGGCATATGAGTATGCAAGCTATTTGAAGAAGATTCCCCAGAAATGGGAGGCTACAAGGATGGCTGGAAGAGAGTGGATGACTTCGTTTATGGCTAGGCATACTAATTTGTCATACAGAAAACCAAAATATACGAGCCAAGCTCGAGCAACTTCTTTTAACAAATTTAATATAGACTTATTTTTTAAAAACTATTTAGAAGTCCAAGAAAAATATCACTTTCCCCCTGAAAGGATTTTTAATACTGATGAAACTGGAATATCCACAGTGGTGCAAGCACCAAAAGTTATAGCTCCTAGTGGGCAAAAGCAAGTAGGCCACGCAGTTTCAGGAGAACGGGGCGAAAACGTGACAATGTGCGGTATAATTTCGGCAGCTGGGACATGTTTGCCTCCAATTTATATTTATCCTCGACAGCGGATCAAGGATGAATATTTGTATGGTTCCTACCCAAGTGCTATAGCTTTGTGCTCAAAAAGTGGTTATATGACGTCTGAGTTATTTTTAAAGTTACTTCAACATATGCAAAAACACACAAGTTGTAGTTCAGATAACCCAATATTGATTATTTTAGATAATCACGGAACACATACAACTTTAGAAGCTATTAATTACTGTCGAGACAATGGGATCGTTCTACTTTCATTCCCACCGCACTGTTCCCATCGGATGCAACCGTTGGATATTTGTGTCTATGCTCCCTTCAAGGCACGTTGTAAAACATCCTTCAACGACTACCTAGTTACAAATCCAGGAAAACCAATTAAAATCCAAATTATTGCTAAATTAACGTATGAACCTTTCCTCCAATCGTTCACCCCAGCAAACATCATTAAAGGATTTTCTACTGCCGGCATTTGGCCCGTTAACACCTTAGTTTTCAAGAAGAAGACTTTCTGGCTTCAACTACCACGGACAGACCCAATCCAGATATTACTCTTCCGATATGTGAACAATCGGAACCTGGTGTTCCTACCACGGAAGAAGAGGCTAGTGCCAAAAATACCTCCAGTAATGACACTGTTTTGTTTATAGAGGAAATTATAACAAACATCATAAACAAGGTAGAAGACCATGTGTTAGGGAAAAGGAGTTTAAGTAACACCTTGACAAACTTGAGACCTTATCCTAAATGTCCACCCCGAAAGAAACTACGAAAAACAAGAAGTGGCGCCTCGAAAATATACACAAATACACCTGAAAAAAATAAGTTAGAGATTTTAGCGCAAGAGAAAAAGGACAAAGAAAAAGAAAAACTGAGGAAACAAGCTGAAAGGTGCAAGAAAAAAGTATTTCAAGAAACAAAAACAAAAAAAACAAAATCTTTAAAAGAACTAAAAAAGCCCCGACATAATCTTCATCGGACTCAGAACTTGACATGCCAACTAACGCCAAAAAAACCAAATAAGTGTCCTCTAATGACTCTGATATCGGATCCTTTAATAGTGAAACTGATGAGCTTTTAACCTTATTGGACGCCGAAGAACTGAACGTGGGAGATTACATTTTAGTTCAGTTTCCCACAAAGAAAACAATAAAATATTATGTGGACACAATATTAAATAAACTCTCTCTTGATGAATATGAAGTTAAATCTTTTAGAAAAAATAAGTCTTATAGGTTTTCGTTGCCAAATGTTGACGACATCTCACTAGTAATAAGAAATGATATCATATCTAAGCTACCAAAACCGACAACGGTGAAGGGGACAACAAGATTGGAGGCATACATTACTTTTAATGTAAATTTCAACAATTATAATATTTGTTAGAAGCATCAAGTATTAGTATATATTAATTTTTTATTTTTGTACATACAAAATGATATTGTTTGGTTTGTTTCAATATTATACACTTTTTATACCGCAGTAAAATTGTTTTCTTTGTTACTATTTCTCTTAAAATGACAAATCTGTGTGCTGTCCGAATGTACCCCTACACCGTCCGGAAGTGCCCCGTAACAGGGCACAATCGGACAAAGCGACAAAAAACTTACAGATTTGTTTTCTGATAAACTACCAACAACCGTAAAAAATGTAATAGCCAGTGAGAAAGCAAAAAGGTGTGAGATTACATAGACAACAAACTTGCATCAATATTCTAGTTAGTGAACAAATTATGACCAGTTGTAGTTTAGTGTCCGAATGTACCCCGCTCTCCCCTAGTGATCTTTTTATTTACATATTTGTCAATACTGACACTTGACGTTTAGCGCGTTATAAATAAAATAAAAGGCCCTGAAATGATCTCGAAAAGAGCTGTGTGTCTATTCTGTGTTATTAATTTCAAAATAGTCTATTATGATATGAGATTCGTCAGATCCTTATAACAGATCGAGAAAAAAGCAGCTGAATATTAGGCGAACACCGACAGCGTTCGGGGCCTTTCAACACATGGGCGTGCAAGAATGAAGAGCTGAGTTCCGATTCCAGCCAGTGCGGAAAATCAGATGGCGTTGGAAGTAATGAAACGAGAACAAACGCGATAAAATCCTTTCGGTTTAAAACGTAAATATAATAATTAAGGAAAAACTGCATTAGTAAGTCTATTTTCATTTAAAAAAATAATAAGTTAAACGTAGCATTTAGTGGCTGATGGATTGTATTTTACGTAAAGTATTGATTTATTAATAAATTTTATTAAAACGTCAAATACACAAATTCTGCGATATATAATTCGTGAAAAATTAAATAAACTGTTGCAGTAGAACAGTAGAAAGTAACACAAAACATCTGCCGTCATCAAAATATGTAACATTAATGACTTATGATAGTTATGAAATAGTACAACCGATTGTGTAACGTAAGATAAGAAGATTACTATTTAGGGTGCACTACGTATGTAGAAAGGTATTACGTATTATACATTGTAACTGTGTGGAAATGTGCTATTTGGAGTTGCCTATTTTTAGTCAAATATCCTTAAAAACAAAATACATAAATATAATGGCTTACCTTTTAGCAGACCCATACACTCGACGGACACTTGTCTAATGAACACGAACTTCCAAAAAACTTTATTTGTAAACTAAATTACTCAACAAATACTTCACAGAAACTGTAAACCACTTTGTACTAAAGATGTTGCAAAAAATAAAGAACTGAGTTGTTTAATTAAGACAATTAAGACCTAAATAAGAATTGCAATGGAAATAACTAAAAAAAATGCCAATGTTAGTAATAATTATTACTAACATTCTATTCTGAATTACATAATGAAATATTCCAGAACAGCCTGAAAAAACTTCCGTAGGAAAAAGGCATTGCTATAGCAAAAACTATATTTATCAGGACGGAAAATATATTACACAAATGTTACATAATTAATTATCTGCACATTTAGGAGTAGTACATTCATTTATAGTAAAATTTAAAAGGAGTCTTTTTTAATTTAAATATTCAAGGCAGCTTTTAAATTTTAGATATGCTATAAACAGACATTTTTTACACAAATTTTTAATATACACTGTGTAGTTGCAACTATGTACATGCAGCAAGCGACTTGTTATAAACCACACCTGTTCAGTCTAGCATTTCTGCGGGTCACTTCGTCCTTTATATGTATGTACGTAGTTACAAGCACACGTACGGTATACGAGGCTTAATCACGAACGAATAGTATATAAACATAAATTAATTAATTGCAAGTATAACCAGTTTGGTTTAGTACCTTCTAGGTTAAGCCTCGCATGCTGTAGTCCAGTAAAATTGGTACAAATAACTACATCTCTATGATTAAGCGCAATTTTGCTCTCTAATAGGGTTTGGGGAAACCCATTATTTTACTTAAAATCTAAGTTTTAATATTACAATCTGTAAATATACAGGTACAAACATTTGCGACAAGTACGTACTTATGATTAAATGATAGGTATAGTCTATTCAAATGTATTCGTTGCAAATAAAAAGCAACAAACAAGCTATTAAGAATTGTAACGGTATATTTTCTATCGGCCTCAAGTATGTGAATTTTGTATGTATATTTACTGAAAAACTTAAAGTTCGGTCCTGTAAAATTGTATTTTATTTGTAGCTAAAATTCTGTTGTATAATCATATTTATAACGAACATCTCAAAAGATTGTTTTCGAATTTCTGTAAACTTAATGGGCGTGGAGGTAGTAAATAACATTTTTAGAACTTTGTCATCTCGTAGGAATGGTTGCGTTGCTGAAAAAAATTAAAAGACCTTGATAAAACATAAAATGTATTCAAGTCATCTCGCTCTATAAAAACATTTCCGTCTGTATTCCGGGAATGCATTAGTGAAAGATCAACTTCTTCTTTGTTCGAAAGGTGACATTTGCACGTGGCCATAATTTCAACTAGGCTTCTGCGTCTTAAAGTTAAAAAATTGCATCGTCCGCAAGTCTAGCCGGCACATGTGACGCGGTGGTTCCCGCGTTATTTTTCGATCCCTACTTCTATTTGTTAGGTCGAGAATCACGCGTGAATGCGAGTAGAAACTTCCTTATTGTATAGAAAAACATAGTTATTTTTCGCGCTAAAATAGGGGCCACAATGCTGAGACGCGACACTTTCGATCTAGTTTTGACAAGAGTCAGTCGACTCTGGGTCGATATTATCGAATTACCGTTTATCTCTAATTATTTAGAATTAATGAAATTTCTAAATACAGTTCCCGTACAGTTTCGTTGCAATTTGTTGTGAAGTGAATTTTTCGAAGTTGTTTAGTTTTTAATAAATCTTGTTTGAGAAGATTTACTAATATCGTATCGTTAATATTCATCTGTGGTTTGTTTTATCGTGATGAACCATTAAAAACAATTACTTCTTTCTGTTCGCGCTTTAAAACTAGTGCAGTTTTGTTATTAAAAACCACGTAGACTGGCCAATAATTTAAATAATAAATTCCCGTTTTATCTGCAGACAAAGTCAAATCATTATTATTTTACGGGAGGAACTTAAAAAGCAGCAAGTGCTACTTGGGTTAAATCTGTTTAAGTTTTTAAAGGACATTACCATTATCCTTCGTGAATAAATTATAAACAATAAATAATAGAAACAGTATTGTTTAAACTGTGTTTAACAAAGATTGTTGGTGAAATCATATGGGTGATTGACTATTTTCGAAACAAAAAGCATTTCTTTGGACTCGCTACTTTCAAACAACAATTTAAAACCATCTGGAATCAACTACGGTTTTTTTATGAGAGGCTTTTCCAACTTCAGCTGACCAGCGTGGTTTAGGTTTAATAAACAAAGGTTTAATCGGATAAGATTTAAGGTACTGTACTTTAAGAACTATTTATCATTGTAATTTTTGTTGATGGATTATTTGAACAAGTGAATTTTATTATTTTCTATAAGGAGAGAGCTCTCTAGTAGTATTTAATTTTAGTTTGTCACTGCTAGTGGAATTCAAATTTATTAACTTTAGTAATATTTAAGTAGATCTACTTCCGTAATAATTTATAGATATTTGTTTGTTAAACTTTTCAAAGGATCTCTTATCTAAACAAATTTTCTGGATCTTAATAAATTTTGGAACAATTTATGTTCGATAAATCTGGATAATCTCTGGATCTTAATAAGTTTTTGGATAGTTTATGTTCATTAAAATCTAAATATTTCTTTCATTCTAAATAAATTTTAAATTACTTTTTTTGAATTGTTCTGTGTTCAATAATTCCGGAGTAAGTTGATAATTATTTATTGAATGACTAATCTTAAGTTAATAAAATTATATTATTTATGTTTTTTATGTGTTTGACTATTTTTATTTTCTTACCATTCAATAAATATGTTCTTTAGTTTATATCATGGATCTAAACGGAACCATATAATTATGAATGTTTTGTTCAAATTTTATTTTACAATTTTCTAAACATAACCAAAATTTTTTGTTCAAAACCTAATATATTTAATTCATTTTCTGATTAGTGAATTTAATATCTTTTCTGGCTTAATTAAACATCATCATTAAGCTTCATAATCAGATGGCGCCCTTTTAGAGTTTTTATTTGAGTTCTAAACCCTTATCTACTCCTTTTCATAAATCAGATAACTGCAGAACCAATACCTGCGACCTGAATACAAAAATTTGTAAGATAGAGCTAAATCTCAAGCCGTGGTAATCTTAAGCTTCTTTGCTAACGTAAGTATGACAATTTTATGATTATTATTTCGTTTGTGGATTTTGAGTGTTACAAATTGGCGCCCTCCGCGGGGCCTAGTTTTTGGCGCTACAAATTGGCGCCCAATCGCGGGGCATTATTGCGTTTAGAGTTTTTAATGCTACAAATTGACGGTCCAACGTGGGCCAGATTTTCGTTGTTACAGAATTACAGACTGTACAAGGATTCGCTTTTTAATGAAATAGCACCATATCAGGTACTACCTGGTATTTGTCTTGTAGGTCAATAGCGCAAGCTTGTCATATAATGATTTAATAATCCAAAATGGTTGCCACATTAATATCATGGTATACATTTTTGATTGTGGTAATTGCTAACACTACCTTCTTTGGTTCATTAGTGGTGTCCGATATTTTCTAAAATACAGTATGCGCGCCGCTTATTAGAATGACGTTCGTACACGGTGTTTTTGAGTCAATTAAGCGGTTCCTGTACAAAATGTATACTTATGGGATTTAAAAGGAATCTGTGAGAGTCATAATAGTGGGTAGTATGTATTTATGGTCGATATATGCATAAAAAGACAACTAGAACTGACGTTCACGCGCAACCTGTTTACCGTTTCATAACTCAAATGTCGCTAGTTTAAGCAGATTCTTAAAAATAAAATTTTTCCGAAAATAAATAAATAGAAAAAAGATCCGTTATAATCTCATAACCATTAAAAGCGGTACGTTTAGGTAATATAGGCGAATGGAAAATCCCAACCCCAAGAATTACAATAGGTAGTAAAAAACTGGGTAGTATGTTTAAGAGTATTACTTTTTTTGGGTAATGATGTAAGCATCCGGGGATATAGAATTTAGTGATTACAGTAAACGGAAAACTTGCATTTAATAATAGGAAGAGGGATTTCGTTTTTATACTTTGATTCATATAAGTGGCTAATGCAATAATCAGTGATTCAAATAACCGGAACCTACTGTAATAACTATTTATCAATTTTTCTATATTCCTTTTACTTCATAAAATACATAGTGATAATACATTTTCCTTTTTAAGAGTTTTGACTTTCTTTGCTAGTTAAACGTTTGAATTATTTTGGAATACTTTTAATGACAGAAAATTAAAGAAAAAGTATTCTAGAGCAATCATAAAGCGGCTACCAAATGTATATAATGGTTTGAGGTTTTTTACTTGAATAAATCTATAAACGCTTGACAAAAATTGAGAGTCATTAGAGTATCATAATTTCCTTGCAGTTCAGTTGTTTTTACACCTTCGTATTCGATTGTAATAATCATGTTACTGGTTAGTAGAAAACGGTAGTATTAGAGGATATAGCACTCATATACATTCCACAATTTCTTTGCGTTATATCTTTGAGATCTGTTTGACCTTACTAAAATCTGATAGTATTGAAAACCTTCATTAGAGGTGAATAAACACACATACTTTCATAGCCTGAATAAATGCACGACTTCTGGTTTTGGACCATGTCAAATTAGGAACAACAGCTGTATGGTACTTAAGATACTGTAGAATATCTACACATAAACGACACAAAGTTCGAAACAAACGAGGTAGGTACAAAATTATCACAGAAGCTGATCTACAAATAGAAAGAAAATATAAGCGGGTACACCCAATCAGCATCTAAGTAGCAGTAACTGAGATCGGAACTTTGAATAGTTGTTACGTAACTATAACTAAATTTATGACTTTATAGGTTTAATTACTTCAGTTCGGAATATTTTAGTAATTATGTAGTTGTTTCTACTATTTATTGGAACTATGTAGTTCCATTACTTCTGAGTAACTTTTAAAGTATGTGGAACGGGATTACCACTTAGTATAATTACTTTAAAGTCGTTGCAACTTCAAAGTGGTACTATGATTTCAGCAGTAACTTGCCCAAAGCTACTTAAAGTAGTAAAACAAAAAATTAATCATAGGAATATTTGTCTGGCAAGTTTGCTATCGTTTTTTTCCAGTATTTTCATTCATATAAGAATTAAAAACCATTACATATATGTTTTAAATGTAACATTTTTTACCACACTATTTGATATCTACGTCAATTAATCAGAGGCGATGCCCTGCCAGATAAGGGTTTTCCTACTCATATACTATGAATACAGATAAAAAAAGATTTTATCCATTACGGAGTTGTGAAGAGGTAGTGTTCGCAGGCTCTTAGACTAATAGATACTTATCCGTGAGGTCTCCAGGTTAGGCGGTTTGCCATCTTGTACTAAAGGTTATTAAATGATGGCAACATAATCTAGGATGGGTAGTTTTATTAATTGGACTCGTAGCAACTCAGTATTACTTTAGTAGAAAGAAATAATAAATCTAGGGGATCTGCATTACAAACAATAGTACCTACCAATCCTTTGGAGGAAGGACAATTGGGTACAATACTAAGATATAAAGTTGAATTTGAAGTTAGCGTTTTATAAGTTAATATGATTATGGTCGATTTATTGTCTAACAGCTGCTATTGAAATTAGATTACGCAGTAATGGGTTAACTTTTTAAGATGTTGTAGTTCCTGACAACTTCTTGATTAAAATGCCTTGGGCCCGATTCTATAATAAATAGTTTCAGAGTTATAACCTGTCAAAGTTGTAGCGCTCATGCTTTACGAGCAACTTTGAGGATCAATATCTCCTGAAGTAGCATTTATTAGACAAAAAATTCCTATCGAAACATAATTTAACTTTATTAACCATCATGATATAAACATATTATTCAAGGGAGACTTTATATTGAGCAACAAAAAGTGTTGCCAGTTCTGTCTACGTATCTTCTAATTGAAAGCTATTTTGAATTGAAATATTTCAGACGCATTCAATAACTGATACACTTCATAAGAAAACTATTCATATTATTCGTAATTTTGCTTCTACTGCAAGTTCGATACACATTTTTGTTATGTGCTGTATGAAACTTTCATACTGCAGATGATACAAAAGAATCGAATAAGATCTAAATAGCTGGAATCAATTCGACAATTTTTTTTATTTATACACAATGCAAGCGCAGCATTGATACAATAAGCATGGTCGAGAAATTCGAAATCAGCAGTTATATTTGGTTTATCAATGCGTGAAATCTAACCTCATTATATAAATTTGATACATTTAAAGCAGCTTTGGGAGATGATACAGGCATCCATCTAATTATGTCAGCGATACCCATAAAATTTGAATAGACCATAACTAAGTTTCTTATAAAATAATTTTAATAAATTATACGCTTAGAAAAATCTTATTTCCTAACTTACACATTCTAGAAGAAATCCTATTAGAAAATCTTATGAAATCTAATACTAGGCCCAATTCGCCTCTCTTTGTACAAAATCATATTACAATATCGAATATCAACAACTTCCATTTAAATCTCCCCACTTCTGACGCATACAAACACATTCACATTCTATATACATAAAATGTAATCCTATTTACATTTTACTACAAACGTGTTCGGTTCCATTTCCCAGCAAAGTAATGGAAGTTTCTTGTCCCAAAACGTTCGGCCTACGATTAGTTGAGATGCTATTTCTACTTTTATAAGTCGATGGGCCTCTTCTTGTAGACATCAGCGTCATAGAAGTAGCATGCTGCCCTTGGCAAGTATTGCAACGCGTGCGTTTCGGTTTCAGACAGAGTAAATATCTAAAGGAAAAGAGATCAATACTGAGGGAGCTAGATTAAATTTATTAAGCAAAAAAATGTTTTCAACCCTTTCACTTAATGTACAAAAAGTGAAGTAAAGCTGCTTTCATCCATCGGAAAGCACGCGATATAAGATGTGTTTTTGCGCTGTTATCTATCTTTCATCAATAATTAAGGAGATTCTTTTTTCCGTTTTATTTTTTTTTGTACGCACTATTATAAAAAGTTATAATAAATGGCAACAACTTCAAAAACACATCTTTTTGTTTACTTGTACTAATGCTATTATCTAATATTAAAGAAAATTTCCCTTTCTATACATCCTCTTGATGCCGTAATAGCTGAATGGAAAATTGGAATGAATTAACCCAGTGTAAAAAATCTAAATTGTAGTCTATGTAACTAATTACCTGTTAAAATGTTTCCTAAATGTTCCACTGACCCAATAAAGTGCGACAGGATTAGCGCAAGAGTTCAGATATGACAAACAGAACCCAATGATCCTTGTGTAGTGCCAAAATGCGTTGTAATGATCTTGAGATTTGGGGTGGAAGTAGAAAAATAACATGAAAACGTGGGAAGGCAGGAAGCAAATAGCGAAGACCAATACAAAAATTAATACTGTAATAGCAACCTTCTTCCTGGCCTTAATCTGAAATATTAAGGTTAGACATAAGATTCATTTAGTCACTTCGCCAACAGTCTTATCTAACTAACCTGTCGTTGTGTTCCTTGTACTTCTCCTGGTACATTTTTGGTGCTTATTATTAAATAGTTTGCCATTTTTAGGTAAAATATTGCAATAATTACTAACGGGATAATATAAAGGATTAAAAATCGCATAAGGATGTTTATTTTTGGGTAATTGTTATTTAGCCAATCTTTTGGAAATGGATAGCATACTGTGAAGCTGATCGGACCTTCGCTGATAGACATCAAATGTGACCCAATAGCTGCAGGTATTGCGCATAAAATAGCTAATATCCATATTGAGACAGCGATACCAAGGGTTATTCTCGTTGCTTTTCGACTTCCACCTGGAAAACAAAATAACGTGTTAGACATCTACAGTTTCATGCTTCAATTTGAATAAAGTCGGATAATTTTATGTTTTCTTTACTATCTTTTAGAAAAGGACGAATCGTTAGTAACTGAACTACTACTAATGTAAAAGTAAGAAATAACTGCTTATATTGTCAACAATATTACTCGGTGCGTCTAGTTAAAACTAAACGCTTTCTTGAAAAGATTGTCAAACGTATATAGATAATATAACCCAAAACGTCCAAGGAGGATAACGTTAGGTTAAGGATAAAGTTAGGTAAAATTACAGCTAAGTTAAAATTGTAACCACAGCCATAAAAGAGTAGGCACTGTTAACATTTCCTTCTAAAAGAATAATAGATACGATACGGTGAACTCATGAACTCCCTCAATCACAAAATTCAGAAAAAGTAATACTAATAGAAGCTGCTCCAGCAATTCCAGAAGGAAGTGTTGCACGTGGGTCGCCAATTTGGTTGTGTTTATCAACATGAGAGTACAAAGAACTTGAAAAGAAAGAAAGTATTAGCAAACAGTACATCTTTGTTTTTTGTGATCGAATTAATGCCAAAGGACCACCACGCACTAGTTAAATGTATTTTGGTTCCCCGTCGAGTTGGCTCAAAATTTGGTATATTCTAGTCTATGTCAAGCTGATCAAAAATTGTAACGGGTACATTTTCCACCGGCATTTAGTATATAGAATTTGGTAGTAATTCTTGTTAAAAAATCCTAAGTTCGGTCCTGTGGACGTCGCTTAATTTAAACTAACCTGTCATCAAATAAACATCTTAAATAAAAAGCACCTTTTAGGAAGGGAATGTTTAATATTTGCTATAATGAAATAATGTAACGTCATTCTGTTGTCGTTTTTCGTATCTTGCGACCTGGCATTTTAAAAAATAATATCAATTTCTTCAAAAAGAAACCTCGAAAAGAAACTATGAGAAGCGCTTCGTCATCTCATTTATTAAAATATTTCGATAAACATTTTGAGTGTATACGTTTCGTAAATACACTTTCCTTTGTCTGTTATTTGCGTTTTAAAAATTTTAAGTCAATGTGGCGTATGAATATTGTCTACAGCCAGCGTTTTAGCTCACACATGTGTTTTGGCGGGTAGAATTCTGGTGTTGCTTTTTACACGTAAGGTCTAAAATCCTATAGTAGGCCATGTAACAAGCGCCCTTGCCGCCTAATAACAGATGTTGAGACGCGGAGTAATGCGAAAGGGGAGCTTATAAAAAGGCTTCGCTCGGTTTTGACCGGACACTAACAAACAGACAGATTTTTGAGACGGGCGTTCTTCCAAAATCACACGCCGAGAGCGTACGTTCGATCTTGCGTTAAAAATGCCATTTTGTTGTAGTAAAATGGAGTTTGAAAGAAAACTCTAAATTCAGTTTTTCATATTGTTTGAACAATTACCGGCTTTCGGATGGCCGGTGCATTTAATTAAAATCAACATGTAATAGTTATTGTTTAAATAAGTGATCGGAAATTAACCAATAATTCGTGGTTAACAAAAGTTATAGTTATTCCGTTAAGTATTTTTGAGGATGTTTGTGCTTCAGAAAAATGGGAAATTTAGTTTCCCTTATTACTGTGTAACATATGTTATGACAGTCTACAGTACCGTAATCTCGTCTAAATAATTATTTTACAGAAATAAGTTAATAATTACAGACGCTTTCTCTGTAATCGAAATTTCGGTTAAATAATAATTTGTGCTGTGTGCCTTCTAAATTCAGTTCAGAATTAATGTTTATGTGTATTGTTTTATTGAAAACAATGAAATTATAAAATGGTTATCAAAACTAATAGCCAAATCTTTTATGGAACTCTTTGGTTGCATTTTGTTACTGCCGTTTGGGGTGAATTTGCAAATTATAATACGCCATATCCAGTTTCTACGAGGGTTATCTCGTACATCTTTAATGTATGAAAGAAAAAGCTCAATATTCCAGTTTCCATTTGCTGTGACGTTGTCGTCAAATTTTATGCAGTTTATCGTTGATTTTGGTTTGTGACTTACCAAAAATAAAAGGTATTGTGACTATTGTTTTTAGTGTTATTCATTTAGATAAATTTCTTGCTTGAATTTGCAGTCATTTTTGTTATTGTTTCTCAATTAATAGAAGATCATTATAAATGTTTGCTCATTAAATTCTATTATCAATAGAACTCTCGTCAGTTGTTAAAAAGCTTTAAACTTTAATGTAATTACAAATCATTTGTATTGATACTGTCGAATTGATATAATTTGTCTAATCTCCTTCAGAGATTTGTTTATAAATTTTGTCCAGGAAAAGCTCAGTTAATACCTAGGTTAATATTTAAATTAAATTGTTTTGAATAATTTTTATGGGTGATCTAATCGATTCTTTTGAAATATTTTGCGATCATGATCTGTCAATGTAAATTTCTAATATTGGTAGTATGTGTTTTGAATAATTTTGTGGTCAATCCAATAAGTTTTCCTGTTTGTTTTCCTTTTTTTTAAATGAAAAGTTCTTGGTGAATTTTTTATTGATTAACTGTTGAACATAATCATAATCCAATAAAATTAGATTGGATTAGTAATAAATATACAAGGTGTGTTTTATTTGTTTATCTTTGTATGTGTATTTTACCCATTCTTTTGTTAATAAATGTTATTAATTCAAACTGATGGATCTACAAAACGGAACCATATTGGTTATGAATGCTTAAGTTCATTTCTTCAAAATTTTAAGTAAACAAAATTTTGTTTTAACTAAATATTCTATTCATTTTCTGGTTAATGAATTTAATAAATTTTAATGCTTATTCAATCAACATCTTTGAATGGTTAATAAATCATTAACTAAGCTCAGAACCAGATGGCGCCCTTTTATGTTTTTATTTGTGTTAAACCCTTATCTATTCCTTTCCACAATTTATACAGCTGTGGAACCAATACCTACGACTTGATAAATTAATTTGTAAAGAGAGAGTTTAAATCTCAAGCTGTGGCAGATATTTTTTTAGTTTTCAGTTACAGTAAGTATGATGTATTTTTATAGCTTTTATAGTTATATTTTTGTGGTTTTATCTCGGCTGAAAAACCCGCGTTTCAAAGTGTTAATGGCTCCAACCTTCAAAAATAAGTTGTTTCACGGGTAAAGCCAGATCTTAGCTTCATTTTCACGAAACCGATAGAAGCTACTTTTACATATAAAAGTAATTTGATTTAGAACAGCGTATGTAAGCCGCCAAGAGTAAATTTAAACGTTGATATAATATGGAAAAATTATTTATCTTGGACCAGGAATCGAACCTGGGGCCTTCTGCTATCCAGGCAGATGCTCTACCGCTGAGCTACCCAAGAACTGATTGCTGGGGAAATAATAATTTCTCCATATAAGTTGTATAATGTATAAACACATGAAAGGAATTAATGTGTAAATACAAGAGGAGAACTAATTATAATTTGTTGTGTTAAATTAGGAAAGACGCTGTTTGCGACATTTTTACCTACGATCACAAGGAATTAGATTTACAACAAACAAACAATATAATTGTTGTTTCCCCAGCAATCAGTTCTTGGGTAGCTCAGCGGTAGAGCATCTGCCTGGATAGCAGAAGGCCCCAGGTTCGATTCCTGGTCCGAGATAAATAATTTTTCCATATTATATCAACGTTTAATTAATTTATATATAAATTCATGTTTCAGCTTGAAAAATAAATGAATGGTAACACTTTTCATTAGAATACAACTTTTTGAGTACTTTTTACGTTATTATTATTAATAAATCTTTTTATTACTATTCTATTTCAATGGAATCTTATTTTATATTAAAATATTTAAGATTTTCTCGTCGACATATAAAAATTCAGTAGACTTCGCCGTGCTGCCGGAGACCACGTTAAGCTGCCGGTCCCGGCAACCAATCAAACACATACTTATGGTGCCGTTAAGGCTAACACTTCACCATATATTACGCACAAGTACGTATGTATATAATACTTGTGTGGTTAAGAAATGTTAATTATAATTAACATTCTTAATAATAATAAACGTGTATTGCAACAACAAGTATTTAATGCCATTTCCTATCAAATGTTTTTACGTAAAATTCTCTGTAAATAGGGATATGAACTTCAATATTATAAGTCAGGAAAACGTAATGTGTTCTGATAGGCTTAATGGCCGGTTTCGCAAAGCTTGATTAAATTCTGATTAACTTAACTGTGGTTAAATTTGAAATCTAGAAATATGATTGAATAAAATTTCAGGTCTCTTAAATCACAACCAATAAAATTTCTAATTTCAAATTTAATGACAGTTAAGTTAATCAGAATTTATTAGGCTTTGTGAAACGGGCCATATATTTAAAAGTCTGACGCTAATATTCTAACATTTAATTGATTACTTCAGTTATTATTTCGAGTATAAATGCAAAATGGTGCCCTTTTTTGGCAGTTTTTGTCAGATAATTTCGAGTCAGCATATCCGTCTATCACTTAGTCGAGTGCAACTCTAGAATGTTTTGCGCATAAATTAATTACAGTATATGTAAACCCATGCACTCTTTTATAATATCGATAAATGTTATTATTATTACCTGATTGTCTTAACCGAATAAGCGGTCAAGAAAGAGCGAAATTTCAAAGGAAAACGTTGTGGACTTTGGGTGCATAATTTAGACGAATTAAATTTCGTATGCAACAAAACTATCAAATATTTCTCCCACAAGAAAGTTAACATTCAGTATATAATAATAATATGTAGTATAACAACCCAATTAGTAACAATACATATCCCATACCTGCAACAACAAAAACCATCATCATCACCATAAAAACCTAGTACCTATAAATCCATTCAAAGAATAAAACCTTAAATCAGTGGATAAGGCACCACAGAGCCAAAAATCACCCTAATCCACAAAAATAAAACCTCACTCAAAGCAGACTAAAACCCCGAGGGACCAATACAACACAACGACGCAGATACATATTTTTGATACCCTGCGGGAAAAGCCCGAAAACATAGGGTAGAGTTAATACGATAACCTACATTTCATTGATGTGATCAATTGAAGCACAAGAGGAAGGTAGCGTAATTCCTCCTGCAGCGGACTAAGCGCAAGGGATACTTCTTTCTCCGCAAGGAATAAATTTCTTAACGTGGGGCATCCAACCACACTATAATCTGAGAACTTGTTACTCATAAAATGGGGATTGTTAATTGGGAAACGGTAACAACTTTTAACCGCAGTTAAATCTGTCGGCTTACAAAAGGTCTTCTGTAAAGGGCGTCAAGAGTCGTCGAAAATAGCTCCAGTTTTGGCGACAATCTGAAAAGAACAACACATTTACGACTACTTCCAATGTGGTCGACTTCTCCCAATTTAGAGATCTCGAAGACTGTAAATATAAGCCCCAAATAACACTCTTATAAATAATAAGTCTTCAGGTATAATATACAGTGCATTAAATCAATTAAAGCAATCAAGTGTAGATATTACTAATCAAGGATAAACAGCCTTGGCAAAAATTAAATGTAAATTATTAATTCTTACATACATTTGAACGGGGTGAGAATTCATGCGAGCCGGGCTAATTACTCTAAACCTGACTAAAAGTTCAGATCTCAAAAATGTAATCAAAAGGGCACAGTAAATTAACGCGACCACAAGTACCAATCAGATTGCGCAATCATTACCCCCAATAGTTAATCGTTGAACCATTACGGAGCAAAGTTATGCGTTTATACACTCGCAAGTAACGTACGTTATAATCACACTATAGATAAGATCATATTACATGAGAATTGCTTAGGATTGTGAGCACACGATATCAAATTACATTTTCACGATAAGTCTATGTTATCTTTCTTGAGAACTCCTTTAGTATTAACTCTCTCATGACCATGAGAATTGTGTAGGCAGATAAGATTGTATCACTGTATAAATACCTCTATTTTAATCTTAAGTCTCCAATCTTTATCCTGCCGTTAACAATCTTTGGTGAGTCTTTAATTAATCTTTAATAAATGTTAATCAGTCTCAGATCATCTAGGTGTGGACTTTAAAATTGTCTTACTAGTAAAACATAAAGACTCATTCGAGTATTAATTGATTGTTTTGTTTAATATCATTTAAATGTGAATTCTAAAATTGTTCTGTAAGTGTGTTAATTCAAATCTGATTATTTAAACTCGTGTTACTCATTCAAATAATTACTGACAAAGTAATATTATAATACTGAGGTGATATTTAAATATTAAATAAATATTATAATATGTCCCACCGTTCCAAATAAAACATAAATTATATACGCTGGATTAAATTAGAAATACACCCCAAATATTTTTCTTTATTCCAATCAGCCAACAATTATGAGACTCTTATTAACTCTTATGCCTGAAAAAGGAGAAAAACTTATACTGCAAACACTAGGGCTCCTGCAAACTAGACAACCACTGCTAAACTCTAAATTTAAAAAGAAAGAAAACTGGATGCTTGTATGTGCATCAATTAAACACATAAGTAATTTTAAAAACACATAAACTTTATTTAATTCAGAAGAAAAATGAATAGAAATGTTAAAAATGAAAGAAATAAAAAGAAAAATTGTTCAAATTTGTACAATAAGACCAATGGGAAAAATTGATTTCCAAGCTTGCTCAAATGTAGTTAAAAATCGTAATAGCCTGACATAGGGCTATTACAGTCATTCACTTGAACAAACCAACACAAATCAAAATGTTTACAAATAAAAAAATTTTATCTTAATGAAGAATAAATTGAAATAAAAGAAATTGAATTGTTTTATTTTTGAAAGAAAATTAGTTCTTAAAAGAACCTTTAAGATTAAACAAAATAAATTTGAAATATTAAGGATAAACTTTATAAATTTAATATTGTCAATCAAATTTAAGAACCCATTTTATTACGACCAACCTGGTATATTACAAAAATAGTTTCCTTTTAAGTATTGTCCTCAATTGGTATTATTGCAATAGTATTTGTCAGCTGATTTCCTGTTTGAGTACGTCAATACATAAATCGATAATAGAAATAAATTCTCCTGAATTTATTTAAATAATCTCGTTCACTTCAAATAATTGTGGAACAATAATAAAATCTTCTTTAAACTTTTAAAAATATTCAGGTAACACTTTAATTTAATTCGAACTTTTGTTTATATTAAACGTTGACACATTAATCATATGGTCCAAACATCTAACCTCACTTTAAATTACAGATTTTTAATCCGGAGTCGGGCATAGCTTTGCCGGAAACGTTTTGTCGACTGACTTTGTTAAATTTGGCTCCAACTTATAGATTTTTATAGATTTTGTTGAAACAAAAGCCTGCACTGACGTTTTTTCAAAACAAAATCGATGCACGGAAAATTTATGACGTCACTATCCCACACAGCTGTTCTTAATTTTCACGAATCTTAATTCTATAAACACAAAATTGTAGTACATAAAACAAGGATTAAAACAATGTAATACACTTGTATCCTAAAATGCATCGTAACAAAGATATAAGACGAAAACGATTGACAATGTACAAATCTCGTTATAGCTTAATTACATACAAAATTAAAATAAAACAGGTTTATCCTATACAAAATAGATGCATAATCACACAATACAACTAATACATATAAATTTTCCATAGGAACATCTTTACAATTTACAAAAAACATAATTTTACAGTCCGATACGATATCGAATCAACCAATTGAAGCAATTGCAAGTTCCAGCTTTAATATTGATTCAAATAAAGTCAATTTACGATCAAATTGTCCAGCATACAGTTCTCCAAGTGTTTACATTAAAACAATGGTGAGACAAAACAGTATAAGAGTTAATAATCGTCAAACTGAGTCATAAAGACAAGATTTAAACCTTCAATAATGAAAATGGTCTGGATTTTTGTAACAAAGTTTAAAAACTAATTGTGCTATATAAGTCATAATAAGATTGACCCAAATTATCTCTTTTCAGTTAACTGACAGCGCGAAACTGAGTTGGTCTCTTGGAAAGTAGAAAAATTCATCCTACGTTAAAGATCGTAGCCTCTAAATTTAAACAAGAAGATTACTTCTTCTCTACAAGTGAAAAGTCCATCCCAGTATGTAACTTGGGTTGTATAAACATGTATTATGATAAATTTATAAAAATCAACCTTTTTATATGCATATGAAATTTAGGTTATGTTTGCATGTAATTTTTATTCTTGATTTCTATTTTAAATATGGATGAGCCTAACTGTGACCCTATGTGTAGCCTTTATATTAATTATGCCTATCACTTAGCATGTCCCTCTTTTATTTTAAATTTGATATGTGAAATATTTGTTTTCACGTTTACAATCTATCGTTGATAAAATTTTCAATGAGGTGATCTAATATGACCGCAATACATTTGTATCGTAAATGTAAAAAAAGAGATAAAGTTTTGTGACGTTTATTTTACTCCGTCCCAAGATTATTTATTTCTATTTAATTGAAATATTGATTTTCCTACCGCCTTTTTGGTATGCAACAAACTTTACTTATTTTCTGTCTTCGTCTAAAATAATTTCTGGGTTTCTAGTTGTGAAAATCTTTGAAAGTGTCACTTTGATACGAGTTCTCAATACGAACGCTCTTTTGTGTACATTTTGATAGTGCAGATTGCCTTTCATTCTTTTGAATAATTTGGGATTTATTTAATTGATTATTTATTAAACCGCGGTGTTGTGTATTATATTAATTTTCTCCATAATTAATTTTCTTGTGATATCTTCTTTAACATCCACCGGGTGAGTTATCTTTGTTTATCATTTCATTTGAAAATTATTATTGTACGAATTTTTCTCTTTCGATTCCATTTCTATTACAATGTATTTTTATACAGGGTTTTTTTTCTGCTTTCCCTCTTTATGGAAAATCTTATATGGAATGGTTTAGTGTTATACAAGCCACTCTTATCCATGGAAATCAATTGATTGCTGCATATTCTTGGTTATCAAAGCTCCAATCCAAACTCACGCTACGCGCTTGGATTTTGGACATCTGTTTTAGCTGTACGTTTTTCAAGATCGCACTTTATCGTGGAAATTATGGAGGCAGGTGGTCATCCTGCAGTCTTGTAGACGAGATAAGTTAATAATTTTCATTTTGAATTTTTATTAATTATTCTTTAAACTTTTACTTATTATTTGAAAATTATATTGTTTGATAAATAAAAATCATTGAATACTTGATAATTTTAAAATAATACTTTGTTGTGTTTAATATTGAAATTTACGCATATACTGTGTGTCTCATGCTAGAAACATATTTTCAATTTCAGTATTTTATTTACTTGCAAATATGTTTTTGTATTGATTTTATTATTAATCTTGATTTATTATTATATGTATAACCTTTTATGGACTACCGCCCCCTTTACAAGAAAAAAAATTCCAACGCCCCCCCTTTACATAATAGTTAATTATACCAATTTTATATGTGTGTCTATTATCTATTAATAATCACAAATCAAAAATTAATTCTCTCTCTCTCTCTCTCCCTCTCTCTCCCAGCTCAAAGCTCCAGCGCCCACTAGGGGGCGGTACCGCCCCCGTATGGTCTAAAGCATCATACGCAATACGAATTTTTATTTGAATTATTTACTTATATTTTTCATGCTACGGTTAAGTTGCGGAAGATAAGGCCTTGTCTACTTTGAAACGGAACCAACTCAAAATTATATTCGGTTTCGCGGAATGAATAAGTTTAGTGATTTGCTAAATACTTTTTTTAAGGTGCTTAATGCCCGCCGCATTTTCTCCCTTGTGTAAATATTTGTATATATTGAAAGGTATCCTATATTTTGTTACATTAAATGTTGGTTTGTCTCAAGTCTTGCATTTCATTCAAATCTAATATTCTGTTTTTTTAACTTTAACCTGAAGCAATACTACTGTTTGAGTTACGAAATTTTGTCAGGTGATAAGCCTGGCTGGCGCCCAAGATTTTATCCTTACCCACGACTCAGCTCACCAACAGGACTGATGCTAACGTCACCCATCGTATGTTGTGCATAGTAAAGCTGTTATCTCAACATCACAGATTCACTTTACGTCACAGTTTTCTCTTCATTATAAATAATAAATTATATTCTACGACTGGAAACGAAATATATAAATTTGTTTTATTATAATAAATAAAGTTTTTAAAAAACCTTCGGCCACAGAATATAATAAAACTCGCAAACATTTCCAACAAAGTAAACTAATAATATAATATATATGAAATAGATACATAGATCTAAGTACGCACACTAGAGAAAAATCATTTAACACAGAAAATTATAATATATAAATATACAGTAATGTTTTATTTACAAATAAAGGATTGCCAAACGTTATTGTTGTCATAAATAGTCATAATAGCTACAATATAAATGACGATACAGGTTGAACGTAGAGCGATCCAAGGAGACAACCAGCAACCAAGTAGCTAACTGTACGTGAGCAAGAAGCTCAGCGTAGTCTTTTAAGTGCGAGTCTTTTAGCAACCCAAATATACACGAAGAGTGTTTGCAGTTAAGGTAAAATAAAAAGGTCTGTAACAAACATGATCAATTAACAGACTGCACCTAGCAAACATTGAATAAGTACTTTTGATGGAAGGCAATCTTGTGATAAAGTTATACAGCTTCCAAATACAGCTTAAAACGGTTATTAAATAAGGAATCCTGTCAAAAAGAATTACACGAAAAAAGATTGAACGAATACGAACCTTCAAGAACGTGCTCCTAACCTCCCAAAAAAACTAGTGGTAAATCCCTTACGGTAGCAAAATAAATTGGAAATCATCACCAAAAATTTATTATAAATCTGCACAAATGCAATTCCTATTTCACAACTTAAAGGGAAAATCAATTTAACGTCGATGCCAGTAAAACATTCTGTTAAAGAAGTTGCTTCACGATTGAACGGACGAAGTGTAAGACCACTTATCAACAGGAAATTACTTCCGAAGCAAAGCGGTAACTAAACGGAGAGCGAATACGAAAATCCCTAACGTTATAAGTCAATATACAGTCCCTACAATATACAGTCAAACTTCCATATTACGAACTTCTATATAGCGAATTTCTCTATATAACGAATTTTTGTGCTGTGCACTGCCCTTTTAGAAAAAAATACATATAAAAGTGTCTCTAAATAACGAAGTAAAATTTCTATTTAACGAATTTTTTAGGCCAAACTAAAATAAATTTTTTCAGGTAAATGTATGTATTATGCATCAATCTTTCTTTCTTAGCAGCAGTAAAAGATTATAAATTTAGCTATCTTCCAAGAAGCCTGCACACATTTTTAAAAACCTGTAATCCTTATAAAAGGATTTTGTAAATTTGATTAAATGGAAATTCTAAGAAGGATTAAAATTGTCAATAAAAGGTTTACAACTGGTTTATCTTTACATTCTTACTTTTTCAAGGGAGTTCCGGAAATTTAACTGAATGAGAGTTCTAGGAAAGATTAAACTTCGATGCATTATACACATTGTTACTTGTCTAAATGGAGATTCCACCCCTCTAAGAAAGATTAAAATGCAATTCGCATTTACGTAAAGTTCAAAACTTGCATTGCAAATTTTTATTTTAACTTTAGTTTTGTGAGAGAATAGCTCTACACTAGAGTACAAAAAAAATCAAAGCGAAAGTATTTAACCATTATTGAGAAAATCAACGTGTTGCGGGAAATTGATAACTGTATACAAAAAAGACAAACATCGCGGCTCACGGCAAAGTTTGGAATTCCTGCCAGTAGTTTATCGACTAGAATAAAAAATCGCGAATCAATTTTAAAATCAGTTGGTGAACATACAGCAAAACGTGCTAGAACTTATGTTTACGACGCCGTAGATGAAGCAGTTTTAAAGTGGGTGCATTTAATTCGCGACAAAAATGCACCATTATTACAATTAATTAAACACAAGGCATTACAGTTTGCGGAATCACTCGAATTAAAACGAAAGCATTAAAATAATATTTACAAAAGGTGATATTTCTTTATAACGAAATTTCCCTATAGCGAATTTTTTTTCAGGATTTACCAACTTCGTTATATAGAAGTTCGACTGTAACACAAAAGCATAGCTATACAGGGTGCTACGAAATTAGCACATAACAAACTATCGATTAAAAAATATACCTTCTTCTCCAAAAAAGCTAGGTATTGCTCATAAGAAAAAGGTAAAAGGTACTAAAAGCTACCCGGTTTTTCAAAATTTATCCAAATTAAGCTTCATACACGATCAACAGGATTACTAATCTAAACGAGAGAAATGCTAACCGTTAACATCCAAATAATATTCAGATGACCTGACTGCATAATCTTTCATGAAATTATTGAATTAAAATCAAATCTTAATTCATTATTATAAATTTAAAATTTCCTATTGCATACTTTAAATTTTAAATCTGATCTAATTTTTAAACGTCATAATTGTTGATCTGACTTTTAACTTGTAAATCAATTTATATATAAATGGTTTTAATTTTCGCAGAATTTCAAACTCTAACAAATGTATTTTGAAATACATAAAAATTATGTGGTGTATATTAATATCCTAAGCTGAGTTTTAAATTCTTAGTTATCATTTATTAAAATTCTACAGACTTCTACAGTCTACTTTAGTTCCGAATTTTCTGAATGAAAATATAAAACTGTAAATGCTAAACGTTGTAATCACGTATATCTTAAGTCTTATACTTATTTAAAATAGAAAACCTAATTCGTAATGCACATTTATAATTCTTTATTTATATTATTATTATTTAAATAAAGATGATAAGTCTTATCTATAATATCTTATCTTATCTTATATATAAATATAAATAAAGATGATAAATAAAATAGCCTTAAGGGGTCCTTTGCTGTCCCGGTCTCCCTAGCCATCTCTGTATTAGTGGGGTACGTGAATACACTTGCTATTGATTTGTTTTACCAATTAGTGTATTGTGTAATAACGAGAATTTATTAATAAACAGTTAATTTTAAAAAAGGCAAAATCAACAATAACGTTTTTCTTCGAAAAGTTTGGTTTACTAGGCCTTGGCAGGTCTATTTGAAAATAAAACACATTCTTTCTTATATTATTTGTAGAATTTATAACTAAAGTAAGCCTTTTTATTTAATTAAATTGCTGTCGTAAAAGGTTTTTGTCTATATAAATTGAAAATTTATTATTATAGTTATTACGCACGTCCAATCACGCACGTGACATTAATTTCGAATTATGTAATTCGCCCAGAAAATCACTCCCCGTGCTCAGCTTTATTACCCCAGCCTGCTTTCTAAATTAAATTCTAGTTAATATTTCTGAATTCTAAATCATAACCACTAACTGTTAAATTGTACAGTTAACCTGCATTTTAAATTCTCAATTTTCAGTTAAATCTCTAGACTGGCGAATCTGTGATCTTAGATTGAGTAACATGAAATTTTAAATTTTTAAATTATTCAAAATAATGAATTTTAATTCTACCTTCTAATTATTTTTAGTCTCCGTTATACAAATTTAACTTCATAATATTTCTTTGATTATTTCTGTAAAATCTTAGAATTTTTAAGGCTTTTGTATCAAATTACTAGGTGCAGATTTAAATAAATTGATTCCACTTTGGTTTTCGTCGCTCTTGTCGATATCAGAGTCTGTCATATTAGTTTTGACATGACAGTGATATTTTCATATCACATATTTTTATTAGGTAATATATTACAGTGTAAATTGAAATTTGAAATTTCTATGACATTAATGGACGATAAATTCCAACTTCTACGTAGTACTGCGTTGAATGAAGAATTGTATTACTGTTTTTGGATAAAATCCTTGCCAGCAGAATATAGAACCGCATTGTAAGAATACGGTGTCTACATTTAAATGAAATACTTGGATAAGCGCCAATGCATTTTTTTCATGACAAACTTTGCAAGTAACTAAGATTAATAATCTATTTGGTATACATGTATATATAAATAAGCACAGTCGAACAAGAACAACAAAATAGTATGACCAGCACAATTTGCCCCACATTCGTAGATGCAGACTCACTTTTTGATCTATTTATCTATGGTAATGTTAATTTATAACACAAAAAATGTATACGTAGCTGTCCTATATACAGAAGAACCAATATCGCAATAAAATCATACCCGATTGCTTATAACCGTTTGGACCATTTTCTTGAAATTTAGAAAAGTCTATTAAAGTCTCGTAAGTGAAACTATATACTTCAGAAAACGTTAAAATGAAATACTTTACCTTAGATAAGTAAATTAATACCGGTTGAAGACGTCTTTAAGACGTTTTTGTCGCAGTTTCGCATAATTAAAAGTTTTTTTATCGTATCAGCATACTGTTAAAAATATGTTTTTCTCTAACCGCACGAATATATCAAATTATGTTGTATAAAGGAGAGGTTATTTGGGAACTATTACTGTTCGTCATAGAAGCTGCACAAAAAGTACAAAATTCATTTCTTAAAATTTAAAAAGCTAATTTAACGTTTCTATTAAATAATTAGTTGATGTTCGCAATAACGTCACGAAAAAACGCAATCCTAACTTCTCCTTTCTCGTAAACGCGTATCCCTGTAGAGTCGCCTGTTGAAAATCCTGCGAATTTTCTTTGAGAATTACAAGTTTGTAAATATTTTGTAATTTTATTAATTTACAGTATTTTTTAATTAATAAAATGATCACTTTTTATCTAGAAACAAGAATTCCATAAAGAAAAGTTTAACGCCACGTTGTTATATTCTAGACTTCCCACTCTCAGATTTTGCTAGTGAATAGTAGTTGGAGAAAAAATAGCATGTTTGCAAAAAATATATAAATGCATTTTTGGAATTTTGTTATTCGTCGCAAAACGTTCATATAGCCTTTACACAAAATATGAAGGTAAAGCAATAGAAACGAATATATTGATATACAAATTGCAATATTTTTTATATAAAAAAAATCTGGTACAAAGACAAACGGAAATTGATTTTATTTCAGAAGGTCAGTTATTCACATTCACTTTTATAAAAGATTTTTCAAATGAAATGAAAAAGATGAAAAGAACGTTTACGAGTCTGAACTTTATAAATACCTTCAAACAAAACTTCCCTTTTTACTTTTATCTTTTATGTACTTTTAAAATGCTTTTAAACCAAGATCCTTTTTATCGGCTGATATTCAGGTTATTATTTATTTATTCCAGAGCAAAGCTTGATTGCTAATCGATCATGATAAATTGCTTTCAAATACACTTATACCCCTGAATAATATAAAGACAAGCTCTCATTTTTAAACCCTCGGCGATAAATAAGTTATAAATGTGATAGGTAGTAAATTACTGTTAGAAAACAATATGGGTATTATTATAACAATAAGTAAAATAGGAAAATATTTTAGGTTAGTAAAAAGGATCCATTAACACAACGAATAACACGACCTGTGCATTAATACACATTAGCTTTTAGGACTAATTTAATGAAATATTAAGTACTTTCCTCTTAGAACGAGGAGAATATCACACTTAATTAAATATGATTTGTACAACAATTTCGCGAGACTACGTTACAAGTGGAGATATTTGTGGTACAAAGCTGTAATTAGAGAAAACGTTGCTGATTTATATCTACAGGATGCTTCATAAATGGTTTAATTAAATCAGGAATGTTGCTGTTATGCAAAAAGATTATTAGACATTTGCATTTTGATAGCAAGCATATGCAACACTAGGTAATGGTAGCATTCATGTATAAGGGAATTAATTAGAAGGATTACATTAATTAATACTTTGATGCATGTGGTTTGTTTA
The DNA here is from genome assembly GCA_929113105.1 of Agrypnus murinus. Classification (NCBI taxonomy): domain Eukaryota; kingdom Metazoa; phylum Arthropoda; class Insecta; order Coleoptera; family Elateridae; genus Agrypnus; species Agrypnus murinus. The sequence goes on from OV816025.1 coordinate 18,220,094, forward strand.
AGATAAGTATTTAATAAGAGTGACATTGTTTACTACGTAGATATTATTTAACTAATTTTAATTTATTTCCAAAAACAAGTTTGTTACCACTCGGAATGATTTGCGGTGTTTTATTTTGCTGCTTTTGTATACTCAATATATACTCTTCATTTGCTAAAAAAATATCACCAAGCAGAATAATCAAAATGCAAAGCGATTGTAGCTTGCATTTTGCAGTATAAACTATAACTCTAGTAGTTTTCTTAGTCAATTTGGCTTTTAAAGTTAATTTATAGTCAATGAATGCACTCAGATATTTAATCTACCGCACAAATTGAATAACGGTATCGTCAGTTACAATATTACATTAGCATCACAAACTGCACTATTGCTAATGATCATTGCTTCCGTTTCTTATGCATTTAAGTTTATTTATTTTTCACACCTTACAAGTAAAAGATTTATCATTAATTTATGCCACTATGCGCAACACTTATTAATGTGTCGTCAGCAAAGATATTTTGAGACTTTGTGATATCCTTGGAATTTTGGATTTTTAGTTGGTATTATATTATTATATAAAAATTAATTTTATAATTTTTTCCTGCTCCTTTTTAATAAAGATTCGCTTTTACTTCGACTTTTGGAGATTATACTCATATTTTAAAAGAATATCGAATTTTGCACTTAGTGGATTGAACTTTTTAAAGTTATGGAAATCAATAGAAGTTCTTAGTGAGTGATTTTGTTAAATTAATTTCGGTTGTTTGAAATTTTTAAGTTCTGGAATACATTCAGCCAAAGCAGACTCTCCTTGATCGCATGCCATTATTATAGGTAAAGATTGTATTACCATTGCATTTCCTTTGTCGTATTTTGGTTATAAGAACTTTTTAGGCCATTTTGTTTTGATCTTCTCTTGCTTTTACTTTTTACGATAGCACAAGATATCTGTCTTGAGTACGAGACCTGCCTTATTTTTTCGGGAATCTACAGGTTGTAACCCTTCCGGGCTTACAGCTAACGGCAGCTCTTCGTCTGGTGGCTTGGGTCGTGGGTTCATTGAAGGGCACAAATCATTAATTACAAAAAAATGTTTACTTTTATTTTTATTTGGCGCCACTTAGTTTTACGCTGTTTGAAAACTAAGAAAATAGGATTGTTAGTATTTGTGTAGAAATTATACTTTATAAATGAAATAATCATAAATGAGTTATTAAATTTAATGATTTTAATACCCAAAAATAATTGTGTAAAAAATAAATTTCATTATTGATAGTTACGTATTGATAGGTATAGATAATTAATTTATTTATTATCCAAAATACCCAAAATAGCTATTTGAGGTTTACATTTGTAGTTATTGCAACTCTATTTATATTAGTTTGAAAATAATTAAAGTAAGATAATATATGTATAGTTTTATAAAATAAGTTTAAATCGTTAGAATGATAAATATTGATCGATATTCGATAATCGCCACAGGAAGCGATTGCATATCTGTGGTACAACAAAATTTAGAGTAGTCTGACTTGAATCTGGATTTCCTTAACTGGTAAACGTATAGCTTCCGTACAATTGACGAATAATAGCAACGTTGGATCTCTGCAACGGATTCCAATGAGAACTTCTGTCGGTTATTGAGCTCAGGCGAATTTCCAGTGGTAGGCTTGGAAAAGTGATAATTGATGATGATAATTTAGTCAGTATGTTGATGCAGTAAAATATTAATTATGTTTGCTAGCTTGCAAACCTGCTAAATTGCTAATTTTCTGATTTACTGACTTACAGACTTACAGGCCGCCAAATCTAAAATGCAAAATTACTCAAAATTAGGCATCACGCCAAAAAGTATTAAACAATACTTAAGTATGATAATAAGATAATATTAACATACCTTCTATAAAATAGAATGGCCTCTTGTTTAATTAAAATATGTCAATAACTAAGATTATTAGTTGCAATACATGTACAAAGTACTCGCTCAGATCTCTTTTTAAAAATGACAAAATGTCCGTCTATCGCACGGTCTATCAAGGAAACTCGCCTGCGCCTCTGATAAAGGTTTAGCTATCTATCCTTTTCAGAATTGTATTACAATAATAATAAATTATACCTTTATTTAATATACAGTGTGTATTATTATAAATAGCGTATAATAATAAATGCAATCAAAATAAAGTTTAATAGGCAAACAATATAAAAGTTAAAATCAGTGTTACAAGGTGAACGGTAGTGAGAAGAGTTTTGTCTAGGGCCGTCACCTTGGTGAATATAGACAAGCGGGGTCACTTGATATACTGGCATACCCAAGTTTGGTATATCAGCTTGGTTAATTATTAATTCCATTAATAATATTATTTTGTTAATTAACAGCGAAGGGATTTGCTTAATATCCGAAAGTTAAACATATGTTCCTGGAAAATATTGGAGTTACGTCAAGGCCTTTAGTTTCTCTTAGTTAACTTAGAATAAGAACTCGAAGTAGGGAGACGACTTCGTTGTATAATCTATATTTGGTTATTGTATATAATTTTGTTGAATTAATAACACTAATGATTATCTTTGTGTGTTTATTAGCTATTATTATTGATTACAACACTGCTGAATATTTTTGTGTGCTTATTAGCTATCATAATTGATTACATTGTTGAACACTTATGAATCGATGATACTGATTATTTGTGAATATTTTGCTACTGATATCGTTAATTATTGCTTTTGTTTTTAACCAGCTGACTAAAGCCTATGTTTATTGTTGTCTAATAAGAGATTAGCAAAGATAATACTTGTAGGTAAGTTGGTTGTTGGTTGTTATTTGCGGAAGCTGGATCATGTCCTCTCCCAGAGCTAGCCTTAGACCTTTTTTTAACGCCTTCATAACAACAGCACCATTCCAGCTACTTTTAAGGATTGGCGAAGAAAAGCCGTGATATAATGCTCTCCACATCTTTCTCAAAAGCGGCCCCAGAACTGATCCCTGTGGAACAGCTAACGTAACTTTTTAATTCTTCACCTTCGTATATCGTCATCCGTATCCTCGCAGACAAGTAGCCTTAAATCAATCTTAATACAGTATCTAGTATTCCAAATTTACTTGGTTTTATTAGCAATCAGTTCCTGTCGATTGTTTTAAACGCCCTTTTTAAATCAAGAATGTTGCTACGATTTTATTACCTCGTTCTTTCTTCTTTTTAATGTGTTGTTACTAGATTTATTAAAAATGTTTCACACTAATAGTCTTTCGAAAACCGGACTCAAGAAAAAGTTGCACCTGTTCCTTCTCAATGTGTTATAATATTTTCTCGAAAAGAGCAGCTATTGATAGCTCTGTATACAGAACATTTGTTGGTGTTGCTAATTTTTGGGATTTTCATTACTTTCGTTGTTTTCCAAAGTTTAGTGACCTATTCCTTTTTACGTAGGACTGCGTCTAACTAAAAAAAGGTCGCAATTAGCAATATAACTCGTTATATTGTTAAAGATATGTGGCGAGCAGTAATGGTGTTAACATATTCGCAAACAGCCTGATTTCTAATTTGCGTACTGTGCAATGTATCGTTCGCGCAATACACTCCTCGCTCCTAGTGCGAATGAGAGATGATGCAATATGTATTTCTAGGTGTGCCGCAGCGTTTGAGTTTATCTCGTCAACCGTTAGCGCAACACGAATGTGCTTGGTATCGTTTTAACGCTCTCAACGAGAAACATTTAAATATACAAACAACATTTCGGAATGGTTTGGACTGAACATAAAAATCGTTTTTTTGTAAACCGGTGAACACTTGAAAATATCGCGATTTATCTGGACAACCGTGAGTGCAAAATAATTATGCGTGGTATCGTTTTAAACCTTATGACGAGATCTATTCAAATGTATGAAGAAAATATCACAGAAGTCTAAATTCTTTACATTTCCATTACTAGCTCAACTCTCCGATCTGCAAGTCGTAGTCCTATGCTCGAAACTGAGGTTCCAATTAAAACTGCCTTTTTTGGAACTTCATTAATTATTTGCAGGATCCTGTGTCCAATAATAGTACAACATTTAAATCTATATTGTTTGTACTTGATTTATCCTTTTCGCAGTCAATAATTTTGGTCAATCAGTTTAGATCATTGCCTTGGGTTGAAAGCTCTCAGAAGAATTACGATATTTTTCTTTAATATTGAGATCGTCACTTCAAAGCTGTTGTGAATTTCAACTACACTCTTGGTAAGATAGTTGTTAAGGTTTCCAGCAATTTGTTACTATAGAGACAAAAAGAATCAGGCATCAATATATTCGGGGTTATTATTTCCTGTGTTACGTATCAATTTTTTCTTCAATTTTCTTGGAGGCACCCTTCGCTGCATCAATTTGCTCTTCATGAAATTTATTGTTACTAGTTTTTGCCATTTTATATGAGGCATTCCTTTCTTGTTGAATTCTTCTTAACTCATTACTAAACCATATTTAAACAGCCTTGGTAGTGTAATGTCTAGCGTGCTGGATTTTCACCCAAGCGGTTCGAGATCGACTCCCGGTGCCGGCGGATCTGGTTAAGGTTTTCTACAGTTTTCCTTAGCTGTGACACAAATGTGGGATTTGCGCTGTTCCATCTGCAAGTCGGCTGCAGCCGCACTTAGGGCCTACGTAATAATAATAATCGCCCCCTCTCTCCCGCACAAGTTTATAGCTTCTGGTGCCTGGTTTCTAGGTTACGGGTTGTAGCAATTATTATTATTATTATTATATTTTCCCTTGACCTACATTGATGGTTTTCTTTGTAGTAATTCTATAATAACTAACTTGCATTTATTTAATTAATATTGATGTCATATCCAGTTTATTGAGAATTATTAACCACACAAAATAATTTCTGTAATTATTGTATCCACTGCCGAAGAAGAGTTTTTCTTGTACTGTGCTTGTACACACACTTATTTAAAGTTATTTTTAACGTTTCATGGTCAAATATTTGGTAATTAAAAATTTACGGCCTAAACAGCCGCGCCCAAATGTCCTAGACCGAGCTACACAGCATACTGCGTTCGTAAATTCGGAGGAATAGGAACACAAGATAGAATTACATTAGAACACTTCTTGAGCTTGCCGCTAACTGGTGGCAACTTTAAATTTAAACCAAAAGTATTTTTCGACATTTATTTTGGTAATGGCATCTTATGTCGAAACAATTGTCAGATACATATATAAATTACAATAAACCTTGTAAAACTGTTAATAATTATTTTATTCCTAATTTATTTCATTATTAGATTTAGTTTAAAGTCACTTCAAACTGCAGGGAATCCACGGATTAATGTTTAGTTCATTAAGTTACAAGAACAAACGAACAACGTATAAACGTATATATATTTTTGAAAACACATTAAAAAACGTAACTTTATAAAATAAAATATAAAAAGCAGAACATTAGTTAAAGATATAGAGTGAGATCCAAATTGAGTGAGGACGGTTTGAATTTCGCGCCGTAGGTTTTAGTGTATTTCACGTTGTTAGTGTAGCACTATTGAAATGTGTTGCATCAAATTACAGCGCCAACTCGTCACTTTCTCATTTACATCGTTGCGCTTTGCCAACGATTTGCCTCTTGTTTTCTTATTTTACAAAACAGTTATTTTCAGATCTACAGTTTGTAGATGGTTTTATTATCAGGTAAGTTTACTATTTAAAATTAATGAAGTTTTATAAGCTATATTAATTTTGAGACGCCACTGTAACATAAAAGAAGGGTGAAAATATCTGAAAAGTATTAATATCGCCAGCGTGACTATAATTTAACGTGACAGTAAACTCAAATTGTCTTCAATCATTTTTGATCACCCTGTATATTATTAATTTATTAATTAAATAAATTTTTAATAGACTATTAAAATATATTTTCCACATAAACACCAATAACTATAATTTATGATAATAAAATCTTTTAAAAATAATAAATTTACCAAGCAGATATTGATCTATAACCTACGTTAACATTTTTTGATTATTGAACAAAACTATAATTGGGAATCATTCCCTTTAGCTCTCCTCAGCCTAAATAATACTGACCACATAAACGTATGTGCTGACACAAAGAGCAGTGCCCTGCAACGTTAAATATTTATACAGATTTCTTGCATATATATATGCGGAGTCGCGGACGCAGCATTCGCATACTGCAGCGGAGCGCTGCCGACACTGACAGCGATTAATAAGAACGCATAGCCCACGCAGATGTTTGAGAATTTAATTACCACATAATTAATCGTCGCACACAGCAAATTGTTCGTAAATTGTCATAATATTCTATGATACTTAATAAATTATTAATATAGAATGTATTTAAATTTTATTTTAATAGGAATAAAATGTATTCTCATTTTCTTATTCTTGGGGATGCTGCAGCTCCGCAGCGTTTACGAAGCAGCCGCCACTGATTCAAACCTTTTATGATTGTTGCCTTGATTTAGGACATTTTCTGTGTGCAATTTTTAGCCTTATGATCATAACAATTACAATTATAACATCTAGTTACAGTGACAGCACGAAACACTTTACGTATTAATATCCCAGCCTATGATACTTTTCCATTGATTTTTCATAACTTTCCACGTCTACTTCTGCATAAGCATAGAACTCATTTCTTCTACTCTTTGTTGACTTCATGTTAGTTACATACAATATTTTTATTTCTAACGACAGTTTTGTATTTATAAATCTCTGAAAATTATTAAATATCTTTTTAAATGAACAGCCTTTAAAAATCTCACGCTGATCACAAAACCACAGAGCATTACTAGGCAAACTCCATGAAAACGACAGAACAAAGACTGGTACTGACAACCAAGGTGGACGGTGTGCGCTTATCTCGTAAGCAACGTCTGCATCGATAGGTTGAAAGTTTGGAAGTAGCACCATCGTATTGCAGATCATGAATTACTGTTTTAATTTATCAAATATTAAAAATGTAGTAAAAATAATAATAATATTTGTGCGAAAATAATATAGATTTGTCTTTGCTGCAATAATACGCTTTAAACAAAATGAGCCATTGCTCATAAAAATATACCACAAACTTAAAAAAAATATCCTCAAAATAGTGATAATATTACTTACGATACAAAATGCCGTATAGCAACATTTAGGTTTTCAATTTGCAACCCGGTAAAATAATAATAATCTATAAATAAATCGGTATAAATAAATCTATTACCTAAAAAAGACGATAATGTGACTTGATATGTGTCATGTCATTTACTGGACGTCATTATGTTGTCGACTTTTGGTCCATTGACGTCTTATGACGAGTTATCACCAGATGTTGACCTACCTTTGCTACTTGGGTAGTTAAAGAATCTTTCACAAAAGCCATTGTAACTCAAATATTTTGTCTCCCCTTGAGTCTCAGTTCACATTTAGTACAAAACATAGTTGTTTTTGTGCGGCGGTCGCCATTTGGCTAAGGGATGTCACTATATTAAAAAATCAGTTTTTGGTGGAAAGGTCTGTTACAACAAATTCATGCATATTCTTGCTGTATACGCCGTCGTGCCACACTGTTGGAATCACAGTGTTCATATTAATATTGAGCATTCGCAATTAAGTAAGAATGGTCTTCCTGATCGTGACTTGTATAAATGATAAAAACCTAAGGGTTTTTATCATCTAACTAAGGTGTGGTCCTTCATATTATTGTATATTTCTTCTTGATTTAAAATTACGCTGGTATTCTATATAAGTATGACTCTTACTAAATATCAAAGGCCACTTTCAAAAGAAACATTCCCAGACTAATAAAATTTGTTTCTAGAAAAATCTGCAGATTACGTTTTAAAATGGAATAGAATGTTCCAGAACAAAGTTGTTTTTAATTCCGTGCCATAAGGGTTAAAATATAATATTCGCCTTAATAAAAGTTTCCTTCCGGTTAAAATGTATGAAACTTCGAATTTACAGCTTTACAACACATTGGGTTGAAATATTTTCTAGTAAACAAAACACCGACAAACAGAATCTTCTAGAATAAAATTGTCTAGACTGCCACCTGCAAAATTTTGAGTTACCTTGAAGGTTTTAGTTGAAATTGTTCTAGAATAATATAACGTAAATACTCCTCATTGGCTTAAGAAAATCTCGCTATTTTTTGAATGATTCATTTGAAACTTTATCCTTCTCAAAAGTTACTCCATCGTCAAAATATTTTTAGTTTAAGACAGTTTACAATAGAATCTCATACAGTGAACAAGGGAATAGCCGGGTTGAGCGGAGAGTAATTTCTCGCGTTGTCCTGGGGCTCTCTCTTCAGAGAAGCCCCCAGTGAAGTTTATGTTAATTTTGTTTTTAACATTACAGTTTTCAATATAGAACAAGGTTATCGTTTTAAGAGTATAATTAAGTTGTAATATTACCGTTTTGTGTGTTTAGTTCCGTTATTGTATCGGAAGCTCACTTGTTTCAATTTATCGTCGACTTTTCAGGGTTAATAAATTAAACAAACCATACAGTTTCCCGTGTTATTATCGAATAAAATTAATCTAGTGGAGGATTATTCCGCAATTCAGTTTCAGCTAAAGTTTTCCAGTTAGTTTAGTTGAGTTTTAGTGAAATAGAGTCCGAAATAAACACTTGAAAGAGTACGGAGCTCTCCGAATTAATGCCGCATACGTACAGGGTGTCAGCAGTTGGCACTTCCCGAATACAGTAACGTGTTATAGTTGTAAAAGATACAGAAATTTAAGTGATTAATTTAGAATCGCTCTTACCGAAACCTGATAATTAGTTCCATACGATTTATCGATTTATAATTAAAGTGCAGTTAGTATTTTGTTGCCGTATTCTAGATTGTTGAATGATTTCTTCTGATAGTAATGCAGTTATTATAACGAATAATTATATTTACCGAATTTAACTTATCGTAAACCAAGTTTTTACAGGATTTCGTTTTAATATAATTCATAATCGAAAGTTTTAAAACTAAATAATTTCTAAACGGCACGTTTAAGCGAGATGCTATCTTTAATAAAGAAAAACCTTTCTACGAACATTATTTCTAACCAGTGGTGGTTTAAGAAGAACATTTCAAATAAACAATTAATAACTGTGTTTATATGGTTGTCCCGGTTATTTAAAAAGGGGAACTTTATTGGCTAATAGTTCTAAAGAAAGACAGTTATTGCGAACTTTAATTTCTTCGTTCAAATTCAGTACCGGTGTCAGTAATTGAGGTGTTGTCCAGATTTCTTCAGTTTCATCAAGCAGTTGTCCAGTTGAGTTTGGTGATTAGTGTTTGTTTGTGATTGAAAAGGCAATATTGTATCAATTGCTTTGTAAAGTGAAGTCGGGTTAAATTATTCGATTAAGGTACTGTGATTTGATGGATTTTATTTTGTTAAAGCTAATGTAAGTTGAACCATTATTTATGTATCAAAATATCTTTGATAACTATTTGCATGTGCATAATTTCCCCGTCGCTAAGAATTCTTACGTTGGGTATCATTTTTTTTATATTTAAATCTATAACGATGTCTTAAATAAAAACTTCTCATTTTTATTTTTTTGTTTATAAATAAATATATTTTTCAACTCAATTATGCGGAATATTATAGGACAATATATTTATGAAAGTCTTTAAATATTTTTATTCAACCTAACTTTGACATAACTGATTATGATTAATAATTGAATTAAATTTAATAAATCTGATGTTGATTTCTGTTTGCGATCATCGGGTCATTATTTTTATAAAATTCTGACTTATGACTGAAAATTTAAAAAATCTGATTTTCCTAAACAGATGGCGCTCAACTATATGCATTTTCTTGTGTCTTAGGCCTATATCCATTTCTTTTATAATTAGTGAGCTATGGAAGCAATACCTGCGACCTGAATTTAATTTTGTTGGGTAGATATCTCAAGCCGAGGGAATCTTCAGTTGTACAGTAAGTATCAAATATTTTGTGTTGTACAGTTTGTGTAAGATTTTAAGAAGTTAAAGTAATCTGCTTACTTCTGAGGAAAAATAACTAGCGTTTCATCATAGAACCACATAACTCAAAGTGAGCTACACAAGATATTATCAATGTCCGTAAAATTTGTTGATAGCAAAGAAGATCACGCAGAGTTGTGCAAGACTGTTCTGACTAGTAAGACCAAGTCTGCACAAAAAGTACTCATAGTTTCTTTTTGACTGGGTTTTTTCAATATTTTGTAAAAAATTCTTAAGAAATTAAACATTGTTCCTACATAAACATTACATTGTATGTTTCGTAATAGCTAACAAGTTATGTGTCCTCAATAACTTTTTATGTGTATAATAAAAAAATTTATTGTAAAACTAGTAAGGATCGCCCAACTCGGAGCTAAACAATTTTATGTAGTAATGCTCAGAAAACTGACCACGCTGTAACCACAGAAGTTATAGCCAGTTGAATTATAGCAACAGGTTGCTGAGTTATTTGCGTGATTGTTTGGTGTTTAAACTTGCTCGTAAAGTGTGTATAAAGCCTAAAATGTTTTCTTGACTTTAATCTTTATTTCGTTAAAATAAGTGGAAATGGCAATCGCAAGTTAGCAAAACTTAGAAATACTTGATCTAAATGCAGCAAATTTGTACAGAAAGCATAGTAAAGAAATCTTGCTTAAATTGTTTTAAGTTGTCACTGAAACTGGAAACAAAGACTCCGACTAAAAGTGAGTTATACGATAAAAGTTAGTTTGCACTTATTATAGCACTTAGGGCCGACCTTTTCATGACATTATTAAATTTATCTGCAGGCTAATTGATATGGTTACAATTGTTTCTACAATTATATCTATGACAATTAACTCACAGATAAAGTTACAAGAAGGTGAAGAGATCGGCCCTAAGACTTGTATTCGGTTAGTATGTGAATGTAGAGTTCCAGTTCGTTGTAAAACTGTGTAAAACGTTGTAAAACTCAATAAAGAAAAAACTTGAAGCTAGATCTTCAGCTGAAGCGAAAATTTAAAATCTTGAACCAGATAAAGGAAGGTAACTCACTACGCCACAAGACTTAGAAATGCCCCAAAATTCTTAAATCTAGAAAAAAAGCTTAGCGGCATAAGTTTTAACAATTAAACCAGTCAGTGGATGAAAATTATGACAATTTCAATTTGAATAATAATAATATATTTAGATATTTATTCAGTTAACAATTTACATAAATAGGAATCAAATACTTAATAATTTTAATAACTTACAAAAAATACATATAATATAAACTAATAACAATGCAAGTAAACAGGAAAAAGCGCCACATCATCGAAACAATTCGAAAAAATAAATAAATATCAAAGGCGACAAAACAAACAAAGAAAATTCCAGTTGAATTACACAAGAGACATAAATAGTAACTGCAGAAGGAAGTAAATAAATAGAAGGAATAATTAAACTAGTGCTCATCTAAAATACATAATTTTATGTTAATAAAGTCAAAACGAGCGTAAATGTTTTAATTAAAAAGTGAGATGTGACGCCAATAAACACTTGAAGGTAGAAATACGGTCATGTTTGTTTATCAACTACACCGTTACCATAATCTAAATATGTAATGAATAATCATAAAACATCAGACAACGGTAAGTATCGGAGCGTGAAGGATTAATCTACATTATTTTACATTATTAAAGGTAGAAAGCATGACTCTTCAAAACATAATTAATATCGGTAAAACATAGTTAATATCAAAAAATAAAAGGACAAAGTAAACGTATTGTGACGGTAAAAAACTCGATTGCTCAAAACTCTTTACCCTTAAAATTTTGAAACACTCAATCTTTGCAGTTTGGAGTTCAAAAATCTAAATTCCCAAACTTGAAAGTTGAACTAAAGAATCTTGAATCCGAGATATCCTGGAAATTTATAAATTTCGAAACTAATAGAAAATGTACGAGTATATCTTTCAAGAATTGTTACTCACTAGAACGAAGTTTTAAAAATGCTTCGTTCTTCAAGGCTTCTCTTTAAAAGTTGATCGACTCAAGAAATAGCTTGAAGAAAAATAAAACTGTAAGATTTATTAATTACGGCTAGTGGAGATATGGTTACGTGAAAAGCTGTCCAAAAATACACTTTTTCCAAGATATAGAATATCAAAGGTTCTTGATAATTACTATTGTTTAAACATTGTGAAAATTAAAATGTGAACACAAAATTATGTGTTTAATAAAATAAATGTAAAAGGTATAAAATTTAATAAAACTATGTACGCATTGTTACATTTAATTAATCAAAATTATGCCGAATGGTATTTTTCATAGTGCACATTGTATTTGAGTAAAACTCAATTTTATAAAAACGACACTTCTGAGGCTGATTTTATAAAGCGTGTTGTAAGATGGAATTTAATTTCGCCTATAACTTTTATTTGTTGCAAGTAGGTGTTTAACTTCTACTAATAGCTACTCTTCTTTGATGTGCAAAGAAGTCTTGCCAATAATGTTAATTGCAGTGTTTGAAATGTAAATGTACTTACTCTTCCAGCTTAATTATTTGGAATTATTTCCTTCGCTTTTATGTTCATAAAATTGTTACCAAGTGAAACATGTAATTTGTGTAATACAAAGTCTTATTTACTCGAATATGCATACATAGAAAATTTAGCGGGTTAAACGAACAAATTAATTAATAAAAATTACTACATAAAGCTTATAACTAACACCACAAGAAGCGTACATAAGCGTTAGTTTCTTTATCTATTGGTAATTGGATGATTCTTAAAACACAATTAAATTAAATTTAAACGAAGATGAAGGCTTTAAATTATCCAATAGGATTTTTTGCTTAGGTTTAAATTTGGTTTGTTTCCATATCAAGGATTGCTAACTAAGCTCACACGTGCCTCTCAACAGGAAATGTGGCATCCGAGATTAAAGATTAGCCACGATAAAATTAACTAACAATTAATAATAAAATTAATATGATTTCGTTAAGAGAAATTATTCACGTAAAGAATATAATGGAATCTTAATAATTAAATAGCATAAATAAGATAGCAAATGCAAAAAATCTTTTAGCAATTACTAAAATGTGAAAAGATATAATTTTAGAAAGGTATGTACACATACAGTATCTGGCCATATTATTAGGGACATATATCTTGGATGTTAAAAGTTTTATACTGTTAACACCAGGAATAAAAAATTTTGAGAAATGTTTCACGTATGTTTTATTAACCCTTCTTGTATTAACAAGCAATTCAATAAAATAATTTTAAGTAATAAACTGGTATAAATGGCGAATTTGCTGAACATGCCAATAGCTGAAGAAGGTAATGTCTTAGAGGATACTGACCAAAATTGTAAGTAGATATTTTACTATTTCTGTAGAAAAGAGATACTTGGAAACGTTTCTACGATAAGTTTCCACAGAAATAGTAAAATACCTTCTTTATTATTTTCTTCAGTACCCGCTAAGAATTGCATCCTTTAGTTATCAGCATATTCAGCAAATTCGCCATTTATACCAGTTTATTATTTAGAATTATTTTATTAAATTATTTGTTAATACAACAAGCGTTAATAATCACACGTAAAACATTTCCCAAAATCTGTTATTCTTGGTATTAACAATACATAACTTTTAACATTAACATTATTCGATGTCCCTATTAATATGGCCAGATACTATAAGTATAAATGATAGATGTTTAATAAAATTCTTGCCAAGTTCATTTGTCAGCTTTAAATAAACTTTCCTTAACATGCATAATTATTATTCCGCGTGTTCTAACGAGATTTAATCATAAATGCTTATGAAGTGTAAGAACATGTGATATTAACTTATTTTTATTTCGTGTTGAGCTTAAAACAAATTAATCGTTTATGCTAATTGTATTTATTTTTTTTATTTGTGATTTATGCATGTTGATAATTTCATGTCTAATTGCGTTTATTATTCTCAAATATTTTCTTTGTGCCAACTAAAATATATTAATCAAATCACCCAAATAGGATATTGAATAAGAACAATGATTCGCGTTATGGTCATCCGGTTCCAAAACCCATTATAGTCTGTTTGCTTGAAATTATATCCCTATTTATAGTGCCAATTGTAGGTCTTGAGTTGTTGACATTCCCTTAAGAAAGCTCGTGGATATTATCCAACAACTTGTAGTATTGCAATTTTCTCTGAAGTATTATGTTTACGTTGGGATAGGGTGCGTTACTACTTCTTATATTTGTAAAGTTACTTACCAGTAGCGTGAAATTTCTTCAATGGATCTACTATAGCAAAAAATCTGTCGGCGGACAACGCTGTCAATGTAAATACAGATACTCCAATTGATATGTCTTTGGCCGTTTCAGACATTTTACAAATTAATTCACCCCAGGGCCAGGAGTCGACTGTATAAACAACGGAGGTGAATGGCACACTCGTAACTATTACTAATAAATCAGCTAGAGCCAGTGATAGTATATATCTGAAAGAAAACAAAAAAAATTCAGTTAAATATTTTATTTTCACTTAATTATTATAAGTGTTTTTGAAGTAGAGTTTCATGTCGATTAGTGGTGTGTATTGAATATAAAAAATGCCCTTGAATTTTAATTTTGGTTTGGTTACATTGAAACAAGTTCAAATTCAATATTATTTGCATAATGTATACGTTTAATTATTGAGTTTATTTATAATCATCACGCCAAATGATAACATAATTATAATTTTTAATGTACTTGGTGGAACCAAAACGTATTGTTGTATATTTAATTTAGGAACAAAAAATATTTGATTAACACGATACAGAAAAACTATAAACAACACACTTTAAAAATACATGTACCTTTTAAATACACTTTACTATTTATTATCTTACTGAACAAAGTTAATTCTGCACTGAAAATTTGCATTTTGTATAATCTAATTCTTGATGAGAATAACATACCGTTTAATGTTGATTTTTTTATTAGAAAATTTATATTTACTGTAAATAGGGGAAAGGGAAGGGAGGGAAAGAGGAGGGAAGGATAGGGAAGGGAAGGGAAGAAAATGGAATGGGATTAAGGAATAAAACTAAAAACATCAATAACCTCATCTTTTAAATCAATACAGCTTTTTCTACATAGCCTGTATTTTTTTACTTTTTTTGTTGATTAAATTGCTACATTTAACAGAACATGTAACGAAATAAAATTTTTATGGTTTAAATTATCCATCTAAGCTTACGCCGTTCCCATTCAAAGTACTTTGTAGATCTATTTATATTAATAGAAAAAACCCGATCTAGCTATACTATAGAGGAAATCTACCTTACGATTTGATAAATAAGAATTTTAATAATTCTCGAATTCTCTTCTTCAATTTTATAGAAGTCTTTCTTTTCTTTTGTGGTTTGCATAACGCGATTGATTACAGTAATTTATTTATACTACCATTATTAGCCGAAAAATAAGAAAAGCAAGTGATAGTCTTTAAGTTTGAACCTACTCAACAAAGAAAATTAAGATTAATTTCCAATAATTAAAGCGCTAAGATTTATAAAAGGGGAATTAAAATAAAATCATACCATTCAAGGTTAACGTGTTTTAATTGTGTACTTTAAAGTATTTCGATTTTGATCAAATAATACTATTTTAAACAATTTTATTTAACTTTAGTAATACGTACTTTTCACCGTGTAAAGTAAATCTTGATTAGTTATGAAACAATTAAGAATTTACCATTAGTAAAACAAGTTTGATCGTTAGAATATTTCTTCCTCAAGGCCTTTAAAATATATTTATTTTTATTCTTTTATAAAATCTATTTACTTGGCAATAATAATATTCTAAATAAAACGCTCCGATTAACTATTTATTCCAAGACATTCTTGTAAAGTGTATACTTTTAAGAGTATTCACTGCACAGCTAGGCTGCAAAATAATATAGGTTTCATAATAAAATAATTCAAGTTTGCTGAACTACATAATATGTTATAAGCATTTCGCCTAGGTCAAGAAAGGTTAATTTTGTGGACTGTTGAAAAATGAATTGTGTGCAATTGAAATTAAATTGAAAGTACTTACGTATTAGGAACATTTCTCATAGTCCGATGTCTGAGAAAAATCACTACAAGGGTTCCATTTCCAATTACACCAATCACAAAAATTAAGAAAAACAAAACTGGCACAAAATATGTTTCTGGTCTTTGATTATACGGTATGAAGTCGGTAAACGACACATTTGTTTGTTCTGATGTACTACTTAAATTAGAAATATTTGCACTAAACACAGTTGTATTACAGCAACTAAGAAAGTCTTCAGTTGTATCACTTTCGTTGATACCCATGTTGATTATGTTGAGATCATATTTCGTTCAGTTGTTGCTTTATTGGTGCGGTTAACCTGTAAAGAAATAAAGACATTTATTAGTAAATGTAAAAGTATAAATGGAGGAATGTTTTAGGTACTACGGTGTGATCGCTGGTAAGAAATTTAAATACGTAAAAACATTTTTAAAAATCGAGAACTATATCTAGATTCAATAGTGGATCATATCAATCCTTGATAGCTTATTAGAAACAGTTTTAGTCTTTCTCACTAGAAACTAAGTCGATATATTAGGTTTAAGGTTGCGACTATCAACTTTGTCCAAAAAACTCGTAGACGGTCGGCTTCAATACACACTCATACTGACGCCCTACTTCTATCTAAGACCATACATTATCCAACGTGGATGACGTCCCGGCTCGATGGACCGTCATGACGCACTGTTTACATTTGCTATAACTTATTGCAGAAAATGAAAGATACGCCTTTAATTGTGTTTACTATACAATGAAATAAATATTATTAGTGTCATAATGTATACAAAAATATATTTCATTAATTAGATTAATATTAATTAGAAGATAGTGATGCAATTAATAAAAGTTAAGATGCCATAAACACATTTGCTTTAATTGGATACAGTAAATAATAGATGACCTGTTAAAAATCAAGATTATGAAAAATATTTTTTGATTATATTACCTTATAATAAAATTAGACACGTAATTATACTAAGAATTAATAAACAATTGTTATATATTATCAAAATAATGGGTTAAATAGAACTTTAATCTTCGCCACAATTTATTGAAATTCATAAAATTATATTTAAACTGTTTCGATTGCAGTTTCGACCATTTCTGCAGCCATTATCAAAAATAAAACCAAAGAAATTTTAAATTAGGAATAACTATCAAACGGAATATTATCTGCAATCATGATTTTTGGTATGCCATTATGAGTCAATATATCATCCAATGGGCTAATTACTGAACGGCTATCTTTTTTTTTAATTATTTAAGCTCAAACCATCTTGAGTAATAAAGATTATATACAATAAGATATTTTTTTCCAGTATGTCCAGCAATAACAATACAGGGTGTATAATAATTAGAGTCCTACGTGTCTGGTAGATATGTGGAATATATATAGCAGAGCAAAATTTCCTTGTAAAGTTTGTTCCGCAGATGCGACCGTAATGCGTAAAAACTTAACTCAAAAAATGACACCCTTGGATGTACCTGTTATTTATGAACTATTCATGCCACGTCTGTGGCCAGTTCCGATTCCTTTATTAGAGAAGATATCATTTGAAGATCCACCTCGCTTTACTCTTCCCTATCGAGTACAATGAGTTATCCGGACCAACGTGAGATCCAGTATGAACCCGGTAAAAGATTTTTTGACTCAGGAACAGGATCCATTCATATGACCTTAATGTTGGGACCAGTAATCAAATAAAAAAAAGGTAGTTATTTTTTGTTAGCGAGTTTGTTAACCGTGCAAGCACGTAGGGTTCGTGTAACGGTCGCGCATTTTACAACGTTTTAAGGTATACTTGTTCGTAAATTTTTAATAAATAACTATTTCATTTACTGAAGCAGTACAGCACAAAACGTAATGTATACATGAATGTTTTAAATAAATATGTATGTTGATATGGTATTGAAGATAATGAGCCCGTAATAATTTTTATTCACAATCATATTGCAATATGTATGTACATATCTATAATTGTAAAAACCTTGGAAAGTAAGCTTATTGCTATAGCAACAGCAAAGTGGTTAACGATTTCCTTTAAATGTCTGTAAAACTAACCAGTAAAGCCTTGACCAATTTTTATTTGTGAATAATTTATAAACAAGACGTTTTATCTGATTTAAATTTAGGTTTTTATAAATGTATTTAACGATAAAAATATCTTTTGTTATTTAATATTAGTTTTATTTTTATTTTTTTGTATTTTATATTTGATAAATACGGCGGAATTAATTAATTTCCAATTTTAAAATACTGAGAGCATGCTTTCCATCTAGCGGCGAACAATGAAACCTTACTTAAAATTTCTTTTGGTCGAAGGATGGTTGATTGGAATTTATTGACAGTTTACAGAAAAGTTATTTTAAAATTTATAATTACTCTGTATTTTGATTATTTAAGTCTAATGATTGCGAATAAAATAGTATACATGTTTCGTTGGTAAAGCTTCCAAGACTCGCGATATTATTTGACCTCGATGTACCCACTCGTTCAAACAATATCGCTTGGCTTGTAAAGATGTGATTTACCAACTCAACATGTAATACGAGGTCTGGCTATTAAATAAAGAGACTACTTATGAAAAAGAGTTTTATTTTAAAAATTATTCTACAATCGAATGCTCCCCTTCAATGTACTCCCCTCCCCTCGCCACACACCGTTCCATTCGTTTTTTCCATTGGTCAAAGAGGAGCTCCGCCGATTTTTGGTTCACCACTTTGATCGACTCGAACCGGGTTCCTTTTAAGGCAGACTTGATTTTCGGAAACAGGAAAAAAATCACAGGGTGCTAAATCAGGAGAGTACGGTGCGTGTTCGAGCACTGGAGTGCCTCTAGCGGCTAAATAACGCTTCACAGACAGCGCGTTATGGGCAGGTGCGTTGTCTTGGTGCAAGATCCACGACTTGTTTTTCCACACTTCCGGCCGTTTCTTACGAACTTGCTCTCGCAGTGTTGCCAAAACTTTCAAATAGTAAGTTTGGTTTACAGTTTGACCCTGTGGCACACATTCAGTCATCACGATGCTGTTGATGTCGAAAAAACGATTAGCATGGCTTTAAATTTTGATTTCGACATCCTTGCTTTTTTCATTCTTGGCGATGCAGGAGTTTTTCAGTGCATGGATTGCCGCTTAGTTTCAACATCGTATTGGAATATCCATGTTTCATCGCCAGTGATGATATTTTCCATCAATTCAGGCTCTTCATCTAACCTCTCAAGAAAATCTGAGCAGATCTGTTGACGGACGAGCTTTTGTTCAGGGGTCACATTTTTTGGGACCAACTTCGCACAAACCTTCTTCATGTTCAACTCGTCATGTAAAGTTTTTCTGACAGTTTCTTTATCGGCGTTTACAGTCTCAGCAATCATCCGAATGCTCGTACGACGGCCTCCGCGCACAATTTCATTGATTTAGGTCACTGTTTGCGGAGTTGAAACAAAGACAGGTCGACCTGGACGTTTGTCATCTTCGGTGCTCTCTCGACCTTCATAAAACCGTTTATACCATTCGAAAACACGCGCGCGAGATAGAGAATTCTCACCATAGGCCTCTTTCAACAACTTATAGCACTCAGTCGGAGTTTTTTTAATTTAACTAGAAATTTCACATTGATCCGTTGCTCGTGTTTTTCGTCACACATTTTTATCGGCACGAGAAAAAAACACGTTCGTTTCTAACCTCTATAGAAGAAATACTACTACAGCGACAAAAACGTGTTTTCGTACTGGCATAGTAGACCTGCCGAATGCAGCTATCCAACGCTGCATTCGTTTTCCCCCTTCCCCTGTAGGACGTCTTCTGTGCGCGCAGTCTCGTTATTTAATAGCCAGACCTCGTATACTATTAAATTTTTCAATTATTCTTTACTTTGATTATTTGAGTCTAATGATTGAGAATAAAATAGTATACATGTTTAGTTGATAAAGTTTCCAAGCCTCGCGATGTTGTTTAACCTCTCCTCTAGGTCAAACAAAGACGTCCTTTACCAACTCAACATGTAATACTATTATTTCCACTTTCTATGTAAATGACATTTTACAGGCATTTAACTAAGTAAATAAGTAGTTACAACTGCAATCATGTAAAACTTTACGGACTCCTAAAAAAGTCCTGTAAGATTCTAAAATGCTCATTAACAAAAAGTTAATGGAAACTACTTTGTTGCTTAACCACAACACCATGACAACGCCTAGCTATAAATTGTGCTACCGCCATTGATTACAAAATGTCTTTTTACAAAAAATATACAATTAACAAAAAAAACCCTGGTGAAGGTGGAAATAAAACTCTGTACGCGACACGCTTTGCAATTAATCTTTACTGGGCTCGCTGAATTATGAAGGCTCGCCCCTTCGTTGCTCGCACCACAAAGTTTCAGCTCACCCGTAAAGACTAATTTACAAAGCTTGTCAAGTAAATAACTATTGGGACATAACGGACTAGCCCGTAAAAGGAATCTTTACTCCTAGAGACAGAGCTCAATGTTTACGAGTCAGTATACCATAACATTACTTTTTGCGCTACCGACCTGTTTTTATGTGTTTTCCGATTTGTTATTTGCCACAGTAAATTGATGTTACCGAATCGTTGCCGGTTGCTATGACAACAAGAAAATAACAGAACTGTTATAATTCATAACGAGTCTGGGTGCTGTTATGAAAATAATAAGGAAGAATCGCGCGATGAAAATCGTAGTTTCCCGTGCAGTAACACAGTCTCGCAAATTTGTAGATCACCATTTGTCAAACTGACTAATTTTATTTCATCAATAAAATATTTCTTGCATCTTGAAAGTTAATGATGATGAATAGATGCCATTATTTTTCTTTCCACTCAGCTCGTCAGTATCTTTATGATGGAAGACAGATCATTAAGATTCTTGAATGGTGGCGATGCATAGTTTCACTTTGTTTTATAATATTAGACTGCCAATGAAGATGGATCACAGATTTATGTTTTGTACAGGAAGCTGCGATTTTGTAGTCGACTTTTTTGTTGCAATTAGGTAAATAAATTTAATTATAAATAATCAATTGGTTTTAATTGTTTAAAACCAATATTATTAGATTTAATAAATATTAGTAACCAATTAATATTAGATGCCTATTATTTTTTAAACATTTAACAATATTGATAGTCTTGTAGTAACATGAAGTTGTAGTCATCATCGTTGGGCTCACAACTTTAAATATTCTGTGGAAATCCAAACTGAGTAGTATAAGAGAAAATTACTATTTATGCTTTTTCGGTGAAATATTAAATAATCTAAAATGAAAATCTACAAGCGGATTTCTTGCATGCGTATCTTTTAAAATAAATATATCCACTACATCCGTTTCAATACGACTTACATTTTGGAAACCCCCTTATTCTTAAAAATATATTACATAAATTATAAGCTTCTTTGATATCTTATTATTGGTAAAATTGGATAAATCTCTCTTAATAACAGTTTTTATTTTCAAATTAAATATCAGCTTTGATACTGATCTAAGAAAGGTGGAATATTCTTTTCCCAAAAAATATTTACGTCAACATTAATATCGGTTCTTTTCCTTTGATCTGTTTCTGTGAAATTATTAAATTTTGCCTTTAAGGTGAGATCTTTTACGTAAATAAAAATAAAAAAGGGAACATAAAGAAAACCGTTCTTTCTATAATTATTGAAGTTTCTCCGTTCAAAGTGAGGAGGATCGTTTTACGACTCCAGTCGACTGGATAGAAATCAAATAGAATTAACCTTTAAGTTAATGCAGGGCAATTTTGGGATTAATGAAAAACGTTCCAGAACTTCTTGAAATGTGTATTTAGGGCTCGAATGTGATCTTGTGCACTTCCTTTGTCAATCTATTTACGTGAGGGTTGTTAACGGCAAAAAGTTTCAGGACTTTCAGCCATTCCACACACTTTCACGCAAATCCAATCAAGATTTTTTTACCTTTTCGACTTCAATCAATCAAAGATATTATTTGAGAATTTCCACGGAATCATTTACAACTTTATGTTGGTTGGGAAACTTTTGAATTCGAAGGAAGGTATAACATTATTATCTCGAATTTCAGATCATTCAGTTGGAGTTGATGTCTGGAACTTACACAGACTCTGGTAAATGTAGTCAGTCCTTTAAGTATGTACTTAAAGTAGGCTAGCGTTAAGTTTCTACATGTAACATCAGAATGGGAAGTTTCTGATTTCAGGCACGCTTATTTGAGATGCAATGATACCGCAATTAATATTAATAGCCTTTTGCATACAACGTTCCCACAGGATTCACATGGCAAATCAATTTCGAAGTTTTCTAAAGTTTAGGTTAACATAAGTGCAGTACGTAGCCAAGAAGTTGTTAGAAAAGTGTGACTTTTCAGGAAGTATACAGAACGAGATCTGTTACGACAGTTTGAAAACGAACGAAAAGTGGTGAATAAAGTTCTTCAATTTGATTGTTAGTTTAAGAGGTTGTAAAACTTTGACATACATACGAATCAGTTCTATCAACTTTGCGAAAATAAAATGTCTGTTCCAGATGAGTAAAGCATTACAATTAACCCAACATGAATAAAATCACTCTTTTATAATATTTTCTTAGAATTAACATTATGTTTGCTTAGAATTAAAAAAAAACAGTGCGAGATTTTCGCTATGATTTACAAACTGCAGCCATAGATTGTTGCATGCGTAAGGGCACTTGCATTTAATCTAGCGACTACGCAGAAACTTTCCACTCTCCAGACTCCAGAATATGGGAGTGTTGTTTCACGAATTTTTCTTTTATAAGATCCCGTAAGCAGATTTATATAATTCACGTTCAGAGCCCCGTCTCATTGAAGTTTTTTCCCCAGCAAATTTTCACCATGAATTTTTTTGGTTTTTCGAAGTAGCTATTTCTTGTTGCTAGAGTAAAGTACTGACCACGTATGTTATAAGTTATGTTGTTTTTTATTATATTTCGTTGTTTATTTATATTTTATATTTTAAAACAAAGTACCTACACTCCACAATATTTTTTCCAAAATGTTCATTGGTCTTCAAGGTGACTGTTATTTATTGTTAAAATAAGGTATAAGGTATTGGTAGGTGCTTCTGCACCTACTTTATGTCACGTTTTGTAAAATCTTACTGAGGCAGGGATCCCTTTTACCTCCTCTTAGCGTTCGCAGATTGATCAGAGTTGAAAGGGCGTTTGCGGCGCGAGGAAATCATTCGATAGAATTTCAGGAAACTTAACATGGAATAAGTGCAAAGACAGTACTTCACTCTAACAACAAGAAACAGCTCATGAGTATATATAAAAATGCTGGGCGTTCTTTAAATATAAAAAATACTGTGTGCTAACTTCAGTGATACAGGGCTCGTAGTTATAAGCAGTTCTGCAGATTTGACAACGATATTTCTTCTTAAGGCGTCCTTCACAAGTGAGATATTTTTGCGGGTGAGTGTTTCCATATTTATTTTCTCTTATTTCAGTCTTATCTCTTTCTCTTGTTATACATGGTGTAACTAATATAACTAGAGACCTAGTAATGAGGGTAGCTGGAATGATTTAAAACATATTTTCCTTGTCAACATGTGGTTACTCCCCGCTAGTATTTGAGGAAATTGCATTTTAAATTTTAAGTACGCCGATTGTACTGGGTACAATGGGGGTAATGTGGGACATACTAAAATACTAAACTTTTAATTCTTTTAGTATTTTTTTTTATTGTTTCGTGTTTTGAACTGTAATAACTATGTCTTTTTGTGTTTTTTCTAAGCTTACTTTTCTTGAAATTGCGTTAATTAATATTAATATTAATATTTGCATTAAGTTGCGTTAAAATCTATTGTGATCTGGAGTTCAGTAGACATTGAAGTCTGACTATCATAATCCAGTTCGTATATATTTCGGATTATATAAATGTATTCTTCATATAACTACATACATAAATATAAAGCTGTCTAAATTATAATAATAATAATAATTTATTTGGAATGGAGGAATAGTTCACAAAAACAAAACAGCATCAGGACCTTGTACGAATAACAATGATAAGGATATTCATTTGCTTTGTTACTTTCTCAATTATAACAATATTCAACAAGTTAGATAATAAAATGTACACTGTCGCTCATTTGAAAGTGCACGATGTACTCATTTTTTAATTACCTGGTGTAAACATGACCTTTAGTTACTTTTGATCATAAAAAACAAGTATCACTTATAGCTGTCGTCATTTTGCTGTCAGTTCAGCACATTCAATTAATAAAGTCATAGTCTTGCTTACTGAAATATTGCGATAATGCTTGGGTTGAGGGAAGTAAACAATAGGATAGGAAACACGATGTATTTTAAACAAGTACTTGAAAATAAGCAAAAACATTTAATACCGTTGCAACTGTTATAAACGCATGGCTCATGAAATCCTGACTTACACGATGTCATTTTAGTATATTTATGTATAACGAGTCGTGCACTTTCAAATGAGCGGCAGTGTACTTGAGTTAGACTGTCGACTTGCATTATAAAAGCATACACTTACGGAGACGTTTTATAATCTCTTGTAAAAATAAAATAACTTTTTAAAAAGGGATTCTTTGGAGTTTTTCATTGAATTCTCTATAAATATTTGTGTCATTTTTCAAATAATCTCATCGACAAACTCTAGTTTAGGGCCTATCCTTGAATGTAGATGAGGAATATTTTTCCGAAGAACAAATTGCTCAAATTTCTCATACGTACATAAACAAATGTTATCATTTACATTAAAATTATTATCATATATAATTATATTATTATTCAGAGGTACTTTTATGTTTAAATTGTCCATAAAACTATTCTTCGAACAACTATTCAGTCTCATTAAAATTTATGTTTTAACTACGACATTACTGTAAAGTATATTAATTATACCAATAGTACAGATGCGATCGCTCTATCCCCATAAAGTCCACACACTAGACAATTTCCACTTTGGTAAAGTTAATATTTGATGGTTTCCCAGTGGATAATAGTTTGCATGTTTATCTCATTATCCAAAGATCTTGGTTCAATTACATACCAATCCAGTGTGGTAATTTTTCATATCAAAATAAATAAATAAGAGTATGCCTTGAAACAGTATAGTTAACATATCATGTTACCTATGTTATTTATTTAACGTCATCTAGGCCGTACTTAAAATCCATTGGTGAACCTAACAAATACATTTAATATTTTGAATTTTTTACGTAAATCTGTTTTTTTCTTCGCATCATGACAAAGAAATACTATTTCGGTAATGTTGTATCTCCTCATTCTAATTTATAGAAAGATATTAACACCTTTTTATTAAAAAAAATTCTTATCAAACTTAATTTATTTACAACGCCATATGAGAGTTTAATATCACATCAGAATTTACATGCCCATATAAGGTTAATGTTTAATTATATTATTTCATGATTGGTTAAAATTTATGCGTCAATTCACACTTAGAACATTTTGAATTGTTCTGTAACGCCAGTGATTTTTGTTGAATGTATCGTCACCCCGAGTGATTCTGTTAAAAGACACGTCGTTATTATGGGGCCCTTGTTGAAAATATATTATGCTGATGCTCCTACTTTGGAAGTTATGAATAAAGGGTATTTTATGTTTATATCATTAAATGAATTTGGTCGTATCTGAGTCCACTGTGGTGTTTTAATAGCTTCTGAACATAATAACTTATCATTGTGAGGATCATTGGCAATTAAGGAAATTATTTTTCTTGAATCCTGATCTCATGCGAATTGAGGGTTAAACCTTCAGTAAATTGTGAAGATTAGCTAATAATTTAATTTATTCATCTGTTTTTTTCTATTAGAAAAGTTTTTTGATCGATCTTTGTTCATTTGGTAATTAATTTAATCTAATTCGATTAAAAAAAACTTCCCCAAATTCAACGTAACTGGATCTCCTTTGAGTCAAATTAACCTGATTTTTGCGATGGATGTAGATAGAATGAACATATAAACGATTCCAAAAACCTAATCTAAAAAACGTCCGGAATAGATGGAAATAGGGAAATTACCTTTGTATGGTTTTATTTGTAAGGCTCATCAAGCCCTTATATGGTAGGACGGGGTGACTAAATTCTAGGATATCCTAGGCAGACCTAGTTTTCAAGTTTCAGCCACATTTGAGGTTGGACTCGTCCGGGCAGTGAATGTCCGCATGCTGGACTAGGGGTGATGGGACTTCCTCGGACACGAACCCCGGCGGGTGAGCAAATTAATAGCTCCGGCACTAGCCTGAAGAGCTAGTAGGGGGATAGGCAACCTCGCTCCCACTAGCGAGTACTGGTAGTTCTTACAAATGTAACTGACGTGCTAATTAGCATAACTCAACTCATAGTCCCCTAATAGCCCAGTCAAATTAGACAAAAAAAGGGCAATCGGTGGAAAAAACCCTAGAGTTTTGGAAATGGCCTTAAACGCTTCCTTTAGACTTGGGTTGATGTGTGTCAAAAGTCCCCGAAGGTGGGGCGTGAGCTCGAGGAGGGGGAGGGGTTTAAATGTCCCTTTTTTTAGTTTTTCGCTTGTATCTCGGAAAAAATACAAAATTGAAGCTGACAAAATTTCCTACAAAAATGGTCTTACGCATTTTTGTCCTAGGACGTACGGTTGCCGAGCTATGAGCTTCTAAAATTTGGAGCTAAGCCAAATTACATATTCCAGCGTTAAAAATTCCTGGATGGAAGGGTTATATGCGGGGTTTGTATGATGTAGAGTTACCAGAGAGGAATGCTGTAGTGCCACTACCATTCATAAATGCATCCCCAAGCGATAACAACACAATTTACACGGCCCTTAAATATGCAGCAAAATATTGCCGCCAACAAGGAACAAGTACTTGCTACGTTACATTTGACCAACCCCTATATATCAAGGCCCGTGAAATTGTGGCATCTAGCCAAGATGATTCTGACATAAAACCTGTTGTCGTGAGATTGAGTGGTTTTCATCTTTTGATGCCGTACTTGGGATGCATTGACTTCATAATGGCTGGAAGTGATCTCAAAGAAGTTTTGTGTACTGTCTTTGCAGCACATTATGTAGATAAAATGCTGACTGGTCATGCCTTCAGCAGAGCAGTACGAGAACATCTGCTTGTATAGTGTGTTTTAGCTGAAATGATTCTCAACAGTCTGGAGGTCTCTGATGAACAGAAGGCTGTACTTATAGAATTGTGGACGAAGCTCAAAGATGACACGCTCGCTCAACATATGATGAAGCAAAAAGTCCAATTGTGCCTCCTTCAAACACAAATGAAGACTGCACTGTCATTGTTTGAAGCCTGCGGGCCCACTGCTGCCTTGTGGACTCATTTCTTTCACATGGTATTCCTGATGAAGCAGTACATTTATGCAGAACGTTCAGAGAATTGCATCTGTCCTCAGTGCAGCAAATGTTACCATACTTTCATGCAAGTGTCCACTTGCAATATGCAAAATGCGCTCATTTATACCTTCAGGACATGCGTTCTCTTTACAATACTCATCCCCAGAACTTTGAATATTTCATCAAATACTTTGCTGTTAGCAGATCAGCTTCACCCGGATCCGGAAACTGGTCTGGTATGACGATAGAGCTCACTTTAATGCGCAACATGAAGGCCCATGGAGGGCTGATGGGTCAAATGATATATGATCTAATTACTTACCTGGGCGCCAGGTCCACTTTAATCTGACCGTAGAATAAAGATATCCTTTGGAAGGAGCAACCAATGGTATGGTACTCACGAAGAGGAAAAACCCAATTGTAGCAGATAATAATTTAATCGAGATATCTATATCTCACTGTGTTACAAATTAACAGTTCTAAGAGCAGTGCACAACTTAACTAAGTACATATACAGTACAGGTAAACAATATTACAAATATTTATAAAATCTACAATCCTGCAATAGTATTGACCGTGGTAAAAAATGTAATGAACCTAACTGTTGGTTTAAAATTCTTGGACACAAGTTGAATCAAAGATAAAAGTAATCCGCAACTATTAAACATTTTCATTGTCAATGACAAGTATAAGGTTGAGGATTGAATTATTCAAAGTAATTAAATAAATAAATGGCGCAAGGCGCAGATCAACGTACCTACGTTTAACTAAATCGATATCAAAAAACAAGTACTTGCGATGTTGATGGTCGAAAGTTATGACAACTATTTGTCACATTTATAAATTATTAAATTGCACTTGCGTCACTGCATGTCATATGAAATATTCAATCGCTAGTTAAGATCTTTCCTTTTAAATTGTGTAAAAGTTGATAATTCGGAATAAGCTTTCGGATTACTTTAGTACAGTAAATGTATGACCAACGAAATCTAAAGTAAGGTAAGGTATACAACTTCCAGCTCCAATACAAGATCACATGTAAAACGAATTAAAGTAATAAATCGTCTGACCTTATCACGTTCGCTTGCTTGTTAAAGCACACCACCTTCAAGACACCCTTCTCTATTGCATGCTATATAACGAAGTTTCCAAACATAGGAATGGATTCCATTTTCCATTAACAACAAACTTTCAACTAAGCTACATAATTTCAGGGAATCAGAGTTGTCCGGAATAAGACAGCACTCCCAGAAAAAAAGGTTAAAGTCGTTAAACGAAATTAGTAACAAATATGAATAAATGAATTGGCCCTTTACCTAAAGATGTGCTAGCCTTCACCTCTTCAAAGTACGAGTTATTTATATCCCGACAAGCGGCACAAAATTGGAGCAGAATCAAGACCAAATTTCACCACCAGGTAAATCTGTCACCACAAATTACTCCAAGCTTATCGGATTAAAGTGAGGATTATTTCCATTAACTAAGAATCTACTTCACAACACTAAAACCTCAAACTCTATGAAAAGATAGCCACAAATCAGCAATTCTACATTCACATGAAAATGTGTTTTTCTTAAAATTGACAATTTTTTGGAAGCTGTTTTTCCATGACACCCGGATTCAATCATTTTAAATTAGGGAGAAAATCGCTTACATGTATGCAACTCAAATCACATTACTATGGTGTAATTTTAAGCTGTAACAGTTATAGTGAATTGAGATTAATTAAGATTGCCAACCGACCTTTTTTCGGAAGGACAGTCCTTCTTTCTAAGAGTGTGTCCTTCGTCCTTTCTTGCTATAGGAAAGGACGGGTTTTGTCCTTATTTAAAACAATCAACGAATATGTTTTAGTATTTTTATTAAAATTTAAAATTTTATTTTATTCACTGAAATAAGCATTCGAGAATCAAGAATTGTAAATTTCAAATTAACCGCCAACATCGTTCCTGCAAAATAAATCAAATTTGCTATGAACTATATTAAGTTAAGTGATTTAGTGCTTTATTGAGTGAAGCTACGGATTATAATTTACTGGACGATGAAGAAAATATGGTTAAAAGCTTAAAAAGTAAAAAAAAGATATTTATTTCATAAATAAACGGTTTTTTATAATTATAATGTTTATAGAAAGAAATAGCTTACAATTAAATACTAATATGGTATGCATAATCATTTAGTTTTATTTTTATAGTTTAAACGACTATAAAATTAAGGAATATATATATATATATATATATATATATATATATATATATATATATATATATATATATATATATATATATATATATATATATATATATATATATATATATATATATATATATATATATATGTAATTATTCTTTTTTATAAATATTATAATTATAGAAGAAATGTTTATTTATGAAATATATTAAATATTTTATTAAAAAAGAATTAACCGAATCGGAAATAGACCCAGGATTTTGTAGTGGTAAATCCAGCGCGCCTTTCAGTCGGCCATGCTGTCTGTTCATGACTTTTTCTTCTTTAATGAATGTCATTTATCATCCTTTTTCGTTTGTTTCTTTAATGAATTGTTTCTTCTATAAATAATTTTTGATATAAATATAATATTTATAAATAATCAAAAGCGCAATTGTTCATGTATTTATAAATTTTACAATTAGAATAACAGTTTTAAAATCTCAAAACCAAATTGTAATCGTTATTATTAACGTTTTAACTATGTGCTGTATTCATCAAAATCTATGTATTTCAACAAATCATGTTTTCTGACTTTTAATTTCCACATTTCATGTGCAAGAAGAAGCCATTCAAATAGATGGCGAAAATTCCACAAATGAAATAAAGGAAAATTAATAAATTCGTTTGTTTCTTTTTGACCACACACCCAATAAATTGAAAACTATTTCATCGTTTCTCCTAATTATATATACTGGTCAAGATACTTCACTTCGTTCAATTGAAATTATTATTTACATTGTTCAGTAAGGTAGGGGATAATTTTATTAATAATCATTTTAAAGGAAAGGCTTTTAAAAGTAATTGTTTTTAAAAATTATTATCTGATAATTTTATTCTTTTTGCATGAAATATATCCTTTGCTAAACTGAATAGCCTGAGAATACCTAACGCTCTTATCTGCACCGAAATCTTATTTGAATCATTTTCTCAGAAAATCCTCAAAGAAAACATCAAAAAAGTTTTTCTTGGAAATTGAGATTTTCAATAACTAAAATTGTACCTGCTTCACATGTTGCAATAAATATTCATTCATAATTAAGTATCTCATTCACTGACCCATGTACAAAAATTACCCGATTTTGGTTGTCACTTACTGATTTATCAGTGTTTATTAGGGTAGCCTTAAAAAAAAGTTTTTTTCTACAAACAGGTGAAAACGATCCTAAATGATGAAAAAAGAAGGTGCAAATTCATTATATCGGTTTTTTTTAAACTAAAAACTGTGCCACAACGGACTTGAAGTTGTGAAATTTCGTGAAATTTTGAGGTTTTAGTGTTGTGAAGTAGATTCTTAGTTAATGGAAATAATCCTCACTTTAATCCGATAAGCTTGGAGTAATTTGTGGTGACAGATTTACCTGGTGGTGAAATTTGGTCTTGATTCTGCTCCAATTTTGTGCCGCTTGTCGGGATATAAATAACTCGTACTTTGAAGAGGTGAAGGCTAGCACATCTTTAGGTAAAGGGCCAATTCATTTATTCATATTTGTTACTAATTTCGAAAACCGTTCAGTTGAAGATCTACCCGGGAACTACTCTCTAAGTCAAGCTTTTCGAACCGCTCGACGAAAAAGCTGATGTTTCAAAAACTCCCGTATTTTTCCAGCAGTTTCTGCCAGCTCGCAAAACTGCACCTGAACATTATTTTGTTTATCAAAATGCTGAGTGAAACTTGCAAGATCATTTCCTGCTATGATAACCCAACTATTGTATTTTCGTGTGAAGTGTCCACTTGACATTATCACATATGTTATTATTAAATTAAGTTGATGCAGCTTAGTGTTTCCTGTCTGAAGTTTAACAAAGTTCAAAAGATATAATTCCTGTGAGACACCGAGTCAGCTATACATCCATTTTATAAAAGTGATATATGACTTAATAAAAATTAACCACTTTAATTAAATATACCTGGTGTCCTAATATTTGAATACGATAATTAATAAATGATTATCGGCGGGTTGTTACACCTATAGCCCATTTTCTGCACCAGTAACCTTAGCATATAAAAAAGAAGCCAATAAAAGATCCAGACTATGTATAGATTTCAGAGACTTAAATAAAATAGTAGTCCTTCAAGCACAACCATTCCCACTGGTTGAAAACCTAATGATAAAGACAAGAAATTGCAAATTTTTCTCAACATTGGATATAAACTCTGCATTGTGATCAATTCCTTTGCGAATTGAAGATAAAAAAAGCTGCTTTCGTAACACAAGAGGGACACTTCCAATGGGCGTGCCTACCTTTTGGTGTAAAAACTTTACCAGAAGTTTTTCAGAGAATACTAAGTAACATACTGAGGAACTATAAACTTGCAGAGCTTGCAACTATATAGATGATATTCTTATATTTTCTAAATCTTTCTCTAAACATATTAATCATTTAACACAGTTGTTAGAGGCAATCAAGAAGGAAGGTTTCAGATTAAAGTTTACAAAATGTACATTTGCAGCAGATTTAGTAAAGTATCTTGGTCATATAATACAGAATAATTCACAATAATCAGGTCAGTAAAAGATAACTTAATTTCAATAAAATAATTTCCGGTCCCAAAAACTCAAAAGAATATAAGGCAATTTCTGGGAAAGATAAATTTTTACCATGAATATATACCAAAGAGTGCAATAATCCTAGATCCTCTCCATAATTTACTCAGGAAAAATTAAAGATTTGTCTGGTCTGCAGAATGTCAAAGAGCATTTGAAATCATAAAAGAACTGCTGTGCTCACAACCAGTTCTAGAAATTTTTGATCAATATTTACCAATCAAGATTTACACAGATGTATCTTTGGAAGGTATTGGAGCAATTTTGAAACAAACACAACCTAATGGAAATGAAAAACAAGTGGCATACTTTTCGAAAAAACTTAATGAAGTCCTTTTGGAATGCTTAGCAATCAAAGAAGCAGTAAGATATTGGCAATACTGGCTCATAGGTAAATCTTTTATTGTATATTTAGATCACAAACCATTAGAGAATATGAACATAAAATCTAGAACCGATGAAGAGCTGGGAGATTTGACATATGATTTTCAAATAAAATATGCCCCAGGAAAAACAAATTTAGAAGCAGACTGTCTAAGCAGAAACCCAGTATTGGAGTCAGATGAAAATGAAGAAGAACAACTAAAAGTTGTAAACTTAATAAAACTGGACGAGATTCTGACAGATCAAGAAAAAAACGAAGAGGTGCAAAACAAGAAAAACAAGTTAATAATGAAAGACAATGTATACTTTCAAAGGGTTAGAGAAAAAGAAAAAATTATTTTATCAGAGGAGTTCAGCATTAAACTAATGAAAAATATACATGAAAACCTGTGCCATATTGGTATTGAGCAAATGCAAAAAATTAGTCCATTATACACAGCGAAAAATTTAACAGAAAACATAAAAAAAGTTTGTAAAAACTGCGAGATATGTACAAAAAATAAATCAAGAGGACAAGACAAGTTTGGTTTGCTCTCTCACTTAGGTCCAGTCACAAAGCCTTTCGAAATAATCTCAAGACGCAATTGGAGGATTTGGGGGTTCGAGGTTCACAAAGAAATATCTACATCTTTTGGTGGATCATTTCACAAGATATGCATACATTTTAACGTCAAAGACACAGTGTGCAAATGATTTTATAAAACTAGTCAAAAACATAACAGAAATAGATAAAATTGGTATGGTTCGCGCCAATCACTACCCACCCGGGAATTAATTCAAAAGAATTAAAAAAATTTTTAAATGAAAACTCGATCCAATGGTTTTTACTACAATAAATGCACCTTTCTCAAATGGACTAAATGAAAGACTAAATCAAACGCTGACAACAATAGCACACAAATGTGTAAATAAATATAATGATACTGAGCATTCAGTTACTGGTTTTGCACCAAGATATCTGCTAGATGTAACAGATGTTACAGTTCAGCCAAGTGAACTAAAGAAAAACCGGAACAGGATTGGATAAGAGATAGAAAATAGCATTGAAAAATACAAAAAATCCCATAATTATAACAAAAAAATATTTGATACAAACCGCAAATACTTTGAATTCAATGTAGGAGATATGGTGTATGTGGAAAATGGAAACAAACTAAACAGAAAGAAATTGGATGAACTGAAGATTGGACTATATAAGATCACAGAGAAGATATCAAACTCGATCTACAGGATTGATACAGGTCACAAGAAATCATAATCAAATCTTTTCCATATAACGAAACTTATCCCGACCCCAACATTGGATGAAGAAGATGAATGAAAACCAGATAACGAAAATTTAATTGTATATTCTCTTCCCCAGGGAGGGGAGATGTAAATAAACTGTCTTTCTTGAATTTGCCGCCCTCAGCGGATAAAGGGCCGTCTTATACGGTGGGGGAGAATAAATGTTGATTTTTAGAAAATCCTGCTATAAGAAAAAACTGAATATGATTTTGTTAATTATAATAAACTGGAATGAAGGAATTGACTACTTAAAGAATTAACGTTAATTGTTGTTTCTATATTTACAGGTAGGAATTTGTATACAGTGTTAAAGTAATGGAAAAATAAAACTTTATTTACAGAGCAACACAATTGCGTTTATTTAATTGCCAATTCCCAAGAAACTAAAATAACAAAATAATTATATATATTTACACCTTTGTCGAGTTGTTGGCACTCCAACTATGGTATGTCGCTCCCGCCCTTACACCTTGCACCGCCACTGGGAAAGATGGTAAAACTTTTATAATCTGAACAGGCAACTGCCTAATCCTTGAAGATGAAGAGAATTCTGTTGTAAAAGACTCTTCCCCAGGATGGTAGTACAAAATTATATAAGAGGAATAAAAGCTGTTAATAAGATGTAATTCCGGTAGCTTCTTTAATTGTTAGTTGTAGAACTGGAACTGTAATTGATGAGGTAATTGCTCTGTTAACTGCTGGAACAGGAAAAGGAAAAATCGCCCCCTTCTAGATCAGAAATAAAAAAACTTTCAATAAGATAAGTGACCAACAGTCAAATTAGTCAAATTCAAAATTCCCAATGTAAT
Source organism: Agrypnus murinus (assembly GCA_929113105.1). Taxonomy (NCBI): domain Eukaryota; kingdom Metazoa; phylum Arthropoda; class Insecta; order Coleoptera; family Elateridae; genus Agrypnus; species Agrypnus murinus. The sequence goes on from OV816025.1 coordinate 18,254,683, forward strand.
CCAATGCACGCCAAAGTTTTTCATAACTGTAAAAAACTAATAGAAATCGAAACTGCAACAACCTAGAAAAGTATAATGGTTTTTGGAGGTAGTAAAACTCAAAATACTGCATTATTGATGATATAACAGTTCTACTCTATGAAACAAGTTAACATACTATAAGAAACCAAGATACCATCTTCCAAAAGCAGAACTTCGAGATAAGTACAACGTCAAACGAAATGTTATTGAACGATTTCTATCAACACAGATTTTTCTTATAAGGATTAAAACCCTACTCTACCCAGAACAAGAAAACTAAGTAAAAACTTCTAAACAAATTTGTTAAACGGTGAAATATTGAAGGGTGAAACATCGAAGAAAATTAATTGACACGAGAAGCATTACGAAATGAGTTGCTACTAGTAAAACCACAAGTTACTTGAGACACCGTCAAAGTTTTGTTGAGATACTTATCACCTGAATCTACATCAAATCCTAATTAAACCAGACTCGTCTTTCAGACTTTCTAGTTAGTTAGAATTTAACTTGAAAACCGTTTCACATAGAAATAAATACAAGGAAGCCACCAAGAAATTGAACTTTACAAGCTACCTACTCGCTTTTCATTCAGAAGTTTTTAGCATCATTAGATGTAAATGGGAGCTAGTTTAAGGACATAAGTACCTAATTGCTTCAGCATAAATTGGAGTTTGTACTGGCTAAGTGAGAAATTGTAGTGCATATACTTATCATTGAAGTGAGTAATATTATTGAATCGTTAATATATTATGTAACCAAATTAATTCAGGATTCAGGGCCGTAACAATTGGGAGAGAAACCAAACAAAGGGTCAGTCGTAAGTTTGGTGTTTGTATTCTAGACAACTTGAACCGCTTGCAATAATTCTAATTCTAGGTTGGTAGGCATATATAATTATGATTATCAAGTGACCCATGTATTATATAAACTATTTTACCATAATCTCCATAATATGATATTAAATCAAAGCATTAAACATTATCGTAAATTTCCAGTAAAACATGTCTTACCGTTCAGTGCGTTATGATAAAACTTTTCGAAATTTATGGATTAAAGGTCCAGGTTATGCTTTGCGCACGGAATTTACATCAGAACTTTTATTTTTCACTTTTAAATTTAATGTTAGCCCTGGCATTTTAGGTATTTTCCGGTAAAGCGTAAAAATCGAAACAAAAACTCTTTAAGAAAATCAGGTGAACAATAAGAAAAGTTGTTCGCTTTTAACTTACAAAGAAAAGTATGTCCTTTATTTTATAATAACAATATTATTATAAGTTCTATAAGTTCTAAAACTTTTACTGAAAATCAGTAGCATACTGAAACTGTTTCGAGGAATTTACCTGTCTTGTTTCCTTTATACATGATAGACGCGACAGCGCCTGAAACTTTGCATTATGGGATGGAGTTGAACGTGGATTTTATTTCAACAAGTAAATGCGCCTTTTCGTCGTTGTGTACGACTTAGGAAACAAAAACAAATAAACGCCGAGCCTTATAAGAGAAACGAACATATAATTGCCTTCTTTTAAAGATAATACTGACTGCATTTGAGGTTTTCATTAAAACTTCAAGGTTTACATAATTTATTTCTATCTACAATTTTCTTACAACTCTAATTAATTATCTAGTCTTATCTAATACACTACAAGATTATTAATTCTTTAAGCCAAGCTCGAAGTAAAATCCAGAAATATAACTATAATTGCCAATATCTGATCATGCCTTCTCAAACCAATCGAAGAAGATAAAATAATTTTTAGACTTATATATCAAAAATGAACCAAATGTATGTAAAAGCGGATTCTCTGTTTTGCGTATAAAAAACCCTGGGATTTTAGGAATAAAATAAATTTTGCTTGATGTGAGTTTGATTTGTAGCTGCGAATTTTCGAGTTTTTTGTTAACAAAAGAAACCAAATTCAATTCTGCTTTCTTGTTCTTATGTTGCGCACAACACGGTGGATTTATAATTTCAGATGCTAAATTAAATAACCATAGTGCTTGGTCAATTTTGCAGTAGCAATATAATACAAGTGGACATCAAACGTGGGGCACTCAATTCCGGCAAAGAGAACAAAGAATGCAGGCAAATAGTGTGCCACGCGAAATCATGGAATTAAGATTTCAACAAAGATTAAGAGACATCAATTAGGTTGTTGCGTTGTGACCAATACAAATTGCCACAGAAAGATATACAATTAGTATTATTTAGTATTGGATCTAGTAGTGTCAACCTGATCTGAACCAGATAAACTAAATAAGACAGACAATAAGGCAAATTTGTAATTATTAGACAATTGTAGAACAAAGGAAGGAGTTTAATATTAAGTAATGGGAAAGAAAGAGACAGCAAGGATACAGAAACTGGAATAACATGTGTACCGTCAATTCTTTGCATTCCACCATTACATTTTTTACAAGTTCTCCAGTAATCATTGAAATGACTACAGTAGTGGCTAAGCTATGCTAACCAGTCCGAAAGAGATGATGTACCTTTATTTAGCAGTTCGGGTACTTAAAGTTATTATTCTTAGCTGACCTATCTGATGCTTCCACTCTTACAGTACAATTTGAAATATTCGATCGTTTACACGTGAGGAGATGCTCCACCAATGGTACTACATCTCCGCTGTCTCGTTCGTCAAAATATCGCGCTTTTTAATCGTGCTAGGATCCCTACATTGTGATAAATATGAAAATGGAAATGAATAAATAAAAAGTTGGCTTTCGCTCTTTCATTGTATCTCGCGCGTCGATTCATAAGCTCCATCCACCCCGCTGCGCCAAAGCCGCCCGCCACAGGTCCGGTCCGCTCGTCACCCCGACCCGCCCGCGCGGCCCAAACAACGCGTTCAAGAAAGCGCAGATATCGCCATTCCAGGCTTGCGAGCAGGGACGCGGGCGTCCCAGCCCCTGTGTCCCCAAGCATTCTTCACCGAACGTACCGTCGCCGTCCTGAAGGTAACTCCGGACCCACTCCCAAAATCTCCTACCTACCAGACGATTCGATTCCCAAGACGCAGTGAGCTGTGTTGCGTCTTGGGTTGGTACATGAGGTTAAATGGTGACTTGAATGAGGATTAATGAAATTTAACTACGTTTGGAAGTGTGAAAAGATAAAACTGACTTTCGGTAAACTGATATTAATTACCTAATATTAACTGACTTTAACTGTAATTGAATTAAATAGGTGGGTGTTAATAAAGTGGTGGAATATTAATTGGGATATTTAAAATTTCCGAATCGGGATGAAATCAGTATTCGACCAAATGTACCAAGTGTGGACTGAAAAATAAGAATTGAAGACGGGTAACTGAAAATTAAACTAAGAGTAAAACTGAAAAATAACTGAAAACTGAAAAATATTGCTGAGAATAAAACTGAATAATGAAACAAAATAATAAATAAAACAATAAAGTGAAAAAATAATAAGAATAAAATAAGACAAAATAAAGAATAAAATTAAATCAATAAACTCAAAATAAAACTAAAAATAAGTAATACTGAAAAATAAACTGCAAAATAAGCTGAAAAATGAACTACGAAGTAAGACTATAAAGTAGCCTGAGGTAGACTGAAGGTAAACTGAAAAGTATAACTGAAAGATAATATAGGATAAAGTTGAAGTAAATACAGGTAAGATACATGAAATAGGACGAAATAAGGTAAAGCGGTGAAGTGTTCGGAGGACTAAATCCGGGTCGTGTTTCCGTTACCAGACCAGAGGCCTGAGCCCGCAAACCCAGCCCCGGGTGTGTAATGGATATGTTTGTGAGGTAGTGTTGCTTCCTTGCCTTCTGCAACTTTCTGCGTCCTGATCTATCTCCTCAGGGCAACTGACAACCCGTGAATATCGTACCGTGAAGCGTTAAGACCACCCTGTGATGATGGGGAGGAAGCTGGGCTCCCATATGGCCAACTACCTGCCATTCAGGATCTCCCCTAGCCATACGGGCATGAGCAGCGTGACCAGTTCGCAGAGAGTTGATGGTTGGTGTCTGTAAAAGGTGTAAATTGGGGTGCGTGTATGTGTTAGCCTCCTCATCCTTCACTTGAAATAATAAAGATTAAGAAGAAGTTACCCCCTCCCAATTCCCTCCCCCCAACCGTGTACCGTTTACCAGGGTGTGGTCGCTAATCTACAGTATTCCGCCTAAATTACTAATTAATTGGTTGGTAATATGCGCAGTTTCGAGCGTTCCCGACCCCACGAAAAGTGCGTGGTAATCGAGAGGTCCGAATCGAGCTTCTCATTCTCACGCCATAGAACTGAGCCCGAGAATCTGGGCCCGGTTGTAGCTTGCGAGTGTGATGAGGTGGTGTTGCCTTATACCTTCTCCAGATCCCTACACCTAATCTATCATCTCAGGACAACTGACAACCCGTGAATATCGTACCGTTCCACTCTTACAGAAATATATCATCCATTGTTAAGTGTAGAACTGTACCTAACTACAGTACCTACATCTATCTATCAACCAATGTCTACCACTGAAAGCCACTGTGATCCTGAATAGTGATCAGGATGACAGTGGCAGTCAAGAATTTTTAATAATATACCAATCTACATCTTCTAGCACTTATTTAAATAAAATACAAACAATTACTTAATAACATAATTACTTAATATATTCCTGCACCAACATCAACAATCATCAGCACGATTCAGCTACTGTCAGTCAGTGCAGCGATTAACTCCGGGTTGAAACCACATACCTATCCACAATTTTAGATGAAGAGGGAAAGATTCTTGCAACGACCATGACGATATTCTGTTAAAGTGTGTATGGAAGATACTTACTGTTAATCACAGTTTTCGAAATTGGTCTCTTGTGACTTAACTAGAGCTTGTGATTTAACTCTGTGGCTTAACTAGGAACTACTTAAGATTTGTCCATCCCAACCTACCAATTAGAGGCTTGGTGTGCCTTCGACGGTGCCCCGTTCGGTTCTATCTAAAGTAGAGACCCGGCAGGTACCGCATGGTGCATGGTAGATATGAGATATGAGATCAGATCAGAAGATGAGCTCAGGCCCATAACTGTTCGGACATTTTTTTTGTTAAAGGACACCCTGGAAGTTTTAATGTCTTATGGTTCGAAATATGGTTGCTCCTTTGTTGTTCAAATGAAATGCTTCCCCTGAACCTACTCTACGATAACTTTCATGCCCGATTTCCACAAAACTATAGGCCGATATCGCTTTTATCTGTGGTTGGGAAGGTTTCCAATTTTTGATTTAAATTTTTGAAGATTTTTGTGGTGTGGCGGATCAAGTGAGTGCTAGATGAATTAAACGTCATTCAAGAGGTGTAGTTTCGATTCAGAACCACACGGACGTAGAACAGGTTTTATGCGTAGTCGTTCAGGTCATGGGGGAATTAAACAAATGCCAGCTATGCGTCGCTGTATTCTTTTTCGACGAAGTCTGGCACGAGAGACTACTTAACCAAACACTGGAAGCTGGAATACCGCGCTCGCTCATCTAGTCGCTTCCTCCTTCCGAGTTAGGCAATTCCACATACAACTATTTTTTTAAACGGGTTTTCTTCTCTACCCAGCACTTCACACCGTATACGTGAAGGATCTTGCCACAATGTCGGATACCAATATTGATAATTTAGTTAGTGTTTGTCAGTGCTGCGCGATTATGCCAGGCAATACAAGTCCAAATGTATCCGCTTTGTAACTGGAGAGCAAAGCTTAGTTCTGTGAACAAGTTGAGGATATACAAGGCGATCATCTGACCAACGAAGTCGTATGCAGCAACTGTGTGGGGTGTACAGCAGCAAGTAAGGGAAGTTCAAGTGATGCGCAACAAGGCGGATCGGAAGGTATTTATCGCTCCGTAATTCCGTAAGTTGCACGAGGACGCCAAGATCGTAACCATTATTCTCTTGTGTTTGTTCAAATCGTTGTTTCAAACTTTTGCTCACTATTTGAATAAATAGATAGAAATTGCTAAATAACCTCTAATAAAACGACTTTACCTGAAACGTTTTCAGGTAAAGTAATGGAATCAAGATGTAAAATGATCACAAGATTAACTTAATGCACCTTGAAGATGTGGCGAATAAATTGCAAAATTTGTATGTCCAAAATCGAAACAATTGAACTGTTAAAATGGTAATCATCTTTAATATTCTTTAAGATTTCTTTACCGGAATCGGTGTTATTAAAGAATACAATCTTTACAGTGGCTGCTGTACGATAATAGGTCAAGTACACAGGTAGAAACATCACCACCACTGAAATTAGATGAAGAGCTTGAAACTGAACTAGTCCTGAAATCTTCTGGTTCACTGGCAATCAGCGCGTAAGAAGAATACGACCGATTCAAGTGAGAATGGTAGCAACTGCAATATCATTTCCTAAAAAGTTTAAATCAATATTCTGGATGCCATTTCCGTCTACTAAACGGGTAAATATACCGAGAAGGTGCGAAAAGCTCTTATAGAAAAAGAGCAGTGACTCCAGTGCAAAACAAGAATAAACTAAAGTAAAGGCTTGAAACGGTTCGAGTGGAGTAAGGATTTCAATGATAGCTAAACCTGATAAAAACATGTCAAAAGTGAAGAAATAGTAGACAATGAAGCAAAGAAGTCAAACGATAGGGTGAAGAATATTGAAGAAATCCAGAAGGCAAACAAATTCGAATTGCCTGTCAAGAATAGCAAAGATGAAGCGTAACTTCATTCACCAAGAAAGTCAAACTTATTTCGTCAGACTTAAAAAGAAAGTTAAAAATTAAAAAGTCAAAAAGAGAAGTAGAAATGACAGTAACACGGTAGAGACATCAGTTGAGCTGATAGTAAGTAAGTAAGTAGCTAACTTCCAGTTAGCTAAAAGATGTCCTATGACTATTTTCTAGTAATAGAAAATAATCAAAGTACATCTTTCTGCACAGGTACGTTAACTTTATTAATGCACATTTTAATTGTAAATAATGTCGTCATTACGAGTATGTCATTGTCTAAAGGCCCAACTAAGAAAATCGTTATATTCTGGACACAGAAAGTATTTTGTTTAAATCTCATCAGATTTAGCTGAAACTTTCCGTCAGGGTAAAAATTTTATAAAAAAGACGATTGCTATTGATAAAAAAATGCCCAACGAACCTAAAATTGGGTAATTTAGAGTTTAAGCTTCAACTGTAAACTGATATGATATACTGCTATATAATATATATATATATAGGCATGTTTATTTCTTCGGAGGGTAGCTAGCCACATTTAATAGCATAGTAATTTACGTTATAAGTCCTGGAAATGGAATTCTACAGTCGAGTAAGATGTTACGGACAAGGCGACGAAGGAGCCGAGTCCGGAACATCGAAACGAGACTGTAAGACCATTTCCAGGACGTATGACGTAATGAGTTTTATTTCATACTGCAATTATTGAAATATTGGTTTAATTTAAAAAAAAATTATATAAAATAAATTTCCGAATGCAAAATATGGACATCTATGAAGAACGAGTTTCCATGGTAACTGATTACGTACTAAAACGTTGTCCAGGTGATTGATTGTATTTGCGTCCGGTAAAATTTTTTACAGTCACAAGTCCTGTAAAAATTTTTACAAGCATACTAGACCGTAAAATCGCATGTTCTGGACTAAAAAGTTTGACGTAAAACTGACAAATGTGACACAGTATGAAATAATAGTATATTAAGTATCAAGAACAGTAAGGACAGTTTACCGATCGACGACAATGTTTGGCGACTGAGCGAAGCGAAGTCGCCAATATTGGAGGAGATCGGTAAACTCCTTACTGTTTGAGATGCTTATACTATTTTTTGTACGACCATTATGAATACAAAGGTATTAACTAAGGAAATATCCCCGAAAAAAATAGATTAAAGATAATTTATTTTTGCCCTGTATATCCACCAAACATTAAGTAGGTTTTGTCGTTACCATGGATACGTTTGTAATTACTATTATTTTTGTATGTCACAATATTTGTCAAACTCGTGAGAATGAGTGAATCTGAAAACGAATATAATTGGGATATTGAAGAGGCCTGAGCAAATTTAAATAAACAACATACATTTTTTTAAATAGTCCATTTATTTAGAAAATAAATGATTTCTCGCGAAAGAGACATCTAAAGATCATGCATTTATTTTATAAATTACATATAATTTACTTACCGTTCTGTTTTTGACAGAACTGAACGGTAAGTAATTACTTACCGACGCGTTTTTGCTTAGCAACCAGTAAATATAACCTACTGTTCTAAAACCAACTATGGTAAACAATCCGAAATAGCATGGTCGTACAAAAAATAATTTATAGTATCACTTCTATATCCTTTCCTTTCCGGCATACAAATCGTTCATAAACGCGTAGTCGTCAGTATGGACAAAAAAGGCATATCCTTTACAAAAGGTAGAGTAGTAACGATTTTGTTATATGTTGTTAAGATCGGGACCCTGATGAAAAATTTAAATTTTCGACTTTGAGGGAGCCTCCATCTTCAATGAAAGACGCAAAAATGTTTTTTTTCAAAATAATTACTCAACGTTAGATCCTACGAAAAATCTGGTAATCTATGTTCGCGGTACCATTTTATTTTTTTCCTTTTTGACGTGTCGGATCGTTGATGTTGAAGTCTTCATTGTAGTGTTCGTTCTCAACATTATCTTGTAATCTGGTCTTCTATTGATAAAAACTTCTTCATCTTCTTCCACGCTCTTAATGCTTACCTCTGGTGCATTTTTGCATGATTGACCAGTACAGCATCCACACAATAGAATACTTCCAACTATCTTTCCTGCAGCCACATGCTCCGTCGCATCCTTTTTTGCAATTGCATGAAATGAAATCCAATAAGGTATCGAGTGCGAGGAAGAACATAAGAAAATTTTACTAATGGAAGACCAGATTCTCAGGACTGTAAACAATGAGTTAGAAGATAATATTGAAGACCACCACTATGATTAAGACATCATCAACCGACCCGAAACGTCAAAACAAAAAACAAAAATAAAATGACTGCGAACATAGATTACCAAATCTTTCCTTTGCTGTAATTCTTTAAATAATAGACTTACAAAAAATGTTAGGAATCTTATTTTTTACAAGTTTGTCTCAGATATTTTTTTCGTAGGATCTACCGTTGAGTAATTATTTTGAAACAACTAATTGTTTGCACCCTTGTAACGTGTTTAAATTCCCGATTTAATACAAATGCAATTTTAAATGCATTAATGGCAAAAAAAAACCTTAGTACGGCCCTGTATATTTAATACAGTCCTCGTTGGTTACGAATTGCAGACAATATTTCGAATCAATTAAAGTTTCGTTAATGTAAAAGGTCATTTCGAAGCATTCTCACTATATTCTTAAAAGCAATATAGAAATAAAAAATATCTTTTTACTGAGTAATATGTCTGAAAACGCATTTAACTAAAATTTATGGTTCCTGTTCATGTTTATTTTCAATTTGGATGAATAGATTTTTCTGAACGCAGACAAATAAAAAACGGTCTGAAGTCACATTTAAAAAACGATAATAATTTAATGAATTTACCTGTTATAATAGTATAATAATATAAGTATATAATAATATAAAGTATGGTTCATTGTCCTAACACTATGTTAAATGGAATTTGTTTGTTTCCGTAATAAAGAATTATAAAAAACATCAGGTTTCAATTTGCAAGCAGATTTTGGTCGTTGTAATTGCCCTCGAAGATTTAGAAATATTTTGATGTAGTTATTTCCTATTGGTTTAAGAAGTGTTAGTCTCATTTGGATAGGCTGGTTTAAATTTCCCTTTCCTAAAAAATATCGGGGGCAATAGTAATTTCCCACCCCGGAGAGTAAGTGAGAAGAAGTCAAGCAAGTGGCCTCGAGCCAAGCGACTCCTAGCCGTCATGTGCGGTTGCCCTATAGTTATTTTGGGTTACTTGGTTAATTGTATTCTCGTTATTACAGTTTTAAAGCCAAGTCGCTAAATTTGCCGCGTCTTAAAAGTTAATTAAAGTCTGCACAAGTCGATTGAGACAAACGAATACGTTTATTTAAAATAAATGAAGATTTAAATTAAATTCTGTTATGATGATAATAGACCTAGCATTAATTGAAGTTATTCAATTATTTAACTTGCCTTAACGTAAATTAAACTAATGGTGATTAGTTTTTTTTTTATTAATCTTAATCAATATAATCTGAACCCTCTTTTATTCGGGGGTACAGACCAGAATTGTGATGATTTCGAATAAATGGCGCCCATATCCTTTTATTGTGTTTACAAACCTTATTTTTCTTTACAATTAGTAATCTATGGAAATCAGACCTACGCCCGTAAAATAATTTATTTTAAGCTGTGTTAAGTCGGAACAATTATGTACCGTAAGTATCGTATTAATGAGTTTTGCAGTAAGTATTCAGATTATGAATTTCTTATAGAGGTTACGGTGGCGTCCATTGCGCGGAATATCTTATGTATTCAGGATAATTTAGAGTTACGAAGTATTACGTTTCACCTTTCATCCAAGGTCGAAAACTTTGCAGTCGAGAATTTTGCATCGGGGTCCCAACCTCAACAACATAAATCAAAACGGTTACTACTGCACCTTTTGTTGGTCTAACGTTTTCAGTGGAAATTCTTTTTACACAGAACCGCCACAAGTGTCCGCGACGCGGTCTTTGGGGTGAATTAGTCTGTACTGACAGATATCGAAAGATATCTCCGCCATCAGAACTTTTTCTGAGTACGTGTATTGATAGGTAAGGAGCACATAATACTGGACCAACCGCAGAGAAAGTGGATAGCTTGCTGTACTTGTTACAACTTCATGCAATCTTAGGAAGTCAAATTCTTCAACGGAAAGCGAAGCACTACAGGAAGTTTTTTCTGATTTTACGGTGGACGATAGAATTATTAGAATATGCTACAATACGACGAGAACGAACACAGGCTCGAAAAAAGTATTGAAGTTTGACTTGAAAAGGAACTTTTCAGAAAGCTGTTGAAGTTCCCTTGTAGACACAACTATTAGAAATCACATATAAAAAACATTTTCAATTTTTTTCCGAAATCTTGGTCGTTTGTTCGAGATTCGGGCGAGTTTTGAAAAAAATAGCTTGACATTGCCTTTAACTGAAATAGAAGTCAAAGGGTTTATATTTGAAAATTACAAGGATCAATCACAATTCACGTTTCATCTTGACTTTGTAAGTAACGATTACAAACAACGCAGTTTCTCATGAGGAATACACAATTAGCTTTGAGAATATGTATTTTTAACCCGCACATTAACAATGATAACTATAACAATAATGATTATTATTAATAATGAGGAAATAATGTGATAACAAAGAGCATTTTAGGCATATGCTTTATATTGAAAAGATCAGGAATTATCACTTTACGTTAAAAGACAAAAATTATATCGATTTGCAATATGAATTGAAGCTATTAGCAGCTATTGCTGGTAATTACTGAAGCAAAGACGACGGAGTTCGTTCTCATATTCCTTTTCTTTAAACGTCTACGTTCACGTTCAAACATTTTTTAGAAACCCGTTCGAAAAGAATACACAATAATCATAACCGTTAGCCTTACTGTAAAGTAGCTTCTAACACGCACTCACATAAAAAGGGTTTGCATTATTGCAGGACTTTGTCAACCCTCACATCCACCGTACTGCTTCACAACGCATCAGCACTTTGTGTTTTAGGTTAGAAAAAAGTTTCTTTTACACGTAGTGTACGTGATAATACCTGAGATTTACTCTAGGAACTTTATAGGATACTTACAAAACACAAGCAAATAGAAGCCGAAACTTCTAAATATAAATGAGAAACATGTAACAGTGTTTTTCGAAACTCCCATTTAATTACTCTCTTTAATTAGAACTCTCACAAGACAAAAGTGATAATTTAGTGTTACCATTTCGTAATATATCCTCCTAACCTAGATACTGCAGAAAAACCAATTAAAAATAGCTAATACTTTCCCTGGAAGAATCTAAAAAATGCATTTAACCTACCCTCAAAGTGTAAAGCCTTCCAAAGACTCTCCGAGAAGTTTAGGAGAAAGCAAACAAAGATTGAACATCTAAAGCTCGCATCACTTTTACACCCTTATCCAATAAAGAATGACAAAATGAAAGCCATTTATTCATTGTCGCACCATCCCTAACTCAGTTTTAAAAACCGCGTTTACATTGGCACTTCCTTTGTTTGCCTAATTTTACCCTTATGAAGTTTGCAGCAATATCAATTTGTCTTTAAATAGAGGCTTTTTTTAGTATCAGTTTTTGCCTTGGCGTAACTTTGTGGTTTATTATTTACCGAGCAAAAAATAATAAAGAGATGAAAATATAATCTTTTTTAAATTAATTACTTTTTGTTCAGTTTTCAGAAATTTCTTATTCAACGAGACAAAGAGTTGCATAGAGTAGATTAACGAAAGGTCTTTTAATTTATAGGACCAGTGAGTTTATATTTTGAAATCTCTGCAATCAATGTTTAATTAAGAATAGGTTCGAATTCTAAACAGTTTAGGCCCATGTATACAGTAACAAAAAGGTTCGTTCATGATTTCAGTTATTCAGTTTACCCCAAGCATTTGCAAGTTTTTGCATCAACAGACACATTCGTTAACTGCTTTTATTCACTTTACTTACTTCCCCTTAAATGGTAATAGTTTTTAAATCACGTTACTTTCTACAACGATCACTAACGCGATTTAGGCGCTTCATAAAATTTTAAACTGTAACTTCAGACTGAAAATAAAATACGTCTAGCTGGGTTTCTCAGTGATTTATGAGGAGCTACGTATAAAGCAATCATTGAGTGGCTGCTGCTATGCTTATCGAACCAATGTGTCAAACTACTTTTATTTTTGATACTACGATTTAGTGGCTGGATTCTGAAAGAAAACTCGTGATTAAGATTTGAAAGAAGACACGATCTCGTATTATATTTAACAGGCACTTTTCAGGAACATTAGAGATCCCCGTTGCAACATTCGTCAAATTAAAGACTTTGATTTAACAGCTGTACAAAGAAAGAACACTAGTAAATTAATGAGATATATTATGTTACCATTATCACAGTTATGTTTTGTACATATCCGCTAGAGGGCATATTGGAGCTCCCATTGTTTGTTTTGTCAATGAAGAAATTGTAATGTAGGCAATTGCGTTACGTGTGTTAAGGTTACACGTGTGCAAGTAGTTCTCTGTCTAGCAGGCAGGATGCAGGTGTTCAACGCAGATGTGCTAGACTATTTTTAGCAGAAGAATTGGATAGCATACTGTATGTGCAATCCTCACGAATCTTTACGTTGGAAGCATATACTGATATAAAGTAATTCAAATACATTTAATAATTAAATTTTCATTGATATCAAATAGTCCATAGCTCCTCGTAAGGAAACAAAGCTTTACCAAGCACTTTCTTCAACAAACCTTTTAAAACACCCACCAATCGTTTCGAGAATCCGCTCCACCAAGGCGTTGTTTAACCCCCATTAAACCGCCACGTAATACTTTGACAAGAAACATAGTATTGAGCACAATTAAAATCGACTTTTGCTAAAGTATCTTGAGCACCCACAAAATTAGTCTGTATATATGGTACTAGGCTAGTGATCTACAAAAAGCTTGTATAAAACAGTAGATAGACAAAGAAGTCTCTAGCTCTAAATGTACCGCTCGATAAACCGCACAAGTGTATAGGCATATCCAAACTTTTTTTTCCAGTTCATCAGTATAATAGTCCAGCATAATCAATACCGGTTATTTCGAATTGTACTGCGAAACATCGAAAATCCAATACCTTACACGAAGCAAGAATATCAAAGGATTTACAAGGATCAAAGATTTACAAAATATCAAAATTTTCACCAACAGGTGTCCAGGGAATACTATTGGGTAACAAACATCTTCAACAGATATTCGGCTTCTTACACGTATTAAATCATCTTAATCTTCAAATACAGTGAGTGAAGAGAGCCTTATCTTTCAGCCCTGAAAAGCTTTGTCAGGTCAGTCCAACATTGTAGTCACCAAGCGCTTTTTTCGTTCTTGATTAATTTATTCTTTATTACACTAACAGTTCATGATATCACTTGGATGCCTGGACCCTACCACCATTAGGAATTAATATACAAATATCTGAGAAAACATCCACATCAGATCAGCTGGGGTACTTGGGAGTACCAGGTACATATCTCCATGCTTCGAGTAAAGTCAGGGAACGCATTTCTTTAATACGATTGTTGCCCATCCTTCGGCTCATTGAATTCAGGTTGTTATTATTAATGAAAAATTACTCCAAAAGGGACAGCAATATCACTGCTAAATTCGGCCTTTATTGAATCCCATAGTCTGGCTACAATAAAATTGTGGCACTTTATAACTTTAATCGTGAGATACTAAGTTTATTTTTCAGAGAGACAACACGACTCTTGCAGTCAAAAAAGTATAAAAGACAACTTGCAGCTCATAAAAATATTACGGTCGCATAAGCTTGGTCTTTAGCATCACAGAACATATGAAGGCTTAAATTCTGTGCTTCCATCCATTTTGATATTTTTGTGGCTAACAAATGAGGTATCTCTTTCTTCCAGCTGCAAAAGGCAGATTCGATTTCACTGCTCGCAGGTGTAACCCAAACTAGTACTATTTCAAATGTCTGTTGAAACAAGAATTTGGGACATACCATAGCAGGACAAGTGAATTCAATCGAGTTACATATTTTTTAAGCTCTGGTTAAGTTTGATACAGTATTGATTTACGATTTTTCTTGATTCCTTCCATTGTTTGCGACAAACTAGGTCAAACCACCGGACTGAAATATGATAAAACTCGGTAAAAGTTTCTCACCTTTTTCAACAAATAGAATTTGCAGTCACGGTCTCCAATTACATGTCCCTGCGAAAAACTACCTGTGTTTACCCAAGAACTAATTTACACAAAAGGCTCCAAGCTATTTATTTCTTTTTATTTATACACGAACCACGACATTAACTTTTAAATAATTAATAACCAAGTCTTTACTAAAAACTTTGACATCATGAACATTTGTTTAAAATTTTGAGATTTTTTTTGTGTTTTTTTATAGCATAACCTTGTAACGTTGCATTTTTTTCAATTTAATAAATACCATTTTATATGCATAAATAATAAAGGAATCCCAGTACGATCCTGTGCAGTTTAACAAATTTGAATGCGTCAAAACTGCAAATATTACGTTAAGCTAAATAATGCCTTATTTTAAGTATTAAGAGTCACCTTTGTGTATTTATAAACAATATTTTAAAATCAGCAAAGTTTTTGTTGGTCTGAACGATCATTTAAGACGTTCCCAGGCTCAATCTTTGTTTCATAGAAGAAAAACCTTAACAGAATTCATTTGGCTCTAATTTATGATTTCCCTGTACGTGCTCTTTAGTAGGTTTTGGGTAAATAAACTCTCGATCCCAGTGTATCAAATTACTGCAAATATCTCAGACCTCAATTACGGGTGAAGTCCCTTCATTTCAAATATTCTTTGTTTCGAAATAATAATCTCTGATTGGCTTGTGAAAGCCACGTTGTTTCGTTACTAGCCAATTTAAAATATCCCTCTTAAAAATTATTTGTCATTATATAAAACTGAAGCCTCTTTTAGCTAAGTTAGTCAGCAATAGACATTATTAAGAGTGGAGCTAAAAAGAAAGCTCATCTTAATATCGTACAGGGTTTTTTTGCCGACTGCATTTTCCGAATACAGTAACATATTATAAACATAACAAAGAAATCCAATAATTAATTTGTTTGGGAAAACAAAAGTTTAAGTTTCGTGAATAAATAATTTTGTAAAATTTGAAGATTTACAATTAAAGTGCAGCAAGTATTTTGTTACCGTATTCAGGTTTTCCGAGTAACTTCAATATTAATAATAAACCTATTATTAATGAGAAATCATAAAATATTAACCTAAGCGTAAAGTAAATTAAGTTTATACGAGATCTTATTTACAAATTAAACCATTAACGGAAGATTTAAAATAAAATAACTTCTGATACGGCATAATTAAATGTTGTGCTACTCTTAGTAAAGAAAAACATTTTAACGATTAACCATATTGACCAGTGGCGTTTTAAGAAACTTTTCCTTAATAGATGTAATTAATAATTGAACTTATATGGTTGTTTCGGTTATTTATTTAAAAGGGAACTTTAATGATATTATAGTTCTAAAGCAAAACAATTATTGTGAACTTTAATTCTTTGGTTTGGAGTAGGAAACGGTGTCAGCGACTAGGCGTTTTCCAGGTTCTTCAATTTTATCAAGCTGTTAATTTTCGTAGTTAGTGTTTATGTGAGAATAAAAAGGCATTAACGTGTTAATTATTCTGTGGAGTGCCTGTTGTGTACTGTGAATTGATGGATGATATTATTTTGTTAAAATGGGAGTAAGTTGTATAACATTTCATGTACCATCTTTTTCATTATTATTTGCATGTGTGTATGTGTATATAAGATTGTACAGTTTGAATCTGAATTATGGAATTTAGAGTGTTGAGAGTGTTAGAGTGTAGTAAGTTACACTGGCGCCCAATCATGGGGCTTTGTTTTGATGAGAGAAAATAGTTAAGTTACAACCTATATAAATAAAGACAAGTCACTCAAATGAGTAGGTTATAAAATTTGTGCATTTCTTGTCCTATTAATATAATTATTAATCTAACAAGATGTCGCTAATCTCCACTATCATTTTTCAAATTAAAAGTATTCCTACAAAAAACGAATAAATACACGATACATAATATACAAGTTTAACATCGATTTATAAATGAATACAATGAATAAATGAAATTAATCAATCCATTCTACATACGGAAAGCTAAGCTCCCTAAAACGCGAATTTAGAAATTTAAACATATTTTTACTATTAGTGATAATACTTTAAATGTTCCAACATTTACTTGTTTTTTCAAAGTAACTAATTACCCCGGTAAATATAATTAATTGATTTTTGCGTGAATTTATCGCTTTTAGACGATTTATTGACTAACTGTTTTAATCTCATTAAAGAATTAGAACCCAGGCAAGGTCAGGTGTCGGAGTATCTATCGCTCTTTAGTACTTCTAGGTAGAATTGGGTATTTTAAAATCAGTTTTGCCTTTACTATCAGTTTCTGTAGTTCTGTAATAACCAAGTATTTTCTTTCAGTAACTATATGAAAAGATCTTTAGAGATTTTACAAAATTCATAAATGGTAAGTAATAATATAGTCTAGTTTCCAGTTGTAACAGGAACTGGTGCATGTAAATAGTGTATTTGACTGCGTTTTAGCTGTTTAGGGGTACAAAATTAGTCTTTATGTGTACTTACACGTACATCTAGAAAGAAGATATACCAGAAATATTCAAATTTGGTGTACATTTCTGCATGTTAAGAATAAATAGTTTTTCGCATATTAATACGATAATGATGCGATACTGAATCAATTAATATAACAATATTTAGCACTTTGTAATAATTAAATGTAGTATATAATGTTTTTCTAGAAATTTTAGAATGTATCAAAATTACGCCTTTTATTTATCTAAACAATTTTTTTCGAATCTGAACTTGTTTATAATTCTCAATGAGACACGTTTATTGCCAAAACTTACTTTTCAAGAATAAACACCTTAAAAACTATTAATCGTCTTGAAAGATAGTTACATATTACACCTATAAAAGGCGTTCTTTATTATTAAAAACGTAACTGTTTACATTAGCTTAAATTTCCCATTTAAAAACTAAAATTATTTCTAACCTTTCAGTTTAAATATGTAACTTAATGTCAAATTGGTATAGAAAGCAAAACGTAAATTTAACAATTTCTTTTTTTCTTGTAGTAAAGTTGCAATTCATGAATGTGCCGAATATAAATAAAAAAAACTTGTTAAAAAGAAACTAAACTTCGTAACATCTGTATATGATAACAATTAAAAATTATTTTGGTAATTCTATTCTTATGAATGAACACAATGTAATAATAAAATCAACCTGCAACTCTATTGTGACACGCTGAAGATTGATTGTGCACTGACACGTTAAAGATTGTGTTCTGTGGCACGTCTGGCTGTTGTCATTTGAAAATTGTTTATGTATTAGGTTGTGACACGTAGAATAATCTGTGCTATACAGGTCTGTCTTTCACCAGTTGAAAATTGTTTGTGTGTTGTGTCATGTCTGGTTATTGCCAGTTCAAAAATGTTCGTGTACTGTAACACGTTGAAGATCCTTTGCAGACGTTTTATCGGACGATCCGTAGATAGCTCATTTGCACAAGGCACGAGAGTTCGTTTGGAAGTGTAAACTTCAAGATTTTCTTCTTATGTCATTTTGTTTGCGAACATACGAGGATAAATTGAAAAGTCTCCGGCCTAGGCAATAAAACAAAAGAATATCAGGTTAACAAAAATTTTATTTTTCTACGTAGTCCCCATCGAGTTCAATGCACTTGGTCCACCTTTGTTCAAGTGCTCTTATACCGTCCCTATAAGCCTTTTCTTCTAACTCGTCAAAATAGGCGTTTGTGGCAGCAATCACTTCTTCATCGGACTCGTATTTCTTTCCAGCGTGAAATTTTTTTAGGTTTGGAAATAAATAAAAATCCGATGGGGCTAAGTCTGGTGAATAAGGGGCATGGGGTAACAATTCAAATTGCAATTCATTGATTTTTGCCATGGCAATTGCCGACTTGTGACAAGGTGCATTGTCCTGGTGAAACAGAATTTTTTTCTTTGCTAATCCAGGTCGTTTTTCTTCAATATTTTTTTTTAATTCATCCAGTAAGGTAGCATAGTATACTCCGTTGATTGTTTTACCTTTTTGAAGATAATCAACGAAAAGTACTCCCTTGGCGTCCCAAAAGACTGAAGCCAAAACTTTTCCGGCTGACGGAACTGTTTTGGCTTTCTTCGGAGCAGGTTCTCCTTTGGCAGTCCACTGTTTTGATTGCTGCTTTGTTTCGGGTGTGTAGTGATGAATCCACGTCTCATCCATTGTTACAAACCGTCGCAGAAAGTCCACTGAATTTCGATTAAACAAGTCTAAACACTCACTTGAAACTGTTTTGCGAGTCAGCTTTTGTTCCACTGTGAGCAGCCGCGGCACCCAACGTGCCGATAACTTTCTCATTCCCAAAATTTCGGTTAGGATATTATATGTTCGTTCCGTTGAAATGCCCAGGGTATCTGCTATTTCAGCCAACTTCAATCACCGATCATTCAACACAACTCTATGGACTTTTTCGACAATTTCCGTTGTGGTGGCAGTTTTCGGTCTTCCTGAACGCGGTGCGTCATCTGTGCTTTTGCGACCCCGTTTAAAGTCCGCAACCCAGGTTTTAACTGTGCTATAGGAAGGAGAAGATTCGCCTAATGTCCCGTCTAGCTCAGCTTTGATTTCTTTTGGGGATAAACCCTTAATGTGAAAATATTTAATAACCGCACGAATTTCAGCTTTTTCCATTTTAACACCACACAAAACTTTATCGACTTTGACAACTTGCCAAACAATTATTGTTTGACAGAAATTTTTGTTATTTCACAGCCATACTGATAAATTATGAAAAAATAAAATGCCGTAAAAACATTGCAAAAATTTGTATCACATATGGGTTAGGCCGGAGATTTATCAATTCATCCTCGTATGTTACGTATTTTTTTCTCGTGGTAGCATTTCACAAGATGTTTTATTATTATCTGACTCGAAGAAAATTAGAGCACTAATATAGGTGAAGGTTAATAGTATATTGTGTTACAAGTGCAGAAAAGTGCCAATTTCTCACGAGTGTGAAGAAGTTGCGGCATGAGACGAAGTCGAATGCCGCAATTACACGAGTGTGAAATTGGCGTTTTTGCACGCGTTACACACTATACTTTATCTACGACAACAAAAAAAGTAATAAACCACCAACAGCTAAGAAAAATATTTAACCTAGAATTTATACTCGCATTCATATTTTTTACGTAAAATATCTGGCAATAAATTAAGATGTAATGCGAGCCGCTTCCACGATGTTTGGAGGTGTACAAGTATACACCCATTTTGCCATCATCGGATTCACTCATGATACATCTAGAATTTCGAAAACGACAAAAGTAAACATTGAACTTTTAAAGACAATAGTAATAATACGTTGAAAATCTGTATAATTTCAGTCAATCTACTATTTAGTACTTACAGCTAAATTCGTTTTCAAAGAACAAATTTATATAAACAATGCCATTTCAATTGTCAAGGTTATTAACCCCTTTGATGCGAAATGTCAACATATTCTCGCATAATGTAGCAAATTATAAATGCTTTCAAATGTAATTGTAATGTTTTTATTGTAATTTACCAATAATAATAAATAATATTATATTAACAATTATATAATACTGTAAAAAATTAATCAATTTTACGTTTTAATTGAATAACCATCTATGTAACTTTAATGAAAAATAACCAAGTTATGTTAAGACGCCTACATAGTAGGATGGTTAAGCTCTGGCTTACTAGACAGGCGATCCAGAGTTCGATTCCCCGCCGAACCGATGATACTTTTTTCTCGATGGATTTGCATTCAAAATATAATTTAATGTAAAACATTAATTAAACAATAGTTATTTATGGTACAAGTGAGTTAAGTAAGATATTATCCACGAACGAAAAATTTACCTTAATGGTTTATTTTTGGTTAATTTTTCTGAGTGGATAATATCCTTAACTCACGCGTGCCATACACAATTTTATCCAACGCCTCGTAATTTAAGTTTAAACATCGAATTTGCAATTTATAGTTAGTCTGAAGTTTTGACAGTAATAAATTTAATACTCTAGCACGATGACTGGATTTTAATAATATTATGCAATGTAAGCTGGTGATTGGTTGTTATCTTTAAAGGAGTGAGTTTTTTAAAAATAACCCACGTTGCTAGGGGCAACGTAGGGATATAATGTAACATAAGAGTAAACAATCACTTTCCTTATTTAAAATGACCATAGTAAACAAGGTATTTATATAGAGGTGTTGGATAATATAAATTAACCTTTATTCTAAATTTTATATTTTAAGTAATATTATAATATTGCAAGTGCTGACATCTATGGCGTTTGAATAGAACTACGGATTGTTGAGAAATCATTCCTCACGGTCTTTACCGTTCAGTTTGGAGATTGTTTGCAATTGGACGTTTACACGGTTACCAGATTGTGCGGAATGTGTAACATTCTACGGTGGTCGTACATAAAGTACATTTAAATTTGAGCAATTTGAATACTATACTATAAATTACGTTTTGTATGTCTTGCATTTTGTGAGCTTGTAATTGAAACATTTTGGCGCTATTATATCTTGTAAGTAAAACAGTTAGTTATAAACTATAACCTTTCTACTCTAGCCAGAGTTTTCTTCAAATCGTGAAAAACGAAAAGAAACAACATACGTTCGAAAGTGTGTTAAGTAAGATTTCTAAACTATGTTAAATAAGATTTTTTTTATTTCAAGGACTCTTCGTTACGTCATAGAAATAGAAGATAGCGTGAAATGAAGATTTTTCTAACTTCCATAATATGGAGCCACCAGGTTTGTATATTCTTTATAAAACTAGTTATACGTTTATCCTCCTATCCAAATTATCCTTTTTAAATCTAAATTTCAGACAAAAATGTTTTCCAAAATTCAAAATCGTAGTAGAACTTCACATCTGCTTGCGTAGAATCTCAAGTAATGTTTAAGATGTTAAGTATCTCGTGCAGAGCTATGTTAAAACATATTAATTAGGTGCAGTAGATTTACATAGAAACATGTACTAGAATCTCTGTTAATTACCAGTTCAATCAAAAACCTCCTTTCTAGGTAATTAAGAATAGTTTTATGGGAGATTCTGTGGTTGTATAATAAACGATGGGTGGTACACAACGGATTAAATAATTGCGTTAAAGTTAAGGAAGCAAACAACTGGAAATACAAGAAATAAAATTAAATGAATATAATGAAATACAGTGAAATTCTGTAAATGGTAGCATAATTTCATATTATGGTTATTTGTTGTCAAATAACCCGTATGTTCCAACCACATACACTGAAAACGTAATTAGGTATACATAATAATCCCCCATGATTTGGAAACACCTGAAATATAGAATAACATGCAAATACACTTTGGAAAGGTATGGAAGGATTAAAATTTGTTAGTATTTAATTCTAGAATCTCAGCATATCTTTTTGAACCTTTATAAACCTCATACATAGATACCTTTTTATTATTTCATTAATTTAATTTCAACAAAAGACTATATTAGAACATTTCACCTTACATTTCCATTTTAGTCCAATTTTTAGAAGAATGAGTCCTGTCCGACAAGAAAGTTTTCCGAATATCTTATTTTAAGACATTTTTTCTGCTTCATAACCTCTAGAAATTTCAAGGGCTCTTTTTAAAAAGCGGTTATTTTTCATGAATAACATAGGAAATTAATGTATCAATTTCAAATTGACAAATTTCATTTTTCTGTTTGCTTTTTGAGAATGTCAGTCTGTCTTAAAGGCAAACTAATAAGTAATTGAAAATTGACGTGTAATTTCGCGAAAAGGATTTATTTAAAAAGTGGTTCACTACTGTGTGTACAAAGGACGAATAAACCTTTG
The DNA here is from genome assembly GCA_929113105.1 of Agrypnus murinus. NCBI lineage: Eukaryota > Metazoa > Arthropoda > Insecta > Coleoptera > Elateridae > Agrypnus > Agrypnus murinus. The sequence goes on from OV816025.1 coordinate 18,277,348, forward strand.
ATGAATTTGTTTCTGTTTTGTAAATCCATATAAAAAAAAGATTAACCAAACACAGTTATTCAACCGCGACTGTGTCATCGTTGTTCTAAGATAGTTTTTTAGGCGTCTTAAACCCGAAAAGCTCCTTTCTGCAGTGCATGATGTTGTTGGGATTGTAAGAAATAATTTGATAAGTTTAAAATGTTCGGCAAATAGCTCTTTTAGATGATTATTCTTATTAAAATATGTTACTATTTCAGACACACGTTTGAAACACTGATCTTTTGTGACATCAAAAAACATATTTTTATGTAAAGTTAGCCTATCAAAATCAAAATCTGCCTGATAATATTTTTGGATTACATCGTTATCTGTATTTTTTAATAAAAAAGTCTCCAGTTCATTTACTCTCTTTATACTTTCTGTTTCAAAACGAACCTTTATGCTTTGAATGCATGTGTCAATAATTTCAAAGTATAAAGATCTGTAGGTATAAATCTTCCGGTGTATTAGCAAACTATTGATTTACAGATCCACCCAGTTTTAAAGTAAGTTTTCTTTTCCTGGGCAGACTTGGTTCATCAACATCACAGCTAATTCGTTCTTCTGATATAGTCTTCCACATAGTCTCAAAATTGTTGCGGTGTTCTTAAAAAATTTTGACAAGGCAGTTTATTTTTTTTTATAACTTTTGCTACATCATTATTTACTTTCTGAATGTTTGAATGTTGAATGTTGTTCTGAGCATTTAGAACTTCAATATTATCAAAAACATTTATCAAAATTTTAAGTAAAAAATAAAAGTCGAAAGATCCCAACTTCTCCAAAAAACCATTTGCTTTCGCTCCAGCTTCAGTTTTCTCTTGGCGCTGCTCTGCCATAAACTGAGTAATTTCTTTATAGTTTCCCAATAGCGACTTTAATGACACAACTCTAAGACACCATCTTGTAGGGCAAAATGGTCTTAGAGATGTCGATCCTGCGTCTTCAGTATTCGTCTTGATGTTTTTAAAAATTTCTAGGCGCTTTGCCGAATCTCGTATGTAGTTTAAAATCTCTTTTGCGCAAACTAAAAAGTCCCTTACTTTAGGTATACCGTTAAACGCGTCCTGAACCACCAAATTTAAAGAGTGAGCCAGTGAACGTATATAGCTCGTGGTTCATCGTTTGCAATTCTTTTTTGTAAGCCTGTTAGAACTCCACTTACATTTGCAGCGCCGTCATAGCACTGACTTCGTAATAAAGTTATATCGAGTTCATTCCTTAGTAATACGTCTTTTACAACTCTATACAACGTTTCTGCGTTTGTGAATGGAGTTTCATACAGTCCTAGAAAATATTCTTGTATTTCCAAATCATCATTTACTACCCTAAAACAAATCGACAGTTGCTAGACAAGTCAGTTGTCTCATCTGCGATAATAGCAAACATATTTTTTTTTAATTTTATGTAGTATTTTACCACGTATGTTTTCAACCAAAATATCTAACAACTCATTAATTATATCGTGCGATATCCATTTATGATTGGTTCTTCCTAACCACGTTTTAAGCTCAGGAGAATCTTCGGCTCTCAATCGTAAAAGTTGGATAAAGTTGGAATCCTCCTCATTGTGGCCACGTAATGCAAGTCCTTGAGTTGCAAGGTATTTGATAGAGCCTATTATTTTAAGCAGAGCAGTTCTTGCTGTTTTCATTTCAAGAAGTTTTGTCTTGGAAAGCGATATCGCCACGTTGATGCTTTGAACAGTTGCTGACATTGCATGAGTAGCGTGACGATGCATCTCGGAGTTTTCGTGTGACTTAATCTCTCAATGGCTTTGTTCCAATTATTGAATCCTTCTTGCACAAATGACTTATAGGGCAATCTAGAATCTTTTGCCAGAATGGGGATTTTTTGGTTTAAATAAGCATTTTGGCAAAGCTCACAGAAAGCTTTTGATAGACTTTCCTTGTAATGTAACCATTTGAAGGAATCTTTCCACTTAACTTGAAAAGAACGACCTCGTTTTTTATTTATTTTCAATGGTGGGTCAGTGAGTTGCGAACTGGAAGCTTTTGTCTCACGATCATTATTTTCTTTATCAGTTTCAAAGTTCTTAGCAAGATTTAACTTAAGCTCAGGCGAAATTGACTTCGTGACTTTTTTTAGTCGAACGACAAATTTATCCATGCCTAGAATAGAAAGAAGCATAAACAATACACCTTTGGTCAGTTAAATTCCGAAATGGTCACACAAATGCGTCTAATGTAAGACTCATTCTGATTTTTACAGGGATATGTACGATTGCATCTTACGCCAATTAGGAACATCTGACGGTGTTAATACTAAATCCAGCCAGGTGGTCATCAATTCTAAATTACACTGCAATTACAAAAGAAAAACACAAGAAGCACCTGTGTCATAACCACTAATATCACTGCCTCATTTCATGTTCTCAAACACACTAGGTAAATCATCAACACTTACGTTTACTATCAAGTAAGGTTAACCATTTTGTTACTATACACGGTGATTCAGTACTCAATGATCGGACTTTGAGGATAAGCTTCTCTGGTTATTAGAAACATAAAACCTTAGTAACTTTTTTGATTAAATGAACTTGAAAATTTCGAAAATTTTGACCGACGTTTTCAGAAAAGTACGTATAATTGATGCAGGTCAGTGTTGTTAAGTCGACACCATCAGTAAAAACGTGACATCTGTTTAAACAAGCACAACAAGAATGCAAACCACGCACATTCCATTTTAGATGAGAAAACAAAACGATCTATTAATCCGGGGGATTCCCCTCTATTCTAATAGCAAACGCAGACAGAAATGACATCATTTTAATACAGACCCATTCAATGATATCATTAAATTCGATGTGTTATGCGTTAATAAACAGATATTAGTTTTAATTAAGTAAAGACATGTTTAGCTAATTTGATCTATCCATCAATAGGTATTGTTTTAATTCAACGACCCTGAATGCTTGATGGATTTGTTTACATAGTCAAGTACAAGTACTGTTACGTTTTATTACTAAAAGCTGCAGTGTAAGGGGTTAATCAATTTGTTATCATTTGAGAAACCAAATATGTGTCACTATCACAGTACTATAATTTTTTATTCACAAACCTGCAGTATTGTATTACACATAGGGGTTAATGTGCCTATTAAAAGAATTTGAAATTGTCTTAGTAATCAGAAACAACACAAAACAAAAATACCATTTTTGAAACAATATCCATCGAGAGGTCGTTCTCAACATGCTTTGTTTATTTAATTCTGTTTATCTGTTGTTATTCTACGAAACACTTGGCCAAAATAAAGACGTTTTTATTACTTTATTACGCTATCCTTGCACATTCTAGTAGTATTGAATATCTGCTTGAACTTTTAAAATATGTGTCATGTGCATTCATACTAATAAATTTGAAAACATTAGGCTGAACTTCGATGCCGTTTTTCTCCAAAAGTATAGAAATACGAGAAAAATGGTATATAGGAATTTTCTTTCTTTAATGGTTATCTAACCACTGGCAAAGTCCGATTACTCCGTAATGATTCACCGTGTATATTCTTATTCGGCTTATACATTATTATTTATATTATAACAAATCAAAGGAGAAGAAAAAACAAATGAAAGAAAGGCAACACCAAAAGAATTATATAGTCAGTTTATACAAAGTATTACATATTACAATTTGTATGTTTCTATTTTTTATAGCAATTGTATATTTTAATGTGTACAAAGTTTAATTGTCCACTACATTTTAAAGGGATTTTAATTGCTCTTTTAACTTCATAAGATTTTGAACAACGTTCAAATGCGATCTGCTACAAAATATCAGAATAGTTTTTAAGTAATGTGTAATAAGTAATTAATTACCTGCAAGAGTAGTAGCTTGCTAACTAAACAACAAAAAAATACGCCCGTACTTGTGCATGTCTACTCGATCGCCCAAAAACATAAGTGGGTGAACAGGAACGGCAACTACTTGCGTAGTTAATAGTAAAATTTGAGAGGTTAGAAAATTGAATAAAATAAATAATACTTTTATTTAAATGATAAGAAGAAACAATAATAAATTTAAAAAAAAAATTTTCAAATAAAAATTATTTTTAATTTACAGTTCACGCAAAACCGAATCAAAAAAATCGATTGGGTGCTCCGCACCCAGGGCCCCCGTGGTTTCGGCGCCTCTGGCGTTTCTCAAAGATAATTCTAGCCTCCAACATTTGACACTTGTTTACATATCTAAACATAACCTTAAATTTATTTAAGCTCAATGAAATGATGGAGAAAGAAAATGAGTTTATTGAAGAAATATCAGACTTTCTATATGATTTGACCAAACAAATGAATTCATTGAAAAAAGTTTAAGCAACAAAAGAATCTTGGCACATCAAAAATCGCTTAACCTTATGATTATTTATAATTTTTCATTAATGCAAAATTTAATTAGGCCAACTTATAAAAGATAAAAATTTGAATTTAATGATATACAACAATTGGGTTAACAAATAAAATTAACCTTTCAAAATTGATGTCGATGAGATGACATTCTCTTAATTCTAATTAATGGCTTAATTATGTAATAACACCTTTTTACATAATCCTTTCTTCACAAAACTAAACATTACATCATTAGCAACATTATTTGAACGTTTTTAGATGCCAAAAGCTTTGACTTACAAGCCATTTTACAATTTCAAATGAACGTTAGAAAAGCGCAGCTCAATATGTTTCTATGTGCTACTATCAACAAAATTCAGCCTTTACATAAAAAAGTGTAGCAATTCTGTGGATATAATGTTACTCTAGACACCCCGCAAAAACAAGCTAGCAAACAGCTTTAAAATCAAATAATTTAAAATTATGAAATGTATCAAAACTGGAATCTGAAGATATATCGTTGATATAAAAACAAAGTTTCAAGTAAAATTCCACAAGGTAAGTTACTACATATTTGTATACATTCCTAATACAATATATTTTGTCTGTCCCACAACGGCGTTCTTGGTTAAAGATTCATCCGCGATATTTATATTTGCACAGTTCTGCCTGTACGTTTGCTTGATGAGACAACATCAAAAACAAAAAGTATTAGATTTGCCTGTGTGGCATGAAAGAATTTATTAAATTGATTTAATTTTAAAGGACATGGATATTCTCTTAGAAGTTTGACAAACTTTTTATGTTAAGGTAAGTATGCCATTTTCTTATAGATATCTCTTCAAATGAACACCGCACTCTTAAGACGTTTTAGACAGAACACAGTAAACAATACTAACGCTTTACTTTTCTTTTAAAAAAACACTCTTTCATTGCACCAACCTGAGAACTAACTTAACTGCTTAACATTCATCTTTCAGTTTCAAGTTGCTGTACGTGGCCGGAACAGAGTTCTTTACGCTTCATGATGTCCCCATGGGATAAAATTTCCGGTGTTGATCTCAGTGGAAACTGAAATGACTTTAAGGAAAACTATCGGAAAGGTTATTACCTTCCTATCCAATCTCTTTATTTTATTAAAATTTAAAATTTTCTCCTTCCTTCTCAACTTTCTTCAAACTTAAAACATACGTTTTCTTATCACAAATTTAACAACACAAAACATTTAATGCTTACTGTACTATTCAAGATTTCAAATTTGAATTCAAGTCGCAGGTATTGTTTCCACAGCTCACAAATTATAAAAGAATGGATAAAGGTTTAAGACACAAGAAAATACATATCTTTAGGGCGCCATCTGATTAGGAAAGTCCAGTAATTTTTATAAAAATATTGACTCGACACCAGTAACCAGAAACTGGAATCAGATCGAATAAATCTAATTTAATTTTTAGTCATAATCGGTTATGTCAAAGTTACCTTGAATAAAATATTTAAAGCCTTTCATAAATATATGGTCCTGTAATATACAGATTAATTAAATTTAAATTATAGATTTATTGAACAATAAAAATAAAAATGAAGTTTCCAAATAAAACATCGTTACAAAATCTAAATTAATAAAAAAATGATACCCAACGTAAGAATTCTTAACGACAGAAATACTGCACATAAAAAAAATTGTAGTCAAAAATATTCGATATAGAAATAATAATTCAACTTACATCAATAATAACAAAATGAAATTCATTAAGCCACAATACGTTATTCAGATAGTTCAATCTGATTTCACTTTACAAAGCAATTGAAACAATATTGTTTTTCCATTAAAACAAACACATATCACCAAACTCGATCGCTCGATGAAATTGAAGAACACCTTACTGATGCCGCTACTGAATTTGATCTAAGGAAATAAAGTTCATAATAACCATCTCTTTAGAACTAATGTTTAATAACGTTCTTTCTTTTCTTAAAAAAATAGCCGAAATAACCATAAAAGTTCAATTATTAGATGTTTATTAAAAACATTTTTCATTAATAAAGGTAGCGCCGCACTAAAATATATTACTCCTATTAGCTTAACACTTCCGATTTTAAATCATTTTAAAACGGAATCCTGAAAAAACTTGCTTCACGATAAGTCAAATTCGATAAAATATAACTGTTCATTACAATAACTGTATTTCGATCAGCAAGATTATTCAACAAGACTGAAACGTATCTGCTTAACGTCAACTGCACTTTGATTATAATCGATAGCTAGTACGGAATTAATTATCAAAATTCGGTAAAAGAGATTATAAATTAATCACATAGATTTCTGTACATTTCACAACTTTTAAAGAACGGGAAACTTTATAGTTTGGTTAACTTGTTAATCCGAGAAGTCAACGATAAATTGAAGCAAGTGAGCTTCCGATACGATAACGGAACTAAACACACAAAACGGTAGTGGTATAACTTAATTATACTCTTCAAGACGGTATCTTTGTTCATATTAAAAACTGTAGTGTTCAAAATTAAGATTAACATAAACTGCACCGGGGCGTCTCTCCGAGGGAGAGCCCCAGGGAACCTCCTTGTTTACTATTCGAAATTCTGTTGTCAACTCTCCTAAACTAAAAACTATTTTGCGGTGGTATGATTGTTTTGAGGAAGGCGAGATTTTAAACAAACCAATAGAAAAATAGCTGGATTTTTTATCAGCCAAGGTAATGCAACCATGTCATCTGTTCGAGAACATTCTCAACTAAACTTAAGGGGATTCCTCTTTGAATTTATACGCAACGGAAAGCAAATAACCTCTACAGGTGCAGTCTAGACAGCCCGTTCCAGAAAATTCCTATTGTGGGTATATAATTTACTAGTAGAATTTCAATGCAATATGGTTTAAAACTACAGATTCAAAGTTTATTATATTTTAAACGTAAGGAAATTTTTGTTAAAGCAAATATTAGATTTTAGCCCTTATAAGCTCGAAATTAAAAACAATTTTGTTTATTCTGGAACATTCTATTTCTCGAAAAAATAAGCATTTGTTTGGCGTGAGAACGTTTGCATCAGTAAAAATTCTTCTAAAATATAAGATATTGCTTACGGATATATTTCGAGGTGACTCTTTTGTACTTGAAGAAACATTAATTAAATTATATAATTATATAAGTAATATTTGCAGTGCCAACATAATGGATTTTACTAAACTGCCAGGACCGTACTGAGATTTCTTTACTATTTATTGGTTTTAAAAAACGTGACGTTACAAACTTCAGCATCTTATAATCTGGTAAGTTTATATTTTACTGTTTATTCTTTTTATTAACTTTTGTTACTTAGTATCTTGGCCACAATTAAACTATTTATTTGTATCTTCTGGTTTAAAAATTTATTTAATACATTTTAACACGTTTTATGGAATAGAAAAATTTTTTACATTTACTTTTTTATTAACTTAATTCTTATTATTATTTTCTCGTTTTTTGTTTATCCTTTTTTACTTAGAAACCAATGAAAAAAATATTCTCTAATTCAATTTCTATATAGACTATCTTTGCTCATTATTTTAAATGTATGATTGTTGTATTTATCTGGTTCCATGGAATAACATAAATTTCTACTCTATGTGTTATTATTGTTATAAAGGTATAGCTTTCTCATGGTAACCTATTCCCAGGCTAAGTTGAGATTGTGCTCTATACATTAACCTTTATTTCATTATCACCTATTTTATATAACAGCCTTGGTAGTGTAATGTCTAGAGTGCTGGACTTTCACGCAAGCGGCCCGAGTTCGATTTCCGGTGCCGGCAGATCTGGTTAAGGTTTTCTGCAGTTTTCCTTAGCTATGACACCAATGTGGGATTTGCGCTGTTTCATCTGTAAGTCGGCTGCAGCCGCACTTAGGGCCAACGGAATAATAATAATAATAATCGCCCCCTCCCTCCCGCACAAGCTTATAGCTTCTGGGGTCTGGTTTCCAGGCTATGGGTTGTAGCAATTATTATTATTATCATTATTAATATAATTCTATTCTTATTATTACTAATTTATAATTTCTTTGTCAGATTCAACTTCAAGTGAACGTCTATTATCCACAGATATTGTATAATGTTACATTCAATCATGTATTGATAGCAAATTAATAAATCTTAATCCATCCTGTACGCCTTGTGATTTTATCTATTTTGTTATGAGAAAATATTTCTGAACTCATCTATATAGGTCTCACAAAGTTCATGAATCATATTCCGGATCTTAACCGTGTTGATTATAATAATCAAGGTCAAGTAAATCAGATCAAACTTTATGGTGATAACTTAATATCGCAATAAGTATAATAAGTATAATTCTAATAAGTATAAAAGTAAATATAACTCTCCACATGTGGGTTTGAACCTATTGTAATGAACAGGAAAGACGCCTATACGCCGCTGGTGAACATTCGAGATTGGCAGCGGAATGTATGACGCATCGACAGCTAAACGAAGCACAATACACGAGAATATTCTAGCGCGTTCCGTACTTTTGTGTAGTGTATATAAGCGCCACCGCGAGGTAAGTGAGGTTCAGTCAACAACGAGTTAATTAAATACGTGCATCGTATGGTAGTAGAAAATAAATGTGTATATATAAAATAGTGTAATATAAATATTGTTGAAATAAATATTTGTGTAATTAAATTAGTCTAAGTTTGTTAATAGTTTATAAAGGTAGTTGTTTGTAATTAGTATTAGTGTAAATATTTTCTCTTGATAATAAAAAGTTAAAACAGCACTTTTAGTATTATTTAAAAAGAACGTTACACTATTAATAAATGAATAATCTTTTCTGTAATAATTTTATTGGGAGCACTTTTAATGATAGCATAATATGATTTTATGTTTTTAAATCATAACTACTGTAAATTTAGCGTTTTACGGTAAACGGAAAGTGAAAACATGCTTTTTATACAACATTTCGTCACAAATGTTTAATATCTCTCATATTTAATCCCGTGAGTATCAATCGAAGTATAAACGGTATACATAACTGATTATGTGGGTATTTTGTGTGTGAACTAGCTAGGGCATTCGAATCAGCGAACCCGAAGTTTCTATTTTTCCTTTATTTATATTTTACTAACAAGCTACTCGACGTCCTATAAATTCCCCAGTTCTTTTTCTGAAAATCGAATTATTTTATTCTAATCATATTTAAGCAACCGGTATATAAAAATTGTATTGGTATTGTATTTACGCACGATATACAATACCATAAATTTGATTGTTATCTAATAGAACGAAATCTCAGTTGAGATCAAATTTTTTGAAGCTTAAGCATTCTAATCTGGACATTCTGGGCCTATAAGCTTTAAGTTTTTAGTAAAGTTATCGATTTATACGTAATCTAAAACGTGTCTGCTATAAAAATTTTACGAATTTCATAAAAAGATGACGAAAACGCATATACTTACATTTAAAGTTGTCTATAATGAGTATTTCTCTTTATTATGACTAACTTACTTTAGAAAACGTAATTCCGGAGATATTTTTTAGAATTTTAAGATTCAACACACATGGTATATTATATTATTTTTTTGTTCTGCAGTACATGAATACGTAATGCACTATAGTCACTAGTGTATATAGAATAGACAGTTTCAAATAGTAAGTAGTAAGTGCGATTTTGCAATCTTTTATTAAATTGGTAAAGTTTTCTAGTATACACGTATTCCATTTTGAACAGAACCATTACTTTTCAAATCCAATAAAAATGGACATTTCTATATAAATCTTCAGACATACGTACATCTAGTAATATTCTCTTCATACACTTTATTTATTTTTCTTTCTGATATGAAACAGAATCCTCTTTTTTAATTTTATTCTTCCACCACCAACTAAAGAAAATATTGTATATTGACTTTGTAGTTAGAACTTAAAAATCTCCTCACTACTGCCTAAAAAAATCTACTTGTAGTATCCATAATAAAATGGTGCTCTATAAATATCACAATTATACTCATTTAAAATTTCTTTGAAATTACCTTTGCCGATGGGTATGATGAAAAAGTAAACACAGTGAGAACGTCAAGACGAAACATAAAGTTCTTGATTAGGTCAGAACCTACGCCAAGCTGTAGAACCAAGATAATGATAATTTTTTTCTTAATTAAAAGTTTATTCTCCTTATTAATTTCCAGTTACTGATTCATTGAGCAGCACTGAAAATTTTATATATATAAACCTTTCGATTTTCAGATGTAATTAATTAAAAGTACATTAACTGAAATATAAAAAGTACACAAGAGGAAAAGTCTATTGACGCATTTATATTAACTGAAAAGGGAAAAACGAATATTTTTCAGAATACGTTTAGTTTTATTTATTTCATATTAATTATTTAATTATATATAGTACATTATTAGTACATTGAATTATGAGTCACCTCTATTGGGTTATTTTATCTTTTTTGCTAATCACTGGACTGGATTAGACCAGGCGTGATTTCATCACAGTTGTATTAAATATGATAAAAACCTTTAGTTCTAATTTTCAGTTTATTAAATCATGATTTAGTATGAATTTCTTTCTCCATTTAATTAGAAACGATGAATGAAATATATTTAATTATTTGCTTATATTTTATTTCAATTAAAGTTGTATCTTCTTGTGTATTTCTTTGCGAATGGACCACACCTGTTGATATGATCATCTTAATTTCGCTTTTGTTGAAGTTTATTCAATTCTAAATATTCAAGAACGCGTTTGTTTTAATTAACTCTATAATTAATTTAAAAAGGCTTCTTGTTCAATTGTTAAATTTTTATATTAATTTGTAGTTATGATACTGCTTTGTTTGTTATCGAAGCTTCATTACACCAAGTACAATATATGAGTCTATCTTTTTCCTTACTGTCTTTAATTATCGATCGCGATGGTATATTTGTTGCTGGAACAATGGAAAATGACTTACATTATATGAGCAATTCGGATTAAAGACAAAAGTTAAAAGAATAGTGTTTGGTTTAGCAGTTTACCTTTTTATCTTAAGTGTATAATTTTATAATCCTATTTAGCTATAGGCATATTTTAACATAACATTAATTAGGTATAGTATAACTTATTTGTGAGTTTGAAAACCTTTTTTGCTGATTCTGATAATTAAATAGCGCTTTATGTTAGTAAATAAATTGCAACCAGCTCTTATCGTCTTTTTTGTCTGACAACGTTGTTTTAAATTGTTATATTGGTTAACAAGTCATCAGGTGGCATCACAAGTGGCATCAGTTTGGTTACCAAAGCACCGATTTGCTAGGAGATGGTGTATCAAACGCACAACGAAAGTTAGTATTTTATAAGTGACGAATCCAATTGTTTTCTAAATTTAATTTCGCTAAATTTTAATTTTCCCTTAACGTATTGCATAGTGGATTCTCTTGTGCATGCTTTCACAGCACAAGATGTCGATTTCATAAGTAATACACCTTTTCTTATGTTTTCTTGTTATTAATAATTATTTAAATGCGTAAGCAAACTTTTAATGTAAATTCCTTTGTACTTCTTTTTTGATAACATGGTCGCCAGTTATCATTATTCGACCACTCTAATGACTATTCTCCCTTTTTAATTGTTTTGTGGAAAGAAGTGTTTGATTTTCATTTAATTAATCCCGATGTAATTGGATTTAATAATTTCCTCTCGTTGTTAACAACAAATTCATAATTAACACAAACAGAACCACGCGGAATAATGAGAATCCGATATATGCGCAACCAGTGAAAAGTCGACGAAGCAATGAATAGAATATTTCGATATAGGTTGCAGTTAGAAAAATATTGTGATATTTGCAATTAGTTTGAAAGACGTTGAAGGTTTGATAGAGCGTAACTAAGGAGGCTAATGGCGTTGTTAACATCTCGAACAGGCTTTTACATTTGTTTCCTTTGTGGAATTAACCAGCAGACTTAGATATTTTTTTATATTGTTTTCTTAAATATTAAAGATAATTGAGTAACTTTATTTCTTTTTGAATTTAATGATTGCTTACTACTAGCACGGATAACTTTAATATAAGTTAAAAAAATTTTTATTATAAGAAATACTTAAACTTTATTTCTTGTTTTTAATTTAATTTTTTAGTTAGAGATTTAATTGTAAAAAGTATTTAAAAATTAAAATTTGAGTCTATTTTCTTTTTTTTAAATTTATATCTACTGATTATTGATTTTTGGCTCACTTCTGGAATTAAGGGTCATAATTCACACTAGTAACGTACGTAGAATCGCACTATAGATAAGATCATGTTACATGAGAATTGCTTAAGATAATAAAACTCACGATATCAAATTACCAGCTTTCTGACAAATGGACGTTATCTCTATGAGAAAGTTCTTTAGCATTTATTCTCTCATGACCATGAAAACTGTGTAGGCAGATAAGGTATAAATACCTCTGTTTTAATATTAAGTCTTTAGTCTTTATAAATCATCATCCAACTCACAAGTCGTTATTAAATATTCAACAAGTGTTTATCCTGTGTGAGTATTAAAACTAGGTGTGGATTTTAAAATTGTCCTGCTAGTAAAAACATAAAGGCTCATTCGAGTTTTAATTAATTATTTTGCTTAATGTCATTTAAATGTGAATTTTAAAATTGTTCTGTTAAATGTGTTAATTCAAATTTAATTATTTTAAGCTCGTCTTAAAACTTCGTTAAAATAATTACAGACAAAGTAATATTAATACATTTGTATCATTAATGTTAACAAGATAGTTTTCTACTAATTAAAAATTAATAAAATATATTCTACGACTGCAAACGAAATATATAAATGTGTTTTATTATATTCAATAAATAAAGTTTTAAAAAAAAGCTTCGGCCACAGAATATAATTAAACTGGCGCAGTCGTAACGGATTTTGAAAAATCGAAATATCGATTTTGTGTCCTAAACTGGCGCAGATTTCGTAACGGATTTTGGAAAATCGACGATAAATATCGATTTTGTGTTTTAACACTTGATCCAAAGGAAAACCGTTCCCAACAACGTGTCGACGTCAAGAGAATTGGAGTTTCACCGCTTTTAAAATTGGCACGGGACTTCGAGAATCAAGGCGCGACATCCCAGCAACACCATCGAACGTCCAGGCTTCAACGCACGAACATTGGCCCGGAGGTCTCCCGTTCGACTAGGTACAGCTGTAGCGTGATTATTGCAATCAATTTTAATTCTACGCAACAAAGTAAGTGTTTTTTTTTCTTTTTCAAAGTGAAAAGTGTTTCAAGAAGAAACCAGCGAATTTATTAAATCATTTTTAAAACCATACTAACTTAGTTTTAACATTTTTAATTAATTATTGATTACGTACATGGTAGACGCCAGACCGAATAGGTATTGTCAGCTAGTGACATTATAAAGCCTTTCATGCTTGCCATGTATGAGTAGGAACCCCGAAATTGTTTACTAACAATAAAAATAATTTTAAAAATAATTGTGTTATTCTAATTATTCTTTTCTTTTAACAAATTAATTTTAAGGTAAAGATTATACAATTTTTGTTTAATTTTAAATGCTTAGAAATCGATCTCGATCTCCGAGACGTTGTAGAAGTGCTGAACGCACAGTAAACACAAGCTCAAATTCAAATACACCCCCTTTATTATTGTTAAATAACAACAACATTAATATGGCAGTTTTCAATCCAACACTTTTAAATGAAATTCCCATTTATGATGGCAACACAGCCACTTTATCAGAATTTGTTAGAGCTACAGAAATTATCACCACACAATTTTGTACAGCAAATCCCGAAGAATTTATAAATAAATTAATTATTTCTTCAATTAGAAATAGATTAAAAGGACAAGCCCTTGAAATTATAACAGGATATAACTACAATACCTGGAATGAAATAAAAACTGTTTTAATAGAAAATTTTGGCGATCAAAGATCAGAAACAAATTTATTAATTGACTTAACTAGAATTCGACAAGGAAAAGATAACCCTATTGAATTTTATAATAAAATTAGGACACACTTAGCGACCCTAAATGCAAAAGTTTCATTAGGACCAGATCCAGTAGTAATTAGAAGAAAATTCAAAATTAGCTTTACGAACATTTGTCAGTGGACTAAACGAAAATTTAGGAACATTCGTCAGATCTAGAAATCCAGATTCTTTAGAATCAGCCCTAAAAATTATTAAAGAAGAACTAGATATTCGTTATTCACAAAACCAAAATTTTAAAATGAACCAAAATTTTACAAAAAATAATCAAATACATTTAACATCTAAAAATAACTATCCTAAACCATCCCAAAACCTATGTACTACTCAACCTACAACTGAAAAATTTGGAAATCCGAATAATTTCCCCAATTTTTCAAGACCAAATAATAACTATTCAAATAATTTCCCTAATTTCTCAAATACTAATTCAAGACCAAGTAATTTTTCTAATAGACAAAATAATTTCCCAAATTTCACGTCGAATAATGCTTCAAGTAGCAACATTAGATCAAATCAATCTAGAAATTTTAGTTCTTTCAAACCGAACCATCAACCCACATATACTCCAGAACCTATGGAGGTTAGCATAATTAAAAGACCCGCTACCAGACAATTAGGAAACCAAAATAAATTCAGAACGAACTCACAACGCTTTAGACGCTTTCCAAATGCAATTCCAGAAGAAATAAATTATCACGACGATAATTTACCATCAACATCTTTCAATAATATTGAATATGACAAACCAGATCTCGTATATTTTGATAATACTTCTAATGAAAATCCTAATTATCTTCAAGATGAACATCCCCAAGACGAATATATCCAAGAAAATCCATATTACAATCAACCAGAAGAAGAATACGAAAACATGGACTCTAATGTAAATTTTCATTAAGAGCCTCGGAACCCCTATTACATTTTAACATAAACCCCAAAGCAAACTTACCCTATTTAATCATCCCAGGATCGAATGAAAAATTATTGATCGATACAGGGAGTTCAAAAACTATCATTTCTCCCAAATTCGTGCAAGAAAACTTCCCAGAATCTATTTATAAATATAATTTTGAAATTACAACTTCCCATGGAACTACTCAACATAATTACGTAGCAGACATCCCTATACCTAATCTTTTTGTCGAAGAAGGACTTCATACATGTTACTTATTTGACTTTCATCCCGACTATGTAGGACTTATAGGATCAGATCTTTTGATGGACTTATCCGCATCAATCGATTATAAATGGATGCATATCCAAACGGAAAAAACAACCGTGCCTTTTTATTATAATCCTTCCAAATTAAAGCAAGAAATGCAACAACGAAATCATTGTAATTTTTCAAATTTAAAATCAAATCAGGAACCAATAAAAAAGATCCATATACCAGCTCGAACCGAAATTTTTACAACACTTCCAGCAGTTGGAATTAATGGAACAAAATTAACCCCCAAACTTAAGTTTAACGCCCACGTCATTATGCCTTCAGCTATTGTCAGATTATACAACAATTATTTTCAAATAAGCCTTATCAATACTTCCAATGAACCTCAAGTTATCAGTATTTATGACCCTTTAATTTTAGAAGATTATAACACTTCAGATGATTTAATCCAACTTAATAATTTCAATGTCAAATCCCCTTCCAACGTAAGAAAAATTTTGAACGAAAATTTAAAAAATAATTTAAGATTAGAACATCTTAATGAGGAAGAAGAAACCCTCTTGACAAACCTTTGCTATGAATACAAAGACGTATTCTACACCTCAGACATACCCCTTTCAGCAACAAATTTAGCAAAACACCATATTAGGACAAAAACAGATGCCCCAATTTACACTAAGACATATAGATACCCCCAGATTCACCGTGAAGAAGTCAAAAACCAAATTCATAAAATGTTAAAGGACCAAATTATTGAACCATCAGAATCCCCATTTAATTTTCCAATTTGGGTAGTAAAAAAGAAATTAGACGCATCCCAAAAACAGAAGTGGAGGATTGTCATAGATTACAGGAAACTGAACGAACAGACTATCGAGGACAAATTCCCATTACCCCGAATAGAAACCGTTTTAGATAATTTAGGCAGATCAAAGTATTTTAGTACTCTTGACCTCGCATCCGGTTTCTGGCAAATAGAAATTGAAAAAAAGGATAGAGAGAAAACAGCTTTCTCGACAGAAGAAGGTCATTTCCAATTTAAAAGAATGCCTTTTGGTTTAAAAAATGCACCAGCTACATTCCAGCGTGCAATCAATAATGCCCTTATAGGTTTAACACCCCAACAATGTCTAGTCTACTTAGACGACATCATAATTTATTCCGCTTCTCTTCAAGATCACATGTTTAGACTTAAAAATATATTCCAAAGATGTAGACAACATAATATCAAAATTCAATTAGACAAATCAGAATTTCTACATAAATCCATTAAATATTTAGGACATATTGTAACTCCAGAAGGAATAAAACCAGATCCAAACAAGATCTCAGCAATCAAAAACTTTCCAGCACCCAAAACAAGAACCGAAATTAAATCATTCTTAGGACTATTTGGATATTATCGAAAATTTATAAAAGATTTCGCGAAAATAACAAAATTCTTAACCATATGTTTAAAGAAAGATAACAAAATTATTCATACAACAGAGTTTTTATCTAAATTCGAACATTGTAAAAACATTTTGACTAACGAACCAATTCTACAATACCCCAATTTTGATGAACCTTTTGAACTAACCACAGACGCTAGCAAATTCGCTTTAGGCGCAGTATTATCTCAAAAAGGAAAACCTGTTTGTTATGCCTCTAGGACTTTAAATAATTCTGAACAAAATTATAGTACTATCGAAAGAGAATTATTAGCAGTTATTTGGGCAACAAAACAATTTAGACCCTATCTTTATGGAAAGAAATTTACCTTATTTACAGATCATAGACCATTAGTATGGCTCAAGAATTTAAAAGAACCAAATTCAAAATTAACTCGTTGGGCAATGAAATTAGAAGAATTTGACTGTACTGTAAATTATATCCCCGGAAAAATAAATAAAGTTGCAGATGCATTATCCAGAATTCAAATTCACCCATTAAATATTAGACCTGCATCGTTATCTACCCCTGAACCAGAACAAACTAATTATGACAGCAGACTAGCTAGCAGAGCAAGTACTCCCGATATTACAGAGTTATTTGACATTCCAACATATAATCCCCCTCAAACTGACGCTACTGAAAACATTGAAAACCCGAACAACGAAGAAAATAATGATCAAAATTCTTATATTGACACGATACATTCAAATCTTCATTTAACCCCTGTTGAAGTCATTTTTGGACACACTGTAAGTAAAAACCCCTTTGACCTTGACTATAACAGATCATATTATCATGATTACTTATCTACACATAAAACTAAAATGAAATATTTATATGAATCCCTACAAAAAACTCAGATGGAAACTAACAAAAATCGAAATTCGAAATTAAACAAATCCAAAACAAATAAACAATTTAATTTAAATAGCAAAGTATTTATAAAAACCAATCTAAGAAATAAAAAGGATCCAAGATTTGACGGACCTTATATTATCTCAAAAATTTTAGAACATGACGTTTACGAACTAACACATGGTTAGACCACCACTTCAAAGACATGCTAACGAAATGTTACCTTTTTCAGGACAACAATGTTCCTCATCCTCTTCTGTGTTATTGCATCAACAATCAGCGATGTTACAATAACAAACATAGACGATAATCCTGGACTATATCCTTTAAATTTAGGCAAAGCAATTATTAAACAAAGTGAATGGACTTTGATTAAAATTATAGATTATACTCCTATTATATCAAATTATGATACGCTCAAAATTACTTTAACCAATTTAAGCAACTTCTTGCAAAATGAACTTTATGCTCCAGAATATGACCATCATAGTTTACTTTTAATTAAAAATCTATATGCTATTAAAATAGACAAGCTATTTAGACAACTTTTTCCTACTAATCATAAAATCCAAAAACGCGGACTTATTGACGGCCTTGGGTCAATTTTCAAATTTTTGACAGGCAATTTAGACGCCGAAGATGGAAGATGTTACGAAGAAACAATCTCGAAATTACAGAAAAACAATGATCTTCATAAAACAATCCTGATCGAACAAGCTAATATCTTAAATAATACTATTTCAACCATTAGTGACTTAGCAAAGAATCAAAATTTATTACAAGACAATATAAACAAAATAATTTTGAATAATGAACAATTTAGTAAAAACGTAGCTACATTTGCAACTAAACTTACTTTAATCGAATTAGCTCAATCCCTTCAACTATTTATTAATGAATTATCAGAATTAGAAAATACTTTAACCTTTGCTCAAAACCAGCAAATGCATATGTCACTATTAGACAATGACGAAATAATTCAAAACTTAAATGAAATTTCTTCATATCTCACAGATCAAGACGTTTTAACCATCCCTTATCCTGCTGACCCAAAATACCTACATTTATATGAAACAATCATAGTTAGTAAAGCTTACCAAATTGACAACAAAATCACATTCATATTTGAGATTCCATTAATCTCTAAATTCGAAAGTAATCAACTGATTCAATTAATACCGTTTCCAATCATTACCAGCACCAACCAAGCTCGTATGATTATACCGACTTATAACACCTTACTATATAATGCTCAAACTAGCATTCCTATTGAGATCGATCATTGTAAATCGACAGCCCCCAATTTATACTTTTGTCAACATAAAAACTACTTTGAAATCCCTAATAATAAACTTTGTGAGACACAACTACTTTCTTTTCATCATAACCAAACTTGTATACCTTACCTACTTGAACTTATTGATATAAAGATTTCCCAAATTAATTCTGTAACCTGGTTAATCAGTTCCCCTTCCAGATCCATTTTAGACATTAAATGTAGAGATCAAACGTATCGAAAAGAACTTGTTGGTTCAAAACTTATACATCTTAGTCCTGACTGTATTGTCATGATCAATCACAAAAACATGTTATTTACAGCCAAAAGTATTTCTAATAAAGTAATAGAATTTAATATCATAGATATTGCAAAATTAACAACCCCTCAATTTGAACATGTAAATATAACTAAAATCGATTTAACTACAATCGATACACAGAAATTGAACAAATATCAACTCAAGATCACAAACCAAAATCATCTTCTAAAGATGAATAGTACTACAACCCTCGATCATCTGAGCTTATTAAGTATCATTATAATTATATTTATCATTGTAATAGTTATAAGTTTATTATTGTATATTTATTGTAAACGTAACTCCTTCAAAATCAAATTTATAGATTTTCTAAATAAAGATTTTATAAATAACAAAAATAGCGAAGAAATACCAATTTAGATTTCTTTGAAAAATTTTATAATATATAAATATTATTACAAATTTTATTTTCAAATTATTTTAATAACATTGAAAATACTAAGGGTGGAGGAGTAACGTACGTAGAATCGCACTATAGATAAGATCATGTTACATGAGAATTGCTTAAGATAATAAAACTCACGATATCAAATTACCAGCTTTCTGGCAAATGGACGTTATCTCTATGAGAAAGTTCTTTAGCATTTATTCTTTCATGACCATGAAAACTGTGTAGGCAGATAAGGTATAAATACCTCTGTTTTAATATTAAGTCTTTAGTCTTTATAAATCATCATCCAACTCACAAGTCGTTATTAAATATTCAACAAGTGTTTATCCTGTGTGAGTATTAAAACTAGGTGTGGATTTTAAAATTGTCCTGCTAGTAAAAACATAAAGGCTCATTCGAGTTTTAATTAATTATTTTGCTTAATGTCATTTAAATGTGAATTTTAAAATTGTTCTGTTAAGTGTGTTAATTCAAATTTAATTATTTTAAGCTCGTCTTAAAACTTCGTTAAAATAATTACAGACAAAGTAATATTAATACATTTGTATCATTAATGTTAACAAGATAGTTTTCTACTAATTAAAAATTAATAAAATATATTCTACGACTGCAAACGAAATATATAAATGTGTTTTATTATATTCAATAAATAAAGTTTTAAAAAAAAGCTTCGGCCACAGAATATAATTAAACTCACTTATTAGTTATTTTTACTCTATAAAATTAACTTTTCTGCAACCCAATTAAAATAAAAACCTTAGTTATTTGTGTCACATTTCATTTTCTTTGATTTGGGTTAATTCTTTAAAATTTTCAGTCACACTAGTCATTACTTTTTCTATATATTAAATTAGATACAATAACGCAATAAAATTAGTATTGAAATTTTCCCTAAAATATTTATTTAAAAAATTATAAGCTACACGTTAGCTTTTTGAGATAAAAACTAGATGAACTACTGCGTAGAGAAACAACAGTAATAATTTTCTCCATAAATATTTTAGTGATGTTCTTAATAGTATTTTTATGGTGTTATTGTATTTAATACAGATTTTCATCAAGTAAAGACCGAATCAATTCAATATTAATTTAGAATAAATATTTTCAATATGATATATTGTCACAAACGGAATTATTTCAAATGAAATCCTTTTTGCAACATTTCAACTTGCATTCATTTTGTACAAATCTTATCAAGGGTAATGCAATTAACCTCCCACCTACGTGCACGCGTTTGCATCTTATTAGAAGTAATTTATACATTCTGCATATCCTTGGAAATAATGTATGCAGTCTGCATCTCATTAGAAATAATATATACAGCATGCATTTCATTATGCATTTTCATCCTACTTAATTTATTCATTTATACAATAACGCTTCCGCGATATTCATGAGGATGTAGTATATAACCAGCTTGCTTGAGCTTATTCAATTCAGTCACTGAAGCTGGCTCGAACACTACATCTACAAGCAAGCTGGTGAGTACCTTTTAAATTATCTAATGCTTAGTCTGCTTAGTTGAGAGGGTGCGCTACAACCCTCTCTGCTTAGTTATGGGGAAATTGTGACCAGGTTTCCCCACGCTTAGTTGTATTCTAGGAATATCTAGAATCTAGCATCTTGGGATGCCGATTACCTGATTTCGTAGTGCTTAGTTTGTAGACCTAGTGCTAGTGTAGGGTTGGTTCCGACCACCCTCATGATTATGTTAGTTTTAGGAGGACATGTACGTCCTCACACTGTATGTAACAGTACATTTTCCACCGGCATTCAGTACGTAAAATTTTACATTTATATTTATTAAAAATCTAAAGTCCGGTCCTGTAAGACTGCGCTTTATTCGAAATAGAATTTCGTCATGCAAATATTTCCTATGAAAACATCTTAAGAAAGGATTGTTTTATATTTGTTCGTAACCTCCGAGATAGTCAAGAGGCCGCGACCAAGCAATCGTGACGTCACGAAAACCGGCTAAGAATTGCGAAACGTAAAATACCCAACATAAAGACACTTGTATATTTCTGAGTAAAACTGAATATTATTTCAAAAAAAGCACTTATATTATGATAAAAAACAATGAATAGGGTTTTCCACGTCACCGTTGAGGTACCAATGATAGACGCGTTGGCTCTTATGGAGGCCTCGCCAATAGTCCTATCTCCATGCGTTAATGTGTTTTATAACTTCTTAACCATTAAATTTAATCAGTTTTCTCTTTGATAGATCCATGTTTTGGGTGTTAATTTTGTCGTTGATTATTTTTGAATAGTTATTGAGAAATATATTGGCAAGAATATAACAATTTTTTAACAATATCGACTTCAACGTTTTGCTACATAAAATACATTTCTCATTGATTTCGTGTACATATTTTTCCAATTTTAACATTGTCAATTCCCGTAAAATAATCCTTTGTTTACCTGTCTTTAGAAATTCAGTTTCATATTTATCTGAAATAAGCTCACTGAATATCTGATACGCCTGAATAGAGACTTCAAAGAATAATTCAGATGGTTGTTTTAGAGCACCTCTTGTTAAATTTTTTAAATATTTGCTAATATCTGCAGTCATTTTCACCACAGTTGGTAAAATTTATAACAAAATCTGAATTGGTAGTAATGGATGTTAAACAATTTAATTTAATGATGCTATTACATTCGATAGAATGTATTTTTTCCAGGTCAGACAAATTTGCAAATAGAATTAAATTATAATTATCGAAATGTCAAAAAACAAGTGATCGTTCTTTATTTTTTTGATTTAACCAATTATTTCGAATAGATTTTAATAAATGAACAGTATCAAAAAGTAAATAAATTTGTTGTTGCGGATCAGAAACATTTTGGATAAAGCAAGGTAACTCTTCCTTAATGCTTGTACTACTTAAAAGTCGATAACAAGTTCGATTCATTCTGTAATTATCACAAATTAAAGAAATTACCCGAAAACCAATTTTGGTTAGAATCTTAATTACTTCTAAAATCATTTCTTTTAAATCAACGGCAGAAGTTTTTTTACAGGAAATAGAGCCACAATATCTTCATTCTTCGTAACATTTATCAGGCATTTTTAATGAAATAAACAAGACTCACCCAAGTATCTCGTCAAATTGTTGGCTTTTTTGATTAACTAATCAAAATATTTATGAAATTGTATTTTATATAGGAAAACGGCACAATACACAATCATATTATGAACGACACCAACCGAAAGTTATTTTATAAGTAATAAAACAACTTTCAGATACAAAATTTATCAGCGGCCATTTCTGCTAACGCCCACATTCGATACGGAAGAGAAACAGTCTCTTTTCACTGATTTTATAAATTGTCTTCAGGTAAATCAGGTAAATCTGAAATTCTACACCTTTAATTTAACACTTTAACTTATTTGAACTTATTTATGAGAGTTTTTGAAAGAAAAACTTCCGAAAAAGAGTCTGTTCACACGACTACGATCACGGCAAATCTAAACTGCAATAGCCGGCATTCGTGACGTCAGATCACGTGACAGAAGCCTTGTTCGTGGCCTCTCTTTTCTCGGAGGTTACGATTTGATATAATTAAAGAACGTAGCGTCATAAAAATGATGTTTTTTTAAATATTTTGTTTACTTATATTCTGGTGAAATATCAATTACATCGTGAGAGATCTTGATACAGAAAATTTTGGGAAGTACTTGATCATCAATTTCATAAAAACATTCCTGTTAATATTCCGAGAATGCAGGACTCAAAAACAAATTTTTCTTTGTTTGTCATATGCGTTTTAAATTTTAAGTCAGGTTGTCGCGTAGCGATTTCGGCTAGACACCAGATGGGTGTTATTTTGTACCAGTTTGCGCGCATATTCTTTCAGTACTACTTTTCATTCCTTTAGGTCGAAATCTCTGCAGACGGTTAGTTAAAAAACTTCCTTACGGCCAAATAAGACGCATGTTTTTGCGGGTGATCAGGGTCACAGAGGCTGGCTTCCTTCGCTCCTCGACAGGTTAGCGTGAAGACTTGCTTCCCGTTATTAAGGTCGATATTAAGAAACTTGCGGTCCATCTTTGAGATTAGTTAGTCGACTTTGAAGTCGGGCTTATTGTGTTATAATTCAGTGTTAATTATACAAAATTAATGCAATCTTTTGTGTACAGTTATCGTACAGTTTAGTTGTGATTGGTGGTACAAGTGAACTTTTGAAGTTAACTGATTTTTGAGAATTTTCGTTTGAGAAGATTGACTAATATCGTCTCGTCAATAAACATTTATAGTTGGTTTATGTGTAATAAACCATTAAAAACAATTACGTTGTTAGTCTGCGTTAAAGAAGAAAGTGTATTTGTTATTAAAAATTACGTAAATTGAGTATTAATTTAAATTGTGGATTGTCATCTTATCTGCCGATAAAGACAGACAGTTATTTGGTTTAATCCGTGAGTTTTAAATAAAGGAGATTACAGCTACTCCTCGAGAATTCTAACATAAACACTAATCAAATAAGATTGTTTAAACTGTGTTTAACGAACATTAGTGCTGAAAATTGTATGGATGATTGACTATCGTTATAAAGTATTTCTTTGGATCTGCTACTATCAAACTGTTATTTAATACCATCGAATCATCGAGAATCAACTACGGTTCTTTACAAGAGAGGCCTTTTCCAATTTCTAACTGACCAGTATGATTTGCTTTGTACAGCAAATAAACCAAGATTTAAGGTATTGTACTTTAAGAATTGTTTATCTTATTTATTATTTTGAGGATGGATTATTTTAAATAAGCGAATTGTGTTGTTCTTTACTAGAAGAGAGCTCTCAGTAGTACTGAATTTTAGTCCATTATTAATAGTGAAAATTAAATTTATAAATCTTCGAAATATTTAATTAGATTTATTTTAGTTTAAAGTGATGGATATTTGTTCGTCAAACTTTTCAAAAGATTTCTGGTTTAAATAAATTCTTGAGTCTAATATTATGTTGAAATACTTTTTAGCTAATAAATCCGGATATCCTTCAGATCTTATTGAATTTTTGGGATAATTAATACTTATTAAAATTCTAATAATATTTATTCTAGACTAATATTCAAATTATCTTTGAAACTGCCTTAAGTCTATCAATTATAACGTAGTAGACTATTATTTACTAAATGCTTAGTTTTAAGTTTAATAAATTCATACTGTTTATGTGTTTTTTTATGTGTTT
Source organism: Agrypnus murinus (assembly GCA_929113105.1). Taxonomy (NCBI): domain Eukaryota; kingdom Metazoa; phylum Arthropoda; class Insecta; order Coleoptera; family Elateridae; genus Agrypnus; species Agrypnus murinus. The sequence continues at coordinate 18,302,340 of OV816025.1, forward strand.
GACTATTATTATTATACCTGTGTTTGAACTATTTTCTGCTTTTATTATTTAATAAATATGTGTTTAGTTTATACTAATGATCTAAACGGAACCATATAATTATGAAAGTTTTGTTCAAATTTTACTTTAAAATTTAAAAAAAGCATTTCTAAAATTTTTATTCAAAAACCTATTATATTTAATTCATTTTCTGATTAATGAATTTAATATCAAATCAGGCTTAATTAAACATCAATATTAAGCTTCATAATCAGATGGCGCCCTTTTAGTGTTTTTATTTGTGTTCTAAACCCTTATCTACTCCTTTTCACAAAATAAGACAACTGCAGAACCAATACCTGCGACCTGAACATTTCAAATTTGTAAGAGAGAGTTTAAATCTCAAGCTGTGGCAATGATTTTGAGCATATATGATAATGTAAGTATGATTATTTTATAGTTGTGTTCTCGTGTAGAAAAACCTTTGTTTCACTGGCGCCCAATCGCGGGGCCTTGTTACGTTTGTGAGATTTTTGTTGTTGCACTGACGGTCCAACGTGGGCCAGATTAAAGTAAGCTTCATGTATAACCAATGTTTGTAACCTTTTGTACCCTATTGTTTTGTTGTTAGTATATAGTTGTTTTCTATGTCTTATGTTTACTTTTCTCTCTACCTCTGACTACGTCCTTCAGTCACGAAAACCCCACGTGACAGTATCATTCTTAAAACTGTTTCTATATGTTAATTTTAACTTTCCTATTTAATAATTGTAACCGGTAATGTTAAATAGCACAACTTAAGAATTATTTATAAGATATTCATATTCATTTTTGTTGATTGCTAGATTATTACTGATAGACAGAATAGATAAAAATATACTTAATGATAACAATATTCCATTACTTCAATTAATATTTATAACCTCCAACAAAGGACATACAGACTACTCTCCCTGAATAGTAAGTCTTTGTATAAAAATTATTGAGTACCTTTAATTAGTGTTGATTTATTTTATAAAATTGAAATTTTTATATACAAAAATAATAATTATACAAACTGAATACAAAATGGTTACATTTTTAATTGTCGGTAATTTTGTTAAAGTTACAAATGTCACCGACGAAATAATTTAGAATTAAATAATTCATTATTTCGCAAGTTGAATTCCAACTAGCATAAATATTCTACAAGGTTATATACTTCTTCGCAATGTTATACAGTGTTGGTTGTTATTGATAGCACACGTGAGCCACCTACTCTTGACATTTGGATGATTCAATATAAGAACACATGCGATCGACAACCTACGCCAAGGAACAGCTGCATGCTGAACAGAGAAATACTAACGAATATGCGGAACCATAACTGAGCAGTGCCTACGAGTTAACATCAATATGCTAATATATTCATCGACAACTTCGCATATTCAATGAAGATGAAGATATTCATGAAGATACCGTATATAAATGGGCTTGCTTCGAGACAAAAGTCGTGCACTTGACTCCATCCAACCATGATCTCGCGGCAAACCTGGTAAGAAACTCTTTTGTTATTTAATGATAGGGGTTCGGGAAGCTAGTGTTCATTCCTGAGTGTGATTCCTCTACTGCTTAGTTATTAGGAGCCTCGAAGCTAGCGTCCAGGGCGCCGCTTACCTGGTCTTCCTAAGTTCCTTAGTCGTAGTATGCATTTATTAGGGAGGTTTCGACCACGCCAGCGTTAGTGTTAGTATGTAAGTCATTTATGAGGTAGTTTATAGTAATCTGGTTATCTATTATATTGTTAAATTGAACATTGCGTTTTATTCTATCTCTACCCTTAGGTACGACCCTAGTCACGACAACTCCCACATTACACAGACTTGGATTTATTGTTATAATTTACATTTTTTTCGCAATTGCACTTGATTGATGCACTTTGATCTAATTCTACTATTTTTCATAATTAAAATTGTTAAAATATATTAAAAATATAAAATGTTTAATTAAGGGAAAGCAGCATCAACTCTTTCTAAGTTGATTTAAATCAGGCTATTGAAATTAATGTCATTAATTCGTTGATTCGGTGATAGTGAGTTAGAAATTTAATTAAACAACAGTTTAGTTAAACTTCCACGATTAATCAATGTTATCTAAGAATAAGCAATATTACATTACAATTTAATTTAAAATACCTCATTAGATATTTAAGTTTTAGGTACCAGTGTTTGAAACATGCCACTTTTATTAGAAAAACCTGTTGATATAGAAAGACCCCAAACATGAAACCTACAGCAAAGTTGTAGCAGTTTGTTATGTCGGAAAAATAACTGAAGTGTAAATTAATAGATAAAATGTGTTTTTCTAGCCTAAATATTGTATGATGTAGACATTAAATTCCGTTAATGGAGCTTTTTATAATCGAATTATTTTTATTATGTTCGGAATAAAAATAAAAGGGAGAGTCGTTAAAAATAATAGCTTCACGTTGTTCGAACAACCAAATTGCGTAAAGAATATAATTTAATGGATTCAGTCATTCAATATACTATAATTTATTTATATAAGGCGCGACTGTCTTTAATTTGTATTAATAAGTCCTTCATTGTGCTCCTACCTTACAGATATTAAAAGCACTTTAATTTTGGTAATTAAATTGTCTTAAAATCTTAAGGGAAATTGAGTTTTTTTCCGTAAAGGTAAATTAAAAGTAAATAATTATATTCTTCACCTCTTGGGGTTCAAAAATGTTTGTAGACGGGAAAAAAACCGCCTGTCTTCACTCGGGTTTGTTAGTGTAAACATTGAGTTGTTTTAACACAACTGTGTTGATACATAAAAGAAAGCAATTGTTTACTGATAATGATCAGCATTGGTACTTAATTTTGATAATGTATTTTTGTCAGTAAATATATTAAATTTTTTTCTCTCGGAATTCCTTAAAAGCTTTATTTTATATAAAAGGTTTATCATGTACGGTTAAATAGCGAACTTCCATCAGTGCAATCACCCTGAAAAAATTAAAATGCAATGGAGAGCTCAAACAACATTTCTGGGTTTACAATTAGGTTCAAGTAATTATGGATTATAAGCGCCGGTGTCCACATGCGGGAATTCCCGTTGCGAGCTCGCTGCGGGCCCGCAAATGCGCTCTACGATACTATAAGTTAAATGGTGCAGTTCACACATAGTGCGTCATCCTTGCGAGCTCGCAGCGAGCATCTTGCGGGCGTTTTTTGACGCAGATCCCTACAGCCCCGCAAGGTTGACGCTGCCGCAAGTACGGGCTCAAGATACCTTGTTGTATATTGTGCGGTTCACACTGTTACCAACAAAATGGGGACTGCTTATTGGGAAACGGTAACAACCTTTAACCGCAGTTAAATTTGTCGGCTGCCAGCTAACTAGTGGGAGGTCGTGGGTCTCACTAAAGGTCTTCTGTAATGGGCGCCAAGAATCGTCTAAGATAGCTACAGTATTGACCGACAAAATCTGAAAAGAACAACACATTTGCGACTACTACCAATGTGGTCGACTTTTCCCAATAATGACTCCTCGATTGCTGAAAATATAAACTCCAAATACCACACATATAAATAATAGATCTTCAAGTAAGTTATGTACAGTGCTTTATTATTAATTAATTCAAATTATCAGCAAATTATTTAATGTGAAATAACCTTGGCAAAAATTGAATAGCGGTTATTGAATGTTATACACAAATTGCAAGGGAAAAAAAAGAAGATTAATGCGAGCGCGATTACTTACTCTAAAGTTGATTTAAAGTCACCAAAGCAATAAGCAAAGGGCACGGTAAATTTAACACGTCTACAGGTACCAATCAGATTGCGCAATCATCAGCTCCAGTAGTGAGCTATTCATCTATTACGGAGCAAAGACTTACGTACAAACTCGCAAATAGTCTTGACAATATCATACAATAAATGGTATGCGATAGAATTATAAATATGAAGCAGATATCTAGTAATGAGTGCTACACGCACACTGGTGAAAAACCATTTAACATAAAATCATAATATACAAATATACATAAATGTTTTATATACAATAAAGAGTTGTCAAACGTTATTGTTGTTGTAACCAGTTGCTAAATTATAACCAACTCACGATATGGTGTCTGTTCTTAGAGCTGAAGAGGAACGTCTCCAAAGCTTGAACGTAACGTGATCCCGACAACAGCAACCAAGTCCGTGTAACGGTCTTGTACCAATCCAAACATTCAACGTATACTTGTTATACAGCAAGTAACAAAATGAGTAAAGGACAAACCCAAGATAAAAAAAGGTCTGTAACAAATAAATCGAAATAACAGAATGACCATCACAACACTTTATAAATACCTTCGATGGAAGTTGACCTTAAGAGAGATTTATATCGCCTCCATATAACGAAGATTATACATAAAAACCTATCGAAAGAATTAAGTATAAGAGACTGAATAATAGAAAAGTTAATCAATAAACTTACGAAAAGGTGTGCTTCCATAACCTCAAAAGAACAAGTGGAAATATATCCCATAAACGGCTTCCAATAAACTAAATCGGAAAACTAACGCCACAATCAATCATCAAATCTGCACTAAGGCAATTCCCATAACTCAACATAAAAGGAAAAGATTAATTAGACGGCGATGTCCACGAAAAGGTTCTTCAAGGAACTTCTAGCTTCACAAGCGGATCAAACAAGAGTGACAATCTCTTATCAAACAGGAAATAGTTCCACAACAAAATGGCAACTACAAGGAGAGAAAATGCAAAAATCCCTAAACGCTATACAACTTAATATAAAATACAAAGCTATACAGGGTGCTACGAAATTAGCACGTAACAAATCCCCCCCTCACCAAAAGAAAATCGAACACGGAGAGATTTTCTCCAAATCAGAAGGTACTATACGAAAGCAAATACTTGCCAGTGCAAAACAAAAGAGGAAAAGGCATAAGGCCAAGATACGACGAAAAGCCAAAAGGGCAAAAAGGTAAAAAAACCACAAACCAACCCAAAAATATGTACACAATTTACTAGTTGAAAAGACAGCTAATAAATTTGCCAAAGACCAATAGGAGAGTGTTCAAGTGGTAGCAGTAATAGGAGTATACATTCAATACCAACCACGGTCGCATGCCGAAATGGAAGGGCTGCGTCGTCCGTTATGACCACCAATGGTCCAAAGCACAATTAGTAGCAACGTATCTCCTAAGACTGTAATCGCATAAACCCTGTTCACCAAAGTTCATAGCAAGTACCCCTCCCCAAAAGAAAACCCTCACAAAAGGACAACACAACCTTGGACTAAGGCGCCAAGAAGCCAAAAACCAAACCAACCCACAACAACCAATTTACTAACTGAAACGACACTTAATAAATCTGTCAAGATTGTCAGGAGAGTGTTGCGTAGGTAACAGCAATTAAAGAGTACATTCAATACTGGCCACGGTCGCAGCAGATGGAAGTGCACGCGTCGCCCGTTATAGCCTAAGGCCCAAAACACAACCAGTAGCAACATACCTTTAAAGGCTGTAGCCAACCCAAACCTGATCACCAACAAATCTGAACAAGTTGACCCACCCCAAGAAAAAGAAACCCCACCTAAAAACTAATAAAAACCAACCCCCCCACAAAGCCAACGGACCCAACCCACAAACCCAAACACAAAAGACAAGACAAACTACGCCAAGGTAGCTCTCCTGCGGCACAGGTTCGCGCCAACGGCAATAGTCACATCACGGTACAGACGTCAATAGAAGCACAATTAGAAAGGGTGAATAGAACAACCACCCTTGCTTCGAAAGGAATGCCCGAGAGTAAACCTTCCTCGGCAAGGAGTTGAACCACCCCCCAAACTAACGGCCAGGTGTCAATCTAACACAAAAGGCATTAGATCAACGAAAGGAAAAAGAAGAATATAGGATAGAAGATAGCAAAGCGGAAAAGCTAAAGGCGAAAAAGGGACATTCACACACAATTACACAGCAAGACACAAAAGAGTACTAGCACAGATAGGAAGATAAAAGATAGTTAAGGAACACAAGACCTAGATGGAAAAGGTCGAGTAGTATGCCCGGAAAAGTAAAAGTGGACATACCCCCACACAAGTGCCAACCAAAACACACCCAACCAACCACCCAAAAAAAAAAGTTACACAAAATCGAAAACCCAACAAAACTAGATCAAACGATAGCTATATGGGATATAGAATATAGTGAAACGATGTACATGGATCGATGACGTCGACGACTAACAGTCGGGGAATCAAGATGAAAACGATCCCAAAAAGCGGCCCACCAAAACGCCCTACCAACCTACCCAAAAAAGAGACCTAAGAATCGATGTCATCAGATAAGGCGTTGTTAGGCTTTAAATCTTTAACGTGCCAATTGCCAAGAAGAGTCCCATCAGGGTCTTTAAGTTGGTACACAAATCTGGATAACTTTTTGTGTATAATAAACGGACCAATAAACTTGGGTGCAAGTTTCGAAGTAAAATGTTTCGAGGCGTCAGAAAGTACGAAGTTTTTACGCCAAACAGATTGACCAGGTTTGTATTCAACAGGTCGTTTGCGAAGATCATAACGAGCTTTAGCTTTTTCGTAGGCTTGTTGTAATTTCTTTTTAATACTACCATATAGTTTTTGTAACGCATGACCACGTGTGGTGAAATCTTCGGTACGTTGGAACTGCAAATTGTCATTAGGTTGAGAATTTACAATATGAGAAGTACCATGCTGAACCATTTCACGGCCAAAATTAATAAAATATGGCGTATAACCAGTAACATCATGCTTTGCGGTACGCATGGCGCAAGCAACATGAGGTAAATATTTATCCCAGTCACGCTGATCTTCTTGAACGTAGGCTGTGAGCATGCATTTTAAAACTTGGTTCACACGTTCAGCAGGATTAGCTTGAGGATGGTAGTTAGCTGTAAAAGAAATCTTGCATTTGTACGAATTCATCAATTCAGAGAATTCCTTACTACGAAATTGAACTCCGTTATCACATATAACGCGTTTGGGTACCCCAAACATAAGAAACACATGTTCTTCGACATGCCGAGATACAAGTTTGGCTGTAGCGCTTCTCAAAGGAAACAGTAGCGAAAACTTCGAAAAACAATCTGCAATAGTTAAGATGTAAGTGTATCCACGCTTCGAGCGAGGTAAAGGCCCAACTAAATCTAGACAGATGACTTCCCACGGCTTAGAAATTAAGGTATGGCCACCCATAAAACCAGGAGAAGCTTGACGGAGAGGCTTGATACGATTGCAAGTTTCACAACGTCGAACATAATTAGCGATGTCATGGCGCATCTTCGGCCAGTAGTAATAACGAGCTACACGGTGAAAAGTTTTACTTACGCCTGCATGACAAGCGGTCGTAGAATCATGACATTGTCGTAGTACTTCATTTCTTCTAGCTTTAGGTAAGACAATCTTCCAAGAATCTTCTTCAGAAGTCAAATCAGGAAAACGAGTGGGAACATACTTAAATAATCGATGGTTGTCAATACGCCAGGAAGAATAATCATTTGGGCGGTTCTCCACAAAATCGCACATTCGTGCATACCAACGATCTTCAGTTGCATCATCTTTGGTAACTTCAATAACATTAACATTGGCTACGGCACGGGAAAGAGCATCAGGTACAATATTTTCTTTACCCTTGCGATGAACCACATCAAAATCATATTGTTGGAGTCTGATGGCCCAACGAGCGATACGTCCGATAGGATCTTTGATACTATGGATCCACTTCAAACTATAACAGTCGGTCATGACAGTAAATTTCGTTCCCTCGATATAGGGTCGGAGTTTCTCGATGGCAAAGAGTACAGCTAAGCACTCACGTTCCACAGCACTAAATTTCTTTTCATGTTTATTCAGAGAGCGACTGATGTAACAAATTACTGTTTCACCATCAGGGCAGTACTGGGTTAACACAGCAGAAATTCCATAGCCTGAAGCATCTGTTTGGATGACGAAAGGAAGATTAAAATCAGGGCACGATAAAATCGGAGCTGATACCAAACAATCTTTAATTGTATCGAAGGCTGTCTGACAGTCAGGAGTCCACTGAAACTTTTTGTTCTTCTTAAGTAAATTAGTCAAAGGTGCAACAACGCTAGAAAAATCAGGAACAAAACGTCGATAGTATGACGCCATACCAAGAATTCTTCGTACCTCGGTGACAGTAGTAGGTATAGGTATCTTTAAAATGGCTTCAATCTTCTCAGGATCGACAAGAAGTCCTTGCGAGTTTACAATGTACCCTAAATAACGTAGCTCAGGTTTACAGAAATGACATTTCTCTTTGTTAAGAGTAAGACCAGCTCTATGTAAACGGTTGATGACCTCTTTTAATACTTGAAGGTGTTTTTCAAAAGCAGGAGTACAGATTATTACGTCATCAAGATAACTGAAAACAAAAGGTTCAAGATCAGCACCAATCACACGATCAATCAAACGCTGCCAGGTGGCGGGAGCAGTGTGAAGTCCAAACGGCATTCTCCGGAACTGAAAAAGTCCACGATTAGGGACAGTAAAAGCGGTGTACGGCTTGCTGTCTTCTGACATCTTGATTTGCCAATAAGCTGACTTTATGTCAAGAGTAGTCAAATAACGACCATCACGAAGTTTATCGAGAGTACTACTGATGTACGGAAGAGGATAAGCATCCGGTTGACTAACTTTATTAAGTTTACGATAGTCCACAGCAAATCGGTAGGTATTATCTTTCTTCTTTATCATCACGATAGGTGAAGACCATGCTGAAGTAGAAGGCTCCACAATACCTCCAGTTAACATCTTGTCAAGTTTACGATCAACAACTTTTTGAAGTGCGGGCGAGATAGGATAGTAACGCTGCTTAATCGGAGGTGAATTGGTATTGATAACATGTTCCACCAAAGGAGTACAGCCGATATTGCTACCCATATTACCAAAAGCATCTTCGATAACATGATCCAATTCTTCTTTCTGAGAAATAGTTAAATGTTCAACAGAGTGAAGAGCAGTAATTACTTCTGCAGAAACGACGTTAGAAAATTTCCATTCCCCATGACGAAGATCAGGCACAATTTGCATGCGCTTCCAAAAGTCAGCACCTAAAATAAGAAGTTGAGGCAAAGAAGGAACGACAACAACATCTAGAGTCCGAATACGGTCCCGAAGTTGAATAGGTAGAGAGACAGTACCTAGACTTGAACAAGAACTACCATCAGCAATAGTGCAACTTGGGCGATCAGCAACGTTAAGCTTGCAAAAATTCTTCAAAACATCCCAGCCTGGTTGACCTAGAAAAGTTCTGCTGGCTCCGGAATCTAATAATCCTAAAAAGGGCTTATCAAAAATCTTAACCTGCAAATAAGGTCGCTCGTCATTATTAACACTATTTAAAATAAAATCAAGAATGGCTTTCTGCTTTGTTGGTAATTCAGAATTAAAATTGGTATTGGCCACAGTAGGTGGAGTTGAGCACGCTAGTTGGCCTCCTAATCGTCTCGTGTTTAAGTTTCCCGAACACTGAGGACAAGTCTTCGTAGTGAAGTTCGGCTTCCCACAACGATAACAATGCATCTTCTTGGGTGAAGTACAGGTAGATAAAAGGTGTCCCTGTTGTCCACAATTCCAACAATTAGTATGCGGACGAACAGCATTAACGGTAGCAACTTCTGTGTCACAAGTTGATACAGGAGATTTATCTTCAATGGTAGACAAACGAGTCCTATGAGGTTTATGATAGGCTAGGTCAGGTTCTAGCAAATAATGAGAAGGTCCAGGTGGTTGACGATATTTAGATGAACGTACTTGAGCGTCTTCTAAAAACTTGCATAATCTAGTTAATTCTGCAACAGACGGAACAGAATGTAAAGCCAGTTGAGTCTGAAAATATGGCTGAAGGTTGTTGAGAATATAGCCAACTCGCTGAAGTTCAGGTAGACTGACACTTAATCTTCTAAAAAGATTCTCCATCACAGCAATGTAGACGATGACGGATTCTTCTACACCTTGAAAACGTCCACGTATTTCATCCCAAAGAGCCACATCATAATCACATGGAAGAAAAGCGTTGCGTAGAGCAATAACAAGTTCATCCCATGACTTAAGGGTGTCTCGGACTGAACGGAACCAAACAAGAGCTTTATCGGTGAACAATTCGATGGCAGCTGTAAATAATTGTTCTTTAGTAATGCCACGGGCTAACCGTAACTCTTCTACACGTTCTAGAAAACAAGAAAGACCAGAGTCTCCATTAAACTGCAAGTTCCGATGTGGATGGCTAAGTAATTAGAACTTCCCCTATAAGGCTGAAAAGAAGTAATATGTCTTCCAGCATTAGTACTGCTATCTGGAATCGGATGTCCAGTTACTGCAAAAGGATCTAAATTCTGAAAAGGAATAAAATTTGCAGTAGATTGTGCATTCCCAAAGGCAATAGGTGGTTGACTAAATTGAACCGTTGAAGTAACAGGTGCACGAGAAAAGAATAAATCTTGATCACTCACAGGTACAGTAGAAATAATAGGTTGAGTTGTGGGTGGCTGTGAAAGATTTGTTCCACTAACTTCATCATCGACAAAGGAGATCAAATCTTCATCAGGTTGAAACTGCGATTCAGGAACAACTCGAAGAGGATGTCCTAAAAGTTTAACTTCAAGCTCTTCTGATAGCCTAAAATGTTGCTTAATTAAACGACTTCTTTCATGTTGTAATTCAGCATCACTCGGATTTATTCTAGATAAACGACCATAAACATGAAGTAAACGTGCTTTAATCTTGCGGTATTCTGTGTCACGAATAGGAACTATCAAATTATTTACTTTTATTATTATTTATTATTTATTTATTTAACGGATTCCCCAGTTTACACAAGATCTAACAATTTACAAAACATTTAACAATTTAACAACTTACAGAAGATTTAATAGTTCAACAATTAATTTAACAATTATAATTTGTATAAATAAAAATATGTAGGTATAAAAATAAAAATAAATAATTACTTAATTTTAACATTTAAAAGTTCGTTTAAGTTTAATTAGAGAGGTGTTAAATACATCTACGTTTAGCATATTAACTTGTGCCATGAGCCTATTAACTGCAGAAAATTTGCCATAAAGAGTGCGGTGTTGTTCTAGCCTAAATGTGCACACCTCCCTCAAAGGCCTAGGCGGTACATAAAAATTAAATAAATACAATAAATCTGGACAATCAACAAAATTATTGACTAGATTGAAAACAAACAGTTTATCAGAATTTAAGCGTCTATTATTTAATGTATCAAGATTAAGTTTTTTTAACAACATTGCATAGTCAACAGATTCATAAGGAATAAACAATCTAAAAGCAATATTTTTCAAAAATTTGTGCTGAACTCTTTCAATTTTATTCACATGAACAGTGAAATAAGGAGACCATACAGAGGTACTATTCTCCAAATGAGACCGTACTAGAGATGTGTATAATACTTTAATTGTGTCAATATTGCTGAAATCCTTAGTGTTACGTTTAATAAATCCTAGCATTTTTAAAGCTTTGTTGCAACAATGCTCAATATGATTAACAAAAGTTAATTTTTGATCAAATGTGATACCTAAATCACAAATTACATTAACCTGTTGGATAACAGAATTACCTATGTAATATGTATTACTCAGAGGATTAAGTTTACGGGTAAACTGAATGTACTTACATTTGGTTATATTAAGTTGTAATCTATTGCTATTGCACCACCTGGAAAATCTCTCAAGATCAGCCTGCAATTCTTCTGAAGAAGTTAATGAATTAATGGACTTGAATATTTTTAAATCATCAGCGTAAAGTAGAATACGACTATGATGAAAACAGTGTACTACGTCATTAATGAAAATATTGAAAAGAAGAGGAGCAAGATGACCTCCCTGAGGCACACCAGAGGTTACACAGATAGGATCGGAATAAAACGATTTAATTTTAACTATTTGAGATCTACTGATAAGATAAGAGTATAACCAATTTAACATGGTTCCACTTATACCATAACTGGACAATTTGTCTATTAAAATGCCATGATCAACTTTATCGAAGGCCTTAGAGAAGTCAGTGTATATTGAATCCACAGAATTGCCTTTCTCCAATGCCTCCGACAAAGCATGTTCATATAAAAGAAGGTTGGTGGTAATTGACCTACCTTTTGTGAAGCCATGTTGCTTAGTAGTAATAATGTTTTTAAATGAATATGTCAAAAAATCTGTAACAATAGATTCAAACACCTTTGGAAATTGTGAAAGTAATGAGACTGGCCGATAGTTCTGTACTAGGTATCTTTTCCCATTATTTTTAAATATTGGAGTGATAAAGGAAGTTTTCCATATTTTAGGAAACACGCCTAAACTTAAAGATTTATTAAAAAGTAACCAAAGTGGTCGAGAGAGTGCAAACGCACATTTTTTTATAAATAAAGGTGGTATCATATCGGGACCAGGTCCTTTTCTGATATCGATGTTATCAAGTTTATCCAAAATTGTAGATATAGAGATATTAAAACACATAATGTTAAGTGCAGCTAACGGTTCATTAAAAAGCATGTTGGAGTTTGATTTATTTGATGTAGAATAAACAGAGGAAAAATAACTTGCAAAAAGATTAGCAATCTCTAAGCCATCTGACGCAGTCTCATCCCCATATGTCATAGATAAGGGAATCTCAGTATCTTTGTTTTTAGAGTGAATATATTTCCAAAAGGTCTTTGGATCTACCCTAACTTCATTTTCAATTTTATGTATATATATTTTGTAACAATCGCTAGCTAACTCCTTACATAATGCTCTTAGTTGACTAAAAGCTAAATAATCATTAGGGTTTTTCGTAGATTTAAATGTTTTGTGGGCGATTTTCTTTTGTATAATAAAATGTTTTAATTCAGCACTGAACCAAATGGGAAATTTATATCTGCTCTTAATTTTAATTTTAGGAACATATAATTCGAAAATATAATGTAACACATTATAAAATTTAGCAACATCATCATCGATATTGTTAATAAAAATATCATCCCAATGAACGTCTAATAAAAAATTAGTAATAGCATTATAGTTACATTTATTAAAATCAAAGATTTCATCTTCGTACTCTAAATTTCGATTGACAATATCACATTTCATATCAACAACTAGTGCGGGATGATGCCTATCGCAATCAATTAGAATATCACTTGCACAAGATACATAATCATTGCTATTATCACTAAATATGAGATCAAGCATAACACCATTTACATTTAAAATGGTATTTAATTGAAACAAGTTTAAATAAGGAAATGTTTCTATCACAGATTCAGCTGCAGGTTCATGACCTACAGAAAGTACCCCTAGGGAGTCATTAGACCATTTAATTTTAGGTAGATTGTAATCACCAGCAATAGTAATGCTGTAATCACTGTACATCTGCGAGGCACGTTCAACCGCGTCAGAGTGCATTTGATATATATCTGCTGAAGATGAAGGCGGAATATAAACACAACAAAATAGTTTCTTTATGTGAGCAATTTCAATTGAGACCCACAGTTCTTCAGATCTATTGTCAGTTACATCAATGTATTTAGCTTTGAAACTTTTAAGTACTGCTATTAAAGTGCCACCATTTCTAGTTTTACCTGTATCAGTTACACTTCTGTCCTTCCTAAAAATATCATAATTATCAAAGCCCAATTCACTATCTTTAAAACACGATGTCAGGGATGTTTCAGTGAACATAATGACGTCGTATAGACAACATGCAACACTGTTACACAATTTATGCAACTTGGTCCTAAGACCGTTTACATTTTGGTAATAAACAAGTACTGATGATTTTACTTGATGACTTGCAGCATTGTTTATGACTGGGGGGTTGCATCCTCTTGGCGGGGATCCACTTGCGTCGATGGTGGCATCCCCTTTTTTATAAAAAACCGTGAAATCAGAGCTCCGTTAGGCCATACTTCACGTCTCCATGCAGCTTTGAGATTATCTTGGTTTATCGTCACCTTCATAGATGCATAAAGCTCCGGATGTTTAGATTGGTGCAACTCACATACCACTTCTGGAAAGGTATTCGTTAGCATTTTCTTTAAATCTTCTGGTTTAGTATTAGGATTAAGTCTTGTCACGTGAAGAGAGATGAGCTTGGGTACCCCTTGGATTCCACTGCTGTTATCTCTATTACCACCGACCACAAACCGTCTTCTTCCCTGCACCTTTTCCCATCCATTTTGATTTTGATTGTTTTCAAAATATTCAGCACCAAGTTGGTTTATTTGTCCTATAATATTGTTAGATTGTGCCTCTAAAATAGCGGCATTAACCATTTTAGAGTCAATGAGGTTAGTATTTTTGTTTACATTTGTCAACGACGGCAAATTTGGTTTGGCTGTTTGTTTGGTTGCCTGTGCATAAGGGGCATCGATACTTTGATTCACGCTTGGCTGCGGAAATAAATGCGCATTGATAGGAGGGGTCAAGGAATTCTTGTTTCGTCCTCGCTTCATATCAGAAACAGTCTTATCTGTTAAATTCCTTACGGTATTTAATCGCTCTTCATAATCATATATTACTTTTTTCTGTAACTCATTGGTGTACTTTATTTCGTTAACCAATTTTTCTAATAATAATCTTTCTTTTTTTAAGAATTCTATTTCACTTTGTAGTGTAGAAATTTCATATTTGCGCTGTAAAGTGGAAACTTCCTTTTTAGACTGATCATTCAAACTCGGTAACACTTTATCTTTGCATAAATCGCACGACCAAAATATGTTGTTACTTTCATTGATTATTTTCTGCCATGGATCTTTAACTGAAACACACATTAGGTGATACTTTTCACTACAAAAAATACAACTAATAAATTTCGAATTTACTATAAAATTGTCGGAGCAACGACAACACACGTCCGCACTCGCCGACATCCCGGCGTGTAAGTATTGTACCATTAGCACATTAGGTTTCCGACTGACTTGATGAGAAAGTACCATTAATTTTTCATTACATGTAATTAACTCTTCATTAATGTCCACATCTACAGCAGAAATATTCAACCCGCAGGTTTTCTCAGTATCTAGGGCTGCACGAAGCAAACGCCTCTTATCGTGCACAGTACCCTCAAGGGCAATACCACGGATTCCTAGTTCATAATTAATTTCGTCGATTAATAGTCTGTCAGTCTCCATGCTGATCCACGACATATAACAACAATTAATAAGAAGTAAATATTTACAAGAAAAATAATCAAAGGCAAATAATAAATAGCCTTAACCAAAATAATAAGGTAACCAATAAATGCACAGGTAAATAATTAAATTACCCAAAAGTAACAAACCTATAAATAATATAAACTCAAGGTTAGGCAACCCAAACTACACCTATAATATATATAATCAGTAACCTTCAACACAAATAAACCTTATAAGAAATTGATAATAATCCACTAAAACTATAATAAATGAACCAATAATAAATCAATCAAATAGTAAATCAATACTAAATCTACAAATGATTCAACAAAGAATTCAACGACAAAGATTTCAGAAACCAAAAATAAGTTGCTTGTAAATTGAGGGCCAAAATTCCAGTTGGCTCTGCACGTTATATGCCAAAATAACCGTTGACCCTGCACGTTCAGTGTCAAAATAAGAGTCGGCCCTACACGTTGGGGGCCAAAATAAGAGTTGTTACCAACAAAATGGGGACTGCTTATTGGGAAACGGTAACAACCTTTAACCGCAGTTAAATCTGTCGGCTGCCAGCTAACTAGTGGGAGGTCGTGGGTCTCACTAAAGGTCTTCTGTAATGGGCGCCAAGAATCGTCTAAGATAGCTACAGTATTGACCGACAAAATCTGAAAAGAACAACACATTTGCGACTACTACCAATGTGGTCGACTTTTCCCAATAATGACTCCTCGATTGCTGAAAATATAAACTCCAAATACCACACATATAAATAATAGATCTTCAAGTAAGTTATGTACAGTGCTTTATTATTAATTAATTCAAATTATCAGCAAATTATTTAATGTGAAATAACCTTGGCAAAAATTGAATAGCGGTTATTGAATGTTATACACAAATTGCAAGGGAAAAAAAAAGAAGATTAATGCGAGCGCGATTACGTACTCTAAAGTTGATTTAAAGTCACCAAAGCAATAAGCAAAGGGCACGGTAAATTTAACACGTCTACAGGTACCAATCAGATTGCGCAATCATCAGCTCCAGTAGTGAGCTATTCATCTATTACGGAGCAAAGACTTACGTACACACTCGCAAATAGTCTTGACAATATCATACAATAAATGGTATGCGATAGAATTATAAATATGAAGCAGATATCTAGTAATGAGTGCTACACGCACACTGGTGAAAAACCATTTAACATAAAATCATAATATACAAATATACATAAATGTTTTATATACAATAAAGAGTTGTCAAACGTTATTGTTGTTGTAACCAGTTGCTAAATTATAACCAACTCACGATATGGTGTCTGTTCTTAGAGCTGAAGAGGAACGTCTCCAAAGCTTGAACGTAACGTGATCCCGACAACAGCAACCAAGTCCGTGTAACGGTCTTGTACCAATCCAAACATTCAACGTATACTTGTTATACAGCAAGTAACAAAATGAGTAAAGGACAAACCCAAGATAAAAAAAGGTCTGTAACAAATAAATCGAAATAACAGAATGACCATCACAACACTTTATAAATACCTTCGATGGAAGTTGACCTTAAGAGAGATTTATATCGCCTCCATATAACGAAGATTATACATAAAAACCTATCGAAAGAATTAAGTATAAGAGACTGAATAATAGAAAAGTTAATCAATAAACTTACGAAAAGGTGTGCTTCCATAACCTCAAAAGAACAAGTGGAAATATATCCCATAAACGGCTTCCAATAAACTAAATCGGAAAACTAACGCCACAATCAATCATCAAATCTGCACTAAGGCAATTCCCATAACTCAACATAAAAGGAAAAGATTAATTAGACGGCGATGTCCACGAAAAGGTTCTTCAAGGAACTTCTAGCTTCACAAGCAAGAGTGACAATCTCTTATCAAACAGGAAATAGTTCCACAACAAAATGGCAACTACAAGGAGAGAAAATGCAAAAATCCCTAAACGCTATACAACTTAATATAAAATACAAAGCTATACAGGGTGCTACGAAATTAGCACGTAACAACACATGCGGGCGTTTGACGCAAGAATGGTAATAGAATTAGCAATGGTGAGTTCTATAATTTTGAAGAATTATTGGATATTCAACTGTTTATTGGTGTTATTTGTCAAAATTTAATGAAAAGGATGACAAGTATTGTTAAGTGAAGGGAAATAGAAAGCATTAAGCATGTAGTTAAAATTTAAGTTATATGTTTTTAAACCTTTTTATTTAGAAATTCAGTTTTGGTTCACTTTTATCTACTTAATATAAATAACTAGGGTTTTTAAACATATTTCTGATAAAAGTCTATTGTGGGTGTTATTAAATTTAGAAATACCTACCTGCTTATGGGAGCTATAGGGACAGCTTATGAATTTCGGTTTATTGGATTTATAAATTATTTGAAAAGTTTTTTTGAAATCTAACAAGCGATTGTACATCAACCAATCTTATAATAAAATAGCGAACGTGCTTTCAAATTAGTTTTTAAATCTAGTATCTAAGTCAATTTTAGCTATCTTGGACAATAGGACTTTATTCTTATTTAAAAAGAAAAATTGAATCAAAAGTAGTCCTATTGTCCAAGATAGTGCCTACAAAAATTAATTTGAAAGGGCGTTCGCTATTAATATTTGTTGATATACAATCACTTGTGCAACGTTAGATTTCAAAAAAAACTTTTTAAATGATTTATAAATCGAATAAAGCGACATTAACGACCTTTCCCTAAGATCTTTACTACATACTAATTATTACTACATATATTGTAGTTGTATTGCTTTAATTATGCTTTTGGTATGAAGAATTATGGGACGAACCTTAGTTAAGTTTTATTTTGTGTGCTTGTATACTTTCTTAATAAACATTGTCTTAAATTATAAACGTGTTATTTAATTATACAAAACCTTCGACAATTATCTTTAACCACAAAATAAACATTTTGTAGATAATATAAGCAAATACAACTAGTTTTCTGCAATATACATTTATTTCTGATGGCAGTAGATTGTTTACTGTGCGTCATTTCACCGTGTAGTGTGAACTGATTTTTGCGGGCCCGCAGCGAGCTCGTTGCGAGCTCGCAACGGGAGTTTCCCGCATGTGGACACCGGCGCTAAGACAGCCTCTTAATTTAGACAAGATCGCGGTACCGGTGGCCCGAAGTTTACATTAACAGAGGGGCCCCACTTGTTTAGAGCACAAAAAGATTACTTACCTAAACAAAGACAGTCAGTCCCTGGCCCTTAGGGCTGCTTGGCTTTTATAAATCTCTAATTTAGTGATTTAATATTAAAACAAAAAATGACAACGCTTCCAACTGCTAATAATAGTTCTATTACGTAGCCATAAAGATATTAATTACTTGCAATTATTTTTGACTCAGTTTGTGTATTTACAGATTCAATTAAACAAGTTATTTAAATCGTAATAAACATAAAACACATCATCTAAAACCATAGTTCAGTAAGCCATAATAGTTAATGAACATGTTAATAGGTAAACATTTTCAAACCTGAATTAGTTTTCACAACCAATTTACCCCAGTGCTACTACGACAATCTCAGTTTTCCGCCAGGTTTAGTCATTCCTTATAAATTTAATCTCTAGATCCCAAAACCCTGATAAAAAGGAAAATAATATAAGGACGACATAAACCCTATTAATCAATTAACGAAAGAAGCAAGAAGGAAAATTAACACAATTTCATCATTTTTTTTTGTTTACAAATTTTATAAAGAGATGTGTAATTTCCAATTCTATTGGTACGTAAGGGATTTCCCGCTAGTTCTTTTGGAGGTTAGAAGCACGTTTTCGAGGTTCGTATTGTTTAGCTTTTCTTTAAGTTCAATCTCTTATACTGAATTATTTTGACAGCAGTCGATATATTTAATCGCCGTTAGCCGCATTTGGAAGCGGAATAACTTTATCACTAGGGCGCAGTTCATCTAAGGCACTTATCCGAACTTTGGTTGGTGCATTCTGGTAATTGATTTTGTTTGTTACAGACCCTTTTGTATTATCCTTTCTATTCTACCTTAACTTCATACATTTCGTTGTATTTTTACGTTGTTAAAACATTTAGTTCCGTTAGCCGCATTTGGAAGCGGAATACCTTTATCACTAGGTCGCCTTCCATCTAAGGTACTTATCTGAACTATACTTGGTGCATTCTGGTAATTAGTTTTGTTTGTTACAGACCTTTTTGTATTATCCTTTCTATTCTACCTTAACTTCATACATTTCGTTATATTTTTAGGTTGTTAAAACATTTAGTCGCCGTTAGCCACATTTGGAAGCGGAATACCTTTATCACTAGGTCGCCTTCCATCTAAGGTACTTATCTGCACTTAGCTTGGTGCATTCTGGTAATTAATTTTGTTTGTTACAGACCTTTTTGTATTATCCTTTTTATTCTACCTTAACTTCATACACTTTTCTGTTGTTAAAACATCTTTACGTTGAGCTTCTTGCCCACGTACAGTTACTTGGTTGCTGGTTGTCTTCTTGGATCACGCTACGTTCATTCTGGTTGGTGGTGTTCCTATTCAGATTGAAAGAAGATACACCTGTATCGTGAGTCACTTATATTGCAGCAACTGTTTATGATAATAATAACGTTTGAAACTCCTTTATTGTAAATAAAACATTTATGTATATTTGTATATTAAAATTGTTTATGTTAAACGGTTTTCCCTAGTGTGCATGTAGCACTTAGATCTATGTATCTCTTTCATATATTTTATTATCAGTTTACATTATTAGGAATATTTGCGAGTGAATACGTATAACTATACTCAGTAATGGAATGGTTAAACAATTAAAATCTGAGGTTAAGGATTGTGGAATCTATATCATAGGAATTCGCGTTAGTTTACCGTGCCTGTTACATTTTAGTGAGGTTTAGAGTAATTAGTCCCGCTCGCATAAATTCTTACCCCGTCCAAATGTATAGAAGAACTAATAACTTTAATTTCTGCCTTATTTGCCTGCGGTTATTTATCCTTGATTAAAATATTACTACACTTGATTGATTTGTTTTAATTAACTACTGATAATTTGTTTTAATTAATAATAAAGCACTGTATATCATACCTGAAGACTTATTATTTATATAAGTGTTATTTGGGGTTTATATTTACAGCTATCAAGATGCCTATATTGGGAAAAATCGACCACATTGGTAGTAGTAGTTGCAAATGTGTTGTTCTTTTCAGATTTTGTCGGCAAATACTGTAGCTATTTTAGACGATTCTTGGCGCCCATTATAGAAGACCTCTTGTGACACCCACGACCTCACACTAGTTAGCTGGCAGCCGACAAATTTACCAGCAGTTAAAGGTTGTTACTGTTTCCCAATTAGCAATCCCCATTTTGTGAGTAACAATATTTACTTGGACCGGCGGTGGACGAGTGGTGTTAGTGCATAACTCGTGTTCCAAGGGTCGTGGGTTCGAATCCCACTTGTGACGGCGGGATTTTTCTAATTGAAAAATTCCACCACTTCAACTATGGATGTGTGTATTCGTGTTGCATGTTAGATGGGGGACAGATGACCTTAGATGTTGGTTCTCCCGTAGTGTAGGCGTGAAATAAAGAAAATATATTTACTATAACAGTTTTGTAAAAAATAAAATAGATTCAATCAAGCGTTGTTTCTCAAAACAATCTGGCCAAGTCACCTGAGCCTACGCCTGAAGATGAGGTTAATCAGGAGGGTTTGAAATCACTAGATTCCTTTTATTTAAGATGACTCCATAATAATCTCGCCAGCCTTCGTTGAAAAGTGAGACTGTTTTTCAAGTAGTGTGTGTATCTAATCTTAACCTAAAATTCTATAATAGTAATCTTTAAACCACCAGTGTTAAAACCTACATTGTAACCAAAGTGCTCTTGAGAATCAGTTTCTGTCGTGACCACTGAAGAGCCAATGTCGTAACCAACTCAAGAAGATTTTTGTCAAAAAGAGCTTTTGTGGATGATCGGCTTTCAAAGAGAAGAATGTCCCATTTCCGAATTCCGCATAGGTCACCCGTGTAGAAAATGCTTGGGAGCCGCCAGCTGTGTAATTCAGCTCCAGTTGCAACCACACAATATTATTGACAGGAAAGTTTTCTGCTCACAAAATTTAATTTTTAAAAACCGTACCAAAAAGGAATATTTTAAAACTTTTTAACTAATTTTATTACAAATGTATAGGTTGTGTATTTCTAATTGCAGGTAGTGTATTTTAAATTTGTTAATCACCAATAAATGTTTGATTAGTTTCATTGTTAGTTTCAAGTAATATAGCAGTTGAGGTTATATTGAAGCGTATAGAATTGTAGTCACGGGAGTTTGTTGTGTTTTGTCCAGCATCAATAAAATTGTCAAACGCTTCAAAACTTTTTAGTTCAGTAAGGACTGCATTTTGTGTTAAAACAAAGGCGGCACTTTCAAGGAACGCCAACATTAGTAGTAACAAGTATCAGAACAAACTTCAAGGGCCGTGTCGGATCCACCGGGAAATGCCCGAGCGGTTTGGGCTTCTATTCATATTGCAACGGTTTGTTCCTTTGTTTACTGGTACTACTGTTTTGTTAAAAAAGTTAAATTTTCTTAAAAAAAAGAAAAAATAATTTATTAATAAAACGATTAAATATTAATGTAATTGGTAAATATTAGACATAATAGCCGTGAATTTGGACTGGCCTAGACGAATGGAGGAGATTCAAGTGAGGTTTATCTCGGTTAGGGAGTTCGCTCACTAATCCATGTGGAACTGCATGCCAACAGGTAGCGTTTCGGAGGTGACAGTACAGGGTCTGACATATGCTGTCAGTTCCAGCGTCGGATTCCCAGAAATCGTCTAGAGACCTACACTTAAAGGGCGTTGATGCGAATATACATAACCTCTCACGTTGAAGACAACTTCACCTTAACGGGTACACACCGGGATGCTACTTTGATGGGCCGAAACGTAGCTTTGTCGAGGGCGCACCAGGCCTATAACTGGGAGATCGGGGTGGCGAACCCATTTAAAAACCAAGTCCCGTCACATTTGAGGTTGGATTCGATCGGGCAGTGGCCCCAACTCTGGCTCGGTGTACTGAACTGACCTAAGTTGGGGGAATAGTCCTAACGCTGGACGAATCACTTGACCCCGTATGAAAGAGGACGGTAGGGTGCCGGCGGGTGAGCACGTGTTAAGTCAATTGCTCCTGTACTAATCTGGTTAGCTAGTAGAAGGTGGACTAGTGAGTAACTGGGAGCAATTGCTGTGCAATTACGCGCTGATTGAGCGTATCTCAATTACTGACTCATTTGGAAGGAACGTGGATGTATGTTAACACGGGAACCCCATGTAAAAAAACATACATGTATGGTGATTGGCGAATTATCTTTCATCTTATATAATAATAATAATAATAATTGCTACAACCCATAGCCTGGAAACCAGGCCCCAGAAGCTATAAGCTTGTGCGGGAGGGAGGGGGCGATTATTATTATTTATGGCACACAACACTACCTTGTGATTGGATCCATCTTGGGGACAGTTGGGGCAGTTATTTTAAAAATACTTTTATTTTAGGTTAGTATAGTTCATATACGATACACGTTTTTAAAATAAAAACACATAAAAATGATAAATTGTTGATAAATAATACATTATTACACTGCATCAATCAATTGAACAAACTAAATGCTTACCGTTTTATCAATACTGTTAATCAACCATTCACGATAAAGACATACCAGAGCTGTATTAAATGCCTTGCATTTCTCTTTGATATAAAGTCTTTGACAAAAAGAGAAAACCTCTTCTGTTTCGAATAACGGCTTAAATTTGCATCAAACAAGTGATCAACATGGAGAAGGTGAAACTATTTCTATTTGATTTAAATTGGTATTTTTAGTTGAGTGACTGATTAATCGCTATTGCATTGTGATTTGTTATCTAACGTTTACTATATTTGTTTGATCTGGTAAATAATTCCTTATCGTATTCCAATATTGCCGAGCATTTTTGTAAATGCTCAGAACATAAACTTCCTCGTCATCCTTTCGAGATAAATCGATCCATTATTTCTAGTCACGTATTTAAAACATGTTTGCTTATTATTAAATTTTTTTTTAATTTGAAATAAATTTTCATTTGGTGAAATTTATTTTCTTTTTGGCTGTAAAAGTTTGGTTATAAAAATTTTTTTTACCTTTTTAGTTTGTAATAAGGACTAGCAGCCAGTACTTAATAATATTAATAAAACAATTTTTTTACATCTATTAAAGTTGACGTTTCGCCTAGTCAATGTAGGCTTTTTCAAAACACTTATTTTTTTTTATTTTAGGTTTTTTCTCTATAAAATTTTACATGGTATCATCAAAACTACGCCATCTAACTTTTACTTGTCATATCTTTACAAAAAACATTTTTAATGAAGTTGTTAAACAATAAATAATACTTTTTCGCTTGTGATCTAGAACATCATGATACTAAATAAAGAAAAAATTAAAAAAATCTCACGAATATACTATATAGTAACAAAATGTATAATTTTAAAATGTTAATTTTTATATCTCAAATTTATTAAATGAAAAAAAAAGAAAATATTAAGATTAAATGTTTTTAAATTTTATTTGCTTGTTATATTGTAAAAATACGAACGAAATAAAAGTTAATTATTGTAACGTATTGTAATAAATTCGTTTTAACAAAAATATATAGCATTTTGCGATCCCTGTCTAGGTTAATAAATCGTTATTTTTAATAAAATTTCTTCAATATTAAAATATTCACAAAGGAACGAAACGCTTTTAGAACTTTACTTCATGTGTTACGACACATCATTTTCATTATAGCTAAGTGGAGATTTTTTTTTAAATTTATTTTTGGTAGCAAGGATGTCATGTTTAACGTGTGATCGGGTGAATAGTTCTAGAATATGGTCACCCCTCTGAAATTTAAAAAATATGGGTATATTTTTCGCTTCGAAAAAACAGTCCTCAGAGATGTGCTAAAGTGCCAGTCTGGGCGGCTTGGCCGCATAGTCTCTAGCGATAAATTTGTTTTGGATTTGGTTAGTAGAATGCGAGCAGGTAATACCTATTACCTTGAAATATTCGGTTTGCTTTAAAAAAAGTTCTGTTTATAATATCGTTTCATTGGGTTTGTTATATCCGGTAGTTATATCTGGTTAAGATTTTCTGCAGTTTTCCGTAGGCGCAACACAAATGTGGGATCCTCTGTGCTATACCATATGTTAAGTCGCATTCAGTCGCACGTTGGGCCTGTGTAATTGTAATAATCGCCAATGGAATAAATGGTGTAATCTAGTGTTCTGTGAAAAAATTGAAAATCTGTCTCGGCGGAGTTAACCGTCATTAAAGATTAAGTATCCTTTATGGGGATCTTCGCAACTAATGTATAATTCTAGATCTTAAAAGTCTTGTGTTTTAATAATAAGACTTATATTAACATAATTTTCTTCGATAAATTACATATAACTGTGGATTTAAGTCGGTTTTGATGTCAGTTCTGATAATTTTTGTGGTAAGTAAATATTTACAAAAAATACGTTATCAAAATTAAAATCAACACGTCGAAAAATGGAAATAATTGCATCGTCCCAAAATTTCGTCTTCTTTGTAAGGAGTTCAAAGTTCAACGACAGCTGTCCAGCTTTAAGCAGCTTTAACATGTGACAGTGTTTGTTTTTGGTTATTGTAATTACTAGTTTTTACATGTGTCAGTGTCAATGTGGATTAAGGTTAAAAAAATGTACAATAATAAATAAATAAAATAATAAATGTAAAATAATAAATAAAATGGCAAGACGCACCTTCAGTAAGTTACTTTGTAAACAATTGTTTTTGAAATCCTCTAAAAACAAAAAAAAATCAAATTGGTTCTCGATTTAAAAAAAATACTAAAAATGTATTTAGAATGGGATCCCTAAATAAGTCAATGTGTAATGCTTTGAAAAGATCTTAGGTTTTATACTGTAATTACATGTTGTATCTGTCTTATATACATGTATATTGCATCTTCTGCTCAACCATTTTTCTAAATTTGAATTAATAAACTAAGCTAAAAATAATTAACTATTTGTTACACCTTGACACGACAAGTTGTTTGTTGTCCATTTAGCAAAACTAAAATAATAACAATAAAAGTCAAGAACTTAACTCAGGTGGAAGTTTTATTCCGAATTGTCAAGTATCATCGTTGCTTTTAAACAATAACAACAAACAATTTGGGTGGCGCCCTCTATTGGTTCGAAATTGGTTCGTTTCAAATGGGTAGCCTAATCGTGGGGACTTTTGAATTTTTGAGTGTTACAAATTAGCACTAAATGCTGTTGTCAAATCACAAATATCTTTTAACGGCCCATTACGTTAAAAATTTTAATAAAAATTATAAAAATCCATCCCATTTTAAACTCTTCATGCAAAGCGAAGGGCTTTTATAATTTTGTTTATTTGTTTAACTCAAAGCTTTTGGTTGCTGCAATGCCAACTGAAATCAAAAACAACCTACTAATCCAATACTTGAATTTGGTTGGGTGCCTTGGGTACATCGTACCTGGAATAATTTCTTGAGACCTACAGCTGATTTTAAATAAATCTAGGACAGTTAGTATTCCATAGTGTATATGCTTTTTCTTTTCCTTAATGTTTAATGATTTTGATGTAGTTACCTATGAAAATTTAATTTAAAGCCCACACGTTGGTAAAAACGCAAAAATTACTCTCAAAACTGGTCCCAAAATCTAAATTTATTTGAAATGACATGGGCAATCTAATAATAATAATAATTGCTACAACCCATAACCTGGAAACCAAAACCCAGAAGCTATAAGCTTGTGCGGCAGGGAGGGGGCGATTATTATTATTACGTAGGCCCTACGTGCGGCTGCAGCCGGCTAACAGATGGAACCGCGCAAATCCCACATTTGTGTGACAGCTAAGGAAAACTGCAGAAAACCTTAACCAGATCTGCCGGCACCGGGAATCGATCTCGGTCCGCTTGGATGAAAGTCCAGCACGCTAGGCATAACACTACCAAAGCTGTTATGAATGAAATCGATAATGTAACTACTGGGTGGCTAATGGATACGGTTATCGGCCCCTAATGCGATCTTCTCTTAATACAGGATCTTCCTAAAAAACATAGAAACTAGTGGGCGTCATTCAGGCAATAGATCGTGGACGACATGAGCTGGATGGACGAATAACGGTACTGGTTATTCGGGTTATTATTAGGTGCATAAGGACTGGCAAACAAAAGAGGAAAGAGAAAATACCATTAAAATTAACCTCGAGTCTGTTGTATTAGTGTAACGAACGATTTATTAAATAGAAATATCAAATCACTCACTTAAGATCTCAAACGACCTACAGGTACTCTCGTAGCCTTATGTGCACGGATGAGGTTCTTTGAATCCTTCTTACGAGATCCTTCACCAAAACCCCTAATAATCCAAAAATAGGACATCAACAGGAATAAATTAACCTATCAAACCCGCCCATGCGCAATTAAAATTCTGGAAAATTTGAACATTCATTCGATATACACACTCATACACACGTACTACGTCATAAAACACTTAAAAATGTTAAGGATAGGCCGGAAAAGTACAATCCATTTTTTCAAAACTTTATCTGCAAGGTGCCAGTGCAAATAACTAACTAACAAATCAGCCAACTTTGGTGGATTAGTGGTTTGTATTGAGATGATATGAATTTATCTGATTGAAAATTTATTGGACAGTTTGATCGTAAACACAAAAATAATTATTTCATGCAAGAAAATAAAATAAAGGATAGACATCCAAGGATGTTAGGTTTATTTGATCTAAAAGCTACATGTTAGGTCACAGATAGATTTATCAAATTTTAAAACAGAAATTACAGAAGGATAAATTTCATGCAGACGTAACCTCAATGTTTATATAAAAAGTCTAAATTATAAAAAGGCATATCAATCATTTAGATTGTTTTCATAATAATACATGTTTTATGCAACCCAAGTCACATGTTAGGATGGTTTTTCCATTTGTCTGGAAGATTTAATTTTTATTTCTAGACCTGAGTTTAACCATGAACAACGTAGGGAAATTCTTTCTGTTTCCCATGCGACTGATTCAGTTTCGGGATTATATTTAACTAAAAATATGTAAATTAGGTCAATATTGTAATGACTACATTACCATTAAACTTACAATCTCCTGAATACTAATAAAGAGCATTTATCCTTATGAAGGTTTCGGCTTTGTGAATATGCTTTTATTTTTCTAAATATTGATTTTAATATAACATTTGACACCGTTGTTTGAACACAAGCACTTGGAGGACTATGCTGGACAAGTTTGACTATAATTTAATTTCATTTAAGTTGATTTAGGTGTAGGAGGTTGTATAGCATCATTGAATTCATGAATCGTGGAAACGAATATTTATTTTTGTTTTTCTTCTATTGTAAAGATGTTCTTATGTAAATTTTATATGTATCAGTTCCATAGTGTAGTTATGTATTCATTTTTGTAAAGGATTGAGCTGAAGATTTTGTGTATCCATGTAATTAAGTTTAGTGAGACTTTTTTAATCGTCAATCGTTTTTGTTAATTTTCTCAGTTATGATAGATTTTAGACTATAAGTGTCTGATGTTGTTTTCATCGATATTTTGCCAGCTATATTTCTATCTTTTTAGATTTAAGATTAGTGTTAATTATAATCATCTGTTTCTGTGAAGTGACGTCATAGACGTAGCATGTAGATATTGTTTTTCTAAAATTTGACATAATCGTCAATTGTTTCGCTAAATCGTATAAAAAGGCCAGGAAAAATTAACAAATTCAGTCGATAAAACGCTTTGGATAAATCCATGTTAGACTCGAGATCAAAAATCTGAAAAATTAGTGAGGTTAAGTGATGAATCATATTTTTGTATGTCAACAAACAAAAATTCAACAAAGTATAAGGAATATTTACCTGGATATTTGAATTACAGAATATTTATTTTCGTTCTTCTACAATTGTATGGAATTGTGAACGAGTTATTTTTTAATATTTTCAAGAAGAAGTTCGTTTCCATTATTGATTTGGATAATCGACGCATTTACATTTAAGGGTCATCTGTCTGAATTAAATGGAGTATTACCAAGTTTAAAAAATGATTGAAGTGGATCTCGACGTACTTTATATACAAGGTTGGTCAAAATAAAAGGTTTTGATTAAATTTTTCAAATAACAAAATTATAAAGACAAGCTGAACCAATTCAGAATTCATTTTTCTCACTTTAAAAGTTTTTAAATAATAAAATTCTTACGAAACAATTTAAATTTCTTTATTAAAATTTAATTATGATAAATTAAATTTATCTTAACATATGTAAATATTTTTATTTGATTACATTGATTGATGTCAGTTTGCTCAAATGGAGAACAGTTATAGCCCTATGTCAGGTTAATAACGACTAATTTACACATTTGAGCAAGTTCAAGAAAGATTTTCCTATACTTTTTACTGTTCTGTCTAAATAATTTTTCTCTTATTTTTTTAATTAGATTTTTTTAATTTTCATTAATAAAAATAAAGACTGTGTTTTCAATTTATCTATGTGTTTATTTGATGTGTATGCAAGCATCCATTTCTTTTTCTTTTCACATATAGAATTTAGTTTGCTGTTGTCCAGTTGCGGAAGTCAAAGTGTCTTGGTAGTAAGTTTTTTATTCCAGGTGTAAGAATCAATAAGATTTTATTATTTCATTTATTTCATGCTCTGTCGAGTCAGCCCATTGGGAAAAAGAGAAAATATTGGGGTTATATTTTTTATTTATTAAATTTCACCTCATTATGTTTGCTTCATAATACAAGGGTCGCAAGTGCAATCTTCGGCCGAGCTGGTAATTCTTCATAGCGGAAAAAATTAAAACATGCCTTTTTTCAATGAAATTGTATAAACACAATGCACACAATTTTGTACAATGCAAAATTGTAGGTCCAGTGTCAATGCGATGGTTGGCACTATAAAAATTCCTACTGCGGTTTGGAATTCTTCCAGATTCAGCTAAATTCTAGCAGGGTTGCTCATATGTTCAAAAAAGTAATCGGCGCCATGAGATACGAAGGATGCTCCGCCACCCAGATTTCTCGTCCAAAAGTAAATAAAAAACTAAATTAACAATCCAAAAAATGCTAAATCAAAACATAGGAGGTAGATGTAAGGGTCATAAAAATTTTGTACTAATTCGACTATAGGGGGCTAATAAACTGCTTTTACGATATACTACATTCATAACAAGCATAGTAAGCTGAACTATATACTTAAGATAACTAATAATAAAATAAGAATAAATAAAGCGAAATAATTTTTTAAACTTCTCTGGTAATACAAACGTTCTGCAGAAATCTGGAATTAATGCAAATACAGGATAAAGAAATCGACTTTGATAATGCGGCGCTCGGTGAGTTCAGTGTTGTTTAAATCCAAGGGGAATCAAGCTCCAAACACGATATAATAATCAAGGAATTCAGGAATCAGTGCGTTAAAATAAATATGACCTGTAACGGCATCGCCGTGTTTGGAACCTGAAACCACACTCGCCGCAATATTGTGTAGATGCACAATTCTATTTCATAAATTAAATCTTCAGGTAAAGACCACATTTGCAGCTGAATACCCCAGCAAATGTTTGTTTTTGACGTGTGTGATTTTCCGTATATCATTGCAGTTTAATTGGCTATAAAAAGTGTACCGGATTTTATGACATTTTATGTGATGATTATCAGTAAAAAATGAGGTACTGCTAGTGATGGGAACTTGGGTGTTGAGTGTCGTGATACTGTTCGTAGTCGTGACACTTGAAGTGCCGCGACACTTCGTGTCGAACAGTATCGCTCTTATTAGAGTGTAATTCGAAGTTGCTTGATCATTCTTACAAAGAAATTAAAGGCAGATTTGTTGAACTGGCCAACAATCGTTGAATAAGACGTACATATAAAACTATTTTGGTGTAGATTTTTTTAGTTAAAATTATAAATTCATGAATTATTTGCAAAACATTAATTTAAAAGCCGAAACCTGAAAAGTTGACGTGAAGCCTCCGTGGTTCAATGCTAACGGTGGCTTGTTAAACTGCACGGGCTGGTGGAATGCAAGATCGAACCCCGTTACAAGCATGACTTTTTTTAAAATTTTATTTGTCATTAATCTTTAATTTAATAACAATTTAAATAATTTGTTATTATTTTTTTATTCGAAAAACGTACAAGAAATAATAAATTAGAAATGAAAACTGACGATGCTTTTTCATACTGCATACTACAAAACCCAATTTTTACAATATTAGTTAATTAACACTTAAAATCCTGAAGATTTAAATACATTTAAAGTTTCAGTATTGACAAGTACTTATTTTACATTTTATTTATTTTAATTTGAAATAAATACGTAATGAGAATTCTTGAATTCATGTCTTATTAATTGGGTACCATTATTTTTTATTTGTAATGTATTATTTCTTGTACGTTTTTCGAATAAAAGAATAATAACAAATTATTTAAATTGTTATTAAATTGAAGATTAATGACAAATAAAATTTAAAACAAAGTTATGCTTGTAACGGGGTTCGATCTTGCATTCCACCAGCCCGTGCAGTTTAGCAAGCCACCGTTGGCATTGAACCACGGAAGTTTCATGTCAACTTTTCAGGTTTCGGCTTTTAAATTAATGTTTTGCAAATAATTCATGAATTTATAATTTTTTGAAAAATTGGGATTGTTATTAAGGGTAATATTTTTGGACAGTACGTTAGAATATCTTATCTATCGATTGCAACTATTAATTTCACCGACTTTTATTCGAGAACGAACTATTTGGCATATTACAGATTTTCCATACTAATTTCCTATAGCAAATGTTAGAACGAACACGGTGTATAAATAATTTAATGTCTTTTAATGTACTTAATGCATAAATATATAACCATAACAGAATTTAATCATATAATTGTTTTTTAATCCATAGTTTGCTTATGATTTATATAGCTATGAATCTTGACTGCTTGTCGTTTCAATTGGATTACATTTACACTAGCGCGTGCATGATGTAAAGGCGAAGTGTCGTTAAAGTATCATGAAGAGTCGACACTTCTGACGTCATAATGGTTTCGACTCTCGAGTGTCGTGATACGCGGGTGGTGTCGAGAACCCATCACTAGGTACTGCACTTTTCACGATAATGTCAGTCTATTTTTCCACTTTACTTGAAATAACTAAGCGATTTTTAGTATTTGTAATAATTTTTCCTTAAACATTGAAACAGAAAATGTGCTTATTCATCTAAGGTAATATTTTATACGTAACTAGATTCGTTCGTGATACATTGTTGTATAGTATTATAATCAATAAAAAGTAAAATCTATAAAAAGTAAAAGATAACAGCAAAATTATTACACTATCAAAGACTGGAAATGTTCTTAAATGTAGGTTAATTGTGTAATTAGTGCTGTAGAATATAAGAATAAGTCTAAAACTAGAACGTTAAATGAGATTTAAGTTTCGAATGTAGTTACTTAAAAACAAATAGGTGAGTGTATAAAACTTACCCTTAACTAAGCATTCTGTATAACAAGATCAGTTCGTTCATACATAGGAGCTCTTCATTGAAACAGATCGTTTCATAATACATATCATCTGAAAAAAAAATCCATTTATTAGAGTACAGATAGTAAAATTTCTATAAAGTTTCTGCTTAACTGCATATTATATTTTACTTCGAATCTAGGTATAGCATGATTAAAAAATATTTAAATTTAAGCCTATTCTTTATGTCCGTGTATTATCATATGGACTGAGAGAACAGAATGAATGTGGCGATCGTCTAAATATATTTATTTGCTAATGAAGAACAATTAGAAATACTTAATGCATGCTTTAGGTTACCAGCGAGAAAGCAAAAAAGTCATAGATTGAATAACAATTGTTACGTGCTAATTTTGTAGCACCCTATATAGCTATGCTTTTGTGTTATTTTGTATAGCGTTAGGATTTTCGTATTCTCTCTCCTTTTGTTGCCATTTTGTTCGCAAGTAACTTAATGCAACAAGAGACCTGCCACTTCGTTTTGTTCGTTCGTGTGAAGCAAATTCTTTAAAAGAATGTTTTAGTGGCATCGCCGTTAAATTGATTTTCACTTTATGTTGTGAAATGGGAATTGCATTTATGCAGATCTATAATTCGTTTTTAGTGATGATTTCCAATTTTATTGGTACCGTAAGGGATTTTCTGCTACTTCTTTTGGAGGTTAGAAGCACGTTTCGAGGTTCGTAGATTTTAGCTTTTCTTTACATTCAGTCTTTTATCAACAGGAAGTTAGTTGCAAATCAAAATGGCAACGAAAAGGGAGATAATACGACAATTCCTAACGCTATACAAAATAACACAAAAGCATTGCCATACAGGGTGCTACGAAGTTAGTATGTAACACGATATAGAGAGGTTGTAATCGAAAACCTATACAAAAGTGGAGTTATACGCAAAGACTGGCTAATGTCTACTAAAATCTAATTTTTAAGATCTGGCGAGCGATTTTCAGCGACACCTGGTGGAAGAAAGCTTAGCGAGGACGTGTAATTGTATTTCCGATAATCAATATTGATATTTAAAGAACCCCTCAACTGTAGTAATTTTATAAGGCAAAAACGTAAAGTCCTATGCAATTAAATACAATATGAAACATCTTTAGTTTTCTTTTTGTCATGCAGTTAATGATGAGTGCAATAACTAACTAACATTGAGAAAATAATAACGAAATCCGTGCGTCTCAAATTAAACATTTTATATTTGTTTAAATTAAAAATATAAACATTAAGAAATTGTAAAAATGAGATAGTGTTCATTGATCTACACAGCGAAAGCTTCAATATAAAAAAGGAATAACGTAAATCAGCCCAGTGGAATTCGCAAAAAAACTGAAACGAAAATAAGCCTTGTGTTTTAAATATATAGATTTATTATTTTGTGTCTACGATACCAATGTAACACAATATGTGTTTCAAGGTAAGTTTTTTGAGTACCTTGTAGTGAAATTATTTAAACTATTTTGCTTTAAAACCTGTATTACTTCAATTTCCTGAGATAGAAATATGTGCGTTTTTTACGTATTAAATATTAAAAAAAATTACTTATTAGTCTTGCTGTACTTCATTAACAGTACAATACTTGCCTGTTAAAGTATTCTGGCTTTAACTGAAACCATAAAAAATATTTTGCATTGCAGGTTGTATTCCTCAGACCTTGACCCATTAATACATATATCTAAAAAACTCAGTTAACGATTTTAATTTTTTGTTATTTGAAGTTGCATTTAGAAACAGTGATAATATATAGAATTCAGCCGAGGATTGCCATAAAGCATGTAATTGAAGATGTTGAACAGTAGTGGATTTTGTGAACATGCGTGTTTCGTTCCCACCAATTTCATTATTCCTTTTGAAGAAAACATTGTAGGAATTACACAGCCCCACAAAAAAATGTTCTGGCCTGCGAACGTGTGGCTATGGTATTCCGATGTATTTTTCAACGCTGAAACCGAATCCGACCTCAGAAAAGCCGATATATCATCAAAATCTTACGCTAGAGCCAAAAACAAACCCCAAATGAAGTAAAACACTTCTGACATATGGTGACACTAAATACATGCAAAAAATGGTTGAAAACCGCAAATGTTTTGTATTTGGAGATATCACCTGACTTCTGGTGTATGGCCAAAAACCCAATTCCCTGAGTAGATTAAACCACATCAAAATGGGTCAAAACTACCGCTTAGAACAAAATACAATAAATACATTCAAAGAATGATTGAAAACCGCAAATGTTTTGTTTTTGGAAATAGATCTCTGGTATATGGCCAAGAATTCTTCTCTCTGAGGGGGTTAAACCACCACCAAATGGGTCAAAACCACCCCTTAAAACAAAATAAAATAAATACATGCAAAAAATAATTGAAAACCGCAAAGGTTTTGTATTTGGAAATAGATCTCTGGTATATGACCCTTGAAATGGTATAATCACCCCAAGATGGGGTATAATTACCCCTTACATCAGAGTTACAATAAATAAGATCGCAGATCGTTTGAAAATAAAAGGAAAAGATATCATAGCATGTATTGTATTTCGCGTGCGTCTATTTATTGTAACCTTGATGTAAGTGGTGGTTGTACACTATTTTGGGGTGGTTTTACCTCTTTAAGGGTGGGTGGTGTTGGTCATATTACCAGAGGTCTATTACTAAAAACAAAACATTTGCGATTTTCAATCATTTTTAGCATGTATTTATTGTATTTTGTTCTAAGAGGTGGTTTTGACCAATTTTGGGGTTGTTTAACCCGCTCAGGAACGAGGGTTTTTGGCCATATACCAGAAGCCTATTTTTTAAGTCAAAACATTTGCGGCTTTCCAGAAGCGTCCCTAAGGTCGCTCAGCCGGGCGTATGCCCGGGGCCTTGGGAGCTAGTGGGGCCCCCCAATATACGGAGTGTTCACTCTTAAAGTCAATTACCATTGTGCATTTTACTTTTATGTGTATTTTGCTGTACTTCTACTAAATCAATACATATTAAAGTATTGAACAGTTTAAATAGTCGTTATTCAATTCAGTCTTATGCTAAAATGAAATAATTTGAAAAGCATGACTTGTCATACTAACAACTGTCAACTTTAAATTAGTATTTTAAAATAGAAATCGCACTCTTAATATTATAATTAGCATCGTTTGATGCGCAATAAGTTTCTCTTGCTATCGATACTATTATCTTTCTTATAGTTAAGTTTGACAAGCAGGAATCACCAAAAACATTCAATACAATGTTAAATGCTTATGTTCGAGTTTGAGAACGAACAGGCTGTATATCTTAAGCACTGTTCTCACCAAAAGCAACTGGCAACGGCAACGCAACTGCAATGCGACCGCAACTTCAGTTGAGTTGCTCTTGTGTACTTACTGAAACCAACTGTTTTGAAGCATCTTGTTTCGGCAGTCGTGCAAAAAATGTCGTCCTCGTCAGATGAAAATATAGCCGCTGCATACTTGCTAGTGAAAAAGCGTAAAAAGAAAACATACCGAAAATTTTGGCATTTTCTTTTATACCATAAATTTGGGCCATAGTTCTTATATAGTGGCACAGAAATTGAATTGATTTTGCCGTATAAGCAAAGACACCATTAAAATTCTAGCAGAAATATCGACACGTGTATAACATGGCTTTGTCACAGCATATAAACATGTGTGTACTTCAACACGGGCCACAAAATTCAAAAATTTTGCTGTCTCCTCCATTATGACACAGCAGTTCTTGGCAAATATAGACCGCAGCTGGCGACAGCGACGCGGTATGCAGCGTTGCCGGCAACCAATTAACAACTGGCAGCGTTGCAGTTGAGTTGCCTTTTAGTAGGTGGAAACACGTGTATTTTAACATTAGCGCCGAGTCGCGTTGCTGTTGCGTTGCAATTCCGTTGCAATTGCGTTGCGATGACCGGTTGCTTTTGGTGACTTGCACCACCCGTTGTCTATTTTGTTGTATTAAAAATTAGTTTTATTTATTTTTTTTTTGTTTATTGTTTCCAGCCTTACTTTATGGAACTCCATAATCATGAAATAAATAAAGATTAGTAAAAGTTTCACAGTTTTATTAAAATATAATCTGACAATATTGTTTCGACAGCTGTGCTGTCATTATCAAAGGTAATATAATTATAAACAAACACGTCGCTAAGGTAGATACAAAAATAGGTAACTAGATAAAATAATAATAATAAATAATCAGAATTAAATATCTAATACTTCCAGTAACAGAGAATTACTGAGCTCAACGTTGTTCATTCAGTAAAGGTATTCTGAGTTTGTGTTTGTATATCTCAAAGGCTTCTCAAATGTCTAATTTGCGTTTGTTATTACAAAAATGTAGGAATTTAATATTATTTTGAAGAGTCATTGTGTGATTTTGTTCTAAAAGGTGTTTGGCGTAATTAGATTTTTCAGGATGTTTATTTTTGTAATGACGTACGTGTTCTTTATATCTTATGTCAAAATTTCGAAGTGTTTGTCCAATATATACCGAACTACAAAAAGAACAATTTAAACGGTAAATGCCCGATTTCATGATATCACGTGTTCTGTCTTTAGCATTAAATAAAAATGAAAAAGTGTTAGTGTTGGTTTTAAATGTTATTTTATAATTGTTGGTTTTTCTTAGTATATGTGCAATTTTTTCTGATATTTTGCCAAAATATGGTACAGATATGTAATTTGTGTCTTCTGTTTGATTGTCAATGGGATATATTCTTTTGATAGCTAACCTATAATCTTTTTGTTTAATTAAAGTGTCAATTTATGTCTGTTTGTGTTGGTTTTCTGTATATGGAAAATTCAAAATATAAAACATTTGCGGGTTTCAACCATTTTTTGAATGTATTTATTGTCACTATATGTCAGGAGTGGTTTTACTCCATTTGGGGGTTGTTTTGGATGTAGGCTCTTCCCAGGTCAGAACATTTTTTTGTGGGGCTCTGTTATTAATTAACAGGTAATTTTATTATTTACGTCCCAAGTTCTCGATTAATCGCCGTATCAACTTGGATCCGTAACGATCTTATTAAAAATATAGAAGCATCCTTATAGTGTGTAAGTTTACATCAGCTTTCAGCTTTTTATTCTTAGCTTTTATTTTTTTCTTTCTTCTTTAAAATTACACAATATTCGCAGTACAAGAGAAACCGGGTTCCTTTGACGCCTGCTGACATTTCAATACATCTACTGTTGATAAAGTAATAATTGATTTATTTGCCTAAAAGATTTAATTTGTATTAAAATGCTTTGCTTGTTCATAAATTCTAATCTGAAAACAAATGTTAACAAATCCAAATAACTGACACTTACATTAGTATTTATTATTTTCTGTTACTAGTTGATTACATATTTTATTCCTTTATAACTCTATAAAGATATTTCTTTTACCGTTTAGATAAGTTTTAGATTCTTTTCCCAGATTTTTAAAATCATTGTATTGTAATGCTACGGACTTTTAATTATTAAAAGGAAATTTTATTTTTGATTTTCTAATCTGAAAACCTACGTAAATACATAAACAACACTGCCTAGATATCTCAGGTCGTCTTTTTGTTTCTGAATTATCCTATAACCTTTTAATTATTTTACTCTTTTATGAGACTTTAATAATGTCCAATGAATCCTCAGTTGTGTTCTTTTGAAAATTCATGGATTTATACAAAAAATTTGAGCGAATGGTATACTTATTCTTTTATCTTTTACGATATTTGAATAAAAGGGACTCTCTACCTTGAAACGTCAAATTTGACAGTTGGTTCTTAACCTAATCTCACAATGTGAATAGCGCAAGTGAAGCTGTTAAATTCAAGGAAGTTTTGATTTTATTATTTAAAATAGTATATTAAAGAACAAGTTTTATAAGGGTTGATTTGGCGCACGAATCCCAAGTTTTTCTATAAGGAATGCCCTTATAAAACGACTATTTTATGCTATTTTTTTCTAATTTGCGCCCCCTTTTTTCTTATTTTCATACAAACTAATATTTTGGTCGTCTAGAGAATTTTGTGTTAGTTGGTAACAGTTGGTAACATTCGGCGCCCACTTGAGTTTTTGAATCATTTGTCATCACCCGTCACTTCAAATAAATTAGTTATTACTTTTGTTACTTTATTAGTATTACAAAAAAATAAAATATGAGCAAAGACAACTTAATTTGCACTCCGCATGAAATTCGCGAAAAAAAGCAAAGATGATTTTAATCGATGATACGTGTCTTGTTTATAGTACCATAAAATTACAAACATGAATTGGACTTACTGATTTGTCCAAGCAGATTTGATGTAGGTACGAGACTTGTTTATGCTACTAATTAGGAATATCCAAAACCTAACCTTCTTTCCAAGTAAAAATAGACCATAACTTCAAGTGGAATTTCATGTAAGTAACAAACAGCGAACCAATTCAACGATATTAATTAAAAATTTATCGGAGGTTGACAATTTTGACAGATACTTGCAGTTTGAAGTTGTCACATTCCACGCGTTACCCATCCAACCCTTAAAAACTAAATAACCCTATAATTCATTAAAGTACAGTGTACTTTTATAGATAGCCATAAACGACCATAAACTACTGATAGACGTTAATAAACGTATTACAAACGCAAATTAGAAAAAAATTATAATAAACTTTTTATTATTTTAGGTTAAGAATTACAGTTTTACACAGGATCTTTAAGAATTTATGGTAAGTTAACCTTATAGAACTGATTTCACTTTTGATTCTTTTTAGAATAACACTAGTTTTCACTTTATTATCACCTTTTGATTTGTTACAAACCTAGTATCTTGATGCACTTTATAATTCCCATTTTTCAGCCCGTTATCTGGGAAGATCACCACGCCGGAATCTGCCTACTGCTTATGGGACTCCGTAACTTCCTCCAGGACATGATGCTCAGCCGAAGCTAAAATGTTACGGGAAATTGCACCTAAATATTTGTACCTTTTTAATATTAGTTTTTGAATAACGTTCAGGACTAGAATTTATGTTTCTTCTTCTTTCTTTATATGAGACCAATTGGATATGTGTTCGGATCCAACAGCTCTCTTAGATGTGACTCCGCCTGTACTGTTCTTCTTTTAAATTCTATTGTTATATTCATTTGAAATAAGATATAAGCCTTTTTACACTTTGGAACTGCTAAAATTTTTTATTTATCTTTATTTCAATTAACTTTTACAAAGATCAACTTTTATACAACCTTTTTGCTTAAAACCCCTTTCATTCTTCCTTTTATTTACTTAATTACCTTTTAGTAACTAAACATTCTTTTAGATTGCTATTATTTCTTAAATTTTTTTGTTGTTTATATTTAAATCCAAATTCACCAGCCTTTGGCCATTATTTTAATATCATGATTATTGTACACTATGTAATTGCATTTCTAGACAGATATTGGTTTCTCAGTAACCGTAGTCATGACTATTTTATATTGTTATAGTAAATCGAAATTATGTGATATCATTGCCAATGAAATATGTAGTGTTCTATAAGTGTACTAAACTAATACATTTTTTCTCAGAAGTAACTACAAGTGAAAATGCTATCAGCCCAAAAATAACTTTCTTAATCAAGTTATTATTATTATGTACATGTATCAAATCAATAAAATCAACTCAAACTTGAATCGTTTTATGGTAAATTCTTTATAAATGTTCGATTAACAATTATTAATGGTAAACGCAAATAGTCAACACTTAACGTCCTTTATTGGGTGTCAATAAGAATTCATGAATTTAACAAAACTATTTTTTTTAACTTTTACAGCTGAGGTAATTATTTTGATTATTGCTATGATAGGAAAATCATTACAGTATATTCAAAAGATCACTTTGGCCGCGCCTCTGGAACAGTTTTTAGGTCCCGTTTTGCTGTATCAATGTTTCTAAATGAAAACGACCGATCAATATGATTAAAGAGAAATAGAGATTTAAAGATTTACAAATTAAAATATAAAATATTTACTTCTTAAAAGTAAATATTTTCCTTTCAAATGCACTAATAGATACGAATTGGGTCGTTTTCAGCTAAGCGCTGTGTTTGCGTCATCCACAGAAGACTTATTTTTCAGGAATTCTAAAGATGAATCTATTGTTCTACATGACGGTAAACTTTAAAATATTCCAATTTATTACAAGAATCTTATTTGGTTTTTAATACAATTACTAAATTTCGATGTCATCTTAATGAGACCAGTGTTTATGTAATATCAAGGGAAGCAAGAATTTAGATTTAGGTACACTTTGTCTCACGTAATAAATGAAAGCAACAATGTAGCTTGTCAGGTAAGATTTGTTTTGTCTGTATACCAATCCTTTAGCAACATTTAATTAAACTTTCGAAAAGAGACACGGGTGTATTTGTATAATTTATTTTGTTTATTATCCAACAAATTCCGATTATCCTCGTGGTGTTTTAGAATTTCAGCTTAAGTGAAAATCGTTATCTACTCCCTGGATTTTCACGTAAAAAATATTTCGCAGATAGAACATAATTTCATGAAATATCGCCCTCGATATCTGGATGTTCTAATTTTAGATGGGATACATCCAATTTACACTGCAAGTACGTACTACGCGTTTGGTGTATATTTTAAGGAATGTAGTACACGCATGCGAAACATCTTCCTTAATTGACAAAGTAAGACCCAAGTTCCTCTAATAGGCACTGGGAAATACGATATCCTTCTTGCAAAACACGTGATTTATTGATGACACCGAACATCGTGTATCAGCAGTTTCACAACCTCATCCTTTCAATGATCACCATTAACGTTTGAAATAAAATCTTATTTATATGGTGATTTAGATCTTTGATAATGCGAGTTAATTTCAGTTTTGTACTGAAAATAGGGAGGTTGAAATTCTCGCGAAATTGAACTCTATAAATTAGTCTGCATGTGGGTTAACAGCAACACTCCATAGTGAACGTTATTCCTAACTTAATCCGTGTATTGAACTAGTTCTCTAATACTTATCTGAATAAACAATAAATAGATAACGTTAATGTAGTAATTGCTTTGTCAGTTCCTGCCCTTTCAAATTATGTAAATAACTGTTTACAAGTTCTTTACAAAATAGGAAACTGAAAAACTTGCAGAATTACATAAATTATTAAAAGGAAGTCCTCTAAACGTCATCATCATTTCGGAAAAAACTTTTTTATCCTCGTGTACAATCTATTGATCTAAGAAAAATAACCAGCTAAAATGTTATTTTCTGTAAAAGAGGATTTGATAAATATGTCTGCCTTTTAGTATTTTGGTTGAAATAATTTACCCTTCTTTTATAAATAATTCCCACTACAATTTTCCATTTCCCGACTAATCTTCTTTATCTTGCTTTAATATTTACTTTCATCAATTCTAGCGTTACGATAACAGCAGCCCGAGCAGAAATTTTTATGGCAAACCCTAAAACGATCTGGGCCGGGTCAGGTTCTACTACGGCACGCCCTATTAAGGAATTTATATGTGGCCCTGATCAGGTTCCAATATGGACTGACCTATAAGGTTGTTCCCTATCAGGCTGGGATATGGACAACCGGGTTACAACCTTTAGTACGGCATGCCATATTTTAACTAATCCCACCCTGATATGGCGTGCTTGATCTAAACCATGTTAAGGCCTGCCATATATTAACTGATGCGTTCCCTACTATGATTGCCTGATTTCAGCCAGTTTTGGCAATTTCAATTTTAACTTATTTGATCCTGATGCGATTTCAACCATTTTACGGCATGTAATAATTAAGAAAGATATATAATGATTTCTAACAACGTTTTTTTTCTCTTAAGGTCTTAAGTATATAATCAATGTTACTTATTTTTACGCGTTGCACATTTATAATTATGAAAGCTGCCTTTATATTATAACGTTGAAATTCACAACCCATTATTTGTTTGATGGTCACTGTTTAAAACCAAGCTTCTCCGTTGTTTGGTTGTCACTGGTTTTCCCTTTCTTTCGGTTTATCGTGAAGTCGCTCCTGCGCGTTTGAGCTTCCTTCTCAATAGGAGAGTGGAAGTAACAAAATGGCTGGTTTTGGTACCCGAAGTTGAATGTACGAGATATTAAGAAATTGGTTTTAAATATTAATTCGCTTTAGCGGAATAAATCTCACATTCAACGGAATGATCGCTTGGTTATTTGTGTGCGATCGGTCGTCAAATTGGACGGATTAAGTTCTGGTGCTAACCATTTTAGGTAAATTCTTTTCGTTAAAACCTCGTTGCGCTAAAAATCTTACAAATGTCTTTTTTATTTTAGGTAATATTTCCCTAGTAGTCACCTTGAGGGAATTGTTTTGTAAAAGACCTTTCAGTTTATAGAAAGGTAAAAATCTTCAAATAATTAAACTTAAAACAATATACAGGGTGATTTCTTTGGAGGTCTTTCTTTTGGGTTTTGGGTTTTGTTGTTCGTTGTCGTATTTGTGTTCCTGCTCCCTGATCGTGGGTTTCATTTAGAAGGTCTTTCCCCTTTGGGTCCGTACCTACATCTATACAGGTATCGGGACGGAATTAAACAACAAACATCGAAGGGTGAAGTGATAACCCCTAAGCAAGGTTTTAAACATACAGCCGTGGATCAGCGAATGGTGGGATGTTTGTGAAAATTTGTATGTATTATATGTCTGTGTTTTATTTATATATATATATATATATGTATTGATTCAATGTATTTACAATTATTCATGCATGTTAATATTAAGAAACGAGATCTCGAGTAGTGGAATTGTTGTAGGGTAGTTTTAAGTACAACCAACTGTGATACAGATCACCATTCACCTTTTTTTTCTCTATTAAACATTAAAATTGCATTTCAATTTAACTTTTAAAATCTGCCAATAGTTCAAATAAAGCCCTACTTAGAAAGTTTACATTTCACTACGTGTGTTTTATTTATTTATTATTTATTTATTTGTACGATTTTAATATTGCTTTTCAGTTCATCATTTGTAAGTATATATGTACGGTACGGCCAAAATAGTGGAAGTTGCCCATATTTTAGTAGAAGATCTATTTCTTCGTTTGTCTGATAAGCTTGAAGCTTTAGTAATAAGCATTGTTTTTAAACGAAGTGGCGCTTGTTTTTTTATCTTTTATATTTTGTATTACCCCGCCCCTCTCCGACTTGTTGGGGGCTAGCTGGCGAAAACTAAAGCAGTGTTATTCAGATCAAGCTGATACTTCCAGCACAGCTACATTTTGGTTGGTTAAGTATTTCGTTATATAAAAATAGCCTTTGTGTTTCTGTAGGTTATAATATGTTAGTACCATCTCGTAGTCAGCGTGTTCGCGTAGGTTAGTGGTTGTTTTGTAAATTTTTAAGTATATTTGACAAAATTAACTAATTACTGGTGACTGTGTAAAACGATAAGACGATGTTCGTTTCAAGTTGCCGAGATTTAAACTAATAAAGGTCCTACGATATAAGAAATAACTGCCCTTAATAATAGATATGATAAATTAATAACAATAACTTTTCAAATGAGCGATAATATCTATTTTTTGCTATTATGTACACATCATATTAATTTGTAATTTTCCATATTGTTGTAAAACGGTCCCCTAAATTTATATTATAATAATCTGTGCGGTGTATTTTAACTTCAATCTATTGTGAAACCAACAGTTATTCGAGAAGGAGAACGTGTCTTGATAACAGTTTTTAATGTTATTCTTATTATATTTGTCCTTTATAATAGCCTTTTAGTAGTAGCCAAACATTTCAAATGAAATAACTTTTATTAGCTTACGTTTAATAATAATTTTAAAAATAAAAAATTATAAACCGTTTAGCTTTTGGCTATCAGTGCATTAAGATATCTTCAACGATTTACATCAATAGCTTCGTGTGAAAAAGAACAATGTGATATTTGATTAATAACTGCAATTCTTGAAATATTTTAGTGATTGATAATCGTCTGTGAACATGAAATAATTGAGATGCAATATGGATTTAAATAAACTTTTACGAATTAGAAACACTACTACACGTAAGGCATATTTTAATATTAATTTAATTTTATATTAATGCAATTAGCTTTACAGAGATCATTTAACGGAATTTAAAAACCGCATGACTCGCCCCATTATTAAAGGACAAATCTTTTTATGCTGTAATTATTGTGTCCCTTATCAATAATGCAAAAGGATTGATAAAGATGGACAAAGAAAGTAGAAAAAGAGTGACCAGTAATTCATTTTATTTTTTTACGCTGTATATCGCTATTAGTAGAAACGTGTACAAATTATTATATTACCACAATATTACTATAAAGGTTTATCTGGTTTATGTTTTAAATAAAAGATATTTGTAAAACATGACTTTTTTACTCGATTTTCTCAAAGATTATCCAAAAAAAAGTTTCAGCTCTACGTTTCACAGATGGCATAATATTAATTAAAGTATTACTTTGGGTAAGTTAAATTTGATCATAGAATTTAATTCAAGAAATTATGTAACCATTACTTAAGGGAAAATGATTTATAACAATATGTTTTATTAATTATTCTCGAACTAACTACTAGTTTGGTTCATTTTCAAATTTAATTCTCAACCAAACGTAACATTGGAAATTAGTTTTAAAAATATATAGAAATGTTAATTTTTTTGTAATATTACAGAAGATCTTGACATTTCTAAAAATAATGTTGTCTAAATGTAAAAATAATTTTATTGAGAATTTTAATCTTGTAAATCAACCATACTGGTTCGAAAACTTTTGAATAAAATAAGTTGTTATGGGGCAATTTTCCCTTAATAATAATTTTAAATTATAAAGTAAATTATATCAGATCTAAATCAGGGTATCGAATCTGG
Organism: Agrypnus murinus; assembly: GCA_929113105.1. Taxonomy (NCBI): domain Eukaryota; kingdom Metazoa; phylum Arthropoda; class Insecta; order Coleoptera; family Elateridae; genus Agrypnus; species Agrypnus murinus. The sequence continues at coordinate 18,346,937 of OV816025.1, forward strand.
ACCCAGATCAGGCGCTTGTTAGGGCCGAATCGAAAGAACCGATACGGACCGGATGCAATACCCTGAACCGAGCCACATAGGATAGCCCAACCAGGGCCGGATTTGAAAGCCTGATCGGGTTCGGATCTGCCAAGGCGCTACATTTCTGATCCAAACCGGATCGGGTTGCCTGATCCGGGCCTTGTTTAAACTACGGCAGGCCGGATAGGTACCAGATCCGAGCCACATAGAATAGCCCGACCAGGGCCGGATTTGATAGCCTGATCGGGTTCGGATCTGCCAAGGCGTTACATTTCTGATCGGCACCGGATCGGGTTGCCTGATCTGGCCCTTGTTTAAACTAGGGCAAGCCGGATAGGGGCCTGATTCTAGCCTTATCAAATTTCTGCTCGGGAGATTCCGCAGACAACAAAATAGTAATAAAGAAAATCACAAAAGTTGTGTAGTAAGTGCTGCACAGGGAGATCAGAATGTCTTTATACGAATTAATTGCATTTATGTAAGGTGCTTATCCCACGAAGAACTCCAATCGTTACGCAACCTCGCTACTGTAATTGTGTTACCAGCAGACAAAGGCAACGCAACCGTAGTCATGGATAAGGGCGAATATGAAGGAAAATAGAACCTTACTACTAAACCATAAATACAAGGAATGGGTCATCACAAATCACCTGGGCGACAGCGGGTTGCTTTCAACGCGTTATTGTATTCCATCTCTCTCTATTGTGCAACGAATACATGAAAAGAAAAAAGTAAACAATAAAGAGAGAGATGAAATGCACTAAAGTGTTGGGAGTCTCCCGATGTCGCCCAGGTGATCTGTGATGACTCATTCCTAGTATTTATGATTTAGGGTATGATCCTGGATACCAAAAAATTACAACGAATCCTACGACATATTTGGAGAGACCACTAAAGCCAAAATAAAAGCATGCAGTTTCAGTCAAGAACGACAGTTACAACTTGTCCCAAGAGAGAAGTCGTCAACACGCCCTAAGCTGTACAGGTTCCCAAAAGTCCACAAGGAAGACGTACTGCTAAGACCTATTGTAAGCTTCATCGGATCACCATTGTAACCTCTAGCAAAATTCCTGGCCAAGCAACTGCAACCTTATGCCGAAGAAGCAGAATCTTACGTCAAGAATGTAACGTGTTCAAATTCCCAATTTTATAGAAATGCAATTTTATATGCATAAATGGTAAAAAACCTTAGTTCGGTCCTGCGTAGTTTATCATATTTCAGTTGAGTTAAAAATGTAAGCAGTATTTCGAATTAAATGGTGTTCTTTTAATGCCAAGGGTCACCCTAAAATGTTTTCGTATAGGATAAAATTCTTTCTAGAATAAAATGACAAATAACATTGCTTCTAGAATAAACATACTGACGGCTTTGTAAATACCAAAGTTCATTGTAAAGCCATCCTACGGTTAAAAATCGTTTTTAGTAACGAAAACACATACAAAAATTAAGATTATAAAGGCAGAAAAATAATTTCAGCTTTTTAACAAGGTAATAATGTACCTGAATACACATTAAACCCCAAATTTATATATCCTGTACGTGCCAATTTTTAGTTTGGATGAACAGATTTTCATAACTGCAGACGTATAAAAAAAGCATTATTTGATCACCTGCAGACTCAGACATTAGGCGGTAATGTTCCTAACTTAAAAGGATTATTCTAGAAATTTTCTTACACGGTTATTTTCCTGATTGGTGGAAAGAATGTTATTTTCCTGATTGGTGGAAGAAATGTTAACTTCCTTTGGATTGGTTGGTTTACAGTGGTGGACAGTGAGTCGATGACAGAGTCAGTCGATGACAGGGTCAGCTACAGGCATTCGAATACGGTATCGGTTTATTTTGCCGAAGACATTTGAATACAGTACGTTTTTCCAGTTAAACGAATTAGTTTAAATATAGCACGGAGTTTTTTTGGTTAATGTGAATTCAGTAGTGTACAATGATCTATTAAATTAATTCGACAAGTGATAAAGAAAATCTTGTAGGAAGTTGATAAACAAATTATGTGTGAAATCTAAAAATGAGTTCAAATCAATAATTTAATACAGTTTACGAACTTACCGTTAAACGCAACGAGTGGTTGTTAATACAGTTTGAATTCTTTGGGTAGATGAAATTAGTAAATTATCAAAATTTGAGAAGTTTAACCTTACAACGTGTAACGAAATGTTTCAACAACCAATAAAGTTATTTCGAGGATTTACAATTTAAAATCTATTAGAGAATGCATTGGTTAGTTAATTTGAAAATAAAGAATTGAACTTTTCGGTTTAGTTGTTCCGTAATAATCTAGAAGGCTATTTGGGTGTTGGATTAAGAAAAATCATTAAGGAATTTAATATTATCAGTTAGATATAAACCGTGTGTTTTTTGGTAATCTCGATTAAAGTAAATTTTATGTAAACAAGACTATTTGTACCATTTTCCCTAAATAATTATGTTTTATAAATGTATGTCTATATTTTCCTTTAATAAGAATTCCAATAAGGATATTACCATCAAACTTTTCACTATTGTCATTAAAGACAAGTAAACAATTTATTTTTAAATAAATGAAAATATTTGAATTAAAACCTACTGCGATAATATTGGACCATTCGCTTGTGAAATTCTTTAAAATATTTTAACCAGCTTAATACTAATATAATTAAACATGATTATTAATTAATCTTAATCGATAAAGCCAATATTCTTTTCTGTTTGCGAATATTGAACTTCAAGGACTTGCAATAAGATGGCGCCCATATTTATTTTTATTATGCCTAAAAAACCTTATTCTTCTTTATAATTAATAAGCTATGAAAATCAGTACCTATTTCCTGAGCCGTAATTTGTCTTTAATATGTCTCCAGCCGTGGCATTATACAGCAACGTAAGCATCGTATGTATGAGCTTTACAGTAAGTTGAATTTTTGAGATTACATTAACAGTCCAATCGCGAGAACACATTCTTTTAGTTGTTACAATTGGCGCCCATGCGTGGGACTACTTCAGCAGTAGATTTGTTTATCAATATGTTAGTACCTTTATAGAATCCAAGAAGTGGTAGAAAAACCTTAAAGAGTCGTTAACATAATTGAGATATGAACAAAGCAATGGCTAATAAACGTCACTAGAGTAAGTCGGTAAAGTCAACTTTATCAACAGATAAATCCAACATTTACCAGTGTTTGTTAGTGATACTGTTCTACAACACTCGAATACAGCGATATATTTAGGAAGCTTTTCAAGTAGAATAAAAAAAATTGTAATGGGTGATACTCTTGTTGTCAACATATAATGTTTTAGGAAGACTGAGGGGTGAGACCATTAGTTAGTGTAATGAACATTAAAACCAGAGCCTAATGCATACTCTTTAACACGAAAATAGTATATTTAATGGAACATACCACTCGCAAGAAGGAGTTAAATAATGAAATATTAAATATTATATTGCAAGTGTTAGATTAACCTAGGAATAAGTATCCAATTAGTCCAAAATATCAAGTGCCGAATAGCCACTTATTTATTAATTATTATTAAAAAAGATATTTGTGACAATATGATTTTTCGGGGCAAAGCTGTCAGTCTTGCTTCACCTAAACGCTATTATAGTTCTATTCTGTGAAATGTTACATTTATGTAACTGCTAGGAATAGACTAGAACGCATTTGTTAGTTTGCATGTTCTACTTGTGGTACTCCATTTTCATGCCTTTTAAGATATCTTTCAGATACATTTCACGCTCACAAACCGTTATTTATTTACATCTATCTCTTTCATCAACCCCCGTTCGGGTTAATTTTAATGTAGCTTCAGATACGTCTCATAACTGTTACTTTCAACGTCGCAGTTCTTGTGTAACTAATTTTATCTTCATCTTTCCAAGCCTTCGAAGCTTTTACCAGTACTAAATGCTTTCAGAGGTGAATTTATTGTCTTTGTACGTCGTTTAGAATACATGAATAAATTAATTTGTTTATTTTGCAGCTTAACCCTGGTTATTTTTAGAGACGTATAAGTATTTATGAAAACAAAGGCCATATTTTCGTTAAAAGAGATTTTTCAGCTAATATTAGAAGTGAATGTAAAAAATAGAGCCGTTATCTAAAAAATTCAAATTTCAATTACCTAACAATAATCTGACAGCAGTAGGTATATTTTAAAGTATGAAAAGTCCATTAAGGGGGATGCTTTCAGATTAATCTCTGTAACTTTGAGGAATAAAATATGTGTATACTTTGAAGCCTATGCGTGAAGTGTAAAATTTCAGCTGGATTGACACAGCTTAAAGTTAAAGCCCATCTGTTTTCCGCACGAGAAATTCAATTTGTGATTCGCTTCCTTGTATCGTTCTTTTTACGAAAATGTCAAAAACAAACCTATGACACCGTTTTTTTTAATAATCACCTGCATTGTATTCTAGATTTATAGATATGCACAAGATATGCAAAATAGCATATAGAAATTCATTTCTCATTTGCAAAAATAAAAAGTTTGTTAGAATTGCAATTCAATTCAGCCAGGAATATATTACAATAAGTAGGTAAGTTTATCAATGCACTTGTACTATTTTTTATTATCGTTTGCACAACTAGAATCGGTTGGTTATTTAGGTCAAGCAACAGGTTGTACAACTGCAAATATATGTACATAGTATGTACCTATATGTATATAAATGTTGAAGTCCATTCTAAATAACTTGCGGCATTCGACAATTTTTCTTTTAAAGTTGTCAACGTAAAGAAAGCTTTTTTAGATTCCTTAAAATTAATCGTCTTCCTCATTGTTACTAGAATTAGGTTAATGAAAATGGTTTTACTTGTCTTGAAAAGAACAATGAGCAACAATGAAGATGATTAGATTTAGCTAATAAAAGATAGCATTCTAAACTTTACATGAAAATTAATAATGTTCATATCGACAAGAAAATCTTAAGAAGCCGCTGCATGTAGTATTATAATTAAATTACAACACAGTAAAAGTACATTAGTGATAAAACATTGAAAGTTAAAGTTAATACTAAATATTAACATTCATTCATGTTCTACATTAAATCATATCACAAATACATATTCGCATGAAAAATTATCACCCTGACTGCAAATCAAACGTAGGTCTTCTGGTTCGGCTTGCCAATGACGTAACCAACTTAGCTAGCAAGGTCAACCCATAGAAGGGTGACAATTTCTCCATATGAATTAATTGCATTCATACAAGGTGTGTAATAGTGTGTAATAGTGTAATAGTGTATTTGCTTTATCAAGTTAATGGACCGACATTTCTTCGGTAACACATCAACTATTAACGTCAATCTAGATTTTTAATATCTCTATAAAGAGATTATTTATAATTTTAAGTAAATATTAACATTCATTAATATTTTACATTAAATCATACTACACATTTATTTATATTTACTTAAATTAGTAATAATAATAATAATAGTTTCCATTATTCCTCTAACGTACATGCGGTGGTTACAAATCGTTTCCACAGTTGCTTATCGGCTGCAATTGATTTCAGCTGTGCTATGGATTCCCTGTTCTCGTCCGCAACAGTTCTCCTCAGTTAAGTCATTCGTGGATCTGTTATCTTCATTTTCCCTTACGAATTCCATTCAAGTACTGCTCGACATGGTTCCTCTCCAATTTCTTATTCTCAGCGTTTATCCAACCAGCCATATTTCCTCTTCTTTATTTCTATATTTATATCTTGTGCTGTTCTTCTCCATAACTCTAAGTTTGAGATTGTTATCTTAAGCATCTTTCAATGAAGGGCTGCAGCTTTACTTTAACTTTTGCTGGTAACGCACCATGTTTCAGACCCGTAGAATAGCACAGATTTAACCGTTGCATTAGAAATGTTCACTTTCGTTAGCACATTAATGTGATTTGTCGGCTATATTTTTCCCAGCCCAGAGCACGGGAGAATTTCTGAACTTTGTTTATTAATTCTTTGTTCAACATCTGGTAACGACGCCGACGTCCCTTTGTACGACACTATTCTTCCAAGATATAAAATTCACTTACCTTCCACAGTTAAGTCACTTTTGACTGTTACATTGAAGTTAAATCTTCGTTTTCTCCTTGTTAATTCTTACTCCAGCTTTTCGTGTTTCTATCTTAAGGCTATGTAATTTTGCCTGGATATGTTGCGCCCTGTTTGATATTAAATAAGCTCATAACATCGTCTTGTCTTATATTCTGTAATCTCCCAATGTGAGTACAATGGCCGTACTTTAAATTTAAAATGCGATTTTGTCGAAAACTAGCAGGAAGTGACCACATGTTGATAATGAAAATATGTTCTAAATCAGTACAGCTACCCCCCCTTACGAGGTTTCTAGTTATGTTACGCTCTGTATATAGTCCTCAAATTACCAATATATTTATGTTCTGTAGTTCATATTCATTATTATTTTCTTTTGCTATATGGCATAGCTCTCAAAAAATTATATTCTTTTTATTTTGTTCAATATTTACTTAAGATATTGATATCTTTACAGAAAATTGAATATAAATAACTTAGATCGTCCAGACTTCATTAGTGAAAATAAAAGAAAGAGACATATTACATGACAACTCGTGCCCAACTAACTTGATAACTAGGCTACTTTTTAATAATGACAAAACACAACAAATACCAACTTACAAAATGAAACCTTCTAAAATGCATCTATACAGAACATTAATTTCTTTTCACTTCCTTTTATTGAAATTTTAACTCCAAAATTAATAAATGTATTAAAAAATAATAGCATAAAAATTTGGAACAAACTTAAAGATAAAATTCCTGCACTAGATTTGTCAGAAGTTATTGTAAAGTTAAGTAATAACTAGATTGTATACACTGTGACCTAACATACATTGAACAGACTGGACAAAAACTTAACAACAACAACCACAACACACAAAACTGACACAACATAGATGTGGCAACACACTAAATCCAAGTTCGTCTGCACTAAGCACTCATGTAAACTTGGATCATTTTAATTAACTTAAAAAATGTCAAGATCTTAAGTGTTAATAGTGGAACAAAATAAAGAAAAAGATTTTGTGCCATATGACACAAGAAAAGGATTGTATAAACTACAGGACAGATATTGGTAATTTGAGCTCTGTACGCGATGATAACTCAGGTTATTACTGTATTTATTAATATCTTATGGTCTATACGTATAGAGTAAAAATTATAATTTTACTTACTGAGACTTTTTTACCTATCTGAATAAGTCCTCAACGTGGTTCTGGTCAAAGACTCATCAGCGATATTTATATTTCAAAATGCTCTCTGTGCGTTTGCTTAATTAACCTTAAACTTTTTGCAAGTGAAAATGTATTGTGACAGTTCAGAAATACTTGTCACACATGACAGTTGCCTTTATATGGCTCATTGACTTTGCAAATGGAGACAACAACAACACAACAAATGGAAAAAAGGAATAAGTATTAGATTTTATATGGCTCAGACTTCCTCTCTATTCACGGACCAAACTACAGCACCTTATAATCTCCGGTAGTTTTAAGTTATTCTCTAATTCAATTTCTTTATAGACTATCTTTGCTCATTTCCTGACTATCTGAATTGCATCTATCTGGTTGCATGGAATAATATAACTTTCTATTCTACTTATTATTGTTGTAATAAAGGTATAGCTTTCTCATGGTACCACATTCCCAGGCTAAGTTAATATTATACATTAACCTTTATTTCATTATCAAGACCTATTTTATATAATTCTATTCTTATTAATATTAATTTATAATTTTTTTCAGATTTAATTTCAAATGAACATCTATTATCCATAGATATTTTATAATGTTACTTTCAATCATGTATTGATACCAAATTAATAAATCTTAATCCATTATGCGACCCTTGTGATTTTATCTATTTTGTTGTGAGAAAATATTTCTAAACTCGTCCATATATATGTATAACAAGCTTCATGAATCACATTCCAGACTTTAACCGTGTTGATTATAACAATCAACGTCAAGTAAATCAGATGAACCTTTATGGTGATAATTTACCATCGCAATAAAGCCTGTATCGAATATAATTCGTAAAATTGAAAGTCGCCTAAATTTTTTATTTAACTTACATTTTATTTTATTTACATTTAACTGAATAAATTTATTACTTAAAAAGAGGTTACATTGTACAAAATATTAATTTTAAATTTTGGACCATTCTTTTCTCAGCTTCTTTCGGATGTCCTTCATAAGGTTCTTGACAGTATCCTTCTTGACCATCGCAGTAGCCTTGATCCATTTTTTCCGAAAATCTTCAACATTTTCAGCAGTCTGGCCAGTGGTCCTCAATTTGCCACAGCCCAATATTTCTCTATTGGACGACATTGCGGGACGTTTGGGCGATTCATGTATTTTAACACAAAATCAACTTTGTTTTTTTTAATAAATTCAGAATAGCTCTGGCATAATGCGCTGGTGCCAGATCTGGCCAAAATAATGTTGGACCATCATGTTTTCTCAGCAACGGAAGCAGACGTTTCTGCAAACACTCTTTCATGTACACCTCTACATTGATGGTACCTGACGTTACATATGGAGTGCTGCGGAGTCCACACTGACAGATAGCTTGCCACACAAGATATTTAGAACCGAACTTTTCCACAGCAATTGAGGTTTCCGATTCAGGAAGAACCTCGCCTTCAAAAGCTGTGAAGAATTATGCCCCGGGAAGTATAGAAAAATCTGCCTTAACATAGGTTTCATCATCTAAAACTAAACAAGCGGTTTTATTTCCAATTAGTTTGTATAATTTTCGAGATCTCGTTTTGATCTTTTTTTGCTGTGCTTACTTTAGCCACTTTCTGCTTTTTATGTGTCTTCAAACTAGCTGCACGTTTTGCTCGCTGCACCATACTCGGGGTATTTTAAGCACTTTTTTGCGATGTCTCTGACCGACATGCTTCTATTGTTGGTAATTGTTTTAGTAATCTTTAGATAAACTTTAGGGTCACGTGGCCCGCTTTTTAAATTTGAACGTGGCTTTCGAGTAATGGACAGTGTCGTAAGGTATCGGGTCGGGGAAGACCCAATCAAAAGAACTTCTAGGAATTTTTAACTCCTTTGCGATAAAGTGTCTGGGTCGTTGAGGATTTTCATGATATTTGTCAATAATTTCTTTACGCCGTTCTTCTTCAGTCATTTTTATACAAGCACCGTAATATTTACTGACACACAAATATATCTGTCACAATTTTACAATTTCGCGCTTGTTTCTTAAACAAAAATCAAGGCTATAGCGTTTTGAACAATTTTTTTATTGTAATTTGAATTTTACAGATTATAGTCGATACAGGCTTTATATAATCTTTTAATTAATTAATAAAAACAGTTCACAAAATTTAGAATAAGAATAGAATTTAAAACAGTAGGTTTTATTAGATTTAACTAAATTAAAAGACAGAACTCTAAATTTTTTTTGTTTTTTTTTTTATAATTACTACAACCCATAACCTAAACCAAGGCCCCAGAAGCTATATGCTTGTGCGGGAGGGAGGGGGCGATTATTATTATGTAGGCCCAATGTGCGGCTGCAGCCGACTTATAGATGGAACAGCGCAAATCCCACATTTGTGTTACAGCTAAGGAAAACTGCAGAAAACCTTAACCAGATGTGCCAGCGCCGGGAGTAGAACCTGGGCCGCTTGGGTGAAAGTCCGGCACGCCAGACATTACACTACCAAGGCTGTATATAACATATTTGTATATAACAAAAACAAGTTCGCATTATCAAAATTTAAATTTCAACAAATTTTTAGAAAATGTTTTTCAATGCGATTAGAATTAATTGTATTTCTATAATTTTTGTAGGTTTTTTATTTATAAATATAATAATTTTTGCAATAATTAGTAATAGACAATTGTTTGCTCATTGCATAATACACTGTAAAAAATGAGGTAAAATTACCTTGGGAAAGAGGTAACTTTTCGCTATTATTTGCGGTATTTTTACCCTAAAATTAATTTTACCTATACATTTAGTAGTTTTACTATTTGTGGTAAAATGCCCTGTAATTATGTAAAATTATACAAATATAAGTAATTCTACTACATTGAACTGGTTAAAATCACTATCCATAATATAAATTTACATAACTCAGACAATTTTTTCCTTACAAATGTATAATTGCTCAATAACTTAATTCATTTTTAGTGTAATATTAAAGATAAGATGAACTTGAACAAGAATAGTGTAATTTTACCCTTAATATGTTTTTAACCGTTGAGATGCTATTTCGCTGATCGCACTTGTTTGTGACCTTCGTTTCGTGAAAGAATTCAGGAATCCATTATGAACAGTCCAAATAGGCTTTTTGGGGAATGGTCGGAATGGTGTGTACCATTCTTTTATGATTTCGGCGAGGCGTACTCTATCGATACCGAACGAAGTGTTCATTGCTCATTAATATTTTGTTTTTCGTTGTAGTGTAGTGCGGATTTATTAAAGGCAAATATTTACACGTATGACCGAAGATGGGAAGAATTTTATTTTATAGTAGAAGTTAAAAAATAATAATCGGTAAGTACCTATATGTTAAAATTACAAATTTAAACCAATAAAATAAAAATATTTAATTTAATGTTTTTCTAGGATGAATCAAAAATTGAAGAATTCGAAATAAACTAGCATAACTGTAATTGAGAAAGGTACTCGTGTATAATTGTTTATATAATTTATAATTTTTTAATTTTCTAGGTGGAATCGAAACTTTATCTGAATGTCTTTGAGAGACCAAATATTTCCGAAAGCCCCTGAAAAGAAGTTCTGTTAATGTCTTATATTTTATATAAGTACATACGTTCAATAAAAATTACTTTGATTTTATTTTGTTTCATACAATTCCCAGAGAAACGATTGAATTTGCAAGTACTTTCGCAAGTCATCGTTACATTCAAGAAGTATTTTCACATTTGTATTTTAACCCTGAAAAGTACTATTGCCATGAAATATTAACTTTGTCATGTAACTTTACACAGGTGTTTTAATGTTAAAATGTAAAATTACATTGAGATTGTAATTTTAATCTGTAAATTTACTTAAAAAGGAAACATTACAATGCAAACTTAACCTAATGTTGAAATTTTCCACTACCTATGAAAATTACACTTTGAAGTAAATTTACCCCAAAAAATGGAGGTAACATAGTTGCCTCCATTTTTTAGGGTATAATTCACCGGTAATTTTTTAGAGTGTAGTTTGTAGCGCTCCGATGAAGAAGGAAAACCCCTTCGAAATATTGGCAATATGAAATAAAATAGAAATTTAAAAACGACTACTGGCTTTTTTCATTTAAACATTGATAAAAATGCTATTAAATTAAAATGCAGTATATTCAATCGATTGCATTTTAAAATAATTATCTCAAAGCATTGCATTTATTATATGCTTATACAACTAATAATACACAGTCAAAATGCGCTAGCCGTTTAACCTCTTTCATTTCGCTTGGGGATAATTTAACAGTGTGGAGTTTAAAATTATTTAAAAATAAAAACATAAAAAATAACATTTATTGTAAAATAAAAGGGACAAAGGTGTATTTTATTATAACAAACCACGTCTGTTCGTGTAAAATACCAATGCAACAATCAACCAATTTAATCTAATGCGTTTAGGTTATTTTCAAATGCAATATAGAGTAATAGAGTAAGTATATAGCATTTTAATTTAATAGCACTGTTTTTTAAACGAATAAGTGTTATAGGAAATAATTGAATTAATATATTTTTACATACATAAAAAGTTTCATAGTCACAATTATTTTTCATAGTTTGACAGTTCCAGAATTTTAAATGATGCGTTTCAAAATTCAGGGTATAAGTAAACATTGCCCATGTGAGTTTTAAAATATTTAAATCTTAGAGGATAATCACATTCAGAAAAGAATTTCAAAGTTTCAGCCTCATGGTTTTGATTAAAAGAGAGTAGTTTAAAAGTATAATGTTAAAAGTAATAGCATTTGAAATTTGAAAGCCTGATTTAAATAAATTGGAATTGTTAAAATTTTACAAGTTAAGTTTTTTAATTTGAGAATTTGTGTTATACTTCAGAATCTTTCGTATGTGGGGTAGTCCAGGTCAAGTCAGCCATCGGAATTTTTAAGTTTATTTTTTTATTACTTTAATATATGGAAAATAAAGTATTCATAGATATAAACTTGTGCCCAAAATATTTTATGAATCTACTCCTAACTATCGAAATGATAAGCAAAACAAAATTACAGTATTTTGAGGTCAGCGCTGCGAACAACAATTTTTATTATTCATTTGCATAAATGGAAAAAAGTTTATGTACTGCGTTTTTATAGTAAATTTAATGAACTTTCAAACAAAGTATAGGGCTGTGTTATTTTTAACGAAAACCACAAAAATATGTTATAACAGTAAATTTCTACAAACTAAATAATGCCCCGCGGTTGGGCGCCAATTTGTAACAGTAAATTTCTACAAACTAAATAATGCCCCACGATTGGGCGCCAGTTTATAACAATCAAAATACCTGACCCACGTTGGACCGCCAGTTTATAACGACAAAAAACACTAGGCCCCGCGGAGGGCGCCAATTTATAACCGCAAGATTTTCTCTACAAATATAAATAATAATAATAATATTATACTTACGTTAAAAGATGCTCAAGATTACCACGGTTTGAGATTTAGCTCTATCTTACAAATTTTAATTTCAGGTCGCAGGTATTGGTTCTGCAGTTGTCTTATTTGTAAAAGGAGTAGATAAAGGTTTCAAAACTCAAATAAATACTCTAAAAGGGCGCCATCTGATTATGAAATTTAATAACATTAATTAAGCCAGAAAGGATATTGAATTCACTAATCAGAAAATGAACTCAGATTTTAACAGGTTTTTGAACAAAAATTTTGTTATACTTTTTAGTATCAACATTAGAAAAATTGAATAAAACATTCATAATTATATGGTTCCATTTAGCTCACTTTGTTTAAACTTGAAAACATATTTATTGGATAATAAAAAAATAAAAGGATAAAATATAGAAATAACCAGAGAACATAAGAGACAATGGTGATTTATTGAACTTAAAATTATTCAAAATTTATTGAACATAAAATTATTCAAAATTTAATAAATTAACATATTCAGTTATTATTGAAGTTAAAATATTCAAGTATTATTGAAATTAACATTCTAGTATTAAACCCTACCAGAGAGCTCTCTTACGATAACGAGTGATAAAAATCAACCATCCAAATAATCCATAAATAAGAACAAAACTACTCAAAAAGTTACACACAAAATAGATTAAGTTACAATACCTTGATCCATTAGATCGATTTCATACAAAGCCAATAATTACTTGCATCACAGAAACCATTACTATTGACTGATAGAAGCTGGAAACGCTTCTTATTAGGTGATAATTGCTGAATGTTACTTTTGATGAATTACGTTTGACTGCACCAGGTCCAAGGAAACTTTTTGGTAGTTCATTTCAATCAAACAAAACATTCGAAAAAATCCATATGGTTCAACTAACTTTCTTTATTAAATCACAGTTAAAACAATCCTGTTTTTTAGTATTTCTAATTATAATATCTTGCATCCGATAACTAACGGTAATATCTTTAAAGTTTTAAGCAATTTAAACTCACTTAGCACTTGCTAGTTTAGTTACTTCCGATAAAATCGATAATTATTTATTCTTATCGACATATAGAACGGGAATTGATTAATTTTATTATGGATCCGTCTGCAAATAAGCGATAATCCCAAACAAATACGTGTTCTATAATTTTATAACGATAATTTCCGAAAATTTTAAGAACCACTCGATTTTTTAATAACATAAAGTCACTAATTAAAACTGGAACGATAGAAATAATTATTTAATGGCCCATCACGAAATATCGGACTATTATTATCTATAAACTGTAGTGTATTCAGACCAACGACTCAATTGTTAAACTGTCTCGAATCAGCCACTGAAGTCAAGTCTCCTTAAAAACTGAAGGTTATTTTATTATATACGGAATATTTATATATATATTTATCCGTCTATCATTTTCAGGTCCGTTCATTTACGAGTTACATTTAATACCAAGTCCACCTGTAATTCCAAGTCCCTTATACGGACCTGGAATTACCAGCCCATTTTAACTCGTTTTTCGGTATCTAGGGGTCATGCAGAGCTTATAGACAAAAAACATTATTTTCGGTCTGGACGTGAAATTGAATGCAAAATGAATTTTTATATGCGTTTGTAGTTTTGCATCCCTCCGCTTGGAGCGCTAAATATATACTCAAACGCGTATATCACACATATATTTCGTATGCAAACTCAGGTCCTACATGTGACAACGCTGCTATTCTAATTTAACGCGATACTGCTTTTTGAATGAGTAAGACTCGTAAAAGTAAAATCGATATTCGCGCTCTAGACGCAGTAATACTTTTTGGAGGTAAAATTATAGAAATAAATATCGAAGATAAATACTTTGAATACCACTTATCTAGTTTTCATTAATTGCATAGTACTTAAATTTCAGTACTCATAAAAACAATGGCACAAAGTATTTTAAGCATTATTTTAACGAATTTTGATGGTGTTTTAAACATTTTTTGAGACGAACCATTGTACAATGTAAAACTAAAAGTGATTATGGAATTAAAATTATTATTTCATAGAAAGTGTAATAAAACCCTTACATTTTAATTATTTTTCTTTAGTAGAGAAAATTCACACGTTGTTCTTATTTTCTAGTTACCTTAAAACAATCTCCTTATAGTAGTATTAAATTTGTTTTTCCTTGCTTTGTCTTTAGTATATTTAGGTATTTATCTAGTATTTCTAGGAATACGACTATTTTTAATTAGGTTACTTCATGGTCATATTGCGCTGTAGATTTTCATTGTGACCTTCAATTACCAACATTTCTCAAGAACTTTATTTACTCTGGAAGGCCTAAAATTAAGCAGTAGAAATAAACATACAGGGTGTTTCATCGTTATTTTGTTTGGTTCAGTGGTTAATTAGTCCTTATTGTCAGTTCAAACTCACAATTAGACGTAATCAAATCTTTCAACCGGAAATTAACCCTGATTGTCTGTTTGAACTTCCAATAAATCCTGAAAACGAATACAACTTAAAGTTAACCTTAATTGGCAGTTCTAACTGACAAATAAGGTTGGTAATCTTATAATGCACCTTATACCCAAAGTACTAAACATGTAATTAGGCTACCGCTGCCTAAGATGTTGCCTAATGGGTCTAAATCTAAGATTCGTAGCACAGGCACACCATGCAACGTCAACCATCTGATGTCAGCCCATGACATGTATTCTAAACCACATTATACGATGTGGCCGATGGCCAGGTGTAGGAGCAGCTACTGAAATGTGCTTCTGGTGGTAATGGGCTGTAAGAAAGCCCACACTAACCAGACAGATTTTATATTATGAGAGAGTAAAGGAAATTTCAATTCAGATAGTTCATTATTGAAGAGTTTGACTTGAGCATTTCATTATTTAACTGTCGTTAACAATCTCAAAAATGTATTCAGTTAGGGTTTGACGACACCAATCGCTGATTCTGTGCCTTAAGAATATTTAGCCTTAAAATGACTTCCTTATGTGTTGTAGAATTCTTCTTGGAATTGGTGACAACTGTGATACGAGCCCAACATCGTATTAGTTCGTCGGCTTCTATTTCTATCACGGAATCCTCATTTTAGCTGGCTGTTGCACTTTTAGATTCACTCGCTTAGACTCGCCCGCTTGGACTTACTCACTGAAACTCAAGCACTTGGAATCACTCACTTAAATTGACTTATTGACTTGGATTTACTCACTTGAATTCACGCACTTAGACTTACTCACTTGCAATCACTCTCTTAGATTCACTCACTTGGACTTACTAACATGGACTCGCCCACATGGACTCACTCACTTGAACTCACGCACTTGTACTCACTCAATTGGAATCACTCACCTGGACTAACTCACTTGGCATTACACACATGACCCATTCGCTTGGATTCAGTCACTTAGACTCACTCACCTGGACTCGCCCACGTGTGACCAATTCAGTCATTTAGACTCACTTACTTAGGCTCACTTGCTTAAACTCACTTATATGAACTCACTCACTTAGACTCACTCATTTGGACTCACTCATTTGAACTCACTTATATGTACTCATTTACTTGAACTCAGTCATTTGGACTCATTCGCTTGGACTAACTCTCTTGGACTCACTTAATTGAACTCACTCATGGACTCGCTAACTTGGACTCACTTATTTAAACTCGCCTATATGGACTCATTTACTTAAACTAGTCATTTGGACTCATTCGATTGGACTCATTCACTTGGTCCCACTTGCTTAATTTCACTCACCTGGACAATATCACCAGGACTCACTAACATGGACTTACTCACTTGGAATCACTCTCTTAGATTCGATCTCTTGGACTCACTCATTTGGACTCAGTTATATGGACTAACTCTCTTGGACTCATTCATTTGTATTAACTCATCTGCACTCATTCCTTTGCGCTCACTGCCGTGGACTCACACACCTGGACTCACTCACTTGGAATCACTTTCTTGGACTCGATCACTTGGACTCACTCACTTGAACTCACTCATTTGGACTCACTCATTTGGACTACCTCATCTGCACTCACTCATTTGTGCTCACTCTTTTGGACTAACACGCCTAGTCTCATTCACCAGGACTCATTGACGTGGACTCACTCACTTGGATTCACTTTCTTAAACTCTTAAACATTTAGATTCAATCACTTGGACTCATTCACATGGGGTACCACTCTTCTGGACGCAGTCACTTGGACTCACTCATTTGGACTCATTTAGTTGAACTCAATCATGACAAAACGATCATGATCATTTGGACTCACTTGCTTAAATTCACTCACCTAGACAATGTCACCAGGACTCACTAACATGGACTCACTCACTTGGAATCACTCTCTTGGATTCGATCTCTTAGACTCACTCATTTGGACTCAGTTATATGGACTCCTTTACTTAAAATCACTCACTTGCTTAAAATCACTCACCTGGATTCACTCACTGACATCGACTAACTCTCTTGGACTCATTCATTTGGACTCACTTATAAGGACTCACTTATATGGACTCACTTATATGGACTCACTTATATGGACTCATTTAGTTGAACTCATTCGCTTGGACTAACTCTCTTGGACTCACTCACTCACCAGGACTCACGTACATAGACTCACTTACTTGAACTCACTCATTTGGGCTCACTCATTTGGACTACCTCATCTGCACTCACTCATTTGTGCTCACTCTTTTGGACTAACACGCCTAGTCTCATTCACCAGGACTCATTGACGTGGACTCACTCACTTGGATTCACTTTCTTAAACTCAGACATTTAGATTCAATCACTTCGTTTCATTCACATGGGGTACCACTCTTCTGGACGCAATCACTTGGACTCACTCATTTGGACTCATTTAGTTGAACTCAATCATGACAAAAGGATCGAGTATTCGATTGGACTCATTCACTTCTCACTTGCTTAAATTCACTCACCTGGACAATGTCACCAGGACTCACTAACATGGACTCACTCACTTGGAATCACTCTCTTGGATTCGATCTCTTAGACTCACTCATTTGGACTCACTTATATGGACTCCTTTACTTAAAATCACTCACTTGCTTAAAATCACTCACCTGGATTCACTCACTGACATCGACTAACTCTCTTGGACTCATTCATTTGGACTCACTTATATGGACTCACTTATATGGACTCACTTATATGGACTCACTTATATGGACTCATTTAGTTGAACTCATTCGCTTGGACTAACTCTCTTGGACTCACTCACGTGAACTCAGTCATTTAAACTCACTTAATTGACCTCACTCACTTGGACTACCTCATTTGGACTCATTCACTTCAACTCGCCACTAGGACTTACTCTCATGGACTCACTCATTTGAACTCACTTATATGTACTCATTTACTTAAACTCAGTCATTTGGACTCATTTGATTGGACTCATTCACTTGGCCTCACTTGCTTAAACTCACTCACCTGGACTCACACACTTGAACTCACTTGGACTAACTCACTCGCCAGGACTCACGTACATAGACTCACTCACTTGGAACCACTCTCTTGGACGCGATCACTTGGACTCACTCACTTGGACTCACTCATTTGGACTGACTGATTTGGACTCACTAATTTGGACTAACTCATTTGGACTCACTAATTTGGACTAATTCATCTGCACTCACTCCCTTGTGTCCACTCTTTTGGACTAACACGCCTAGAACATCAGTCATTTAGATTCAATGACTTGGACTCATTCACATGGAATCACTCTCCTGGACTCAATCACTTGGACTCATTTAGTTGAACTCAGTCATTTGGACTCATTCGCTTGGACTAACTTTCTTGGACTCACTCACTTGAACTCAGTCATTTAAACTCACTTAATTGAACTCACTCATGGACTCGCTAACTTGGACTCACTTATTTAAACTCGCCTATATGGATTCATTTACTTAAACTAGTCATTTGGACTCATTCGATTGGACTCTTTCACTTGGTCCCACTTGCTTAAATTCACTCACCTGGACAATATCACCAGGACTCACTAACATGGACTTACTCACTTGGAATCACTCTTAGATTCGATCTCTTGGACTCACTCATTTGGACTCAGTTATATGGATTCCTTTACTTAAACTCACTCGCTTAAAATCACTCTCCTAAATTGACTCACTCATATGGACTAACTCTCTTGGACTCATTCATTTGTATTAACTCATCTGCACTCACTCCTTTGCGCTTACTGCCGTGGACTCACACACCTGGACTCACTCACTTGGAATCACTTTCTTGGACTCGATCACTTGGACTCACTCACTTGAACTCACTCATTTGGACTACCTCATCTGCACTCACTCATTTGTGCTCACTCTTTTGGACTAACACGCCTAGACTCATTCACCAGGACTCATTGACTTGGACTCACTCACTTGGATTCACTTTCTTAAACTCAGACATTTAGATTCAATCACTTGGACTCATTCACATGGGGTACCACTCTTCTGGACGCAATCACTTGGACTCACTCATTTGGACTCATTTAGTTGAACTCAATCATGACAAAACGATCATGATCATTTGGACTCATTCGATTGGACTCATTCACTTGTCACTTGCTTAAATTCACTCACCTGGACAATGTCACCAGGACTCACTAACATGGACTCACTCACTTGGAATCACTCTCTTGGATTCGATCTCTTAGACTCACTCATTTGGACTCAGTTATATGGACTCCTTTACTTAAAATCACTCACTTGCTTAAAATCACTTACCTGGATTCACTCACTGACATCGACTAACTCTCTTGGACTCATTCATTTGGACTAACTCATCTGCACTCACTCCTTTGGGCTCACTGCCGTGGACTCACACACCTGGACTCACTCACCTAGACTCACTCCCTTAGGTTCACTTTCTTTGACTCATTCTTCTGGACTCTCCCAATTGAACTCGCTCTGCTGGACTCACTCACCAGGACTCACTCCCTTGGACTCACTCTCTTTGACTCACTGTCCTGGATCCACCCACTTGATCTCACTCACTTCGGCTCACACTCTTGGACTTACTTATCTGAACTCATTTACTTGAACTCAGTCATTTGGACTTATTCACTTGGACTCACTCACTTGCACCCACTCACGTGGACTCACTCGAGTTCAAGTGGGTGAGTCTAAGAACGTGAGTTCAAGAGAGTGAGTTTTAGTGAGTGAGTCCAAAAAACTGAGTTAAGTGAGTGAGTCCAATTAAGTGAGCCGAAGTGGGTAAGTACAGGAGAGTGAGTCTAGGAGGGTGAATTCAAGAGAGTGAGTCCAGGTAAGTGAGTCCAAGCGAGTGAATTCAAGTGAGCGAGTTCAATTAAATGAGTCCAGATAAATGAGCCAGATAAATAAAGTGTGTGATTCCAGGTGTGTGAGTTTTAGCAAGTAAGTCCAAGTGAATGAGTTCAAGTGAGTGAGCCCCAATGACTGAGTTCAAGTAAATGATTTTAAGTAAAGGAGTCCATATAACTGAGTCCAAGTGAGTGAGTCCAAGAAAGTGAACCCTGGTGAGTTAGTCCAAGTGGGTGGATTCAGGAAAGATAGTCCAGGTGTGTGAGTCTAAGAGAGTGAGCCCAAGTGGGAGAGTCTAGGAAAATAGTCCAGGTGTGTGAGTCCAAGAGAGTGAGTTAATGACTGAGTTCAAGTAAGTGAATCCATATAAGTGAGTCCAAATGAGTGAGTCAATGAGAGTAACTTTAATTGAGTGAGTGAGAATTAGGCAAGTCAGAGTCACTTCAAAGAAATTTAACTCCTCCTTCCATCCCTTGCTATCTGATCTGGACATTTCAGAGTCCCGAGAACCATCGTGTCGGTTAATGACTCTGCTACTGAATGGTGCTTCTAGCAGGTCTAGGAAACTTTTGATTTGCGGTGGGGTGGCTGCGTTGTAACACGGAATCTACATAAATTCTACCTCCACCCTTCGCCCAACCTCACCATATCATCTAGATAGTTTGACGTTCCAAGATTGTATCGTCCTTGTGTACTGGATTTGACCACCGATTAGCGTACGCAGGTTAAATGAAGTTTTAAAGTCCCCCCCGTCATATAATCTGTATTATTCGACGTCTGGAGAACCCTTTTGTCCGTTTGCCGAGACTAAATTAAGCTTTCATTAAAGCTTAGGTAAGTCAAAAGGTCACTTTAAAGGAATTTAACTTCCCCCTCTCCCTGCTATCTGATCTGGACATATCAGCGTCCCGAGAACGGTCTTGTCGGGTGTGGTCTACTAAAGGTTCACTTTGTTGGGTGCATGGCATTTTTTCGGTAAATTCTACAGTAGCCCAAATATTTGCATATTTGCAGCTGTTTAATAGCCATATGTGTTTTTTACATTTGGACTTGTGTTGAGACTCTTTAAACTCGTGTATATATTGTGTAATTAAATTACCGTCATGCCCATAATCATTGCAAGATATTTATTATGTGCGTTTCTTAAGGAAAATACAGCCTACATTCTTGATGCTGTCTCCAGAACTGTCAGTCGAAGCTAAATAAAACAAAACCATTGTGAGAAACTTTACATGCAGTAAAAAGGTTCTCGTGCATTTTTTTCGTAAAACCTACCAAAATCGAGTTATTTATAATTTTTCATTTTGTCTTTTTTCTCCACGATGGCGGCTCTAGCACACCTTATTCAACTCGGGGTTCAATTTGTTAGACAGTATGTATTCGCCAATATCTATGTCAATTTTCAGCCTCCAATAATTTTTCCCGTTAAAAGACAGCGAAAGAACAGAAAAATAGATATGGCCTTACACTTAACAGTAGAAAGGCATAGAATTAAGAAGAACTAATGGTTTAATTCTTTGTAATTTGTATATTCTAGGTCTTGATAAAGAAAACAAATAGTTATCGTAACGTCTTGATGAATTTGTAAAAAATAAATTTGAAATTAAATCCCATGAAGTTTTATTCAATTTCAACAACTATTACTAATTACTTAAATATTACTATTACAACTTTTAATTTAATTTTAATTTTTAACAGACAGTTGTATTCTTGTATTCACGATGTCTGGCTATTCGTCAAGAGTTAATAAAATTTGAATTTTTTAAATTGCTCTTGGGGTCTTCGGGCCCCACTTTTCGATCTCCAGAGGGGCCCACCGGGCAATTGCCCGGTTGCCCGGCGGGCCAGTCCGAAACTGCATCAGCCATTCTGCCTAAACACACAAAAAAAACTTACAAATTTAACTAATATTAACATTAAATTGAATTAATTAAATAATAAAAATGTTACGTAACCAAAACGGTTTTCAAGAACTTCAACTATATCACTATCTTTAAATTACATACTCTCTCGCTTCGCTACCGGGATTCAAATTAGCAATAACAAGACTGTCTGGCTCAAATTTAAAGGTCGGATATACGACGGACTTTGAAATGATGGCGAGATGCATGAAAAACATTCGGTTGACGAGTATTAACATACCTCAGCAATCTGACAACGCTGCCGGACCCAACTTTACATATAGAATGTACGAATTCGTATAAAAGGACTTAGAATTAAATGTAAATCTAACGGACCCTCAAATGATGGCTTAATATATGAGAAAATGTATATCATAAAAATCGTTTTAGAAGAAATCTTGACCGCATACCCTATTATAAGATGTGAGAAGAACGATATACATCAATAAAACTTTAAGAAAGTCGATTCCTTCTGGTGGACGCGGGATTACGTTTCCATCTGCGGACGTGGAAATGATACCGGGATGTATATATATATATATATATATATATATATATATATATATATATATATATATATATATATATATATATATATATATATATATATATATATATATATATATATATATATATATATAAGTTTATATCTATGGATACTTTATTAATAACAAACGTAATAAAAAAACCAACTTCAAAATGTGGGTGGCTGACTTGACCTACAACTTTACAAGTATACAGTTAGAAAGTCGGAGTTTCAAATTATCAGAGAGCTTTGAGAATTTAGAGAAATGAAGAAAGTTTTAGAACTATTCACGATTACTAATCTAGGTATTAGTCCACACTACTTACTTTTGATTTTTATTTAACTTTTATTTTTTAAACCGCTCTTTTTTTTAGCCTGTGGAGTTTTAGTTTTGTGATTTTTTTATTATTTAGATTTTTAAGGAATATTTGTAATCGATGCATTACAATATTCCCAAGGCCGATTCTTCGTCACGTTTTGGTACTAAACATCTTTCCTATACCTGCTTACTATGCCACCAGCAGTTCTCAGTCGCGTATGACTGATGGTTCAGTTGATTGTAGAGGGGAAAGGGGGTGTTTGTTAAATAATGCGTTCAAAAGTTCGTCTGAGAATGGTAAGCTTAGTAATTGCAACTGTTTTTGTTCGATTGCGTGTATTTAATAAATGTTACTATTAAATAATCACTCTTGGAAACCCGAAGGATTGTAATCACACCACAAACGTTGGTAAGGAAACCATTCAATAAATTAGCCTTTTGACCGTCTTGACGAGGTTTCCGTAGTATTTATTATGACCCTCGAATATAATTATTTTAAAACCGGTCACGATCAACAGCGTCTAACCTAGCTTTATTTTGTGTCAATCTCATAATATCCACCCTGTTTTAGAATCCGATTAGTTACTTTGCTCGATTTCCATACTGGGAATGACATGCTTTGAATAAAGTAGTAGGTATTGAAAGTTATTTTATCTCAAATTCAATTCTGTTTTTTTGGTGTTTCATACTTAGTACATCAACACCTGTGGAAAGTAGTTTGCTTGAAGACAAACATTAACGATCGATCTCTGTGTGTCTGCACACTATAAATGCTCAAACTGTAGTATAGAATTTATCGTATACAATTTTCAGTTACTGATAGATAGGTTAGATTAAGTCAGATTTAAATGTTATTAATTAGTTCACATCCCTAGATGCAATGTGGTATTAATGACACGAATTAACAAACTGGGCAAAAATGCCAGGTCCAAAATAAACTAAACTTTTAGCAGCGAAATATATATGTTTCAACGCTTTACCCCAAATAAAAGCACCCAATTAACAAGGATTGGAAATGTGTAACAAAAGACGCTCTGATGAGGAAGGCAATTATGAATGTATAAAAATATATACAGCCCCATTATGTACATTCTTAAAAATCAAAGCGCAATGTACATAATTTAGCATCCGATTACGTGATGGCTGAATATGTAAAACCTGAAAAGAAGAAAAAAATTAACATCTGTAAAAGGGTATCCTTTATCGAAATTAAAAACAAAAAGGTTTTTGTTTGAAAACTTCAAAGATTTACGTTTCTACTTAATTGATGTTTATACTTCCAGGCAATTTCCGTAAACACCATCAATCAGTAAAAAACGAAGAAAAAATAATCCACGTGGCAAATTATGTTATCTGTCTACGATAAAACAAATTAGTAAACATTCAACCCAATTAAAATGTTAATAATAATTTGGAAAAATTGGTGAGTCGAAAAAAACTGACTGTAAAGAAAATCTTTTGAATTTTCGCAAAAAATTTAATTTGTTATTTTGCGTTTTTCGAACCGCATTTCTACACGTGAAATGATTGAAATGAATGGCCCCGTACACAATATGAGCCTATTTCAGTAGTTGGGAAAAAGACATTAATTTTTATTTTATTTTACCAAATCTATTAAGCAACGTGGTACGTATATCCAATTCCAAAAAAGTATTATATTTCATTTTCGCTGAAAGGTTTTAATTTGTTCAAAAATGAAAATATCGCATTACGTTTTCCATTTTCATACATCAATTATTCGGTTTGTTTGAAACATCCCAAGCTCATTAAATTGTCAGTATTTATTGGCATACATTATACAGTTTGGAAAATGATGTAGTAGCTGCGATTAAATCTATATTGAAGTAGAGATTAGTATTTATTAATGATAAAATTGATTATATTTATATCATCGTTTGTTTGGAGTTAACTAAACTTTTTACTGTTTTCTGTGATAATAGAACCAATCTTAGGGTATGTTTTCAATTTAATTACATTATAGAGGACAATTACTAAAAACCTCCCCCCTTTTCCTATCTAACATGTAAACAAGAAAATAAAAATATTTAGCTGTATTAAACTCAAACACGATTCTACTAAGTTTTTTAAATTCAGTTGCAACCGAGATTCGAACTCATATCCCTTTGATTGAGAGGCAGGATCTCTACCACTCAACCAAGGAAGGCCTATAATAAATTGAGATTATATAAAATTATAACATTTATAATTTAGCCTCAGAAATTATCTTTGTAAAATTTAGGAAAGTGAAAGTAAGACACCGTACAGATAAGTACTTATCTGCATTATTCGGGAATTTCTTACAAAGATGAGCTAAACCTATTTAAAATGGCAAGGTCAAGACTTCAGCAATAAAATAATTTAAATATAAAATAATATAAGATAAAAAACTTGTTGAGAATTACCAAAGAGAAAATACCAAAATATTACAAAAGTTGAAGAAAACTATGACCACATGGAAAAAGCACTTACCTTCGTAAAAACTAAAGTTTTCAAAACAGTGATGCAGCAATAATACTCGCAAGGAAAAAACTGGAGTCATAGCTGGAGGAAACTGAAATATTGAAAACGCTTTAACGGAACTCGCAATTTCATAACATCTTGATTTAGCATATCACGCAGTACCTGTCCAGCAACTCAGAAACCGGAAGACGGGTCGACGGAAAAGTCTAGTCTTACACAAATTCCTCAATATTTACAAAAATAATCGAACAATCTAAATAATGTAAATTTTAACTAGTTCTTTAAAATGACGCTGCGGTAAAAAACAACTAGCTAATGCTGGTATTTGGATTTGGGATTTGGTAAATTTTCGCAACAACAGAGTTTAATAACTGCAGAAAAAAAAGAACAAATATACAGAAACAACTACACTGGTACTTAAATAAAATCTTATGATAGTAATCCAAACAGAAGTACAAATGCTTGAATAAAAATGAACGTGGAATGAGACGTCTCTGAAATAATAGTTTAAATAGTCAAGGTACAACCGATTACAGGTTGACATAACCTAAAATTCACTACTACAAATAGATTAATTTAACATTATTTCACATTACTATATTTAACGGTGTCTCCTAACCACACATTGTATTTGATTAATTGCCAATTTTATGCCCGGTTTTATGCCGAGAAAAAGGTAACATCTTTACAATTAGTCAAATACAATGTGTGGTTAACAGACACCGTTAAATATAGTTTCGTGATATAACAACAGTCCTTACCATATATTATTAGTATTATTTCACATTATTAAAAGCAAAAAACAAGAGTCTCAGAAAACAAGTTTCTAAAGGTTAAATTGATATTTTCATACCTTATACTAGCTTTTTTAGTGCTACATATGTGTTTGATTTAGAGGTCTGTTAGATGACGAAGGACTCTATTCACCCAATATATCTCTAGGAATGTTTGAATGAATAATTGATTCCACTCCAATTGATATAACATAAGTCCATACTAAATTACAGAATTATCAACTGATAGAAATGGAACAAGAAGAGGAACATCATCTAGCAATGACTAGCAAACAGTAAATAGCAAATTTTAAAGCAGTAAATGTAAATGTACTATATACGATACTGAAATATATCCCATAATCAATCGAGGCAGTATGCAACCCAGAAGTACATTTTCTTAATGTAAAGCAATAAATTGTAAACGATAATAATGTAATAACGATAATTACGTAAATACTAAAAGTATTAGTACAGTATAATAACAACTAGTAGGTTCACTCTCGCAAATACTTTCAGACGGCTGGCTATTGGGGGCTACGGAACAACAGTTATGCCACAGCATAAGAATATACAGCAGGTGCACACGATTGTCGGCACCTTGGTGTTGTTGCAACAGCCCGCGAATACATCAAGGTATGCTTGTTGACATCACGATGACGATCAAAATGACGGCAAGCCTCGGCAAACTGATCGTGTAGTTTGCGATATTCGAAGCTAGCTAAACAACTTCAAAGTGACTATGCTTTGTATTTTTATGCTGTGTATAAATTATTATTAACTATTGTATTACATGTTAGTTATAGTAAATTATTGAAAGTTACAATTCAAAATAATAGTAATAAGATAACGTCACAAGCAACAGCAGTATAAATATTTGACAATATTGTTCTAAAATCGGCCCATAAAAAACTTTCGAACAGAAACTTTGCAATTTTAAATATTTTTAGAAGTGTATTTATTTATTATATACGTAAGGTCCGTTTTGACACCATGCAAGATTTCATATAAAATCCGGTATGTAGTTTGAAAATTGCGTCAAATACAATAATAAGAATTATATAAGAATTTATAAAAAAATGAAGATATAAGAGAATTTAGAAAAAGTTATAAATATTTTTAATATAGTTACTGGAAATGACAACAAATTTGGGCGCAAAATAAACAAATCAACCAAATTATCTAATTAATTATATTTAATTAGATAATAAAGATCTATGCGATATCTGCCCCAACCGCAAATATCAACTTGTTGGTGTGTGACGTTTTTGAGGTTATGCAAATGCGCGTGTCCTAGTTTATGCGTATTCAGTATTGTTATAATCGAAAACAGGAAATTATAAAAGTTACGTTTGTGATGTTTGTTTATGCAAAAACTTTGCGTAACAATTCTACCACAACATAATAATCAAAAGGCAACCACCCTATTTATACAATAAAATAAGGTATAGGACAGCTGTACACAATATAAATGGGCGACACAGATGTATGTTGAACATACCCAAGCATAACTACGTTCTACGGGCGTTCATTTAGTTATAATGTCGTAAAAATCTATAAAGCTTTATGATTTTGTGAAAAGTGTAAAGTAAAGGTAATGGAAGAACAACTTTCTTGAATTTCCTCTTTGAGATTCTATATTATGTTAATATTATGGAATAAATATATTATTATTAGTTTGAACTAACTAGTTAGGCGCATGCTTTATGCTTTATTACTGTTATGTATTTTCATAACATGAAATTCTTAATTTCTAAAAAAAGAAAGAAAACCTAGCAGTAAGGTGCCAAATACATAATGCAATAAAACTTTTCGGCACTTAACTAGCTTTTACCATTAAAGAGTGAGAAATATGAAAATTCGTTACATAATCAAACCGGAGTTGCTTAATCGAGCCACAATACTGTTCCAATAAAAAACATAAACAATAAAAGAAATTTTACATTAAAATCTCCGAATCTTTCATATTTCTAATAGACACATTCAGCCTGTATATGCAATTAATTAATGTTTAATTTCAGCTTTTCTCCGATTACTTACATTTAACCTATCAACTATTGGAACCTTCTGTAAAATACGTAAAGATCATGTTAACGACATTTTTTGCTATTGATCCATACCATTTGGCCTTCAAAATTATTTTGTATAAATTGCGCATCTGACACTGACATACTGACACGCTTTATACTGTGCTTGAAATTGCAATTCTTTATCCCGAAGTCATTCTTCTAAACAAACTGCTGAAGGAAAAATTGCCTTTAACGCACACGCTTCCTCTTCGCAAAGCAATAATGTCTCTGGGCTTGAATATGTTTATTGGCACAGTAATTCTTTATTCGACTTTTCGGCGGGATTCGGAGTCGTTTACGTAGAGATGATTTTTACGTAAAATAATGCGGAATATAAGATGTACGATAATCAATTCATCTAAATTAACACTTTACCTGATTCAGCTTTGAAAAGTAAAAAACAAAAACCTTAGAACAGAATAGAAATTTTCACTTTAATTTAGGCACATGAAGAGGTCTAGAAAATACTTATGTTAATGTAACACGCTTGAATACCCTTTGGAACATTTCCAGCCTAGCATAATAAGCCAAAATACTACCCCTATCCAAACAAGAACGATTTTTTTTACATAATGTTTGTGAATCTGCACGAAAACTGTTCTAGAAGCGCATAATTTATGATGTGTCCGTCGTACCATTCTCGTGGCTATACCCACCCCCCTATATCTTAATTGTTTAGATAGGATAACTGACATTTAGGATCATTTCCATTTTCAGATAAATATAACTGAAAGATAGCTTCCCTTCAAAACTTTTGCTAGCATAATTACTTTTATGGCCTGTTCAGGAATTAAATTTATCTTTACTTAATATTCGTTGGTATTGTAGTTTAAACTTTGTACAAATTGAGCTTTATGAAATATTATGAGCTTAAATATTCTAAATGATCCTTAATAACTGATATTATTCAAAACAGCTTGACACACCATTTGCAATTTCTTAAGTCTTAAATTGAGAAATATAAGTTATCAAATGTTGATTATTGTTTAATATTTTTATTAATGTGTATCAAGTAAGACGCTACATAAGAATAATTTATTGAGTTGGTTATTAAATTCTGCACTTTCAGTGTGCTGTGTAAAGCTGAAAAACATCAAACATACTGTCATGATATTTGAAATACGAAATAATTTACCCATTCTATAGTTTGAATTAAGCTTATTTATGAAATTTCAAAGCAACACGTTAGATTGGTTGTATAACCTCAATTTGAGTAATTTGTCTTTTATAAAGTTGAATATCGTTAATTATAATTAACATGCACACTAGTAGTAGTACACTATAATCTAAAGAATATCTGGAAAACTGGAGAATTTTTCCATAGGTTTTATTTAATTTGCCTTGTTCATTAACGATGTTGGAGACGAATATCTAATTTTGCATTTAGCTTAAGTTTAGGACAAAGTTAATATCAGATTTAACATAAACCAGACAAGGTGCATTGTAATGGGGAGGTATGCAAGTACTTACTACCTTACCTGAGCATTTAATAGTAAAAAATGTGTTTTCATGTTAACGAGATTCTTCAGTTACATAAGTTTCTTGTATTTCAAAATTTTACACCTCTTGGTTGAATAATTTTGATGGAGGCTTGTAAAGCTGCTTGATTATCACATAACTGTAACTATCTTAAATATACGGGCTACTTTTCATTAATTATACAGGGTGATTCAGAAATAACTGATATCCTTTAAATGGTAGGTAGAGGGGAGGCAGTAGAGCTAATTTACGTTGACAAGTATAGGTCAAAAACGAATAGTTTTCCAGAAAATGAATTTTAAAGTTTAGTGAATTTTGGATCCAAAAGGAGCCACGGTCAGGACCGGATCCAAAATTCATTAATTTGTATCCTTCTGTATCTATCCTTCAGTATCCTTCATTAATTCTATACAGGGTGATTCAGAAATAAAGGTAATTCTTTAAATGGTAGATAGAGGGGGAGCAGTAGAGCTAATCTACCTTGATCCAAAAGGATCCAAGGTCAGAACCGGATCCAAAATTCAATAAAACCTTAAAATTAATTTTCTGGAAAACTTCGTTTTTGACCTATACTTGTCAAGGTAAATTAGCTCTACTGCCTCCCCTCTACCTACCATTTAATGGATATCAGTTATTTCTGAATCACCTTGTATAAGTTGAAGAACATATAATTATGTTGCGGTTTACGATCGTACATTGAAATACTGTATTTGGATTGAATTTTCATATTGCGGATGCCTAAAAACATGCAAATAATGTTTAGAATATAATGTTTAAATTTGTGAAAAGGTATTTTTAAGTAATTAAGTTAATAAAACTTTTAAGAAGATAGGGATGTCATCGACATTCTGAAGAGAGTTGATTTTTTAATGAAAACATAAGTAAAATGTACCATTAGATTGGGAATTAGTTTTTGTGCTAACTAAAATTTATAAACAATAATTTGGTTATGTTAAATTGACTTGTCAAAGTTTTATTTATTTTATGCAAAAATTGTATCACGTTCTTTTGTTTCACCAAAATCATATTTAAACACGGCCATTTTTGTGTCAAACTCTCTTGTATTTTATCTTTCAAGAAGTGTAAAACCTTTTAGAGAGAATACTGTAATTTAAGGTTGTTTTTAAGTTAAAAATGTAAACAAAGCGATGTCAGAATTTTGAGGTTAATGTTATTTTTGTGAAACGTCAAAGTTGTAAGAAAGTTCGGTAAATCTAATTGATTATTTAACAAGTGCTTCAACTAATTAATCAAGTGTTAATTTATTCTGCGATGGCAATTTTATTAATTGCTAATAAAGAAAAACTTAAAAACGAAAAAATAAAAAAAATTGTGACTGGATTTTAAATAGATTTGGACTTTAATTATAAAATTAATTGCTTGCCACTATTATACAAATAAATGGATTTGGAATGCTAATTAGTAAAATCCTATATGTGAAATATTTGAAAGAGGTCAATGACATACTTTCTCGATTTCATTGTAAGAGACGAATGAAAGCAGAGAGCGGATATTTGGAAATTTATAAAATACATGTAGTGGAAAATATTTAAAAAGGATTTAAATACATAAACGTAAGTTTTTAACAGCAGTTTGTTTTAATTTTAGTAATTAAAAATTATGTTGATACCAAAAGTATTAATCTCCAAATAAAAAATACTGAAGTATTTATTTTGGGTTTAATAAAAAAAGAATTTAATGATAGGATTAAAAAGATAGAAGCTAATAATCAATTTTTTGCATATAATTGCAATTAGATATTTAGAGATAAATTTATAGTTAAGCAACGTTTCTATATTTTAACTTACTAAAAGACAAAACCGATTTTTCTCGGTATCTAGTTTCAATTTTATTTTTGTTTCGTTTTTTTTGTTTCGTTGTTGTTATTATCAAAAAATTACTTTGAGTATCTGTTTTATATTACTGTGTCCCTATATATAAGAATTTAGATCTCTATAGAAGCGACCCGCATGAGAACGTCTCAATTAGTGGAGAGTTATACCTTTCACTATAATATTGAGATGACATCTTATCCGCAGTTTGAAAATTTAACTATTTAATAACAAATAAAGACTATGAAAAGTCTAGGATAACTGTCGGAAACATAGTGTAACGAATAGTAAACCCACATACGACGTCATCGAACATTCTAGATGTTCGGTTATACAACCCGCAAAGACGTCGTGGCTATTCTCCAAAGTTACAGCGTAATTGGGAGGGCCCATACCAGGTGAAGAAACGAATAAATGACTTGATTTATCGCATCCAAAAATTGCCAAGAGGGAAACCAAAGTTGGTACACTCCAATCATCTGGCGCACTATGAGGGAAACAATAACGTAGTCCTGGATCGAGAAGATGACGCTGAGGTGGCTATCAATACCGTAAGGCCTGAAGATGATCAGCCAACCTTTGGAGAATTTATGGCTGCGTTTTCCGGAACTAGAAAAGCCCGATTCGGAGTCACGACCTAGATGCAACAAGACCTCTTCCGGGTCCCTGGTAATTATTCCATTGCCCACTGTGTCTCCGAGGATCTCCGCATGTCCAGTTGGATCGCAGTAGTGTTTAGGAATAAATTTGGACGGCTGGATGAACTTCGAGATCAGAATCCCTCTGTTGGCAAAGCCTTACACTTGCCTGATCATGACCGCTCCATTTACTACTTGGTAACCAAGCAGTTTTACTACCAGAAACCGAGTTACGCCGACCTATGGAGGGCATCATGGGATTTGAGGATCGAGTTGCTTACCAGGAGTATTAACAAATTGGCAGTTCCCAAACTCAGCTGTGGGCGGGACTAGTTGAATTGGAGAATCGTTCGGAACATGCTGGAAGTTATTTTTAGAGATACGGATGTGAAGATCTTAGTCTGTAGCTTCGATCCACAGCCCGCATCAAGGCCAACAAAGAGTGTAGACTGTTATTTCTACCGTAATGGAACATGTAGTCGAGGCGAAAACTGTCGATACCGTCACGACCCTTTCTACAGAAACCAGAGAATAAAACCTGTTCTGGGACAGAACATACTTGAAGAGGGGGGCCAGTGTAACGAATAGTAAACCCACATACGACGTCATCGAACATTCTAGATGTATGAGTCATCAACTGTATGACTCATCAATAACACCTGCATGTATAACTCATCAACACCTGCGTGTATGACTCATCGACGCGACTTATCGACGTGACTCATCAACAGCTGCATGTATGTTTCATTGGTTATGTTCTAGAACTTATGAAAGATATAAATGGAGGTCGGGGGTAGAAGGAGTTCAGTTAATGTTTGACAGGCATAGTCAAATGTACTCTGAATAATTAGTTAATAGTCGAATACTAGTGAATAAATAAATGTTAATAATTATTGTAATACATAAATAATTTTTATATAAAAAGTCCTCAAATAAATTTGTAAATACCTAGCATTTAAATAGTCTGTTAAATAGTTTATAGTTATAGTTTTTTTAATTAAGTCTATGTGAATTAATATTTCTCTTATGAATAGACGATTTAAACAGCATTTTTGTTATTATTTTAAAAAGAACGTTGCAATAGGAATAATAAAATTATGTTTTTATTAAAGTATTCATGCAATAAAAAGAATTATAGACATGCTAGGATACTAGTTTTATTCATTTACAGGGTTACATGCCAGATTACAAATAAAAATTTAAAACAGAATGTATAGGAGTGCGATCTATTATGCATACATAACCTTATTTTTATAAAAAGGAATAAGTTTTTAAAAAGGAATATGAGTCAATGATATAGTTTTATAATAAAACATGCTTTCAGTAACACAGGTTACAAGTTTAGGATAGCATCTCAACTTTTCTTGAATGTTTTATTTACACACTAGATTTCAGCTTTGACGTTAGTTAACGCAGATGATATTTTTCCATTTCCCAGAAAGCAATGTCAGCTTCGGATAGATGTTTCACTGGAAATAGTTAAAACAAATGATTATCTTGAAGTTCATTATTATTTACTGATCTCCATATCTGCTTATAGTCATGAGTAATGTTTTATGTAAGAAGAAATCGATGATATCGTTAGATCACGTTTTTAAAATTATTGATATGTTTATATGTTAATATGTTAATATGTTTTTCACCACTGTTTTGATTCAATCATCTGAAGTACTGTATACTGGACGAGAATACTTGTAGTTTTGATCATTTGTGTTTTTATTAAGACAGGACTTGCATTAGCATCATTTGGTCATAAACCGTAATGGTCAGCTTTTTAAGTTGTTCTGTAGTATTTAGTTATAATTTTTGTAAACTCTCTATGATTCGGTTACCTTGTATAATGATGTAAATATTTCATGTACTGAGGTAGCTGGGAAATTATTTATTTTCAATATAATTAAGTTTTAATGAGATTTGTGACAGCTGATCGTTTTTGTTACTTTTCTTTGTAAATAGTGAAGTTGGACCATAAATGCGTTATGTTGTTTTGATTGTCTGTTTACCAGCTATCTTTTTTTCATCTATTAAGAATTAAGATTAGAGTTAATTAGAATCACATGTTTTATTTTGTGACGTCATGATATAGGCAATGTTCAAGAATTTTCTTGTTTTTTCAAATGTTCTGGCCAAACATATAAAAGGGCCTTCGAAAAGAAACAGTTTCAGTCGATGAAAGCTAAAGGATCAAAGTCTGTAAAATAAAGTAGGGTTATTGAGACCCATATGTTTTTTTGTCAACAACAAACGTCAATCTTAATCAAGAATGATATTTACCTTTACAATTTGGAACAAAGAAAAAATGTTTTTACTTTTAAACACAATCACAGGGATTTGTGATTGAATTATTGTATTCAAATCAAAGAAGATATTTTTTGTCATCGATTTTTAATTCGATCTATTCCTAAGGAATATGGCCTTCACAGCTGAGTGAAGTTTTTTATGAGAGTGCGTTGTTACCGATTGTGTACATCGGAGAATTTTGTAACGGGTGTAGCACCACATATTTAGGATTATCAAACGTAATAAGCTGAGATTTTACAGGCAGGTGGGCCTTATCCCAAAGGGGTGCACAAGTATATTTTTAATCCTAAAACTCAAGAGGGTCGCAGGGAGAGACATTTCTTTAAAAATCATTATGACTGTATATCTCTTGAATGACATAAGCTACAGTCTTAAAATTTTCACTTATTATACTTGAAGCAATTTTAAAGGTAAAGGAATTCAGAAATTACCAACGTTTCATCCAGGGGGGAGTAAGACAATATTCCAGGGGAAGAGTTTTCCGAAAAAATAATTATTAAAGAAACCTTGATTGCGAGTAATCTATAAGAGATACATATATGCCACCAGGACTTTTTGTAGATCTTTTTGAGAACTACGATTCGTTCGCTTACAACTTGCCTTTACCGTTACCGTTTTCGCAGTGTAAGGCATTTTCTGTTTATTTTGCAAATTTCATTAATTATTTCTTTTACATTTTGCTCATTATACGACTTTTAAAAGACTTTTTGACCAATCTTTATATAACTAAACATTCTCCAAGAAACAAGCTATCGGATGGTGAAAACGGTATTAAAATCTATTCAGTGATTCTCGAAATTCAACAGCTTTTAAGGAGACATAAGTTAATTGTAATTATTTGAGTGCGTGTGCACCTACGAATCATGCGGGGTATGTAGTACTCACGCAGATTGCCAGCAACTTTTGTAAATCGATCTCTTTTCTTACTGCATTGATAGCTGAAGCGACCAGAGACGGGTCTGTTGATTTTTCAATGGAGGTTATGCTAGTTTAACAATAAAAAGTGAGTCGCTTTAAAATTTGTTTTCTGATCAAAAACATTGTCTAAATAATTTTTATAAAACTATTTCTATAATCTTGTTGTAAATTTAAGAAGTTCAATTAAGAACGTAGTTCTTAATTTTTATTCGAGTTAATTTTAAATTAATTAAACAAATTTGTTTTATATTGGTCTGTTCAAATGAAACTTGTTATAACCCACATGAAAGGTTATTAACATAACTGTAATTTATTTGAACAAACTTAAGAAAGGTTTTTTTAAACAATTTATATGTGTTTGAGTTTATTTCATTTTCAGAATATTTTTCTTATAAATAAAATAGAATTTGTGTTTACAACTTTAAAGGTATTTATTTATTATTTATGTGGAATGCAAATTTATCCATTCATTTTTAATACAGAGTTTAAATTTATTTTTCGTCCAGAAGCAGAGTTCCAGATTTCTTTGTAGTAAGTTTTTATTTTCGGGTATAGGGATTGATAAAGTTAATTTTGTGATTTGTGTTAGTCTCATGCACAACCAAATCAAAACTTAACAAGCCTATTGGGTAAAGGAAAAGCTGTTGCCGTGTTGTATTTAATAATTACTAGGGAAACCTCGTCAAGACATGACGGTCAAAAGCATTAAACGATTTCCCTACATACAACATTCGATGTGTGATTACAATCCTTTGGATTTTCGTGAGTGATTATTTAAATAAACGCAACCAAACATTATTTATTTATTTTTTTGAGCGAGGAATCAGGATGGCGTAACATCCTTCGTACCTCATGGCACCGATTACTATGATCATTTGGCCGACCCTACTATAATTTAGCCGAATCTGGGGGAATTCCACTCCCAGCAGGGATCTTTATCGTGCCAAACATCGCATTGACACAGGACCTACAGTTATACTTCATTCCTATTCGAAAAGAAGGCATGTTTTAAATTTTTCTCCGCTATGAAAAATTACCAGCTTGGCTGGGGATCGAACCTGCTATCTTTGGATTATGAAGCAAACATGCAAACCACTAATCCATCGAGACTGGCTAAACATAACCAGTTGCAAATTCTAAGCGTAGCATTCCTCTCTCCCAGCTTACTACCCTCCTCTCTTTCGACATATCTTCCTCTCTGGCTTACCCATTATTATACGTTATATACATGCATATGGAAATTTTGCCTCACGAAATGATAATAAAATTAAAAATTGATCTTGCTTAAAACATTCTTGAAAACGTCTATTAGTACATATTTCAAAAACATGATATAAACATAGTGTTGGCAAATTTCCTGCGTTTTATACAAACAATATGAAACTGCTCTGAATAAGCAATTGCCATCACTATCAGCTAATATTTGTATAATTCGTCTGTTATACATAATTTTCAACTGTGCGGGTTTTGTCTATGCAACCTAACAATTCTTTAAACATTAAACGCGTGTTAACCGCTTATTAATAATGGAAGTGGACGGCTGCATCACCCTTTTATATTTATAAGCGGGAGTACTTACGAAACTCACCACCGTAGAAAGTGAGAGGGCGCCCCAAGTGAATGTCCGATTCGCTCGTCTTAAGTTAAACATTTTATATTTGTTTAAATACAAAATTTAAACATTACAAAAATATAAAAATTAAATAGTGTTGACTGATCTACACAGCGAAAGCTTCAATTAAAAAAAATCGCTTAGATCGGCCCGGTGAAACTCTCAAACGAACTGGAACAAAAATAAGCCTTGTGTTTTAAATATATAGATTAAAGCTAGCCGAATGTATTTCATTATTAGCATTTTATTAAAACTTTTAGGAAAGGACTTTCCAACTGATATTCTTTATAGATATTACTCTTATTAATGTAACATCGCAATATATTTAGCCGGAGCAGTTATTTTATTTAAAGAGAAGCAAGAAGTGAGTTGTGTCAATTTAAACAAAATCATATTAAAGTATTATAACAAATATATAAATATTATAAAAAATATTATATAAAATATTATTGAGTGATGGGATTACTTTTCGGATCAAGGGCTACATTGTTTCAAAATTATATCAATTTTAGAAAAAACTTAAATTATCAAAAAGTTTAGATCACCAAATTGTTTTGAATATTCTGAAATATTCCGTATACATTTTAAGGGACCATCTATATAATAATAATAATAATAATAGCATCGGGAATTGATTTTTTTTAATCTAAATTTAATCATATTTATATAGATTTAAGACTTGGTATTATTTTATTGGATAGATTTAAGATTCATGTTTGTTAATTTAATTTAATCATAATTGTAATTTATAAATTGTTTTCTGTACTGTGTCTTTTAGGCAAGTCGAAATTGTTCGATCAGTTGTTCAATAAAGAACTATATATATATTACGTACATTACACATACACACTATAATGTTAAGAATGGTTCTACAACCATTCCTCCTATACCGCGTTTTAGAACAGGCTCTTATGTGATGCAGTGGAGCTATTGTAGTAAATGCATTACATTCCCCTATACATCATTCACACCACTTACATAAATTATCCTAATCAACTCAAGTACAAATGAACTGAATCTCTAAAATCCAATTGCAATCTAGATTTAAACATATCGCCGGTCTAATTCTAATACCTCGTAACCCCCAAATCTCAATTTTTCAGGAGAACAAGAAAATGTCACCAAATGTAAAACAAACTTTTTTAAATGGTTTGAATTGATGAAATTTTGAATTTCATTAATTAAATTTAACCAGACAAATGTATTAATTTATCGCGCGATTAAGAATGCATACATTATTAAAAAGTGGGTTACCCATATCCAAAAACTGTACCAGGTTGGGATACGAGGTATTTTTTAAATCGCTATAGAATAAAACTGGAAGCCCTGTGGTTTACGAGGAGTTTACTAATCGACTCAGCGCACTTTTTACCATGGGAATAGCTCATAACCGCAAAATCGCAAAAAAGTGGGTTACGAGGTATTAGAATTAGACCGACGATATGCTTCAATCGAGTACTAGAGTTCCTATTTTTTCCTCTACTAACAGGCTCTTGAAAAAGCCTTCAAATTGTTAAATGTTCTTTTATCATTCGTGTTATGATTATGCAACTGCACGAAGTAAGGTTTAAGAAAATAAACTATTATTTTATTCCTATTTTAATTAATAAAGTTTATTTATAGTCCAGTCAATCTAAAACAAATTTTCATGAACAGCGGAAAGTTGTGGTAAGTCCTTGTAATAAGAATTGATAAGAAAAGTAAATTTAAACT
The DNA here is from genome assembly GCA_929113105.1 of Agrypnus murinus. Taxonomy (NCBI): domain Eukaryota; kingdom Metazoa; phylum Arthropoda; class Insecta; order Coleoptera; family Elateridae; genus Agrypnus; species Agrypnus murinus. Next base: position 18,385,447 of record OV816025.1, read on the forward strand.
TCAACAAGTAGGTAATCAAAAAGGTATTCCATTAAAAAATATATAAAAGATAAAAATTCCTAATATTAAAATTAAAACTACCAGTCTCCATCGTTATGTTAGAAATGTGCGAATATGCTATCTTTACCTACCGGTTGTTTACTATTTTCTTTACGAAATCGTAAAAAAATAATCCCACAGTACAAAAAGATCACTCATTCGTGCATCTCCTTTAGTTTAATTTTACTTTATTTCTAAATTAATGTATTGCTAAATATTAAAGATAATTTCTTGTAGTCTACCCACAAAGTTCACAGGTTAATCTATTAGTGTTTTTGAATACTGAATTTTCCAATAATTTAACTTTTATTTCTGGAATTAATTTTTTATTTATTTGAAATATTTAACATAATAATAAATTAGGTTTATGACTCAACAAAAGTTTGAAAACAAAATTTTTGCATTTCTTTATTAACAATAATGGTCGTGTAAAAAATGAAGTAGTGGTGCGATGTATAGTCCATGTTCATAAAGCACAGCTGTTAAGAAATCATGTAAAGGTCAAAGCGAGTGTAAAAATGTTAATAGCACGCCTTGATTTATTTTACATAAAACGTTCCTAGTATCTCAATCAACTCTAATGGTGGAAACTCGTTTCGTGGAACTGTAGAGGGCCAAAAGAGAAAGTTTACATACACGTCGGACCTTTAATCGTCCAAGTTTGTAAACACTCTTTCTGCCTGAGGTACGTACAACGTATTACGCACCGCTGGCTCCAAATACACTACTACTGGAATAGTTTGTTTTAAAGACACTAGCAATCTCTACGCACTAAGATTTGTAAATATAAAACTATTAGTGAGCATGTGGCGACAAAAATTCGTTGACTACCATGCCCAAGCATTTAATACTTTTTTACAATCTGCCGGGCGCAATTTTGTACTTTTGATCACGATAACTAAAATATCAACAAAAGTTTTAACCCACTTGTGCGGAAAGGAAAAACTCTTCTCCCTGTCAGTGTAAATCTACGTAAGTATGCCTGTATGCAAAACTTACAGATAACGCAATGAAGTTGTTATTTATAACCGCATAATTCATACACAAGCAAAGAAATTCTATTCATTCAAAAGTTTTTGTGTAAGGTAGTTGAGGTACGTATTATCATACAAATGAAAGATTTCCGAAAATAAAAAGACAACTTTTCAGACTATTCCAATTTCCACTTCTCAAAGTTTCTAAATATTAAGAAATGAAAAGTTGTTAGTAATAGAAAAACTTAAAAAAACGTAAGCTTTCGTATTGATTTATTTTTATAACTCATTCTTACATTGTTTTTAAACATAAAAGTTTACATTGTTGCGAAAGAAAACTTTTCCATTTTATTAATAGATATATTTTTCAGTTGCTTTCGTCTGAAGCACCTATAAGACGCTTGGCATTTAATTCGATAAGTTTTTATGGCGTTAGCGCGCACATTTGCATACAATCCACTTTATGAAAACTGATAGTCATAACAACCCTTTCATTTCTCAGTGAAACGTAGAAGCAATTGCATAAATTGCACCAACTAAATGATCCTGCAGCCGTACTATCTTCCCTCTTATTGTATACTCTAAAACCGCCACAGTGGAACATTATTCTGTCTGGGTTTTATTTTCTACATCCATGAAAAATAAGAATACACAAAAACGTGAACGATATCAGTACACCATTTAAACGTCGTCGTTATAAAATCAATGGGATACAATAAAATCGCTTCTTTAAGATTTATTTTTAGCTCTGAAGTCCATTATCGGCGAAAGTTTAAAAATAAGTAAACGGAAGTAAGGCAGAAATTAAGTTTTTGACATTTACATACTTTTAACAATGTCCTTTTAGTAAAAAAAAGGAGAAACTCGTCGATCAAAATGTAAAACAGAGTGAAAGCTTTTATGGATGTTGGATTTACATGGATCGTCAGATTAAAGGTAAATATACATTGAGCATTAACCGCCAAAGCGTGAAATCAGAATAAGCTGAGCATTCAAATGTAAAGTGTGCTCGCTCCAAGAAGCGTCAGTGTTGATTATATGGTTTTGATTGCGTTTCAATAACATCTAAACATTTTGTATAAAATTTTGCCTAGCATAATAATCTTGTTGTAATGCGCTGTGCATAATTTAAAGTCATATTTGAAAAGTGTTTCTATATGTTGCTTGGTTATAGGAAAGTCACTACAAAACTATCGCAGTAAGCTGGACTGATTGAAAATTTAAAAACTGTAAAGATAAGTACAAACAGAATGAAATTTATTTATTTAGATTTACATAAGAATTTTCAGACTTCATTAGTTTAATACCGATCTGTTATGAGAAAATATAAATCACCTTCGGAATATATTCTAATGTGTGATCTGGAAAATTGGTATTTGGTGCTAATTTTCCAGATCGCTTCGTTCTGTTATTTCGAAAGTAGTATATAATGCTGATTTGCGATAGCTCTTCCTCAGTGAACATCTAGAACCTCTTATTCCACAATAATGAACAGGTGTGATGTACACAAGCGTCACATGAAGTGTGTGTTTGATAAGTATGGATACTAACAAAAACAAAACAGACACTAGTTTGCAGCTGTTAGTAATTATATTAAACCAATCTTAAGTGTAAAGAGAGTCCAGTGAATGAATAATGCTTGAACTTATTTGAATTGTTATTAAATTATTATTAGATGTGTTTTCTAATTTTTAGACTAAAGACGTAGATTTAGAGACTAAAGCTTAATAAACTATCTCTTTTAATAAAAAATCTTATAAAATTAAATTATAAATTGAAGTACACCAAAACATGTAAGTTACTATCTAATAAAACACATATACATAACTTCCTGAAATAGCAAAGCTAGCCCTATGAAATTTTACCATCTAATGTAAGTAGCCAATATACATCTGAAGTTGGCTTCATTGCACAGTTCGAAGCTTCACAATAAAATATTAAAGGCAAACTACAAAATACCCCACAACAAATTTGCCCCATCCTACCCTATTGGTGGAAACAAACCTATCAAAATATTTACATATTTTAAAAGTACTTGAAATAAGCACTAAGCATTTGTATTGAATTTAGGTCTGGCAAGAACATAAGATACTTCCATATCAATCACACATATAAAGCAATAAGATAAGATATTTTTGTCCTTCCTGCCTTTCATAGTTACACAGCATGCGAAACAACAACAGCCTTTTTCGAACGAGGAAAAAAGAAAGCATGCAAAGAAGTCACTTACTGCATTCCTATTTAAACTTCTTGCTTAGATTATGAAACATCACATCATGTTTAAGATTTATTTCTGGTCATAAAGAAATGAACACGTCTTATCTATATTAAGAAGCTCGTTGAATCTTAATAACAATATACTCGTATATTTACACTCGGCAACTCTATTTCATAAACTTATAGCTATAGGGTAACCACCACAACGGTATAATAAAATTAGGTTCAGCACTGACTTACATGCCTATACCTTCCAATATAAAGGTTTAATTACAATACCACAACACAAAACACATTGGAACGAACATTCAGTTATAACATCGCAACTGTTAATGAAATTTCTGATATAAAACGTTTCTCAATCATTTCAATTTAAAAACGAGTTTTTAGTTTTCTTCTTTATAGTTTCATCTTTTGATGATTTACCTAGCTTCATCTTTTTTCAGTTTGAAATTGCTGGTTTTTCTTTCTTTATTGTAACTTTGTCAGTTTTCTACCACACTTTTGATGTGTAATTATTATTAATTATTTGTTTGTTTGCACTATTGTAATAAAATAAATCCAAGGTTCAAGCAGTAGAACAGGAATTACTGAACTTGTAATTTGATTCTACGTTATTCCTTAGCAGTGGCGGCACGTGCCAAATACTGTTGGGTGTGCTGCATCCTCCAATTTGATTATATTTGTTTTGTTTTTCCAAATAAAACGAATCGTATTTTATTACTATTATACATTTAAGGGTTTTCGAATTTTTTTAATTTTTCATTTAACTGTAGGTACCAGATTCTTACCCCCGCTTCAGTGCAAATTCTCTTGCCACGGTCATGAGAAAACAATAGATATGGGGAAAAAAATAAAGCATTTTTCCGAATACACCGAGAATAGCTATTTATGGTATAAGTGAATAAAGACAAATTTTATCCACGAAAAATTGTTTAGTGCACGAGGCGCAAGCCGAGTGCGATAATGTTTTTGAGTGGATAAAATGTTCTTTATTCACGTGTATCATACAAGATTTTTTCCAATTTTGCAGAATTAAAAAAAAAATTATTGATTAGGTAATTTATTTACATAAATGTTAATTGTACTATTATTAATTTGATGAATTCTTAAACCAGGAAAGTTGACTCTATTTTCGTCAGAGTCAAGTACAGTGGAAGTTAAGTTGACTCTACTTTCGTCAGGGTCAAGTGCAGTGGAAGTTCCAGGCCTTTCATTTGGATTTACATTTGTCAAAATTTTTCTTGACGTGGATATTTTTTGTGCAATTGATTCGTCGATATACTGTTCAGCTACTGTAGAGGACTTCCAGCCTCCGTGCATTTTTATAGTTAATAAGTCAGCTCCTGCATTGGCTAGTAAATTTGCGGAAGTTCTTCGGAAACAGTGCCCGGTATAAAGATCAGGATTTGGTAACTTTAGATATTTTGCTATCATTTGAGGTATTTTTGCAAAAGTGTTGATACCGATAGGTTGTATTGTGCACTTTTGATTACGATAACAGAGAAAAAATTTTCTGTGTGGTACGTTTTGTGGACGTAAATTTTTGTACTTCTTGTAAATTTCTATCAAATCAACTCGACAGTTTTCATTGATAATTGTAAATTTGCGGCTCTTATTTGTTTTAGTGTCCGGAAGCGAAATTATTAAAACAGATTCTTTCTCATCAATATCATCAACTCGAATTTTATGTAGTTCGTCAATTCTACATCCGCCAGCTATACCCATAATTAATACTACCTATAAAGAATGAAAATTAGGAAACGTATTTCAAGGATGATTTATAGAGACTCTTACCTTCATACATAGATACATTTCATTAGGAGCCTCGGATAAAAATTGGTAGAAATTACTTTTTTCAAAAGTTCTAGACTTTTTTGGTTTGTAACCTGAAGATTGTCTTTTTATAAAAGCGATGAGCCTTGAAAACCTGCAAAACTCCAAAATAATTAAATGAAATTTAGAATAATTAAGTTTACTTACTTGGAAATATCAATATTTTCATTTATGGATAGCGTTGCTTTGAGCATCGAGTAATGAGACCATAAGGTGGACACCTTTACTTTCTGTGATTTTTCTAAGAAATATGCTAGCAGTATTTCCTCGTTAACAGTTTTCACAGTTTTTATTGTCTTCCAGTCACAAAATGTTTTGTACTCCTTTTCGTAAACTAATTTAGATTTTTCTGGCAATAAATTGGATACTGCAATCGCAGCTTCCTTCAGAACATCTTCTGGTATGCTTTCTTCCTGGTTATTTGCCATTTCAAACACAATTTCGGACTTGAAATCGGCAAATTGAAGAATTTACGTGAAATGTCACATGAGACATGAAACAAGCGATCCTAGCAACGAAAATTTCAAAGGTAGTGCGACGTTTATTTTTTTTTACTTTATTCGTGTTGTCAATAGCAGTGTGAATAAAGTGTTGCTAGAAACATTTTATTCACTGTTTCAATTAATTTTATCCACCTTTATCATTAAAATGTTGTTTTAATAATAAAATTCAATATATGTAATGAGCATTTTAATAAGCAAAATTGGGAAAATACAATTACTCCTCAACTTTAATATGTACTTATTAAATTGTTTGTTATAATCTTTACCGGCATTTTCAATATTTAATTCGTATTTAGGACGACTTCGTTCTTTTACCATTAATTGTTCTTGCTAAGTTAATTTGGAGAACTTCTCTCCTAAATTAAATATACCACCCGTTTTCGAGATATATATACGCATTTAAAATAACATGCGAAACGAGTAGCACAAAGATCGTACGAAACAAAACCGTTCTATTTGAAAAGAACTAGCGTTTAAAGACTGCAGTCGTCGACATGCGCTGTGGCTATTTCTAGTAGTTGTAATTTTATATCTCAGTGGTTATAATATACAAAAAATATAAAAATCATATAGCAGTAGAGACAAAAATCAATTCATATAATTTAAAATAGAAGTAGGAATATACAAGAACAGTATATAATTTTTAGGTTAATTTCACGTAAATACTCATAAAAACTAAAATAGTACATAATGGATTGCTTTCCAGCCGATTTCAGAAAAAATATGTTTTATATGTTCCATGTTTTTAAATAATGTTAGACGTGCCCAAAGATTGTTTTCAAACAAAATCGACTCTATATATTATTGTCATTATATCTAAATCTATACGCACGCAGTATTTAAAAGTTTCAAATAAATGGCAAGTGCTAGAACTAGGCGCAGAATGGCAGAGAGGCTGTAGTCCATATAGAACGAGTAACAAATATGTTACACTAAGTGTGCTGCACGAATTGTAGGTATTTTTAAACATACATTTCGCATCTGCGAACCATCCGATGACAGGCGACACTTATCGAAATAATTTGACGATTACTGCCAGAACAACATAGTTACACAGCGATTTTATGGATCTCGGTATTGGGCTAGTAGACCTGTATAATCTAAGTATTTATTTGACCGTCTTACTGACTGGGTACATAATAAGAAGCGGGCTGGGAAACCACACGTGTATCATAATTGAATTCTGTATTTAGTTTCGTTTATTAATTCTGCAGTTATTTTAATTTAATAATCTGTTTAGAAAAAATGGAGATTATTCATAATCATTAATACACACATATTGTCATGTTATTTCACATGCATTAGAAAATTTAGACATCACTTTGTACAAACATGTTAGATGGGTTGCATAACTTCCAGGGAAAATTATAATTTCCAGTTAATGATTAATTAGAATAATTAAATTTGTTTCATGTTCTTAAAGAAACACTCTGTAACACACTAAATAGAAATTTTAAGTTGATTTTTCTGTCTATCTTAATAAAAGTCCGTTAAATAGCTAACGATGGAATATCGTTGCATGATTTTTGTAGATAAATAAGTATTGAAGCCATTTCAAGCCATATTTTAGCTGAAACAGACAAGGTGCATGTTAGTGGAGATATATGCAAATATTTATTACTTTACCTGCAGGTTTAATTTATAAAAATTTTCTTGTGAATTAATAATCTTGAAGCGTCTTTATAATTTTATTGTCTTTCAAGAATAAAAAGTCTGTGGGCTTAAATATTTCATTATGCTGTTGTCAAGTAGTTCTTTGAATACAACTAAGACATAAAGGTAAATGTGGGAATGATTTCTTATAGAAGATCTATGGGTTTAAAAACGCATATTTCTGCGTTGTATCTTAATAATCTGAAATTATGTGATTTAGTTATTATTTTGTAGTTTGTATATCGAAAGTGTAAATATTGTTCTATAGGATGTAAGAAAGAATTTTGTAATCATGAAAAGTGGTAAAACAAGAATATTATTTAATTATTTCATATTTTAATGTATAATTGAATGCATTTTAAAAGAATTTTGTAATCATGGAAAGTGGTAAAACAAGAATATTATTTAATTATTTCATATTTTAATGTATAATTGAATGCATTTTAAAATTGATTCAGTCGACATTTAATAGCCATCTTATTATTGGGTTTTAGTACAAGTGTTTGGTGTTTGTGAAAAGAGGGATTTTTTTCTAACTATAGAATTTGTATAAACAATTATTAATAATTATAAACAATTACGTGGTTATGTAAATTTAGTTCCAAATCGCCATTTGCTTGTAACTAAATAAATTACTAGATTAGTGTTTTGTTTTTGAAAAGATATAAATTCAGCAAGTAACTTGATTCTCTCTCTGTAAATTTAATGGTTTCAAGCAGTGTCGTTATGTCCAGAGCAAAATGTTAAATTTAAAGGTTATGTTGTGACCTCAAAATGTAATTGTTGATTTTTGTTAAAGTTTATTGAATATGTTGAATTGATATAAATTTCAGTCGGTAATTCAAAAGACGCCAAAAGTTTGATTATTTGTAAATATTTTAAGGTAATTATTTTAATATTAAGTTAGTTTTTAAGATTATATGAATGATAGGGATATTACTTCTGAAGATAAAAGGAATTAGACTGTCTTAGAATTAATCTTTCTTTTATTCAAGATATCCAAATTTCATTTTTTTAATTTTTAGTTTTTGAATTTCAATTTTGTTGATTTGCTTATTGTGTTTGGTTAAATAAATTTTGTCTGTTAAATTTTAAAAGTAACTACTGGTTTATTATTTTGTTTTGTGTGTGTGGTTTAATTATGTTTTATAGATCCATATTTACTTATTATCCTATTGAAGCAAACCGCCTGGTAGTACCTCAGTTGCGACTAGAGTCTAGGTTCACAACAATTTATTATATCCGGGGCATTTTTTTATGGTAAAGGTAGGTGGTTTATATTTTGTGTATGTTTTCACTGTACTTTTACCGAAGTCCGTTTTATATGTATACCCTAAACAATTAAAACAATTTATCAATTTTCAATCATATTATAATCAAGTAAGGTTGCCCCCTCTTATTTCACCCGAGGAAGGTGTATTTATAGCAATATGTATTAATGAATACTTATTCTTTATAATAAGCGGCAAGTGCTCCTTAGACATTCTCATATGTGTTTTTTAATTTGAATACTTTGTATATTAAGTGTGTAGAAAGATATATATTATTATTTGTAGTTAGAATCACACCACAGTTGTACTTTGAAATCCCTGCACTACTGAAAATGTGAAATACTTTTGGTTTATGTGCGTAAACGTGCACACCAAACATACCTTTAAAGTGTGTTTTGTTTTATTCACAGCGATTATACTATATGAATACTTACTTTTTTTATAAAATACTTACTGCGATAAATCACTTCAAAATAATGTCAACCCTGATTGTATGTGAAGATGAACGATGCCCATTCAAAATCTCATTTATAGCACTTAATATCGCAGTACTTAACTTAAAATTTGTGGCATCATTAACATGGTCATCAAAGACATAAAACGAATTATTTCCGCTTATATAGCCTTTAAATTACAGTAAGTACGCCTAATGCAACAAACTAATTACGTAACAAATTGATGTGTGTTATCGTAGGGGGTCAGCAATTACTAAACTTTGATTAATCTAATCCTCTTGTCTCATTAAAAGAGAGAAAATGGATCAGCTCATACTAAAAGTTCCGGAAGGCTAATGCTAGCATAAACAAGCTATCGTTCAGCTTTAAATACTATACTAAAATAATTTTTTAACTAAGTTAATGTTCTTTTAATTTAGCAAAGAAAAACATGTAGTGAAACTTAGCTAAAGTGTATTGTTCATCATTAGTTGCATAACTACACGTATTTTCACTAAATATGATTGAATAAAAATATGTTAAAATCAAAAATATAGAAATAAGGACAAACCCACTAAAAGAATGAGTGCGTAAAATCTACGAACAGACCCAACAGAGCTAGCTAGCTGTAGAGTGTAGATGACACCATTAGTGTCTTTCGATGCTAATGGTAATTCGGAGCATATACAATTATACATAAGCTTTGATAAGATCAAGTTGACCATAAGATCAAAAATTAAAAAAAAGTCAAGCCTTAGAGGGGACGGAAATGAAGCACAAAAAACAAAAGAAGAAGTTGTCAACTTCATTTTGACACAAAAATGGGACAAATTCAAAGAAATTATAAAAGTGTAACACGTCATCGGAAATAAGTCATTACAGAAAAGTTGGACAAAAGACTCAATACGCATAATTAGGTAGACATGAATAAAGCTGGGTTTATTAGTTGAACTGAACGCTTTTTCACTGGCAACTTCAAAAATGGGCATTGGAAGTACTTGAAAACTCCGTAGTCTCACAGCCATAGTAAGAAGAAGCAGATGATTTTCTGCAAAATTTGTACTACACTCGTCTTTTTTTCAATCGCTACAATAGAGAACAGTCATATAACACATAAAAACAAAAATAACCTAAAGTCGCCACAAGTTGACAGTAATCCTACTGTTGAGGTACTTCAGCCAATAATCCATCTAAACGCCGGAACAACCTTATACAAATACATTTTTGATAATCCAGACTCGCATAAACACTGGATAGAGTGTTAGAATCCTTCATGGCTAATTAACGGTTCCATTGTAAATGTGTCAACGTTTTCGGAGAACTACTCACTTGGTAGTGTGATGATTGCCGACCTTCTTTTAGCTCTTTCCTATACAAACTGAAACGAAATATTCCTATCCTGAAACGGGTGTCAAAAGCAGCAAGAATTCAGGCGGCCGAAGTACTAACTTAAATTATCAACGACTGCAGAAGCAAGCCAACTAATATGGAAAGTTGGATTAAACTCTTAAAAGAGATGAATGCTTTCAATGTTTTAACGATAAATACAAAAAATGGACGAAAGAGTGTAAAGTGAAGCTGAAGTGTACATTGCGAAGTCAAAGGCATTACACGATAATATGCCACGGGCGCAATCAACTGCGAAAGTTGAGAGAGAATCTTGATACGCAGAACAATGAAGCTACCGGAAGTCGTGGAAAACTTTATCGGATGAACAATTCATTTGTGTTCGAGAAGTATAGCTTTGCAGAGTTTGATGTTGGTTGTTGTGAATGATGAAATGGCTAAAACAGTCAGAGATTTCTGTGATACAGCATCCTAACATTCATATGTTTTGAACGCTACAGCAGAGGATCTGGGGTTCCAACAGGTTATTCAAGAGTACGTCACACACTTTCTATTTAACGGAGCTCAAAGCTCAACAGTCACACACCTGAAATATGATTTAATTCTTCAACGACACGGAGGAACATACAAATCCAAAGTGAAGGTACGAGACCAGATAAACATTTGTAATAGCATCCTCAAAATCTCCAAAAGCCTGGCTCACTTGTTCAGTGAATTAAAAGCAAGAAAAATATAAATGACTGATGTAGGCGATGACTGATTGTAAATCGAACTGTTATTAGGAGCGGATGTGTATGGACGTATGAACCGCCAAGGTTGTCCTACTTGATTGCGGCGTCATTGCAGTTGAGACAACACTCGGTTGAACTCTGTCTCACTGTGCAGTGAATTCAAAGATAGTATAGACGAAATCAATACATGTAACTAAATCATATATATGGCTGTTCAAGATGCATCAATTGCTCAGCTGTGGGAATTGGATGCGATCAGGGATATGTGAGATCTGTTACTGAATAGGAGATCGAAGCAAAATAACCCTTCGTGAAGACAATACAGAGTAATAAGAATAGCCGTTACACGAGTCGTTATCATGAATGGAAGGACATCTGGAGCATTCATTAAACAGAGAAACATACACCAAGAAATTTTATGAAGCAACAAGAAAACTGATGGAAGAATGCAAAAAGTTAGAGATGAAGAGTCACTAATTACCACACAGATCAGTATTCAAAATGGCCATTGACCAGCCTGACTATTCCAGTACTTTCCGTCTTCGACGCCTACAGTAAAGTCGGGAAAGCTGAGTAGCTAAATGAGTGCTTGGTAAAAGGTAATTGCTACGTCCAAATGATTCAAGGGTTGATCTGATATCCGAAAAGTCTTTTTTCAAATGATAGACTTAAGCTCATGAAGAGCATCGCAATGCCATGAAATTCTTGTTGTGGAATGACTTGCTCTAACTATGGCAGCACCGCCATGTCAGAGTAATGTTCGGAGGTACGTGCAGTCCGGAGTATGCCGGTACCGTCTTGAAGTATCACTTGCCTCATGCGTTACAAGAAGACGTAATTATTGCCAAAACTCGTTAGCAATTGCGTTACGTCTGAAAGTACAAATAGCAAATTTGAACTATTTCATGAAAAGCTGACGTCTGTCAACAAGTCTTTGTTAGCCATAGCTGTAAGTCTGGATCGGTCGTATAAAGTGGAATAGAGCTTCACGGAAAAGTGTTTCGAGAGTGGTGTACGAAAATGGACGGCCTTGGTAAAATCAGTATTTCAAGAATGACTACAGCAGGGTGAATGGCAAGATTTTGGTAAATATACAGTTGTTAACAGCATAGTATAGGTTGGTCCCAGTAAAAAAAAGTGAGCATTCCGCGATTGGACTCTTGGGTTGGTTCATTGGTTCGTGCTTTGCTGCAACAGCTAAAAAAGCTATGAAACTAAAAGATGCCCTATAAACATTCTGGTCCGATTCATCGACCACAATATCTTGGATCCGCAGGGATAACCACTGGGCAACGTTCGTTGGCGACGGAGTACGAGAAATTCGTTTGAAAATTCCGCGTAGTCCTGTATTTAAGGTGGCAGGAGTCGATCTAACGGAGCCATTAATCTTAATGAACGGTGCCAAAATGTGGATAGTGGTTTGCACTTGTGAAACTCCTTGAGTACAAGAACTTTCATCCGATCTATGAAACGATTCATAATGCATACTTCATAATACATAATAGATAGGCTGAACCACTACTTGTCCACAGTGACAATGACAGTAATTCTATGTGGGCCAACAATCTGTTTAAGAAATTGCACTAAGACGCCATTTAGAAGGATGAGAGTATCCATCTAATACAGTGGAAGTTAATTCAATCAGATCAGCCTGGTGATCTTCTAAAGTGAACATTGAAAAACCATTCGGGTTGGTGACATACTTGGCGCTGTAAAGAAGGTGATGAATAAGATGAAGTGAGATATAAGTATATGAAGACGTTGTCAGAAGAACCCAAAAAATTCGTGAAAGAGTATTTGGCACAGTTGGTATCAAAGTCTGAAGTCAAGCTGACCTGTCTATTAAAAGTTGGAGCTAGTGGCATCAGAGAAAAAGAGAACAGAGTGGCCACTTGCATGGACCATTAAGGTACAACCCCAGTAAGGATGGGATTTCTCGTTTGGTGAGGCTAAAAACTAACAAAGGTTATTTGTGCTAGTGTTAGATGTCATGACGGCTACTGAAATCAAGATTTGCTATGGACGTCAAGTGAGATTCCCAGAATGATTGAACCTCGACCGATAGCGAAAGTTGCTTTTACTTTGTTTATTGACATTGATAAAAATGTCTGTGTGAAATTATTTCCACAACTTCCAACTTAGTGGGAGGATATTGAAAAGAGAATAATGAAATAAAAATGATAAAAATATAAAAAGTCTTAATAACCTATTGTTAAATTTTCATTATTGTTCAAGTATGAGTTGGGGTGTTTTCTGGGGTTTCTGGGTCTCGACAATTTTGTTATTTCCGGGACTGGAGACTGTTTTTTCCGTCTCGGGAATTCCCGAGAATCCCGGACAGTAATTTTACATAGGCACCTAGCACAAAAATCCAAATATTTGTTTTTAAAATTGCTTTAATTAATCCTCTAATCACTTTCTCCTAGAATTCCCATTGGAAAATAACTGCAATTATTTAATGAAAAGCGCAACAGTACATAAATAAATTTTCCGATCATAAAATGATTTTTCTCGCTTTTATGTTTAGCCAGCCTTTCCTGTTAGTATTGTATTGTTTGTCGATAAGTTTTAAGTTAGTCATAGCTTTTATAAAACATTTTTCCTGAATATAAACATGATAAATATTATTAGCTATAGTTCGAATTGATATTCCATCTCCTGCGACCTGTTGAGAAACATACAATTTATCTCAAATTCCTTGTTTTGCAAAATTTTAAAATCGATTATTAATTTTTAATTTATTTGAGGTGCGATATGATTTTCAATATTTTTTAAATGCGGTTCGTGCGTGCATTCTAAATGCCATTACAAAAACTATCAAAATCTTCTTTGAACCCTTTACCTATTGTAAACTACCGGTTGTTAAAGAGATTAAGACATACTTCAATATGAGTTTTTAAGTAAACACATTCTGTTTAGGTCTTTAAGAAGACTGACTACCTTACCTGTTTATAAACAAGAGAGGAAATTCCGGATGGAGACCCTTTTTGAATATAATTGAATAGAAACTACAAGTTTAGTTATAAAGAATGCTGAGGCGACCATACCTAACGGTACTTTCTTACTGAAACTAATCCCTTTACCTTTACTGATTGTCTATAGACAGGTTGTAAACAATTTGTATGTGTTTGCAAAGACTGTTTAGTACTAAAAGAACTGGTTAAGAACACCATCTGAGCAAAGAAACACTCAAATAAAACCTTAATTCTAAAGTAAGAATTTTAATTAAATACCTTGTATAATACAAAAGTCTCGTGTTTCGAGTTATTTTTCCCGGGACTCGAGACAACAAAAAATAGAATAATTCCCGGAATTTGGGTCCCGGGAATTCCCGGGTCAAAAACCCTATCGTTTTCGTATCATATTTACGATAATTTCAGAATTGAAAAGAGTTGACTACTATTATCTACGTATATCCGTTTTTAGCTAAATAACTATGAACAGTCCTGAGATTCTCGTATTTGCTGCTTTGTTGATTTCTATTGAAGAAGGTCTAGTAATCGCTTATACAGATTAAGAGTCAAGACTAAACAAAAAAATATTGCACAATGTAGATAAGGACACCTCTTTGCGTAGGTACTTCTTAATTTTTTACTGCTGCATTTTCTATAATTTTTCGCTGAGGCAAGAAATAACACAATCATTAATGGTGAGCAATTCAAGTAATTGTTATAAAATGTTGTTCAGCAGTTCTACTTTTTGATAAGTAGCCAAATTTCCGTTGGAACTTTAAGTGCTTTTCATTATGAACTGCATTCTGCTGATGACGTTTTATTGTCTCTGCTATATTATCTTTATACTTTAACATCCGCATGCTTTGGTTTAAACTGAAAGCTCTCATGCAGGGTCATTAGCTAATGTTCTAAACATCCCATGAAACTGCACTTCATTGTTCCTATTGTTTATTCACACAACACTTGTGGAGACTCAAGGGATTAATCGAACTGAAAGTGATGCTTTTGTAGAATGCATCTTTTCCTGCTATCTGTGATTAGTTAGATTAATGGATTAGTTACTGAAAATACTTGAAAACTAACCATAAGAAAGCAGATTACTTATAATATTTTAAACTATTAAGAGATTAGTAATACAAGAAAAAAAATGATACATTAGTCCCACTAATCTTTAATTTTTTTTTACTTTTAAAGTAAAACAAGTAAACAGTAAACAAAAATTAATGCACTAGAGGTCAACATCCAACACGTCCATACAATAAATAACAACAAAAAAAAGAAAAAGACCAAGCACCCCTCTGTGACACTGTTTTGTAAATAATGAGTTTGCCGTTTTAATAAAACTCAATTAAGAAGAGTAAAAAGTGTATTTGCATGTTTACTTTTTCTGTAAAAGTGATGAAACCCGGAATTAAAGAATTGAAACGATCGGATAATGACCGGAATACTACTTACAAAAATATATGAAGTGGTAGAAATAGCCACTATATGTATGTACTGTGTATATAAAGATAGACATTATCTGACATCTAAAATTAAACTTATAAATAATATTTTAATAGTTTGAGGTTACGTCTTGTAAAAACAACAATAATATAATGTGTCGCTTCAGTAAGAACTGAATTTTTACTCGAACCTTAATTTGATATGAGCACACAATATTCATTATAGAAAGTCGTTTCCAAAATGGGGAAAAGTAGAAGACTTGTTTGTTTTAAACTTAACATCAAACTGAAATGCGTGAAATATTACATAAAATGCTTAGTGATCAATTTTCAGCTTTTAGAAAACACTAAGATGACGCTACTTCTTGTTACAACTTTCAAGGTGCGCTGACGCCGACTGTCCCCATATCCGAATTTATTTTGTGTAGGATATTTTTTTACACCCTAAATATAAGCCAATATTAAAATATTTGCCTTTACAAAACTCTTACACTTTTTGGTCGCCAGCTCTTGGGCTATATCGATTGGAAACGATAAATAGCGCAAATGTTGCCGACACAATTTTTCTTTAAATAAATTTGAAGGTCTCCTAGACTGCTTTTTCTCGATCATATATTTTCCTCACTATAATTTCTTTGATAAGTAATTCATCTAAATAAAATTATCCAAAAATATTTACCTTCATAATTAATATATATATTTATACATTTTCAAACAGCACCTATACAGACGCGTTATGAATGATATTAGTTATGTTATTTTGTTGAATCTCGCAGCGAACAAGTTATCGCCACGCTGTCATTGATTAACTGATAAGACAAATAGCTGGTGGGCTGGAATGATTAGGTCGTCACAAACTAAAAAGGGAGATCATTATGAGCTATGCATATTTCTGGACTATTTATATCCACTTCTAAAGTATAGCTTGTTTAATGTTTTACCTTTGTAATAGTGTAACTTAATTTAGTCAACAGCAAACTTACGAAACTAAATTAAATTTACAAGGTAATATAAGTATTAAACAACTTTCAGAACTAGAAAGATAATCAAGTTGATTTAGATTGCAAACAATTATATTTATACACTGCAAGTCTTAGTCGGTGCTACTGTAATCATAATAATTATGATAAAGCGAGAGAAAACATATGTCACTTTATTCGAGCAAATTTAAAACAAAACTCAGGAAATAGAAAGAAATAGTGTCAAATTAAACAATATTGATAATATTCACCATATAATGTAACTAAATATAATTGACTTATTATGTTCAAGGTTTGTCCGGTAATTTTATACATGGGTGCGTTCGGCCTTCTGATCCAGAGTACGTTATCGACTCCGCAGCGTTTTTTATTGCTCGCGTGATAGCTCTCTAAATTACCAGATCAGAGCTATTGGGATGAACTATAACTGCTCTCGATTCACAGAACTAACGCCATTGATCTGTGTATCACAATTCAATTTGTTGTCAAAAAGTAACGAAGATGTATGGGCTCGTCTCTCTTTTATGACATATAACATATATATTTTTTAATTTGAATATTTCCAATCTTTTTATCTTACAAATTTAGACTAAAGAAATAAATAGGTTGACAGAAATTATTATTTTATAAATTAATATTAGTTCTTTCATATTCTGTTATTTGTCTATTTCTTTGAAAAAAAATGATAAAAGTTATTAACAATTCTATACTTATTTAATTTCACAAACTGTATTACAGAGATTCTTCTTAAAAAATAAAAGGTAGCTTTTGAGAATAGGTAACCAAAATACAGCCCGATGTGACCGATTACGCTCGGATATTCTTGTGTGTACGATTTACCCTAACCACATCATTAGGCGACTCTACAGAGTACTCTAGATGAGAATGCCGAACGTACCCGATATGACCCACATTTAAGTTAGGAGGAGTTACTTCATAATCTAAGTATATTTATTTCTATTGCAATAAATGTATTCGTGTGTACGAGTATTTTTCTTTTTTGAAAATTTAATAGTCTGGCCAAGCTTTTAATTAAATCCAAGGACTCTCTCTCGCTCTTGTAATGCTATAATTATAAATTTAGACAAAAACCTTTGCAATTTCAGACGGGCGTGACTGTTTTAAGCGGACGCCGCAGTCTACATCGTCCAGAAGTCCAATTCGACTTTTAAACTGACTGCTTGATAAATCTCATAAATATTGGTATTGGTTAATGTCAGAACAGGCCAAATATCACCAATAAAACGTGTCGGAGCTCAACCAACGCCAGAGTTCAGCGCTTACTGACTCAATTACCGCATCATCCTCATAGTAGAAAAAACGTCAAACGGTATAAAGTTTATTTTAAATACAGATTTCTTACAGTCAAGTTACTTGGATGGATGGTGACTGGATAGATACATAATTATAAAAATATGTAAACCATAATATGTATGCATGACACTAAAACTAGTACAGCTGATTTCAAATAACTCTAGGGCAGTCAGTACTCCATATAATAGTGCAAATGATGCTTTTTATTTAACTTGATATTTAAATTTTTTATGCAGTTAGCTATGAAAACCTGGGTCACACGTTGTTAAAACGGCAAAAACCACTTTCAGGGCTTATCAGAGCCTGAAATCAGCTGTACTTGAAGGTTAAACCGATTAATACATAAAATTATAACATAATATTCAGATTCCAAGGAGCAATTCCCTTTTTATCTAATATCTATTAGAGTTGTCACTTTTTGAAACTTTAATCACACTGTTTGTTTCGTTCAAAATGTTATACCTAATACAATCCTTCAGTAAATATTTGTTGGTATATAATAGATATCAGATAAAGGCATACTACAAAATCTAAAACCCCTAATAATATCAAGCTTTCCGCTCTAAATGCCGTAGAACGTATTAAACTGCAAGTAAATCTTAGATCTTAGCTGATTTAAAAATAAACAACTAAACTACGAGTTGTTTTTCAGTGCCGTCAGAGATAAACGTTCTTTTATGCAAGAATAAACTATGCTGCAATATATTAAGTTTACTATTTACGACTTTCGGTTCTACTGTAAGGTTTGCTCTCTTTTGATAAATGTATGTTGGCGGCCACTGGTGAGAAAAATGATTTTTTCAATTTAGACTATAATTTTAGTGGGATATCTCATCAATTTCAAAGCAAGCCATGTTTTAAATTCAGTAGTAAACGTAATAGTGTTGCTACATTCGCTAAACTTGGCAGTGTGCTGTGGTTACAAAAATGAAGATATCGAACTGTAAGTTTCGTAAGTCCCTTTCGTACGTTATCATCAGTGTTGTCTGTCTTTACACTTTATTAATCTTAAGTGACTATCAAAAAGCCAGCTACATAGGAATTTTCTAGCTGTCTTCGGATTCGAAACTAGTGCACCATTTTTAACTACCTTATATCAATATTGAACAAATTGGAAGTAAATAGATTTGAAGTGAAGTAATTCTATGTCATCATTTAACTTGATATTTTTGTTTTCGTACCACATGCTTCTAAATTAATAGTTGAAGGCCGCCGAGATATTGGGCTTAGATAGATTGATCTGTTTATAATCTATGTCGCAAGAGGGTGACACATGAGAAAAATATGGAAAGGAGAACGTGAGGACACTGTTGGGAGAATATGCAGCGAGAATTAATTTAAAAAAAGTTAAAACTGTCCGTTTACACCAGGTAGGGTAATCTATAAAACTATTCCGATTTAAAAATTTAAAACACAAAAAATAATGACAAGTCGTAAGAATGTCGTCCCTTGTCACTAATAACTTGTAATCTTTATGTATAATATATTAATTAATCAATGAAATGTCTCAAGGCCTAAATTTTCAATCTTGTAATAGAATACAATTCTACAATAAACATGCGGTCTCCGACTTACATCTGATATCACACAAAATTAATGAGGTGTCTAAAGATAAAATGGGCAAGTTGTACTATTTTCTACAGTTTGTTCAGCTCGCCTTGGGATTCAAGTCAATAATTTTGTTTAGGTCACTAATTAAGTCTTCTGAGACGATAACATTATGTTATTATATACGACTTAGTAATAAGATTTACTTTAACAAACAAGGAGTTTTTAAAATTAAACTACATACGGAGTGTGAGTATTTAAGCAGCTTATACGATTATAGTTGAGAGCGTAAGAAAAGAAAATATACTTACATTAGTGGAAACAAGAACGATATACGTGTTATGTTTATTTAGCTAACTTGCATCTTAAATTTCGTGCCATCACTACTAAACCTACTCTAAATACGGACCGTGTTATTTATTTAATGTATCACGCACTAATAACAAAGTACCAGCCCATTTTAATAGTGTTAACGCTGCTTTTAAATGACAATTGAAATATTATACTGTAGGAAGAATGGTTAAATTGTATGACATGGGTAATTCTGCTCAAACTTCTGAGCTTGTATATGTAATATTAGGTTGGTGGTTTTAACCATAGCACACTTGCGACATGTGCTCAAGAGCTTAATGTTCATGAACCTAATGTTCCTGAACCGAACATACAAGTACAATAATAATCCTTCTGGGTTCATTGCTCTGATATTAATTAGGTCTATAAGCAATTCATAATTAATATCTTGTTGCATTACAAAAACTAACGCTAATATCCATGCCACAATGTAAGATTTTCGTGATCTGGCGAAACTTTATTCTAGAAATCAGCTTTCAAGATACTTGGAATTTATGATGTTTATGGATTCTTAAGACTTCATTTTCTTAAGAAAACAAAGAATTTTATATTTGTTTCAATAACCAGATTATGATAATTTGACAAACTGACTCGATTTGATAACCCCTATATTATTTACTGCATACTGTTCATATTGTGTCAATACGAACACGGGCTCCCTTGTATTAAAATTTTGTTTGTTTAGAAATAGATTCTGCTCTCCAAGCATGTCTCTAAATCAAGTCTCTACAAATGCCGTTGAACTTTTTCAGGGAATGTTTGGATCAAGATGGTACAAAGAGAAAGTTGTTCTAAACGAGGGGATTCTGAAAATGCATAATATTGTAACGTTCTTTTTAAAATAATAACAAAAATGCTGTTTAATCGTCTATTCACAAAAGAGATATTATTTACATACCCTTAATTAAAAACACTATAACTATAAACTATTTAAATGCTAGATATTTACAAACTTAAAGTAGGCTATTTATATAAGAACTATTTATGTATCACAACAATTATTAACATTTATTTATTCACTAATTATTCAAAGCACATTTCACTACAACGGTTAAACATTAACTGAACTTTCTTCTATCCGGGAAGTCGTTTTTATACCCCCATGTAAATGTTATAGTAATCGCTCGAACATACCGGTATATCGAATACACTAGAAGGTCGGGTGTATGATGCTGTCGCTCTGGAATATTCTGCAACTTGTCGACGGCCGGCTGTCCACACCATTCACACGTGTTCTCGAATGTTTGACGGTCGGACTAAAAGGGGTTTTCGCATTCGTTACACTGCCCCTCTCTTCAAGTCTGTTCTGTCGCAGAATAGGTTTTATTCTCTGGTTCCTGTAGAAAGGATCGTGACGATATCGACAGTCTTCACCTCGACTATATATTCCATTTCGGTAGAAGTAACAGTCTACACTCTTCGTTGGTCTTGATGCTGGCTGTGGGTCAAGACTGCAGACCAAGAGTTTGACGTCAGTACCTCTAAAGATAACTTCCAGCATGTTTCTAACGATCCTCCAATCCAACTGGTCCCGCCCACTGCCGAGTTTGGAACCGCCAATTTGTTAATGTTCCTGGTGAGTAGCTCGGTCCTCCAATCCCATAACACAGTGGTTTCGATGACTGACCTAGCGGGACTAAATTATTCGAGTAGTATATTTTAATTTTGCCAGGATCTGAAGTATTAGAATTATACTTTTAGATAGATGAATATTTATTCAATCAATTCTTTTAGGAATTAAAACAAAAATATGCTAGCGTTGGTAATTATACTACTTACTTGCTTTACAATTTTAGTCGTATCTCTCTTGCCAGACTGTTGGAGACTCATTTGTGCAGCAAGTACAATTTCACTTGTACTTGTCGATGCAGGGAGAGAGCTAACCTTTATTTTTGCAGTTTTCGCAACTCTCTTCAAATGGTTTTGAAGAGCGACTTACTTTCTTATCATTTGATGGACCAGAGACATTCGATGCTGCTTTAATTTCTATAAAATTCATTTTTCCATATAGCTAATCTTACACTCCTCCCGACATGTTTTAGATTTCTTACATACATTATATAGCTTTGGTAATGTACCGGCTAGCGTGCTGGTCTCCCACCCATGCAGACCGGGATCGAATCACGGTGTCGGCAGGCATCTGGTTAAGGTTTTCTGCAGTTTTCCTTAGCTGTAACCAACTGTGCGGCTTGTGCTAACCATCTGTTAGTCGGCTGCAGCCGCACGATGAACCTGCGTAATAATAATAATCGCCCCTCCCTCCCACACAAGCTTCACAGCTTCTGGCGCCTGGTTCATCTGCGCCATGTAATAGGTAGTAGTAATTACTATTATTACAAAACTCAGTAACTTTTTTTTGCACTAACGAAGAAATATTATCATCTGACTCCTTCAAATGATATTTTACAATAATATAATTGAAAATAGCAGTTGTCCTTTTCGGTATCTTTCTTTCCTTGCGTTATCTCAAAAAGCTCTTTTCGCACTATACCTCCTTTTAATTCTGAAATAGACATAAGACAAAGAGTTGGTGGGTGCTGACAAAAAATCTAGTTTTTTATGTGCTTTGATGATTAATGAATAATATAAAGGTAAATTCACCACGGCCTTTCAAGGGCCAAAGAAGTATAAACTTAGTAAATCTTAAATATATCAACATAAGATTTGAATTTGAGAGGTAAAATTAACGTGAGTCGTGATAGTGTTAACATTCACTAGAAAATATTGAAACGTATTATTAAATGAAAGTACATATTATTAGCTAGCTTCTCCATAGGGTCAAAAATAAAACTCTGTAATAAAAAAATTAAATCACCGGTACAGATGTCTCCCCCACTAAGCGACAACTAAGTATAGCAAATACAACCATGTAACTACAAGATCTCTACCTGCTCTTCGGCCAAATGTGTTGTTTGCTACGAAAAGAGATTATGAATTCTTCTTATCGATGCACTCAACTTTGCAAACGGGGGGGGGGGGGTTATTATAATATCCAACAACAACTTATCCTAATAAAATCCCGCAAGATATAAGTTTTGAACCTCTGTGCGGCGTTACAATTTATAATTTTTTGAAATTATCCATCGGATAGACAATTTGAGAAAAGCAGCGTAATCCTCGATCTTTGAACTATAACGTTTCTAGGAATGGTTTTCTCGATTAATTAAACGATAATTATGGCGAGTTAAAGGATATCACAAATATGGCTTTTCAGAGCGAACGTTTATTTATTAAGGCGCTCCTTAAAAAGCATTCTGCAGAGTGCTATTAAAAATTGTAAAAGAAATACTTGTAATTAAAGCTTTGGCACAGTACTACTACAGCGAATTAATGTCCACATACCGAAGATGTCGAAAACGCAAATAAATGGTTTTTGTCTTTTTTTCTAAATTCACCGTTTACCAGCCCCTGCACTGTACGATTTTTGCACGACCAGTCGATTTTGCATTCTTAAACGGTAGTTTAACGTCTTGAATTGTTACTAGCATGAATATCAGCAGGAAATGATTAAATGATTAATAATAAATGTACGGAAATGCTTGATAAATAATTAAGTATGGAATAATTAAAAAGGGGGAGGAAACATAAAGAAATCTTAAATAACTTATAAATAACTGCCTGTATTACATTATTTACAAATATAAAACAGGTAATGCATTAGTACTTTTATTTTTAATTAACACATCATAAGGAAATATCTTCTAATTTTACTCTTTATTTCTTCTATGAATATTTGAAATAAAATGTTTTTCAGAATATTTTACCTCAACGCACTTTTTACGCTTAACAAACTGACTTGTTTTTCCTGATCCTTTAAATTATTTGAATAATAGATAGAAAAATCTATTTAGAATATTGGTAATGTTCTTTTTTCTATTTACTAGATTCAGTAATAGATTTAACAATTTATAGGAACTACATAATTTGTTTCCATTTTAATTTATTTACGATTTTATTTATATGCATAAGGAAAAAATAATCAATTTTGATTAAAATACTGTTTTAAATATTAAAAATCGTATTTTACAGATAATGAAATGTAAACTGAAAAATTTAATTGAGTCCACAATGGGTTATTATTATTATTTTTAATATCGCTTTCATCAGTACAAAATTCTTGTATTAATATACCTCGGCATATAGGAGATTCTTTATTTTTAAACTTTTTTAATCACCCTTGTAACATGAATAGCGATTATACAGGGTGCCCATTATGTATGGAATATAGTATATAGCTCGGTAAATATCGGCCTTATAAAGAAATTTGTTATATAAAAGTTGTTTAACATTTTATTTTCCATAATAAGATAGCATTCAATTGTTTTTATTTCAGAAAACAACTGAGTAATGAATAACACTTTAATTTTTTTAAATAGCAATGTACCCTTTCATTAGGCTCATTTGATAGAGATTTTTTTTCTCTTTTCGATGACCTAAAATCTTGGTACCCTTATATAAGAAAATTTTTGAAAAAAATGTAAAAAATGTTTATTAAGTTAATTTCACCAATAACTCTATGTGATTAATCTTAATAATCAATGAATCTAGATATCCGAGATCGTAAAGTATCTCGAATTATTACCCTAAAATAAACAAATATGCATCTACATAATGTACAAAATAAAACAAATGAACAGAAAATTATGTACGTCTCTTATAAAGCTTGAAGTCAAAACGAAATTAGCAATAAAATGGTTTTCATGGCAATAAGTGTTCAAAATGCTCACCATTAACTGCAAGGCAGTGGCCCAACCTATCACGAAAAGCTTGAAAAGAATTTCTGAGCGATCTGGGAGAAATTGCTGCAGCTTCATTTTGTATTCGTTGCTCTAATTCGGCCAGATTCTGGGGTCGGTTTGTATACACTTTTGATTTTAAATATCCCCAGAAGAAGAAATCGCAAGGTGTAAGATCCGGAGATCGGGGAGGCCACACCACAGACCCTCTTCTGTCTATCCAACGGGCCGGAAATACCACATTTAAATATCGGCGTACATCTAAATGATAGTGGGGAGGTGCTCCATCTTGTTGAAACCAAAGATAATCAAGATTTGCTTGGCAAGCTGGAATAATTTGCTGTTGCAATAATTGCAAATAACGGTCACTAGTTAGAGTACCACGAATAAAGAAAGGTCCAATTATGTGATCTGCACAAATTCCCACCCGTACGTTTAATTTTTGTGGTGTTTGGGTATGATTTTGGATCATCCAATGGGGATTTTCAGCGGCCCAATATCGACAATTATGCCTATTTACATTTCCATTTAAACAAAACGTAGCCTCGTCAGAAAAAACAATATTATTAAGAAAATTTGGATTGTTGTTGATTCGCTCCATCATAAATTCACAAAATTCATCACGTCGACCGTAGTCTAGTCATATTCGGATAATTCTTGCAATAAAGTCGATTTGTACGGATGTAATTTTTCTGAATGTAATATTTTCTGTATTGAACCTTTACTTACGGCATGGTTTAAACTTAACTGACGAGTTGAAATGTTTGGATTTTCTTCGATTTCTATTAAAACATCGAGCTTTTTATCTTCATTTGTCACAGACCTCTGCGGACCACTCTTCACCAGATCTTTAACATTGCCAGTTTCCCTAAACTGTTTCAAGGTTTTGCTACTGACCGGGTGATTGGTTCTCGATGTGGATAACGCTCATTAAAAATTTCACATACTTCTAATTGTGTTCGTTTGCGATCCCCATAACCGACCATAATTAAAATTTCTATACGTTCAGTTTCTGTTAAATGAACCATTTTTATTTTTCCATGTACCAACAACTTAATTAAATAAACAAACTTCTGTCACAATAAAAGCCTACAATCAATTGTTAAGACAATTGAAAGAGATCTCGGATATCTAGATTCATGTTATTGGTGAAATTAACTTAATAAACATTTTTTACATTTTTTTCAAGAATTTTCTGATATAAGGGTACTGGTCATCGAGAAGAGAAAAATAATCTCTATCAAATCAGCCTAATGAAAGGGTACATTGCTATTTAAAAAAATTAAAGTGTTATTATTACTCAATTGTTTTCTGAAATAAAAAACAATTGAATGCTATCTTATTATGGAAAAAAATGTTAAACAACTTTTATATAACAAATTTTTTTATAAAGTCGATATTTACCGAGATATATACTATATTCCATACATAATGGGCACCCTGTATAATGTTACATGGATATACTTTATTACGTTCGTAGTGTAATTCTTCTAACTTAGTGCAATTTAATCCGTCAAAGACTGTTACTTTTCTTGCAATATAATGTTTTTAAATTAGGAAAATTTAATTCTTTAAATTGTGTTATTTTGTTATGTTCCCAAATATAATATTTTTTAATCTGGGTGGTTCAATTAACCGATTGATTGTATTTTATCACCTCGGCAGTCCAATGTTTCTAAATCAGAAAAAATTTAAACTACCAAATAATGTCGTTTTATTTTGTTCACAATAGAGACAACTGGGGTAAGTGTGGAAACAAGGTTAACTATGTATTCTTTATTAAATTTGGACATTTTATTAAATCAACAGTTTCATATTTTAATATTCGGATAAATGAATCCTTTAAATGGTTTTATATCATAAATACTAATGTTTAATTTTCTTACCATTAGATTTAAATCGTTATCTAAATTAAATCTTACAACCTCATTTATAAGAATAAAAGGACTTTAAATTTAAACATTGTTTCTATATATGATTTTAAAAAATATATTCGTATGTTTTTAAATACGTAATTTGTCTTCCTATTTATTATTAGAAAATATTCATAACTCATCATATGTTGCTATTATTATCTAGTTGCTGATTAAATTACTACTACACTAATAAATTAATAACTGACCTACGCACGCACATATTAATTTACAGAAACTCTTGCATTGAACTTGAGCAATTATTATCATCTGGAAAAAAATCAACCCGTGTTTGAATGTGCAAAGCAAAAAAACTAACTGCTCAAATTAGTTCAAACAAAAACAAAACAAAAACATATAGACAATTTATTTTCGTATAAAATAGTAAACTTGTAAAATTGTCTAATTTTGTATTTTTGCGAATTATGTTTTAAAAGTTTAGTTAAAAGTAAATTTTAGTTAAAAAAAGCCGGTTTTTGCAAATTTTGAGGTAAAGCGTGTCTTTAATAATTAATATTTCAATAACTACTCGACATAATTGAATGCAATTTTATATGCAAGTTGCTAATAGTGTTATATGTATGTATTTTAATTAGATATATCCATTATTTTTCAAGTTATTGTATGAAATAGAGGGTAATGCCTTAGTATCTTAACGAAATTCTTTTTTTACAAAAGATAGTATTTTTTAATAAAAAAACAAACACGTTAAGAAATATTGAAAATATTCACGAATTATTTAATAAATAATTCTTTAAACAATGTCTGCAAGGCAAAAATGAAGGTCAATTAGTGCATCTTATTTTACAGATGGTTTATGTTATAAATGTGCGTGTTTATTCTTTAGCACAAAACGTTTTTTAGAAAGCACCTACTATTTTGTTTACTGAGGAACGGTACTGATTACAATTTTCGTAGAATTAGTTACCCGACTACCTCATTGGGGTGTTTGCTATTGCTGAAGTTTCGATGACTTAAAACGTCTTAAAAGTCTGTAGGTATAATTATGATATACTTGTATCTACTTTGTAGTGGTGTATTTTTAATTTTTTCTAAAGGAGATTGTCATTTCACAGGGTATTTCAGTAAAATGTTAGTGAAATGTTACTCTGCACATGTTTCCCTATTGCCCTTTAATGGGACGGACATGTTTTCCAAAACATCCTGTATATCATAGAGGAGTAATTCTAAACACCTCCTCCAGAAATTAGGTGATGTTAAACGTATTGCTTATTTTAACAATTTTTCCATATATTATAGAGGGCTAATTCGTCTTTAAATGTTAAAAATAGCGAGGGAAAGAATATCTTAAGATGGTTAAAGCAAATTAAACGTATCAAAATTTCAATTCAATTCATAAAGCCTATATAAGTTTGACTACAATTAGGATTGAAATTTGAATATTTTTACTTCGTTTTGAAGATTTTAGAAATTGGGTTGAAATTTCAATATTTTTACCTAGTTTTAAGGGTTTTAAAAATCTGCCGACGACGATCGATTTCAATCTTCTTACTAATTCTACGATACTCGAAATAACTGATTTAATTTTCTAAGATATTTTAAGATGCGAAATCGTTTGTAATAAATTGTTGTTTGCAAACAAAGTTTAAGATTTCCAAGAACATAATTTGAATTAATTTATTAAAAATCTGTTCCTTAAAATATATCATAAACAAACCGTGATACAATCTAAAGAGACCGAATACAAATGCTTCTATAGAAAATCCATCGCAATTATTCAAATCGATGTTCTAAGCTTCTTAAATTTATAGTTTTCCGTTGCAGAAATAGAAAAGCCTCGTATGTAACTAAACACTCAATAAGGCTAAAGTTCCATATTTTAAAACTCGCACCACGCTTCAGTAAAATTTATCCAGCAAATCGCGACATAAAAGAAATGAAACGCAATTTTTTTTTCTGACCTAATTTTGTATACACCGATAGTCTAATGATGCAAAAAATTTATGTATTTCCTTTTGCATTTTTATAATTTAATCCAATTAACGTGACATTGCAATAGAAAGAGGAACTTAATTAGGAATTTCTTTTATTTCAATGGTGTGGGTGATAAAAATAAAAATTTTGTAATTGTACAACTTTTGTAATTTATAAATTTTATTTGAAATGCGAATGAATCTGACAACCTTCTTTATATTTTCTGTCTTTATGGCTCCAGAATGTTTTTACACATCACTGCGAGAAATGTGCTTTTGAGTTAGTGTTTCATATTTAGGATTTATATGTGCAGTATATAACAGTACACCTTTGGGTATGAGGTTGAAAAGGGAAGATTTTAATAAACTCTTGGATTTAAAATTTTCATTCTAACTTTTAACATAATATATTTGACTTCAACCAATAATAACTTGTACGATCTGCTGTAACTATTAGTCACCTGCAGGACACAAAACTGTAAAACAATCATTGTACCTTCTTACAAACTTACAAAAATTAGCAGAAGAAACTCAGAAATTTATAAAACACTTCCAGTAACGGAAAACTACTGAGCTTAATCAATTCATTTATTAACCCATTACCCGCCAGCGTCCCAAAATTAGGACAGAACATTTCTAATTTTTTTTTGGAAAAACAGTTTTTTGAAACCATGTTACATTGGCTGGAGGTAACTGTTGAGTAAATGTAACAACGAAATCTTTATCATTTATTGAAATTAGTGTTCACAATTTTCGATAGATGTCATCAGATTTCTGCAACATTTGTTTACATGTTTGGTTATGTTTTGCCGGTGAATTTCCATCGTTGTATGTGGTGTAAACTGTGTTGAATTGATAGTGTTCGTTTCCAAAAAGTATATTTTAGGACCAACAAGCATTTTCCTTGATTTGTATCCCGTTTTGGTAAGTTGCCAGCCACTTATAAGTTGCGTCCCGATTTTGGGACACTGGCAGTTTCTATGAACAATTTTACTGCATTGAACTGTTTGTTTTTAGTTGAGCATACAAAATGTTTAGTCAAAGAACCCGTACTATGGTCGAGTTAGCTCAGCAGCTACACAGATTAGAGAGTGAAACTGTTTCCGATGAGGATGTTGATATTGATGTGGCCATCATACCTCCTGAACCGGACGCCCTTACGGATGAAGAAGATATCCCTGAAAATGATTTAGAGGACGAAGAAGAACTGGCAGATGTAGCTGGAACCTTAGAATCGTTTGTAAATAACGACATTGATGAAGATGATTTGCCACTATCAGTTCTCAAGGAGCAACTACTACTAGAAAAGCAACACAGCATATCTCCTATTCCATCCTCTTCATCAACTTCATTGCATAAACCACAAGCATCACGTTGGAAAAAATGTGACCCTTCTTATTCCACACCTCAAGGCTCAACAGATGATGTGAATGAAATGATCGCCTATTTTCGTGACAAAAGCGAAGTAGAAGTATTTGAGGAAATTTTTTCCCAGGAAGTCTACGTTCTTTTAGTTGAACAAAGCGTGTTATACGCTAGACAAAAGAATGTTCCAGATTTTACAGTTGATATTGCAGAAATGAAAGTATTTATCGGAATATTGCTTTTATCTGGCTACCATAAACTCCCGCAAGAAGACATGTATTGGGAAAATGCTCAAGATGTAGGTGTTCCAATAGTTTATAATGCTATGACACGAAATAGGTTTAGGGAAATAAAAAAATTCCTACATCTCAATGATAACACAAAGATTGATAAATCGGCAAAAATGTACAAGTTACAAAAATATTTCGATTATTTGAAGAAAAACTTTCAGAAGTGTGGAGTTTTTAGTGCAAAACTTTCATTGGATGAAATGATGGTGAGGTATTATGGTAGACATCCCTCAAAGATGTCCATGCGTGGAAAACCTATCAAATTTGGTTTCAAACTATGGTGTCTTTGTAGTGCCTCTGGATACTTATATAATTTTATACCATACTGTGGGAAAAATTCTGAGAGTGACTCGGTGGAACCATTGGGTACTAGGGTTATTACCCAACTTACTGATATCATCCAACACCATGATCGCCATGCAATATATTTTGATAACTTTTTTACAAGTGTAGATGTATTGGAAATGCTGAAAAGCAAAAATCTAAAAGCCACAGGGACGGTTAGAGAAACCAGAACCAATAAGTGTCCACTCATGGACTCAAAACAATTGCTCAAAAAAGAAGAGAGGGGATATTTTCACCATCGATTTGACACCAATAATGAAGTGTTAGTCGTCAAGTGGAAGGACAGTAAATCTGTGAATGTAGCTAGCAATTTCTGCGGTATTCATCCTTTGGGGTCAGCTAAGCGGTATTCGCAAAGGGACAAAAAAGTTATTAACATACCAGTTCCAAAGTTGATTCAAGACTATAACAACAGAATGGGGGGAGTCGACCTTCTTGATAAACAGATATCGCTGTACATAATACGCATTAGATCCAAAAAGTGGTGATGGCCTTTGTTCACACAAATGATTGATATATCTGTCGTGAATGCTTGGAGAATATACCAAATAGTCTCTGGGAAAAACATACCTCTGTTGCAGTTTAGGCGAATGATTGTCTTATTTTATATGTCAAAAAATTCTGATTCTGCCCCACATAAAAGGGGCCGACGAACCACCAAGTAGTTAGGAGGTCGAGTGAGTCAGGACATTAGGTACGATCCTGGAAACCATTTAATCATTCCTATCGAAACCCATTGTGCGGTAAAAAAACCACCAGGATATGCGGCAGATGTGAAGTTCCACTCCATGATCGGTGCTTTGCAGATTTCCATACACATTAATTAAATTATATAATACATTTTTGTTTTAATGTTATTCACATATTTTGCCAGCGTCCCATTAATGGGACGTTATTTTTTTGTAAACTACGCAATATATTTTGCAAATTACTAAATTTTGTGAATATTTCTTCCATTTCCAACACAAATTAAAAATTTTTTTTTTAATTCGAAAAAAAATTAATTTGGCAGGTTGCGTGTGTGTTTATATGTCTGCAAAGCTTTATTTTTATCTATCTATCTAATTATCTACTTTTGTATTTACCTTAGCGACCTTTGATAGTGCTAGCTTAGCTGTCGAAACAACTGTCAGGTAGATTATAATAAACTTGTGAAATTTTTACTAATTTGTTTTATTTATTTAATGCCATTTCTGTTAACTTTTAAGATATAAATTTGATTTTTATTCGAAGATCTAGCAAACGAAGGAAGCTTGAATTCGAATTACTTAATTTTTTTAAACTTTATGCATTCTCATCTGCTAACAAATCATGATAAATTCATGTCGATAAACACTTGAAATATTAATCAACAAAAATAACTTGAATTCTATTAAAATTTAGTTGATTAGTAAGTAGTGTGTACATTGTACACTGAATCAAAAACGATTTCGGTTTTTCTTTCAGTTTTCAAGGAGTTTGTTGAGTACTTTAAGGGGTGAAGGCGTCGCGGAGATATCTGATTTTTTGTACAGACGCGAAAAGAAAGAAGGACTCAAGCAAAAGTTGCGTGTCATCGGCGTATCTGTTGAGTTATGACATTCTGCTGACATTGTCTAGGTTTATCGGGCCAATAAATTCCCTTGTTATCAAACCCGTAGGCAAACTATACCATTTACAGTATGATTTCACGCATGTGAAATATGATTTCACATTAACGAAAACTGATTTTACATAAATGAAAACAGAATTCATAATAACGAAAACTAATTTATCATTCACAAATTGTGATTTTGCAATAATGAAAACAGAATTTGCAATTTCGAAAACTAATTTAAATTAAATGAAAATAGATTTTGCATAATAGGCAATAAGTTGTACAATTTTATTATAAAGAAAAATTTTATTTTCTATAACTGTACTAAAAATGCCTCTTGGTAAAATTTCGCCGAATAACAGAGCTGGACTGTTCAAGAATATATGACGAAGACAAAGATTGGAGAAGAACAGCAAAGCTTGAGGTGTCAACGCACATACAGCGTATGCTGTCGGAAGAGGTGTCCTTTTTTCAACCATTACAACCAAGCACCAGCCATTTCCGAATTTAGAATACATATTTTGGAAGATAGTGTCAATGTTGCAATTTAAGAGATGTCACATCTCCTTGGATATCCAAACCATGTCGAACGGTTTTATGATGCATCCTGCATCATTGTGGGAGGAAGACATTATTGAAATTTAGTTAAATTTGATTTTAAATTTATTTTTGTTTATAAAAATCTTGTTAAATCAATATTATTTTCAATGTATTTACTTCAATCATTTACTTAAAAAACGTTAACATTATAGGGAATAAATTCAAGCTAAAATTTGTATTCCTTTAGATGAAATTGGTTTTCAAAAGTGCCAATTCTGTTTTCATTATTGCAAAATCAGAATTCATGAGTGGTAAATTAGTTTTCGTTGCTATGAATTTTGTTTTCATTTGTGTGAATTCAGTTTTCGTTAATGTGAAATTATATTTCACATGTGTGAAATCAGACTGTAACAGGTACAGTCTCTTGCAGTGTTCTAGAAGAATTTGACGGACAGTCATACATATGAGATTTAAGATTATTTTATACATACATGTATATAAAAATTATAAATGTTTATTTATTACCATAGAATCCTACTTTCAAAATTATTAAATTATTTCATTTAGGATAGGTTCCCGATAATCCCGATTTTTAATTGGTCGATATAAGTAGATAGGCAACACCGATTCTAGCCCAAAATCCCATGTTATTTCTTATGAAGGTCCGATTTAGCAAAAAGATCACAAATCCAAGATGGCGACCGCGCATACTGCGCTCTGATTGGCTATCCCCACTCTTGTAGACACGCCTGCTGCTCTCTGATTGGTTACCCCCACTCCTGTAGCTCCTCCCCTTGCTTCTGATTGATCGATGGCGGCCATTTTGGAACGTCGGGCGCCATTTTACCATGCCCGTCATTACAGAAATCTGTGTTACCGACAACCTGTGCATCGTCAATATAGGGTGTCATGAAGAAATCTGTATTATCGATTACGTATGTACTGGGTGATAGAGGGCGCCAAGGTTTATCATTTTATATTAATAAATTTCATCTATTTCTCAAATAATTATCGTCATTAATAATTTAATTACATATAATTACAGCATTAAAAATTTGAAATTCAGCTTTAAACGCAAATCACGGACCTGTGCGATATAAACGACCCGTCAGTTTTCTATCTATCTCTACCATTATTAGTCCAGTCAAATGGTAGTCAAGTGGAAAGTTTTGGTGTAATTGTTTTTATTGGCTTACTTTATGTTTTTCGGGGTGCTGATCACGAATCTGAAGTTGTCCAACAAAATTTTTTTCGGCAAATATGAGAAATCATCAAAAAACCACTAAAAATCACAGGTTTTTTGGTTTTTGGCTTATAACTTCCAAAATAAGCTTTTTACGCAAAAGGTTATACTATATTAAAATAAAGACGAGAAAATTATCTACATTCGTATCATTCTTTTGTACGACATATGATTTCCGCGCAAAGGGGCGTTGAAAAGTAGACGAAAATCAGTAATTTTTAGAAAATAGTAAAAAAACACATTTTTTAAAAGAATTTCCCTTCATAACACGAAAAGAAAGCATTTCACTGTAAACATTATCCTATACTTTAAAAAAGCAGATAGCATTTTCTACAATTATTTATGTGTAAGTAATTTTTTCGGACCTAAAATAGTTATGAGAAAAGCAATGACGAATGCACGAAGTCAGTCGCCTCCAACGTTAACGTTAGGTTACATAGGTACAATAAAATGATAAACAGCGATTCATGGTTGATAAGTATGAAAACTGAGCAATATAAAACAATATAATAAAATGGATAGATAGGTATTTTATAAAACACTTACAGCCGTACTTATAGAGAAATTACACGCGTGTAACCATATTATTTCTTATATGTTACACGCGTGTAATTTCTCTATAAGTACGGATGTTAGTATTAAATGATTATTGACGTTGAAGTGAAACTCCTCAGTCAAACCGAGTCCTCTTGGTCAAAGGTTCCATGATTTTTTCAGGATGCCTTCAAGTACTTCAGGGAATTCCGGGTCATCCTCGTCTTCTTCGATTTCAGTAAGCGGCAGGTTATTGGATCTGTTTCATTCCCAAGCAATTGTTGAACTTGAAAATACACCTTCAAGGAATGTTGCTGAGTTGCAGCCTCAGTAGGAGCTAGGGACGCTAATGTTCGGATGTATTGTATGCAGACCGAAGGTAGCATTTATACCTCAATTTGTTTAATGACGTGGCTTCCTTGTCAGCCAATTTATGCAATGTATTATGCAATATAAATTGTATACCTTTTAAAATTTCTAATATAATATTTACGTCGAGAGATTGATTGATCATATAGTTGATATATTAATTAGCTACATTTTTCTCTTTCACAACCGATCAATGAAACATTTCCAGTGTGTATTTCTTGGTATCCCTTACAACGCTAATATAATTTTACATACGGTGGTATTTCATTTTGAAATTTGTCATTTTGAAGTCGACATCTTAAATTTCCTACCCTTGAATTCTTATCTCTGGGATTGGATTGATCATCTTTTATCCCTTTCACTAAACGGAAACTCTCTCTCTCTCTCTCTCTCTCTCTCCTTCTCGCTGTCCTACGTACCTTGCTATCTCTCTTTCTCTCAAAGAAGAAATTTGTATTATCGCCTAACAATTTGGATATTTGCTAATAGATGTAGCGTTAGTATGAATACCTCTAACACGCCCATTCGTGATCTGATTGATCGATAGCTTTTATCCATACCCAGATGGTCGGTCGGTCATCTTGAAAAACGTTCTGAATGGTTCGGCCATCTTTTTCCCTACCATAGGCGATCATCTTGGAATACGTTTTGGTTGGTTCGGCCATCTTTTATCCCTACTCCTAGCGTTTAATGTCCTGCGTACCTAGCTATCTCTCGCTTTCTCTCTCGCTACTAATACTTACAAGTTCTGCTACCTTTCTCTCTCTCACGCACACACTGTACTCTTTCTACCTTTTCTAGAAGAAATAATAATGCCAGATAGGAATTAAAATTATGTTTCTACTTTTCGTGTACTCCTCTCGCGGATAACGATCTATCTTTTATATAGTCGCCCTTCTCCCTTAATCATGCTAGTAAATGAAACATCAACGTTTAAATATATTATTTATTTAGCTATCTCTCTCTCTCTCTCTCTCTCTCTCGGTAACTTTCGTATATATCCCTCTCTAATCTAGTAACTATGGTTGAAGATCGAAGCCCGTCACGCGGTTTCAATTAACTCAACAAAGGTCCTTACAACGACGACGACAGCTCGATAAAACGTTTAAAATTTTGAATTTGTCATTCTTGAAGTCACCATAATGGATTTCCCTCCCTTGAATTTTATACTTCACGGATTACTAACCACGTGATCAAAATTATTGTATTCTAATGAAACTTTCTACCCAAAGAGATCATGAAATTTAAAGAAACCAACAATCCTTGATACAACTGCGAGTTTTGCAGGCTCGTCTAACGGATATATCTATGTCAGTAGCTACCTTTCGTAAAAGGCTTTCGGATCTCCATGTTAAGAAAATTACGTTAATAAATACAAGCTCTTGAATCACGTTCAGGGATCGGATTG
The DNA here is from genome assembly GCA_929113105.1 of Agrypnus murinus. NCBI lineage: Eukaryota > Metazoa > Arthropoda > Insecta > Coleoptera > Elateridae > Agrypnus > Agrypnus murinus. The sequence continues at coordinate 18,421,297 of OV816025.1, forward strand.
GTTTCTAACACTAATATGTATTATCACCTGCTGAATTAACTATTTAAAAAAGAGAAAAAACTAATTCTAATGCAGATAATATATAGACTTACCCTTTACGTCGCATATCACTTTAAATTAAAACGGGAAACAACAACACCTTAACCACATCTCACCAAGAAGGGATATATACTAATCATCTTTTAAATTTAAAAGCGGTTATTATTAACACAACTGTACTGTAGACCTGCTATAGAATCAACTTAATTATTATTTTGTTTGTTAAAATGCGTCTGTGTAAAGCTTTATAAACCTAATCCATGCGTTCGTTTTCCAGTAAAATGCAGATCACAATACCGATGAAATATGTATAAAATATTTATAATGTTGAAAATGCATAGAACTCTTTTTTAATAGAAGTATCTTTAAGCAAAAGATGTTCCAGTTATTCTATAAATTAAATGTTAAAAAATTAAGCTGATTTGGATCTCTGAGGCGGTTTCTAACTGAAGTGATATTTTCTAAAATTTAAATTTGTTTTTAATCTAGCTGTCAATTGATTGGATAGCTAATCTATCATTATCAAAGATGATACTTATAAACTAATGTTGACTTTTTATATTGTATTTATTACCTGGTCTACTGTTGTACACGGAGATGTCCAGTCAATAGAGATGTGAAGAGTGTATTTTCGTGTTAACAGCTATTTTATTGCACAAACCTATTCAGAATAGTGTGTAGAATAATATATGTAGTTGCGTACTAAATCATAGTGACAGCAGAAAAGTTATTAAGAACTTAAGACGCCATCAACCGTTTTTCAGGAGTTTTTCTTCCGTAGATCATCAGGATGGCTTACTACGAAAGAAAGTTCAGTATATGATTTGTTTATAATAAAAATAGCTACAAAATGGCATTAGTCTGATTGTTATAACTGGAATAATTAGGTTGCAAAATCGAAGAAACTGCCAAAGTCGCGTATGTTTTTTAAGTTGTCATAAAAATTTAAATAGTCAACCAATATTGATGACACTTACGTTAAGTATAGTTTAGATTATGTACAATAAGCAGCCTAAACTTGTATGCCAGGTATTCATACGATTTTCATAAGATTTTTTGTTTAACAAGGTTTTATAAATCTACAGCGCCTAAAACTTTGGAAGTTTGCAAAAGTTGTTTGAAGCTTTGCATACTATTGCAAACGTGCATATATATATAGCTTAAGTTATTAGCAATCGAACGCAATTTGTAAAATTCGATTACGTTTATTTTTGCAATTTTGGTGACGTTTAACATCTCTTCATAGTTTTGCTACGTTTATAAATAATTAGTTTTTTGGTTCGTATACGTGGTCATTTATGAAATATTCCATTGGGTTCGAATAGACGGCAAAAAATACGCAATTTAAAAAAAAGTTCAAGAGTCGATGCTTGGATCCTGCGATTTCTTGCGTAAGTATGCATTAGACTAAGTAGGCGATTGTCCGATTTTTGCGCGTCTCACTCTATTGCAATAATTTCTATTAGAAATATGTAACTACCTAATAATTTTGGGAAATTGTATACTTATTCTACAAGGTTCACACTATACACTCGATTTTGATTCATTTCAATATGGTAAATAATATACGAGTAGTGCATACTTACGCAAAATGTTTAATATCTCAGGATCCAAGCATCGAAACTTGAATTTCTTTTTTTTTAAATTGCGTGTTTTCTTGCCGTCCATTCGAAACCGATGAAATATTTCATAAATGACCAAGTATACGTACCAAAAAAATTAATTATTTATAAACGTAACAAAACTATGAAGAGATGTAAAATGTCGCCAAAATTGTAAAAATAAACGCAATCGAATTTTACAAATTGCGTTCGATTGCTAATGACGTAAGCTATATATATGCGCATTTGCAATAGTATGCAAAGCTTCAAACAGCTTTTGCAAACTTCCAAAGTTTTAGGCGCACTAGATTTATAAAACCTTTTTAAACAGAAAGCTTTGCATACTTGGTATATGGGCTTTGAGTGCTTATTGTACATAATCTAAACTATACTTAACGTAAGTTTCATCAGTATTGGTTGACTCTTTAAATTTTTATGGCAACTTAAAAAACATACGCGATTTTGGCAGTTTCTTCGATTTTGCAACTTAATTATTTCAGTTATAATAATCGAACTGGCGCCATTTTGTAGTTATTTTTATTATAAACAAATCATATACTAAACATTTTTTCGTAGGAAATCATCCTGATGAGCTACGGAATAAAAACTCCTCGAAAACGGTTGATGGCGCCTTAAATTGTTAATAACTTTTATGCTGTCACTACGATTTAGTACGCAACTACATATATTGCTCTACCCACTATTCTGAACAAGGTTATGCAATAAAATAGCTGTTAACACGAAAGAACCAAAAACAGATACTTTTGGTTCTCTGCCGACTGGACTAATTATAGTAATGGGAGGGGGGGGATATAATTCAAAACTACCTACCCGTTTAAATATTAACATACATGAAGATGTCGCCCATTAAATCAGATGTTGTAACACTATAATAGCATTATCAAAAAGAGTCTTATTTTGGATGCTGTCTTAAAATTGTTTAATATCTTCATTCCGCCTAATTAACATATGCCTATAGGTTATTGACCCTTTATCTCTTTTTTCGATAACAATCAAGGATATCAAAGCCAAAACCTGACTGAATGAATATATATGGGGATATATATCCTTAGGCTAGACCATGCAAATCAAATTGACAAAGTCTTGAAACAAAAATGGTAGAGCCCACCCTGTTAGATGGTTAGACAAGAAATCAGAGTCACGTTATTGGCTGACAAACATCTTTGAAGAACGCTCTGATTGATTCGACCATCTGTTATCCCAACATTATGAAGTCATACTAATATATGAAAATAATATACTGTCTGATAAATAAATTTTACAGTGAAGGGGAAAACCTTAATGAAATGTATATTGCTGAGCTCTGCTAGCGAGCTTCACTTCACCACTTCAATAAAAATTTCGTTATTTAAAAATTCCTAACATGGATAGCTTTATCTGTTTTAGAATATTCAAAGAAAGTATATGACAATAAATTATCGTGAGAGATCTATACAAAACGCCATATATATAAAATTAGAGCTAAAAATTAATCCTATATGGTGAAAACGCAAATATTTATGAAAATATGGGGTACATGATCCTAATGGATTATACTTTATATTATATAATCGGAGAGACAGGAGTAGGTACAATCGGTTTATGTTATGCTCCCTACGACATCTTAACAGAATAATTATACTATGCAGGACGCTACGTATGATTCCATGCCTACGGGTAATTACGCCGACTACGAATACTATGCAAACAGGATCCAACAAGTTGAGACAAGTAGAGACCTGTTAAGTCGTTGTATTATGGACGTTTTAATGATTTCCTCCCTCCCTCCTCAGAAGGTAATAAATAGCAGTAGCAGCAAGCCTACTTATTTAGTCGCGATTCGACTTTGTTGCTGTTGCTGCTTATCCATGGCATTCTACAAAGCTGCTCAACATAATAATAATAATGATAGATAGGAACCGTATAGTGTACAGTGATTCGTCTCAGCTGAACAAAATTTTTAAAAAATCTACAAAAGATATACAGGTTATAGATGATGATGAAGAATTTTAAACTACGAAAAGTCAAGACTTCTTTGTAAAATACAGCTGCCGTTAAACAACAGTGGTTCGAAATATTTACATCTTGGACTGGACACTTTCAAGAATTTTGATGTGTGTATAAGAATCTTGAAGAAAGGCGTTGATCACTGCGTACACTTTAACGAAGACTCTTTTAAAGAATTTATGGAGGATTTCTCGTACATCTTGGGATGTCTCAAACACAACGAGGTCGATGGACACGTATTGGCCGATTACACGCTTCATAGTGTAGGAAACAAATGTCTCAAATTTGTTCCGAAAAATAAAGGTTTTGAACTTTACATTTCCGAATTAAGTCTAGGGAGATTATACATGATGAAAACCTTTTTATGGAAAAAGATCGATAGTATTAAAACTATGCATCGCAATTACGAATGTTTTGCCGAAGAAGTCCTGGACGAGGCTATAAAAGTTAGAACAACACGTATAGACAATAATATTTTATTAAAAGTGTTAAATTCTTCTTGTAGATATAAGGATGATTTATTTTTGAATGAACTAGTTTATAAGTTTAATAGGAAAACTATTGTAGATTTGCAGAATGACCTTGATCTAGATGATAGACTTAAATTTATTACATCTGATATAATGTATAATAAATATATATAATAAATATCTTTAAAACTTATTGATTTTAATTGTACCTACATCTACTTATTCCAGGTAGTTTGATTGTATGCATATGTAAGACTAATCTAAAATCATGTGTCCTAACGATGAAGGGTGAACGGTTAATTAGGGTGACGGTCTAAGCTAATGTCATGCAAAAGTTTATGTCATTTATGTCAACACTTGATAAAAATAATTGTAGTACATTTGTATATATTCTTTCACGCTGCAGGAAGTCTTTTACATAGATGAAATATATAAATTTTAAGTAAATGCTTTCAATCACATTACAAATGATTGTATATGTTTTATGAGAACTCGATAAATGCTTTAATGTTTTTATTTTTCGTATAAAAGAAAATGAATATGTCAAGACGATGCTGGATCTCTGACTAGAAAAACCAAACATGAAAACATAGGCAGCAGCAGTAGCTACGTAGGTAGTGTTCTGTCAAAGGAGCTATTGATATAGAATATAACGCGATGATTGTAAGTTGCGCGTGTATATGATATATATAGATATATATATATATATATATATATATATATATATATATATATATATATATATATATATATATATATAATAAATATCTTTAAAACTTATTGATTTTAATTGTATCTACATCTACTTATTCCAGATAGGTTGATTGTATGCATATGTAAGACTAACCTAAAATCACGTGTCCTAACAATGAAGGAGAACGACAGGGTGACCACCTAAGCTATTGTCATGCAAAAGTTATTAAGAAAACAAAATGATACATTCAGAAACAGCCATGATCTAAGGTATTCAGTTCCTCTAGTACTTTCGTTCACTTAATTTAGACGCAGATATGTCATATTGTTTACGGTAGGTAGGTAGGGAACAAGAATTAAAGCAAATGTAGTAAATATTCATGTTTATATGGTAAGTTTGATAATTTAAATTGTACGGACATCGGTTCCGGGTTACATACACTTAGGATAGAACCTACGATTCATTCTAATTTTTCATTCATTTAGGCTAAAATTTCCGAGCGATTATAACCGAGAACAACCGATTGCGCAGGTCGATCAGTATAAATAGGCGGGTTCCTGTTCCTTCATTAGTCGAGATGAAGCAGCGTAAGAAGAAGAGTGGCTCTGGTCGACGGGGTTGCAACATACAGTATCCCGTTTGCTTCAAGTCTTTCTCGATGCCATTCACCTGCAAGAGACACATAAAAACCATACACGATTCAAATAGAATCCAGTGTTCTAGATGTGTCAAAACTTTTTCAAAGAAGAAGGAGAATGACTGTCGTCGTATGAAACAGGATTGCAAAATACAGTGTCCGGTTTGCTTCAAGTCTTTCGCGAGGCCATTCACCTGCAAGAGACACATAAAAACCACACACGATTCAAACAGAATCCAGTGTTCTAGCTGTGTCAAAACTTTTTCATGTATCGACTACTTAAAAAGACATTTGAAAAACGTCACCATAACGCAGCTGTTGTGAAGACAGGAACGGGAGCAAATACTGATATCGTTGAGACAGAAGATATGATTGCAACTACGCTGCCAGATGATTATTGTACCAACTATGAAAGTAACGAAGAATTGGGAAAGGTTACAGGGCCAACGAGTCATTCCACGGACTTTATACGCATTAGTATTTCTGCGAGAGCATACAACGACGACTCAGAGATCCGTAGAACTACAATAGTCATAGAAAACAACTTATGATCTATATCCTGTATTATGTTATGTATACTAAATAAATGTTTGTAAACTAGCTTTATATGTTTTATTTATCACGCCCTACTCTACTTTCATGCCTAACAGGGTGGACTCTGCCATTTTTTGTTTCAAGACTGTTTCTAACCTAAGGATGTATAACCCGAGGTTAATTAATTGAGGTTGACATGAAGAGCATATTATGTTAGCGTTCAGTTAGTATGGCCTTGATATCCCTAATTGTTATTTACGCCAAACCTGACTGCATGTACTGTTCAAGTATGTAGATTAAGTAAAATTTAGAGGTAATATACAGGAATATATGCGACCGTATTTTGTTTCAAGACTTTGTCAATTTGATTTGCATGGTCTAGCCTAAAGATGTATAGCCCCAGGGTTAATTAATTGAGTTTGACCTGTAGAGCATATTATGTTAGCCTTCAGTCAGGTTTTGGCTTTGATACCCTTGATTGTTATCGAAACAAGGCTCCGTGTACAACAGTAGACCAGGTAATCAATACAATATAAAAAGTCAACATTAGTTTATATCATCTTTGATAATGATAGATTAGCTATCGAATCAATTGTCAGCTAGATTAAAAATAAATTTAAATTTTAGAAAATATCACTTCAGTTAGAAACCGCCTCAGAGATCCAAATCAGCTTAATTTTTTAACATTTAATCTATAGAATAACTGGAACATCTTTTGCATAAAGATACTTCTATTAAAAAAGAGTTCTATGCATTTTCAACATTATAAATATTTTATACATATTTCATCGGTATTGTGATCTGCATTTTACTGGAAAACGAACTCATGGATTAGGTTTATAAAGCTTTACACAAGACGCATTTTAACAAACCAAATAATAATTAAGTTGATTCTATAGCAGGTCTACAGTACAGTTGTGTTAATAATAACCGCTTTTAAATTTAAAAGATGATTAGTATATATTCTTCTCTTCTTGGTGAGATGTGATTAAGGTGTTGTTATTTCCCGTTTTAATTTAAAGTGATATGCGACGTAAAGGGTAAGTCTATATATTTTCTGCATTAGAATTAGTTTTTTCTCTTTTTTAAATAGTTAATTCAGCAGGTGATAATACATATTAGTGTTAGAAACCAATCCGATCCCTGAACGTGATTCAAGAGCTTGTATTTATTAACGTAATTTTCTTAACATGGAGATCCGAAAGCCTTTTACGAAAGGTAGCTACTGACATAAATATATCCGTTAGACGAGCCTGCAAAACTCGCAGTTGTATCAAGGATTGTTGGTTTCTTTAAATTTCATGATCTCTTTGGGTAGAAAGTTTGATTAGAATACAATAATTTTGATCACGTAGTTAGTCATCCGTGAAATATAAAATTCAAGGGCGGGAAATCCATTATGGTGACTTCAAGAATGACAAATTCAAAATTTTAAACGTTTTATCGAGCTGTCGTCGTCGTTGTAAGGACCTTTGTTGAGTTAATTGAAACCGCGTGACGGGCTTCGATCTTCAACCATAGTTACTAGATTAGAGAGGGATATATACGAAAGTTACCGAGAGAGAGAGAGAGAGATAGCTAAATAAATAATATATTTAAACGTTGATGTTTCATTTACTAGCATGATTAAGGGAGAAGGGCGAAAAGTAGAAACATAATATTGATTCCTATCTGGCATTATTATTTCTTCTAGAAAAGGTAGAAAGAGTACAGTGTGTGCGTAAGAGAGAGAAAGGTAGCAGAACATTAGTAGCGAGAGAGAGCGCGAGAGATAGCTAGGTACGCAGGACATTAAACGCTAGGGGTAGGGATAAAAGATGGCCGAACCAACCAGAACGTATTCCAAGATGATCGCCTATGGTAGGGAAAAGATGGCCGAACCATTCAGAACGTTTTTCAAGATGACTGACCGACCATCTGGGTATGGATAAAAGCTATCAATCAATCAGATCACGAATGGGAATGTTAGAGGTATTCATACTAACGCTACATCTATTAGCAAATATCCATAAATTGTTAGGCGATAATACAGATTTCTTCTTTGAGAGAAAGAGAGATAGCAAGGTACGTAGGACAGCGAGAAGGAGAGAGAGAGAGAGAGAGAGTTTCCGTTTAGTGAAAGGGATAAAAAATGATCAATCCAATCCCAGAGCTACAAATTCAAGGGTGGGAAATCTAAGATGTCGACTTCAAAATGACAAATTTCAAAATGAAATACCACCGTATTATATTAGCGTTGTAAGGGCTATCAAGAAATACACACTGGAAATGTTTCATTGATCGGTTGTGAAACAGAAAAATGTAGCTAATTAATATATCAACTATATGATCAATCAATCTCTCGACGTAAATATTATATTAGAAATTTTAAAAGGTATACAATTTATATAATGGTAGAGATAGATAGAAAACTGACGGGTCGTTTATATCGCACAGGTCCGTGATTTGCGTTTAAAGCTGAATTTCAAATTTTTAATGCTGTAATTATATGTAATTAAATTATTAATGACGATAATTATTTGAGAAATCGGTGAAATTTATTAATATAAAATGATAAACCTTGGCGCCCTCTATCACCCAGTACATACGTAATCGATAATACAGATTTCTTCATGACACCCTCTATTGACGATGCACAGGTTGTCGGAAACACAGATTTCCGTAATGACGGGCGTGGTAAAATGGCGCCCGACGTTCCAAAATGGCCGCCATCGACTGATCAGAAGCAAGGAGAGGAGCTACAGGAGTGGGGGTAACCAATCAGAGAGCAGCAGGCGTGTCTACAGGAGTGGGGTAGCCAATCAGAGCGCAGTACGCGCGGTCGCCATCTTGGATTTGTGATCTTTTTGCTAAATCGGACCTTCATAAGAATTAACATGGGATTTTGGGATAGAATCGGTGTTGCCTATCTACTGATATAGGTGTGCATAAATAATCATTATGAAACGTTACGTTAAACAGTAGAACTGTTAGCAGATAGCAACAACTGAATCAGTTTTAGAGGGAAATTTATATACATTTTAGGACGTTTGAAGATGGTATTGGTAACGTACTATTTAAAAAACCTTCCTATTCGGCAACACAGCAAATGTACAGTATGGAAACTGTAAATGTAAAGGTAGTGATTCAATTTATGCTTCTGTTTTTCTCCATGTGACATGCAAAACCAAATGCTGTTTTCTTTCCATTTTTTAATTAACATACTGTGCGAATTTTATATCTCCAAACGCGAAAATGCCCTGCATATATAACTCGCATATTCAGTTAAGAAAATAACAATAAAATGATGTCTCTAGTTATGCAACCCTTACCTATTTGAATAGCCGATTGATTTAAAACAAAAGAATTACTTCTTAAACAAAATTTAATAATTTTATACACAAAAATGTTCGTTATTTTTTAAATAAGTTTATTTAATAATAATTATAACGAAAGAAGAAAAATTCGAAATTTTACATTTGTATTGGTATCTGCTGTAATTGTTTTTTCCCACGTTGGGGGTTATTATTCATATTCATTAATATTATTTGTAAAATCATGTTTCTGCTTATTAGGGTGTAGGAAATAATTATTATTGTTAAAATGCTTATGCATGTTGATTATTAAAATATTTAATTTATATAGTTATGTAACCACACTAACCTTACACACGTTGATTCAACAATTCACAGGAAATGAACACTTCATTGAACAGATGACACTTCCAATCTCATGTGAAAGACTGGATGCATACTTATAGGGGTGTGCAATGTGTTTGACGTGTTACCTTAATAATTGTTCAGAGATATAAAATTCGCACTGTGTATTGGTAATTTGTTTAAGTGTGGTTTTAAAATTAACATTATCTTAAGGCTGCACCATTGTTTCTTTATCATTTTCAATATGCATCTGTATATTGAGTGAGCAAAGAAATAAATTGCACAACAACGATGACATCTACAATATTTCCCTTTCTTTACAATAGTATACGAGGGTTGCGCTGAAAATTGTTAGTTATAAAAAGACCGTTGCATTTTTTAACAAAAATTCTTTATTGTTTTTCAAAATAATCTCCATTCAGACTAATACACTTGTGCATTCTTTGAAACCACTTTTTAAAACATTCGGAAAATTCATTTTCTGAAAGGTCCTCAAAAATTCTTTGAAATTCTGTAACTGCTGCATCTGCGCTGGAAAATCTTTTACCTCGCATCATTTTTTTAACAGATGGAAACAAAAAAAGTCGCATGATGGACTAAGATGTTACGCAAACCGGTCCTTTGGCGACCTGTCTGTAATTTTGCAAACATCTGTGGTAAAGCCACTTCGCAGTACCATTCAGAATAGTTCTGCGATCTTCAAGTGGAATAACAGCAACAGGACCACTTCGGCGGAAAAAACAGCAATCATTTTCTTATTGACGCTTCTGCCACGAATTACTTTTGTGGGCAAGTCTTCATCTTCGAATACCCAAACACTAGACTGCTGTTTAGTTTCAGGGTCGTAACTGTATAGTCAAGATTCGTCGCCAGTTACAATGTATGCCACTTGCTTGGAGCTCCTCCGTCAAATTTTTGCAACATACATTTACATCAGTCTACTCGAGCCTGTTTTTGGCTTTCTGAAAGCAAATGCGGTATCCAACGGCTTGCTAGCTTTCTTACCCCAAGATGTTTATGCAAAATGGTATTCACCGCCGACGATCCAATCTTCGCTTCCTCCTGAATCTCCTTATAAGTAATATTTCGATTGAACTGAATCAAGCTTGCCACACGATCAACATTTTCTGAACAGGCAGCTTCCGTATGTCTTCCAGGTCTTGCTTCGTCTTCTAGCATTCGAAATTCGGGGAACCAATGATTAACAGCGGATAATGAAGGGGCAGCATCGCCAAAAGCTGCTATCAAATTCTCATGGCTATGCTGGTATCTTAACTGTCTTTTATAGTCGTAGAAAATCATAGCTCTAAAGGCAGTTCGCGGAATGCTCATTTTAACTGAATTAAAAATGCACAACTACTTATCTTACAAAATTAACTACGTTTCACAAGGAAATCGGAACGTTTGACAATTGAGGGTAACGAATGTCAACTAATGCGACATTCAATTGTTGCAATTGTTTCTAGCCAATTGAGCTTCCATGGCGTGCTACTAACTATTAACAGAGCATACCTCGTAATATAATTACACCGATTCAGTTTTCTTCAATATCGTAAATAAGCTTTAATTTGAGAAAATCTTTCTTATACTTACCGTTTCCGTTTAGGAGATAACAGAAGCTGTATATCTGAAATAAAAATTAATATTAGTAAATATTATTTCTATTTAATTTTAATAATATATACACAGGGTATCTATTTAGTGTGAAATCATTCGATATCTCTTAAACTATCAAATATCGAGAAAAACTTTCTATACAAAAGTTTCTGGATTGTTAATGCTGCATACTTTAAAAATATGTACAACTATACAGGATGTTCCAGAAAAACGGTACAAATAAAACTACACTTTTTTAAATGGGGCACACACCTTGCATATTCTAACCGCAATTAATTCCTATGTTATTTGATCATTCAACATGAAAAGCTTTTTTGAACCTGTAGCGACATAATTTTGTTTCTTAAATTTTTGAGTTTTGTAAGGTCATAATAAATAATAAGTCACAGTATTCTTTGAATTTTAAAAATATTCTTTGCAAACTGGTGTATTAGGGCCCTGAACAATATTAAACTGTATCAAATCTTGATAACACTAAATCGAATTTACTCGCTCTCTTCAAATGGTACACCCTGTATGTTTTATCAAAAAATTAAGGTTTCTGCTAAGACCATAACCAATTCTAAAATATTTTTTCATCAGGTGCGCCGTTACTAAATTATAAATTTTTCTCTTAAAATCTCTATTTTTTTATTTCGTGGTACTTCAAAGTTTACACGTCATTACAAAGTATTCAAAATAAAGTGATTTTCATTAAAAACATCAGAAGGCCTATAGCATTACTGATCTTTTGTATAATTATTTTGTATGTTAAGATAGCATTTAACTTCCAGTTAGGTTAATTTTACACCAGTATTTTAAAGATGTTCGATTATAAACGCTTTAATGGTGCGTAGTAACTAGTTGAATGTTATTTATATACAAACTTGTATGTAAACTATAATAAGAACTTTAATTGTATATTATTCATAATAGCAAGTAATTTAATAAATGTAGTGTGTTTTATAAAATGTTAAGTAATGTACTAATATAATAGACATAATATAATAAACATGAGTGAAAAAGTGAAAAATGACAAGTATGAAAAAATCAAACATATTCTGAAATATTTCTTTTTCTTCAAACGTAAAATAATTAGGTCATAATTTGACTGAGGTGGCTGCGGAAAAATGCACCTTTTCCGCCGGCGACATTTTTACTTTTCCTTTTCCCTCCATGGAGGAAAAAGTGTTGCTATGGAAACGCTAAAATAATAACACGCCACCATGAAAATACGAATTTAAACGTCATTTTTATTTGTCAAACTAATATTAAACGTGCAATTTGTCAATGTTGCATTTTGAAAATTAAAACCATGCAGTACTGTAGAAATCTGTGCAGACGAAGTTAAATTTGCTGCAATCAAATGAGATGCTGCTTAATGAGAGCCTTCCGCTACACTACTTGATTTCCAGCCCCCGTGCCGCTTTAGCGACTCAATATTACCTCCTCCATCAATTAATAGTGCAGCCGAAGTGCGTCTTAAAGAATGGCCTGTCTATTCTTTTGAATTACTTAATTTTAAGAAAGTTGCAACCTTTCCAGGAACACTGCTAATACTGTGTATTCCCATTACACTTCTGCAGCATTTTCCATTTTGATATTTTAAAAAGAATCTAGTTTCTGGCATATCTTTTGGTCTTAACGCTGCGTATTTTCGATAGATTTTGACGTAATTTTCTCCAATTATTGTGAACGATCGAACTTTTCTAGTCTTACTATCCGGAATTTTAATCAAAACAACATTCCCCGTGTCCTCTATATCTGTAGTTTTCATTTTTACCATTTCATCACATCTGCAGGCTCCAGTTACTCCAATTAATAAAACAATCTGAAGAAATTACATATTTAAACCACAAAATTAAAATTACCTAAAACGTATTACCTTTAATCCTAAATACAAATCATCTTGCGCTTCAAATAAAAAAGTTTCGAACTGCTCCTTCGAAAAAATTCTTGATTTTTTTGCAGAATACCCTTCGTTTGCTTTTTTCAAGAACGCGCGTAACTTTAAACATTTACTTATATCCATTCCGTTTTTAATTATTAGTTGCGATTTGATCATGGAATATCGCGACCACATGGTCGATGATTTCCATTTTTTCTCTTTAGCCATTGTGTTGAAATATGCTAGAAACACATTTTCTTCAAATTTATTTACATTCTTTGAATCGCACCACTTTTTAAAATGATCGTACGCCGCACAATATTTCTCGCTAGATTTTGTGGGTCCAAGAGAGGAGACAGCCTCATTGACCGCATCCTCAATTTCTGCCGACAAGCTCCTTTGCATTTCAAAAACTAACTGGTCACAACTAAAACAGCAACGATGAACAATTTATATCTGTCAAAACGTTTTTTTGTATAACAATCGAAACTACTCGCATTTGTTAATCGCCTACTACATTTCTAGTATTGTATGCATAAATCAAACCCAGAGCTGAGTATCAAAAACACAAAAACATGGCAGCTTTATAATACATATTTTAAAGCGTTTGAAGAAAAAATAGCATATTTAATTTGGAGAAGTGACTTTGCATGGCTTGCCTTCTATTACCCCCCTCAGTACGTTCGGCGGGTAAACTCAAGCGCGCCATGAAAATTCATACTTCTCCTCCGCATAAAATAATATACTATTATTGATTTCATTTTGTTACTAGAAGTTAATAAAGAGATAAAGCCCGGCGCAGGACGAACTCTTTACAGGTACTTCATTCTTAAAGATTAAACAAAACTATTTCAGCATTAAGTACTGAAAACAACCACTAATAGCAGTTGTAACAAGTTTCAGTGGAAACAGTACATGTTACTCGAAACATTTTTTACTTTAATTACTTCGGGTCAGTTTTGGGTAGTACCTTGAAAGTTTGTAGTGTGCTTCTAGTAGGTACAAGGGTCATATGTTAAATTTCCAGTTCAAGTTGAAATTTGTAATGGATATCACTAGAATCTCTTTATTAGCGGTACAGTTTCAATTTCAGCTGCTTTAGGATTTTCAATTATTTTGGATGGTTTGTATTCAGAACTTCCCAAAATCTGAATATGCTTCTTTTAGCGCTAAACTGCTTAAAATCTAAGCATCATTTCCTCTTCAGAACAACATTATCAGAGTTTAACGCATAGTTTTCGAGTGTACAAAGTTCTATCTAAGTAAAAGACAACCAACCTGGGGCTAAAACTCTTCAGTAAATTCCAAGTTCCTAGTAGTTTGGTTCATTAATTCACACTCAACAGCCGGTACCGACAAGATAGAAATAAAACTTCCTTTTTTTACTGTTTTTCGATTAGCAGAAATTCAATAAAAATGAATCCAGTCGTTTACATTTGAGATTCAAATTAACTATTGCCTATGGATTTCTTTCTGGCAAAAACCAATAAATTATGCTTAGATTTCGCTTTACAAGCCAGTTATCATGTATTTTGGAGCTTCACATTATTTCAGCTTATATGGATATCAGTAAGAAATTGAGTACGGTTAGTATGCGTTTATATGTTCATTACTAACTCTGCATAATGAATAGTTTGTATTTAATATTAATAAGTATTTATAAAAACTGAATTCTATAGGGATACTTTGGAAATTCTATAGGGAAATAGTGTTCCTACGTAAAACAAATAAATAATTCCATGTTCAAGTTCATGAATTAAGCCAAGTACAACCCCTTATAAAAAGTGTTTCCACCCCTTACGAAAAATAATATCCTGAAATAATTTTTAAAAAATCGAAAAGTCACGTGATTATATTTCACGTAACGATAAAATAACATCTAAAATTTATTTACGATTAATTTTGCGACGATTAGTTTAAGTATGGAGCAAGTAAGCTAATTTAGTCTATTTTCGAGTGTGAGTATTATAAAACTGCCCAGAATCTTAGAAAGCTTTCACTGAATAATATGTAATGAAGATGTTTGTTAGGCCCCACTAGAAATGTTTTGAGTGCTTCTCTTCATTTAAACTGTAATAATGAATAAATATTTTAATAAAAATAGGTCTTAGCAACGTAAACTATTATCGTAGGCCTCAAAACCTGAAAACTGTAACGCAATGATATATTGTAACGTGTTAAAATTCCGAGATCCATTTTAATACATATAAAATGTATTTATTATAAATAATCTTAGTATGGCCCTGTATATACAAACATATTTTTGTTAGTTTAAAGTTGCAGACTTTATTCAGAACCTAATAACGTTTTTCGTTAACAGAAAAGGCTGCCTAGGCGTTACCACGTATAGAAATCTGTGTTTTTTAGCTATGAAAATACTAAGATAAAACTTTTCTAAATAAAATGACATGATAAATGCATTTAAGCTAAATCTTTGTATTTTCTACGTGCTTATTTTCGTTTCTGTTGAATAGATTCTTCGAAAATATACTTACAAAAAACAGTCTGCAATACAGGGTGTTTTGAAAAAGATGCCTTTCCCGTTAAAGGGCAATAGAGAAACATGTGTAGAGTAACATCTTACTAACAATTTCCTGAAATGCCCCTTTGAAATGACAACCCCCCTTATAAAAATAATAGGCACGCCACTGCAACATAGTAGATAATTCTGTATGAAAAGAAAATTGTGTCTACTAATACATACTTTTAAAGCTCGTGGACAAAAGAGAACAATAAACTAACTAACATAAAAGAACCCAAGCAGGTAGCGGAATATAATTCTCCGAAAAGTAATCAACACCACAAAAGCAGTAGGTGCTTTTAAAAAGTTTTAGCTAAATAATAAACAAGTCTTTTTTACCATCTGTAAATAACTGTTAATGACTCAGATCTTTGAGATTCGTAACTGCAGTATGCAGTTTGTCGTCAACTTTCTTTGTGTTAGGTGGTGGTGTAAACTTGAGTTTCGATTAATACACCTTTTAAATCAATAACTTGCATTAGGTAGTGTTAAGTGTTTGTTTTAGCGATAAGTAGTTTATTTAAGTGTATTTAGCTACTGTTTAAATTATGGCAGAACCTTATACACCTGCTGAATGGACGGAACTTATTATTTTATTGGACTTGACTCCCCTCGATTTTTGTATTTGGGGATATTTTAAAACATTAGTGTACAGGACAGAAGTGGATACCGAGGAAGAGCTACGCGCACGCATTGAAATTGCCGCAGAACAAATTCGTGCAAATGCCGACAGTTTGTTAACATAAACGAATCTATCATACGTCGTGCGCGAGTGTGTGTGCAGACTAACGGCGACCTATTTGAACACATGTTATAAAAGATTGTTTGCAAGTAAACGGTAAGTTTTACCCATTTTGTTAAAATCACAGTTGTGAAATAAAAAGCAGGCAATGGAATTTACACCACAATTAGGTCAATGAACGTATGTTAGATTTTATTTACTGACCTTAATAAATGATCAAGTCATCAAGGTAGTGAGTCACTCGGCAACTGCTGCTGAAATTCAATTCTGTTGTTTCTGTAAATTGATACGCACGTAGCGTAGGTCAGTTTTTAATTTAGTAGTGCAGCTGTGAGATCATTGTTTGCTTTATCAGTAATTCAGGGTCAGAAGCTTACAAACAATCCATAGTCGACTCGTGACTTGTAAAAATACGGAAAAATCCAAATTTTTTTTATTTTTTATTTTTATTTTATGAGTTTTGGGGTCTATATATGGTCACCTTGCACCCCCTTAAAGCATTGCATATTTGTCTGGAACACCCTGTATTATTTCAAATGTCAGATTTCATGCTACGAAACAAGAAGTTTTTGCCCCTGTGAACCCCGTAGAATGTTCGAGAAGGAATCTTATCATTGGGGTGGTGAAGTGTGTCATTTATGTGCCTGATACTTCTTTTTCCTTTCTTAAAATAATAGTTACCCGGGAAGAAGTTTAATTTTTAGAGAGTCAGGAAAATTTTACTAAGCGGAACGCACGTGATAGTGACTGCCAAGTCGCCAAGTATACAGAAGGTCTCGGAAAATTCGCCATTCCGTTCCGTTTTCCGTAACGAGCCTAACTGCTTGATAATACAGTTTAGTTCTTTGAGTTAATAAATTTAACGATTAAACTAAATGGTTGAGAGTACAGTTTAGTCCGCCGTGTAAATATCCCTAACAATTAATACAGTAAGACGTTAGTTGACAATTTGTTAACGGAATTCAATAATAAATTGAATGTTAATGCTAATAAACCTTCATTCCGTTGTTTTGCCGTTACAATAAATATATTGTGGGAGTGCAGAATTTTGCGCTGAATTTAAATATTATTGCTATAGAACAATTTAACCGTTTGGCGGTCAAATTTGTGTGAATAATGAAAACTTGTAAATAAGTGATGATCCTATTGGGATCATATGAGTTTAAAGTTTTTACCAGTGAAAGGCAATGGCCAAGTTTTTAAAGAAATAATTCCAGCAAACTCCAGTTCTAAAATCCAGTTATCATCCTAGTATCTTTACCAGGGTCCGCAATTCTTCCTTCGGCAAGAATTATTATATGTTTGGTGCCTACAGTTTATTGTGATTTAATGTAAATACAAAGGCATTATAGTGACGTGAGATTTTATGTGTTTAAGTAGATTCTTCAATCTATTTTGGATTAGCTGATAAAGTTGTTTTTAGTTATTAAGATTGTTTATATTTACCTATTTACATTGACACTGTTAGTATAAGCTATTACTCTTTATATTTAAAAGGGATCCCTCTTACCAAATGAAATAAATTATGGTTCCATTGATTATAAAAACAATAATACTTTGGACTTATGAATAAAATTAAATTTAAACTAGACATGGTTTTGATAATGTTAGCTCAGGCACTTGTGAAAGTTATTAAATTACATTGACCTGCCTAATGTTAATCTGACTAATTACGATTAGTTATTAAATTCAATTAATTTAATCAGAATCTTTTTTACTTGCGGATTTTGATAATGTATTCTAATGACTTGCAAGTAAATGGCGCCCTCATTCCTTATTATTTCAACAAATCCTATTTTTTCTTTGCAATCTATCAGCTAAAAAAACCACTACCTACGCCCTCAATGATAATTTGCCAACAGAAAGAAATCTTTCGCCAGTGCATTAAAGTACAGTAAGTAGCGTTCTTGGTGTTAAGTATGCGATTTGCGGTAAGTACTAAGTATCTTCAGTTCAGTATAATTAGTATCGCTACAACTGACGCCTCGTGGGGCATTTCAGTTCAGTATTTTTAAAGTCGCTACAATATAAACGGCCTAGATAGAAGATAAAAAGTAATAAAAAGATTACATCAATTATCTATTGTTCATAGAAGCAAATATTTCATTAAAAATGAGTAAAAGATTAGAGATAGATATAATAAAATAATTATTCTTACAGCTATCTAAACGCTTAATTTATTGTAACGAATAAAAGCGACAAAAAAGCCGTGTTAATGATTCTTTTAATAGTATTAGCTAATGTACCATAACCAAGATAAAAAAAAATATAAAAACGTTTTCGTTAATTATTATCTTACAGCAGTTATTATCTAGTAAGTGGCTAAGTAATAAACTAATATTCTTGGAATATCTCCTACCGTTGCTTTTCATATTGCTTGCATTACGAGTAGATGTAAATCCGCTTCTAGAATAGATACCTGACATTCGCTCCCTACTTATTAAACAAAATTACCACCATCCGTAGAGGATTAAAATATATACTGTGCATTTCACTTTACAGCTTGATAACCCTTTATCTTTGTTATTTATATAATCGAATCAATTCCAAGTTCTTATCAGATACAGAACCTCTTAAAAGAGATTTGTGTGTGTAATTAGAAACTCCATTTCTTATAAAATCATCCACCAACTCACTACCAAAGATAAATGCAAATAATTGACGCTACATAGTAGGCCTTGTTTAATCAGAAAAGTCGTTACTGAAATTTGTTCTGAGCCACCTAAAAATAATAAAATCAAATTTTCGTTAAAATGTCTTGAAAAGTAAGCGTATTACATACATTATCAGAATTTAATTTAAAAATGCTATATTTGTTTACTTTAAAAAGTTGTATTTTATTTAACAAAATGACTGAAGATATTGGTCATTGAATGGGAGAAATAGTTCGTTTGGAACTGATTTTCCTAAGCCAAATGAACCATTTCTTTCTTTTCAACAACCAATAATTTCAGCCATTTTATTAACACCTACACAACTTACTGCGACATTGAAATAAATTGATGTCTTTATTGGGTTCTATATTTGTATGTATTTTATATTGGAAGTTATATTGTTACAAACGCCATCTACTGGATTATTACTTTTTTATTTAATAACCCTATTGCGGTGTTGTCAAATCACCGCATTGAAAATTTTATCAACGACGGAACGGAAACGTTAAAACAAACATTTTATATATCAGATTCAAATCAAAAGAGGGACATGCTATGTCATGGGCATAATTAATATAAAGTCTATACATAGGACCATAGTTAGGTTCATTTATACTTAAATTAAAAATTAAGATTAAAGATTTCATGCAAACATAACCTAGCTTTCTTATGCATAAATAAATAGGTTTCATTTTAGAAAAAGGATATCATTTAGTTAGATTGCTTGATCATAATCATGTTTATGCAACCCAAGTTACACTTTGGGACGGTTTCCCACTTGTTAGGAGGAAGTAATTTCCATATTAAAATTTACACATTACGATGTTTAGCGTTAGATAAACTTTTCTATTTTCCAGGAGGCCAGCTCAAGTTTATGTTGCTAATTAGCTGAAAATAGATTAATTAAGTCAATCTTGTTGTGACTTATAAAATACAATTAATTTTTGAATTTTTTTATAAGATTTCTAATCACTTCAATTAATGAAGGTATTAAATCCTGTCGTTCGTGTTGATATGACTCTTATAGACTCTTATCTTGTTTTTTCTCACCATTGTTTTGATGTAAGTGCTTAGAGCATTGTATGCTGGACATTTTGAGCATAAATTGATCAACATTGACTTAATATTTAAGCTGGCACTTGTATATGCATTAATTGGTGTTCGTACGCTAAATAAATTATGTTTATAGTAAATTGTAAATATGTTTCTATGGAGAAATTATTTGTATTACCTGTGTCATGTATTCATGTAACTAGTCTGTAAAGGATGAACCTTGATTTGTTGAACTTTATATGTAATTAGATCGTAAGATATGTACATTGTCAATCGTTTTTCTTGAATATCTTCGTTACGATACATTTTGGGACAATGAATGTATTATACTTTTTTGATCTTCGTTTCAAGGGCTACAATTCTATAATAACAGAATTAGGATTAGTGATAAAAAATAACAGCTGTGCGGGATTAGTGACGTCACACGTCGTGATGTTTCATTGTTTTGAAAAAATGTCATAGTTTTCTTTTGTTCTGGTATAAACTATATAAGCTGGGGCAAATTGTAACAAAGTCAGTAGATAAAACGTACAAGGCAGAATCTATGCCCGGCTCCGGATAATATCTGTAATAAATTTGAGGTTATATTTCAACCATATGTTTATGACGCAAATGTCATATATGAAACAAAGTTAAAATAAATTAAAGTGTTACCTGAATGTTCTTTAAAAGGATTAAAAGAAGAATTAATAATTGTGCAACAATAATACAAAGTGAACGTGATTGTTCAAATAAATCCTGATTGGATTTATTTTCACCATCGATCTTCGTATTGATATTTTATAAACAAGAAGTCAGCTGATTGGTTTCATCGCAGTGTTACCAATAAAAAGGATTAACTTTTAAAAAGGGGGAAATATATCGTAATATACAAGGTTGGTTATAATGAATGATTCTTGTTAATTTCATGAATAATAATTAACTTGTAAAGTTCATCCTCAAATATAAAACTATTTGGTTTAGTTCATTAAGTTCTTTTGAGAATTTATTTGATTTGAAGTAAATAAAACAACTAAATTTCTTTTATATAAAATTTATTTTCATTTGATGAATATTTTTATTTATAAACAAATCTTATTTGTGTTGGTCTGTTCAAACGAATGACCGTACTGATCTTATGTCAGGTCACTACAATTATTTCTAACGTTTGAGCAAACCTGAGAAGTGTTTCTCAATTATCAACTGTATTATTTTGAATAACATTTTTTTACTTTGACTTTCCATTTGAATTTTTATTTATTGTTCATTAAATAAAGTTTATGTGTTTTCAATTTTACATATGTGTTTAATTGATGTTAATACAAGCATGCGTTCTTTTCTTTTGAATTCAGAGTTTAGTAGCAGTTGTCCAGCTTGCAGGAGCTTTAGTGCTTACGATATAAGACTTTCTTCCTTTCCAGGCATAAAAGTAAATAAGAGTCTCGTAATTCAAATAATTTATGCTTTACTGACCAAACCTGAGCTAGGAATAAAGAAAAATATCTGTGGTGTATTCTCATTTCAATCCACCGTATATAATTTATGTTTATATTTGGAACGGTGGACATATTGTATTTTATTTTATCTTCAAAGATCACCGCACTATATTTGGACGGATGACATTATTCTGGCATATAAATAAATGTTTATTTACTGATGTCAGATTCTACATCAAGTATTCTTATTTTATGTTGAATGTAAGTAGGAATGATTCATTGCATTAGACAATATTTTATGGTGACGACTAAAGGCAATCTGCATTTAACAAATTACATTTAAGCTTTACAATAACTATTTTGTATTTAGCTTTATTATACAACACGTTGACTAACCTGTTATATGAAATATTTGTTTTGTGGTGAGAAATAAGCACACAATCACAATTAACTTAATTAACTATTCACCTCTCTTCTTTGTACGTTTCAGACAAATCAAAACCTTAGCACTACTACCAGCACTCTCGACAGGCAGACACTACAATCTAAATCATATTATGGAAACATAATTCCTCCACAATATTTCCAATCCTGGCTAGTGTGATTTTCTAACTGTGCATTTATATGGAACAACGATTGTATCGTAAAAAATGTGTCCACTGGGGTGTCGATAGAAATAGGTTTCACTGTACTAGGTTTTGTATACAATGATTAATATCCATAAATCATGGTCATAAAAGTCGAAATGCTCGCGTTTTTTTGGTGCGGGAGATTGCTTCGTTTCGTGTGTTTTAAAAAATTGTTACAATTCTCCATTTGAAGCTGGACCATTATCATTAATCATACTTCAAGTATGATTAAGCTTCGTATTTATTATTATTATTAAAGCTGTTTTAGAAAAAAAAATCCTTTGTATTTAGATAATTTTGCATCTCCTTAATCTAATTTGTGGGAAGTTATTATTTTATTATTTAAAATTTCTTGGAAATTTTAAAAATGTATTTACAACGTCATCTGAAGCCTTAGATTGTTGTGATATCGTAATAGACCTCAAATATCCATATCAGGAAACTGTTGAATATATTATCTTAGGATAGGTTAAAAGACTATTAATCTTGACGACTCGAATCGCGCCTAAGATACTTTCAACTTGATTTTTGCTAAATAATGTGTCGCTATTCCAAGCTGTCTTGTTAAAAGACGCATCAATGCTTTTATTTTTTGAATTGCGAAAAACAATGTTGTTTTTCGTGTGTAACGATTTGGTTGAATTTTAATCCATTGCAGTGATTAATATTTGTTTTAATATAATACTTGTATCATCGTGAGGATTAGTAGCAATTAAAGGAATTGTTAGACTTGCGCTTGCATGAAAGATAAAATATATCTTTAATTTTTCATCCATTTTTCATTTTTAAGCATATATTTTCGTCAATCTTTATTTGGTAATTAATTTAATATTACTTGATTAACGGTTTTTCCTTGAGCTTTAACCTTGAATTAAACAAAACCGGGTCTTCTTGGAGTCAAATTAAACTAATTTTCATGTTGGGGCTGGAAAGAATAGACATGTAAACGACTTATAGTCAGTTTCACAAAGCTTGATTGAATTCATTGCGATTAAATTTGAAATATATAAAAAATATTATTGGATAAAATTTCAAGTAACTTATATCTCAGTCAATGAAATTTCTGAATTTCGAATTTAATGAGAATTAAGTTGAATATCTCAGTGGAATCACCGTTAAATTAATTTTCCCTTTATTGTTCTGAAGTGGGAATTGTATTTATGCAGATCGATAATTAATTTTTGGTGACGATTTCCAATGTTATTGGTACCGTAAGGGTTTTACCGCTAGTTCTTTTTTTAAGGTTAGGAGCACGTTCTCGTAAGTTTATAGTTTAGCTTTTCTCTACATTCAGTCTCTTATACTGCAACTCTTTTGACAAGATTCCATATTTAATCGACGTTAGCCGCATTTGGGAGCGGTATAACTCTTTCAGAAGGTCACCTTTTATCAAAGGTATTTATTCAATGTTTGCTTGGTGCATTCTGGTAATTAATTTTATTTGTTACGGACCTTTTTCTTGCTATTTTATGTATTTCTTTTATTTTACCTCAACTTCGTACACTTTGTTGTATATATGAGTTGGTAAAACACCACTACGCTGAGCTTGCTCACGTACAGTTACTTGGTTGCTGTTGTCTCGTTGGATCACGCTACGTTCGACCTGGTTGGTGACGTTCCTCTTCAGTTCGAAGAACACGCACCTGTATCGTGAGTCAGTTATATTGTAGCAACTATTTACAACAACAATAACGTTTGACAGACCTTATTGTAAATAAAGCATTTCTGTATATTTGTATATTATAATTTTATGTGTGAAATGGTTTTTCCCCGGTGTGCGTGTAAGACTGATATCTATGTATATATTGCATATACTTATATTATATGATCAGTTTACCTGGTTAGGAGTATTTGCAAGTGTGTATAATTTACGTATTATTCTTTTATTTTACCTCAACTTCGTACACTTTGTTGTATATATGAGTTGGTAAAACACCACTACGCTGAGCTTGCTCACGTACAGTTACTTGGTTGCTGTTGTCTCGTTGGATCACGCTACGTTCGACCTGGTTGGTGACGTTCCTTTTCAGTTCGAAGAACACGCACCTGTATCGTGAGTCAGTTATATTGTAGCAACTATTTACAACAACAATAACGTTTGACAACCCTTATTGTATATAAAGCATTACTGTATATTTGTATATTACAATTTTATGTGTGAAATGGTTTTTCCCCAGTGTGCGTGTAAGACTGATATCTATGTATCTATTGCATATACTTATATTATATGATCGGTTTACCTTGTTAGGAGTATTTGTAAGTGTGTATACGTATAACCTTTGCTCCGTATATGTTAAACAATGAAAATCTGACGATTAATGATTGCGCAATCTACATCACAGGTATTCGCTTTAATTTACCTTGCCAGTTACATTTTTGAGACTTGAAGTTAAGTCAGTTTTAGAGTAAATAGTCCCGCTCGTATTAATCCTCACTCCGTTCAAATTTGTATATAGAATTCAATACCTACATTTATTCTTTGTCAAGGTTATTTCACGTTGATTGCTAATATCACAGGATTGATTTGCCTGACAATTTGTTTAATTGATAATAAAGCACTGTATATCTCATTTGAAGACTTATTATTTATATGTGTGGTATTTGGAGTTTATATTTTCAGCTACCGAGGAGCCAATATTGGGAAAAGTCGACCACATTGGTAGTAGTCGCAAATGTGTTGTTCTTTTCAGATTTTGTCAGCAAATACTAGAGATATTTTAGACGATTCTTGGTTCCCATTACAGAAGAACTTTAGTGAGACCCACAACCTCACACTAGTTAGCCGGCAGCCGACAAATTTAACTGCGGTTAATAATTGTTACCGTTTCCCAATAAGCAGTCTCCATTTTGTGGGTAACAAACTAAGAATAAATTAAAGAACTGTTAACATTATTTGCAAAACGAGGCATCGCACACAAGGCAACCGTAGTTCATTCTAGACTCGGCAACCTTTCAATTTTTCCATCCCCAAAGAGAATTATATTGAGAAACTGTCTCTTGCCGAACTTGACTAGCCAAGGAAATTCAATTATGTAGGCTCGAGGTTGCAAGGTCAGAGTAAGTATCAAAATTAAATTGATCATTCGTTACAGCACATATGAAAATATTAAAAACTGTCTAATTGTTAACAACAGCAACGTAAGTTTAACAAAAGTAAATTTTAAAAGCACTCGTGTTTCTCAATACCCAAAGATATCAAAGCCTAAATTACTTTTCATGAGCACACATTCTTTTTTCGGTATAAACGGAAGAAAGATTTACTATTTACAGTAATTTAAGATATCCAGAAGATTTACTATTGCATTTCGCAGCATCGCAGTCCTTTCTAACGCGAATGGAATTAAGAATGGAATCTACTGCATGTAGATTATTGCATCTAAAGACTCCGATTTCTAAAAATTGCATTGGCATAATGTTTTCAATAACAACCTAAACCTCCTATTGCAATAGCATATAATAAACATATTAAATGCTTATATTTATTTACTTCCCTAATACTTTTCTGGTCTAGTGTATTGCTTTATGTTTCCATTTTAAATAATACACCCACATACATTTATTCATTAAACATTTCATGTTAAATTAAAGAAAATCTGTTACTGTAGAAATAGTAGATCACAAACTTAAATAAAAGGACCCTCATAGAACCAATGTCATGCACAGACAACTAGATCCAAGCGATTGAAATCATTGCATTGCACAACCCACGCGCCATGCCATTATAGCCAGATAATTAAACCCAGATCGTACTACGTATTAAATCATATACTCCACAATTGCTGGCACGATACAATCTAACTTGACCAGAGCGTAAATGACCACATACATAACAAATTACCGATTTATTGCACGGTAACGGTCATATAAATTCCGATTCTACAAGCTAGAAAAAATGAAAACATAATTTCCAACTAATAAAACTTATTGATGTAAAGCCTCTAAACTTCAAGTTCAATAAATGTAAGGAGATAAACCTATCGATGAAAATTTATAGATGATGTTACTATATGAGAGGTGGATTTAGACGTTGCCTTAGTTGGGAGATGCCCTGATATTGATATATAAGGAAATCGTTCAGTAAAAGTTATTGATGGATGATTTTGGATGTTAGGCTTTTCAAGCGTTTTACAGGGGTAGATTAAGAGATTAGCCGAAAATAATGCTGAAACAAATAAGTACAAAATTAATTCCTTTAGTGATTACATTTTGCACACGTATAAAACGTATGCATATTATAAAGTGAAGTGGAATGGGTTTGTTATGAGAGGATTTTGTCACTGACACTGGAAAAATGTTTCATGCTGACCTTTTAAAGGATTTTGCTTTCAAATAAAACGAAGAATAAAGCAGTTGCAAACTGGGTTGCATGTATAAAATCGGGATCTCTTGCATTAAAACATGCGAAAGGTCTATTTACGATGATACGGATATTTTTAAACTGAACCCGAATACCAAGTCCTAGTTTTGTATGTACTTTTTTTTGTGAAAATGCTGCTGAAACTGAAAACACAAGCTAATATATTCCAACCTAACTCTGGAAACATCTTACAAAGAATTAATTTTCTGAAACAGATTTCTTTCAAAATTCGATGTCCAAAGAGATCTAGTAAGCTAGCTACGGATATAATTGGCGTGTAACATTTTCGTGAATGGAACTGTGGTGAACTCCGACTGCAAAGGTTTGTCTTTATCTGCACAAACCAGCGGTGTGTTCTATTTACATACAAAAATAAGTTTTAATTGAATCTCTTTGTTGTGGTTACCTTTGATATACGTAGAATTAAAGCTACGTAATTAATTTTTTGTTGCGGAGTTAACTATTACCTATTATCACTTGTGGAACTGAAAATTGTTATTTAAAGGATTTTTATGATAGTTTACATAGTAGTGTTTCACACTACAGCTGGATAAAATTGGAGTTTTCAGTACACACATTAGGCATGTACAAATAAGAGTTCATTTTAAACTTTTCCTTTTCTTTGTGGAATTGATTTTTAATTTATTTGAAATATTTAACAAAATTTGTGTAAATAATGAAAACTTATAAATAAGTGATGATGCTATTGGAATCATATGAGTTTAAAGTTTTTACCAGTGAAAGGTAATAGCCAAGTTTTTAAAGACATTATTCCAGCAAACTCCAGTCTAAAATCCAGTTATCATCCTAGTATCTTTATCAGGGTCCGCAATTCTTCCTTCAGCAAGAATGCTTATGTATTTTGTGCCTACAGTTTATTGAGATTTAATGTGAATATAAAAGGCATTATAGTGACGTGAGAATTTATGTGTGTAAGTAGATTCTTGAATCTACTAATTTGGATTAGCTGATGAACGTTATTTTTAAGTAAGTTGCTTTTAGTTATTAAGATTGTTTATATTTACCCATTTACATTGACACTCTGTTAGTATAAACTATTACTCTTTATATTTAAAAGGGACCCCTCTTACCAAATGAAATAAATTATGGTTCCATTGTTTATAAAAACAATAATACTAAAATAAAATTGCCTAAAAATTAAATTAACCTGCCTATTGCTAATCTGACTAATTACGATTAGTTATTAAATTCAATTAATTTTATCAGAAACTTGTTTACTTGCGGATTTTGATAATGTATTCTAACGACTTGCAAGTAAATTGCGCCCACATTCCTTATTATTTCAACAAACCCTATTTTTTCTTTACAATCTATCAGCTAGAGAAACCAGTACCTACGCTCTGAATGATAATTTGTCAACAGAAAAAGATCTTTCATCGGTGCATTAAAGTACAGTAAGTATCCATATTGGTGTTAAGTCTGCGATTTGCAGTATTAGGTATTTTCAGTTCAGTATAATTAGTATCGCTACAATTGACGCCTCGTGGGGCATTTCAGTTCAGTATTTTTAAGTCGCTACAATATAAATGGCCTAGATAGAACATAAAAAGGAATACAAAGATTACATTAATTATTTACTGTTCATGTAAGCAAATATTTCAATAAAAATGAGTAAAAGATTAGAGATAGATATAATAAAATAATTATTCTTACAGTTATCTAAACGCTTAATTTATTGTAACGAGTAAAAGCGACAAAGAAGCCTTGTTAATGATTCTTTTAATAGTATTAGCTAATGTACCATAACCAAGATAAAAAAATATAAAAACGTTTTGG
The DNA here is from genome assembly GCA_929113105.1 of Agrypnus murinus. Lineage (NCBI taxonomy): Eukaryota > Metazoa > Arthropoda > Insecta > Coleoptera > Elateridae > Agrypnus > Agrypnus murinus. The sequence goes on from OV816025.1 coordinate 18,449,569, forward strand.
TTAATTATTATCTTACAACAGTTATTAACTAGTAAGTGACTAAGTAATTAACTAACATTCTTGGAATATCTCGTACCATTGCTTTTCATACTGCTTGCATTACGAGAAAATGTAAATTCGCTTCTACTATTACCTATTATCACTTGTGGAATTGAAAATTGTTATTTAAAGGATTTTTATGATAGTTTACATAGTAGTCTTTCACACTACAGCTGGATAAAATTGGAGTTTTCAGTACACACATTAGGCATGTACAAATAAGAGTTCATTTGAGATTTTTCCTTTGTAGAATTGATTTTTAATTTATTTGAAATATTTAACAAAATAATAAATTGCGTTTATGACCCAAAAAAGGGTTAAGTTTAAAACGAAAATAAACCGTTTAAATTTAATTAAGCAATAATCGTCGTGTAGAAAAATGGACTAACGGTAGGATGTGTACTCCACAGTAGAAAACCATCATTGTTAAGAAATTATGTATCGAACAACAGGTGTAATAAGGTCTCACTTTCGTACATGCTTTCTTTGATTGTGAAAATTCAAGTTTTGTCGAACTGTATAATTCGCTTTTTCTGTCAGACCCAAATTACAGCACCAAGTATAAAATATACACTGATACAAAATAAGTTTTGTTTTTAGACTTTTTTGCTAGATGGCGCATTATTGTTTTTTTATTGCTAAAACTACGTCATTAATGTCGAGTTTAAATTAATTGGTTTTCATTGCGATAAAAACGATTTTGAAAACGAAAAATAATATTTTTTCATAAAGATATTCTCTTTCTCAGATAAAAGTACTTAAACGTGCTTTTTCAAAATATGCAATAACACTTAATTTTTGTTTTCTTGGTTGCCTATCCGTTAGGTTAGTAATTTTGTCATAATTAAGCTGTGTAAACGGGGCATTGTACAAGGCATGGCCGAAAGAAGTGTAGTATATTCTTTTGTAATATACTTTACCAATAAATCTTAATGCAATTTTCCCTAAGGTAGGCTTCAAAGGATCTTTGACAAAAAGTAAATAAGTCATTCCATACCAAAGCTCCAAAACTATATTCTCAGCAGAATTTGTTTATAAACATTTCCCTGAGTCTGCTTTCAAAAATTCCTTTGAAACTATTACCTCTTACGGTACAGCTCATCACAATCAAGTAGCCAAAATTGCTATTCCTATTTAATGTAAAAGGGGCCCATTCGGCATACCTTTTTAATTTTAATTCCGAATATATTAGCCTTATTAGCATAGACCTCTTTTGAAACTTATAAATATCGACGCAAAAATCGATTATCCTTGGAATAATATCCAAACTATTAATTCCTTATAACTAATAAAACATTCTTCAATAAAGAACTTACAATGAAAGACGAAAAATTCAAGAACGATCAATATAATAGTTCCAAATTTAGTCAAAAACATTTCGATTTAATTATATTTTTATCCGTTTTAGGACTTTCTTCAGTATATAAAAGTAATTATGGTGGAACTTATATGTAACATTTAAAAGTTCTCAATTATTTAAATCGAAATGTTTTAATTGACTACAATTGAAAACATTGAAAAAAAAGCCCCCATCAGCTATAGGTACAAATGAACATAAAATTCCCCAAAATTAAATTTTACACAACATACAGAAGTTAAAAGGTAATAAATAAAATCCTCCAAGAAAATATAAGTGAACCATATAAATGAGAATCTCCACAATTTTCCAATTTGGGTTGTCCTTAAAAAACTTGATGCATCAAGTAAGAAGAAATGGCATATTGTTATTGATTATAGAAAATTTAACATTTAACATTTAAAATCTTCAGAAACTTTCCCTAAGATACTGTAGTAATTGCCAGCAATTAAACCTATTGATTTGAATATCACGCAAGGAAGGACTTGGTATAATAGTCGCAGCAGATTGAAACAAATAATGACCAGGAGTGAATGCCGGCATTTGTTCGGCGAATCAATTACGTGTAAAATCGGATGTGAATTCAGCGACATCTTGTACTATTAGTTTTGAAAAGTAAGACTCGTATGATATTATTTTCAAAGCAGACTTTTTACAGATGACCACCTACTCAAATTATTTGATCTTGGTCCAATAATGGATCTAAGTTACGACTCTTCTTTGGCAACTTGGCATCTTGAAATAATGCGTCCAAATCTTCTGACAAATAACGAGTTTGGGTCGTCTTGATACAACGGCTTTACTAGACTAATGTCTTTCAGCCATCAAAGAATGCAGATTACACCGTTATTTAAATTCTTTGAGTCTTGCCACAAATCGCTTACACCACGCTATTACTCTATCAAATTTTGTAACTAAGAAAAATTCCCGAATCAGATCCTAAACTTCCGCAAACGTACTGACACGCCCTAAGCAAACAATCTTCTTTAGCAACTTCAACAACCGTAACAAGGGCTTTGCAGTCCAAGTTGAGAAGGATTCAGATAACCGACCTGAACCATGCCTCCTAATATCCTTCTCTTTCTTAAAAATTTACATGTCGCCACATAGTCTTATAAACTTCGGAGACTCAAAGACTAAAAAGAGAATAAAATAAATCGAAGGTACTTTAGTTTGTGAAACTATGCGTTTTACTGTGATATGTCTAGTTTTTTAAACAGCTCTAGAATATAAAGATGCAGCATATTATTGTTTTAGAAGTGTCTGTAATTAAATGAAATTCGATACGATTATCTTCGTTAGATTCGAGATAGCGAAATATTTGAATTTTCTCTACATTAAGAAAGTCGAAGAAATAAATCTTCCATTCCCTCTTTAGGTCGTCATTCAAAGATGTGTCCTAATCTTGCTGAATCACTCACAGCTTTTGCAGAAATAGATTAGTAGTTACGAGTATTATTGGTTTTACCACAATCCAACCACATGGACCAAATACACGATAGTAGCTTTCTCTTGCTAGTTTTGCTTAGATCTTGTTTATAAGCACACGGAAACCAAGTCAGTCTAACTTAGGGTACCAATACCAATACTTCAACGCTACCATTTTGACTGCGCATGTTATTTTGAAACATTTAGCTGGTTTTTGAAGTGATTTATTGTAGACGCTCTCTAACAGGGGCGTGCTGGGTTCTCAGACGAGGCCAGGAAAAAAATCTAGGTTCAGGCCACTTTAACTGCTATTTTTAGTAAAATTATTATTATTTTACTACCAGAAATAACACCAAAATGCGTGCTAGCTAGTTTTACACTGATTAGACGTTTTCGATTTTACAACACCTATTATTGTATACTGACTAATTAGATACTGAATATCTAGTTTTTCTAAGATATAGATTTATTATTCAAGCCGGTATAACATCGGTCGTTGCGATAGTAATGCTTTGTAAACTAATATTTAGGGGTCAGCTGGAAATTTTATGGGGCGAGGAACAAATGAGCGAGCTTCCATAATACAGTGAGCCCAGTAAAGATTAATTGCGAAGAACGAACGTGCCGCGTAGAAAGTTTTATTTTCACCCTCACACAGCATTGTTTTAGTAATTTATTGTATATTTTTTATAAAAATATATTTTGTAATCAAAGGAAGTAGGGCAATTTATAGCTCTGCGTTGTCATGATGTTGTGGATAAACAACCAATTAGTTTCTATAGCTTTTTGTTGATGAGCATGAGCATTTTGTAAAGTTTTATAGTATACTGACTCGTAAACATTTGTTTATTGAGCTCTGTCTCTAGGGATAAAGATTACTTTTATAGGCTAGCCTGTTGTGAAATTATTACGAGCTCTTTATCTTCAATACCATAGCAACATACATATTTATTTAAAACAGCCATATATCTTAGGTATTCAGAATACCATAATAGTTATTTACATTGCAAGACCGTTACTTAGAACTTTACGTGCAAGCACGGTACCTAACAAGTGACCGATTAGCTAGCTTGTTATCCGTGCAAGCACGTAGGGTTCGTGTAACGGTCGAGCATTGTACAACGTTTTATGGCGTAGTGACTCGTAAATCTTTTATAAATAATTCTTTCAATGACTGAAGCGGTACAGCGCAATACGTAAGATATGTATGTTGCTATGGTATTGATGATAAACAAGCCCGTAATAATCTTTACCCATGGAAACAGAACTCAATAACCAGATGTTTACGAGTCAGTATACCATAAAACATTGTACAATGCTCGACCATTACACGAATCCTACGTACTTGCACGGATAACAAGCTCGCTAATTGCTCGCTTGTTACGTATCGTGCTCGCACGTAAAGTTCTAAGTAACGGTCTCGCAATGTAAATCACTAGTACAGGTCTCTTTTGGGAGCCTGTAAAATCTTACATGGCTCTGGCTATAACTACTCATTTACTTAGTTACCATAAATGCCTATAAAGTGTTATTTACATAGAAGGTGGAAATAAAGTTATTTATTTTTCACCTTCATGTTGTTTGAAGTTTATACCTGTGGTACAAACCATCCTATAAACAAGTCAAACTATTAATAATTATTTTGTGTTCTTGTGCCTGTGTTAAGCGAACTTGTATTGTTAATGGAGCCAATAAATGTGTGATAATAACAACCAGCGCATTAAAAGCGGACATTATCATTTATAATGCCCGATTAACTTTACTCTCGACGCCGACGTTACGTTCAAAATAAATATAAAGTCCTTTGCAACACCAACAATTATAAATTAAAGCTAATTTTAAAACTTAGGTACATATTGTTTTTTTTTTATTTTTACTCTGCCAACTCCCAGGCCACCGGGTGATGTCCAGGTATCCCGGTGGGTCAGCACGCCCCTACTCTCTAATAACCTTTTACCGAAATCTTTTATTATACATTGTTTTATTACACAATGCCAATCAGTAGCGGCTTGAAAGTGCCCGCAGAGAGGGCGAAATGCTTTTAAGGTCCAACTTGTCCAACACGACTTCGCGACTTTGTCTTCAGTTTTTCTCCAGAACAGTGTATTGTTTATCAAAATTTAAAATGTAGTAGAAATGTAAAAGCGTCCTCTACAACTTTTGTATGAAGTGATGTTTTAATAAAATGCCTTACTTTTCAAAATATAAAAAGTTAAATTAATTAAGCTACGTGAAAGAAAAAGAGTGCGCGATGTAAAAGTGATAATGTGAATTATTATGCTCATATTGCAATTTAGATTTTAGGTAAGAGAAGTCGTTACGAAGAAAACCGAAAGCGAACTGTGGTGTTCAGATTCCTTCTAGTGCACAAATCTGGAATTCCAGATACATGTGAAAAGTATGTAACTACTTTCTATATTTATTACATATTATTTGTAAAAGAAAAAATTATAAACTGGAAATATTCAAATTCAAAAATAAAATTATTGTAGAAAAAATAGTAGGTATATTTATTTAATCTATTTTTCCTCAAAAAATAATTAAACGGTAAATCGACACGAGTTCCAAAATTTATAAAGACTTTCTATTAACAACACATCTTAAGCTGTTTCTTCTATTACCTATATAATTCTTTAGCGTTAGTTTTATGTTACAGTAAAACTTTATTGCAATCGTAAATTTAAAATTTTCTATTTTACTCGAGCGTTCAGTATAGATTCTGTTTGGACGCCTAGCTGGTTATTTACTTCACTATCACTAAAACATTTTATGTTAGTGTATTAAATTTTGTTGTTGTTCATTAGATAAGTGTATAACTAAAATAATATTGTAAGCGTAAGATTAATATTATCGGAAATTTAAAAATATTGTACAAAAGTTTTTTGTTCAGTAAGGTTTCTTTAATTTAGTTTATATTACTTTAGAAACGTCTAATAGGAAGACCTCTCTGGAGCATATCCTGTACATTTAGCCTCGTAGCCATTATTATTTTTCACAACTATTTCTATGCAGCTCTGGATCAAATTTAAACCTAGGAGAGTAACTCAAACCAAAGGAAGAGTATTATTTTTTTAATTAAAAAGTCGGTTTACTGTTATTTATTAGTTCTTTATCAATAACAGCCTTGTCAGACCACTTTGATGAATCAGTGTTTACCTCATCATACAGGGGTTGCAGGTTCGATCCTCGGTTCGAGCCCGTAATTTTTCATAGCGAAACAAAAAAAATTAAAACGTGTCAAATTAAAAAGAATTGGAAATTTCTAGTAGGGGTGAAATTCTCTCAGATTCGAATAAATTTTAGTCGGGTCGACCAAATAATCAAAGCCATCGATACTATGAAATATATACAAAGGACGTTTCACCCCGATTCTTCATCCAAAACATTAAGCAAGAAACATTTAATTATCATTTTAATTCAGAATCTTTAAAGTTTTTCAAATTCATGAAATATGATACTGATAACTAGTGCATAGCTTTTATTAAATTATGCTATGGCTAAAAAATCTACGTTTTTCTTAGAAAATAAGACTGGTTAATAATTTTCGCGTAGAGTATATAACAGGTATAATAGTAAATAATCGAGTGTAGAGCCGAAATGATTATAAATTATCAATGTTATCAGATTTTTAGAATTATAGGTTAGAATATGAATTATTACAAAACTACGTTTTGTACAGCAACGACAATTACATAAAAACTACCATTCAACAACGTGTATTTATTTGGTTAGTTTATCATAGTAGTTGTCTAAATAATACTTAAAAGTCTTGACAGACATGAAGTACTTTTTGAAATAAAAAGCCTTAGTTTTACCATTTAACTGTTATGTTTTCCAATCATTCTATCCAACCTATACTTCAACCATAAATACATGAAATGAGTCATTTTCGTAATCACACCGGAATAAAAAAATACGACCCGAGGCGAAATTCACATTTATTTTTAATTAAAAAGGGGTTTGTTCCGCTAATGAATCTTTCTAGCTCATTTATTGTTTATTTTATCATTTAGATTACAGCGTGGCCTTCGCGCAATTCTAGATGCATTTTACATTTTCGCCCACGTGTTTGTGATGACTTATTTCATGTATTTATGGTTAAAGTATAATAAATATGAGTGGCAGTGAACATGTAACATATGTAATAGTATATTTTTTTCATACGATAATCATCTATTTAAAATGTTGCGATATAGTATAATGTTTCACGTTTCCATATAGAGTAAACTTTTGATAATATTGTCTCCGGATATTTTAAACATCATTAACTTTGACGCGTCGATTCACGCCTAAAACTCATTAGAATCTTTCTCCAATACATTTAGTTTTTGCCGAATATCGCATCGCATCCCAAGTCGTGTTTTAGAAAACGCATTTATTAGCGTAGCTGTCGTGTAGGAAGTGCATCATGATGATGCTTTTTTAAATATGAAAAAGATGTTTTTGTAGTAGTTTCATCATTAAATGTAATATTTTTTAATTTGAATCCAGCAGTGGTGAATATAATCCATGTATCATCTTGAGGATTATTGGCAATTGAAAAGTTCTCTTTATTGGTACCTGTCCTTGAACGAATTGTGAATTTAACCTTTCATAGCGTGTAGAGATTTCGTTCAAGTTTTCCCCTGGAAGTATTATCTTGAGTTAATCATAACAACCTTTTCAAGTATAATAAACCTTGTTATCACCCTGAAGGTAGATAAAATGGACATATAAACAACACTAAACTTCAAATTTAAGAAACTATTTGAATTGATCTGTACGATTGGTTAAATAAAATCATGCTTTCGTAATAGTCATTAATTTGTTTTATCCTTTATCGCGAAAATAAATTTAATTCATTTTGAATTAAAAGAATTAAAGTTTACAAGAATGCGAAATTAATCCAGTTTACAAAAATTCAAGATTAATCCAAGTTAAATTTAAGTGTAACTTTATTCAAATCAACTTTAAATAATATTTCTTAGTCCCTATAATGTTATTTAAATTGCAGAACATAAGTAACTTAGAACATTGTATTTGTAAACTTAGTGGAGCAACATAAATTTGATTAAATCTCATTTATTCTTGTTTATTGTTTCCAGCCTTATTTTGTGGAACTCCATAATCATGAAATAAATAAAGATTATTAAAAGTTTCACAGTTTTATTAAAATACAACCTGACAATATTGTTTCGACAGCTATGCTGTCATTATCAAAGGTAATATAATTATAAACAAACACGTCGCTAAGGTAGATACAAAATAGGTAACTAGATAAAATAATAATAATAATCATAATTAAATATCTAATACTTCCAGTAACGGAGAATTACTGAGCTCAAGTTGTTCATTCATTAAAGGTACCCTGAGTTTGTGTTTGTATATCTCAAAGGCTTCTAAAATGTCTAATTTGCGTTTGTTATTACAAAAATGTAGGAATTTAATATTATTTTGAGGAGTCATTGTGTGATTTTGTTCTAAAAGGTGTTTGGCGTAATTCGATTTTTCAGGATGTTTATTTTTGTAATGACGTACGTGTTCTTTATATCTTATGTCAAAATTTCGAAGTGTTTGTCCAATATATACCGAACTACAAAAAGAACAATTTAAACGGTAAATGCCCGATTTCATGATATCATGTGTTCTGTCTTTAGCATTAAATAAAAATGAAAAAGTGTTAGTGTTGGTTTTAAATGTTATTTTATAATTGTTGGTTTTTCTTTTTTTAGTATATGTGCAATTTTTTCTGATATTTTGCCAAAATATGGTATAGATATGTAATTTGTGTCTTCTGTTTGATTGTCAATGGGATATATTCTTTTGATAGCTAACCTATAATCTTTTTGTTTAATTAAAGTGTCAATCATGTTCGGATTATAATGATTTGCATGTGCTAGTTGTTTAATGGTTGATATCTCTTTGCTAAAATCTGATTTTGTTAGTGGAATAGTTAAAGCTCTGTGTACTAATGATCTGTAGGCTGCTATTTTATGTGTATTATGGTGACAAGATTCATTTGGTATTGTTATGTCTGTTTGTGTTGGTTTTCTGTATATGGAAAATTCAAATAGATTGTCTGCGTTAATCTTGATATTTAAGTCTAGAAAGTTTATAGCCCTGTTTTGTTCTGTTTCTAGTGTAAATTTTATATTAGGGTGGACACTGTTTATAAGAATTAAAAATTCATTGATAACCTCAAAAGAACTGTCAAAACAAGCTAAAATGTCATCAACATAACGAAACCAGAAGATTTTTTAGAACAAAATCACACAATGACTCCACAAAATAATATTAAATTCCTACATTTTTGTAATAACAAACGCAAATTAGACATTTTAGAAGCCTTTGAGATATACAAACACAAACTCAGGGTACCTTTAATGAATGAACAACTTGAGCTCAGTAATTCTCCGTTACTGGAAGTATTAGATATTTAATTATGATTATTATTATTATTTTATCTAGTTACCTATTTTGTATCTACCTTAGCGACGTGTTTGTTTATAATTATATTACCTTTGATAATGACAACATAGCTGTCGAAACAATACTGTCAGGTTGTATTTTAATAAAACTGTGAAACTTTTAATAATCTTTATTTATTTCAAATCTCATTTAATCTCGAAACCGGTAGTTATTTAGGTAGGTACATAGAATAAGTTCAATTTGCAATAGTGAATTGAAAGGCTTTCGTAACTTGTTCTAGGTCGTTCTATTAGTATGCCTGCTTCGTCCACATTATTTAAATAAATCTTTTTTACTAAATATATAAATAATAAATACTAAATAAATTCTACACCAAACATTATCTAAAGATGTTTATTTAGGATCAAAATATTAGGAATGCATCCAAAAATAATAGTAAAAGTAGTAATGAGTAGTGAAAAGTGACTAATTGTCCAACATCAACATAATAACATAATTTATTAAATAAAGTTACTGAATTTAACTAATAATAGTTAAAAAAACTGTAATTTAAATATTACTGCACTGTACTAAAATGAACTATTATCATTTGTTTCAAAAATCGAAAAGGCTAGCATAAAACCCGCATGTAAAAACGTATCGTGCTAACTTCATGAATACTAGATAATGAAATAATTTTAAGTTAAATTAATAATGAGGTTATTTGTGAGACTTTAATCTCAATTTAAGATGACACGTAGATGGCGGGCGGTAGTTGAGTGCTCTCTAGAGATTGCTAATGGTTGTCGATTTTAATTCAGATAGCAGACCGACATGAAATAATTATTTTATACTTCCCATTTCATTAATTAGTTATCGAATTTAGCTATATTTGCTTTTTTTTATTTAGTATTCTTGAACTCTCTTCAAATCAATTAATTAATCTAATAAAAACAATTTACTAATAAACTAAATTAATTTTTTGTTTTGCTAACTTGATGCAACATTCATGATAATGACTTAAAGTTGTGTCTAACTTATTAGTTGAACTTTTAGTAATTGTAGATAATAGTTACTTGTTTTTCATTTTATACTTATTTTAGAATCAGTAACAAATTGTCTTTACAATAAAATGCTTTTTTCATGCTATATTGTAGGTTTTGTAATATTCCTTTATACGTTGTTTACAAACTTTATTAATTACGTCAAGAAGTTCCTTTATATCTATTCATTTCATTATAAAATCAGTTTCTACTTTACAACTTATTTAAATTTGAGAAGATTCAAGGGAAATCTCTATCATTGAGGTCGGAAAACACAAAAACTATGATAAGAATTTTTGGTAAAATCTCTACAAAGGAGTCTTTCATTATTAAACACCTAATTGCCTTTTTTTTGTTTAATTAGTTGCATTAAGAGACAAAAATTACGTATTGTAATGCAAGGTCTCAATTTTATTTTCACGCTTTGCAATGAAGTTAATACAACTTTTTATTGCAATATTTCATATTTTATTTCTGCTTCTTACAAAAATTGAAGGTAAGCTGATTTCTAGATTTATTTATGATCCATTTGGTAAATGATTAATGCATTTCATCTCACTTATAACAGCTATGCAAATTCATTAGTTTAGGAACGAAACATTTTAGGGTATTAATAAACAAATTTTGTTCTCAGAATTCATCTATCAAGAGGTAAATTTCGCCTTTTTGTCCTTGGTTAATCGTGACAAGCCTAATATTTCAAAAAACTCAACCCGTGTTATGGGATACCGCTTTCCCTCTTGGAAAAATTAAGACGTAAGAGTTAGAATTTTTCTAATTCATTTTAGTACTTATTGTAAAAGTTAAGGTTTAAAATCTATTAATGTTCATTAGTACAGTATGATGATAAAGTATAACATAAATTAATTAGTTCGTAAACTAAATCTATCTTTTAATATTTCTATCGATTTCTATTATATCTATGAAGTCATTAACGTTTATTTTAAGTGAAAAAGGTCAATGTGATACCTCTTTTGAAACAACTTCTCTCTTTATTCTCTTTGTATTTGTACCAATTTAATTAAAACATACAGAGTGAGTAGCAAATATCTAAATTGATAAATATCATCTCCAGCTTAGCAGAACATACATTATTGAAATTGAAGCTTATCAAACTAACAAATAAAAGAACAAGAATGACAGGTAACACGAAAATGGAACGAATGGAATTTACGCATGTTTTATTACAATAAATGTCCAAACTGTTGTCCTTCGGCGATAATACATTGAGAAAGACAAGAAATAAATTCATTGTAAACCCTGTCTCGCACTTCCGGAGTCAAAAGTAAAATTTCCAGTCCAATGTGTTCTTGTAAAGTTTCTAAATTGTCTGGCCTATTAACATAAACTTTATTTTTTACTCCCCATAAAAAATCAAGATGTATCAAATGTGTAGACCTAGGTGGCCAATCAATTGTGCCTCTTCGATCTACCTATTTATCTGGAAAAACGTCGTCTAAATGATTTCGCACCTTAACCGCAAAATGAGTTGTTGCTCCATCTTGTTGATACTATAACTCCTAGGACTTCATCGAATATTATGCAAGACAAATAATTATTAAATGATTATGCGAATAAACGTATTTATTAATATGATTATTAAAATAATGAGCAAAATTAATTGATACAATAAAAATAGAGAATAAACTAATTAATACAATTTATATTGCATACGAACCGATTTATTAATAAACGAATGCGTCGAATAGTCATCATGAACGCGTTTATGATAACGATGAAGTCTTCATACTTTCAATAATCAGCGTTATTATCGAATTACAACGTAAAAATCTTTCTGTCAGTGAGATTCATGTCCTGGTTGAAGGTAAAAATACCGGGTCCGGCAAAATGATCTCCCACATTTTGCACCGCCACTGTGCCCGAATCACTGAAGAGAGGGGAAGCTTAGCGCAGTCGGTTGGTAGGTCGCGCCTTGCCATTTCAGTTGTCGTCATGAATTGGACGGGCGAGAATCGTGCCTTCGTTATCGAAACATTTATGAAAAGTAACGAATCTGTAATTACGACGCAAAGAACTTTTCGTACTCACTTCGCGCTTGGTAGACATGCTCCGATTCCAGATCGCAAAACAATACTGTTGTGGGTTTCAAATTTTAGAGCCACAGGTTCAGCCTTAAAAAGAAAATCAACTGGTAGACCCAGAAGTGTTCGGACACCGGAAAATGAGGCAGCTGTAAGAGAAGCAGTTGAACGATCTGCTAGCCATTTAGCTGTTAAACATGCCTCTGCTTTGCGTTTGTCAGATCGTACTGTGAGAAGAATTTTACATGCCGATCTGAAGTTCCACCCATACAAAATGATGATCGTGCAAGAACTTAGTGAACGGGACTTGGAAAATCGCAGAGCATGTGCCAACGATATTCTTCAAAACGTCCCACAAAATGCTCTTTTAATAACGAGTGACGAAGCTCATTTCCACTTGTCTGGCAGTGTGAACAAGCAGAATTTTTGCTACTGGGCACCAGAAAATCCGCGGCAGCTCCATGAAAGGCCACTTCACAGCCAACGTGTTACCGTTTGGTGTGCTCTTGGATCTTTTGGCGTTTGGAGTCCCTATTTTTTGAAGAGGGAGGCGTGACGGCTACCGTAACTGCCGACCGATATGTCGATATGCTACGCAATTTTTTGGAACCAAAACTTAGAGAACTTAAACATCCGGATGTGTAGTTTCAACAGGATGGAGCTACGGCTCATACGGCAAGAAGGACAATGGACGTTTTAAGGGAAATGTTTCCAGGACACGTAATCTCCTTACGTGGAGACGTTTGGTGGCCTGCGCGTTCACCCGATCTTGCCCCATGCGACTTTTTCCTTTGGGGCTACCTGAAAGCGAAGGTTTTTCAACACCATCTCCGAACCATTGACGAATTGAAAGCAGCAATACGCCAAGAAATTACAGGAATATCACCTCAAATTACTGCTCGAGTGATGGAAACTTTCAGAAATCAGCTTCGAATGTGTATCGAAGAAAATGGTCGCCACTTGAACTCTGTAATTTTCAAAAGTTAATAAAAACAAATGGCATAGCATACATTTTCACTTAATAAAAATAAAATCCAAATAGCATTTACAAGGGCGTCTTTATTAAAGATTAAAATGTGGGAGATCATTTTACCGGACCCTGTATATACCCTAACCCTATAACACCGATGAACAGCTGCATTCTGAACAAAGGAATACTGAAGAATGCGTGGAACCATGAACTCGAGCGACACCTTCGAGCTAACATTATTATGATAATGTATTCAGACCTAAACGTTAATACATTCATATATACGGTCATAAAAGTTAATATATTCATGTATGCATCAACGACTTCCGCGTAATTAATGAATATATCGTATGTAAACAGGCTTGCTACGAGACACAAGAAATATTTAACAGAAAACTTAAAATCAACTACAATTCCTAATGAGAACATACTTTTTTTTTAAATAATAAAGTCTTTTCAGGACTTCAGAACATCAACATCAAGTCACTTGATAAAACTCACAAATCGTACTAAAATAATTCCAATATAAATTTAATAACAGAAACGATAATATTACTTTATAACTAACTATGTACCCTATATTGAGATATAAGTACAAGCTGGAATTAAATGTGTTTCAAATCATTCGATGATCTTTAGAGAATTTCTAATATCTTCAGACAAAGAAGATTCTTCCTTTCTTTTAACAATTTCCAAACAAAAGTATGTTCCCTCTAAGAAACTACCATCGTAAAAAGGAATAATCAAGATAACTGGATATCCGTAAAATGAAAATGTTATAAAGTACCATTGATGTACCTTGAACCATAGATTACAGAGTCTTCACAAATTAAGTAATAAAATACATAAGAATAAAAATATCCGTGATATTACTTTATTTTTATATTTGCGTGTCCTAATGACTTCATTAGGACACGCATTTTGCGTGTCCTAATGACATTTTTTAGAATACTGTAAACAGTAACATTTTATTTTTAAAGTTGATATCACTGTTAGACAGCTGTTCTAAGAATGTCAAACTTATCTTATTTACGCAGTGAACTCTTATAACGGAATGCAACGCTTGCAAAACTAGTCTTGCAGGCCACATAAATGCGCCGAATAATAAATAGCCCTGTTAAGGGCGTAACGGTTTTTACTTTATTATTAACGAACCTAACGTAATAAAATTCAGTTTTATAAAATTATATATCTTTACCTTATAAGTTATAATATCCAAAAGATCCAATGAATAATTATTTTTGTCAACAAAAATCATTCTTTGCTGAAAATACTATTGAATTTGTACCTCATTAATTTCATTGACAAATAAGGTATTTATTCTATGAAATGAAATATAATTATTCTTATTTCATCCAAGTTTTTAATTCATTAAGTAGCAATTATTTATGTCACAAATATATTGGCATACATTCTACTTTGAATTTACAATAATTTTCAACAATACGTATAATACACCTGGCAAATTTGAACGAGGTCCTGCTGCTTAGTAGCGGTTCGCTACTAGGACTTTGTGTATATGAGATAAGAATGAGAATTTCTACGTCGCGCGGATTAAGCGAGGGTATGTAAAAAACAATTCAATAATTTCTAGTGTTGCCAACTGATATGCTACTTACCAAAATATCCCTAACAGATTTTATTTAAAACTAAGTAATTTTTTAATTATTTAATAACAAATTAACGCAAATAGAAAAAATAGTATAAAGTATTCGTTTCATAAGACGTTTTAGCGCACTTGTCCTCTTTAGAAAACTCCCCGCTACGCGGGTCGTTTTCAAAACTCGGACGCGTGCGCTAAAAACGTGTCTTATGAAACTAATACTTTAATATACTATTATAGATCACGTGCACGTTAGAAAGTTGTGTATTTTCATTTGAGTGCGTAAGATGTGTTGCATATTAGATAGGAGTCTTAGCATTATTTGGTTCTTTGAATGTAGCTTATACATTATAATAAAAAAATGCGCCAAATTTTTTAAAATTTAATTTAATTTCTCGAAGCACTTGAACATTAAGTCCTTGGCTTCATATTTCTAAGAATTATACTTTGAATATTATACTCAAAAGAGTTCTCTTGAATATTATACTCAAAAGAGTTCTCCACTAACGGGCAGTAATGCTCTAAATTACTTCCTTGATCATATTTTATCACATTATATGAGTTCCTTAATAAATCAAAAAACTTTTTAAGTCTTACGTCAATAAAACCTACTCTTCTCTAAAATCCTTTAATCAAATTAGAACTTTATGTACTACTTTGTCTTTAGTTTTGAAATTATAATGAAATAATGATGGAGGCTTAGTTTACTTTTGCAGTTGATCTTTTATTTATGGTTAGGGGCACGTAGTGATAGTTGCAAATCAGTAACTAAATTGCACAAGATGACATTTTAAACAAGTGCAGTTTTATCTTTTAAAAATATAGTACAGGTACAATGTACATTCACCGAGAGTATGAAAAACGTTGCTTATATTTTTCTTGCGATAACTAACCACTAGTACCTACTTGAATGGGGCAACAAATGTTGGTGAACAGGATTACTCCTTGATATATGGGAAATGTTCCTAGCGTTCTTCGTAGTGCTAGCGACCTGGATAAAATTTATAACTTTTAGAAACTGATTTAATAAAGTTTCATGCAAGTGAAAATTTAAATGAATTATGATCGGTCAATTGTTTGTGATAAATTAGCTAAAATATTCCAAGAAAGTTTTGTATTGTAGGTCTAGGAATAATTTGCTACGCTCGCTAGCTTCCAAGCGAGTGTAATCAAGTCTATGAAAAGTGCAACAGATTATGTTCTTCTCTTTTTCAGTACCAGTAGAACTTTTTATAATCAATTTGTATTACAAGTTCTATTTTTCTGTAATAATTTTAAAATTGTTATCTGGGGGTGAGAGATGCAGAAATTATGGGTTTCTGAAGGGAAAGCTCTGCAGCGTGCATGTAACATAATGCCGTTCCTTTAAGTAAAAACAACACAATGTACATTTTGAAGTTGTTTTAATGTTCACAATACTTTTGTATTATGGGTTATAAAGTTTAGTAGCATGGCTTTAATTTACGACTTTAAGCCGCCGGAAGGGCAACGTTTTGAAATGGATCTAGAAAATGAAGTACGAGTTCAGAAGCTTTTAAAATAATTCATAGCAAGGGTTGTTCCTTATTTTTTTCCCTACAATTTCGAAAGATAAAATTGCGTCGAATTCTAAAATCTAAATGTATTTAAAAGATGTTCACCTGTAACATTGATTGTAACCTTAGAAATGAAGTATGGTAGGGATGAATTTCCGAAAGAAGATTACCTGTATGAAAGGTATTTTTCTACAAGAAAAGAATCAAATAAATCTATTATACCTTCTATTTCACGACAAGAATGTATAATAATATTTTTCGCACTTTACACGTACATACACATACATGTATTGTTAGATAAAATTTGAGTTGCAACACAAGCCTCAATTTTGTAAATTTAAAAAAGCTAGTTAGGTGTAAATATTTAGTGAAAATTCACTCTAGCTTAGTATTATCGATTGTTTTGAGTTTGATTGTCGCACGGTAGACTATTTCGTCAGGTAGTTCCCTGACGAAACTGATCTAGTTAAGATGGGATCAGCTATTCTGGACTTGTTCTGGAGTAGATCGGTCTCTAGAAGATTCGCTATGATTGACTCCAGCAAGGCTAACACGGTGTAGGGGATCACCTTTAAGAGATGTTGATGCGAATGTAGGGCATTTTACACTAAGACAACTCTACCTCCACGTGTTATGCGGGGTCTCTACTTTAGGTAGAGTCCTTATAATTTATAAGCCTTTATTATGGCAGGCCGAAGTTGCACAATCGTACGCAAATCTAGGCAAGTCTACGCTCAAGCTCACACTGGGTAAGCACCTTTATAACTACGGCACGAGTCTGGAGAGCTACTAGAGGGTTGTTAATAACATTGCTCTCACTAGTGAGAACCAGCAGGATTCACATCGTCAGTAAGTGACGCGGTAATTAGGCAGATATCAATTCCTGCACAAAGGGGCTCGTGGCGGTTCAACTATCTGGAAGATACGTGTGGTGGAAATTTTATAGTTATTTGTCTCTAAATAAATGGCGCATTAACCACAAAGAAGATGCCTTCGTATAATTTGTTAAAAGCAAGGTCACAGTTTCTCTATTCATCTTCTCTTTATTTTAAAAAGGTTGTAAGTCAATCTTTTCGTTTTTGTTAGTTAATTTCAGCAAGAATTTAATTTAAATTCGTTTATTGAAGGTTTTGATATGAGTTTTTTTCCACTCCGAACATGTTGTTTGAGCCCCTAAGTAAATTATAATTGCATCGTTTGGTTGCAAGTTGGATAGACCTAGTTTTCACAGTTGGGTGAAAATCCACAAGGCAAATATAATTTACTTTTGTGTTATTAAAACAAATTGTTTTAATAACTATTCAAGTAATTTATTTGTTAATTTTTTAGTTAAGTTTTAATTTTAGTATTTTTTATTAATTAGTTAATAGCCTGAGGGAATTCAACTTATGTTTTTATCGGGGTTTTCACCGTGCCAAACATCGCAGCAGTGACACGAGACCAACGGTTTTACTTCCTTATTCGAAAAGAAGACATGCTTTAACTTTTTTCCGCTCTGAAGAATTTTCAGTTCGATCGGGGATCGAACCTGCGACCATTGGAATACGAAGAAACCATGATAACCACTAATCGGTTGAAGCTGGCTGTTTAAAAATTATCATCATTACTGATTAAACAATTAAAACCGTAAGTAATAGTCTTTAAGTTATTTACATTTATTGTGCAAAGAAAATTAAGATTACATTGCAATAATTAAAGAGTTAAGATTTCTAAAAAAGGAATGAAGCTAAAATCATAAAGTTGAAGATTTTGTGTTTTAACATTAGATTTTTAAATGTAACTCTATTGTAAATAATCCTATAAATAAGTAAACTATTGGATTAACCTTTGTAATATTCCTAGCGGAGTAAAATAAATTTAAAGAAATAAATTTGAATTGGCATTTGCTACGAGTTGTTTCAAGTTGATAAAACAAAGTCAGTAATTATAGAATTAATACAAAAGTATCTATTTGATTTGGGTTAATTTCTGTGATCTATATTCGAGAACCTTCTTAATTGATCTGTACATTGACATTTTTCCATTATTAGTTTAAAATGTTGATGAAAACTTGAAGATGAAGATTGATTTTAAGAATCTTTAAGTTTTGATTTTTTAAGTTATAAATGCTTTTAAAACTGACCATTTCCGAAACTATGGCTCCACGATATATAATTTTGCAAATAAGAAGGTTTTAAACCTATGGCATTCTGAAACACTACAAACTTGAATCCGCGAAATCTCGTTACTGAAGTTTTCAATTACCAAGTTTTGTGACTTAAAGGCTCTAAACTTTAGATATTTAAAAGTGAAATTCAGTAACACTTGATACATCTGTGACTCTTCTGTTGAAACCTCAAAATTCTCAAATTTCTAGAATCCTGAAACCTGGTACTGGTAAATATGCCCAACTCCGTACTTTATAGTACACTAGGGAAACCTCGTCAAGACATGACGGTCAAAAGCATTGAAGGATTTCCCTATATACAACATTCGATGTGTGATTACAATCCTTTGGATTTTCATAGGTGATTATTTAAATAAACGCAACCAAACATAACCAATTGAAAATTCTAAGCCTAGCACTCCTCTCTCGCAGCTTACCCTCCTCTCTTCCGACATATATTCCTCGCTGGCTTACCCCTCCCTGCCGGTTTGTTCTACATCAGTGATTCTCAAAGTGGTCTATATCGACCCCCAACGGTCTACGACGACCTGCAAGGGGTTCATGTCAGCGAAAAGAAAATTGGGGGACCATGAAACGAAAATGGGGGTCAACGATAGTGGATCTCATATAATCAGATCGTGGCATTAATTTTGGCATTCCATGAATGGAATAATCCACATACACAGATAGTACCTATTTACTTACATAATACTACCTTAATTCGACCCACTAGAGTCTACTGGTTAGCCACGAAAACAATGTATGCGGCTTTGTTGGTTCGATGACTGAGGAGGAAAGGAATTTTCATTTCTGTTGAAAACGGGTCAAAATCGGTTTGCGAACCGTAAATTAAAGTGAGTAGCACTATACCAGCTGTAAGAATACATTTGAAGTTGATGAATTTGCAAAAAATCAATATCAGGTAAGCAGGGGGTCTACCCAAAACCGAAAAACATGGCAAGTGGTCCACGAGACAAAAATAGTTTGGGAACTTTTGTATCTACATAAATACATAAACACGAAATTCTACCTTACAAAATGATAAGAATAAAATCAAAAATCAAGAATCAAATCGATCTTGTTTAAAACATTCTGAAAAATGTCTATTAGTACATATTTCAAAAAATGACAAACAAAGTGTTGGCAAATTTCCTGCCTTTTATACAAACAATATGAAACTACTCTGAATAAGCAATTGCCATCAGCTATTATTTGTATAATTCGTCTGTTCATAATTTTCAACTATGCGGATTTTATCTAGACTTATTAATTACTAGGTTGTAATACCTGCTACGCGGGTATAAAGTTTTGTTTATACAGTACCAAAAAACTTTAGGAAACATCTAAAAATGACTTTAGAATATTTTAGAAACCATTAAAAACGTAAATAAAAAAAGCAAAAAATAACGTCCCAGCCAGGGTTCGAACCCCCAGGGTTCGAAACCCCAATAGAGTTACGCCAAGAAAGAAAGAATATAGAGAATCAACGTATATATTTCTTGGATAGAAGTGGACGGCTGCAAACTCACCACCGTGGAAGGTGAGAGGGCGCCCCTAGTGAATGTCCGATTCGCCCGTCTCAAATTAAACATTTTAGAGTTTTTCAAATTAAAAATATAAACATTAAAAAAATATAAAAATTAAGTAGTGTTGAATAATCTACACAGCGAAATCTATAATTTAAAAAAAGAAACGCGTGGATCTCTCAAACGAACTGGAACAAAACTAAGCCTTGTGTTTTAAATATATAGATATTTCTATCAACGTACCAGCGACCTAATCAAGTTAGATTTCCGATAGGACCAATTCAGGTGATAAATAGAAAATAGTACGTTTTAGAACAAGAGATATAGCATCTACTTTTTGAAAAAAGCGGATTTCATCTCGACCGTAAATGTTATTTTTTCTGCATTGTAATTAATAATTATATTGGAAAATTCTACAAAATGTTTATTTTTAGTCATAATCAAAGCGAAGTAAACAAAAACTAGCGTGTGCAATCTATTAATTGTTTAATCGTTTCCATAGCAACCTGCAGATTTCACTTGTAGAAATAAAAATAAAGTTTCAATTACCTATTTTCATATATTTATATGAGTAGAAAATGCTATAAACTGTAAACTTTAATTTTTTCGAAAATAAAATACCAAATTGAAAAAAATTAAAGTCGTGTATGTTTTAATGCTTTTTTAAATTTAGAAACTAACACAAATTGTCATAACTGCAAACAACCATTTACTTCCTATAGAAATCTGATGTAAATATAATCTACATAATATGATGACTGTGTATGTAGCTTACAACTATTAATTGTTGTGGATATCATCCAAAGAACCGCAGGGTATGATTAGTTTGTACAAACAGTGAAGCTACAATTTATCATTAAAGTGTACGTTTCTATTTAAATGACGTGTGTACAGACTTATACAAATTTCGTTTGTAGGAAGGATGTACACGTAACGGGAAAAAGCCGGAATTAAAATTTGTTATTTGTAACAGATATAACAGGTATTGCATTATACACTCTACTTCAATATACAAAGGTTACGCTAATTTTAATATGCGACTATTGTTATTAATTAATCTAGCTATTCTGAAAGTTTAAAACAATTATGCTCTTCCAAGCGCGTGCGTTGTGGGGAACTAGAGAACAAATACTGTCGAACTATCTAGTTGTATTTGCATTTTGATTTATTGATCCAAATAATTAAATAAATTCAATTAAATATTACTAATTCCGCTACACTTTATAGTGGTTTGTTTAAGATGTAGTATAGAATAGCTCTTCCGGTGACTTCTGAAAGAAATGAGTTCTCAAAAATTTTATTTTGTAATACAAAATTTTATAGAACAGTTCTCCTTACCTCTATAGCTAGTATAGGTAATTTGCCAATGCTGATTTATTCTTATTTCTGATGATTAACAAGTAGATATCTACAGTAGATCATTTCGATGTTTACATTCGAAGCGTATTCTCTATTTACTTTATCTGCATATCTTTGTCGCCTTAAACAAACCATCTTTATTGTTTCTGTAAATTCAACATAAATGATTTTGCGAGTAGTTACGTTCAAGAAGTGCGGGTGTATGTATTGAACCATGGATAAGTTGCATAGTTACATTAAATAGCTAAATTTTTAATTCTTCTCTCCCAATGTTTGATCGGTTTATTAATATAATAATAAGTCGGTTGGTATAACTTTCATCATCGAAAACAAAATTATTATCTTATTATATGCCCAAAATATCTTGGCACTTCATATCGTACTAGGTTTAAAACCCGCGGCTCTGTGCGTTCCGAATGTTTGAATTACAAATTAAAGTTTATGCCGTTATCGATTAAAATCACACACCGCTTACCCTGAATGAACTCTTATTTATTTTAATTATATTTTAGAGATTGGCTGCTAACGAACGTCCTAGACGAGTTATTTAACAAACAGTCTGACGTACCCACCAACCTCCAAACTTATCCATCCGCAACCCGGTATTATAAATTTACCCATCCGATTAACTCATCCAAGCACTCACCCGCCACCTAACTTATCCCCCCCCTAACTTACTCATCCCCACCCGACTTACCCCTCCATCGACTCACCCCACGACTTAACCATCCATCCACTCACCCCCACTCGACTTATGTCCCACTCACATATTAAAACCTCACTTTTAATATTGTTATGATAAGTGATATTCGAATAACTGTCGAACATTGGAATACTCGTCAGATAACTGTATAAATTCCGGAGAGCAGAAGATGCACTTTGGATCGGTTGGATATATCTGATCTAGTTTGTGTACGATTGTCTCGACAACGAATTTGAATAAATATGAAGGTCACACCTATAGTTATACTAGAACTGTACTACTATTCCCTATGTTCCTTGTTTCTCTTTTAATGGTATTTCATAATCGTCTGTTATTAAAATAATGGCGCATAACAATCAATTACATGTACAATTAGTATGCCGTTTGGTTTATTTGATACTGGTGTAAAACGTGAAGACATCAAGACTAAACACGTTACGCCAGTTTAAACAGTCAACTTAAGTGCTAGTTGAGCCTTTGATCATAATGGAAAATTTCCATTCAAGAGTCAACCTTCAAAATGGAAGAAACGGAATTGGAAGCTCCAAGCGCATTTTGGAGTGATAGACATACATCACCCGTTTTCATTACATTTTCATTTAGTTTTCAAACGGTGTCCAACCATATATGTGACTGTCTCAATCAGAGTGCATAAACAAGTTCTACTGGCATCCAAGCCTGATGTGTCCTAGTAAAGAACCAAAGATTCGCCATCATTCTCCTGTTTTAGGAGGCTCGCCAATTGCAAAAGAAATACAAAACAGCAGCTAAATTCTGTCGGGATTCACACAATCAACCTAAGATGACCAGCTACTCGCTCATCCAGGCAAATAAACTGCGTCGAGTCGGAATTTCATTTATTTATTTTTCTTTAGCTTGAGCTTTTTCTTACTACTTTTATGTCACTTATTATTTTCCCGTGTAGCTCAGTAAATCCTATCGATGGTATAGAAAAAAACCCTTTCAAAATAGTAGCTGAAATAGTATTGAACGCGAATGTGCCGATACGGAAGTTTAATTTGCTACTAACAAAATCAGGCCAAAACAGACATTCTCTTGTGGACATTGTAATGTTAGTTTAAATCCATGTGCAGTTATAATTTAATGTTACTTGTAGTGGCGAAATTAATACTATGTAGCAACAAATGCGTAACTTAGTTATAGCTAGAATTTACCGTTTTACTGGTTATTCGTTATTTGATATTCATTATTTATAAACAGTCAAATTTAAAAACCTATACATAGTCAAAATTGACTTTGATCGTTAAAAGCGACTATTAAGTTAAAAGTTACTATTGATAAATCATAAAGCAGTATTCAAAGTCTAATAACTTAAAAATTTTTCCCATGTAACTATAAGAGGTATTAATATTCGTGTCACCTACGTTGAACTATTAATAAGCGTCGACAAGATATCTTCTCTTGTGACAGCGTGACACTCATTAGTAACTGAATTTCTATGTTTGCGCCAATAGTTTAAGCGACCTGGAAAGATCAATCACGGAACAACGACAACAATTGATAGTGGCTTCTTAAGGTACGGATTCAATTTGAACTATATTAACTATTGGTGTTCAGTGATGAGATATTAAACGATTATCTTCGAGAACTATTTGTTTCTATTAGTTAGTATCTAAATAATTGCCTTTAGGTTTAAAATTTACCATAAATAATAAAAGAATGATAAGAAAAAAATATTGCTTGCAAAATTTAGTCAACACACATTACTATTCCTAGCAATTTATTAAATAGGATTTGTGTTGCTACTATTTGCTAGCCATTTACTGAGACACACAAATTTTAATACATTTGAGCTATAACATTTGTTAGTGACGCTTGACTCTCTCCTTTAATCTCTTACCCTGATTAGGGTTTATCTGTGATATTTGGAATGCTTCGAGAATTTTCGGGTTACAGGTGTCTTTAGCGCTCGTGCTCCAATAATTGTAAGTATTACTGGGACAGGGATTCTCCTTTTGAATGGCGAGGAGTTACAGAAATACTTGAATACTGTATGTCCTCATTAACAGATTTAGCTATTAAGCCACTTCAAAACTAGTGATATATGAAATAAATTTTATATTTTTATTTTGTTTATTTGTTTGTTCACTTTTTCCCAATGTAGTTTAATTATTACTGGTGCGAGTTAATTGCTTTATCGACTGGAAATTCTTTAAAACTGCATTTATGAGTAAATTTTTTACCGAGTTTGTTACAATATCCAGGCTTGTACTATTAAAAGTATTAAAAGCCTAACGAGATGGCATCAAAATAATTTAACTAACCTGGATTTGAAGGAAAATCACGATAAGTACGGGGATAAAGGGTAGTTAGGCAAAAACGTTGTTTGCAGACTTTAGGATGTTGTTTGCTGCAAGCGGTAACAAGATATCTAATTAATTTAACTATAATACTAGATGAATGTAGAATTTAATCCTACACATAGGAAAGTTTGTTGGACATAGGGAGACTTGATACACCGATCTTGTTACTATTCAAAGTGACCTATAGCGTACTTACTTTAAACTAGTTGCAAAAGCACATGGTCCATCTATTTTACTAGGTTGTTACTAATTATTAAATGATTATGTTGTGGCCTAATTAAGGCTTGAGATTATTAAATATTTATTTGCTACACCAGACATAAATAAGTCGCTCTTAAAGCGTTTAAACAGAAAATAGAAACGCTTAATAGGATCTAAATTCATTTAACGGATTTCTGCAAAAAAATTGTTTCTATTTGCTTTATAATACATTATTAGAGTAACAAAATGAAACTGTACTTCTTCCGTGGGCCAACAAGAGTACATTTAAAAATAATTATATTGAGGAAATGCAAGACCAATTGTTATAGTTCAATTTAGACAAAGACATTACTAGAAAGACATTACTATTTTTCTGTAATACAGCGCCACCTATTGTATTTTCTACTTATACACGATGTATCACTGATTTTAGCATATAGTCGTAGCATCGACTAAGAATACATAATATATGCTAAGATGGGCGCGCATTCTCTATTGCTCTTATTACTATGTATATACAAAAAACAATGATACATCGCATCGTGTATATATGTAGATACTTAGTTGTATGGAATTTCCATACGCGTTATTTCATTCTTGATCAGTGGACGTCTTGCCGACATGAGTGAAAAATCTAACGTGAATCCGCTTGAATTTTGTCTGATACGCAGTCCGATCAAAATTTCATCAAATTGGTTCATTCATACTAGTGATGGACTCGAGCCCGAGCCAAGCTCGACCCGATTTCGAGCCGAGTTTCGAGTCGAGTTCGACAATTCTTTATTCGAGTCGAGTCGAGCTTCACGTATGTCGAGCCCGAGTCAAGTCGAGTTTTTGAAGTCGAGTTTTTCGGGTTTTTCGAGCTCTTCGAGCCGGCTCGAGAAAATTGTACAGTTTACAGTATTTCCTCTATTTTGTACTTTAACGGATTATAACTAAGAATTTGCGAAATTACTTTTCTTTAAATGGCTTCATTACACTATAACACTTAACACATAATGAAATTTTTAATTATTACATAATTATTTTATCTCGTTATTAGGGTGTAATGTATTCATCAATGACAAACAAAATGTTAAAAAGTAAAACTCCTGCACGCCACTTTAGATGTGCTTAAGAGCTGAAGTAGCAAGAGTTGCTGCTTGCGATCTGTTCTTATCTTTTATGTTCAAAACGTGTTGATAACGTCGTGGATTTATTAACTTATATTAAAAAAATTAGTAATTTTAGTTTGTTTTGTTTTTTTTATTAAGATTAATGATGACTTTTAATTTATTAATATAATCAAACACTTAACTTTCAGTAAACTCTTAATTTTCAAAATATTGTTGCAATATAAGGATTGCATTGTTTGCTTCGTTATTTGATGGTGGGATTCTGACTTCATCTTCTAATTCATCTTCAGAAAATGAGTTTTTGTTAGTTGTTTTAACTTCTAAAACGATATAATTTTCTTCAAGTGTAACGCAAATAACAGCGTTATTGTCTATTTCTATGTATTCATTGAAGGAAATCTCAGAGTTTATTGTATTCCACATTGCAAGCTCCTCATCAGAAAAACATTCTTCCAAATAATTTTCCTTAAATTCTGTGTAAAAACCCGATTTCTTAAAACAATTCTTAATTGTTTCTGGTGTAATCTGACTCCATGACAAACGCATCAAACGCACAACATCGAGAACATTTATTGCTTTAAGCTGTTGGTTGTTGCCCATTTGCTCTATCATTTGCAGTACAATTTGTTTACGGTAAAATTGTTTAAAATTGTAAATGACATCTTCGTATAAGTACACGGACAAGATCAAACAAACAAACCGGATTCCAGAATCTTCTTCAACAACAAATTAAACACTTTATCTAAAAAGGTTTAACTACTTATTTCGGGATTTTCTAAAAATTTGTTTAACATTTGGTTTTAAACCGGATGGGTAATGAAAAGGAGCCGCAATGAATCATTCCTTAATCCTTTCTTTGAAACCTGTTTACTATCATCGGCTACTTACTGACACATTTATTGTTTATTTAGGCACCTTAAATACATAATCACAAGAAAACTACCTAAAATTTGCTAAGAATTCACATTTTTGGTTTAAAGTGTAATAAAAAGAATCGATAAAAGTTTAAAAAAATATGTAGTCAATATCTGTAGCCAGTCTACAGATTTGTTTCAAGTTGTTAACAACAATTTTTTTAACGTATAGACTTAGTGGTCAATCAGTGCAAACATTAATCTTTTTCTTTTTTACTGAGATTATGATTTTTATGTTCAATATGGCAGACTTTGACAGTCACGACAGTTAGTCGCCGCAAGCGGCTAGTTTTCTAAGAGGAGAAAAAAGATTTCGCGACTACTATATGAATTTGGAAAATAACTATGATTCCAAAACGAACCGGCTCGACTCGACTCGAAACGACTCGATTTCGAGCCGAGTTTCGAGTCGAGTTTGAATATTTTTTTCGAGTCGAGTCAAGCTTTCTAGGAAAGCGCGGCTCGACTCGGCTCGAGTACATCACTAATTCATACCAAAAACATCATAACTAAATAAAGCAAGCAAGCAAGGGTATTTTATTTAACCGAGAAGTAGACGATGTCAGCTAAAATCGGTCGTGATAGCTTTAATTGCATTCCGTGGGAAATCCAGAATTCATCTCTCATTCATTTCCGGTGCATTACTGGACATATTTCTCCTACATTATGAGCCATGCTAGACCAACAGATGTTTTTATCTCGTCCATCCATCGAGAGCGTCTTCTAGATCTCTTTCTCACATAGAATCGCCATTTTAGGATTGTGTTGGTCCATCGTTGCTAGTGACTTGGCTTTCTGATTGAACTGTCTGTCTTGTGATCTATTAGCAGCTCAACAAATGATGCTCCATAGCTCTCTGTGTTGCTGTTAATTTATTCACTGATTGTTTTGCGAGAATCACTCTCTGTGTCGCATTTACCGAATACTTCAAACCAAAAACAAGTACATGTATTCCTACTGTTAACGTTACGTGTTGATTTCGTAACACCCTGTGTTGCTATGTTTTTGTACCTTCATGTATAGTTTATTAGTGGTATAACGTGTTAAAATCTCGAGATCTATTTTAATACGTTTGAAAAAGTATTTATTATAAATAATCTTAGTACAGCCCTGTATATTTGAATATACTTCTGAACCTAATAATCTTTTTCGTTACCAGAAAAGGCGATCTAGGCGTTCTCATGTATACAAATTTTTTTAGTAACGAAAATACTAAGAAGAATTATTTTCTAGATGACGTGACTTGTATACGGGCATTTTGGCTAAATTTATGTATTCTCTACGTGCTTATGTACGTCTCTGTTGATTAGATTCTCCAAAATATACCGATAAAAAACAAGCCTGTTGTAGCGACTTCGAATGTTATAAAATTCCTTCGATAGATTTTGCAAGTTGACGTAACCAACGATAGTAATACAAAGCGTATAACAATTGAAAAAATGTTATTATAGAAAACTATGAAATCGACTTACCAAATGTGACCGTCAATGCCTCGAACTCCAAGAGTTTAATTTGCCTTTTCACAAGAGCTCTTTTGCTGGTTCTTCTTTCTTCTTTTTGGGTTACACAATTTGGTAAGGCAATAGATGATGCAAAATTCACAAAAAGGATTAATTGTAGTACAAAATATATTCGTGGCTGTCAACCATACATTTAACGTGTATTGTTTTTGTTTTTGTCATTTGTTTTTTTTTCAATGCAACAGAGATTAACAAATAAAAAGAATTATTGAGTGAATTCTTAACACCTGTAAAATGCCTTTAAATATCAGGTTTCATGCTAAGAAACAAGTGTTGGCTGCTGTAAATACCAAACGAATATTCTAGAAGGATTTTCTTATTGGTGCAAATGCAAAATTAGTTTAAATAAGTAAAGATAATTTTGCATCCCCAAGCAGTCAGTCAAAATGGGTGTGTCAAAGACAGGGGTCAAAAATACGCACGGAAGCCTTGTATATAAATAAATTTAAAGGCTTTAGATTAAAGTTTAATACATTGTTCTAGTAAAATTAATAACTAATCCAGTGTACCATTAGTTTATGATTTATGAAGTTAATTCAATTTTAAAGATAAATAAACTTAATTTCTTTGATCTCTATTGCAATAATAATATTATGAATTAAGATTTAAAGTTTAAAGTTTAGCAATTCGTGTTTTAACGAATTTAGGCCCGGTATTTCCACCTCAGTATAAAGTTCAGTATAAACCTATCCTGGAGATAAACTTACGTATAAGTTATTAGCGGGTATTTCGATCTCAGTATAATATTTATCCTTACGATAAGTCTCAGTTAAATTTATACGGTACTTTTTCTCTGGATAATGTGCTAACTGGCAGATAAGTTTTTAAAATCTTTGTCAGAGCCGCCAATATTTTTGTTATTGTTGATTTTCTTTTTACATTTTCTTGCGAGTCTAAAAAATGGACAAAGATTTTCTTGTTTTATTTTAAATCACATGACGAAGATTTCTCCCTATTACATATAGTTTCAATGTTGTTAAACGACATACAGATAATTTGGAAAAATGGAGTAGCAATTGTAGACCTTTTGGCGCAAATAGATAATTGTTTGCAGCATAAAACAACTAGGCTTTGCTGTTTTTGCATTTTTATGTTATGGTTGAATTTTAAAAGATTTATATTAATTATAGAAATAGTGCTGTAACACCCTTGGACGGAGATTTTTTGCTATTTGCAAAACAACAACTGTAAAAATTATAGAACGCGTTTGTGATGCATTAATGTATTTAAGAGAAAAAATAATATATACCTACCACGAACTCAGAACGAGATACATACAACTCAACAGAAATTTTTTCAGATTGCAATATTTCCAAGAGTTAGTGCTGCAATTGATGGCACGAGTTAGGATGCAATTGCCCGGAGGTTATACAGCAGAAAATCTTCAATGCCGAAAAGGCTACTTTTCTCTGAATATACAAGCGACTTATGGTGCTTCTTTACATTTCACGGAAATTGTAGTATGTTGGTCTGGTGCTACACATGACAACACCATATTTGCCAATTCTCTTTTATTCGGAAGATTCTAAAATGGTGAATTTAATAGGGGATAGTAATTATGCTCTCAAGAACTATTTACTTACACATGCAGCTGAACGACAAAATAAAGCCCAAAGACTTTTTAATGAATAATACATAAGATCCAGGAACATCATTGAAAGAGCTTTTGGCATATGGAATAGACAATTTCCTATTCTATCCATATGCAGATTAACGCTTATACAAAAAATAATAGTTGCAATAGCAATCTTACACAACATTGTTAATATACGCAACAAAATAGAGCTTTCTGAAGAATATAAAAAAATTGAGATTGCTGAAAATAATAACGAAATGGTAGTAGTTTTTCACTCATTTTCGCAGTAACAAAATTTTAATTTTCTCTGTTATTAGAGTTAGCAATAATGATTGATAGTAAAATATGCCTTCGTTATAACAAATACAGCAGTAAGAAATCAAGACTTTAATGATTTTTAGCTGTTAAATATTAAAAATAAAAACAAAATTGTAAATGTGCAAACTTCAGGTAGGAGATATCTAACTGAAGGATTATTTTATACTCGACCTACATTGAAATACCCGTTTGTAATTATACTTCGAATTATCTGTAGGATAAACATATCTGCTGGATAGCTATACTACAGTTTATACAGAAGATGGAAATACCGGCCCTTATAAATAATCCAGTGTGTCGTTAGTTAACGATTTGTGAAAAGAATTCATTCACGCTTTGAAAGTTAAACATATAATATATAAACCTCATTTCGTTGTTTTCCGTTGCAATATTCTGATAATTAAATTTGTGTTAATGTGAAAGTTTGCAAATCATTGACGTTATTATTAGAATTTGATGAGTTAAAACTTTTAGTACTGAGTGGCAATTGCCAAGTTATTAAAGATATAATTCCGACAAACTTCAATTCTTAAATTGAGTTACTATCTTCAAGCATTTTTACCAATTCACAATTCTTCTTGCAGCGAAAAGTGTTAAGGCACTTGGTCCCGGTAGTTTAAAGTAAACAAAAAGGCAATCTAGTGTTGTGAAATTAATGTGTTTAAATATATTTTATAATCTATCTAGGATTAGCCGACGAACAATATTTCTTAAGTAAGTCGTCGTTTAGTTAATAAGATTTTAAATGTACCTATTGTTATGACAGACTCATTTGTATGTTTAACGGAATTCCACGTATCATATTTAATAAAATATGGTTACATTGGTTTACAAAAACAACATTTTTTTATCGAAAAATAAATGAGAATTTAAACTAGACATGGTTGAAATAATGTTGACTCAATCATTTGTTGAAGTTATTCAATTACATTAACCTGCTTTCACGTCAACCTGACTAATTACGACTGGTTTATTCAATTTAATCAGAATATTTTTTCACTTGTGGATTTTGATGTAATGTAACGACTTTCAAATGAATGGCACCCATATCTCTTATTATTCCAGTGAACCTTATTTTTTCTTTAAAATCTATGAGCTTAGGAAAGCAGTACCTATCCCTGAATGATAATTTGTCAACAAAAAGAGATTTCCGTCGGTGCATAAGTAAGTACAGTAAGTATCGTTGTTTGGTTTTTAGTAAATAATGTTTAAATATTTTGTGTTTAGGATTTTCAGTAGAGTAAGTAAACAGCGCTGTTATAATTGACACCTGATCGTGGGGCTTGGTTTTTCGACTGTTACAGGGGATTTTCGCTTTCTCTCTACTCTATTTGTCGTTCTGAACTTTGTCGAAAGTCTTTCTTGTTTAGATTAGACGTTTTACTTTTTTCTTAGATTTTTGTTTGAATAATTAAGGAAGAATGGTCTAGTGGCGTCTTTGAGAATTACGTTTTCATTTTGCTGAATTTATTGGAAATGTATTTTGGCGGACTTAATCTGGTTCTGGTAGGATTGCTTTGGATACTTTTTGGGTATTTTTCACTATAGTTCTTTTTAGGTTATGAACACGTTCTGTAATATTTGTAATTACTGTATTCACTACGTTTCATTTTTATAGTTATAATCTTTATGCAGAATACATTAATTAATTGCCTACTATACGACTCTAAACCGGCTAGCTCGCTCTCCAGCGAAGGTATTACTTGAATGCTCGTCATAATTTTGGTCTATTTGTTGCAGGTCTTCTTCTTTGTCAGCCTACAACCACCGAAGGAAGCAATAGTATCGTGAGTTACATGTAATTAAGCTCCTGTGTATGTCAAACTATAATTCCGTGCAACCGTGCAAATAATCTGTTAATTAATATAATATATAGTTTATTTTATTGAATGGTTTCAGAGACCATTGTGTAAGACACATTTTGTAAATTGTATATAAACTCTGTTAGAATTTATTCCTGCGAGTGTGCCCGTTTATCTTGCTTAGTAAGTTCTCTAGTTTGATTTGTCATGAAGAGTGCTTTTTATTTATGTAAGATTTTAATATAAGATAGTTTCTTTTCAAATGTATTTAGTTTATCTTATAACATACTTAACGTAAATAAAACATTCGAGAATCGAAATTTCACTATTGCTTTAGATAATCGGTAAATAATTAAATAGAAGTGTTTAAAAAAAATAAAGACTCTTTTAATTACATTTTATAGAATAAAAATAAATTTATAATAGCGAGTGCATTAAGACTAGACTATTTTCAAATAATATAAAATTTGCACATTTTTGTAGAACTTTACATCACATTTTTCATTTGATTTTATAAATGTGGCAACAAACAGTGGCGAAAATGTGTTTTATTAAAACGTAGAGAGTATAGAAACTCCTAATTTTTTTCAACCTTTGTTGACGTTTGTTAATTTTTTTTATTCAAAAATATGTGACGGATTGTTCTAATTAATGAAATATGTAGACAATCATTTTTACCGAGTACCTTTATAATGATTTGTAAAACTGAGGAAGTCTTAGGGTATTGCTTAATTTAAATATTATTTAGTTTATTGTTTGCATAAAGTATTTGTTGTCTATGTTAGGCACACCATGTTTATGGTAAAATGTCATTAATTGTTGTTAATAAATATACTAAGTACTACTGCTTACTAAAGGCATGTGAACATGCTTTGCTTTCCAGCTCTTTTACGACCAATTTCAAAATTTTTTGTATTTTTTTAGTAAAAAAAACTTTTATTCTTGTTCTAGTATTTGTATCTATGTTTTTCACTAGTACCGCTATTATTATTAGATTTTTAGATATTCGTGTCTGAAATCAAATACTTATATGTAATAGAAAATTAATGTCAATTAAAATAACCACGTTGTTAAATGTTATTTGAGTTTTATTGCATTTTTGGTTACCTTCTTATCCGCAACGCGTCGAGAACTTGATTCTGCTTTCGTCTTCAGGCGTAGCTGCACTACTATTAGATGTTAATTTATATATTAACTTTGGATTACTTTATTGTTTGTACAATCGTAGTCGTTAATTTATAGTAACTATGAATTGTACACACTTAAGCTCTTAGGGGTTCGAACCAGGGACATAATGGCTATTCTGATTTTTACTTACTAAGCTCTCTTACCACTAAGCTACGGAAGACTAAAAATTATAAGATGTTACTTTCTATTTAAATTATTATTTCTGGGAGGTAAGTTATGGCGAAATAGTCATAGTTAATTAATCATTAAGCAAGTTGTTTCTACTTTAACTTCGGGTCCATATCGAATATTCAGGTTAGATTTTGTTTTAATGAATACGGTTATAAGTATTAATTAGATTAGCGTGCTAATTGTTAGATATTAATTTTGTTTTATCGCATTAACGACTACAATTATTGTAGTCGACAGGTAGTAGGGCCAATAATTCTAGTTGCTTAAGCAAACTATCATCAAAATATTTCGTTTTGAGAGCAAGAAATCGCCCTTAATCATAAGAGGTGTTAATACAAACTTTTGTAATTTATTATTTTGTCCGTTTCATCTTTGTGGTAGTTCAACAGTTTTTTGCAACGGTCGCAACATACTGTCAAAGTTTAAAAAATAATTGTGTATGGTAAATTGTTCCTAAACGAAATTAGCACCATTATGTAATCCAAAATTGAGTCTGATCCACCACCACACAGTTCTGTCAAATCTAAACTTCTGTCAAACAACAACAACTATTAACTTTTTATTTTTAGCATTTAGCTTTTCATTGAATTTTTGCTGGACGTTTAAATTATAAACAACCATTTATTTTACAACAGAAAGTTACAAAAGGTCACAACGAGTAAATCACTTTGTTATCCAAAATTTTGTTCTCTTGCGTCATATTGTTGTGTTTTGTTTACTCACGTACCTGTTTCTTTTTGTGTAACATGTCCCATCACTGCTTCAAAGTATAAACTTTACACGATCATGTCTGCTTCACAATACTAGGGCTAGGGGATTAAATGCACTTTAATCAATCTTGTTTGCATGTGTAGGAACAAACGTGTTAGTAGTTGTAAACACTGAGTATGTAACCCGTAATGGAGAAATCCTAATGCAGTTGTGGCTTGGGTCACGTTTTAAAAGGGTTTTTTACTCTTTGTGTTTACTGCAACCATTTAATTAAATTCTTTAAATCTAAAATAAAAACCACGAAACAAAACCTTTCATCTATTCTGTATCCAAATCAACAAATGGATACTATCTCAAAGGTATATAAAACATACCAGTTTCGTTTAATGTCGTTAAAACGTAAACGCACATAAAGAATTGGATGAAACACCATTTCTATGTCACTTCAAAGCATCTAAAACCACAAATGAGTAACTATTTGGTAATTTTTTTTACCACATGATAATTTACTTTTTTGTACATGTGATACAAAGAAATCTTTAAGCAACATTTCCAATCAATTGTACAAAATCAAGTAGTTTTTAGATTTTTAAATCTCTTTGAAATTGTAAAATTATATCATTTATGCAGTAATTTTCCTCGTGTACATACAATGCCATTAAATTAATATGAATATACTCGCTAAATTACATTTTAAAAGTAATCATTTACTGTATGTTTATGCAACCAACAATACATAAATGCTCAAAATGCTCTAGCCGTTTAACCTTTTCATTTCATTTCAAAGGGATAATTTAACACCAATTGAATTCATTAAAAAATAAAAATAACATTTATTGTGAACTAAGATGCAACAACCAACCAATTTAACCTAATGCTGTTACTTGAATATTTTCAAATACAATATAGAGTAATAAAGTATATCGCATTTTAATTTAATAGCACTGTATATATGAAAATATTTCATTGTCGAAAGCGGCTTTATTCTACTCTCAAGTTTATACATAAGTATTTCGAAACCAATAAAGAATCTTATAATATGGAGGCATGATTAAATTTAGTATGTGTTTACCATTTGTAATTATTAAAATTATTAATAGTGTCAATAATTTATTTTGCAATACATCAAGTGCATTTTAATAATATAATTTATTTATACAAATTAATTGTGAGTGTAAACCGCTGTATCTTTGAATTTCCTCCTTTTACAGCGACATCTCTTAAATGCTGGTAGTACTTTTTAATAGCTGTTGAAATTGGGTCTATAAACATCAAAGACGCCAGTAACAAATATCCGGTATCAAATAATAATATATATTCTTATATGCTGATTTCTGCCTAAAAGCTTGACATTAGACTTTTTTACAACGTGAGCTGTTTGTATAAAAGGCGAAAGACAAATTAATACAATAGATTCAATAAATACCTTGTCTCTCAATAGTCAATACCTTATCCTCTAGGTTTAAAATTAGGTGTATGAGACCGCATACAGAAAGGTACAAAGCTAATAAAAGATGCCTTCCTAGTTAAATATTACAAGCATCAGCTGCATCACAAATGTTAATGTTTAATTTAGTTGTAACTTTCCGTTCTGTACTGTAATGATCTCTGGCTATTTACATATTAAAGACAGATCATTACATACATATCCATCAGAGAGGCATTGAATGATGAGGATATTGCCATAGCAACAATAATCAACAAGAAGAATAAATAAATATCTCAAACAAGATACACGTCTTTTATTACCTTCTAAAAGATATAACTTCTAAGATTGTGAACAAGACCCATTTAAACAGTCTTATCACAACACTGGTGACCCACGACGATAAGTAAAAAAGAACTTAGATAATCAACGCCAAATTTTTAATAATTTCATTGCTCTGGTTTTCTGTCTGCCGATATACCCAACCTGCACTCCTGGAATTCCTTGAAACGGTTATTCGATTATCTCCCGCAAGTAGTCGACTTTCAGAAGTTTATTTATATCCTTTTTATTATTCAAATAAGATAAGTAACTAACTTATATTTTATTGTTTACGTTTCAATATGGCGCAGTTAACAGCAAATTTAGTATTAAATTTCCTATTTTTCACAGTTCACATGTACAGTCATTTGCAAATGTCTTGTCCCGAGTAGGAGCGCTGCTGCTTTAAGAATCAAAATACCCCTTAAGGTACGGTCTGTTTTAGGCGATTAGTCGCGGCGTTTAAACGTGGCGTGTAATCGCGCCAATAGGTTAAATACGCATATCGTAGGGATGGTCTGGTTTAAGCGACAAGTCGACACAAGTCGCCACAAGACGACGCGTCTCTGGGCAAAATCGGTTGTCAGGCAAATTTAACGCGCGCGTTTACTTAGTCGCTTGCGAAGTTACAGTGTGAAGAATGAGTTCCAAAGGTAATCGATTAAGGTTTACTAAAGTGGAAGACGAAAAATTAATTCACGAAGTGTCAACGCATCCAGCATTGTACAATTTAAAACATAAATTATATAAGGACCAAACTGTACGGGATAATGTTCGGAAAATAATAGCAAACAATATGAACAAAAGTGGTAAGTACCTACTTTCTAATTTCTAAATAAAAGAAAACTCAGGTACTAAATTAAATCAATAAATTCAGGTCTAATTTCTGTTCCAATCGGCTAGAAAAGTATTTTAGTTATAAATAAGGCGAGATTCTTGCACGCGTATACAAATGGTCAGATGACCACTGATAAGGTTATATGATTTATTATGGTTTTGACGGTTGAATACAAAAATGCTAATACTTTTTAACTTTCGCATACATTATTTCCAGTTACTGAATGCAAAACTCGATGGAAAAGTTTAAAAGATGTCTATTGGAAGAAGAAGAAAGATATGAAACAGGGCACGGGTTCCTCGGCGAAGGCTAGACTTACATGGGTGCACATGCATGCTCTTAATTTTTTAAAGCAAACCAAGTCTAATATAAGGTAATGCATTTTTATACACATACTTACTTGTTAGCACGCCACAATATTTGCTGTTTTAGCACGTTTAGCAATACGTCAGTAGAAGAGGAAATAGACGCAAGCAATGCAGAAATTACAAATGAAGCAAAAGAAGGTACAGACGTTGACCAAACAGTAACCGAACCAGTTGAAGCAATAGAAGATGTCGGAGAAGAAGACAATACAATTACGGAAATAAATTCTCCACAAATACAACAGTTGAAAACAAATATCAATGCAGGCCCACCACCAAGAAAGAAAACACGTATTGGTAATGAGCAACTTTTGGAAAGCATTAACAACAGACAAAACGAAAGACAGCGTATATTTCAAAAATTGGAAGAGTCTATTGCCACTCCAGGCAGAAACCATCCAATTCAAACATTTTTTGTCAGCATTGCTGACACGGTTATGTCCTTTCCGTCTGTTTTAGCAGTCAGGGCGAAGAAAGAAGTACTAGACGTGGTTTCCCGACTGGAGTTGGAAATGTGGCAAACAGACTCGCGTTCTACTACCTCCACCTCACGTGTCTCCCTCACTTCAATGGATACAGCTACAGATTACGATTCTACGACACAATCTTCACACGATATCCAGGAATCGCAAGCTTTTACCGATTGTGCAGATCTCTTCAGTAATTATCCATCATTGTAATGATTTAAATTTGTTGCTTTAAAACAATAAAAAACTTGTTGCTAGATAATAGTTTTATTTGTCCATTTTCAGCATAATACAGGGTAAAGAATTTCACTCGTATGAAACACAAGATCAGTGAAATTTAAAGACTATCTGTTGCTGTTACGTGTTTCAGCTGCCAGGTAACTGAGCCTTGTTGACTGTTGAAAAATGCAGTAAACTCATTTCTATTGTAAAAACTTCAGCAGTGGAATTTCCGCCTGAGGCCCTTAATCTTACCATATTGTCCTTGGGCATATCAAGGTCCATATCTTCTGTAGTTGTAAGACTAGAAGTTCTTATCATATTATGCAAGCAACATACTACGATTATTATGCGATTTACAGTAGATGGTTGTACAGTTATTGGCGAATAAAAGATCCTGAATGTTTGACAGAGTAAGCCAAATGCATTTTCTGAAGTTCTGTGTGCTCGACACAGGCGGTAATTAAACACACGCCTTTGTACATCAGTGTTCGCCTGATCTCGCGGATATGGACGGAGTAGATGTTTTGAAAGTTTAAACACTTCGTCGCCAACAATAACATAGGGTAATCGTAGGTTAGAACCTGGCAGAGGTTTGTCTTCTGGCATATATTTATCATTATTGAAAAGATGAAACAATGCCGACTTATTGAATATGTTACTGTCTCCTTCCTTTCCATATGCACCGACATCAATACATACAAATTTACATTCAGCGTCAACAATTGCTAGCAACACAATAGAAAAGAATGACTTGTAGTTGAAAAACAAGCTTCCTGAATTTTCTGAACAAACAATACGGATGTGTTTTCCATCAATAGCTCCGCAGCAATTTGGAAAATTCCATTTCTCGCTAAATTGCGCAGCTATTCTGATAAAATCTTCTTTCGACGTCTGCTTCAAGAAAATAGGCACTAACTTGTTACACAGCACTTCTAAAACATCTCGTACTAATACACTAATGTAATTATGCGAAATTCTATAATTAAATGCCATGGATCGATAGGATTCTCCTGTAGCTAAGAACCTAAAAAGACAATATGGTTTTGAATGTTTCTACAGGTTTTATTCTCAACACGACATACCTTAGCACCAAACCAAGCTTTTCCCTGGCTGTAATTGGACTTTTAACGCATTTACTCGAAATTTTTTTTATGTCAGAGGATACCAGATTTAACACTTCAATTAAACTGACATCTGATGATCCTAAAGTATTCTCTGAATTTCGTTTCGTCATCAATTAAATGTCTTTCTATCAACATACAAAAACACCCTTCCTTTCTTCTTTGAACAAACATGTTATGAACCTTTCTTCGTTGTTTATGCATTAATGATAACAACATTTCGTCATCTTCTGCTTCCTCCATAAGCAACTGTGTTGCAATCACAAGTCTACTAGCGTCCATTTTTTCGAACGAAAAATAATGACTGGCGACTTTTTATTAAACGCGCTAAAAAGACCACTAGGTGCATTTATAAGCGATTAGACGTAAGCGATTAAACGCCACGTTTAAACGCCGCGACTAATCGCCTAAAACAGACCGTACCTTTATACTGTGTACGAAAGAGACCGAATTAGACAGAGATAAACAACTACCTGGCCAAGATATTTAAAATCTTTAAAGTTTGTTTTGAAGACATGCTTGTAAATCTATTGTTACTCATTCTATTAAAAATTTCTTCGACACACTTTATATATATAGTATTTATATATAGTATTACTTTGTATATAGTATTTATGTTTGATTCTTTACCTTATTAAAAATAACTAAAGAGTGCATCTACTGAACCTAGTTTACTCCCGTTAATATTTGTAGTAATTTTTATTAGCATTAAAATTAAAAACTTTTACTTTTGCAATTTTATATTAAAAGTGTCTTTATTAGATGAACGTAGTAATTCAAACCTGAAACTTTTGCATATTAAACAACTGTAAACAAATGCATATTAAAATAAAAGTAGGAAATATGTAAATAACTGTTATTTTTTACCTGCAACGTAAATTCATATGCTTCAGAGAAAAACTCAAAAACTTATTTTTCGCTTGAACAAAAGAACAGTTATAATTTTATAATCTTTTCATTCATGAATTGACAAGAAACTTTCATTCACCAGGGTGGAACTTTTCATTCATTTGTAAGGATTTGAAAATACCAAATCTGCACTGACAAAACCTTTACCCTCTTCTTTTAAACTAAAACGGTAAAATTAAACTGTAAGATAACAACAAACTGAAATATTTTTAAGCAGTTTTGCATATGCCGTGGTCGTGTAATTAATTAGGGTGGACCTTAGTTACTCTTGACGATTTTTTTTTTCAAAATTAGATCCACGCGATCCCTGCATTCTATTCTACTTACTGAAAAGTTAATTTCCAAATTTGGAGTCGATCGGACAATGGGAAGACGTGCCACAACGGCTTTATTTATGAAAAAATTTGAAATTTGCCAAAAATATTTTTTTTCCATTTTTCCAATTCCATTGATTATTAAATATTATTCTAATGTAATATTCTAATTGTTATAGGAAAAAGGAAATTATTTATAAGGAAAAAACAAAAAAATAAAAGTGATCAATGTTTTGTGTATGAACTATTTAGTTGTTTAGGGTATTTACTAATGCATATAAACTTACAAAATACAACTAAGCTTATTAAAATATATAAAAAATCTGTATATTATAAATACATATGTACAAGTTCGGAAAATAAGAAACAATAATAATACAGTGAAACTCCCGTAAGCGGACAACAGGTACCACACTTTTTGTCCGTTTGTTGGAGACGTCCGCATAAAAAAACGACTATGTCCGGTTATAGGAAGTGTCCACTTAAGACTAGAACTGAAGTGATATTGGTTGCCTAGTTCACTGTAAATTCGTATTTCCAGCATAATCATTTTCTTGGATGTTTCTAAAGTAATTTAACAAAGTTAATTTAAAGAATAAACATTATAGAACCGAATGATTTATAAATGGTACAATTTTGATCAAATACAATTAAAAAAAACCTTTTTTTTGCATATTTTGTTTAATATGGTAGAGATAATCATTCTAAACAAGATGTAATGTGATTTAAAAAAAATAGTTGTATATTTCATATTTTATGCTTGAAACAAAAATATAAAATTTTTAGCTG
Source organism: Agrypnus murinus (assembly GCA_929113105.1). Lineage (NCBI taxonomy): Eukaryota > Metazoa > Arthropoda > Insecta > Coleoptera > Elateridae > Agrypnus > Agrypnus murinus. The sequence continues at coordinate 18,490,319 of OV816025.1, forward strand.
GGTTACCTAAGCATTGCCTTTGCTTCAGTTTAGCCATTGAGTAAGAGGGGGTGCTGCCACTAATAAGATACTCAAGGGGGCGGGGAAAATATATTATGCGGTCGTTCGAGTTTTTTCGGACATCGCCTACCTTTTGCGAAATACTAAATTTTCCTCTGTATTTACATAATAACGTATAAGTGATCGCGGGCGAGAAAAGGAACTTATCGTGCGGAAATCCTGTTACCAAGAAAACGGCGCTTGCAACTCCGTGTGTGTTTTGGCAACAGAGAATTAGTTGTCTTCTCACAAATTAATAAGAAAATCAACTACTCGTAATTAATAATTATTAAGAATCAACTATTAGTAATTACTAAACTAAAAATTTCTAAAATATTCTTCGATTATGTACTTGCAGTAATACTGTAGTGTAAAATAATACACAAACGCTGTTTATAACCCATCTATCTCCTACAAATACTGTTTTCCCTTTAAAAATTAAATATTCCAGTAACTACTTTCAAGATCTTATAATCCTTTGAATAATACCGCAATAATGTATTTGCTACCTGTTAATTTATTTAACCCCTAACTATCGGAATTGTACCTGAAAGTGAATTACCATACCCTTAAAGACACACTACATTCTATTCAAAACTGGAAGAAATTTGCTAATGACCTAAGATTCTGAGTAGGTATTGGGTCAGTTGAGTCCATCCCCTCTCCTTTTTTTTGGCCACGCCCCTTTCCCCTTCTCCCTTCTGTTAGCTCCTCCCCTTGCTTCTGATTGGTCGACGCCATTTTGAATCGCCATTTTGAATCGCCATTTTGAATAGCCATTTTGAATCGCCATTTTGAATAGCCATTTTGAATCGCCATTTTGAATCGCCATTTTGAATCGCCATCTTGGATCGCCATTTTGAATAGCCATTTTGAATCGCCATTTTGAATAGCCATTTTGAAACGCCATTTTGGATCGCCATTTTGAATAGCCATTTTGAATCGCCATTTTGAATAGCCATTTTGAAATGTCATTTTGAATCTGTCAATTTTGATATTGTCATTTACATATCCGCCATTTTGTATCTATCATTTTCAATTTGTCATCTTAGATTTCCCGCCCTTGGATTTGAATTTTTAGTACTGCTACTGCCATCTATCGGCGACGTCATGTCATCGGTATAGTAGATTCCTCTCTCTCGCTCTCGCATGGTTCAGGCCCTCTCTCTCGCTCTCGCTTGGCTCTGACCGTCTTTCTCGCTCTTGCTCTGGCCCTCTCTCTCGCTCTCGCTTGGTTCAGGCCCTCTCTCTCGCTCTCGCTTGGTTCTGACCCTCTCTCTCGCTCTTGCTCTGGCCCTCTCTCTCGCTCTCGCTTGGTTCAGGCCCTCTCTCTCGCTCTCGCTTGGCTCTGGCCCTCTCTCTCGCTCGGCTTTCGCTCTGGCTCTCTCTCTCTCTCTCCCTCTCTCTCCTCATTTCCAACTTGTCATCATTTCCCGCTGAAAGATTTGAATTCCTAGCGCTGCTAATGCCATCTATCGGTAACGTCCTGTGATCGGTATAGTAGATTTCTATACACCTGTAGATAGGCAACCTGCTACACTTTTTTATAAAAATTAATGGATCCAACGAGTTTCGAACCAGGGTTCGTAAAGTACGTCTGTTTACAAGTCCATAGCTTAACCCCCGAGACCACGGAGCTTGTCTTTTAAATTACTGCATACGAGTTATTTATAAAAATGCTTTCACGTATATTTGATTAAATCCAATTTATTTAAAAATAATTCCCGGAAAATATTGATAAATATTGTACATTAATAATATTAAATCTTTAGGATTCAAAAATTATAAGCCAATTATGATTATTATCATGAGTCATTGAGATGAGACAATTATTAACCTTATATGAGCCAATCGTGAAGAAACTCCAGAAATTTTTCTTGATACATCTTAAATATAACAATTTGAAAACTATATACAGATATTATTACTACATGAGGCCCGTAACATCAGTCGATCCGCGGCTTTTTATATCAGTACAAAATAATTAGATATAGTTATATTTACTATCTATTCTTTTAAACAGCTGTTATACTTTCCATGATTACTTTATAGTCGGGTATGTAGTACCATTATTATCCTACATTAACTTATATGAAAAATGAGATCGGTAAGGTAAAAACATGACGTCTTGATTGTAAAATTTATTTTCTGTAACGATGATTTCACCATTGCTAATGAATTTCCAATTAGCGGGTGTAGAAAGTTAAAATTCAAACATGAAAGACTATTGGTTTAATCGAAATATTTTAAAAGTTGCCGACGGCTAATTATTATTTAATAACAACCGTAAATTCTGAGTAAATCTGTTTGGATATTTCCTGAAGCCTAAATCAATTTTGTTTGTATTAAAATCTAGAAATTTCAGAAAAACGAATTTAAAATAAATTGTATATAGTTATACATTGTGAAATAAAAGATGCAAGAATAAAATACATACACGGATTAAACTAAACTATATATATTAAGAAATATTAATTACGGCTTTTATAGGATCTTACAGGAAAAAGATTACAGTCAATCAAGATCACAACACATATCATTAACTAGATATAAATAAATATATTATATATTGAAGGTAAAGACATGAGGATATCCATCGTTTGACTAATGTCTATTTATTAAAACAAATAAGTTATGAAATGAAGCAGGGAGTCTATTCAATGAACATCGCCTAATACTTTTATGATTTTTCTAGCCTATAGATCAGCAGTTAGAAACACGGGCCTGCTAAATGCCTGCAATTCACCTACCCTATCAATATGTTGTACAATTTTAGATATGTAATGTATACGTTTTGTTTCTTACTTAAGTCTATTTTGTTTGTATGTTTGTAATATTTAGACATTTACGAAAATTAAATCAAGCTGAACAGCAGATTACTATTTTAAATTCAATAGATCATACGAATTATCTTACCCTGTTCTGAATGACTGCTTTGTATATCATGATGTGATATCATACAATTATATTCTAGTAAGAATTGTAATAAAGTCACTGCTATAAATAACAACATTCTTTATCACGATCATCTATCATTATCATAATCATCTAATGTCATGCAGAGTCAGCAGCTAGCTCCTAAGTTCGTATATGCGAGAATCGGTATTATATAACACACACATCAGTCTACATTCATTGCTCTAATATTGATAGGAACTTTCTAGAATCTATAAAGTTGTACTACATATATTCAACTAATTTGAATATACGATAACTGATACTCATTATACTTCTATGCATACAATCGACGTATCAGTACACTCCAACCGCGTGATCAAGATTGTAGTAGTATTCAAATCAAGCATCACTAAACGTATTCTTCATATATGAAATCATAAAATTCGAGTCTAACTACTGACGAGGTGAAAGAATAGTTGCAATCGGTTTATGCCCATACCAGGCTCCCTATGATTATTATAAATGTCTTAACAGAATAAAAAAAAGGGTGAAATGAATATAACTTATAGGATTTAATCAAACTAGAAGAATATCGATATATCCTACGTTGAGAAAATAATTATACTATGTAAGCATCGATACGCTACATATGATTGCGAGCCTGAGTATAAGCATAAACCCTATACTACAGATTTTTATCCTTTTTCATTATATCTACTACAGACGAGGTGAATGAATAGGTACATTTAACATGCGTATGCTACAATTATCTAATTTTCTAGGTTTCTAGACGTAATGTAATTTTGAACAGATTTTAACCCTTTTCGTTATATCTACTACCCCTGTAAGCGATTTCTACATATACGTTCTTATTGTTTATACACCATATAGATATTCGTAGCATCTAAAGTAAACTCTTATTTAAACGTTATTTTACAATATATCATACATTTCAGCAACTCCGAAATATGAAGATATGTAATAATCTACTATATACTTTTGTAGGATATTAACTCGTATAATTAATACTAATTTGTAATTATCTTCGATACCTTCGAAATATAAGTCTATAACATATCTACCCAAAAGATTCGCCGACAAACTTACTGAAGATAAAGTGGTCGATCTCAACCAAAAGATAGCGAATACAACTCTGTCTCTAGGATTGGTTTACCTAGGTAAAGTAAAGACAGAAAGATATCAACTGTATGCTGACTGTATGTTCATCGAGACGAATAAGCTATGAAATGTAACAGGTAGTCTATTCAATGAACATTGCCTAATACTTTTTTCTGATTCTTCTTCTACCCTATGGATCCGCATTTAGAAACATGGACCTGCTAAATGCCTGCAATTCACCTACCCTATCAGTATGTCGTACAATGCAAACATTTAATATTATTATTAAAATTTTATAAATAAAAACGATAAAAGAAGTTTATAGTTTTCATTTATTTTTATGTTAAACATATACGGTAGCAGGATCTAGATCGATGTATACAAATTCATATATGACAGAAATGTTATGTATCTCAATACATACCTAAAACGTATTCTTCGTATATTCAGTAAGAGCTACCCATTTTTTTTTCTTTTTTTTCTAGACATTCGAATTTTGAACAGCTTAATAATATGTTTTCTCATTTAATCATAATTAGGTTGACTTTATATAGTATTTTTCAGGAAAACCTTCTTCAGAAAAACCCTAATGATTCTTAATTTACATAAAAAAAAATTAAAACATTTGATTACACAATAATCCCATTTTCGATACCTTCGAAATATAAGTCTATAACATATGTTTAGGTCTTTATAACTTTGAAACACAGGGTAGTTACCTCTTGCAAAATTTACAGTTATGAGAACCCTGAAGACTTAACCTGGAGAAATAAATCAGATAAATATTTTACTTTTATTGAAACGATAACTTTGCATACTAATATATGAAAATAATATAATGTATATCACCTGATAAATAAAATTGAAATTATTCTTATTCTTTTACAATAAAATGTGTTTTGTGTGAAAAAACACGATGAAACGTTATGTATATTAATGCAGGAGTTCTGTTAACGCATTTTTTTATTTAGAGATTCACTTATAAGTACACTATCTATTTAGCTGATTCAATAAAAATTTCATTATTTTTAAAATTCCTAACGAGGGACCTACTGATAAGCGTTATATTATACCAGGTACGTATGATACTCTACTGCTGATTGCATACCTGATGAACGCAGTTGTACAAAGTAATATAGGATATACGTTACAGAGAAGTTTAATTTTCCGTGAAACAAATGACCTATATATATATTTTATGTACAATGCTGACATTAACATATTTAGCGCATACCTGTTGAACATAGCTCTACAAAGTAATATTTAAAAGACTTAAAAGGCTTATATTTTAGAGATCGGATACAGGTGCATATATTCCTGTATATTACCTCTAAATTTTACTTTAACAATACATGTAGTCAGGTTTGGCGTAAATAACAATTAGGGATATCAAAGCCATACTAACTGAACGCTAACATAATATGCTCTACAGGTCAAACTCAATTAATTAACCCTGGGGCTATACATCCTTAGGCTAGAAACAGTCTTAAAACAAAACAAAAAATGGCTGAGTCCACCCTGTTAGACAAGAAATCAGAGTATGGGCGTGATAAATAAAACATATAAAGTTATTTTACAAACATTTATTTAGTATACATAACATAATACAAGAATATAGATCATAAGTTGTTTTCTATGACGACTGTTGTAGTTCTACGGGTCTCTGAGTCGTCGTATGCCCTCGCAGCAATACTAATACGTATAAAGTCCGACGACTGACTCATTGGAACTGTACCGATAGCCCTTTCCTTGTTCAACTCTTCGTTACTATCATAGTTGGTAAACGAGGAACCACATTCATCAATACCCAAATGCATGGCTGAAGTCATATCTTCTTCTTCTTCTTCTGTCTCAACGATGTCAGTAGGTCCATTTGCTTCCTTTACCAGAGCTGTCTTTACAACATTTGCGTTATTATGTACGTTTTTTAAATGCCTTTTATAGCTGTCGATGTGTGAAAAATATTTGAAGCAATTAGAACACCGAACTTTGATTGATTCGTGAACGCTTTTAATATGTCTTTTTAAGTGGTCACGACGTGAAAAAGTTTTGACACAGCTAGAACACTTGATTCTGTTTGAATCGTGCTTGGTTTTTACGTGTCTCTTGCAAGTGAATGGCCTCGCGAAAGACTTGAAGCAAACCGGACACTGTATTTTGCAATCCTGTCGACCAGAGTCATTCTTCTTACATACGTCGTTAGCGTGCTGCTCCATTTCGACTAATGAAGGAACAGGAACACTACCCCGCCTATTTATACTGATCGACCAGCGCAATCGGTTGTTCTCGGTTATAATCGTAAGCGCTCGGAGCAATATGTATGCTCGAGAATGAATCGTAGGTTCTATCCTAAGTGTGTGTAACCCGGAACCGATGTCCGTACATTTTAAATTATCAAACTTACCATATAAACATGAATATTTACTACATTTGCTTTAATTCTTGTTCCCTCCCTACCTACCTACCTACCGTAAACAATATGACATATCTGCGTCTAAATACAGTGAACGAAAGTACTAGAGGAACTTAATACCTTAGATCACGGCTGTTTCTGGATACGTGATTTCCTCTTACAATATCTATAGTTATGAGAACCTTGAAGACTTAGCCTGGAGAAATAAAACATCGTCAGTTTAAAAGAAATAAGTCCGTCGCCATATTTAAACGTTATTTTACAATACATTATACATTTTCAATAGCTTCGAAATACGCAGATATGTAATAATATACTATATACTCTTGTAGGTTATTCAACGTATCTATAGTAAACTCTTATGATTAATAATAATCTGTAACCTTATTGTTTTTTATTACATCACAGGTTAGAGCGTACGAATATAATTTAGGTTAGATTAGGTTAGAGCCTACGAATACATTTTTAGGGCAGAACGTAGGGAGCAGAGTAAGTACAAAACAACATACTTTCATACAAGAACGTTTATTGATACGAGTAGTTTCGACGCTACTTAATACATAATACATAACTTATATATATAATATCTATTAAAATAGTACATTTCGTATACACTAATAATGGTACTACATACCCGACTATAAAGTAAACATGGTAAGTATAACAGCAGTTTAAAAGAATAGATAGTAAATATAACTATATCTAATTATTTTATAAAATACTATGTTAACTAAGAGGTTATATACAGAATATATACGCCTGTATTCGACCTCTAGAGGGTTCATAAGACTAGACTAGACCAGACCAGACCAGACTAGACCAGACCAGACCAGACCAGACCAGACCAGACTAGACCAGACCAGACCAGACCAGACCAGACCAGACCAGACCAGACCAGATCAGAGCAGACCAGACCAGACCAGACTAGACTAGAGTATTATAGATGATAGACTGTAAAATCATGAACAATTATACCACCTGTAATATAATAGAGCTTACTTGATATTTTAAAATTAGTGGCTGAATCTAATTATTACAGAAATTCAATTGTAGAAACTGAAGATGTAATCTTTAAAACATCTAAAGTTAGAAGTTTTTAGTAGTCAGGTTAGATTAATAGAGGGTGTTATAATCAAATCGTTTTTAGAAACTATTTGTTTTGTAAGATTGGCTCCGTAAGGAAAAACAACATAGCTGTAGTCTTGATTTTGAAATTGAGATAGCTCGGGACAAAACGATGAATACAAAGTTTAGAAGTTTATTTCAAAATTCTGTGATAAAAAACATTAATTCTTCTTTACTTTACTTTAAAACCCAAAATTGCATGATAAATCAATATAATATTAATATAAATGATTAAATTAAATGAAGCAATCTAGGTTAGACCCCAAAAATTATATTAAGGTTATAGATTTTAGACTCCGGTTGTTGCAAAGATTCAAGAATCTCTATTAAGATTAGTTCATAAAACATTTATTAGGTTAGAGCATGTAGCTACTTACAAAAAAAAAATCTCTATTAAGATTAGTTCATAAAATATTTATTAGGTTAGACCATTGTAGTTACTTACAAAATCGTCATTAACATTCGAAAAACTTACATATAATATTAGTTGGGTTACAGTCTACGAATATATTTTAGGTTAGATTTAGATCGCACGCGACCTAAATCTAACCTAAAATATATTCGTAGACTGTAACCCAACTAATAGAGATTAAATTTAATCTTAATAGAGATTCTTGAATCTTTGCAACAACCGGAGTCTAAAATCTATAACCTTAATATAATTTTTGGGGTCTAACCTAGATTGCTTCATTTAATTTAATCATTTATATTAATATTATATTGATTTATCATGCAATTTTGGGTTTTAAAGTAAAGTAAAGAAGAATTAATGTTTTTTATCACAGAATTTTGAAATAAACTTCTAAACTTTGTATTCATCGTTTTGTCCCGAGCTATCTCAATTTCAAAATCAAGACTACAGCTATGTTGTTTTTCCTTACGGAGCCAATCTTACAAAACAAATAGTTTCTAAAAACGATTTGATTATAACACCCTCTATTAATCTAACCTGACTACTAAAAACTTCTAACTTTAGATGTTTTAAAGATTACATCTTCAGTTTCTACAATTGAATTTCTGTAATAATTAGATTCAGCCACTAATTTTAAAATATCAAGTAAGCTCTATTATATTACAGGTGGTATAATTGTTCATGATTTTACAGTCTATCATCTATAATACTCTAGTCTAGTCTGGTCTGGTCTGGTCTGCTCTGATCTGGTCTGGTCTGGTCTGGTCTGGTCTGGTCTGGTCTGGTCTGGTCTAGTCTGGTCTGGTCTGGTCTGGTCTGGTCTGGTCTAGTCTGGTCTGGTCTGGTCTGGTCTAGTCTAGTCTTATGAACCCTCTAGAGGTCGAATACAGGCGTATATATTCTGTATATAACTTCTTAGTTAACATAGTATTTTATAAAATAATTAGATATAGTTATATTTACTATCTATTCTTTTAAACTGCTGTTATACTTACCATGTTTACTTTATAGTCGGGTATGTAGTACCATTATTAGTGTATACGAAATGTACTATTTTAATAGATATTATATATATAAGTTATGTATTATGTTTTAAGTAGCGTCGAAACTACTCGTATCAATAAACGTTCTTGTATGAAAGTATGTTGTTTTGTACTTACTCTGCTCCCTACGTTCTGCCCTAAAAATGTATTCGTAGGCTCTAACCTAATCTAACCTAAATTATATTCGTACGCTCTAACCTGTGATGTAATAAAAAACAATAAGGTTACAGATTATTATTAATCATAAGAGTTTACTATAGATACGTTGAATAACCTACAAGAGTATATAGTATATTATTACATATCTGCGTATTTCGAAGCTATTGAAAATGTATGATGTATTGTAAAATAACGTTTAAATATGGCGACGGACTTATTTCTTTTAAACTGACGATGTTTTATTTCTCCAGGCTAAGTCTTCAAGGTTCTCATAACTATAGATATTGTAAGAGGAAATCACGTATCCAGAAACAGCCGTGATCTAAGGTATTAAGTTCCTCTAGTACTTTCGTTCACTGTATTTAGACGCAGATATGTCATATTGTTTACGGTAGGTAGGTAGGTAGGGAGGGAACAAGAATTAAAGCAAATGTAGTAAATATTCATGTTTATATGGTAAGTTTGATAATTTAAAATGTACGGACATCGGTTCCGGGTTACACACACTTAGGATAGAACCTACGATTCATTCTCGAGCATACATATTGCTCCGAGCGCTTACGATTATAACCGAGAACAACCGATTGCGCTGGTCGATCAGTATAAATAGGCGGGGTAGTGTTCCTGTTCCTTCATTAGTCGAAATGGAGCAGCACGCTAACGACGTATGTAAGAAGAATGACTCTGGTCGACAGGATTGCAAAATACAGTGTCCGGTTTGCTTCAAGTCTTTCGCGAGGCCATTCACTTGCAAGAGACACGTAAAAACCAAGCACGATTCAAACAGAATCAAGTGTTCTAGCTGTGTCAAAACTTTTTCACGTCGTGACCACTTAAAAAGACATATTAAAAGCGTTCACGAATCAATCAAAGTTCGGTGTTCTAATTGCTTCAAATATTTTTCACACATCGACAGCTATAAAAGGCATTTAAAAAACGTACATAATAACGCAAATGTTGTAAAGACAGCTCTGGTAAAGGAAGCAAATGGACCTACTGACATCGTTGAGACAGAAGAAGAAGAAGAAGATATGACTTCAGCCATGCATTTGGGTATTGATGAATGTGGTTCCTCGTTTACCAACTATGATAGTAACGAAGAGTTGAACAAGGAAAGGGCTATCGGTACAGTTCCAATGAGTCAGTCGTCGGACTTTATACGTATTAGTATTGCTGCGAGGGCATACGACGACTCAGAGACCCGTAGAACTACAACAGTCGTCATAGAAAACAACTTATGATCTATATTCTTGTATTATGTTATGTATACTAAATAAATGTTTGTAAAATAACTTTATATGTTTTATTTATCACGCCCATACTCTGATTTCTTGTCTAACAGGGTGGACTCAGCCATTTTTTGTTTTGTTTTAAGACTGTTTCTAGCCTAAGGATGTATAGCCCCAGGGTTAATTAATTGAGTTTGACCTGTAGAGCATATTATGTTAGCGTTCAGTTAGTATGGCTTTGATATCCCTAATTGTTATTTACGCCAAACCTGACTACATGTATTGTTAAAGTAAAATTTAGAGGTAATATACAGGAATATATGCACCTGTATCCGATCTCTAAAATATAAGCCTTTTAAGTCTTTTAAATATTACTTTGTAGAGCTATGTTCAACAGGTATGCGCTAAATATGTTAATGTCAGCATTGTACATAAAATATATATATATAGGTCATTTGTTGCACGGAAAATTAAACTTCTCTGTAACGTATATCCTATATTACTTTGTACAACTGCGTTCATCAGGTATGCAATCAGCAGTAGAGTATCATACGTACCTGGTATAATATAACGCTTATCAGTAGGTCCCTCGTTAGGAATTTTAAAAATAATGAAATTTTTATTGAATCAGCTAAATAGATAGTGTACTTATAAGTGAATCTCTAAATAAAAAAATGCGTTAACAGAACTCCTGCATTAATATACATAACGTTTCATCGTGTTTTTTCACACAAAACACATTTTATTGTAAAAGAATAAGAATAATTTCAATTTTATTTATCAGGTGATATACATTATATTATTTTCATATATTAGTATGCAAAGTTATCGTTTCAATAAAAGTAAAATATTTATCTGATTTATTTCTCCAGGTTAAGTCTTCAGGGTTCTCATAACTGTAAATTTTGCAAGAGGTAACTACCCTGTGTTTCAAAGTTATAAAGACCTAAACATATGTTATAGACTTATATTTCGAAGGTATCGAAAATGGGATTATTGTGTAATCAAATGTTTTAATTTTTTTTTATGTAAATTAAGAATCATTAGGGTTTTTCTGAAGAAGGTTTTCCTGAAAAATACTATATAAAGTCAACCTAATTATGATTAAATGAGAAAACATATTATTAAGCTGTTCAAAATTCGAATGTCTAGAAAAAAAAGAAAAAAAAAAATGGGTAGCTCTTACTGAATATACGAAGAATACGTTTTAGGTATGTATTGAGATACATAACATTTCTGTCATATATGAATTTGTATACATCGATCTAGATCCTGCTACCGTATATGTTTAACATAAAAATAAATGAAAACTATAAACTTCTTTTATCGTTTTTATTTATAAAATTTTAATAATAATATTAAATGTTTGCATTGTACGACATACTGATAGGGTAGGTGAATTGCAGGCATTTAGCAGGTCCATGTTTCTAAATGCGGATCCATAGGGTAGAAGAAGAATCAGAAAAAAGTATTAGGCAATGTTCATTGAATAGACTACCTGTTACATTTCATAGCTTATTCGTCTCGATGAACATACAGTCAGCATACAGTTGATATCTTTCTGTCTTTACTTTACCTAGGTAAACCAATCCTAGAGACAGAGTTGTATTCGCTATCTTTTGGTTGAGATCGACCACTTTATCTTCAGTAAGTTTGTCGGCGAATCTTTTGGGTAGATATGTTATAGACTTATATTTCGAAGGTATCGAAGATAATTACAAATTAGTATTAATTATACGAGTTAATATCCTACAAAAGTATATAGTAGATTATTACATATCTTCATATTTCGGAGTTGCTGAAATGTATGATATATTGTAAAATAACGTTTAAATAAGAGTTTACTTTAGATGCTACGAATATCTATATGGTGTATAAACAATAAGAACGTATATGTAGAAATCGCTTACAGGGGTAGTAGATATAACGAAAAGGGTTAAAATCTGTTCAAAATTACATTACGTCTAGAAACCTAGAAAATTAGATAATTGTAGCATACGCATGTTAAATGTACCTATTCATTCACCTCGTCTGTAGTAGATATAATGAAAAAGGATAAAAATCTGTAGTATAGGGTTTATGCTTATACTCAGGCTCGCAATCATATGTAGCGTATCGATGCTTACATAGTATAATTATTTTCTCAACGTAGGATATATCGATATTCTTCTAGTTTGATTAAATCCTATAAGTTATATTCATTTCACCCTTTTTTTTATTCTGTTAAGACATTTATAATAATCATAGGGAGCCTGGTATGGGCATAAACCGATTGCAACTATTCTTTCACCTCGTCAGTAGTTAGACTCGAATTTTATGATTTCATATATGAAGAATACGTTTAGTGATGCTTGATTTGAATACTACTACAATCTTGATCACGCGGTTGGAGTGTACTGATACGTCGATTGTATGCATAGAAGTATAATGAGTATCAGTTATCGTATATTCAAATTAGTTGAATATATGTAGTACAACTTTATAGATTCTAGAAAGTTCCTATCAATATTAGAGCAATGAATGTAGACTGATGTGTGTGTTATATAATACCGATTCTTGCATATACGAACTTAGGAGCTAGCTGCTGACTCTGCATGACATTAGATGATTATGATAATGATAGATGATCGTGATAAAGAATGTTGTTATTTATAGCAGTGACTTTATTACAATTCTTACTAGAATATAATTGTATGATATCACATCATGATATACAAAGCAGTCATTCAGAACAGGGTAAGATAATTCGTATGATCTATTAAATTTAAAATAGTAATCTGCTGTTCAGCTTGATTTAATTTTCGTAAATGTCTAAATATTACAAACATACAAACAAAATAGACTTAAGTAAGAAACAAAACGTATACATTACATATCTAAAATTGTACAACATATTGATAGGGTAGGTGAATTGCAGGCATTTAGCAGGCCCGTGTTTCTAACTGCTGATCTATAGGCTAGAAAAATCATAAAAGTATTAGGCAATGTTCATTGAATAGACTCCCTGCTTCATTTCATAACTTATTTGTTTTAATAAATAGACATTAGTCAAACGATGGATATCCTCATGTCTTTACCTTCAATATATAATATATTTATTTATATCTAGTTAATGATATGTGTTGTGATCTTGATTGACTGTAATCTTTTTCCTGTAAGATCCTATAAAAGCCGTAATTAATATTTCTTAATATATATAGTTTAGTTTAATCCGTGTATGTATTTTATTCTTGCATTTTTTATTTCACAATGTATAACTATATACAATTTATTTTAAATCCGTTTTTCTGAAATTTCTAGATTTTAATACAAACAAAATTGATTTAGGCCTCAGGAAATATCCAAACAGATTTACTCAGAATTTACGGTTGTTATTAAATAATAATTAGCCGTCGGCAACTTTTAAAATATTTCGATTAAACCAATAGTCTTTCATGTTTGAATTTTAACTTTCTACACCCGCTAATTGGAAATTCATTAGCAATGGTGAAATCATCGTTACAGAAAATAAATTTTACAATCAAGACGTCATGTTTTTACCTTACCGATCTCATTTTTCATATAAGTTAATGTAGGATAATAATGGTACTACATACCCGACTATAAAGTAATCATGGAAAATATAACAGCTGTTTAAAAGAATAGATAGTAAATATAACTATATCTAATTATTTTGTACTGATATAAAAAGCCGTGGATCGACTGATGTTACGGGCCTCATGTAGTAATAATATCTGTATATAGTTTTCAAATTGTTATATTTAAGATGTATCAAGAAAAATTTCTTGAGTTTCTTCACGATTGGCTCATATAAGGTTAATAATTGTCTCATCTCAATGACTCATGATAATAATCATAATTGGCTTATAATTTTTGAATTCTAAAGATTTAATATTATTAATGTACAATATTTATAAATATTTTCCGGGAATTATTTTTAAATAATAATTGGATTTAATCAAATATACGTGAAAACATTTTTATAAATAACTCGTATGCAGTAATTTAAAAGACAAGCTCCGTGGTCTCGGGGTTAAGCTATGGACTTGTAAACAGACGTACTTTACGAACCCTGGTTCGAAACTCGTTGGATCCATTAATTTTTATAAAAAAGTGTAGCAGGTTGCCTATCTACAGGTGTATAGAAATCTACTATACCGATCACAGGACGTTACCGATAGATGGCAGTAGCAGTACTAAAAATTCAAATCCAAGGGCGAGAAATAATGACAAGTTGGAAATGACAAGCGAGAGCGAGAGAGAGAGAGAGAGAGAGAGCCAGAGCGAAAGCCGAGCGAGAGAGAGGGCCAGAGCCAAGCGAGAGCGAGAGAGAGGGCCTGAACCAAGCGAGAGCGAGAGAGAGGGTCAGAGCGAGAGCGAGAGAGAGGGTCAGAGCGAGAGAGAGGGTCAGAGCGAGAGCGAGAGAGAGGGCCAGAGCAAGAGCGAGAGAGAGGGTCAGAGCCAAGCGAGAGCGAGAGAGAGGGCCTGAACCAAGCGAGAGCGAGAGAGAGGGCCAGAGCAAGAGCGAGAGAGAGGGTCAGAGCCAAGCGAGAGAGAGGGCCTGAACCAAGCGAGAGCGAGAGAGAGGAATCTACTATACCGTTGACATGACGTCACCGATAGATGGCAGTAGCAGTACTAAAAATTCAAATCCAAGGGCGGGAAATCTAAGATGACAAATTGAAAATGATAGATACAAAATGGCGGATATGTAAATGACATTCAAAATTGACAGATTCAAAATGACATTTCAAAATGGCTATTCAAAATGGCGATTTAAAATGGCTATTCAAAATGGCGATCCAAAATGGCGTTTCAAAATGGCTATTCAAAATGGCGATTCAAAATGGCTATTCAAAATGGCGATCCAAGATGGCGATTCAAAATGGCGATTCAAAATGGCTATTCAAAATGGCTATTCAAAATGGCGATTCAAAATGGCGATTCAAAATGGCTATTCAAAATGGCGATTCAAAATGGCGATTCAAAATGGCGTCGACCAATCAGAAGCAAGGGGAGGAGCTAACAGAAGGGAGAAGGGGAAAGGGGCGTGGCCAAAAAAAAAGGAGAGGGGATGGACTCAACTGACCCAATACCTACTATTCTGAGAAGGATAACAGTTGTCCTTGCAAAGAAAAGAGTGCCATAGTCGGTTTGGACGGTAGTCACTTTTTTGGGTACAATAACTACACTGCAAATTGTTATACAGTATGCGCCGCTTCTTAAAATCGTTCAAACACGGCGTTTTTCAGTCAATCAAGCGACGATATATTAAGCGGTCCTTGTATAAAATGTATGTTTCTGCGATTTAAAAGGAATTTATGAATCATAGTAGTTAATAGGTTAGGCAGTATGTATTTATGTTCGAACTCAAATTTTCCAAATTTAAGCAAATTCTTCGAAACAAGATTCTCCTGGAAATAAATGAAAGGGAAAAGATCCGTTATTCAGGGACAACCACATGGTTGCTGAATGGGTAGTTGGTGCACAATTTCGTGTAGTCGAATGTATAGGTATAAAATTACGTAGGTTACGGTACGGTTAGGTATACATTCGACTACACGAAATTGTGCACTTAACTATCCATTAAGCAACTATGTGGTTGCCCTTGGCTTATAATCCTATATTCATTCAAAGCGGCACGTTCAAGTATTGTAGGCAAATGGAGATTCCCAACCCTAAGAATGACAGTAAAAAAACTGTTAGTAAATAAAAACGAAGTTTTGTATGTTAATTTTTTTGTTTAATGATGTAAAACCGACGCAGATAGAATTTGATTCTGATTCTGTGATTCCAATAAACGGAAAAATTTAATAAATAATAAACGGATAAAATTATTAATTATTATTAAAATATACTTTACAAAACAATAATATTACAAAAGAAAATAAAATATTTTTCAATGTGTGCAGAAAAACGGAGATTAGTTAAAAAAGAAAAGAAAAGCCCAGAAAAGACAATTTCTAAATTTACACATGACCTTTTAAAAAAATAGTATCATCTGTTGAAGGGTAGAAATATTATGCTTTTGACAAGTAAATGTTTTTATAGCATTTTCAGTGCTAACCAAAATTTAGTACTCATGATTATAAATTTGTTGTAGGGGGCTTTCATTTCTGCCCTTAAGAGAGAACTACGATTCAACCAATACATCGGCATCGGCGACCATTGTTCAAAAATTCAAACATCTGCAAAATGTACGCCGAAGGTTCCGATTTATTTACTCTGCGTAAAAAAGACATTCAAACATTATCTTGAAGTAAAAATCAGTGTTTGCTGGCAGTGCATTAAGTTCGACGGAATTAATCATTCCGTTTCGCTTTTGCACGTAATGCATGATGTTGCATGCCGCATATTTCCCTTGTAATTTTTAAGGTAATAACAGCAAAAAGCAACTATATGTCTTATATCATTGTTTTTTTTAACAATGCACGAAAACAATGAAATCGTCGAAGAGAAGATCTATTCGTTATTAACTCGTTTGGATCATATCCTAAACCCTCTGCTGTTGTCGGGGATAATATAACTAGTGTTATGATTATCATCGTTGATAGCCCGAGTTAAAACCGACGAAAATTGACCGAGTGCGAAGCACGAGTTCAATTTTCTAAAGGTTTTAACGAGTGGTATCATCGTTGATTAATCATAACACGTGTTATATTTGGTGAGAGAATATAATGAACGTTGAAAGAAAATAAACACTGAAACTTTCTGTCACTTTGACAGTAAACAATTTTATTTATTAAAAACAGGTGACAGTCAACATGCGGTGATAGAATTATCATCGATTTGATAGCCTATTCTGCGAGTTTGTTTTTGTACTTTCACCAATGAAATTAATAAAAAATGTACCATGTGACACGTGAATTATATTCTCGGGGATAATATAACTAGTGTTATGATTATCATCGGTGATAGCCCGAGTTAAAACCGACGAAAATTGACCGAGTGCGAAGCACGAGTTCAATTTTCTAAAGGTTTTAACGAGTGGTATCATCGTTGATTAATCATAACACGTGTTATATTTGGTGAGAGAATATAATGAACGTTGACAGAAAATAAATTTTCTCGCCCTCTTAAAAAAGTCAAAAATCTTAAACGATCTGTCACTTTGACAGTAAACAATTTTATTTATTAAAAACAGGTGACAGTCAACATGCGGTGATAGAATTATCATCGATTTGATAGCCTATTCTGCGAGTTTGTTTTTGTACTTTCACCAATGAAATTAATAAAAAATGTACCATGTGACACGTGAATTATATTCTCGGGGATAATATAACTAGTGTTATGATTATCATCGGTGATAGCCCGAGTTAAAACCGACGAAAATTGACCGAGTGCGAAGCACGAGTTCAATTTTCTAAAGGTTTTAACGAGTGGTATCATCGTTGATTAATCATAACACGTGTTATATTTGGTGAGAGAATATAATGAACGTTGACAGAAAATAAATTTTCTCGCCCTCTTAAAAAAGTCAAAAATCTTAAACGATCTGTCACTTTGACAGTAAACAATTTTATTTATTAAAAACAGGTGACAGTCAACATGCGGTGATAGAATTATCATCGATTTGATAGCCTATTCTGCGAGTTTGTTTTTGTACTTTCACCAATGAAATTAATAAAAAATGTACCATGTGACACGTGAATTATATTCTCGGGGATAATATAACTAGTGTTATGATTATCATCGGTGATAGCCCGAGTTAAAACCGACGAAAATTGACCGAGTGCGAAGCACGAGTTCAATTTTCTAAAGGTTTTAACGAGTGGTATCATCGTTGATTAATCATAACACGTGTTATATTTAGTGAGAGAATATAATGAACGTTGACAGAAAATAAATTTTCTCGCCCTCTTAAAAAAGTCAAAAATCTTAAACGATCTGTCACTTTGACAGTAAACAATTTTATTTATTAAAAACAGGTGACAGTCAACATGCGGTGATAGAATTATCATCGATTTGATAGCCTATTCTGCGAGTTTGTTTTTGTACTTTCACCAATGAAATTAATAAAAAATGTACCATGTGACACGTGAATTATATTCTCGGGGATAATATAACTAGTGTTATGATTATCATCGGTGATAGCCCGAGTTAAAACCGACGAAAATTGACCGAGTGCGAAGCACGAGTTCAATTTTCTAAAGGTTTTAACGAGTGGTATCATCGTTGATTAATCATAACACGTGTTATATTTGGTGAGAGAATATAATGAACGTTGACAGAAAATAAATTTTCTCGCCCTCTTAAAAAAGTCAAAAATCTTAAACGATCTGTCACTTTGACAGTAAACAATTTTATTTATTAAAAACAGGTGACAGTCAACATGCGGTGATAGAATTATCATCGATTTGATAGCCTATTCTGCGAGTTTGTTTTTGTACTTTCACCAATGAAATTAATAAAAAATGTACCATGTGACACGTGAATTATATTCTCATAATAATACGAACAGCATCGCGATCACTAATTGTGCATGCATCTAAATAAAGCGCCAATGAATTTTGAAGAGAAAACTTGTTATTTTCCTTTTATCCGCTTTGGATTGCTAGGCCGAGGTATGTCCGAAACACCTTTAACTTTCGAGGCACCGGAGACCTGCAACTTGTCACAGGAAGATTCAAGTAATAGACATGGGCTTCGACGTCCTTCATAGTTGGATGACGTAGATTGCAACTGTAACTGTTTTTGTAATTCCAAGGAATATTTACTAAATTTATTTCCAATAAGTTAGAAATATATTTAAAATAATTAAATTCCTAAAAATATTTTCAGTAATTTAATTTTTGAGCCCTTTTCTTGCAGCATCTCTCTTAGTTCTGCTCAAAGAGTTTTTCGCTTCTCTTTTTCTGAAAAAGTGTAATCACTAGTACCTATTATTTTAACTCGCCCTTCTTTCCTCTGCTTCGACAGAAATATTTTGGTCTTCTTCGTTGTTCATCATGTTCAAAGCACTTTCATGACTGATATCAAATCAATCGTCCAACGATTCTTTAAATTCTTGGTCGTACATGAATCGCAGTTCGTCGATTCGAAGTCTTATTTTGTGTTCTCCACTTCTGATAAAGCGATTCTAACTTGTTACTACTATCTGATGTTTTCTTCACTGGAATTCGTGTATTTTGCCAAAAAGTTTCAACTTCTTTTAGAACTAGAGCCGCACTAGTGCAAAGATTCAAGCCCACTTTAGGCAAATTATAAAAAAGCGCTCGTAAAACCTGACCGATACTCTGCAATTTTGTACCAACATGTGTTGTTCGAAATAGTCTAATAAAGACAATTTATTACTTATTCTTGTCTCCATTTTTGCTCACTGTGACACAAGTTGTACTAAAGGACAAACAAGCGAGTATGAAATAGGATGTGAAAGAAGAAGAACAGTCCCTTGGTTCAAGCAGGAAAATTTCTATGGCTAGAGCCGTGCCCTCGTCTAGGCGGGGTATCGTCGCTGTAGTTCTGCTGCATATTGTAAAAATCTGAAGTCTCGAATAAATTGTTTAAACTTTTAAGTGAATATTGTTATTAAAGGATGATATTTTTATATCATAACAATAACTTTCATATTTAAAATGTTAAAATAGAGTTATACGTAGAATTAGAGTAAAATTATTGAAATCTTCAAATTTAAAATCGATTGTGGCACCTCTTCCCATTGTCCAATTGAGTTTTCCTTCTGCAAGACTTATTTTTTTCCTGACTAGAACAAATCTAGAGGGTCGCGTGCAAAAAATTCGATGGTCGAAAAATAAGGTCCACCCTAGTAATTATATTCCGGGTTATTTGTGTTTTTTCATTTAAAGATTTCCTTATTAAAAATATATTGTATTTATACAACATATAAATATTATAGTAAATGTTTAAATAATGCTTCGTTTGTATGGCCAATCTGATTCCACTTTGGAAACTCGGGGAATGATTATTAGTTTGTGGGAAGCTGGAATCTCCAAGAATGAAATATCCGAACGCGTGAATTTATCGGTAAGTTTTTATTTATTATTAGTATTACCAGTATTATATAATTATCATCATCATTATTATTATCATATTTATTAAATCATAACTACTTAGCCTAAGAGCTAATAAGATATTTTTGGCAATCTACTCAAAATTTTAAAATAAATCTGAAAACTACATTTCACAAACGAACATTTTTTATCGGATTGTATAAATAAGATTTAATGTTCCTTTGCAAGCCGTAATATACACTTGGTAAATAGAGTCCTTATAAAATTAATATTTTTTGTATTATCACTGTTCGAAAGAAAAGCTCGGACACGTCAATTTTATTTCTACTGTGGATTTTATGGGCGTCAATTTTAATTTTTTAGTTTACTACTGTGAAACCTATGACGTCATCGACTTTTTTTTAATGGAACTCCCTTATTTTTTGCTAGAAATAAAAAGTATATTTCTTTCCGAATTCAGCAATACCCCATATTAATCTTTCAGTTCTAATGATTATTTCCGTGACAGTTATCACATTTGGTCCTGCATATTTCAAAAAATACTAATTTTAAATAAATTAATATATAGGGTATTGTCTAGACGTCATAGGTCACATAGTAGTAAACTAAAAAATTAAAATTGACGTCTATAAAATCCGTAAGAAAAAAATAAAATTGACTTGTCCAAGCTTTTCTTCCAAACAGTGATAATCAAAAAATATTAATTTTATTCCTTACTTTATTTACAGACTGTATAATAAATCACCGATTAAGTACATATTTTACTTGTAGTTGTTATAATGATAATTTATGTGTGTAGGTGCGTCAAGTTAACAGATGGATTCGGAAATACCAAGAAGGAGCAGAAAACGATCGACCGTTGATGAATCGACCGTGGACTGGTCGGCCAGGAATTTTAAACAATGAACAAAAGGATGCTGTGAACCAGTTCGTGAGCCAAATACCATTTGCCTCTTCCACAATTATTCGAGACCAACTACAATTACCGTGTAGCATATCGACGGTCATTCGAACGCTGCATAAAAGTGGAGTTCATTGTAGAATTCTAGCCAGAAAGCCGGAAATCACAGAAGCACATGCTACCCGGAGGCTTCATTTTGCAGAAGAGTATCTGAACTTTAACTGGGAGAATGTGATATTTAGTGACGAGAAAGTATTTTGCTCTTCACAAGATTATAAAAAAACTTTGTGGAGACCAAACAATACTAAATATGACAGGAACCATATTCAGATTGCAACCCGGAGTGGTCGTATAAGCGGTGCATATTGGGGATGGATGTCGAGCGCAGGGCCAAGGGAACTTGTACGGGTCAATCCTCGTTTTAATTCAAGGGAATATGTAGATATACTACAAAATGTAATGTTGCCATCGGTCCGAGTAATGTATCCTGAAGGAAACATTATTTTCGTTCAGGACAACTCCCCAGTTCATACTGCTCACATTGTTAGGAGATGGTTTCGCGAGCACCCGGGGATTCAAGTTTTAGAGTGGCCTTCTAGATCTCCTGATATAATTCCGATTGAAAATCTTTGGGCGGCGGCAGCAGTAAGAAACTGGGAAATTGAAGGAAATATTAGAACTGTAGAGCAACTTCATGCAAATGTGATGTTGGTTTGGGAGAGGCACCAACATGTGCGAAAACTTAGTATCGTCTATGTCACGCAGGCTTGAGGTCTGCATAAAGCGTAATGGTTTTTATATTAAATACTGATGCAAAAACCACTAATTTATCAGTTTTTGTTTAGTAGGGGAGAGTTCCCTACAATGGGCACTCTTATAGTTATCAGTTCATTAGAACGTTGTAATATTTTTATTATAATTTATTTGTTTTGCAAATAATAAGTGATAAATCATTTATCCTACCAAAACAGACCTTGGCGTTAGAGAAGCATTATTTGCAATGCTTAATGCTTGTCTAACGCCAAGTTCTGTTTTGGTGAGGTAAAATCGGCTCAGTCGGTCTATCGGGAATATTAGCGAATCATATTATGATACTGTGTTTAGTACTGAATCATTTGTAATACCAGAAGGTGTTAGCAATAATAATTCTGTTGATTTTAGTAAACATTATTCTTTTTTATTATAGTTATGTAGTTATAGGTTTTAATTTCTACGATTTTTAATTTTTCACAATTATAATGCTACTTGAACACGTTTTTTATATATAATATTCCTTTTTGTGCTATTTGTATTTTTGATGTGTGTGTGTGTAGACCTATTTTTGTGTATTTTATATTAATGTGTTTATTATTTATTATCTTTAGTCATTTTTACAATAAAAACTTATTACAGTTACTACTAAAAATTGAGTTTTTTTAGTGTTTACAAAATAATTAAACTTTGTAAATAAATAGATCAAACTCGCAAATAAATTAAAAGAGTTTATAATAACGTAGAAAACAGCATACGATATTTATTTCTTAAAATAGAAGTAACGATAGTAGAAGTGAAACGGCTGTTTTGTGCTCCAGTAAAATAAGAAACTAACTTGAAACTAGATATTTTTATTACACCATTGTTGTTATAAAAAGCGTAACGAAAATATTAATGAAAACAATCATAAAAAAATAGAGGTTTAGGAATATTTTAGATAATTAAATAATCGCAGAAATTAATGTAAGCGATAAGTAATAATATAGACATTTATTTATGTAAATACGTTAAAATTTTAAAAAGTTATTAAATATTCACTTGTTTTAATAAAGATACTACAAACTAAGAAAAAACTAGAAACATAGATATAGTCAGTACTAAAAACAAAACAGTGACAAAACAAAAATTAAGAAATACCCTTGGCAAAGTATAGAACCTTAGATCATATTGTAACAAGAGAGAAAAAGAAAGAACCTCTTTTCGAGCAACAAATGGAGTGTTCTACCGCATTCGAGAGAATGACGCATCGCACAAGCATGTAAACCAGACGCGGTTTATTCTAGCGCTTTCTAGAATACATAGAAGGTTCCAGCGACTTCTGGTGCGATTATATGAGGGTATAAAAGCGGATTCGCGGATAAAAGAGAAGTAGTCAACAGCGAGCCATGAACTGTGTTTCACAAAATAAATAGTAACTGTATAGATAAATGTTATATTAGAAATTCATAGTCTGTAAATAATAGTTTTAATGTTTTCATAATCATAGCGTTAATTTATAGTGTATTCATTAGTGTATAGAAATAAATATTTGTTTGTGAATAGACGATTTAAACAGCACAGTGTTATTATTTTAAAAAGAACGTTACAGTGTTGTCAGGTGTGGAGTTTTAAAATAAATAAAATCGCGTAATAATTAATTAAAGTGCTGTGAGAATAAAATTTTTGGTGTTAAAACATAATTTCAACAAACAATTAAAATGGTGATGAAACTGTTAAAAGATCTCAAAGTAATAGACTTGAAACATGAACTGGAAGAACGAGATTTGGAAACAACGGGCCTTAAAAACGTGTTAATAAATCGGCTAAAAGAATGGTTTTTAGAACAGCAAGAAAATCCTGAAAGTTTCCTCTTCGAAATACCTGGACCCGCAATTGATACTAGTTTGTTGTTAAGTAAAATGGAAGAAAGTTCTAGAAAAGCCGAAGAAAATTCTAGAAAGTCCGAAGAGAATTCTAGAATTTTAAAAGAAGAATTACTTGAAAATACTAAAGCACTGGAAGAAAATGTTAAAATGCTTAAAGAAGATTTACTGGAAAACTCTAGAACGCTTAAAGAAGAATTACTAGAAAAGTCTGAAGAAAGTTCTAGAAGGCTTAAAGGAGAATTGTTGGAAAATGTCAAAGCGTTGGAAGATAAAGTTTTCGAAGAATTTTTGGAGAATGCCAGTGCGTTAGGACTATTGGAAGGTAGATTGGCGGAACAAGATAGGGTAATAAAGATGGTAGAAGAGAAAATAGCCCAAATGCAATTACCACCAACAACTAAGAAAGACGATATGGCCGAAATGCTGGAAGATAGAATGAGGCAACTACGGTTTCCCTCAACTTCTGAGAGGCCGTTTAATGAAGTAAAGAAACAGTTTAAAGAAGAAAAGGGTCCTGTCGTAGGGATAAAAGTAAAACCACCCACGTTCGATGGAAAGATACCTTGGTCCACTTACTACAAACAGTTTGAGGCGGCTTCTGGGGCCAACGGATGGACAGGCAAGGAAAAGGCCGTTTCTTTAACTGTGGCTTTGCGTGGAGACGCGTTGAACGTCCTGCAAACAATCCCAGCAGGACAGGAAAATGATTACCAATTGTTAGTGTCTAGATTGGAAATGAGATATGGAGACGCGCATCTTCAACAAGTGTATCACGCGCAAGTGAAGAATCGTATCCAGGAGAATGGAGAAAGCCTGCAGGAGTTTGAAGCCGATGTTGCGCGGCTTGTCCGATTGGCGTACCCTACGGCACCCGATTCATTTCTGGGACAACTGGCTGTGCAGACCTTCATTGATGGGTTAAGAGACGGAGAAACACAACAATCATTGAGGCTGGCACGACCAAGAACAACTGATAATGCGCTTGCTCACGCCTTAGAATTTGAAGCTGCAAAACAAGCGTCCCGAGATCACGGACGTGTTCGGACCGTTTTGGAAGAAGATGAAGGTTCTAAAGATCGCCTAGAAGAATTATTAATGAGAGTTCTTCAGAAGGAAGAGAACCGTAAAAAGAATCCTCAAGAAGTTCGAGGGCCCCGTTGCTGGAACTGCGGCGAACAAGGACATGTAGAACGGCGTTGTCCCAAAATAACAAAAGTACAACCGTCGGAAAAGTTAAAAGGGGTTGGCAAGAGAGGGCGAACGTTGACTGTTAGTAAAGATGCCCCAGAGATCATCGTCCATGCCGTAACATCAGGGAATAGTACCAGCAGTTTGTTCATAGATGGGAAGATTGCGAATCGAATTGTTCCACTGCTCATTGATACGGGGGCGACAAAATCCATCATACGCCCTAACGTTCTACGAACAAGTATGAAGCTGTTACAGACAACTACTCAACTCCGTACAGCGACGGGAGAAGTAATACTAACACGCGGAGTGGTGAAGATGAAGATTGGCATTGGAAGTGAAGAACGTGATCATGAGGTGCTGGTAGCCGACATCATTGACGAATTCATCTTGGGAATGGACCTCCTGAGAAAATTTGGTTTTACATTGGACTTGAAGGAGGGTGTTTTGAAGGTTGGTAACGAAGAACTTCCGTTGCACCCACGAGAAGATCCTGTCGTAAGGGTTTTGCTGACAGAAGATGTGATATTGCCTGGTCAAAGCGAGATGGTTGTCGAGGCAGGTTTGGATGGAGATCTTCGGGTAGGATGTGTGAGAATGATGGAGCCTGTTTGTGATAAGAAGATCCATAGTGGCATATTGGTGGGAAAAGCGCTGATCAAGGTTGGAAAGACTGTACCGGTGAGGCTTATGAACGTTAATGTGGATCTGGTGACATTGAAGAAGAGTACCCTTGTGGGACAGTGTGTGCCAGTATTCCGAGTAGCCAGGTGCATGGCTGATGGAATGGTGCATGGTGGAAAATTAGTGGGTATGGTTACTAGTTCGTGCGAAGACCTTAACAGAACGGAAGTGAAAGAGGTACAGGGTTTGGTTCACCGATACCAAGATATATTCGCTCTTGACGATAGCCAGAAGGGACGAACAAATATAGTAAAACATAAAATCAATACAGGCAACTCTATGCCTGTCCGTCAGCAGCCGAGGCGTCTACCTCTAGCAAGGCGAGCAGAAGCCGAAAAGATTATTACTGATATGGAAGAACAAGGGGTCATCGAGCCATCCAGCAGTCCATGGGCATCACCGGTGGTCCTGGTCAGTAAGAAGGACGGGTCAACGAGATTTTGTGTGGACTATCGGCAGCTTAATGACGTGACCAAGAAAGACAGCTATCCCTTACCACGCATCGACGACACGTTAGATACCCTGTCTGGTTCACGATGGTTTTCGACTTTGGACTTGAAGAGCGGTTATTGGCAAGTTGAAATGGAATCTGAAGACCGGGAGAAGACTGCGTTCACTATTGGTTCCGGACTATGGCAGTTTACAGTTATGCCTTTCGGTCTATGTAACGCTCCGGCCACCTTTGAGCGTCTAATGGAGACCATCCTGAGAGGGTTGTCGTGGAAGACCTGCCTGGTATACCTGGATGATGTGATTGTAGTCGGAAAATCATTCAACGAACATTTGAAAAATTTAGAGGAAGTGTTCCGAAGACTACGTGGAGCCAATCTGAAACTGAGTCCGAAAAAGTGCCACATATTCAGAAAGGAAGTGAAATATCTCGCGCACGTCGTATCACAAAATGGAGTGGCAGCCGACCCCGATAAGATTCGTGCAGTTCAAGAGTGGCCAACACCGAAAGATAAACACCAAGTTCGTAGTTTTCTTGGGTTATGTACCTACTACAGGCGTTTCGTTCCTGGGTTTGCCAATATAGCGAAACCTCTGACAAGGTTAACTGAAGATGGGCGCGAGTATGTTTGGAGCGGAGAGTGTGAAACAGCTTTCCAACAGCTGAAGCGTGCCCTGACAACAGCACCAATATTGAGCTATCCACGGACAGAAGGGAAATTCATACTTGACACAGATGCAAGTAATCTGGCCATTGGGGGGGTACTTTCTCAGATACAGGATGGACAAGAAGGTCATCGGCTATTTTAGTAAGGTTTTGTCGAAAGCCGAAAGGAATTATTGTGTGACCAGAAAAGAACTATTGGCCGTCGTGAAGTCCGTTGAGCACTTCTACAAATACTTGTACGGACGGAAGTTTTTATTGAGGACGGACCATGCAGCGTTGAAATGGCTTCTACAATTCCGTAATCCTGAAGGCCAGGTCGCAAGGTGGATCGAACGATTACAAGGATACGACTTTGACACCGAACATCGAGCGGGCACTAGTCATCGAAATGCCGATGCTCTTTCAAGAAGACCCTGTCCAACCGATTGCCGTCATTGCTCTCGTTTGGAAGAGAGGGTTTGCCAAGTATTAAGGACTACCATCGTCAACGACAATTGGTTGCCGGAAGAATTGCAACGACAGCAGGAGGCTGATCCCGAACTAAAAATGGTACTGGAATGGAAGCGCGTGGGAGAAAGGCCTGCCTGGGAGGCCGTCAGCCCTTTCAACAGAACGCTCAAAGCATATTGGGCCCAATGGGAGTCCTTGAAGGTGGAAGACGATCTCCTGAAGCGAGTACTGGAGAGTGAAGATGGCACCACCATTAGGTCTCAGTTCGTGGTTCCAAGAAGCCGAGTGGCTACAGTATTGCGACATCTCCATGACGGTGCCTCAGGAGGACACTTCGGTGTGAAAAAGACTTTGGAGAAAGTTAGGGAGCGTTTTTATTGGGTCAACTGTAAAGAAGACGTGAAGGAGTGGTGCCGGAAATGTGAACTATGTGCCACTGGTAACGGACCCTTGGGGAAACGAAGAGCACCTATGAGGCAGTACAATGTGGGTAGTCCTCTGGAAAGAATAGCCATAGATATTGCCGGACCATTTCCCGAAACCGACGATGGGAATAAATACATTTTAGTGGCAATGGACTATTTTACCAAATGGCCAGAAGCATATGCCCTACCAAACCAGGAAGCTGCGACTGTTGCTGACGTACTAGTCAAAGAGTTTTTCAGTCGCTTCGGAGTGCCCATGGAGCTGCATTCGGATCAAGGCCGCAATTTCGAGTCTGTACTCTTTGGAGAAGTCTGTCGATTGTTGGGCATTCGCAAGACTCGGACCACACCGTTACATCCGCAGTCCGATGGAATGGTAGAACGCATGAATCGGACAATGGCCAAATATTTGGCCAAGGTCGTCTCCGATCATCAACGAGACTGGGACCAATACCTGCATCTGTTCCTGATGGCTTATCGTGCATCGGTCCACGAAACAACCGGTCAGTCACCAGCGTCTGTGATGTTTGGACGCGAGTTACGGTTACCGTGTGATCTGGAATTTGGGTCTCCACCTATAGAGCAGGAGGTAGCCGGGAATGATTATGTCATCAACTTAAAGAAGAAGTTGGAGGATATTCACGACCGAACCCGAAATAATAGTCGAATCGCGAGTGACCGGATGAAGGCTAGGTACGATGTGAGAGCCCAAGAAGGAGGGTTTCAACCTGGAGAGCTTGTCTGGTTATACAACCCGCAAAGGCGTCGCGGCTATTCTCCAAAGTTACAGCGAAATTGGGAGGGTCCATACCAGGTGAAGAAACGAATAAATGACTTGATTTATCGCATCCAGAAATTGCCAAGGGGGAAACCAAAGGTGGTACACTCCAATCGTCTGGCGCACTATGAGGGAAATAATGACGCAGTCCCGGATCGGAAAGATGAGGCTGAGGTGGCTATCAATACCGTAAGGCCTGAAGATGATCAGCCAACCTTTAGAGAATTTATGGCTGCGTTCTCTGGAACTAGAAAAGCGCGATTCGGAGTCACGACTGAGATGCAACAAGATCTCTTCCGGGTCCCTGGTGATTATTCCATTGCCCACTGTGTCTCCGCGGATCTCCGTATGTCCAGGGGGATCGCAGTAGTGTTTAGAAATAAATTTGGACGGCTGAATGAACTTCTAGAACAAAATCCCTCTGTTGGTAAATCCTTACGCTTGCCTGATCATGACCGATCCCTTTACTACTTGGTAACCAAGCAGTTTTACTACCAGAAACCGAGTTACGCCGACTTGTGGAGAGCACTATGGAATTTGAGGATCGAGTTGCTTACCAGGGGAATTAACAAATTGGCAGTTCCCAAACTCGGCTGTGGGCGGGACCAGCTGGATTGGAGAATCGTTAGAAACATGCTGGAAGTTGTCTTTAGAGGTACGGACGTCAAGATCTTCGTCTGCAGTTTTGACCCACAGCCCGCATTAAGACCAACGAAGATTCTACCGTAATGGAACGTGTAGTCGAGGTGAAGACTGTCGATATCGTCATGACCCGTTCTACAGGAACCAGAGCATAAAACCTGTTCTGGGACAGAACAGACTTGAAGAGGGGGGCAGTGTAACAAGAGAGAAAAAGAAAGAACCTCTTTTCGAGCAACAAATGGAGTGTTCTACCGCATTCGAGAGAATGACGCATCGCACAAGCATGTAAACCAGACGCGGTTTATTCTAGCGCTTTCTAGAATACATAGAAGGTTCCAGCGACTTCTGGTGCGATTATATGAGGGTATAAAAGCGGATTCGCGGATAAAAGAGAAGTAGTCAACAGCGAGCCATGAACTGTGTTTCACAAAATAAATAGTAACTGTATAGATAAATGTTATATTAGAAATTCATAGTCTGTAAATAATAGTTTTAATGTTTTCATAATCATAGCGTTAATTTATAGTGTATTCATTAGTGTATAGAAATAAATATTTGTTTGTGAATAGACGATTTAAACAGCACAGTGTTATTATTTTAAAAAGAACGTTACAATATATATCATTAATATCTGTTTAACTAAAATTTTTAGAAAATATTTGTGAATGATTACATATTTTTTTAAATCCCGCCTCCTTTTAAGTAGATTAGTCAATGAGTTTAATTTTTCTCTCTAACACATTATTCTGTCAATTACCCATCTCTCTCTCTTGCACGTATTACCTCAGTGCAAAAGTTGGACCCTTTCCATAAACATTCCACTAACTACTTTCAAGATATAATCCTGTGAATATACCCAAACTGTATTTATTATTAAACTTAATTTATTTGACCGGCAACTACTGGGAATTTTAC
This sequence comes from Agrypnus murinus, assembly GCA_929113105.1. Classification (NCBI taxonomy): domain Eukaryota; kingdom Metazoa; phylum Arthropoda; class Insecta; order Coleoptera; family Elateridae; genus Agrypnus; species Agrypnus murinus. The sequence goes on from OV816025.1 coordinate 18,520,445, forward strand.
CTGAAGGTGAATAAACCGGCCCTTAATGTTTAAATATGCCTTTGTATGCCCAATCTGATTCTACTTTGGAAACTCGGGGAATGATTATTAGTTTCGATTATTTATTATTTTTACTAATTTTTACAATAAAAACTTATTACAGTTAAAAATTTAGTTTTTTTAGATTTTACAAAATAATTAAACCATGTAAATAAACAAATCAAACTCTTAAATAAATTAATAGAGTTTATAATAAAGTAGAAAAAAAGCATACGATATTTATTTCTTAAAATAGAAGAAACGATAGTAGAAGTGAAACGGCTGTTTTGTATTCCAGTAAAATGAGAAACTCACTTGAAAATAGCAGTTTTTATTACTCTATTGTTGTTATACAAAGCCACTCTAGGTAGGGTAGCAACCTTTAAAACTGATTGTATTTGATGTGTTGTTTGTAAACAAAAGAAACAATGCTCCGAAACGTACGTCGTTTCTTTTACCAGAATTGTTAAATGTGTTGCCTACTCGGGACAAGACATTTGCAAATAGTCTTGATAAATCGATATTACTTTCTACATATTGAAAACGAAATTCAAAAATATAATATTCTAATTTCAAACTTGCCATATAATATTTTGAAACTCCATTAGAATCTTATCAAGTTTATTGATAACAATAAACTTTCATTCGAACCATACACCACGTTCATAAACGAATTATTAAGCTACTACTTGGGTTCTTCTTTGGATAAACCTATTCCATACAACCCAAAACCAAATACTATCACTTCTTCCAAAGAGATTACAGATTTCTGGTTACAGAAGATGATTCAACTGAATTTCTTGAACTAGTTAACCTATTCAAAGACGAAATCATTTCTCCTTATAATTTCATAACCACAAACTGTAATCAAATATCGCAAGATCCGTCACAAATTCAGGATCCTAACCCCCATTTAAGTGACGATACTCAAAACGTCATTTATCAATGTAATGTCCTTTCAAATGGACATGCATCCACTGATACTTTCTGTTTTAATAAACCTGACCATTCAATTCTTGAAAAGCATGTTTCACAGGTTAATACTTCCATTACAGAATCTATTACAAATGATTTAATTCCAATAGCTCATTTATTCCACAACCAAACAGAATCACAATCTCTTACAAACATTCCAAAAACATCACAGTCAGTTGGGATACAGCTGAAATTGAATCCTAACCAATGTTTTTTAAATCAGAAATTACAAGAGCTTCCGAAGGCCGACGGTTTGAGGAGATCAATCACCGTATCTTCGACGAAGAATTCCTTGGGTCCAGTAAGAAATTCCTGGAATCTAAAAGCTGCAACAAATCCAGTTTCTGATGAAAATCACATCAATAACTTTCCTCAAGAACCACACGCTAAGACACCCGTAGTAACAGTTTCTGAAAAATGTCTTCATCATTTCTCGGACACAACAATGCCGACATCTCTCGTTTCGCCATTGGAACGATGCCATAAGAAGAGATTGTTCTTGGATATAACAGGATTAACATCTTTTTTTCTTTATTTAATTTTGATGTTTAGTTTATTTTCTCGGATAAGCATCAATGAACTTCACAACAACATTAACCAACCAGTTTTTGTTACGTCAAAACGCGAAATTTTATACAAAGGTCACGCGATTAAACGGCCTCATTACCTGGTAATTAGAACAATGCGAACATTCGATTTTTTGCTAACCGAGAAAATTACAACCGTGCTACTGCTATTGGCCAAACTCAAATTATCTTATCACGCGAATATAAGCAAATTCCATTTCGCTTAGAAACATTAGCATTATGTGCAGTGTACCAACTTTCTAGTTATACACCATAAACACAAGTGCAAAAATAACAGTAGTGACTTATATTTTTCCACGTGAGCCTTGTCAACTCGACATTACATGGTATCATACATTGATAACATTCAACTAATCAATCTTGAATAGCATTTGGACCTCCCAAATATATGTGCTACCGGATTTAGCTTCAAGTGTTCATTCTCCTCAAATATCATAGGATTCAAGAAGATTCAATCATACTCTCCAACGGGCAATTTCACCTAGTACTTCCTACAACCTTAGGACAATGCTATGAATGCTGCCTCCGTTTATGAGATACAACCCCACTTCTTCCATTCCTACGGATAAAATGAATACAACTATACGTTTATTAATGTTAACCACAAACTTACTACTTAGGCTAACGCTTTTAAATTAAATTAGCATAGTTATTTTTAAATTTGAAAGTTACAACAAATAAATCGTAACGCAAGCATCACTTGTTCACGAAGCACTTATTATGTTGTTCCTTGGTTTTGCTCACGTTCCTAAATTTTATTTCTTTCTTTCTAGTAAGAATTACAGAACGTCATAACAAGTGATTCCTGTATCATCAAGTATCGTTTCGTTAGATTAAGTTTTGCGACATTACTTTGCAATGAGCAACACATGTTTTTGCCATAAGCAATTGAAGCCTCCTAGCTATCAGCGGCAAAGGCCTTTCAATTCTTTGATTATTAGCACTTAATACTTAGCACAAGTTTTATTGTCTTAGCATGTAAGGAACCACTGAAAAGATACAAACCATTCAATTTTTTGTAGCTAGTATACGTTAAACATGCCAGTACATACAAGTACGACATTAATGTATGCTATTTTATTTGTTGAGGAATGCATTTAATGCCCTTCTGCATTATTCCTTTTAATGTATCTTCAGCCTTTTTTACGGGGACTGTTGTGTAATGATCTCTGGCTATTTACATATTAAAGACAGATCATTACATACATATCCATCAGAGAGGCATTGAATGATGGGGATATTGCCATAGCAACAATAATCAACAAGAAGAATAAATAAATATCTCAAACAAGATACACGTCTTTTATTACCTTCTAAAAGATATAACTTCTAAGATTGTGTACAAGACCCATATAAACAGTCTTATCACAACACTGATATCCCCCTGATATTCAATGCCTCTCTGATGGATATGTATTTAATGAGCTGTCTTTAATATGTAAATAGTCAGAGATCATTACAGTACAATATACATACCTATATACATACCATTTTCTACATAATATACTTTAAATTTTTCACACTTATTAATTTATAAATATAATGAGTTGGACACCCTTTCAGTAATAATGTATCTCTAGAGTCAAATTTACTATTCACATTGCACGAAATTATCACATTAAGAATGTATAATAATGTTACTAATTGCTTAATACAATTATATTTTTAATTTTTAAAATTATTCAAAATACAATACAATATTCACATTTTTCAACCAATTTCAGTCAATCTATAAGTTTTACACGAGATCTGCATCGAAAAATTGATATTTACGTCAATTAATCATTGTGAATTATTATTCCCACGCACTACTGTTCCAACATTTAAAAAAATTGCGTTTAGCGTTAGTCTTCATCAATTTCGAATTAGCAATAAAATGAAATTCAGTCCTGAATCCAATACGGTTCTACTATTCATCTTTCATCTTTATTTCTCTCATTCAAGGCATTTTTGCTTTTACAAATGTGAGATTCTGTAAATGTGAGAACGTAAAAAACACCCACATATTCACTTTCAAAAGGCGAAAATAATTTTTTCCAGATGATTTGTAATTTTGAAACCTTAGTATTTTTTCTATTTTTCAATATTTTTTCTTTTGATTACACGTCACTCAACGATGGTTTTCTGCTTTGTGGAGCAAAATAATTTTTTATCTGCTACGAAACTTATTGGATCTTATACCCCCCCCCCCCCCAAACACATATACTTGTTTATTTTTATTTCCGGTTTCGAGGTAATCATAACAAAAAAAGTAGCTTTCAGAAGTTTTCACACACCCTTAATAAATTCAATTTAAATGCAAAAATGTTGGTTTCACACCAAATCTAAAAGTATCCGCAGTGATATCTTAATCTAAAACGTTTATGTCGTGTTTCAGTTAATTCTACAATTTAACAAAACATAATTATTCACGCAGATTCCACTTTAAATTTCTAGGCAGCTTACAAAAGGGGATTTTTTGTACGCAATTTTTTTAAGGCCTGGAAACCCTTTTAGATAACGATATGTAAATGTTTTCTTTTGCTTATAATGCTAAAATATTTATTTGCGTATTGTTTGAAAAGTTTGTGGCATTTGAAAAGCATTTCTAAATTATGCGTTTTTCTCGGGTAGTCTTTTCTGGTTGCGCTTGCTTTCTAGCATTTTTTCCAGGTCAATTCGCTAAAGCCGAATATCTAAAATGAACACATATCTTGCAGATGAATGATTAAAGGGAATGATTTATTCGATTTTTGGATGAATTGTTCTTAAAATACTACGTAGGTTTTTGTGCTCGTCTAGAATAGAGCAGCGTTCACTATATCACAAAATGTAGTTAAATCGTAAAAAACTGCTCTAAATTGAGAGTTCAAAAGCTCGTATAGACTGTGCGTGTGTATTGTATCTTCATGTTTTATCCACTAATACAGCACTAACATCATTAATTACCAGGGCATGATGGTTATTTTATTTTTTAGAGCGTTATTTGAGGTATTGCTGTCCCTGGTAGCATACTATGTTCAATAGATATTTGTTAAATGTAATTTAAATATAAATGTCTTTTTAACATAACAAATGTTTATTAAATGTTTTTATAATATTAGAAAATTAATATTTAGACGTGTACGTTTGATAAACATTTAATAAACATATAAAACTTAACAAACAAACTTAAATTTCATGTGTTCGCTTAATGTTTCATTTTGAGCGAACAATTTTTATTTAAATCTTCATGTTTCATAATTTTTAACATACATTTTGAAAAAGTATTTCCAATTTAGGATATATGATATAGATTACGTAAATATTACACAGTTCATCAATGTATAACTATATGAGGTAAATGTTTCTAATTAAAATAATGTAAAACTTTCATTTTATTTTCTAAAATATTTGTAAACTTTTTATGGTAAATAAGATATTATTAGATTTGGGGGCTCAAATCAGTTAATTTATCTAGATACATAAATTCTCAAAGCAACGGCTGTTTTTTGAAAATGGTTCCCCCATTGCCGAAGTCTTTTCAGATAGAAGCGCCAAATTTGTAAAGCACGTATCCCAAGCAGCATTTTTAGTCATTCCTACGTACCAGCAACTACCAATGGAACTATTTAGGTTTTTGCCAATTGTCACAAGCACGTAATTGCTACGGTTTCGTTACATGCCTGGAACCAGAATGGGGAACAATTGTTGGGTAGCAGATACGTGGCGGCGTAGTAATTGCTACTTTCGTGGAACTTCTTTTCTCTTCTCTTTTATCTGTGACACATTACTCTTGCCTGGTTACTCTCTCTTACTCTTGCAACTTTTAACAAATATTCTTTCATTTTCTATACTAATGCTGCGATCTATACTAATGTGATGATGATAGGTAAAAAATAACAAGGCGTCTTTTTTAAATATATTTTTTAATAAAAAATGTCTTTAATAAAATATGACAAAAATACTTATAAGTTGATACACACGATAGAAACCATTTTTATATTATTCTTGTTATGTTCTTTTATACGTTTAAATAAAAGATCAACTCAATTATTATTATTTATTAAGTGTATTAATATTTAGTGAGCAGGGAGCATTACATTAAACGATGCATACACCGTACGGGATGTTTGTATGTGTGTACACTGTACACCAAGCCGACTCAAGTGGTACTGATGGACGGTACATTACTACAAATAACTGTGCCGACTTCAAGTTACATAAATAACAATTCCTAGAGCACAATTTGGCACCAATTTGTTATTTTTATTAAAGGTTATGTAGTAAAACATCTAATAACAATCATACCAAATTGCAAATTGATTAATGGCCTCCAACATCTTACAAGTAAATATGGAGAGTAGTTTACGAAAAATTACGTTGAAGTGATTCTCCTGCGTAGCAAAAATGTAAGTTTTACTTTCAGGTAAGGTTCCGTTACTTTAAAGGGTTAAGCAATGCTTCCAGGCAGGTGGCGAGAACTTTCAGTACTACTTTAAAGTTTTTAAAAACTAAAAACTTAAAAACTAAGTAGCTTCGGGCAAGTTAAGTTACTGCTACAATCATAATACCACTTTGACGTTGCAACGACTCTAAAGTAATTATACTAAGTGGCAATACCGTTCCACTTTCGGAATAGTTACTTAGAAGTAATGGAACTACATAGTTCCAATAAATAGTATAAACAACTACACAATTACTAAACTATTCCGAATTGAAGTAATTAAACCTATAAAGTCATAAATTTAGTTGTAGTTACGTCTACTCAATCAACAACTACTCAATCAAAGTTCCGATCTCTGTTACTACTGCTTAGATGCTGTTTGTGATGTCCATTTTTCTGAAAAACACAGGATATCGCTTGTATATAATTGAAATTGATTTTCATTTACTTTAGGCTATATATATATACTTTACTTTTAAAAAACTCTTCTTCTTTCTTACATGTTCTACTGATAATTTAATTGACATACCTTCAGTGATTTTAAAATCTATTTGCTGCTCTTGGTACAACCAAATTGGATATCAAAAAAATAAGAATAAAATCTACTATTATAAGATTAGTAAATATATTTGCTTTTTTATATTTATATATTTTTATATATTTATAGTATAGTAGTATGATAGTATGTATCTACATATATTGACAGCCTTGGTAGTGTAATGTCTAGAGTGCTGGACTTTCACCCAAGCGGTCCGCGGTCGATTCCCGGTGCCGGCAGATCTGGTTAAGGTTTTCTGCAGTTTTCCTTAGCTGTGACACAAATGTGGGATTTGCGCTGTTCCACCTGTAAGTCGGCTGCAGCCGCACTTAGGGTCTACGTAATAATAATAATCGCCCTCTCCCTCCCGCACAAGCTTATAGCTTCTGGGGCCTGGTTGCCAGGCTATGGGTTGTAGCAATTATTATTATTATTATTATTATTTTTGTTTTCTTTTTCACAGATTTTTCTGGAATGCATTTTTAATATAGACGAATAATTCAGTTCATCCTATATTAAATGTTTTCCTTACTATGTGGCAGGTCTGCAATACCACTGCCTTTTGCATATAAGGAATAAGACCTTGGCTTAAATTGATCTTTTCTAAATATTTCGATAGTCGATAAGAAACAACCCCCTCCACAGATATAATAAGTGGTATGATATGCACAAAAGATAATTTCCACATTCTCTTAACTTCTAGGGCTAAGTTTTCATATTTGTTTATCTTCTGGCTTTCCTTCTGCAATAAGTTATTCGTAAGCGGTATTGAGATATCTATTATGAACCCTACTTTTTGGTGTTTATTTATTAGTACGATGTCAGGTCTATTGTAATCTACAGTTTTATCCGTTATTATTGGTCTGTCCCAATACAGCAGATAATCTGCGTTTTCCATGATAGGATGGGGTATGTACTTATAGTAAGGTGGGGCCTTATGTAGCAGCTTATGTTTCAGAGCCAGTTGTTGGTGTATTATTTTGGCTACTTGGTTATGTCGCCCCAAGTAAGCGTTCGGAGCCAAACTCTCACATCCCGCTGTTAAGTGCTCAATTGTTTCACCAGGTTTGCCACACTTCCTACACTTGTCTGATACATCTACATGAAGGATATGCCGTTCGTAGTTACGAGTTCGTATTACCTTGTCTTGTATGGCAAAGAGGAACCCTTCAGTTTCAGGATGTAAATAACCCTTTGTGATGAAGTCTGTTGAAGTTTTAGTGTCTATGTTGTCTTGGGTAAGGGCGTTTGGATATCTACCGTGTATTATCTTACCCTTCCAGCTAGTCATGAGATTGTTTTTTGTTTGCAGATGTTCATTCTCTGGTGCTTCCATATGATAAAGATTTAGAGGTGTATAAGCTCGATCCTGACGTATGATATGTTGGAGTCGGGGCTGTAGGTTTGTGTGAAAGTATTCACGCAATTTAAGCACATGATTTTTACACATTGTAGCTATATGTAATAATCCACGCCCACCGACAACCCGTGGTAGGTATAAACGTTCGATAGCGGAGTTAGGATGTAAACATCGGAATTTGGTTCACAATCTGCGAGTCAAACGGTCAAGCTCATCTAGATCTGTACCAGACCACTTAAGTATTCCAAAGGAATACATAAGTACCGGAATCGCCCATGTATTTATTGCTGATATAAGATTCCTGGAATTCAGCTTGGTGTTTAGTAGTTTTGTGAGTCTCGCACGATACTTCTCTTTAAACTCCGCCTTTAATTTTGTATGGTCTAAGCCACGATTTTGGCGTATGCCGAGGTATTTATATGTATCGTCAGTTGGTAGCTGAGCAATGTTCATGATTACATCATCGGTATGTTTGACGACTCCCTTACATATCTCAACAATGGCACACTTGCCGAGCCCAAAACTCATTTTGATGTCGTCACTAAAACTTCTTGTGGTTTCTATTAATGTCTCTAGCTGTCTTTTAGATTCGGCGTATAACTTGAGATCATCCATGTATAGTAGATGGTTTATAGAAATGTCATCTTGTCTGTGGAATTTAAACCCCATTTTTGTGTTATTTAGCAAAGTCGAAAGAGGGTTTAGTGCTAGACAGAACCAGGTAGGGCTTAGAGAGTCCCCCTGGAAAATTCCGTTTTTAATTGAAATGTCTCCTAATGGCTGACCATCAAGCATTAATGAAGATTTCCATCTAGGCATCAGGAAAGCTAAGAGATTTCTGATTGTAGGAGATATTTTGTATATATCGAGTACCTTTAATAGCCATTGGTGGGGCACTGAATCAAATGCCTTTGCATAGTCGATATAGCATGTATGCAAGTTTCGATGTTTAACTTGTACATGCCTCATGATTATGGAGTCTATGATCAATTTCTCCTTACATCCCTTCGATCCTCTTACACACCCTTTTTGTTTGAAGGACATGATATTATTTGCCTCGCAATGTGCATAAACCTTGTTATTGATTAATGAGGTAAATAGTTTATAAAACACAGACAAACAAGTTATAGGGCGGTAATTTTTTGGTTCAAGTGGATCACCGCCTTTATATATAAGGTAGGTATATCCCTTGGTTAGATGATCGGGTAAACTATCTGGATGTTCTAGTGCTCTATTAAAACACTCTGCTAGTGATTTATGACATGATGACAGTTTCTTGAGCCAAAAATTTTGGATGCGATCTGGACCTGCTGCTTTCCAGTTTAAAGCCTTTTTTAGCACGTTCTTGATGTCATTTTCACTAAATGTAGGCTTTTCCATTTCTGAAATTTCTGCTGCGGCGTTAGTTATTTCAGTCATCCAAGCAGCATGCTCATCTATTTCTGAGGGCTTATTATTATTATTATTATTATTATTATTATTATTATTATTATTATTATTATTATTATTATATAAGTTCAACATTGGTAGTGTAAACAGCCTTGGTAGTGTAATGTCTGGCGTGCCGGACTTTCACCCAAGCGGCCCGGGTTCGACTCCCGGCGCTGACAGATCTGGTTAAGGTTTTCTGCAGTTTCCCTTAGCTGTAACACAAATGTGGGATTTGCGCTGTTCCATCTATAAGTCGGCTGCAGCCGCACATTGGGCCTACATAATAATAATAATCGCCCCCTCCCTCCCGCACAAGCTTATAGCTTCTGGGGCCTTGGTTAAGGTTATGGGTTGTAGTAATTATTATTATTATTATTATTATTATTATTATTATTATTATTATTGAACATTTCATCATTTTAATCCAAATTTTACTGCAACTGGTTCTCCCCATGGGGAACTCCCACATAGAAAAGCAACAATACCGGTTATAAAAGAATCGATTACGGATCTGGATTCAAATTAGAGTCTGAGGTACTTCTGATTTAAACATTTTCGAACGAACTTCTAGTTTTCAGAAATACCTTGTTCCTGATATAAATTGACTTTAGAATCGATTTCCGATATTTTCATCAACTTATTTATATCAAATTATAAGATCCATCAAAATGTAATTTAAAGTTTAGGTAGCGACCCGTTAACCCGTTCTGCATGTGATCAAACTGTTTTAGATTTAATCAAACAACAAACCGCAAGAGTAATTTTTCAAAAGGCTTGAGAGACTGTTTTGTGCGAAATATTACAAATATCACGTTCTTATTGTGTTAAATATTTAAGAAATATTGTATCTGATGGTATACTGGAATAGAACTGTTTGAATATTTAAATGCATATACGATCGCCGAAAGACCTCTGTTTTACTTCACCATTTTACTAAATGCATTTATATAGGCTCAAAAATTATTCACAATTCTCAACTGCTGCGTAACATCAGAGTAAAAAAAATTCTGTAATTCAGATTCAGTATACACGAACAAAACAAATCGCTGTTAATTGACCATGTAATCGTTTTCAGAAAGGAATGTATTAACTTTGTCGAAAGTGAAAATGACTTAAAAATAACAAAATAATTAAAATATTTTTATGCATTCCTAAATTCAAGTAAGTGGTAAAACTCCTTCTCTCGAAAGGTATGGTATTGTGCATGTGCATGTCGAAATTATCATATTGTTTTCAGACAACGCTGGGATTCTCTTGGCAATAGCGTAACGTGATAAAAATAATTGCGTAAGAAATATCTTGTTACACAGCAGTATAATACAGTGTTCCTTGTGCATTATTTTGGAAAAGAATATTCAACTAGCCTGTTGTACTATCACTGTAAAAATATTATTATTTGTTTTGCAGAATTTATTTCACGATCTTTCTGTTAAGTGTTTTTTAAAAAAATTACAAAATCAATATTATTTTTGAGCTTACTTCAGTCATCACACCATTAATATGTTACCACATTTTGTGAAATAATAGAAATAACTAAAGAAAATTAATTTGATTATAAGTTTACAAATGAATAATCGGACTTACAACTGAGTACTTAAGAAAGTAGAAAATACAATTGTGTTATGTTACAAAATGACAACTGTGCAACAAACATGTTATTTTTGAAATTATAAAATTATTTTTCATAATACATATTGTCAGGATATTTGATCATAGTAAGGAGAATTTACTCTTCGAAAATATTTAATAGGCAGATTTAGAATTACATAAGCAATTCTACATTACCCGATTTTATGGTTGCATAAAAAACATGCACACAAAAACTCTTTAAGCAAATAAAGGATATGTGGAAATACTATTTTTTCATAGAAGATTTGGGGATCATTTATGCATTTTTTTAACTTAAAAAGATTTAGTTCATTTTTAATGTGAGATATCATCTGGAACAGGCAAAATATGTGGTATTGAAGGTATATGCGAATGTATAGCAACTTACCTTATTGAAGTATTATTGAAACTTAAATTCATGTTAACGAGATATGTTTAATTTGCAGTGTCTTATAGAATTTCAAAATTTTAAAGTTGGTTGCTAAATTGTTTTAGTAGAGACAAATAGACTAACCTTCTATCCACAGAATTGATTCACTTTTTAATGTATGTGGTTGGATCTTATTGATGGAATCACATACAAACATGTTTGACAAGCTGCGCTTTTCTAACGTTCATTTGACTTATGTAATTTGGCGTGTAAATCAAAGTTTTTGGTATCTAAAAACATTAATGGAATATTAGTAATGATTTCATGTTTAGATCGGATCTGTGGAGAAACGAATGTGTAAAAAGGGGTTTTTATGAGATCAAGTTAATTTTTAGTGTTAAGGAAATATTGTGTCGTCGACATTAAAATTAAAGGCACAATTCTATTTTTTGACCTTAGTGTTGTACATCTTTAGATTAAGAATTTTATTTATTATAAGTTTATCTAATTAGTTTTTACGCTAATGAACATGTATAAATAATAATTGGGTTATGCAAATGTTGAAATGTCAAGATTCTTTGGTTTTTAGAATTTGTTTTCTAAAAACGTATAAAAATGAATCTATTTTTCAACAACTAAGTAGCAATTTAACATCAGAGACACAAGGTGTGTTTCTAGCTGCTTCTAATATGGAAATTTGTAAGGTTAGATTTGAACTTTGATGGTTCTAAAAATATGTTAAGGGAAACGTCAAAATTTGATAATTTTATTGAAGTGTTTTTTTAAGTATAAAGTTGTTCATCAAAATAAATATTTCTTGATTAAACAATTAAAAATAATTATTGTAATAATAAAAATTCATAAATGTTAGTTAACCTTCTAAATGATAAATTAGTGGAAATATAATAAGGAAATATTCAAGTTTGAATGTCTAATGAAGAAAAGGCCCCTTATTAATAATATATGTGTAATTTGGTTTTCAATTGGATTGAAAATTATATTTGAATCGATCAATTTAATCGTGTGTCTATCTATATTTAGAGCTGTCAGAATAACTTTTGACAGTATGATTTTGAATAGAAATGGGGAAATAAACAGAGTTTGTCGACCAACTCAAAACTGATATAACAAATAATATGAAAACAAAAACTTTTATAATTAATAGAAATTAGTTTTGTAACATAGATAATATTTTCAAATTGAAATAATCTTAGATTTATTACAAAACAATGATAAATGAAAAGATTATCTATTTATATATTTTTTTAATTTATTTTGCATCCAAGTTTAAATAATTTACAGGCATTAGTAATTATTAAGTTAATTCTAATTTCTTTTCAAAGCTTTATATTAGTATCAATTTAGTTCTTTATGTTTCTTATCTTTTATATGGTTAATTATATTATGTTGTTAAGAAATAAAAAAAAACTTGTGTTCTTTATTTTGTATTTTGTTATTTGTATAATCTTAACTTAACTTAAGTTTAAATATACGAATATTCTACTTCAGCAACCCAAACCTGAGAGAGTCTCAATATAGTGGGATTGTCAGATTGTGTTATTCACTATAATAAAATGATTTACCCGGAGCATCCTATAATTTTTTTGATGAGGTAAGCAAGTTGTGTGCTTTTTGTCATCTTTTTGCATTCATATTTCATCTGCATATTATATTTGTTTTTTATACACTATAGTTCTCCTTATAGTGGGATTTTTCTGAAGCTAAATAGTCTATTTCCTCCAAACCTTTTGTAATTATTTAAATTTAAAAATTGGAAATTTTCGCGAAAACCAACGCAGAAACTTTGATATACTTATCACAGAAATTTGCTTAAATTGTATTTAAGTTAAGTATTTAACACTGCAAAGATTAATGGAAAGACATTCGATGAAATGTAAGGTAGGTTATGGTTAAAACAAAAGCGTTTATTGCTTAAACTCTTTTACGAGCATACACGAGTATCTAAATTAGACGGTACATGAAAACTGTTTGTAAAGCTATTAAAATCCAGATTTAAATTGCAGTTTAAACTAGATACCCTATTATTTGGACTGTGTAAAATTTTAATACATTGTGTGAGTCATTATGAATTGATCGCGTTTACAGTACAATACATTACATGAAAAAACTCTATAGTAAATATTTTATTTCAGCGTGCTGACCATCAGGATATAAACCAGTTCCGGTTATTTTGTTAATATATTCTATAAAAAACATTTTTCTTCAACTCAAAATTCCATTTTAAAACATTTTTTTCTGCGGGGTGATATGTATAAGGGCAACCGAAGTAAGTTTAATTTTAAAATACATAATTGAAGCAAAGTTCTAAATATAAATGTATATAGTTGTTTATTATAGTTTTATTATTTAAATTAAGTTTACTGGAAGTGTTTTTAAAATAAAATAAATTGCTTGTTGTAAAGAAATATATGCAATTTTCAGCAATTAATCTTTATACGTCCACCCCCGTTATCAACGTCCACTTGAAAATATTTTTTTTATAAATTCTACATTAGATATATATACTTTAAATATTTTAATATTTTCGATTGTCTGTTTTATGATATAAAAATAAGTATATAAAAATCAACGCGTGGGTCATTTAAGAAGCCTCCGTGGGTCAGTGTCTGACCCGCGAGTCATAGGTTCGCCACCACTGCTCTATAGTGTTCCACTTATACATTTTAGAAAATATCGCATCATACAGTATAGCGATTTATGAATAGGCGTGTTAGCGCATCCGACAACTATCCCCTGTGGATCGAATTGTAAGATGCTTACTTCATAACAAGTGGACCGCAGGATCGATCCCTGTTCCGGTAACTTTTCTTTTTATTTCAACTTGTTAGTTTTGAAAAAAATTAAATTATGAATTGTATTTTTTTTATTATGAATAATAATGAATATAATTAGCTAATTAACAGTCCTTTTGAAAATGTGGAATACGGGTTTTGAAATAAATAGAAAAAAAAACACCAAATTTTATAAGTTTACATTATAGTTATGCTAGAAGATAGGCATGTGGTGGCATCTATAATAGCTAGCGTCTATAAGGTAAAATGCTTAAAATTTAACAAGATTTGACAAAATGAATTGGATTGTACCGTATTGACTTTTTTTGTCAACAAGGTGTTCAGATGTTTTCGTTTACTATGTTGTTATTATGTAGTAATGGAATAATGTAGTAAATCAAATCTAATATTTAATAAATTTTTCTTTTTTGCCTTTTGTACAAATTTAACCAACAAATTTGCCTTTCGTCCATCATGCAATTGAGTTTGTGAAACTAAAGTGAAGAATCTGTTTAAGATTTATTCCTTCCCATCTCACAGTGTTGTAGTGTGCATCCTTCATAAATTGAACCAAATTTAAATAAGTTAAATCTATTTTTTTTTAATTAAAAATTTAGTCGCCTGTCAGATAGGCAACACATCCTGCATATATGCATTTCTGCACTACTCAAATATGTTATATCATAACAATACGTACGTGCATTTTACACACGTGTATCCTATGAAACCGTACATCAAATCATCACTTTCATACCATTCACTGTGAGATACACAGATTTACATTTAAACCCGCCGATATTTTAGAACGATAATGCAGTTAGTTGGTAATAATTAATGTAACGAGGAACGCATTTCTTTTTGGATTATCATTTTATTTGCGATAATTTTAACAATCTTTTCACAACCTTTATTCAGCTCTAATTTCGTATGTTGTTACATTCATATATTCATATCTTATACCAACATGGCTTATAAAATTACTATATATGTATATCTATTTCTGACAGGAAACAAAGCTAAGAGTTTGAATTTTAAATTCAGGCTTCCGTTACTACATCCAACTAGTCCATACTAAGTAATCTTTACAATAAAGGAAAATCGATCGATTCTCTCTTTATTAAATAATCAAATAGTATATTTGATATTTATAGATTGTAGGATTGAAAGGTTTCGCATAATTTTGGAAATACTCATAAAATTATGGAAATTTTCATGGCAATGTCAGAATTTAAGTGGTAATTTTTAAGATTGGAGTTAGCTTGGTCCTGTTTATTTTGATATAAGAGTATTGGCAAATATCTTGAAACAGTTATTAGTACCTTATTTTCAACAAACTTAAATTCGTTATTGAAATCGGAAACACCGTCCTTCCGTCCGTTCGGTTTTTTGAATTTCAAAATTTTAGCTTCACATTCGGATAGACTCGTAGATAGACTTCACTTTGATAGACGGATAGGATAAACTATAGAAAAAGAGTATTTAGTTTTCAGTTCGTTCTGGAAATGCAGCTTGCGTATTCTCAACTGGTTTATTTTATGTGTTGAATAAATAAATAGTTTATACTTTGTGTTTTACGTTATATTGATCTGCTTAGGTTTATGTGTTTTGTTATTTGTTTAGCAATCGTTTTCTGTGTTTCTGGGTACTGAACAAATTAACAATTTTTAACTTGAAGAACATTTTAATAAATCACTGATGACATTTAATAATGTGTAAAAGTTATATGTAGCATTCAGCAAACATTCTAGCCATGTTCTAATGTTAACTGCTTTATACTTTCCATACCTTGTTGTGCCATAGTTAGATTAAAAATAAACATAGTCGACATTTTGAACGTACAGAAATTACTTATGCTAGATTACTTATTTAACTTGACTTAAATGGAAACGTTGTATATATGTATAGTAAAAAAGTCGTTGCTCAAAAAAATAAGTAATATAAGTAAAGTAATATCAAAAAATAAATACTGTCCATAATGAAACGTGAAATATTTTTCAAATAAACAAATAGCCTCATAATGGTGAATATAAATATTGTACTCATTGAAATTTGGGCATAGGTGAGTTAAGTTTTGAGAGAATTATGAAAATTGCTTTTAGCCTACTAATACTCTTATGTAGAAATTTTTATGTATTTTTTAATTACCTTCCGACCCAAGCTTTAATAATAATAATTAATTAATTAATCATTTACAGCCTCGGAAATACGAAAATTCCATTTAACCAAGTAATATTCAAATTAAGCTAAATGCGAATTATAATTTCATACAAAAACATAGTATTAAACTTGGCTCGAACCCCTTCAACGTGTCCGTTACATTAACTTGAATGTATTTAATGGACTTGTTCTGGGTTTTGCGATAATCTCACTTAACATCTGAAACTAAAATCACTCACAGGACCATTAATAAAGCAAGCAAACGAATGAATGCGGATAATTAAATTCAATTACACTACATCACACCTACCGCAAATATAGAGACCAAAACTACTCACGTTATCGTCACATTATGACCGAATTAGTAATGAGTTTCCGCACTTCCGAATAATCGATCGATTCGCTTATTGTTTTACTAAACAATCGATTGTCGTCTATAAATATGTACCACGCGTAAATTTAAACATGTATTTTCGTCGGGTTGCAGTTATGCTACTAAAGTTTATAATCAGTGTTTCACTAAAACGTTTATTCGGCAAACATAATAAAATTAGTGGGTAAACTCTAATAAGGTAGTCATTATTAAAAGTGACTCTACGTTTACCGTACAATTTTCAGCGATAACGCGAACATAACTGAACAAATTAAGAAAGGGACGTTAATTTTTTTAATAACATAATGTGGAAGAAAGAAATGGTGATAATTAAAAAATTAAAGATGGCCTCGTTATATAAACCTAAATTTGTTACGTAAATATTTAGAATTGGATTAAGCAAATGTTAACTTAACAAAAATAAAAATAATGAAAAGGTTAAAGTAGAAGGGTAGAAAAACTTTGGAAGTTAAAATTAAAACTTCTCCGCTGTCCTTTTTCGAGAAGGTTTCTTTAATCAGACTTGAATGATGTGACTAGCATATTTTGTTTTGTTTTGTCTGTATAAAAGTAAGCCTAAACGGATACCACCTCGTTTGTATTGACGCTTGAGTTATTAAATATTACATCTAGGAACCGATATCTACATCTGGGGAAACGGATTCCTGACATGGATCATAGGTATTCAAGTTATTAAATTCTTTAAAAAAATACTTTTAAATTAGGAATAAAACTCAATTTTAAAACATTACTTTGTTAATAATAATAATAATAATAATTCTTTATTTCCCAACAGGTTACATATACCCAATAAACGGGAAAAAATAAGTATACAAAAAAAAGTTACAAGTACAAAAAACAATAATACTTACTAACTAAATATATTTTACATAAGATTCTCCTGGTAATTAATAATTGTAACATGTAATATTGTTGATAAGTTATCATTCATTATATCACAATTTGTACATATAGAATTGAAATTATGGCACATTATTGTTATCGGACTGCTTATCATAACATTGGTTCTCGCAAATGGAACATAAAAAATAAAGTGTTTCTGGCATTTGCTCTTGATACATTAAACCTAATCTTTTCTAATGCCCGTTTGCACCGGTCACTGTTAAAACTAACTGCTAGTTAAGTTTAACTAAAGCTTAAATTTTAATTTTGTTGCACCACGTTATTTAAAGTGGCAGTTAAATTATCTATCGGTTACGCAAAACAACGTATGACAACGTAGCAATTTAAACGTAATTGCTTTTTTTAAATATTTAGAAGTATGCCATGTATTTGATAGTGTCAAAAAACCAACCTCGTTTTCAAGTTGCTTTCAGTGTCAACAATTCTAAAAGAGATTTTGGGCTAAAACAATGGTAAGTTTCTTACCTTTTCTACATTTTTGATATTTTATTACATGTATTTTATGAAATGAATCTTATTTACTTATAGGAAACAAAGGCCAAGCGTGTTCGTGGAACCAATTTTCTCCCAGAGGAAAAACTGTTGTGTTTGAATTTAGTCAAAAAATATTCACACATTATAGAAAATAAGAAAACCGATGGCCTTACGTGGAGGAAAAAAGACGAAACTTGGACTAAAATTGCTAACGAGTTTAATGCTCAAAATTCGGAAGTAACTTTTCGCAGTAAAGAAGCACTGAAACGGTTTTTTGAAAATAAAAAGAAAGAAACTAGGAAGGCAGCAGCAGCTGAGAAAACAGAATTTTTGAAAACGGGTGGAGGTACTGCAGTACCCATTGTTCAAGACCCGACATTTGATTTGACCATGTCGATTCTAAATAAAAAGACTGTTTGGGGGTTTCAAGGAATATGTGACGGGGATCAGTCTCCAAGTTCGTCATGCCGTGATCAGGCACGTGTAACTACAGTGTCCGCAGTACCCGAAATGTCACCAACACGATCAGTTGTAAGTTAATTAAAATTAAAAATGTATTGATTTTCATATCTAATACTCTGATGAATAATTAAAGACTGAAGAAGAATCGGAGGATAAAGGTGCTGAAGAACAGATACAGGAAAATCCAATTCACTTACCAAGAACAACAAAACATCCACAAAAAACACAAAAGTGGTCAAGGCGTAGACGTCCAACTTTATGCCCGACTGGAAATGTGGCCAAAAAATATGAAGACTTGGGTGAAATAAAACTCCAAGTTGCAAAAGTACAATTGGAGTTGCTAAAAAGTGAACAAGAGCACCAGCTTCAAAAATTTCAAAAAGAAATGGAGGCTGTTGATAACAAGAAAAAACGGGATGAAGAGGAATATGAAACCAAAAGAAGGATGGAGAATGAAGAATATGAGAGAAGACGAAGACACAAGGAAGAAGAATTCGAATTGAGAAAAAAAACCTTAGAGCTTGATATAAAATTGAAAGAAGCTCAGTTGAAAGCGTTAGGATCGTTTTAATTCCATAGAGTTAATTAGAGTAATATAGGTACACATAAAATTTTCTTGTTAAATATTTAATAATAAAAACCTGCTACAAGTTTGCAAAATATGTATTTATGAATTGTCGTCTCAGTTGCTGTCCAGCGCCTACGGGTTCATTTGCAATGTAATTGATATCAGGAATTTGACCATCAGTTATTAGTTGTTCGAGCTCATTTTCGTTCAGTTCGTCTGGTATTGGGGGTGGTTCCATATCGTTCATGGTTAACGCTAAATTATGCAACACTGCTGCAGCTACAATTATAGTCATAGTTGTATGGATTTTTAATCGACATCCATAAGCCAAAACAGGAAACCTGCGTTTCAATACCCCAAAACATCTTTCAATGCAATTTCTTGTTCTAATATGTGAAGTATTATATCGTTGTTCCGCTGGTGTTCGTGGATTAAGAAGCGGAGTAAATAAATATGACTTATTAGGATACCCACCATCACCTAAAACATTAATTTTTCAGCAGTTATTTCACCAGTTATTATTTGCATTTTTTAACCTAATAATAAGCAGTTCCTGTATAAATGAGCCTCAAAACCAGCATGTATACGACTATTATTAAAAATTGTTGCGTCGTGTACTGATCCAGGCCAACGTGACAACATTGGTAATTTTTAAATCAGCATTACAAATCATTTGAGAATTTACAGAAAAGTATGATTTTCGATTTCTAAATATTTCTGCATCATTTCCTCCTACAAGTATTGTTTTTAATTAATTTGCTATTGGAAATATACAGTACCTTACCAGGTGAAAGAATTTTTACGTGAGTGCAATCTATTGCACCAACAACACGTGGAAACGCAGCTATATCAAAAAATTTATTTTGTTCAAGGTGGATTTCTTCATTTGTAGGAAATTGAATAAAAGTGTTATGCAGTGCGCCTATAACGCGTGATACTCGCACAATTATTCGGGACACAGTCGATAAATGCATTCCAGAGTAATCAGCAACAGACTGAAGATGTCCACCAGTTGAATAAAAACGCAGGGTGGTCAATAACTGATTAATTGGAGATACTGAGTTATTACTGAAAAGAATGTCTCATCAAAGATACACATAGCTACAGTACCGCCAATAATAGTAGGTATTTAATAAAAATTGACTGCATTTACCTATTATAGGGATATTCTACTCGTTCCTCAATTAATGCAAGTAAATATAAACAACACTCTTTCGATAAACGGAATCTCTTCCGAAAACCTGCGTTATCGTAACTATCGAAATAATTTTGTCTAAAATAAATTTGACGTGGTAGTCCATAATAAATAAAATCTAAAACTTCAATATCGTCATCGTCGACATCGTCCATTAAATTATTCAATCCATACAAATCCATTTCGTTTTGTTTCGAATTTACAAGTCACACGTGAAACTGTCAGAAAAAGCTTCAAAACGTCGCCGGTTGCTATGGAAAAATCTTAATCCGTCCCTAAACTCTACATTGTCTTGGGATTAAAATAACTGCCAGTTAGTAGACATTTAACTGCAACTTGAACCGCGGTGCAATGAAATTTTAGTTTTAACTTTCAGTTAAACTAATCCCAACTCTTAACTGTGACCGGTGCAAACGAGCATAAGAGGTACGAACAGTCTAAGTTGTTATGGAGTAAATTATAAAGAAATTTTATGCTACTTTGAATTCTCCTTATTTGTAAAGTATCCATTTTAAACACACTCAGAGCATTGGAATAATCAAAATCATGAGTAGGATATACATCAGTCATAACATAAGTAGCAAATTTTAAAAATCGACGTTGAACTGATTCCACATGTTTAACATGGGTATTACAAATAGGGTACCAAATAATTGAGCGATAATCTAATTGAGATCGCACAAAGGTAATATATAACGTTCTTAAACAGAGCGGTTCTGAGAAGTGTCGACAATTTCGATAAATAAAGCCAAAAGCTTTACTGGCTTTAAGCACCATTTGATTGACATGTTCAACAAAACAAAATTTACTGTCGAATACTATTCCAAGATCTTTAGCTGTATCTGATCGCTTTAAAATCTCATTGTTAATAGTGTAGTAGCGAGTTATAGGTTTCAATTTTTTTGTGAAATACATTACAAAGCATTTCCCTACATTTAGATTCAATCGATTGGAATTACACCAACTACATAAAATATCAATGTTACTTTGAAGATATAAATAATCAGACGTATCAAGTACTCTATAAAATATTTTAAAATCATCGGCAAACAGTAACTTCTCGCAATGTAAAGTTGAAGGAAGGTCATTAATAAATATTAAGAAGAGAAAAGGCCCTAGATTTGAGCCCTGTGGTACACCTGAGCCTGGGATAAACGAAATGGAGCGTACATCTTTATATTCAACTTGTAAATTGCGATTAAACAAATATGACGAAAATATTTGAATTAAGGAGTCAGATAAACCTATATATTTTAATTTATTAAGAAGTAGATATAAATCAATTTGATCGAACGCTTTTGAGATGTCTGTGTATATCAATTTGCCCCTTCAAATCTAACGCTTCAGAGACGTACTGCGTAAAGCAAGCCAGGTTAGTTGTAGTAGATCTTTGTGACATAAAGCCATGTTGGTAAGGCGAGATATAAGGTTTAACACTTGTATAAATGGTATTATAAATGATTGTTTCAAATACCTTTGCAAAATTACACAGAATAGATGTTGGACGATAGTTGCTAATAAGCTTTGGATCGCCGCTTTTCAATACTGGACAAATACGTGTTTGCTTCCAAATTTCTGGAAACACTTTTGTACTTAACATAAGATTAAACAGCTTGTGCAAAGGTTTAGCAAAAATGGGACAACAATCACGTACTAGAAAACTAGGGATCAGATCAACTCCGGCAGTTTGTTTGCTTTTTAATTTTTTAATAGCAGCAATGACGCTACATTCCGAAATATTGCCAATGCTTATTATTGGCAAGTTAGTATTTATTATCGGAGAATTCGAAGCAAGAGCAGGATCTGATTGAACATATACACTTGAGAAGTACTCAGAAAAAGCATTGACAATGGCGTCGGGTGTGTCCAATTGTTGGCCATCAGATGCAACCATTGAGCCAGGGATTCTAGTTTCTCCTTTTTTATTTCTAATAAAAGATCAAAAAATTTTAGGATCATTACGGATATCATTTTGTACATTATCAATGTAATTCTTATATGCAACTGATAACTCTAGTTTAATGGTGGAACGCAGGCTTCGAAATTGTAAATAGTGGAATGTCAGATTAAACTTTTTGTATAAGCGATGAAGATTATTCTTTTTTCGTATTAATGAAATAATTCGATTTGTATACCATAGTGGAAAACGATGACGTCTACTTGCATGTTTTAATGGAATGAACTCGTCCATAATTTTGTATAGGTGGTGATAAAATTCGGAACAGGCATTGTTGACATCATCATAACTATCCAAGAAAGACCAGTCATAATTAAGTAAAGCAGTGTATAATTTAGAAAAGTCAGCTTTTTTAAAATTGTAAACTTTCTTATTTACATTACTAACAAACTGTTGTAAGGGCTTGGGTACTTCTATAGAAATGCAGAGAGCTGGATGATATTTATCTTCTTCGGTCAATGGAGATATATCTCTGCTAATGAACGTTATAACATTAGATAGGACTAGATCTAGGGTTCGTATATTTGTAACATTGTTATACTGGTTAAGTTCTAAAATGAGTTCATAGTGTCTGAGTATCATATAAGATCTATCTGAGGTATCACGTCCATGAGATGGTATATTAAAATCACCTAAAATAATTATGTTACCTTCGTGCGATACGTTTATTGCAGATAAGGTTTCGAGAAAACACTCTAAGTCTGTGTGAGACAATGAAGGGGGTATATATAACACAAAGACGTAATATGGCGAGATATTAAAAAATAATTTTATGCCAACTATATCTATTAAGGGAAAAGTTTGTTCGAATACAGAAAGATCCAATCTCACAGCGTTAATTGAATAAGTAGGGCCAGAACTATCATTTAAAGCTACTAAGACCCCTCCACCTTTAGAAACATTACAAATAGTTAGGTCCCTATCTTTACGAAAAACTAAGAAATTGGAGAGAAATAATTAATTATTATGAATTATTAATATATAAATGATATTATTAGAAAATTATTAATAACTGATTAAACCGAAATGTTAACATATTTAGAATTGAATTAAACAAATTAATACTAATTTAATGTAAATAAAAATAACGAAAGAGTTGAACTATCCAGGTAAAAACCTTGCCGAAAGTCAAATTAAAACGTATCTGCTTTTTTTTAAGTTTCTTTAATCAGAGTTGAATTATGTGACTAGCATTTTTTACGTTTTCTCTGCATAAAAGCCTAAACGAGAATCATCTCAATTTATATTAAATATAACCAACATTACTTCTAATTTGTAATGAGGAAAGAGAACAAAGGAATGAAAAATTGCTAAGTGACATCTCTTTCATCATATTCAGCATTATGGTTTTGATAGAATGCCCACGCCCGGTTGTTAGTTATATTTACAATAGAGAGCACAATTTTCGATTCCTTGCTGCTAAAAACAAGTTTAGTTAGGCCATGATTCGAGTTTTAATTAAATTAAGTTTGCAATTATTCAATATGAAGTTTAAAATAAAATTCGAAATTACTACAATTTATATTAAAATTCAAACGTCGGAAAATTGAATAAGAAATTTAATGTAGTTAAGAAACTGCAATTCAATCCAAGTCGCGTTCGCAACTTTAACATTTACCATTCGCCATTTTAAGTTTTATTGCATATTAAGAAATTAAGGATTAAGTCGGGGATTTTACTCGGAAGCGAAAAGCGAAGTAGCTAAAAATAAATTTTGAAAAAGTTCTATCAAGAAAGTTTGATCCATTCGCATTCAAGTGTTTCTTATCAACTGAAAATTAAGTGCAATTCCCTAAACAATTAACGATTTGAGAAATAATCTAAAAATAAACAAGGTTAAACATTCAAGCAGCCTTGCGTTTTTAAAATTCTGCTTGATTTAATACTACATTCAAAATAAAAATGGATTTTACACATTTAATACTAATTCAATGAGTAAATTTTCTTAGCTTTATTAATTGCACACATTTACTAAATCTGCATTAATCTAGATTTTATTATATAATAAAATCTAGATTAATGCAGTAATATTCAGCCTATCTAAAATATTCAAATTTATATAAATTTGAATATTTTATATAGGCTGAATATTACTTATTCGCAGTGGCGTGCGGTCCATGGAAGCAATGGAATGCTTGCCTTGAGAATTTATTAAAAATAAAAACCAATGCTAACAAAATATTTTTACAAAATTATGGTTATCGTTTATTTAAATTGAAATATTTATCAAATTAAAGCTCAATATCAACTCTGTACAGCAAAAAGTATAATTATTTAGAGTACTATTTTAAATTAGGCTCATTAAACTTGCACGGAAAGGTAATACCGATTCAAATGTGATACATACACTTAATATAAGCACTGATTACAAATGCTCTTCTCTTAACCTTGGCGTGAATCAGCGAGCGCGGGGTGTTATAATAGACGGATGCTGTTTGGCTGGTTAACATTGTTTGGTCGTAATTTTTATTGTGCTTCGTTCCCAAATGTTTATTTATTATAATTTGGTTATTTGTTCGATTTAGTGTTACTTAAGTAATGTAAATCTGCGAATGAGACTGTATTTTGTCGCATTTTATTATTTTAATTTATAAGTTGTATTTTTTTTAAGACAAATAGTTCTATTTAGTTTGCCTGTATGCAAATTTAAAATTGTAGTATCGTCACGACTGCAAATTCAACTGCTTCGGTGAAAGGTTCGAGTACCTTCGATATAGCCGAATCGGGACGATTTTTTGTTCAGTTTGTAAATTAATAATAAGGAATTTTTCGCATACAGTTTTGGAGAGAAATTACAAATTATTAAGAAAGGCAGATCAAAACCAGATCTTTCAAATTTAACAACAAAGATTAAAACCTGTACCGGTATTTTGCTAAGAAAGACCGGAAAATTGATACGTAGTAGTAGTTTTTTTTTTAAATAAAGAATGATAGTCAAGAAATTCCATTAGTATAAAGTGTAAAAGTGCTTTTTTGAAAAACTTTTAAGCTTAATAATTATAACACTGTTTTTTATTGTACCTAGCAGGGGCGGATCCAGAGAAGTATTTTGAGGGGGAAATCTTTGGAAAAATAATTGTTTTAATAAATAATAATTAAACAAACATTATTTGTTTCTATTCTATGTAAACTTATTTCTAAACTGGGGGGGGGGTTATTCCCTCCCCGTTAATCCGCGCCTGTACCTAGGTGTATTATAATTAAAATCGTGGTTGCTTTCCTAGCCTAAATTCTCACCGCACGCCACTGCTTATTCGTAAGAGTAGTTGAAGCGATCTCAGGTATTCCATAAGGTTCTAATCTGAGTCCGTTACTTTTTATTCTATTTTTATAACAATCGTCTATCTAAATCTAAGTGCAAAGTACTTATTTAAGTATATTGGCAATGAGTGTTTAAGACTTTAAGCAATATGCTCTATTTAAAAGGGAGGACTTTTGCCGGGCGACCCTGAACTGTTGATGTTTATCATATGTGAAGTATCTTTATATATGATTCTAAGAAATACAACATTATAATGCTTTTATTTTCTAGGCGCAACACTAATTCTAAAATACACAAATTTGACGAAAAGTTTCTATGCAAACATAGAAAGGTTGTATCTTCAGATGCTATGGACCCCGTGATAACGCTAATTGTATGCAGACTGCCCTAAGATTTATGGAACAAGAGGTATTGCATGCTACTTCCTTTTATAGATGACTAGTACACAATCCTTTTCTTTTTTTATTCCATGGTCTAGTACTTTCCTTGGAAAAAACAGAGAGAGGGCGATAGAAAAGTAAAAAGTGGAATACGTATGATAAAAAATAAGTTCATAATAGGTAACCCACAAGCTTAAAAAGTTGCTAAGCTAAGAGAGCATTATTATGAAAAAAAGAAAAAAGATAGAAAAGCAAAAGTAGCAAGGATTGCAAACGTTGCAAACGAGAGCGTAAGACAAAATTTTAAAAAGATTTCTTGAAGATGCTTAGTATTGGTAAAGAAATACCAGCCATACAAGTAATTATTATCTTAAACAACGGAAAAAATCAGTACTAGTAACTATCCCGAGTTAAAAACACACAGAACGCAACACATGTGATGTTTGTAATTTGTCACTCGAATTGAAGGGATTCCGCAGAATCCTTATGGGAAATGGCTTTCACCAGATTGCTCCAAAACTATGCTGAAAGATAGTTCAAAGTCCAGAAAATCATAGTTTTCAAATTACAGAGATTTCAAGTTCAAAATTTTTTAACCCGGTAGAATCCTGATGGGAAATGGTTTACGACTAAAACTCTTGAAACTTTAGTAATCGGTAGTCTCTAATGTGTAGACAAAAGTGTCACTGAGCAGAAAGTCCAAAAAGTTATAGTTTTCTAATTACAGCCGTTTGAAGTTTTGAGAGATTCTTGCGTCGAACCTATCTTTCAGCGAAGTTTCAGAGGAATTTGGAGAAAGCCACTTCCCATAAGGTATCTGCGGGGACCTAGTCTGGGTGATAAAGTACTTTAAGTAGAACTATGGTGAAGCCAATATTCAAGTCGTGTAACGGTTCATTTTTTAACTTCCGAAAAATGCAATTTTGTTTGCATAATTGATAAAAACCCTTAGTGTAGTCCTGCATATTGTTGTATATTTCTTCTTGATTTAAAAATACGTTGGTATTCTGTAAAAAATAAGTCCGTTAAAATAATATCAGGAGTCACTTTTAAAAGAAACATTACCAGATCGATAAAATTTGTTTCTAGAAAAATCTGCAGATTCCCTTTTAAAAGTACCACTTTTGCAGTGTTAAAAGATTATTTTCCGAGAAATAGAAGGTTCTAGAAAAACAAAATTGTTTTTATTTCCGAGCTTATAAGGGCTAAAATCTAATATTAGCATTAACCAAAATCTCCTTAAGGTTAAAACGTATGACAGTTCGAATTCATAGCTTTAAAACATTTTACTAGTAAACAATTTACCGCCAAAAGGAATTTTCTCGAACGAGCTGTCTAGACACCATCTGTGTGTGTTATTGGCTGCAGTTTTGCACGCATAAATTCAAAAGGGAATCCCCTTCAGTTTAGTTAGGAATGTGTTCGAACACATGACATGAACGTATTTCGTTGGCTGACAAAAATTCCGCTATTTTTCTATTGGATTGTTTAAAAAATTCGACCCCCTCAGAAAATTATAACACCTCGAAATAGCTTTTAGTTTACAGGAGTTGACAAGAGAATATTGAACTGTAAACAAGTAGATAGACGGGCCACTAGACTAGACTAGACTCCACTAGAGTGGAAGATAATTTTTCGTGCTTTATTGGGGCTCTCCCTTGGAGAGATGCCCCAGGTAAAGTTTTTGTTAATCTTTATTTCAAACACTACAGTTTTTAATATGAACAAAGTTACCGTCTTTAAGAGTATAATTAACTTATACTACTACCGTATAACGTTTTGTGCGTTTAGTTCCGCTATCGTATCGGAAGCTCACTTGCTTCAATTTATCGCTGACTTTTTGGGATTAATAAGTTAACCAAATTATAAAGTTTCCCGTTCTTTAAAGTTGTAAAAATATAAGTGATTAAATTTAAAAAATCGCTATAATATGGAAGTTTTAAATCTAAATAACCTTTGAATGGTGCACTTATGTGTAGTGTTTTCCGTAATAAAGAAAAGCATTTCCACGATCAACTTTATTAATTAGTGGTGTTTAAGGAGAATATATTTAATATTTAACAATGGAGTTTATATGGTTGCTCTGGTTAACTAAAAAGGGAACTTAATTAAAATTCAGTTCTACAAAAAGACAATTGTACCGAACTTTAATTCCTTGGTTTAAGGATTTCGTAGTCGTATCAGAAATTACGGTGTTTTCCAGATTCTTCTGTTTCATCTGGCGGCCGAGCTTGGCGACAAGTGTTTGTTCAGATTTAAAAGGCAATATTGTATTAATTGCTTTGTAAGGTGATGTTGGAGTGAATTGATTGAGGAAGGTATTGTGATTTTATGAATTTTATTTTGTCAATGTTAATATAAGAGAATTATCATTTTGTATTAAATATTTTTGACCTATTATTTTTATTATTGTTTAATAGGATGCTTTATATGAAATTTTTCTGGTTTTAAATAAACTTATTATTGAAACTAACTAATCTGAATATTATAAAGCATATATTTATGAAAGTCTTTAAATATTTTTATTCGACCTAACTTTGACACAATTGATTATGACTAATATTTGATTTAAATTTAATAGATCTGATGTAGATTTATGTTTGCGAGTATTAAGTCATTATATTTATAAAACTCCTGGACTTTCCTAAACAGATGGCGCTCAACTATGTGTATTTTCTTGTGTCTTAAACCTTTATCTATTCTTTTATAATTTGGAGCTGTGGAAACAATACCTGCGACCTGAAATTAAATTTGTAAAGATAAGATCTCAAGCCGTGGCAATCTTGAGTTTTACAGTAAGTATTAAAAAATTTTGTATTGTACAGTTTGCGTAAGAACTTTTGAAAGTTAAAGTAATTTGTTTTTTTGTGTTAAAATATCGATCTTACAGCCGAAATTGCAGATATCTAGTTTGCCGGTTGGGTTTCATACAAAATGTCATTGTCCTTCCCCTTTACACATAAATTCTTTACATTTTCCTACTTTCTTGGATTTGTTTTTGTACAGCTCACGCCCTCCCTTATGATTGGTTAAACAGCATACCGATATAGATTTTTTGATCATCTGTGTCTAATTGTACATCGATGTTTTTGAAATGAATCTTGTCAAAGCCTATTTTTATTTGAATATCATTATTGTGTATTTATTGGGCATCGATGGCATTTTGCATAATTTGTCCTGTTTGTTGAGTTTTTTTTATTTCACACCTACACTACGGGGGAACCAACAGCTAAGGTCATCTGTCCCACATCTAACATGCGACACGAATACACACACCCATAGTTGAGGTGGCGGGATTTTCTAATTAGAAAAATCCTGTCGCCCTAAGTGGATTTCGAACCCACGACCCTTGGAACACGAGTGATGTACTGACACCACTCGTCCACCGCCAGCCCTCAATGTTTATTGAGTTATTTGTAGTAATAGAATTGTGATTCTGTTTTTAATTTTGTACTGGATAATTTCCTATTGAAATCTGATATTTTTGTCTGGGTAATAGCTGATGATATAAAAGACATGGTCAATTAACTCTAACTGTATTATTTTCTTGTTTTTACAAGTGTTCTTGTACAATTCAAATTGTTCGAATACTTGGATTTGTTTATCATATGTACCGAGTGAGTGAAAAGTAACTTCCTGTTTTAAAATTACTAGTAGCTTCGCTATTTATTGTTAAACTAAATATTTATTAAAAGATTACAATGTGAGAATTTGTTCGTAATGTTAAAATTCGGCATATGCACCAGCATTTTCAACCAGTTTTCTTTAATGATTTTAGTGACTTTGGGATCGTGTTGTAAAATGAAAAATTCGTATTTTTTTGCTAATTTATTATTTTTCTAAAATACAAAAGATAAAACTTAACATTGGTTGAATATAATATGCATGTTATTAAATATTTGGAAAAACTTCGAACACAGAATTATATTAATAAGGTTACACAAAACATGCAATTAAAATTTGAAAGTCATTATCAATACACTATTTTATCTTGATTTTGCATCACTCAAAGGTTTACCAGCAAACAAACGCCATCTACTTTAATACGCGTGATACGCCGATTGCGAAACCAGCCGAAACTGTTTTAGAAAAGGGAATTGATATTTCTGTTTGTTAATGCCTTAAATTTAAAAATATTATATTTTCATAATATGTTCATTTTCATATACTGTTTAGAGGTTGTTTTCATACTTCATATGTAAAACACACGTTTTACATTTTTTAATTTATTGTAAGTTAAACATTGATGAGTATGTAAATATTTTAGAAAATGTATGTTAAATATTCTTAATATATGAAAATTTAAATATAAATTGTTTGCTCAAAATGAAACATTTTATTTGGATAGTAAATATTTATCCAATTAATCCTATTTATCCTTTAAATATTAATTTTCTAATAGCACAAAAACATTTCAATACTGCAGTCTTAAATTTTTATATATGTATTCAAATATAAATTATTTGATGCAAAATAAAGATTTAATAAATATTCTTTATATTAACGAACAATTAATATACATTTAAAATACTTTTAAGAAATATCTGTTAAATATAGTATGTTACGGAGACCTGCAAAATATTTAACACATACAAGAAATGTACTTGATTACCTTATCTCCCTATAGGATGTGACAGACTTATGAAAACTACAGAACAATATTAAAAACACATAGTTTACCAATATTAGAATAACACTTAATTTCATCGAACGATAATTATCCATTCAAATGAGACTTTTATGTCCAATACGAGCAGGAACTAGATAAAAACAATTAATATTCTGAAAAAGTGTCTTATTTTATTGATGTCGACGGTATTTTGTTGGTCACCAGCAGAGTTTAACGGGCGAAACTAGATTTAAAATAATAAAGAAATGTTGTAGGTGACATGCTTAAATCTCATAGTTCATAATTAATATTCATAATAATAATGAATTCATAATGAAAAACTACGGTAAATGAGGTACTTCTTGTCACATCTAATTTAAGTGTACATTTTCAAAGTTCTTTCAACAATTTAGAGTTTTCTACAATCTTGAAATAAATTCATATACGCTGGGAAAAATAATGACTAAATCTTTTAAGGTTTACATATAATTAAAAATAAGAGCAACAAAAACGGAAAGCTCTAGTTTTTTATTCCAATATTATTATGAATTACACATTTTATTTTAAAAATAGAAAGAAAACAGGACACGTTTAAACATTTATTTGTCGTGAAATTTATGTAATATCCCAATAAGGGTAAATTGGATGTTTATCATTTTCTTTTTTATGAATTTGTCTTAGTAACGAGCAGTTGTTTACGAAGATTAGCTTCATGTGTTCTGTAATGAATACACGTCGTGTATAATAGTCACAAATTCGTTTAGATTTACCATTATTTAATAAACAGGCTATAAAGGAGATATTTTAGGAATTAATTACTTAACTAACAATTAAGGTTACACCTTGGCATGTTTAAATGTACCTTCCATAAGTGCTTTTACTTTAAACTGCTTAAGTGGTTGCTTATCCTCTATCTTTGTCAGGTATATTAGTCTTTCCTATAATTTTCAAACATATTTGAATCTCTCTCTCGCACAAAAAGGTTCAAAAAGTTGATGAAATTTGTTCGTCTACTACAAACTCCTGTGACAATTCTTGTTTAAGATTTACCTAAGGATAACGTTCGTTATCTTTTATTATTTTTTGTTCTAAAGAAGTTTGTCTTGCAAATATCTCAAAGCATTCGCTATCTATATATTCTCCTTTGATCTATTTAAAGAATATTCCTTATAATTTCTACTATGAATAATGCAGGTAAATATATGTACATACATGTACATTTATGTAAAATATATATAGAAATTTTTTAATCATTCATTGCTGTTATAAATAGCTATACATACGAAGAATCACAACGTAGGAGAGGAAATTACAAGAATATTAAGAGTTTGGTTAATTTAAATTCCTGGAATAGAATTTACGGCACAGTACTTTCAGCCTCCACATGAACATGTGTATACATAAATAAGCACAAATATTATTAGCAAACTACATATATAAAAATATACAAATTCCCAGTGGGCTATTTAGATTGATAAAATTTAAAAGTTTTAGGACAATTAACTCACAATATTATTGTTTTAAATTTTATGAACAAATATTATTACTGGACAACGCCAAATGTGGGTAAAAAGCTTCGAAGGACCAATCAATTCAGACATAGTTGTATTTCCATAAGTGCTGGAGTATGTATGAATAATTAATGTAGACGACAGCGTAATGATCGTAATAAACTTGTATTAATAACTTTTACAAAGTATCTATAAAAAAGGGATAAGAAGATTATTGACGTAACTAACGTAAATTAAATATAGATAATAACAAAAACCAAAACTCTACGGCTACTTAGCTTGAGCCTTAAGGCTGTTTTACCCGATTCTGAAGATAGGGAAACGCAATGTAAACTATTTATTTATTTATTCAATAACCGCTCAATATTTTTTGATCGGGTTTTTACCAAAAATTTACCTACAATGTAGTGTATGATGTAATGTTTTTAAAAAATAATTTTTAACGTTTGAAACCATAAAAAACTTAATTTCCAATAGGATCGCTTACTATGCTTTTATTCATTTATTTATCAACGTATATTTTTTTAAACATTTTTCCCGTAATCTGTGCGTCAAATGCTATGATGTAATGTAAAGATTTTTTTTAGAAACGAAAATTTCAACTTTAAATTAAGTTTTTTATGGTTTCAAACGTTAAAAATTATTTTTTAAAAACATTACATCATACACTACATTGTAGGTAAATTTTTGGTAAAAACCCGATCAAAAAATA
This sequence comes from Agrypnus murinus, assembly GCA_929113105.1. Lineage (NCBI taxonomy): Eukaryota > Metazoa > Arthropoda > Insecta > Coleoptera > Elateridae > Agrypnus > Agrypnus murinus. Next base: position 18,553,113 of record OV816025.1, read on the forward strand.
TTGAGCGGTTATTGAATAAAAACCGAGTAAGTTTACATTGCGTTTCCCTATCTTCAGAATCGGGTAAAACAGCCTTAATAATTACTTAATCTAGTGTAATTCCCTGCTAGTTTCGTTTGTGAAATCGTTCATTGTTAGTTAACTTCCAGTAAAAGGAAACAAGAAAAGCATTGAATTTCATAAGAACTTTAAGGATAATTTGAGGAAGAGATGTTGAAAAACTGCACATGTATGATTGCTTTAACTTATGTATTTAGCAAAGGACATATAAAAGTGACCATTGCAGTTCGAAAAAAGGAAATTGTAACGAATGGGAAAACCCCTATACACGGGCGAATAACAAGCTAGAAGTTTCCCGGCCCATCTACAATGTTCCATATAATTACCATATCGAGACTGACCGCATATATGACGCATCAGCGGCTAGACGAAGCACAATACACTAGTCTAATCTAGCAATTTCTAGAAAGATTATATGGGATATATAAATCGCCGCCACGCACAGAAGAGGAATCATGGTTCAACCCGTGAATTGAATATGTGCATTGTGTAATTAGTAGTCAAATATAAAAAATGTGTAGTAAATAAATGTTGTATTGTAAATTAATAGTCCTTAAGTAACCTATTTTAGGTTTGTTGATAGTTAGTTTATAATTGTGTTTTTAGTTAGTGTAAATAATAATAGTAAATAATTTCTTTTGTTAATAGACGATTAAACACCATTTTTAGTATTATTTAAAAAGAACGTAACATTATCTTAATTCACGTAACATTTAAAATGCAGTTTGTAAGAAAAATCCAACTGAATCTATTAGCAAATGCCATGACTGATTGTTAAATTACACAAACTAAATTTAACTATAGAGTCTTTAAAAAAGCTTAAATAAGAAATGTTGTGGTGTCTTAAACCCAGAAAGTGAAACTTTTGTACGATTTTCATATGCCAATGTTGAGAATGTCAGTAAAAAATTCAAGATGCAACAACGAAAATATTAAAAATGTGATACTGGAAAATACTGAATACTTCGTTACAACTCGTTGCTAAATTAAAACCTATAAATATAAAATATTGATATATAATGTGACACAAAGTGGGCATATAATTTTAAAAAGGTGAAAATATAAAACTCAAAGTCTCACAACCTCTAAAAAGAATAAATGTGTATGTATAAAAATCATAAACGTTACTCCGAGACAGACTATTTCGAGTTTGTTTACTCTCTTCAGTTGGAGATAACCGTCTTTAAGTTATACACACCATCCTGGGTCTTGTATACTCCTTGCTCTTAAATCTTTGAATGTTTGAGACTTTGTCTTTAAAACTTTAGCACTTGATATTTCTAGCTTTCAATATGAAACTCTAAAAATTGCAGAGTTCTGGAAATTAAAGTTCGTAAGTTTAAACACCTGTTTTGAGCATTTACAAGCATTTAAAAATTCCAAACATTAATGGCACTCTAAATGTAGTGACTTTTTGCTTGCAGTGTAATGCTAAAGATGTAAGAGTTTTAGAAAAGGTCCTACGGTAATCGATAAGTAGGTAAATTGTGAATTTTAGTTTCTAACAGATAAAGATAAAATCTTAACTCTCAAAAGCTTTTTTCATGAACTTTTGAGACAAAAAGTTTTATCTGTAAAATTGCAATATAACATATAATTTTGGTTCGAATCAACTGTATTAAGCTTATAATGTTAATTTATAAAAGTTATTTTTGGAAGGATTCAATATGTTACTTTTCGACGCTATCAGTAAGTGAGATTATATTTTCTTCTTTACAGTTTTATATTATATTAGCTTTATATTAATTTATATCTGTTAAACCATATTTAATAAAAAAAATATGTTTCCATGTTAACATTTTAAGATTTTAAATTTAATTAAATATTCTATTTCAAAATTTTAAAGCTATTGGGTAAATGAATTTGCTAAAGGGTTATAAAACTGCTTCGTTAGCACATAATTGAAACTATCTTAATTGTAAGAGCTGGTTTTTATAAATGATATCAGTTAAACAACATGTATTATGTTGCGATTTTGGATCGTACATTGGAATAATGTTAATTGTTGAATTTTCATATAATGTTTGTTAGAATATAAAGTTTAATTTTGTGGAGATAGGAAGGCCTGAAAAAATATTTTTACGTAAATAAGTTAATAAAGATTAGGTTTCATCGACTTTCAATGGAGGCTTTATGGTGTAATGACAACATGAATGTTAAATATCAGTAGATAGGGAATTGAATAGTCTGTCAATTTATCTAATTATCTTTAAGATTAATTAAAATTATAAATATCAATTTAGTTCTTTTATAAATCAAATCACAGAATTCTTTTGTTTTATTGCAAAATTTCCAGTAGAGCTCAATTGTTCACCAGAAAAGTATAACAACCCGGCCATTTTTGTAACAAACTCGTTTTCAATTTGCATCTTTAGAAAAGTGCACACCTGTTGTAGGTCAAAAATCATTTTAAGGCTATGTTTTGAGTTAAAAAGCATGTAAACAAAGCATATGTCAGGATTTTGAGGTTATTATGTTTGTAAAACATCTAAGTGTTTGAAGTTTAACAAAGTTCAGTAAATCCAAGTCATATTTTTTTATTAACAAGTGCTTTTAATTATTTAAGCGATAATTTATTTTGCAATGAATTTTTTGTTCATTTTGTTAATAAAGATATAATTATCAAATTTTCTTTATGACTAGATTTTGTAAATAAAGGGGGACTCTAATTAGAAACGTAATTGACTTAATTGACACAATTAGACAAACAATTGGATTTGGAATTCAATTTATTAAAGCCATATGGAAATATTTGAAAGAGGTCAATGACATACTTTCATTATTTGTTATTGTTCAACCATATGGAAGCAGAGATTAGATACTGAGAAATGTATTACGATACAATTCGCAAGCTGGTGACGACAAAGATTTAAATATTTTTAAACGTGAGTTTTTTAACATAAATTATAGTTAATTATAGTAAATAAGAAATATGTTGATGCCAGAGGTATTAATCCCCAAATAACGAGAATTAGACGATTAGGAGATTGATATTAAATAGAATTTTGGTATCCAAGTTTAAATTTTATTTTTATTTCTTTATTTTGCTCTTTTTTAAATTTATTACATAAATTTGTGTTGTATTGATGAAATATTGCTTTATATTTGTTGTATATTAATGTGCTCCTAGATTTATATATTCACATAGTGCCCTATTTGAGCGACCCTCCTGAGAGTCTGAATTTGGTGGAGAGTTAGACTTTCACAACAATTTTATTTAGACGGACCAATTATTTGAAATTAAAGATAAGAAACTAGTGAGTTGTATGTGTCTGTATGCGTACGTAATACAGATGGTAATACTACCATTTGTATTACGTACGCAACCTTTTTGTCTGTCTGTGCCCCCCCAGCGTTATTCCATAATATTATGTATAAAAATTGACAGCATTATTGAATATTTGTTAGAATATTATGGTATTTAAAAGTTTTTTTTGCTGTTCACTTACGTTATAGGAAAATATGCCGGGTTACGAATGTGACTTTGTAAAGTCCACGCATATATAATTGCGTTTATGATGTGAAATTATTCGACGTAAGATGTACATTTCGAAAAATCTGCGTGAACAATCAATTCTTTGTTTAAAAGGCTTTCCTTTCATTATAAAAACATCTCACAACTAAATTAACAGCATGTTTAATTAACATGGTGATTGATTCTAATCTTTTACCACCTATTAGAATTGTTGATTAAGTTGATTTTAAACACAACTTTAGTTAGAGACAATTTCAATCGTGGCTTGTAATACGGCCCATTATATTTAAATTATTAAATGAACCGTTTAATCGTTTTTTAAAGACGAAGTGCAAAAGTTCGTAACGTTGACCACTTTTTTACAAAATGTGTTTTTTTCCTAACGATTATACATTATTTATAAAATTAAAAATTGAAAATTCATACCTCAATCATATGGCGTCCATTGAATTTATTAATTATTAAATGTGATTCTTTCATGATTATTTTTTGAAAATAAAATCGAAAATTGGTACAGTGATACGTTACGAATGTAACATTTTGCTTCATTATGTTCAGGAAAAAGTCTATCAAAATTAAATAACATGTGGGTATAATAATTTTAGTAGTAATTTTCGTTTTATGATACAAAAATCAATAAAATTAGTTGTTTTAATAATAAAATACGTGACAGCAAAGTTAAAGGTACTAAAGGTACACTAATCACCCATATACTAATCGATATATTTCTCTTTCTTTTTGATTTCTTTCAAGAAAAATCTTGCAAGACTTAATAACAAACTCAACAGCTCTAAGCTATGAAGGGGAAGAACTTTGAGATTTCTAATAATATGAAACATTAAAATTTAAAGGAAATTAAAAATTAAAGATAAACATACGTTGGAAATTTACCACTTTAAAACGGACCAAGTCATTATTAAAATTTGTAGTTTATAATTATTTATTAATCTTTGGATATCAGGAATTTTTACATTTTTAGTAATTTAAGTCACTGTTGTTTCTATGAAACCCTTTATCTTTATAATATTTTTGGCCATCGAAGATGTGGCACTAGCAATTTCGATTTCTTCACCTTAACAACCAATGTTAAGTTTTTTTTGTAGTTTTTTCATGACAATAAACAAAAAAAAATAATTTTGTATTTTATTTTTTTGATATAGATTTAAGTTATATTCACTCAATATTTATGGGATTATTATCTAAAATACATCATAATAAAAGTACATACAATAAAATGTATTTAAATAACATTCTAAGTTCAATTTTCTTTAAATAAAACTACCGTGACAGTTTAAAACGTCAAAATTGAATAAAATATTTTATTTATATAATGTATATGATGCTATCAGGGATGTTTTAAAATTGATATCTTAGTTTGGAACCTTTTTGTAATTAAATTTGTTGCAAGATAACATCTCCATTGATATTGACTTTATTTAAAGGTTTAATAAGTATACTTAATATATCTACTTAGTATATCTAAGATTTTGTTTATTCGAATAGCAATTTGAACTCAAATTGATTATTGTTCAAATAAAAAAAAAGCTGATATATCAACCAAAATATCTTAATTTTAATAATAATAATTTTAAGTTACTGATAGAAAATTTAAAACACAGTGGCACTTAACATTATTTGACAACTTTCGATAAATTTATAATGCTTTACAACACTTTACAATACTTACCACTGCGAAAATACCTCCAAATGACATTTAAGTTGATTTGCTCTTTATTGCACTTTAATTAATTACGATTAAATTGTTTCTTTTAATTGAGTGTCTTTACTGTGTATTATTAATGTAATTCGTTATCTTCAATGTAATGTAATGTAGTTAATGCGTAATAAACATTTTAATTTCTACTTAAAGTCACTCTATCCAATTATTACCGATAAGCAGCATTTGCAATATTCTACATATCAGCCTGACTGAAGACTGAAACACTGAAGTTCCACAAAATCCTTCTCACACCTGTCTTAGAAACGCCTACTCAAGTCCGTAAAAGTGAACATGCTTATTCGTCACTAATGATGCGAGTGGTGAATATTTCCAAATGGATATTGGAAATCGAAATGTACTTGATGTATTCTCCTATGAAACCTAATTTATGCAAAGATTATTAATATATGCGTATGCAGAAATTTCCCGAAATATATCACGAATTAATGTAAAGTTTTTTGGAAATAATAATATATAAAAAGTTTTCTGGAAAATTTTTAATAATATCCAAGAAATATAGTACTAACAAAATAATAATTAGAAAAAGTATGTAAATCATCCTCATGTTTGCATTTGGACGGACACTGCTGTCAGAAGGCACGTCAATTACAGAGATATTTATTTTAAACCAATTTTGCTTTGCTTTTATAAGAGCTGTTTATAGTTATTATCATTAGAACAAAGCAGCTGGAAAATCCCTGCATATTTCCGAAATACTTATCTTAAATAACATTGAGATGTTTTTCAGTACAACATTCTTGCCTGATACTTTATGAAAATCGGCTTTAACGATGTTTCACCGTCAATTAGGGAAATGACAAACATATTTTAAATACTCATCTATAATTTAGCGATATTTATTTGTCATTCATTTTTATTTGAAGCTACGCATCAGTGTTGTTAAGTATTTAACTATAAGTAGTTAGAAATGTAATTAAACTACTTTTTATGTATCTAAATACATATTTAACTACTTTTTCCTATGCGTTAACTTAATTACAAATAATTACATTTTTACTACCATTTAACTACAGTATTTAACTTCGCTAAGTCCAAGTATATGATACTTCGGAAAGCTTTCACTCGTTATAGATAAGACTGATAAGAGTGAATAGTGCAGTTCCTAATCCGGTAATCCCTACACCAGGGACTATAAAATAGTCATTAGGAAAATCCCGAAAATATTTCCATCAAATAGGGTGGGATCTTATTGGTTATTGATCCACGGATTATGATATCTAATGGTTTACCTGTGCGCAAAATTTGCAAACTTTCATTATTTGACAGACGTTTCTAGTGGAATAAAGTGTGTTTCAAAGTTTATTAGTGAGTAGAAAATGGAGAAGAATGTCGAGAAGAGTTTACCTGCAATTTTCAAGACTAATATTTTCAAGATCATTGAAACCAATGGTGACAAAATTAAAGCAAAATGCCAGTTATGTGTGGGTTCATCGGGGGAAATTAGTGGTTGTACTAAATCGACCACTAATTTCCTAACTCACGTTCGACGCAAACATCCTCAACAAGTGGATGTTTTAAATGAAGTAATTCAACGAAAAACTATGAAAAGATTATCAATCAATATTGATAATAATGAATATACAGACGCTCAACCGCCAAGCAAGAAACCAAAATATGTGAAATGCACCCCGTTTACAATCGCTTCTGCTAACTCTGCAAGAAAAGGAATTGCTATTGAAAAGGTAATAATAATTATAATAATTAATAAATAATACTATTAATACTCTATCGGGAACTAATATTAAGATTTACTTTTTTTTTATAGTGCAACGAAGCAGTGATCAACTATGTAATAGAAGAAATGCGTCCACTTGCAACAGTTGATAAACCCAGCTTCAAATATTTGATGGAAACTGTATCAAATGGCGCCTTTAAGCCGGTATGTCGACAAACTTTAACTAAACAAATTTCAAATCGTACTGAGGATTGCAAAAGTGAAGTCATAAAAATTATGTCAGGTCACGATTATATTTGTACCACGGCAGATATTTGGTCACAAAACAACAAAAGCTTTTTTGGAGTAACAGCACATATTATTAATAATGACACACTCGGCAGGAAATCTTACGTTTTAGCGTGCAGACGAATTAAATTCACGCATACCTATAGCGAAATTGCTAGCCTTTTGCATGAAATTCATACATCTTTTATTAGAAATATTCATACAATTGTCGGTACTGTTACCGACAATGCATCAAATTTTGGCAAAGCGTTTAAAATATTTGCAACTCCAAAAGACGCCGAGTGTCAATACGAACTAGAAGATCAAAATAATGACATTGAAATTGCTGAATTAAATTTTTCACAGTTTAATTGTGATGACGAAGTTAGTGATATTATTTTACCTCCACAATTTAGATGTTGTTCTCATACACTTAATTTAATCGCAACTACTGATATTCAGAAAGCACTGATTGCCAGTACCGCCAGTTGCGGTATAAAAAAAATATATCATAGTGTTTTTGGCAAATTAACTGCTATATGGAATACATGTAGTAGATCTACTAAAGCGTCCGACGAAATTGAAAGAATTTGTAAAAGAAAATTATGTGTACCGTGTACTACTAGATGGAACTCTTTATTTGATTCTGTTGTCGCTATTTTAGAGGTTCGGTCGCATTTAGAAACAATTTGCGAAATCCTCGAAAAACCAAAATTTAAAAATGTTGAGTTAGAATTTTTAAGCGAGTATGTAGAAGTGATGAGACCGTTGTCATTGGCTATAGACATTTTACAAGGAGAGAAACAAATGTATTTAGGGTATGTGCTTCCCACTCTTTTGTCAATTTTAAAAAGTGAACACCAAAACCAATTTTGTAATTTAAGATTTTGTCATATTATACGAGATGCTATTGTAAATGGTGTCAAATCAAGATTCCAACATGTTTTAGATTTTGAAAACATTTCAAGTAGAGTGTATATTTATGCAACAGTTTCTTTACCAATGTTTAAATTGAATTGGATTGATAAAGAGAAACAGGTTGAAAAATATCAATTTGTCAAAGACTTATTCACTGAGGAGGTTCAAAAACAATTTGAAGCGAATGAATCTACAAATGCTCAAAAATCTCCATTGATTCAGCACGCATCATTTTTTGATTCTATTTTGAATAACGTGAAAACAGTCACGGTCGATCATGAAAACTCGTCTTTGATAGAGTTGTTAGAATATCTGAATTCTAACAATAGAGATATGTTAATGTTAAAAAAGTATCCCACAGTACTTAAAATATTTAAACAAAATAATGTAATTCTACCATCATCAGCTCCTGTTGAAAGAATGTTTAGTACTGGAGGTCGCATTTTGACTCCATCCCGAAATAAATTGTGCGATAAAACATTTGAAGCATTATTCTTTTTAAAGCATAATAATAATCATAATTGTTAAAAATAATAATTTTTGAAATGTCTTATTGCACAATATTAATATCAATAATAATAAATAATAGGAGTAATAATTAGTAATTGTAGATATTAGTATTAAGTTTATAAAAAGTAACAATAATGTTTTTTTATATTTTTGTAAATATAATACTCGAGATTCGTAACAGTCAACAATTATTTTTATTTTTTTCCTATACCCTGCTTTCCTGTAATGTAGTTAAATAATGGTAACTACATGTTAATGCATTTAAAATGTGTAGTTAAATAAGTTTTCAAAAAATGTATTTAAGCTAGGCTTAGTTACATTTTTGGAACAGTAGTTGTAGTTGAGCTTAACTTCATTTTTAAAAGTAGTTTTAACAACACTGCTACGCATACATCCATTGATTTTCGTGTTTCATTTATTTCTGTGTTTCAGCATAAAATTTTAATAATTTTACTTTTTCTGAAACATTATAAATAGTAATAGTTTTGGCATGTTTAAAACATTTTTAAAACACTTGTTTAAAACTATAGTTTAAAATATCCAACTAAGTTTCAAACCATTTCTTTTTAAACATGTTATAAATGTATGTTTGAAGCATGTTTCTTGTACTCGTAATTGTTTTTAAAGGGTCTTTTTTAAAAGTATTATTTAATTCTATTTTGGAAAATGACTAAGATTGAAACTTGAACCTCAAAAGCAATTCTCATTTAATAGTAATGTATATAGTACTAAGGTGAATAGAGGACTAGATTGCATTGTATAAAATCAACCAAATTGGTTGCAACAAAATTAAATTAATGATAAACAATTCTTTTTGGATGTAAAACATTTAATAAAGACTGACTAACAATAACGGAAAGAATAATTAAAAATAATCTGGTCACTCAAATGGTAAATCTAAATAAACAAAAATACCTGAAAAATGCTTCCCTTCAATATGAACTTTAGCAATAGGTAATCTTCGACACTTCATTTAACTTTACATTTATTTTTTGCAATAGATACACCTAACAGGGACTTTATGAGGTTTAATAGCATCTTTAATAAAATTCTTAAAAAATGCTGTCATATAGAGCGCTTTTGTCGACTCGTCATCATGAATATATAATATCCGACTGATTTTTTATTTACTAATTTTGCATTATTTTTAGAGGTCTGAAGTTTTATTTAAAAAGAATAATGATCCTTTTATTTATAAATTACAACTTGCAAGTATTGACTTAATAATATTTAATACGTTTGCTTTGGCGGGGCTTGAAGTAGATTTTTTATTAGTGTTTTCCTGGAAGTTCCTATTACTAGGGAGTCGTAAAGCTAGTGATGATAATAACTTTCATTATTGTTTCAGGTATGCATAATCACGAATCATGATGAAGATTTGTACCCGAATAGTTTAAAACAGTTTAAATCATGTTTTAAACATGTCATTTTTATCGAAAATGAGCTTAAAACACCCCATTTAAAATTTTCTAAAATTTAAAATGTTCAATTTAAAAAAATTAACTGCGTTTATTTTTTTAAAAAACATGTTTTTGCCAACCCTGCTAATAGGTAAGTCTTAAATTGTGTGAAGTGATCAATGAATGCTTGCTTTTTTCTTTATACTTTATTCATTGTCTATCTATCAGTTAATTTTTCTTCCAATATACAAGATTTTTTAAATTATCTAATAGTCATTTATACACTGGTATATATCACCACGTATGTCGAACGAGCCTATAGAAAGAAAGAAAAAAGTTCAGGTAGACAGTACAATTTGTGGGTTCTAAAAACGCATTTTCTCGGATTTATAATAATTTATGAAATTTATTAATTAAATTAAATTGGATTTATTAAATTAAGCAGGCTTATTTTCACCATAGCATAAAACAGGCATATCCTATGTAGGCTCTTGCATTACATTTGCATCTTGTTTAGAGAAAGTTGTGGCGGAAGGTGGTGAAAACGATTCTTCCTAAACCTTGGAAATTACAGAAACTACCGGTCTTGGTTTCCTACCTTTGTTGATCTTTGTTTTAGTTTCAAGAATTCGTGATGGATTGTCCTCAGTAATGAGATATGCAGAGAGCATGTATTTACTTACTATAAAAAGTAATTTTACAGTAATTTGCAAAAATAAGTCTAAGTATTGTAGAACTATGGCTAAGGTATTCAAATCAGCTTTGGTTTTCTTTTACGACTAGTTTTCTTATGGTTTTTTCAATACCCTGGGCCAAATTTCAGCATCCTAGACGTTTTGGATTTTGAGATACAAATTTAAGTAGGTTAAATAAGTTGAGATATATAAATAAATATATCTAACTAAATACTAGGTGTATACATTGATATAAAAGGTCATAAACCTTTTCCTCGGTGCAAAAATGTTCAATTCCAAATTCCAATTTAGTACCTAATGCATTTTTGAAATAAAGTGGCCATTAGAATAGCGTGGTCGTATCGGGGAGCTTCGTAAAGATAAATTACCTGTAATCTATTTTAACAATGATTTGAATCATAACGCGTAATTCTTACAAATGACCAAGTTCGCAATCAATAACTCGTAAATATAATTTCGAAAACACAAAAAGGAAATGAGATAAGCGTACTTATAAAATAATGACTTTTTGAAGTGGACTTTTTACAGCAATTGCTGGTTGGATGGTAATTTCTTGTTGATTTGCAAAAATTGTTTTTGAAACATACACGAAATCACATTTGGAAGTGCCATGAAAACGGTTTTATTTTTACCGTTACAGAGGCAATGACAAGGGAGAAGTGAACTAACATGAAAAATCTAGACAGAAAATGTGAATATATTTTATACAGCTAGCCTATTTTCAGTAGATGGAATATATTAATAGTAATAATCCGTTTATTTACCAAAGTGCAAACGGCTTTAAATGCCTTTTATATCAGTATCAGTATTTAAAATTATTTGTAGATTAACTTAGTAGTATCCACATTGATTTGTTTTCAGTTCAATAACATTAAACAATAGTCAAATAATGTAGAACTTACTAATGTTAACTTTTAGTGATTGTTATTATTTATCCCGATTCTAAATTTCGAGTAAGCTATAAAATCATTAGAGATATTTATATTATGTGTATAAGTAAGTGATATTTACCATTGAAATTTTCAGAGCCGATTGGATGATGACGTTGGATACGACATTCACGTGGAATAACCCATTGCTTTATCTGATAATAAATACTAAGATACAGAGCAAGAGGCAGTTAAAAGTTGGAGTTTATGTGTATTAAAACTATGAGAAAAATAAACAATAATTACCGGAATTTCATAAACCGTTGCAGGTGGACTTAAGCATAAATAACAAACCAGTGTGATGTCAAGATAGTACATTATTTTATATTTTTATTCTAAATATAGTTGAGATATAAAATACTTTTATAATACAAAACAATCATCCTTGCATTTTCACAGCGTGTCCATAATTTGTGTGTTGTTTAAATATTTAAAAAATTACTTTCAATGAAAAGCTTACTTATCAGTGCAATGTGCACTTTAAGAAGTGAAGTACTAAACTTTGCACTTAAACAACAAGCTGTATAAACAGGCATTTTGGTATTTTATTAATGTATTATAAGTGTTATATAAAGGGTTTATGTATAGGTAACCGAATGTATATGTATAACTTGTTTACATACTATTACCCTAGATTAATCATCCGTAAACAATAAATATTTATGTTAACAGGTAGCTATGGAGTTGTTAACGCATTATCTCACCTATTCGTGATGTAATTTTAAAGATAAGAAAATCTTTGTAACCTAGTTAACTAATTCATTTTCAATAACTTCGAATAATAAATAGTAAATAAGTGTTCATAGTTAACAAATTACCTTATTTAACAGATGTCACTCTCACAGCAGCTCGTTTCTTGAATTCCATTTGCTCGGATGTTTATGCATGCAAGTTCATCTTGAAGTGAAGCTGTTTGATGCGGCTTTACACTGCAACAAATCGAAAATTTACGTAACACTGAGTGGATGGTAGAATTACGGAGAAATATAGAACACCGAAATATTTAGAAAGTTATATTAGGAATATATTTAGTAATTAACGAATGCTCATTTAAAATAAAAACCGACATTTAGACATCTCATGGCAGTGGCGTAACCTAAAGCTATCAATATCGTGATTATAAATTAAAACAATTCCAAGAAACGCATTTTTAAATAATAAATATTTAAACAAACCTGTTTTTGTAACATTGGTTATCAAATACGAATTCCAAAATGGCAGATTTTTATTTTTTTTAAATACAAAACCTTAGAAATCCGTTGTAATTTATACTGCGGTGATATTTAAATATTTTAGATAAGTGATATAATATGCCCCACCGTTCCAAATAAAACATAAATTATATACGGTGCAAAATAAATTTGCAAAATAAAGGTACAAGACTAAAAACGCATTCTAATTTGTTTGCGGTTTACGTTTATCTAGTAGGTATAATGGTACTTTATCTGTAAAAATTGATTTATTAAAACAACGTACCACCGTCAAAACCTGTTTCAATGAGAATTTATGAGTTTAATGTATCACACAAATAATTACAAAAATTCGATTTTGCAATATTCAAAGACGCCTAACTTGGCAACGCAGCACTCACATTTAAAAAATGGCACACCAAAATGTAGAGAATAAAAAGCCCTTCAAAATGATGTCTCACTCGACCGCCTTTCCCATTTAAGATCTTTGGGGGGTGGCTCTGTGGGGCAGGGGGGGTGAAGGAGGCGATATAATTTATACGTCAAAATTCTTCCACCTTGAAAACAAATTTGACGTGTCTCAGCGATTTTTAAAATAATTTGCCAGTTTAGCGATGCTAGGGGTGATAGGTTTTCAAATTGACACACGGTATAATATTTTTAACCTTAAGAAAGATTACTTCATACACTAATTTGTCAAAAAGTTTGCCAAACAATGAAAGAATTGATATAGGACCATAATAATTTGATACCGAAGTCCTATCACCAAATTTGTATTTGAAATTATATTTTGCAGTTTTTCAAATGTCAGGAAATTCAGCTTCTCTTAAAGATGTGTTAAAGAGAATGTGTAAGGGTTTACCTAGAGATTCAGGGAACCTTTTAGCTAATAAGGGTGGTATACCATCAGGTCCAGGTCCTTTGTTACTATCAACGGAACGCAAGGCGGACTCCACTTCAGACAACAAAAGCAATATTTAAAAGAATTCTATCTGTATTGGGACATTGAAGATTAATTGAATTGTACTTTACATAGAACTGGCAGGTAGGTATGTAATCCCCTTATACAATGCCCACTGTAATACAGGCCTTGAACAAGTAGTGAAACATCACTTTAAACTAGGCCCACGTTGGACCGACAGTGAAACAAAGCTTATTCTTCCGGGCTAAATTTACATTTATAATCTTCAAAATATTTATACTTACGTTACGGTATTGTTCAAAATTGCCCCAGCTTGAGATCTTATCTTTACTAATTAGTAGGTATTGCGACACCTGAGACCAGCCCCTCCAGTTTTTTTTTGGCCACGCCTGCTGCTCTCTGATTGGCTATCCCCTCTCCTCTAGCTCCTCCCCTTGCTTCTGATTGGTCGACGCCATCTTGGATGACACGCCTACTATTCTGTGATTGGCTGAAGGCGGCCATTTTGAAAACGCCTACTATTCTCTGATTGGATGACGGCCATTTTGGAACTTCGGGCGCCATTTTTACCACGCCCTATGAATCCATGACTGGAAACTGTATTACCGGCAACATGCATGCTTCTAAGAGATGGCGCTATGAAGGAATACCGACAAACTATGTACTTTTACTACTAGGCGGCGCGTCATGAAGAAATCTATATTACCGATCATCATTTTATATTAATAAATTTCACCGTTTTCTCAAATAATTATCGTCGTCGTCGTCGTCGTCATTAATAAGATAATAATTACACATAGTAATAATTAATTCAGCATTAAAAATTTGAAATTCAGGAGGGCGCGTCATGAAGAAATCTGTATTATCCTACGCATTGATGCTATTAGAGGTCGCATTAAAGAGCCTTTTCTCTCACTCTCTTGCTCTTTCCTATTAGAGGACGCATTAAAGAGCCCTCTCTCTCTTTCTCCTATTAGAGGACGCATTAAAGAGCCCTGTCTCTCTTTCTCCTATTAGATGACGCATTAAAGAGCCCTCTCTCTCTCTCTCTCTCTCTCTCTCCTATTAGAGGACGCATTAAAGAGCCCTCTCTCCTATTATAGTAATAATTATTTAAGATAACTGATCCAGCATTAAAAATTTGAAATTAAGCTTTAAACGCAAATCGCGGACTTGCTCGATATAAACGTACCGCCAGTTTTCTATCTATCTCTACCATTATATAAATTTCTAATATAATATTTACATCGAGAGATTGATCATATAGTTGATATATTAATTAGCTACATTTTTCTCTTCTCTCACAACCGCGATCAATGAAACATTTCCAGTGCGTATTTCTTGGTATCCCTTACAACCCTAATATAATTTTACATACAGCGGTATTTTAAAATCTGTGTCATTTTGAAGTCGACATCTTAGATTTCCCACTCTTCTTGAATTTTTAGCTCTGAGGGATTGGATCGATCATCTTTTATCCCTTTCACTAGACGGAAGCTCTCTCTCTCTCTCTCTCTCTCTCTCTCTCTCTCTCTCTCTCTCTCTTTCTCTCTCTCTCTCTCTCCTTCTCGCTGCGTACCTTGCTATCTCTCTCTCTCAACAAAGCAATCTGTATTATCGCCTAACAATTTACGGATATTTGCTAATAGATGTAGTGATAGTATGAATACCTCGTAGACACGCCCATTCGTGATCTGATTGATCGATAGCTTTTATCCATACCCAGATGGCCGGTCTGTCATCTTGAAGCACGCTCTGATTGGTTCGGCCATCTTTCTCCCTACCATAGGCAATCATCTTGAAACCCCTACCCCTAGCGTTTAATGTCTTGCGTACCTAGCTAGCTATCTCTCGCTACCTACAAGTTCTGCCGCCTTTCTCTCTCTCTCTCTCTCTCTCTCTCACTCACTCATGCACACACCCTGTACTCTTTCTAACTTTTCTAGAAGAAGAAATAATAATGTCAGATAGGAATTATGTTTCTACTTTTCGTGTACCCTCTCTCACGGATAACGATCTACCCTTTTATATAGTCGCCCTTCTCCCTTTGCTAGTAAAAATGAGACATCACCAGCCCTAGAATTTTATATTTCGCGGATGACTACAAGACCGCTGTATTCTAATGAAACTTTCTACCCCAAAGAGATCATGAAATTTAAAGAAACCGACAGTCTTTGACACAACCGCGAGGTTTGCAAGCTCGTCTAACCGTCGTATCTATGTCAGTAGCTGCCCTTCGTGAAGGGGTTTCGGATCTCAATGTTAAGAAAATTACGTTAAATAAATACACACAGACTATTGAATCACGTTCAGGAATCGGAATGGTTTCTAACACTAACATGTATCAACGGACAAATTAACTACATAAAAAGAGAAAAACCTAATTCTAATGCAGAAAATGTATAGACTTACCCTCCTCTGGCGTATCACATTTAAATTAAAAACGGAAAAGCAATAAATATTTACCACTTTTAACCACCTCACCTCACCAGGAAGAAGAGGAAGCTTGAATATTCAGTATAAACTGACACTTTTTTAAATTTAAAAACAGTTATTATTAATCTTTCAAGCCTCTGTTATATACCACACACGCATACAGCGTATAGAAATTGACTGACGTGAAAATCTTATTTCAAATATTTAGCTCCCTACGAGACAAAAGGAAACATTTCATTGGTCGTTTAAAAATATAATATGCCTTAGGTTATATACATTCCTTTAGACATTTCAAGGGGTGAAAACAAGATTCTAACCGACCCTTTGCCGAGACTTGAAATCGAGATAATTATCAGATTAAAATGCATCACTATACCCCAAAAAGGTCTAACTGACTACCTGAGACATGATGGCAGGCAGGTACTAACCCTTGAACATTTTAAACCCGTTGTACAGTAAAAACAAAAGAGTATAGTCGACGACGGTTAGGCTTTAACTTATTTCCTAACGAATT
Organism: Agrypnus murinus; assembly: GCA_929113105.1. NCBI lineage: Eukaryota > Metazoa > Arthropoda > Insecta > Coleoptera > Elateridae > Agrypnus > Agrypnus murinus. The sequence goes on from OV816025.1 coordinate 18,569,845, forward strand.
TATAAAAAAAACAGAGAATGAATTTTTTTACTTTAATCGATAATCAAACTAGGGAAATTAAAATATAAAACTATTCCTGCTGAATCGGATATTTAACGAATTTCTTGTAAAAGTAGGTTGTGATATTTTCCTCAAGCTGTATTATCTTTTAAAATTAAAAAACCAGGCATTATTAACACACGGCTATATTCTATAACATTCCGTTCTAAAACAGAACTTATTTTCAAGTATATGAATCTCGACGACAAAGGGAAACAAACTCCCTGAGGGTGTGTCTTGCATTCTTTTAAAAAAGGTCCACTCTGGTCTGTAACGAAGCCTACCTGCTTCGAGATTTTTTGTCGAGTTTATAAATAAATGTACAAAGTTCATACTCAGTAATAAAAATCTATTTGGTTTAGTTTATTAGATTCCTTTGAGAATGCATTCAATTTCAAATAAATAAAACAATTTAATTTTCTTTTCATAGAGTTTATTTTCATTGAATAAATTTTTTTATTTATAAACAAATTTATTTATGTTGGTTTGTTCAAACGAATGACCGTAGTTATCCTATTTCTAAAATACGAAAGACGCATAATAATTAAAAGAGATATATTTGAAATATTTATTAAACTAGGGACCACATTTAATCAATTCAGAAGTCTTATAAAATCTATACCTGACTTCGTTGATACAAAATTCAAGGACGTACTTCTTATTAAGTATTTAGTTTATATGACAATCCGACCCTACTTACATGTATAGGTAATTAGTTAAAATTAATTACATATAATAATTTACGCCAACATTAAAAATTTTTAAGTTTTTTTCTATCTCATTTACGAACTCTGATGCATGAAACTTTATAAGTGACATTAAATTCTGTTACGTTTTGTAATGTATTTATTATTGATTAACTATTGCATTTTGAGATGAAAATTTCAGATACGTACAAAGGGGGGAAATAGCAAAATTATATCATATCCATCTTGGTAATAATAAAACTTAATTATGAAATAAGTCTCGTCATCATAACAATAATTAGTTTGCGTTCATTTCCTCAGTAAAACTAGAGATTATAAGTGTAACAAATAAATGCAAAAAAAAAAGCTTACCGTTGTCGCGCTATAGTCGTAGCATTAGTATTTTTACACGAGATAAAAGGGGTCGGATTTATAACGAGAAACTTACCTAAAGTGTTACACCGTTGTAAATATACACTACGCGCACTTTTAAAAAAACTCTATACGTTAAACATACGCACGCAGTAAATATTATCAACACCAAAAACAAATAGTATAATTTAAAAAACAATAAACCACCACGACCAGAACAAAATATCCTATGTAAAGAACTTATTTTCAAGTATATGAATCTCGACGACAAAGAGAAACAAACCCCCTGAGGGTGTGTCTTGCATTCTTTTTTAAAAAGGTCCACTCTGATCTGTAACGAGGCCTACCTGCTTCGAGATTTTTTGTCGAGTTTATAAATAAATGTACAAAGTTCATCCTCAATAATAAAAATCTATTTGGTTTAGTTTATTAGATTCCTCTGAGAATGCATTCAATTTCAAATAAATAAAACAATTTAATTTTCTTTTCAGTTTTTTCTATCTCATTTACGAACTCTGATGCATGAAACTTTATAAGTGACATTAAATTCTGTTACGCTTTGTAATGTATTTATTATTGATTAACTATTATATTTTGAGATGAAAATTTCAGATACGTACAAAGGGGGAAATAGCAAAATTATATCATATCCATCTTGGTAATAATAAAACTTAATTATGAAATAAGTCTCGTCATCATAACAATAATTAGTTTGCGTTCATTTCCTCAGTAAAACTAGAGATTATAAGTGTAACAAATAAATGCAAAAAAAAAGCTTACCGTTGTCGCGCTATAGTCGTAGCATTAGTATTTTTACACGAGATAAAAGGGGTCGGATTTATAACGAGAAACTTACCTAAAGTGTTACACCGTTGTAAATATACACTACACGCACTTTAAAAAACTCTATACGTTAAACATACGCACGCAGTAAATATTATCAACACCAAAAACAAATAGTATAATTTAAAAAACAATAAACCACCACGACCAGAACAAAATATCCTATGTAAAGAACTTATTTTCAAGTATATGAATCTCGACGACCAAAGAGAAACAAACCCCCTGAGGTTGTGTCTTGCATTCTTTTTAAAAAGGTCCACTCTGATCTGTAACGAGGCCTACCTGCTTCGAGATTTTTTGTCGAGTTTATAAATAAATGTACAAAGTTCATCCTCAATAATAAAAATCTATTTGGTTTAGTTTATTAGATTCCTCTGAGAATGCATTCAATTTCAAATAAATAAAACAATTTAATTTTCTTTTCAGTTTTTTCTATCTCATTTACGAACTCTGATGCATGAAACTTTATAAGTGACATTAAATTCTGTTACGCTTGTAATGTATTTATTATTGATTAACTATTGCATTTTGAGATGAAAATTTCAGATACGTACAAAGGGGGAAATAGCAAAATTATATCATATCCATCTTGGTAATAATAAAACTTAATTATGAAATAAGTCTCGTCATCATAACAATAATTAGTTTGCGTTCATTTCCTCAGTAAAACTAGAGATTATAAGTGTAACAAATAAATGCAAAAAAAGCTTACCGTTGTCGCGCTATAGTAGTAGCATTAGTGTTTTTACACGAGATAAAAGGGGTCGGATTTATAACGAGAAACTTACCTAAAGTGTTACACCGTTGTAAATATACACTACGCGCACTTTTAAAAAACTCTATACGTTAAACACACGCATGCAGTAAATATTATCAACACCAAAAACAAATAGTATAATTTAAAAAACAATAAACCTCCACGACCAGAACAAAATATCCTATGTAAAGAACTTATTTTCAAGTATATGAATCTCGACGACCAAAGAGAAACTAACCCCTAAGGGTGTGTCTTGCATTCTTTTTTAAAAAGGTCCACTCTGATCTGTAACGAGGCCTACCTGCTTCGAGATTTTTATCGAGTTTATAAATAAATGTACAAAGTTCATCCTCAATAATAAAAATCTATTTGGTTTAGTTTATTAGATTCCTCTGAGAATGCATTCAATTTCAAATAAATAAAACAATTTAATTTTCTTTTCATAGAGTTTATTTTCATTGAATAAATTAGATTGTTGTTAAAAAGTGTAATACTGATTAAAAGGTTTTATTAATTTGCATTTAAATTGATCTTTTCTTTAACTTTATCAAAAGCAAATAATTTATAATATTTAATAGCCTGCATTGCATTCAGAGGTTACTGTTTATTTTGCCTGATTAAAAGGCTTTATTAATGTGCATTGAAACTGATCTTTCTTTAACTTTGTTAAAAGCAAATAATTTATAATATTTAATAACCTGTATTGCATTCAGAGGTTGCTGTTTATTTTGCGTCAATTTTTACCATCACGTAGCATCAAAGCTTTTTATTTTTAATTAAGGGTTAAGAGAGAGAGACAGTTCGTGAATGGTAAAAGATTTATCTGTCCATTTGTCGCTATATGATTTCTTACCTGTTACTGTTTGTTAGTTTATCTGTTAGTTTGTTGTTTATAATAATAATCTGTCAAAGGGAATTAGTAACAATTTTAAACTCTATATTTGTTTTAAATTAGCTTGCTATTAAAGCCTGGTTTATACAGCCACTTATCATCTAACAAGTATAATTTAATTTAACACGTAACAAGTAAAGAAAAGTAGTGCCGGTTTATACAGCATATATAAATTTAATATATACGCGTGCGCATACTGACATATGCTTGCAATACCGCCACAAAAATTTGAATTTTTCAAGGGCAATTATATGATAATGTAGTGGATAACCTGTTTTTATTCCTAGCCGACATGCGCACTAACGATTCATTTAACAAGTAACAAGTAGAATTTAAAATAAATCCAATTAGGAAATGTACTTGTTAACTGATAAGTGATACGTGAGTTGTATAAACCCATCTGAGTAAACACCATATTCTAATTCTTACTTGTAACTTGTTAAATGATACTTGTTAACTGTTAAGTGGCTGTATAAACCAGGCATAAAAGTTTAAGAATGGCTACGAGAATCAGGCACTGGTTCTAAACTATGTATCCCTGAATGCTTGTAACTGTCATCTGATGACGTCATGCTCTCCATAGCTCTACCGAAGAGATCTATTGATAAAGTTAGTAGATTAGAGAAACAGACGCATAAACATTATTATTATTATTATTATTACTCATAACCCGGGTTTCTCAGCTATTTATCGAAGCATTGACCCGTGCCAAGGGTGAATTCCTGCTTAAGGACGGCTAGCCAAGGTTAATTAGTGATGATAAAGGAAGATTGACAGGGTGATCAGCTCTACTTTGTAACCTAGGATGTTCGCCATCGGAAAGATTCGGCTTTATTCGTGTACTCTCTCGCTGATAACGATCTACCTTTTATATATATATAGTCACCCTTCTCCCTTCAACCTTAGCCATGCTAGTCTCTTCACCCTACACCCTTAGTCATACTAGTCGCTTCACCCTTCGCCCTTAGTCGTGCTAGTAAATGAAACATCACGTGTTCTAACCTAACCTATCTTGGATCACGCCTACTACGCTGTGATTTGTTGGCAGCCATCTTTGGTTACTGGGAATCTCATACTGATGGTATTTGGAGTATAAAAAAAAAAGAAATTTGTATGTGGCGCTATTATGTCTACCCTGAATGTCTACAAATTCTCGTGTACGAGAATCATACACTGGTTCTAAACTATGTATCCCTGAATGCTTGTAACTGTCATCTGATGACGTCATGCTGATGAGATCTATTGATAAAGTTATGTCATGCTCTCCATAGCTCTACCGAAGGGATCTATTGATAAAGTTAGTAGATTAGAGAAACAGACGCATAAACATTATTATTATTATTATTATTATTACTCATAACCTGGGTTTCTCAGCTATTTATCGAAGCATTGACCCTTGCCGAGGGTAAATTCCTGCTTAAGGACGGCTAGCCAAGGTTAATTAGTGATGATAAAGGAAGATTGACAAGGGTGATGATAGACGTAGTGCTAGGGTTAATTAAGAGTGACCTGAAGAACATGTTATATAAATAGGAGTTCATGATCAATTATTAGTCGATATGAACCAAAGACGCAAGTGTGACGTATGTTGTATGAGTGTTTTACGCTCAGGGTTTGCTCGTCATTTGAAGATACACCATGGGGTATAAAGTTCGGTGTTCTATTTGTTTAAAGTATTTTACACGCCTTGATAACTATAGAAGTCATTTAAGAATTAAAGCAAGTGTAGTAAATATTCATGTTTATATGGTTAGTTTGATAATTTAGATTGTACGGACATCGGTTCCGGGTTACATACACTTAGGATAGAAGCTACGATTCATTCTCACGCATACATATTGCCCGAGCGCTTACGATTATAACCGAGAACAACCGTTTGCGCAGGTCGCTCAGTATAAATAGGCGGGGTAGTGTTCCTGTTCCTTCATTAGTCGAAATGAATCAGCACGTGAACGACGTATGTAAGAAGAAGAAGAAGAAGAAGAAGAATGACTCTGGTCAAAGGGGTTGCAACATACAGTGTCCGGTTTGCTTCAAGTCTTTCGCGAGGCCATTCACTTGCAAGAGACACGTAAAAACCACCCACGAATCAGGCAGAATCCAGTGTTCTAGCTGTGTCAAAACTTTTTTAAACTCTGATGTCTACAAGATACACAAGAGAGCCGTCCATGAAATAAACAGAATCCAATGCTCTAGCTGTTTCAAAACTTTTTCACGTCGTGACCACTTGAAAAGGCATATTAAAAGCGTCCACGAATCAATCAAAGTCCGGTGTTCTATCTGCTTCAAATGTTTTTCACGCACAGACAGCTTAAAAAGGCATGCGGAAAACGTACACCATAGCGCATCTGTTGTGAAGACAGGAACAGGGGCAAATACTGACATCGTTGGGTCAGAAGATGCAACTACGCAGCCGGCTGATTATCGTGCCAACTATGAAAGTAACGAAGAATTAGGAAAGGTTACAGGGCCAACGAGTCATCCCGCGGACTTTATACGTATTAGTATTTCTGCGAGGGCATATAACGACGACTCAGAGAGCTGTAGAACATAACAAAACAACATATGATCTATATACTTGTATTATGCAATAAATGTTTGTAAAATATCTTTATATGTTTTATTTTTATCACACCCAGATTTCTTATCCGACAGGTCACTTTTGTTTCATATAGGTAAGAAAGTCAAGTCAAGTTACGTTCAACGAAGCCAATCTCGACGAGTTTTCAAGGTCACTCGAGTTTATCCGAACATTCTCGAACAATTATTACACAATTCTAAACATAGACAACCAATATTATTATAAGCATTCGATATTAACAGCTGTCTAATACCTGTTTAACACCAGTTAGACCCTTGGAATGTTCTAGAATGATTAGAATTGTGTAATAATTGTTCGAGAATGTTCGGCTAAACTCGGGGTGACCTTGAAACAATCATGCGAGGACGAGATTATCGATTATTATAAAGCAATAATAATAATAAATCCTACCTTTCTGTTCGATTAAAATGCATTATAGAAATTAATTAAAAACAAAATTAAATCCGAATTACATTGCGAAAATTAGGGGTGAAAATGCTAAAAATGTACTGAAAAAGTGCGAGAGAGGGTACACGAAAAGTAGAAACATAATTCCTATCTGACATTATTATTTCTTCTTCTTCTTCTTCTTCTAGAAAAGTTAGAAAGAGTACAGGGGGTGTGTGCATGAGTGAGTGAGAGAGAGAGAGAGAGAGAGAAGAGAGAGAGAGAGAGAGAGAGAGAGAGAGAGAGAGAAAGGCGGCAGAACTTGTAGGTAGCGAGAGATAGCTAGCTAGGTACGCAAGACATTAAACGCTAGGGGTAGGGGTTTCAAGATGATTGCCTATGGTAGGGAGAAAGATGGCCGAACCAATCAGAGCGTGCTTCAAGATGACAGACCGGCCATCTGGGTATGGATAAAAGCTATCGATCAATCAGATCACGAATGGGCGTGTCTACGAGGTATTCATACTATCACTACATCTATTAGCAAATATCCGTAAATTGTTAGGCGATAATACAGATTGCTTTGTTGAGAGAGAGAGATAGCAAGGTACGCAGCGAGAAGGAGAGAGAGAGAGAGAGAAAGAGAGAGAGAGAGAGAGAGAGAGAGAGAGAGAGAGAGAGAGAGAGAGAGAGAGAGAGAGCTTCCGTCTAGTGAAAGGGATAAAAGATGATCGATCCAATCCCTCAGAGCTAAAAATTCAAGAAGAGTGGGAAATCTAAGATGTCGACTTCAAAATGACACAGATTTTAAAATACCGCTGTATGTAAAATTATATTAGGGTTGTAAGGGATACCAAGAAATACGCACTGGAAATGTTTCATTGATCGCGGTTGTGAGAGAAGAGAAAAATGTAGCTAATTAATATATCAACTATATGATCAATCTCTCGATGTAAATATTATATTAGAAATTTATATAATGGTAGAGATAGATAGAAAACTGGCGGTACGTTTATATCGAGCAAGTCCGCGATTTGCGTTTAAAGCTTAATTTCAAATTTTTAATGCTGGATCAGTTATCTTAAATAATTATTACTATAATAGGAGAGAGGGCTCTTTAATGCGTCCTCTAATAGGAGAGAGAGAGAGAGAGAGAGAGAGAGAGAGAGGGCTCTTTAATGCGTCATCTAATAGGAGAAAGAGAGACAGGGCTCTTTAATGCGTCCTCTAATAGGAGAAAGAGAGAGAGGGCTCTTTAATGCGTCCTCTAATAGGAAAGAGCAAGAGAGTGAGAGAAAAGGCTCTTTAATGCGACCTCTAATAGCATCAATGCGTAGGATAATACAGATTTCTTCATGACGCGCCCTCCTGAATTTCAAATTTTTAATGCTGAATTAATTATTACTATGTGTAATTATTATCTTATTAATGACGACGACGACGACGACGATAATTATTTGAGAAAACGGTGAAATTTATTAATATAAAATGATGATCGGTAATATAGATTTCTTCATGACGCGCCGCCTAGTAGTAAAAGTACATAGTTTGTCGGTATTCCTTCATAGCGCCATCTCTTAGAAGCATGCATGTTGCCGGTAATACAGTTTCCAGTCATGGATTCATAGGGCGTGGTAAAAATGGCGCCCGAAGTTCCAAAATGGCCGTCATCCAATCAGAGAATAGTAGGCGTTTTCAAAATGGCCGCCTTCAGCCAATCACAGAATAGTAGGCGTGTCATCCAAGATGGCGTCGACCAATCAGAAGCAAGGGGAGGAGCTAGAGGAGAGGGGATAGCCAATCAGAGAGCAGCAGGCGTGGCCAAAAAAAAACTGGAGGGGCTGGTCTCAGGTGTCGCAATACCTACTCTAATTTAATTTCAGGATGTAGGTATTGTTTCCAATAGCTTCAAATTGTAAAAAAATGGATAAAGGTTTTTAAGTCACAATAAAATGCATATAATTGGGTGCCATCTGATTATGAAAGTTTTGATAATAATTAAACTAATGACCTGGCCCCATTAACCAGAAGCTGGAGTCAAATCTAATAAATTTAATTCACCTTGTTAGTCATATTCAGTGATGTCAAAATTAGGTTGGATAAAATATAAATAAAGACTTTCATAATTATATGGGTCAATATTATTCGATCTAATTAAGTTTAAAAAGATTGTGTTTATTCATAAACCAAAAAGTTAGAAAAATAACAACTAGTCATAAAAATCATCAAGTTAAGTCACTATACCCTGTATAAGAGCTCTTATCAAATGGGAACATTTTCATACAACAAAATGATACAAATAATCAATACATAAGCAATATGCAACTTACGCAATGTCCACAAAATTCAAAGAGTCAACAGTTCGCAATATCTCGTTCAAATTGTTCAATTCACAGAACTAGATCAAAACAAACTTGCAAAATATTGCTCTTTACTAACACAAATATAAACAATTGTCACTGAACTATAGAAACTGGAAAAACTTCATAAAATTCCACAATCACTAATTATTCAAAACTGCAATAATTAAAATTCCAATACTGTATTGTTTGAATAATTTTGTAGGAAGAAAAGACTGTTTTTATTAAGAGTCACGCCCGCTGAAACATATGATTTAAATTTTACTTAGTTTTAACTTTATCCGATTTCACATTATATCCGGACAAGATTTTATAAAACTTAATTCATTAAGAATTCAAGTAGGCGCCGATATTGCAGCCACCAAAACACTGATCACACTCTATTATTTTTATCGGGAAACTGTACTGTATTAAACTTTAGATTTCGATAAAAATTGATTCTCCACAATCACTATGATTACTGTACATTAACATTAACTAAAACGCCTCAAAAATATTCTGAAAATGCCCTCAGCAATTAACTTTAAAACTACTAGTTTGTGGCACGGGATCTGAAGCCCGACCTAACACATAAAGGCGTTTTGCCTTGTGTATGTGTTTACTTGCTTTTTTCAGCCCTGACTGTAGACTAACTGCAAAAACTAAAATATTTCGACGGTAGACGGGATTTTAAGAGGGGTGCACTTTCAAATAGACCAATAAGGGAATGACGTAACTTCTTTAAGCCAACCAACTGAAATTAAGGGAAATCCCTTTTGAATTTGTACGTACAAAATTAAGATCGATAACACGCACACATGGTGTCTAGACAGCCTGTTTGAGAAAGTTCCTTTTGGCGGTAAATTGTTTACTACTAAAATGTTTTAACTATAAGGAGATTTTTGCTAACTCCAATATTAGATTCTAACCCTTATAAGCTCGGAAATAAACAATTTTGTTTTTCTAAACAAATTTTATCGAACTGGAAATATTTCTTTTGAGATGACCTTTAACATTTTATGGGGTTCATTTTATGCAGTACACCAACGATGATTTTATATTGAAATAGAAAATATATGAATACGCAGGACCGCATTTAGAATTTTTTTGTTAAATATGCATGCTAAATTGCATTATTAAAAAGTCGACAAAAACGTAACGTTACAGTAGTGGAAGATGGAAGTCTGTTTGCTCTTCTCCGGATACCACCGTTCGCAAAAAGTGCACCGATTACTAAATTTATTTACGACATTTATGATTAATACTGAATTTATTTATTAGATTTGATTTTTTAATTTTCGTTTATTCTGAATAATTGCATAAAAAGATATTGGACAAATTAGATGGAGTTTTATTTTTTGTTTAAACAAATCATTACAATTCTTACATTTTAAAATATCCAAATATGATGAGAAAGCCACTTCTAGCTTGTCAGAAAACGCTGTTTAACGTACGAAAAAAATATTAGTAAAGTTTAGTAACATTAATTTTACACACAATTTTATTTTGGGAATATCTGTTCGGCTTAAATCAAATTGTCGAGAAAAATGCAAAATGTTTTATATGTGCTTACCATTTTTGGTACCTATATAATTCATTTTATAAAAAAAATCCTCACCGATTTACAGTATTGTTTTCGTATGTTGTTATTCATTCATTGCGGTAAATTGGAAAATAACAAATATTAAATCGTTATAGAAAAGTAAGTGTGAATAATTTTAGTTAAAATATCAATGAATGAAATATTGAAAACAATAAATAGGCTACCCCAACCCGCTGACGGGCAACGGATGAAGCTGTCAGAATAAAGTGCGTGGTAGAGAAATTCGTGAGAATTCGCGACGGTAACTCTGACCGATCAGGGGGAGCCCTGGTAGATGAAACCGGTGTGGGCGGATTCGAATCTCGCCTAGGGAAGAGGTCATTTATGGTCACCAATGGAACCCGCTGTTTGGCCGAAGTCATTTATGGTCACCAAGGAACCCGCTGCATGACCTAGGTCATGTAAGGTCACCAAAGGAACCCGCTGTTTGACCGAGGTCATTTATGGTCACCAAAGGAACCCGCTGTTTGACTGAATCTCTAGAGCGGTGACTAGAAGTGAGGTTTATCCCGACCTTTGGGCAGATGGGAAACTGCAAGCCGCCAGGTAAATGTGCTTAGGAGCTATCCCGGCCACCCTTTGATCCGGACTGCAGCCGGGTACAGTGATTGGGAGAAGCTCTGAAAGCCATTACTCTTAAGGATAGTTGAAGCGAATACATAGCCTCTCACTATTAAGACAACTTCACCAATTTCGGGTACGCACCGGGAGTCTATAACGTGTAGACTTAAAAGAAGCTCTGTCGAGGGCCCACCAAGCCTAAAATTGGTAGATCGGGGTGGCAAAACCGCTTAAAAACCAAGTCCTGCCACATCTGAGGTTGGATTCGATCGGGCAGTGGTCCCACTTGATAATAGCGTCAAGTTGGGGAATAGTCCTATTGCTGGACGAGGTACTTCTAGTGCCGGCGGGTGAGCAGCGTGTTAAGTCAACTGCTCGGTCACTATGCGCGACTTAGCTAGTAGAGGATGGATAGGCAACCTCGCTCCTACCAGTGAGTTAATCTGGTAGCAATTGCACGACTGCCGGTTATGCAACTTGCGCGCTGATTGGGCGTATCCCAATCACTTCCTTCTGGAAGGAACGTGGGGATTAAGTTTACACAGGTGCCCCACGTAAAATATACTTGAAATTTTCATGTATGAATATGTGGCACTGTACTTAAAAAATATTAAAAATAACTTGACAGTATTGTTGAAGAAAGAAGATTATCCTAAAGGCGTTTCTAGTATTAAAATGCACACTGAGTCATATTCAGGAAACATTTTAGATTATTATTATTAATGTTAATCTATATATTTAAAACACAAGGCTTATTTTTGTTACAGTTCGTTCAAGAGTTCTCCTAGGCAAATTTTCGTGATTTTTTCTTATATTTAAGCTTTCGTTTTGTATATTGGTCGACACTAATTAATATCTGTATTTCATTAAGTTTCATATTCCAAAGGTCGTGAAAAATTCAATAATTTGCATTATGTGAAGTAGTTACCTAATATTTTTAAAAGGTATTTCGGGATGAAGTGCTTTAAACTGACATTTGGAACGGGAGCAAGTCTGATTACATAGTAAAGTAATTCTGAAATGGTTATAAATTTTATTTTAGGATAATTAGAGGATTTTAACAGTGCTTTGTGCAACAGTACTGAAATATGTTTGCATAATAGTAATGAAATAGTATATAAACGTCCAGTTGCTGCAGATAGCTCGGAGGGAGTAAGCTTTCTCAGCACGTTTGTCACTGGTACCCAAACTCTATTTTTACATGATATCGCGCATGACGTTCTAGGTCCACATAGGTGGTAGAACCTCACCTCTGTACATCTTTATTTCCAAAAGTTTTATCTTCAATAACTCCTAGCCACCATTATGCATCATAAACCAGGTGACGATGTCACTTTTCCTGAGAGTTTGTGGAACAGCTTTCTAATGGTAAGTAAGTGGGGCACAAAGATTTACCTAGAACAAGCATTAAATCGTAGTTCATTTTTTTAGAAACATGTTCTGGAAGAAATTCCCTGGAAAAAGTCCTTTAGTGATTGCGTTTTTGATTGCATTTGCTGCAATACCGGGTGTCCCATTATATGTTGACCCTTTATAATCCTATACAACTTTTCAACTAATTTAGATAATAAAATTCAGTGTTCACTAGTCTTCATCTTATTTTTTTAAGTTTTCTTCTAAGTATCCGTCTTTTTTGTTTACTTCCGGTTTACTCGGAAACGACATAGTGTATTTTCGGAGATAGGGCAACTTTGTGATTTCAAATAGAACTAAATTTTCTATTATGAATGAAGGTTTTAACAAAATGTTGCTATAATACAGATCCGACTAAATCGGAAGTTGACAAAAAAACGGACGCATCAGAAAAGAACTTAAAAAAAAGAAAAAAACTTTTTTGGAAATATTTTCAAATATCTTTGTAACATCATTCATAGTGTGTAATATAAAGAAACCATCAACTATTAATACATCTATGTAAGGTGGTGGCTACGTTCAATAAATTATCATAGTATTTAACGGTCCATCGGTAGTCATCAATAGCCTTGGTAGTGTAGAGACTAGCATGCTTATCTCTCACCCAAGCGGCCCGAGATCGACTCCCGGTGCCGGCAGATCTGGTTAAGGTTTTCTGCAGTTTCCTTTAGCTGTAACACAAATGTGGGATTTGTGCTAATATCATATGGTAAGTATAATTATATAATATAATAATGATATAAGATAATAATAATGTACGAGATTGATATAAATTAAATAAAATTGGGGAGTTTTACCAAATTCACTGTTATATAAATATTCGGTAAACCACAGTCACTTATTACTTTACCTATAGCTTTAAAATAAGCCATAAGTGATGAATTTATTGGAGTTAAGTAAGAAATTAATTGTTTTGAACTATTATCTTCATCAATCTGACTATTGTAGCCAACCCACATAGGAACGTATGCGTAAAGCATGGCTAGTCATCCAAATAGTATCTATTTCAGTATATAATTGACGATCGATAGGGTGTAAGTTCTCTACTTCATCAACTGTTGATTGCAAAACATCCGTCATCTTTGGGTTTTTAGGGTAAGCCATTACTTCTGAGGATATGGCCTCTAGTCCTCATTTTTCTATTTGTTGAGGTTTCGTCATCATCTGCAGTTTTTGTTTCTAATATCTCCGGTATATCTATAGTCCTCAAATCAATATTCTGATAAATAATTCCTACTGTGTCGTGCAGTGTATCCATGCCACTTTTTGTTTCCACAAATTGGTCGAAATTATCATAGGTAACAGCAATAAATATATCTGGTGATTTTTTGTGCTGCCAAAAATTACGAATATATTCTTCATACATAATCAGCAAAAATATGCTCGATGGACCGTTAAATACTATGATAATTTATTGAAAGTGTCCACCACCTCACATATATTTATGTACATATTAATAGTTGATAGTTTCTTTATATTACACACTATGAATGATGTTCCAAAGATATTGAAAAATATTTCCAAAAAAATGTTTTAGCTTCACCGAGAAACTCAACTAATGCTCTCACTCGCACTTATGTGCACGAATGATGCTCTGGCTCTCTTGCACTCATGGCTGACCTACTATGTCTGGGGGGATCTTAGACCCTTCGGCGGTGTCTGGCTGTTCGACAAATATTGTTAAATAACCGTCCGAATAACATATATAAAATTCAGATTGAATACTATTACGTAATGCCACCATTATTTCATGAGCTTAAGAGCGTCTGGCGGAAGATACTCCCCGAGAAAAGTGTCTGACAATATATTGTTGATTGGAGTTTATAATGTTATCCAGTTAAACATAGTAAAAAATCAGATTTAATACTACATAACGTTTTACCCCGACATTTTTTGTATCTTGAGTACTTGTTATCTGTCGAAACCCCCCTTACTCAAGGTTCATAACACACAAACGTTCTTACCTACTATAGTGTGCACAAACATAAAAAGTTTTAAGCTTCATACTATAAAGTATGTCTGGCGGTCACTGGCTCTCGCTCTATTATACATTAAAATACAAATGAGTTTTCCTGCGTCAAAACAAGTAGCACACTGACAAACTACAACAAAGGCTGACACACACTGCAAGTTTGTGATTGTTCAGACTTGTTACACTTGTTCAAACGTAATTACTGCTACAGAAACATAGAAACAGAGTTAAGTAAACAATTAAATGCTTAGTTTATTTTAAACAGCTTACAATAAACATTTGTGACCTTATTTTAAATATTTTGTAAATTAACTATGTTGCTTGTTAGAAACTTCAAGTTGCCCTAAAATATATTTCAGATTGTAATGGTTTATTTTTTTGAATTGATAAAAAACCCTTAGTGCAGTCCTGCATATTATTATATATTTTTTTCTTGATTTAAAGTTACGTTGGTATTCTGAATAAAATAAATCCATTAAAATATCAGGGGTCACTTTTAAAAGAAACATTCCCAGATCGATAAAATTTGTTTCTAGAAAAACAAAATTGTTTTTAATTCCGAGCTTGTAAGGGCTAAAATCTAATATTGGCGTTAACAAAGATTTCCTTATAGTTAAATAATTTTATCGCCAAAGGGAATTTTCTCGAACGAGTTGCCAAGACCACACGTGGGTAGGCTTTAGTTTTGTACGTATAATTTCAAACGTGAATCCCCCTTAAGTTCAGTTAGGAAGGCTCTCGAACAAATGACGTAAACATATTTTATTGGCTAACGAATATCCCGCCACTTTTCTATTGGACAGTTTAAAGTTTCGACCTCTTTAAAAATCAATACCACCGCGAAATAGTTTTAGTTTTACAGAAGTCGAAGACAGACTCTGATACCGTCAGCAAGCGCTTGAAAATAGGATCCACGCGAGACTTTTGTCGGGTGTAGAGTTTCTCGGTTTGTCGCAAAGTACATGTTGAGGCCGGTTGCCGAGAGAATTTTACAGAATTGTTTCTGAGTATTTCAGTTGATATTAACCTACAGTTGATTGTGTGATTGCGAAAAATTCAGTTTACCAAAAATTAAAGTTTAATCTAGTGCCGTTTAGCGATAATAATAATAAAATGTAACCCTTTTCTTCTAGTGGTCGTATTTTAGGTCTATAAAGAATCTCGTTAATGGATACGATTAAAAATACGAATGACTATTGTAGCCTAGTTGAATGTTTAATAAATTTAAGTGTTCCATAAAACATTGCCCAGATATAATTTAAAATCGGACAGTTTTAAAACCAAATAAATAAATAAAAAGAAAGAGATTGTTTCTTCTGAGATAAATTAAATAAGTAATTCTATCTAAGTTGTCTGGTTGTATCGGTTACTTGAAAGAATGAACTCTATTACCTCTTTGTACTACGGTGTTGTGAATTTTAATTCTCGCAGTTTTGGGTTATTAGTGATTGCAGAATTTCACGAAGCTTTCTAGTTTCTACAGTTCAGTGACAATTGTTTATACCTGTGTAGGTAAAGGGCAATATTGTGTCAGTTTGTTTTAATCCAGTTTTGTGAATTAAACAATTTGAACAGGATATTGTGATTTGTTGACTCTTTGAATTCTGTGAACATTGCGTAAGTTGTATATTGTTTATGTATCGATTATTTGTGTCATTTTGTTGTATGAAAACGTTCCCATTTGCTAAGAGCTCTTATGCAGGGTATTGTGACTTTACTTAATGATTTTTTATGACTAGTTGTTATTTTTTTTACTTTTGGTTCATAAATAAACATAATTTTAAACTTAATTAGACTGAATAATATTGACCCATATAATTATGAAAGTCTTTATTTATATTTTATCCAACCTAATTTTGACATCACTGAATATCACTAACAAGTTGAATTAAATCTATCAGATCTGACTCCACTTTCTGGTTAATGGTGTCAGGTTATTATCAAACTTTCATAATCAGATGGCGCTCAAATATATGTATTTTCTTGTGTTCTTTAAAACCTTTATTCATCCCTTTAAGAATTAGTAAACTGTAGAACCAACACCTATAACCTGAACTTCTAATTTGTAAAGATAAGATCTCAAGCTGTGCCAATTTTGAGCATTACATATCGTAAGTATAAATATTTTGAATATTTTAAAAATAACTTAGTTTGGGAAAATAATTTCTGTTGTCCTGTCGGCTAATCGCGGGGCTTTGTTTTTGTTTCGGGTTAACCCTCATAAGGCCAAGATCGGTTAGATACGTTAACGGCCAAGTGGGGTATAAGTGTACCCCAAGTACTTTTTGCTGTTGCAAACATGCAAACAATTTTAAGGGTTACTGACTGAAATAATGGAAAACTAGTTTCTAACTATGATTTATTTATTTTGTAAAATACATGGGTCATACATTTAGTTTGTATTATTATTTTTACATTTTTCACAGATAAATTGTTTTTCTGAATGTTGTAGACATGCAAAAGTGTGGCAAGAAACACATGTGTTTCGAAACTTTCTGTCTCTGTTTCGCGGGCACAAAAAACACCGACCAGAAGAAGCTTCTTCACTGTAACTAGATCCAGTTGCACTATTCCCTAATTCTGGCAGAACCTTAAGCATGTGTTCCTTTGTGGATAACTGTATACGAGGTATATGGTAACGTTTAGTAATGTTGGCAGATACTAGTTCTTTTCCTCCGAGAATCTAATTGGCCTTTTAAATATTCGGGATGTTTCAAGGACCATATTCTGTAGGAGTTCATGGTAGCAGTATCGACTAGGTGATAGAAAAGAACCATTGGCCATCTGTTTGTTTTTCGTAGAGTGGTGTACTGCTGTGACATCTGATCTACAGTGTCAACTGCACCCTTTGTCTTGTTGTAATGTAAAATTATATCTGGTTTTGAATTATTTTAGAAAAATGGTTTTACTCGAATAAAGGAGAACGCATAACTACATCGGAAATGACACACTCAAACGGTCGAGAGGGGTACGGGTGTACCCCAGACGAAATATCCTGTTTTGTTTTTAAAACGACAAATATTTTGGAAAAATTGCAGATTAAGATAGTGTAAAACAATGTAATTGACAAAGCCATAGACTCCCATCCGCAAGAAAAAATTATATTTCTAGATATAATCCAAAAACCTAACCTGGGGTACAACTGTACCCCGCGTGGCCTTATGAGGGTTAAAAATAAAAAACGGAATGTTTTAAAAATTGAAAGGTTTATGTAGAAAAAACTACACGTCTCAAACTTCAAATAACTATGACATAGACTATTGGTGCACAGGTACTTGGAAAACGTGTTGCAAAAGAAAAACTGTCTTCTCCTTTAAAAAAATATCTGAAAATATCATTTTAAGCGATTACGATACAAAACTTTGAATTTAAAATTTATTATAATGTAATCATTTTTAGGATAGTATACAGACATACATATAATTGTAGCTTATAATGTGCTTAACACCATAATTTTTGCCTGATTGTTCTAGGAGTTACAGCAGCTAACATGAACATTGAACAAGTTACCGTAAACGCTTAGAAAAGAACGAAAATGAAGTGGGCTATGATAGAAAAACGTTCGCCATTTTGAGACCAATGATAATAAAAATAAAATAATAGTGGTTCTGAACTGTCAGCATATGAGGCTCACTACACACAAAATAATTTGTATTTAAAATGGACAAGCAACCAGTGTTGTACCACTAGGTATGGATTGACCCTCGAGTCTTTTACTGCTTTGTTATTTTTCTCTTTTTAATCCTCGATCCTCCATACGTATGAGGAATATTTATAAGAAAGAGCATGAAAAATGGTTCTCTAAAAGCCCTCCACATAAATGACAGAAATAAGAAGTGCAACTTTTCCTAAAAATTGGTAATTATATAAAATTAAAACCAAACAAAATAGTTAATTTAACTTTCAATCCTTTAAAGTTTGTAGGGTTTTAAACATTAATAATTGTTTTATATCGAAATCTTATTTAAATCTAATTTCCTTTCCTAATTAATTCTGTAATACTCAAATACTTAATTTCTTTAACTAGTAATTAAAAGGGATTAAAATTTAAATACCACTAAAATTTTATTCAACAATAAACGCCCACATTCGTTAGTGTCTGTGACGTCACAGCTGAAAGACGAGGAATAGAAGATTTGGCTAATCCGCGTTGAATCGAGAGGAGACAGTCAACAAGGAGATTTGATCCTCTACCAAAACTTACGTCTTGGTTTTAAGGGGTGTTGGTGTTTGTTGAAACAAGAATTACGTTCGAACGAAAAATTCATGACTGAAATAACTTTATATCTTCTAAATTTCAATCATCAAAGAAGCTTTTTAACTTTTTCATGTTATGAAATAAGTTTTGATATGTATACTCAAAAAATCAAAGTAAAATAATGTTGTTGCAGGTAATCATGAGTTATAAAAATAAATCTTCCTTTTAATTTTAAAGTTAGTAAATCTATCCATGTGGCTGTTTTAGTAGCGTTCTACTTAGTAAACAGGTCACTAAATACGTCTGGGTGTACTTTAGTTATTTTCACCTCTTGGTTAATTACTATATAAGCAAACCAACATAAATCAAAACAACCTGTTGTGTCCAATTTCTAAGCAGAAACGCTTTGAGGTTTCCATTTCTATGTTGAATACATTAAGCGACTTGCTCCTGTGGCTTTCTATATAAAGGACATTCAAGGAGGGGAAAGTGCATTATCCATTATTATTCTCCAGGCATTTGATGTATTAATGTTACTAATGGGTCTTAGATTATCCTAGAGTTATATTTGGTTGTATATTATGCCATCTGACATGCTTAAAATGCATTATGTTGTGTCAAGGCAGAGGTTTTCCTTTTCATTAAACCTAACGATCCTTGCGGCGGAAGAAAATTTTAATAGACTGTTTCGGAATTCTTATTAGAAAGGGGAAAATTAATGAATTAAGAGAAAATTGGTGCGTTAATCAAGGAGATACGCTGCTAGTAATTAAGGATATAAATATAACTTATTAAAACACTGGTAATTAAGAAAGTTTGTTATTTGTTTTATTGAAGAAAACCAAATATCGTTTTATATTCTAATTTTAAAAAGTTATTTAAGACTTATATTCTGTTTATAATTTTATTAAACCAAGCATTTCTCAAAATCAAGGAATCTGATGTAAGAGTAGAATTAATCATAATCAATTACGATTGTGTAATATTCAAATTAGTTTTCAAACCTGTATTTCGAAACCACCATTAAATACATTTAATTTAAGAAAATTCAATTTCAAAAATTTTAATGTTATTGTAAAGCGTTTTATCTTACTTTTACTTTACTATTATTTTACTATTTTACTTTTTTCCATTCGATAAGACTAGACTACACTCTAAGTGCTTCACCTATAACGAAATCTTTCTGCTAGAAAATTTATTTAAATCTAGGGTTGATCAACATGACTATTTTCTTTCTGATGTAATTTCAATTTAAGAGTTTACTGCCATATATATTTAAAAATTTGAGGTTAGGGTACGTCGCACATTGGTCTAGAATGCAAAAAACATGATCGAAAATCATAGCAGAATAATTATTGGAATAATTAATGTTAGTTGAAACAATGCCATTTTATGTTTTTGAGGTCGCTAAATCCGAATATGATAGTATTTTTAAGTTTTATATTCGAATTAATGCTCTAAAGTGTGTATAATTCCAAGCGTATTCGCAGTTAACTGTATTGTAATGTAATACGCTGTGCACGTGAAAGCCTATCATGGAAATACCATATCAAATATGATTATAAAACTTGGGAAATGTGTAGGAAATTCAACAGTAATTATATCATAAATATTGTTGTAAAGTAGGTATATTTAAGCTTCTGCCTTAACTGAAAATTCCAACAACATTTTCATACGAAGTACCAATATGTTGTTAACATCATTCATTTACCTAAACTCGATATAGCAAAACCATTTTTCAACCACGTTCCATATTTCAATAAGAATAATGAATTTCTTCGTTTACAGGAATCCCAAAATGTAAAATAAGGCGAAAAAAACCTTTCTCTGATACATTTGTTAAAGCTTTGGATGCTTGCTGGTCACCCTTAATTTTAAAGATATTATGTACAAAGCTAATGACATGCTGTTTTTCAGCTTCACGAGGTGCTTTACCAAGCCCTATACTTTTTTCATGAAGGTTTAGTTGTGTAATATTTACACTCATAATGAAAACAAAGACAAACAAATAACAAGATACAATAACACACGAACTACAAGAAAATTAAAAGAATGCACGAAATAATGAAGAAAAATGAATCAACTCACAGTACAACATTGAAGTGCATTTAAAATAACGATGATAACTGAGCTGATCCATAACATTTATTTTTTATTTCTAGTTTTACAACACTTAAGTGCATTGGACAAAGATATAATAAAACATCTGCATTTAATTTTTTTGGAGAAAATCTTCAAAATGTACCGAAACTGCGATGAATACAAAAGAACTTTACTCATTTATACCTTTTAAAATATTCTGAAATTACTCATTTCTTTCAATAAGCAGGTAGATTTGAAGATAACCTTAACAACACTACGAATATTTTCTTTAATGGTCACTGCAACTATAGCCTCATTTTGCTTGCTAAAGGCGCTCATATCTCAAATACCACTCTTACTAACTACAACGCATAAATCAATCTTGAGGAATAAGTTGCAAGTAGTTGCAAGAAACTCAAAGATGATTATTTTCCACAATGTTTGTAAATTATGAAAACGTCTAGTTAATTTATTCCTGATCGTTCCTCCAATTTGTAGCCCTATATTTGCTGTTGCGGGGATGGAATTGCAGACTCTCAAGTAAGGGTTGTTTAAAAATGTTATTGTAACCCTAATTGATTGAATTCATGTGATCTTGTAGCTTAAATACTGAACAATAATTATTCTTTATGTACTTTGTTTTACGACTCTGTATAAGTTTATACTTTACACTCAAAGATACGAGTTTTTGAGAAAAAATTATTTTCATAAAATTTGCTATTTTTGTACATCTTTGAACGCGTTTTGTGATTTTTTATAAAAAGTAAAATGCATTTTGAACATGAAACATCGTAGGTCATACATTTAACTCTACTCTATAACAATTTGAAACATGTACATGAAAGTTGGAATTTTGATTTTCGATCACGTTTTTTTGCATTCTAGACCAGTGTGCGTCGCGGTTTGTAGTGGCTAACCTGTTTTAAAAACATGCGTACTTGCGATTACAACTAATAATTATCAGAAAATTTAAAATTAAGAAGTTGTGGTGGGATAGTCTGAGCTACAAGTTATGGAGCTTTGCTATTTTGACAAATAGAAATAATTACATAGTTTTGCTTTAAATAATGGCTCTAGCGATACTAGTTTGATCAGAATGGATGTGAACACAGTTTAGTTAATATTTATATATGTTTTAATTAATTATCAGTCTTCTTCGTAAACACTGTTACTAGTTGATTTAGACGTTTTTGCATAGAGAACCTCCCTCAACAAAATATCACTTGCATATGTCAAAACGACGCGACGATGGCTTCATTTGATATCAGCTCAGCTATTTTTACTTCAGCGCATCCTAGATAGGTATATAAGACATACCGCTACAGAGATTGAACACGTCCTATGTTTCTTCAGTTTCTGTACGATACCATCGCTTTTCTACATTATAGAAAAGCAGGACATGTTCAATTTTTGCACCATTCGATCGGGCACCTTTAAATTATGGTGAATTCATGTATAACTCAATTTACAAAAAAGTGGACATATTCAGTTTCTGCATTGACCGATTCAATTGAAGCCATTGTCAGATTATAAAAGGCATAAATGGAAAGGTGTATGCAAGCAATCACCACAATACTCACAGTTTTTGTTGTTGAATTTCAAGTAAATCCCATGCTGGTTTAACGATTCATCAAATTTATGATAAATGTATAATTTTCATTAATCTATGCATTTGCAGCCAAAATGTTTTGCTGCAATATTGTTAATTAGGTTCTAGAGCACCTTTAGCAACATAATTTTCAAGTGGGCAGCTCTAAATAGAGAAGGTTTAGCCTTTTGAAGCTTAAAATTTATATTGTTTGAACCTGATCTGTTAAAATAGTAAAATCGAGTTAATATTTAAAGTTTTGGTGTCAAAAGTGATGTAAACATTGTGTAATAGGAGGTTAGGATTAATTTAATAATAAGAAAAGGAGGTAATAAGGTGTGAAAATGTTATTATCTGAATTCTGTAAAACCATGTTTACAAACATGTAATACACCATGTAACACATACCAACATGTAATATACCAAAATATAGGAAAAATTATCCTCTTTCCGATTAAGTAATTTGTTTAAACATTTAATTTAATTTTTTAACAATAATTTGGTGTTATGTAAATCTTGTTAGGTTAGATGTTCAATTTTTTTAGTAACATTAGCAACCAGATTTTGTGGAAAAATGACGTTTGGAGTTTGTTTTTGAAAAAAATATAAAAGCAGGTCGAAAATCTGCTTACCTTCTTCTTGATTTTCATACAAAGCAAAAGCCATGTCAGATCACGCAATAATTTAATAAAATTCTGAGGTTATGTGTGTCAAACTTAACGTCAATGAAACGTCAAAAAAGTGAAGTTACGACAAATGTCATCCAATTTTAATTTTTTTGAAAATGTGTTAAATAATTTTAAATAATAAAGAACAGTTAATGTGAATTATAAAAAAAGGAAAGTGAAGTGTTAATTTGGTTTTTGGACTATTTATTTATAAGAAGATTTTTGTAAAACGTATTGGAACTTTATTTCTGGATAGAAAGAATTTTAAAACAGGATATAATGGAAACTTGTTGGAAACCACTAACTGATTTAATGTACTCACGTCTTGGAGAAATCATGTCCAATATTTAATAATGGTAATTATCTACAATACAATTTTCACTGGAAAGATCACTTTAAAAATCTGTGTTCACCATCACAACAAATAAACAGGTAGATTTACCGACTATTACAGAAAACTGCCAAATAATACAGTGTGTTTAAAAATTTTCGAGTGGCTCCAAAATTTTTAAATTTAAAAATTTATTTTCAAACTTTAACTTTATTTTTGTTTCGTTTCTTTCTTTTAATTATAATTTAAGAGATCGTGGGAGTGATAAAATAAAAATTAATCAGGACAAAGAGAATTAGACTGCCTCTTAATTCCTATTTTGGTAAATCCAATTGACACCAATAATTAATTTAAATTATTCCAAGTTTGTTAATTGAATCCAATTTAGATAGTAAGAAATTTGTTTTGTTTTCGTTTCTCTTTCATAAACTTTCAGTTTTCATTCTTTTTATGTGTTTATTAATAAAATAATATTTTTTAATGTTCAAAAAGAAATTTATTTGTGTATCTTTTTGTGTCCATTAACAGAATTTTACAGGTATAGGTTGAACAATATTTTATCATTTTGTCAAAGAGCGACCCGCTTGAAATCTTCTCATGTAATTTTCCTGAGCTTGTCTTTGGATTTTATAATCATAGCTGGTGCAAATTTTCTTTTCTTCACAAAGGTAAGTAGTGTTTGTTTTTGTATAACTTTTCAGTTTGCCTTGCTACCATTAAACATAAGTGGTAGTGGTATTTAATTTGAATAAATCTATGATCAAATGTTGTAAAGTGTATACTAGTACAGCGCTTATCACGGTAAAATTTTATTGTCGCACAAATGCGATGCTTATTAATTAATTTTTTATATAATCTAAAAATGATTAAACGAACACACACACCACCTTTTCTATATCATCACAATACGTATAACGATTTTGTTTTATTTTGACCCTGAAAGTTTTCAAGTGAAACAAATGACTCAAACAATACTATGCATTCAAGACCTTAAAACAAACATGCTATCTTAAAATAATGTAAGGCACTATGTTCTAACAAAAGGCCGCAGGACTCCACTACACATACAATATTCAATCCATAAACAAGTGATATTTGTGTATGTATGAATAAATATATGTGTGGAGTATAAATGTAGTTTTTTCTACAGGCTTTTTAACTCAAAGTTTTATTAAGCTCGGATTCTGTATGTTTATCCTAAATAATTACCGCGTAAGCTCCAGTAATTTATTATCGAATATTATTTCCCTGTTATATTAAATAAAAGATTTCATATCCTTTTTTTATATTGTTTAAATTATCCAGTTCGCAAATAAAATTCTCTAGTGGACCTATTTATATTAATAAAAACGCAAACAAGTATACGTACGCAATTGAGTACACACAAACCCGGTTTCGGACTTCTTTAAGTCAACATATGAGGCTGTATTATATAGGAAACCTACCTTGCATTTTGACAATTAAATAATTTCAATAATTTTGGTTTCCCACTTTCAAATTATAGAAACTATCATCATATCATTATAATTTTTTTTCTTGATAAAATTTAAAATCTATTTACAATACCTCCTAAATCCTCAAAAGGAACTAACACAGTATCAAGGTTTACGTCATAAGATAATAATTTACCCAAATCTAATTATGATAGGTGATTTTTCTATAACCTTTACCGCCAAAATTTACCTTGAATCGCGTTATACGATGTACCAATCATGTTGACTTTCGCCTGATGACGTTTTTTCTCGGAGACACTTTCACTTGGGAACAAAAGTATTTCTTCGTTAAGGGTTTAAAGAGGCTAGACGAACATTCAATTTTTAGAAATTGTAAAACAATTGCTTTCATGACTTTGAATTTAACAATTTAGTGAAAATTCATGTCAATCATTATCGCGATTATCTATTTTTTGAGTTAATTGATCGTATTTTCTTAAAGAATTCCTAGTTGAAAATAAAATTTTCCTTGTTTGCATTAGTTCTCAAGTAAATGGCGTATTAATAAACAGGAAAAAGTAAGACAGCGTTAAGACAGCAAATTAAGAAAAAAAATCATAAAATTCAAGGTTAGTGTGTTTCAACTGTAAACTTCAGTATAAATACTGAAGTGTAATACTTCTAGCGGATTAAAGTAAACTCATTTACTTTTTTATTAGTTGTGAAGTAACTAAAAATTTATTATTAGTAAGTGCCATCGGTAATCAAGTAGTAGAGATCCTGCCTCGCGATCAAAAGTGTTCAAATCTTGGTTGCATTTGAATTTAGAAAATTAGTGTAATCGTGTTTGAGCTCATTAGGATAAGGTATGAAAAAGTTTCGGGGAGCGTAATCTAATCGAAATGCAATTGTTTTAGTGTTTAATCTGAAAATTGTATGTATTTAAACAATATAATTCATATTGTCACGAATGAAATTCGCTTCGTATTAAGGCATTTAAGAAATAGCTCTCTACTCAAGAGCAGAGTAAAATCTATAAACAGCCAAGACTTTTGCTTACTCTGTAATATTAGCTTAGTTGAAACGACATGTCTACAGATACTTACTTAACTTATGCCATTGCTTATTGTCATGTGTTATTGCTTATGTCGGCATACTGAAACCATATTTAAGCTTTGATTTGCCACAACTCTTGTCCAGTTCAGCTCTTGAGCTCATCCAAAAATGCTTTAGTGGCTAGCCTGGTATGTGTTTGACTATTATCTCAGCATGTATTAACATTACTCAGTTTAGTAGATAATTAATAAGTCATTAACTGGGCCTTTGACAATCTAGGGGTACTATTTTCGTACATGCAAGAGTTGTGTATGATCATTTCACGTTTATTAGCGATCATCATCAGCACGGTATATTTCAGGCGTATCTGTAATCATATTTGTTAATTTATATTAACTTCGAATTGTACTCATGACCTCTTCAGAGTTTGAACCAAGAATACAAACGCTATACTCATTATGACTTGTGTCCCTGTTGAGAGCAAGCAAAGTGGCTAAACTGTGTCTGGATTATTAGGAACTTGAAGAGTATTCATGTATCATTCTTCTGCTAAAAACTCCATTAGCTTATTTCAGGAACGTATTAAACACGTTGATCTGAAAACAATTTTTAAATGATTGCGCTGATTAATTGCTCAATATTAAATGTCTTTTAAAACAAATGAAAAAAATAGACTCGTTGGAAAAATTTGAAAACATTAAATAGAGAATAAAAATAATGTACCTAAATATTACCGCTATTATTAGTTAATGTGAAAGATAATGTTTATAAAGGTATTTTTATAACGAGTATAAAAGTGACGTCAGAAAAGAGAGAGCGCCGTTTTATCAATATTGCTACTTCTCCCGATAAAATGTTTGCCGTGTGTAAACAATAGACACTACCACGAGTTTTTTTAGATCAACATTTTAGCGGCTTCATTCATGTCATGTGCAACTGAATGCATCTGATAACAGACACAACAAACAATATATAACAAATATGAGTTTTATTTTTGTCTGCGACACACAGTTGTGGAAATTAATATGTACTTCAAAATGTTAAAGAGTTTTCCAAATTTTTATTTGAAAACGGGTTTGTCTTAAAACGTAGGAGAATTTTAATGAAAGGAAAGAATTTTTTCATTCCGCGATTGTTTGAGTGACATTTGTAAATTTATTTTCGAGGTCTTTAATGTTGGTTTATTTTAATTGAATTCTAAAAGAAACAATGAAAAAATCAATCGGTAGTTTATCGAGAGAGGGGTAGCTAAAACCGAAAGTTATATATATATATATACTAGTTATTTATACCGGTTATATATAAACCGGTTACTTACAATTTTCTTTGAGCTAGGCAGAAGGGGGGGGTTGTAAAATTAGTTATAAAACGCATTTAAAATCCTGCCTATCCCTCTGATGTAAGAAAAGGACGAAGACAATATGTCACGTCTAAACGTTTTGGAAGCCAAAGATTCCGTGTAAGGACACCGGTTATCGGGTAGGGTAATTAGCGGAAAAAGAGAGAAGTAGACAGACTGATGGACTGGACGTTTTCTATCTGATCATTTGCTGATAGTTTCGACTCCGACGGACGTAACTATGCTTCTTTCATTATTGAACTGCCCCGCTCTGGAATGAGGGCTGGATCCAGTTATGAGGAGACTAGGTAGGTATATTTCGATAAGTACCCACCCTGACCACTGACCATTCAGATACCGCGTTAGCAGGTAGTTGGTTAGCACAGGTAAAATGGCGGATTTGCTACTCTGGACATGCAAACTTAGTTCGGCTCCCTTGGGGTGGCAGGATGCAGATTAGATATAAGCAGTTTGCCCGACCTTGGGTTTGGCATCTACTGCAGCGGATACCAACACGACCGAGCCGAATACTTAAAGTCCGACAAATCTCCGACACTACCTTAACGGATATCGGGGTGAGCTTTTGCGTAACTCTTATCTTAGAGTTACGGAAATCTTAACCCGTAAGATGTTTTGTCCTTCCCTCAGAAGGAATCAAGACTTCGCACTTTGCTTTGTACTACTACTACATGAAGCAGCATAAAACTCAACCATGATTAATATTATACTCCGAACGGAAGTCGCTATCCTTACGTGATGATTCAAATTGCATTTCAATATCTTCAATCGTTTCTCGTATTAGCACCAAATCTGAGATTTGCTTGCGTTATATTACTATACTCCAAATTCTGAAATAAATGCAATAAACCGCATCGAGATAAGCCTATACATAGAAACCCGAGAACCCGACTAAACTAACTTTAAGATCCCTCATGTTATAGAGAGAACATTTTCCAAAATGATTGCTACAAAAATACTGAACTTCTGAAATCACAGTTCTTTGGTTATCATTATCACATAATCATCATTTTGTATAGACGGAAAAGATTTTCCAAATTTTGTCGATTCCTATTATTTTGGTTATTCGATTTCCGCAGAAGGATCTCTGGAGGTGACATGAAAACTAGTGCCACCGTCACCTGATTTTATCTACAGAAAACGAAGAAGACAAATAAAAGATGCATACTTGAAATAAACATTCATAGAAAACAATAGAAAAAATACACCTGCGCGCTTTAATAGAATAGTTCGAT
This sequence comes from Agrypnus murinus, assembly GCA_929113105.1. Taxonomy (NCBI): domain Eukaryota; kingdom Metazoa; phylum Arthropoda; class Insecta; order Coleoptera; family Elateridae; genus Agrypnus; species Agrypnus murinus. The sequence continues at coordinate 18,598,238 of OV816025.1, forward strand.
GAGGCTCAAGTTGCTAGGTTTTGCAAGATACAATTTACTATCGAATGCAAAAGTTCTAATCCCTGAGTTTGAATATTCATATCAAAAAACTAACCGATCAAATTAATCCAAACAAAAACAGTTACGATAGACAATTTATTTTTGTATAAAATAGTAAATTTGTAAAATTATCTGACTAAGTTTTTGAATTTTTGAGAATTATGTTAGAAAAAGTCCGGTTTTTGGTAATTTTCAGATAAAGCGTGTCTTTAATAATTAATATTTCAATAACTACTGGACATAAGTTGAATGGAATTTATATAGCTAATAGTGTTGTATGAATGTGGAAATTTTTTGAATTTGATATCTGTATTATTTCTCAAATTATTGTATGAAATAGAGGACAATGCATTCTAATTCTAGCCTTCTGGTGCCGTAATCAAGATCTTCTTTTTACAAAAAAAGTATTTTTTATTAACTACAACAAATATGTTAAAAATTTTGAAAATAATCACGAATTAATGAATAAATAATTCTTTAAAGGATTATTTATTAATTAATTCATGAATATTTTCAAAATAATTTTTAAAGAATTATTTATTAATTAATTCGTGAATAATTTCAAGATTTCTTGTCGTATTTGTTGTTTTATTAACAAAATACTATCTTTTGTAAAAATGAATTTTGATTAAGGTACTAGAACACCAACTAAGTAGTTACTAAGTAAGTACAATATTACAACAATCAGTTGAATGAAAAAGATCGGCACTAAATATATAATTAGGTACATTGTAATCTAATTCAATAACCTTTATAAATTTATAGAAATATACAGGACATTAATACAATATCTTCCATTAGTAAATTGTTAGAATGAATAATTTATTTTATGAATTCTTTTTGTATGGACATATTATTGTGTCGAATTATATTTTTCTCTATCGCACTTTAAATAATTAGAACCATACAATCTGTTTTGGAAATATCAAGTCTTTATTAAAACTCATGTTATGTTTGAAATTATTTCAAAGCCAAATGAAACCTATAAACAATTAAAAATTGAATTTATTTAAGAAAACATGCTATATCAAGGTAATGAGTTTCCTGTTACATGATTACATCCGATACGGTTTTCTTTGAATATAAATTATATTAGTTCCTTCAAAGATTTAACTAAATGGTAGAAGTTTTCCGATTCAGAAGGCTACGACTGCATAGTGGTTCAACGTCGACTATGAGCTGCTTGACTTCTTTTCTCCACTTCATTGAACATCTTGCACTTGCATTCTATTATCGCAGCACACATACAATTCGTTCGTATTCGAGTTGAAAGATACGTTTTCCTGCTTTCGTCTGACAAACTAGTGGAGACCAAAAAGAGGTATAAAACATTATTGAAAACTTATAATATCAGAATTAGTACGATTCGTTATACGTGAAAAGCATTTTTTCCGATTGAGATTCTATTAAAATTAAATACTTAAATGTTTAAAACAAAAGAAGCAAGGTATTTTGATGGAAATATGACACTGATGACCAGACTGCGAACAGCTATTTTAAGCAGGCTAATTCTCTTAAAATCTACATGCAAATCTTAATTGTAAGCGAAATAGTTGAAAAAATAACAAGCAAAAATCCGTAACTTTAAAGGAAAATGTGAACCGGTAAGTAGAGAAATGCATCTTATAACTTCTCATACAATCTGTTAATACCAGTAAAACCCTGCAAAACCAAGGTTACCATAGGAGATTCTGAAATAGCTAATAATTTAAAATAAGCAAATTAAGTTTTACATTCTGTACTAGTGGTACAACCGAAGGACTTTTTAACATTATTTCATTTATTCATATAATTCTTTCTTTTTGAGAAACAATATGTATAAAGATTATCTTTATATGCTTTATTAATGTGCTATTTATTTTATTAAGGGTTGCTTTTTGAATTATTTTTGCGTTTTAAACAACCGCTTAAGAGCCATCCGGACCTATCACCCTTATGGGATTTCCAATGTAACATTCTAACATCATAGCAAATATTCTAATAAAAATGTAATAATAAAATTTATACAGTTCTAAAGAGAATAATAAATTCTACAAAATGGCCGTGTTAAATTTTTGAATTTGCAAACTTGAAATAGAAAAACGGTGATAACAAATTGGGAAAAATTAAAGAATTAAAAATTAAAATTAAAAATTAAAGTTCTAAAGTTCGTACGGTCATTTTAGTCGGAGTTTCGATAGAAAATATCTTTTTGGAAAGGAAAATAGCGTTTTGATAAAAAAAAATTAATTACTAACGTAACCACGATGTTAGAAAGATTTATCCGATTTATCGAAACAATCCGATTTATTTAACTAGGTACCTGCTCTTTCAAACTATAACTTATGGACAAGGGTTCGAAGCTACTGTTTACGACACTTTATTGCTTTATTACTGTCAATGTGACAAGCGGTGTAAGAGCTCCGATTTTCAAGGCCAGTTTGGGTACGGAATCCTCTTAAGATTTATCACCAAGTATTGAAAAACTAACGATAAATTAGAGAATTGTTGAAATTATTTTCAAATGAAGTGGTGCTTATAACACAACCACTCTTAACGAATTTGACTAGCTCAGCCGTGATAATCAATTTAAGCTTGAATTCAACGGAAGTATTAAACTTTCCCTCCAAGTAGTGGAGCTCTAGATTCATTTTGCCCTTGATAAACTTTTAATTGTTACACACCCTCATCAGAACATTTCCAGCATTGACACAAGATCGAAGGAACTTTGCAGTATCTTTACAGACCCATAGCGTCATCTTCATTGTTAGAATTATTATTATTATTTTATTGTTTATCAGAGATTTGCTTCATTTAACACGTTTTCTTAGAAAGGCGTTCAAATCTATTTGGGACAGTGCTTGCGACGAGTCACTTGAAAGTGAGTCAAAATTAAAGATGCTCTAATTTCCTCTTCTATTTTATTTATTCTAAACTGCGATCGAGTTCTTTTTACAAACAGATGCGTCTTCCGTAGGGATTGGTGCGGTTTTGACTGGCATTACGACAATCGTGTACTTGTCACATGTTATATTTCAAAACCACTTAGTAGAAACGAGAAGAAATTTTCTGATACAAAAACAGAATGCTTAGCAGTACTTTGCAGTATTGAAAAACTGTGTTGTTATTTAGACGGTGCAAAATTTACAGTTGCCACGGATCATCATAGTCTCGTATAGTTAAATAACTTAAAAGATCCTCAAGTTAGATTAGGTAAATGGGTATTAGAAAAGCAAAGAACACGTTGTACCAGCTGCTTTATCACGTCTAGTAAATACTGATGAAAACTTAGGCGAGCTAAACTTATTGAGATCACTGATATTCAAGATCCTTGGTATCATAAAATGCTTCAATTAATAAAACAAAAATCCTAAGCTTACTTACATCGAATGTCATGGTTTTTTTACGTGGGGTACCTGTGTGAATTTACCCCCACGTTCCCTTCCAGAAGGAAGTGATTGGGATACACCCAATCAGCGCGCAAGTTGCTTAACCGGCAGTACCGCACTTGCTACCAGATCAGCTCACTGGTCGGAGCGAGGTTGCCTATCCACCCTCTACTAGCTAACTCAGGACTAGTACCGGAGCAATTGACTTAACACGTTGCTCACCCGCCGGTACAGCAGTACCTCGTCCAGCAATAGGACTATTCCCTAGCTATGCGCTATTGCAAAGTGGGACCACTGCCCGATCGAATCCAACCTCAATTGTGGCGGGACTTGGTTTTTTAATGGTTTTGCCACCCCGATCTACCAATTTTAGCCTTGATGGGCCGTTACAGCTTACTTACAGTGAAAAATTTTGGATAATAAATGTATAAACATGTTAAATTAGATGTTACAGAACTTAAAGATACTCGAGACTTTTGGAAGTTAGATGTTCGAAAAAAAATAGAATAGTTTTAAAGTCGTGTCACGATGAACCTTCGTCTGGTAATCTAGGCATTTATAATACCTATTTTCGAATTGAAAACCTATTGACTAGATATTATTGAATATGTGCGTTTTTGTGTCACATATTAGCAGATCAAACCTGAACAGAAATTACCTGCCGGTCATATGAGAAAACCTATAATTCCAAAAACACCATGGCAAATAATAAGCTTTGACTTAATTACCAAAAAGCAGTCATGGAAATCAATATATATTTGTTGGTATCCAGCACCTTCAGCAAATTCAGTTTATTTCCTTTGCCTAAAGCTTCTGCCACTAATATTTGTAAAATTAAAGATCAAACATTCTTCCAGGGTAAGAAAGTAAGTTTGGGGTAGCGCAATTTCTCATATGTGATAATGGTACACAAATTAGGGCGAATGAGCTTAAAAAATTATAAGATCAAAATCATATTTAATCCTAATTACCATCCCCAGGTAAATAATACCAAACGTGTTAATTGAATGATTAAAACAAATCAAAAGTGATTAAATGAGATGTGGCGATCCGGAGACGAGTATAATAAATAAAAGTTAGAGAATTTAGCTGATGAACAAAACGAGCCTTCAAATAAAGAATCTAATTTAATGCAATACATGTTGCTAGTTGCTTTAATGTGCGTGTATGAACATGATAGCGATATACGTTCCATTGCCGCAGCCCTGGGTTTGACTCAAATCAACTGACAAACCTTATTATTGGGTGATATTAGATAAATTCAGAACTGTGCGGACATTACAGCATATTTCAAGTATAACGGACGTTTGTGCCTTCGCTACAACCGTGTGTAGATCTAATTGTAGTTTCGTGAGGTTGGCCACCAGGTGTTTATTTATTATTATTCTAGCAGCTGTTATCACTATCAAGATTGTTTCAACCGACTTTAGTTTGTGGATCTCCTGTATTCAATAGTAAGTGACACGTAGTTTGAGATTTTCTCTGATTCCGATTTATCTCATTTGGGTGTGTCACATAAATGAAAACTGCTGTTTGCTCTTTTAAGTGTATGTGTGTTACGAGATCTGATCTAGTATTTGGTGTTTTGTTTTGTCGATGTATATTGGGATAGATTATTAGAAAAAATGGTGGCTATAATGTCACTAAGATTTGTACTATGTGTTGAAAATATATAGTAGTTTACTATACTTTACAGTTTTATTTACTATATTTAACCGCTTGTACACTTAAGATAAGCTTTGCGACAATAAGAGAAATAACTTATTAATGCTTAAACTTAAATAGTGCTCAGGTAATAATAGTATGTACCTAATATATTGAGATGATATAAAAGCATCATCTCGGAAAGCAAAGAATTAAGAAAATTATGTTTATTCAAAGCACATATGCAATAAAGGTAACTATAGACATGCTAAGACAGTTTTATTTATTTAAAGGTTTACATCCCAGATTCTGCATACAATAATTAATATAAAACAGGATAAAAATAGTACAATCCTTTCATGTATACACAACCTTACTTTAGTATAAAATTACTTTAGGTAGCTCAGTTTACAAGAGTAGGATATTATCTCAGCTTTCCTGTATATATTATCTTCATGTTAGATTTGAGTACTATAGTAGGATATCACAGGTAGTCTTTTTCATTTCCCAGGATGCTAAGACAGTTTCGAGTGGATGTTTTACTGAAAATAGTTGAATTAATTCATTATCTTAAACCCTATTATGCCACAATTAACTTAGCTGTCTTTCTATCTGAATAATTTTCCATTTTCACTTGAGAAGTTTTATCAAATTATTGATGTTTATTTAATGTTTTTCACCGTTGTTCTAATTCAGTCACCTAAACTAGTGTACCCTGGACCAGAAAGGTTGGAATTTTGTTTAGTTTAAGGTTTTATTAAACCATAAGATGATTTCGCATTATGTTTTTCCACTAGATCAATGTGCGGAATTTAAAGGTAGTGTCCCGTGCAAGATTTTTATTTCAAAAGTACACATATCGTAAGAACATATATAAAAATATTTCTCGTCCAGCTGCAGAACTACAGGTGTGCTCTTAAAGTAAGTTTTTGCAAGTATTAAGATTGGTAAAATTATTTTGCTGTCTATGTTGGTCTCATGCTTAAACAAATTAGAGAAACTGAGTTAGCCTACTGGACAATTGAAAAATGATTGGGATGTTTATATTTCAAATATAGTTAAGCTAGCCGAGTCAATAAAAGTATTTTATATTTTTATTAATCAATTTTAAATCACCACATAATTTGTCTGTCTTAAAGTGGGGCTTTCCAAAAATAAGTCGTTTAATTATTTTCATTTTAATCTATTATTTTATAACATCTTAATATAAAAGATACAATCAAAACGAATTTGAATCAAGATAATTTTTGCTGTAGGTCTTGCTGTCTCTTATAATGATGGACACCAAAACATTATTAAGTACACCTACAGGATTTTATTTTTAGAATTTGATGAAGATGTTTGTTATCATTTGAATGTTATTGTAAACAAAACATAAAACATTAGTAAGAAACATAAAGTTTTCAGCACATTCGCAAGAACCCGAAATAGTAATTTGTTTAATCCACTTATACGTAGAAGCTTAAACTTCAAAAACTTAACAAGGCCCGATACTTTCTACCTTTTCAAGATTTTAGTATTTACAAAAGAGAAATACTTTGAAGTAGGTATATACGTACAAGGAAAGTGGAGACAATCCATTCGATTATTTCGAAAAGATAGTTTTTCTTGGAGGTTGTCACATTAAATTTTGAGAAGATAGATTCACGCGGCTCCTATTTTCTCAGTTATAACAGCAGACTCGGGTTTTCTAAAAAAAAGAATTTTTTTGATATGTGTAGATAGATAAATCTGTCGAAAACGTTCATTCTCTCAAAAGGTTTTCTTCTTTTGTAAAAATGATTGCTTATATTCTTTTATTTTATATGACAAGAAAACTATTTATTTAGAAATGGAAATAGTACAGTCTGGCATCACCACTAAGCTATACTTAATAGTGTACTAGGTTATTAGTGTTTAGCTAGGGTGACGCAAACTGGAATCTTCGACGGTTTAAGTTTACCCGACCTTCAAATTGCAACAACCCTTGTCCACTTAATATCATTTAAGTTGGTACATAAATTGTCCCAAGCTTGTTAGATCGTAGCTTATGTCAAATAACCGTTTTTCCAGCGTTTGAGAAAAAATAAGAATATATATGTTTTTTGAGATATATTTATTACTTCTGAAAAGTAAGTTAGAGATTATTTATGTTCTAGTTTATAATAAAAAAATTACTCTTTCTTATTAGTCCTTGATAATTTAATTTTGTTTATTTTCAGATCAACTACATTTTTTTTATTTCTAGCATTAAATTCTGTAGTTACGTAGTTATATCATGTGTAGAGTGTTGAATAGTTATTATGTGTATGAGTAACTGAACTTAAGTTAACTGAAATAAAATATTTTTAGTTATATTACGTTATATAATAAAACAGCTTGGATTTTCAAGATTTAAATTTTCACGATCTTGGAGTTCAGGGATCTAAACTTTCCGTCGACATTTCTTTTCATGACTATTAGTATCATCAGTCACACATTTAGAGTAAGTACAAAGACAAGCTATAAGTGCTCGATCTGTCTAAAATTAGGTTAGAAATTTTCAAGTTTTCTGAATTTCAGGGTCATCAGCCTGAACTCTAAAACTACAAACTCAAGATAGTTTAAATAATTGCTTCTTGTTTCTTAGATTTCTGTAGTTTCAGTTTTGTCAAGTGTGAATAAGAAATTTAAAAACTTGTGGCATATATTCAGAAAAACAACTTATAGAGGCGCAATCTTCAACCTGTTAATTTTACAATAAATATTAGAAATTTTAGTTTATTAATTAAAAATATTGCAGAAATTTTAAAAACTTCCAAGATTATGAAATAAATAAATCTGATTCATAAAAAGTTTCTCAAACTTATTTTAATCTATTTGACAATTGTTTCGACAGCTGAACTGTCATTATCAAAAGGTAATGTAAATATAAACAAAAATGTTGCTAAGGTAAACACAATAAATAGATAACTATTTAGATAAAAATAATAAAAATTAACTATCTAACATTTCCAGTAATGGAGAATTGCTGAGTTTGTGTTCGTATACATCTAAAATCAAAATCTTCTGAATGTTTAATTTCGTTTATTATTACAAAAGTGTAGGAATTTGATGTTATTTTAAGGTATCATTGTGTTTGTGGTTTTATTTTAAAAGGTGTTTGTCTTATTTTATGTCAAAGTTTCGACGTGTTTTTCCGAAATATACCGAATTACAAGAAGAACCATTTAAGCGCCAGATTCCATAGTATCGTGTGAGCATTAAATAAAAATAAAAAGTGTTAATGTTTTTTTAAAGGTTATTTTGTAGTGGGATTTTCGTAGTATATTTGCAACTTTTTCTGATATTTCTCCAAAATATGATATAGATATGTAATTCGTGTCTTTTGTTTGAGTGTCAATATATTTTGATGATCACTAATCTATAATCTCTTTATTAAAATCTAGCTGTATTAGTGGAATAGTTAAAAGTCTATGTACTAAGAATCTGTAAGCTGCTATTCTATGTGTTTTGTAGTGACAGGATTCATTTGGGATAGTTATGTCTGTATGTGTAGTTTTTCTGTATATAGAAAATTCCAACATAATGTGTGTATTAATTTTAATGGTTAAATCTAAATATGTAATTTAGTTTATTTTGTTCTGTTAAATTTGTAATAAGTATAAGATTTATGTTTAGATGGAGACTATTAAAAGAATTAAAAATTCATTCATTCGCATGATCTAAAATGTCATCAACATAACAAAACCAAAAAATAATATGTTTAGAAAGGTTTAGTGAAATATTTGATAAAAATTATCAATAAACATGTTAACTAACAGAAGACTTAGTTAATTTTTCTTAGGTAAACCATACTTTGTTGAAGGTAAAATAATTTCAACTTATATAAAGGTCAAATAATTAAATTAACTCTAACCTTTTAACTAATTCTGTATGACTATTAACCAAGAATCTATCTAATACAGGAATACATTCTTGAGGAGGTATTTTAGAAAACATACTAGATACGTCAACGCTAACGAGTTTTGAATATGACAAAAGATGTGTGTTTCGTAGCTTACTTACAAATTCTAATGAGTTTTTGACAGAGTATTTCGATGTGTAATCTATCGTATTATTAATGTAGTTCAGTTTCTTGATAAATGTGATTAGATGGGTTGCTGTACGATATAATATGTCTTATAGGCATATTCTATTTATGAGTTATTGTCAGAATACATTTTAAAATATAATCCTAATAGATTCCCTGGATGGAAATATGTTAATTGCCGTTTAGATATTTGAAATAAATTAATTTTATATTTATAGCTCTGTTTGCGAATAATATTAAAAGAATCTCGCTTCTGGGAAAGTAAGCAAAAGATGCAATAAACTTATCCTTTCCATATACTTGATCCAGTTTATAACGATACTCGACAAGTTGAAGTAATTAACTAATACCGAGATGTTTCAGGCTCTTTAAAACACTACCGTCAGCAAAATATCAAAACTGCATGTAAAAGATGATGATGCATAAAGGATTAGCATGTCCTTGTAATACGTGTTGACATAAAATACAATCTTCTAGTCTTTATAATAAATTTCCAAAAATGTGTTATTAGTTGAGTTCTAAGGAAGTAGCGAAATAACATCCTAATATCCTCAAAGTATAGGATAGTATTTACTTAATTTTTGCTACATTTTTGCTGCAGGAGTGCTGCTTGATGTTTTCGATTTCCTGTCAGTCCGTCTGTCTGCCTGTGGACTATCAAAACCTGAAAAACTAGAAATCTATCGTAACAGAGTCGTATGAAGGATCATGTACAGCATGCTTGCAATCCTCTTCCATAAAATGTTAGTGAGCTGAATTAAGGGTCATAAAATTTGTAAATAAAGACTCGGGCTATGAGGGGTATTATTGAAGAGCCTATTTAAAGGGCAATTTAAATGCACATGTTGACATAATTTAGCGTAACCGTGTGGCTTGAGAATACATCAGGTGTGCGGGCATATAACGCTATAACGATTCATTGTAGGGTAACGATAAAGAGCCTATTTAAAGAGAAATTCAATAACACATGTCGACAGGATGATCATAAATGAGAATTCACAGTTTTGATGAAATTAGAGTCAACAATTGGTATGCTTACCTCTATTTGATGTTATGATTGTTTGGTTTAATGGGAAATTTCTGATCACCTTATGCAATCACAACTTATGCAATACGGAGATCAAGCTTCGTTAAATCCTCGAAGCTCGGCTGGCGCCTTGGCGTTATAACATCTTCTTGGATTTAAAGTATCGCTTGATCTCCTAATTACATAATATATATTACACTCATGCCGTGGTTAATAATTTTCAATAGATAAAGTTTTGAATAATAACCATTGACACATATATCAGAAATGTCAAACCTGACAGTTATCAATTAAAGTATTTCTCAAGAAGGAATAAGTACGTATAGTATATATTGTTTATTAGCTCTTTATTGTTATAAACCTTTATTTTAGGATTCAAAATTGGAAAGAAATCTTACCCTTGTCAACTTACATGTAAAATTTTCTTTAGGTAAGTCTTTCTTGTATGGCCATCTAATAGTTTCTAAAATTTTGACATATGTATTTTTTCTTCTCTTCCAACAATCACCTCCACTTTCACAACCTATAATTTCCACAATCTACACTTTCTGCCAAGAACCGTGATCACCGCCGTAGATTCAGCAGACCTCACACCACCGGACTACTGGACTGCCTCATAAACTGCTTTCATGGTTTTCTTCTTAGCTAGGACCCGAATGATGACTGCCAGCTCTCCAACACCTCAGTAAGTATCTTCTAATCTCTTTCTTATGATTAAGTTACCTTAATAATTATTTTCTTTTTCAGGAATATGATGACGACTTCAAATCTTCCACACCTTGATGATTAACAAACCCAGCTCAAAGCCAGTTTTTTTTAATTTTTATTTTTTTCTATCCATCACACCTACTGTCTCATAATACCCTTTAATTTTGTTTTCAGTATTTAATGCTCTTATAGTCCAGTAAAATGGTAGTTTAAAGTGGAAAGTTCTGATGTAATTGTTTTTATTGGATTACTTTATGTTTTCTAGGGTGCTGAACACGAATCTAAAGTTGTCCAACAAAATTTTTTTCGGCAAATATGAGAAATCACAAAAAAGCCATTAAAAATCACAGGTTTTTTTGGTTTTTGGCTAATAACTTCCAAAATAAGCTTTTTACGCAAAAGGTTATTCTATATTAAAATAAAGACGAGAAAATTATCTACAATTTCTGTTCGTATCATCTTTTTGTACGACATACGATTTCCGCGCAAAGTGCCGTTGAAAAGACGGCGAAAATCAGTAATTTTTGGAAAATAGCAAAAAACACATTTTTTTATAGAATTTCCCTTCATAACACGAAAAGTAAGCATTTCACTGTAAACATTATCCTATACTTTGAAAAAGCAGATAACATTTTCTACAATTTATGTGTAAGTAATTTTTTCGGACCTTGAATAGTTATGAGAAAAGCAATGACGAATGCACGAAGTCAGCCGCCTCCAACGTTAATGATAGGACGTACAAGGCCTTGTCCTGCTGGAAGCGCTTTCAGTACATTTGTACAGAGAACTCGGTCGTGCTAGCAGGACCATGTTACGCGCATAAGATTAGCCTGCACGCAGCACATGATGTACTACTGGCAGTACATGGAACAAAGCGTAATTTAGATCATTGTTCTCACTGCCTTGATAAGTCGGAGTCCTGCCAGCAGGACCCTCTTTATTCATAATTTGTACTGCGAGAAGTCAGGCGTATTTTTGAAGAAAATGTTTTTACCCAATTTTTAATTGTGGTAATCACATATAAGCACACTTTACCATTTTTAAAAATAAAGAAAAATAAAAATCAATAAAAAATGATGACACTTCCATGAAAACGCAGCAACTTAACTTCCGTTTGGAGGAAATTGCATCTGATCTTGGTGGTGCTTGTATCGATTTCCCACCTTACAATTGTGAAAATATTGTATTTATAATTTTGTTGTATAATTTCGAAGTACTTTGCAGTATTCTACTTTTTACCAAATTGGTCACTTCAGGATACTCCAGAATTGATCGTTCTTCGTATCAAAAACCGTTGCCGGAGTCGAAACGCGCTTTCCCGGCTCCATAATTTCAGAGTAACTAACTGATTGACTAGTTTAAACACGCATAAAATTTGAACGAATAATGATAGCGACTTGAAACAAAAATGCGCTTATAGAGCATTTAACTGGCTTTCAGAACGTTTGTCCCAATGGCAGTACCCATAGTACTATTATTTACCGATTTCCAGTGTACTCAAATGAGCCGGTTCCGTACTGCCAGCAGGACGCTGTACGTTCTATCATTAACGATAGGTTACATAGGTACAACAAAATGATAAACAGCGATTCATGGTTGAGAAGTTTGAAAACTGAGCAATATAAAACAATATAATAAAATAGGTAGGTAGGTATTTTATAAAACACTTATTATTAAATGATTATTGACGTTGAAGTGAAACTCCTCAGTCAAACCGAGTCCTCTTGGTCAAAGGTTCCATGATTTTAGCAGGATGCCTTCAAGTACTTCAGGGAATTCCGGGTCATCCTCGTCTTCTTCGATTTCAGTAAGCGGCAAGTTATTGGATCTGTTTCATTCCCAAGCAATTGTTGAACTTGAAAATACACTTTCAAGGAATGTTGCTGAGTTGCAGCCTCAGTAGGAGCTAATGTGCGGATGTATTGTATGCAGACCTAAGGTAGCATTTATACCTCAGTTTGTTTAATGACGTGGCTACCTTGTCAGCCAATTTATGAAATGAGGCGAAAAAACGCTGGCCAGCATCAGTAACTGCATCAGCATCTCCCATAGGGTCTTTAAAAATCTCAACAGTCTTAGTTAATGCAGGGTTTTTCCTGAGAATCTGAAGAAACCTTATCTTTTCTACGTTGCACGAGGCTGAAGTAGTATCACAGTCTCACCTGGCATGTAAAAACAATATGATGTTATCTATCGATCGATCAAGTTTGCAGTCAGGAGAGAGAAATGAGTGGTGAAACTGTCCCTTTGCCTGGTTTTAGATAGTATACATTTGAATGTACACCGCTACAGTGACCAATCATGATCACCAGTAAATCTACGTCTTCACTCAAGTTAACTACAGAGTTATGTTGTACAAGGTCTATTGCTGTGGTGACAATAAGTGTATCCGAATATCTCTTGTGCCTGCTTTGTGTGAATGTCAGCTGCTACAAAATTGTCCCTCAATATTAAAATCAGACGCTCTTTGTTTTTCGTATTGCATAGGAATTTTTCTTGTGGTAGTGTATGCACTATTGTTTCGTAGAACATCAAATCTACTGAGGGTTGTTTGTGTGATCTACTTCCTCGCTCAGTATATTTAGTATCTCTGCAACTATCTTCTTGAGTGTAACCATCGAACACAACTATGGCCCTGTCCTTGTACTTGGACCTAACAAATGAAACTCCTCCATCTATGAAATACACACACCCTTGGAGGTTTGCCTGTTCAGTTGGTGTAAATGCTTTGTATAAAGCAGACTTGGTTCCTTTTCGCATACCACAGTCGTCGAAAAAAGACAATGGATACAGGTACAATTCGTATTTTAGAAATTCTTCAGCATGTCCGCCAGCTCAACACGTCAAAAGGTGAGGAGCTGCAAAAGAAATAAAGCACTCGAACAACAAAGGGCTCGCAGAGAGTCTATACCTATATTAATACGAGGGATGCTCTGTTAATAATTAGTAGCAGGCCATGGAAGCTCAATTGGCTAGAAACAATTGCAACAATTGAATGTCGCATTAGTTGACATTCGTTACCCAAACGTAGTTAATTTTGTAAGATAAGTAGTTGTGCATTTTTAATTCAGTTAAGATGAGCAGTCCGCGAACTGCCTTTAGAGCTATGATTTTCTACGACTATAAAAGACAGTTAGGATACCCGCAAAGCCATGAAAATTTGATAGCAGCTTTTGGCGATGCTGCCCCTTCATTATCCGCTTTTGGTCATTGGTTCCGCGAATTTCGACAAGGGCGAGAGCTGCTAGAAGACGAAGCAAGACCTGCGGAAGCTGCCTGTTCAGAAAATGTTGATCGTGTGGCAAGCTTGATTCAGTCCAATCGAAATATTACTTATAGGGAGATTCAGGAGGAAGTGAAGATTGCATCCTCGGCGGTGAATACCATTTTGCATAAACATCTTGGGGTAAGAAAGCTAACAAGACGTTGGATATCGCATTTGCACTCAGAAAGTCAAAAACAGGCTCGAGTAGACTGGTGTAAATTTATGTTGCAAAAATTTAACGGAGGAGCTTCCAAGCAAGTAGCATACATTGTAACTGGTCAATCGAAATCAACGAATCTTGGGTATAGAGTTACGACCCTGAAACTAAACAGCAGTCTAGTGTTTGGGTAAGATGAAGACTTACCCACAAAAGTAATTCGTGGCAGAAGCGTCAATAAGAAAACGATTGCTGTTTTTTTTTCGCCGAAGTGGTCCTGTTGCTGTTATTCCACTTGAAGATTGCAGAACTGTTAATTCTGAATGGTACTGCGAACTGGCTTTACCACAGATGTTTGCAAAATTACAGACAGGTCGCTAAAAGACCGGTTGGCGTAACATCTTAGTCCATCATGACAACGCATCCTCCCACACTGCTGCCAGAACATTGGATTTTTTGAAACATACCGGAGTTCAATTGGTAACTCATCCTCCGTATAGCCCAGATTTCGCGACGTGCGACTTTTTTTTTGTTTCCAACTGTTAAAAAAATGATAGGAGGTAAAAGATTTTCCAGCGCAGATGCAGCAGTTACAGAATTTTTGAGGATCTTTCAGAAAATGAATTTTCCGAATGTTTTAAAAGTGGTTTCAAAGAATGCACAAGTGTATTAGTCTGAATGGAGATTATTTTGAAAAAAAATAAAGATTTTTTGTTAAAAAATGCAACGATCTTTTTATACCTAACAATTTTCAGCGCAACCCTCGTATATGCCTATATGATAATAATATAACTATAAATATAATAATAGTATTTAACCTAATAGTAAGTAGGTACGTTAGCAAATGCTTACTTTTAGTGTTATGAACGGAAAGGCTGTAAAAGAATGCGTTTTTGCTTTTTCCCAGAAATTTCTGATTTTTACCGGTTTTTCAACGCCCCTTTGCGCGAAAAGCACACATTGTACAACAAATATTATAAAAACATGAATTGTAGGTAATTTTTTCGTCTTTATTTTAATATAGGATCACCTTTTGTGTAAAAAGCTTACTTTTCAAGTAATAAGCCAAAAACCAAAAAAAAGACTGTGATTTTTATTGTTTTTTTATGATTTCTCATATTTGCCGTGAAAAGTTTTGTTGGACAACTTCAGATTCGTATTCAGCACCCCAAAAACCATAAACTTAGCCACAAAAAACAATTACACCAAAACTTTCCACTTCGAGCCATTTTTGAACACCATTTGACTGGACTATTACTCTTCCTTTATTCAATAAAACACCGGACTTTCCTTTTATATGTTTTAATTTAACAAATTTTCTTCTTGGACTTTATCAGTTTACATTTACTAGATACACATTTATTTTTTTTTCTATTATATAATCAAATTTCTTCTTTTAGAAAATTTTATTTATTTTTCATACCTAACTAAAAAAACCCATTTTATTATTATTATTATCTCCCCGAGATACCTCTTTTTTCAACAATTTTATCTGTGTTTTTCCCTTTTATTAAAATACTCCCTATCTTTGGTAATTCTTTCACTTTTCTTATAAACAATGTCTATAACCATAGAAGTGAATGAGACCTTATTATTGAAGTACAGGGAGAATTTTAAATGTGCAATAGAAAATCAATATACCTATAAACTATTGCATGATTTTTAATTTTCAGGTTGACTTATGGCTAGGATATCCTTTCCTTTTATTATCCTTGCTAATTTTAATATTGTATCAAAATACCATAATAAATATATGTGCTATTACATTCTATTTCATTATTTTACAATAATATAGTAAATTTTTGTATTCTTGGGATATCATTGTGACTTTGTATGTAAGTTTATCTGTTTTTATTTATTGATCCTTAATAACCACATCTGTGCAATAATGATTTTCAAAAATTATCTATTCTTATGTATATGCTCATATTAAATTTTCTAACACACATAAACGTGAACATCACACTATATAATTTTATAATTCAAGACTTCTGTTATTAGAAAATATTGCTATATTACAAGAATATTTCCATGTTGAGAACGTTGATATACATAGCGTGCAGTTTATAGCTGTTTCTTTGCGGACGGCAAACGGCGTTGTTTCGATAAGAAATGTACCATATATATATTTTTCATTCAATTCACTTAGTGCTACTATGAAAATAGTAGGTATTGGGCTAGTTGAGCCGCCCCCCTCTCCTTTTATGCAAATGACCCGCGATCTAATTAATATGCAAATGAGGCGTGGTCTAATTAAATGCGCGAATTAAATGCGCGAATTAAATGCGCGAATTAAATGCGCGAATTAAATTAATTGATCTAATTAAATTAATTCACGGTATCAATTACATATCTCCTCTCTCATTTACATATATGATTTCTCATATGCATGGGCGAATTAAATTAATTGATCTAATTAAATTAATTCACGGTATCAATTACATATCTCCTCTCTCATTTACATATATAATTTTTCATATGCATGCGCGAACATATCTGCCATTTTGTATCTTTCATTTTCAATTTGTCGTCTAGGATTTCCCACCCTTAGATTCAAATTTTTAGTACTACTACTGCCATCTATCGGTGACGTCATATGATCGGTATAGTAGATTTCTATGCGCCTGTTGATAGGCAACCCGCTATATTTTTTTTATAAAAAACCAATGGAGCCAACAGGATTTGAACCGGGGACCGGTCGAATGGTAGTCAGCCAATGCATCCACTACACCAACGAGGTAATCTCTTAAAAGACTGTAAAAGTTGTATTTATTAAATAGATACGCGTCACCGTTAATCTTATACGAACTAAAATTCATATTAAGCATAATTAATCTATATGATTATTTGACAGTTACATCATTAAATGCGCGAATTAAATTAATTGATCTAATTAAATTAATTCACGGTAACAATTACATATCTCCTCTCTCATTTACATATATGATTTCTCATATGCATGGGCGAATTAAATTAATTGATCTAATTAAATTAATTCACGGTATCAATTACATATCTCCTCTCTCATTTACATATATGATTTCTCATATGCATGCGCGAATTAAATGCGAATTAAATTAATTGACGGTATCATTAGTGTATCTCCTCTCTCATTTACATAACTGATATCTCATTCTGTACATCTCATTTTTATATATTATTTGCCATCTCTCATCTCTCTCTCTCATAAATTTATTTTAAAATAAATCAGTCCTATTTGATATTTATCTTCAGGTCATCATGTAATTCTGCGAAAATAATTTAATATGTAGAAACGTAATAATAAAAAATTTATTTTCAACTATGCAAAAGTAACTCTTAAGCTACTGTCAATCAACTGTCGGATTAGCTCTGGTGCATTAGACCTGATTAAATATACGCCATAAACATTTAGTTTGAAAGGAAACAATTAGGGTCGTTATGATTTCATAAAATTTTATTCAAGTGAATCTTCTTAAGAATATAGAACACTGTGAAGCATTATTTTTTAAAATTCAAAAACATTATCTATAGCTAAAACTGTTTAAGAAATAACTTTTCAAACTAAATGTTTTTTGCATGAAAATACGTACAAACTAATTAGCCGTGTTTCGACATTCTTTAAAACTGCTTTTAACTATAAATAAACAAACGTTCTTACGAATGACTGACTGAAAGGAATTTAGATTTTTATAAATAATTTGTTAAGAGACTAAAGCTACTGTCAATCACTTGTCGGATTATCTCTGTTGCAATTTTAAAAAAGTTAATGAAGCGTGAATCAAATCTCTATGATTCATTTGAAAGCAGAAATACTAAACAAGTGACTGAGCTATTGATTGAAGATGTGCATTCATGCACATGTGTAGAAATCGCTATAAAATGTATTTCGGTGAATGGCTATTAGTCATTAGAGTGCAGCAGTTGATCGTGTAACAATACCACGATGAGTTTAGGCAGTCCTGATTATTATTATCATCGCTATGGAGACACGTTTACAAGTAGTGCTGAAATGGGTAAGAAAGAAAACGGTTTGAGTGTGTATGTATACATTTGAATAATTTATTTCATTTTAGATCAACAGCATGATGAACCGGATCAATCTGCAAACTTATCAATTCCGGAACCAAGCAGTTATTTCCAGGGTCAAGACTACGAAGTGATGCATGAAGAAATAGGTATATTTTAAAAGAACGAAATCCTTTGAATGTTACTGAATAATTATTTCTTGTTTAGGTCCGAACGAACCATACTATGCAGACGATGCATCAAGCTTACAGGTACAAGGTACAGATAATGTAGCAACACCAGAATCGTCGTTGATTACCGTCTATCCGGGTGAACACATGCAGTTGTTAGGATCTGTACAATATCCTCTATTTGTCACGAGACCAAGAGAAGACTCTATTCATTTACATGATATCCTAGTAGGAATTATCCCGCCTGAACAACCTAATGAATTTGACGTGACTGTTAAATTGGAATGTATCAACAACATATGTGAGCATGGTGAAATTATGTTAACGGAAAGGATATGGTCCGAATTGTATGATGTCCGAGTCGAAGCAATGTTCAAAGACTTCTTTTCCACGAAAATATGGAACGATAAAAAACTGAAATTCCATCTATGTACGAATCTTTACGTTGAGTTTAATCATAGTGTTTTTTATGGCAACACGGTGATGATATGTTATGACCAGCGGAAGATAACGGTAAAAGACCACGAATTTCAAAGGATCATGCATCTAGCACCGCTTATTAACCAACATGCTCGTGTATTACGTCACATTAATTTCTCCTACTTCTACTACGCAAGTGTAGAGAACACAGCTGAAGGAGTAAGACGTCAGAAGAACGTGTCAAACGAATCGATTTTATTCTCAGCCGAATTGTCGTGCGGTAACTACTCGACGTTAAATTTAAAAGATCGTGGTGGATTGAACTCGCTCATTTTATTAGAGATAATAAAACTTTATCCATCAAAATTTATCAATGTCGTACACAGTCAGTTACAACCCAATCAGCAAGCACCGGCAGCGTCATGGCCAGCAATTCACGAGACATCAACAGATGTACCATAAGAAGTTGAGGATAATTGAATATAGAAATAGGTTAGAAAATTATATAAACGCTTTATATGTATTACGAAATGAAATAAAATCGTATTGTGTATTGAATAAGTTATGTAAGAAATTTTCACGAATGTCTATTACAAATGTATTTAATAAGGAATAAACGTATAAAAAATTATTAGTATTTTACTACCACTAGCAATAGTATGAGACAGTAAGTTTTGCTACATATGATTGCGAGCCTGAGTATAAGCATAAACCCTATACTACAGATTTTTATCCTTTTTTTTTCATTATATGTACTACAGACGAAGTGAAAGAATAGGTACATTTAACATACGTATGCTACAATTATCTAATTTCTAGTTTTCTAGACGTAATGTAATTTTGAACGGATTTTAACCCTTTTCGATATATCTACTACCCTCGTAAGCGATTTCTACATATACGTTCTTATTGTTTATACACCATATAGATATTCGTAGCATCTAAAGTAAACTCTTATTTAAACGTTATTTTACAATATATCATACATTTCAGCAACTCGTATGATTATCCCTCTCTATCGTAACCCAGTATGTAAGGACATTATGTTAAATACTATCTCATACATGTAAATAAACATTTCTTTAAAGAGTTTGTTAGGTCACCTAATCTGTTATAATATTACTATGATATTAGATCTCGTCGATTACAGTTTTACCATTAGGACATACATAGTAGGTTATACGTGCTAAGTAAAATAATAAACAGATATTTCGAGAATTTTATGCATTCTTGAGAGAACGGGGTATAATATTTAAAAACGCTGTAGAAAACATATCAGCAGAGAAAGAGAATACATAAATACAGTAAGTTTTGTATGATGAGTTGTCGTCAGTTTAAAAGAAATAAGTTCGTAACCATATTTAAACGTTATTTTACAATATATCATACATTTTCAATAGCTTCGAAATACGCAGATATACACTTGTAGGATATTCATCGTATCTATAGTAAACTCGTATGAATAATAATAATTTGTAACCATTTTCGATACCTTCGAAATATAAGTCTATAACATATGTTTGTAATACGTCTTTATAACTTTTGAAACACAGGGTAGTTACCTCTTGCAATATCTACAGTTATGAGAACCCTGAAGACTTAACCTGGAGAAATAAATCAGATAAATATTTTACTTTTTATTGAAACGATAACTTTGCGTACTAATGTATGAAAATAATATAATGTATATCGTCTGATAAATAAAATTGAAATTTAAAGCTTACCATACTTTCTATCACCATCGGAATATTATCGAGAAACATGATCGTCTAAGTTAAATATATTTAGCGACTTCTTTTGCTTAATAATTTTCATTATGGTATGCGTATATGTCTAGTCACAGTTTCAGCAAACGCATTGTATTCTATCAGCGAATCATGTAAAATTAAGCAGTATGCTTTAGTTGTATCAGAAAGTGGGTTGACCGACTCAAGCTCTAATCTCTAAATTCATGAATACCTTATACACACGATATAACTACGATCTAAGATTACGAGAGGGTTAATATGTAATTAGTACATCAAAATATGTTCTTAATATGTTAATCAATTTCCTTATAAAATATAACTATATATCGTTGAAATAAAACATTAAACCATTGCAGTCGTTTATCATAAACCTGGTGGTGAGCTTGTATTATTCGTATAGCGATATGGATATATTATTCAATTTTCATGTCTTTTGCTAACCCTACATAACCTAAGCTTTACATAGATTTAGACATGTTTTTATATTTCGTATTTAAACACATAACACGACATATCTGAATGATATATTAAATAAAAATAAATTGCTACTAAACGTAAGCTAGACTTGAATGATATCGATCGATATGCTATAATATGTATAGCTAAAATGTTAGATTAGTGAAGGAACATGTTGCCTAATACCTATATTTATGTGTTGTATTCTTTTACATAATAACTTAAACAAGACAGGAATTGTTACGAAACCATAATATTAAAAATATTTAAACATATTATTTATAATAAATATAGTAGAAATATAAAGAAAAGAGTACTAGTTATGCTTTAACGTTTGAGTAGCAGCAAACGCTTCACGTATAACCTATATTTATCAGTGAGTTTCTTCTACCTTCTTTAGTAAATTCATAATGTTAGCTTCTACTTTGTCAACTGTTACTAGAATGCTGTTCTTTAGATCCTTTACCTCGCTCTATGTATCTGTAGTCACTACAATGAAAGTTTGTACTGTTGTGTCGAATTGACGATTTGATTTGAAAATTTAATAATGTAATTTATCGTTTAGACTAACCCTTGTTTACTTCTATATATGTTTAATTAATATGTAATTAGTACATCAAAATATGTTCTTAATATGTTTTTCAATTTCCTTATAAAATATAACTATATATCATTGAAATAAAACATTATTAAAATATTAAAAAAAAATTTCATTTTATCACGTCCTAAATATTTACACGATTGATCACGTTTCTCGTCAGCTTCTTTTCAAACAATTGCAGTCGTTTATCATAAACCTAATGGTGAGCTTGTATTATTCGAATAGCGATATGGATATATTATTCAATTTTCATGTCTTTTGCTAACCCTAATTTTTTATGTACTAATAACTCTGATACTATTTACTGCAATTCAATGCTTGGAAACTTAGACTTGATTCAGATCATCAATGAATCGTCTATTTATACTGATCGACCAGAGCAATCGGTTGTTCTATCCTACGTTGAGAAAATAATTATACTATGTAAGCGTAGATACGTTACATATGATTGTGAGCCTGAGTATAAGCATAAACCCTATACTACAGATTTTTATGCTTTTTTCATTATATCTACTACAGACGAGGTGAAGAATAGGTACATTTAACAAGCGTATGCTACAATTATCTAATTTATAGTTTTCTAGACGTAATGTAATTTTGAACAGATTTTAACCCTTTTCGTTATATCTACTACCCTTGTAAGCGATTTCTACATATACGTTCTTATTGTTTATACACCATATAGATATTCGTAGCATCTAAAGTAAACTCTTATTTAAACGTTATTTTACAATATATCATACATTTCAGCAACTCGTATGATTATCCCTCTATATCGTAACCCAGTATGTAAGGACATTATGTTAAATACTATCTCATACATGTAAATAGTTACAACAACAAAATAGAAAAGTATACTTGAGGGTAAGAAAGAAGTCCTGGACGCGGCTATCTATAACATATGTCATATGTTTTTGTAATACGTCTTTATAACTTTGAAACTCTACGTGATTTCCTCTTACAATATCTCTAGTTATGAGAACCTTGAAGACTTAACCTGGAAAAATAAAACAGATAAATATTTTACTTTTTATTGAAACTAGTTAACTTATATTCTAACATGTAAATAGTTACAACAACAAAATAGAAAAGTATACTTGAGGATAAGAAAGAAGTCCTGGACGCGGCTATCTATAACATATGTCATATGTTTGTAATACGTCTTTATAACTTTGAAACTTTACGTGATTTCCTCCTACAATATCTCTAGTTATGAGAACCTTGAAGACTTAACCTGGAGAAATAAAACAGATAAATATTTTACTTTTTTATTGAAACTAGTTAACTTATATTCTAACATACATATTTGAAACTAGACAACTTATATTCTAACACAAATATACAACAACAAAATAGAAAAGTATACTTGAGGGTAACATTTTGTATAACCATTATCTTTTATTCTATAATACCTTCTTCTTTAAGCTCAGAAATAATTGAAATAATCTCATCCTAGTTTTCTAAACTACTGCTACCCCTCTGTTTTAAGGTATACAGTAGACGAAGCTTATCGACAACTTGATTCCAATACGGCGTTTTGTTTTTTGGAATTTGAAATTGGTAGCTTGAGGTTAGAGCCTACGAATACATTTTTAGGATAGAGCGTAGGGAGCAGAGTAAGTATAAAACAACATACTTTCATACAAGAACGTTTATTAATACGAGTAGTTTCGATGCTACTTAAAACGTAATACATAACTTAAATATATAATATCTATTAAAATAGACCAGACCAGACCAGACCAGACCAGACTAGACTAGACTATAGATGATAGACAGTAAAATCATGAACAATTATACCGTCTGTAATATAATAGAGCTTACTTGATATTTTAAAATTAGCGGCTGAATCTAATTATTATAGAAATTCAATTGTAGAAACTGAAGATGTAATCTTTAAAACATCTAAAGTTAGAAGTTTTTAGTAGTCAGGTCAGATTAATAGAGGGTGTTATAATCAAATCGTTTTAGAAACTATTTGTTTGTAAGATTGGCGCCGTAAAGAAAAACAGCATAGCTGTAGTCTTGATTTTGAAATTGAGATAGCTCGGAACAAAACGATGAATACAAAGTTTAGAAGTTTATTTCAAAATTCTGTGATAAAAAACATTAATTCTTCTTTACTTTACTTTAAAACCCAAAATTGCATGATAAATCAATATAATATTAATATAAATGATTAAATTAAATGAAGCAATCTAGGTTAGACCCCAAAAAAAAAAAAAATTATATTAAGGTTATAGATTTTAGACTCCGGTTGTTGCAAAGATTCAAGAATCTCTATTAAGATTAGTCCATAAAGCATTTATTAGGTTAGAGCATGTAGTTACTTACAAAAAAATCTCTATTAAGATTAGTTCATAAAATATTTATTAGGTTAGACCATTGTAGCTACTTACAAAATCGTCATTAACATTCGAAAAACTTCACGTTCTGACCGAAGGGTTAAGGTTGAAGGGTGAAGGGTGAAGGGTGAAGGGAGAAGGGAGAAGGGTGAAGGGTGAAGGGTGAAGGGTGAAGGGTGAAGGGTGAAGGGAGAAGGGAGAAGGGTGAAGGGTGAAGGGTGAAGGGTGAAGGGTGAAGGGAGAAGGGAGAAGGGAGAAGGGTGAAGGGAGAAGGGTGAAGGGTGACTAGCCAGGGTTAATTAAGTTAAATGGAACGTGATATATAAATAGGAGTTCATGTTCAATCATTAGTCAAAATGGAACGGCGACGTGAGTGTGATGTGTGTCATACGAACGTTTTACGATCAGGGTTTGCACGTCATATGAATATACACCGTGGACACAAAATTCAGTGTTCTATTTGTTTAAAGTATTTTACACGTCTCGATAACTACAGAAATCATTTGAAACTTGTTCATAGTACCCTAGATGATGATAATAAGACTTCACCTAGCAATAATGTAATATTTAAAGACGTGAATCTGAAACGTCGACACAGTGACACCACCGTTCATGAAACCGCTATGACAACTACAGAAGTCAATAAAGGAGAAAATAATAATAAAATACTAAACGCCCGTAATGCTATACGAAATAAATTAGCCTACTTTCACAGTGATAAAACTGAACCTCGACCGGGGACCGTTTATCTCTCACCGAAACTTGAACAGGCATCTTCAGTTACATCTGTTGAAGATGATGATGATGATGATGATGATGATGCTGAGGAAGAAGAAGAATGCGATTCCGACTTAAGGATTTATCAGGAATTCTCCAACTATTATAGAGCATTATTAGCTAGCGGAGAAAACAAAAACGTAGACAAAACTAGGTACGCTCTATATAACGACATCGATGAGTGGCGGTTTGGTCGTTCGCTAGTACAGTTTCAGGGAAAAGATATTTTAATTAAAAACAAACTTTTCAATGGAACACCCGGTCTGTTTACTTTACTAACGCTTAAACGAATAAGCCCTCCTAGTCCAACAGAGGAAGATATCGACAACTATATGAAAATAATCTCACTTACTAATGCTCATAAGAAAGACTATAGACGCAACGGTCGACTAATAAGCGTTAAACATTGGAAATACGAAAATGTAATCAGACCAAATTTATACAGAATAATAGACTTTGAGGTTAGTCTTCCCAAAAAGTTAAACAAGATGAAACCGGATTGTATACGTCAGAGTACGCCTGATCAACTAGTGGATCGACTACAATTGTTGTACGCCGTAAAGAAGGCTCATAGCAACAGTCTCGAAAACGACAACGAAATAATTTCAGTCATCACAGAGCTTAAAGCGAGAAAAATCATAAAATAAGTAAATATTTAATTTGTACTATGTACTATAACCGTATTGTAATAGTATTTATATGTAATATGATCAAATAAACGATATACATTCTATAAAATCTTCTTATTTCTTTACCTCTCTCGCGTAGTAAACGTTCTGGTAGATGATCATTTTGAGTTCCTGCATCATCTTGATACGTTTTATTTCATAGCATTACCAGAGGTAGCAGTATCAGGAGTTTTCCCACGTCTTACATATGCATACAATCAAACTACCTGAAATAAGTAGATGTAGGTACAATTAAAACAATAAGTTTTAAAGATATTTATTATATTATATTTATTATACATTATATCCAGATGGAATAAATTTAAGTCTATCATCTAAATCAAGATCGTTCTGCAAATCTACAATAGTTTTCCTATTAAACTTATAAACTAATTCATTCAAAAATAAATCATCCTTATATCTACAGGAAGAATTTAACACACTTAATAAAATATTATTGTCTACAAACGTTGTTCTAACTTTTATAACAGCGTCCAGGACTTCTTTGTTACCCTCAAGTATACTTTTCTATTTTGTTGTTGTATATTTGTATGTTAGAATATAAGTTAACTAGTTTCAATAAAAAGTAAAATATTTATCTGTTTTATTTCTCCAGGTTAAGTCTTCAAGGTTCTCATAAGTATAGATATTGTAAGAGAAAATCACGTAGAGTTTCAAAGTTATAAAGACGTATTACAAAACTGTAGAAATCGTTTACAAGGGTAGTAGATATAACGAAAAAGGGTTAAAAATCAGTTCAAAATTACATTACGTCTAGAAAAGTAGAAAAATTGGGGTTAGAATTATTGAATATTTGCATTTTCACCATATGTCATAGGATTAATTTTTTATCTCTAATTTTATATAAGACGTTTTGTATAGATCAGGAGTCTCACGATAATTTATTGTCATATACTGCCTTTGAATATTCTAAAACAGATAAATGTTAGGAATTTTTAAATAACGAAATTTTTATTGAATCAGCTAAATAGATAGTGTACCTATAAGTGAAGCTGGTTAGCAGAGCTCAGCAGCTACATTAAGGTTTTCCCAAAACACTCTTCACTGTATGTTCCTTCACTAATCTAGCATTTAAGCTATACATATTATAGCATATCGATCGATATCATTCAAGTCTAGCTTACGTTTAGTAGCAATTTGTTTTTATTTAATATATCATTCAGATATGTCGTGTTATGTGTTTAAATACGAAATATAAAACATGTCTAAAGCTATGTAAAGCTTAGGTTATGTAGGGTTAGCAAAAGACATGAAAATTGAATAATATATCCATATCGTAATACGAATAATACAGGCTCACCATTAGGTTTATGATAAACGACTGCAATTGTTTGAAAAGAAGCTGACGAGAAACGTGATCAATCGTGTAAATATTTAGGACGTGATAAAATAAAATTATTTTTTAATATTTTAATAATGTTTTATTTCAATGATATATAGTTATATTTTATAAGGAAATTGATTAACATATTAAGAACATATTTTGATGTACTAATTACATATTAATTAAACATATATAGAAGTAAACAAGGGTTAGTCTAAACGATAAATTACATTATTAAATTTTCAAATCAAATCGTCAATTCGACACAACAGTACAAACTTTCATTGTAGTGACTACAGATACATAGAGCGAGGTAAAGGATCTAAAGAACAGCATTCTAGTAACAGTTGACAAAGTAGAAGCTAACATTATGAATTTACTAAAGAAGGTAGAAGAAACTCACTGATAAATATAGGTTATACGTGAAGCGTTTGCTGCTACTCAAACGTTAAAGCATAACTAGTACTCTTTTCTTTATATTTCTACTATATTTATTATAAATAATATGTTTAAATATTTTTAATATTATGGTTTCGTAACAATTCCTGTCTTGTTTAAGTTATTATGTAAAAGAATACAACACATAAATATAGGTATTAGGCAACATGTTCCTTCACTAATCTAACATTTTAGCTATACATATTATAGCATATCGATCGATATCATTCAAGTCTAGCTTACGTTTAGTAGCAATTTATTTTTATTTAATATATCATTCAGATATGTCGTGTTATGTGTTTAAATACGAAATATAAAAACATGTCTAAATCTATGTAAAGCTTAGGTTATGTAGGGTTAGCAAAAGACATGAAAATTGAATAATATATCCATATCGCTATACGAATAATACAAGCTCACCACCAGGTTTATGATAAACGACTGCAATGGTTTAATGTTTTATTTCAACGATATATAGTTATATTTTATAAGGAAATTGATTAACATATTAAGAACATATTTTGATGTACTAATTACATATTAACCCTCTCGTAATCTTAGATCGTAGTTATATCGTGTGTATAAGGTATTCATGAATTTAGAGATTAGAGCTTGAGTCGGTCAACCCACTTTCTGATACAACTAAAGCATACTGCTTAATTTTACATGATTCGCTGATAGAATACAATGCGTTTGCTGAAACTGTGACTAGACATATACGCATACCATAATGAAAATTATTAAGCAAAAGAAGTCGCTAAATATATTTAACTTAGACGATCATGTTTCTCGATAATATTCCGATGGTGATAGAAAGTATGGTAAGCTTTAAATTTCAATTTTATTTATCAGACGATATACATTATATTATTTTCATACATTAGTACGCAAAGTTATCGTTTCAATAAAAAGTAAAATATTTATCTGATTTATTTCTCCAGGTTAAGTCTTCAGGGTTCTCATAACTGTAGATATTGCAAGAGGTAACTACCCTGTGTTTCAAAAGTTATAAAGACGTATTACAAACATATGACATATGTTATAGATAGCCGCGTCCAGGACTTCTTTCTTACCCTCAAGTATACTTTTCTATTTTGTTGTTGTAACTATTTACATGTATGAGATAGTATTTAACATAATGTCCTTACATACTGGGTTACGATATAGAGGGATAATCATACGAGTTGCTGAAATGTATGATATATTGTAAAATAACGTTTAAATAAGAGTTTACTTTAGATGCTACGAATATCTATATGGTGTATAAACAATAAGAACGTATATGTAGAAATCGCTTACAAGGGTAGTAGATATAACGAAAAGGGTTAAAATCTGTTCAAAATTACATTACGTCTAGAAAACTAGAAATTAGATAATTGTAGCATACGCTTGTTAAATGTACCTATTCTTCACCTCGTCTGTAGTAGATATAATGAAAAAAGCATAAAAATCTGTAGTATAGGGTTTATGCTTATACTCAGGCTCACAATCATATGTAGCAAAACTTACTGTCTCATACTATTGCTAGTGGTAGTAAAATACTAATAATTTTTTATACGTTTATTCCTTATTAAATACATTTGTAATAGACATTCGTGAAAATTTCTTACATAACTTATTCAATACACAATACGATTTTATTTCATTTCGTAATACATATAAAGCGTTTATATAATTTTCTAACCTATTTCTATATTCAATTATCCTCAACTTCTTATGGTACATCTGTTGATGTCTCGTGAATTGCTGGCCATGACGCTGCCGGTGCTTGCTGATTGGGTTGTAACTGACTGTGTACGACATTGATAAATTTTGATGGATAAAGTTTTATTATCTCTAATAAAATGAGCGAGTTCAATCCACCACGATCTTTTAAATTTAACGTCGAGTAGTTACCGCACGACAATTCGGCTGAGAATAAAATCGATTCGTTTGACACGTTCTTCTGACGTCTTACTCCTTCAGCTGTGTTCTCTACACTTGCGTAGTAGAAGTAGGAGAAATTAATGTGACGTAATACACGAGCATGTTGGTTAATAAGCGGTGCTAGATGCATGATCCTTTGAAATTCGTGGTCTTTTACCGTTATCTTCCGCTGGTCATAACATATCATCACCGTGTTGCCATAAAAAACACTATGATTAAACTCAACGTAAAGATTCGTACATAGATGGAATTTCAGTTTTTTATCGTTCCATATTTTCGTGGAAAAGAAGTCTTTGAACATTGCTTCGACTCGGACATCATACAATTCGGACCATATCCTTTCCGTTAACATAATTTCACCATGCTCACATATGTTGTTGATACATTCCAATTTAACAGTCACGTCAAATTCATTAGGTTGTTCAGGCGGGATAATTCCTACTAGGATATCATGTAAATGAATAGAGTCTTCTCTTGGTCTCGTGACAAATAGAGGATATTGTACAGATCCTAACAACTGCATGTGTTCACCCGGATAGACGGTAATCAACGACGATTCTGGTGTTGCTACATTATCTGTACCTTGTACCTGTAAGCTTGATGCATCGTCTGCATAGTATGGTTCGTTCGGACCTAAACAAGAAATAATTATTCAGTAACATTCAAAGGATTTCGTTCTTTTAAAATATACCTATTTCTTCATGCATCACTTCGTAGTCTTGACCCTGGAAATAACTGCTTGGTTCCGGAATTGATAAGTTTGCAGATTGATCCGGTTCATCATGCTGTTGATCTAAAATGAAATAAATTATTCAAATGTATACATACACACTCAAACCGTTTTCTTTCTTACCCATTTCAGCACTACTTGTAAACGTGTCTCCATAGCGATGATAATAATAATCAGGACTGCCTAAACTCATCGTGGTATTGTTACACGATCAACTGCTGCACTCTAATGACTAATAGCCATTCACCGAAATACATTTTATAGCGATTTCTACACATGTGCATGAATGCACATCTTCAATCAATAGCTCAGTCACTTGTTTAGTATTTCTGCTTTCAAATGAATCATAGAGATTTGATTCACGCTTCATTAACTTTTTTAAAATTGCAACAGAGATAATCCGACAAGTGATTGACAGTAGCTTTAGTCTCTTAACAAATTATTTATAAAAATCTAAATTCCTTTCAGTCAGTCATTCGTAAGAACGTTTGTTTATTTATAGTTAAAAGCAGTTTTAAAGAATGTCGAAACACGGCTAATTAGTTTGTACGTATTTTCATGCAAAAAACATTTAGTTTGAAAAGTTATTTCTTAAACAGTTTTAGCTATAGATAATGTTTTTGAATTTTAAAAAATAATGCTTCACAGTGTTCTATATTCTTAAGAAGATTCACTTGAATAAAATTTTATGAAATCATAACGACCCTAATTGTTTCCTTTCAAACTAAATGTTTATGGCGTATATTTAATCAGGTCTAATGCACCAGAGCTAATCCGACAGTTGATTGACAGTAGCTTAAGAGTTACTTTTGCATAGTTGAAAATAAATTTTTTATTATTACGTTTCTACATATTAAATTATTTTCGCAGAATTACATGATGACCTGAAGATAAATATCAAATAGGACTGATTTATTTTAAAATAAATTTATGAGAGAGAGAGATGAGAGATGGCAAATAATATATAAAAATGAGATGTACAGAATGAGATATCAGTTATGTAAATGAGAGAGGAGATACACTAATGATACCGTCAATTAATTTAATTCGCGCATGCTTATGAGAAATCATATATGTAAATGAGAGAGGAGATATGTAATTGATACCGTGAATTAATTTAATTCGCGCATGCATATGAGAAATCATATATGTAAATGAGAGAGGAGATATGTAATTGATACCGTGAATTAATTTAATTAGATCAATTAATTTAATTCGCCCATGCATATGAGAAATCATATATGTAAATGAGAGAGGAGATATGTAATTGATACCGTGAATTAATTTAATTAGATCAATTAATTTAATTCGCCCATGCATATGAGAAATCATATATGTAAATGAGAGAGGAGATATGTAATTGATACCGTGAATTAATTTAATTAGATCAATTAATTTAATTCGCGCATTTAATTCGCGCATTTAATTCGCGCTTTTAATTAGACCACGCCTCATTTGCATATTAATTAGATCGCGGGTCATTTGCATAAAAGGAGAGGGGGGCGGCCCAACTGTCGCCATACCTACTGAAAATGTATTTAAGTTTGGAGTTTATAGCGAAATACAAAAGTATTCCTTGTTTATTTCTGCATTTTACGTTTCTATAAGAAGTTACTACATACTTTTAAAAGTTTAAAAGCTACATTTGCATTTACGCTTTCCGTTATGCTCATGCAATACATATAATACGTAATATAATATAATGTCTTATGTACACAAAGCTTGTATAATTGCATTCTAAAAATTAGTCTTCGCTTACTTTTGCAAGTTAAGAGTACCTTTCGTAGTACAATATGTGGTTATGGTTATGTTATGAAAAGTTTCAGATTCTTGCGAGTATAGAAAAGGACGAGGATAAAAATATAATTGAGGTACATTATGTATCGTAATGTATTGTGTTTCTTTTTTGATTTGTGATACAGTAACAATAAAACATTAGCTGATAATAAGCTGAAAATGTAGAAATAATTTTAATCAAAAAGAACTACGTAAGTCAAATACAAATGCGTGGTTTGGTGATATCGTTTAAAATATAGTGCGCAGAAAAAACTCAGGATTTCCTACCATATACACCGACTATTTTAAAGAGTTTCTTTATAAAACTTCTTACTAGAATATATTACAGTGTTGATATTGCACGTAGCTTTGTAAGTCTTCTCCATAGTTGTTTATTCTTCAATTTTTTTGTATTCTATATCATCTCTAACTAAGTTATCAATTCCGTTAAGCATACTTACAATTTATTTATATGAATGTGTTGCTTTGTGCTCTGCGAAGCAAGGCACAACAACCATAAAGTATATAAGTCAAACAGCCAGTGATAGGCTTGTTACCACTTTCTGAGTTTTGTATGAGAGTATTTAAATGAGATAAAAATATTTAGCAGTGATAAAAATAAGCGCAAGTATTCGTTGGCGGAATTATCCAACGGAAGCAATATTTAAGTAGTCGCATTAAAGGATTATTATCAACTAAAACACAGTTTGTTGATAGCGGAAACCTTGGTATACTTAAAAGCAAATATATTATTCAATAAAATAAATGAACAAAATACATTTTAATAGATAAGATAAAAATTGAATTTATTAATTAGTAACATGCAAGGTGTAGAAAGGCTTCACGCACAATACAGTTTTCATGTTGCATTTTTTTCAAACCATAATATTATCTCTGCTAATTATCTTACAATACAGATATTAAGGAGTGCTATAAAGAAAATACGAATCGAATGATTATTATTTTCGGATTACATTTGATTGTAACCGGAAAATGTAAAGAAAATAAAACTTCCGTTTATGCAAAAATCAGTTATGCCTTGGAAACATTGGAAAGATGAAGGGAAGATATTTAGTACCTAAAGGTCATTTTTAAGGTTAGATTAGATTAGATAAAAATGACATTTAGTTTCCCTTCATTGCTCTAATGTTTCCAAGGCATAACTGATTTCTGCATAAACGGAAGTTTTCTTTCTTTACTTCTTCCGGTTACAATCAAATGGAATCCGTAACCAAAGGCGTCATTCAATTCGTATTTTTTTTTCTTTATAGCACTCCTAAATATCTATATTGTAAAATAAGTAGGGGAGATAATAATAAGGTTTGAAAAAAATGCACGTAAAACTGTATTATGCGTGAAGCAATTCTACACCCTGTATAGACTTATTATAAACAAGTTAAAATTTGCAGCGTGGAAGCTACCATGAGGGAGCGGGGTAACAAGACAAGGAAAAGGAGATTCCTTTGGGCGTTTGGGAAGAGTGTATTATCAACCGCATGCAACTGTAATATTTACTACAAGACCGGAATACATTGTTTTGTGGTCTTTATTTATTTATAAATATCTTATTAATCGAACACAAGATAGGGTCGCGACTACGTTAAAAAACTATGTGTTAAAGTGAGACTGCAAAATACGCTAAACTAAGTCAAATAAATGACAAAATTGTGATTATAAAGAAAAAAGATTTAAAATGAACGAGAAAATAGCAAAGTGTGCTGACATGATTCGCGTGGCTAAAAAAAGGCCAAAGAAATTCATAATAACACAGAGTAAAGACTATTAACTATTAACAATAAAAAAATAATGAGCTAGGCGCATAAAATGACAGATGGTGTAAAAATTTAGAGGCATAAGAAATTTTCTTAGGAAAAACAAGTTTATTAGGCCTTTTTGAATTTAAATTAAATGGCCATTAACAAGGCTAGATACAATAAACAATAACATATATTATACAGGGTTATTATAAATGATGGACCCATTTTTAAAGATGAATATTAATTAAAGTACAAATCCAAAATGAACAATCTTTAAACCAATGGCAAGAGGAAGTTCGAAAGTTTCGGCGGGCAATGATGGTTCCAGACGCGGCCGGTAGAGTTCGCGCGGCAGTAGGCCGCCATTCGTTTCCCTCTCAGTTGTGAGTGAGATGGCTACCGTGTAGCACAAGGTTTTCTTCATTCTTGAGTTCGCAAGAAGTGAGTCACAAATGTAGTGCAGCGGGCATTTCGTGCAAAATTCGGTATTGAACCACCAACGAGAAAAAGCATTAAGGGTTGGTTTACGCAATTTCAACAGACTGGAAGTGTGTGTAAAGGGAAAAGCACAGGTCGTCGACCGCGTGTGTCAGAGGATGATGTCAGACGTATTGAAGAAAGTTTTGTTGGCAGTCCAAGTAAGTCTACCAATAGAGCTAGTAGAGAACTTGGAATACCCCAATCAACTGTCTGGAAAGTTCTCAGACGGCGTTTGCTGTACAGCCCTACCGATTACAAATCGTGCAGGCTCTCAACCCTAATGACAAAGAGATGCGTCTCGAATTTTGTGGTTATGTGCTAGGAATGATGGAGGATGACGCGTTTCTGCAGCGTATCATTTTTAGCGATGAAGCGACTTTCCACCTTAGTGGAAAGGTCAACAGACATAATGTTCGCATATGGGGTTTGCAAAATCCACATTTAACATTGCAACACGAAAGAGACTCACCGAAGGTAAACGTGTTCTGTGCCGTATCCCGTACAAAGGTTTATGGACCATTTTTCTTTGCGGAAAGAACTGTAACTGGAAGAACGTACCTGGACATGTTGGAACAATCGCTGTTCCCTCAAGTTATGGAAGATTCACAGGACTTCATTTTCCAACAGGACGGAGCTCCGCCCCATTGGCACCTTCATGTACGAGGCTTTTTGAATGCATCCCTTCCTCAGCGCTGGATAGGTCGCAGGGGAAATACAGACCTGGCTCTACACTTCTGGCCACCGAGATCTCCTGATCTCACCCCATGTGACTACTTCTTATGGGGTTATGTTAATGAAGTTGTTTACGTCCCACCTCTACCAATAACTCTGGACGATCTGCTGAACCGTATCACAGCTGCCGTGCATTCAGTAACAGTAGATACACTTGCTCGTGTGTGGGACGAGTTCGGCTACCGTATAGATGTTTGCCGTGCAGCAGACGGTGGACACATTGAACATGTATAATGTATTGCAAAAAAACTTTGAAACTTCCACTTTCCATTGGTAAAAAGATTGTTCATTTTGGATTTGTACTTTAATAAATATTCATCTTTAAAAATGGGTCCATCATTTATAATAACCCTGTATAATAACAATACAATAATATAGATTATTATTACAGAAAATCGAGTACATCACCAACTTCAATTTTCTCATCAAACAGGAAAACCGTGCATACTATCTTAGAAGAGCTTTTTACAAGTAGTACAACTTTTCAAGTAAGGTCAAAAAGACGAACCTCGTATCAAAAGACTCGTGGACACATCTTCTCAAAAAGCGGAAAAAGTAGAAAAATGGTTATGAAAGACACGCTTGACGCCGAAACAACTAACAGAAAAGACTAGAGTATCACCTACAAGCATTTTAACCACTCTCAAAAACCACTACAATATCCTGCTTTGTTCAATATCTGGGGTTCAATATTTGAACATTTACTTAATTAAGGAACGTCCATAGTCTTCACTCACATCAAATCAAAATTAAATCGTTATCTTAATATAAATTAATTAGAAATTTGTTACAAAATTAAGTGAAGTTAATTCACGATTTTCATTTTATTTTGTTATTATTTTTATATTAGCTTTGTTATGAATTACTTTTATTTATTATGAAAATTTCGTATTCTCATTATTATTATTATTATTATTATTACCATAATTGTCGTGCAATAAAACATTACAATATAGACACTGCCATGCAGTGGCGTGCGGTGAGATTTTAGGCTAGGGAAGCAACCACGATTTTAATTATAATACACCTAGGTACAGGCGAGGATTAACGGGGAGGGAATAACCCCCCCCCCCAATTTAGAAATAAGTTTACATAGAATAGAAACAAATAATGTTTGTTTAATTATTATTTATTAAAACAATTATTTTTCCAAAGATTTCCCCCTCAAAATACTTCTCTGGATCCGCCCCTGCTAGGTACAATAAAAAAGCAGTGTTACAATTATTAAGCTTTTCAAAGAAGCACTTTTACACTTTATATTTATGGAATTTGTTGACTATCATTCTTTATTTAAAAAAACTACTACTACGTATCAATTTTCCGGTCTTTCGTAGCAAAATACCGGTACAGATTTTAATCTTTGTTGTTAAATTTGAAAGATCTGGTTTTGATCTGCCTTTCTTAATAATTTGTAATTTCTCTCCAAAACTGTATGCTAAAAATTCCTTATTAATAATTTACAAACTGAATAAAACATCGTCCCGATTCGGCTATATCGAAGATACTCGAATCTTTCACCGAAGCAGTTGAATTTGCAGTCGTGACGATAATGCAATTTTAAATTTGCATATAGGCAAACTAAATAGAACTATTTGTCTTTAAAAAAATCCAACTTATAAATTAAAATAATAAAATGCGACAAAATACAGTCTCATTCGCAGATTTACATTACTTAAGTAACACTAAATCGAACAAATAACCAAATTATAATAAATAAACATTTGGGAACGAAGCACAATAAAAATAACGACCAAACAATGTTAACAGCATCCGTCTACTATAACACCCCACGCTCGCTGATTCACGCCAAGGTTAAGAGAAGAGCATTTGGTGGCATTTGTAAGCAGTGCTTATATCAAGTGTATGTATCACATTTGAATCGGTATTACCTTTCCGTGCAAGTTTAATGAGCCTAATTTAAAATAGTACTCTAAATAATTATACTTTTTGCTGTACAGAGTTGATATTGAGCTTTAATTTGATAAATATTTCAATTTAAATAAACGATAACCATAATTTTACAAGAGTATTTTTGTTAGCATTGTTTTTATTTTTAATAAATTCTCAAGGCAAGCATTGCTTCCATTGCTTCCATGGACCGCACGCCACTGCTGCCATGTATTGCCGCAACTGGATAACCATAACCTCAACTTTTTGCTTCTTCTCCTTTCCAAACTGTTTATAGTGTTATTATTGTTTATCAACAATATATTTTAATATTTCCATTTTATAAAGGACGATAAAAACGATAACATCAGTAGGAATTAAGTATAAGTTGAACATGTAGGTAAACGCTCCCCTATTCTATCCATTATTACAATATTTTTTTCTTTTTTTAGGTTAATTTTCTTTTATAGATTTAATGATAAGCCGTGTAAGAATAATATGTGGTACCATGTGTCCATGGTAAGACACAACCCAGGTGAAGTTCTTCAGATGAGAATTTATCAATTAATCGCTAGTTAATTAGTAACAGAAAATTGAAGATTGATACAAGTAGAAGTGAATTACATTCATTTAAAGTCAATTTAAAGCAAGCCTAATATTAAAAATGTACACTTTTCGCAACTTTACCATGTTTTCACTCTATTTCTCAAGGATACTTGTCTATTCATAAATATGTGAAGCTCTTCGTTTACTATTTATGAGCTATCGAAGTGGTTTTTGTTTATTTTCTCCGTATACCGCAGAAAACATTAGCATTTTTTTCCTATGTCGTTACTCATTCCTCTGCATTTCCATGTTAGGCCTTATAAATATAGGGAAAAATCCCCTGGATTACATACGACCAAAACTAGAAATTAAAAAAAAGTGTAAGTCTGGAACGTTGTATTTATTGTGTTTACTGGAATGGTTTTATCGTTTTATATTTATTTTTAAATCTACAGGTACTATAGCTGAATGTAGGTATGTTGGTTTTGTTTACTTTTTGTTTTCAACGTGCTTTATATCAAATGGAAATGCAACAGGGATTTATATGTAATATGTATATAGTGCAATAATATAGAAATTTGTTAAATACAATAAACAGTAAGAATCTAGCGAATGCACTTTCTGCATATTTGGTTTCTTTGAATATTTCATAATCTCTTATTTTTGTAGAAGACACTGCATAATGCGCTTTTCTACTCTAATAAGTTATATTTTTCCGCTTAATAATTTTGTGTTATTTCACTCACAAATAAATTAGTTAAGTTGTTAAACGGATGCCCATACCGAGTGATGCCCATACACGTGAGTTGTTTGCACATATGTATAGCGGAAATGGGTCTATTTGCACAAAGCATTCCTTTTTGACAAGGCAGTCAAAACATGTTTTCATTAATTAAAAGATATTAATCATTCTATTAGTAATTTTTATAAAAATATTTTTCTATGTTGGTTCCTTAATGGCTACTGTATGAAACTCATTTGTGTATCATAAACTACAGTCACGGAAACAAAGCGTGACAATCTCTGCATAGATATTCTGCATAATTTTGATAGTGTAGTTTTTCCTCACCAATCCAAACCGATCGAATCGAAGTTCGTTTGTAAGTTTCCATCTGTCATGAGACATTTGTTTTCTAAATAATATGTTATAAAAGAGTTTACTGTCTCCAGTCTTACTTTGTGGAACTCCATAATCATGAAAGATAATATAAATATAAAAATTAGTTAAAAGTTTTACAAGGTTAAGTTTAATTTAATAAAACTTGTGAAACTTTAAACTAATCTTTGTATTTATATTATATTTTATGAATAAATATGTTATAAAACTGCTGTTTTACTATTACAATAAATGTTTGCAATATATTACGTATTAAGCTTTTAATTTTCCAACTAGAAGTTTTTCCATTACTGGGTACTTAAATTTATTTTCCTTCAAGTTTCAGGTACAGTTAGCATTTGTAGCCATGTTTATTAAGCTCAAAATCCTACTTGAGTTAGCGAAACTTTGTTCTGATTTGGTACCTCTTTAAAGTATTCGAAATTTTATTTTGTTAGGTTGGTAACAGTATTCCTACATTTAACTGCAGTTCGAATTATAAACATAATTTTCAGATTTTAAGTTGAAAGAAATCGTAGAAAGCATAAAAGATATACTTTTGAAACTTTTATTTACTGATAGAAAAATAATAATAACTATTCTCAAATTTCTTCTTCCATCATTAAATTTTAAGTAAGTAAGTATCTTAAAAAATAAATTATTTTCAAAACACTAAACAGTTTTAGTTTAAAACTTGAAAACTTTAAACTGACATTAACTTAAAATTTTGTTTTAAATGTCAATCAACAAAAACAAAATTTTCATTTTCAAAAATAATGCAGATTTTTAAATTTTCTTGACATGTCAGAAACAAATAGAAAAATTATATAAAATACACGTTCCAAAAAACATTTATGTTTCACTTGCATATTATTTGGTGATTATACCTGTGATACGAACTATATAAACAACTCTATTACAACCAGGGCATTATAAGCGGGCGTTATGCTCTCTAACGCCCGCTCAACGTTTACTTTGCAATCGGTGCCAGCGTTATGTTCAATAGCAATTTACACCATTGGGCCAAAAACAATACTGTACTATGTTTGCGAACGAGTGTGTTGCAACACAACAAATAACGAGTATTTGTAACGTAGTTTCTTAAATAAATTAACTTATTCTTTAGATTCCATTAGTGCTATTAGGACTTACTTGTTTTCACTATTATCATGATATTTGACATGCCAAAAAGGAATTAACCCACACTATAATTTTGAGTAAGCATATTTATGAAATTTCAACACAACACATTAGATTGATTGCATAATCTCAATTTGCAAAATAATATTTTGAGTAATTTTTCTTTTTTGAAGTAAGATATGGTTATTTATGATTAACATTAATTATAATTATAATTAAAATTAATGATAACTTGTACAGTATGTACACTATAGCCAGATAAAGGATATCTGGAAAACTGATTTTTTGTAGAATTTAGTTAATTTTCCTTATCCATTAACGATGTGGGCGACAATTAGCTAATTTTTCAATTTAATGAAATTTAGGTTAATTTTAATGTAAGAGATCACGTAAAAGTATTTACTACATTACCTTATCATATTAGTAGGTAAAAATGTGTTTTCGTGTTAACGAGATTCCTCAGTTGTATAAACTTATTGTATTTCAAAATCTTACAGCTCTTTGTTAAATTATTTGGTGGGAGTTTGTAAGGCTGCTTTATTACCACATAACTGTTACTATCTTAAATGCGGAGGCTACTTTTTATTAATGATATCAGATAAACATCTTTGCGTTTTGGAACATTTACTGAATATTGTTAATTGGTTTGACTTTTCATGTTGTTTTAGCCTGAAATTTAAGAAAATAGATAAATCTAAGATCGTTGACATCTATTTCTTGAATTTTTTTTCAAGACTAATAAAAGCAGACATAAGGGGAGTTAATAAAAAGAAAGTTGGTATTCATGTGGCGCCAAATTATAAAAAGAAAAGTATTGCAATCTTAATAAATAGTGAGTTTTTCATAACAGTTGTTTTTGTTTTTAGTAATTAAGAAATACCATAATACCAAAAGTAAAAAAATGTATAAATAAGTTATAATCCTTAAATATATTTTTTATAATTAAAGAAAATTAAATTGGTGTTTAATAGCAAATTATGAATCTCCAAATAAAGAAAACTGAACTATTTTGGATTAATAATAGAATTAAAAAGATGAAATTTAGTAATCAGATTTTTCTGTTGTTGATTTTAAATATATAAAAATAAGATCGTAATAAATAAATGTTTCCATCTTTTTACTTACTTACTACATAAAAGAAAATCTTTCCTGGTATCTATTTTTAATTTTCATTTTGTTTTGTTTGTTGTACTTTGGTAGATGTTAATTAAATATGATGACTGTTTCCTAGGAATAAACAAAAATTGTATCGATAACATATTACTCAAATTTAACCAATACACCCAAAATTACAATACACTATAGAAAAAGAAAAAAATAATACATTAAACTTTCTAGATATTACATTAATCAGACAAGATAATGGTACATTCAAAACTAATTATTACAAAAAAAAATTCACTCCGGTCGTTATTTAAATTTTCAATGTGACACCTCAAATAAATATAAAATATCAGTAATTAATAACTTAACAGATAGAGCAATTAAATTATCCTCAAAAGAATTTCATACAGAAAATTTAAAAAAAAATTTAAAAATACTAAAAGAAAATAGTTATCCAGTACAATACATCGAAAAATATATTAAAAAAGGATTAAAACTGATAAAAAAAGAATATTTCATGAATAAACAAATTGACCCTTATACTTTACAACCAAACTTTTTAGGCAACATCTTCAACAACACTACAATAGAAACAACTAATAACCAAACACAAATAAATAAAATTATCACCTTACCTTATATTCCAGTATTATCCGAAAAATTAGAAAAAACTTTAAAAAAAGCAAATTTCAATATTTCATATAAAAATAACAGCAAAACAAAAAAAATTTCACAAACTTAAAAGATAAAACAACAATTAATAAACAAACTCATACTGTATACAAATTAGAATGTCAAAATTGCAATGCACAATATATTGGTCACAGTAAACAATGGTTAGAAAAAAGAATACAACAACATAAAAATTCAATTAAACAAAATTTAAAAAACTCAACTGCTTTAACTGAACACTGTATAAACAATAATCACAACTTTAATTTTAATAAACCTAAAATTTTGCACACGGAAAAAAAATATAAAAATAGAATAATACTAGAAATGATTGAAATCAAAAAACATAATAACTCAATAAATTACAGAACTGATATAGAAAACCTTAATTCAATATACTATAACCTAATATAATAATAATTTGTTTCTTAAAAATTTTATTTTCAATATATTTTACATATAAATCCGTTCTTTAATTTCAAATACTGAACACATGCGCAGAAAATATTCCATAAACAAACAAAACTACTCCATCTAACTTTTACCTGCCATATCTTTACAAAAAAACATTTTTAATGAAGTTGTTAAGAAATTAATAATTCTTTTTCGCTTATAATCTACAAAATCATGATACTAAAAAAAAGAAAATATCAAAAAAATCTCATGAATATACTATATGTAACAAAATGTACAAGTTTAAAATGTTAATTTTTATTTCTCAAAATTTTATTAAAGGAAAAAATAAGAAAATATTATGGTAAGGCATAGCAAAGAAATGTTATATACGTTCACAAACCTAATTTTACTCTTTATTTCAGATTAATTGTTTTTAAATATATACCATGTAAAAATTTTATAGAGAACAATAACCTAAAATATAAAAAAAAGTAAATGTTTTGAAAAAGCCTACATTGACTAGGCGAAACGTCAACTTTAATATATGTAAAAAAATAGTTTTATTAATATTATTAATTACTGGCTGCTAGTCCTCATTATAACCCAATAAAGGGGAGAAAAAAATATAACCAAAAGTTTACAGCCAAAA
Source organism: Agrypnus murinus (assembly GCA_929113105.1). Lineage (NCBI taxonomy): Eukaryota > Metazoa > Arthropoda > Insecta > Coleoptera > Elateridae > Agrypnus > Agrypnus murinus. The sequence continues at coordinate 18,640,364 of OV816025.1, forward strand.
AGAAAATAAATTTCACCAAATGAAAATTTATTTCAAAAAAAAAATTTATTAAATATAAAGTTGTGTTGTTATTATTTTGAAAAATAGTTTGTGTATGTCTTTATTTTATTGTTTACCCATAAATAATTATAAGGATATGATAAACTATTAAAGCGACCTGTTTGAAAGAGTCTGTGTGGAAAGGAAGGTTTTTCATGACTACAACATATTTATTTTAATTAAAGATAAGCAAGTAGTTGTGTATTTTATCTTTGTTACAGTTGCATCTATGTCTGTGTCTAGTATTCAAATAAATTATGCTTTATTTTTATAATATCATATCTTATAGTCTCCTAAGTCTAGTCTTATTTTATTATATTCCGAAATTATTTTAGCAGTATGTGTGCTAGAATCTTTTAGATACTTTGTTTTAGGTGCATACTTCTTACCGTATATAAGACGATTCAGTTTGCAGAGAACGATAGGTAGTAAGTAATGAATAATAAGCAATTAAGATGATGGATAAAATATTTTCCAGTGTATCTAAAATAAATGCAAAGTAAATAAAAATAATAATAATAATAATCAATTTATAATAATTCATTATAATATTTTATCATATAACTATTTGAAGATTGAGCAAAAATAAATAAAGTATATGAAATAATTGTTCGTTGGGCCATAAATTTTACAAAAAAAACTTACATAAGCTGTAAATATTCTGGAAAATAGTAGTCATGTGCACATCTGTTTTGTGTTTGGCATTTTTATTTGGTCGTCGATGATTGATTGAAGCAATGACATAATATAATTTGGTTGCGGCTAAGAAAAATAAATTTTCTGGTTTTTAATCCAGCCGGTCTTAGAACTAGCGTTATGTAATTGGAAATGTAACGCGCCATCCATTCGACCATGTTGGCTGTTTATGCGTTCTGCTTCTTTAATGAATGTCATTTATCATGGTTTTGTCGTTTATCAGTTACTAATTAGAGTACATTAACTTATTAATTGATTAATATTAAATTAATTCATTGACGCATGTAAAATATGCTTTCAAAATCTAGAATTTCGTTCGTTTTATTGTTGAAATTCTATAACAAAGAGGGGAAATCAGTAGGAAAGAGATGCATGATTTCCACTATCAAATATGCCCGTGTTATTTTAGCAAACAAATCCACCTACATTACAGAACATTATTTGAAAGTTATGCTAAACACAATGAATGCTCGTGCATAGTATAGGCCCTTAATTATGCTATTATTTTTAGTTATTTTTCTTCTTGTTCTTTGTAACTCACTTGTTTATAATTGCATTACTGTTTGTTATTCGATTTTATTTCTTTTTATTTAAATGTTGTTTGTAATTTTCTTGATTATAATTAGGTTTGTTAATCAAAATCTCAAGTGGATCCACAAATGCAAAACTATACAGAGTATTTCATTTGTAGTGAAAAGTTGATAGCGTATTGAAAAAATTGTAAGTTTGGCAACAACGCCTATATCAAATTCTAAGTTTGTATACCTCAAAACCTTTAGTGTGAAAATTTTTGTAGCAATCCAGTTTTAGTAGATAATGTTAAAATAATGAACAGTGTATAAATTATTATTATTAACAAGTTAATTGTTTAAAAAATAATTATTTAGTATAGATTAAGTTTCCTTTCTTAACTAAAACTACGAAGATTGTTTTTCGATTACTTTTGATAGTTTATTTTTTTGGGCAGAAGCTTAGAAGCAAAAGGCAGTAGGGTAAACAGGATTTGAGAAATGCAGAGAGTGATAGGTGCAGTGTTAAATAATAATGCATTTTAAACATTTTCAAAGGGAGTTGGAAAAGATTTTGTTTAAACTTAAACAAAATTCGGTTAAATTTACTATTATTATAAAGCATTAAATAATATGCATACGAAGGACATTTGACATCTATATTATTTAGTTCTTGAACTGTACGAGATCTTATTGCAAACATGTAATTATAAATATTAATTTATTAATGTGGGGTGGCTGTGTGATTATGAATGTACCTAGATGTAATAATGTAATAAACTAGGTTTATTGTTCTGCTTTTACCTTATTTAGGATGACTGATTCAGCAACCCCAACTTAGACCAAAATCTGTTACTCACCTGAAACAAAAAAAATTATATATCAAATGCTAAATTGTTAATAAGTTAGTAATTCAAGCTATTACATTTATTTAGGACGTATTTACGTGTTGAGCTATCCTTAAAAATACGCAATTTATTAATTGATAACATATCATATCAATGCACCTGTGATAACATAAACGTAATATGTACAATGGCAACCTACAGTACATTGTGATTAAATAACTGAATGTGTTAAGTATGTGTTATGTAAAGTAATTCTGTTCGGAACGGAACGGTAGATCTCAACAACACTTGAGTCTATAAATCTATAGTGTCATTGAAGCTTGGTTGACTCTCCTTAATATTCTTGTAGCTAAGTTTTCCGGAAGTAGTACGGATTATTTCGAAAAGTTATTTATATTGTAATAGCTAGAAAAGTTATTTATATTGTAACGGACAAATTTCTCAAAATAACTCAAACGGCCCCGCGATTGAGTTTCCTTTGTAACATTTAAAATATCATAAGTAAAAAAATATTTAAAAAAATTTTACATTGACGCAAAATATAGCTTACGGCTAAGGCTACTTATTCGTATTATGCTTAGTGTCGTGGTGTCGGTGTTAATCGCAAAAGGCTTACTAATTAATTATTACAGATTGGACAGAGAAATAAATAAACAATACATAAAAAGGGCGCCACCCAAACTGTTTTTTGTTGTAAAGCAGCGACGGGAATCTACAATCTGGGAAAATAATTCTGTCTGATATAGGATACTGAAAAAGACGAAATCTCACATCAGAATTAACAGCGAGATAACATTCGCTTTCCGCGATGGCAGTGAGCGTTATCCGTTCTGTCTATAAATCTCTTTGTAACTAATTCTCAAAAAGTCTATACTCAACTTCTTTGTTTTAAATCTTCTTTGTGTGATTATATTATAAAATATCAACCAACCACATGAGAAACGTGACTTCCACGATACCAATCACAAAAATTAAATTAAATTTTCTCTCGTATATATGAAAGAAATGCAGACAATTAAAAAATTCAAGGCTGCAAAAGAGGTCTACCGAAATCATGACTTATAAAAATATAAAATATTGTTCTGTAAACCATAGATTCTGTGTGTACACTATCAAAAGAGGGTTTGCTTAATAAACCATTGAAAATGATATATGTTTGTGGTAAAACAAATATATCGGTTTGCTTTGAAAGAATTGGCTTAATTATTGATTTAGTTCGCTTTGTTTACAATACGATAAGCAGAAATGGTGTAAGTACGTGTTTAACAACCTGGAGATCATAACAACAAGGGAATGTGATCATGTGGGAAAGCAATTATGTTTACACAAGTGGTAACCCGTCTAAATAAGTTAGACATTATGAGTGTTAAGAGATAAACCCCAAGGGTTAAACATTGCATTTAACTAACAATCATAAATCATTCCTATTTAAAGTTCCCTACCGCACCAAATCGAAAATATTTTATTATTATTATTTTTTAATATCGTGTTCTAATTTAAAACGAAACGAATTAAATATGCAACATAATGAGCTCGTTACAACGCAAGTTGCAATAAATCAGTCTTTGTACAATTTTTATGACTACTAAAAAAACAGTAATTTTGTACGTGTTATAAATGTACAATATTTTTTGCAAAATAGCACTGCAACTATTCTTCTTCTCGTATAGTATTTCGTAAGTGATAAAATAAAAACTCAACAATAACTCTCACTAGAAAATAAATAAGGAAAGACTAGTTTAAACCTATAGCAAGTCCTAAATGTAGTTTCTTTCTAGCAGAAAATAAAATTAAAGTTTTATTTTACGTATTTGCGTGGACGGCGCGAAATAGATTTAAATAATTTGGAGGCCAGAATTTAATAGAAGTATTTATTGTTAAATACACAAATAAGTCTAAGTCGACAAATTTGACTCTACGTTTGTGCAGACACTGCACTTATCGCTGGCTCGGTGGTCTTGAACGTTGCTGCTCGATGTCGGACTATTTCTAACAAGGTTACCGCTGGAACCTGCCTTTATAGGTACTGTTTCTTGGGCGTGGGTTTGTTTGTTGCTTTTGCCCTTGCTTCGACTTTCATACGATTTCCAGGAACATCCGTGGGCGCCAGTAGAAATGCATAGCGTACGTGACTTGATAAACGTGGCTATATTTAGATTGTGCTCAATGTCAACAAGACCTTGGCACTCTAGAACTGACTTAACAGTTACATTAAATGAAATATTCTTCACAACAAATTGCAGTATCTTCGATTGCATAAAATATTTATAGGTAGTTTAAGTAAAGTGACTTAATCTAATAGAAATTAGAGCTATATGTAACTCGCGTGCAACCGACACAGCGTATTTCATACTATTATCATATTATTTGGCACGTGCATAAAATCCCAGGATTTCATTTGTAAATTAAAATACGCATTTAACAAAATAATCCTGCTACGGCCCTGTATAATACCGATATATTCTGGTTAGGTTAAACTGAAATTCATTTCTCACGCTAATATCACCTCGTTCCAATACACATTTACAGATAAGTGTTATTAAAATGTGTATTTTAAAACTCCTACTTTTGTAGTTTGAAAATGTGAGAGAGTTTTTGGGATTTCTCAGAGTGAGTCAGACAAGTCTTACGACAGTCATTACCGTCATATATTTAATGTAAAGTTTAGTACGAAGCATTTTAAGTATTATACAGTATATATTATGTTGTTGAAGAATTAATCCAGGGAAGAGGAATAATTATAAATTTTAGTTTGGTGAATTTCGTTCGTACGAAAACAGTGGTTTGTATTTTGAAGCCGTATAAATGCTATTAGAGATCAGTGTTAATGCTCTCTTATTTGAACGTTGTATTAGATTAAAAGAATCTGTTTAAAGCTAATCAACAGTGAATTCTGTATTAACACCAACGTAGTTTATTTATAGTAAATTAATAATCAGATAACGTATTATGTTCTACAAAAATTCTAAATAGAAATATTCAAGCAACATTCTACGTAGTTTGACGTACCGTCCAGTTTAAAGTTAATTGCCATCGTTCAAGTTAATAACAATAACACTAAATTTGATTTTAAACGGGAGATCATTTCCCAAACTGTGGATTTACCGCCACTTTGAAAATGAACATCTTTCAGTTTGGTGCCGCCGTCTATTTTGATATTTGTTCCTGAATTTCTTACCTAATCAGAAGCTCTTGTGATTAACACCCACGCTCGAGTATAATTTGAATTAATAAGATGTCTCTGCCGGGGCAAATAAGCTTTATGTAACGTAAGTATCTGTGGTGAAAGTGTAAGCATTTTTAGTTGCATCATTTTACAGTAAGTACGGGTCTGTTCAGTATTATGTCATTGAGAGAAAACGAAATGCTACATACGATCCAACTTTGTGTTGGTTATATTTCCTTTCTTCTCCTATGTTTTTAAAATACAAATTTAATTTAATAATTTAAACACAGTGAAATAATTTTATATATTTATAAAATAGCAAATGAAAGGAAAACTATTGTAGTATCTTTTTTCAATCTTAGTATTTTATAAGAAGGTTGTCCCTTCCAATGTATGTTGTTCTGCCCATCTATTCCATAACATATTTTTGACTAAGTTACGCCAGGATTAATTAACATTAAGAAAGAAATGCAATGTTGCATTGTATATGGAAATATAACAAAAAATATTTGTATCCTTCTCATAACGTTATTAACTGTCTCGTTAATAATTTCCAGAAAGCCTGCAGAGCACCCTAAAAGTTACTTTACTACAACCTTTGTAACAAGGAGATCTCACCTCTCTCATTTGTAACTAATTATGTAAGCTAAAGGCACTTCTTGTTATTCGTCGTAAAGACATACAGTAAGTAGTATGCTAAAATAATAAGCTGTTGCTGAAATACCCATCATAATCAGTTTACTAATAAAAATGCCATTAAAAAGTTCTCGGGGCTTTTTACAGTATAACCAATCTCTGTAAAATGCTTTCGCTCCTACACTTTTACTTTTATTCAGTAGCACCTGGTGCTGTATAATATGTGAAATAAACTGATGAAATACTCCTGTATTCCAGGAGAAACCGCTGAACTGCAGCTGAAACAAAACTATAGTGAGACAGGTCGCCTACTTTCGCATTAATTTAAAGCAGCTATAAATTCCCGTATACATATGCAGTAGCATCTAGTATGTAACTTAATTGAAATTATGAAACCTGTAGAATACCTTATACTAAATATACCACAACGCAAATTTATAACTACTAATTTTGAAACGCCACTGAATTTTGTAACAAATTACTGAATAGGCAAATTTAAAGTGAAACAAACAGAAATAATGAGGTTAACTGTTTCTAAATATCCTTTTTGAGGTTTTACAAATTGTACGACTCAATTTTGAGAAATTGCTGCCGGATAAGAAATATACTAATAATATATTAATAATAGATAATCCGGAAAATGAAGAATAGAAGCGAGACTTGAAAGTGTAGTTTCATTTTTCACGATTTTCTGAAAAACCCGATTTACTTGTGAAGTATTTTTAAAGTATGCGACTTTGGAAACCTACAAATTTTTGTACTAAAAGTTTTGCTGGATATTTAATAGTTTTAGAGATAGGATCGAATAAACACCCACTAAATGGACACCCTGTGCATGACAACTCCCTACGCGAGCTATCTGCGCCTCTCTCTAGGATGATCATATCAACCTCTAACATATATCCATATCCACTTCTAATCATAAATTTGATCAAATTTTATCAAAAATTCGGAGACAGTCATCAACGACTGTATGTCTAATTTTGAGTCGAATGGTGCCAGCTTTACGAATTTAAGTTAATTCATTAAATCATATAGCATCTGATCGAATTCAGTATAATTGAAGTTTGTCGAATAGTTATACTCGCATTTTCAACTTGTTAGTTATCATCTATATATTTAAAACACAAGGCCTATTTTTGTTCCAGTTTGTTTGAGAGTTTCACTAAGTCGATTTGCGCGAATCTTTTTTTATGTTAAAGCTTTTGATGTGTAGATTCGTCAACACTACTTCATTTTTATATTTTTCTAATGTTTATATTTTTAATTTAAAAAATCTAAAATTGTTTAATTTGAGACGCACGGATCAGACATTCACTTGGAGCGCCATCTCATTTTCTGCGGTGGTAAGTTTTAGAACTGTTCACGATTATAGTTTGCTGCAACCACCACTTGCGGTTAACGGTTGATTTGTGATTAGGTTCCGGTAGACAAACCAGCATGAGTTGAAAATCATGGAAAGCAAACAAATTGTTAAAATATTAGATTATGACAATTGCTTATTTATAGCTGTTTCGTATTCTTTGGACAAAAGAAATCATCGCGAGATACGTTTGCAAATTATTACAAAAGTTATAAATGACTGGGGCGATTTTTAATTATTATAGGTCAATTATTATTTGCTAATCTATATATTTAACACATGGCTCCTTTTTGTTCCACTTTATCTACGAGTTGTATAAGGCCGATTTGCTTTATTCTTTTTTTTATTAAATTTTTAACTCTATATTAGTCAACACTACCTACTTTCTAATTTTATTTAACTTTTATACTTTTGAAACCCTCCTTTTTTTAGTCTGTGGAGTTTTAGTTTTGTGATTTTTTAATTATTAAAATTTTTAAGCAATATTTGTTGTCGATGCATTTCAATATTCCCAAGGCCGATTGATTCGTCACGTTTTGGTACTAAACATCCTCCCTATACGTCTTTACTATGCCACCAACAGTTCTCAGTCGAGTTGCACAGTATTTGCTGTGGAGCAATTTCACAAAATTTGATAGTTTTGCCTGTCTTTCTTTCAAAATTCTGCAGATTGGGATATTTGATAAAAAAGTAAAAATAGGAATGTCTAAGAACTAATGTTTTATCTCGTAAGGAACACGGACAAAATAACCAACAAAGTTTCGAAAGCTGGTATATTAAGCATACATATATGATATATGAATTCAATGTAGAATTTTATGATAAGAATAAGTTGGGGGATGAGTCCGAGTGATTGATGGTGGAGGGGTAAGGGGGTGTTTGTTAAATAACGCGTTCGTTCGTCTGAGAATGGTAAGCTTAGTCTTTGCAACTGTTTTTGTTCGATTGCGTTTATTTAATAAATGTTACTATTTATTAATTACTTTCGGAAACCGGAAGGATTGTAATCACAACAAACGTTGATAAGGAAACCCTTCAATTAGCCTTTTGACCTTCATGTCTTGACAAGGTTTCCCTAGTTGGTTATACATAATTTCAATCATAAGTTCATCCCATGAGGCTGTGGCTGAAGCTGGAAACAAAATATTCCTGGCATTGTACAATGCAGCCCACAAGCGCCTCCCTTAACATGCATCGTTACAATGCTTTTACCAAATCCGTTTCGAATGCTAAACCGGACCTTTCTGCGCTGCCGCCCACAGAAGAAGCAGCAAGGCAGCAAGCTTTTCGTGTATACCACCAAATCCAATTTTTGCTAGAAAATGCACTTCCTCCAGAACAGTGGGGTTGGAAGTTTGAGAGCGGGCGGCTGACCCCAGTAACTACAGAAGATGCAGCAGCACCTGAGGCAGTCCTCAACCTCATTTCTTGCAAATGCATAGCTAGCTGGATGTGGTAACAGGTGTGGCTGCCAAAAAGCAGGAATAATGTGCACAATCATTTGCCACAACTGCCATGGAGAATGCTTAAATGGCATTACTTCCACCCCCGAAGAAGACTTCGATGTCCCTGATGATCTGGATTTCTTCATACCTCTGGAAGAAACACAACAGTCGGTGCAAAGGCTTGTAAATGAGGATCAAATTACTGAGTCTACTGGACCTATAACCAGAAATCAGATGAGATTGCACTTTCTTATTATTCAGTGATTACGTACAGCTTAGCAGTGGTAATCAGTAATGTTCATACATTGTTTTACTACTTGCTGCTTGATTTCATTTTCTTTTACCAGATTGTCAAGTTTGTCTCCACAATAATCCAACGTATCCAAAAGTGTAGGTAAAACATTGTCGCATATTGATTTACGAGTATCTAACGAATGATGGTAAAAAGTACACTTCGGGCTTTATTGCTTGACATCACCTCATAGTTTTGCGTATTGGACGTTATTTCATAGCACAACAATTAAGAACTCAAAGTATAGAAACTATTTAAATTATTAAGGAGGTGGTTCTTCCTTTGGCATCTTCAAGAAATTTCATATTGTACCGCGCTAACCTTTTTTTTTTTGGAAAAACGCAATGTTTAGCGCCCTATAACTCTGTACCACTGGGAATACAAGAAAAATGTATATGATCATTTTTATTAAAAATGGTATCAGCTTTTATTATGTATATAGTCAGCTTTTACCTCCGATCTACAGTTCTCGAGATATTAATGAAAAACCGAAAAATGACCCCTGTTTTCGGTCATTGCCGCTAGAGCTCGTGTCATATTCGTCAGGACTTTTAATATATTCTTCACTAGGTATCTATAAATCAGTGTGCAAAGTTTCAAAACTTTTGGATTTTTTCGGAGGTGAAAAGCTACTTTGACTGGACTATTCTCCTCTGCTTGAAATTGTTGATTACGCTTTTTACAATAGTCTGCATCTTCTCTCTGTAGCCCAGTCCCTTCTAAAGAACTGTCACAAGATTGTACAAATTTTGCAACAACGTAACAAATCTATACCGTATTATTAAAATGTGATGTTGTTTGTGATGAGCCACCTAAAACAAATTAGTGTTATTGATTAAATTGGTTGATAAATTATACCTTCATTATATATTTCCATACCCTTTAAGGTATATAAGAATTTCTCACTTAATACTCCTCAAAAACCATCCCGAGCAGAAATTTGATAAGGCTAGAATCGGGCCCCTATCCAGCCTGCCCTAGTTTAAACAAGGGCCAGATCGGAAATGTAACGCCTTGGCAGATCTGAACCCGTGCACGCTTTCAAATATGTCCATATCAATATCCCAGCCTGATAGGGAACAACCTTATAGGTCAGTCCATATTGGAACCTGATCAGGGCCACATATAAATTCCTTAATAGTGCATGCCGTAGTAGTGTAATGATATTCATCATAAAATCAGTCATTACATCCATATTACCTCAAGAAGGCATTGCATGCTAAGTGATTGCCATTACAACAGTAATCAACAAGAAGAGTATAAATAAATATCTCATAGAAGTAAACATGTCTTTTATTGTCTTCTACAAGAGATAACATATAAGTAATATACAAGACCACACACAAGCAACCTGTATTACCGCATTAATCTTCTAAACACTACAGTAGAACCTGACCCGGTCCAGATCGTTTTAGGGTTTGCCATAACAAATTTCTGCTCGGGATGTTTTAAATTCCACTTTCAAACTAAATTACAATCAAACTAATCTACGCTGCATCTACATTATTTTACATGTTTACAATCTGCATTATATCTTTCAGTTAGATCTAGATCTTAGATCACAAATTTCCAGTTTTTATTTAGTGATGTATGCATGCACATGCAATTTTTCCCGCAGAGGTCGTCGAGTACAGACGTGTATTTAAATCGCTCCGCAGTGAAATTAAAATTTAAAGCCTAAAAATGCCTACTTGTAAAAATTGCAATCAAAGGTACAGTAGAAGTGAAGATACAGTAATAACGTGCCAACAATGTAATGGTATATTTCACATTGTATGTGAAAAAATCACCATTGAAAGGTTTGAAAATATGAAGAAATTAAATGCGTTAAACGATTGGAAGTGTGAGAACTGCAAAAGTAAGATAACACCAACTGCGATATCACATTCTAACTTAGACGGTCACAACAAAGATAAAATTGATTTCGGTGCGAAATTAAACGAAATAAGTAAGCAATTGGAAATGCTGCCGATAATGTGCAATCAAATGAAAGAAATCCAAAAATTTGTAGATTTTTGTAGTAGTAAGTTAGATGAATTTTCCACTACGGTGCAAATAGTTGCTCAAGAAAATAATCAATTAACTAAGAAGTATCAGAAGTTAGAAGAAAAATGTGCAGTTTTAGAAAAAGATTTAAGACAGTTTAGAATTATGCAGGAGGATGAAAGACAATATAGTCGAAATCACAATTTAATAATTGATGGTATACCTGACGCACGGAATGAAAACATAATGGAAATTGTACAGAAGATTGGTAAAAATGTCGACTTGAATATTTCTGCTCAAGATATACAAGCGGCGCATCGATTAAATGGAAGTGGAAGTAAGAAGTCAATAATTGTGCAATTTACCAGCAGAAGCACGAGGGATCAATTTTTAAATAAATGCAGGGCTAGAAAACTAACCACAAAAGATTTAAATCTGGGAGTAGATAGTTCCATTTACGTGAGTGAACATCTAACACCCTATTTTAAAAATCTTATGATTTTAGCTAAGAAAAAACAGACAAACCAAGGTAACAAGGAGTACAAATATGTATGGTTCCGAAACTCTAAATTATTGGCTCGAAAATCTGATGGAGCACCAGTAAAAAGAATATCTTCAATTGAAGATATCTAATTATGCAAGTGTTTACATGCAAAATAGCAGTGTGTAAGTATTGTATCCTTTTCATGTCATTTGTTTTTTCTTTATTTCCTAAGATGGAAATCAATAAGACTTTTTTGTTTATATTTCATAATTTAGTAGTAAATAAGTTGAATATCTTTCAAATTGATAACGATGAAAGGTGTATGAATATATTTGAAAATATAAATTTTGTTTTGCATTTAAACATTAGCATTCCAGTATCTTTTGAGATAAGTTTATTTATGGTTATAGAGATAAACAAAATATTAAGTGATTTTGTAACAATAAGTACATTTTATTATTTTTTGTATATAGTAGTCAAATATTACATAGTTTTTGGAAATTATAATTATGTTTGTTATTACAATTACGAGTATATTATCTACTATATAGAGAATCGTCTATTAGACAATTTTGCGATCAGTTACTCTTCTTGTTGTTTTTTCTTTTTTATTATTATTATTATCTTTTATCTTGTCTTTTTTGAGAAAACGTATCGAGTAAATCATATAGCAGTTATAAGTACACTTTATTGTTATGTATATATAATAATTAGATACTGCATGGTTTTTGAAAATTGCATTTATTTTTATATATTAGTTAAGAGTTCCTTTTGCCATTTTCTTCTTTTTGTAGCAGCGAATCACGTAAATGTAAGAGAAATAATAAGTACAATCTATTATTTATACGTAGTTGTTACTGACAATATAATTTATGAAAATTATCATTACTTTAGTTATCTTAACTGCACTTATATTTGTATCTCTATTAAGGATAATCTAGATGACACTTACTCTCTTTTTCTTGTTCATCTTTTTTTTATGTTTATTTTTTTTTATTATTAAATGAAAACTAAGAACTTTCAGGTATATTATCAAAATGTGAGAGGGTTGCGCACTAAATTAAACTTATTCTTGACCAATTTACTTAGTACTGAATATGACGTAATTGTCTTGACGGAATCCTGGTTGGATTCTGATATCTACAGTAGCGAGGTGTTTGATTCTCGTTATATGGTGTACAGAAAAGATCGTAACTTTGGACGAGGGGGTGGGGTTGTAATAGCATGTCATAATAAACATAAATCTGAAATTCTACATTTGCATACAACAGTTGAATCTTTGTTTATTAAAGTTAATTTATATGGAATAAATGTCGTAATCAGTAACGTCTATTTTCAACCGCGTTCACAGTTAATCGCATATGAGGAATATTTAAATATTTTTGAAAATTCAGAAATATTTTTATCTAGTGAAGTAGTTATTTTAGGCGATTTTAATTTACCATATGTTAATGGCGTGGAATGCAGACTTGTAGATGGTAATCCGATCACAAAACGTTTACAACAGTTTCTTGATTTGCTTAATTTTTCTATGTATAACAATACATGTAATGTACTGGGAAGGACTCTTGATTTGGTTATTAGTAGCATGAAGTTAACAGTAACTGAGAGCGAAGAAAAATTACTACCTGAGGATATGTATCATCCCTCTTTAACAATATTTTTTAGTAAACTGTGTGATGTGGTATATACTACATCCAAAATTTTCCATGATAACTATAACTACAAAAAAGCGAACTTCCCCTTACTTTATAATTTATTGAGAAATGCCAACTGGAATGCACTTGGAAATTGTGTAGATGTAAATGAAGCTGTAGATAAATTTTATTCAATATTGTATGAAGCAATGGATCAGGCGGTTCCAAAAGTAAATAGTGGTACCAAATTTCAGTATCCTGTGTGGTTTAACAAAGAGATTATTACCAACCTTAAATTAAAACGATTTCATCATAAACATAGTAAGATATCGGATCACCATTTACAGGAATTTCGCAGATTACGTACAAAGACTAAGCTAGATATACAGGTCGCTTATAATAATTATATCATGTCTATTGAAAATAACATCACTCGTGACACAAACTGTTTTTGGAACTATATTAATAAGAGAAAGAAAGACTCATCTCATGCTACCACCTATCAGTTGAATGAACGAAGTACTAATAATGAGTTTGAAATTCCAAAACTGTTTGCTGATTATTTTCAATCGGTCTATACGCAAAATTCTCTGTATAACGTTAATCAAATAATGTCGGAGTCTAGCCCGGATTCATATAATAATCTTAATGTTAATATAGAAAGTGCAACTATGCAGGATGTGGAGGAAGTGTTACGTAAGCTAAAGCCCAAAAGGTCTGTGGGACCTGACTTGGTTCCCCCTTACATATTTAAAGCGTGTTGGGAAATATTCAGCTATCCATTATGGATAATATTTAATTTATCATTTAAGACAAACATATTTCCAAATAAATGGAAAATGGCAAAAGTAGTTCCCATACATAAAGCCGGCGATAAATCTAGAATTCAGAATTATAGACCTATATCAATACTATCAGCACCTGCAAAGATCTTTGAACAATTAATTTACAATAAAATTTATGTAAAGATTAAAAATTTGATAACTGATAAACAACACGGATTTATGAATAAACGTTCTATTGAAACAAATTTAGTTACATTTACGGAACATGTTAGTAACGTAATGGACAAAGGGGGACAGGTTGATGTAATATATACTGATTTTGCTAAAGCTTTCGATAGCGTTAATCATGATATATTACTTCAAAAATTATATGCAATCGGCTTTTCATTTAACTTAATCAAATGTTTTAGTTCTTACCTAAACAACCGGTTACAATTTGTGCAGATGTTAGACCATCAATCTGAAATGTTTCACGCTTCGTCAGGTGTACCACAGGGCAGCAATTTGGGACCGATGCTTTTCTTATTATTTGTTAATGACCTTCCTTTAGCAATCCAAGAGTGTGAATGTCTTATGTTTGCGGATGATGTTAAGATTTACAAAGAAATAATCCAAGACTATGACTGTCAGATCTTACAAACTCAACTCGATCATTTGTATCAGTGGAGTGTTAATAACAAATTAAGTCTGAATATTGACAAATGCAAACATATGACATTCACAACAAAATTATATCCTCTTGCTCATCAGTACAAATTGAATAATGTAAATCTTGAACGTGTATATAATATCCGTGACTTGGGTGTATACTTCAAACCTAGCTTGAGCTGGGATGAGCACATAGATGCTATTGTTGGTTTGTCATTGAGGAATCTGGGTTTCTTGATTAGATCTACAAAGGACTTCAGAAATACTAAGGCGATACTAACTTTATATAATTCGTTGATTAGATCTAAACTAGAGTTCGCATCAGTAGTGTGGAATCCAGGGCAAGCTACTAACCAAACTAAAATAGAAACTATCCAGAATAAATTTCTTAAATATTTGTACTATAAAGCTCATGGACGTTATCCTGGTTTTATTCATTATAGCAACATTAGACTTGAATTTAAGATAACAAAATTAGCTAGGAGAAAAGAATCGATTGATGTCAGCTTCATATATAAACTTTTAAATGGTGGCATTGATTGCCCTAGACTGCTGTCCTTGGTCCAATTGTATGTTCCGGCTTATAGATGACGACCCCGAAACATCCTGTATGTTCCACGATATAGAACTATTAAACGATATCATTGTGCACTAACTAGAATGATTGATATAGTAAATAGTATTATTGATACAACAGATCTAGACATTTTTTATACGCCCCTTAGAACATTTAAGAAATTTATTCTTTCAGCATAATGGAAAGGGCTTGTAGGTTTCAACTAGATAATCCAAGATTAGAAATTAGTGTTAAACATAATTATTTACAATCTATACTAATTTTTCATAATATGTTTTTACGTTATTACTTGAAGTGAAATTGTTAAAATAAATAAAAAAAAAAAATATTAATGTAATTTTATAATTTGCGGGACCTCCCCGAACATTGTAATTGGGATTAACCCGTTATGTTTGGGTAATTATTAAATAAATAAATAAATTAAGGTGATCCCAAATACCCATTTCAGGTCATCCAGATGATCTGTAGTTTTAGATCATTTTTAGATCGAATCTAAATTCTAACTTTTTAATGCGCTGAAAGGCACAAGCGTCGCTCGACCTACACATATTGCAAGAGCTTAAGGTTTAGGTAAAATTTTGATTCTTCGGAAAATATAAAGTTCTCGCCAAAGTAGTCGATATCGACCCCCTAGGGGTTGATATAATATTGTTAGGAGTCGATTCGGGATCAGGGGTCGATAGAAAAATATAAGACGTCATTGAATGGGGTATATTTAATTCGCTTAACTTGGATTACCTCCATCCTAAATGACAACTCAATTAACAACAATTGGGAACAGTGGCATAAATAGGATCTTACTGGAGCAAGGTCATGAAAATAGTTACGGAGGCCAATCAAATATTTAATTAAGTTATTTTAGTTACTTTAGTTATTTAAGTTGGAGGCCAATAGTAAAATAAAGGGGTCGACAGTCAAAGAAGTGTGCCGACCCCTGGATTAGACAAATCAAACGAATATATTTCGCACGTTTGCGATAACATGTCTATAGTAGCCGCACGTGATTAATAGAGCCGTTTCTTGGTGGAATAATACACACTAATCACTTAAACTAATATTATAAGTGTTATTATAAAAATATTAATAAATAAAGCTACTACAATAATTGAATAGACTTTGAAACATATATTTTCCATTTGATTACATTTTATTAGGATAATAATTATAATATCAATACTAGGGAATCCTCGTCAAGACATGACGGTCAAAAGGATTGAAGGATTTCCCTATATACAACATTCGTTGTATGATTACAATACTTCGGATTTCCGTGAGTGATTATTTAAATAAACGCAACCAAACATAACCAGTTGAAAATTCAACCAAGCCTAGAACTCCTCTCTCTCAGCTTACCCTCTTCTCTTCCGACATATCTTCCTCTCTGGTTTACCCCTCCCCACCGGTTTATTCTGCATACATATACGGAAATTTTACCTTACGAAATGAAAAGTAGAAAATCAAAATCGATCTTGTTTAATAAATTCTTGAAAACGTCTATTAGAACATATTTCAAAAACATGGCATAAAAATGGTGTTGGCAAATTTCCGGAAATTTATTTTTTGGTAACTTTCCATGGAAATATTTCCGGACAAACTTATTGAATTGGGAAATGTCAAAAAAGTTGATTCCAAAGTGTGTTCCGTCAAACCCTGGGGTTTCGTGGAAATATTTTGGGGTTCCGCGAGACCAACTGTAAGTCCTGTAATATAACAAAAGGATACCACTTGCAAAACATTAAACTTTCCTACAATAACGGCCTAATTACTAGTTTATTTGTTGGTGCCCTTTGCTACCATATATTTATGTGAAATACAAAAACAAAATATAGCAATAAACTGGATGCTACACAGCAAAAGCTTCGATATAAAGAAAAATCACTTAAATCGGGTCAGTGGAACTATCAAACGACCTGGAACAAAAATCAGCCTTGTGTTTTAGATATATGAATTTATTTAATATAAAGTATTTACAGAAATAAATTCCAAGAACAAATACCTATTTATGAACATACAGTATACGTAACTAACAAAGGTTGAGTGAATGAAACATTTAAAAAGTAGGATTTTCATTACTTATAAAAATATTATACTAATATATGTTATTATAATTATTATTATTATTGTCATTGTCATTGTGATTGTCATTGTGATTGTCATTGTGATTGTCATTGTGATTGTGAGTGTGAGTGAGTGTGAGTGTGAGTGTGATTGTGAGTGTGATTGTGATTGTGAGTGTGATTGTGAGTGTGATTGTGATTGTCATTGTGATTGTCATTGTGATTGTGATTGTGATTGTCATTGTCATTTGATTGTGATTGTGAGTGTGATTTGATTTTGATTTTGATTTTGATTTTGATTTTGATTTTGATTTTGATTTTGATTTTGATTTTGATTTTGATTTTGATTTTGATTTTGATTTTGATTTTGATTGTGATTTTGATTTTGATTTTGATTTCGATTTCGATTTTGATTGTGATTTTGATTGTGATTTTGATTGTGATTGTGATTGTTATTATTATTGCATTTTCTTATTAACATATGTGGTTTAAAAGAAAACAAAATGCGGTTTTTAACTAATGCGGGTTTGGTGCAAACTATAATCGTGAATAGTTCCAAAAACTACCAACGCTGGGGACTGATAGGGCGATGTAAGTAGATAGTCGTTTTAGATGTATTTATTTAAAAATATAAAACTTAATGAAATCCAGACATTAAGTAGTGTTGACTAATATACAAAACGAAAACTTCAATATAAAAAAAGAATCACGTAAATCGGTCCAACAGAACTCTCAAACTGGAACAAAAATAAGTCTTGTGTTTTAAATATATAGATCAGTAGATTTAAATTATTAATAGATAATTATTATATTGCATTTTCATGTAACTTGATTACAATATTATTGGTTTAATATTATAATAGTTATTTCCAATTTTAGGTAATTTCTAGCTCGTGTTAAATTTATCGAAAATGTAATGGATGGAATATATAACAGATACAAGTATTTATAACTTCTATTAATTAACTAATAGACGGTAAATATAATTATTGTAGAAAATTGCTCGAAATAATGTAAAAGTATAAAATTATTAAGAATGAACAGAAAGAAATCAATAATCTCGTTATCGAGAATGTTTTTTTCCTATATAGTGTTACCACTAGAAAACGGTTTTTAAATTTGTACGGGAATGTATACTATAGTTCCAAACGGTCAAAGCACTTTCATGTGAATCCCAATGCAAATCGGGCTCGGATAAAATCGACCATAAGAGTAGTACTAAGCGAAAATCGCCTTATTGTACTTGACCGATAAAAGTGATAGTTCAGTACGTTTAATCTTATAGACACAAAGTAGGTATTGCAGACACTTTTTAAAATACAGAAGTTGTAAAACAGAAGCTTCACATGCACATATTTCACTTTTTTTAAAATAGTAATAGGTACATGACTACATGTGTTTTATTATGAAGGTATTTGAAAAATCGGATAATATGGGTATCTTTGATTAAAGGAATTCTATTATATAATTATTATAGCATGTTTTCTAATGTTTGTCAAGGTACATTTGATCGGACTTCTTTAGTTAAATATACTATAGCTGATTGCCTAATGTAGTACTAACCATTTCACTCCTATTAATCCTGTTAAATTTGTTAAATACTTTTAAGATCAAACAGAAATAGGAAGCTGGAGATGGTCAGAAATTTGAATATTCAAACTTTAAAATAATGATGAACTTTATGGTTCAATTAACAAACATTAAAAAATGGTGGATAATAATTATAGAAGAAAAATAAAATTTGTTAGGAATATTTTGGTAAGTAGCATGACAGTTGGCAATACTAGAAATTATGCAATCGTTTTCACATAACCTCGCTAACTTTAGGTAATCCGCGCGACGTAGAAATTCCTATTCTTGTCTGATACACACAAAGCCCGCTACTAAGCAGCAGGACCTCGTTCAAGTTTGCCAGGTGTATTATACGTACCTACTGTTGAAAGTTATTATGAGTTCAAAGTAGAACGCATGCCAATATATTTGCGACATACATAATTGTTACTTAAAGAATTAAAAAAATTGGCTGAAATAAGAATAATTATGTTTCATTTCATAGAATAATTATCTTATTTGTTAAAGAAATTAATGAGTGTATATAGAGCAATAGTATTTTCAGCAAAGAATGATTTTTGTTAACAAAAATAATTACTCCTTGGCTCTTTTGGATATTATAACTTATAAGGTAAAGAAGTTTATTACGTTAAGTTTATCGTGAGCATATTGCACATACACAACACAATGCATCCCATATGATGACAGTATCAAAATTTTCAATTTCGTTAATAATAAAGTAAAAACTGTTATGCCCGTAACGGGGCTACGGTCGTCGGCGCGCTGCGTCTTGCAATGCTACATAGTTTAGCGAGCGTTGCATTCCAGTTACAAGAGTTCATTGCGTAAATAAGATAAATTTGACATTCTAAGAAAAGCTGTCTAAGAGTGATATCAACTTTAAAAAATAAAATGTTACTGTTTCCAGTAATCTAAAAAATTTCATTAGGACATGCAAATATAGCAAATATTTTTTACTTTAAAATGTCTATTAAAAATGTAAACAACATTCTCCAGTGTAAAGTTTCCATTCATTCAACGAAACAAGAACAAAGTAACAACAATTATGGTGAAGGGCATATTTTAATAGCGTTTTTGTCTTCTAGAAATGTATATGTAGTATATTCTATCAAATAAGTAACTGTTGCAATTTTTAATATTCTTTTATTAAAAGGTGTATCACGTAGGTTGTCTTTCTTTTCTGTAAGCATTCCTTGAGTCGGGTTTTTGATATTCTTGGAAATATGAATACGGGGCTTGGTGCATCTCTTACTCTATTTATATTACATCTAGCACTATGTACATCCAATTTCTAAAATATTTATGCAAACTCAACAATGTTATAGCTTAAGGCCATTTCAATCAAGTGAGTACGAAAAGAATATAAAAACTTATAAAGGTTTATTAAATTTATAAAAGTACTAAACTATTTTAAAGCGAATTGCTGTAAAAATAATTTTAAAAACCTGTTAGGAACAGTTTGTGGTTTAAATAAATTATATACCAAAATATACCGGTATATACCAAACTACTATATACCAGGCTGTAAAAAGGTTTTTTAAATATTTTTTAATGAAAATTGGCATGTTTTAAATTTAACAATAGCGCGAAACGTACAGAAAATGTCACTTTATCGAACATATAAGTAACAATGGATGTTTTTGAGATCAATATATAAAGCTGTAGTTTTGAACAAAAATATTTTTTTCGTAAATGCAACAATTAAAGAAAAGCATGCTTGCATGACGTAATAATAATTATAAAAATGTAATTTTACAGTTAAAATGTTTTCAAAAAAGCACTTTCATTTTAACCGTTGAAATCCTAAATTGCTTTTCTATATGAATTATCAAATTTTAACTTTAACTTTGTTTCTATATCTACGGTTGTTTTCAACTATTCGTTTGTTGTTAAACACATAATTAATCAAATTTGTTCAAAGCTGAAACTTCTATTCAAACCATCTGCGGATTTGGAAAGTTTAATACATTTCGTTCATAACATTAAATTCGGAAAAGAAAAATTAAATATTCACCCTGAACTAACAAAAATTCCGCAACTTTCAACATTAACTAATAAAATATAATCGTCATCGTAAATTTTAAATGATTCCGAATTATGCGAGATCAGTATTTTAAATTTCTATGTAATCATTACTCCAGAAGAAGACAACAAATAGAACCTAAACCAGAAAGGAATATTAGCATTATCAATATTTATCACAAACGATTATTTTTTATTATACTCAAATTAATAATATAAGTAGATTGATGTTTATTTTATCCAAAATAAAACAAGTTTCTAAAGTTTATAGAAGTTTATTAAAGTTAAAGGTTATATTGCAGTGTTGCAGACTTTTAATGGTTTAAAAGGGAAATATTTATTTAATTTACTAATATTCAAACCTACATAAAGTAATAATGTCTATAATGTCTATCTCAGATAGTTTATTGATTATAAATTATTCTATAACCTTTTAATATATTTTCGCCATCTTAATGAGACGAACAATGGCCAATGAATCTTCAATTGGGTTTACAAAAGAACTTGTAAGAAATTGTGGTGGGTTATTTTAACTTTAATTAAACTGGTCTTGAAGAGATAAATTAACTTTTCTCTTTTTCTTGAATAAAACACTAGCTCTGCTTTTTTTTAATCATTTTTTAATTAACGACAAACCTAATGTCTTGATTTATCGATGTTCATTTGTACAGCTTGCGATTTGGGAAGATCACCACGCAGGAATCTGCCTACTGCTTATGACTCTGGAACTTTCCTCAGGATAGGATGCACAGCCGAAGATAAAACGTTGGGGTAAATCGCACATAATTAATTTTATCTTTTAATTCTGACTCTTGAATAGCATTCGAGAATAAATTTAGTCTCTGGGTCTAGCAGATCTCTTTTAATAGAACTCCGCCTCTACTGCAGTCTGATCTACTGGTAAGTTTTTATTTGTTTTCTTTTAAATTCTCTTCTTTGAGTTGTTGAAATAAATGTACACCTTTTAGACACTTGTTAAGCTGAAACTTTTTATTTATCTTGCTTTTAATTCAATTATTTACAGAAAATAATAATTTTACAACCGTTTTGTTTCAATACATAAAATAATCTTTTTTTTTCTGTTTACCTAAGTACCTACCTCTTAGAAATCTCCTTTATTTTAGATTTGGACGAAGTGTACAAGCATAAAAAATAAAATTAAATATTTTGAACAATTTCACCAAAAAAAAAACAAATTTTGTTGGTGGTTGTTAATAAGTAAACAATTTATATTTGGTTTTTAGAATGAATAAAAACGGAGTATCTTGCTGGCGTACTAAAAATTAAATTAATTAATTAACTAAAAAATTGTATTACTTTTGGTAATATTTATTTGGAAGAAATGTACAAGCGTACAAACTTACAAAATTGCATATTGATTTTATGCTGCTCACTTACGTGTGCAATATATTTACTTAGCCATAATATATTGATAAATACTTCCTCTACGTAACTGATGCTTAAATAAAATAAATAAACATAGAACACTCTGAAATACCACCTGATACACCTGAATTAAAAAAGAGTCAATTAGTTTTTTAAATACAGACCTGAAAATTGATATAGGTTCACCTAGAATATTGATATAATTTTTGAAATATTTCTGTGTTATTACCTTTTGTACCAAACATGCATATGTTTTGAAAAGGTAGGAGAACACATAAAAATGTTTAGTAAATAAGCCTTTAAAGTGATTTTACGGTAAAATATGTTTTAACAAAAATATTTCAAAAATAAATCGATATCCTAGGTGAACCTATATCAATTTCCAAGTATGTATATTCTTTTAACGATAACCGCATTATACAGCTTAAAACCCAGGAAAACTCATTACTCAATTATTTAAAAAAAATTATCCAAGTTTCTTTTGGTTTTAAAATGATTATAAAAACCGCAATCATAAACACATTTACCACTAATAAGTTATGTATATATGCGCTACTAAAAAGCAGACGGAAAGTCCCTTTCAGTAACAAGAAACCCTGAAAAAGAGTTTGCTGTCAGTTACAGCCACCCTTATCCTGAAGTCAAACCTCTACTATTCTGCTTTTTCGATCAGAAATTCAGGGCTTGCTAGTTACACAATCGCAGCACGAATGGCTTCAATTTACCGAATTGAGTAGGGAACTATAAGAAAGGAACCTCCTAGTTTTTATTATACTATTTTTATACACCTTTTTGAATCCATTATAACTAGAATTTTATTTGGTTCGTGATGTGGGAAGACGTATATGCGACGTTTACGAATTTCATATTTTTAAAATCTGAGGATGACATGTGATGTGATGCTCTCTTCCTCAAAATTTTATTTGTGCTGTATACATACTTACTGTTATAGGTTTTCGATATGGATGATTGATAGCTGCATTTATGAAAAAATTCAAAGGTTTTGGTTTTTATTATGGAAACGAGGCATATGGGTGTAAAATGTAGATGTACTTCAAGAAGGGGGCATCAATTTTAAATTAAATCAGTACTAAAACGTAAATGGAACTCAGCTTAGTTAGGATTCAGATGCTTTTAAGACTTGTTCGACATAAACAAATATTTTACAACCACATACTACATAGATAATACTGACTAGGATAATCTCTCTCGATATATGTATAAGTATTTTAATTCAAATAAGTATTAAAGATGCTTTTAGTTGTTAATAACTCCAGTAAAATTAAATAAAGAGAGCATTTTATTATATAATTCTATAATGTTTGTTTTATTACATGAATGATGGTAATATTTTGCCCGTAATTGTTTTATTATTGAGATTCCAATCTCTTGTTTAATATTGTATGTGATTTTAAACAAATCACTTTAATGTTTTTGGTGTTTCCTTTAGGTTACAAATTCTTATTAATGTAATTTCAATAAACAAAATATGAAATTTCTATAAGAAGGCCGGTTCTGTTTCCCTCTAAAAAAAAACTTACATTTACTTTTAACAATAATGTTCAATAAATCAGAAGGACTTGTTACTGTCAACAACTTGAGCGTCTTCTATTGATTTAAATAAAAATTATCCATCAAGAGCTTTATAACCTTTGTTGAGTAAGTTTTGTAATTTTTAATTTTGTTTCTTTATGAATTAATGGCTTTTTAATTCCATTTTTAAGAAATAAATTACTTATTAAACAGGCTTGCAACTCACTAAACAAACCTTGAATTATCTAACTATAACTACACAACTTCCAAAGAATTATCCAGTAAGTAATTTTTGCTCCTTCTAAAAATTATATTATAACGGCTGCACTCTCACTTTGCTCTGCTTTTAAAAGATACACTTCAATAAATATGTAGCAATTTCGCAGTTTCCCCTTCTTATTCTAGCTCAGTTGGATAATTACCTTGATCACGGAAATAGGCTTTGTACCTTAACATAAATTGAATCTTCCTGTAGAGTGGATTCTGCCATCCCTAAATATGAATTGTAGTTTCTTAAACATGATATTTGTTATTCTTTCTCCAAATAATAATGATTGAGATACTTTTAATGGTAAATTTCTGTTTAGTAGTAGTTTGTTTTTATCACACACTATATTAACATTATTTAGTAACACAATATTATTTTATAAGTATTATTAATAGATTATTTGATTGTTGACTTTGTGTTATTTTTTGTTCTAGCTTTTGTAATCTGTTGTGCAACCCATAGTTCTTATTACTCATTTCTAAATTATGATATTTTAAAAATTTATTATTTATTATTACTTCAACCATTGCAGTAAATATTGCGCCATATATATTCCAATATACAGTAGTCAAAGAATGCAATAGGTCTTGGAAACTGAATTCAATATATAAGCAAATAGTTAATATATAGTCAATATATAGTGCTAATGCACGTAACAAAACATAAAAAAAGACTATTTAAAAATTTATTTGTTATATTGTAAGTTTCAAGGCTCTCGATATTAGATGAGAAAAACTTTTTCTACTTGACTGTAATTTAAAAAAATGTTTGAAATTAAACTTTTTGAAGAAAAAGTAAATATTGGGAAAGATTCAAAAACTGTTCTGATCATTTAAATCTGATTATAGAAAATAAATCCTTTTTCTTTGTATTGTCTTTTCTATGATCAAAGTAAAAGACGATTCGTAATTGGTTTCATTTCAAATACACAATCGTATATAATAGTTTTAGAAATTGGAATACTACATTATAAGGAGGAAAAGTGCATTTAAAACTAGAAAAGATAGCAGTCTTGCCTTTCATAATAGCATAAACCTAACCAAAAAAAAAACAACGTTTGTATAATATTATTTTAGATATTGTCGGTAGTTTACAAATGTTATCTGAAATATAAAAAGCTGAATGGGGCAGTTTCCAATTTAAAATTAATTGATGTTTTAAATGTTGAAAGACTGAACATAAAGTTGTACATTGCAAAAAACGCGCATTGTTTACGTCTATAATACAATAAAAATCATAACGTACCGAATATGAGTCGACTACAAAAGAATGTACAAAATGCGACCGCGGTCACGAGGTATTTCAAATGTAGACTGTAATCACTGCTTTTGATCAAAATTGCATTTTCTTTTAAACAACACAAGAAAATTTCAGATCCAGCAAACGATATGAGGCCTCTACATTTGGTTCTGCCACCAAAAACACAAATCTTACCATTAGATAATTTTGTAGTTTTACAAAAAATGCACAGGGACTTAGGAGCCCAGTCATACATGGATTGGACCACTGCATGTTTCTGTAATTAATATTTATCATTCAACAATTAATTATCAGTGATTAAACGATTATGTTTTTGATTGTGCATGATATTAGCTCGAGGAAAACTAGTAAATGAAGAATCTGATTACGAGAATGAGAATATAAAATGCCCCCCGAAACACGCGGAGATCATGTGCACGCCACGCTGTGATCTAAATGGTAAGATAAACAGCAGAGGCGGTTGAAGGATTCAGCAGCGGAACAAACTGATTAGGATAAATTGATTAGGAATAATAGTAAAATCAGTACCGAAAATCTGTTGAGTCCAGCGTATGCCGCTGGCATTTTTAATTCGGGAAACTTGCACTATTAAATTGCTTATCTTATCTCACCCTAAAACAGTATTATTTAAACAGCTTTATATCAGACGTTGACCTGGATTCTTCAATTTATTTATTGAATTCATTTTATTGTACGAACGTTCAGGTGGAGTAGCTTGGTGTTACTTACATAAAAGTGTTTATTGTATCAGCGCATACCACAGTCTTGGGTATTTATATATGTTATTCGTTCTTTTCCGCAAAAGAAAGTTGAAATTGCTTTAAAACTTTAACATAAAGCGGAATCCATTTGTGAGACTAGCACGGTTAAGGTAGAGAGCAAAGAAATGGCAATACCTGAATATAGAATAGCGACTTGTAATTCTCAGTAGGCAAGCAAAATGTAATATATGTAGAAAATTTATACATTATGTAGTTGTTTGATGTTTGAAGTATTATTAATATATTCTTTGATTGTTGACTTTGTGTTATTTTTTGTTCTACCTTTTGTAATCTGTTGTGCAACCCATAGTTCTTATTACTCATTTCTAAATTATGATATTTTAAAAATTTATTATTTATTATTACTTCAACCATTGCAGTAAATATTGCGCCATATATATTCCAATATACAGTAGTCAAAGAATGCAATAGGTCTTGGAAACTGAATTCAATATATAAGCAAATAGTTAATATATAGTCAATATATAGTGCTAATGCACGTAACAAAACATAAAAAAAGACTATTTAAAAATTTATTTGTTATATTGTAAGTTTCAAGGCTCTCGATATTAGATGAGAAAAACTTTTTCTACTTGACTGTAATTTAAAAAAATGTTTGAAATTAAACTTTTTGAAGAAAAAGTAAATATTGGGAAAGATTCAAAAACTGTTCTGATCATTTAAATCTGATTATAGAAAATAAATCCTTTTTCTTTGTATTGTCTTTTCTATGATCAAAGTAAAAGACGATTCGTAATTGGTTTCATTTCAAATACACAATCGTATATAATAGTTTTAGAAATTGGAATACTACATTATAAGGAGGAAAAGTGCATTTAAAACTAGAAAAGATAGCAGTCTTGCCTTTCATAATAGCATAAACCTAACCAAAAAAAAAACAACGTTTGTATAATATTATTTTAGATATTGTCGGTAGTTTACAAATGTTATCTGAAATATAAAAAGCTGAATGGGGCAGTTTCCAATTTAAAATTAATTGATGTTTTAAATGTTGAAAGACTGAACATAAAGTTGTACATTGCAAAAAACGCGCATTGTTTACGTCTATAATACAATAAAAATCATAACGTACCGAATATGAGTCGACTACAAAAGAATGTACAAAATGCGACCGCGGTCACGAGGTATTTCAAATGTAGACTGTAATCACTGCTTTTGATCAAAATTGCATTTTCTTTTAAACAACACAAGAAAATTTCAGATCCAGCAAACGATATGAGGCCTCTACATTTGGTTCTGCCACCAAAAACACAAATCTTACCATTAGATAATTTTGTAGTTTTACAAAAAATGCACAGGGACTTAGGAGCCCAGTCATACATGGATTGGACCACTGCATGTTTCTGTAATTAATATTTATCATTCAACAATTAATTATCAGTGATTAAACGATTATGTTTTTGATTGTGCATGATATTAGCTCGAGGAAAACTAGTAAATGAAGAATCTGATTACGAGAATGAGAATATAAAATGCCCCCCGAAACACGCGGAGATCATGTGCACGCCACGCTGTGATCTAAATGGTAAGATAAACAGCAGAGGCGGTTGAAGGATTCAGCAGCGGAACAAACTGATTAGGATAAATTGATTAGGAATAATAGTAAAATCAGTACCGAAAATCTGTTGAGTCCAGCGTATGCCGCTGGCATTTTTAATTCGGGAAACTTGCACTATTAAATTGCTTATCTTATCTCACCCTAAAACAGTATTATTTAAACAGCTTTATATCAGACGTTGACCTGGATTCTTCAATTTATTTATTGAATTCATTTTATTGTACGAACGTTCAGGTGGAGTAGCTTGGTGTTACTTACATAAAAGTGTTTATTGTATCAGCGCATACCACAGTCTTGGGTATTTATATATGTTATTCGTTCTTTTCCGCAAAAGAAAGTTGAAATTGCTTTAAAACTTTAACATAAAGCGGAATCCATTTGTGAGACTAGCACGGTTAAGGTAGAGAGCAAAGAAATGGCAATACCTGAATATAGAATAGCGACTTGTAATTCTCAGTAGGCAAGCAAAATGTAATATATGTAGAAAATTTATACATTATGTAGTTGTTTGATGTTTGAAGTATTATTAATATATTCTTTGATTGTTGACTTTGTGTTATTTTTTGTTCTACCTTTTGTAATCTGTTGTGCAACCCATAGTTCTTATTACTCATTTCTAAATTATGATATTTTAAAAATTTATTATTTATTATTACTTCAACCATTGCAGTAAATATTGCGCCATATATATTCCAATATACAGTAGTCAAAGAATGCAATAGGTCTTGGAAACTGAATTCAATATATAAGCAAATAGTTAATATATAGTCAATATATAGTGCTAATGCACGTAACAAAACATAAAAAAAGACTATTTAAAAATTTATTTGTTATATTGTAAGTTTCAAGGCTCTCGATATTAGATGAGAAAAACTTTTTCTACTTGACTGTAATTTAAAAAAATGTTTGAAATTAAACTTTTTGAAGAAAAAGTAAATATTGGGAAAGATTCAAAAACTGTTCTGATCATTTAAATCTGATTATAGAAAATAAATCCTTTTTCTTTGTATTGTCTTTTCTATGATCAAAGTAAAAGACGATTCGTAATTGGTTTCATTTCAAATACACAATCGTATATAATAGTTTTAGAAATTGGAATACTACATTATAAGGAGGAAAAGTGCATTTAAAACTAGAAAAGATAGCAGTCTTGCCTTTCATAATAGCATAAACCTAACCAAAAAAAAACAACGTTTGTATAATATTATTTTAGATATTGTCGGTAGTTTACAAATGTTATCTGAAATATAAAAAGCTGAATGGGGCAGTTTACAATTTAAAATTAATTGATGTTTTAAATGTTGAAAGACTGAACATAAAGTTGTACATTGCAAAAAACGCGCATTGTTTACGTCTATAATACAATAAAAATCATAACGTACCGAATATGAGTCGACTACAAAAGAATGTACAAAATGCGACCGCGGTCACGAGGTATTTGAAATGTAGACTGTAATCACTGCTTTTGATCAAAATTGCATTTTCTTTTAAACAACACAAGAAAATTTCAGATCCAGCAAACGATATGAGGCCTCTACATTTGGTTCTGCCACCAAAAACACAAATCTTACCATTAGATAATTTTGTAGTTTTACAAAAAATGCACAGGGACTTAGGAGCCCAGTCATACATGGATTGGACCACTGCATGTTTCTGTAATTAATATTTATCATTCAACAATTAATTATCAGTGATTAAACGATTATGTTTTTGATTGTGCATGATATTAGCTCGAGGAAAACTAGTAAATGAAGAATCTGATTACGAGAATGAGAATATACAATGCACCCCGAAGCACGCGCTGTGATCTAAATGGTAAGATAAACAGCAGAGGCGGTTGAAGGATTCAGCAGCGGAACAAACTGATTAGGATAAATTGATTAGGAATAATAGTAAAATCAGTACCGAAAATCTGTTGAGTCCAGCGTATGCCGCTGGCATTTTTAATTCGGGAAACTTGTACTATTAAATTGCTTATCTTATCTCACCCTAGAACAGTATTATTTAAACAGCTTTATATCAGACGTTGACCTGGATTCTTCAATTTATTTATTGAATTCATTTTATTGTACGAACGTTCAGGTGGAGTAGCTTGGTGTTACTTACATAAAAGTGTTTATTGTATCAGCGCATACCACAGTCTTGGGTATTTATATATGTTATTCGTTCTTTTCCGCAATAGAAAGTTGAAATCGCTTTAAAACTTTAACATAAAGCGGAATCCATTTGTGAGACTAGCACGGTTAAGGTAAAGAGCAAAGAAATGGCAATACCTGAATATAGAATAGCGACTTGTAATTCTCAGTAGGCAAGCAAAATGTAATATATGTAGAAAATTTATACATTATGTAGTTGTTTGATGTTTTGATGCTGATTTTTATTTTTTATAATTTATTTTACGAGTTATTATTGCACTTGATTACATTACTAAGGACTTAATAAAAGTCTAAAGTAGTAAAAGCTATTTAACGGTATTTAATAGTTCTGTAGATGCTAACAAAGTTTTTGCAAGCAAAGTTTAGAGATGTCTTTTATTTAAATAAAAACAGTAATTTTAGGCAAATTAATAAAGATTTATTCATATTAAAAAATTATAGTGATTTTTAATGATTAATATAATGAGATGATTTTTAATGAGCATGAAATTATTGACGCTGTTGGAAAGCTGTTAGACATATTTAGAAGCTTAAAATAAACGTAAAATTTCTGCCGTACTTTAGAAGGGTTATTAATCTAGATTCAGGTGTGAACCTTTCAAGTATTTTATGTTTAAAAAAGTAGTTAAAGTTGAACAACTGCAAGCGAGGGATTCCCTAAGATTTTCTTAACATATTCAGTGCAAACATATTCAGTATAAAGTGCAATAAATCCATTTACTTTTTCCTCTTAAACCCACTTTAGGAATGTTCGCCTAAAGTGGGTTTAAGAGGGTGGTAAGTTTTTTCTGTATACTACAAGTTATTGGGATAAATAACTTTCCCAGTTTGAATAATAACACATACAAAATAAGATTATTTCAAAAATGCAATAAAATTTTAACGGAACCAGAGGACCAAGGGAACCAACGGATTTGGTTGCTTACGAGTGCTCAACTTAAAACGGATTTTAGGTGAGCGAAAGGAATTTCTCGTTCAAACTATTTAATAAACAAAAGCTTTACGTATCAATTGAGTTCCAGACTAAATCATTCGCTGTTCAATGTTCAGTAATTTTTTTTCTATTTGTCGTATGTATGAAAGCCCTTTAATATTGAATAGTTAATTTGCGAGACGCTTGTAATATGTCAAAGCTTAACAACATTTTTGTAACTTGTAAATTCTTCACACTGAAGAAACTGTAGATTTGCTGAGTTATGATTAACTGTAAGTATAACTGTTGCTACAATATTTTGTCTCAAGAATTAAGTACTTTACGAATTGTTTTGTATTCTCAACTGAACTTTTGAAATTATGATGATTATTTATGTAGAAAGTTGGGAAGAATTACTTTCTTATCGCATTTCACGGTGCTTGCTTGAATGGGTCGAAATGGTGATTTGTAACACGATTTTATCTTTTTCTATTAATTTCCTGTAGACAGCAAAATATGTATGTATAGTTTGCAAGTTCAGCGGAATACATAGGAATAGAACATTACAAAGACGAATTTAAATTTGATATATAAAATAGAACAGCATCTAAAATGTCTTTCTTGAAAAAATGTTCGAATTATAATGTTTAATTTTCTACATTTTTAGCAAATTCATGGTTACAAAAGTTTTAATAAAAATCTAACCCTGTTTTAAATTATGTGAAAATTGTCCTGAAAGGGAGAACTGTGGTGATATCACCCAACGAAAAACGTCACGTCCATTTTAGGCTGAAGAGCTGTACTATTTTACTCATATCTGTATAAGTGTATATAGTCTATCATGATAGTGTAGAGATAAGATAATTACGCCAAAAACCAAGACGAAAAATAAATATATAACTCTATCAAACATAATACATACATAATACACATACCGGTAGGAAACGTATGGGTTTGATTTATGGATATAAAAGCGGATATAAAAGAAAAGCAATATTATAAAATATAAAATGATAACATAATATTATATTATAATACATTATTCCTCTTCTTTATCGCATCGTTTCACTATTTCTATGAACGCTTTAATATTCCTTTACCAACCCCATGTGTTTCCAACCGGTATATCTAATATATTTAACGTATCTATAACACTTAAAATTCGTTCAGTTCTATACAAGTTTCTTAAAATACTATATAAACTCGATACAAATTGCTTATGTGGATTGTAACTTGAAATGAATTTAGCTTAAAGATAAAGAAGTAGTAGTAGGCAGTAGTAGTACTGGCAATGCACCGCAGCTAGTCCGGACGGTTTTATATATACAGTTATGAATAAAAAGAAAAAACAAAAAAGTAGTGAATCATGTCAAAATGATTGGAAAAGTAACAATATAATTCTATTCTGGTAATACATTGCGCATTTCCCTGACATTTTCCGGAAATTACACCATTCCGTATCACAATACGAGACAGAATTATATTAAGAGCAAGTAATCACGGAAGGTAAAATAACTAAAAAGTAATTAGAATTAGTGTACCCAATCATTTTTGTGTTGCTTACAAAAGCTCGAATTCAACACATAATAATTACTATGACAAAAAGGATACACTTTTGATATCTCCTTTTAACATAATTTTATAAGGCAGTCTATTGTTGATGCGAGATGCTTAGGGCAGCAGGAGTTATAAAAGACACTTGTTACAAAACGACACTTGACGTTTTGTTGTCAGATTTGTGAAATTCAATGTGTTTATATTACACAGCATAAAACAGATGTTCCCAATCTTACAGAAGAAACATTTTCCAAAAACAATAACAATATAATAACTTCTGTTATATTTAAGTATCGCACGCTTTTAGACGGCTGTGCCCTAACGGCAGAAATCAGTTATGATATGTTTCAGTTTTGACATACTACATATCCGCTTATACCGCGATTGATTTTCAGATAAATGTGCACATGTTCTGTATTATTACTTTTCAGTTTTGTAATAAATGTTGAATAGGGTATTTAATAAGGGTCTATAGTACGTAGCAAATTTATGACCCCTAAAATGCGTTTCGCTCTATAGTTCTCATTAAGTTATTTCTTAAAATTTTCACAAAGCTCATTCTATTCCTGTTTTTTTGGATTTGAGGTAAAATTTATTTTTTGTGAAAAAGTTTACAAGAAAAACGCAGAAAAATTGATTGATTTTAAAAATCCTAAAATATTAACTAAGCGTAATTCTGAAAAAAATCAGAGGCATGCCTGCAATATTGTTTGCACGTGGATGTACTGCGGTTGGTGTAATTTTTTTAAATAAAATTATAAAATATTTTATAAACAATTTATTTTTTTCAGTTCAACAATTTAATTTTAAAACATTTATTTCTGCGGCGGTGATTTGTATACAAATGAGTTCACAAAATATAATCTACAATTATAAATAAATACAAATTATAATGTATCACAACCATATCCGAATGTAGGACACGTTTTACAAATAAACAATTTTTTATAAATATAATATTAATAAAAAGGAATAATTACATAAAATTATTCCTTACGTTTATAGTCTTTAGTTAAACTATGTACATTTATGTTAATTTAAAATAAAACTAAACAATTAAACATATGATATTAAATAAAATCAAACATTAGCTCTAATAGTACTATAGAATACGCGTTAGTGCGCGTTGAAAAAATTAATTATTTGAATTATATTTTTAAATATTATTTATTATTATT
Source organism: Agrypnus murinus (assembly GCA_929113105.1). NCBI lineage: Eukaryota > Metazoa > Arthropoda > Insecta > Coleoptera > Elateridae > Agrypnus > Agrypnus murinus. The sequence continues at coordinate 18,673,717 of OV816025.1, forward strand.
ATTATCAAAATCGATCCTGCTACTGACGCATTACGAAGCAAACACCTTACACATCGAGACACAAGGGATAGTTGTTGGATGCGCTAACCGGCATTGTATTCTATTAGAGCTAATATTAGATTTTATTTATGCTTTACAATTAAATATTAATCATTATCTTTAATCGTTTAGTTTTATTTTCAATTGACATAAATATACATAGTATAATTAATCACAATAAAATTAAGGAATAATTTATGTATTTTTTAGAAATATATTTATAAAAAATTGTTTATAAGGTATATTAGATATTTATAAAAGCCAAAGTTTACGCAAACTGAGATTAAAACTTGGGTTTTGAATTCGAAATCTAGCGCGCCCTGCATTCGGCCATGGTGAAATAAATGTTCATTTATCATACTTTTTTGTTTGTTTCTTTTTTATTATTAATTATTGTTTAATTCTTTTTTCAATATTACTAATTACAGTACAATAACTTATCAATTGGTTAATATTAAACTAATCAACAATTAATATTAATGTATTTACGCTTATAAAATATGCTTTCAAAATCTAAATTTCGGTCATTTTGGTGTAGGAATTTTATAACAGAGATGGTAAATAAGGAAAGAGATGCATGATTCCCACTAGCCAATATGGGCGTGTAATTTTCGCAAACGACTCCACCCACATTACAGAAGATTAATGCGAGGTTATGTTCAAAACGATGAAAGCTGCTGCAGTCCTGCATACTATAGGGCCTTAAGAATTATAATAAATCTCGCAGTGCAATTCACTACAAATACACAACAGTTAGCGACGAGGATAAAAGATAAGAACCAACGGCTACGAAGTATTATAGCGCGAATACATATAATCTCGAAAATAACGCTCATGAGTGGAAATATATTACATTTTTCAGAAGAAAGATAAGTAATCACTGATGCAACCACAACGCATGCTATTCATACACTATTCTCAACCACCAAACCACCGAACTTATGATGTTGCAAAGAAATTGAATCGGGGGCTAAAGCGCTTATAGAGTGCAAGTTTTCAAGTACCTGATGGTGAAAAGAAAGCCGCCTATTTACATTATCATTACATGGGACTAGAAGCGTATAATGGCCCGTATAATAAATTGCGAAGATGAAATCACATTATAACCCCGAATAGCTGATAATTTTCATTTCTTACAACGAAGGAGAGAGTGCTCAAGAATATTTAACTGTGCTGCAATGTCTAGCTACAACATGTAAATTAGGAGATTATTTAAAAAAGGCATTAGAAAATCAATTTTTTTACTGAGAATGCAAAACACTTAAACACTCCGACTACTGGAGATAAAAGATTTAACCATCGAAGGGGCTCTAGAGGTAATGCAACGGGTTCGTTACTGCGGAGTAATTAATTCGTTTTATTTTATGTTCAATTCGTCCATGATTTTGGTTAATTTAATCCGGAGTTGGACAAAGTGATTTAGGAATTAATTGGCGAAAGCTTGTCCGTTGGATTTTAAAGACTCCTAAAATATGTCAATGTTCGGGAGATTTATTACCCCGTTAATATTCATTGAACCTGTGATTATTTCTGATTTTCTTAAGAACGCAAATGATTATCATCATTTTTATCTAAATGAAAACAACTAACAAGTAACTCGAATTTGATCCAGCATTACTTACGTAATTCGATCAAATTCTAAAAAAAACGTTATTAAAGGAAACATCGAAAATGATTGTGAAATTTAAGCAGGTTGTTGTTGTACAATGTACAACATCTTTACAGTTCGTAGTCTTAGAAAATAATAAAACTTCACATTCGGACACTGGATATGTCTGGACTGGAGCTGTTTTTTGTACAACTTGATTGGTTCTTAATATAATTTGTAAACTTATCACCAATGAAAATAAGCTGAAATTAAATATTTTGGAATAGTCCCACTTTTTTACAAACAACCACAAGGAATCTTTGTGACTTTTTGTTACCCACAAAATGGGGATTGCTAAATGGGAAACGGTAACAACTTTTAACCGCAATTAAATCTGTCGGCTGCCAGCTAACTAGTGTGAGGTCGTGGATCTTACAAGAGGTCTTTTGTAATGGGCGCCAAGAATCGTCTAAAATATCTCCAGTATTTGCCGACAAAATCTGAAAAGAGCAACATATTTGCAACTACTACCAATGTGGTCGATTTTCTCCAATATTGGTTCCTTGATAGCTGAAAATATAAACCCCAAATAGTACGTACGTAATGTTATTATTAATAATTTTTCAAGTATGATACACAGTGCTTTATTATCAATTAAAACAAATTTTCTGTAGTTAATTAAAACAAATCAATCAAGTGTAGTTATATTTTAATCAAGGATATATAGCCTTGGCAGAAATTAAATGTAAGTTATGAATTCTTCTATACATTTGAACGGGGTAAGAATTCATGCCAGTGGGACCAATTACTCTAAACCTGACTAAACTTCAAGTCTCAAAAAAGTAACGGGCACGGTAAATTAACACGACTACCTGTGATATAGATTGCGCAATCCTTAACCTCAGATTTTAATTGTTTAACCATTCCATTACGGAGTAAAGTTATACGTATTCATTCGCAAATATTTCTAGCAATGTAAACGATCATAAAATATATGAATTAGATACACAGATATAAGTGCACACTAGGGAAAAACCATTTAACACAGAAGATTATAAAATACAAATATATAGTAATGTTTTATTTACAATAAAGGATTGTCAAACGTTATTATTATCATAAATAGTTGCTGCAGTATAACTGACTCACGATACAGGTGTGTGTTCTTTCAATCTGAACAGGAACACCACCAACCAGATTGAACGTAGCGTGATCCAAGAAGACAACCAGCAACCAAGTAACTGTACATGGGCAAGAAGTTCAACGTAAAGATGTTTTAACAGACCAAGAATACAACAAAGTGTATGAAGTTAAGGTAGAATAAAAAGGATAATACAAAAAGGTCGTCTGTAACAAACAAAATCAATTACCAGACTGCACCAAGCAAAATTTGAATAAGTACCTTAGATGGAAGACGACTTAGTGATAAGGTTGTACCGCTTCCAAATGCGGCTAACGTCGATTAAATATTGAATCCTGTCAAAAGAATTGCAGTGTAAGAGATTGAACGTAAAGAAAAGCTAAATAATACGAACCTCGAGAACGTGCTTCTAACCTCCAAAAGAACTTTCGGTAAATCCCTTACGGCAGCAAGAAAATTGAAAATCACACCAAAAATTAATTATAGAACTGCACAAATGCAATTCCTATTTCACAACATAAAGGGAAAAATCTATTTAAAGGCAATGTGACTAAAACATTCTTTTAAAGAAGTTGTTTCACGATCGAACCGACAAAGTGTAAGTCGTATTACCAACAGGAAGCAACTAAACATAGAGAGAATGCGAAAATCCCTAACGCTATACAATATAACACAAAAGCATGGCTATACAGGGTGCTGCGAAATTAGCACGTAACAACTTTCAATGGAGATACTTATTGTTATGGTGTTACAGCTCATCGACCATTTGGAATTCTGCTAGTTACGGTATCGATTTCAGGAAGCATTTCTTTCGATTTCACTTGAAAAGGTACAGTATGTCTTTACAGCCTAAAAAAAATAAGATTTACGTAAGAGCGTTAAATTATCTACAGTCCAATCGCAACAGGATATCTAGAAAACGAAATGTACTTAATTAAATTAAAATCATAAGTTTAGAAGAATATGGGGTTATTTAGTTAGGGTTATTTGTTATCTCTGACGAGATTTAAGAAACATCGCTTAAATACCATACCCTCGTTTTAATTAATTTTTCAAACTTTGTGTAGCTGTGGTACGATTTCTAGTACCAATTCAGCTAGACCTTTTGTAAGCGTCAGATAGAATTTTGTATTTATTTGAATTATTAAATACAAACAATATTTATTTAAAACTTAAGGCGTTTTCGGTACAGCTAGCTGGTTGAGTAAACATTTATTGTTTAATAAGCTAGACATATAATTAATCAGTTCTGGTTAGTGATTTAAATAGAAGATACCTTACGTATTTGCATGATGTGTAACAAAACTGTTTGAAATAACACATGGTCCGTTGGATGCGTTCTGGCTTGCTATATTTGTTGGTAAACTGTCAGACAAATTAAATGATACCTGTATAGGTAGTTAGAAGATCAGCTGCGCAAACAGGTGATTGTTTGGTTGCCTAAATATATCAGGGTCATACTACAAAATATTTCTGATGAGATTTCTTGAAATTCGGCGGTTTTATTTGAATTAGGAACAAACAAATTGATCATATAAATATTGAACTTATAAAAAATAACTATAATAAGGCTATGTAATAGAAACAATTCTTGATATTAATACCTTTAAATGATTTCTTTTCAAATTAAACTCGCGGAAAATTTAATTTTCGTTTTTAGTTTGCATCGTTATAGGTCATTTTATAACAAAACAATTTTTTAATTAAATATAATCACAACTTTATTTATTAATATTAAAAACAAAAAAGCACAAGACGTAATCACAAGAAGAGGCCAGTAAGATTGATTATATGATATGATTATACAGGCAAAGCCAGTTTGGTTTAATGGTAAAAGCACCATATTTCTGTGCAACTGATCACCGGTTCAAATCCCGATATTGTTTTGAGGCATAATTAATTTTTTTAATTAATTTACGGACTAAAAAGAAATTGAATTTTATGTAAGATGTTTGAGTATTATGTTTTATTGTAATTTTATTTTATTATTTTATACTATGCATTGCAGTCGTTATCAGTATTTTCAAAGTAAGGTTAGTTTATCATGTTATTTTATTTTTAGAATATTCTTAATACAACTTTTCAACTATTCACTGATCCCAAAAATCTACATATTTCAAAGAAACTCGTTTTAGATTTGTAATACATTTATTATCAATAACATTATTTTACATATAACTATAAGTAACTATATATGCTTTTTTATGTGTTGTTTTTCTATCTGTAATGTGTTGCTATTGTGTTATCAAAATATTCCTTAGTAAAACAGATTTAATTAATTAGGTAGCTTTCAAATACAATATTCCTTAGATTTGGATTCAAAGTATTTTTTAAAAAAGAATTTGAGCCCTATTTGATTTACAATTTCCTCGTCACTTTGTCTTGTTCTCGTACGTATTAATCTTAGACATGGACTTCGGTGTTTCGTTATTTTGTAGAACCGTATTTTAGAATTACTTACTGGAAATTCAGAAACTTTTTATTTTTTATTTGATGTACTTAGAAAGACTAATTATTGTGTTGGAGTAAATTTGAAATTACTCGTGATAACAGAATGGATAGTCGTTTACATGGTATTTTAATATTTGACTTTAGAGGTGCGCAAAGATACAGTATCGATGTTTTCAAACACTCCTAGCCAGTTTTGTAAATGTATTGATGGCATCAAATAAAGCAGAAAACTCGAGTAAATTTTTAATCTACGTTCACTTCTAATAAGACAGTTACAACGTGACTAATGACAAGACTAATTTACTAGCATTGCTAATTTTAAGAACACAAATATTTTATGAATTACGTCTTAGTGAATAAGTCGAATAGAACTAATTTAAAGTGGAGATCTAAATGCTAGACCAGAATATTTATCTATTCTACTATAAAATAATTTCCAACACATGAAACACTCTGCATAGCAGAAACATTCGACAGAAAAAAACATGCTACAAAATTGACCGCATGATATTAATGAAAGATGAGGTTATCCATTAATAACTATTGTTGATTTATTAGTGTTTATCTTGTTAAAAGAAGGAAAACCTATCCACGATGTAAGAAGTAGGTAGAAATTTAATACGTATGTGAAGTTTGACAAAAACCTATAATTAACCTTATCAGCATGTTAGTTTATCTTTCCAATATACCTTTGATAATAATCTTGGTGTTGTAGCCTACAGAAACACAAAGGCTATTTTTATATAGATAAATACCTAACCTACCAAAATATAGCTGTGCTGGAAGTATCAGCTTGATCTAAATAACACTGCTTTAGTTTTTGACGGCTAACCCCAAGAAGTCGGAGAGGGGCGGGGTAATACAAGATATAAAAGATAAAAAAACAAGCGCCACTTCGTTTAAAAACAATGCTTATTACTAAAGCTTCAAGCTTATCAGATAAACGAAGAAATAGAACTTCTACTAAAATATGGGCAACCACAATTTTGGTCGTACAGTGCATATATACTCACAATTGACGAGCTGAAAAGCAATATTATAATCACACAAATAAATAAATACTAAATAAATAAAACACACGTAGTGAAATGTAAACTTTCTAAGTAGGGCTTTATTGAAATTGTAATTATTGTGCTGATCAAAAATTTTTAATGTCTAATAAAAAACATGAATGAATGGTGATTAGTATCACAGCAGGTTGTAAACTTAAAAACTACCCTAGGACAATTTCACTACTCGAGATTTCGTGTTAACTAGTTCTTAAAATTAACATGCATGAATAAATTGTATACACGTTTAATAAATATATATAAACATAAATAGAATGACACAGAATACATACAATTTTAGACAAACATCCCACCATTCGAAGACCCACGGCTATTTTAGTATAATTTAAAGCCTTGCTTAGGGGTTTTCGCTTCACCCTTCGATATTTTGTTGTTTTGTTACGACCCGGTACATATATAGATGGAGGTACGGACCCAAAGGGAAAGAACCTTCTAATTAAACCCACGGTCAGAGAGGCAGGAACAGGAATAAAAGACAACGAGCAATAAAACCCAAAAGAAAAGACCTACAAAGAAATCACCCTGTATATTGTATTAGTTTTAAATATTTGAAGAATTTTACCTTTCTATAAACTGAAAGGTCTTTTACAATACAATTCCCTCAAGGTAACTGATAGGGATATATTACCTAAATGGTTTGCACTAGAACGTAATCCGTCTAATTTGACGATTGATCGCATATAAATAATCAAGCGATCATTCTGTTGAATGCGAGATTTTCTCCGCTGAAGCGAATTATATCCAAAACCAATTTCCTTATATATCCCGCATATTCAACTTCTAATGCCATTTTGTTACTCAACTCTACTATTGAGAAGGAGCTTAACCGCACAGGTACGACTTTACGATAAACAGAGGGAAAGGGAAAACCGGTGACAACCAAACTAATGGAGGAGCTGGTTTTAAACAGTGACCCTCAAACAAACAATGGGTTGTGAATTTCAACGTTATAGTGTCGAAACACTATTGTCAGTTATAGAAATATTCTATAAGTAGTATATTGAGATGATATGGAATCATCTCATTGAAAATTTACTAGACGATTTAAAATTTTGAAGTATTCAAGACTACGATTTGATCGTAAACACAAATATAATTATTTCATGCATTAAATAAAATAAAATGATAGACATGCTAGGATATTAGGTTTATTTAATCTAAAAGCTACATGTTAGGTTACAGATAGATTTATCAATTTTTAAATAGAATTATAGAATTATAGAAGGATGAATTTCATGCAGACGTAACCTCAATTTGTATATAAAAAGTTTGATTTAAAAAAAGGATTTTAATCATTTACGTTATTTCATAGTAATACATGTTTTATGCAACCCAAGTCACATGTTAGGATGGTTTTTCCATTTTTCTGGAAGATTTTATTTTCTTGTTAGACCTGAGATTAAAGCTAATCAACAAAATACAAGTCTTTCTGTTTCCCATGCGACTGATTTAGTTTCAGGATTATGTTTCACTAAAAATATGTAAAATAGGTCAATATTGTAATGTCTACAATAGTACATTAAACTTACAATCTCCTGTTCTAATTCTAATAATTCTAATAAAATGTTTTAATCCTAATGAAGGTATTGGCTTTGCTGATATGCTTCGAATTTTCCAGATATTGATTTTGATATGATATTTTGCACCATTGTTTCAGCACAAGCACTTGGAGGACTGTATGTTGGACAAGTTTGACTATAATTTAATTTTATTTATGTTGATATTTTTGTAGAGGTTGTATAGCATCATTGAATTCATAAAACGTATAAACGAATCTTTACTTTTGTTTTTCTTCTATTGTAAATATTTTCTTATATGTATCAGTTACCTAGTGTAGTTATGTATTCATTATTTGTAAAGATAGAGCTGGAGTTAAACAGTTTTGTTTGCAATTAAGTTTTAATGAGATTTTTCATCGTCAATCGTTTTTGTTAATTTTCTCAGTTGATGTTAATTTTAGACTATAAGTGTGTGACATTAATTTGTTCGCCTTTTTGCCAGCTACATTTCTATCTTTTTAGATTTAAGATTAGTGCTAATTATGAACATCTGTTTTTGTGAAGTGACGTCATAAACGTAGGGAGTAGATTTTGTTTGTGAAAATTTGTTATAGTTGTCAATTGTTTTGGTAAAACATATAAAAAGGCCGGGAAAATTAACAAATTCAGTCAATAAAACGTTTTGGTTGAAACCACGTCGACTCGTACAAGAACTGGCTAAAATAAAGTAACGTTAAGTCATAACCATACGATATTATGTTTGTAAACAAACGTTAATAATATTCTAAGTGAATTGTATATGGAATATTCACCTGTTATGTAAATCTAAGAGGATTTATTTTCGTTCTTCAACAGTTATATGGAATTGTGAACGATTTATTTATTAAATTAAATCAAGAAGATTTTTGTTTCCATTATTGATTTGGATAATCGACTTGCCTTCATTTTAAAAATCAGCTGTCTGAATAAATGCAGTTGTACCAATTGTAAAAAGATTTGAAGTGGATCTCGACGTATTTTATATACAAGGTTGGTCAAAATAAAAGGATTTGGTTAAATTTTTAATATAACAAAATCATAAAGACAATCTTAATAAATTCAGAATTGATTTTTCTTATTTTAAAAGTTTTTTAATAACAAAGTTTTACCAAATAAACAATTTAAAATTTGTTTATAAAAATTTTATTTTCATTAGATAAATTTATTTTACCAATTGTAAATATTTTGAACTGATAACTTTAATTGATGTCAGTTTGTTCAAATGGAGATCAGTTATAGCCCCATGTCAGGTTAATAACGAATATTTAACACATTTGAGCAAGCTCAAGGAAGATTTTCCAATATTTTTTACTGTTCTGTTTAAATAATTTTTTCTTGACTTTCTTTTTTGAATTAGATTTTCTAATTAATTATCCAAAAATAAAAATAAAGACTGTGTTTTCAATTTATCCATGTGTTTATCTGATGTGTATGCAAGCATCCATTTCTTTTTCTCTTCACATATAGAGTTTAGTTTGCTGTTGTCCAGTTGCGGAAGTCCAAGTGCTTTGGTAGTAAGTTCTTTTCTTCCAGGCATAAGAATCAATAAGATTTTTTTTATAATTACATTTATCTCATGCTCTATCGAATTAAACCTGAGTCAGTCTATTGGGAGAAAAAAAATATTGTGGTGTTATATATTTTTTTTATTAAATTTCAGCTCATATTTTAACGTCGCTATCAACGTGAGGTAGAATTCTATTTTATATAAAATATCACTGCAATATACCAAATTCAAAATGTTTGTCAATATGTTTATTCCTTTATAGACTCGGCACCTATAAATTTTACCTCTAAACCACCTATATAGTTGAGCTCAGTGCAGAAGGGTGCAATGGGTAGCTATGGTGGTCGTGGCTTTATGTTATTGCGCGGTAGATATTTTGTCAGTGTATTTGTCCCTTCATAGAATCAAAATATATATATAGTTGAACTAAACAAGAACCAGAGAGATGAAATCTGTGGTAGGCGTAGTATCGTATTAGTGGGCGTGATCACTTTTTTATCATTATGTTGGCCCGTTCATAAAATTGGCATACATATGATTGAATTAAGCAAGGGCCAAACAGGTGCAATAAACGCGTCTGATGGGCGTGACATGCTTGTCAGTATGGTTGTTCTTGACTCCGCTTCTAGTTATTTGATAAATCGAAACTAATATATGGAGTCAAGTCAGACCAGTTCCCAAAAACGTAATAATTTCTCTAGTGTACCTCAGGGTTCAACTATCCTATCCCCTACTTTTCGTCATATTTGTAAATAATCTTTAAATGGGCTTTTAAAGGCTTTAAATTGTTCTCAGAAAATATGGACAGCAGATGACTAGAGTTCATTCAGTGAGATTTAAATAATACGTACAAATGACGTCAAAAGACTAAGCTTTTATTGAACTATCAAAGTGTAAAACGGTTATCTATTCCAGATAGATTATTGAATTAATTAAATTAAATAACAGTATCTTCTATTTAATAATATTTAATAAGAAATATGGTAATATCGTGTGTTTATTAGGGACATATTGTAGTAATTTAGTCTTGTGAAAAATGTTTCTTAACCTCTCTTTTCACGTAACGAGTTGGAGTAACTGTGTCATGTAAACTCTTTGTGCTAATTCGATAATAGCCGTTTTTATGTAAGAAATGATTGTGGAAAAGTTAAATACAGTAACATATAATCTAGGGTAAGTACTGAATATTGAAATGATGGAGAAAACTCATTTTTTAACAAGATTAAGCAAATGAAATAAGACAAAATGAATGAAAATAAAGATATGATTTGTATAAGAGATAATCGCTAGGATCCTCACGAATAAACAATATTTTACGGAACGTTATTAAATAAAATAATGATACTTTTATAGATGTCGAATGATCGAATTAGACAATAGTCATATATCTTCATCAATCATCAACATATCTGTATTTTTTATTAAAGTAATCACCGTAATATTTTATATCAGTTTCAAATCACAAATGTACAAAGACAATACGTAAATAAAAGAGTTAAAACAGTACTTGAATTTTGATTGAATTTATCTAGTTGACATTAATTACGTATAGTTAACTAAAGTAATTGTAATAATAATGCTTTATTTTACAAAAAGTTTTCCTCAAAATGTGCATAATCATAATTAACAAAACTTACAAAATTACCGTTTACAAGAGAAAAAGAAAGATGGCTACCAAGATAATTATAGTTCCTCACGAAATAGGAATTAAAGTTTACTAGAGAGCAAGTGCCTTTAGGGATTGTATGCAATTGTGCAAGATCTATTTTTGTGGATTGCAATCTCAAAATTTTGTAATTTTCCCAAAAATTTTAAAAGACTGATTTTTCTTATAATTATGTTAACTTATTAAGATTACCTTTAACTGCCATTTATGTAAAAGTGAATTTATTTAATTAAGATCCTAGTTAGATGTATTTTTCTCTTAAATCAGTTAAGTGATTGTAAAACGTTAAAGAGATGATTATAAGTTAACTTTACTGATTGCTATATGGATGTTCTTCATTAATTATGATTTTAATTATTGTTTATCAAACTTTGTTAAAACATGTTAAAACGTTTATTTAACTTTTCGCTTTTGTATGAAGTTATGCATTTAGAATTTACCCACATTTTATATAATTGCATTAATTATAATAGTAGGTAAGTAATCACAGTTATGCTTTAAAATTAGGTGATTTTATATGAAATTAGCCCTTTGCTAATATAAATAAATTATGTGAATGTGAATCAATGTGAAATCAATATCATCATTTTATCACGCTCGTCTGATTTAATCTAAAATGTGAACAATGCATTATTTTCATTAACTTTGATCTGCCACAAAACAACAAGTGCACGAGTGTGTGGATATGAAAACAATCAATCAAAGCAGTTCAATTTGACATTTCTTCATTTGTAATTTATTTATTGACAACTCCTGTCAGAAATATAGAAGTAAAATCAATGTTTTCTTCTAATAATAATACTTGAAGCATTTAAGAATAACGTGATTTATAAAATTGCAGCTTTAAAAATTGAACTTTTATAATTAAAAATACATAAATATTAATTATTTAAATAAGCACAACCTACTTTTATAATAAATATAAGTATCCACGGGTTGTGATGTGCTTTGGTAGCTGAGTTGGTAGAAGCGAGGTAATAGTAAACTGAAGCTGCTGCCGCCGTAGGTTCGATTCCAGACGGCAGAATAACTCTTTAATAATTTTTTTACAAAACAAAATTTAAAATAATAATTTTTAAAGTAAATAAAAATACTTGGCTAAGTTTCACAAATAGGTATATTTGTAAAACCGATTTCGGTTTTTACACCATCGTCAAAAGACTGAACACTAAAAAAAATAACAATAATATATAAAGTCTAGGGTAGCAACCCGTTATAACTAAATACGTGATATGTACAGGCTAAAAGGGATTAACGGTAGTACTGAAAATCTTCGGCCTCTAAAACATGTATAATACAGTTCGAACTGAAAAAACACTTTTTAGTATCCAAAATTTCGCAATATTGAAACCGAATCTCTGAAAATTGGCCATTCTAAAAATACTATTTGTTGAATTCCCTACAAAATTGTTTATTTTACGATTTTCTCTCCTTTTTTTATCTTTCAATTTTCTTTTGCATCCATAAGATTGTAATTTTTCCAAGAGTTGACATCATTATAGAGACTTCAGTTAAACCTCGAATATTCCACCTTTGAGTAGGGGATTGACAACATTACAACAAGATGAAAAATTATTTTAAATATATGTTTAATATTCCACCGCCCAGCTGAAATTCCTAACGTGCCACGCATTGCTATTGTAGAGAATCAGGAAATGCCGTATATATCGAATAATTTAGAAGCCGGGGCTCTACAAGCATCAAAGAAGATGTAGACTATTTTAGATAACCTCCGCGAGAGATATAAAATCAAGACGGCTGCACGAAGACGGAGTCCACAATTAGAAGTTATGTGATATAAATATATAATGTTACTTACAGTAATAAAATAAAATAAAAAGTAAAGCGTACATAAATAACTTCGTTTAGTAATTAGTCTTCTTGTGTGTTAATTAGTTTTAGACGTTAGTTACGATAAATATTTTAAAGTTATAATTAAAAAATTTTATGATACTATGATACTTTCGTAACTCACAAAAATACATGTCAGTTAAGCCAATACCACCGAAATACCGGCTTCTTTCGCTTTAATATTGAAATATTCATATTCTTCGTATAGATATCAAAAAAGACTTAAATCGTATAGACTCAAAAATGCTTATTACAAATGCATGCAGGTCCTATCCGTTCAAGAAAGTTATCAAAAACAACTTATACGAGTGGAGATATTACGTTGAAAAAGGTGGAATAGTAGTGTGAATTTTAACTTTTATAACGATTTTCCTTTGAATTTTTTTTGTTGGCTCACCAAAAGTTGCTCTTTTGAATAAAACTAAAGTATGCAAAGTTGTATTTGGAAATGTCGAGATCTTGATGAAAGCACAACGATAAAAAGGCTTCTGAGCCTCGCGTTTCATAAAATTAAAAATATTAGTTGAACCGACCTCAACAAATTAAATTCTGAAACCACTCATTGTTGCAGATGTGTGCTTTAACTACTTCATCAGATATGAAAGAATGAATTGAATGTACATGAAAAGCTTTGACTAAGTTCACGAGTGGCATAAAAGATTTAGTAAGAATAGGGGGAATGTTGAAGATCCAACGATAATTTTTTTGGTATACGGAGGGAACTTTGAAAAAGCGGAAAAATTAATATAGACATCCTACCTGTTAATCTGAAAATATTTTCGTCTAATTGACCAAGACAATCAGAAAAGAAATTGGCTTTTACAAATAAGTAATTTGCTAGTATCCTATAGTACTGTTCCATAGGATAATAAAATTGAAAATATTTAATCATTTTCAGTGGCAATGGGACGGATTTTCCTATCGTATGTGAATTTGCAACAAATACATTTAGTTTTTAAATAAAATCAGACCTAACAATGTTTTGAACTTCGTTCAAGCACGTATTTGGAGATATAAACCTCCTATAAACGTGTTAATTCACGACTCGTTAATTATCCAGATTATACACATTTTAATTTTTTTGAGATTCAGGACAAAATCATAATCACTGTTAGTGCTGTTTTAGTGTTAGATTATTTTCAAACCAGTGATCACATTCTAATGTTACTTTAATTTAAAGAAACTGTAAAACTGATTATTTTTAAATTATCCTAAAAGTTGCAAAATGCAAACATTATTTTGTTGGATCTATTTTGTTTTTTGAATCGACGTCGCTCGTAAGGTTTGAATTGAGAACCCTTGTACGAGAGCTGTACTTGCAGTACAAAGCCGAATCGCGTCAGTTAGCGTCAATCGATTAAATCTGCTGGAGATATGATCTCTTATTTTTTAGATGGGATTTCATTTATTAGAAGGTATTTTTACGCTATAGGTTGACGTGACTGGAAACGTAGCTAAAGTTCCTTACTCTTATCAGGCTGGCCCCAACATAATGTTGAATGAGCTTAAAATTAGAACTCACTAGCCGCTACGAACCTGTTTAAAATGATTTACATATTTATACTATGCTGACATAGACAATTTTGTTGAGTAACGAAGAATCGTATGTGGAGGTTACAGCGTCATATTCAGCAACACATGACGCGATCACGCATGTAAAGATCAGGGCGATTGTCTCTAGCATGTGAACTAAGATGCAATACCATGCATCAAACACATGGATATGGGTATATGTTGTGGCTGTATGGACAACGGGTGGCCGTATCCTTGGCAACATACCATACTACCATTTATTTATATTGTCACAAACGGAATAATTTAGAGTTTAAATAATTCATAATTCCGCAAGTTGCATTACCAACTGGCGCAAATATCAAGCAAGTTTAATACATTTCTTCGTAACATCATATAGCGTTGGCTTAATGTTAACCACACTGCTTTTATTCGAAGAACCTCTAATCAGCACATGCGATCGATCTACGCTCAGCCACAGCTGCATGCTGCACAAGGAAATAACAACGGATACACGAAACGCCGCGCCTACAGATTCACGTTAATATGCTAATGTCTTCCGCAATATACAGTACATAAACCCTGCTGTTTCAAGTTGCAATTCAGTCGTTCCAACGACTTCAACGAATCAACAGCTTGAAGCAGACCTGGTAAGAATCTTTTTACTTATTAATTTGTAAGTGATCTAGAAGCTGGCCGCCAAGGGTTTTGCTTACCTGATCTCCTAATGATGCTTAGTTATAGTATTTTAGGAGCCTAGAAGCTAGTACCCAGGTACCGCTTACCTGGCGTCCTAATGCTTAGTTGTAGGAGATTGTTGCTAGTACAGGGTGGTTCCGACCACTTTCATGTGCAATGTTAGTTTTAGGAGGACTTGTCCGTCCTCATACTCATGTTTGTAACCCATTGTATTGTGACTTGTTGTTTATAATATAATTAATTTGTGACCAGTGTTTACTTTCTATCTCTACCTCTGACTACGACCCTCAGACACGAAAACCCCACGTGACAATATTATTAATTAAATCTGAAAGCGTATCTTATAGCTTACTGTACTAAAATACTTGAGTAATTACATTCGAATTATTTCATTCGAATTCGAATTGAATTGTAAGAACAGATTTCAAGTAGAATCCACTATTTTATAGAAACATGTTTGTGCTTCTATTTTATCGATTCAAGAGTAGTACCTAGCCAGTTTCAATTATAAATAATTTTAAAATTAGGAAATTGTTAACCAGGAGCTAACAGGGAATTCAACACAAAATTATCTATTCAATGATACCAATATTACCACTTTTGACGCTGACGTCGTTTTGTCAGATCACTATCGAAATATTAAATTAATTTTTTTTCATTATTTGAGCGCAGTTCTTCTTTGAGCTTTAGTTTGATTTTAAAAACCTGGCATTTTGACGGTTCTGTAGGTTCACCACTTATAAAGCAGAGGCCACTACTGTGAGTACTGTTAATTTAACTTCAAATCGTAACAAAACAATTGCTTAAACATTATATTCAAATATCTCTCAAAAATTTTTATCTATCACTTTCTAGATAAACATTACATACAATTTTGTTTATTTGTAATAACACCTACATTCAATTTATGTTATAACAAAAGCAAAGAAAGTACTGTTGCTAACAAAAGGAAATGCTTTTATGAATTTACTTCTCTTAACTTCAGCACAAGACACTTTCTAGTTCGTGCAATTATAACGAAAAATGAAAAAGCAGTTGACTATATATATTTATGTATACAACAAAGAATATGAGAGTGCTTTGTTTGAGTTTAGTGCCTTAATTATTTTACTTACGCTTTCAACATTGAAACTGAAAAGCTGCTCTTAATGTTGAGTTTTTAGAATTTATTCGTTTATTCCTCTCAGGATCGGGTTGTGTGGAGAGCATAATTAAAAACGCCCACAGGATTAAACCTTTAGCTGTTTTTTTATATACAATATAAGTGTTTTACTCTTATTTTTAGATATCCTTTTAAATGGGGTTTTTCGTACCTACCATTCAAGCTAATTAATGAATACTGAAAATGATTATAAAATCCAATTAAAATGAAAAGATTCATTTATTTTGAGAGATATTTCCGTTTTATTTGGGGATTAGCAAAGAAAAGAAAAACAACATAAAATAATTATTGATACTGCAAATTACTTGCAGCATAGATATTATATTTCGTAAATAATAATAATAATAATAATAATGAAACTACGTACTGCAAGATAGACAATAAAGGTCATATAAACTTTTGTAAATGCTTTTGATTCTATGAAAGAATATGTTACTTACGAAAAAAGCTTATAATGCTTTTACTTAAGCTACATAGGTAAGCAGTTTAGTCGTCTGATATTTGTCGTATTCGTCTAGGTGGTCCCGTAAAGTAACTAATTTAGATCATTTATTATGGTCAAATAAATGTATATTTTCTTCTCTCTTTACTATTTATAAACTCAGACTAAAGTGAGCGAATATAAGCACAAATATTTCCGATGGAGAAGTGGCTATTCTTAAGTTTTCTGGAGATTTTCAGGTTTGTGTTCCATTTAGCAGTGCTGAGTCCAACGGAATAAGCTTTATTATTTAAAATACCCATCTAACTTCTCAGTTCGCAATTAAAATTATCGGGTAGACCTACTTATATTAATAGAAATACATAAAACAGGAAAGATGCGAGTTGGGTGCCACTAATTACATTTTACCTAGTCAATAAAAAAGATCATATGCGAGTTGGGTGCGGCCGATAATCCGGAACTCCCATGCCATTAGTAGCCTATTCAAAATGTTGAAAAGCTGTGGAGGGCATAACAGAACGCCAAACGAGGATCTTACGTGAAGAATTGAGTTGTAACGGAGCAGAAGAAAATTTAACAATTGCGGATGTTAAAAGAGTAAAAATGAACTTGTATTGAGTAAGTACACATAGTTATAATGTTTTGTAACGTTCGTCTTTTTCAACCAATTCACCAATATGGGAATTTGTATTAGTTATTTTAAATAAAGTCCAAAAATTGTCCTGATTATTTTATTTTTTAATATTAGGTGCAGTTCAGTTAGGCAAATAGCCTAAATGCTACAATTATTGCAGCATCGATCTTATCCAAAAACAGTTACATACCACATGCGACACGTGATTATTTCGGCACCCAACTCGTAACCTTCCCGCACCCAAGTGGTAACGTTACCTGCGTGGCCCGGCACCCAACTCGTAACCACCGATAAAACAGTCCGCTTCTTTGAGTGCATAAAAACCCGGATTCTATTTTTATAATTCAACGTATTGTTTTTAACAAATCCTTTATGTAACGATGTACAGTGTGTTATGGCACTTATGGCATTAATTGAAATGGCACATAGTACATAGAAAAATAAGCAACTTTCATTATACAAGTAAGGGAAAAAAATGAATAAAAAACGTGAAAAAGGCTTTTCTTTTAATTTACAAAAACTGGTTGGGTGTCACTGGAATTATGGTAGGTACAGGTTAAAAGTAAACATCTCGGGGAATTACCGTACGTATCTTTGCCATTAATTTTAGTTTAAGCTAAATGTTTACGTTTGAAGCACGTTTTTGCTTCTTTAAAAAAGGTTGCTGACCTAATTGCTTTTAAAACACTGACTGACTGTAAAGGGGTTACTTTATAATAATACGACTAACGAAACAGACGTATTTAGAAATTAATTTATTATTAATTTAATTAATAAAATTATTAATTAATTTAATTATTAAATTCATACAGTCTTCTTGCAATTGTAGTTAATTTAGTTTTCATAATACTATGTGCGAAATTAAACAGTGCTTAAGTGAGTGATTAATTTGTGAATAACTTTTGTAGTGTTATTGACTTATTGAATTTAAACGTAATATTAGGGAAATTACGGTAGTGCTCTCGTGTAAATTACACCTAAACAATAAAGAACAAGTGCCGTTTCGTACACAAACATGCCCCACAGGTATACTAACGAAGAATTAATGGACATGGTGTTATGTTATGGTGCAGCTGATCAAAATGCAGCGACAGCGGCCCGACTGTATGCACAACGATTTCCAGGAAGAGTAGCTCCAGCTCCAAGGAGATTTGTTGCAGTGGTTCAGCGAGGCCGTACTACCGGGTCATTGAGGGATCAACGTGGTCGAGGAGGAGGTGGTCAACGCCCGCAACGTGTAATTGATGTAGAAGAAGCAATTTTACACAGGATAGAAGAAAATCCATCGTTAAGCACCCGAGAAATTGCACGTGACCTACCAGTATCGCATCGTGTAGTCTGGCGTACATTAAGGGAAAACCAAATGTAACCCTATCATGTCCAAATGGTGCAGGCGCTAAGTGCAGCCGATTATCCTCTCCGGCAACAGTTTTGTAACTGGCTACTACAACGTCATCAGGAAGATCCAGATTTCCCTCGCACCATATTGTGCACGGATGAATGTTCATTTACACGCAATGGGATATTCAATTTCCACAATACACATGAATGGGCAATAGAAAATCCGCATGCTGTCCGGCGTTCCCACTTTCAACGGCGGTTTACAATTAATTTATGGGCTGGAATTGTCAACAATATGCTGGTTGGGCCGTACGAATTGTCAGAACGTGTTAATGGGGCAATTTATCATGAATTTCTAAGGGATACTCTTCCTGGGCTTTTAGAAGAAGTGCCATTGGACATCCGTCCACAACTTTGGTTCCAACATGATGGTGCTCCACCGCATTTTGGTCGTGTTGTACGGGATCATCTGAACGTGACATTTCCTGGTAGTTGGATAGGTCGTGGAGGTGTTGTATCGTGGCCACCTCGCAGCCCAGATTTGAATCCTTTAGATTTCTTCTTGTGGGGGCATATGAAACAACGAGTTTATGTGTCCGAAATTGACACTATCGAGGACTTGCGCCAATTCATAAATACTGTTGCAGAGGAGATTAGAGAAAATTTTCCGGTGATCACCAACAATTGGATACGACGTGCGTAGTTTTGTGCAAATAATCATGGACAACATTTTGAACATTTATTATAATATTTATTATAATAATGTTTTAATTAGCTAAGCGGTAAGTGTTTCTAAGTTATTAATCTTTCTTTGTCAATTTTTTATTATAATAATGTTTTAATTAGCTAAGAGGTAAGTGTTTATGCAATTAGCTTTTTTTGTATTAATTAGACACAAAATGTTCAAAATCCAAACCCCCAACTAATGTTATTATGTATTTTGTATGTATGTAAAATAAATGTAATTATTTTATCCCGTTGTTAGGGAGGAATGTGTTCATCAATGACAAACAAAAACTGACCTTGTAAATTTTTAACAGCTAAGGTAACAAGAGCTTGCTTGCAATCTAATCTTATGTTTTATGTTCAAGACGTGTTGATAACGAATGACCTAGTTCCTTCATTTGTTTATGGAGGTATAATAAGCAGTGGTCGTCAAACAAAATAGCGTGGACCGATTGGGGCAGGTCAGTTTTTGATTTTTGTTCAACGGCTTTAATATTTGGGTAATCGATTATACTCATCACAGGTAACTAACAGTAAAAATTAATGCCCCAACTTCTATAACACACTGTATTATATAGGACATCAACCTTGTAATCTTAATTGTTGAACACCTGAATAATTCTCGCATCCCTTCTTTCAATTTATAGAAGTTATTAAACAAAGTATAATAAACTTTTTGCCTTTTATAATATTTGTACATACAGGGTCTACATTAAGGCCTCCTTAACATTATTTCCATTAACTATATTCTCTATTCTTAACATTAGTTAATATAATTTTATTTACTTTTTTTTGGAAAGCTATGTTTTATTAAAGTTTGTCTGTCACATCACCATCATTTGATAACGCTGTTTTATTACTTTGTTTTATTTTATGATCGTCTATGTGAAATAAACGTATGAAAATTAACTTTTTATGTTTTGTGTTTTAATTCATATGCTGGTTATTTATATTTTATTAAGAGTTGTTTTCTGATAGATTTCCTGATTTCAATTTAAAAACAACCGCTTACGGTTACGTTATCAAATTTGTAACATACTTAACTACTAGCCTCACAAATGGGCGTCACAAGAATATTTGTAACGTTAAAAGATCTAAAAATTCCAATAAAATAGAAAATCTGCAAATTTATTTTAAATGACGATCGAGTCTCATTATCTCTAGAACATTATACTTTCAAGATGTAGATGTTAATTGAAAAACTTACTAATTTAGGTTTAAGAAGGAATATGAATTATTTTCATAAAAACTTAGTTGAGCGCCACCAAATTGCATATATAAAAAAGAGTAGTTATTCATTCTCATCTGTACCCAATTTGAAATAGCGATTTCATAATTCCAATTAAATTAATACAGACCAAAATTACGCAACGATTTATCTTCAGAAGATAATTTATTTGTCAATAACCAAATATTTAAAATTAGAACAGATACATTTAGAATACATTTATCGGCACATGAAAATAAACAATTAGGAAAATTTCCAATTTTTTGTTAATCTGTTGTTTACTAAAAAATAGTTTGAACAAAAACGCTGTTCATTCACTTAAGATGCACTTTGTAAATCAGTATCACCCGTCTGCGGCAGCAATAGATCCTAGATTGTCAACGTTGAAATTATACGAGGGTGGTTTGATAAGTCAGTAACTTTTTGAATTTCCCGCGCAGTAACTAAATGCAACACTGCACCGGTCAACTGCCATCCATGAATAGACTGCTGCAAAATTTTGAGAAGACTGCGCCATTTGGTTTGTGTTTGACAGCCATTGAAAGCAAACAACCTCGTGAATTTTAACGAAAATGGAAAAAAGGGAATCACCGAAACCAAGGAAAGGCTTGATAAATACTATGGGGACTCTGCACCATCAATTTCAATGGTTAGGAAGTGGTTTACTGAGTTGTCGTACCAGCACAAGTGACGCCGATCGTTCAGGTCGCCCAAAAGAGGTCGTCACGCCAGAAATCGCCGATAAAATCCATGGAATGATATTGGACGATCGGAGAATGAAAGTGCGTGAGGTGGCTGAGGCTGTAGGCATCTCAACTGAGCGAGTACATCACATTTTACATGAATATTTGGACATGAAAAAGCTATCCGCGCCATGGGTGCCGCGATTACTCACACTTGACCATAAGCGGAACCGTTTGACCACTTCAAAGGAGCGTTTGGCGATGTTCAGCCGCAATCCGAACGAGTTTTTGTGGCGTTTCATTACCGTAGACGAAACATGGATCCATCACACTACACCAGAGTCCAAGGAACAATCAAGACAGTGGGCTTCTCCGAGTGAACGTGCACCAAAGAAGGCCAAGGTGGGTCTGTCGGTCAACAAGGTCATGGCCACAGTATTTTGGGATGCACGCGATGTCATTCACATCGATTACCTTGAAAAGCGTAAAATGATCACCGGGGAATATTTGGACTTTTGGACAGATTCGATATTGAATTGAAGCAGAAACGACCGCATTTGGCGAAGAAAAAAGTGCTGTTCCATCAAGACAAGGTACGGGTGCACACGTGTGTAGTCAACATGGCAAAAATCCATAAATTCGGCTACAATCTGCTACCCCATCCAGCATATTCTCCAGATTTAGCCCCCTGTGACTATTTCCTGTTTCCAAACCAGAAGAAATGGCTGGGCGGTAAGAGATTTGGGTCGAATGAAGAGGTCATCACTGAAACAAACGCCTATTTTGAGGGCCTTCAGAAAACCTACTATTTGGAAGGAATAAAAAAATTGGGAAAACACAGGACTAAATGTATCGAGCTAAAAGGAGACTATGTTGAGAAATAAAACGCTTACCTGCCGAAATAAATATCTTTTATTCAAAAAGTCTTTGAAATTCTTAGCTACCGCACCAACCTTACAAAAAAAGGTACTATATTGTAAGCTTGGTAAATATCCGATAATAATATATATATCTTTCTCAGATGAATTGGTATTGGCTATTTCAGCTTAGCTTACCCATGAAAACCCAGTCCCAAGGTTTTACCAATACTAGTATATATAGATTATATCGCTTGACCAGCTACTGCACAGAAAAGTTTGACCCATTAATGAAGCTGCACTTCTGCATGTTGGACTCCATACATCATTTTCTTCATCTGAACCCCAATATTCCCTAAAAATATTTTGTCTTTAAACCGATTGCCGCTCAACTAACACTTCTACATCATTCTAATTTCCACAATACCATAACTCCCATATTAGAAATTAACCACGTCAATGCTAGCCGAGGTATGTTTTAAAAAAGTCTGTATTGATAAAATGGATTTTATGGTATTCTTAAATATTTTAAGGTAGGTGAACTCCATGACAGTCTACTCCTAAGCAGTATGGTCTACCAAAGACACACAAACCTGACGCATTTTTTTGACATCTTGTTAATAGCATAAAGTGGTCGTCCTGTATTTTAACTAAATACCTCGAAGGTATTCAAGACCTACACTTGAAAGACTCTTTAAAGTTCCCAACTACGCTTTCATTTTTTTAGCTGATATGGATGTGTATTTAGTTTTTGTTGAACTAGAAAACACATTATTCGGTTTTGGTGAACTTGCTCTGGTTACTGTGGTTTCTCTACCAAACTCTACTGCTGTGCAGCTGACAAATATCCAAGTCCAGCAGATGGATGATGGAGAAGGTGGTCGTCTTTGAGGTGCAACCGGTATACGAGTTTACCGGTTGTCTAGAATTTCGTAGAACAGGTTAGTTTGCGTGCTGAAGCAGAATTAACAAACACTTCTCCACGAATAAACAAGAAATAAAATTTCCTGCTATGAATTAAAAATAATCGCACAGCAATCACAGTGCACATTGATTTGGTTTTTTGTTAGACTATCCGAAACCATGTTTCATCCCTTACGACAACAATTAGACAAGTTTGAAGCTTTCTTGCTGAAACCTTATTACAAACAATAAATATTTTAAGTAAAAGTACAGTTTCTTTATTTCGCTTTGTATAAAACCGTGGAAATGCCCATTAAAAATATATTTGATAATTTTTCACCTACCCAAAAAGAAAAATCCAAATACGTACATTTCCTCAAAAAAAAGTAATTATAACTTGTAAATTGAAGCTATCTTAGTTTAATCTCTTTTTTTCCATAACAACGCATAACGTAAAAGATTTTTTCAGATATTGTCGGGATTTCAGGTAAAGTTTAAGTAAGTTTTCCAATACAACTTCACGCTGCAGACATTTTTTATCATTTAAGTCTTCTCCTTATCGTTTTTGCATTCCCAGTGGCCCACGAGCTGCATGAAGGTGGACTATAAAACTAGAAAGTATTTTATAGGAAACGAGTAGAAAGCAAAAATCTTAGTAGGGTGCATGATAGCATAGGATAGCATATAAGGAATGAAAATATTCAATCTTACCATTAACTTTAGTTTTGATTTATTAAAAAATATCAGTGTAAATAAATACGAATCAATGTTATTGTTATTAAGCGATCGAGACATCGTGCCTAATTTCTATATATTTTTAGCATTTCCAAATAAAATCTTACAGATCCGTCATGACAGGACTGAAAAACATTTTTGTTCGAAAAAATTACGTGCTCCCAGAAAATCTCACCTTCATTAACGACACGATTAACAAACTGAGTCTGGCTTCTTTATGGTGCTGTTGCAGTGCAATTTCTTTAGCAGCAGAATGGTTTTTTAATTCAGATTGTTGAATTCGACGTTTTGCCGTTGACTGCGATCCTGGGAACAACATTTGGTAAGCTGTTTCTACGGCAGTCACAAACAGATTCTCCTCCAACCAGTTTATTAACACAGTATTTTTGCATATCACTTCCATGAACATAAGTTAGATTGCGGTGTTGGTTAATTTTTTGTTTTAATTTAAATATACAACTTACTTATGCCTAAGTTATTTGCAATCGCATTTAATGACCAACCGTTTTCTAACATTTGCTCTCATTTTGTATACTTCCCTCAACCCAGGAATTATCGAAATATTTCAGTAAGCAAGACTATGGATTTATTAGTTGAATATGCAACTGACAGAAAAATGACAGCTAAAAGTGATATTTGTTATTTATGATCAAAGGTTAACTAAAGGTCAGGATTACACCATGTAATTAAAAAATGAGTCAATCGTGCACTTTCAAATGAGCGGCAGTGTACCAGCGACCTGAACAACTTATATTTGCCGATAGCACGACTATCGTTGACAACATGTTAAAAACTTGTTTAACATGTTGTAAAAAATATGATTTGTTGACTAACTAGAATCAACTTTTCTTGACGTGGAAAAGCGTTTTTAAAAATGATACTTTATTTAAAAACGCAAAAGACGGACTCCAAGTTACAAAAATAAACTCAGTTTACTGTTAAGTACAATAAGATATTTATTCGTCGTGAAATTACACAATATGCACTTGTATATTCACTTAAATACTATTATACAAGTTCAACTTGAAACTGGTAATAATGATGTTCAGAAAGACCGAGGTAAACAGTAACCCTGGCTACCTGTTTCTACGGCTTTCTGGGTGAGTGTGGCTTGAACGAAGGTAAACAATGACCCTGTTCATCAGTTTCTATCCACAAGCCCGTGGTAACTCAGACTGATCTGTCCCACAAAGCTCTGGTCTTATATACTCTTTCTGTGGGCGTAAAATCCTTCAGTTGAGCACACGTGGCCGTGGGTTGTGTTTGCTTCCTCTAGCATTTCGTGGAATGCATTAGATAAAGTTCTGAATACTGCAGCTGCTTCCGCTCTAGCATATGTGGACGATCTGCTGCGAGGCGTTATCTTGCACGTGTTTATAATGAGGTCACACTTCTCTTTAATAATGAATAAATGTTAACTCTAGTTATATTTTTTGCGAAGGTTCCAAGTTCGATAAACTTTTCATTATTTAAATTATTATCATAGCCTTTAAGAATATGTAACAAGTCAAATTTTAATGTAAATGCCTATTAAAATACTTTTATTGATCAAAATAATATACGAGTACACGAAGATACTTCAAAAATGCGACTTTTAAATTAAATTGCTCAATATCTTTCATTGATCTACATGATTTCGTGCTGTTTTTTGATACTGGAGGACACATCGCTCACCGCTTGTACACTCCTACAGTACGATTAGAGCTTAATAAAGCAATACAGAAATTAATTTTTATTTTCAAACTTTTGGATCATTTGTCCCAACGTAATTTATTATTATTCTGTTAAATATTTGAAATAAATAAATTAAAAATCAATTCCACAAATAGAAGATGAAATTCCGGGAGTATACAATACTTAAAATCAAAAATTAATCTAAATTTTATAATAAAGATTTAATCATTCAGCATCTTTAATAAATGTATGATTATTATAAAAAAATAACAGCAAACTAAAGGCAGTGTTGCAATTAACAATTGACGATTAAAACTTTAATTGTTAATTGCAATTGACAATTAAAATAATTAATTGTGAATATTTTTTATTTTGCATGATTACAATTAATTAATTGTTAATTGTCAATTGCAATTAACAATTAATTAATTGTTAGTTGCTCCGACAATTCACAATTGATTAATTGTTAGTTAAAATTATTAATTGATTTGTCATAACAATTAAAAATTGATTTTCAGTATACTGACAATTAACCTGATATTTATTATAAAAATGGGATATTGCTGTATAAGAAATTAATAATGCATCCCTTAAGAAATCAGATGTTTTTATTTGTAACTACAGCTGCGACATTACGTTTTCAGGCAACAAACAATATATTTTGCTATTTTTTATTAAAAGCATTTTACGATTTATATTGTTATAGAGATTGTGCAGATAACACATTTTTAATAGTTTACAAAGTTTATTTGTGCACCCAATATTACAATATACATGCATATAAAACTATTTCAATTGCTCTTTTTATTTAAAAGGGTTTGTTTAGGTCTGGGACAAGGTTGAAATGCGATCTGCTGTTAGTACAATACTAGAATGACCTTCATAGTTATCTTTTTTATTTACATTAAAACTTTCATAAATAGTATTTAATTGTAACAATTTTAGTTGCGATTTTTAATTGCAATTGTAGATAATAGTAAGATAAAATGCAACTTCACTTTTTACATTAATTTTTTATTCATATTTTTTTTACTTTTTACCGGAGCTCCCTAATTAGGTGGAACTACATAGGTGCTTCGTGGACCCTCTATCGTTTGAAATTTTAAAACCCGGCCTGCTTGTCACTCATCTCCCCACCATTTTTTGTTACTTAGAAATCTCTCGAAACACATAAATGTATGTTTGTGTTCGCAAAAACTCCCCAACCTGCTCCCCTCCCATATCCAATGTTTATGGAATAAAAATAAATTTTAAGTAAAGCAAAATGATTTATCAGTACCCCCCCTACCATTTCGACTTACATGCATTTCTGCAAATGTATGCATTGTACACATTTATAGACATTATTTTCTCATTATATATCTTGTTAATCACAATACAATTGTAATTTTGTCATTTTTCCGCTCTTTTGGTATCGAAGGTTAGAAGTAACTTTTCATAATCCCCCATCCTTTTGTCATAGAACAGTCGTGGGAGTTAAACATTTTGAGATTTTATGTCTGACTGTTCACCAATCAGATATAAGCAAAACACAAGTGTCAAAAACCGCAAAAATTGCACTTCGACCGTCTCGTTCTCCGAATCTATCGATAAAATCAATAAATTAAAGGAGAATAAATCCTGATTATTTTCATTAGACGAATATATAATTTCGAAAAGATTTCTTAAGCAAGCCTTTGAATAGTTCTTTTTGTCATCTAGGGGGTAAGTTAAATACGGTAAAGTAAAGGTAGGTCTTTATAAGTAAACTACAAATTTAAAAACCACCACTATACATTATTTTATTTGATTTGGCATTACCCAAGGGTTTACCAGCAAACAAACGTCATGCATACTTCACTAGTGATGTCATTCTTTCCGATTTCGAAACTACTTTGACAAAAACTATTGTATCTTCAAATAAATCATTTATAGACGTTTTATAAAATGGGGTTTTAAACTTCAAACTCATTAATAACTAATAATAGATTTAAAGACTGTACATTTTACATACTTTACATTTAACTTAAACATTAATGAACTATATAATATTTATATAATCCATATACTTAATGGACCACGTGAATACAATGTAGCAAAAGCTTGTACTACTATTAACAAAAGATAACAGATATGATTTTAATTTGATAATTAATGAGAATAAGATAGATGCATAGTAAAGCTTTTACTACATTTTATTCACATGACCCAATATAAACTAAATTAAAATATTTTTTGAAAATGTACGTTAAATATTTATAAAATATGAAGATTTAAATGTAAATTATTTGTTCAAAGTAAAATATTAAACAAATGTTTCTAATCATGATAAGTTTTGTTTTTATGTGTTTTAGGTTTTATTTATAAATAAAATGTTTGTTTTATAAATAAATGATATTTTCTAATATCATAAAAACATTTAATATACAGGGTGGGTGTTGACAAGCCTCTCGAAGATGAGTTACATCTCTAGTTATTGCGTTTAATTGTTAATGTTATTTGTTTTATTTATCATCAACTATAGCAACGTTATTTATAAAAATATAAATAAATTTAATTAAAAAAGTCATATATTAATTTGAAGTTCAAAACCTTTCGATTATCTATAATTTAACTTGATCCAATCTCTTTTAGAAATGAATAAACAACACAAATGATAATTTTTTATATATATATATATATATATATATATATATATATATATATATATATATATAAGATTATTATTAAGGGAATAGGCCAGTTGTTTATTTTAATTATTCTATTTTATTCTATTTGCCAATATTTCGCAAGAGCTTTCTTGCATTATCAAGGCTCTGTAACATATGTTATACAAAGATAATGAGCATTACATCATTAAATAACTTACATGAATGGAAGAATAATCTTGAACACTTATTTTCTAACAGCACCCTCAATTTTTTTCTAAACTTAAATTATAATATTTTTATTAGTTAGGATTTTTTAAATTTTGGAGGGATTTATACATAAACAGTTGTTTTTGACATTGACATGGTAACTTGAATCTGAGTTTACTTTGATGAAATATAAAAACTTAAATAGATTAAACCGAAAGAAAATCATATTTATATATAAAATAGTATTTACAAAATTAATAAATTAACATATGTACACATCTACGTACACACATACATACATACAACATACATACACACATACACACACACACGCATATGTATAAAGGCATATATGCACGCGCGCGCGCGCGCACTCACACACACATACAAACATATACAAATTATTACAAATACAAACAAATATACATCCGTACAAATACTCACAAATACGTTTACATACACACATACATATATATTATATATATCCACGTATATACAATAAATGCATACATACAAAATTTGAAAATCCTTTTAAGTAGTGTTTTTTTCCTTATGATTATAATTTATTAAGAAAGTATACAAATTACTAAGATTACTAATATCAGTGTTGTTGTTCATACAATTTTTTTGTTTTGAAATATAACACATTTCTAAAAAAGTTCTTTTTATTGTGTTACTTTCTATATCAAGGATTTTTACATTCTCTTTTACGATGTCTACATCGTGTAACCACGCGAAGCAGAAGGAAGTTAGAAGTGACCTGAAGATGGCAAGTGTGATCTTGCCGAAACGTCGTCAACCATTGTCTGGTTCCTCTAGGAGCCGAATAGTGAATACGCGGAGTGAAACCCGGAAAAGTAGTGAAGTATCATATATATATATATATATATATATATATATATATATATATATATATATATATATATATATATATATATATATATATATATATATATATTTACGGCCAGTGTATAAAGTGAGGTCCGTATGAACGAAGTTCACGTTTCAAGTGAGGTCCACAAACAAAGTGAGGACAAGTATACGGACCTCACTTTGAAATTCGATAATATTTCGTCTAGAGCTTTTCGAAGCTAGAAGTTGGCGATACTGAAAAAATGGGCTGGACCTCAGATGTTGCCAAAATGGCTAGAATTATACAGATTAGTTCAAGGAGTTGACGCCTGGAGTCGCTGCGCCAGATGTATATTTTTCAGACGTATAATTTCTTGTGTGAAGCTTGTATGAATGATGCGCAAAGTGAGATCCGAACAAGTGGCAACGGTGGAAATGAAAGTTATACAATATTGATTTTAATTCTATTACAGAAAAGAACAGAAATACCCTAAATAGCCGATTTTATTTCTTACGAGCGGAAATCGGTTTAGAAAAGTTGTATTATTGTGCTGTTACAAAATTTAAAACGATAGGGAAATTTTTAGATTTAATTTCATCGACGTCTGATTATTTGTAATTAGGCAATAAAACTAAAATACATTGTAAAAGAGATTAATAAATCTTCGAGGACTTGCAGCCTTTTTATTTTTTTGTATTAATTAAGAATAAAATAATTTTTTTTCGAATGACATTTTGCCTAATCAAGATTAGGCTTTTTCTAGTCTTTAATAGTATATTAAGGGCTTAATTGAGTGTCTTAGAGCCCGTGCAGTCAGTTAGCGCCTGAAGCGAAAACCGAAGGCGCTAAGACGATAAAGGGCTCTAAAACACTAATTAAGCCCGAAATGCGTACGTTAAATGTGCGGTCTAAGTTTAAATTAAGTTTAATTTAAAATAAAAATAATTTTAAAAGTCCTAAACTTCAAGTAGGTAGGTGCTATGGTCTATAATTATTCTTATTACTATAGAGACGTCGTAAACAACAGTAGTAAAAAGGGGGTGCTCTAATTTAGCGATTTACGCTCTAGAAACAGTCCGCAAAATAGGTCATAATCATGTCATAATCGCCCGAGCGGACATAATGTATATTATATATGCAGGGACTAAAATGCATTTTTTTAAATTATTAATTAACACTTAAAAAACACTTTAGTCCAGTGGTATATACGCTATTTTTTGCACGTGCTAAAGGACTTAATCGCAAAAATTCAAAATTTCGTTACATGTCATTCGAACAATTGCCAAAATCACATAGTTTCAGGATAATAAATCCTAACATGTACCGCGATTACTATTTTTTGTTGTTTACTTGTTGTTGTTGTCAAGGAAACACTTTACTCCCTCAGGGAGTAAAAGTGCTACTTTACTCCCTCTTTTGGGAGACTAAAGTAGAGCCTTATATATAGGACGTGCAAAAAATAATAAAAGAGCATTCTTAAAACTATAATTCATCAAATAAAGACGAATAAACGCAACACAAAGATGAAAATTCAATTTAAGGAAGAAAAAAAGTTATATGAAATGACACAAATCTTTTTGACGTTTTTCGAGAAGTAAATTTTTCAATTTTGTTTTATAAAGAAGAAAACAAACATTAAAAAAATGTCCAAAATTTTAGATTCTATGCAAATCTTTAAATGGAAATAGCAATTGTCATGAACAAATAAACAAATGAAATTTTGTTTTTGTTTGTTTTTGGGCGAGGAATCAGGATGGCGGAGCATCCTTTGTACCTCATGGCACCGATTGCTATGATCATTTGGCCAACCCTACTAGAATTTAGCCGAATCTGGGAGAATTCCACCCCAAGTAGGGATTGTTAAGGTGCCAAACATCGCATTGACACGCGACCTACAGTTTTACTTCTTATCCGAGAAGAAGGCATGTTTTTAATTTTTCTCCGCTATTAAAAATTACCAGCTCAGCCGGGGATCGAACCTGCGATCCTTGGATTATGAAGCAAACATGCAAACCACTAATCCACCGAGGCTGGCAAGTTTGTTTGTATTATTGCTTTTAGAAAGAAAAGTTAGACACAACATACTCTGCAGACTATTTTTCTGCATTTAATACACCCAATAATTAAATAAGTCATTTATTAAATTCATTGAAAAAAGTTTCATTTCAGATTTAATCTTTAAATGGAAATAGTAATCATTATGAACAAATAAAGAACGGTAGGTAACCCAAAATAGTATATTATGCAACAAATGAATGATGTTCGAGTTGCATACACTATTTTTTTCTTGGACCGTAGCTGATTTGTTACTTCCAAGTGGAATTCTGTTATAAGTTGTAACCTCAAACTGGTCACCGGGTGACGATCAGATGATGGCTTTCCTACACCACTACTAAATGTTCTCAACTTTCATTGTATTATAAAAGCAATGAATTTAATTCTTACTTCTCAAGGCAGGCTTATAAAAATTGATAACTATAAGTACCAAATATTACAATCAAAATGTCTCTTTTTAAATTAATATTTAATAAAACTAACAATAAGAATAATTTATTAGAACAGATTTAGAATATTAATTATATTTATTATTCACTATGTGATGATGGATGATGAGGTCGTTCCCAACTTGATAGTAGAGTCAATTTTTGCATTAAGTTCTTATTTTTTACTATCTAAAGATAGAGACTTGAAATCTTTTGTAATGCCTTCAGTACTGGATCAATATAAAATTCTTTGAAATTCTGTAACTGCTGCATCTGCGTTGGAAAATCTTTTACTTCGCATCATTTTTTTAACAGTTGGAAACAAAAAAAAGTCGCACGGCGCCAGATCTGGGCTATACGGAGGATGAGTTATCAATTGAACTTCCGTATCTTTCAAAAAATCCAATGTTCTGGCAGGAGTGTGGGAGGATGCGTTGTCATGATGGACTAAGATGTTACGCAAACCGGTCCTTTGGCGACCTGCCTGTAATTTTGCAAACATCTGTGGTAAAGCCACTTCGCAGTACCATTCAGAATTAACAGTTCTGCGATCTTCAAGTGGAATAACAGCAACAAAACCACATCGGCGGAAAAACAGCAATCATTTTGTTATTGAAGCTTCTGCCACGAATTACTTTTGTGGGCAAGTCTTCATCTTCGAATACACAAACACTAGACTGCTGTTTAGTTTCAGGGTCGTAACTGTATACCCAAGATTCGTCACTAGTTACAATGTATGCCACTTGCCTGGAAGCTCCTCCGTCAAATCTTTGCAACATAAATTTACACCAGTCTATTTGAGCCTGTTTTTGACTTTCTGAGAGCAAATGCGGTATCCAACGACTTGCTAGCTTTCTTACCCCAAGATGTTTATACCAAATGGTATTCACCGCCGAGGATCCAATCTTCACTTCCTCCTGAATCTCCCTATAAGTAATATTTCGATTGGAATGAATCAAGCTTGCCACACGATCAACATTTTCTGAACAGGCAGCTTCCGCAGGTCTTGCTTAGTCTTCTAGCAGTTCTCGCCCTCGTCGAAATTCGCGGAACCAGTGACTAACAGCGGATAATGGAGGGGCAGCATCGCCAAAAGCTGCTATCAAATTATCATGGCTTTGCTGGTATCCTAACTGTCTTTTAAAGTCGTAGAAAATCATAGCTCTAAAGGCAGTTCGCGGAATGCTCATCTTAACTGAATTAAAAATGCACAACTACTTATCTTACAAAATTAACTACGTTTCACAAGGAAATCGGAACGTTTGACAATTGAGCTTCCATGGCCTGCTACTAACTATTAACAGAGCATCCCTCGTATCAACATCCGTATGTCAGATTCGTTTGTTAATTCTTTGCTGGAACTTTTCGATCCTAAATTTATGATATTTGTGACGGTAGAAATTCCTTGATAGAAGCTCTTTCAGATCAGCAAGTGTATGTGTATGTTGTATTATTAGCAACTACATGTTTCACTTGTGCCTATACCAATTCTATAGTAGTTAAATAAAATATCCTTGGTTGAAATGACCTTATTATAAAGCCAATCGATACTGCCACTTTTTCAAACTTTGTGTTGGCGATTTCTCAGATAGATAGATTAAGGTACGAGTTGCATACAAAGCTTTATGTTGGACTGCTATAATTAGTCTAATCAATTTAGAAAAAATAGCGGAAAGTTGAGGTAAGTCCATGGATTTTTGCATACGGCTTCCTTGTGGGTTATTAAACAACTCCTTAAAAGTCAACACCTGTAGGTGGTGAGCTCGAAGAAATAATGAGGATAAACCACGCCCCCTACCGGTTTTGTCGTTTTTTTCGGAAACTATTAGGGTTATCGAGATAAAGGAGGCTAGGTAAGATAAAGCTTATTTAAATCCCTACCAAAAGTGTTCGAATTTTTTTTCGTATTTCGCCTTCTTTCTGTGTTATCGAAGAAAGGAGATATGTCATACACGGATCAGCAATTTGCACCAGTAAATTTGCTCAAGGAACTTTCTGGCGTAACTTTTTATGGTCCCCTATTGCCATGAAGTAGCTAAGAAAAATTCGTTGAGAACCGGACGCGATCGTGGTACAGTCATCCTTTATCTTAGCATCTCTTCGGCAAAATCCATCAGGCGATATTATAGATATTCTTGATAGCAGTCGGCTGAAAAATTCGTATTGGCAAGTTAATTTTAAAAGAGTACCTGCACTACTGAATTTCTGAATCCAACCCAATACGTACAAGGTGTTTCGCCTTTTTTGAAATCCTAATTTCCTTTATTTATAAGTTCTTGGTACTAAATCATTACGCCTTAAGAAGACTTAACGGTACGTTTCAAGCAGTCTTTATGGAATGCTTCGTGTTTAGCTCTGATCAATCTTTTGCGAGAGTAACTAACGGATACGCCAGACTTTAACTAGTTGATGAATATTACCTTAGTCCAGCATTTCTGCCCAGGACAACTTAGTTTTAGCCCATGCTACTCGTCGTTTTGCAGATACTTGTCAGCGTTAACTATGCTGTTTACGAACTAAAATCTTCTTATTCCTCTAGCTAACATACAGCCTCAAATCATTATGTCTTGAGGAAACTTAACATTAAGCAGTTTTGTTCTAGTTTTACTCTCGCAAAAGAGTAATCAGAGCTAAACAAGAAGCATTCCATAAATACTGCTTGAAACTAATGTTAAGTTTCCTCAAGGCGTAATGATTTAGAGCTATATGTCAGCTGGAGGATTAGTAAGATTTGAGTTCATAGACGGCACAGTTAATGCTGAAAAGTCATTCACAATGATTATTGGTTGATTAAAGTTAAATGGCAGATTTACATACAGTTCATTACAAGCATTTAAAAAATAACTAGAGTTAAATATTAAAAATACCAAGAGCGATATTAATCCCCCTTCTTATATCTTTTTACACTTAAATATGGATTTTATATGCATTCTTTTTGGCCTAATAAATACCCTAAATATAGAATAACCACTTTTCTTTGCTACAAGCCAAGCTCGGTTTAGGTAGGAAGATAAATACATATATTCTTTTTATCACATACCGTAAGGAAATTACAGACAAATTTTTAAATTTAATTAAAAAACGAGATGGAACAAACTCGGCATTTTAAATTAGGCGACAATATTTACTGATTTTACTAGCATTTTCAGAATAATTAACATATTATACAGATTTACATCTATAATTATTAGTGAAACTAATCTAATTTTAAAGTAAAGTATGTGGTACTTAGCTATCAATTCACTAATCTGCCCCAGTAATAGCAGGCTGTTAATATTACTAGCACAATTACCATTAAAATGATGAGAAACACAAGAATCTTAATAGTTAAATCTAATTTTTCGTCTAAATTTAATTGATCTAAGCGGTCAAGCATATCTTTAAACATTCTAGAAGGCAATGGAACAGCCAACAGGAAATAGTTAAGTTAGGGAGCCAGTAAATAGTCCAAATAGTCTGGAGAAATATTCTTACGAAGAAAACAGAACAGACATTTTTTATAGAAAAATTAATTATCTATCTATTTTATTTAAACAATTTTTTTGTTAAATTAATATTTTAAGAGTTATTACACTGTAATGTTTTCCTGTTTCAGTGAGATGTTAGCCGTTTGCGAATTATTTAGCAAAACTAAAAAGTGAAAACTTTGCTGTGTAATAACTCTTAAAACATTAATTTGCAAGTAATTAAAAAATTGTTTTAATAAAAAAGATAGATAATTTATTTTTCTACAAAAAAGTCTGTTATATTTTTTTTCGTAGAACCAACCGTTCTCGAGATATTTTCAAAAACGGGTTTATTAAAATGGCTACTGAAGCATACCCGTCTCCGCCACACCAAATTAGTTTTATACTGACGACCGACCAACTAACAAATTCCAATAATAGAATAGCATGCATTTTTGCTGATGATATTGAAAGCAAATGATGGCAACAGCGCCGGTCCTCATGTTATACTTAAAACCTGTGTATAATTTGATATTGGGGCTCACTTTGCCGATTAAATCGTATCTAATAATATGGTCCTCACGTCGTCAGTAGTATAGTGTAGCCTCACTTGGTATTATTATACACAGCAAATAAAACTTTTTTAAATTCAAAGAAATCTGTGTATATTTGCGAGATACATAACTAGAACAAGTAAACAAGTGATGACAAAAAAATTTGCAAAGCTGTGAACATTTATAAGGGTGGTCCTCATTAACTATGGTTCATGATATGTCCTCACTTTGATAAGTGGCCGTAAATATATATATATATATATATATATATATATATATATATATATATATATATATATATATATATATATATATATATATATATATATATATATATATATATATATATATATATATATATTCTGTACGTCAAAAATAAAGCGAGTTTTTAAAACCAACAGGCTTTGATTGAATCAAAGTACAACGCTGAGGCGCGTGCAGAAAATACTCAGAATTTATTTGGTTGTAACAGTGGGATTAAAGTATGGAATATTAAAAAAGAAAGCGAACTCAACCGGTTTTTTTAAAAACGCTGAAACACGTCGATTTTGTTTTTTAAAAATACACATTGATATGTGCAATTCACCTCCCGACTTTCATTTGTTTCTAAGTTATGACGTCATCACAAAAAATTTAAATGACAATATAAATTTTTTATAGTGGAATCCGAAAGTAATTTTTCTTCCCTTTATGATCATGTAAAAAATCATAAGTTGCATAACAAAAATTCTGAGAAAAACCGCTCTGAACTTTGTAAATGTTTGTTAGTTATGACGTCATCACAAAAAATTTAAATGACAATATAGATTTTTAGTAGTGGAATCCGATAGTGATTTCTTTTTCCTTTATGATCATGCAAATAAATCATAAGGTTGCATAACAAAAATTTTGAGAAAAATCGATCTGAACATTTAATGTTATTGATATTATGGAAACAATATATCAAAATTTCAGATCGATCTTTCTCAGAATTTTTGTTATGCAACCTTATGATTTTTTTACATGATCATAAAGGGAAGAAAAATTACTATCGGATTTCAAATTAACAAATGAAAGTCGGGAGGTGAATTGCTCATATTAATGTGTATTTTTAAAAAACAAAATCGACGTGTTTCAGCGTTTTTAAAAAAATCGGTTGAGTTCGCTTTTTTTAAATATTCTATACTTTAATCCCACCCTGTATAATATATAGTAGATTGTTTAATCGAAATGAAACATTTGATGAATATTTCTAATCATCATGTTAAATTTTATGTTGTTTTATTTATATATGAAATGTATATCAAATATATACTTTTAAATATTAATCTTTTATTATCATAAAAATATTTAACATTATGTTACATTTTTGTTTATTTGTCCCAATATGTATTAAATACAAAGATGCAAATATAAACTTTTTGATCTAAAATAAAGATTTAATAATTATTTCTTATATCCAAAAAACATTTAATATTTAAAATAAAAATTAAAATAAATTTAAAAAATATCTATTCAGACGCAGTATGCTACTGGGGTTGTTAATTATTATAAAAATATATCACGAAGTTAGAATTGAACTCGAGTCAACTAAATCAAGAGCTGGGACGAAATCCATGCTTCCATGGCGGCTACTTGCTAACCGTAGAATATGTATTGTGTCATATAAACCTCCATCGCTAGGTGTTCAAAACAAAGGCCCATGCACTTTCGAGCAACTTTCATACTAAATTTATGACAACAAAAAAAGTTCTACTACTTTTAGACCAGACAACACATCGTGTCGCGTGGTTGTTCTCTCTTACTCTTGCAACTTAGCAAATATTCTATCATTTTCTACACTAATACTGCGACCGTGTCACAAAATGGATTACTATTTTATTTATAATACCTACTTAATAATACAAAGAGCGATGAAATGTTTAATTAGTTTGTCATTCCAGTATACCAAGACTATAAACAATTGCAACTTTTCTGTTAAATCTGATAACATGCCTTCTTTAAATATATTTTTCTATGAAAAATATCTTTAATAAAATATGACAAAAATATTTATACGCATACGCAAGTTGATACGCATGATAGAAGCCAATTTTATATTATTCCTAAGGCGCAATTTGGCACCAATTTGTTATTTTTATTGAAGGTTATATAGTAAAACATCTATTAACAATCATAAAAAATTGCAAATTGATTAATGGCCACCTACATTTCCAGTAAATATGGAGATGGAGTAGTTTACGAAAAATTATTTTAAAGCGATTCTCCTGGGTGGCAAAAACGTAAGTTTTACTTTCAATACTACTGTACGGTTCCGTAACTTTAAAGGGCTAAGCAGTGGTTTCAGACTGGTAGCAGGAACTTTCAGTACGACATTAAAGTAATTATACGAACAACGGAAGCTCACAGCTGACATATCGCTCATTTCCAAAATTCTTTTTTTAAATAAAAGTAAATTATAAGTAAATCAATAGTTAATTAAAAGTAAAAAATAACAAAATACGTGTTTCTGTATTTAATCTCATACGGCTTATTTAAAAAATAACAAATTAACACAAACAAGACGCAACGTATTTACTTGGAATAAAAACGTTACTTGCAACAGACAGGATGCTCGCGTGGTTAACATAGTAGGTTTATGCACGGTCCGCCTACTCTTCGATTCCAACAACTCCGTTACTTTTATAAATTTCACTTTTTTACTTCATAAATTTATTAAAATGATTTATTTGTATATATTCGAATAATTGACATAAAGTTTAGTATTTTTTGCTTTTTACATTATTCCTAAAAATGAATCAAAATTATAAACCTGTGAATGTAACAACATGTTGAAATCGGCCACACGTCAACTGTAAGGTCCCCTTGTAAGTGGCAATACCGTTCCACATACTTTAAAAGTTACTCAGAAGTAATAGAACCACATAGTTCCAATAAATAGTAGAAACAACTACATAATTACTAAAATAATCCGAACTAAAGTAATCAAACCCCAGAATCAACGTTATATTACATGAACTTAGAAATTTCAATTAGAAACTGTGTATGCGTGAATATGCGTGCTGAAAATAATTTAATTATAGTATTCACTTCAATGATACTTGATCAAGTGTTAAAATTCCTATACTGAACATTAGAAAGGTTCAATGCTTTACACATCACAAAATATTGATTTCATTAAAAAAATAATTAAAATACACTTTGAAATAATATAATATCCAGTGACAGAAGTGTTAGGAGTACAGCCACTATCCCGAGGCCTATAGTTTGAAATTATCTAAACTTGTGAAATTTAATTTCTATATATTATAATTTTCTTTCAAAATATGTGAAGAACTGCTTTAAAAAGTTTAATCTAGTATGCATTTTGTAATACTTTTTATGGAAATACCACACTTATTTTTTCGTTACAGCAAATACGCCCTCGACTATTTTGCATATAGGCATAAAATCTAATATACTGTAATTAGATTTTACGCAAAGCCTTCTCCCTCCCACCAATATGAAATAAAATCTAGGAAAGTTTTCTATTCCAACACGATTACTTTCTTACTATTCTCTTTCTATAACCTCAGGACCATTTTATATCCAACTTTCATCGTTTTTCAGTAATCAATAGTCCAAAAATCTCCTGAAGGTGTGATTCTCATCCACTTTAAACCGATTGAACTGGTAAGGCTGCCACATCCTTAACCCTTTTCTGTATAACTATTTCTTAAAAAAAACGACTTTCCAATCTACCGACCTAATTTTTCTCTGGAGTAAAATAATATTCTTTAATAAAAAAAATTTGCTACAAATGATGTTATTAACGCTTAAAATCGTTGAGCATTATTCAAATTGATGGGGATGTCAGATCCAGGAGAATTTCTTTGCCAGTTCTATTTAGTCTTTTTGTAACTGAAAGTAGTATTAAAAAATCGATTACCCACATTTGAAATAAATTTTAAATGTTGAAAGGTGTCTAAAAATTTACCTGTAGTAGATAATTTCCACCGAAATCCTGTTTGTGATAAGTAATTTCCGAGGACTTAATTTCCGCAATCCCAGAATCAAATTTTAACTATAACAGTGGAAATTTTCCACCTTTACTCAAGAGGAAAAATTAAATTAAACTTTATAACGTTATCATCAAGCAGAATATCTATCTACCTACAACAAACTAATTATACCTGAAGACTTGTTTAGAACAAGAAGTAATTTACAACACGATAAAGGAGGTTGTTACTTTAAACAGTATAAATAATGTTGGGAGTATTTATGTGGTGAAATTTCAAGAAAATTAACTACAATCAAGTTGAAGCTACATTTTGCAGCGAAACTTTGTAAATAATAATAAATGTTACTTGTTGAGAGAACAAGATAAATGAATGTCTACATTGTAGTTAATGTATGTATGTGTTCACGTCATTGTAAATTTCAAAGGTATAGAAACATTTTTTTCTTTTATATACTATAATTACCGTATTTTTTAAATGTTTGGATTTTGAAAGCACCACTAAAGCTTTTTAATTTTTTGAAAGCAATCTCATCAACTTGTTATTTTTCGTTTATTTT
This sequence comes from Agrypnus murinus, assembly GCA_929113105.1. NCBI lineage: Eukaryota > Metazoa > Arthropoda > Insecta > Coleoptera > Elateridae > Agrypnus > Agrypnus murinus. The sequence goes on from OV816025.1 coordinate 18,713,873, forward strand.
AAATTAATATACGTTTTAGATCAAATTACTACATTAAAATTAAATAAAAACAAAACATGAATAACTCGTAAAAACAAATTAAAAAAAATTCTTTTTGAGCTACAGTTTTAAACAATTATAAAGCTAAATCTTGAATGACAATATAATTGGAAACATCAAAAGCAATAACCGAAAGAACGCTTGCTGTGAACAATCCAATTTTCTTTTTGAATTTTCTGACATTGATATTATTTGAGGTTTTATTTTTAAAATTCTGTGGGTATTTTACTGTATCACATTTTTACGGCCATAATATATTAGCGTGTAAATGGACGTAATGCTGCATGGAAAATAATTTATGAAATAAAAAAAATGTATTTCAGGGAGAAAATGAGAAAATCTATATTAGCATACATTATAAAAATAATTTCACGAAGATTAGTCGGTTTTTTTCTCTAAGTGGAAGCTGAAATTCTATGGAAAGTTTAGGGTAACTTTTTTAATTTGACATTTTTAGGGTAAAGTTCTTTAAAAATTCGGTTTCTTTAATTTGTTATTCAAAAAGAAAAGTCGATTAATAAAATATTTGTAATAAAGTACAGAAAAGGTTTAGTTTATTTTTAAAGAATTGCCTGTGCCAATTACAAATTGAGCAATTGGCAAAACAAAATTTATATTTGTTTTCAGTTTGCCCGTTTCATCTCAATTATTTAGTTAATCTATTAAAATAACAAGATTACAGATATGTAAAAAATTATAATTGGTAATAGAAACAAAATATTGATATGTAAAAGTGATAGTGTTGTGATATGTGGTGACGCTGCAATTAATAACAGCAGCTATTATTAAGCAGTTTCCAGTATCACAAAAAAAATTGTTGCAAGTACAAAAGTGTATTTATAAACTACTACTAATAAGTTGTATCACTGTTTGGGAAGAAGTGTTGGTAAAAAAGATTAAAAATCATAAGAAAGATAAGTACATAAAGTACTACTTCATACCTCCAAGATAGCCTTCTAAAGACGACCTCAGCCAGACACTTTTAACTTACCTCCAAGATGATAAAAAAAAACTATCCAAAAACTTGAAGATTTATAAAATCGAGAAATCTTTTCAAAACAATGTATTCGGTCAATGGAAATAACTCACACAAATAAATTTTTGAGAATAAGTTTAAAATTAAAAAAATAAACAGTTGTTCTTTGGAAGATGAAATAATAGTTTACTATCTGAAGCTTTTCTTCGTAAAACTCCACGAAATAAAATAAAATTATTATTAAAAATTACTTAAGAAAGCTGAAGGATTTCTTAAGCATCTTAAAACCTGACAATTTTTTCGACGTTGTAACGTATTCAAATTCTCAACTTAATAGAAATGTAATTTTATATGCATAAATGGTAAAAAATAATCTTAGTTCGGCCCTGCGTATTTCAATACATTTTATTTAAAAACTGTAGACTTTATTTAAACCAATTGGTATTCCTTAACGTCAGGAGTTACCCTAAAATGTCTTCGTCTAAACGACATTCCTGCTGGGATAAAAATTACAGATAATATTGCTTTTAAAAGCAACATGTTGACGTCTTTGTAAATGTTAAAATTCAGTTCAAGGCATTCCCACGGATGCAGACTGCGTTTCGTAGCGAAAATATAGACAAAATTAAATTTATAAATATTTGAAAATCATATCGGCTTTTCTTGCAAGGAAATAAGCTGTCTCAAAACGCATTAAACTTTAAATTTATTAGTTCCTGTACGTGCTATTTGAACAGATTCTTCTAAGTGCAGACGTATAAAAAAGTATCTTGGACCACGTGTAAAAGGTATTTAGTTATTCCGTCGATGCAGATTTCAAGTTCGGTAAATTCCCTTCAAACATTTAGAAGCTTCCATAAAGTTCCTTTCGCAGTCTATTCTCCCATTGGGTGAAGAAATATCAAATCTTCTTGGATAGGCCAATTTAAAATTCTTTTCTTAAAAGATTATGGCGCGACCATATTCTACACATAATACTCCACAGAGTCTGGTCCGACACTTCAAGACAGACGGTACGCGGTCTGTAAATTAGTGTAAAATGCAGTATAATTCGCCGTCGATGATGGGCAACTTATTACAGTTTTTGTGTTAAATTCAGTACATCAAAATAGATGTATACAGTTTTCCTTTACCGTTAATTTAGTGTAGTACAGTTTTCTAAACAATCGATTAGTAATGCGGCCAAGGGAATTTTAAAAGAATTCTATAAATAAACTTGCGGAGTTCAAGTAAAGTTATTTTCGAATTAATAAGTTAAAACTAGTGTTACAGGGTTTTAATAATAAACAGAATAGTTTTGGATTAATTATGATTTAAAAATCCCTCAAGAAAATACAAGGGTTTAATCAAGTTTGAAATTAAAACTCTAATTGTCGCGATCCAGTTTATACTAATAATTTGGAGTACGGTACAAAAGGGTGTCGTACTTAAACCTAAAAATAAAGTTAATGCTATTTTAGCCTCATACACCTTCAAGTGTTATTGTTAATAATTTTAAATAACTAACAAAAGTTATTGTTGAACTTATATGGTCTTCTATTAAAGGACTGATAGTGAAATTATAACTACGAGATAATTATAGTAAATTTCAGTTCGTTGACTTCAAGTAAAAGAAAATGGTATTCGCAATTAAAACTTTCCAATTTCTTCCTGCATCTACGAATTGTGGAGTATTTTGTTTTTAGTGATAGACGTGACATGATTATCATCGTTTTGGTGTTGTTTTGTTGGAGGCTTAGACAATTACTAGATTTTCCTAATGTATCAAAGAGTATTGGATGTTTTGTTCACTAGGAGTAAGTTGATGTTATGACTTGTGTATCATGATTATGTAATTTGTTTGCTAATTGTCTAATTTTTTTTTCTCATTAAGGATCCTTGAAGAGAACAGTATTATTTTTTGTTCTTGTGACTTTTCTAAGTATGTGAAGACAATTCATTATTTTTCCTATGAATAAATGAGAATTTAAATCAATTACTACTATAATAATATTGGACCATTCACTTGTGAATTTACCAACATTGCCAGTATTCGTTTCTGCTTGCGAATGCTGACGTTAAAAACTATCAAAGCAGATGGCGCCCAAACATTTTTTTATTGTGTCTATTTCTTATGATTTTTTCTTTACAATTAGCAAGTTAAGAAAGTCAGACCTACGCCTGTACTACAATTTGATATAAGAAATTTCAAACGTCGTAGCATTACAGTAAGTATTTGTTTATGAGCTTTACAGTAAGCATGCAGTATTCTGAAAATATGTTATTATAGTAGTTTTTTGGTGTAATTAATGTAATCGTTACAGTTGGTGCTCAAGTGTGGGACTTAATTATTTTGTGTATACAAAAACTCTTAAATGTTACAACGTAATGTCAACGATGTGATGACATTATTAAAAGTAAATATTAAAATGATAAACAAACATGTTTAGGTTAAATACAATAAATAATTAACTAGATACAATCCCTATATATTTTTTATATACACATATCTAACATTTGCAGTGAAGAAGAACTACTGAGCTCAATTTGTTCATTCATTCAAGGTACCGCGCGTTTGCGTTTGTATATTTTAAAAGCTTCTTTACGTTTGTTACAAAAGTGTAAAAATTTGATGTTGTTTTGAGGTGTCATTGTGTGGTTTTGTTCCAAAAAGTGTTTTGCGTAATTAGATTTTTTGAGGTGTTTGTTTTTGTAGTTTGTATCTTATGTCAAGATTTCAATGTCAAGTGTTTGACCAATATAAACCGAGTTACAAATAAAACAATATAAACGGTAAATTTCGGATTTCATGATAGCGTGTTTTGCCTTGAACAATAAAAAAAATGAAGAAATATTGATGTTCATTTTAGATATATATAGGTTATTTTGTAATTATCGGTTTTTCGTAGTATATTATTTGTAATTTTTCTGATATCTTGCCAAAGTATGGCATTGATATGTAATTCGTGTCTTTTATTTCTTTTATTTAACCTTAGCAACGTGTTTGTTTATCATTCTTGAGGGATACCGAATGATTAATACAATTTCACATAGTAGATACACTGGAGGAACAATTATATATGTAAAAGAAGAATTACAAGCAAAAACGCTTTTAACAAAGTCAATATCAAAAAATATATGGATAACAGGAGTGGAAATTGTAATAAAATGTCAAAAATTTTTGATATTTAGCCTATATCATTCACCATCCACAAGTGATGCTGAGTTTTTAATACATTTGGAGAATATTTTTGAAGAATATACATGTAGAGTGGAGACTATTATTTTTGTAGGAGATTACAATATTGATATGTCAAACAACACACTTTACGCTGAAAAATTAAAAAAATTAATATCTGGAAATGGTTTATATCAAAAAATAGTTAATTTTAGTAGAATAACGGCTCATAGTTCAACAATGATAGATCTTTTCATTACAAATGAAAAAGATTTAATACCTTGTGTCCATATAACACCAAAAATCACTGACCACTGCATTGTAACAGCTGATCTGGTGGATAAAATAAAAGAAAATGATACTGTAAAAATGGCTCGAGACTATAAACAGTACAACGAGCTAGATTTTCAACTTGACTTAATGCAAACTGAGTGGAATAGGGACTCCACAGACATTAATGTAATGGCTGATGAACTGGTTATTGCTATAACTGATACATTAAACAAGCATGCCCCACTCTCAGAAAAAAATATAAAAAGTAAATGGGCAGACAAAAAGTGGTGGACACCAGAAATAGAGTTCCATATGCAAGAAAGGGATCGGTTATACCGCAGAACTACAATCACAAAAATAGAAGAAGATTTTAACCAATACAGAAAGCAGAGAAATAAAGTCGTCGATATAATAAGAAAACAAAAAGAATATTATTACAATACAAAAATAGATATGAACAAGGATGATTCAATAGAAATGTGGAAAACTATAAAGAAATTGGTGGGGAAAAAAAACAAGGATAGTAAATATACAGGAATACAGTTTGACAACAATATCGAAACAGATGAATATGTAATTGCAGAAAAATTCAACAAATATTTTATAGAAAGTGTTGAAACAATTAGTGGTAAGGTCAATGATCATGATATTGAGATGATAACAAGAAAAATGGATAACTATGATGTTAATATAGATCATTTTAGACTAATTTCATTAACAGAACTTAAAAATATAGTTAAAAATCTTACAAAGAAGAAGAGTAGTGTTAATGGAATAACAACTGACATATTGCAAAAAGCATTTGAAGTGATTGGCAACAGATTTCTGCACCTGATTAATACCAGCTTGGAATATGGAACATTTCCAGAAAAATGGAAGAAATCAACAGTGGTTCCAATAGAAAAGAAAGCAAATACAAATAGATGTGAAGAATATCGCCCCATAAACATGGTACCAGTTTATGAAGAATTATTAGAAGTAGTAGTGAATCAACAACTTATAAACTATTTTGAATCTAATAATCTTTTAAGTATTTATCAGGCAGGATTTAGAAAAAATAACTCGTCTGAAAGTGCATTACAGAGTGTTGTAGTAAACTGGAAAAGTGCATTAAGTCATAAGAAGATTATTGCAGTGCTTTTTTTAGACTTCCGTAGGGCATTTGAAACAGTAGATCGCACAATGCTTTTGGAAAAATTAAAAAAATATGGTATACAAGATATAGTGCTTAAGTGGTTTAAAAACTATTTATATCAGCGAAATCAAGAGACTAGATATGGAAACAACACTTCAGTGCCTATGGAAAATCGATATGGTGTCCCACAAGGTGTTGGGTGTAAATTTGTTTATAGTGTATATAAATGATCTAACTAGATATTTGAATAAATGTAATATTCAACTTTTTGAGGATGACACTCTACTATACCGCATTGGAGAAGATGTTCAAACAGTGGTAAGCATAATAAATACAGAACTGTCCATAGTGCATGGATGGATAAAGCAGAATGGAGTAAGTTTGAATATAGAAAAAACAAAATTTATGATTATTAAAAGTAGATTTAATCCTATATCAACTAAATGCCACAATGGAGTCTTTGTAATTAATCAAAAGGTAGAACAGGCAGATAAGTACAAGTATTTGGGTGTTATAATCGAAATAACATTTGACATTTTCTCAACATGCTGAATATATAACAAAGAAAATAGCTAAGAAAGTAAATCTATTAGGAAGAATAAGTGAACATCTTACTGAGTGGTCTAAATTAATCATCTACAAGTCGATCATCCTGCCACATTTTAATTATTGCACATCAATTCTCTTTTTGTTAAACAAATCTGAGATAAATAATCTACAAAAGAAACAAAACCAAGCCATGCGGTATATTCTTAAATGTAATCGTTACACCAGTGTTAACAATATGTTGAAGGTAACAGACTTGTTGAGTGTGAAATAAATAATATTTGTAAACACAATGACTGTTATATACAAAATAAAACACAGTTTATTCCCAGAACATTTATTAAATCGTACCAGAACGGTATCTGAACTACATCATTATCAAACTCGTGCTAGTGAAGATTTCTATGTATCTACAGTTTCCACTACTTATAGCCAAAATGACATCTTTCATAATGGTCTTATATATTACAATAACTTACCCATCAGCCTGAAGAACTCTGATACAGTAAAACTTTTTAGACAGAGGTGTATTAAATATTGTAAGGACAATACAAGTGCGTAAAGGCGAAAACCTTATATACATATTTTTTTTAAATTTTCTTTTCTATTTTATTTTATTATTTTTTTAGATACTAGGGTGAAGAATAAATTGTGAATTATATTATTTATAAATGTTTGTTTGTTTTTGGGCGAGGAATCAGGATGGCGGAGCATCCTTCGTACCTCATGGCACTGATTGCTATGATCATTTGGCCGACCCTACTAGAATTTAGCCAAATCTGGAGGAATTCCACCCCCAGTAGGGATATTTATCGTGCCAAACATCGCATTGACACGGGACCTACAGTTTTACTTCCTATCCGAAAAGAAGGCATGTTTTAAATTTTTCTCCGGTATGAAAAATTACCAGCTCGGCCGGGGATCGAACCTGCGATCTTTGGATTGTGAAGCAAACATGCAAACCACTAATCCACCGAGACTGGCATTTATAAATGTAAACATTGAACAAAAACTTTATTTTTTTATGATGTATTTTTGTTAGCTTTTGCTATTAACAATAAACAATTAACAATTAATTCTAATATTTACCTCTGATAATGACATTACATGTCGAAACAATTGTTAGGTCATAAAATCTTGTGAAACTTTTAATAATCAATTTATTTTTATTTCATTTCATACCTATTTTTCCATCTGGAAGATACCAGGTGTTATCGGGTGGGCCTGAGCGAGCATGAAACTACAGCTCGTTCGATTCAGTGTTAGTGCAATTTTTGCTATATTCGACACTTTTATTTTGCTAATACTTCAACAACAGTAACTCCAATTTAGATGGTTTTTAGTGTACAGTCGAACATGGATTCATAAAATCTTCGTTCCCCTCGTTTGCTTAATGCGTTAACTTAATCTAACCTAAATACCCATTGCACCAATAAGTCAAGTCGAGTACAAAAGACAAGTAAACTATATAATAAGTTGCTGTAAAAACTTGCACCGTAAAGGGGAGTTGTAAATGTCGACCTGCACACTCCTACACGATCTTACAAACGGAGATTTTCAATACTTCTTCCCTAAACGGATTATTTGAACGGTATGTGAACTTCCAATCAGAAAAATCTGCCTACAAATGTTATATTTTTTAGTTCATACCGTTTTACACATGTATACAGGGCGATTCAGAATTGTTTCGCATTCTCTTAAAGGCGTATTCCTCTCATGAAAATACGTAAGAAAAAAAGTTTATGTCAACATGAGTCCGGAAATGCCTCCTTATCAAGCCCTTTTTTTCTATCCTATAGTTTATTTATTTGCACAGTTGATAGTGCCTCTGCATACAATCATGGTAGGAGCAAGACATGTTAAACTACCCTTTATAGCTTGGTCGTAGTCTGCTCTAATTCCCTTTTTTTCTCAATCGCGTTACTTGTAACAGTTACCAGCCCATCCTATTAATCAAACAAAATGTTAAAAATTTAGGTTTAGTTACGTTCACTTAAAAGTTACGTTAGTTTTATAACAGGTTTACTTGCAACTCATCCTCATTCTACTCATGATACTCAACTCATCCAATAAATAAAACAAGATGAACAAATTTACCTTTAAGCTATCTCATCCGTCATAATTTAGAGAAAATTGTTAAAACAAAATGATAACATCAGAAAGTCTATGATTCATTTTCCTAAAACTTAATTTTAAAATATAATTTTATAATATTGAACAATTTCAGAGGTAGTCGTGTTCCAAACGGACAAAAATTGTGTCTTATAAAGTAGCTTCCGCTGCTTTATTATCATTATTAACATTACGACCCAACGTGCGGCTGCAGCAGACTTACAGGTGGAACAGCGCAAATTCCAATTGCCAATTTCAAAATCCCCATTTGTGTCACAGCTAAGGAAAAACAACAGAAAACCTTAATCAGATCTGCCGCTACCAGGAGTCTAACCTGGACCGCTTGGGTGAAATTCCAGCACGCTGGAAAATACACTACCACGGTTGTGATGATGATTATATGATAATTATATAAATGATTAATATAATTTAACTGGACATTTGTTTGTGTGACAGCTGGCAAAATTTACTTCTAGGTTAGTTATATCAGCTGTTATGCATAGCTTAAAAGTTGGTTTTGTCATTTTCTGTAGCAAGTTTAATAATACTTGATGCATATGCATCAAAGAAAATAACCAAATTTACTATTAGGTTAGGTCATGCATGATGTATTTAGGAATAATAGTGTTCTGAACTGATGGACATAGTTGCTATGACGGACATAGTGGTTATAAAGCAGTGCTGGCTACTAAATAAATTATTAATTTAATTTAACTACATCGCTGGTTTTTGTGACAGCTGGCAAAGTCTACTTTAAAGTTATGTCAGCCGTAACATATAAACTAAAAGTTATTGTTGCCATTTTATATAACAACTTGCTATATCCTTTAAATAAGTACAACCTACTTTTAAAATTAGTATACCCGATCGCTAATGTGATTTCGTAGGTCAGTTAGCAGGTCCTACGTGGTAGTATAGTAAAGTCGTTGCAGCTGCAAGATCCATTTCAGCTGCCAGATAAGACGTTTTAAAAACTTTTTAAAAAGTTTATTTTCTGGGCAGTTTTAAGAAATATCTTCAACTTAATAATTGTACGATTATAATTTTAGCGCACTTTAGTGCACCAGATTTCAGGCGGCATGTGGCAGTACGCGCACGGCACCCCAATAAGACACTGGATCTTTGATCACGACCGGTCGGACTATCGAATCACATTCTTTTAATTTTTAGCAATTAAATTTTGTATATTTCTTTTTTAAATTGTATTTTTACGTTAATCCTTTTCCCATCGTTAGTAAACCATATAACAAGTTTATTTTATTTTTGGATGATATTTTTTTTCCTTATAAACCGTTATGAATCAGACAGGAATGAAAGACGGAAAAGAAAAGTTCGCAAAAGTTTTGTGTGTTTGAGGTGACCTTTTGTTTAATAATAAAAAGCTGTCTTTAAACATGGCCTTTAATGTAGGATTTTTCTTTTCTCTCTCGTAAATTGTGGTTGTGATTATCCAAAGTAAATTTGATAATAGTTGGTAGATTAGAAATTAATTAACTATTGGTACCCTAAGAAGGAAAAGAAGAAATCTGGTAGTATCATTAAAATACCTGAGATGATTGGCATCATAACGAATCGACTGGTTAATTCGTTAGCATCAATATCAGTCTTCCACGTACTGATATTTAAATTTCTGACTAATATAAAATAGGCCAAAGTTGTTATTATAATTTAATTTGATTATTGAAGATGATTAAGTAACTTCTTTGAAAATAGTTAACTGTAAAAATTATTAAACCTTTTTCACGTTGATGTAAAGATTTGAAATGATAAAACTTCAATAATATTTATTTATATTGTTACCAGTGGCGTGCGGTGACAATTTAGGCTAGGGAAGCAACTACGATTTTAAATTTAATATACCTAGGTACAGGCGCGGATCCAGGGGGGGATCCCCCCAAAGTCTTGATATATACTTTAGTATTATAGTTAAATAAGTTTTGAATGTACAAGTGGTTATTGTTTATTAAATATTGTGCAATATATAACATTTATAAATAAATATAATAGGATAAAAATAAATAATGTTTGTATAGTAATTATTAATTTATTTAAAACAGTTATTTTCAAAAAATGCCCCTCCCCCAAATAATTCTCTGGATCCGCCCCTGCTAGGTACAATAAAAAACAGTGTTATAATTATTAAGCTTAAAAGTTCTTCAAAGAAGAACTTTTCTAATTTATATTTATGGAATTTGTTGACTATTATTCTTTATTTAAAAAAGTACTACTATTTACAATGCGACTCGATTTTCCGGTCTTTTTTAGCAAAATACCTGGTGCAGGTTTTAATATTTGTTGTTAAATTTGAATTTTCTGGCTTTGATCTGCCTTTCTCAACAATTTATAATTTCCCTCCAAAACTGTATCCAGAAAAATCTAATAATTTACAAACTGAACAACAAAAACGTCGCGATTCGGTTGTATAGGAAGTACTCGAACCTTCGACCGAAGCAGCTGATTTTGCAGTCATGACGATAATGCAATTTTAAATTTGCATACAGAACAAACTAAATAGAATTATTTGTCTTTAAAAACTTATATAAATTGAAATAATAAAATGTTTCAAAATACAGTCTCATTCGCAGATTTACATTTAACAAACACTAAATCGAACAAATAACCAAATTATAATAAATAAACAATTTGGGCATGGAGCACACTAAAAATAACGTGACCTTACCTTAATGTACAAGACACCCGTCGACTAACGAAGGCGCGACTGGTCGGCTGGCGGGGAGAAGTGCAATAAGCAACGAAATCAGTGCTTATATGCAGTGTATTTAACACATTTGAACCTGTATTACCTTTCCGCGCAAGTTTAATAAGCTTAATTTAAAATAGTAGTCTAAATAATTATACTTTTTGCTGTAGGGAATTGATATTGAGCTTTAAGTTGACTAAATATTACAAATTTAAATTATTTCATAACCATAATTTCATAGAAATATTTTTGTTAGCATTGTTTTTTATTTTTAATAAATTCTTAAGAGAAGCATTGCTTCCATGGACCGCACGCCACTGATTGTTACATATTTATTTCTATTTATTGTATATTCGCTTAGAGAATAATTTATTTAAATTATTAGGCGTTTTGAGGCATTGTACGCCTCCTGTAGTGTATTATTGGAAATATTTGGTCCCCCTTTTTTCCGCGTGAGAGAGGAACGGTGTGACGAGTTTAGAAGGACATCTTACATTCCGTTGTCGTTAGAGACGGTTCGTGAAGTTCTGTCGAGGAGTTTTATGTGAATTTATTCGATCCTTTTGAAGGGATTTTCACACTATACTCCTATTTGTATCCTAAAATTAATTATTATGTGATATTGGAGAGCAGAGTATTATCCAGATTCTTGGAAATTGTTCGGAAGGCTTCTTGGTTGTTCCCCGCGTTTATTGGGGTGTTTGGCGGAGGCTACTCGACCAACACGGAGTTTGTGAACCAGTTTCTGCAGTAGCGGATTGCCACCTTTTCACACCCATCTGAAAACCGATCTCCAGTGGTCAACTTCGAAAGCCAGTCAGGTCTACGCTCATCAATAACGACGAATGTGTATGTGAGAAATTTACTTCGTGTCCGTATTAGTCTTAAATCATCTAATCGTGTTGATCAAATATCTAAGTAATTGTTTTATATAGCTACGTAGATATAACTTACGTTAATTTGGCTTTTATTCAAGTAAAATGAACACTCGTCTAGCAATAATCAAAGTAATAATTTGTATTCATAACTTTATCGATCCCTATTATATTAATATTATATTAATTCTGATAGGCTATTTATTTTTTTGTTTTCCTCCTCTAACCACTTTTTATGTAAAGGGATATGTGGTTATATATAATTTGTATTTCAGACGTATGACAATTAGCACCATCGTTATCAGAGATCTCTTATCACGAACAGATTAAAAGTAACGTATAAATTGATAGTTCCCTGCGGAACTATATTACGGATTACCACAGAGGTCCTGTAAGGGTAGGATCAAATCTTTTTGTTTTGTATACTTTTAACCTACTTACTTATCATAATTATAAATTAAATAAACCTTTACTTAATTAATAATTAACTTCTTTTAGATAATATAATAAAAGTTGGAATTTTATTATTTGTCATTAACTTGTTCCAACGTAGCTGTTTTTTCGTCAAGGATGTACAGGTGATAGGACGATTGTCTTATCAATCAACCATTGTTATTTACCCATTTATTCTCAACTAAAAATTGAAACTACGACGAATTTATTTATATTAAATATTATGGTATTAAATGAAATTATTTATATTGGGTGTTCATAGAAACTTACTGCGATTAATGCAAGTAGCACCTCGAACTTGTTCTATATCGTTATATATTTTAATCTCGCATGTAATAAAGTTACCTTATATATTTATTTGTTTTTGTGTGATATTTGAGAATTTGTTGTTGGATAATTAAATGAAAGTAAATGGCAATTGGTTTTTCTTTGTAGTACCTACTATTTATTTTACAGAAAGTCATCGGTCAATAATAATCAGGTTATATAAGTACCAGGAAATAAAATTATTGCAATCAGAGCTAGTCGCGGGGGGGGCTTTTAATTACCACATAATTAATTGTTACAGTTATTTCATAACTATCATGATTATTACAAAAAAATTACAGAAATTATCGCCAAAACAAAAAGTGTATACATGTATGTACAACAAGAGGAGACTGGTTTCAAAATCATAGCAGACAGCTAAATAGGCAGTAGTCCGGATCCAATAATACTATTATACAGATCTATGGTGTAAATAGTTCCTTAATAGTTTGATAAATTTTGTCCGATTTTGTGTAGTATAATCGAGACCACCTAATAATACTGCTGTCAAATTTAAGTTTCGAGTCGTATTGTACACCTATATCTTTTATAGCCTGAATTGCTTTTAGCGGCACATTGTTCATATTGTAGTTATAAAGAATTTTGGTTGATTTTAAACAAATATTCATGTGGTGACGTGTATTAATGTTAAAGTGTAGTTGATTGTCAATACTCCATTTGTAAATATGATCTATATCCCGTTGTAATAAGTGGGTCTGTTGTCTATCATTTAGATTACTAATAACGTCGTTAGTAAAACTCGCCAAATTCGTATCAATTGATTTCTTAACAGTAAATCCGTGCTGAAAATTGGTGATGTATCGATTGAAATTATTAAAAAGTTTAATGTATAATATTTGTTCATAAAGTTTTGCTATACTAACAGGTAATAAAGATATTGGTCTATAGTTTACTATTTCTGAGCGATCACCGGATTTATATATTGGCACAACAATAGCTGTCTTAAAATCCTCCGGAAACGTACATGTCTTAATCGATAAATTAAAAATAAATAAAAGAGTTTCGTGCAACCAGCTTGAATATGCTCTAATTAAGTATGGCGGAATATTGTCAGGGCCTAAAGATCGTTTTGGTTTTAGTCTCTTAATAGCTGCTATATACTCTCCCTCACAGATATTAGAAATATTTGTTAAATCCTGAGTTAATATGTCTGTATCATAACACACATTATATGATGCAGGAAAGTTGTATGTAGCAAAAGTTTCAGCGATTGATTTTTTGTTAATTCCCGGTTATCAAATTTCATGACAAAATGCGTCTCATTCGATTGTTGATTTTTTATAAACGTCCAAAATTTATTAGGATTAAACGTAAGTTCGTCTTCTATACTGTTAATGTATTCATCATACTCTTTTTTTATTAAATTTTTGAGTTTACGTCTAACATCGGAGAATTTTTGATAATCCGCGGATAATCTGTTTCTAAACTTTAATAATTTTTTTTTGACAATTTCTTAGTTTTGGGAATGGCAATATCTAGCTTTGAATAGAGTGTAGTATAAAATGCATTAACAGCATTTTCAACTGTGTTATGCTGATAGATTGAAGTCCAGTCAGTGCTTTGTATTAATTGCGTGAGGAGGTCGAAGCTTCCCCTAAAATTGTAAAATTCGACATTCTCAGCGTCGGGACTGGAATTAAAATTCTTTAATTGAAATTTTATTAAGAGTGTTGGATGATGAAGATCCTCAGGTACCAAGAAGAAATTGCTTCGTGAAACTTCAATGGCATCGATATTGTTTATATTAGTTACAACTTTATCTAATCTTCTGCCGTTGCAGTTTTTTATGATGTTACATATGTTTAAAGCACTAAAATTAAGCAATTCTAAAAACATTGCATGCTTGGCATTCAATACTGAAACATCAAATGGATTATTATTTATTTGCCAGATATCTCCTAGATTAAAATCTCATAATATAATTGTGGTATTTTGAAACTGACTAGTACTTTTACTCACATGCATATTCAAAAAATCATTATATACAGGAATTTCCGAATTAGATGGTATATAAGCTACTATAAATGTAATTCTATTTTGACCTAAACCAAGCATTAACTATCACGACTTCATACACGCTGCTTTTGCATGTAAATCTGAATATTTTAAATTCTTTTTTCAACGCTATTAGCTAGTGTTGGAAAATGCTCGAGCATTTATTTTTGGAGAATATTTCCGGAGCACAAACGAGAATAAACCCTCAAAAGTGAGCAGGACTGGAGAATATACCTTTAACTTGCAAAGATATTCCCAAAATAAAGATAATTTCAAACGTTCTTGAAATTTCTCATAATGCTGAAAATTCTCGAATGTTCTCCAATTTTCCTCTTCTCATTTATAATGCTAGTAATTGCCGTTAATTTGACTGTTGGAAGGTAATGTGTTAAAAAAATGCAATAACAGAGAGTTGGAAATATTAAACTCGTTGGGCCATATTTAAGTCTCACTATTAAGTTAACAACGTGTTTAATTGCCATGTCGACTAATTCTAATCTTTCTCCACCTATTAGAATGAGATAAAAGATTTTTCTTGTTGATTTTAGCTTTAGTTAGAGACACCTTTAATCATAGCATCTGAATATGTCCCATTATATTTAGATTAGAAGCTCAGGTATGCACCTTTATGGCTACCGGATACAACGCCGACCGTGGACACTACGCCGACCCTTAAAATAAATTTTGCTACTGGACACTTTGCCTACCGTGGATAATCCGCTGACCGCGCAAGGTGTCCATCGCTTGCGGTCGGTGTGCACATCGTAGTGTTCACGGTCGGCAAAGTGTCCAAAACCGCCAGTCGGCATAGTGTCTACCGCCGGTGTCCAGTACCCAGCCACCGCATGGACCATTAATACATATTAAAAACTTAAAAAATATTTGTCACTATTTGTATAAACAAAATATAACAAATTTAAATAAAAAATTCATATATAATGAAAGACAAAGGATGGTAACTCAAATTTCTTGTCAACGATGCTTTCAAAGGCATAAATGGTGCAAACTATACTTATAAGACTGTCTGTCTTTTGAATACCCGACGCCGACAGCAGCTGCGAGTAACACGGGTACATTTTGCGCGGGCATGCGAGTTACATATAGCTCTAATTTCCATTACATTACCTCACTTTTTACTTAAACTACCTATAAATATTTTATGCAGTCGAATGTGCTGCAATTTGTTCTCATAATATTTCATTTAATGTAATTGTTAGTCAGTTCTAGGGTGCCAAGGTCTTGTTGACATTGAGCACAATCTAAATATAGCCACGTTTATCAAGTCACGTTCGCTATGCATTTCTACTTGAGCCCACGGACGTTCCTGGAATCGTATAGGAGTCAAAGCAAGGGCAGCAACAAACAAACCCACACCCAGAAAGTACCAGCTATAAAGGCAGGTTCCAGCGGTAACCTTGTTAGAAATAATCCGTCAGCGAGCAGCAACGTACAAAACCACCGGGCCAGCGATAAGTATAGTGTTAGTAAGACGTAGTCAAATTTGTCGACTTAGACTTATTTGTGTATTTATCAATAAATACTGTTATTAAATTCTGGCCTCCAAATTATTTAATTATAATTGGCGACGATGGGATACCGTAATTTGGACTCAAAGAAACATTCGATGGAAAAATTCTGAGCCCAGAAATCTTCATACGGCATCACGAACATTTTGGCAGACCAGAACCATCTACGTGGCAAGATCCAAAAGGGAAACACCTTTCTACAACGACAATTCTGTGGAAACGTCGAACGCAACGTAGAAGGAACCAAATTAGTGACGACGCCCAAGGCAACGCCCTAATTAGCAGGTCATTAGCGAAGCGGACGCCTCGACCGAAGATCAGCTGCCGTTCCCTGGACTCCATGCCGACATCAAGCGACTCGCTTTCATGCTGTGGTCCCTGCTTCGAATTATCTCTCCTTTGGCCTAAAATCCAACGAATTTTGGACAGCAAGGTCATCGTATCGTAAGGTAACTTTTAACATATTTTAAGGTGAAGAGGTAAAAGTTCCTTTGCAA
Organism: Agrypnus murinus; assembly: GCA_929113105.1. NCBI lineage: Eukaryota > Metazoa > Arthropoda > Insecta > Coleoptera > Elateridae > Agrypnus > Agrypnus murinus. Next base: position 18,730,485 of record OV816025.1, read on the forward strand.
ATTTATTAAAATATAATTTCTCTTTTTTTTTAAATATATATAATTTTAATTGATTTATTAATGAACATAATTTAATAAGCATCTTTTAACAATGGCACGAAATAATGTGCAAATAACTTCACCAATACCAATGGAATTAAAAAGCACGAATCGCTTAATGTTATTTAAAAATGCCAATGAGCATGAAGTTTTTACAAGTGCCAATGAGCACAAATTATTTAAAAATGCCAATGAGCATGAAGTTTTTACAATTGCCAATGAGCACAAATTATTTAAAAATGTCAATGAGCATGAAGTTTTTACAAGTGCCAATGAGCACAAATTATTTAAAAATGCCAATGAGCATGAAGTTTTCCAAAGTGCCAATGAGCACATGTTATTTACAAATGCCAATGGGCAAAAACCATGTAAAAATGCAAAAGAGCAAATACCATATTCTTCAGTAAAATACCATGCTGAAGAAAATCTTTGTATTAATCATTACGATGGAAGTGACGAAAAAGTCCAAAATCGTTCATTGTTTAATAAATCAACCATTAATTGTAAAAACAGTAATAGTAAAACCTCTTTTGATAGGTTTAAACCAATTCAAACTGTGAAAACATCAGAATATGATAATAATCATCTCGATCCTGATAGATTTAACAGACCATGTAATCAAATCCTTGACGAACTATTTATCTCGCCAACGTTGCCAACGAAATTTAAACAACGTTCAGATTTCACAAATAATAATAACTACTACAACCCATAACCTAATCCAAGGCCCCAGAAGCTATAAGCTTGTGCGGGAGGGAGGGGGCGATTATTATTATTATGTAGGCCCAAATGTGCGGCTGCAGCCGACTTACAGATGGAACAGCGCAAATCCCACATTTGTGTCAGCTAAAGAAAACTGCAGAAAACCTTAACCAGATCTGCCGGCGCCGGGAGTCGATCGCGGGCTGCTTGGGTGAAAGTCCGTCACGCCAGACATTACACTACCAAGGCTACCAATGGTCAAAATGATCAATATATCCAAGCAACAACGTTTTTACCATCTGAAAAAGAACTTTTAACTAAATTATTGGGAAAATCAAAAGAGCATTCTCAAGAAAAGCCACGTCCCTTACCTGCAAAACGAATCGCAAAAATGCCAAATGAAAATGATTCCACGAAACATAACACAAAATAGTACTAAATTCGTTCTCTCACCGTCCGGAAAAGAATTTATAGAAAATTTGTATACAGCAGAGACAAAGAAGCAAAAACTTTGTCACACCTCACAGAAACTCCTAAAACAAACTCTTTTTCGCGATTCCAAATTCTCTTCTAAAAATGTACAACAAAATCAAATAAAAATTTATTTTCAGCAAACTAATTGACCAGATTTCATTTCTGAAGAAAGGTTCAACGTCGAACAAGACGAAATTAATACGGGTAAATTTGACGAAATTTATCCAGAACACATAAACGAAATTTCAGGACACACAAATATTAATAAGACATATTCTGACCGTTGTATCAATAATCAACAATATCATTTTAATCCCAGTAATGATAATCAAAATTTTCTAATACTTGCCTTCCTGTACAATCCTCCATAAAAACTAGAACTAACGCTTTTCAAACCCAACATAATATTCCCTTCATCGTGCTAAGAAATTGTAAATTAATGATTAACACAGGTAGTAGCTGTAGCTTTTTGACACCAAAATTTATTTCTAATTTAAAGTCAGTCCAAATTGAAAATAAAAAGTCAACAATTTCAAGTATGACAAAGGAAGCACTAATTTCTCAAGAAATTAATTTTCCATTCTTTGCAAATTATAACTGCAACATCAATTTAAATTTTAAAGTTTGTAACTGTCACACATATTTTGACGGGTTACTCGGTTTAGAACTTATTTTAAAACTAAAAGCCGATATTAGATTACTTGACGGGAAAGTGTATTTCCCGTTTGCAACATTTAAATTGCACACAGACCGTAGCATAAATTATTCAGAAGCTGAATCAATTACAAAATTGGCTAAAGTACAACCCAAAAAAGACAATTTACTTCAAGAGGCATATCCTCCTGAAAATTATAAACAAAATTTTACGCCTGAATGTTATGAAGGTAAGTTCCCGTCGAATAAATTTAAAATAAATCATATTTCAAATAATGCAGCAGAAATTCGACCAAAAAGAACCGTTGCTCCTTTTGAAAATTACAAAGAAAAACTTTCTTCAGTAAATTCGGTAACACCTAAGTCACCAGTAGGTATACCGCCACTTGAGATACCCCCCCACTCCTTTTTTTGGCCACGTCTACTGCTCTCTGATTGGCTATCCCTACTCCTGTAGCTCCTACCCTTGCTTCTGATTGGTCGACGCCATCTCCCACTCCTATCCCTACTCAGCGGCCATTTTGAATAGCCATTTTGAATCGCCATCTTGGATCGCCATTTTGAATAGCCATTTTGAATCGCCATTTTGAATCGCCATCTTGGATCGCCTTCTTGGATCGCCATTTTGAATAGCCATTTTGAATAGCCATTTTGGATCGCCATTTTGAATAGCCATTTTGAATCGCCATTTTGAATCGCCATTTTGAATAGCCATTTTGAAATGTCATTTTGAATCTGTCAATTTTGAATGTCATTTACATATCCGCCATTTGGTATCTATCATTTTCAATTTGTCATCTTAGATTTCCCGCCCTTGGATTTGAATTTTTAGTACTGCTACTGCCATCTATCGGTGACGTCATGTCAACGGTATAGTAGATTCCTCTCTCTCGCTCTCGCTTGGTTCAGGCCCTCTCTCTCGCTCTCGCTTGGCTCAGGCCCTCTCTCTCGCGCTCTCTCTCTCTCGCTCTCTCTCTCTCTTTCTCTCACTTGGCTCTGGCCCTCTCTCTCGCTCTGGCTCTCGCTCTGGCTCTCTCTCTCTCTCTCTCTCTCGCTCTCGCTTGTCATTTCCAACTTGTCAATGTTTCCCGCCCTTGGATTTGAATTTTTAGTACTGCTACTGCCATCTATCGGTAACGTCCTGTGATCGGTATAGTAGACTTCTATACGCCTGTAGATAGGCAACCTGTTACACTTTTTTATAAAAATCAATTTTGGAGTAACCAGGGTTCGAACGCTCAACCATCTGATTAGAACTCCATAGCTTAACCCCGAGACCACGGAGCTTGTCTTTTAAATTACTGCATACGAGTTATTTATAAAAATGCTTTCACGTATATTTGATTAAATCCAATTTATTTAAAAATAATTCCCGGAAAATATTTATGAATATTGTACATTAATAATATTAAATCTTTAGGATTCAAAAATTATAAGCCAATTATGATTATTATCATGAGTCATTGAGATGAGACAATTATTAACCTTATATGAGCCAATCGTGAAGAAACTCAAGAAATTTTTCTTGATACATCTTCAACATAACAATTTGAAAACTATATACAGATATTATTACTACATGAGGCCCGTAACATCAGTCAATCCGCGGCTTTTTATATCAGTACAAAATAATTAGATATAGTTATATTTACTATCTATTCTTTTAAACAGCAGTTATACTTTCCATGATTACTTTATAGTCGGGTATGTAGTACCATTATTATCCTACATTAACTTATATGAAAAATGAGATCGGTAAGGTAAAAACATGACGTCTTGATTGTAAAATTTATTTTCTGTAACGATGATTTCACCATTGCTAATGAATTTCCAATTAGCGGGTGTAGAAAGTTAAAATTCAAACATGAAAGACTATTGGTTTAATCGAAATATTTTAAAAGTTGCCGACGGCTAATTATTATTTAATAACAACCGTAAATTCTGAGTAAATCTGTTTGGATATTTCCTGAAGCCTAAATCAATTTTGTTTGTATTAAAATCTAGAAATTTCAGAAAAACGGTTTTAAAATAAATTGTATGTAGTTATACATTGTGAAATAAAAAATGCAAGAATAAAATACATACACGGATTAAACTAAACTATATATATTAAGAAATATTAATTACGGCTTTTATAGCATCTTACAGGAACTGTAATTTATATTATACATATAAAATATTCGTAAGGTAGCAATAATTTTGCAATATTAGGCACGTTGGAATTTAAGAGGAAAAGTATTTACAATTTTTTAGCAAAAATATTCGAATGCTGAAAATGTCTCTTTACCCTTTACCTCTTTTACCCTGGCATGTCTTTTTACCCGATTTATGCATAGAAGTTTAATTTATTTGTTAACTAATCGCTTTCCAATATTAAATCGTTGGTATTATTAAACCAGAAAGTTTTTTATTATCACTAGAAGATGCAAAATAGTCAAGATTAATACAAAGTTAAATTATTGAAATTTTCTTCATTGTCTATAAATCTAGTGTCTCTGATCAAATTGTCACTACCCTGGTTCTTGTGCAAGCCCCCTGGGTTTCAATCTTTCCCTGGTCACCATGAAACTCCCAAAATGCGTAATAATTACTGGCCCACTTTAAATAAGTGTGAAAATAGGAATTATTTTTTAGATAATAAAACACACAAACTTATTTTGATATTTTTTGTTGAACACAAAAATGAGTAGTCAATACACAAATAGCAGATATTCAGTAAACATAACAAAATGAAGCCTTCTCTAATAGACCTAACAAGGCTAGCGAATCTAATATGATAAACAAACAAAATTATCTTTCCAAGAGCGCCAAAAACAAATTCATTGATTCAGGAACATAATGATAAGCTGTAGTGTTCAATTTATTAAACAAAATAAACTGAATTTATAATAAAATAATAAAAGAAAATCAAGTTACACTCTATTTGGTATTGGGTTGCTAAGTATTTAGATATAGCCCTACACCCTATTATATTATTATAAGCTGATATAAGAATAATCCAACTAAGTAACAGACGCATTAACGAACGATTGGGCAAACGCACGTAACACGACCGGTGGTTCTTCGAGACGCAAAAATATTAAATATTTAAAACTGTAGCGATATCGGGCGCAGTGCGTCCAATTACTACGCAAAACGCAGGATAAAAATTAAATAAGGCGATTAATGCAAATAATAAAATTGCATTAGACCTGAAAATAATAAATTGTAAATGATTGTGCAATATTAATCAACAATTAATCGAACACTTCCGCTGTACATCAAAATATTTAGCGCAAATTGCCTTAAAATACTTGAGAGCATTATCTGAATATTAACCTACGATAAACAGTACAATGTTTCTATTTCTTAAAAAAAAAAGGTTAGCTTCTGCTATGGTATTTCTACAAACATTTACAGCTATATAATATAAAAATAAATTGCAAACACATAAATTCAAAGCGAGAGCATTATCTAAACTAGTGATGCCCACGAGACTCGCGAGTCTCGCACTTCTTTGGAAGATATATCAGAATTTAAACAAAAAATCAAAAAGAATGTAATGCTAAATTAATAATTAAATAAATGTCTAAATTGTTTATCTATAAAAGTTAAATCATTTAATCTTTTTATAACACTACCTTCTTCGCAGTTTGTTATTGAAAAATAGTCTTCCAATTTACTTTTTCTCTTTGATAAATTTGTCTTGATAGTTGTTGCAGAACTCCAAATTGAAACTTCACTCTCATTTTCATATTCAGGAATAAATAATTCGTCACTTCTACTAAAATACTCACCACTACTATCGAATGCAAAGGTTCTGACCCCTGAGTTTGAATGCGCATAGCAAAAAACTAACAGGTCAAATTAATTCAAACAAAGACAATTAGATAGACAATTTATTTTTACTCTAAAATTCTCTGAGTTTTGGTTTTAGAATTTTCGCAAATTATGTTACAAATTTTTTGAGAGTTTTGACATAAAGTGCGTCTTTAATAATTAATATTTTACTAACTACTCGACAGAAGGGAATGTAATCTTATATGCAACTAGCTAATAGTGTTGTATATATGTGAAAATTTTTGTAATTTGATATCTGTATTATTTCTCAGGTTATTCTTTGAAATACAGGGTAATGCATTTGGGTGTTCTGGTGCTTTAATCAAAATCTTTTTTTACAAAAGATAGTGTTTTGTTAAGAAAACAACAAATACGACACAAAATCTTGCAATTATTCACAAATTAATTTATAAAATTCTTTAAAAATTATTTTGGAAATATTCACAAATAATTCTTTAAAGAATTATTTTTTAATTAATTCGTGTTTCAAAGTTTCTTAAGGTATTTGTTGTTTTATTAAAAAGTACTATATTTATGGCACCAGAAGACCAGAATGCATTGCCCTCTATTTCATAGAATAACTTGAAAAATAATGCAGTTATCAAATTACAAAAATTCCCACATACATACAACACTATTATCTACTTGCATATAAAATTACATTCAATTCTGTCAAGTAGTTATTGAAATATTAATTATTAAAGAGACACTTGACGTCAAAACTCCCAAAAAACCGGACTTTTTGTAACAAAATTCGCAAAAATTCAAAAACCTAAAATCAGATAATTTAACAAATTTACTATTTTATACCAAAATAAATTGTCTAACTAACTGTTTTTCGTTTGAATTAGTTTTAGAGGTTAGCTTTTTTGCTATTCGCAATCAAACTCAGGGCTCAGAGCTTTTGTATTCGATACTAGATGTTGACATTTTCTCTTGTTTGACGTTTTCGTTTTGAAAAGTCATGACTCATTTTAAACAAGCGTAATTTTAATAATCACCTACATTAAAGTCACAATATAAAAGCTGTTTTAAATCTAAGAAACTAGTACTAACCTTAATATTTCCAAATCAGAGCAAAACTAATTTTAATTTCATTAGATTAAAAAAACTGCCAGTATTTAAGTATGATCTTAAAAATCAAATGTCATCGAACAACAATAAATAATCTTATCAATAAAATAATCATCTACTAAAACTTAAAATGATTTTTAGCTTGTTAAATTTAAAATAATTTCCATATTGTCAGACTTTTGCGAGATTTCTCGCGCGAGATACGAGACGATATTTTAAAAAATCTCGTCTCGTCTCGCAAGCAAAAAGTACGCTCTTGTCTCGTATCTTGTCTCGCAAACGAGACGATATTTTCGAGACTCTCGTAAACGAGATTTATCGTGGGCATCACTAATCTAAACAAAAAAAGATGTGAATACTAGTACATTTAAGCGTACTCAACACCTGCCTGAATCTAGTTATCAACAATTTTCTTTTAACCATACAATTCGAATAAAGTATTTTAACTTTTATTAGCATTAAATTTGATTATTAATATTTAAATGTTTTATTTCAATTTCAAATTTACGTTTATAATAAACGACGTAATTTATCAGCACTCGCACCACAATAAAGAAATTAATCACAAAAACACAGTACCTTACGAAGTTGTTGAAAGACGGTACCTTGATAATGAATACAGGAACAGGACTCCTAAGGGTTGCAAAACCCGGAAGATATGACGTCTTGACAGATATTTAAAATAGTCGGAAGAACTTCCTAGCTGTAGATGGGACTTCCTCTGAGATACGTGTAATTTAGTTCTCTGTGATGGCTGCGTCTTAATTTTTCTCCCCCAACACCGGGGTAGTAGACAACCAACGACGACCCAAACAATTGCCTACAACTTTATCCAAAATACTCCCCTACCTCATAGGGTAAATTGCATTCCATAGAATTGAATAAAGTCCGACACTATAACAGTTAAAGATTTTTCTCCTCAAAGAGGAAGATGTGACGTTTTCTCTTCTACTTGTCAAGAGTGAGAGAGAGCCCCAAAAGCTCGAAAAATACTCTAGGTACCAATTTTAACCGCGAGGGCAGCACCTCGCGGAACAACAACTGTTAAATACGAACAAATAAATAAAAATAGTGAAAACAAAGTTTAGAGCGTGTCATTATGTCGAAGTTTCCAAGTATTTGTCCAATGTGCACCAAGAACCAAAAATAACAATTTAAACATCAAAGCCAGATTTTACAATATCGTATTCATGGTATGTATATCGCACACGCAAACAGACCTATTTTTGATACTTAAACTATACGAATATCCGACAGGATCACATTATCACACTCCTCAACCTCAAGATAACATATAATTTTATTCCTACACTTTTGTTAAACATACAAAGATTAAACATAGCAATAATGTTATTTAAAACTATTTACTAATTGTTTTACTTTTTATTGTAAATACATGGTAGACTATAAGAAAGGTTAGGAAAAATTATCTCAAATGTTCGTTAAACAAATTAATTAATAAAACAGCTCCTTGTATAGCTTTAAAGCTTGCTGTAAATGCTTAGTACCATTTATGCATCTACATATATTTATGCGCATTCTTTGTAGACTGTAATTATTTTTTTGTAATGATTCAGTATCAATACTGTTTTTCTGTGCGAACATGTAGCCATAATTTGTGCAAGAAAAAGGTTCAGAAATTTGCATTTACGTTCCGACAGAGAATTAGTTGTTGGGCATAACCCTGATTAAAAATGTGTTTTAAAGCTCCGGAAGTTCGTGCTTGCAAGTTTTTGCTCATTTGCAAGAGGATCAGCATGTTTTTCTATTAACGACAATTAATTTTCAGGATACGTAATGCGCTGGAGAGGTGTGATTTAGATAGCTCGGTATGTTTACATGCATATACATACATATTTAGGTCAACAGCTTTTATGTAATTATCGTGTTGGAATAGACACGAAAAAGTTAAAAGCTGTAGTTTCCTTTCAAAGCAATTTGTGGAAATATTAACAATATTAAGGTAAACATAAAACAATAATGAAGCACTGATCCGGAAACTAATAACTCTGTAAGCAGTTTATAAAGATGTAAAATTTAAATATTTTAATTCAAAAAGGCATGATTTGCTCATGATCTGAATTGTGGATGTAACAGATTTCCTCAGCGAATACTTTACTACTAATTAAAGGAGTTCCACGCATATCAATCAAGAAGCAATCGTTTAAAAGGGCATTCGAATAATAAATGGTAATTTATTCAATTTTTTTTATTTTTTCTTCAATTTTCTGAAAATGGTTCCCAGAGAATTTTTCAATTTCATTTTTATTGCTGATTTTAATAAATGACTAAAACGGACTTAAATTCATAAAACTTTTATGTAACTGAAAATCTTGAATAATTAGAAATTTGATAGTTTTAATATTCTACGCGAGGTTATTCTAAATACATATATTCACATCTAAGAAGTTTATATTTTTCTTTTTACCCTTGAAACTCGGACTAGTTTACATATCATTCAAGTTTTATTAAGGTGTAAACACGAACCGTTACATACAGAATTATAAATGAGAGAAAGGTAATTCAATCTTGGAAGTTTCTCCAACTTCAAGCCGTTAGCAATTTTCTGACCGCAACGTCCCGAACAGTAACGACTTAGAAACTGCATGCAGTCAGGTTTTGCGGCTTCAGAAAAACAACGTAACGTATACATATTTAATAAGCCCTTCTTTAGCGTGGAGATTTTTTCTTATAAGTTAAACAAGAATTTATATATTCCAAAGATCAAATTCTTAACTGTTTTGAAAATATTTGTATTCAAGAATGTGGAGAGGTCGGAATTTTAATAAAAGATGAGTTGTGTTGGATTTTGGTAGTAAGTATTTAGAATTTTCTATTACTTCTTTCTAAAAACAATGTTCTATGAATGGGTCATTCTATAATTAAGGATGTAGTATGCGTTCCAGGAAAGAACACACATTTTATGTTAGATCCTTACGATGTTATAAAACATGAAATAAAAATACCCAAGAATAAAATACCAGGAGACCTGGAAATAGCACAGAAGCATGCAAACAAAGCAACTTGAAGACTTTTTTACAGTTGAAAGGTGTTGATGATAAACTCAATAGTTGACTTTCAATCGCAAGCGAATCATTTACTTATAAATCTTAATTTAGATTAATAACCAGCCTTAATTTTAGTAGATAATTCAGAATAAATCTAGTTGATTGCAATTCAAGTGCAAACTAAATTTTCAAATTAATGCCAGTTATCTTTGCAAAAAGTCATTTGTCCAGGCGAGAATTTTCTTGACGTAGAAATATATTTTTAAAAAAGGTTAGAACAATCATACATTTAGTCTTCTATAATTACACAATATGCATTTGTATAATTATAAATTGTAACAACTTAAACAATAGAATAATATAATGATGCAGTTTTAAACTGCGATTACGAAGAGATGTGTTAACTGCAAAGTGCAAACTAGAATTGAATTCTCTACGACACTCTGCTCTATTGATAACCTCCTCGCCTTTGCAGGCTGCTACATTATACTGATAAAGTTTATGAATAATTATGATTGTATTAGCTTTTTTGACTGAATACATTAGAATACATTAATCTTTTATGACTGAATACATTAGAATACATTATGGTTAAAGCCTGCACGTGACAGGTTTATGAATAGATGAGTTTATTATCTTTTATGACTGAATACATTAACAATGTTAGCTCGCTGTTTTATTCACTGTTCATAATTATTATCAATATTCAAGAGAAACGAAAAATTGTAATAACAACTACATAAATATAATAGCACTTAATGAAAAATATATATTAAATCAATATAATTCTAGGTAGTAATTAATAAGAGAATATTTTACAACAAGTCAATGATAACGCCTAGAATAATATAATCATAGAATGTATTAAAATACACGAAGCATTTTAACATATAGTTACATACAAACTGACTTATTACAAGATATATTTTACCTGATAAATTGATAGATTGTATTGATGAAGTATAAATTATCAGATTCTAACTATCACAAACTTGCTATTGCAACTAACGAAACAAATAAAACACTGCCAATAAATTAAAAATGGGCGAGAAGTGAATCTTGTGTAGGTTGACACGCAATGGATTAGGAATTCGCAGAATCTAAATTAACGATTACATTTTTCCTAATGGAAAATCAACTTTTAATGTAATTATTTTAAACCTAGTAGTGTTATACCTTGTGTTGTTGTGTTCTAATTTACGACAACCCTGTAATCACATTCTAGAATCCAATTTAGCTTTGATATGATTTGTACTTATTTGAGAGTAATACGAAGTTTACACTATTTGGAATTTAATTCAAATCTGTGAGTTGCGCGTTTTTGCGTTAACACAATATAGAGTAGTTTCTGACGTCGGGAAAAACTTCAACCGGTGATTCTTAGGAGTACCTGTCTTTGAAATTGTGTTAAAATAAATGGTATTATTAAATCGAAATTAAAATCCAACTGCGTATACGAAATATTTTACGGCCATGTAACGATTATATTTTTAAATTCCCTTCCAAGATCCAAATTATAACGAAGGTTAAAAGTTCCATTATCCAAATAGAATTTTCTTCTAGTATTTATTAAAAAAAAATTATTTCACAAGTAAATTCACAACACTGAGTATTATGTTAATTAAACGTTATTATTATTATTAAAAACAGTTATATTCAAAGATCTCGATGATTATTTAACACTTTTGACATTTTATCACATACAGTATAAACTAACATTTTTGACGTTTGGTTTGTTTATATTTTTCACAACTCACATCATAACCTTAAAATTTTAAATTTTTGCTCTGAAGATGTGTGCACTGTTTGGAAGTTGTAAAAACACAGAGCCTTTGTTACTAAAATGGTCGCTCTGTTATACCCTTTTTCAAACAAAAGAAGACTATAGTGATTTTTTTGGTTACAAACAAAAGAAACAGAGTTTTTTAAACTATGTACAGCATAACCTCATAAATGTTTATAACTATTAATTATTTTCTAAATAAATTCAATAAAATAACTAAAAAAATTCCCTTTCCATTGATATATGACTTTTATATTGACATAAGAAAATAAGGCCACTAGAGAATGTCAACTAAAATACATTCCCTACACAACTAATAAATAACTAAAATTGACTAATTGCTTAAAATTACCAGTTTACATCTTCCTATCTTGACAAAATCCAACCTTACATTCTCATAAACATTATTTACATACTTTTGGATATCTATAACATGAAAATAGTAGCTAAATTACATTGTTTCATATTGCAATGGAAAAACGCACAAACTTGCATTTTATTTCAATATCTTCTACAAAAAGCAAACCTAGCATTCGAGACTGTTTTAAAATTGTGCTTAAGAAACTGCTTAACAAAACAACATAAAAATATTTTAGCCACGATAATATAATGTATAATCTAGCTAATGAAGAAGAATTTAACGATATCAAAATCTCGTTAACTTGAAAAATTATTTTCTCATACAAATAATTCAGGTAAGGTAGCAAATACTTGCATACATCATCATCATCACATCATCATAAGAAATTTTTTAATTTCCAACTGTGCCAAAAAATCTAACCTCTTACTTTTATTTTGCACATGCAATAGATACACTCTATCTAAGTCTACGAAATGATTATTATTTCGTATCTTATCAGACGATTTCTTATTATAGAGAATATCGCGTTTGTGTTTCGCTAGACGTTTGTTTAAGTTACTATCACGTTGTCCGACATAAAACGCTTTACAGTCTTTACAATAGAGTTTTTACCAGTTACCCAGTTTAAATTGTGTCGCCAAAGCTAAAGATTATTTTTAAGAAAGCGAATTTTTTTTGTCAATTTAAATGAATTGAATTATTCTAGTAGTGTTAATGGAGTTCATGTAAAATTATAAAATTACAAGAGAAAATTAATTCCCTTTCGATGTGAACATACTGGATTATTAATAATAAATATCTTATAAAAACTTAAGTTCATTATTAACATTTATGGTGTCTATTGGTTGACCCCTTTGGGATTCCGTTAAAATTGAATCAGCCAATCAGTATTCAAAGTTTAGTTTTTATGAATCCCTTTGAATGATTGGTGCTCGCAAAGAACTATTAGCCGATTACGTGTAACAAGGACTAGCAGTTGTTACAATTACCAACTTAGCAAGTTAACTTTATGTAAACCAACATGGTTAACATTTAATAATCTATGTTCTTTTATCAATCCTGTTTGTAAAATTGAGATTTTCTTAAAGGGACCCTTGATTGTGCTAACAATGTCGGCTCAATTACGATCAAAGTTTATTTTTAGTACTTGACTAAGTACAGTTTAATCTAGTTTTTCTGAGACAATATTGGACCAATAATAGTTTGTTGGAGATTCTAATTTTTTTCAAGTCAGTAAACCCGTAAATATTATTTATGCTTACAAGCTTATGCAATCAATCAGAAATCTCCTTTTACTTGTAGATTTCCGAGTTAATAGAACGGAACAAGTAAGTGGCGCCCATATTCTTTTATTGACTCATCTTATTTCGTAATTCTTCTTTGCAATTTAAAAACTTAAGTAAACAGTACCTACCCACCTGAGTTATAATTTGATTAATGAAAGATCTCAACCGAAGCAATGAGGTTTAAAGTAAGTATCTGTGGGTAAATTCAGAGTGTTACAATTGACAATCCAATCGTGAAACGTAATATTAAAATCGTAAATATTATGTTACTTTTATTGGCACAAATTATATTACAATTTGCTTTCCAATTTGCAATTTGGGAAATATAGTTTTTATACGAATTTATATATTTCTTTATCTTTAGGATTGGCATTTAAAAAATTTTGTTTGTGATTTTTGTTTATTTTTTTAAATTAAGTCCATTAAGTTATCCTTATAGCCGTTGTTTCTAGATATCTGTTTAATAACATTTACGTCTTTCGCGTAAATTTCTTCAACCATTAGAGGTTTTTTTGAAATGATGGACTTTTAGAAAACCTAAAAAAGCACTAAATAAAAAAGTTACTTTCAACTTTCAATGATTCTGTCACTCGTCAATTACCCAAGATTACAATTTAATTTGATGTCATATGCTAGATTAAATTAATCTAGATTAAGGTTCTAGTAAAACTATAATTATTTAAAATCTTCTACAAAAGTACACCATTTTTCGAGTTGAACTATGATCTAAGATTATTTTACTTTAACTGAAGATTAGAGAAAACACAAATATCGGCCCTAAGACATCTATTCATTCCTTAACTGGTATAGAAGTAAATAGGCTTTTAAAATAAAGTGATACTAATCTTCTCAGGCAGATGTCCTCGAGCAAGCTCTGGAAAAAGGTCTAACAAACCGAAACACGTATAGATACATAGTATATATGAAAGCATCAAAATAAAACAGTTTTTTTTTTTCTTAAAACTGCTTAATTCTTATCACAAATTAATAACTTCGGTATTACAATTAAACACTAATCAATATTTCAGACATATTTATACTTATATAGTAACATATATTTATAACCTACACAATTTTCTATATGTCGACTATTAATTCTATATTGACTTACATAATGCGTTATTTTATTAAATTTATATATTGTATATCATTATAAATCATTATATGTATACTGTTATATTTTATTTAATAAAAATATCATTAGTTATCATTTAAAAAAATTAATAATTTCAAGTTGACTGCATCCCAACTTATTATATAATTAAGTACTGTTTTGTATTGGATTAACCCATTTAAAACTCTTCTTTCAAATACTCCCTGACAAGGTTCTCCGAATATAAATAACTGTTATTTACACAACTGCTGGTATTGGTACAATATTTATACCGGAATTTGTTTACAAAGTTATTAAGACCTTGCGTGCAAGCATAAGAGGACTAAGTCTACAAATTAAATCAGGTGAACAAATAAAATCGCTTGTAAACTTTGTAACGTATTGCTGTGTATCTTTAACACGCAGACCGTTCCGTGTTCTATATTATCAGTTTGTATTTTAATCTATTGAACAAATGGATTTTCACTTTCGAAAATTGAGCAATTATTTTTTTTGTATGTAGCTTTACTTACTCGGCCAATCGATTAAGCTAATAGAACGAACTTGGTAGGAGTACGTTAAAAATAGGAAATAACACAATAAGCTACTTCCATTTTCTCCAACAATGAGTATCTCCGTGTTAGGTATATAGAAACAGCTTTATTAGCACTAGAGAAAATGCACTTACTTTATTTAGAAATACAGACAAATTTCAATAGAAGATCTTATTAGGAGTAGTAAATAGATTTCCATGGTGCAGTGCAGAAATAGATGCTACCTTATTAAACAATTTTAGCATTAAGAATTAATGTTAACTAATCATGCACTCTTAATGTTCTGTTTCTTTAGAATACTTTGAATCTGTAGGAAATAGATTTCCAAGTCAGCAGTTTAATTTAAAAAATCCACATTCTCAAATTAATTTAGGTCAGCGTTATTCATTTGGGACATCGAAAAAATTGCTTTTTTCTTTTCCTTCACTTCCTATATAACTCTGTCGAGAAATACCGTTTTGGAGTTATTGACTTGAACTCGCCTGTCCGTGAAATGAAATAATGTATCTAGGTAAATGAAAAAATTTAAAAACAAAATGTAGAAGCTAGAATTTATATTTATCTTTTACATACATTAATCAAACTGTGTAAAAAGGGGCAATAAGCAACAGTTCTTATACAAATGTTTCTAATAAAAAGTGCTAACCCAAAAGTCATTGCTATCAAGAAAATAAAAAATATGTTCTCTGAAAGGTAAGTACGTAGCTACAAATTCTGCGTCGTAGCACTAATTAACTGTTTACAAAACAGGCTACGAAAATTCTCAGCCCGAATTAAACGAATAGGCATATATACCTGTTAACCCAACTGTCACAGGTGCACTTAAGATTTCTATTGCAAACCAAACTTCTATGGATAAGTACATAAGTTGATAAATAATCTCAGCTATGGAGTTTGGGACAAGTTTGTTAAAAAAGGTTCAGCAACACGATTACGATAATTGTGTCCAAGAGATATGAGGAATGTTCAGGCGCATGCTGGGTCAATTTTAGGGTTCGGGAAAATATTTCTTAAGAGGGCCCCACACCCCACTTTGGTTAATCTTTTTTATTTACATTAATTATTAGATCATCTATTATATGGGATTCAATAGTAACTGTCAGTACAATTTTTACGTTCTTCTTGCGGAAAGAAACTTGCAGAGAATGAAGGTTGTTGTGGCCCCAAGTCTAGGAGATGAGAGAGCCATGGAGGTCCCTTCCACCACAAACTATGATTTAGCAATTGTGAGGGCAAAAGTCCGCGTGAGGCACTATCAATCAAATTATCTGCTGACGGAACGTAATACCATGACGAAGTAGCGACGATATCTCGAATGAAAGCTACTCTGTTAGCCACAAATGTCTTGGTGTCTGGGAATCTTGCAGCCATCGTATTGTCAAACGTGATCTGCTTCTTCAAAGCATCAATGAGACTTTACACCAATTCTGTTGCCAACACTATAACGTGTTAAAATTCCAGATTCAATTTTAGTGCAATTTTAAATGCATTCATTGTAAATAATCTTAGGACTGCCCTGTACATTTAAGAGATATTTTAGTTGGTTTAAAATTACAGATCTTATTTTAAATCAAATGGTGTTTTCGTTAATGTGAAAAGTCATCCTAAAGCGTTCTCATGCAGATGAAATTTGTTTTTGTAAGAAAAACACGAGATAAAATTGACTTATTAACAAAATGATATGTCTAAAAACACATTTAATTCAAATTTATGTATTCGGTATGTGTCTATTTTCGTTTTTGAAGAATAGATTCTTCGAAAATACATTTATAAAAACCAGTCTGAAATATTCTGTAAATATCTAGTTTCATACTACGAAGCAAGTTTTTTTGACCCTGTCCTGTCCTGCCCGTGGAAGGTTCTAGAACAGATTCTCTATTGGTGTGATATGTGTCAGTCTAGTTTTCGATAGGGTGGTTATTTTTCCCTTTCTTACAAATATTAGCGCAAAGATAGTTTTGCATCAAAATTCAGTCGAGAGTCGGGCCTAATATAGTCCAGCGGAGCAATCTGAAATAATTTGCCGAGCAGAACGTACGCGAGGGTTGAAATCAGTTCGCCGAGTCGGGCGCATAGAGAAAGCCCATTGGTAATCCGTCAAGTGCGACCAGTAGAGATTTGAGTTTGTTTCGCGGCCCTTTTTCGTCTCGTTTACCGTAATAAAAATATAAGCTACAGATTTGATAATACAGTTTGCTTCTACGAGGTATTAGATTTAACAATTAATCTAAAGACTTTATAGTACAGTTTATTCTGTTTTATAATAATTTAAACATTTAATACAGCGTGCATTTAGTTGTGGCAATTTACGAATGGAATTCAATTTTAAAATTGAAAGTTTAAGGGTAGCATTTGATACTTTATGTAATAAATTCAATAATAAATTTAACGTCTATGATATTGAATTTTTTTTGGTGAAAATAAATACGTTATAATAAATACATCGTGGAAGTGCAGAGTTCCGCAGTAAATTTTAATATTGTTGCGTTGAAACAATTCTGCAGTTTGGCAATAATAAGTACTGTTTTTGTGGGATCATATGAGTTCAAAGGTTTTTATTAATGAAAGATAATAATCAATTTATTAACGACATTATTTCCGCAAGCTTCAGTTTTAAAATTCAGTAATTAACTTGAGCATCGTTACCACTGTTTATAATTCTTCATTCTGTAAGAATTTTGATGTATTTGGTGTCTACAGTTTATTGTGATTTAATGTGAATACAAAAGGCGTTATAGTGAAGTGAGATCTTGAATGATTAAATAGATATTAACATCTATTTAGGATTATTTGATGAGCTTTATTAACTAAGTAAATTTTTTAAGATTGTTATATTTATCCATTATATTCAAACTGCTAGTATGAACAAGTACTTTTAATATATACAAAGGGATCCATCTTATCATAATAAATAAATTTTGGTTTTATTGCTTATTAAACAATATTTATTGAAGTTTGAATAAATCAATTTAAACTAACATTGTGTGATGATGTTGGACCTTTCACTTGTGGGAGTTATTGAAATACATTAATCTACCTAACTTTAATTTGACTAATTACAATTAGTTGTTGAATTCAATCAATATAATCAGAATTATTTTTTGTTTGCGGATTTTGTGAATGTATTAATGACTTGCAAGCAAATGGCACCCATAATCCTTATTATTTTTACCAACCCTAATTTTCTTTACAATCTATAAGCTATAGAGACCAATACCTACGGCTGCAGTTTTAGAATCTACAGAACCAAAGCTAGAATTCTATGTAATTTATACATTTTTTACCTCGAAGTCCCACAAAATGTGTTTTTTGGGGCTCCTTGCATTCTACTATAAAAAGAGAACTAGAATAGACCATAAAGAGCCTTGGATTTAAAGTGTACATTCTCCGCTTAAAAGTATCTTTCTATTATGCCTATACCTTATGCGTATTTTGATTCTGCATACGAATACAACTTCACATTTTAGCTAAATGTTCAGCTATTCTTGTTTCTGCCATGTTTACCTTTCGGTCTTTTGACAATTTTCTTCGTTCGGAGTTTTGACCTTTCGTTTTAACCATTCGGTGCTTTGACTTAGACTCGTAGGGAGGTATTTATAGTTTAAAATTCCAGATATAAGGATATACATACTTATGTACTATACAGGGTGGGATTAAAGTATGGAATGTTAAAAAAAAGCGAACTCAACCGTTTTTCTTTAAACGCTGAAACACGTTCCGACTTTCATTTGTTTCTAAGTTAAGACGTCATCACAAAAAAATTTAAATGACAATATAGATTTTTAATAGTGGAATCCGATAGCGATTTTTCTTCCCTTTATGATCCTGCAAATAAATCATGAGGTTGCATAACAAAAATTCTGAGAAAAATCGATCTGATATATTGATATATTGATACCATAATATCAATGCTCAGATCGATTTTTCTCAGAATTTTTGTTATGCAACCTTATAGTTTATTTGCATGATCACAAAGGGAAGAACAATCACTATCGGATTCCACTACTAAAAACCTTTATTGTCATTTAAATTTTTTGTGATGACGTCATAACTAACAAACATTTACAACGTTCAGCTCGATTTTTCTCAGAATTTTTGTTATGCAACCTTATGATTTATTTGCATGATCATAAAGGGAAGAAAAATTACTATCGGATTCCACTATTAAAAATCTATATTGCATTTAGATTTTTTTGCGATGATGTCATAACTTAGAAACAAATGAAAGTCGGAAGGTGAATCGCACACATTAATGTGTATTTTTAAAATACAAAATCGATGTATTTCATATTTTTTAAAAAAACCGGTTGGGTTCGCGTTTTTTTTTTAATATTCCATACTTTAATCCCACCCTGTATAATGCCTACTCAGTACAGCCCGGTATCATCAAAACCGAAGAAAAAGTACGCGCTGATTAAAAACTTCCAAAGTTCTTTTAAAGCTAACCAAACAAGCAATAATTTTTATTATTAAATGCATTATTCCAATTCTGAAGCTGAAATTAATTCTGTTTCAACAGAAATTATTTAAAAATCCAATTGAATAGTGAGTAGTAATCACTTCTGTCTACACAAATGCACCCAGAATTTGTCTCTGGAGACATTTAGGTGGTTGTCTATAGGATAGTTGTCTCTGTAGTCTCTTTAAAGTATTCTGAACAGTATATTATTTGCTCGGGACACCTCTGAGAATTCACAATTGACTTGACTTTATCGAGCTTTACAAATGTACAAATATAGTGTCTAGGACGTTTTTTCTTTATAGTAACAATCATTATTTATTATACATAGGTGCATACCTACACCTTTTTGATCGTTTCGTGTTGGCCGATGTAAATAAAATATTTCACAACATTCAGCGAGAATTCTTTATTACATGTCTGCGCCGTATGGGGCTAACGTAGTGGTTTTACGGCAGCACAAACAACTCCCACAATTGCTTCTCATCTTTTCAAATAAAGCAAATATACGACGCCCTAACATGTTACCATTAACTATAGTGCTACGTACGTACGAGTTGTACAAACTCAATTGTTGAACTTGACTGACTGTGATGAGTACACTGACTGTTTAATTGTCATTCAAATCGGTTTCATGTTAGCTCCCGTTTAAGACTATTATGGAATGATTAAATGTAGTAGAATCTTTATAATTGTGTTAATTGCATCCCATACATCTATTTAAATTGCGAAGCAGAGATTTATGAATTATCCGATGGATGTGTTGGAAAAATATAAAAACATAAATAATCCCTCCGCTATGTCCAGTCAAGCAATCAGCCAGGGCATTTTCATGCAGTAATCTAATATTGTGTTAGTATCTTGCTGAAAGCACAATAAATATTGTGCTAGATATGTCAGTAGTGACAATAATAAATTGTATGTAAAATGTAGGCGTGTCTTATGTTAGAGTTAAATGATATAAATTAATTATTACATATCAGGTTAAATGTAGGCCTTATAATATGTCACTTTGATAATAAATCAAAAGCCCAGATTTAATAGACACACTCTACACAACTATTAGTTAGGGAGCTGGTGGCAATTTGGGTATATGGTTTGCTTGTCGTTAGGAGAAATAAATAATAAAGTTTTCAAATATATGCAATGGTTAAGCAAGGGAGCAGCTCAGATGTCGCTGCTTAAAATTGCAAGAAAAAAATCTCCTACATTATTTGCTAGTTCCTGGCGTTCAGTTATTATGTAAATTTAACTACGCAGGGTTATAACTAATATAATTAGAAACCTCGTGATAGGGGATAGCTGTAATGATGACGATGATTAAATTTAAATTGGTCGCTTTCTGCTAGTTTTCTAGAAAATCGCATTTTAAATTCTAAGTGCGCCAATTATATAGTTTAAAATGTTTGGCGACCAGAATTTAATAAAAAATGTATTGGTAAATACACAAATCTGTCTAAGTCGATAAATCTGAATTGTACGGTGTTACAAGATTCAAAGAACACTACACCTTCGTTGCTCGGAGGTCAGGTATGTTACTTCGATGATGTATTAACTATGACAAGCTCAGAGCTCTAGATGTTACATACCAGAGTGTGACTTTTCTTTGTTTTATGTCGTCCTTAGTTTGACTTCCAAACGTTCCAGACGTCCAAAAGAGGAATCGCGATAGCGGACGAGTCTGTGGCACGCTAGAAGTGACTTAATAAAATAGCATTTGCATTACGTGGAATATAATTAGATTAAGTTACAATATATTAAAAATATATACATATGTAGTTTACTTATTAAAAGTGAAATTATGTATGGAAATTAGAGCTATATGTAACTCGCCCATTATACGATTACTTCCATGTTCCAGCTACTTTAACTGGGTTTGTTCGTGTCTGCATAGTGAAATTAAGCCTTTTTTGTGTGTGATAAGGTGATTGAAAGAAATCGAGAATTACTAGGCTACTAAAACCAAAGGAACCATTGATACAGCATCTTGTATGTAAGTTATTTGAACAATATTAATTGTGGTTTTATTATTAGTCAACATGTTATCATTTGCATTATTTAAGGAATTTAATTCAGATGCATTTAAAATAGAATCTCAAATTAAGTTAGAATGTAGAAATTAATAATTTGAGTAGGTTTTCACTCAGCAATAACTACGAGTGTTTGTATTGTGTAGACAGTTTTTATATTTACTTTAATATACATAATTCAAAATTAATAATCAATAATATAGTGAGGTCATATAATGATAAAATATAAAATATAGAAATTTTTACCTCACATTGACAGCGTCATAAAATATCTGCGGTGAAATTTAATAAATAAAATAATATACACCCCAATATTTTTTCTTTTTCCCAATTGGCTAACTCAGGTTTAATTTGATAGAGCATGAAATAAATGAAATAATAAAATCTTATTGATACTTATACCGGGAAGAAAAGAACTTACTACCAAGACACTTGGACTTCCGCAACTGGACAACAGGAAGCTAAACTATATATGTGAAAAGAAAAAGAAATGGATGCTTGTATACACATCAAATAAACACATAGATAAATTGAAAACACAGTCTTTATTTTTATTAATAAAGATAAAAGAAAATATAATTCAAAGAAAAATAAAAGGAAAATTATTTAGAACAGAACAGTAAAAAAGGAAATTCTTTCCTGAGCTTGCTCAAATATGTTAAATTGACATAGGGCTATAACAGTTCTCCATTTGAGCAAACTGACATCAATGTAATCAAATAAAAATATTTACAAATGCTAAGATAAATTTAATTTATCACAATTAAATTTTAATAAAGAAATTTAAATTGTTTTATTCGTAAGAATTTTATTATTTAAAAACTTTTAAAGTGAGAAAAATGAATTCTGAAATTATTCAGATTGTCTTGATAATTTTGTTATTGAAAAATTTAATCAAAACCTTTTATTTTGACTAACCTTGTATATAAAGTACGTCGAGATGCACTTCAATCTATTTTAAATTGGTTGTACTGCTTT
Source organism: Agrypnus murinus (assembly GCA_929113105.1). Lineage (NCBI taxonomy): Eukaryota > Metazoa > Arthropoda > Insecta > Coleoptera > Elateridae > Agrypnus > Agrypnus murinus. Next base: position 18,752,799 of record OV816025.1, read on the forward strand.
TAAATCTGTCAGATGATTTTATATTGTAAATACGTCGAATATCCAAATCAATATTGGAAATAAAATCCTTCTTGAATTTAGTTTAATAAGTAACTCGTTCACAATTCCATATATTTGTAGAATAACAAATAAATCTTCTTTAATTTAAAATATCCAGGTACATATTACTTATACTTCGTTGAATTTTCTTTTGTTGACATCCAAACGTATGGTTAACACTTTTAACCTCACTTATTTTTTAGATTTTTTATCTCGAGTCCAACGTGGATTCTCCAAATGCGTTTTATCGACTGAATTTGTTAATTTTAGCTGGGCTTTATATATGATTTAGCGAAACAATTAAAGATTATGTCAAATTAAAACAATATCAACCCGCTTGTTTATGACGTCACTTTACCAAAACAGCTGATGATAATTAACACTAATTTTAAATCTAAAGATAGGACTGTAGCTGGCAAAATAACGATGAAAACAATATAAGACACTTATATTCTAAAATTTCCCATAACTGAGAAAATTAACAAAAACGATTGACAATGAAAGAATCTCATTAGAGCTTAATTATACACACAACTTATTAAATTCAGCTTAATCCTTTATCAAATGAATACATAATTACACTAGGTAACTGATACATATAAAATTTACATAAGAACATCTTTACAATAGAAGAAAAATATAAATAAAGACTCCTCTCTACGATTTGATAGACCCAACGAGGGTTATACAAAATCCATCATCAACATCAACTTAAATGAAGTTAAATTATAGTCAACTTGTCCAGCATACAGTCCTCCAAGTGTTTGATTTCAAACAATGGTGAAAAATGTTATATAAGAATCAATATTTGGAAAAACCGAAGCATATCAGCAAAGCCGAAACCTTCATTAGAATAAATGCACTTTATTATTATTCAAGATATTGTAAGTTTATTGTGCTAGATTAGTCATTACAAAATTGACCTAATTTACATATTTTTAGTTAAATATTAGCCCGAAACTGAGTCAGTCTCATGGAAAACAGAAAAATTCTTCCTACGTTATCGATCGTTGAACTTAAATTTAATCAGGAAAATTAAATCTTCCAGACAAATGGAAAAGCCATCCTAATATGTGACTTAGGTTGCATAAAACATGTATTACTATGAAAACAATCTAAATGATTGATATCCTTTTTATAAATCGGACTTTTTATATATAAAAATTGAGGTTACGTCTTCATAGATTTTATCCTTCTTGATTTCTTTTTTTTTTAATTGATACAGCTATTTGTGACCTAACATGTAGCGTTTACATTAAATAAACCTAACATCCTAGCATGTCTATCCTTTATTTTATTTTATTGCATGAAATAATTATTTTTATGTTTACGATCGAATCGTCCAATAAATTTTCAATGAGATGAATTCATGACATCTTGACTTGACAAATTGCTAATGTTTTACTCACGGAATAGATCACAGATTTAAAATATTGACAGTTACTAATAATTAATTGAACGTAACAGTGACTGCATGCACACTCCCTGCTATTTACACCCCCACTTATCGGGATAGTTTACCGTTTCTTTACCGTCGAAGCACTGAATTCAAGACCACGACTGTCAGATACTTTTAATCATACACATTCAATTCATTGTAAGAACACTTACTAGAATACTTAGTCAAATTGCTATTATTGCAAATTAAATAGCTAAGTTAGTACATCTAGGTGCATTTTTTAATATTCCTCTTACAATCATACAATGCAATTATCAAATATTGATTCAACAATCGTAGATGTAACACAAAACCACAAGAGAATATTTTCCCAAATTGTAGATTCTCATAATTATCTTATTCTTATCTTCATAATTATTCCTGATTCCTATCTAGAACCAATAAGCCTTTTGCGATTAACACCCACGACACCTGAAAACAATTTCCTTAAATAAGACGTCTTTGTCGGGAGATTTGTTAACATAAGTAGTAATAAGTGATTTATGTATTTATTTGATTTTGTAGAATTGTAGTCAGTTATAATTGAAGCCCAAATGTGGGATAGTTTTTGGTGTTTAATTGTGTCGAGATTAAGGTTGTTACAACGCTACAGAGGGTTTCATTCCAACAACTCCCTATTATAGCATTAGCGTAGAGTAGTTTTTGTTTTATGAATCGCCTACTCGCCTACTGAACACTGGGCGATTTTGCGACCTAGCTGAATGTTCGCCACTATAAATAGTTGACGCACCGAATTGATGCTTGATACGACTGACCCTCATGCAGAGGATTCCCGCAAAACGCAAACTTGCTCATTTGAACACTTGGCAGCAGAATGACCAGAACGTAGGCATCGGAAACGCCTCCATGGTACTGGGATGTAAGCCCTAACCAAGAGATAATACAAAGCAACTTTTATTTTGTCTAACAATGAACCTAAATTTTGCATGTCGTTCCTAACTGTTCTGAAGTCAATTTTGTGTCACTGTTTTGGCTAAAACACCCCCCCCTTCCTCGAAACTAATATGAGTTGCCCCCTTTAGTTCAGATCCTGGGTACGCCCTTGGCCTTGCATTTTAAATTTTCTACTAACAAGAGGGACGTTTGTTAATTCTTTAAACACATAAACTTAATCGCGATTTAAGTTGCAAAAAAAATTGCTCTGACTGTACACAGTAAATTATACTTTTGTTAAGAATCTACAAATATTCTAATAGCTACATTCTAAGCGGGACTTCAAGTTCAAATAAGTTATGTAAATCTAATTTATCTCGTAAATATTTATATTTTCTGTTTATGAATTTTATGATAGATCTTTTGAAGATATTAAACGTATTAATCGTAATGTCATGTGTAAAATAAACAACAATTTATTTCTTGGCACTCCTTTTTAAGTTATTATTTTCTTGCTGTATTAGAGAAACAGAAATGAAATTTTCTAATTGTCAAATTAAGAAAATTCGTAAACATGAAAGGACACAAATTAGGTCTATTAATTCTAGTATGAAAATTACCATGGCAATTACCAACATTACAATACTTTGATAATTTATGCGCTTACTGAATGGAGAATATTTGCATGTCTAATAACAAATAAAAGTAAATTAACGCATAATAGAAAAAAGTATGAAAAACATGTATTACAATGCGCAACTGTAATATTTACTAGCCATACATTATTTCAAACATGGCTCTAATATGCTGATATTGTTCTTAATCAGCCTTTACACACCATTTAGTTTCCTTAGAAACTTGGAGAAGTGCTGCAAACATTTACTACCCTAAAGAACGTACTTTGAAACTTCGGAACGTTATTGTGAAATTTCAAAAAGTTACATATTTTGAATAATTTATGTTAACAAGTTGGCATAAAGAACTTACTTATTAGTATTTTGAGCAAAATATTTGAATAGTGAATCGAAAATGTTCCAGCAAGAGGTGCCAAATATGCGATTTAATTTAGGAATATTAAAGAATTGCTAATCTTACTAATTATGCTAACTATAGTATGTTAACACTTGCACAATTTTAAAGTTTAGATAGACTTTTCGAAAGCTAGCTTGATAAAAATATGCTTCTATAACAAAGAACATAAAGGGAGTATAAATCTCTAAAGAAGGAATTGTTAAATTCAATCAGCTTTACTCCATCTTACAGAAAAAAGGAAGCTTTTAACTCTGACATCCTATTTTAGAAAGTAAATACGTACAAATATAAGAAAACCTTTCAAAAGCAAATTTCTGCTTTTACCTAAAAAAGAATTTCATATCAAATTTACAGATCAAATTTCATTGTTCATTATAAAGTTAATACTAAGCAGAGGTATTAATAATTTTTAAAACTTGGAAGAAACAGGAGTATTGAACTTTAAATTAATGTCAGACTTCAAGGTTGAGGTTAAGGTAAAGGTTTCGTTAACCATTATATTTAAATTTTACAAGGTATTTTATACGTATTTTCGCAAAACGTCACAGTTTGAAATAGACCAAAAATGGGTCTGTAAAAAAACATCACGTGTTCTTATCCGTCTTTATAAAACATTACAAAATTATGCGTTCGTTCAAAATTCACAATCATTGCCATCAAATACTACGTTTTATGACTGATAAAACAATTACTTAAATTACTATCAAAGATACTATAATGAAATAATTTCGTCCATATAGGTGGTACATATTTATTTGCTGCAGTATTTATCTCTTCCTTAATTGTTTACAATAAAATCGTATGTTGGAAAGTTCGGAAACATCTGCAACTGAACTTAAGTTTATCAACAACTAATATTGGCCTCGCATCATCAGTAATGATGCCACCGGAACAACCAATTCTTGTTAAGACGACTGCACGAAAGTAAACGAGTCTAGAGAACCCTTTTTACCCACGAGAAAAACTTCCGAATTGAACGAATCGTCCTATTGAAACGAAAGAAAGAGAGAAAAAGGTTTTTACATAACGAGAGTTAATTTTCAGTTCAAGAATTTATTTAGTTATTAGTAGGGGAACAATATAAACAGTAAACTTTTTCAATTGATGATCACGATTATGATCAGTGAATGACAGGAAAAAATGAATGCTGAAAGTATGTACATAGTACATACATATACAGTCTGTTTTTTGCAAACGATAATATAGGAAATCCAATGGAATTTTATCGTTTTCCTCCTAGATTTGTACCCTTGCAATGTAAGTAGAAATTTTGGTATCAATCGAAAGAAGAATTCATTTTATGTCAAAAACATACTAAACTTTATGAAGAAAACCAAAATCTATTTAAAAAAATACTTAAAAAAAAGCTTATTGATTTACTGCATTTGGTAATAAGCTATTAAAAAAAGCTGGAAGCTGAACGCCGATTGGTGTAGCGGTTAACGCTTCAGATTCCTAATCAAAAATCTCTGGTTCAAACCCTATCATCGTATACTTTTTTTTAATTGTATTGCTTACTAATTATTATTTTTAGAAGATTATTACAATTATTATTAATTTTTCTTATTATTAGATATTTTTGCTACGGGGGTTTACCGTTACTTTTTGTGCAATTTTAACTACCTATCCGAAAGGCAAATGAAAAGGCCATAAAACTAATAATCGTTGTAATAAAGTTCTAAAAACAATAATTAGTAAGCAATACAATTAGAAAAAAAGTATACGATGATGGGGTTTGAACCCGCACTGAATATAATTAATTGAACACTGTATATAATTAACCACTACCAAATAACAAAAACAGCTTAGGTTCATAATGCAATAGGGAGAAGAAGTGCATACGTCATACCGTGCCTGACGTCATAATTCTTTCCTCGCAACGCGCATGTACTTCAATAAGGCACATTATATTTTCATTTCTGATTATTGATAGTGTTAAAAAGGATGTTTACAAGCTATAAAAACACTTACCCAATGGCTTTCACCCATTGTTGTTTCAATATTTTATTTGTGATAGTACCTATCTATTATTTTAACCTCACAAAGTAGCGTCACGTTTTCTCTTCCAACTGTCAACAGTGTCAAAACTGTCAAACAAACGGTTTACAGCGAAGTAGAGCGATGCGAACATGCGCGTTGCGAGGAAAGAATTATGACGTCAGGCACGGTATGACGTATGCACTTCTTCTCCCTATTAGTGTAAATACAGATATAACAATTGAAAAGATAGTTAGTCATCAGTTTTGACAAGTTTTCTAAAGTATTAGAAGTAGCGTTTTATTACACCTTGTATTGTATGTTTCTCCGACTGAAAATCGCAATAGATTTAACATATAAAGTATTTCTTACCATAAGCTGTTATATATGTATTATTACTTTTTATAAGAGACAAGAATAGACAACAAGATTGAAATTTGATACTTCCACAACTGAAATTAATTTTTTATCTTTCGGAACAATAAGTAAATTGTTTTATTTGTATAATTAACTTGACTTACTTGACTATTTAGAGGCAGATTTTTGAACACAAATTTGAAAAAGGATGAGGCTTTATTTACTCACTTGCTTACCTTTCGTTGTGTAGTTATAACGTAAAAATTTCAAATTTGTTTTCAAAGAAGGAGGGTAGCTAAGGACGGTAGCTAAGGCCTAATTTGTTTTTGAACTAAAAAAATGGTTTTTCATCATCTACCATCAATATTTAATCGATTTCACCTCAATCGAAACCTTCTCCTACTCAGCCATACTTTTTGTACCACTCTAAACTACTAGATAATCAAAATTCAGGAACAGTCTCGCTAACATACTTTTGCATTTAAAAAATGTGTAGTACTCTTGAAAAAATCATATTTTCTTTAAGAAAAGTGCATCCGGGTCCCCCCCCACTAATCCCTTCCCACCACTACGCCTACTTACCCACCCATCCCCTACTCTAGTAACTTGAGTCTATAAACAAGCAGGTATATAATGAAATAACAAGGGTTTTTATTTCCATCACAAACAAGATACTTTTTTACGCCCGCCCTATCTTCTCTTTCTTCCACCACACCCACGTACCCACCCACCCATACCCTATAACTTAAGTCTATAAACAAGCAAGTATATAATGAAATAACAAACATTCTTTATTCTTCCATCACAAACAAGATGATTTTTTTACGCCCCCCCCCCCTGTTACTTTCCCATCCTTTTCGAAAACAACAAAAATACATGTAGTGGGGTGAAGGGGTTAGTTGGCGAGGTAACCCAGATGCACTTTTCTGAAAGAAAATATGACTTTTCAAGGGTATTACACATTTTTTAAATGCAAAAATATTTTAGCGAGACTGTTCATGAATTCTAGTTATCTAGTAGCTTTGAGAGGCAGTAGCTTGGGTGAGTGGGGGAAGGTTTCGTTTGGGGTAAAATCGATTAAATATTAATGGTAGATGATGAAAACATTTTTTTATTATTTAAGTTCAAAAATAAATTAGGGACTTAGTTACCCTCCTCCTTTGAAAACAAATTTGGAATTTTTACGTTATAACTACACAACGAAAGGCAAGTAAGTAAAGTAAATATTTATATGCCTTTGCATGTTTGCTTCATAATCCAAGGGTCGCAGATTCGATTCCCGGCCGAGCAGGTAATTTTTCATACCGGAGAAAAATTAAAAACATGCCTTCTCCTCGGATAGGAAGTAAAACTGTAGGTCCCGTGTCAATGCGATGTTTCGCACGTTAAAAATCCCTAATGGGGGTGGAATTCCCCCAGATTCGGCTAAATTCTAGTAGGGTCGGCCAAATGATCATAGCAATCAGTGCCATGAGGTACGAAGGATGCTCCGCCATCCTGATTCCTCGCCCAAAAACAAACAAATATTTATATTTACTGAAAAGTTGTTTCCATAGAATTTTTGTATGCGTATTCCTATAATCCATTTAATAGGTACATAATTTAGTTTTTCTATTTTGCGTCTATAATAAAGCTGTTAAAGCACCCAAAACAGTGCGTTAATAGCTCATTTGAGTGCTTTAATAGCCCAACATTTTCAAAGTTGGTAGCATTGAAAAAAGAATTGAAAAACACAGAAAATTGACAAAAACTTCACTCAATTTTCTGTGTCAATAAACGAATTTTCAACATCATGTCACATCAGTGTTGTCAACTACCACAAAAATCCCTAAATTTTGAAATTGCGATTTTTTTTATTTAAAACGGGAATAAAAGACGCAAAATATAAAAAATAGCATAAAAAACTCGTTTCATAGGTCATTATTGCACTCGTCCGTAAATTTGGACTCGTGCAATAAATCTTGCCGTATGAAACTCGTTCTTTAATATACTATTCAACAATAAATGCAAGTAGCAAATACTTAATGACTTTATACTAGTACTTGCTTGTAACATAAAAAATACTTATTATAAACAAAAATGAATAAAATATTATGCATACCGATCTACAATTAAATCCTGATACTAGATTTGAATCATTACTGAAAAAAATTTTGTTCTATTGAGAAAATAAGTTGTATCAACCTTTAATGTTGCTTCAACAAAAAATGCTCAGTATTAAGTAAAATAAAATGCACTGTTTTCAAGGTTTAGTTAACTTTTACGGTGCGAACAAATTTTTTGCTGGAAATTTTTTTTGCCAAATTACTCGTAGCAACTATGATGAAATTCTGTTATATAGACCAGAATTTATCAATCTGATAAAATTGTTTTTCTTGATTGTTAGAAGTTTTCTAAAATATTAAAAACAGTTTTATGTCTCTTCGACTGAAAAAGATTACAACACAATTTAGATATAAAATATTTCTTACCATAAGTTATATCTTTTATAGGTATGTTTTATACTATATTAATTTATTTAATATATTCTCTACCCTGGATATTAGTTTAACTATTCTTGCCAAAACATATTTATAAAATTGATTCGAGATTTGACAAAAATAATCCATCCATGTTTAGCACACACTTTCAAATAAAAAAAAATTCTTGCTTGCTTGCTTCTACAAATATATTTTGTCATTATTAAGATTAAAAAAGGTCCCGAAATAAATTGAAAACTTCTTTTGTTAAATAGAAAGGGTAGTTTCAATAGAATGAGAAAAACAATTTTATTATACTGATATTATACTGAAAGAGAATTCTATTACTTTAACAAAATCTATTAAATAACGTGAAAATGATTCTAATATGACAAATTATTAAAAATAAGTTTTAATTACTTAAACAAACATAGCTTATTCTTGAAATAAAATTTTATCTACTTAACAAACAACTGGGGAAACTTCGTCAAGACATTGACGGTCAATACGTAGGCTAATTTATTGAAGGGTTTCCTTGATAACGTTCGTTGTGTGATTGCAATCATTCGGGTTTCCAAGAGTGATTATTTAATAGTAACATTTATTAAATAAACGCAATCGAACCAAAACAGTTGCAAATACTAAGCTTACCATTCTCAGACGAACTTTGCAATGCGTTATTTAACAAACACCCCCTTTCCCCAACATCAATCACGATTTATCATATCTTCCTCTCTTCCTCAACTTACCCCTCCTCTCCCGGCTTACCCCCCACCTCCGACTTATTCTTATCATAAAATTCTGTATTGAATTCATATATCATAATGTATACTTAATATACCAGCTTTCGAAACTTTGTCGGTTAGTTTGTCCATGCTCCTTAAGAAATAAAACATTAGTTCTTAGACATTCCTATTCTACTTTTTTATCAATATCCCAATCTGCAAAATTTCGAAAGAACGAATTCACAGAGACATGAATGTCAAGTTTGTTTTACGTGGGGTACCTGTGTGAACTTACCCCCACGTTCCTTCCATAAGGAAGTGATTGGGATACGCCCAATCATCGCGCAAGTTGTATAACCGGCAGTCGTGCAATTGCTACCAGATTGACTCACTGGTAGGAGCGAGGTTGCCTATCAACCCTCTACTAGCTAAGTCGCGCATAGTGACCGAGCAGTTGACTTAACACGATGCTCACCCGCCGGCACCCTCCCGTCCTCTTTCATACGGGGTGAAGTACCTCGTCCAGCAATAGGACTATTCCCCAACTTGACGCTGTTATCAAGTGGGACCACTGCCCGATCGAATCCAACCTCAAATGTGGCAGGACTTGGTTTTTAAGCGGTTTTGCCACCCCGATCACAGAGACAGGCAGAAATATCAAATTTTTTGAAATTGCTGCAAATACTGTGAAATTCGACTGAGAAGTGCTGGTGGAATAGTAATGCTACCAGCACCACACCAGCAGTTATAGAGAGGATGCTTAATACCAAAACGTGACGAAGCAATCTGCCTTGGGAATATTGAAATGCATCGATTACAAATATTGCTTAAAAATTTAAATAACTAAAAACTCACAAAACTAAGACTCCTCAGACTAAAAAAAAAACGGTTTTAAAAATATAAAAGTTAAATAAAAATAAAAAGTAAGTATAGTGCTGACTAATACCTAGATTAACAATCGTGAATAGTAGCAAGTGAGAGGGCGCCCCAAGTGAATGTCCGATTCACGCGTCTCAAATTAAACATTTTATATTTATTTAAATTAAAAATATAAACATAAAAATATATAAAAATTAAATAATGTTGACTAATCTACACAGCGAAAGCTTCAATATAAAAAAAGAACGATGTAAATCGGCTTGGTGGAACTGTCAAACGAACTGGAACAAAAATGAGCCTTGTGTTTTAAATATATAGATGAATATAAGTTTTATACTTTGTCAGCATAATTCACAATTTTTCAATAATTCATATAATCGTCAGCCGTAATGCTCGGAAGTAAATACAATTCGTGTGCAAGATGTTACCTTCACAAAAAAACGTAAGATTTATCAAAACATCAGCACAGAAATTAATTTCCGCAAGGAAAATAAAACTTGAACCTATAGATCTTTAGAAAACGGTTGGCATTTGAAATCTTAGACTCACATAATCAAGTCCTCGCATACCTCACTACTAACAAAGACATTAAAATGTTCCCAGAATCTTTCTTTGATAAAGTTATCAAATCTCTCGCAATAATTGTTTAGAAAGCATTGACGGCATAAATCTGAACAATTCAATGGATAAAACTTATGACATAACTTCAAATATAAACCAATGAAAATGCAAGTAAACAGGAAAAAACGCCACTATCATGGAAACAATTGGCAAACTAAGACATCAAAAATGGTATGCAGATAACATCGAAGAGAATTTCTGTTAACTTACGCATAAGACATAGTAACTGCAGAAAGAAGTAAATAAATCAGTAGAATAATTAAACTAGTACCAATCTAGAATACTACATATTATAATCTTATGGTAATGAAAGCAAGCGAGCGTAAATGTTTTAATTCAAAAAGGGAAACGACGTGTGACGCCAATGAACACTTATAAGCAGAGTTAACGTAACCTAAATCTGTCATGAATAATTATACAATATCAAAAAAACGGTAAATATCGGAGCTTGAAGCATTAATATACATTATTTTATTTTATTTTTTAAGGAAAATAAAATTAATATTGGCGAATCAACTAATAAATGCTAGTACATGCAACTAAAGAAAACCTGAGAAATCTGTAAACAGTATAATAAACAACAGAAATAAATCGAAAAGGAACAAAGCAAACCCATTGTGATGGTAAAAAAGACAGTCACAACCAGGCACGTAGCTAGGGGTAGGGGCTCGTGAGGTGAAGCCCCCAGCCTATATATATTAGAAATGCGATTTAAATGCAGAACGAATTAATTTCAGTTCCTGAGAATAATAATTAAAATTAGCTTCTCTCCCTCCATCGAAAGAGAATTCTGGTTACGGCCCTGGTCACAAGCTATGACTCATTTTTATGACTTAAATTTTCTGCTTTTACAGTAAACATATTTAAAAATTGTTCACATCACAATTCTACAAGAGCGTTATATAACAATACGGATCAAGGTCACCAAGAATCTAGATTAAATAATTATTCCATTAAGTTATATACTGACCATTTCGGTTATTAAAAAAATTAACCTACAAAACAATTCGTGCTACAATCGTTTAGAAATGTATATTTGTACATAGGTCACATAGGTAGGTGTTAGATAATTAGGCAGGCAGAAATGTGTATGTACTTTCGCAAAATTCCGTTACATTAGATGTAATATTCCATAAATTTATATAAGTCAATGCAATTGGCTCTTGTACAGGTTTCTTCTTCAATAAAATAAAGTAGAAATTACATAAAATAAAAATAAAAAGTATTCGTATCTCTTAGGATCTAAATTTATTCGTCCTGATACGTTCGTCTTATTTTGGAGACGTACCAGTCCAAAACTCCTCGTCCTAGAAATTACTTTTTACTAGTGATGTGTTCTCGACACTACCCGCGTATCACGGACACTTGAGAGTCGAAACCATTATGACGTCAGAAGTGTTGACTCTTCATGATACTTTAACGACACTTCGCCTTTACATCATGCACGCGCTAGTGTAAATGTAATCCAATTGAAACGAGAAGCAGTCAAGATTCATAGCTACATAAATCATAAGCACTCTATGGATTAAAAACAATTATATGAGTAAATTCTGTTATGGTTATATATTTATGCATTAAGTACATTAAAAGACATTAAATTATTTATACACCGTGTTCGTTCTAACATTTGCTATAGGAAATTAGTATGGGAAATCTGAAATATGCCAAATAGTTCGTTCTCGAATAAAAGTCGGTGAGATTAATAGTTGCAATCGATAGATAAGACATTCTAACGTATTGTCCAAAAATATTACCCTTAATAACAATCCCAATTCTTCAAAAATTATAAATTCATGAATTATTTGCAAAACATTAATTTAAAAGCCGAAACCTGAAAAGTTGACGTGAAGCCTCCGTGGTTCAATGCCAACGGTGGCTTGCTAAACTGCACGGGCTGGTGGAATGCAAGATCGAACCCCGTTACAAGCATAACTTTTTTTAAATTTTATTTGTCATTAATCTTTAATTTAATAACAATTTAAATAATTTGTTATTATTCTTTTATTCGAAAAACGTACAAGAAATAATACATTACAAATAAAAAATAATGGTACCCAATTAATAAGACATGAATTCAAGAATTCTCATTACGTATTTATTTCAAATTAAAATAAATAAAATGTAAAATAAGTACTTGTCAATAGAAACTTTAAATGTATTTAAATCTTCAGGATTTTGAGTGTTAATTAACTAATATTGTAAAAATTGGTTTTTGTAGTATGCAGTATGAAATAGCATCGTCAGTTTTCATTTCTAATTTATTATTTCTTGTACGTTTTTCGAATAAAAGAATAATAACAAATTATTTAAATTGTTATTAAATTAAAGATTATTGACAAATAAAATTTAAAAAAAAGTTATGCTTGTAACGGGGTTCGATCTTGCATTCCACCAGCTCGTGCAGTTTAGCAAGCCACCATTGGCATTGAACCACGGAGGCGTCACGTCAACTTTTCATGTTTCGGCTTTTAAATTAATGTTTTGCAAATAATTCATGAATTTATAATTTTAACTAAAAAAATCTACAACAAAATAGTTTTATATGTACGTCTTATTCAATGATTGTTGGCCAGTTCAACAAATCTGCCTTTAATTTCTTTGTAAGAATGATCAAGCAACTTCGAATTACACTCTAATAAGAGCGATACTGTTCGACACGAAGTGTCGCGACACTGCAAGTGTCACGACCACGAACAGTATCACGACACTCGACACCCAAGTTCCCATCACTACTTTTTACTATTCAAAACTGTTGTTTCTTTCCTTTTCAAATATCTTGTCCACTTTCGCTCCTGTTAGTTATTAACAAACATATTTTCGTGAAAAAACTAAGTTGTCTAAAAGAATGTACTTATTGTTAGTGTTAGTCAGGGTCACAAATTTTAAGTTTTAAAGAACTAGGGAAACCTCGTCAAGACATGACGGTCAAAAGCATTGGCGGATCTCCCTATATACAACCTTCGATGTGTAATTACAATCCTTCGAATTTTCGTGAGTGATTATTTAAATAAACGCAACCAAAGATAACCAGTTGAAAATTCTAAGCCTAGCAATAGTCTCTCCCAGCTTACCCTCCTCTCTTCCGACATATATTCATCTCTGGCTTAACCCTCCCCACCAGTTTATTCTACATAGGTACATACATATGGAAATTCTACCTTACGAAATGGTAAGAATAAAATCAAAAATCGATCTTGTTTAAAGCATTCTTGAAAACATCTATTATAGGCCAGTAAAATTAGACCCGATATGGACCGTTGGTGGATATAAATGTTGGAAAGCTGGAGATCGTTTCGATCGCTTCGTTTGACGTCAAATATACGTATCCTAGCTTTGCACGGTCCCTCGACTCGAGCTTACCTGAGGGCATCAAAAGAACCACGAAATCTTCGGCACTTTTTTAGTGTTTCGCTTATAACTCCAAAGCGGTGCTTTCCAACGAAGACTTCACTATTACAAGAATTAAAGAGCATTAAATTCTGCGTCGGATAAGTATGCAACACTTAAAATTCGGTTCAGTGGTATGGTCGAAATCGACGGTCGAGAAACGACAATTTTACAAATTTTTATTTTTCGTCAGACCGGACGCCCAGAGGCTTTCCGTATAAAAAAATCCGTTGGACTCATTCTGATTGTTAATATAAGTCGAGAAATATCTAAGCTTTGATATTATAGAGGTTGCCGGATTAAATTGATGGCCATTTTTTGTCATGCCCCATCATAGCAATTGGGATCAATCCATGTGAAGTAGTGCAGTACTGGTCGCTCGATCATTTCGAAAAAAGATAATTTTTTGTGTGTTACCAACCCTACGTATTGGTAGATCAAAACCACTGTCATTTTATTTTTATTCCATTTGATTGAAATATGGCAGCCATATTTGTTTCGTGGTGGACGACGTTACTTGCAGTTTCTGATGTAAACGTAAATCTTGATATCTCAAGAACGGTTGATCGTAGAGACCTGCGGTAAAAATGATTGTATTGCTCACATGTCGGACTACATTTTTTAATCTTAACATAATATTGTGATGTATCATAACAAGAACTTTAAAGCCCATAAATACCAAAATAGTAAAATTTTAGATTTAAAATATTTTATACATAAACTACCTCTAACCGTGTAAGTTTAAATAGAAAATCTGCCCTAAGACTTCATTTTTATCTGGATATATGAAATATGCCCACATAAAAGCGAAAATTTTGGAAAAACTTTAATCTTCGGGATTAAATCACACTCATAAGTAAGCGTCCTACAAAAATTATGTTGAGATTCATAAAAAATGTAGTCCGACATGTGAGCAATACAATCATTTTTACCACAGGTCTCTAGGATCAACCGTTCTTGAGATATCAAGATTTACGTTTACATCAAAAAACTGCAAGAATCGTAGTGCATCACGAAACAAATATGGCTGCCATATTTCAATCAAATGGAATAAAAATTAAATGACAGTGGTTTTGATCTACCAATACGTAGGGGTGGTAACACACAAAAAATTATCTTTTTTCGAAATGATCGAGCGACCAGTACTCCACTACTTCATATGGATTGATCCCAATTGCTATGATGGGGGATGACAAAAAAATGGCCATTAATTTAATCCGGCAACCTCTATAATATCAAAGCTTAGATATTTCTCGACTTATATTAACAATCAGAATCAGTCCAACGGGTTTTTTTATACTGGGCGTCCGGTCTGACGAAAAATCAAAAATTTGTAAAATTGTCGTTTCTCGACCGTCGATTTCGACCATACCACTGGACCGAATTTAAAGTGTTGGATACTCATCCGACGCAGAATTTAATGCTCTTTAATTCTTGTAATAGTGAAGTTTTCGTTGGAAAGCACCGCTTTGGAGTTATAAGCGAAAAACTAAAAACGGTCCGAAGATTTCGTGGTTCTTTTGATGCCCTCAGGTAATCTCGAGCCGAAGGACCGTGTAAACCTAGGATACTTATATTTGACGTCAAACGAAGCGATCGAAACGATCTCCCGCTTTCCAACATTTATTTCCACCAACGGTTTCTATTTTACTGGCCTATTAGTACATATTTCAAAAACATGACAAATTTCCTGCGTTTTATACAGACAATATAAAACTGCTCTGAATAAGCAATTGCCATCAGCTATTATTTTAATTCGTCTGGTGTCCATAATTTTCAACTATGCAGGTTTTGTCTACACAACCTAACAATTATTTAAACATTAACCGCTTATTAATGATTGAAGTGGACGACTGCATCACCCTTTTGTATTTATAAGCGAGAGTACTTACGAAGATCACCACCGCAGAAAGTGAGAGGGCGCCCCAAGTGAATGTCCGATTCGCCCGTCTCAAATTAAACATTTTATATTTGTTTAAATAAAAAATATAAACATTAAAAATATATAAAAATTAAATAGTGTTGAATGATCTACACAGCGAAAGCTTCAATTTAAAAAAAATCGCTTAGATCGGCCCAGTGGAACTCTCAAACGAACTGGAAAAAAATAAGCCTTGTGTTTTAAATATATAGATTATTCTTCAGCATCAAAGCATAATAATTACAGTATGATTATAATAATTCTTAATGTTAATACTATTTTATTCTCCCTGATATTTTAATTTTCCATTTTGATATTTTAAAAAGAATCTAGTTTCTGGCATATCTTTTGGTCTTAACGCTGCGTATTTTCGATAGATTTTGACGTAATTTTCTCCGATTATTGTGAACGATCGAACTTTTCTAGTCTTACTATTCGGAATTTTAATCAAAACAACATTCCCCATGTCCTCTATATCTGTAGTTTTCATTTTTACCATTTCATCACATCTGCAGGCTCCAGTTACTCCAATTAATAAAATATGAAGAAATTACATATTTAAACCACAAAATTAAAATTACCTAAAACGTATTACCTTTAATCCTAAATACAAATCATCTTGCGCTTCAAATAAAAAAGTTTCGAACTGCTCCTTCGAGAATTTCTTGATTTTTTTGCAGACTACCCTTCGTTTGCTGTTTTCAAGAACGCTCGTAACTTTAAACATTTACTTATATCCATTCCGTTTTTAATTATTAGTTGCGATTTGATCATGAAATATCGCGACCACATGGTCGACGTTTTCCATTTTGTCTCTTTAGCCATTGTGTTGAAATATTTCAACACAATGCATATGCTAGAAACACATTTTCTTCAAATTTATTTACATTCTTTGAATCGCACCACTTTTTAAAATGAACGTACGCGGCACAATATTTCTCGTTAGATTTTGTGGGTCCAAGAGAGGAGACAGCCTCATTGACCGCAGCCTCAATTTCTGCCGACAAGCTCGGTTGCATTTCAAAAACTAACCGGTCACAACTAACAACCACGATGAACAATTTATATCTGTCAAAACGTTTTTTTGTATAACAATCGAAACTACTCGCATTTATTAATCGCCTACTACATTTCTAGTATTGTATGCATAAATCAAACCCAGAGCCGAGTATCAAAAACACAAAAACATGGCAGCTTTATAATACATATTTTAAAGCGTTTGAAGAAAAAAATAGCATATTTAATTTGGAGGAGAAGTGACTTTTCATGGCTTGCCTTCTATTACCCGCCTCACTACGTTCGGCGGGTAAAATCAGGCGCGCCATCAAAAGTCATACTTCTCCTCCGCATGAAATAATATACTATTCCGTCCAAATTTTCTCGCCGTTGCCGCGGTCATTATAAAACAACATCCATGGAAAATAAATTCAATTGTTTCTCAAATATATATCTTTATCTTATTAAAATTGTTTTTTATAATTTATACCCCGACTTTTACCGAACTTTTAACTTAGATTAGTTAGAGGTTAGGAGTGGTGTGCTCCAGGCGCCATCTTTAAAAATGAAGCTTTATTTAGAAAATACAATTTTCTAACTACCTCAATTTTGACTTGGCGGAAAAATGTAGGCGTTTTTTGTTGTTTGTAAGATTCCTCACAATTTGGCTTTTGGTATGTTTAGATAAGGCTCAATATTTTATTCTTATAGATTTTTTTCTTTTCTAATTATTATTATTAATTAGAAAAAAATTTTTAATTAAAAGAAATATAGATAATCTCAACAGTAACATACAGACAGCCAAAGTATCTTATCAAAACACCGCGATTGTAGGGAAAAAGCGGATTCCAAAAATTTCTACAAACAAAATTTTCGTTTACAATCTAGTCCAGTCAATGAATGTATTGTAGAGTGCATGGAATATGCGAGAATTTTTTACTTCAGGACTTTGATAGGAGTAGTTAGTAGGTAAACATACTAAAAATCCCCTGGGAGGTGAGCTAAAGACGGGAGGGGGGTTGAAAGGTCCCATTTTATGGTTTTTCGCTTATATCTCGGAAACGGTGTATGTAGAAATAAATGTGTCAAATAAAAATGAAAGCTGATTAAATTTCCTATAAAATTGTTTCTATACATATTTGTCGAATTCCCAACGGTTTCCAAGATATACGTTATTGAAAATCGATAATTTTCGAAACAATCATTTTTACCTCACTCTTTGTGTCGAACATTTGCTTCTAGTGCCTTTCACGATCGTTTCTCAGAGAAACTTTTGGAGACGAAGTTGTAGAACATTAAATTTCCTTCAATTTGGTATAACTTTTGCCACTCGATCTTCAACCAATCAAAAGTTATATAATTTCTAACATCTACGCTCAATTGGCAGCCAACGAGCAAATGGGCAGGGGCGGGAGAGGAGACAGTTTAGTAGAGTGAGAGTGGGGGGTTTAAAAGGCCCCACCACCCTAACCATCAACCGCGCCCTTGAGTGCCACCCCTCACCCTCACTCCCGTTTCTTCCAAAATACCGAGTGAAGGGGATGGGGTTCCCGCGCACTATCTTTCTTTCTCTTTAGTTTCAGTCCACTTCAAACGTTGTATTCAATCACAAATGGTTGATACAGTTGTCTCTGTTTGCCAAACAACTTTGTGGACTAGGAATCTCCCATCAGCACCAAATTCAAATGTAGTTAAATCAACGTCCTTATCAATTTGCTTAAACAGTGATTAGTGCTGACTCTCTGCACTTCCTCATTCCACTTTCGTTGAAGAATGTCAGGGGGTAGGGAGCCAGTTCATATTGCATATAATTCTTCAAATCCTAGTCCGATTTCTTGGTGATGGAGATTCGCTGAAAAGCAAGAACGGATCACGACAACTTTTTCGTTGTCAATCTTGACTGTCGAATTCATTGAGGAAAGAGGAAGTGTGCGATCTTTACGTGACAGTTTAATATTTGTAAATGGCAAGTTTTCCATTTTTGCCTTTGCTCGTTTGCCAATTGTAACTTCATCATGACATAAGATTGTATTATCTCTAAAACGCTCGAAGAACGTTTGAAGTGGACTGAAACTGAAAGGAAAGAAAGATAGTGCGCGGGAACCCCATCTCCTCCACCCGGTCTTTTGGATGAACCAGGAGTGAGGGTGCGGGGGCGCTCAAGGGCGCGGTTGACGGTTGGGATGGCGGGGCCTTTTAACCCCCCTCCCCCACTCTCACTCAACCAACTGTCACCTCTCCCGCCCACTGCCCATTTGCTCGTTGGCTGTCAATTGAGCGTACATGTTAGAAATTCTATAACTTTTGATTGGTTGAAGATAAAGTGGCAAAAGTTATACCAAATTGAAGGAAATTTAATGTTCTACAACTTCGTTTCAGAAAATTTTCTGAGAAACGATCGTTAGAGGTTCTAGAAACAAACGTTCGACAAAAAGAGTGAGGTAAAAATGATTATTTTGAAAATTATCGATTTTCAATAACGTATATCTCGGAAACCGTTGTGAATTCGACAAATATGTATCGAGACAATTTTATAGGAAACTTAATCAGCTTTCATTTTTATTTAAAACATTTTTTTTCTACATGCACCGTTTCCGAGATATAAGCCAAAAACCATAAAATGGGACCTTTCGACCCCCTCCCGCCTTTAGCTCACCTCCCAGGGTCGGGGACTTTTAGTATGTTTACCTACTAACTACTCCTAACGAAGTGCTGAAGTCAAAATTCTCGCATATTCCATGCACTCTACAACGCTCTTTTGAGCACTCATTGACTGGACTAATTCCATAGTCAACGAGACAGTTTTATCTCGAACGGAAGTATTTCAAATTGCAATAGAAAGTATGCCGAGTAACATTTCTTCTGGAAATTCCGTTTTTGAGTGAAAATATTAAGTTCGATACTAGAGATATATTTTAATAATAATTTGCAAAACGTGTTTTCTTTATTGCAAATATTATTAAAATATAAACACTCCATTGTAAATGAAAATGATTTCTAACCTTTTCAACTAGGTATTTAAATCAAATCACAGGCAAATGATTCAAAAACCAACTGACACCACAACAAATGTTATAAACAGAATTAAGTGGGAGCAAGTAAAACATGATGACTATCAAAATTTAGTAATTCAAAAATTAAGTTCATTTGATACGAACAATTACTGTAGCGATTTACTTTATAATTTCCTAATCAATTTTGTTACTGAGAGTGCCAGGGCACTATCTATGCAAAAGGAAATACATGTTTTCTCTTCCTTTATAAGGTTTAACAAACAATGGTTTGATGTCAATTGTAAAAAGGCAAAGCAGCTGGTTAAATCAACATATTCAAAATGTAAAAATGAATATCAATTAATGATATATCAGTTGCTGCCTATCTAAAAGCTAAAAAGAATTATATTCAACTACTAAAACAAAAGAAAAAAGAGTATTATACCAAAATACAGAACCAGTTATCTAAAGTTAAAGATAGTAAAGAATTTTGGACCACAATTAAAAGAATGCACTGTAGACAGAAGCCAGTGAATCCAATTAATAATAATACTTGGCAGAATTATCTTTTATTACAGTTTAAATTTGATGGACCAACTGACTTCCCTACAGTGTATGAAGCTGCTCATCCTGACCTGGATGCTGCTATTTGTTTGGGTGAATTGGAAGCTGTTTTAATTAAGTTAACAAATGGCAAGGCCCCAGGTCCGGATTAGATACCAAATGAATTCTTTCAAAATTTGCCAGTTGAAGGAATAGAATTCATTCTGAAGCTATTCAATAATATATTAATTTCCGAAAATATACCAGTGCAATGGTCTAAAGTAAAACTATGCCTAATACACAAAAAAGGTGATGCTAATCTCCCAGAGAGCTATCGTGGCATCTCCCTCATAAACACATTGACCAAGATTTTTACTCAGGTTCTATGTAATAGAATGGTAAAGTGGGCTGAAGATAATCACAAACTCCCAGAAAGCCAATCAGGTTTCCGCAAAGGCAGATGTTGTATTGACAATATTTTTACATTAAATTCAATAATTAGTATTCACCTGCGATTAAAAAATAGAAAAATATTTACCTGCGATTAAAAAATAGAAAAATATATTGCGCTTTCATTGATTTTAAGAGTGCCTTTGACACTATTAATCATCGCTTGCTTTGGGAAAAACTATATAGCTTGGGACTAAGTGCTAAAATCATCCGTCTCATTAATAACTTATACAGTAATGCTAGCCTTAAATTACAGTTGAATAATAACTGGACTGACGATATTCCTATACAAAAAGGGGTGTTACAAGGTGAATCCCTCAACCCTCTGTTATTTTCACTTTTTATAGCAGATTTCGATGACTTTTTACTTAGTAAAGGGTTAAACGGAATAAATATTGATGAACACCACAATGCTTCACCCCTATTTTATGCAGACGACTTGGTCCTAGTCTCAGATACACCTTGGAAATTACAACAATCTCTTGATGCTGTTGAATTATATTATAAGAATAATTATCTTACAGTTAATATTCAGAAGTCTAAAATATTAATATTTAATGGTGGAGGCAGACTCTCCCAAGATTTAAATTTTAAATACAATTCAAAAAATATTGACATTGTAAGCCAATATACATACCTAGGTATCACGTTTAGTACTTCTGGTCTTTTCTTGAACACTAGCAATGATATGGTATTCAAAGCCAACAGGGCCATGACAAATGTAAAAAGTCTAATGATAAAAACAAGAATGCAATCACATAACGCAAGAATGATCTTATACCAATCTACTATTTTAAGCATATTACTCTATGCTTCAGAAATTTGGGCACTGCGTTACCCAGATGTAATAGAAAAAACTCAAGTAAAATTTATTAAATCTTTGTATTGTCTAAATAACTCAACCCCAGGATATATTATTCGTAGAGAATTTAAACTAAATAAGCTAATAGTATTGGTTGTTAAAAGATCGTTCAGATGGCTTTGTAAAATCCTTAGTATGGATGAGGAACGATTCCCTCGTATTTGTTATAATAAACTTTTGTCACTTAGTAGTACTCAAAGTAACAGACTAAAATATAATTGGGTTTCGCAATTAAAAAGTTTTTTCATACTATTAAACAATGAAAATTTATGGCTGAGCCAAGACGCAAATTACATCAGAAGTAATATTGATAGATTCATATTGGATCTTGAGGAGCATTATAGGGTACAAGATCATGCATCAATTTCAAACTCGACTTATGTTCCTACATATAATCGCATCATTCACAGTTCAGTCCTTGATTATTGTGTACCTATAAATAAACTCAGAGTCATTTTTCAACTGAGAACTATTAATAATCGTATATTATCTTTCTATAATAATAGGAATAGCTACATGATTAATCCAAATGAAATCTGCACAATTTGTAATTTACAAAAACAGGAAACAATTTTCCATATTTTTGTGGAATGCCCCATCTACGAGCCTATGAGATACTGTCATTTACAAAAATATCTGGTAATCTCAGCACCTTTAAATATTGATAATTATTGTGAAATTTTGTTGAACTTCGCGAATATACATCAACTGAATGATGTATTTTATTTCATTGATGAAGCTCTAGGAATAAGATCATTTATTCTGAATGAATAATGCTACCTTTTTAGGTCGACTTAAACATTAATATGTAAAATAATGTTTAAATTTTTGCTCTCAACATTATTATTGTTGTGATTATTATTATCTACTATTTATACCTATACTAGAATCTGTGTTATTACAATATGATCAATTTGTTTTTGTTATCACTTATTTAGATGACTAAAGTATTATCTTTTATTTTTATTAGTAGTAACATTGTGTATTGTATAAGCACAATTATTACTATTACTACTAAAATTTATTATTAGTATTCCTTTGACAACCATTTTGAAATTGTAATAAGCTTTTCATTTCTATGATAGAGCACTACGAATATGATCTTTTTTTCTATCTTTTTTTTGAACGGATAATGCTATCCGCTCTTTTAAGTTTACTTAAGAATTAAAATATACAAGAATGTTTAAATCTCTTTTCTTCAAGAATAATATAATTTTGATTATTATCATCTACAGTGGCGTGCGGTGAGAATTTAGGCTAGGGAAGCAACCACGATTTTGATTTTAATACACCTAGGTACAATTACGGGGGACTCAACTGAGGAGACGAATCGGCAATGGGCGTTCCAAACATTTGCGTACCCAATGGCCTGTATTTTAAAAAATTTTCGTTAGAGGGCGCTTCGGTCCTTGACAACGCTCAGACCACGCTGGCCTTTGTTGACAGTTCGCTGGAGTGCCATATGGGTCGCAATGTTTCATAAAAATTAGCCAGATTTGCGATAAAATTTGCGATAAATCGCATAATCTGTCAACACTGTCAGCGTTGTCCAGAATCGTAGCGCCATCTAGAAGTAACGTTCAAACTTGAATTAACGTTCAAGGTCGGGGACGCTTTATTTGACTCGTTTCGTCTCCTCAGTTGAGTCCCCCGTAGGTACAATAAAAAACAGTGTTATAATTATTAAGCTTAAAAGTTTTTAAAAAAGAACATTTACACTTCAGTAGTGTTCTTTTACTCTATAATGATTAATCGGATTGGTAATTTTTTAGCACATCTCGTTCTATTGAATACTGATTAACCCCCACCGAGTAAGATATTTTTAGCATGATTGGTAATCCTCTTACCCCTTTGAATCGTAGAAATTCTGTGATTGACATGATTGAAGCATAAAAAGTGCTGCGACGAAACTTGTAACTATTGCGTTCTTTTGTGACAAAGCATTTTCAAATTTTTATGATTGTCTAGATTTAATCACAATGTGCAAAAGAATACGTCCTTTATACTTATGGAATTTGTTGACTATTATTCTTTATTTAAAAAAAGTACTACTATTTATTTATTTATAATGCAAGTCGATTTTCCGGTCTTTTTTAGCAAAATACCTGGCGCAGGTTTTAGTCTTTATTGTTAAATTTAAAAGTTCTGGTTTTGGTCTGCCTTTCTCAAGAATTCCCTCAAAACTGTATGAAGAAAATTCTTTATCAAATAATATTAATAGTTTACAAACTGAACAACAAAATCGTCGCGATTCTGATATATATATATATATATATATATATATATATATATATATATATATATATATATATTGATGCCTGTTAAGCTGTCACCTCCGTCATACAGAGGAGACGGCCTGACTTCCGGGTATTCCCGTGGATATATTGCTAAAAATTTGTTATATTTGTGATGAGGGGAACCTCTAGAATCCGAATCTCAAGAAAGGGGAAATTATTTCCCTTGTTTTATTTTGTCATATATAGAGTATACAGAAGATACGAACCGACCTCTAAAATTTATATATAAGAAGATACTTATAGTTCGCTGTTACCTCCAGCAGCGCTGCCAAGTGTTCGGAGGTCAGACGATACCACCGTTATGTGCAGTTATATATACAGAGCGTTGACTCCACATTCCATAGATGCACATTTCATAAAAAGGTTCTCTTGTGGGTCTCCAGATGTTGAAATCGGGTGGTTTAAATTGCTCGCTGAGGGCATTTTAGTGGCCAGATAACAAAAGAAAACAAGCGAGCATTCTCGATTTACTTATTTTTTATTTTTTGAGTTATAGGAAATTGTCGTTTTTGTATTTCTTATGAATTGTTATTAAAGATATTAAAAAGCCGTTTCGACACTATTCGACTAAGCGTCTTTATGAGTAGCACTGACTAGTTGAATAAGGCTTTTCTAATTATAATCATTGATTTCTGGTTTACTTCATAAAGTTGTATTTTTTAAATGAAAACTTTAGTAATTTGATTAGAAATACTTAGATCGGTTATATATTAGAAAGAAATTTCTTTCTATAATGAATTGAAAATATAACAAAACCAGAAAAAGGGAATTCTTTTGTTATTGTCAATAAAAGTCAATAAGAACGCAACCAGCACCAATATTCCGTATAATTAGTATAGCACATTTTTGAAATTTAGATGTATTAGACATAAATCAGTTATGTAACGTAGTATTTGTATAAATATGATATTCTACAAAGTTTCTTTTAATCTCGGGAATAACGGTTAAATTGAATATGCTTTTATCCAGATTCCATTTCGATTGAAATAAAGGCAGATACTCTTTTAATTTTTACTAAACTCGATAAGAGTTTAATATAAACAAATTAAATATTGTGTTTTTTACAACAAATGCTTGTTGTTTCCGAAGTCACGCACGTATCATGTAGGACCATTGAATTTCCCGTGATTTGATTAACAAAAAGAGTTACCAACTTTATTAAGATTAAAACAAATCGAAACACAACAAATTAATCAACATTTTTATAGAATTTTTGCTTAAGACATTTTTTCCAGCATTTGTTGATCTAACGAAATACAGAATACGTATGTTACACTGTTATACATGTACCTACCTCTTGTAAATTTATGTTTTAACTTATGTTTTAAATAAAGCACTTACTAACGACAAAACATGTACGTTTTATGGAAGGTGTACTTTAAGTCCACATTAAAGACAGGTTTAACTTAATGTAGTATTTGACGCTTAATTATGTTAGCAATCGCGGCTCTCCATTTAAAACAAAATACCACTATAAGCTTTTGTTTGAAACAATGTTTATCAACCTTGGCACAACCTTAATATCCGAAAATGGCCCACTGCTAGACTAAAGTAGGGATGATAATTTGATACCAAGCTTGGTCTCAGACATGGAAAGATCAGAGTTACCCAATATTGATTGTTATTGGCTAAAACCAATACGTTATGCAATGTTTTGGACAATAAATGACACCGATATCGCAATAAAACTAAAGTTAGTCTTGGACCGATCTTGAATGTTAATGTAGTACCAAGGCTGGTAATTGAAAAACAAAGCAACTATTCACAATCCTTTTCCTTTAATGAATGCTAGTGCAAACAAGCAACGAAGTCTACCATTACTGTTTCGCCGTAACTGAATGCAAAGTCGATTTTTGTGTTGGATATAAAATGTTCATTAACAAAATAAATACGAAGAAATCGAAAATTCGTATAAATGATTAATGTCTTAGACTCTCAACACATATTGAGACCGTACAAACCTAACACTTTCATAGTGTACGTCTTCTTGTGCAAATACATATGTACAGTCGGTAAGTCAATATAGTTTACACTTTAGTCTTGCCAGTGTAAGTTTAAGTTCATAAAAATTCAGTAGTTTAGCAACCACTAATCCATCTTTACAATAAACCACATTTACAGAAATTTAGCAAAATATAATATGAATATTGACCCAACCTTAGCCGAAGGGTAAGAAACCAAGATTTTGAATTTTGAAGATTGCTAAAACTGGAGTTAGTTTAGCGAACCTAAGATTCAAAGTTGGCTAAGGTTTTGGGTGATAAGTATGTAACCGGCACTTGATATGTAGAGATTGACTAAAGGTAAGTACTCCTCACAGCAGCGGATCCGCAGGCGGATGTCATACGATTGGTCGGTTTGAGTCAAATCGACTCAATCCGACCAATCGTATGACATCCGCCTGCGGATCCGCTGCTGTGAGTACTTAGCTTTAGACTAGCTAAAGCAAATTAGCGAAATAGTATCTGATATTTGACTTAAGTATACTCTATGGGTAACTGGCATTGACCTAACGGGTGAAAATTGGCTGAAGCTTGGGAAAGTTGTAAGGAATCCTGATTCGGTTTCTGAACATTGGCTCCGACTTGTACAACGTTTAGTAACCGAAAATTAGTATCAGGTTGTTGATTAACCCTCGAGTGACAATTAAACAACCGAGACTCAGAATCTGAAAATTGCTTGAAACGTGGGTGAAAATCGGTGCGTCCAACACACCGCTGGAAATATAGCGATGCAGCAGTTTTCACAGCC
Organism: Agrypnus murinus; assembly: GCA_929113105.1. NCBI lineage: Eukaryota > Metazoa > Arthropoda > Insecta > Coleoptera > Elateridae > Agrypnus > Agrypnus murinus. Next base: position 18,779,420 of record OV816025.1, read on the forward strand.
GTTTTAGATTTAACAATCACCCAAGCAATAATATTGTTTGAAGTACATCATCATTTTATACATATAAAACGCTTAAAAATAAATACATATTAAACATGAGTTAGAGAACCAAGATTCGATATCTGAAAATTCGCCTACACTTGGATCAATGTCGAGAAAACGACATTTGACTGTCCAGTATTCAGCCACGCTGGGGTTTATTCAAAGACCTTTGTTTTAATTTTTTTTCTTCTAATAAAAAATTGTTGGTATTGCTAGACTAAACTTCTAATCATAGAGAGGAGGCACTTTTACTCTAGTGGAAAAAGATAGTATGTTTTATTTGGATTTAAAGTGACTTTGTTTGTTGCTATTTACGAGCGATAAATAACTCCGCCTAAATAATAAATAAATAATAATCTTATCATGTGAACAACTCCGCTATAGGGTAAATACAAGTATTTTACTTAATTGGGCTCGATTCCTATAAGGAATCTAAATAGAATGACTTTAGGAGAGTTCACGCATCCTAGTTGCGATGTGCAAACGGGTTTTCCAAATTAACTATGTGAATTGTTTGACAATTACTTTAATTGTAATCATAATGCATCAATCCTAAATCCAAATATAAAATGCAGGGAAACAAGATTGGGCGATGAAAATTTTTCACCTATCTCTGCAAATGAGACTTGTCTCCAACTCTTCTTATTTCATTATGTCGAGCTGTTAACAAGTGTCCAGTCCTCATACTAAGGTCTTCCTTGATCAGTGGCGACATAGATCTGGAGCTCATGTCCATTTCCTTCGCCAACAAACGAATAGGATAGGATGTTAGTATAGGATTTTTTTTACGAATAGAATGTTATAAAAAGAAACATTTTTGATTGAAGGAAGACAGAAGTCGCGTCTGAAATCTTTAAACGATAACTAAGGAGAATCATTTACAGGACCTATAACGTTTTTTTTCATGTGTTGCAATTTTTCTCTTTGAACGAAAGTTCATTCATCCCCTGCTTTATAATAATCTAGTCATTCTATATAGTAGAGTAAATTTTTGCAAAAAACATGCCTAAGTTCTTATTTTTTACTATCTAAAGATAGAGACTTGAAATCTTCTGTAATGCCTTCAGTACTGGACCAGTATAAAATGTACTATGTTTAAAATGGGGGCACGCCCCCCCTAGTGGTTGAGACCCCCATTTTGTACCCTTAATTTAATAACGCAAACAAATTGAGCGAAATTTATGTTGGGAGGGTTCTTGGAGTCACTGATTATGAATCTAATGAGAAAATTGAAAAATTCAAAATGACGGTCCTAAAATAACGGCCTTTGAGATTCAGAATGCGATTTACGCCGTTTCTATTGATTTTAGAGAAAAATTCATGTGATTTTGCAAAGGAATACACTATTTCGATTACCTTATTATGTAACCCCTTTGCTCTGCCCTAGTAGTAAAGTCAATTTTTGCATAAGTTCCTATTTTTTACTATCTAAAGATAGAGACTTGAAATCTTTTCTAATGCCTTCAGTACTGAACCAATATAAAATGTAATATGTTTAAAATGGCGGTTTTACCCCTCGGGGGGTTGAAACCCCCATTTTACACTCCCAATTTAATAACTCGGGAAGTTTTCCATTAACTTGAGTGAAATTCATTTTGGGGGGTTTTGGTGTTCCTGATTATGAGTCCAATGAGAAAATTAAGAAATACAAAATGGCGAACTCAAAATGGCGGTATTTGAGATTGAAAATGCGATTTACGCCCGTTTCTATTGATTTTAGAGAAAAATCCAAAGAGTCAAAAAGTGTTTAGAATGTAATCTTGCATAGGAATACACTATTTTGGTTACCTTATTATGTAACCCCCTTCAATCAATCCTAGTGGGCTTCTCAGTAGGGGAGAGTGAAGGGGTTACATAATAAGGTAACCGTAATTATGTATTCCTATGCAGAATCACATTCTAAACACTTTCTGGCTTTTCTCATTTTTCTCTAAAATTGATAGGACCGGCGTAAATCGCATTTTCAATCTAAAATACCACCATTTTGTGTCCGCCATTTTGAATTTTGTGATTTTCTTATTTGATTCATAATCAACGACCTCACAGCTCCCTCCAACATAGTTTTTGCTCAACTTGGTTGAAAACTTCCCGAGTGGTTAAATTGGGAGTTTAAAATGGGGATTTCAACCCCCCGAGGGGGCGTGTCCCTACCTTAAACATATTACATTTGATATTGGTCTAGTACTGAAGGCATTACAAAAGATTTCAAGTCTCTATTTTTAGATAGTAAAAAATAAGAACTTAATGCAGAAATTGACTCTACTACTATGGCAGAGCGAAGGGGTTACATAATAAGGTAACCAAAATAGCGTAGTCCTTTGCAAAATCACATTATAAACACTTTTTGATTCTTTGAATTTCTCTCTAGAATCAATAGAAATGGCGTAAATCGCATTCTCAATATCAAAGGCCGTTATTTTAGAGCCGTCATTTTGGGTCTGCTATTTGAATTTTTTAATTTTCTCATTGGATTCATAATCAGCGACCCCAAGAACACTCCCAACACAACTTTGCTCAATTTGGTCGCGTTATTAAATCAGGGGTACAAAATGGGGGTCTCAACCACCAGGGGGGCGTGCCCCCATATTAAACATATTACATTTTATATTGGTCCAGTACTAAAGGCATTAGAAAAGATTTCAAGTCTCTATCTTTAGATAGTAAAAAATACGAACTTAATGCAAAAATTGACTATACTAATAATAAAAATACGACACTTTATGTTAAACTGACGTTTGTTTAAGCCTTTCAGTACGTAAAGCTTCATGTCAAGATTATGACGTAAGGTTTTATTTTCCGCTACAATATGGAATTTAATAGAAAATATGTTTTAGTCGTAATTATGTAAAAATATAAACAGTTAATATTTTTTATTTCATTTCGTATTTCAAACAATTCTTTATATACCACAATTAGTAATATAAAGTATATCTTGATCTCCGTTGTCAATGATACCGGAGTTCAAGACGTTCTTGATCTCCGTTGTTGTTGGCAACGTAAATAATTTGATGTTGCATTATAGCCACATGCATGCATGCATGCTGCTTTTTATCTCCTTAGTTACGAGTATGATGACACAGACAAGGCAACTTGCTTCTTTATACAATAAATTCGGATGGATTTTAAAAGGGAGAAATTAGGATTGAAATACGAAATAAAATAAAACAACTTATGCAATACGGAGATCAAGCGATATTTTAAATCCAAGAAGATGTATAATGCCGAGGCGCCAGCCGAGGCGTTATAACATCTTCGAGGATTTAAAATATCGCTTGATCTCCTAATTACATAATATATATTACAAAATGAGTATTTCAGACTTATTCTTTCCTTCATCAAATGTAAACATAGTTAGAATGTCAATGAAAACTTTATTAACCGGGTAATTTGGTGAAATTTGCAAACTACATGCCAAATGTTATATTATTTTGCTTAGTAAAATTATTTTTCTTTGAAAATTTATTAATTGTAATACTAAATCTTTTAAATCTTTCTTTGTGGATGCGAGAATGAATATATCATATGTCATATGACAATTCCTAAAATAATAATCAAATAATAATAATCCAGTAAATCCGAAATGATCATTTTGTAAAAAGATGAATTTTTTATTTATACATAATTACGGCTAAAACGTAATTTCCTATTTAATTTTTTTCATATCTCAAAGAAAGTCGTTTTCAATTCAAAACTTTTTAAATGAAATAGAAATTATTATTTTATTGTTCTTAAGTATCATTAACTATTTAAAAATGACGTACAATTCAAGAGATCCCTTAAATTTTCTGAGTAGTTTACAAATATTTATTTAAATGCTGCTACTATACCCAAAAAGTGTCTGTAAAAATTCAGGTAGCGTGAAATGGCCGAAACTACGCCAGGGGTACTGGTTTCGATGGAATTCTATATACCTGAGTGGTTTAGGTCTTGTACACAACGTTGCCAATGTGTGGAGCCTGCAACGTACCGTACATGATACAAAAAACAACATATACAGGCGGAGGTGACATCGTATTGGCAATTATACAACTAACAGCGACGGCAACGCCAGCGATCTACAGCTGAACTAAAAATTAATTTTGTGAGTATAAGTATGACGTTATCACCTCCAGACAAAAATTTGAATTTAGGCTTCTAACACCATCTATATGCTTATACAGTCGAAAACAGGGCAAAACGTTGTGACCTCCGAAAACGGAGGTCACAACGTTATATATGAGGTGACAACGTATGCTGGGTATCTACTTTGGAGGTGACAAGGTACCCTTTATCAATATATATATATATATATATATATATATATATATATATATATATATATATATATATATATATATATTGATGCCTGTTAAGCTGTCACCTCCGTCATACAGAGGAGACGGCCTGACTTCCGGGTATTCCCGTGGATATATTGCTAAAAAATTGTTATATTTGTGATGAGGGGAACCTCTAGAATCCGAATCTCAAGAAAGGGGAAATTATTTCCCTTGTTTTATTTTGTCATATATAGAGTATACAGAAGATACGAACCGACCTCCAAAATTTATATATAAGAAGATACTTATAGTTCGCTGTTACCTCCAGCAGCGCTGCCAAGTGTTCGGAGGTCAGAAGATACCACCGTTATGTGCAGTTATATATATATACAGAGCGTTGACTCCACATTCCATAGATGCACATTTCATAAAAAGGTTCTCTTGTGGGTCTCCAGATGTTGAAATCGGGTGGTTTAAATTGCTCGCCGAGGGCAATTTAGTGGCCAGATAACAAAAGAAAACAAGCGAGCATTCTCGATTTACTTATTTTTTATTTTTTGAGTTATAGGAAATTGTCGTTTTTGTATTTCTTATGAATTGTTATTAAAGATATTAAAAAGCCGTTTCGACACTATTAAACCGTCTTTATGAGTAGCACTGACTAGTTGAATAAGGCTTTTCTAATTATAATCATTGATTTCTGGTTTACTTCATAAAGTTGTATTTTTTAAATGAAAACTTTAGTAATTTGATTAGAAATACTTAGATCGGTGATATATTAGAAAGAAATTTCTTTCTATAATGAATTGAAAATATAAAAAAAACAGAAAAAGGGAATTCTTTTGTTATTGTCAATAAAAGTTAATAAGAACGCAACCAGTACCAATATTGCGTATAATTAGTATAGCACATTTTTGAAATTTAGATGTATTAGATATAAATCAGTTATGTAACGTAGTATTTGTATAAATATGATATTCTATAAAGTTTCTTTTAATCTCGGGAATAACGGTTAAATGGAATATGCTTTTATCCAGATTCCATTTCGATTGAAATAAAGGCAGATACTCTTTTAATTTTTACTAAACTCGATAAGAGTTTAATATAAACAAATTAAATATTGTGTTTTTTACAACAAATGCTTGTTGTTTCCGAAGTCACGCACGTATCATGTAGGACCATTGAATTTCCCGTGATTTGATTAACAAAAAGAGTTACCAACTTTATTAAGATTAAAACAAATCGAAACACAACAAATTAATCAACATTTTTATAGAATTTTTGCTTAAGACATTTTTTCCAGCATTTGTTGATCTAACGAAATACAGAATACGTATTTTACACTGTTATACATGTACCTACCTCTTGTAAATTTATGTTTTAACTTATGTTTTAAATAAAGCACTGACAAAACATGTACGTTTTATGGAACGTGTACTTTAAGTCCACATTAAAGACAGGTTTAACTTAATGTAGTCTTTTTTGATAACATTGTATAAACCATAGATAAATAGTAGGTATATAGCGTTATCAGAATTAAAAGTGGCAGTTTATTTGACGCTTAATTATGTTAGCAATCGCGGCTCTCCATTTAAAACAAAATACCACTATAAGCTTTTGTTTGAAACAATGTTTATCAACCTTGGCACAACCTTAATATCCGAAAATGGTCCACTGCTAGACTAAAGTAGGGATGATAATTTGATACCAAGCTTGGTCTCAGACATGGAAAGATCAGAGTTACCCAATATTGGTTGTTATTGGCTAAAACCAATACGTTATGCAATGTTTTGGACAATAAATGACACCGATATCGCAATAAACTAAAGTTAGTCTTGGACCGATCTTGAATGTTAATGTAGTACCAAGGCTGGTAATTGAGAAACAAAGCAACTATTACACAATCCTTTTCCTTTAATGAATGCTAGTGCAAACAAGCAACGAAGTCTACCATTACTGTTTCGCCGTAACTGAATGCAAAGTCAATTTTTGTGTTGGATATAAAATGTTCATTAACAAAATAAATACGAAGAAATCGAAAATTCGTATAAATGATTAATGTCTTAGACTCTCAACACATATTGAGACCGTACAAACCTAACACTTTCATAGTGTACGTCTTCTTGTGCAAATACATATGAACAGTCGGTAAGACAATATAGTTTACACTTTAGTCTTGCCAGTGTAAGTTTAAGTTCATAAAAATTCAGTAGGTTAGCAACTACTAATCCATCTTTACAATAAACCACATTTACAGAAATTTAGCAAAATATAATATGAATATTGACCCAACCTTAGCCGAAGGGTAAGAAACCAAGATTTTGAATTTTGAAGATTGCTAAAACTGGAGTTAGTTTAGCGAACCTAAGATTCAAAGTTGGCTAAGGTTTTGGGTGATAAGTATGTAACCGGCACTTGATATGTAGAGATTGACTTAGACTAGCTAAAGCAAATTAGCGAAATAGTATCTGATATTTGACTTAAGTATATTCTATGGATAACTGGCATTGACCTAACGGGTGAAAATTGGCTGAAGCTTGGGCAAGTTGTAAGGAACCCTGATTCGGTTTCTGAACATTGGCTCCAACTTGTACAACGTTTAGTAAACCGAAAATTAGTATCAGGTTGTTGATTAACCCTCGAGTGACAATTAAACAACCGAGACTCAGAATCTGAAAATTGCTTGAAATGTGGGTGAAAATCGGTGCGTCCAACACACCGCTGGAAATATAGCGCTGCAGCAGTTTTCACAGCCGTCTTAGATTTAACAATCACCCAAGCAATAATATTGTTTGAAGTACATCGTCATTTTATACATATAAAACGCTTAAAAATAAATACATATTAAACATGAGTTAGAGAACCAAGATTCGATATCTGAAAATTCGCCTACACTTGGATCAATGTCGAGAAAACGACATTTGACTGTCCAGTATTCACCCACGCTGGGGTTTATTCAAAGACCTTTGTTTTAATATTTTTTTTCTTCTAATAAAAAATTGTTGGTATTGCTAGACTAAACTTCTAATCATAGAGAGGAGGCACTTTTACCCTAGTGGAAAAAAATAGTATGTTTTATTTGGATTTAAAGTGACTTTGTTTGTTGCTATTTACGAGCGATAAATAACTCCGCCTAAATAATAAATAAATAATAATCTTATCATGTGAACAACTCCGCTATAGAGTAAATACAAGTATTTTACTTAATTGGGCTCGATTCCTATAAGGAATCTAGAATGACTTTAGGAGAGTTCACGCATCCTAGCTGCGATGTGCAAACGGGTTTTCCAAATCAAGTATGTGGATTGTTTGACAATTACTTTAATTGTAATCGTAATGCATCAATCCTAAATCCAAATATAAAATGCAGGGAAACAAGATTGGGCGATGAAAATTTTTCACCTATCTCTGCAAATGAGACTTGTCTCCAACTCTTCTTATTTCATTATGTCGAGCTGCTAACAAGTGTCCAGTCCTCATACTAAGGTCTTCCTTGATCAGTGGCGACATAGATCTGGAGCTCATGTCCATTTCCTTCGCCAACAAACGAATAGGATAGGATGTTAGTATAGGATTTTTTTACGAATAGAATGTTATAAAAAGAAACATTTTTGATTTATAGTTATTTATGTTATAAATCCGGCAATGAAACTTTACAGAACGAGCTTGATCTCTGAAGGAAGACAGAAGTCGCGTCTGAAATCTTGAAACGATAACTAAGGAGAATCATTTACAGGACCTATAACGTTTTTTTCATGTGTTGCAATTTTTGCTCTTTGAACGAAAGTTCATTCATCCCCTGCTTTATAATAACCTAGTCATTCTATATAGTAGAGTAAATTTTTGTAAAAAACATGCCTAAGTTCTTATTTTTTACTATCTAAAGATAGAGACTTGAAATCTTCTGTAATGCCTTCAGTACTGGACCAGTATAAAATGTACTATGTTTAAAATGGGGGCACGCCCCCCCTAGTGGTTGAGGCCCCCATTTTGTACCCTTAATTTAATAACGCAACCAAATTGAGCGAAATTTATGTTGAGAGGGTTCTTGGAGTCACTGATTATGAATCCAATGAGAAAATTGAAAAATTCAAAATGGCGGTCCTAAAATAACGGCCTTTGAGATTCAGAATGCGATTTACGCCGTTTCTATTGATTTTAGAATTTTCAATTTTGCATAAGTTCCTATTTTTTACTATCTAAAGATAGAGACTTGAGATCTTTTCTAATGCCTTCAGTACTGAACCAATATAAAATGTAATATGTTTAAAATGGCGGTTTTACCCCTCGGGGGGTTGAAACCCCCATTTTACACTCCCAATTTAATAACTCGGGAATTTTTCCATTAACTTGAGTGAAATTCATGTTGGGGGGGTTTTGGTGTTCCTGATTATGAGTCCAATGAGAAAATTAAGAAATACAAAATGGCGAACTCAAAATAGCGGTATTTGAGATTGAAAATGCGATTTACGCCCGTTTCTACTGATTTTAGAGAAAAATCCAAAGAGTCAAAAAGTGTTTAGAATGTAATCTTGCATAGGAATACACTATTTTGGTTACCTTATTATGTAACACCCTTCAATCAACCCTAGTGGGCATCTCGGTAGGGGAGAGTGAAGGGGTTACATAATAAGGTAACCGGAATTATGTATTCCTATGCAGAATCACATTCTAAACACTTTCTGGCGTTTCTCATTTTTCTCTAAAATCAATAGGACCGGCGTAAATCGCATTTTCAATCTAAAATACCGCCATTTTGTGTCCGCCATTTTGAATTTTGTGATTTTCTTATTTGATTCATAATCAACGACCTCACAGCTCCCTCCAACATAGTTTTTGCTCAACTTGGTTGAAAACTTCCCGAGTTGTTAAATTGGGAGTTTAAAATGGGGATTTCAACCCCCCGACGGGGCGTGTCCCTATCTTAAACATATTACATTTGATATTGGTCTAGTACTGAAGGCATTACAAAAGATTTCAAGTCTCTATCTTTAGATAGTAAAAAATAAGAACTTAATGCAGAAATTGACTCTACTACTAGGGCAGAGCGAAGGGGTTACATAATAAGGTAACCAAAATAGCGTAGTCCTTTGCAAAATCACATTATAAACACTTTTTGATTCTTTGAATTTCTCTCTAGAATCAATAGAAATGGCGTAAATCGCATTCTCAATATCAAAGGCCGTTATTTTAGAGCCGCCATTTTGGGTCTGCTATTTGAATTTTTTAATTTTCTCATTGGATTCATAATCAGCGACCCCAAGAACACTCCCAACACAACTTTGCTCAATTTGGTTGCGTTATTAAATCAGGGGTACAAAATGGGGGTCTCAACCACCAGGGGGTCCTGGACCAGGGGTCCAGTTTATATTGGTCCAGTACTAAAGGCATTAGAAAAGATTTCAAGTCTCTATCTTTAGATAGTAAAAAATAAGAACTTAATGCAAAAATTGACTATACTAATAATAAAAATACGACACTTTATGTTAAACTGACGTTTGTTTAAGCCTTTCAGTACGTAAAGCTTCATGTCAAGATTATGACGTAAGGTTTTATTTTCCGCTACAATATGGAATTTAATAGAAAATATGTTTTAGTCGTAATTATGTAAAAATAACGGGTGTTCATTTAAATTCGTAATCTAGCAACCTTTGGATTATTGCCTGTCTCTATCTGCGACGTATTATATCTGTCGCTCTGCCTTCTTTTATTAAAATTCCAAAGGTTGCTAGATTACGAATTTAAATGAACACCCATTATAAACAGTTAATATTTTTTATTTCATTTCGTATTTCAAACAATTCTTTATATACCACAATTAGTAATATAAAGTATATCTTGATCTCCGTTGTCAATGATACCGGAGTTCAAGACGTTCTTGATCTCCGTTGTTGTTGGCAACGTAAATAATTTGATGTTGCATTATAGCCACATGCATGCATGCATGCTGCTTTTTATCTCCTTAGTTACGCGTATGATGACACAGACAAGGCAACTTGCTTCTTTATACAATAAATTCGGATGGATTTTAAAAGGGAGAAATTAGGATTGAAATACGAAATAAAATAAAACAACTTATGCAATACGGAGATCAAGCTTCTTTAAATCCTCGAAGATGTTATAACGCCTCGGCTGGCGCCTCGGCGTTAAACATATTCTTGGATTTAAAATATCGCTTGATCTCCTAATTACATAATATATATTACAAAATGAGTATTTCAGGCTTATTCTTTCCTTCATGAAATGTAAACATAGTTAGAATGTCAATGAAAACTTTATTAACCGGGTAATTTGGTGAAATTTGCAAACTACATACCAAATGTTACATTATTTTGCTTAGTAAAATTATTTTTCTTTGAAAATTATATTAATTATTATATTAATTGTAATACTAAAAATATTGAAGATTTTAAAGATTTTAAATCTTTCTTTGTGGATGCGAGAATGAATATATCATATGTCATATGACAATTCCTAAAATAATAATCAAATAATAATAATCCAGTAAATCCGAAATGATCATTTTGTAAAAATATGAATTTTTTATTTATACATAATTACGACTAAAACGTATTTCCTATTTAATTTTTTTCATATCTCAAAGAAAGTCGTTTTCAATTCAAAACTTTTTAAATGAAATAGAAATTATTATTTTATTGTTCTTAAGTATCATTAACTATTTAAAAATGACGTACAATTCAAGAGATCCCTTAAATTTTCTGAGTAGTTTACAAATATTTATTTAAATGCTGCTACTATACCCAAAAAGTGTCTGTAAAAATTCAGGTAGCGTGAAATGGCCGAAACTACACCAGGGGTACTGGTTTCGATGGAATTCTATATACCTGAGTGGTTTAGGTCTTGTACACAACGTTGCCAATGTGTGGAGCCTGCAACGTACCGTACATGATACAAAAAACTACATATACAGGCGGAGGTGACATCGTATTGGCAATTATACAACTAACAGCGACGGCAACGCCAGCGATCTACAGCTGAACTAAAAATTAATTTTGTGAGTATAAGTATGACGTTATCACCTCCAGACAAAAATTTGAATTTAGGCTTCTAACACCATCTATATGCTTATACAGTCGAAAACAGGGCAAAACGTTGTGACCTCCGAAAACGGAGGTCACAACGTTATATATGAGGTGACAACGTATGCTGGGTATCTACTTTGGAGGTGACAAGGTACCCTTTATCAATATATATATATATATATATATATATATATATATATATATATATATATATATATATATATATATATATATATATATATATATATATATATATATAATATATCAGATCTGAAATATATAAAACAAAATTTTCGACTACATAAACCTAATCCACGTTCTATAAAAAATCACCTATTTATATGGGCTGTCATTTGTACAATACTTTACCACAAGAAATTAAAAGTATTTCTTCGTATGTAAAATTCAGACTAAGGTTGAAATGCCTTCTTGCAAAGCGAGTCATTTACACCTTATTAGATGAGTTTATTAACTGGGATAAATGCGATTGAATTGTAATAAATAGTCTCTTTGTAACAATCGTAATTATTAAATTGTGTTTCTAAATATTTCTAAATATTTTTCTGTTGTCATAAACACCATCTACTTAATTTGATTTTAAATCATAACATATAATTATATATTTAAGTGATTTCCTGATTTTCAATTATAACGATGTCAATGTCTTTTATATATGTAAGATGATATGACTAATAAAGATATTATTATTATCGGAAGTACTCGAACCTTCCACCGAAGCAGCTGAGTTTGCAGTCATGACGATAAAGCAAGTTTAAATGTTGCATACAGAACAAACTAAATAGAATTATTTGTCTTTAAAAAAATCCGAACTTATATAAATTGAAATAATAAAATGTTCCAAAACACAGTCTCATTCGCACATTTACATTGCTTAAGTAACATTTAACAAACACGAAAAATCGAACAAATAACGAAATTATAATAAACATCTGATCACGCAGTACGCTAATAAAAGTAACTCGACCTTATACGATGTTAACTGTAGCGGCTGTAGCCCACAACGCACCCGCGACCCGACCACTACCGAAAGTAAGAAGTGCAGGAAGCAACGAAATCAGTGCTTATATGCAGTGTAAGTAACGCATTTGAATCGGTATTACCTTTCCGCGCAAGTTTAATGAGTCCAATTTAAAATAGTGCTCTAAATAATTATACTTTTTGCTGTACGGAATTGATATTGAGCTTTAAGTGGTTAAATATTACAAATTTAAATAAACGATAACCATAACTTTATAAAACTATTTTTGTTAGCATTGTTTTTTAATTTTAATAAATTCTTAAGGAAAGCACTGCTTCCCTTGCTTCCATGGACCGCACGCCACTGATCATCTACTACTTATACTTCTATTAGAATCAGTAATAATATCTTAAGATTTTTTGTTATCATTAATTTAGATGAATTTAGGGTACCACTTTGCTTGGTCTATCATACGGAATTATCCTTTTTTATCAGTTTTTTGTTCAAGTATTTTACTTAGATTATTATAATTATGTTCATCATTACTTATATTTACACTTCTATTATAATCAGTATTATTATTTTAGAATAAATTATTATCGTTAATTTAGATGAATAAAGTACAATTCTGAATTAACTTATATTATTTTCTATTACTGATAATATGTATTGTATACCTACCTATTTATGCACTATTATTATTATTTCTTTTACTATTAGAATCTGTTATTATTTCACTGCCAACCATTTTTGACATTGTAATAAGCTGTACTGCTTCAAATACAATAAAGTATTCTATTCTATTCTATTCTAACTAGGTATTTATTTTTTTGCTTTGTTACAATCGATACCTAGTTAATAATAAATTAGATTTTATGAAGTTAAGCTTTAGGTATTTTATTTTATAGTATATTCGAAAATTAAAAATTGCGTTTGCATTGTATACTACTCCTCTCCCTTACATTACTATTTTACATTTATGTTTAAAATGTCGTCCTTATTGTAGAATTGTTGCATTCTTGTTAATAATCAGCTCCGTTCAGGTAAATCAACATTTCTTCGTTCACCTTTCGTAGGACTAACGATACAACCGTTAATAGTCCAGCAGAAATAATAATCAATCCTTTCTGGTTGTCCATTTGTAACAGATGATTAACTAGTATGGTACACCTTATGCTGCAAATGTGAGTCCGATACGACATTTAATACGAATTTCTTATAATCATTAAACTGATGCTTCCAAGAATGAAATTTATGACACCACCATTTGTCTTCTGATAACATAGTAAATGTATAACATTCTCATAATATTTCCATAAATCTGATAGTAATAATCATCATCCACAATCAATAGCTTTCACTATTCAGTATTCAGCGAATTGTAGTGAGCTAAGATATTAAATTACGACTTATAAGAATTGTCAACATTTTTTATTCTTGTTAACTTAATCGTACTATGCATTCGTTAACTAATAGTACTGAGGACGGAATTTTTTCGCTTTAATACCTTTCTTGTGCCAACTAAAGCAAGGTTTGTGACGTCACACTAGTCGCCGGAAGTATGAAATGAACTGAGAATGGAATTTAAGCTCGGAACGTAATTTTTACGCGATTGATATTCTCGTATATGTAACCTACCAGTGCCGAATGAAATAGCAATGCTGAATTTATACAAAATAAGGATGGTATATAATCTTACAAACATTTTTAAATACATATGAACACCCACATTATCTTTTTGATGTTGTTTCCAATTCAATTCAACTGTATACACAAAATTTTCATTTGGACATTTTAAACAGCTTCCTTAGTTAATAATTATAAATATTTATTAAGTTAATTGTTTCAGACCGGATAATTTCTGAATATGTACGTTGACAAAATTTTGCTGCAATTTAAATATTTATTTTTAATTTTATAAATTGTGTAACCACGGTTGCAGTTGAATCAATATTAAATCAGTTTCTGAAAAAAATTCTGAGGATTCAATTTAAAATTTCCAAGTTTCTGTGGCAGTTTTGACTCACCATTTGATTGCTTATCAAACGTAAAGTCATTAATAGCAAACTCTTTTAGTAAAAATCTTCTTTTATTCACGGATGTGAAATTAAGAAGATGTAATATTTTAATTTTAAGATTTAATTTAAAGCTTATTAGATTTAAATAATATTCTTTATTGAATTTTTCTAATTATGGTTTGTTTATAATTCTGGCTTTTATTTTGATACTTTTTGATAAATTTTCGTTTTAAATATATATTAAGAAAACAAGAATTCAGATTTCCGAGTGCCAAAAACGTCAGTCTAATAATCTATCTAATTATATATTTTACTTGTGAAAATTCAAATGTAAGTAATGATTTCTATTATTCGAGTTAAATAGGGTTAAATGGAAGCCATGTTTACAATTAGTTCGTTAAGAACCTTATTAAATGATTGTTTCTCTTTTATATAGATTGTGTGATTGTGTTACATTTAGTTCGAATTTGGCTAATCTTGCGCTTTTTTAATCTCAATGAGAGTAATGTGAAGAATGAGCTGTTACTTACCAAGAAGAGTTTAGATAGCTGAGCACAGACGAATTGCCAACACCTAAAAGATATAAACATATTAATGAAATAATTCTTTTAACCTGTAAGAAATTAAAAGGTGTTTAGACACATTACATACATACACAAAAAGCGTGTTTAGTGTGTTAGGCTACGGTCAAGTGTCGCGGAGATACGAACATAACGACCAAATCGCCGACATTACCGTCACTGGCAGAAAAGACGCAGCATGTAGCGACCTAAACGCTAGATGGTTTACTACATAAGAAAAAAGGGAGTTTCTCAAAGTCGATCGCTGTTGTAGGTCGAAATCATGGCAGCCTGCATTAGAACCATTATACAGTAAAAAGTTTTGTGTAAAATTCGAACACTAGACCACTCTAAAAAGTGTGTCATAGGTCCAATACATTTAGAGTAAAATATCTAATCTGTACCTTCATGTAAACCCTAGAGTTAACTTCAATATAATGTTAGTGTAAATCAGTGCAATTTTTAGGCATTTTTAGGGCTCCAAAAGTTTGTGTGAATGAAATAATTTTTATTCAATACCTGCATTCGAAGTGTCACTTTTCGTCCCAATTAGTAGAGAGAAAAGTAAGACTTTTTCACCCGCACCTACTTTGTTTTCCCTAGGAAAAAATCTTTCTTTCCCTCAAAAGCGGGAAAAAGTACTTTTTTCCCGCTTTTAAGAGGAAAAAGTGCTTTTTCCCCGCTTTTTCGAAAATTTCTTGCACGTTAATTCAAATCTGCCGCCAGAAATAAATGCAGATTTTAAAAAATTAATGTATATAAGTAACAAAAATTCTAAAATCGTGCAAAGACCGTGATGGTTGCATACATTTTATGAATTATTTACACATGTAAGAGTATCAACGTTATATATCTCGAAATAAGTATAAATGTATCAACGGTCGATAATGATTTCCCACTGATCCGAAGAGCTGGAAATTCATTGTAATACATTTAGCGAGTTTTATGAAGACGATGACGACGAAAAAGAATTGCTGATGGAATGTGAGCATTTTAAGCAGTATTTGCTACAAGAAAAAATGCTTGGTGATCCTATCTACCTACATACCTATCTACGAAATGTATAAACTTGTGAAAAGTAACAATCTTGATGTGACGTTTCCGAACATAGAGATCGCGTTCAGGATTTTCTTATCCTTGATGATTACCAACGCCAGTGGCGACCGATCATTTTCGAAACTCAAACTGATAAAAAATGAACTGAGAAACAGTATGAGTCAGGAGAGATTAAAATATTTATCTCTGATGAGCATAGAAAATGAAGTTCTTCAAGAAAATGAAGTTCTTCAAGAAATTGAAGTTCTTCAAGAAATTTATTTTCAGGAGGTTATCGTAGATCTTAGAAAAAGCCCGAAAAAACCTTTGTAATAACTATAATATGTAGATAATAAATTTGTTAAATATCTGTGTTTGTTTAAATTTTTTTTATTGGGAGGGGGGCCCCACGAACGACTGGCCCAGGGTCCCGAAAAACTTAAAAACTACACTGGTGTAAATTTATTACACTCTAAAACAATTATATCTGTTTTACATTAAAACAGTCAAATTTATAATCGTTTCGGAGTAAGATTTTACTCTTGACTTTTGAATCTTTTATTCTATTTCATAAAAATATTACCTATTTAGAATGGATTGTTATAAAACTTTAAACTGAAACTAAAACTGAAATTTTAGGGTCAAAATAGTGTACAAGTTCGAGATCATAATAAAATAAGTAATTTATTTATTTATTGCAATGCAAACATGCATAAAAAGTATATCTATACAAATAAAACATAAGAACGTATTGAAAAAATTGTCTACGATCCCAGTTGGGACACTTTTATTTTGGTTAAGGACACCCCGGAAACTTTACTTCGAAATTGTTTTTCTTGGTCCATGGTATGGTTGTTAATTGTTGCTAAAGTGAACTACTGTTCCTGCGCCCTGTCAACTCTCATGAAATTTCTATTAGGAGATTCCCTTGCAGTACTCGTAAACTGAACCGTGAAATTACTACAATTATGATGTAATTACTCTTGGGTCATTCCATGCGAAATCGATCACTAAAATGGGTCGATCTCACGGATTTCGATGAAAATCAATTATGAGGTAGTAATCAACTAAAGAACATAACTTTCATTCATCAATTTGCTATATTACGCAGAACTTCGGAAATATTCAACCTAAAAAAATTGTCAACACTGCTTGCACGTCTTTAAAGAAATATAAATATCTCGAAAAGTATTTATTCTAGAACAAACATTTTGTTTATAAATTACTCACAAGAAGACGGGCTTTTTGGACGGCCTAATTTTTTGCTACCAAACGTATTTCTATTTTTTTCTTAACGAAATATTCTAAAATTGCAAAACAATCGGTGTGGTCACATTTTTTAAAATCTGAAAAAAATTGTACAGATTCTTTGAACATATCTGTATTTAAATGCAAAATGGCAAGCTGGACATTTTAATAGTTTTTGCAGGAGAAATCTTTAAGGAGCGCATTGCAAGCAGTTGGTGCACCATAGCCCACGACCGGCCGGCGCAATCCTATCACTACCTTTTAGTTAGTAATAACATGGTCCCTATAATAATAGCGATATGTCTTACCTAGTGTACACAAGATAAATGCATTTATGTGGATATGATTATATTGATTAGTTAATTACTTGTGTATTTCAGATCGGCTTCGTATTATAAATTCCAACTGTTCCGTTAAAAGGGTACCTATAGTAAATTAATGTTTATGATCTCATAAACTCTTAAAATGTTTATGATGAAGTACTGAAGTTTTATTGGTAGCATGGTATAAAAATTGATATGTCCTGTCTCGTAAACAGTAAGTGTAAATAAAACATTTACCTATTTCTACAAATGAGTTTGACGAAGAGTGTTTTTCAACATTCAAACTATGTTATAACGGTACATATAGCTTTGGATATCGAGTCATAAATATTCGACAGGCAATTTTAGAAAAAAGGACGGTAACGGCATTGACACAGAGTACAATTAGTCTTTTATTCTATCTTTTATTGGTTTTATACTATTTACTTCCCTTTACCGACAACTAAATATAAACTTGGTTTTTAGAAAACAGCAGCAGTTGATAACGTGTTGTTGTTCTGTGAACTTCATGAAGTACATATCACGAGTTTTCAATAATGCCAAAATTATTGTTGTAACCCCCATAAGAAGCTAGGTCATAATCGCGTAACAAAAAATGTGAGAAAAGTGCCTGGACAGTTACGTGCGTTGTGTGAAGACATTAACTTAGTTTTAGGAGAATATATATGTTCTAGTTGTCGACTAAATCTATGTCGACTTAAGAATATAGCTACAACAGGCGAAAGGGAGTTAGAAAATGTTGATGTTAGCACATCAAGAGGATCTGAAATTGATATTCCAGGATCATCATCGTCATCATCAAATGAAAATAAAGGATCTTCCACATCAACTACTTCCGCTGTATTTGTTGACCAAGAAACTGAGAGGCAAACGATTATAACAGCTGTTAATAAGGTGCTTCCAATAATCAAAGAGTCGCCAATAAAGGAAGATTTTAGCAGAGATCCAAACAAGCGTCAGAAGATTGATAAAATCCAGAAAGCGCTAAAGAGAAAGCTATTCGAAGATAGTAGTGATAGTTCGGAGGAAGAAGAAACGGTCTGCGGTACTATCATAAAAGACCTAAAGGAGAAGTTCGTGTCCGTGGCAGATTCCAGTGAAAAAGAATTTCGATTTCGAATTCTCACAGTACTTCCAGAGAGTTGGTCAATAAGAAAAATAA
This sequence comes from Agrypnus murinus, assembly GCA_929113105.1. Taxonomy (NCBI): domain Eukaryota; kingdom Metazoa; phylum Arthropoda; class Insecta; order Coleoptera; family Elateridae; genus Agrypnus; species Agrypnus murinus. The sequence continues at coordinate 18,798,086 of OV816025.1, forward strand.
TAAAAGAATTCGGAACAACTTTTTATATGGCACGTAAGGCTAAAAATCTACGTAAAGTAAAAGGATTACTTTCTTCTCCCAATTTGAAACCTGGTCAGACTTTATCAGCAGCTACAGCAACCCGTGTAGTTGATTTTTACAAAGATGATAGCATAAGCCGAATGATGCCTGGAGCAAAAGATTTTGTCTCAGTTAAGCAGGAAAATCGTCGGATACACGTACAGAAGCGATTGGTTTTGTGCAATTTAAAAGAAACGTATGAGGCTTTCAAAGAAAAATATCCCCTGGAAAAAGTAGGATTTTCTAAATTTGCGCCTTTGCGGCCAAAAGAATGCGTGTTAGCAGGATCCAGTGGTACTCATTCCGTGTGTGTAAGTGTCATACACCAAAATCCCAAATTAATGTTAATGGCAGCAAAACTAGGCGAACTTGAAACGAATACAGTCGCCTTTCCTACAACTTATAAGGGAATACTAGCGATGGTAATGTGCCAACCACCTTCCACGTCTTGTCATTTACAAAACTGCAGTCTGTGTCCTGGATTTGAAGACATACAATTACGTATGGAAAAATTATTCGATGAACATTTTATAACTCAAATCGAATATAATGAGTGGACACAAATGGATAGGTGTACCTTGCGAACATCCATTTGTACACCCGATGAATATGTTGATAGATTATTACAACAGTTGCGGCAGCTTCAAACGCATGATTTTATTGCCAGAACGCAAAGCGACTTTCTGAAAGAAAGAAAAGAAAATCTTGGTATTGATGAATTAGTAGTAATCGCAGATTTTTCCGAAAACTATTCTTTCGTAATTCAGGATGAAGTACAAAGCTATCACTGGACTAACACACAAGCGACTATTCACCCTTTTACTATATACCATCGCAGTAATAATGACACCAAAAGTGAAAGTTTTGTGATAATTTCCGACTGCCTTACGTATAACACAAGTGCTGTTCATCTTTTTCAATGTCGGCTAACTTCATTCGTAAAAACAAATTTTGAAAATAGAATTGAAAAGATGTTTTACTTTTCGGATGGAGCTGCTTCCCAGTACAAAAATAAGTACAATTTTGCAAATTTAGTTTATCACCAAAGAGATTTTGGAATACAAGGTGAATGGCACTTTTTTGCTACTTCCCATGGAAAGGGCCCATGTGATGGACTTGGGGGTACAATCAAACGATTAGCCAAGCATGCGAGCCTGCAAAGACCACATACTGATCAAATTACAGATCCTTTACAATTATTCCAATGGGCTAATGAGAATATAAAAAACCTTAATATAGAATACTGCACCAAAGAAGAGCACGCAAATCATACTGTCGAACTAGCAAATAGATTTCAATTAGCTGTACCCGTAAAAGGTACACGAAAGTTTCATGGGTTTTTACCTCAATCTCAGACAGAGCTTATAGCCAAAACGTTTTCTTCCTCAGAGGAAAGCTCCGTTGTTCAGGTAATTCGTGCAATTCTTTAAATTCATCTTTCCTATCCTCGACTTTCTATTTTTCCCATTTTTCCTTTATCCTCTTTCCTAAACCTTTCCTGACGGAAGGCGATTCACCACCTTCTCGTGATTTCCGTCGAGCAATATCATTTAAGACGTGTTATTGGCCAAGAGTGAATCAGTATACATTTTTGTTTACAAACCTTATTAGTGATGTTTACTAGATCAAGCTGTTACTATTTTTTTCTCCGTCCAACCAGAAAATGAGTTGTTTTTAATATTAAATTTAAAAACAGTTTACACTTAGTCCGGAAAAGCTGCACCGATAAACGCTTTTTCCGAGTTCTATTGTAGGTTCTGATGTTTAATAAAACTTAAATTAAATAAGCTATTGCATTATAATATTTTAGGATCTTTATTTATGTAACACACCCGAAGAAACCGATTTAAATACTAATTAAATTAGTAATTAACTAATCAGTATAATCATATCCACATAGATGCATTTATCTTATGTACACTAGTTAAGACAGATCGCTATTATTATATGAATCGTATTATTACTAACTAAAAGGTAGCGATAGGATTGCACCGGCCGGCCGTGGGCTATGGTGCACCAACTGCTTGCAATGCGCTCCTTAAAAATTTCTCCTGCAAAAACTATTAAAATGTCCAGCTTGCCATTTTGCATTTAAATACAGAAATGTTCAAAGAATCTGTACAATTTTTTTCAGATTTTAAAAAATGTGACCACACCGATTGTTTTGCAATTTTAGAATATTTCGTTAAGAAAAAAATAGAAATACGTTTGGTAGCAAAAAATTATTAGGCCGTCCAAAAAGCCCGTCTTCTTGTGAGTAATTTATAAAAAAAATGTTTGTTCTAGGATAAATACTTTTCGAGATATTTATATTTCTTTAAAGACGTGCAAGCAGTGTTGACAATTTTTTTAGGTTGAATATTTCCGAAGTTCTGCGTAATATAGCAAATTGATGAATGAAAGTTATGTTCTTTAGTTGATTACTACCTCATAATTGATTTTCATCGAAATCCGTGAGATCGACCCATTTTAGTGATCGATTTCGCATGGAATGACCCTCTTTTGTTCTGCGAATTAAAAACAATTATAATTACTATTTTTACTTACCTAATTTCTTAATATATCTGTTTATTGTTTGGAAATAAAACACTGAATATAAATTAATTTATAATAAATAAATTTATTTAAAAAAGCGTTTACTGTTGAACATGTCAAGTATCCACTGTCTTACTCATCATAAGTACCACTAATTACTAAAATTATAAAATAATACGTAATAATATTGATAAAATGTTTAAAAAGTAAAATTGTGTAAAGTTACCTTTGATTAATACGTTTTAAATTATACAGCTACATTAAGTTAGTAAGAGATTTGTACAATTTTGAAATTCCCACCAATTTAGTAACTTTTGAAATTTCAAAGATTCAGCAGTTATAACTAGTCGGAGTCAAATGCTGTATTTGACTCCGATTAGTTATAACTGCTGAGACCGCCCATGATTGTCGCCATTTTTTGTTAGTGCCGTTAATGCGCACACGCTTATCTTAACAAATACACTGCCAAGTGTATATTGGTGCCAATTTGTTTTATTTACTCTATAACATCCTATAACTCTATAACTACAAACTAGAGTAACGTCAACACTAGCAACCATCTTTTTACCAATTTAGATCACTTTTTGTCTGTTTTTCTTCTCTTAAAAAAAATAAAATTAGAGTGGATTTTCTTATACTTTTAAAGTAGAATACTATTAGATTGAATATTCAATCTATATAGAGTTAATTAATAATATAGAGACTAAAATCTTTACCCAGTAGTACTCTAAAAATTGGTCAACGGGCTGATTTTTTACTGTGTAACAACACATCGCGGCTTTCGTGTCGCAACGACTAAAACGCAAGTGTGACCATAACCGTGGGGAGCGTTTTCAAAATCGTTCGCTGTTGCGGGTCACACGTGTGGCCATCTACATAAAATCATAAAAAAGATAATTTTAGTTACCTTTACTAAAATCAATTCAAGGTTCTCCACGGTTAATTATGGTTTATTTAAATTTAAAAAATAATCTTATTTAATTAAAATTAATAATCCCACAGTTAGTAGTATAATAAATATAGATAGTTTTAGTAGTTAAATAGCTCGTGTATAATACTTTTGTGTATTTTAGTCAAGTTTATGTAATATATTTGTTCTTGTATAGTTCATTGTCTTGTATAATATGTTTTGTAATAATTTTGTACATACGGTGTATATAGTTAGGTGTATAAGTAAACATTAATATATCACCGAGATATAATTACTCAGGTAATGGTTAATTGCTACCGTTAGATATTCAAGCTACTCAAGATACTCAAATGAGATTTCTGAGCTTTGAAATCACGTATTTGTAGTGGTTTTTTTCTAGCACGGAAAGCTTTCAGGTTTACAAATACGTTTTATTGGGAATAGCTCACCATATTAGCAGCCGCCGCAAATGTGTTTTGGGACTTTAGAGGTAATGTTGGCGTTGAGCTCGAGAGCTATCGTAGTCGACGCTTTGTGCTTATTGAATGAAGCACCTCGCGAAAACACCGACCACACGTTAGGTAGCCTGCAGCCGACTGTATTACCTGCAGTAAATAGTTTCGATTGAGTTTTCAATTAGCGACCCTTTCTTGGGTAACAAGCTTAAACATTTTGTTTGTCTTTGTCGTTCACCTAACAGATCTTGACAGTTCAAGGATAGTAACTTCCGGTTTTTTAGGTATGTAGCATTTTTTAAGGATTCGGAGTTAACGGGATAAACATGGTGTTAACGTTTTCCTTTAATTAACTTGGTTTTCAATTCTAAATAATAAAATCATCTAAAATTAGCGTAAATATACTGTACACTTCTGTGTTTTTAGATAAGTTGATATTATTAAGAATCACAGGTTTCAGAGCAGCAACAATCGCTATTGGATCTTTTCTGGACGAATTTGAAAATGTACAAAAAGAATTTTTCTTTTGTTTTTGACATTGTTCGTATAAAGCATTACAGTGTACAGAACTATCTGACCTTTTAATCCTCCAAAACAAATTTCTTTTTACATTTATAGCTATTACTTTCGAATAAGAAGTCTAATTGCAAAATGACCTAATTGTTGACTATAACGAATTCAAGAAAATTTAATTGTCGTTATTGACAATTTTATTGGCAATTATAGGAACTGACGATTTTAATTCATTGTTTAACTGTTCTTTTGACATAATTTTGGTGATTACATTCGCAGGGAAAAGCCACAACAGAGTGGGTTATTTACTGATTTTACTTGCCAACATATACGGAATTTCAGCACCAAACGATAGTCACACTTGGACTTTAACTTAATAGTTTAGAAGTTATTATCATTTATTTTTATAAACCAGCACGAGCAAGGCATTTAAATCAGATTTAAAAATTAATAAACATCATATCAACAATAAAAATATATCTTGTTTATTGTTTCTAGCCTTATTTTATGGAACTCCATAATCATGAAATAAATAAAGATTATTAAAAGTTTCACAGTTTTATTAAAATATACCTGACAATATTGTTTCGACAGCTATGCTGTCATTATCAAAATGATAATGACAGCATAGCTGTCGAAACAATATTGTCAGGTATATTTTAATAAAACTGTGAAACTTTTAATAATCTTTATTTATTTCATTAATAAAAATATATGTTTTATAGCCTTATTAGCTTAAGTAGTAAGTTCAAACAAAGCTAATAAGTTAATATAACATCTGTTTGCAGATTTATTACGTTCGGGTATACTATAGACAGTGATCATTATATACTACTACGTTCACTGCTGAAATTGCGTACGTTCTGCCAAACTGACTAGCTATCAAAGTAGAACAGCGATACTCAAGGTTATCTGGTTTTTGATTTACAGCCTGCAATGATCCTTTCTAATTGCTTTTCCACATGTCATTCCTATAGAGTCATCATGTTTTTTGTTTTGGGTTTATCCAGTTTTCCGCGTTTTTAAAATAGTTTTCTAGCAACATTTTTTAGAATGTTGCTTGAAAAATTCAAAATAATTAAACGCCATTGGTGTATTCTTATCACACAATTTTAAATTCAAATAATAGATATCGCAAGATTTTAATTACGATTGACTGTTTTTCCGGCCAAATTTAAAAATTTTAATAAAACCGTAAATAATTAAATAAAAGGTATGTCTATCAATACCGTTTAATCACAGCGTTTTCATCGTGCCTCAGGTATTATATGACGACTTAACTTTCCAATTTACAAACAACTTTCGCAACATTCTTTCCAAATTCTCACAAAATTTAAAATATTCAAACCCCATTGGTGTATTCCTACAACAAACATTTCTAAATTCAAGTAATTCCGTGCAAAATTTAAAATTTGTTTTTATCGAAAATAGAATGGATTTTTCCAACTTTCTATTGTTTCCAGGTCACCGTCTAGTTTCCCGTGATCTAAACGTGTCTTGTTTATTTCTGAAATAAACAGGAAATTTGATGACATATTCTGATGACGTAATTGTTTGTAAATATACCGGAAAATCTGCATCGCGCCAGAGACGCTGATTTAGATTTCGCCATCTACCTGCCATCTATCGGATACCGTTATAATTGCATCCGGCAATTTAAATAAATTGAAATGTTTTGTTTTAGTCTAAAAACATTTTAGTAAACATTTTAATTACTATAAGCCCTAGGGTTTTCTAGGAACTTCACGCCCTTATAGCATTCTTTAGTAAGTAAACAATTGATGACTATACACTAAGGTGGTCCAACAAAAAAGCAAAGTCGGAAATCTTATGCTCTCACCCCCTAGAATTATTGTATATCGAAAAAAAAGGTACTCCTGTTTTTTTATTTTGAAATCGGACGATGTTTAGGGGTGCCTCAAAGCCCTTAAAGTTGTAGATTTTAAAAACACATTAATTACTTTAAGGGCTACGGAATTTCGTATTTACGCATCAACAATTATTATTTCAAAATTTTCTTGTTATTGTCAAATTTCAAAAGTATCATCAAGGTACACACATTAACGGCTTTTGTTTTAGTATTTTAAATTTTGAAGTGTATAGAAATTAGAAGTCATTCATATTTAAACAAAAACATTTCTCAGTGTTCCCCAACTTTTTATTTGCTTACACATCTGTTGGAGTAAGCCAGAATCATTTAAATGCTTAGATTTTAAATAAATTGAAATGTTTTGTCAATTAAAAAAAATTAGCAAGGTTGTTACGAATTTACTTTATTTTGTGCAATTATTTATGGGTATAAGAATGAATGAACTTATTAACTGTTGCAATCAGTCGCCGTCCGGATAAGCCGCTGCCTTAAACGAGCGTACGCATCCCTCCTCTTGACGTTTATTTGGCGTGCGCCGCTCCGTCTTATAACTCCTACCATTTCCCCCAGGTTCCGAGAGCACCTGTATAACAAGGTTGGCCGATTTATTCAGTCCGCGTCCAGTACTCAACTACACCAGGACTAGCAAGCAGTCAACCGAAGAGCCAAGCAATTGGCCAGAATTATTAGTCAAGACTCTTAATCGTAGTTCCAATTCCTTTTCCGCCCCTCACAAACTCCGTTCCGTTTCCAAATCAAATCCAACTATCCTGTAGCTGTAATAGAAAGTACATACAAACGAATAGACTTCATTTGCAGCAGACATAATAAAACCCAAAAAAAGAACAAGCTTATAACCACATATAAAAACATTGCGACAAAATGAAAACAAATACTCAAAAAATAGGTAAAGAAAAAAATAGCTTATAAAAGGAGGTAAATTCAGATTAATTTTAAACAAAACACTTTCCACAACTAATTTTTATTTTCATATATATATTTCGCCCACCAGGTGGACATCATCAGTGAATCTAAAATGACAAACAAACTTACAATATAATAACAGTTTAAAAAGTGGGGAGAAGTGTGAGCAACGTATTGAGTAAGGGATTCAAATCAATATTGATTAATTTGTTTTTATTTTTATGCATATGAATAGCTTCTTTTATGCTTAACAATTTTGGTTGGTTGACTTCTTCTAATAAATTAATGTTTTTCATATTATGTCCCTTACCCAATACGTGCTCCACTATTGCCGATTTTTCGCTAAAATTGTTCTTAACACAATACAAGTGTTCTCTAAATCTAGTTTTTATGTTTCTTTTGGTCATGCCGACATATTTTTTATGACCAAAAGAAACATAAAAACTAGATTTAGAGAACACTTGTATTGTGTTAAGAACAATTTTAGCGAAAAATCGGCAATAGTGGAGCACGTATTGGGTAAGGGACATAATATGAAAAACATTAATTTATTAGAAGAAGTCAACCAACCAAAATTGTTAAGCATAAAAGAAGCTATTCATATGCATAAAAATAAAAACAAATTAATCAATATTGATTTGAATCCCTTACTCAATACGTTGCTCACACTTCTCCCCACTTTTTAAACTGTTATTATATTGTAAGTTTGTTTGTCATTTTAGTTTCACTGATGATGTCCACCTGGTGGGCGAAATATATATATATGAAAATAAAAATTAGTTGTGGAAAGTGTTTTGTTTAAAATTAATTTGAATTTACCTCCTTAATCTAACACCCACAGTGCTCTACTAGATAATTAGCTTATAAAAACTTATTATTTATTAACATTATATTTAATTAATATTTAAATAAAATGGTTGCTACATAAGTCAAACAAAACAATACGCAGCTTTAACCAAGTTACCTTTTTTTTAACTGTACCACATCAAAAAGAGAAAATTCTATAAATTTCATCATAGACGTAATAAATTTGCCGTTATTATAAATTAATAGTTATAAAAAAGTTGACTTAAATTCAGACATTTCGGAAATTGCATCCAAAGGAGGGTAGAAGATAGGAAGAAATATTACTTGTATCAATTGACTATTAAAAATTATTTTAGTAAATAATAGAAATAATAAATAATAATTATAGCAATAGTAATAATATTAATAAAATGTTAATTTCTAAATAAGAAAAGCAACAATTATAAAGTAAAACACTATACAATAACAATACAATTTTGAAATAATTTAAATTTATAAAATTAAATAAACAAAACACGTTTACGTATGGGAAAACCTAATTCAAAAGTGATCAGGGGAAAAAATTATATTTCGCTTCAAATTATTTAAATTTAAAAATTCTTGGTATAAGAAGACACTAATGGCATTGGAATACTTTATATTTCACCAGAGTTTCAAAAGAATATCGTAAAAGTTTGTAAATTAAAAAAGTTAAAACATCATTGAATATATGAGTCAAGTAGAAAACAAAGTAATTAAATGACATTGATAAACCTACCTTGCCAGAAAAACAATCGGTCGTAATTGAATATTCATACTAAATATAATCTGGCGCTTTTAAATTTCGCGTTTTAAAATACACCAATTGCGTTTGAATATTTAAAATTTAGGGGGCAATTGCAAAGAATATTACTACGAAACTATTTTAAGATTGCGAAAAACAGCTATTAGAGACGATCGCTCACCGCAAGTTAAAAAGCAAAAACTAGTTGACGTTGAGTGTTACGGTTTTACTGATAAAGTATTAAGTAATAAAATATTAAAGTAAGGCAACACTACTCTATAAATGTATTATATGTGTATAAGATAATTGTATGACAAGGAAGGATTTTCCAATAGTTATATAGTAGCTATCAAGTATTTAGCTTTTTGAGCTCCCAGTATATTTGAATCAAAAATTGAATTTTAAATTGGCAGTGTTATGAAATTTAATGTCTGCCACTGTTGAGGCTGACATTATCGAGATAAAGAACGCGTCTGGAAGACATAAATGTACTTTATTCTCCTCAGCCGAGGAATTTGTAATCCGACTGTGCTCTCTTAAATCAACCGTTGTTTATGTTCATGCTTTTCCTAAATTCACATTTCAAACATTTCCTTTTGTCTTTTACAATGCTATTTACATTTATAAATTTTATAAAACATAAATTTTATTTTATTACCCTTATTTCTCCTTCGGTATTACATAAAGAATTTTTTAGTTTTTTTTCAGTTCGCTTAGGAATTTCCTAGATCTATCTGTTTATAAAGAAAAAGCGAAAAATGTTAAATTAAATTATTCTCTACTGAAAAAAGGACTTGTAGAAACACGGAGCTTATCAGCAGCGGATGTTTTTTCTTCTCAAGTAAATAGTATTCGTTTACGAATCCTTCTCTGAACGCTCATTACTTTTGTTATTTTGTTCAAATCGATGCTAACAAGTTCTTCAAGGTTTGTATAACGAAGCCTTCCTTGTATTTACAAACGATTATTCGAGGATTCACTGATGAAGAGACAAAATATGACGTTAAAGGGCCGCGGCAAGCAGAAATGGTGAGAAACATTTTTTATTTGTATTCAGCAACTTGTTTTTCTTGACAGAATTCTTTTTGTTATACCATGAAAATTGCTCGGTGGTTTAATAGAGGCAGGACATTCTTCAATCTAAACGAATCTGAAGGAACATTTTTTTGTGTGAATAGAGAAAATAGAGGTCTTTGTTAATAAAAAGTAAATCTTTCTTTTGATTTTTATAACAAGAAACTTGTAAGAAAGTGCTTTTTTCTAATACACGTAACAAGAGTTAATTGCTTGGAAAACGAGCGAAATGTCAATTTCTTTTTTAGTTTGTCAAGGTTCCGTTACATGGAATTATGCACCCACGAAGCTTAACGTTAACCAAGTTGTAAAGCTAAAAGCCCTTTTTCCACCAAGCGTTCGTGTAGACATAAGCAGGTTAAACGAAGAAGGAAATTCACCTTCGATCTCTACTAAAAGAATTTCGATTCCTATCTTTAAAATAAATCGTAAATGCAACAGTTAAATTTCCTTAGATAGCTTTGTGTAATTGAGTAGACTTAATTTAATGTTTAATGCTAAATTTAATGAAAGAAATTTTATATTCCCAGATAAGTAAATAAATAATGAAAAATTGAAAAAGTTTATCAGCCGTAAACATTTGCTTTAAAAATTCTAAATAGAAAAAGGAAATTATTTTTAAAGAGGTATTAAAGAGGAAAAAAGATTTAAATTTAAATTAGGTTTTATTTAAGTAAATCTTGAAGGTCATAATCGTGAAAATAGGTTTCTCAAAAACGCTTTAGAAGATCTGCCTAAAAGAAAATGTTTTATGATTCATAAAATCTAAATATTTTAACTTTTAAATTTTTAATTAACAGCCATCCTTAGAAATATTTTGTTGGGAATGTGAAATAATGGAAAAAGATTTTTACATCCGTTACAAATATTATAGCTGACAGTGTATTTTTATTTGGAGCAGGTATTCAATATGTATATATTCTTGATAACTTCTAATGTAATAAATACTTTAGAACTTTTCATTTAAATGCATTGAAATTTTAAAACTAACTTGACTGTTTTGCTTATGAATACATTGCCTATGAATTTTGTTGTTTTTCTAATCTTCCTTATTGATTTAATATAAGCATGTAAAATCAAAGATCAATAACAAATATCGTTTTCTTACAATAAGAACTAAACAGTAGTACAAGAGTTATCGAATTTCTTGCCGCGTAATGTTATAGAACAATTAACTCCAAATTAAACAAAAAAATGTACGTTTCTGAAAATATTGCAATTTAACGTCATGCTAATTACAATAGCTTAAATAAACAAGTTAGTGACTCTTAACAAGTTTTTGTTATTCAATTATTATTCCTGTTTTTTATCCTCAATTAGTAAGCAGTCCAATTAACACCTACGAGCTGAATTTGTTCAACGAGTATACAGAATCTCTGCTTAAAGTATAAGCGCTTCAGTAAAGTATGTGTTATTTGAAATATTTCTAGAATACAGTTTGTTACACATTGAGTAGTTTCTTTAAGAATTTATAACAATTGGGTTTCTGAGACCTTGAGGTGTTTAACTTCCCCTCCATCTTTGATTGCTTATTAATTATTGCTATTCTAATTCTTTAAACATCAGTATGTTCTTGTTCTATTCAAGTTGATTTTTTACACTTTATTTTAATTTTTTACACACCTATCAATTCTTACAGAGCTGTTTGCACGACTATAGTTTCTTCCTATGTTATTCCGAATTTAGTTATTTTTTTTCGAGCCTGTTTTATTGTAAAATGCAATTGCAAATCTTCTTTCTACTTAAATTTATTTTTTAACTTATTTTTATCTAATTGTTGTCGTCAGCTTTGTCTGAGACTTTGGTAAGCTTTCTAATTAGATAAACGTGTATTATTATTTGATGTCTTTTCTTCTTGATAATTATTTTATTGGAACATATTGGAGTGTTATTTAATATGCCCCACGTTCTGGGCAAGGCATTAAAGTATGAGGTGAAATTTAATAAAATTAAATAATATAACCCCAATATTTTTTCTTTTTCCCAATGGGCTGACTCAGGTTTAATTCGATAGAGCATGAAATAAATGAAATAATAAAATCTTATTGATTCTTATACCTGGAATGAAAGAACTTACTACCAAGACACTTGGACTTCCGCAACTGGACAACAGCAAGCTAAACTCTATATGTGAAAAGAAAAAGAAATGGATGCTTGCATACACATCAAATAAACATAGATAAATTGAAAACACAGTCTTTATTTTTATTAATGAAAATAAAAAAATCTAATTCAAAAAAGAGAGTAAGAGAAAAGTTATTTAGACAGAACAGTAAAAAGTATAGGAAAATCTTCCCTGAGCTTGCTCAAATGTGTAAATTGGTCGTTATTAACCTGACATAGGGCTATAACTGTTCTCCATTTGAGCAAATTGACATCAATCAATGTTATCGATTAAAAATATTTACAATTGTTAAAATAAATTTAACCTATGACAATTAAATTTTAATAAACAAATTTAAATTGTTTTATTTGGTAAAATTTTATTCTTGAAAAACTTTTAAAGTGAGAAAAATGAATTCTGAATTTATTCAGATTGTCTTTATAATTTTTCTAATTGAGAAATTTAATCAAAACCTTTTATTTTGACCAACCTTGTATATAAAGTACGTCGAGATCCACTTCAATCTTATTTAAATTGGTAGTACTGCATTTAATTCTGTCAGATGATTTTATATTATAAATGCGTCGATTATCCAAATCCATAACGGAAACAAAATTCTTCTTGAATTTATTTTAAAAATAAATCGTTCGCAATTCCATACAATTGTTGAATAACTAATATAAATCTTCTTTAATTTAAATATCCAGGTAAATATTCCTTATACTTTCTTGAATTTTCGTTTGTTGATGTACAAACATATCGTTGTCACTTAACCTCACTTATTTTTCAGATTTTTGATCTCGAATCGAGCGTGGATTCTCCAAAGCGTTTTATCGACTGAAATTGTTAATTTTTTCTGGCCTTTATATATGATTTAGCAAAACAATTGCCGGCTACGTCAAATTTCCGAAAAACAATATCAACACGCTATGTTTATGACGTCACTTGACCAAAACAGATGTTTATAATTATCGCTAATCTTAAATCTAAGAAGATAGAATTGTAGCTGGCTAAATAACGATGAAAACAACATCAGACACTTATAGTCTAAAATTTATCATAACTGAGAAAATTAACAAAAACGATTGACGATGAAAAATCTCATTAGGATGAAATATAATATAAATACAAAGATTAGTTAAAGTTTCACAAGTTTTATTAATATCTTAACCTGACAATATTGTTTCGACACTTTGTGTCATTATCAAAGGTAGATAAGATTGATAAACAAACACGTTGCTAAGGATAAATACATACAGAAAATAGGTAACTAGATACAATACACAACAAAAACTAAATATCTAACACTTCTAATAAAGGAGAAAGTTTTTTTTTTTAGTTTTTGTTATGTATTGTATCTAGTTACCTATTTTCTGTATGTATTTATCCTTAGCAACGTGTTTGTTTATCAATCTTATCTACCTTTGATAATGACACAAACTGTTGAAACAATATTGTCAGGTTAAGATATTAATAAAACTTGTGAAACTTTAACTAATCTTTGTATTTATATTATATTTCATGATTATGGAGTTCCACAAAGTAAGGCTGGAGACAGTAAACGCTAAATCTCATTAGGACTTAATTACATGGACACACAAAATCTGCAGCTCAATCCTTTACAAATAAAGAATACATAATTACACTAGGTAACTGATACATATAAAATTTACATAAAAAAATTATTTACAATAGAAGAAAAATTCAAATTAAAATCTGTTTTTTACGATTTATAGACCCAACGATGCTTTGCAACGTCCTACATCAAAATCAACTTAAATGAAATTAAATTATAGTCAAACTGGTCCAGCATACAGTCCTCCAAGTGCTTGTGTTCAAACAACGGTGTAAAATGTTATATTAAAAACAAGCATATCAGCTAAGCCGAAACCTTCATTAGGATAAATGCTCTCTATTAGATTACAAGAGATTGTAAGTTTATTGTGCTAAAGTAGTCATTACAATATTGACCTAATTTGCATAATTTTAGTTAAATATTTATTTATTTATTTAATTACCCAAAAACAAAACGGGCATAGCCCAATTACATTGTATGGGGATTCTTATGAATACAATTATTATTACACAAGTCCAGTTACAATTTCATTATTACACAATTATTACAATCATTATTACACAATCATTACAATAATAACGAGCTGATATCTATTTCAATTAAAAAATTTACTATTTAACAAGTTGGGATGAGTTGAGACACAATATGATCCCGAAACTGAATCAGTCGCATGAGAAACAGAAAGAATTTCCTTACGATATCCATCGTTGAACTCAAATCTAATCAAGAAAATTAAATCTTCCAGACAAATGGAAAAACCATCCTAACATGTGACTTGGGTTGCATAAAACATGTATTATTATGAAAGAATCTAAATGATTGATATCCTTTTTATAATTCAGACTTTTTATATATAAATTGAGGTTACGTCTACATAAATTTATCCTTCTTTAATTTCTGTTTTAAAATTGATAAATCTATCTGTGAACTAACATGTAGCTTTTAGATTAAATAAACCAAACATCCTAGCATGACTATGCTTTATTTTATTTTATTGCATGTAATAATTATATTTGTGTTTACGATCAAATCGTCCAATAAATTTTTCATAAATCAGATGAATTCATATCATCTCAATATTATATTTGTACTAGAAAGCAAAGTGGTTTTATAAATTACATAGTCAAACAGCCCTGATTGTGTTATTTTCACCCTTGTAGAACACATATTTGTTTTAAGAAAATTTCGTTCCCTCTTTCTAAAATATCTCTACTATTTAATAGAGTTGTTAACTCGTTCTGTGATATTCAGAAGGGTGAAAGAGATCGTGGATTAATTTGGACATATTTTTGAAAGCTCTCCCACAAATAACTTAATATCATGGCTAATTTATCTTATACATAGAATATAGTGTGTATTCTGCTTGTTTATATTTTTATGTTTTATTGATATTTAGCATTTAGGTTTTTTTACATCACTTCAACATTCTAAGAATTTTATTAGAAATTTCATTTATTAAACTTTAAGCCGTTGATAATCATTTTGAAAACACAGTGGCGCTCGACTTTTTAAACATTCAACTACTTTCTAATTTCAACAGTTTTAAAATTCCTACAACCTAAGTAATTAATTATACATATTATGCTTCACCTTGCAATTTTGTGAACGGGTTTATATTCGGTACACAAATGAAAATATTAAATATCTGTAAGTATATAAAAAATAAATAAGTAGTAACATAATTCACAACAAAGTATTTTTCATGTTTTCCCCAGGTTACATACAACAAAATAAGATAATACTTGCAGCTAGAGGAACAAATGAATTATGAATTATTACAATAAAAAGATTTTTTTAAAAGTTTCACCTTCCCTAAAAAACTAGACGAATTGATTTTAATTAAATCTCAAACAGTGGGCAACTGGGAGTGGAATTGCGCTTTCATTAAATAATAATAATTTCTTTGCATATATACAAAAAGAGTAATAAGAAACATAAATATAGTCTGCAGCACTACAACGCACTAACAAGCATTAAGATAAGAATATCATAAAGAAAACTTTATGATAAATTCCCCAACATCAAAGCAAGTATCAGCTTTAGAACATTAATAAATCGCTATACAAATTTATTGCTATTGATATTTTATACGTATCTCGCATCCGAAAATGTAAAATTGCGAAATAACTATATATGTATAACAAAAAGAAAAGTAAAATGTAAAGGAACAAAAATTGTGTACAGTAAATGTGTTGATGTAAACAACGCAGGATGTAAAACCTTTAAAAGACATGTTATTCTAAAGTTTATAGCAGTACGATAAGAAACGGCTATTAAAGCCAAGGGAACCAAGCTGTTTTTCATATGTTTACTTGGTAGGGTTTTCGTTTAACCGATGCACACATATTTTTTTAAGTAGAATAGAGAAAAGAAAATGAAAAATGTACCGTGACAAATGTACAGCGTAATGGCTATTTTATCAAAATGATAAGGGAAAAAAGAAAGAAACGCTGCTGGTTTTATTTAAATAATTGTGGTGTATTGTAATAAAGAAGCAATAAAGGATCGTTTTAGAAAAAGAAATGAAAATTAGTTTCCATTTTGCATATCAGTATAAAAAATATTTCTTTAAAACATGCGATTTAGGTATTCACTTTATTTGTTAAATTCGAACACTGAAAGAAATTTTGTTAGTAGCATACACAAAATAAGTTTTGAAATAATAATTTATTAATTTTCACTTATTTCATAATTATGGAGTTTCACAAAGTAAGGGTGGAAACAATAAACAAAAAAAAAGTTTTGTCAATCTCTATTGCTTCAACGAAATTGTCTAAATTAAATTAAATAATAATAATTACTACAACCCATAACCTAAACCAAGGCCCCAGAAGCTATAAGCTTGTGCGGGAGGGAGGGGGCGATTATTACTATTATGTAGACCCAATGTGCGGCTGCAGCCGACTTATAGATGGAACAGCGCAAATCCCACATTTGTGTTACACCTAAGGAAAACTGCAGAAAACCTTAACCAGATCTGCCAGCGCCGGGAGTCGATCCCGGGCCGCTTGGGTGAAAGTCCGGCACGCCAGACATTACACTACTCATAATAATTAAATTAATGCACTACTTTTAATAAGCAGTCTTTTTTTAACTTTTTAACCTTTGTATCGTGTGGATAACATTTTTGTTGAATTTTTAGCAAGTATTTGCAAAGTTAACAAGTTACTTTGCAAATATGAATAAATTCTGTTGATAGAACAGTCAAGAATCAGTTTAAGTAATTGCACTGAACAGTGCAAACGCTTTCCTGCTGATGTAAGTATGGTCACATCTTGCGATTGATGTTAATTCGCTGCTTGTATTTAAGCAGAATTAGGTGCCTACAGACGGCTCTAATATGTCTGTTTGTCCCACGGTATCACTTGTGAATTTCACACACTTTTTTAAATTTTGAGGGTTAGTGTTTGACTATGAGACTGAAATAATTAAATACTATTTTTCTTTTGTAATTATAAGAGTTTCAACACAAAAATTGTATTGTGCTGACAAACAAAAAGGTAGCATTTTCACAAAATATGCTATCAACGTGCAAAAATTATTAAAAAAAGGTTTCAACCAATTTAGCAAACATTGCTTATCCTCAGAACAAAAACTGTATCAATTTAACAAATAATAAATAAAAGTTTTATACCTTTTTGTCAGAATTGCAATTATTATTGACTGTAAACTGACAACAATTTTATCAGTTTCATGATTGTTTCCACATTTTTCTTTCACTCTAGTAGTAAAGAGAATGTATTTTCTTTGGAAGAATCTTACTAAGCGCCGGCGTCCACATGCGGAAATTTCCGTTGCGAGCTCGCTGCGGGCCCGCAAATGCGGTCTACGATACTATAAGTTAAATGGTGCAGTTCACACTTAGTGCGTCATACTTGCGAGCTCGCAGCGAGCATCTTGCGGGCGTTTCTTGACGCAGATCCCTACAGCCCCGCAAGGTTGACGCAGCCGCAAGTACGGGATGAAGATACCTTGTTGTATATTGTGCGGTTCACACATGCGGGCGTTTGACGCAAGAATGGTAATAGAATTAACAATGGTGAGTTCTATAATTTTGAAGAATTATTGGATATTCGGCTGTTTATTGGTGTTATTTGTCAAAATTTAATGAAAAGGATGACAAGTATTGTTAAGTGAAGGGAAATAGAAAGCATGTAGTTAAGATTTAAGTCATATGTTTTTAAACCTTTTTATTTAGAAATTCTAAATTAGAAAATAACTAGGGTTTTTAAACATATTTCTGATAAAAGTCTATAAAACTACTTACTACCAGAAAATAACTGTGCGGCATTCGGGCCACTATTGTGGGTGTTATTAAATTTAGAAATACTTACCTGCTTATGGGGGCTATAGGGACAGCTTGTGAATTTCGGTTTATTCGATTTATAAATTATTTGAAAATTTTTTTTGAAATCTAACGTAGCACAAGCGATTGTACATCAACCAATATTATAATAAAATAGCGAACGTGCTTTCAAATTAGTTTTTAAATCTAGTATTTAAGTCAATTTTAGCTATCTTGGACAATAGGACTTTATTCTTATTTAAAACGAAAATTTAAATCAAAAGTAGAATACTATTGTCCAAGATAGTACCTACAAAAATTAATTTGAAAGGGCGTTCGCAATTTTATTATAATATTTGTTGATATACAATCATTTGTGCAACGTTAGATTTCAAAAAAAACTTTTCAAATGATTTATAAATCGAATAAAGCGACATTTACCACCTTTCCCTAGCCCCCTTAACGTCTTTACTACATATATTGTAGTTGTATTGCTTTAATTATGCTTTTGGTATGAAGAATTATGGGACGAACCTTAGTTAAGTTTTATTTTGTGTGTTTGTACCTATATACTTTCTTAATAAATATTGTCTTAAATTATAAACGTGTTATTTAATTATACAAAACCTTCGACAATTATCTTTAACCACAAAATAACATTTTGTAGATAATATAAGCAAATACAACTCGTTTTCTGCAATATACATCTATTTCTGATGGCAGTAGATTGTTTACTGTGCGTCATTGCACCGTGTAGTGTGAACTGGTTTTTGCGGGCCCGCAGCGAGCTCGTTGCTGGCTCGCAACGAGCTCGTTGCGGGCTCGCAACGCGAGTTTCCGCATGTGGACATCGGCGCTAATCCAGCTGACCTAAACATTCCCTATCCCATCCATATAAAAGAAGAGCCGTATTATATTAAACGCTGAATTCGGTGATATAATTGCAGTATCCTATTCCGTCCTCTATTTTCTGGATGGAATAACAAACTTGTAAAAACCTGTCTTGCTTTTTAGTCTTCAATAAAGTTAATTGTAGGATAAATATTAGACAATACCAATTTATGAAATATACACTATCCAAAAATGGGATAAACCGGCAAGACTTGTTGCAGTGCGTAGAAGTTTATATATCTAACGATATAATGAGCTTAGTAGGAAAGATCAGATTATGGTTCTCTAAAGATCAAAATCGGTTACTGCTGGAAGTATATTTTCGTAGAGGATAGACTACTGCTAATGATTTCCTGTTTTCAACAGTTCCCTTAAAACATCTAGTCGCGAAATGAAACTATAATGTTTTAACGAGACACACTAATCAATTGTTTATCAGTTTTAGAAAAGGAAAACGTATGAAGTAGATTCCTGTTAGAAAGGTCAGGGGATGTCCTAAAGATATTCAAAACAAGGTCCATCAGTGGCGTATTTAGAAATTTTTTTCGCGGACGGGGAGGCTAATACTAAATTTTCGGGTTTTTACGGGAAACTACGGTTTCGGTACATAAATAACCTAGACTATTGAAGATTTATAGCCCCTCCCCCTAAATGACCCACTGCCTTCAATCAGTAGCCTTCGAAAAGTAGATCGTTCTTATAAATAATAAAATGGCGAAAATGCGAAATCGGCATGCATTTTTCGGTCTTGCTAATCCACGGAAATGAATATCTGCCTGAAACAACTCTTATTTTTTCCGGACTAAATTTACATTTATAATCTTCAAAATATTTATACTTACGTTAATGCTCAAAATTGCCCCAGCTTGAGATCTTTACACATTTAATTTCAGGATGTAGGTATTGTTTCCAATAGCTTCAAATTGTAAAAGAATCGATAAAGGTTTTTAAGTCACAATAAAATGCATATAATTGGGTGCCATCTGATTATGAAAGTTTGGTAATAATAATAATTAGAATAATGACCTGGCCACATTAACCAGAAACTGGAGTCAGATCTAATGAATTTAATTCAACTTGTTAGTTATATTTGATAATGTTAAAGTTAGGCTGGATAAAATATAAATAAAGGCTTTCATAATTATATGGGTCAATATTATTCAGTCTAATTAAGTTTAGAAATTATGTTTATTCATAAACCAAAAAGTTGGAAAAGATAACAACTAGTCAAAAAATCATTAAGTAAAATCACAGTACCCTTCATAAGAATTCTTATCAAATGGGAACGTCTTCATACAACAACATAACAAAAATAATCGGTACATAAACAATATACTACTTACACAATGTTCACAAAATTCAAAGAATCAACAATTCGCAATATCTCGTTCAAATTGTTTAATTCACAGAACTGGATTGAAACAAACTAACACAATATTGCCTTTTACCAACAAAGGTATGAACAATTGTCACTGAACTATAAAAACTGGAAAAACTTCATAAAATTCTGCAATCACTAATAACCCAAAACTGCGGAAATTAAAATTCCAATGGTGTACTACCAAGTTCATAATTATTATCGATCGGTAAACTATACGGAATTCAACTGTAAATTTCGATAAATTGATCCTCGATCAATCACTGTATTTCTGGTATTTTGACGGCAACTAAAAGCAACACTAAATATTGGAGAACGCCAGCGGCGATCACCCCATCGCATGCGGCCACAATTGTGAGAGCCTCGTGCTCGTTTATTACACACAAAGTCCAACTAAACAACTTTAAACTTAACGGGAACTGTAATTAGAAATAATTCTGCACTGAATTTACATTATTCAAGAATATTAGTACAATAAACTAAACTGGAGCCAACTACGGACTTAGAATAAAAAACTATCATCATTTGACCCGAACGCCAAGCATGACGCGGGGGCCGAAGCCCGGCGACGCGAAAGCGTCCCACTATCTCTGTATTATTCTCTTACTTACTTTATTAAACCCTGACTGTAGACTAACTGCAAAAACTAAAGTATTTCGACGGTAGACGGGATTTTAAGAGGGGTGCACTTTCAAATAGACCAATAAGAGAATGACGTGACTTTTTTAAGCCAACCAAAATTAGTATTTGTACACAACGAAAATACAGAGCCCGGGGTTTTACAACAAGATTTGCAGCCATAAAACCTTTCGAAACGCAGATGTATTTATTTGAGACTTACCGATAGACACGTACAAGGAAATCATAAATCACGGCAGGAGAGGTTTTAATGATATTTTCTCATAAGATTTCAACTTATTTAGATGGGAATGGCTGACAATTTGTATTTTAAAAGGCTAGTCTATTCGGAAATGTTATTTTTCTCACGAATAATATGAGATGGTAGAACGTGTGAAAACAATACCTTTATCTAAAACGAAGTCGGTAAATTCTTATAAAAAACAATTTCATCCGTCTGGGATGTTTCTTTAAGATGGCCTTTAGTGCTTTATGGGGTTTATTTTATGCAGTATACCAACGATGATTTTATACTGAAAGAGAAAATATATGAATACGCAGGATCGCATTTAGAATTTTTTGTTGAATATGCATACTAAATTGCATTATTTAAAAATCGACAAAAACGTAACGTTACATGCCAACTTAAAAAAAACGTTTTTCCTCAAACCGCGGGAATATGACACTATAATAGCAAATGATTTTGTACAAAAAGAAGGTCTTTTAGAAACTGTTACGGATCACACTAGAAATTTTTATTTTAGCGCAAATTGTACAGTTTCTTTGTTGCTACAGACGGAAACGATATTGCTCAAATATGCATAAATGGCATAAATACTTTGCATCCTAAGGCGAAAAGTATTTCGTGCACGTTGTTAAGCAACAAAACCAGTGTAGCATTTTGCATACGGATATTATGAAAAAAATATCATTTTTTTGGCAGCTGTAGAAAAAACATTTTTATACCAATAATGCGAAATAAAGATAGGGTTTCCGTAAAAGAGTAATGAGTATGAGTTTAACATATTAGAGAAACGATAATTGTAAAAGTGGCCAAACTGACAGGACTGAAATGTCTAACTCAAAGATTTTACGAGATGTATGTCAGATATTTTACATCTGTCAAAGTTTTATAAAAATGTCCGATTTTTGAAATCTATCAAAGTTTTGCAAAAAATATGTTTGCAAACAGAGAAAAAGCGCAGTGTGCATTATGGATGGCAGAAATGAAACCACTTATCAGTGTTCAAGGCAGATTTCGATTTAACTGCGGATTTAACTGTTTTAGATTTCATTTTTTGGTTATATCAAAAACATTGTTAGTTCTGAAAAATTCGAGATATAAATCATTTAGGAGATAGAATAAGATTAGCTGTTTAACAGTTAGTTCTGCAATGCTGACTAATGTGTGGAGGGAAATGGATTATCGTTTCAATGTCTGCAGAGCGAATGCGTTAGCACATATTGAAATTTATTAAAGGTTGATTAAACTTGTTGAGTTTTTCTACCCTATAATAAAAAGACATTTTTGAAAGCGTCAATTCTTTTGCTGGCGTCTCTGCAAAATTATACCACTGTTTTATGTAAACCCTGTATAAATTTCTAATTAAATAATAATCATTTATCTTTTCTTTAATAATATTAAACTATTAAATTAATTTTTTTAGCCTTAAAAATTAAATTTGACCTTTCTATTAAAATGTTAGTTACAGCTCGAAATAACGTCGCGGAGACAAAAACCAATTCTAACTTCTCATTTTCCGTAAACGCGTATTGCCTATTTGATGTTCTTGGAATTTTCAATAAAATGCCAGTGAAAATTAATTCTTTATGTTCGAGGCCGAGATTCTGAAAATTGACAGAGCACGCGTATCGAACAATACTTTTTTTGTATTCGTTTACACAAAATTGCAAAAAGCATTAATTTATTGCAAATTTTGACAGGTGTCAAATTAGGTACATAGGCGAAAAAGTTTATACTACTGTTAAACCACCTTTTCGGTTAAGGATCTGGCAAAACGAATATAAAAACAAATGTTTAAAAACTGCTACCAGCATTAATTGGACCTAAATATGGCGCCAAGGAAGGTTGTGCTTTATGTGGACAAACTTTTTTAATGGAAACGTGATATCTTAACAATCTCGCGAAAGCAAATGTTTGAGTTAAAAATTGATGATACATGTACCTGCTCACACAAACAATTTATCAATTTCTTGTCCGTTATCACTCTAAAAATGTAGTTAGTGTTAAATTAAGTTTCACGATTAATTTAATTCTGTTTTATATCACTATGAAGCAATTAGGGTTCCTAAATCTCAACAATTCTCCAATTCGCAGCACTCCAGACTTTTTTTAAGTCTCAGAGAGTAATTTTGCATAGGATTACTTAGAACCTACAAAAACTGAAATATATCTTTTTTTAAATCACTTTCAGAAATTCTCTAATTACTTCCTCCAAAGATTCCCACTTAGAAATAACTATATTATACATATTTATAATGAAAACCACAACAGGTACATAAATAAATTATCTATTTCTCTTTTTCTCTCGTTTATTGTAAATTTTTTTCCTGTTTAAAGTTAATTGTTTGTCGGTAAGTTTTAATTAGTTTATAACCTTTTATAAAAGACATTTTGGCGAAATATGATGATTCAGGGGAAAAAGTAATATTTCAAGAATTCGTTTAAAGTTCAAGTTCGAAATAAACAAAGTATTAAATACATTCATTGCTGTAAAGCACCTTGCTACTTACTAGAAAAGGTACCTGGTCTTATACCAGCGAATTTTATTACTTTTGTTTTATTGAGTAGTCATAAACATTTCTCAATGTATCTATCAACTTAAACTTTATCACTACCACATTTTGTGTACACCTGGAGTTGATTATATTTAACTATCCATTCTGTATTCTGTGAAAATCCCGCAGTTAAAAAATGTTTTAATTCCAGAATTCCAATAAACGCATAAACAGTAAATAAGACCTTGAAACACAAAGAAAGCTCTAGAAAGCTTTAAAAATATCTAGTTAAAAAGGTATACAAATATTACAAATGCATTTAAATTCCAACTTTATTGACGACTTCTATTCTATAATTTTCATTAAATAGAATGAAATATTTTGCGCTATTAAGTAAAAATTACGAAAGATTTGAATAAATATGCGTAAAATACGTAAGATAAAATAAATTTAAAAAAAGACTATTTAGGAATGTAATCTATGACACTGGACCTATGCAATATGCCGTTTTCGTGTTATAACTGACTTGATAACGAAAGTTTTTGGAAAATTGTTGAAATTACTGGAGAGTGAAAGAGTAAATAGCGTTGAATTCTTAAAATGTCAGATGTAGAGTATGGCAGCACATTTTTCCAAACACTTACGAAAATATATAAATATATTAATGTAGTTCGACTAGTATAGATTTTTTTTATTTAATACAATTTTTATTTAGTTATTGTTACAGATCATACGTATTTTTAAAGATTTCAATTTTTAAATTGCCTTTGAAG
This sequence comes from Agrypnus murinus, assembly GCA_929113105.1. Lineage (NCBI taxonomy): Eukaryota > Metazoa > Arthropoda > Insecta > Coleoptera > Elateridae > Agrypnus > Agrypnus murinus. The sequence continues at coordinate 18,822,361 of OV816025.1, forward strand.
CAAAATTCTACATCAATTTTTATTCCTTTATTCTTGATATGCTATGAATGCCAAATTGCTCCCAATTTTTATATTTGCGGTGGCGACTTATAGAATTATTTCGTTTATCAATCTTTCCTTTAAAGTAATTCAATTTTTACATATTGTTAACTTAATTAGTCATAAGATAGTCGAATCAAAATGGATACCGATGAAGAAGGTCCGTAACTTACATGCGGCTACATTGTTGCATAAGATAGTTTGCTTCAGAATTCCTCCCTACGTTACTTATATAAACGGATTTATATTGGATTTTTTTCGTTTTTTAAAAAGATCTTGGACGTTTTACGACTTGGTTTGTGCGTGAAATTTCCCGAGTTGGAAACTTTTGGATCGTATTTTCGCGGATTTGATGGATTTGCTATAGCTTCTGAAGACCTCAAAGTACAAGTAGGTCGGTATGTGGAATTTCATTTCTAGTTAGACAAAAAAATGGAATCTAAAAAGGTATTTTAAAGATATAAAATTTATTGCTCTCATTTTATTATCCATTGGTTACACCATTTCGCGTATGAATTTGTAAGTTATTATGTAAATTGAAACTAATTAAAAACCACAAAGTAAGTGAGCAATTATAAAAACATTGACATGCAAAAATTGCAGATTTTCCAAACGTCACGTTTCAGTATATGGAAATGCATCGATGCAGTTTAACGTAACGAGAATTTTAATACCAACAATCGATTTGAAAAATTGAAGTGTTAAATTTATCTACAGAAGTTTTGCTGTAGTTGTTCCCGATAAATCTTAAAATTATAAATTGTTTGAATTGAATTAAGGTGTATTTCGTGTTACTAAATTAAGTACTTCAAATACATGAATTTTCTTACAACCAAAAATTATACTCATCCGATTGTTACTTTAAGCTCTTGAAGTGACATTGATTTATAAATATAACAAATTCAGTCTAGAGATCTAACCTTTTGAAAAAAAAGGATTTGAGGGTTTAAGTAGTAAATTGCGAATAGTAGTAGTCACGACATTGCATCAGTGTGACATAAAAGAATTAAATTACGCGTGAAACTGCCAAATTTTTAAAGCGATAGCAAAGAAGAAATTGATATATTGCCTGCAGGAGCAAGCATAGGGAAACACTGCGTAAGTAACCGAGGCAGTAGACATTAGTTATTTGTTAAATTATCCTAACAAATCCCACATGGTATATATAATTAAAAAAATATAAATACGAAACTTATTTTACTGTCATATAAGTATGTACTAATATGTGGCATTTACTAAACAAATAGTATGTATAGTTATAGAAGTGAAAGTACATATGTATGTGAATCAATCGAGCAAAGGGAATGGGAGAAGAACAGAAAAGAGACAATAAAAGACGGATAGAAAAAAGTATAAACATAAGAGAAACTGCATGTATTGTTGAAAAGAGGCAACGGAAAATGAGTTAAGCAGTTTAGAGAAGAGACAACCAAGAGGATGAGTATATTCAAATAGTGCTGTAAGAAATTGAGAGAATGAGAGTGGAATATAATAAGGTGGAAACGAGGAATATCGACGAGAAGCTGAACCTGAGAGACAGGTATGAGTTGAAGTGTGATGGAGAGGGATTCAATTTACATTGATTCTTTACAGAATACATTTTTTGTATTTGGACAACAATATGCTCAAACAATAATAGCAAGTAAAAAAGAAAGAATATTTAACCACTGGTAGATAGATAAAGACACGCGTAATGAAGATATGCAAATTTTAGTACCAAGACATAGACAAAAAATTATCCAATTATTGGGGAAATAATTATGCAAGATTTACCTTTATTTTGTATATTTTATTTGTATAGTTATTCTAGATTTGCAGTATGAAAACAATAAAGAGTTAAAGACGACCTTTATAGCAGAAAAGTTACAAATAGATAATTTTTAAATGGAATGTGAATTTATGAATAAAGATACACGGGTAGGTCCAGTTGTGATGGAGCCCTCGGTTTGGAGCGTGTACAGATCGAAGTCAACGCAAACCTAGGCACATGTGCTTAGAAATTCGGAACCGTTGAGTTTGATCTGTATACAGCGCCATGTATACGTATCAAGGCGAACGGACAAGCAGTCGCTTGAGGTGTCGGACTCCACTAGTATTCGAGAATAGCCCTAGAAGACGTAGGATGAGCAGTCGTTAGAGGTGTCGGGGAGCACTAGGATCCGAGACTAGCTTGTGGGCAGACCGCACGGCGTTCACCCTTAGAACTGGTTGTTGTCTACCCAATCTCAGGCTTGTATGGGAAACGGATGACGCAATCAGAATAAAATGTGTGGTAGAGTTACACGCAAGTGTTTTTCGACGGTGACTCTAAAACGTTGCAGAGGAACATTGATTTTAAAAATCAAGTTGGAGAGTCACCTACAAACCTATATTTCAACATCTGCCGCAAAAGACTTCAACGCTTCGTGCAGCGAGATCTTGGAGCAAAAGGCGCGACGGTAGATAGTTCAACAATGGTAACTTTTGCAATGATATTCTATATTATCAATGGTAGCTATTTCTGGTCGTCAATTGTGCTTGATTCTGTATGCAGAAGAACGACAACTTCAGCTTCTACAAAATAACACACACAAGCAATTATGTCTGTTCAAGCCACTGCACAGAGGGCCAGATTGTGATTTTAGAAGGAAATAATATAAAACCCCTACCTGCAAGCCTTTTGTTAAATATATTTATATTCGTAATTTATATTCTGGGAATACTACAGGTCATAAATTAAAGTAATATAACAATATATTTTTTTAAATCCTATTTAACACTTTTGCTTGAGCATTTGCACTGAGTACGTTGCGTCGGTTCTAATAAAGTATTTAAACTTGGCAAGAGATTCTTAATTAATTTTAGGGCAGTTGTTAAAAACATTATACGTTGTGATAATGAAAGATATAGCTTCAGGTACGTACTATTACCTTTTATTGGCAAAGTTAACCTATAACTGCTATTATTAACTTATAGTTAAATATATTTAATGTACAACAAATAATAATATATGCTCGAATTTGCCCTTTTACAAATATGATTTTTTGTAGGTGGCACTGTATACCAGAGATCTATAAAACGTCGTAGACTATGTGAAGTGATTATCCGTAAAAAATAAGAATATTCAAACACATGATTATATTATAGAGCAATGTGGGTTGCAAAGAAGTACTAAAGATGTTATATCGAAGATTAAAAGACGGATTAATGCTTTTAAATCAGATTTTGTAAAAAAGTGGAAACAATGCATCGCATGAAATCAAAGTTGCTTGAAAAGTATAAACATTGGTTGGAAAAATAATTTATTCCTGAAAATATTTTTACAAGCATAAAAGAAAAAGAAGTATCCTTTCGTGTCAGGTGCTGGAAGAGCTCGACACAGTTAGGAAAAGATGATGACGATGCTAAACGAAAGCTTTTAAAACCTCTTGTGGATATGTGCATATGCATAGTGCATATGCTAGAAGAATTAAGCGCATCCACTCAGATGTCTTTGCGAGCTGCTAGACATAGAGACACAGCGAATGTTTAAAAAGAAATCTGTCAAACAACATCAACACGAACAACAAAATACAAAGAAGCCTATAAATCTCCTAGGTTATTACCTATAATAACTGATACGCAAGCGTTGGAAGTGTTGCTCAATAGCCTGAACACATCTCGGGGTATGCTTCTTAATAAAGTATCTCCAGGCCTGGAAGGAGTATTTCCAACTGTAACGTGGTATGTCATAGTAACTATTGGGACACTCTGTATATGTCTACTATACATTGAAAACAGTATAAGCATTGCCCAGTATTAACTTTAAGAAATTAATTTTTATGTTCTGTCATGTTTTAAATTTTTCCTCCTAGATGTGTAATCTGACCCACTGTGCATTAGTTATCTACACACTCGACGGCCCTACTCTGGACATCTTGGGGCATCGCGTTTTTTTCAGTTTAACCTGAATGTAAGTCTGATTCTTCGAAAAGTCCTGCTTTTCCGAAATACTCAAACCAGGTAATACCTTTGTGGTCGAGGCTTCTGAAATATGAAAAACGAATTTCTCGGAATGAATTTAGGGTGAAGACTTTTATCACCAGATTTTATGGCCGGCTGTGACATTCACGATGAATAGTGCAACGCTACAAAAGATTGCTGTCAGATGGATCTTTCAGGCTCTAAGGCGCTGTGGTATGCCCTGAGAAAGACAAGTGATATCCGATCTGAGTGTATCCTCATCTCGTGAAAGATTAGTATTAGTAGTCCTAGTGGACTATCGCAGTAACGCAGATGCATTTGGGAAGCCAGTTCGTGTTAAGAGATTCGCGATGATGCAGTGTTTCTGAGGAATAGATAAACTTCCTGAAGCAACTTCTCACACACGTTGATAAATGACATTTAATATTGAAACAATTGTCAGGTTAAGAATTTAATAAAACTTTTGACTAGTCTTTTGATTTTTATTATATTTTATGATTATGGAGTTCCACAAAGTAAGGCTGGAAACAGTAAACTCTGTTTTAATTATGCTTTTGACAGTTGTCAATTTTATTGATTTTATTGTAACGTCATCGACACTGGATTTTGCTAAAATTGGTTGTTTTCCAATTGCTTTTGGCAAAAGGTATATAAAGGCCTGTAACGAAGAACAATTTCAGTCAGTAGAAATGTAAAGGCAGAATTCATGTTTCTCTGGCTCAAAAATTATTTAATCAAAGTAAGGTTACGTATCTATTGTCATTGTAAACAAGGAAGTTTAGGTTATCGAAATGTTTATACGTACCTTTGTGAACAGTGGGATTCAAGAAGAATCATTATCACTTGTCTGTGGAATTGTAATGAATTTAATGGAAGTTATTTAATTTTTAAAACCAAACTTTTTTTAATTATGATTCCGATGCACTAGTATTTATCATTAGGAAGCTTACAGCTGAAATATTCATCAAGGTTGCGCAGTGTGTACGATACTGCTTTGTTTACCAGCGAGGATATAAGTAGAGTGTTTTCATGTATGGACTTAAAAAAGTAAGTCAGAATTATTTTCTGATCAGAAATTAAACAAATATTTTAGAGGTCAATTAAAGTAAAAAGCTTATTGAAAACATTAATTATAGACAGAACTTATTGATAGAGATTAGTGTGCTCACATCTTCATCTTTATGTTTGTTTCATGCTCAAACACGAAATTAAAATAATTGGGTTAGCCTACTGGGTTAGTTGATATTTCTGTGTTTATTTCATATTTCCGCTAGCTAAAGTAAATTCAACTATTTTTTTTATTACTAATTTATTGCACCGCAGTATTTATTTTCACCAAGCCAAAGTGGGGCAAACTAAGCCAAATTATTTATTTTTATTAATCTCAATGTATATTGAGATGTTATAGAATAAAGATTTCTAAATATGCTAATAAATCTTGCTTTGCCCCACGTTCGGACAAGCCAATTAAATTATGCGATGTTCTAATAATAAGATTTCTAAATTTATTTTAATTTAAAATTTGACAAGGAAAATAATTGTAAACGACTTATCATTGGAAATCTTAACTTTGGGACAGACAATAAATTATGCGGTGATATTAATACATACATTCATAATCTATTCCCCTTTTACCGCATTTCGCAGTGTCGGGGTTCCACACAAACTCTTATGGGAGTGCAACGGAGAACAACTGATATTAATAAATAAATAAAACAGTAAATTATATTATTGACTCGGCTAGCTTAACTTAATTTTTCTAAAGCGTTTCTGATAATATAACAACTAAATTAACCCTTATTCCTTCTTTAAAATTTATAAATTTTACTAAAGTCAGGTTATGTATGCATGAAAAGATCGTAATGTCTATGGTTATTTTATTGCATGTGTGTTATAAATAATAACATAATATTCATTATTCCTTTGTTTACCGAAACTATCGGAAACTCTAAAAGTTCTATTTTTATTGTTGTTGAAATTAAATTTCAACATGATCATTTTATATCATCTCAACATCTCAATGTATTGTGATGGTTAGATATTAACATTTTATCTAATATTGCTGTGAGACTCTTTAAATTGCTTTAAATATATAATTGTTAATTATGTAAAATTTTCAGTAATAAATACAATGCCTTTAATGAGTTCAGGGATATTTTATATGAAATAGTTTTATTTCCCGCTTATTGATATTTGAACTTATATTGTTATTGGCATATCAATAAATTTTTATTGTCTGATGTCAGATTAATTCTACTGTCTGAGTATTCTTTTATTATAGATGTAAGTAGGAATGATTAATTGCATTAAACAATATTTTATGCTGAAAACTAAAGAAAATCTGCATTTATCAAATTACATGTGTTTTACACTAACTATATTGTATTCAGGTTTATTATATAACGTTGGAATTCACAACCCATTGATTGTTTGACGGTCACTGCTTAAAACCAAGCTTCTCGTTAGTTTGGTTGTCACTGGGTTTCCCTTTCCCTCTGTTTATCGTAAAGTCGCACCTGCGCGCTTAAGCGCATTCTCAATGAGCAGTTGATAGAACAAAATGGTGGCTTTTGCATTAGAAGTTGGATGGGAGATGAGTTAGAAATTTGGTTTTGATATAATTTCGCTTTAGCGGAGAAAATCTCGCATTCAACAAAATGATCATCTGATTGTTTATATGTGATCAATTGTCAAATTAGACGGATTATGTTCTAGTGTTAACCATTGAAGGTAAACCTTTTTATTTTCTTCCATGTGCTAAAATCTCAAAACCTTTTTCTATTTTAGGTAACATTTTCCTATCAGTTGCCCTGAAGGAATTGATAATAAAAGACCTTTCAGTTTATAGAAAGGTAAAATTCTGTGCAAATATTTAAAATCAATACAATATACAGGGTGTTTTATCTGTAGGTTTTTTTATCTTTTCGTTTGGGTTTTGTTGCTCGTTGTCTTTTTCCTGTACCTGCCCCGTTGACTTTAGGTTTAATTTGAAGATCTTCCCCTTTGGTACCTGCATACACAAGTACAGGGTGTATGTAAAAAGATTATACCATAGGGTGAAACGAAAAACCCTAAGCAAAGCTTTAAAACAGTACCGTATCATCCGAGGGTCATCGAATGGTGGGATGTTTGTTTGGAACTCTACGTATATGTATATTGTGTGATTTTATCTATGTTTATATATATTTATAAAACGTTTATACAATTTATTTATTCATGCATATTAGTTTTAAGAACTAGTTAACACGAGATCTCGAGTAGTGAAATTGTCATAGGGTAGTTTTTCAGAGTTACAACCAGCTGTGATACAAATCACTATTCTGCTAATTTTGCTAGACATTAAAGTTCTTAATCAGTATAATTACCGTTTACAATTACATTAAATAATTACAATTGCATTAAACATATAAAGCCCTACTTAGAAAGTTTACATTTCACTACGTTTGTGTTTTATTTATATATATTTATTTGTGTGGTTTTAATATTGCTTTCCAGCTCTTCAACTGTGAGTGTATATACACCTGTACGGCCAAAATTGTGGAAGTTGCCTATATCTTAGTAAAAGATCTATTTCTTCGTTTATCTAATAAGTTTGAAGCTTTAGTAAGGAGAATTGTTTTAAAACGAAGTGGCGCTTGTTTTTTTTATCTTGTATATCTTGTATTACCCCGCCCCTCTCCGACTTATTGGCGTTAGCCGGCAAAAACTAAAACAGTGTTATTTAGGTCAAGCTGATACTTCCAGCACAGCTATATTTTGGTAGGTTAGGTATTTATCTATATAAAAATAGCCTTTGTGATTCTGTAGGCTATAATTGTACCGCACCTTTACTAACCTATTATATATGATGTTTGTTTTATGAAATAAGTACACACTCACAATTAACTATTCACTTATCTTTCTTTGTTTCAACTAAACCAATAACTCTAGAGTGATATATCAGCTTTCTCGATAGACAAGTAACACAATCTAAATTGTGTCATGAAGATATAACCTCACCTGGACACAATACTTTCTCTCATATCTAATTAAATGTACTTCCTTCTGTTTAACTACACAATGAAACACTGGGACTAGTACCTTGCCTGAGATTTTATATTGTGACCACTTAATTTTTACAACTCCACAAAGAAAATTTTATAACATAATTTCTAACAGTTTTATCCAGATTTACTAGTTTTATACATATTTTAACATGTTTTACATTGTATAAAGCTTTTATCATTTCCAAAGTTTTCTTATTTTTATTCAATTATTTTTATTATGTATCTAGGTTGTTCTATACTTATCTCTTCCACTTATGAATAAATAATTATTAATACTTACATTGTCTATATACTTAGAAACCTTTATTTTAATGTTCACTATAGAAAACCTTGTATTCTTTTATTGCAGGTGGTGGTAAATAATGATGCTCATATCTAACAAAGATTTTCTCTGTTATAGCGTATGTAATTTGGATGTTTTGGATGGTCCTTTATACAATAAAATTAAGTTAAATAAAAGTTCTCAACAAATTAAAATATCTTTTTATATGAATATTATATGCAATGCAAGATACCATAGCAGTATATTTACCATGTAGTAATATGTGTATCATTGGCATTTCTCACAACTAAAATAATTTGAATAATGTGCGTTTTACATATAGAATCTGTTGGCTTTCACTGTCATGTTGCAGTTTGCTTCTTGTGAATGTACACGAAACATGTTTGGAACACCCTAGGGGTAGGATAGAAAGAGCAACGAGTAGCTCACAAAATTGGTTCTTCAAGAGAACATTCAATGACATTCCATTCTCAATTTAATCAATTCAAGTATATTCGAGATTCTTCATGAGACGAGATTCTAGCTTTTGAATTGACAACATTTTATTTGAAGCGCTCAAGTTTTTTTTTAATATTTAAGGTATATCATTTTTTAATTATAATAACACACATAATTTGTCTACATCTCAAAGGTTAAGTAACCATTACAATATATACTTCTTTATGGCCAACATTTTAGTAATCAAAATATAAAACAGAGCTTAGCTGATAAGATCTCGATAAAGAAAAACTGGCCGGTTGGGATTTTCATACATTCCACCACTTTTGTATGTGTTATCCATATTTTAATTAAATCTTTAGAAAACTGTATTTAAGGCAGTACAGATTTTTTTAAGAAAATCTATTTAAAATGTTGCTTTAAATTCAAGGGCCTTCTAGATCGCGATTCCTCCGGGATGTCGTATTTTTTGTGTGGAAGTAAAATTTATGGAGGAACTGATATTCTATCTGGAGAGCATGTTTTCAACGTTAACTATCTGTAACGCAATAAAAATGTTTGCTATATCCTTCTGAGCTATGAAATTTTATTGCAACTAAATTAGTTTTAGTATAAAATAGTATTCTGAATAAATATTCAATTAGTTCAAAAGACTAAACCAAAGTATTAGAAAGGCTATCTGCATTTAATGAAACTTACGAAGCAAACCTATTCGGTTACATAAATATCGGAGAAAAGCAGAAAATTTAAAATGAAACTTAAAATTTGCCCAACTTTAAACGTGTCAAAAGCAACGAAACGTAAACAACCAAACATTCTAACCGTTCTAGAAACACATTTAATATTTGTGGGTAAATAAGCAATTAGCGAGGCCGGTTATTGGAAGTTGAACATCAAAAACAGAAGCAACAAGAATGATGAACGTAAAGGTGATGATAAATTTCCTTCAGAAAATTCCTCCTTAGCACTTTCTGTGTCTCAACCAGAAATCTGATGATTTTTTATACTACATTTGTTCAGGCCTGTTCGAATAAGAAAGTTAGGGAATGGAATAATGCATCGCACTACATTTCGCCCACAATATTATCCCTTCAGTAAAATAGAAAGACAAAACAAACTAAAAATGAGGCAAAATGACATACAATATGAAAGTTTGTTTATTTCTTGCATCAAAACGCAGTCGGGTGTAATTTTCTCTCTAGACAGTAAAAATTTGGAGAAAAAAATTTAAATCCCAAAGAAAAAGAGGCAGGTAAGTGAAGCGAAATAACGTGCCATCGGCAATTTTTCGCAACAGTAAATAATAATAATAATAATAATAATAATAGTTTTATTAACCAAATTATAAACGGCTCTTTAAGCCTTTTACATATAATTGGTATCCACAAGTACACAATATAATTATAACAACAAAAAAGGTGTATGTATATGTATATAAATATGTATGCATTTAAATATATATGAAAAAAAATAACAAATACTAACCATTATAACTACAAATATGGTTTTTACACTAATAAATCTTTAAAAATATTTTTAACAGAACTGTGGAAAATATCAACATTTTTTGATAGCAATAATCTGTTGCAGGTTGTTAAAGCAAAATTAACCGGAGTATTTTCAGTTGCGGCCATGAACATGCCAGTGTTTTTGTGACGTAAATGCACCAAAGGCACTCTAAAGCTGATACGTTCCAGAAGTGAAGGAGCATCTATGTAATAATGCAGTAATTTGTAAATAAACAAGACAACCATAATGTCTCTTCTCTTTGATAATGGAATAATTTGAATGTTACAAGATAGACGAATACAATTTAACTGATCCCTATATGAAATTAGGTAGGGATATTTAGGATATATACCCGTTAGTTTTTTGTAAATCCATCTAGCAAAGACTTTTTGTGGTTGTTCTATATTTTCAATTAGGTTATAAGTTTTAGGCAGCCAGATTATTGCTGCATATTCTAAAATACTTCTCACGTATATGTTAAAAAGATTAAACAATAAAGTAATATTATTAAAATTACTGCAATTTCTTAAAATAAAGAATAAGCTTTTATTCGCTTTTTGTACAATATATTCAACATGATCATTAAATGTGAATTTACTAGTAAAAATTATACCTAGATCCTTAACCTGATCTTTTGTAATTAGTACGTTGCCATTTATAGAAAAATCATTATTATGTATGATCTTTACTCTAGAGTATCTTGCAGCACAACATTTATCACTGTTTAACACCAGATCATTCTGACTACACCATGTAGATATGTTATTCAAATCACTTTGGAGATTTATGCTGTCTAACTTGGTTTTAATCACAGAAAACACTTTAAAGTCATCCGCATAGAGCAAACATCTTGAATGCATAACAGACTTTGGTAGGTCATTGACAAACAGATTAAACAATAGAGGTCCTAAGCAGGATCCTTGCGGAACCCCAGACGTTGGAGTGAACTCAGACGATTTGACACCGTTAATTATGACAAAATTTTTCCTGTCTACCAAGTAGGATTGTATAAGCTTCAAAGCACTCACACTAAAACCAAATTTGCACAATTTTTCAGAAAGCAGCTGAAATGATACACTGTCAAAGGCTTTACTAATATCCGTGTATATACAGTAGACCTCATGACCTCCAACAATATTTTCTGCAACGTATTCCGTAAATGCCAGTAAATTAGTAACTGTGCTACGTTTCTTTACAAATCCATGCTGGGAAGCTGACAAAGACTTTTCCACATGTGCATATATTTGCTTATATAAGAGTTTTTCAAAGATTTTGGCCAACGCGGATATTAAAGAAATGGGACGGTAGTTTTGAATATCTGAATTATCACCGCTCTTGTAAATAGGAACAATTTTCGAAATTTTCCATGTAACCGGAAATTCACCTACTGTAATGGCTAAGTTAAAGATATCAGTTAACGGTTTTTTTAGCAAGCTACCGCACCCTTTAAGAATAAACGATGGAATATCATCCGGACCTGCAGATAGCTTAGGTTTGATTGCTTCTATTGCCTCTTCCGTTTCAGCTTCAGTTACAAATTGAAAATTAAAGATACCCAGATTGTAATCCTCAATGTCCAGAGTTTGAGTACTATTGAAATTTTGTTTATACACAGATTTAAAAAAGGTACAGTGGGCTTCTGCTATATCTTTGCTTGTCTGGTAGGTGTTTCCATTATGTTTCATTTCAGCTGGCGTTTTATTACTTCCTTTCATATATTTCAAATAATCATACAATTTTTTTGGTTCTATCAAAAGTTGTTCTTCGCACTTTTTGCAATATGTTTCGTATGCTAATTTAATTTGGAGCTTAAGTTTTTTAGATAACTCTTTGAGTTTTATTTTCAAAGCTTCCTCTGAGACATGGGCAGACGTTAATTTTTTATGAACTCTACGTTTTTCTCTAATTGTCCTCTTTATATCAACCGTAAACCAATTAGGATAATTGCTTTTGTAAATTTCTTTTGTTGGTACACACGAGGCTATAATGATGTTCAACTTTTGATAAAACAAATTTAAGGACAATTCTAGATTACCAGTAGAACAGATATTATGCCAATCCACCTCCCTAAGGGTGCAATAGAACTTATAATAATCTGCGTTTTTGAAATCCCTTTTTATAAATTTATACTGTAACCGTTTTTCTTTCTTGCTACTAGTAATTAAACTACATACAAGAGCAGGATGAAAACGCTTATCTTCTGAAACTAATGGAGATTCATCTCTTAAAACTTCTAAAGTCCACGATGACAGACACAGATCCAATATGACATTGTCTTCATTAAGAATGTTATTAAACTGTTGAAGATTAAACGTTGTCATAAATCTGTGGAGAACATTGCAGGCCTTGCTCATATCCTTCTTCTTATCTAAGATAAACTCTCTGAGGTTGAAATCACCAAAAATTATTATTTCTTTATCTTCAGCAATATATTGTTCAATATCTAATAAGCATAGAAAAGATGAATTTCAAAGTTTGATTATTTAGTCGATGATATAAAGCTAAAATTACGCATTGTTTTATTGTAACTTTTCGTTCTTATGGCACTTACGTATATAAATATAAAGACAATTCGAATTTTATAGTATTTCTAAAGTAAATTTGAGAAAGCGTTTCATAACGTTCAAAATGAACAAACAAATCCTTTATAAAAGTGAATGTGCTAATTTTCATAAATCTCTCAAATCCCATCTTGGGAATGGCTTAATTTTTAATTTCCTAGTCTATATTTCTTCATTTTCAAGCCACTCGTCCCTTATTAGATTAAATACAATTCATAGCTAATCTAATTTTTTTCAGAATTGCTCCCTTGAGTCATTTACACGTCTAGGGATTATAAATTTGAGGCGAGGTAACGTGAGAGCATTTTGTCTACAGTTTTAACGAGCACAGCTTAACTTTGAAGTTCACATCTATTTGTTTAATCTATCTCTAATTAATCTCAAGCACCGTATAAGAATTAACTTTTTTTTTGTTTTATTACGTTTTTCATACAGTACGTAACATCACATTTCAGTGTATTATATGACCTCACTAAGAAAGCTGAAAGATCTGGTGAGACTTTTGGAAGTTCATCTGTGTTGGATTCTGATATGAAATATGTGTAAATTCGTACTAGACAGAAATCTAGGAATAATGGAAACCAACTTCTGTCCTAAGTTCCACCACCTCCTAATACAAGCTTTGATTAGAGATATCTTGTTTTCTTAATGTTTCAAAAATTCGATCAACTAGAGCTTCTTTTCGGTGTTGACGCAGGGATTGAAACTGCAACGAAAATAACTGTTTGAAACAATTATTTATCGATCATTATAAAACAATTATGAAGGCCCAATATTTATATTTCAAATCTGCATAACTGTTATTAAAGAACCGAAAAAACAAATTTCTCTCCTTTCATAACTCTTTCAAAAAGGGAAGATTTATAATAACAGTTATGGTTTGAAAGCCCGAAAAGGAGAGATATAAAAAGTCTATAACAGGATTATAAATATAGTACTTGTAACATTTCAATTAAGAATTGAAAGTGTTAAATAGTTTCAGATCATCTTGTTATTCATTCCTTCTATTAATAAGGAGTCTATTTTTTTGTGTTATATATGTAAATAAACAAAAGTCCCCGACGTGGCTCGGATAGTGTTTATTAGATTTGCTATAGTTTATTGTGTAAACAACTTGGGCTTCGCGACTGTATAAAGTATTTTTTTATTAAAATGTGTTTAATAACAAAACGAAAGACATTATTGACTTCATAATAATTAGAAAAACAAGGTGTCCAAAATTTTGTCTGTATTCATTTGTAAAATGTATACAATATAATTAAATTTTGTATACACATGTTTTAAAGTATTATGGGTTTGCTATGGAAATAATTTAAGTGTAATTGATACCTTTATTACAGTCGCACATTTGAATAGGGTATCTCAACTTCATGTAAACATAATAAGACACAATAAATAAACAGTTTGCAAATTTTATTACTGTTTTCTTTTTTTCTGATTTGTCGGTTTGAAAAAAGCAGGTACTAAATCATAATTCCAGAAAATCCAAATCCCACCATTGTTTTCTGTTCTTACTACTTTAATTAGTTCTTACTACTTACTAATTTTTTTTAAATTAATTTTAAAGAAATATTTCAAGTGTTTGCTATAAGTACTTTATGACTGTTTTTGCGAGTGCAACCCCTAATAATAAAGACGCCATTGGGTTTAAAGGGGTTTATTATTATTCCTTTCTACACACCAGATGGTGTATATCTGCAACCTGACAATTTTTTAAAATAACGTCGGTCAGCGCGCGAAAAGGTGCATTTCTCCAATGGCCAGTCAGCGCGTTGACCGTACGCGAGGCTCACGGGCCACGCGTATGGCCGCGCTGACCAAAGGCCGCGCGTCATCCTGACGGTCAGCGCGCGTATTCCAGTGTTGGGCACTATTAAATCTTAGCGGCAATTAACAATTGACAATTAAAATTGTAATTGTTAATTGCAAAGGATAATTAAATTAATGAATTGTGCATATGTTTTGTTTTGTATGATTACAATTAATTAATCGTTAATTGCACTGACAATTAACAATTAATTAATTGTTAATCGTTAATTGTTGCTACAATTAAAATTAGTAATTGTAATTGTCATCACAACTAACAATTAAATTTTTGTGGCGACAATTAACTTCGTAGTAGAGTGCTCAAATAAAAAGCTTCTAGAAAACGATTTTCTGGGGGTTAATGAGTAAAAGTTAACTCATATTTTAAATTGAAGGTTATGCTTATATGTTAAATCTAGATTTGTTAGATTGTCCAGTGCAAAAGGGCACTATTCAAAATATTCGAGATTTATATGGTAAACGATTATTTTTTTATTAAAAGTTTCACAGTTTTATTAAAATACAACCTGACAATATTGTTTCGACAGCTATGCTGTCATTATCAAAGGTAATATAATTATAAACAAACACGTCGCTAAGGTAGATACAAAATAGGTAACTAGATAAAATAATAATAATAATCATAATTAAATATCTAATACTTAATTATTAATTATAATTAATTATTAATTAATAATTAATTATGATTATTATTATTTTATCTAGTTACCTATTTTGTATCTACCATAGCGACGTGTTTGTTTATAATTATATTACCTTTGATAATGACAGCATAGCTGTCGAAACAATATTGTCAGGTTGTATTTTAATAAAACTGTGAAACTTTTAATAATCTTTATTTATTTCATGATTATGGAGTTCCACAAAATAAGGCTGGAAACAATAAACAAAAAAACGATTATTTATTTGTGAAGCTATATTTCCGTAAAAAGGCATTTCAATGTTTGTAGCGGTTTTTGTGAAAATCGAAATTTAATTTTGAAATTACTATTGCAGCTTATGGAGTTGTGTTCACAAGCCGTTTTCTCGGTTTGATGCACCGTAAAAAATCTTTTTAACATTTATCACTCCATATCTCGCAATCTAAGCCTTTAATCAAAAAAATTATCGCTTACAAAATTGTTTCCTGCTCTCTTGAAATGACGTTGATCCCCTCGGAATAATTTTTTAGTTAATATTAAGGATAAAAATGATGAAAACATGAGGTGTTGCACAATGACTCGCGCTCTCGGTCGAATCTCTCGATAGCCCTCTCCCATCACCCCGCTTACACCCTCGCTCGCTAGTTCACCATAGTTCAATCCTATAATATTATTAATTTAAAAACTGTTTTCGAAGATAATTAAATCAGAAAACGAATAAAACTATGATAAATAAATAAATAGACAGGAAATAAATTATTATTATTACAAACAGGCGCGCGCTTAAATTTTTTGAAACAGGTATATATTTACTTTAACACGAAAAATCTAAAGCGATCTAAACTATACTATTTCACGAGTTTTACTGAACCATATTTAAGGGACAAGCAATTTTGTCTAATACAGTAATAATGTAATAAAAATGCGTATCTGCATCTGTGCATTAAAAAAATATTTTTCTGTAGTGTTCACTTTACAATAAAGATAAAAATAACATGCTATGTAATAATTCATCCCTTAAGAATACAGATGTTTTTCATTTTATACAGCTAGGACATTGCTGACAAATATATTTTGCCATTTGTATTTGTGGAGCTTTGACAATTAAAAAAAATAGATAATTCATACAAAAGGTTTTATGCAGTCTGTGTCCTCTTCTATTCAACGGTGTGATAATATCAGTTTTTGATCATAGTGTTTTTACTAATTTCTTAAATTAAAAGTTTTATACAATTCCTCTTTTTTATAGAGATTACGCAGATTGTATATTTTAATACGTGTACAAGATGGTACAGGACAACTTAATTGTCGAAACAATATTGTCAGATTATAATTTAATAAATACTGTGAAACTTTTTATTAATCTTTATTTCCTACAAATATACTGTTCAAAAAATGAACTGAACTTGCTTATCTTGGCATCGGCGTATATTTTATTAATAAAAATATGATTTTGTGAATGCGTAAGTTGATATTGAAACGCAATACAATTACATATGCTTAATATAAGTACTATAAAATAAACACGGATGGTTTTATGGGAATTATTTAAATATTTAAAAAATTACACAAATCTGTGCAAATGGTCAGTTGATTTGTTGAGCATTAGTATATTTGTACAACCAATTGACCCTATATACTTGTAAAAAGATATTTCAATTGCAATTTTTGTTAATATTTTGGTGCGTTTGTTTACGTCTGGTACGAGGTTGAAATGTAATCTGCTACAAAAACCAGAATGACATCATTATTAAATTTAAAAATTTCGTAAATAGTATTATTAGTTGTAACAATGTTTAAACAAACATTTAATTGATTGATGCCCAACACTGCCGTCAGCGTGTATGTGAGAGTTCAACACACGTTTTAAAAAAATAATACAATACGAATGATTTTATTATACGAATTATCTAGAAGTCCAACGTGTGTGTGTAATAAATTACAGTAAATCTAAACATTGAGCCAATTATCCGCACCCCGTCCCGGACGTTATCCTAGCATATAATTATGTCCACGTGGTCTCGAAAAATGTTTAATTGCATAAAACTCTTTTACTCGGTAATCAAATTAATCCAAAACAATAACTAAAGTTAAACAAAACTATAAATGCATAATACTTACGTTCCGATGCTTACTAAAGATCTTACTGCTCCGACCGAGACGTCTTATTAAATAAAATTAGACCCAGGCGTCGTGGGTGTCAATCACAAAAGCTTCTAATTAGATAATAGATCCAGAAACAAATAAAAAAGTAGAGGGCGCCACCCAAACTGAATAGATGTTACATCATTTGGAAAAAAGCGAGTCCACAGTTTGGGAAAACACCTTCCTTTTAAATTTACTTTGAATTGATCTGAACAAATCTTTTTAATAATCAAAAATTTTGTTAGTAAAATAAACATCTACAGTTTGTTGAGCCGAACTATATCCAAACTAATTACAACTGAAATCTGTATATTAAAAAAATAAAGGTTGAAAGTATATTATTCAAAAACCATACCTTTTAAATTCATCATTCCTAAACGCATTAATAATTACTTAATTTCGGGTTTCCAAACAAGATAAATTTTACAAAAATAATTTATTTAAACTATAGATAACCTAGAATTTTGTACATTAACAAAGACAATCTAAACTAAGCATGTTTAGAAACCTACATAACACAACACAAAATTTAGCTGGAACTGCAAACTGAAGCTGGAACATTGCGGAAACACTTTTTAAATTTTGAATCATTTTATCTTAACGAAATACTTTGAACATTTCAATAATCTACATTACGGAATAAATTTATTACTATTATTAACTTTAACTGAAACGGCACTTAAAGGCTAACTTGAATGTTGCTTGAATTTTTATTAACAATTCTCCATAGAGAATGTAATGCGTCATTTTACTATTAGTCAAAACGTCGCTTTAACATGAAAACACTGTTGAATCTCTTAAATTAATTCTTTAAACAAACACAGTATATAAACAAGAGACCTTTAACACTGGTCTCTATGAACTCGAAAAACTAGACCGAAACACAACTATATTCTCAATACAGTAAAACTAATAATCTCTAATTAGATTATAGGATACGAAAATTCAACGAAAAAACACTATTCCCCAATACTGGTCATTAAGGAGACCCACATTACTGGAATTATGAACTAATTTTCTTTGCCAAAATTCGTTTTTTTAACTAGCACACTCTACAATACCGAATGCTCAGAAGATATACACAGATTTCTATAGTAGTTGTATAAGCAACGAGAACAAATAACAACGTCGACAGGTGGCCTACGCGAGGCGTCCAGACAATAGCCCCTAACTCTGACTGGGAGAGCCGCTATTAGACTGACTTAAAACGAAACGAAACTACATGATTTTAAGAAAGGAGTTTTTTAAACGATCCTAAAAAACTCAACTTGACGACATTTTTATCCAATAAAGAAAAGGTAGAATTACTTATTTTATTTTTGCATTTAAGAAGTGTTTATCAAAACCTGCCGAAAATCTATAGTCATAAACTTGACACTTTAACGAAATTTATTATTTTGTTGACTGTTAAAAGTTTTAATCCCAGCTTAAAATACGAAAGAATATATCACAAAAAATATTTCAAGCTAATAAATTATTTTTATATGAGATCTGTACGTGCTTCTAAACTAAAAAGAATATGTTTATTACTTGGCAGGATTATCAAGAATTTCGTCTGCAAAAACAATTTTTACCCGTGAGAATTGAAATGAAAGTTTTATCAACTTAAACTGTTTACAACTTTGAAAGCAGGGCCCGTATTCTTGAACTTATACGAACAAGTTTCGCATATGAGATGACGTAATACTCTATTACCTTCTAACGTTTTGATTGGTTAAGTTGCTTTTTATGATGTAAAAATTACGTCATCTCGTATGCGAAACTTGTTCGTATAAGTTCAAGAATACGGGCTCTGGTGTCTGTAAATATAAAAACACAAACGCGAATTTAACGAGAGAGTTGAATTCATATCTAACCCAGCCTGAATATTTCGATATTATACAGAGCCGTAGTAAGATTATTTTTATATATTGAATTTTCTGTTTTCTGCACGTTACAACAGTCGGAATAATATGTGACTGCCAAGGACAGGTTGCCCGACAAACATCGAGACGACCTCGAAAACGATTTCTTGGCAATATTAAAAACACTTTCAAAATTTTAAGATTAAAAAAGTGGAGACCACGCACGCTAGATATGCAATTAGAAGAGACTGAGGCTCTTTAGGGGCTGTTAAGCCAAAAATAATATAGAATTTCTACCAAAGAAAGCGAGTATGCTTCCGAGCATCCAATGGATTTTATTATTACATTAAGCTGAACCGAAGGGCTTAAATCAAATGGAATTGTGCTAAATTTTGCCAGAATAATTTCATGAGTTATTAAGTAGTGTAAGATGGGTGCTGGGTCATTACTTTCCTGGGTTAGCAGCTAACGAAAGTAAGAAAATAAAACAAAATTATATAAATGAAGAAATTAATATCCATTTCGATAATCCTTGCGAGGTGCTCATTCCTACCAATAACCTTTAGTACTATTACCGCGAATTGACCATAAACAATAAAAATACGTAAATAAAAAAACTTGAAAAAATTATAGTTTGATAACGGCCAGTATCCTAAAGGATCCTTCAGTGAATCATAAGTGCTGTACTTTGAGTATAGTGAAATGAGGAGTGTATTACTGGTTTGGCGCAGTTTATTTTCGTTTCAAGCAAGAATGTAACGAATTGACTTGATAAGTTTATGTATCTAAAGCTCGTTTATGATAGTGTTTTAATGGCTTCTTTTCATCAACGTAACATTTTGAACAGAGAAATTTTCAAGCATATAAGCAACTGCATAGTTAAAACTTATTACTTCCACAGTAATGACTATTTTCTGTTGTAACAGAAACCAAGCACCACAAAAATAGGTTTACATTTTGTTACTATTTGTACGAACAAAAATACAGCCAACATTAATCAGCTTTTAAACTGCCCGGCGATAATAAAATCATTGTTCGTTGTTGCATTCAAACAAGAACTATTGCAACAGATAAAGCATAATTTTCTTATGTTACAAATTTCCTTTTACTGCCGTTTTTTCGTTTGGTTACACTAAAAACGTTGGTATATCAGCACCAGGAAAAAATAAATAAGTCTGGATTATCGAGGATTTTCCAATAATAAAAGTTAAAACCAAAACATATTTCAAAGATAAAATCTTGATTTACACACCGGAGTCGGTAAAAAAGTTAGATTGAAAACGGAAGCTGTTTTCTCATACAGCAAAAAGGGAACGTTTCAGTAGTTGTTTTTACAAGATAATGTAGTGAACAGAAACGTTCCGAAAAAAACGAAGTAGAAATCTAGGAATATGTTAATGTTTAATTTGAATTTTAAAACACCGAGAATTACGTTGCGGAGAAAACATTAATAAAAATGGAAAACTTAGGGAGCTTTAATATCGAGCAAGATTTTTAAAATTAGTTTTATACAAGATACGAGCAAATGGATTTTGAAGTTTTGGTGTGCGAACTAACGTTAAGAGCGTGCATGATTCGTTTTTCTTTATTATAGCAATATATACCTGGTGTACTCTAAGAAAAACAAACAGTCTGAGCATTATGGTAGTAATAATAGAAAAACATATGAGGTTATATTTTATTTAGTGCCATTTTCTAAGAAAGTTCCCATTTTTATTTTTAGAGTTATTTTATTTTAAAACAAAGTTTATGCTTGTCTACAACGGAAAAATATTATACCACGTTTAAAAAGTCTTTACGGTTCAGTGGTATGACTTGTAAAGACTGTTCCCGTGCTTGTTGGAAAACATTCCGGGATTTTCCGAGAGAACTAATTTTCAAATACCTAAACAGGAAGTATATAATTCAACTGGAAAATTCCAACTTTTCCCTTTACGATTCTTTTTGCAGACACTCAACATGGCAATTGACCTTCGTCACTGTCAATCAACAAACTTTAGAATTTAGAAAAGTTTAGTCTTCCTTTTAGGGAATTCCACTTTCTTGTGTACTTAAGAATTCCATTTTAATTATTTCCACTAATTTGACAGTGATTTTCTTTTCTAATTAAAAGTTACTGAAACGACATATCGACAGAAAGGTGTGATGGAAATCTTATCCTTAATTTAACAGGGAACTCTTTGGAGGTATTAATAATGCATTTTGCATTATGCGACCTGTAATCGAATTGAATTTAATTCCATGCAGACCATTGAAACGAGATGTAATACGGAAAATCCTTTTGTTGCTTCAAACTTAAAATTAGATTTTATGTAAGATTTTCCGTACTGATAAATTTCTAAATTAGGCCTATTGCCAAATAATCCACATCTACATAAATATATACTTAAAACACAAGGCTTATTTTTGTTCCAGTTCGTTTGATAGTTCTACTGGGCCAATTTACGTGATTCTTTTTTATACTGACGCTTTTGTTGTGTAGAATAGTCAACACTGCTTAATTTTCATATTTTTTAAGTTTTATATTTTAAATAAATCTAAAACGTTTATTTGAATACGCACGTGAACGACAATCCATTTAGCCCCCTCTCAATTTCCAGCGTTGTTAACTTGTGTAACTATTCACGGCAATAAAAGACTACTTGCGTTTAACGTTTGATTTTTTTATTAGGTTGAGTAGAAAAAACCCGCATTAGTTGAAAACCATGGAAAATAAACAAATTGTTCAAATACCAGGCGATGGCAATTGCTTATTTCTAGTTGTTTGGACAAAACAAATCATGGCGAGATACGTTTGGAAATTGTTACATGTCGTGTTGCCATTAACACCTCTTTCGGTTACGAAAATCTTATGTCCTTCGATTGTGCATACACAAGCCAGATTGAACTTTATTGTATAGGTCGATTATTATTTACTAATCTATATATTTAAAACACGACTCAGTTTTGTTCCACTCCGTCTATGTATTTTACTAGATTTACTTTATTCAACACTACTTACTTTTTATTTTTATTTAATTTTTATATTTTCAAACTCGTACTTTTTTTCGTCTGCGGAGTTTTAGTTTTGTGATTTTTTAATTATTTATATTTTTAATCTTTATTTGTAATCAATGCATTTAAATATGCCCAAGGCCAACTGCTTCGTCACGCTTTGGAACTAAACATCCTCCCTATACCTGTTTACTATGACACCAACAGTTCTCAGTCGAGTTTCATAGTATTTGCTGTGAAGCATTTTCAAGAAGTTCGATATCTGTCTGTTTCTGTGTGATCGTTCTTTCAGAATTTTTAACTTTTGCAGATTGGGAAATTTGATAAAAAATTAGAATAGGAAGGTCTAAGAACCAATGTTTTATCTCTTAAGGAACGATGACAAGATGACCAACAATGATTCGACAGCTGGTATATTAAGCATATATGATATATTAATTCAATGTAGAATTTTATGGTAAGAATGAGTAGGTAAGTCGCGAAAGGAGTCCGAGAGGAGTTAGCCGAAGGTGATAAGTCAGAGAGGGAAATAAGTCGGGGGGTAAGTCGGGAGAGGAAAAGTCAGTCTGAGGAAGAGATAAGTTGAAGCGATAAGTCGAAAAAAGCAGTAAGACAGAGATAACTAAAAGAGGATAAATCGGGATTGGTGGGGGGAGGCAAGTCGGGGTTGTTTGTTAAATAACCCGTTTAAAAGTCCGTCTGAGAATGGTAAGCTTAGTATTTTCAACTGTTTTTGTTTGATTGCGTTTATTTAATAAATATTAATATTAAATAATCAATCTTGGAAACCCGAAGGATTGTGAGCTGCCCTAGTATATGCTTAATATTCTGCAATATCATATAGAATTAGAAGAAATTTCTAAAAATATTTCTGTTGTAAACGAAGACTGCTTCAAAAATAAATTATTATTAATCAATAGCAGACAATGCTTGTTGTCCTTGAGAAGAAAATCTTCTTATTTAAGGCCGATATTCACTGACGTGCGTCAAGTAGCCCGTGGGGTTAGTTTATATACAGGGTCCGTTTAGTGTTTAGTAGTTTAGTAATTTTTTCGTCAAGACATTAACGCCTGCTAGTTGTCGTGGATTTATTCCACTAAATTGGAGATTTGGAGATAAAGCGACAATTCGATGGAAATCTAAGCTATTCCTTTATATAGAAAGATTGCACAATATTACTCGACGACCATCTTGTAATTTGAAAGAGGTAGGTGTTAACATTCTAATAATTCTCCTTTTTTTCTTCTATTAACGAAACCACCAATTGATGTCTTAGTCCTCCTACTAAAACGTAATTACACTTTATTTAAGGGTACACGTTTGGGGTTGGAGCTAGATTACGTTTGTGGTTGAACCTATTTAAGCGTTTGGAGTCAATTTATCCTTCGTTGCAACTGGATCGATTCACCGTTGCTACAAAGTTTTTCTCCAAACAATTCCCATTTAAGATTTTATTCTAAGATCTCTATACTCTCCATAGAAGCTCATCTCACAGCTCCAGCATCTCGGTTCAAAGCTCTACACATGAGGTAGCCATCTTGATCATATTTGAAGATGACATTTTGTTTAAACCGAATTATTTAATAGTTCACCAGCTCAATTTGTTTGACATCGATCTTTGTTGGTATTACCTGCAATTATAAATTTATGATTGTGAAACTTAGAAGAGAAACAGTATTTCAATAAAATTATGGAATGGAGATTTATGTTTTTGACAAAAAAAGATAATTAGGTAAAAATTATAATAAGGTTTGGCTTGGGCCATTCTATAGAGCGCATAATATGGTTGTCATTGTGGAGCTGAAGTCGCTATCTAAATGAGGTAGGACCTGTATTATTTTTCTAAGAAGAAAAGAGAAATCCGAAACCTCCTTTGGTAAACCCGCAATTACTTAGTTATTATTAAGCTTTGTTTTGTTGATGAAACTAAAATCTGAGTAATTTAAGAATATTTTGTAATCTAATTGATTGGAATTAACATTTGAGACCCATATCTGGGAACCTTTTAATTGACCTTGAGATTAGCGTTTTATTTATTTATTTATTTATTTATTTATTAATGTAGTGTCTTTTGAATCTTTAGCATAATCTGTTAAAAGTTCTTTTATATTTATTATGAAGTTTCCATTGACGTTAATCGAAAAGTCAAAGTGAAGTTGAAGGTAACTGAGAAATAAAAATTACCTAGATCAAGTGTATTTTTGGCGTCGGTCAAAATTACACAAAAAGAATTTTAAATTTTTTTGGTAGATCTCAACAT
Source organism: Agrypnus murinus (assembly GCA_929113105.1). NCBI lineage: Eukaryota > Metazoa > Arthropoda > Insecta > Coleoptera > Elateridae > Agrypnus > Agrypnus murinus. Next base: position 18,846,890 of record OV816025.1, read on the forward strand.
TCTATAAGCTTTATTAAATTAACTCTAAACAATTAATATTTTACATGTTTTGCAAATGTTAATTCAACATCAAATGTAATCCCAAGTTTTAAATAACAGAACACACTTACTCTGTTTAAAATCTTGACGTGTTCGAGTAGTAAAATAAATTTGTAAAGACATTAGAAAATTAGCTGTAGTTAAAATTTAAGTAATTAAATTTGGAGTAAAAACAGAACCGATATCGAATTGAACCCCTTAGGTACCCATACCGGAATATATTTTAAACACACTAGACCTTACACTAGATCTAGGAGATGAAGAATTGTAAAACAAATGAAGAACAGCCGAACTTATGCATTTGCTTTAATATTATGATATATCTTATCAAACGCTCTGCAAAGAAATTTATAAATTACATCCAAATGAAGATTATTGTAACAGTAACAGCATAAGATACTTTATTAGATACTTCTTGAGTTAAAACAATCAAGTACAAGCTGAATGTTTTGGCACAACCACATACTGAATTATAATAATAGTAATTGCTTCAACCCATTACCTGGCCAACCAGTAACCAGGAGGCTTAAGCTAAAGCTTTTGCGGGAAGGAGGGGGCAATTAATATTATTACGCAGGCCCATCGTGCGGCTGCAGCCAACTTACAGATGGTAAGCCCAAATCCCACATTAGTGTTACAGATAAGGAAAAATTTCGTTCGATTGTTTTCAAGCTAAGATTAATTTTTGTAAAGAGCAGCCCTCCATTTTTTCATCAGTATTTGATATCATAGTTTCTTGTCGGAGCACGGTGATACCCATACCCATACACTGTTACCAACCGTCTAGAGATTATGACGTGATTTCAACCTTTTTTCTTTTAGAGACACAGTAGGATGTCAATTTTTAGAAAAACATAATTTTAATTGATGAACTATGGTCCACTATGGGTGAACTATGGGCACCTCCGCATTACGCAGCACTCATTGGAAATATTTTATCTAGCGTCTTTCCCAACCGGTGGATTGGAAGACGCGATGCAATAGAACCGTTTAGACGACGTAGAAGATATGAAAAATGCGATCAGAGCTGAGACAAGGCAGATTTATCTCGAAACAATTATAAATGTACAAAATGAATTTGTTCACGGTTTAGGGTACTGCTAAGCAACAAATGATGTGTAATTTGAACATTTATTGTAGTCAATTAATGTTTCTACTCTTGTTATAACGTTACCTTCAACTAAAATATATGTCCTACAGAATGTACAATGTATTCTTAGACAAGTAAGCTATATCGAATTGATGGAAATTTCCAAGTTATCCATAATAATTATTCAAAAGTATAATTACCAATTCAATGATAATTAGAATTAAAAAGTAATTAATTATGTAAGTACCTTAAGAGAATTTAAGTGAAACGTGGAGTTAGGTAAGTTAAATATCCAACGAATATTTTACACTAAAGATAATTGCAATTAAATACAGCACAATAAATTGTTCAGCTGCAATGGATGAGTTCTAAAATACTTATTAACAGCATAACTTATGCTGTTTGCATATTATTGGAGCATCCAACTATTACATTCGAAGAACGAAACTCTTGCTATTAGATACCACAAAAGATCCAGCAATTGCATTGCAAATAGAATTTAATTCCAATAACATACTACTAGAGTATTGATAAAGTACATCGGGTATGTGTCACGTACTATATCGTATTATATTTACGTGGGTTGCCTTCTTCAACAAATTGTCGATACGAGTATTGCTGATATTTGCACTTTCGTGGGTGAACTCATTTATTTTCATTTTATCTAATTAAAAGACAAAATTACTAGTCATTAGATAATAATTAGGTTATTAAGGGATATGCAAGATTTTTATTATATTATTATTCTTTTTCAGCATTATATTACATTGAGCTACTTTTTACTGATATACTTAGTAGTAAATGATACTCCTATTAACTTGATTTATGCATTTTTATACATTGTAATGGAATACCCCACTTTATGGGATCATAAATCTATATTGTATTCTAAATTTGAATATTTATTATTATCTATTGGAAAAATAATGTTTTTGGAGCTATGCTATTATTTACTTTTTTCATTAAATTATTAGTTTTAAATGATTAAATGTTAATTTTGAATTTTAATACTTAATAAAACTTGCACAAGCTTATTGCAAAATTATTTTATTAATTATTGTACTTTATAAATACTCAGATTTAACAGTTAAATCCATTTTTTATTATTAATCTTCATTAATTTATTGTAAATAATTTTTATAAAAGTGAAAGATCCCTATGTTAAATTGTAAATAAATGAGGGTTCGTTCTCCACAATCCCTTATATATGAAGTTTAAATTTTATCGCTTTATTTAGAAATGCGCAAATACCTTTGCATATAGATAAAACAGAAAGGGTTGACTTTTATTTTTAGATTTTTATTAAACTGAATTGACTTTAATAGCTGAATCTCATTTCATTCTAATAGCTAAAGTTATTATTTGCAAATACTTTACAAGTTTATACGAGTATTATGCAATATGAATATGACTTCCTATTTATGCACTAGTAAAACAGATTGAACATATGGGAAATACCTATATAATTATTATTATATAACAAAGATGTGCAGTTATAAGACTTTGAAGATATAAGACAATCTTTTTCATGTTCAGTTAATTGCCTTCCGATTTAAGAACGGCTACCAAAGAACAATTTTGAGCTTGCATATATAGCTAAATCTACTTGCTAGAAATTTCATTAATTTTCATTAATTTTTATTATCTATACTAATATACTAATAGATCATTTTTTGTCCCATTGTAGATTTGCCAGCATTACAGAAAGAAATATTTTCCAGACAATATTTATATTTCGTAATAAGACACTGAGAGACTATAATCAACAGGATTATAGTCTCTATTTTTAAATGCATATCTTTTTTTAACTTTTAATTGACATAAAATGTAACATTTATTTTTTTGTAGAATTATTTACCTTTTTTTTATATATTATTTATTAATTATTTTATTATTTTTATTTATTGGTTACCAGGTGTACACACACACTCATTACCTATACCTTTATTATAAACACTCACTCAGCTGCTTTCTTCTGTTCATTAACGCGATACTATTTTTTACCCTTCTAATTAAACTATTGCATCTTTATCATTTTTACTGTAAATTGTCTTCGTGTAAGTTGGATACATTGTAAACATAAGGGTGTTTTACAATTAAAATACATACACCAAAAAGCAATTGCAATAAATTGATGTACTCACAACAATTTAAAAATGCTACGCTGAGTTACTATTAAATTAATTTAGTTAAAGAAACAGCAATTTAAATAAAATGATTTTTATGAGCTAATGTTTTTCAAGTTTTTTATAGGTATATATTACTATTACTTTTAGAATATCTCACGTTAATGTGATTGAGAGCTATTTACGTAATCCTATAATACCTAATACATTAACAGAATAATAAAAATGTTTTTAACAAATTTATCTGTTTCATAAACTCAAATTAAATCTAGTAACTGCAACTTCTAAGATAAGCTAAGGTCAGATCTGACTATTCTTTATAAGTTTTACCTATCTCAACTTCATTCTAGTGCAGAAATCTATTAAAACACTTAATATTTTTACATACATAACATTAATAATACCTTAATTTTCTTAACAATTAAATTATAATATTAATTACAACTGTTTAATGTAAATTATGCAAACTAGCTGCATTTTTAAGTATCTAAACAAGTTCGATTAACTTTTAGAAACTCATAAAGTTAGTTTCTTCGCCACTTTATAATCTTATTCTAGCAAAACACCAAACAACATGAACGAAACTCTTGCTTCTGGCTAATTATAAACGTGACTTTAAATAATATATTTTGATTATGCATAAGTTATCATTAAAAACATGAAACAGTACAGCTAACGTTTATGCAGTATGTTCACATCTGCATAATTGCCCTTATGGTTATTGATTGAACTTTAGTCACCATCATGTTCTGTGTTCTATGCAAAGCTGTTGCAATTAATATGACGTTGGTTTTTTCTTTTAGAAATTAATTTGTAGAAATAGCAAATACTCTCAGCCAAACAGAATAACTTTGGCATACAAACAACTCACAATCAGTTGTTGTCCAATATTGAAGTGTATATACTTAAATTAGAAATGAAGAAATATTTACATGTAGTTTAACGTTTTTTTCTTGAACTCAATCAATACACCAGAAAAGCAAGCCGACAAAAACATGTTTACGAAAATGCTTCTAATTTCTATTAAATAGTTTTGTTACTTTGATATAGTATCGAGCATAGACTTATCAATGTCACAATAGATCTTCCACAAGGATAAAGTGTCTCTTCTAAAGAAAATGAACTTAAATACTTGAATGCACAACTCCTTTAGTACAGTACGTATATAACTTGTTTCCAACTTGCATAGATAATGTGATAATATCGCATGGCGCATTCCCCAACAATAGTATTAGTCTATAAAGTGAGTTTGCTGCGGAAAAGTGGTAATATTTATTATTGGGCCAACTTAACCTGTATAGGTCATGTTCTCACTAAATGCTGCACCATGTATTAATTGCGAGAACATACGCTAGTATTGTGTAGTTAAATGGCGTATGCCATTACTTAATCTTGCTAAAAGTTATTCTTGGATATAAAATTCAATCCCGCGAAAACGATAACTTGCACCTTCTTTTGTTAGGCTGCATCCGGCAGATGTTTGTTTACTGATGTGGTACATTGGCTTTTTATAGATTTTATTGTTTCTGCTTTGAACATTTGTGGATATTTGATTTAAATATATGTCAAATTAAGGTAAACTGATTCTTAATTTAAAAAATGTGTAAAAAATTTGTTTTTTAATTTTTTGCTGTTGGCAATGCTAGAAAATAACTATTTACCTTGCGAGTAAAAGGTATATTAATTCATTCAGTAGGAGACAAATTCATCTACTAGTGAAACAATCGAGTTGCCACAATACTTTTTTATACCATAGCAAAGTCGGTCAGGAAACGAATAGAAGTACCAAATAAGTGGGTCGGTTAAAACATTTTTAATGCTGTCATTTTTGCCCTGTCACTTCAGTTGTTAGCAAGTTCAAAGCATTTTAAATCAGTCAGTGGCCTTCACTGAACAATCTATGTTAAAAAATTATTTTAGGAATAGTCAGATAATTACTAGTGGGCTCATATTGTTCGAAGTGCCTTTGAAGATTTTCATAAAGCATTTCCAAATATGAATGCGAAGGAGCATAATCTTGCCAACGCATTCTTAAACATGACTTACAGCTACATCCCTACCATCTGTAAATTGTAGGTAGTCTGTAAAAAACTCTCCGATGATAGGATTCGAAGGAAAGAATTCTGTCAGTTGTTTTTACATAACTTCGAAAACAACGATAAACACCTAAAAGACCTACTTTACTGATGAAGCTTTCTTCCACCCTTGTGAATACATCAATTCCCAAAGTATGCAGTTTTGCAGTTCGGATAATTAACATTTTTAGTAAAACTCCACTAAACTCACTAGAAATAGAAATTTATTGGAATAATAGGTTGTGGAATAATCTTGGATGATACAAACTCATTATCTTCTCGGCATCTTAGTAACGGATAATGTAGAGAAATATAGAAGTTCCTCAACAGACAATTTAGAGATAAAATTGAAGAATTGAATAATATACCAATTTTATCTACTCGATTAACAGAAGAATCGGGTGACTTTGGCAGCGGTACGGCTGAGCCCAGTTAGGCTACCAATTGTGATCAGCTTTAACGGGAGTTGATGCGAATACATTTTTTTCTGGAAATTTATTTACGTGAGCCACCTGGCGTAAGATCCCCACGTTCCTTCCAAGGTAAAGTGATTGAGGTACGCCCAATCGCATTTGCGTAGCAAATGCTACCAGTAACTCACTAGTTGGAGTGAGGTTGCCTATCCACCCTCTACTAGATCTCCAGGCTAGTACCGGTTCTATAAACGTGCTAAGCCGTCGGGGTCTATCCTAAAGGACGAACTCCTCGTCCAGCATTAGAACTGCTCCCACTACGCGGCACTTTACTATCCAATCGAACCCAACCTCAGATGTGGTTGGACTTTGTTTTGAATGGTTTTGCCACACCGATCACCCAATTATAGGACTGGTGTGCCCCTGACTAGGGCACTAGAGCTACGTTTCGTGTCTGCCGAAGTAGCATTCCGGTCTGTACCCGTTGAGGTAAAGTTATCTTGAACATGATCGACTATATATATTCCCGTCATTGCACAGCCAAAGCCTGACCGCCATACTGTCATCTCCTAGACATTACCTGGTGGTAGTATATAGTTTCCCATAGGTCAGCGGGCGCACCCCCTGGGCGGGATAAACCTCACTTTGATTCTCCTCCATTCGTCTAGGTCAGACAGCGGTTAACTAGCACCATATCGGACCCTGACGTCAGGTAATAATCAAATCCATGCACACCGGACCCACATGTTAGCAGAACTCCCTCCGCAACGTTTATGAGTCTTCGTCGAGAAATATTTGCGTGTAACTCTACCGCACATTATTTCCAGACTACGTCATCCATTACCCAGACAAACCTGGTAATCTCGGATACTAGTCATGCCCAACACCTCAAGACTGCCCTGTCCTCTGTCATACTGGGTTAGTCTCGGATACTAGTGAATCCATGGCCGACAGCTCGAACGACTGCCTGGCCGGTCACCTGATACAAATTCAGAGCGAATATGACACTTAGCCTCTCACTGCCAAGACAATCCTACCTCCACGTTGGTATAAGTCGGATAAGCACCTTAATAACTCCGGCATTGACTTGAAGAGCTGTGGAGAGTGGATAAGCAACATCACCCCCACTAGAGAACTGACAGCTCATACAAAAATAAGTGACGCGTTAATTGAGCGTATCACAATTAGTTGATCCCTCAAGAGCACGTAGCCAGTAGTAGTCAAAACAAAATTATTAATAGGGCCAATGAAAAAATATCTGGTTGTTTGGTCTAGGAGGTTATGAGATTTCTTTAAAGAAACGTTATGTTGGCAGCATTAGAGCCCTTTATTGTTTTAGATCGACAATTCACGCATTTCGGTTTAACGCATGTTTAACACATTTTCCAGTTTTACCTTATTTCGAAAACAACTTTCAATAATGAATATTTCGAGCTTGGTATTAAATTAAAATTCGAGTACGAATTCACTTCCTACCGAAACGACAGGTTAAATAAATTGTTAAAGATTCTGACAGACTATTATAACTTTTTTAAGCTACATTTTAATTTTTTAATAGTGTCGTTAGGATAAAAAAGATATACGAAACTCATCGTTAAACGGTTACAACAAATATCGTTCTGTTATAAGGTACTCACCGATATCATATATAATATTCCTATTATACCTATAAGTATTCTAATTTTTCAGTACTATAATTATTTATTATTATTTATAATTATTTTAGAACTTTCTATTATAGTTTGATTTTTACACTATTAAAGAGTAAGTCTAGTACCAACACGTCTCTAACATCGTTGAATTTGGCCAGTATGTAAATTTACTGTAATATTGAACATTCGGTAAAATGAGAAGTGTCAATTAACATTGACATTGGCACGTTTTGAGGTTAGAATGCTTACACTCAACGTTACAAAGGTGTTGTAGCCGCATCGAAACCACCTGAAAGCGCTCTGTGCGTTGAAGCGCTAATGTGATGTTGAACAATTTTGACAGCTGAAAGCGTTTGCAAGAGATTCTCTTAAAACTTAAAACATGTAAATAGTTACGCAATTGGCAACACCAACAAGAAATCTTTAATTTAAAAGGTGTGATGTCGAATAAATCCAATACGTATGCATTTATATTTTTTGTTTAAATGTTTTGCAGAACTGTTTAGAAAACAGCCGGCTTTCCAATAAGCTATTGGTTCCAGTATAAGCTGTCATTCAAGCATTTTATTTAAATTTTAGTAAATTACGAAGATTGGTTTTTAATAATGTCCAGTATAAGATTACAACATAAGATATACTACAATGATTGTTAGTCGCATAAGGTTACATCAGATTTAATAAACTAATAAAAATAAGCATGCAAAAACTAAGTTAATAAATAGCGATGACTATTCAATTCACCTGTCATTTTTCAAATATTAATCAATAAAATAGCAGATATTTACTTTCGTATCCTAGCAACAGCAAATTCCAGCCAGTATTTCATTAGTGAATATATATATATATATATATATATATATATATATATATATATATATATATATATATATATATATATATATATATATATATATATATATATATATATATATATATATATATATATATTATATATATATATATATTTTATATCTATATATATATATATATATATATATATATATATATATATATATATATATTTTAGATGATATTAATTTTTGTTAAGTTGAATAATGATTTTACATTAAATAATATTTTGAATGCAAATTCATATAGAAAAATTTATCGACTCTGCTGGGATTCGAACCCAGGACCCTCCACTGTCTAGGTGGTATCTCTACCAACTGAGCTACAGAGTACGACTACCAGCATAGCGAGAAATCTTCCATATGAATTAGATATTATAGCAGACATACAAGGTAACTAGATATTTTTTTGAACATTATTAATGAAGATCAGCAAGTCGCATGACAACAACATCAATATTCAAAGTATCTAGATTATTTTGAATCATTCCGAAAGGAAATTAATTATATATAAATTTTAGATGATATTAATTTTTGTTAAGTTGAATAATGATTTTACATTAAATAATATTTTGAATGCAAATTCATATAGAAAAATTTATCGACTCTGCTGGGATTCGAACCCAGGACCCTCCACTGTCTAGGTGGTATCTCTACCAACTGAGCTACAGAGTACGACTACCAGCATAGCGAGAAATCTTCCATATGAATTAGATATTATAGCAGACATACAAGGTAACTAGATATTTTTTTGAACATTATTAATGAAGATCAGCAAGTCGCATGACAACAACATCAATATTCAAAGTATCTAGATTATTTTGAATCATTCCGAAAGGAAATTAATTATATATAAATTTTAGATGATATTAATTTTTGTTAAGTTGAATAATGATTTTACATTAAATAATATTTTGAATGCAAATTCATATAGAAAAATTTATCGACTCTGCTGGGATTCGAACCCAGGACCCTCCACTGTCTAGGTGGTATCTCTACCAACTGAGCTACAGAGTACGACTACCAGCATAGCGAGAAATCTTCCATATGAATTAGATATTATAGCAGACATACAAGGTAACTAGATATTTTTTTGAACATTATTATCTTGCTGATCTTCATTAATAATGTTCAAAAAAATATCTAGTTACCTTGTATGTCTGCTATAATATCTAATTCATATGGAAGATTTCTCGCTATGCTGGTAGTCGTACTCTGTAGCTCAGTTGGTAGAGATACCACCTAGACAGTGGAGGGTCCTGGGTTCGAATCCCAGCAGAGTCGATAAAAATTTTTCTATATGAATTTGCATTCAAAATATTATTTAATGTAAAATCATTATTCAACTTAACAAAAATTAATATCATCTAAAATTTATATATAATTAATTTCCTTTCGGAATGATTCAAAATAATCTAGATACTTTGAATATTGATGTTGTTGTCATGCGACTTGCTGATCTTCATTAATAATGTTCAAAAAAATATCTAGTTACCTTGTATGTCTGCTATAATATCTAATTCATATGGAAGATTTCTCGCTATGCTGGTAGTCGTACTCTGTAGCTCAGTTGGTAGAGATACCACCTAGACAGTGGAGGGTCCTGGGTTCGAATCCCAGCAGAGTCGATAAATTTTTCTATATGAATTTGCATTCAAAATATTATTTAATGTAAAATCATTATTCAACTTAACAAAAATTAATATCATCTAAAATTTATATATAATTAATTTCCTTTCGGAATGATTCAAAATAATCTAGATACTTTGAATATTGATGTTGTTGTCATGCGACTTGCTGATCTTCATTAATAATGTTCAAAAAAATATCTAGTTACCTTGTATGTCTGCTATAATATCTAATTCATATGGAAGATTTCTCGCTATGCTGGTAGTCGTACTCTGTAGCTCAGTTGGTAGAGATACCACCTAGACAGTGGAGGGTCCTGGGTTCGAATCCCAGCAGAGTCGATAAATTTTTCTATATGAATTTGCATTCAAAATATTATTTAATGTAAAATCATTATTCAACTTAACAAAAATTAATATCATCTAAAATTTATATATAATTAATTTCCTTTCGGAATGATTCAAAATAATCTAGATACTTTGAATATTGATGTTGTTGTCATGCGACTTGCTGATCTTCATTAATAATGTTCAAAAAAATATCTAGTTACCTTGTATGTCTGCTATAATATCTAATTCATATGGAAGATTTCTCGCTATGCTGGTAGTCGTACTCTGTAGCTCAGTTGGTAGAGATACCACCTAGACAGTGGAGGGTCCTGGGTTCGAATCCCAGCAGAGTCGATAAATTTTTCTATATGAATTTGCATTCAAAATATTATTTAATGTATATATATATATATATATATATATATATATATATATATATATATATATATGTATATATATATATATATATATATATATATATATATATATATATATATATATATATATATATATATATATATATATATATATATATATATATATATATATATATATATATATATATACATTAAATAATATTTTGAATGCAAATTCATATAGAAAAATTTATCGACTCTGCTGGGATTCGAACCCAGGACCCTCCACTGTCTAGGTGGTATCTCTACCAACTGAGCTACAGAGTACGACTACCAGCATAGCGAGAAATCTTCCATATGAATTAGATATTATAGCAGACATACAAGGTAACTAGATATTTTTTTGAACATTATTAATGAAGATCAGCAAGTCGCATGACAACAACATCAATATTCAAAGTATCTAGATTATTTTGAATCATTCCGAAAGGAAATTAATTATATATAAATTTTAGATGATATTAATTTTTGTTAAGTTGAATAATGATTTTACATTAAATAATATTTTGAATGCAAATTCATATAGAAAAATTTATCGACTCTGCTGGGATTCGAACCCAGGACCCTCCACTGTCTAGGTGGTATCTCTACCAACTGAGCTACAGAGTACGACTACCAGCATAGCGAGAAATCTTCCATATGAATTAGATATTATAGCAGACATACAAGGTAACTAGATATTTTTTTGAACATTATTAATGAAGATCAGCAAGTCGCATGACAACAACATCAATATTCAAAGTATCTAGATTATTTTGAATCATTCCGAAAGGAAATTAATTATATATAAATTTTAGATGATATTAATTTTTGTTAAGTTGAATAATGATTTTACATTAAATAATATTTTGAATGCAAATTCATATAGAAAAATTTATCGACTCTGCTGGGATTCGAACCCAGGACCCTCCACTGTCTAGGTGGTATCTCTACCAACTGAGCTACAGAGTACGACTACCAGCATAGCGAGAAATCTTCCATATGAATTAGATATTATAGCAGACATACAAGGTAACTAGATATTTTTTTGAACATTATTAATGAAGATCAGCAAGTCGCATGACAACAACATCAATATTCAAAGTATCTAGATTATTTTGAATCATTCCGAAAGGAAATTAATTATATATAAATTTTAGATGATATTAATTTTTGTTAAGTTGAATAATGATTTTACATTAAATAATATTTTGAATGCAAATTCATATAGAAAAATTTTTATCGACTCTGCTGGGATTCGAACCCAGGACCCTCCACTGTCTAGGTGGTATCTCTACCAACTGAGCTACAGAGTACGACTACCAGCATAGCGAGAAATCTTCCATATGAATTAGATATTATAGCAGACATACAAGGTAACTAGATATTTTTTTGAACATTATTAATGAAGATCAGCAAGATAATAATGTTCAAAAAAATATCTAGTTACCTTGTATGTCTGCTATAATATCTAATTCATATGGAAGATTTCTCGCTATGCTGGTAGTCGTACTCTGTAGCTCAGTTGGTAGAGATACCACCTAGACAGTGGAGGGTCCTGGGTTCGAATCCCAGCAGAGTCGATAAATTTTTCTATATGAATTTGCATTCAAAATATTATTTAATGTAAAATCATTATTCAACTTAACAAAAATTAATATCATCTAAAATTTATATATAATTAATTTCCTTTCGGAATGATTCAAAATAATCTAGATACTTTGAATATTGATGTTGTTGTCATGCGACTTGCTGATCTTCATTAATAATGTTCAAAAAAATATCTAGTTACCTTGTATGTCTGCTATAATATCTAATTCATATGGAAGATTTCTCGCTATGCTGGTAGTCGTACTCTGTAGCTCAGTTGGTAGAGATACCACCTAGACAGTGGAGGGTCCTGGGTTCGAATCCCAGCAGAGTCGATAAATTTTTCTATATGAATTTGCATTCAAAATATTATTTAATGTAAAATCATTATTCAACTTAACAAAAATTAATATCATCTAAAATTTATATATAATTAATTTCCTTTCGGAATGATTCAAAATAATCTAGATACTTTGAATATTGATGTTGTTGTCATGCGACTTGCTGATCTTCATTAATAATGTTCAAAAAAATATCTAGTTACCTTGTATGTCTGCTATAATATCTAATTCATATGGAAGATTTCTCGCTATGCTGGTAGTCGTACTCTGTAGCTCAGTTGGTAGAGATACCACCTAGACAGTGGAGGGTCCTGGGTTCGAATCCCAGCAGAGTCGATAAATTTTTCTATATGAATTTGCATTCAAAATATTATTTAATGTAAAATCATTATTCAACTTAACAAAAATTAATATCATCTAAAATTTATATATAATTAATTTCCTTTCGGAATGATTCAAAATAATCTAGATACTTTGAATATTGATGTTGTTGTCATGCGACTTGCTGATCTTCATTAATAATGTTCAAAAAAATATCTAGTTACCTTGTATGTCTGCTATAATATCTAATTCATATGGAAGATTTCTCGCTATGCTGGTAGTCGTACTCTGTAGCTCAGTTGGTAGAGATACCACCTAGACAGTGGAGGGTCCTGGGTTCGAATCCCAGCAGAGTCGATAAATTTTTCTATATGAATTTGCATTCAAAATATTATTTAATGTATATATATATATATATATATATATATATATATATATATATATATATATATATATATATATATATATATATATATACATCATTCTAACAAATGGACGTCCGTACATTACGCATTTACCATCAGTTGGACGTCCGTTGTAATTGGACGTCCGTATATCGGACGTCCGATTGTATCACCTGTTCTTTGAATTTTTTTGGGATTACTAAAGCATCCTCTATCGTTTGGTGAAAATTTGTTTTAGACGTCAAATTACTGATTTTTGCCGGAGATTGTGTATATCGTAGTTCGAGCGAATTCCGCTAGATGCGCTAAATTCGACAAATATATACAGCTAAGTATATTGTAAACGGAAGGATCTACGTGTATAAGACGTCCGTGTCCATCACGAGACCTACATTCTTGCTGGCAACATGCTTTTGTATATTTCAGGATAACTTTGGCATTATTCGTGCATTTGACGTCTCTTTGTCTCGGTAACAAAATACTGGTGACCTAACTGTTAACACATGTTTTGAAATATTTACTTTGCCGTTAAACGTAGTACGAAAAGGTAGAAAGTAACATTGCAATAGAAACGTAAATTTTATCTAAATACAGAAAATATCTGAACTACAAATTTAGATTTAATTTTTGTTTTTGGGTTTTCGAAGAATTATCTTAAATCCTGAAGTCAATAGCTTTTCGATTTTCAAGCCATACAGCTTATTTGTTTCTTGCATTGCTATTAATTACTTTTTAGTCTGAAGTTTAATTAACACTATGTTGATAAACAAAAGCAAAAGATTATTATTCGCATGTGTATTTTGAATAATTACACAGTTCTACACAGAAAAATATTAATAAAAACAATGTTTTTCGAGAATTTCAATCAGGGTTTCGTAAACATTATCGTTGTGAAACTACTTTATCAAAAATAACAAATGATGTTTTTTAATGGTTTAGATAAAAATAAATCTGTGTTTCTTATTCTTTTAGCATTTACAGAAGCGTTTGACACTACTAAGCAAAGTATAGTGCTATCGATATTGCTACTTCATTTGTTTTGGTGCTTCATCTATATCTTTAATCGGTAACAGACTGTATTAAAGATAACTATCTTAAACAAAGGCTCCAAGTTATTACTACAAATGTTTTACTCGTTCAATAAATCGCGGAGTTCAAATCAATTACAAGTAAATTGTGGTGTGCCGCAGGGCTTATTTCTCGAACCCATTTTATTCAGAATTAACACAATAATTTTATTTAGATAGGATTTTGTAATTGTCGTTTATATGCATATGATACACCACTTTACTATTACTTTTGTAAAGAGGATAATATAAAAATTTAACAGTTGAACAAAATAAATAATATCATAGCCACCAGGCTGCTGACCTTTTTTAATTGTCGATGATCCAACTTTGGACTTATGTAAGAAGCTTATGCTTCTCCGAATTCTCGCCAATGGTTTATGTTTTGCCCTGTTTTGAATTTGTGGTCGTCCACTCGTTCTGTGTCTGTGAATAATAGTGTTCCACCTTTCATTTTGTTGTCATGCATTGTGATGTGTTCTGCTTCATTTTAATGTTGTGATGTTTTCTTCAGCTTCCTGAACTCTTGTACTGTTTCTGATCCGTGTGTTTATTTTCCTTTCAGTTAACTTTATTCCTAATACTGATCTTTTCACGAATCTTTGCGTTGTAATGATTTTATCCATGTTAACATTAGTGACTGTTACAATAAAATACATACACAAATAAATAGAGGGGTTGAACATTCGACCTTTAAATATTGTGAAATTTTGGGATTTCTAAAAATCAATTTTAGTTTGCTAAACATTACCCATTCCAATCGTGTTCTTCTAGTTATTTCAGTTGATTGTTTTCTTTATTCAAGGCTTCAGGATTTTTAGGGTTCAGATATACGTATTCATTCACCCACTCTAAGATGCAGTCGTTTTTCGTTTTACACTTTTTAATTGGTTACTACTGGTCTTCGGCGCCAATTGTATTTTCATTGCGGCTCTTCCATAGATGTTACGGATTAATTGTCTGTGTTGAGAATCTATTTTACAGTTATTCATGGCTTGTTCCACAACCCAAACTTTGCCTTTAAGGAGAGGATTTGACGTGCTATATTACTTCTTGAATCCAGCTCGTTCGACCGGTTGATACGAATCTACTTTAGCTATTAATCTGTTATTTATCCACTTTTATAAAAGAACATGTAGATTTAAGATGCATAGGAGACGATTTGACGTCCTATATTACTTCCTAAATCCAGCTTGTTTGACGGTTGATACGAAACCATTTTAGGTGTTAATCGGTTATTGATGATTTTTATGAAAACTTGTCGATTTAAGATAGCAAAGAAATACCTCGATAGTTTTTTAATTCGTCGCTATTTCCCTTCTTGTTTAATAAAACATTATACTTTCATGTCGATCAGTCTGCTTTATGGAGACATTTATTAAACATAATTAAACATAATAATAATTAATTATTAAACATAAATAATAAGGATCTTTAATATAAAATTTTTGTCTGAGTTTCTAGAATCCCATCTAGGGCGGGTGCTTTGTTGTTTTTTATTTGTTTCATAGTTGTTTTATAGTTATTTCCTAGATTTCTATGTCAGTGTGAAATTTACGTTTCTGTTTCTTGTGAGTTTTTTCCTGTATATTAAGCTCCTGGGCGTTTTGGATGCATACAATTTTTTGTAGTTGTGTATAACTATCTCCGATATTTTACTTTTATCTTTTTCTTCTTTTCCGTTTTCATTTTTTATGGAAATTATGCTAGTTCTTCCTGACGTTCATCTAAGGCACTTCATACCTCTATTATTTTCGATCACTTCTTCATCTACAATCTTTACTTCTTATATTTCCTTATGTCTTCTCTGATATTTTTCTTTATAATTCTATTCTGCTTTCCGCATCAACAGATTCCTTTTACTAGTAAGTTCTCATCTTTTATACATTAATTTCTTTCTTTCATCGCTTATCCTGTCTTCCCTAAGTATAGCTTTTCATGCTAGCTATTTTTATACTTGCATCTAAAAGCTATTTTGTCTGTTGTTAGTTTTGTTGATATTTTTCTAGTTTTTTCTTGTTGGGCACTTTCCTCTAGAGCTTTTATAAAATTATTAGCTTTCATTCTTATTTTATATGGATCCACCTATACTGACTTTCTAAACTGTTTAAAAGTTTGGGATTTCAATGAGATTTATGCGAAACATTAAATTGGAATACACCGGCTGGCGAGAGACACTTGCTCACGTTCTGACTTGTAGGAATATACCCATATTTCATATGTTACGTAGATTCCTTTACGTAAAATTCCTTATTCGCGAGATGCGAACAATATTTTATAGAATGCATATGACGGTCGTTGTTAAAATACAATACAATTGTATGTCATATGTCCTTATCAAAGCACGGCGTTTGGGTTTTTTTGCGGACCTACTTTTTATCATGTCGGCGTAGTAAGAGTAACATAGTATAACATAACAGAGTACTGATTAAAACCAAAGTAGCTATTTGTGCAACAAGCTAAGAAATGGGGATATTTTCCATTCTGGACGAGATCGAGAGAGATGGCGGAGCCCAGATCAAAAACACTTCGTGAATGGAAAAAACACTTTTTTCTAGAGAGTTAACGCAAAATAAACGTACCTACTTGATGTTTAATACAATTAATGAAACTAATGATTAAATTGGTTTAAAGTTTAAAACCCATTTTTTAACAAAATTAGAAACAAATCTTGTAGGATACACGTTAGGAAATGCGATTTTGTATAACTCCTGTAATTTTGAATATACGACTTTCATAATAACCGTAATTATCGTTCGACCAATAGAAATCAGTTTTCGTGACCTTTGACCTTGTATTACTTTCGAACCCAACATGATATCGATGGCGACTTTTTGCACGTTACTTCTAAAACCTATATAAAGGTGTGTGCGAAAATTTACATTGGTGCAAATCTCTCAGAAGTAAAATGCTAATGTTACTGGGCTAATTAGAAATTCCATTCCTGCGCATTATGTAGATTCTTTTAGTGCATCATCAATTTCTTCTATAACACTTTTCTCTACTTAGAGCCAAAGGGGGTCCACAAACGAGACTGTCTAGGCCGCTCGAGGGCGCCAAGAAAATTAAAGAAGAATTTGGTGAATAAGTTTGTTTTCACATTGTTCTTGACAATGCACTGTTAGTATGTGATACAATGCCAAAAGTTTTTGGATTAAAAAAAGGTAAACTCACACTTTCAACAACAACAAGCAGCCGTTTTCAAACTAGGACAATCAAAGAAATTAGGAGGAAATCAGAGAAGAATTCTGGAAAACGTGGAGCTGTAGTTTCTCTGGACGGTGGATACGAGTAATAGCATAATAATATACTAAATGAGATTCGGCTTCGAAAAGTTCAAGTGTAATCTGAAGTACTGCTCCCACAAAAGACGCATGCACATTTCGCTGCTTAACTCTTGTGTAACCAGGTTCAACAGTGAATGGGTGCTCAAATGAATTTACTTAGTTGGGATTACTGTGTTCATCCGACGTTGGTAGTCCCAAAAATGACAAACACGCTTTAGAGGACTCTAAAAATTCAAATAAGATCGGCCCGTTGATAAAAGAATTACAGGTGTACAGTTTACGGTAGTATTCAAGGAGATAGTGGGCGATTGTAAATAAAATGTATGTCGCATTTTTACTCTAATATTATTATGTATAGTTTTGGTTATCGATAAAATTCTAGGGGCTGGGTTTTTGATTAACAATTCAGAGAATCATTAAAAAACTGTCATGTCAAAAAACTTTTATATAACATGTCACATAGGTTATTTATTGTATATGCATTTATTTATAATAAAATATACTTACACTAATTTTTAATTTATCTATTAGAATTTAGAATCAATTTAAGATGCTACAATACGCGTAAGAACAAATGAAAGAAATAGCGAGTCTTACTTTTCATTCTTGTGTTCCCGGGTACGGCGTTTAAAAAAATGGTTTTTTCAGTATGGTACATCTATAGTGAATCCTCAAAAAAATAGTATTATTAATGTACTGATGTTGTTATTAGCTCTGATTATTAGATTATATTATTATTATGTGATAATATTATAAAATATGATTTATTTTAAAATTCTAAAAGTTCCCTTGAAGAAATGTGCGAAAGGCAATAAATACATGTCAGAAAGGTTGTAAAACGATTTCGAGGGTTTGTATTTGTTCTGACCTCAGTAGTTGTTGCTTTCATTTTACCCGCCTTTTCTTGTTGAAGTATTATAAAGAACTGTTTGAACCATGAAAATATTAATGGCAGATTTTTGACTTTTTATTATATTAGGGACTGTTGTTTTATATTATAAGCATAAAATAATACTTAATTATGTTGATATTATGTTTACTAAAAGTATAGTAAATTTCTGTTTCTTACTAAGATGTAATAAATAATTATTTTAGTTTTGTATGAAATTTTATGTCATTTACACGTTAAACAATTCATATACCTACCTTCCAATCTAAAATAAGTTTTATTGCAAGCAAACATTTTAAAATTATATGAATTGTGTTTCAATTAATTTGTACTTACTTTGTTATTTAATATTAAATAATAGAGAGAAAAAAGGACTAGTTTAAATAGTCTTACCATAGTTTAATTTATAATATACCTTAATATCTTTAGTTTTAAATTTAAATTACATTTTTTCCTTGTTCTGATTCAAGGAGAAATAAGTTAAACAAATTCTTGAATTGTAATCAAATTTTCTTCAGTGATTTAATTTACTTACTCAAATAAAATAAAATATACAATTCTTTTAAATAGATGCATGAATCAATTTATTACGGATGTAAACTTGGTATCAATTGAAGCAATTGAGATCTATGATCCATTAGCATTTAATAATATATTTCCAAATACTGAGAAATTTAATTTATATCGTATGAATATTCGTAGCATAAATAAAAATTTCGACGAATTAAAAATATATTTAACTCAATTACAAACAGAATTAGATTGTTTCATTTTAACGGAAACGTGGAAAATACATATTCTAGAATTCTTTTGTCTGAAAGAATATGATATAATTTATAATGAAAGAGATTTTAATCAAGACGATGGGGTTGTAGTACCCATAAAAATTTTTATTAATTATAAATGTTCAGTCATACATTTAAAACATAACCGTATATTGCAAATCAAAACAACAAGTCAGAATAAACATATACTAATTACAGTTATTTATAGATCACCCTCTACAAGAGTGGAATCATTTTTAATAGATTTAAATATTTATTTAAATTCTATTAGAAAAGAAAAGAATGATTATAATATTAGTATTATTGGAGACATCAATATCGACTTAATGTCCGAAAATAAATATATTGGCAGAATTTGGCTTTGTTTACATGATCAATAAATACACCAGAATACAAAAAAATAGTAAAACATGTGTTGATCATATATTTTTGAAAACGAAAAAGAATCTTAATGACATTAAATCAGCTGTTATATTTAAAGCACTACTGATCATTTTTCGGTCTTATTACCTATTTCTATAAAAAACCTATACAGTAATAAAGTTTTATATAATACTTCTTTAAAATATCGGAAAACTGTAAATCATGAGCAGTTAAAAATACACATTAAAGGCATAAATTGGGAACGCTATTTAAAAATGATATATGATATGTTAAATATTGATGTGGATGAAATGGCTAATGAACTTACAGATTTGATAGCAAAAGCAGTAGATTCTTGTACAACTACTACAATAATTAATCATAAAGATTTTAAAAGAAAAGCTTCGACAACTGATGGGTTAGTTAAGGCTGTAAACAAAAAAGACAAAATGTATCAAAATCTTCTAAAACATCCTTATAACGTTAATTTTGTAAACAATTAATTTAAATGTAAAGTTTACTTTAAAGAATTGAAAATCAACTACATAAAATCCTTTAATAAAATGAACCAATACAATAATCTGGTCTACCCAGCACAGCGGGCTCTATAATAGACTGCCCTCATAAACATATTTTTAAACATTTCTTAAAACTACATAATCAGTTAGGTCCTTTCTTGTGAGTCTCCTCGATAATGTTTTTCTGTTAATAATAACTGGCACCCTTTCGAATGGGCAATTTGACCCCAACCCGGCCGTGACGCCAGTCTACAAGAACAAACATCCATTCATTGGCGGTATATACTTCACAATTTAGGAAATGAATTTAAGGTATATCGAAATACGAAGAACAATTTAATCAAAACAACAAAGAGAAATTATTTTCCCAAAAGTTCAACAAACTGATAGAAATGATAGCAAAGCTTTACGGAATACTGTCAACTAAATTACAAATTCGTCAAAAAGTAAAAATGTTCATATAAAAAAAGTTAAATCGGAAAGCGGAGTATTAACATCAGATTTATCTGAAATAATTAATACTTTTAATAATTATTTTATTAACGTTGGTAAAGAGTTAGCTAGTAAAATTACTATATCTTCCATGGCACCACCTAGATCTTCATTACCATCCTCCATTTATCTTTCACCCAGTAATAAGAATCAAGTGGCAAATATTATCACTTCATTAAAAAAATAATGTTTCTCCAGGTATTGATAATATTACAGCAGCGATCTTAAAAACCGTTACAGATGACATAGTGAAACGAATTGCAATAATAATTAACAAAATATTAGAAACCGGTATTGTTCCAGAGATATTCAAGTTTGCAGTGGTTAAACTGATATTTAAAAAGGGGATCGAGCTGCTACAACAAACTAGGCCTATCTCGGTAATAACAAATTTTACAAAAAAAATTGAGAAGATGCTGAATGAAAGAATAAATAATTATTTAATGAATTTTAGAATTATATCACATAGACAGTTTGGATTTAAGAAAAATATTAGCATACAAGATGCTATAGCATATCTAAGTTTCCTAATTAATAAATCACTAGAATTTAGCAAACCTTCATTATGCAACTTGCAGTGGTACAGTCTCTGCAAGATATAGGTTTTAGTGGAGTTACACTCAACGTATTAAAAACCTATTTGTCAAACAGAAAACAAATTGTTGAAATTTATTCTACAAAAAGTTCTAAAAGTGTAATTGAGTTTGAAGTACCACCGGGAACGATAATAGGTCATCTGCTTTTTAGTATTTATATCAATGATTTACTTAAATTGAATAGTTCAGGTACCATAATCAGTTTTGCAGATGATACTGCTATCTTTTATCAGAGTACTACGTGATCAACATTAAAAGCAGACGCAGAACAAGACATGACAATTATAATTTTATTAATTATAAACATAAATAACCACACTATAATAAACTATTAATTGACCTTTAAACCAATATTGAGGAACCAGAAACAAAAGATATCTGGGTGTCACCATGGACAGGCATTTACGTTGAGATAAACACATTATTAACGCGGTTCATAATCTCAGAAGTACCTATTTTATTCCGGTTTTGAGAATTGAAAGGTATATTGCAATTTTCAGATCTAAGAAGGGTTTATTTCGCACTAGTAGAAACTCGACTATCTTACGGAATTAATGGATTAATTAATTATTCCAGGATTGATTAATTTGGGTTAATAATTACGTAAAACAATTTCAAATCATTCAAAAAAAATTTGTACGTATTATTTTAAATAAAGAACCCACTTGCCCTTGAGAATGTTTTTACTAAGAAGCTAAAATACTACATTCTCGTCAGATATATTTTTTAATAGTAGTCTTATATACATGACAAAACTTGATCATAATTGATCATAACTATGAAACTAGAACAAAACTATTTACTTTTAAGACTCCATTATCAACTAAATCCGGAGGACAAAGAACTTATACTTATCTCACTCCTAGACTTTTATAATTACCTACCGCACGAGATTAAATATACATAATATTAGAAATAACGAAAAAAATTTTGTTTGAAATTGGCGTAAGAGAAATAAAATTTTTTTTTGTTAATTGAGTGATTTTGGCTGCAACATATTCTATTTAATTTAATTGGATATCAATACTTCAGATTGATACATGTATCTACTTATATTTAATATGTACTGCTTATACATGTAGTTAATAATACAGGCGTGCAATATTATAATTTAAAAAAAAATTCATTGTGTTCTTGTATTCTTGTGTATTGTTTTTAAAATGCTAAAGTAAAAATGTTTTTAAGTTCTCTAAGTGATTTAAATTTCAGGTAAGTTAATATTTCTTTTTTATAATTGTATCAATCAAAAAGTTTACACTTTTATTTTACAATGCATTTTTACAAACGAAATGAATTATTAAGAATTAAGACTTTCTCAGGGTTAACGTGAAATATAATAAGATAAGAAAGGAATTCTAACGATTCTTCCCTACTTCCATAACAATATTACGAACACCAGATTTTTAAAGCGTCATAAATATGTCTAACGATTCGCTTCGCCTTAAATTCAATATCAGCGAAAAAGAATAAGACAACATACAGTACAACAGAGTAAGAAAGAGCCAGATGTTTATTTTACAGCGACAACGTTGCAGGACGTCAAAATACCGAATTCCACATTAGTGTATATCTCTGGGACGTCCTTTAGTCGGAAATACTTATATGGATATACAGTGGACGTTGTAAGACTGTATTATGTGCGGACGTCGAATGGCGGTGTATATTAACTTCTTTGTTTTTGATTTTATTCAAAATCTAACTCGCACACGTAACACTACTATGTGAAATAGTGTATATACACGAATTAAATCTTCTCTAACGTTATTAGTTGTGGTGGACGTCCAATTACTTAGATATGAAAGGACGTCCATTTGTTAGACTGATGTATATATATATATATATATATATATATATATATATATATATATAGATATAAAATATATTTGATTCTTGGGTATAGGTTATTTTAAATTAATTAACACAGTTTTATATGGTTATGTCGACGTTTCGCTCACACATTGGGAGCATTTTCAAGATTCTTTTTACGTACCTTGAAACAGTATGTTTGAATTTACATTTTGGTTTTTCCATTATTGTTTTTTATTACAGTGGTTGGTATGCTGATTACACAGATTTAGATTATTACTTTCTTTTTTGTTTATAATGTATAGAACTAGGAATATGTGTGTAGTTTGAACAAATTCTTTTTGGGAACTGACGACTAATTAACAAAGAAACATCCCTTCTTTTAAACTAATATACAGAATTGGATCGGCATTGTATCAGGTTTCACACGAGTAAACCAAACAATCTTTTGCTATTTTTCAAGGCATGTGTCACATAAATTTGGGTATTTATTACTTTTCATTTCGACTGAGAGTTTTAAGATGTGTTTTTGGTTATTATTGAAAGCTTGAAATTATTACGTGTGGAATTTATTGTGTGCAACGGTTAGAAGAAACATAAAGTACGAAAAACTTTTTATTCACATTAAAAACAAAAATCAGGATAAACTAAAAAAACTCATATCCACTACATACAAAGATACTGTTAAAATAAATACCAATGATTGGGTAGATAACATTTCCAACACGCAGATTCCTGACGACATTAATGAAATATTAGCTTTAGGAAAAAAATTCTCTCTACCTATAACTAATGAAAAAAATTTATGTTCAGACTTAATTGCTTGCATAGAATCGGCTATTTATGACAAACCGAATGAAATAAAAGACGCGATCAGAGCTGACGTAGTAAATGTTATCACCAATCATAAAATTAAAATTAAACACAAAAAAACGAAAAGCAATAATATACAAAGGAATGTTCAAAAAAACTTAAATAAAGCAAAACAATTTTTTAAAAATAATCCGCAAATTACTATTCTCCAACCAGATAAAAGCAATAAAACTATAGTTATGAACACAAACGATTATGACCAAAAAATGAACGATTTACTAAATAATAAAGAAACATACAAAAAACTAAGAGGAGACCCCACAAACACAAAACAAACAAACAATAACACATTTATCAAAAAATTATTAAATAAGAAATCTATTAATGAAATTGACGCAAAAAATTTAATAACTCATAATGCTGTAGCACCTAAAATATACGGCCTACCTAAATTACACAAACCTGGTATACCCCTAAGACCCATTATTTCATGTATTCAATCCCCTTTTTATAAATTATCAAAATACTTATCAAATTGTCTATCAAAAATAACCGGAGAAAACAATCATTATATAAAAGACTCTTTTTCATTTAAAAAATTTATTGACACTGTAAAAATTCCAGATAACTACATATTAATGTCACTTGATGTTGTTTCACTTTATACGAATATTCCAAACGATCTTATGGCCCACATAATAAAAAACAAATGGGATTTATTAAAACATCACACAACTTTTTCATATAAGGAATTTATAGAAGGCATAAACTTAGTTCTTAATAACAATTATTTCCAATATAAAAACACCTGTTACCAACAGCTCGATGGATGTGCAATGGGCTCCCCGATTTCGTCCACAATAGCTCAAATTGTAATGGAACATTTAGAAGAAAACGTAATTAAAAATTTAGATTTTGACATAATATTCTTCAAAAGATACGTGGATGACTGCTTAACAGCCATCCCAAACAATAAAATAAACGAAATTCTTAAAGCATTCAACAATTTCCACTCAAAATTACAATTTACTTCCGAACTAGAACAAAACGGTCAAATTAACTTCCTCGATTTAACTTTAATCAAAACAAAAAATAAAGAGCTAAAAACAAAATGGTTTACTAAAAAAACATGGTCAGGACGATATGTAAACTACAAATCTCACCATCCTCAAAATCAAAAAAATAGCGTAATAATAGGTTTAATCGATCGAGCAATTACATTAACGTCACCCGAACACCGCCCTGAAGTTTTAAAAAAAGTAGAAAAAACCTTAAAAGAAAATTATTATCCAGAGAAGCTTATCAAACGAACACAAAAACAACGTATATTCAAATTTTACAATAATCTAAACTCAAAAGAAAAAAATACTAACCCGACCAGATACATAGCTGTGCCTTATATAAATGAATTATCTGAAAAACTAAAACATATTTTAAGTAAACATAACATTTCTATATGCCATAAATCTCAGAATACACTAACTTCTCTATTTACACCATTAAAAACAAAGATACCAAAAAAGAAAACATCTAACGTTATTTATTCCATACCCTGCATAAATTGCCCAAAAAAGTATATAGGAATGACAACCCAATATTTAGATAGTCGATTAAATGGTCATAAATACACCAAAAACGCTTCAACTACTTTACATAAACACGAAAAAACCGAAAAACACGAGTTCAATTTCAAAGATACCAAAATTTTAAATAAAGATAGCAACTACCATAAATTAACAATAAAAGAAATGTTTCATATAAAACAAGATAACGAAGCCGTAAATGACAGGCAAGATACAAAAAATCTAAGCCAAATATATCATAATCTCATTAAGTAAATAATCGTAATACACATTCCAATGACCCATTCATCTACGTATAAAAAAAAAAAATTCTTAATATTATTATAAATTCTAACCGTTGCACACAATAAATTCCACACGTAATAATTTCAAGCTTTCAATAATAACCAAAAACACATCTTAAAACTCTCAGTCGAAATGAAAAGTAATAAATACCCAAATTTATGTGACACATGCCTTGAAAAATAGCAAAAGATTGTTTGGTTTACTCGTGTGAAACCTGATACAATGCCGATCCAATTCTGTATATTAGTTTAAAAGAAGGGATGTTTCTTTGTTAATTAGTCGTCAGTTCCCAAAAAGAATTTGTTCAAACTACACACATATTCCTAGTTCTATACATTATAAACAAAAAAGAAAGTAATAATCTAAATCTGTGTAATCAGCATACCAACCACTGTAATAAAAAACAATAATGGAAAAACCAAAATGTAAATTCAAACATACTGTTTCAAGGTACGTAACTGTTTCAAAATAAAAAATAATTAAAATGTGTAAAAAAATTTCATACTGATTTAATCATATAAAAAAAAAGGAAAAAAAATGTTATAAAAAATTTTTTTTGTAGGCAATAAACAATAAAAGAATCTTGAAAATGCTCCCAATGTGTGAGCGAAACGTCGACATAACCATATAAAACTGTGTTAATTAATTTAAAATAACCTATACCCAAGAATCAAATATATTTTATATCTATATATAAGGTTAAAGAATAAGAAAATTTATATATATATATATATATATATATATATATATATATATATATATATATATATATATATATATATATATATATATATATATATATATATATATATCTATAGGGCACCACTATGCGTCCCCCCATGTAAAATCTTAGGTTCAAGCAGCGTCCGAAGTCACTCGGCGTCCGGATATACGGACGCTGAGTGACTTGTGCCTCAAAATTGCACCACATGAAGCTTAAAGTGTCTAGATGACGAAAATGTAAAAATTAGCTCTGCGCAGTTTGACACCCATTTCTGATTCGTGTATAAAATCGTAGTTTGAGCGTTTGCCACACGCAGCGCTAATAGCGCGCGATTGTATACATTTGTATATAACATTTTTGGCATAGGTTTACCCTGCGTCCGCATACTTAACAGTAATTTTGTTGGTAACACTGATGGCTTTGTGGCTAGACACTGACGTCATTTCAACGGCACTTCACTTTATGCATTGTATTTCTGAGTAAAGATTAGGTCATTTAAGGTGACACAAATTTTTACATATTATATTTTGTTAAAGCTATTTAATAAACACTTTACGTTTCATTTATGCGTCATTTAAATTTCTTTTTTAAAACTGTTTTGATTGCTATTACAAATGGGCGATAATTTTAATAAGACCGTAAGATTTAATAAGATAGATAAGAATGTAAGGACATTCTTTCGTTCACAAAATACGTCTGAGGTATTTAACCGTTATTATATTACCAATCAGTATTTAATCAATCACAGATGCTGTTAGCTAATAATAAATCTGGCTATTTAAAATACTATCTTATCCCATATTATATTTTAAAACTTTTAAAACTCATATGTTTGTGAGGCAGACAGTAACATCATTTCCAATGGAACTTCTTATGTATTACAATATTGAAATTAAATAAACTTTATAACTTCTAAATTGTCAGATGACATACAAACTTGAGATTTGGCACAGTTATAGGAATTAGGATTCTTGTAAAGAAAAAATAAAACAATGTTATTATGTCAACCCCGTACCCCGTTTTAGGGGTTGTAAAACTTTTAGATGACTTAGAAACTTGAAATTTGGCGTGATTATAGGATTTAAGATTCTTGTAAAGAAAAATATTTAAAAAATGTTCCTCTGTCAACCTCTGCATCCCATTCGGGGGTTGTAAGACTTCTAGATGACATACAAACTTGAAATTTGGTTTAGTTATAGGGTTTAGGATTCTCGTAAAGAGTGATATAGAAAAATGTTATTATGTTAACCCTCCGCACCCCTTTAGCGTTTGTAAAGCTTCTAGATGACACAGAAACTTTAAATTTGGTTCAGTTATAGGGTTTAGGGTTTTCGTAAAGAATGATATAGCAAAATGTTATTATGTTAACCCTCCGCAACCCCTTTAGGGTTTGTAAAGCTTCTAGATGACACAGAAACTTGAAATTTGGTACAGTTATAGTTTAAGAGTATTGTAAAAAATATATAAAAAAAATGTTATTATATCATCCCCCGCACCCTCTTATGGGGTTGTTAAACTTGCAGATGACACAGGAACTTGAAATTTGATATAGTTATAGGGTTTAAGACTGTCGAAAAGAAAAATATAGTTTTTTTTTTATTAAGTAAACCCCCGCACTTTATTTGGGGGTTGTAAAACTTCTAGATGACATACAAACTTGAAATTTGGCATAGTTATAGAGTTCAGAATTCTCGTCAAAAGAAAAATAAACAATGGTAAAATTTCAACCCCGCACCAACATTGGGGGTTGGAAAACGTTTATATGACATGCAAATTTGAAATTTGGTATAGTTATAGTGTTTAAAATTCTTCTAAAGAGAAAAATAAAAAATATTAAAATGTCAACCCTCCCACCCCCTTTTTAGTTATAAAACTTCTAGATGACGTACAAACTTGAGGTTTTGACATAGTTATAGAGTTTAGAATTCTTGTCAAAAGAAAAATAAACAATGGTAAAATTTCTACCCCCCACTCACATTGGGGGTTGTAAAACGTCTATATGACATGCAAACTTGAAATTTGGTATAGTTATAGTGTTTAAAATTCTTCTAAAGAGAAAAATCAAAAATATTAAAATGTCAACCCTCCCACCCCCTTTTTAGTTATAAAACTTCTAGATGACGTACAAACTTGAGATTTTGACATAGTTATAGAGTTTAGAATTCTTGTCAAAGGAAAAATAAACAATGGTAAAATTTCTACCCCCCACTCACATTGGGGGTTGTAAATCTTCTATATGATATACAAACTTGAAATTTGGTATAGTTATAGTATTTAAAATTTTCCAAAAGAGAAAAATCAAAAATATTAAAATGTCAACCCTCCCACCCCCTTTTGAGTTATAAAACTTCTAGATGACGTACAAACTTGAGATTTTGACATAGTTATAGAGTTTAGAATTCTTGACAAAGGAAAAATAAACAATGATAAAATTTCTACCCCCCACTCACATTGGGGGTTGTAAAACTTCTATATGATATACAAACTTGAAATTTGGTATAGTTATAGTATTTAAAATTTTCCAAAAGAGAAAAATCAAAAATATTAAAATGTCAACCCTCCCACCCCCTTTTGAGTTATAAAACTTCTAGATGACGTACAAACTTGAGATTTTGACATAGTTATAGAGTTCAGAATTCTCGTCAAAAGAAAAATAAACAATGGTAAAATTTTAACCCTGTACCCACATTGGGGGTTGTAAAACGTCTATATGACATGCAAACTTGAAATTTGGTATAGTTATAGTGTTTAAAATTCTTCTAAAGAGAAAAATCAAAAATATTAAAATGTCAACCCTCCCACCCCCTTTTTAGTTATAAAACTTCTAGATGACGTACAAACTTGAGGTTTTGACATAGTGATAGAGTTTAGAATTCTTGTCAAAGGAAAAATAAACAATGGTAAAATTTCTACCCCCCACTCACATTGGGGGTTGTAAAACTTCTATATGATATACAAACTTGAAATTTGGTATAGTTATAGTATTTAAAATTTTCCAAAAGAGAAAAATCAAAAATATTAAAATGTCAACCCTCCCACCCCCTTTTGAGTTATAAAACTTCTAGATGACGTACAAACTTGAGATTTTGACATAGTTATAGAGTTCAGAATTCTCGTCAAAAATAAATAAACAATGGTAAAATTTTAACCCCTCGCCCACATTGGGGGTTGTAAAACGTCTATATGACATGCAAACTTGAAATTTGGTATAGTTATAGTGTTTAAAATTCTTCTAAAAAGAAAAATCAAAAATATTAAAATGTCAACCCTCCCAACCCCTTTTTAGTTATAAAACTTCTAGATGACGTACAAACTTGAGGTTTTGGCATAGTTATAGAGTTTAGAATTCTTGTCAAAAGAAAAATAAACAATGGTAAAATTTCTACCCCCCACTCACATTGGGGGTTGTAAAACTTCTATATGACATACAAACTTGAAATTTGGTATAGTTATAGTGTTTAAAATTTTCCTAAAGAGAAAAATCTAAAATATTAAAATGTCAACCCTCCCACCCCCTTTTGAGTTATAAAACTTCTAGATGACGTACAAACTTGAGGTTTTGACATAGTTATAGAGTTTAGAATTCTTGTCAAAAGAAAAATAAACAATGGTAAAATTTCTACCCCCCACTCACATTGGGGGTTGTAAAACTTCTATATGATAGACAAACTTGAAATTTGGTATAGTTATAGTATTTAAAATTTTCCAAAAGAGAAAAATCAAAAATATTAAAATGTCAACCCTCCCACCCCTTTTAGATTATAAAACTTCTAGATGACGTACAAACTTGAGATTTTGACATAGTTATAGAGTTCAGAATTCTCGTCGAAAGAAAAATAAACAATGGTAAAATTTCTACCCCGCACCCAAATTGGGGGTTGTAAAACGTCTAAATGACATGCAAACTTGAAATTTGGTATAGTTATAGTGTTTAAAATTCTTCTAAAAAGAAAAATCAAAAATATTAAAATGTCAACCCTCCCACCCCCTTTTTAGTTATAAAACTTCTAGATGACGTACAAACTTGAGATTTTGACATAGTTTAGAATAGAATAGAATAGAGTTTAGAATTCTTGTAAAAAAATAAACAATGGTAAAATTTCTACCCCCCCACTCACATTGGGGGTTGTAAAACTTGTATATGATATACAAATTTGAAATTTGGTGTAGTTATAGTACCTAAAATTTTCTTAAAGAGAAAAATCAAAAATATTAAAATGTCAACCCTCCCACCCCCTTTTGAGTTATAAAACTTCTAAATGACGTACAAACTTGAGATTTTGACATAGTTACAGAGTTTAGAATTCTTGTCAAAATAAAAATAAACAATGGTAAAATTTCTACCCCCACTCATATTGGGGGTTGTAAAACTTCTATATGACATACAAACTTGAAATTTGGTATAATTATAGTGTTTAAAATTTTCCTAAAGAGAAAAGTCCAAAATTTTAAAATGTCAACCCTCCCACCCCCTTTTGAGTTATAAAACTTCTAGATGACGTACAAACTTGAGATTTTGACATAGTTATAGAGTTTAGAATTCTTGTCGAAAGAAAAATAAACAATGGTAAAACAACCCCCACTCACATTGGGGGTTGTAAAACTTTTATATGACATACAAACTTGAAATTTTATATAGTTATAGAAGGCCAGTAACCGGGTAATTTATTTCTGCATCTTCTACAGAATTGATTTTCTTGTTGGAAAATGTTCGGAGGTGTTCCGTGAATGTAACGGTTGGGAATGAATTTGTCAGGACGGGGGCGGTTGAGCGCTAGTCGCCATCTTGTAAAACATGTTTTATCAAATATCTCGTGAACCGTGCATCGTACGACAAGAATAGTGTTGATCGTTTTTTTGAAATTCTGCTTAATGCTTTATATAAATGGAAGTATATCTGATTAACGTCCAAGTGTACGCAAAAAACGTGTTTGTCTTTTTCTTAAATAATATAATAATGTAATAACTTTGGTTTTAAATTAATACTCTAGGAATGTTAAAACTTGCTTACTTTACTTGTTTTGAAAAACGATGTTTGTTAATTAAATTATGTCACATTTTTTACGTGAAAAATTAATTTTAGAGAAACTGTTCGTTCAAGTTACATTAGACATACAACTTTCCTAAAAGTTTGGAAAAAAAATTTCAAATACTATGAGACTTAAGCTGTATTTTTTGGTTAACTTTGAATGTACAGTTTTTCTAAAATTTATTTTTCACATAAAAAATGTCAAATAATTTAATTAATAAACATCGTTTTTCAAAACAAGTTAGGTAAGCAAGTTTTAACATTCCAAGACTATTCATTTAAAACCACAGTTATCACATTATTAGATTATTTATGAAAAAACGACGATTATTGATCATGCGGTTAAGATTTATGCACCGTATTTGAGTGTCTAAATGGCTTCTTTGTACTGACTTTTTGTTAAATTTGGAATAGTTATTCACAATACATATAAGGAAATCCACTGTGGTTTTGTTTAGATTTTTTAATGTACCGTTAAATTTTTTCTGGGTACATTTGGACCTTAAAATTACTCAAAGATTTTGCTATATTGTTATAAAAATGAAACTTCAGGACAGGTAACCCTTCTATAGACGGGTTGGCTGTGTTACAAGTCTGCTCCTGGTCTATGAGTTTTCGTAATATTGTTTATTGTAATTTTCGTTGTACTCGTAATTATTTTTTTAAATCTTTAGTTTTGTGTAATAGTAACAGTAATAGTAATAGTAATATTTATTTTTCCCAACAGACAAAATGCCTATGGTGGAAACATAAGCTAACAACAACATTATACTAATAACATGAACAAGTAGATGTTACATAAAATATCATAAAAAATAATATAATAACATAGAACTAGTGTGTGAACAATATGCCAAAGTGAGATAGTTTAGTTAATAATAATACATTAAATTGCACTGTTATGTGGTTGCTCATAAATACTAATTATCTTAGATCTAGTACCTCTCGATGTGAAAACATCTATAAATATGTCAAATCTGTTACTAGGTAAACAATTGTATAATTTAAAGATAGTTAACATGGGACTATTATAATGGTGAAAAGTGTTTAGTATTCTATAATAAAAGACCTTTGTTGATCGGCTAGTAGATCTAGGTATATAAAAGTAAATTTGACTAAGAAGACCAGAACACTGTATACGACCATTAGTAATGTTTTGTAAGAATACAAGACTAGAAAGATTTTTTCTTGATAGGAGTGAAGTTTCATTAACAATAATAAGCAGAGCCTGGTGATTACAATGCCTAATTGGATAGTTATCATATGTTTTGTAGTAACAATATTTACAAAATTTACGAAAAACATTTTCAAGAAGACAAATATATATTTCCTATCTTTAATGAAAGTAAACTATTTTTGACAAATTCAAGGTCAGTTATGTTTACAAATTTTTAAACGTGTTCCTTTTAACATTCGTTTTTTAGGGATTTTCCATATAGGTTCTCTTTTGCAATTATTAATTTGATAAACCTTACAGCTGTAGTTCATATAAAGTACTTGTAAAAAATAATTTATTTATGCAGCACTCATTCGGATCATTTAAAAATTAAATATCTTAAAATAAACACGTTCTAAGAATTCTATATAGTCAACATGCGAACTTTAGAATTAATTGTTTTTGTTCCTCAAGGCTTGTTTATAGTAACGAATGCAACTAAACTACCGTTGTAGATTAAAAGGCAAATAAGATTTTATGTCTGACCAATTTTTATTATAAAAAGTCATGTATCTTTTATAACAGTGATTATTACATTGCCATTTCACGATTCGTTTATGTATCTACGGCATACATAAAAAAATGTTGTGCTAAATTTAAAAATTTTTAATATAGAAAACGCATTGTAACATTATATATTATACATTCCCAGATTTGCTACAATATCTGAAGTATTATATAACAAAGTTAAAAAAACTTTAAAACCTGCGTAATATGACACATCATATAAACACTCCCTTATACTGCATGCACGTAGGATCCAGCTCTTTTCTGCTTCTCATTTTCTATGAGTCTTTCAAAATATTTTTTAATGTCACTCGATGTTGTTTTATAGCAATTTTACTTTGTCCAACAAGCGTTGATATTCGTACACTGGTATAACTGTAAACGTTTCAAAATTGAAAACAGCATTCACAAAGCATTCCAATTATAATGTCTGAACAAGGATTTTCTAAGCACCACAGTCTTTGAGGTTCAGTCCAATACATGAGAGTACCACTTTTAGGAGATAAAACCCTCCAACCCAAGCAATAGGTTGGATTTTTTTCTGCATTAGCAAACTGAATTTCTTTGGGCATGTGATATACTTTTTCATCACATCACACTGAACCCTTTAGTTCAGTTACATTTGATTTTGTAAGAAATAGAGAAACCATACGAGATCTTTGGGAAGGCTTTTACTTCATTTTCTGCGTTAACGTCTCTATTTCTTTTTGTTTTGATAGTACAGTAGCTTTTGAGCAGTAAAGTACTTTTTTTTCTTTTCTTTTCCGTCATATCTTTTTGCAGTTTTCAATGGTTCAGCACCATAGTGCGTGCATGTTGAATAAAAGAAAAGAAGTTGTCAAGGAAAATATTATGGTTATGGTTCTTGTCTACAATAGAATCTTACCGGTTTTACGTTTAGAAACATTTTGCATGAGTGCCGTCCAAGATATGGAACCATCTATTCATCTTAATATAAGTTGCTCGAAAATACTCCATACTGCATGAGTTTTTCATTCATGATGTAAAAATTACCTACTAAGAATTACCAAAAAGAATGAAGCGGATGTAATCATGAACGACTTCAACGCAAGGATAGGTAAAGGAAGAGTTGAAGATATTGTTGGAGACTATGGTATTGGCAAACGGAACGACAGGAGTACCAGTATATCCCTATACTGGTACAGTTCTTTAATGAAGAAAACTTAATGGTAGCAAACATTTGGTTCCAATTCCCAGAAAGGCGATTATACACTTAGAAAGGACCAAGAGACAATGAAGGAAATATCATAGGAAATGATAATCAAATAAATTACATACTGATTGATAAACGATATAGAAACGGGATTATAGGTGTAAAAAGTTATCCTGGATCATACATCGGATCTGATCGCAAACGCCGTAGCTGGAAAACTTGATATTAAATTGAAGAAAATCCAGAAGAGAAAGAAACAAAACAAGGCCTAACTTTGAGAAACTGGGAGAACCAGAGAGATAAAACAGGAAATAACAAGTGTAAGAGAATAACAACAGTAAGAGTGTCAAATAGTAAATTTAAGGAAACTAAGTACAATTGGAAACAACAGAAACAATGAAAAACTCTTGGCAGTCTATTAAAAACGTAATACATGAAGTACAAGAAAATGAATTGGGAATCCAAGAGCCGAGAGCAAAACAGAAATGGATGACGGGAGAAATCATTTTATTGGTGGACGAAAGAAGGAAGTAGCTGCAATCTTAACATTAAATTCAACTATTTTTTCATTTTATTTTGACATTTCAGACACCTGCCATACATACACAATGCGTTACTACATGTTACAGGAGTTCATAGGAATTGTCATTATCTACAAGTTTTAGTGGTTTTAGTTTTTGTGGTTTGAAGCTTATGTTTGCGCGTTGCTTGTACAAACAGGTAGCTCTGTTTATTTCATTAGGTTTGCATACATAATATAGACCAGTGGTCGCCAAACTTATGAAGCTTCTGAGCTACTGCACCGTTTTTAAATCCTACTATGAGCTACTAGTCAAGAGAACTACCAACTTTTTTAAAAAATCTTACATTTGTTTATTGCCTATAAACTTACATTTCTAGTAAATATGAAATCAATTTTAATTAAACTGTATATAACAAAAAGAAACTGAAATTGAATTGTACATAAGAAAGAAATTGAAGTATTGCTAGTAATAAATAACAAATGTAATAACAGATTTTTTATCAGACTTATTAACTTTAATGAGAAGGATGGACTTCTTTTTTGTCATCAACAGCTCAGTGGAGGAATCATGGTTAGCCATCCGGAGCGTTAACGCGATCTACCGAAAATGTCCCCGCGAGCTACTAGTACCTCGCCATCGACGGTTTGGGGATCCCTGATATAGACGGTAATAACATAGGGATGGCATCGAGAGAATGTACTGTAGAATATTTTTGTTTTGTATGACAATTTTGTTTTGTGTGCAATGCCAATTGTTTTATTTGCTAAACTATAAAGACGGTAGTGTATATCATTGGACATCAACAATGTACTTAAAAATCTTTTCCGTTGGTTTTTTCGACCTCCAACAACTCTCCAAGGTTTCACCAGCGAGTCATGCAAAACTAGAGTACGGATTGCTTATTTCTCATTGCTTATTCCTTTTCCAGGTTCAAGTCCAACAAAACGTTTCCCTTTGTTTTTTTTATTCAGAGATGGACCTTAGTTTTTCTTCAGGTGTTTTCTTAACTGTATTGTTTTCAGTTTTTTTTACTTAAATGCTTTCTTCTTCTTTTCACATTCTCAAGTTTACTCAAAACAAATAACCAGAAACCTAAGTGCAGAGATGGTTTCTTTTTGTATCAGAACTTGCCCGACGAAGAGAACACAAAAAATTGAACAGCTAAAAAATCATTTGGCAGGTCAATCACCGCTGGATATTTTTTCTAAAACTTTTTGATGATGAAGTTGAAAATATAGTATTGCCATTTTTTGTAAAGTAGGCTCATGATAAATAATACACACGATTTTATATTTACAAGGCAAGAACTTTTCAGTTTTATTGGCATCCTGTTTTTATTAGGCTATCATACGTTGTCCCAAGCTGATTTGTATTGGTATGTTGAAGAAGGCAAAGGAGTCGATATTGCATAGAACTGCATGACGAGAAACAAATTCAGAAATATTCAGTAAGGTCGATAAAACTGTTACATTTTCTAACTTTGCGGCCTTTTTTACAACTTCTTTTCCTTAAGGTGCTGTCTTCTTATAGAATGTTAGCAACAACTTCGGCAAATCTTATAAACTTATAAATACTTATTAGTAAATTAGAAGTACGTAATTCATGTATAAAAAATAATCGTATCGGGAATAATTCAATATAAGCATAAAAGACGTTCCTATAAAAATGCTGTTGTTTATTAATAACAAGTCGTAGCAAAATAAGAAACCTTTGCACTACGCCATTTCCGTGTAAAGCGATATTATGTAGGTGACAAGCATTATTATGGATTATATTTCCCAAAATTTCTGTCTTTGTTTATTTTAACATAAAGTGACGTAATCCTGTATATGCTATTATACTTTAGCATAGTTGCTTCCACGGTCATTTTACTTTTTTTAATGTCTCTGAAAATAAACGTTTTAAATTATTTTTTATTAAGAACTTGCATTATTATTATTACTTGTTTATGATAAATCTAATTTTGTCTGTATTACCTACAATTCTCGCAGTAATAAATAGTAGAGGAAAATATGAAACAAAAGCCGCTTATTTACGATTTTCGTGTGAACGGAAAGGTAAAAATGTATGCATGCATTTTTATGATAGTTTATGTCTTGGGGATGAACTTTCAACAATTCGTCAAAAAATCGTTCTGTGCAGGGGTCTTCTAGGGGTGGTTTTATGATAAAACCATCAATTTCTGATTTTTTGTAGTAATATTCTATTTATTATAAGCTTTCTGATGGTACCATCGGTAATTAAATGCGAGTATTAGAAATAAACAATGTTTAAGAAGACTTAAATAATTTAACACGGCAGTATACGGGCGAGAAATATTTCAAGAGCGATTATCTCAAAAGCGGCAATTTCTGTAAATTGTAATTTTTGTTTGCACTCAATTTTCTCGAAAACCGTCGACTTTATCAAAAAATCATACTGTATAAACATTATTACTCAATAGTAGCGCTATCTGATGGTTTTTAATTTTCTTAATTATCTCTCTTAATAAGGGAGATATTTGATGAAACGTAAAGCTCTGCATATTCCCCCTCTTAAAACGTCGTATACCCCCGTACACCGCAGCGCTCAACAAACTATCCATACATGCATCAAATAATGCTTCCTGTTA
The DNA here is from genome assembly GCA_929113105.1 of Agrypnus murinus. Classification (NCBI taxonomy): domain Eukaryota; kingdom Metazoa; phylum Arthropoda; class Insecta; order Coleoptera; family Elateridae; genus Agrypnus; species Agrypnus murinus. The sequence goes on from OV816025.1 coordinate 18,884,411, forward strand.
TTTCTTACTATTCATATTTTTTACCCTTTGTTATTAAATATATTATTTAACTGCTATAAATTGGAAAATCCTTTGTGTGTACATATGTATAAGCAGTTACAAAAGTTGGTAACTTATTAGTTGACCCATTTAAATTTGTTATGGTAGGTTAATAATTTATTAATTATATCTTCCCATAACTTTAAACGGACCGTTGAATTTTAGACGTATGCTTGTGTTTATTATTATAGTTTTATGAAAACCCTGACAGATGTGAAATTATTAGTCTGGAATTTTAGTTTGATTTTGTCATTCAGTGGTTGAAACTGTGGTGACTGTTTGAAGGGTGCTTTCTTTAAATAAAAGTGTGTCTGTTTCGAGAGGTTAATAAGACTGTTTTTGCATCACATTGTTTACTTACCTTGAACTCCTATAATTGTAAGTATTATTTTTCACCATTTTATAATGTTCTTACTCAAAACAACAGTTTAACATAATTTGGTAGTAGTCATTTATTTTATTTCGTTCGAATATTATATTTTAGAATTGGAAATCATGGAAGTAACAAGTAGCTCGGAAAGCGAATTAGAATCAAAGATAAAAACGATTCAATATCGCAAGAAAAAACAGAAAACCTGCATAACTTGTCAACAAGCGGACAATTTAGTTTCAAGTGCTCCAAAATCATTCTTAACATTTAAAAATAGTGTTCAATTAAGGCTAAATCAGCTAAATGTAGATCCTGGTCATGATGAATTTTTAAATAAAGTTCTAGGCATTATTAATTCCTCTCAAAGTCATGAGTTAGACTGGTATCAAAGGTGTTACTCTAGTTTTACAAGTAAAAAAATATTAAAACTTTTCAAGCTAAATATATAGCAGAGAATTTGTTTAAATCTTGTGAAAGTCACAGATAATTGAGATCGAACAGAAAGATGATCTGCAATCTTACGATTTCTTGCAAATTGGTTGTTCTGAAATATCTGAGATCGTCAATCTCTGCAACAGCATTAAAAGTGATATGTCACAAGTAAAGGGATTGGACAACTACAAAGATTTAAGTAGCAATAGTTTTAGAGAGTACATTCCAGATAAACTGTTTTTATTAATACAGTTGCTAGTCGAAGATTCAGACGATGAAAGGAAAAAAAATGTTGTTCTGAATATTTGTCAAGACATAATTTACTGTCATTCCAATTTTAAAAAGCATACTCCAAAACACGCCGCTTTGGGTTCACTGGTTCATCAAGAGACTAAATCAAGCAAAATCATCGAAACCCTTCATTCCTGTGGGCATTCTCTACCTTATAGGAATATCAATATCATGAGAATTAGAAACTCCGTTGCACAATCTGAAATTCTACGAAAATGAAAAAACATTGTTCCATCACAATTAATAAGAGGAAGATTTATTCAATTTGCTGGAAACAACATTGACCTTTTAGAGGAAACTCTTGGTAACGGTTCAACTTAATATTAAATATAAATTGTAGTAAACTGTGTTTTTTGGCTGTTTAATCGCTATTTATTGGCTTTTCAAACATTCTATACTTTAAACAATCTTGCTTTCTTTTTTTCCAAACTCTTATATTACGTTTGTATGAAGACATTACAAAATTACAAACATAAATAGTTCGTATAAATGAATCGTTGCACGTATTTACGAAGCCTGTAAGGAGTTGTGCCACGCGCTATCACAGCGCTTCACAAAACAATCGATATCTCCAAAACTATTAGACATAAGTTTATAATTCTTTTTTTAAAAACTTTTTGAAACCTTTACCATTAATTCTTCCGCAGGATGTATAGGAAAATTTCCAAAGATAAGAAACTTTGTCACTTAGTGTAATTTACATTACACGAAAAGCTAAATTTCAAGTTCAGACATATTGTTTAAATTAATTAAACAAATTTTATTAATCTGCTTTATATAGTTAGAAGCGCTCATGTTTGAGCATTAATTTAAAAAAAGAACTACAACGATATCGCAATTAGTTCCCAAGATATTGCGATATAAATATTAAAGTGTGGATTTTAAAAATTGTCGATTTTGATCTAAAATCACCCCTACAGCACCCCTGCACAGGACGATTTTTTGACGAATTGTCGGAACTTCTACCCCAATACATAGGCTATCATATAAAAACATCCATACATTTTTGCCTTTCAGTTCATACGGGAATCACGATAGCTGGTCGATTTGCTTCTACTAAAACAGTAGTCGAACTTTAAAACCAATTCTAGCACACGTAAAAAACAAATGCTGATTATTGTGTCACTTAATTCACAAATGACACTTAATTCGAATTCTCAGTTAGTGAACAGATTCAGAATTGGGAAATTGCCAAAAATTCCGTACTTTTTATAATTTTTAAAGAATTTTGAAAACATTTACATTTTTTCGGCAAAGAACAGAGCTAAAAATCTGATTTTGTACCGTAAATCTAGTTATGTTAAAAGTGTACGTTATGATGTTGACATTTCAAAAATGTGTAGATTTTATTTAAAAAAATAATTTCTCGAACGATGGATATTAGGGTAATGGACAATGGCTAGAATTTCAGACTGTGTTTGCATGCATGTAAAAACTGTAATAATTACTTTCTACTATTCACTGAACTTATTACTAAAGATGATAGCTTAAATATGTAAATCGATTTCTACAGCAGTAATTGTTGGACACCGTCGATGGAAAACTTTAAAATGTAAACGGAAACAAAATGTTTTAAAATACTTTAGTATTTTAGATTTTAATTACTATGGACGACATATTTCATACGTCCTTTCAAAATTTGCTAACGATGACAACAAATTTGAAATCAGCGACCTCAAAAATCCCTTTCTATAAAATTTCATATAAATCCAATAATATTTCGAGTTTTATGATGTTTTTATGCATATAATATTTTAAATCTGAAAGCCTTCTAAATAAAATTCATACACATACAGAAACGAAACTAAAAGTATTTATTACATAGCGTTAATAAAATAGAATTATTTTTGCCAGTTTAAATGACGCAATCTTTACTCAGAAATGCAGAGAGTAACTCGACACCGCAGACAGGCAAAGGAATTCAAGCAGGCTGGCCAATACTGAAAAAATAAATGGACGCTGTATAAACCTATAGCTTGCATAAAATAAACAGACGCTGAATAAACCTATAGCTTGCAAAAGACGCTGACTGATACCATCATTTATATACACTTATATACGCCGGACGCTGGGCGCTACGCTTTTGGTCCGGACGCATGGTAGGCCTCTATAGATATATATATATATATATATATATATATATATATATATATATATATATATATATATATATATATATATATATATATATATATATATATATATATATATATATATATATATATATATATATATATATATCTATTTTCGTAACAAGTGGAGATCCGAATAAATTTAGGACAACCCGAGATCCACCAAAAGGTTAGCAGTTACGCATGTATATTTCCTGTTGATACAGTTATAATTTACGACTTAACCACTACCCCCTCAGAGGGGAACAGATTTTGCAATTAAAATTTTATTTATAAATCCATAACGCAGCGAGATCCGCAACAAGTCGAGGTCCATTTTTGTATATAGCATAATATGTATACCAACGTGAGATCCAGCAGCGTTGCCACCGTATTCGACAGATATTTACCACAAAACTCACAAACGAGGGTCATTATGACAACCAGATGTTGGAAAAGGGACTGTTAAAATGACTTGACCTGGAATTTCATACAATAGAAAAAGGACGAATTTTGCTTGAAAGTATAAAATTATTATTCATGTTATTCTGCATGTTAGATTTAATATGATATAGTTATCTGTTAATAATTTTATAGAATACAATTACTTAAAGATGTACTATTGTTTTCATAATGATCTAGGACAGCAAGGCTATTTTTTATTACTTTATGCTATACGTTTACACTAAAAGAAATGAATTAAATAGCATTATATTAGCCTTGTTGCCCGAGATCATTATGAAATCAATAGTACATATTAACCTTTAATGTTTTTAACTTCCTTAAAAATATTTTATTTAAAAGAGAAAAAAGGGAAAAAGTTAAAAATATGAAAGGTTAATATGTACATCTTTAAATTGCATTATATAAAATTATTAACAGATAACTATATTATATTAAACCTAACATGCCACCCGCCTTGAAACTATTGATTTTAAAAATAAAGCAAATAAAGATTATTGAAATTGAAAGACTAAAGTATAAGATTGTTTTTAATTACTACCATTTTCATATATTATTTTTGCACATATGTACTATAATTAATCGCATCACGCAAAATACAGTTTTACATGCATTTTGTTTCAAACCCTAATATTATCTCCCCTAATTATGTCAAATGAATTATATTAAGGAATGCTATAAAGAAAAAATTACGAATTGAATGATGCCTTTGGTTACGGATTGCATTTGATTATAACCGGAAAAAGTAAAGAAAATAAAACTTCCGTTTATGCAAAAAACCAGCTATGCCTAGGAATCATTGGAATGATCATAAATCACTTATTTCAATTTGAAAACATTAGAATGGCGGAGAAAATATTTGCTTCATACGTCAAAATTATTTTGAAAGATTAAATTCTTTGTGTTTTGCGGTATTTTTGAATCTAATATGTACTTTGTTTATAATGTTTATATGGTCGAATAAAATCATTGTTTTCGCAACCTTTAAGAATCTTTATTTCCAGAATCTTCCAGGTTCAAATAATTCAGTAAAAGGCAATAAGATTAGGGCTGATTCTATACCGAAATTACCTAAAATTACTTACTAAATACAAACGTGATAATTGTAACTGTTCGGTACAGGACCTTCAATCGTACGGGTATTTAATAATTTCATCTACGAAAATAACGTGCAGTTGTACAGTGAAATTATTGTAAAAACTAATTTTCTTCTGTTTGATTTAAATCCAATAGTTGCGAAAGCTGATTATACTATTCAAGGTCATCTTAATTTCAACGGTAAAGAAAAACTGTGCTGTAATTTGGTTAATTTTATTATGAACATTAAAGCCTCAACAAAAAGTGAAACAAAGGCGAAAGATAACAAATGTGCATGGATAAACAATTCAAATCTAATAGTTGCTATTAATGGTAACCGAAATGTGAGTGCCAACAACAGTTTCGGCTCATATTCCTGACAAACTGCATCACATTATCCTAATCTACCACGTTCGAATGAAGAATTACAACAACCAACTTTGCTCAACAATCGGTCTTTTTTTAATTGTTCGTCGTCAATACATTCAAGCAAAAGGGAACCTACATTTGGGATATATTACTTAAACATTTGTAGTTTCTTAGCACACAAATATGAAGTACATCAATTTATAGCTGAGTTTCAACCTTCAGTATTGTGCTTATCAGAAACTAGAGTTACTGCGGATATTTTAGAATGTGAGACAGAAATAAAGGGGTATTACGTTGTTGTATGCTTTTCTGATAATAGGTACACAGGTGGTGTTATAATGTTTATAAACCGTAAATATAATTTTAAGATTATTCATAATATTAGTGTTGCCAATACGTTTTCGTCGTTAGTTCTAAACGTAAATAAAATAATGGTTGGAATTGTATATCGCTCGTCGAGTTCAAGTGCTATATATTTTATAAATTATTTCAGTAACTTGTTGGATGAGGAGTCTTACTATAAAGGTCGTGTTATTTTTACAGGAGATTTTAATATTGATATGAGGATAGACAATTTATACAACAGAAAATTAAACATATTGTTAATAATATAGGTATGAAACAAATAGTTAACGTTCCCACTCGTACTACACCTAACTCGCAACTACAATTGATCTTGTGATAACGAACGATCCTTACTAAACGTTACAGTAAAAGATACGCCAAAAATTACAGATCACGATATTGCGATTGTAATAGTTATTAACAATCAATCTGCGTCTATTGAAACAGAAAAATATAAAAAAGTGTAATAAACGATGAGGTGATAGCGGAAATGAGAAACAAACTATATGAATGTAACTGGAAGTATGATGATGTTATTATTGATAATTTTCGTAACAATATTGTCAATTTGTTAGATACATATGCTCCACTTAAAACGTACAAAATTAGAAGTAATTTAAAACCATGGTTCAATAATAACATTAAGAAAATTCAAATAAAGCGGGATAAAGCATATAAAACTTTTAACACTACTAATGATCCTCAAAACTGGATTAATTATAAAATTTTGAGGAATGAACTCGTTAGTATAATAAGATCAGAAAAATTAGAGTATTATAGATTACAGATTGATAACGATATGGGGAATTCTCGCGCTATGTGGAAAACATTAATTGGAAAATCAAACAACGATCTCCCAGATGACATTGATTTTGAAAATTCTAAACTGAATGAAATTACAATACCGAATAAATTAAATGAATACTTTATTGGCAGTTTAAATGATACTGTTAATAGCATAACCCCGCTTAATTGTGATAATCCTCCTGTATTAAATAATAGATGTTGTAGGTTAGTAAAATTTGAAAAAAATTATATTAAATGAAAAATTTATAAAACTTAAAAAGGTCAAGTCAAGTCCAGATGAATTTGGGCTGTCCATTATTAAGCCACTCATCGACAGTTTAAGTTATCCATTAATGCATCTTATTAATTCTTCCCTGGAAACTGGTTGTTTTCCAGATAGTTTAAAAGTTAATACTGTTACACCTATACCTAAAGTGAATAACACAAATAAAGCCTCTGAACTTCGCCCAGTTTAATCGTTTTTTCTTCACCTTTTATTTTAAGAGTTACTACACGTATAAGATTGTCCTTTCCTAGACATACCTGGATTGCTCTTTTCAAATAGTGTTTAGTACTTTTGATTCCATGCCCAAAATGTGGCAAGTTGTAGGGAAGAAAATGCCAAGTGATACCTCCATGCAATAAAGATTGTATTGTTTGATCATAATTGTTGTTTACAAACTCTCCTAGTTTTTTTATTTCGTTTTTGGCTCCAACGAAATTACATAGTACCATTATAGCTAAAAATCTCTAAAGACTTTCCTCGGCGCAAAATAAATCTTTTGAACGTGGCTAAAAATGCACCGTTTGTCTTGCCTAGTCGATGCCGATTGAGTGAAATGGATAAGTCACAGCGGTTCTTTGAACGGGTAAATTGCCCATGATTGGTGCAACAGGTTGAGCCTTAATCCTAAAGCATTTGCAGCAATTTCTTATCGTCATTGCCAAAATGATGGTAATTTTTGGGAACAGCATAGCAAATATGCTGTTTCCAAAAATAGCTCAGAATATTTCATGTATAGTACTTAATAATAATTTTGGACCAGTATGCATATAATTTTAGATGCTCGCTTTCAAAAAGTCATTTAATTAGATAATTATTTTTATGAAATAAAATATGTTTTTATTAAAAGAAAATTTGTGATAGGTAATTTTGTTTACTACCTACTCTCGAGAGACCCTGATTGTCAATGAATGGTGAGAGGCTTAAAAGATGTTTTTTTTTCTAATTTTGCCTTGTTTTAAATTGTTAATTTCCTTAGAAAAGCATACATTCTGAACAAGTCTTATTAATGAATTTAAAGCATTATTAAGTTCAGCAATTGAAGAATTTCTGTTAAAATTTCGACATTCTGATGGAAGTAAACAGTTATTTTTGAATCTGAAACAGACTGCAACAATTTTGAGTAATCTGTTTAGAGACGAGTATTTTTCAATAATTGATCGGTATTGGTGACATTTGTATTATTATCGCTGGTAATGAGATGATATATATTTTGGACTCTATCTAGAATACAAATTATTGTATAAGATTATTAACAGATAACTATATTATATTTAACCTAACAATAACTATAATCAGTTTCCGACTACGGTCAATGTCAGAAGCAGTTAAATTTACGGAATAAGTAAAAGCCTGTATTGTAAATATATGGACATATAGATAAAAATGAAACTCTCTGATAACTAGTGTTTATTTTAACAATAAAAATAGTACTTTTATATTGTGAATTACTTAAAAAACTAAATTTCCTATAATATTGTAAATAAATTACTGTAATCAGATGTTTAGATCATTTAATCCCACTTTTTTTAAAAGGGCAACATAATTCCCATTCCGATACTTATATCAATATTTTCTCTTTGTAGGTGACCCTTAAACTTACTAAACGTCCTGATAGTTATGCAAAAATTTTATAGAAGGTTCCGCAATGGTAATTGTAGCTCCATCGTTGGATTTGATACTTACTTTCAGAAAAGAAATGCTGAAATAGTGATAATTAACCTTGTATACATACCATCTTAAAAACTGTACGCCATCATGTGCAAATAATACTTTATAAGAATATAAATAAATACAATATTCCGTTAACAGTATATAAGAAAATTATTACAATGGTGTATATCCAAAAGAGTATTGAACGGAAATTCTGGTTATTAATTAATTTGATAGGTTATTTTGATGAACTACTTTAGTGAATTTGTATTTTATTTTAATAATTAGTACGTATAAGTTATAAAAAAACATTTGAATTAAAGAAAGGAAATCGATTTATACATTTTTTAAGTAAATACGGCAATTTTTGATTTGACCCTACTCAACCCATTTGAGGCAAGGCATTAATTGTGCTACTGGGATATCTACATACAATTTATTATAAAAACTGCACACGTATGCTCATTTTTCAATTTATAGGTACTATTTTCAAGCCAAAATTAGCCAAGGCCTAAAAACATTAAAATAGTTTTCAGCTGGAATTTTGTTAATTCTATAAATTAATTTTAAAAAGGAAACTTCATGGGGTTCAGTCTTTTGGAGAAAAGGAAAAATTTCCCTTTTAAAATTAATTGCAACAGTCGTGATATCAACAAAATCTATAAATTACGTTAAACATTATGTATGGACTGGACAGAAACATACAGCATGTATTTAAAACAAGAGTGATAGTGCCCAAATGTGTGCTTTTTATAAATAAAACATTGGAATTTTTTTCTTACTTTAGACAAAACTAAAAATATTTCTGTTATTCAAATGTTAGTTAAATAAAGCTAATAATACTTGGGATAGCACTTTCTTCCCATTTAACAGAATTTATACTATCGCTATTTATAAGAACCGCATGCCCATGTATAGAAGTAATTTTAAAAATAAACAACCCAGTTCGATGACTAAGAAGGCGTGACAATGTCGTTTTCCAAGAATTCAAGCTGCAAATACATCTGCGATGTTGTCAAGCATACCGGATCTCGACTTGACTGTAACATACATTTTGCTGTTTTATACATAAAAGGCGCTGCAGTGCCCCCTACAGTAAGGTTAGATGAACTGCCAGAGTATAAAATTGCACGAAATGGGTACAAAGTGAGATCCTACCAAAAATTTGAATTTCTTCTTCCCTTCACATCGCCCATTGTATGAGTAAGATATACACACAGATACAAAACGAGATCCAAAATCGGATCTCGCCTTGCAAAAGGGATCTCATCTTGTATAATTTGTAACTCCAAATGATCTCGACTTGTAACGAAAAAAAAAAAATATATATATATATATATATATATATATATATATATATATATATATATATATATATATATATATATTGGTTTAATCGACGTTGTCGGACCCGCTATATGGTAGGGTCGTTAGTAGTCCCGCATTTTTTGATTTTTAAAATGTGTATATTTTACATAATATTGATCTATTTCTGATAAGCAATATTTAAGATCCTCGAGGGGTAAAAATATATGAAAAAAAATATTGATGATATTTGACAGTCGTTCTTGAACCCGATACATATTACAGTTTTTACAGACCCATTTGTATAATTTTAAGCAAGCCTACCTACCCTACCGAACCCAGCAACGTTGCCGAATGTATCAGAGATAAAATTACGATTGACGTAATGATTCCGGGATGCTAAGCACATAAGTGATCTTTATTTTTGTTGATTTGTTCGTAAATTCCATAAATATGTTAACCTTAAACGCAGAAAAATTAACGTTTTCCGTAAAACGATGTAACTCTAAAAATTATTATTAACATGAGAAAATAGCATTGAGCCTATTTTGTTCTAAAATACATAAGGTTTATGCAAATAATTGTTTTTTAATAATTTGTTTTTAAATCATTTATTTTAACATGATTATTTTTGTTTACAAGAATACAATTAAAAGTTTCGAAGACACGTCATGTATATGTGTTTTGAGAAAATAAATGTTATAACCAAATCTTTTGACCTCCTGAACATTTTACTGTTATGTTTTTAGCGCAAATGAACAGTTTCTAAGATATGTATATTTTAATGCCACGGTAACAGTTCAGTCAAATTAGTAAAAATAAAGGGGAATTGAGGTAGATCCTTGGATTTTTGATAGCCCTTCTTTGTGATATGTTAAATAACCCCTTAAAAGTTACTACTCAAAAGTGGTGAACCAGAGAAGCTGATGAGGGTAAGCCATGCCCCCACATGATTTTTACTGTTTTTTCAGAAACTATTAGGTTTATCAAAATGGAGCCAGTTAGGTAAAATAGGATTTTATTTAACTTTCATACCAAAAAGCTAAGAAAACTTTGTGCATGTTGTCTTGTTTCTGTGTAATCGAAAAACGATCATATGTCAAACAGACAAATAATTTGTGTCGGTACATATTATACGAGAAGCTTCGAGCATAACTTTGTGTAATTTGATGTTCATCATGAAATAGCTATGGAAATCTCGTTGAGCATCGAACGCGATCCTGGTTCAGTCTTCTTCTATCTCAGCATCTCCAGCAAAATCTACGAGGCGATATTATCATTATTATTGGGTCTAGTCATATGGTAATTCTCGTATTGGCAAGATACATTTTAGGGGTATACCCTGTACTAATCAATCTTTTTAGTGAACCTAAAACCTACAGGGTACTTCAGGGTTTTTGGATCTCTCTTACTTCGTTCTTTATATTGATATTCGTATCGAGTAATTCTTTTCTTGAGTGGTTTTTGTTTTAGAATTCTAAGTTCACGACTTAATTCCACGCCTGCTTTAAAATGTAGCTAGATATTTAACATTAAATGGGACTTCACCCATTTTATATGTAGGGTATCTCGAGCAGATGATGCCAATTCTGTTGAAGCACAACATATCTATGTTCAAAAATGAAATGTTACAAAGCTATAGACCTTCAAAATAAAAAAGTCAAAAATGCAATTTGGATAAAATTTTGTGTTCAAGGACAGTTGTTATTAGAACATACATAAGGTTATTTTGTGCTTGTGGTAGCTGTAGCGTACCCGCTGCCGCTAGATACGGAATTCTGTGCTAGTGATATGTTTAATGAATACACCAATGAATGCAAAATTTAATTCTTCACAAAACAGGTATACTTGACCCAAGTCGAATAGTGACAAGTCAAATAATGCTCTATAAAATGCAGAAAGAAAATAAAGGTAAAACGTCATGCAGTATGACGTACAAACGAAGTAAGAAAGATTTCCAAACAAGGTGAAATGCCCTATACAATTTGGTTTCTATAAAATAATTGTCCAGTACAGGGTATTCTCCTAAAGATATTCTTTTTACTGCAAAATTATCATAATAGTACAACCAACAATAACAACAACATCACTTCATGAATTTTGCAGAAGTGATGCTAAGGTTGCACTGCGAACTCAACATTTTTTTTCTTAGCTAAGTACTTGATGACGAATACAAGATCGCAATAAGTTATGTTCTAAAGTTGCTCCATCAAATGTATTGGTAGAAATTGTTGGTCTACATACAGGGTGTTTTACTCAACTTTCGTATAAATTGCATGTGTTATAGTATTCATCAATAGGAACAAAAAACTCTTTTTGTTTTTACGCAAATCGACAAAAATTTGCTAAAAATGTCAACTTTTGGGAACTGCTAGAAATTATAGTCAAAACAAACTGCGACATCACCTAGCAGCAGCTGCGTTAATGTATCAGATAGGCACATCCAGCTCCAAGTGTGATTCTTAGACCAGTGACCTGCTACCCACTTTTCAAAAACCATTCTTTTTTCGGTTATTATGAAAGATAGACACTAATGATTTTCAGCTTTTTTGTTGCATTTTATGTGTACTACCACCTATTCAGAGGATACGAATCTTCAGTGAAACATCCTGTATGATATATATTCATGCGCCAATTAAATAAGCTTTATTTTATCTAACCCACTTAACAACCAGTCCATAAACCTAACATTTTTTGAAAATAAAACGACAAAATCCATCTGGGGTGGTGGTTTAATATTGTTATTTTACAAAGTTCAGGATATTATCTACTCGTAAACATGAACAAATCAAGCATAAAGTCATTTTCAAGTTTAGCTGACCAAAATACACTACATTTGATTAGTTTAACCTAGATTAAAAAATAGCAGTTTCTATGTTTACTGTGCGTTTATACAGTTACAAGAAAATTATGGAATGTTCGATCCCTACTTTCTATTTAATGAATTTGAAGGTACAAAACAGAATACACTATATGGTGGTTAAGTGCCTTTAACAGAAACGTCGAAAGGTAATGAAAAAAAGAATAAGTTTTTTCAAACCTTGCTCAATTCCGTTATATTGCACTTGTACTAAGTTAAAGATCAATTTTTATTGTATTCTGAAATAGCTATTTGTGAATTGGAATATGTATTATATTCTTGACGAATTGTACACCAGAGATTTTCTGATTACATTTGAAATACATGTAGTTCTAAATATAACAGGCGCAAATTATATTAGTCCGACCAGTTTCATTTTTGTTAAAGAACGTCCCACAGAATTTATTCCGTTTATCTTTTGTTCTATGAGGTGGCCGTTTCTTGTTGCTATAGTGAAGTGCTGCTACTGCATCTACCTCATACCAATGTTTATGAAATTCAATTGGGGGTTGCAACATACACTGCCCCTCCGAACGTTTTGAGTGCTCTGTTTCCATTAAAAGTTCCATTAAGTAATCTTACAAATTACAGACGAGAAAGTCTTCCTTCAGCGTTTTAGCAAAAAGTCACAAATGATGCTCAACTTAGTTCGCCCATTTTAATTTTTGATAAAGAACACCTCACGATTTTTACCCTGAATGGTCTACGACGTTGTTATTTATTGGTGGTATATAGTACATATCGTCGCCGTTAATGCATATGAACTTAATTCTTTGAAATGTTGTAACTAGCTATGTTGCTAGTTGCGATTTCAATGAATTCATCATGCCATCTGTAATAAAGTTTTTATAAGCATTTAAACCGCGCTCCTGAAAAATTGCTACAAAATAGTTCCGCTAGTATGCATTAACGTCGACGATATGTATGAGTGAGTACTGTGATCCAGTGATATGTATGTGTGCGTGTAGTATCCAATGCAACAAATATAAACAAGGAGTCAGAAAATAATTCAGAAACCAAATAGTTCAAGCATTCATTCTCTCATCTTAACAGTAAAAGAATAAAGCATTCATTAACCACAAACAATCTTTCAAACAAACAAACACAGAAGATACTACATGTGGTGACCGCCGACTTTAATTGAACACGCAACAATCTGTCAAGAAACTTACTCTTGCTAGCATACCATTCAAGATACCAGGATCCTATTTATGAAGCAGATGTCGAGAAATCAATTAGCATAATTCCAGTAGAGGATCAATACTCAGCACCACCACTACCAGTACATGGAGCAGTTCCATCGCTGAAGTCATAATCTATCTGAAGTCACGGTTGTATAAAGTTTTTTCTGTTCTAAATTTTTCTGCCATCAAAGCAGACTATCTACAGCATTTAAAGAAAGTATTTCAACGCCTATATCATTACGGTTTACTATCAAATTTAAAAAAAACAATTTTTAAAGCCAAAGAACTAACTTGTCTCGACCACACAGTGAACAGTGATGGAGTTACGTCGCAAATTTCAAAAGGAGAAGCTATTCATAACTTTCCAATCCTTAGAATACAACAAGAATTATGCCATTTCGTTGGCATAGATTGTCGATTTAAACCTGAGCTAAACCTATTTATCCCAGAAAAAGTTTCAGAACCCTACAAGAAACCCACACAACAGTGTGTCGCAAAACGTATAATTACAAATCGGTTGTTGTGAACTTCAATAAACGGTCGTACCAAAAATTCGTTACTTCGTGTGATCGGGAACACAGGGAATACATAGCAGATAAGCTCGAATGCAGCCCATTACAAATCCTTATCTTTTTTTGTGCCGTTTATGTATAGAACGTTCGCAATTACTTTTTGTTACCTGTTAGACATATTTGTGTACATACATTTACTATTTTCCTTTTATGTTGCATATACGATTATGATTCAACCAACAACCTACAAGTCCAACAGAATACTCATACGTTCCTCTTAGGTTAAGTTTTGTAGTTTTTAGTTATTTACATTTTGCAACGAGCCCTAGAATTTAGAATCTGCTGTCTTAATTTTAACCGTTTTCAATTATCTCATTCGATTCTCTCGTTATTCTTATTAGCGCATTTCTATAGGTTAAGTTCTTATTATTGTAACGAACATTAACATTAAGAGCCCTGTACTAACTTTAATCAATTGTAAAACCAGCCAAAGAAAAAACGCGGTTTTTTACGTATCTATCAAGTTGCTTTACAATCACAACCGCATCTTATGCGTACATTCACTAGTTCTTTCCAATCCTGTCCTCAAGCAAGCTGATGGAGACTTTTTCTGCTGGAAAGCTTCTAAAAACCAAGGGAGCAATAAATGTGATGATCACCGTTGCCTTGGATACTTTGTAGTATCCAAGGAATCGAATGTAAACGAGGGATCAGAAAATAATTCAGAAACCAAATAGTTCAAGCATTCATTCTCTCATCTTAACAGGAAAAGAATAAAGCTTTAATTAACCACAAACAATCCATCAAACAAACGTACAAAAAGATATTACAGTACTTTAATACTAAAAAATTTAATCAAGTTCTTGAAATTTATCGTTTGATTACTACGGAAAATGACATATGTACTTTTCCACCTTATTTGGAAACCATCCACTTTCCCCAGAAATCAACTTTTCCGTATTATGTTGCGTTGTCTCACTTGTTCGAAAATCCTGTTAACCTTACTCTAATCATTTATATAAAAAATGAATTCAGTTATAAAGTCCTACTTAAAGATACCATTGATATGAACACATGGATTGTAGGTATTAATATATGCTTTCAATCAAACAAATATAACTTTATAAATTTATATCACTCTCCAAACTCTAGTGATGCTCAATTTCTAATGAAACTTGAAAATTTGTTTGATGTATATGCTAGTAGATCAGAGACCTTACTAATTATCGGAGACTTTAATATTGACCTATTAAAGGATTCATATTATGAAAATAGGCTGAGATCTTTAATTAAAAATAATGGACTACATCAGATTATCGACCAACCTACAAAAATCACTAAGGACAGTGCTACACTCATAGATCTTCTTGTATCTAATGAAAAAACCATTGATGTCCAGGTACACCATGTTCCAAATAACCGATCACTCAATAATAACTGTAAATGCAAAAGTGAAAGAAAAATATGAAGAATATACAATACAACACAGAGACATGAGCAACTTCAATGAAATGCAATTTCAATTAGATCTAATGGATCAACCATGGAATCCGGACTGTACAAACACCAATCAACTAGCAGAAACATTAGTTAAAACCATAATGGACACACTAAACAGGCATGCTCCAACTGTTAAAAAAACCATTAAATGTCAATGGAGTTGTAAGCGTTGGTGGACCCCAGAAATAGCCTTGGAAATTGAAGAAAGGGACAGATTATATAAAAGAGCAATCTTTACACAAGAAGAAAGTGATATGAATAGGTATAGACAACAAAGAAATGGAATTACTAGTTTGATCAGGAACCACAAGAGAAATTATTATCAAGAAAAAATAGATGATATGAAAAATAACTCAACAGAAATGTGTAAAACAGTTAAAGAATTAATTAAAGGAGGCCATAACAGACAAAAAAAGGAATGTATTATTTTTGACAATGAGTTAGAAAAAAACGAAATTCAAATTGCAGAAAAATTCAATATTTACTTTATTAACAGCATACAACAAATTATTACATTAACAAATTTAACCCAAATTGAAACTGATTTAAGCCACATTAATGTACATCAATGCAAGTTCGAAAAATTTTTACCAATAGAGTTTTTGGAGTTAAAAAAAATTATAAACAATTTACCTAATAAGAATAGTAGTGTCGATGGTATTACAGTAAAGATTCTTAAATTAGCTTTCAATGTAATAGGACAGAGATTTTTATATATTCTTTTTTAAACATTTAATAATATTTAAAATAAAAACCGAATATACCCAGAGCACATTTTAAATGAATTACTATTCGTAGATGTTCATGATCATAATACTAGAAGTAGAAATAATTTTTATGTTCATACAGTAACAACAAATATAGGACAAAATAATCTGTTTCATAAAGGTTTAGTTGAATATAATTCACTTCCAGCTAATGTAAAAAACTGTACATCTTTAACATTATTTAAGAAACAGTGTAAAAAATATGTAATAAATTACATTAATATTTAAGAAATTATAATGTATTATAAAGAATTTATCTAGTTATATGCTATAAATAAAGTATATTATTATTATTAATAAATATTAAAACCTTCAATTTTTCAAAGCCAGAGAATAATTTACAAATGTGAAAAGAACTCGCATACGAGCTGATGTAATTCTTACGTCACTTTTCTCCATCAAATATTAAATGCGAGCTATTATAACCAAACGTTTATAAAACAAAGCTTAACATAAGTGTCATGGCAATGTTGCCAGATCCAGGGCTTAGGAAGTCTGTAGAACATAGCGGGTTTGATAGCGTCTTGTATAAAAATATACCATATACACTTGAGAAAGGCGCGACGCCCCCTATAGTTCATTGTGATGAACTACGGTTGTATAAAACTTTTTACAGACCCTACTTTTCCAAACCCAAATTGTATATTTTTTTATTGCAGTTTTAGATAAACCTTATCCTGTAGACCTCAAAAACATAGGAGAACGTTGCCAGACCCAAGCCCGGGTCTGAGAGCGTCGAAAATGGTCCGACAAGTCGGTAGAATATAGCGAAACGGGTGTGTATAAGCGGTTTGACAAATATATATATATATATATATATATATATATATATATATATATATATATATATATATATATATATATATATATATATATATATATATATATATATATATATATATATATATATATATAAAATGTTGTGTATCTTACTAAGATTACTGAAATGCGCCGGCTCAGCTACTCAGAACAAGAGACAATAGACTCTTTCAGGGTCTTTTAAAATTATATAGGTTCGAAATAAATAAAATATAGTTAAACTACCGCTCTGCAACGCCTCTGTAATAACTTACGAAAAAAATATATAAATAACTTCATTGACTTTTCGCTTTGAAAAATAAAATAAAAACAATTATGGTATGGATTATTGATTACTTACACTAATGCTTATCTTGTTATCATCTCTGCACACAATCACCATTGGACGATGATTCCAGAATGATCCCCAATTTCCCTTTTTTATTTGAATGTAGAAAGAAACAGCTTCAAATGTGTATGTTTATGGAGCACCAACTCTGCTTTGTGAGATTTTACAGCAAGAAAGGTCTTACGGGTAAGTACCTTTTTATATTTTACTGTCACTTATTTAGAATTTCTTAATTCCAATAATAAACCTTTTGACAACAGAAATTCATTTTTATTTAACTTTATGATTTACACAAACACAATAACCTTTCCTAAAAATTAATCAAAATTTTATAAAAATTATCAATCTTTTAATTTTCATAATTGTGATTTTATAACCCATAACTTAAAATTTAATTATAATAGTTTGATCTAGGAAATAATCATTTATAATTATCGTTAACTTTTGTAGATTTATCATCCAATAGCACTTTTACTTTTTGCTTTTATTAAAGTTTCTCAACTTTTTTTTTTTATCACCACATATATAACTTTATCTTATATACACTCCTTTATCTTTGTAGCACAATAATATCTTCACCACTAAATTACATGTAATTATCTTTACCTAAACTAAAATCAATTTTCATCATAAATTCATTCTTCAAATGCTTTATTACAAATTATACGAGCATGTCTTTTTAACTGACTTGCACCGACTATATTCATTTTTATCCTTTTTAAAACTTCAACATTTTTGATAACAATTTCATATTGTTGCATTTCTATTTTTATCTATCTCTTTTATTTTTGCAGGACAATAACCAAAAATAAAAGGAAGAAATTACACAACTTAACTAACACAAAGTAGGATTTACATAAAATATATTAATGTAATCAATAACCAGACTGTACAAACTTATTGAAATTAATTATCGTAATTTACTAAAATTTCATTAAAACAAAAATGCTGTCAGAGCTATAATCAAACTATACTTCATCAACACGTATGATTTTGTAATAAACAAACTAAATAAATGCATCTTGTTCTGCCACGCTCAGACCAGCTACATAACATTATCATATAACTCTTTTAAATAAACTTTATATTATACGAGGACAACTCAAAAATAAATTACACAAACTATTTTGCTACTCTATTTTACTTTAAAAAATGATTTTCTTATATTTAAACATATAGTCTCACTTGAAAAAAAAGAAATAAAATAACTTCAGCAAAGTTTATTATTTGTGCAAAACTACCCTAACAAATAATACAACAATATATATATATATATATATATATATATATATATATATATATATATATATATATATATATATATATATGAATAGAAAGATTAATGCGCGTATATAAACATATAACAAAGGGATAATAATGGGAATTCGCGCAAGAGATTTATAAGAGAAAGTTAGTTGCAGCCGTATACAACTAACTTTCTCTTATAAATCTCTTGCGCGAATTCCCATTATTATCCCTTTGTTATATGTTTATATACGCGCATTAATCTTTCTATTCATGTTGATATGTTTTGGGATTAGGTTGTCTCACGGTAGTGGCTATAGCTACCTCCGTAGTGACGTTTGTTGTTGCATTGAAAACTCAATGTCTTCGAGCCGAAACTACAAATGTGTGGTTGGCTACTATCTGTGAAACCTTGTGTTATACATTGTTTCTAGTTTGTTGCTTAAATTCTATTTCTTCTATCTGCTATGCCGTACTGATGAGCACTAATAAGTGCGAAACACGTGTATACGGCTGCAACTAACTTTCTCTTATAAATCTCTTGCGCGAATTCCCATTATTATCCCTTTGTTATATATATATATATATATATATATATATATATATATATATATATATATATATATATATATATGATACTTTACCACTTTTCCGGGTTTCACTCCGCGTATTCACTATTCGGCTCCTAGAGGAACCAGACAATGGTTGACGACGTTTCGGCAAGATCACACTTGCCATCTTCAGGTCACTTCTAACTTCCTTCTGCTTCGCGTGGTTACACGATGTAGACTGACGTCTTGCTCTAGCGGTTGGTCTTTATATACGGTTACGGTGTTGCGCATGGTTGCAGTCGGCTGGTTTTTGGCGCGGCTGCGTGTCATTGGTCTCGCTTGATCCGGTGGCTTTCTCTCGCTTTCTCTTTTATCGTTCTGCTGTGCTGGTTTTCGCTTCTTGACGGTGATGCTGGTTATAGCTGGTTTCCAAGCTGATGGTAGTCGCTGTGTATCGTCCCTGGTATTAAGATTGTTCGGACGTTTCTCGATCTCAATGGCTTCTCTTATGGTTCGTCGGGTCTTATGTTGTATATTCGCTAAAACTTTTGTATTTTCGAAATCTATGTTATGAGATGTACCACTTACATGTTGTGCTAGTGAAGACGTTCTCTCATTTTTGTTGACTGCATTTCGGTGTTCTTCTCTTCTTACTTGAATTCTTCTGTTGGTCTGCCCTATGTAGGATTCTCCGCAGTCTTTACAAGGGATCTCGTATACTCCTTGGCTTTCTAGTGGTATTTTTGCTTTTGCGGATGGAAGCATGTTTCTAATCTTCTTGTCGGTGTTGAAGATGGTGTCGATGTTGTGTTTTCTCAGCACTCTACTTATTTTGTCCGTGGTCCCTTTGATGTACGGTAAGTGCGCTTTGGATACCGATGTTTCTTCTTCCTTTGGCTTTGGGTCCCTTGGTGTTAACGCTTTCTTGATATTTCTGGAAGAGAAACCATTTTGTTTTAATGCCAACTTTACCTGTTCTAGTTCTTGATGTTTATTATCGTCATCAGTCAATCGTTGTGATCTGGTTATTAATGTCTTGACTACTGACTGTAGTTGCGCTGGGTGGTGATGTGACTGCGCGTTCAGGTAGCGATTTGTGTGGGTTGATTTTCGGTATACTGTGTATCCCAGGCTGCCGTCTTCCTTCTTGATTATAGACACATCTAGGAAAGGTAGTTGATTGTCCTTTTCCACCTCCATTGTGAATTTGATCTTCTGGTGTATGTTGTTTAGATGCTGTAAGAAGGTCTGCAGCTTCTCTTCTCCGTGGGTCCATATAATAAAAGTATCGTCTACATATCTTAGCCATAGTTTAGGTTTGTCACTTGCCGTTTCTATTGCTCGGACTTCTAATTCTTCCATGAATAGATTCGCTATTACCGGCGATAAAGGTGATCCCATAGGTGCTCCTTCCACTTGTTTGTACCGTTGATCTTTGTAGATGAAGTAGGTGTTGTTTAGGCAGTGTCTTGTTAACTCGATGATTTCATTTGGGACTTGGTATTTCCGTTCTATCATATCTACTGCTTCTTTTACTGGAACATTCGTGAATAAAGAGGTTACATCAAAGCTTACCAGCAGATCTCCTGGTGCTACTGTTATGTCTTTTATACGCTCGATGAAGTGGCTTGCGTTCTTTACGTAAGATTCGGCTTCTTCGGCATAAGGTTGCAGTTGCTTGGCCAGGAATTTCGCTAGAGGTTGCAGTGGTGATCCAATGGAGCTTACGATGGGTCTTAGTGGTACACCTTCCTTGTGGACTTTTGGTAATCCGTACAGCTTAGGGCATGATGACGACTTCTCTCTCGGAATTAGTTGTAACTGTTGTTCTTGACTGAAACTGCAGGCTTTTATTTTGGCTTTAGTGGTCCTATAGTGGTCCTATCCGGTAATAGCGAACCTATTCATGGAAGAATTAGAAGTCCGAGCAATAGAAACGGCAAGTGACAAACCTAAACTATGGCTAAGATATGTAGACGATACTTTTATTATATGGACCCACGGAGAAGAGAAGCTGCAGACCTTCTTACAGCATCTAAACAACATACACCAGAAGATCAAATTCACAATGGAGGTGGAAAAGGACAATCAACTACCTTTCCTAGATGTGTCTATAATCAAGAAGGAAGACGGCAGCCTGGGATACACAGTATACCGAAAATCAACCCACACAAATCGCTACCTGAACGCGCAGTCACATCACCACCCAGCGCAACTACAGTCAGTAGTCAAGACATTAATAACCAGATCACAACGATTGACTGATGACGATAATAAACATCAAGAACTAGAACAGGTAAAGTTGGCATTAAAACAAAATGGTTTCTCTTCCAGAAATATCAAGAAAGCGTTAACACCAAGGGACCCAAAGCCAAAGGAAGAAGAAACATCGGTATCCAAAGCGCACTTACCGTACATCAAAGGGACCACGGACAAAATAAGTAGAGTGCTGAGAAAACACAACATCGACACCATCTTCAACACCGACAAGAAGATTAGAAACATGCTTCCATCCGCAAAAGCAAAAATACCACTAGAAAGCCAAGGAGTATACGAGATCCCTTGTAAAGACTGCGGAGAATCCTACATAGGGCAGACCAACAGAAGAATTCAAGTAAGAAGAGAAGAACACCGAAATGCAGTCAACAAAAATGAGAGAACGTCTTCACTAGCACAACATGTAAGTGGTACATCTCATAACATAGATTTCGAAAATACAAAAGTTTTAGCGAATATACAACATAAGACCCGACGAACCATAAGAGAAGCCATTGAGATCGAGAAACGTCCGAACAATCTTAATACCAGGGACGATACACAGCGACTACCATCAGCTTGGAAACCAGCTATAACCAGCATCACCGTCAAGAAGCGAAAACCAGCACAGCAGAACGATAAAAGAGAAAGCGAGAGAAAGCCACCGGATCAAGCGAGACCAATGACACGCAGCCGCGCCAAAAACCAGCCGACTGCAACCATGCGCAACACCGTAACCGTATATAAAGACCAACCGCTAGAGCAAGACGTCAGTCTACATCGTGTAACCACGCGAAGCAGAAGGAAGTTAGAAGTGACCTGAAGATGGCAAGTGTGATCTTGCCGAAACGTCGTCAACCATTGTCTGGTTCCTCTAGGAGCCGAATAGTGAATACGCGGAGTGAAACCCGGAAAAGTGGTAAAGTATCATATAATATCCGCGGAAACTTAAAATGTAACATATATATATATATATATATATATATATATATATATATATATATATATATATATATATATATATATATATATATATATATATATATATATATATATATATATATATATATATATATCATACAAATATATATATACACTTTGTATGTTTGCCTACTATCTAATTCATATGGAAGATTTCTCGCTTTGCTGATAGTCGTGCTCTGTAGCTCAGTTGGTAGAGATACCACCTAGACAGTGGAGGGTCCTGGGTTCGAGTCCCAGCAGAGTCGATAAATTTTTCTCTATGAATTTGCATTCAAAATATTATTTAATGTAAAATCATTATGCAACTTAATAAAAATTAACTTCATCTAAAAATATATATATATATATATATTTTTTTTTTTTTTGGGCGATGAATCAGGATGGCAGAGCATTCTTCGTACCTCATGGCACCCATTGCTATGATTATTTGGCCGACCCTACTAGAATTTAGCCGAATCTGGGGGAATTCCACCCCAGTAGGGATTTTTAACGTGGCAAACATGGCATTGACACGGGACCTACTAAGATATAACTAGGTATTCCACTAGAGGTTGCAGTGAGTATTTTGAAATAACTTACTATAACTTATTATTTTTATTCAAGGAAATTATTACTTTCTTACAAGTTAACTGAACGATTTGAAAACTAAACATCGTTGCAATTCTGGGAAATTCCTGCTTCTTTGAACGAATGTTCAACATCACAAATTTCGCCCTCCCTGCTGTTGGTCAATTCAGTCGTCGTCTTTGTCGACCTAGTAGTTCTCATTTTTCAACAATTGTCCTGCGATGTTCGTTGTCCATTTGCAAATAAGGCTTGATTGAATTAATATTATTGTCACTTGTGATTTTTATTAACTGATGCTCGCCAACACCTGCTTTAGCCAATGACGAGACGCTAGTGGATATGATCGAATGCTTGAATTTTCTTTTTTAGTGTCCAACCCTATTTTTTCTGCCGCTGTTTTCGCCCATTTTACAATTTCATTTACTCCCACAGGGGAATTTTTGTACCAATAGTTTTTTCCATTAGAATTCCAAAATGGGTTAGGCGTCAGAAACATTCTCTCGGTCTTGACATTTCTGCCTCTCTTCGACAACAGCTTGTGGTACAGTCTATAATTATCTTATATTTCTAAATCAATTAAAAAGAAGGAACTATGGACTTAGCTTACAGGACAAAGTTCCGCGTTTTCATTGGGTATCAACCATTTACTTTTAGTTAAACGTTTTGCACCGCCTTGGGCAGTTTTCTAAAAAATAGAATTATATTCTACACGCCCTGTGGGTAGACCCTCATTGTTAATTTCTTCCTTGAAGAAGTAAGTTTGACATTGAGCTCCTTCTCCACCTCGCTAAGCTAATTCATAAGAGGCAATCAAGAAAAATTTCTTTTGAAGTCCATCTATCTTCGTCGAAAACTTCGAAAAAATCTTCGTAGCCTTTTCTTCCAAAAACTGAGAAAACTGACGCCATACCGACTCTTGTGACTTCCGTGTATTTTCCGGCACGTTTCTTCCAATTTCTGCATTGATTTCTGCCTCAAATGTCTCTCCAAATCTTTTGCACGCACTTTCCATTGCAAATAACACGTAAATAGCAAAATGACAATAATTATCACCTATAAATTAACTCGTGAAACAGTGCTTTCAGAAAACAATTCAAATAACAAAAATTTATTTACCAGTTGCTATGAAAATGAAATCATGTGTAACGCCGATTTGCGAACTAGCTTTGAAACATTTTATTTAGAAACGGCAAGTGACAAACCTAAACTATGGCTAAGATATGTAGACGATACTTTTATTATATGGACCCACGGAGAAGAGAAGCTGCAGACCTTCTTACAGCATCTAAACAACATACACCAGAAGATCAAATTCACAATGGAGGTGGAAAAGGACAATCAACTACCTTTCCTAGATGTGTCTATAATCAAGAAGGAAGACGGCAGCCTGGGATACACAGTATACCGAAAATCAACCCACACAAATCGCTACCTGAACGCGCAGTCACATCACCACCCAGCGCAACTACAGTCAGTAGTCAAGACATTAATAACCAGATCACAACGATTGACTGATGACGATAATAAACATCAAGAACTAGAACAGGTAAAGTTGGCATTAAAACAAAATGGTTTCTCTTCCAGAAATATCAAGAAAGCGTTAACACCAAGGGACCCAAAGCCAAAGGAAGAAGAAACATCGGTATCCAAAGCGCACTTACCGTACATCAAAGGGACCACGGACAAAATAAGTAGAGTGCTGAGAAAACACAACATCGACACCATCTTCAACACCGACAAGAAGATTAGAAACATGCTTCCATCCGCAAAAGCAAAAATACCACTAGAAAGCCAAGGAGTATACGAGATCCCTTGTAAAGACTGCGGAGAATCCTACATAGGGCAGACCAACAGAAGAATTCAAGTAAGAAGAGAAGAACACCGAAATGCAGTCAACAAAAATGAGAGAACGTCTTCACTAGCACAACATGTAAGTGGTACATCTCATAACATAGATTTCGAAAATACAAAAGTTTTAGCGAATATACAACATAAGACCCGACGAACCATAAGAGAAGCCATTGAGATCGAGAAACGTCCGAACAATCTTAATACCAGGGACGATACACAGCGACTACCATCAGCTTGGAAACCAGCTATAACCAGCATCACCGTCAAGAAGCGAAAACCAGCACAGCAGAACGATAAAAGAGAAAGCGAGAGAAAGCCACCGGATCAAGCGAGACCAATGACACGCAGCCGCGCCAAAAACCAGCCGACTGCAACCATGCGCAACACCGTAACCGTATATAAAGACCAACCGCTAGAGCAAGACGTCAGTCTACATCGTGTAACCACGCGAAGCAGAAGGAAGTTAGAAGTGACCTGAAGATGGCAAGTGTGATCTTGCCGAAACGTCGTCAACCATTGTCTGGTTCCTCTAGGAGCCGAATAGTGAATACGCGGAGTGAAACCCGGAAAAGTGGTAAAGTATCATATAATATCCGCGGAAACTTAAAATGTAACATATATATATATATATATATATAAATATATATATATATATATATATATATATATATATATATATATATATATATATAAATATATATATATATATATATATATATATATCATACAAATATATATATACACTTTGTATGTTTGCCTACTATCTAATTCATATGGAAGATTTCTCGCTTTGCTGATAGTCGTGCTCTGTAGCTCAGTTGGTAGAGATACCACCTAGACAGTGGAGGGTCCTGGGTTCGAGTCCCAGCAGAGTCGATAAATTTTTCTCTATGAATTTGCATTCAAAATATTATTTAATGTAAAATCATTATGCAACTTAATAAAAATTAACTTCATCTAAAAATATATATATATATATATATTTTTTTTTTTTTTGGGCGATGAATCAGGATGGCAGAGCATTCTTCGTACCTCATGGCACCCATTGCTATGATTATTTGGCCGACCCTACTAGAATTTAGCCGAATCTGGGGGAATTCCACCCCAGTAGGGATTTTTAACGTGGCAAACATGGCATTGACACGGGACCTACTAAGATATAACTAGGTATTCCACTAGAGGTTGCAGTGAGTATTTTGAAATAACTTACTATAACTTATTATTTTTATTCAAGGAAATTATTACTTTCTTACAAGTTAACTGAACGATTTGAAAACTAAACATCGTTGCAATTCTGGGAAATTCCTGCTTCTTTGAACGAATGTTCAACATCACAAATTTCGCCCTCCCTGCTGTTGGTCAATTCAGTCGTCGTCTTTGTCGACCTAGTAGTTCTCATTTTTCAACAATTGTCCTGCGATGTTCGTTGTCCATTTGCAAATAAGGCTTGATTGAATTAATATTATTGTCACTTGTGATTTTTATTAACTGATGCTCGCCAACACCTGCTTTAGCCAATGACGAGACGCTAGTGGATATGATCGAATGCTTGAATTTTCTTTTTTAGTGTCCAACCCTATTTTTTCTGCCGCTGTTTTCGCCCATTTTACAATTTCATTTACTCCCACAGGGGAATTTTTGTACCAATAGTTTTTTCCATTAGAATTCCAAAATGGGTTAGGCGTCAGAAACATTCTCTCGGTCTTGACATTTCTGCCTCTCTTCGACAACAGCTTGTGGTACAGTCTATAATTATCTTATATTTCTAAATCAATTAAAAAGAAGGAACTATGGACTTAGCTTACAGGACAAAGTTCCGCGTTTTCATTGGGTATCAACCATTTACTTTTAGTTAAACGTTTTGCACCGCCTTGGGCAGTTTTCTAAAAAATAGAATTATATTCTACACGCCCTGTGGGTAGACCCTCATTGTTAATTTCTTCCTTGAAGAAGTAAGTTTGACATTGAGCTCCTTCTCCACCTCGCTAAGCTAATTCATAAGAGGCAATCAAGAAAAATTTCTTTTGAAGTCCATCTATCTTCGTCGAAAACTTCGAAAAAATCTTCGTAGCCTTTTCTTCCAAAAACTGAGAAAACTGACGCCATACCGACTCTTGTGACTTCCGTGTATTTTCCGGCACGTTTCTTCCAATTTCTGCATTGATTTCTGCCTCAAATGTCTCTCCAAATCTTTTGCACGCACTTTCCATTGCAAATAACACGTAAATAGCAAAATGACAATAATTATCACCTATAAATTAACTCGTGAAACAGTGCTTTCAGAAAACAATTCAAATAACAAAAATTTATTTACCAGTTGCTATGAAAATGAAATCATGTGTAACGCCGATTTGCGAACTAGCTTTGAAACATTTTATTTTCATCATTGATTTGGTTCATTGAATAGTCTGTTGAATACAATTCGTAGTAAAAGATCATAGAATATTTTTCCGATCGTATTGTGGTGATTATATTATATTGCCATTGAAACATGGAAACAATTGTTAGATTAATTAATTGACTTCAAAATTTGATATTATTTCAAAATATGTAAAAAGTTATTAATTATAATAAAACAATTCTTATTACGTATTTTCATCTATAAGAACATTATATTTACTCTTTTAATTTATGTGTGTGGTAAAACACTTAACACCGTACGTACGTACAACGACCGCCACAATTGGTGACCCACGACGACTACGTGGACTTAACGTGACCGTAAATTGTGACACTTGGAATTGGTAACAAAATTTATAGAAATAATTTTCATATTGGATAGAAAAATGCAATCAGACAATCAAGAAGTGGCAAGAGCTAGCGTTACATTTCCCCCATTTTGGAAATCTGATCCAGAATTATGGTTTAAACAAATTGAAGCACAATTCATGACGTTATCAATCACACAGGAAAATACTAAAGATTATCATGTAATTTCAGTTATGGAAAGTGACGTACTCTCTCAAGTGAGCGATCTAGTACAAAACCCTCCTAATGATGGAAAATACATTGCACTAAAAAAACGGCTTATTAATCAATTTGCAGATTCCGAAAGCAATAAGATTAAAAGGTTACTGACAGGAGTGGAATTTTCAGGAGAGAAGCCCTCAGACGTACTTCGGCAAATGCGTAGCTTAGGTGGAAATAAAGTAAACGACAATCTATTAAAATCATTATGGATAAATGGACTTCCTCCTCAAACTCAGGCCATACTTTCAGTTAGTGAAGATAGTTTAGATAAGCTAGCAGTAATGGCTGATAAAATTGCTGAAGTTACCGGATTTCCTACGGTTGCCACAACCTCATACAATAACAATGACCAATTAGAGCAATTGAAGCAACAAATACAAAATTTATCTAAAGAAGTAACTTCTTTGTCCTTAAGACATTTTTCACGCTCGCGAGAAAGAAATACTTCTAACCACGTCAGTCAACGAAGTCAAAGTTCTAATCGACATAATCGATCGTCTTCAAGATTTAAAGAAAACAGAAAATATTGCTGGTACCATTTTACATTCGGCAAAAATGCCAAAAAGTGTAACCAACCCCATGTCAATTTAATCAGGAAAACAATCAGGCTTGAATACTTGCAAGGCGACACCTATTTAGGCCCAAATTCAACATCGCCTTTTTATAAGTGATACACAATCAAAACAACAATATTTGATAGACATTGGATCGGATGTATCGTTGTGTCCTCCTTCGAAATCCGATCGAGTCAATCAAACGGATTTTAAATGCCTGATTTTTGCTGCCAATGGAACAACTATTAAAACCTATGGTGAACGTATGTTAACTTTAACCTTAGGCTTACGACGCAAATTTTCTTGGCCATTTATTATAGCCGATATTTCTAAACCTATTATCGGCGCAGATTTCTTAAAACACTTTAATCTACTGGTAGATTTAAATCGCAAGCAATTAATCGATGGTACAACTGGATGTTTCACTCGAACTATCAGTTTACCTTCACATAGTCATAATAGCATAGTTACAACCATTAATTCAGATGCATATTCAAAACTTTTATTAAAATATCCCAATATTACAGTACCAGCTTCAGCCAATAAACTCTTTGATACTGCTACATGTTGCAAACACATTCTATAGAGACTAAAGGTCCACCAGTATTTCATAAGGCACGCAGACTAACACCCGAGAAACTTAAGATCGCTAAGGATTATTTTCAAATTATGATTGATCAGGGAATTTGCCGGCCTTCCAAAAGTAGTTGGGCGAGTCCATTGCACATGGTACCAAAGAAGGGACAAGATTGGAGACCATGCGGCGACTATCGAAGACTAAATTCTGTTACAACACCGGACAGATACCCCATACCTCACATGCAAGATTTTACATATTTATTACATAACAAAAACATCTTTTCTAAACTGGATGGATACCAATGGATACGAAGGATATAGAGAAGACTGCAATAATAACTCCATTTGGACTTTATGAATTTTTGGTAATGCCTTTCGAACTCATCAATCATTTCAGAGATTTATTCATCAAGTTCTAAATAATCTTCCATTCTGTTTTGTGTACCTTGACGATGTTTTAATAATTTCAGAATCTCCAGAAGAACATATTAAGCATCTTGAGATAGTTTTCCAACGCTTAAACGAATTCGGAGTTACACTCAATCTAACTAAATGTGTCTTTGGTGCAGCTGAGATAGACTTTCCTGGATATCACATTACTCAAGATGGAATAGAACCGCTTCATGAAAAAGTAGAAACTATAACCAACCTTAATCCACCTAAAACTGTAAAGGCTTGAAGAAGATTTTTAGGTATGTTAAATTTTTACCGTCGTTTTTTACCGCATGCTGCAGAACATCAAGCACGTCTAAATGAGCTAGCAAAAGGCGAAAAGACGAATAACGCAGATATTACATGGACTCCTGAATTAATACAGTCTTTTAAAAGTTGTAAAGAAGATATTGATAATACTGTTAAATTAGCCTATCCTTCTGATCTTCCTTTATTAGTGCTCATGACCGATGCCTCGGAAATAGCTATTGGCGATTCCTTGAACCAGGTAAGAAACAACAATTTACAACTATTAGGATTTTATTCTTGTAAATTGAAAAATTCTGAACGAACCTACAGCGCATATGATCGTGAACTGTTAGCCATTTATAATTCAATTAAACATTTCCGTTATATGTTGGAAGGAAGACAATTTACAATAATCACGGATCATAAACCTTTAATATATGCATTTAAACAGAAAGCAGATAAAGCATCTCCTCGTCAACTTCGACATCTAGATTTTATTTCGCAATTTTCTACGGATATTCAATATCTCAAAGGAGAGAAAAATATACCGGCAGACATGTTATTACGCATCGAAACAATTACCTTCCCAGAATCTATCGATTATCAGAAGTTAAGTCGTGAACAAATGAAAGATGACGAGTTACAGATTCTTTAAAAAAAACCATCGACTCATTCCTTACGGTTGTTAACTCAAATTACGTTACCGGAGAATGATTTTTCATTATATTTCGATACTTCACAGACAAAATCGCGATTATACATCCCAAAAAGTATGCTGGTTCGTTACCACTTCACCTCTTTTTTTTCTTTCTTTTGCTATTTAGTTATTATTTTTTTGTGTTATTTACTATTACTAGTTTTACTTCAACTGTATTTGCTCAACTGTATATAATGTATTTTTGTTAAATATGGTATTTGGATTGCATTCACAATTTTCGCGATGCTTTGTTTGTGCATTACATTTATTTATAATAATTAATGCTCAATGGACCTTTATAAGTGCATCCTGTACATTTTCCAAATCCTATATTCCCACTTTTTTTGTTTTACGACTGCGTACAATAACAAATTGAAGAGTTCGCCAGAGTGAAGAGTTACAATAACTTTCCCGGTACCTCGACTTGCTTTTGTCGAGAACCAGTGCATCTGATTCCGATTTCATATCCTTGCATCGATATAAGGTAAGTCGAGCTATTTTACATACGTGATTAATGAAACGTTCTACATCGTTATTCATATTTATTATTTGTACTACACAAGGTTTAAATATCTCGTATATCCAGGCAACGGAGCAGTACCAGCGTCCCTATCACTCATAGTTCATTAAGATAACAAATTATGGTCCTTCGAAAATGGATGTGTTAGTTTTGTTGCATGGAGGTATGATGTTTTAAACTTTGCTTCAAGTTTTGAATGCAATTTGAATATTACAGTCGTTATTTTATTTCATTTTTTGAAATATTTATCCTACTAACATTTTTTTTTTTTTGTTTATTGTTTCCAGCCTTATTTTGTGGAACTCCATAATCATGAAATAAATAAAGATTATTAAAAGTTTCACAGTTTTATTAAAATATACCTGACAATATTGTTTCGACAGCTATGCTGTCATTATCAAAGGTAATATAATTATAAACAAACACGTCGCTAAGGTAGATACAAAATAGGTAACTAGATAAAATAATAATAATAATAAAAATTAATAATAAAAATCATAATTAAACATCTAATACTTCCAGTAACGGAGAATTACTGAGCTCAATATTTATTTCACTACTAACATTTACTCATACTTTTTATTACTTGCTTTTCTTGCTATTAATTGCTTCGTTATTTGCAATATTCAATAATTTGCGAATAATAATTGCGGATAACGTTCCAATTTTAATAATATTTGTAGTTCATACCAGCTACGAATATTTTTTGGGTGTTAAAAACAGACATAAAAGCCATCTTATCTGGAATTGTTGCTCCGATTATTTTGTTGAATTTATGCTTTGCTGGCAAATATTTAACGGATTTATTTATACTGTATGTCCTTTCATTCATCCTTTCTGTGGTGTATTACCTTAATTTCATTGATTGAATTATCGAAATTGAAATTATAGGTAATCTGGGGAATTTGCTTTTCTAAAATAATTTGTATACAAGTAAAGATTCTTAATTTTATTTACTTTAAAAATGACTGCATTAGAACATAAAATTTCTCGTGCTCAGGCCTTGCGGTCTACTGCATTGAATCATTTCACTTTAATTGAATCGTCATCTAAAGATGCTTCAAAGGATGAGTCATTTAAAATGAAATTCAAAGTTGGATATCGTAATTTAAAAGGTAATTAAAGATTTTGAAAAACATCATAATGCACTCATTACTCTAATTTCTGATGATGCTGATCAGTTAATTAAAGAAAATAAAATTTTTGATGACTTTACAACACGTTGCATTGGCGTAGAGACAATTTATTATGAATTGTTCGAACTACCTTTCGAAGAAAGGCATGACCAGACTGGTCCATCTACCGATCTGAATAACACTTTGATGATTCCTACTGATCATCATCATTTACCAAAATTAAAGTTGAAAACCTTTTCTGGTGATACGGCTGAATTTCCGTCATTTCATCAAATGTTTGAATCTGCGGTTCATGCGAATCGTTCTATTAATAATACTGATAAATTCAATTTTTTAATATCTGTTCTAAGTGGTCCACCTCTGGAATTAATTGAAGATATTCCAGTTATTCCTGAAAATTACCAAACTGCCTATAATATAATTTTGGAAAGGTACCATAATAAACGTGAACAAGCCTTCACTCATTGGCATATAATAGAATCATTTCCACCTATCCAATCTGAAGACGCAACTGTCTTACGTAATTTATTGCTTACTTTTAAGAAAAATCTTTCTGTGCTAAAAATAATGGGCCTCGAAACGGATAATTGGGATTTTATTTTATCCTATATGCTTTTAAACCGGTTGGATGCTCAAACACGAAAAACTTTTGAACAACAACATGCTTCAAATGATATACCGAAATACGACGACTTAATATCATTCATTGAAAAACAATGCATTGCTTTAGATGCTGCTGCTACTTATTCTATGAAATCAATAAATACTATTAAAAATACTAATAAGTCACATACTATTAATGCTTCTCGTAATGCTCAACATAATATACTATTTCTCGCTATACTCAAAATAAAACTGCATTTCTTGTTCATGCTCAAGAAAATAATACTTGCCTTTTGTGCAAGGATAATCACATTGTTTTTCAATGTTCAGTTTTTAAATCAAAAGAACCTATGCAACGTTTTGAAATTATTAAACAGAAGAAGGCCTGCATTAAATGCTTAGCTAATTCTCACACAACAAGTCATTCTACTTCCAATAAAAGGTGCAGAATTTGCCAAAAATCTCACCATAGCTTACTACATTTTGAAGTTAAAAAAGGTGACCCAAGTCATCAGTTAAATATGTTAGTTTCAAAAAAAATTAATGAAAGCCCCAGTCCATCTCATCGAGATTTTGCTAATATGCATGGGGAAAATCATAAATCTTCCCAGGTTGGAATGTTGCTTAATGCTGATCATGAAACATTATTGTCTACTGTTTTAGTAAAAATTAAAGACTCTTTCAATCATTGCCACACAGTGCGTGCGGTTCTTGATTGTGGTGCGCAGTCTTCCTTTATCATTAGAACCACTGCCAATAAATTAGGGCTTAAAAAGTACAACATATCCATGTCATTGCAGGGGTTGGGAGAAATGTTTTCTTCTGCAAAATCGGGGGTAAATTGTATAATTTCTTCTTTAACTCAACCTGAATATTGTTGTACCGTAGACCTGATCATAATTGATAAGATTTCTGATGAAATTTCATCAACTTCATTTTCTTCGGATGGAATACCTTTTATCCAAAACCTTGAATTAGCCGACCCTAATTTCAATAAACCATCAAAGATTGATTTATTGCTAGGTAATGATATTTATCCTTACATTTTAGAAGAGGGTAGAATTCATTTGAGTAAAGATAAACCTGTTTAAGTCTTTGGTTGGACTGTAATGGGTAAATTACCATATTCTTCTTCTGAAATACAATCAAGTAAAAGACAAGCATTTTTCGTTACTGTTGCAAATTCTACTTTAGATAATATTTTTCAAAATTTTTGGAATTTGGAAGAAGTACCAAATGTCCGGGCTTCTTCTTCAGAAGATAAATTTTGCGAAAATCATTTTTGCAATACTACTAATCGTGCTAATGACGGCAAATACATAGTTTCTTTACCTTTTAAAGTAACAAATCCTGATTTCGGAAATACGAGAGAAATCGCTCTACGCCGTTTCACATCTTTAGAAAAACGTCTTCTACAAGATAAAGAATTGTATACTGCATATTCTAGCGTCTTGCTCGAATATCTTGCTAATTTTCATATTACAATGGTCTCAGAACCTATCTTAACAAAAATTAATAATTATTATTATATTCCTCACTATGCAGTGGTGAAAAAGGAATCTACTACTACCCAGGTAAGAGTTGTTTTCGATGCTTCTTGCCATGTAACAACTAAACCTTCTTTGAATGAAGTCTTATAAATGTCGGCCCCAAGTTACAAAATGATTTGTTGAAACTCTTAATTAATCTTCGATTGCACAAATATGTGTTTACGTGCTATATAAGACAAATGTATAGCATGATTTGGTTAGTTGAAGATCAACGCCAATATCAGCGAATCCTATGGCGATTTTCACCGTCGGATCCTATTTGCAATTATCAATTAAATACGGTTACATTCGGTGTGTCATGTTCGCCCTACTTAGCTATACGAACTTTAATTCAACTTTCAAAAGACTATACAGAATTCCCTTTAGCATCAGAGATCTTGCAACATTCTACCTATATCGACGACATTTTAGGCGGAGATAATTCTTTAAAAAATGCTTTTACTATAAGGAATCAAATTATCGAACTTTTGAGTAAGGGAGGTTTCGAAGCACGAAAGTGGGCTAGTAATTCTGCAGAACTTCTGAAGGATTTGCCAGATTCTCACATACAATGTACAAATATATCTCTAAATTTAGAAAATCATATTTCAAAAATTCTAGGTTTAAAGTGGGACCCTTCCGAAGATTCATTTTTTTATTCAATTACTGTCTCAAACAAAAAATGTACTAAAAGAAACCGATTATCCGAACTTGCCCGAATTCTCGACCCTATTGGATTTTTCACAACTCCAGTCACATTTTTTGCAAAATTAATAATACAACATATCTGGACGTTAGGTTTAGGTTGGGACGATGAACCTCCTACTGATTTAATAAAAGGGTGGGAAAAATTTAAGTCTGAACTTAAACTGATACAAAATATCAAAATATCCAGAGCAATAATTACTTCAGATGCAATCAGCTATGAATTGTTTGGGTTCCCCGACGCATCAATGAAAGGTTATTGTGGAGTTATTTACCTCAAAATAAATTATAAAAACTCCGATAGTAGAAATTTATCTAGTTTGTGCCAAATCAAAGGTTGCACCTTTGAAACAGGTTACTATACCCCGTTTAGAACTCTGCGCTGCAGTTTTGCTGTCGAAATTAATGGAATTCATTTTAAAAACGTAAGATAAATTAAAATTTAAAGAAATCTTTGCTTTTACTGATAGTTCAGTTGCTTTGCAGTGGATTAAAATTCGCCTCATTGTTGGCAGACTTTTGTTAGCAACAGGGTTTCGTATATTCAAGAAAGACTTTCACCAAGTGTTTGGTATCACGTTCCCTCTGAATTGAACCCGGCAGATTGCGGTTCCCGTGGTCTGTTCCCTCATGAGCTAATTGATCACTCCTTATGGTGGAATGGGCCTACTTTTTTCACCTTCCTACGCTTGGAACTTTAATTCTTATTTGCCTGCGGAACCTGCAGATCTTAATAAGGAAAAAAGAAACATTGTACTTACAGTTACGGCTGATCAAAATTTCATTGATGAATTGCTAGAAAAATTCAGTTCATTTTCTAAAATCAAACGAATAGTTGCTTTTGTACTGCGTGCAGTTCACAACTTTCGAAATTGCAAAAATCGAAAATTAAATCATTTAACTTCTTGTGAATTACATAATGCTGTACTTGCTATTGCTTTACATGAGCAATCCTTGTATTTTGCGAAAGAGATATCTCTGATTAAAAATAATAATGCTCTTCCGAAGTATTTTGCTTCTTTAAACCCTATTATCGACGAAAAATGCTTATTGCGAGTCGGTGGAAGAATATCTTATGCTAATTTGTCATACGACAAAAAATTTCCTATCCTTTTGCCAAATAAGTCAAAGCTTACGACATTTCTGATACGTGACGTACATATAACGTTTTTACACTGTGGTATACAAACCACCCATTTCCTACTAGCACAAAATTTTTGGATAGTTTCTGCGAAAGAACTTATAAGAAATGTTTTAAGCAAATGCCATACCTGTTGGAAAACAAATCCTAAACCACTACAACCTCCTCTGGGCAATCTGCCGCAGTTTCGAATTTCTCAAGCTAAAGCATTTTCAAAGGTTGGCATTGATTTCTGCGGACCCTTTTCTATTACTATGTCGCGGGTCCGGGGTGCTAAAAGTATTAAATCGTATGTTTGTTTATTTGCTGCGTCACGAAAGCAGTATATCTCGAGTTGGTGTCTGACATGACTTCTGAAGCATTTTTAGCCGCATTACGTCGCTTTATTGCTAGAAGAGTTAAATGTACAGATATTTATTCGGACTGCGGTACTAATTTTGTAGGCGGGGAAGCTTATTTGCGTCAATTGTTTAAGGAATCTGCTGAGTCAGAATCGATATCTTGCCATTCCAACCCTCCTTACGCTCCCCATATGGGTGGAATATGGGAAGCAAATATCAAATCCTTCAAAACGCATCTTACTAGAGTTGTAGGAAATCAAATTTTAACTTACGAGGAATTAAATACAGTTGTTATTCAAATCGAAGCCGTACTAAATTCCCGTCCTTTATATGCAATGACTACAGATCCTACGGATCTATCAGTACTTACCCCAGGTCACTTTCTGACCGTACAGCCGCTAACATCCATACCAGACCCTGATACTTCGCATTTAAAAATGAACCGCCTATCACGTTGGCAATTGTTACAAAGACTACATCGTGACTTCTGGCAACGATGGAATCGAGAATATTTACAATCGTTACAGCAAAGATTCAAATGGACCAAACCACTTGAATTTATTGAACCGGATACGATGGTTGTAATTAAAAATGATAATTCTCATCCTTTGGATTCGTTACTTGGCCGTATAATAAAATTGATTCCTGGCCGCGACAATATTCCTAGGGTTGCTATAGTAAAAACAGCTAAAGGTCTTCTTAAAAGACCATTAGTTAAATTGTGCCCTCTTCCTAACTCCAATAATTAATTCTGAAGTTGCCCCTTGGCATTTTCAGGGTGGTGGGAAATGGTTCGTTACCACTTCACCTCTTTTTTTTCTTTCTTTTGCTATTTAGTTATTATTTTTTGTGTTATTTACTATTACTAGTTTTACTTCAACTGTATTTGTTCAACTGTATATAATGTATTTTTGTTAAATATGGTATTTGGATTGCATTCACAATTTTCGCGATGCTTTGTTTGTGCATTACATTTATTTATAATAATTAATGCTCGATGGACCTTTATAAGTGCATCCTGTATATTTTCCAAATCCTATATTCCCACTTTTTTTGTTCTACGACTGCGTACAATAACAAATTGAAGAGTTCGCCAGAGTGAAGAGTTGCAATAACTTTCCCGGTACCGCGACTTGCTTTTGTCGAGAACCAGTGCATCTGATTCCGATTTCGTATCCTTGCATCGATATAAGGTAAGTCGAGCTATTTTACATACGTGATTAATGAAACATTCTACATCGTTATTCATATTTATTATTTGTACTACACAAGGTTTAAATATCTCGTATATCCAGGCAACGGAACAGTACCAGCGTCCCTATCACTCACAATATGCAAAAAGAGATATTTTATCTCATACATAACCTAGCTCATCATGGAATCAGAAAAACTATCCACATGATAACCAGTCGATTTATATGGCCCAATATTAAAAAAGATACAAGACAATATGTTTGTCAAAAATCTAAAACTTCAAGACATATAAAGAGCAGCATGGGTAAGTTCCAAGAACATGATGAAAGGTTTGATCACATTCATATTGACATGATGGGCCCATTACAGTATTCAGATGGTTTCTCATACTGTCTAACTTGTATTGACCGTTTTTCTAACTGGCCAGAGGTTATCCACTTCCAGATATCACAGCTAACACTGTAGCTAAATCTTTATATTCAAATTGGATTTCAAGGTATGGTATACCCAAAGAGATTACCACAGACCAAGGCAAACAGTTTGAGTGTGAACTTTTCCGATCATTAACTAGCTTACTGGGTATTAAACACATAAGAACAACCGCATATCATCCCCAATCAAATGGAAAAATAGAGCGACTACACCGCACCTTGAAAACTGCTATAATGTGTCATGGTAATCCTCGTTGGACAGAAACTCTTCCAACAGTATTGCTTGGACTACGATCTGTACCTCTGGATAAACTGGATGAAACGCCTTCAGAATTTGTATATGGACGAACTATCCGCATTCCAGGTGATTTTTTTGATAGTTCTGTTAACAAAAATTTCAATCCACTGACATTTGTTGAAAACCTGAGAAGAAACATCTCCAAACTTAAACCTGCTCCTCAAAGACATTACACCAGAGAGAATGTATTTATACATCCTGAATTAAATACTTCTACTCACGTATTCGTCCGCTACGATGGTGTGCGAAAGAGTCTTCAACCACCATACGATGGACCATATAAGGTTTCTTCGAAAACAGAGAAATATTTCACAGTTTTAATTAAAGGCAAGGAAAAGAACACTTCTATTGATAGGCTCAAACCTGCTTTTATCATAAACCCAACTCTATCAGAACATGAAACCTTTAAGCAAAATCAAGCTACTCCTCCAGATACAAGAAGAACCAGATATAGCAAGAATCAAGTCTCAGCTAAACAACCTTATATAATGAAGCGATCGGGTCGTGTTGTACATTTTCCATCCAAATTGAATTCTACATAGTATTAACGGAAAATG
The DNA here is from genome assembly GCA_929113105.1 of Agrypnus murinus. Taxonomy (NCBI): domain Eukaryota; kingdom Metazoa; phylum Arthropoda; class Insecta; order Coleoptera; family Elateridae; genus Agrypnus; species Agrypnus murinus. Next base: position 18,923,294 of record OV816025.1, read on the forward strand.
TTAACACTGAAAGGAGGGTAGTGTGGTGATTATATTATATTGCCATAGAAACATTCTTGTTAGATAATTAATTGACTTCAAAATTTGATATTATTTCAAAATATGTAAAAAGTTATTAATTATAATAAAACAATTCTTATTACGTATTGTCATCTATAAGAACATTATATTTACTCTTTTAATTTATGTGTGTGGTAAAACATTTAACAACGTACAACGACCGCCACAGTATCACTCATGGTCATTACGCTTGCGAATAACGCTCGTTCATAAAGCGAATGACCATTCGTGATACCACCATAAAAATATTCGACAATCTTTGACTACTCGTTGTAGTATAACTGACTATTTACTTCGAATAAGTATAACAACCTTGAACCAATAAAACACAAGATTTTCAGAACTTCTACCAATAAAAAATACACTAACAGTGAATATTGCATGGTAGGTAAATTGCATTGGTTTGACAACCAATTTAATAAAATAAATTATATAAATTATAAATTATTTAATAAAAAATTATGGTCGATTTAAATTGGCTTGTTCATAAAATAGTCTAATAAATAGAGACGTGCATTTTAGGTGACCTCGCTTGAAAAAACCCTTGATTAGCTCATCTTTTATAAGCACCGTCGCTACAAGTTATAGGACATATAATTTACAAATACGAATGCTGTTATATAAAAGTTGCCACGGCACTGACAATTTTTTAACTCAAGTTGTTTATTTTAAATAGACCCCTTTTCACTTTATGTTTTTGCGGCAAGAGTACTCCAAACCCATCATTTTCAAGCGCCCGCTGGTGTTATATTGCAGTTTAAATTGCTTCGCTCCGTTGACATAGTGGTTTTATGCTTTACTAAAATGCACGTCTCTAAATTGATATAAATATGATTATTTCCTTTTAGAAACTGGTGCCACAAGATTACCAACTTTATTTTCGAGATCTCCCATGCACCAGCTGCTTGTGTTCATTACTGTTGACAAACAATTCAACAAACATTATGCCATCGATCTATTCCTAAGTATGTCCAAATAAAAAAGTTTTTCAAATCATAATTCCAAATCCATATAATTCTTATACATCAATGGTAAGCAAATTGTATTTATTAACATTCAAATCTATTCATTAATATAATATAATTTTCATAAATTTTTCTTGTTATCAAAATCAATCTAATAATTAATTAAACACTCATCTAACTTTTGGCACTGATCAATTAATTAAATACTTTCATTTTATAAACTTTTTAAATTAATACGCTTTGACGTTTCTCAAATTAATTTTAACCTCACATATTTGATATTTGTTTACAAACTTGACTTAACCTTAAAACTTTTTAATCTTAACACAAAAATTGCCTTTCTTTTATATAATTTGGTCAAAACAAAAGATTTTTGTGAAAATTTTAAACTTAACAGTTGAATGTTGACGCATTATAAATAAATTACGAAATTCTTGTTTATAAACTATCATTAAAGCAAAAACTAACTAAACAGTCTTGTAGAAACTTAAATTCCGCATTCAACGATATACGACACTTAGGTCGAGAAATAGAATTATCCTTACACTTTATTGTAGATGAGATTACTATTTCTTAAAACTAACACATTAATTATCTATTAACACCTTTGTACTCGTACACATCCCTATCTTCATAAAATTATACATTACATCATTGATAACATTATTTGAATGTCTTTAGATGCCAAAAACTTTGACTTACAAGCCATTAATTTACATAAATCACTTGAACGTTAGAAAGGCGCAACTTGTGAAAATATTTTTATGTGCTACATTAAACAAAATCAACAGTCTTTACATAAAAAGGTGTATCAATTTTGTGGATATAATGTTACTCAACAATTTCTCACAAAAACAAGCTAACAAACAGCTTTAAAATGAAATACACCAAAACTGTAAGTTACTAAATATTTGCATACATCCCCAATACAATACATTTGGTCTGTTCCAGATGATATCTTTCATTGAATTTGAACTAAATTTTAATAAGTTAAAAAAATTATAAAAACAAGACTAAATCATAAAATTAACAAGAAAATTCTGTATATTGTATGGAAAATTAAGATTTTTCACAAAATTTTCACTTATCCTTTACATGCTGAATGAGTTCTAGTTAATTAACTAGAATGTTAAAGTTAACTAATTATGTTAAAGTTAATTAACTAAATTATATTTCATAAAAGAAAATTTTATCCAAAATTCATTAATTGGAAAGTGCGATTTTACAACCAATCAATCGGGTGGATTCCAAAATTGCATGAAAATATTTATTACCTAGTACTTTGTGTCTGTGAATTATATCTGGCTCGATTAAATATTATGATAATACATACATATAGGTATAGTTAATTTTTATAAATGAGTTTAAATTATAATTTTTGTAAATTTCTTGTTCGATTACGGTAATTTAAATTAATATTTCTTTCATTAGCCATTTCATACACAGATACAATACTATTCTCGTAGTTTTAAATTATTAATACATATTAAATTAAGTTAAGTATTAAATTAAATTGTATCGATATAATAAAGAAGTATGAAGGTTGGATTCAAATAAACTGAAACTAAGACTGCGACGATACTAAGAATATACACGTAAGCTTCACGAACTTCATGCAGAAAACTTCACCAGCAAACATTGCGACTGTTTTTGAATTCAATAATTACGTTATCATTCTGACAAATATTAACAAAATGTTAATGAATCTAATATACGGTGTGTTCATTTGGAAACTTCACACCTTGAATATCTTCTATACTATATAAAATATCAAATTCAGCAAAAACACGTGAAGTTATTTTTTGATGGGGACATTTAAATATAACATTCTCAAAATTTTGCATCTCCGTACCCCACTAACTTGTGTCCCCGATTGTGACACCTTATTTTAACGAATACAAAAAAGAATCTTTTGTGCAAAAAAAATAAAATTAATTAATTGCTATAATACATACATAGCATTAATTGCTAAAATACAGGGAAAAGTCTTCTAACAACCCTTCTTTAATATCATTTAAATTATTTCACATACAAGCGTTAGACTGTTGTCAAATTTTGTCAGTTCGCCCCTTTACTTACAGCCAACTCAAGTTTATTATTTTAAAAATTGATCTTGTTACTGAGATACCATCTTTAAGAGGTTATAAACAATACAGTTTTTTGATCAACCGTGTCTTATAATTTTGTAATAAAAACACAAATTTCAAACAGTCAAATAACTTACATTATATTAACCCTCTATTGCACAATGTTCCTAAATGGGAACGTTTCACATAAAATTTTTATTTTTAAGTTTGACTTCGAAAATTTCCGTATCTGCACATTGTACCCATTTGGGAACGTTTAATACACATGTTCTACGAATGTGCGCACGATGACGCCGCTGGTTCCATCACTGTAGAGTTCCTCTATAATAATATTAAATAATATAACCTATTATTATTATATAGGAACTCTACATCACTGTAGAGTCACTCCATATAATATAGAGTGACTCTACATCACTGAATAAATAACCAGGTGATCAAAGCTAACCTAAAAATATTAGCAAAACTTCGCTCAGTGATTTGTGTAATTATATGAAAAATAATGTAAGTACCGCATCACAATTTTTTTTATAGTTTTATAATTGTTGTAAATGACACGTACTAGACTATTTGAAGCCACTCTAAGTGGTATTTTTGAGTTATGCGCCCTAAAAGTTACGTTCCCGTTCGGGAACGGCGTGCACATGGAGTTTATTTTGTTGATATTTTCAGAGTGCAGAAAAAATGGATGAAGATGCTGGAATATGCTGTCTGACGTTCTATGGGACTAATAAACATGCGAATGTTGTATGTCCTAATATTCCGTCAGATAGTGAAGATTCGATTTTGGCATCGGATGATGAAAATGCAAGTCCAAGAACATTGGATGTAATCGTACAAGACCCCCAAAAGTCGGATAGTGATGAAGATATACCTCTTGCTAGTCTTGTTGTCAGGACTACTAACAACAACATAGGTGTTCCTCGTGTTCCTGTAAAGAAAACTATACAAGCTAAAAGGAAAGGTAAAGCCAAACTTCCACCTCGAAGCTGGATCGAAGCAAATAGTACCACTGATTACGAATACATAAAGTTTACTGGTAACTCAAATTTACCTGAAAATATAACTGATCTATCAACACCAGTAACGATTTTTAAATATTTTTTCGACGATGTTTTGATGCAAACTGTAGTGGATATGACACCATTATACAGTGTCCAAGTAAATCCTAAAAACCCCATAGCTATAACCAAAACAGAAATTTACAATTTCATCGGAATGCTACTGTGGATGTCCCTAATAAAACAACCAACTACCAGACGATACTGGGCTTCAAAAACGTATACACCCAAGTAGCTGATGTTATGCCCACAAATCGATTTCAGAAGATAAAACGTTTTCTTCATTTCAACAACAACCAAAACATGAATAATAAATTAGAAAAAATTTATCCAGTCATATATCATCTAAATTCAAAATTTCAAACAATACCTATTGAAGAGAATCTGTCTGCAGACGAGCAAATCGTGCCATTTAAAGGGAGGATTTCGATAAAGACGTACAATCCCAAAAAAACCCATAAATGGGGGTACAAAATGTGGATTTTGGCGGGAATTAGCGGATTTACATACAATATGGAATTATTTGGTGGCCGAGCACAAAACACCACTCTCGACTTAGGAGCTGCAAGTAACGTGGTTATTAGATTGAGCCAAGTCATTCCTGATGGGGTCCATCACAACTTATTTTATGATAATTACTTTAGTGGCATACCCTTGTTGGTATATCTGGAGAAACGAAACATCCACTCTGTAGCAACTATTACATTCTGTAAAAAAGTTTTTCCAATCGCAAAACGAAAAAAAAGATATATCTTGTCCAGATATTACCAAGGTGTACAACAAACACATGGATGGGGTAGACCTGCAAGATTCCCTAATAGCTCTCTATCCAATACACATTAGAAACAAGAAGTGGTACCTCAGAATTTTTTTTCATCTTATTGATGCAACTATATGCAATTCGTGGTTATTATACCGACGAATTGCACACCAGTTACAAGAAACCGACAGGCAAATACCGAAAATGAGTTTACTGGAATTCAAGACAGAAGTGGCAATTGGCTTATGCACTGAAATAAGCCCAACAAGAAAACGGCGAGGTCGGCCCAGTCTTCAGCCCGAACCTTTAAAAAAACGGAACCGAAGAGAACCAGTCCCCGTTTTAGAAGTTCAAAAAGATAATTCTGGACACTGGCCCATCCATACACCTGATCGCCAGCGCTGCAAGCAACACAAGTGCACAGGGAAAAGCCGAATCATGAGCGAGAAATGCAAAGTTCACCTGTGCCTCTATGAAAAAAAATTGTTTTCGCGAATTTCACTCTTAAAAACCAAAAATCAATAGAAACTTCGAAATCCTGAATTGATTTACTTATTTTTATCATTCCTAAAATCTATTGTTTTTCCAGCTTTTTTTTGCTGCAGGTGCACAACGTTCCCGAATGGGCACATCGCACTTTTTTGAAAAAATATTTTGCAAAAACTAAAAAAGAATTTTTTTGAGTATTTTTGCCAACTTATAATTACTAAACATCACTCTAAAAAAAAGTTTCAGCAATATTGAAAAAATTGTGCAATAGAGGGTTAACAAAAACAAATTAACTGTTCGAAAACTTTACCAATAACTTAACTTAAAATTTATTTTATTTCATACTGTCCGGTAAAAGGGTATTTACCGGACTCATTTGAGTCCGGTAAATGAATTATTACGTTACAAGGCCGGTAAAAAATTTTACCGGACTGAAAATCCAATTTGAGTCCGGTAAAAAATTTTACCGGACTGAAAATCTAATTTGAGTCCGGTAAAAAATTTTACCGGACTGAAAATTTTAAATGCATTTTTTTTAAAAATGAACAATGTGAGGCAGTATGAAATAAAACGCCTTACGTCATACTTCCGGTAAACCATTACAGTAGCTCGTTTCAACATTCGAGACTCGGCTCCTTCGTCGCCTCGTCCCGAAACGTTTTCAACTCGCTACTGTAAACTTCGGTTTACCGGACTTATAACGTAATATACTATTTTGGTACACGCTCCCCAAAATGAATATTTTCGGGATTACTTTGACAACGCAAAACGCTTCTTTAGCAACCTCAACTGTCATAGCAACATAGAACGCCGCTAAAACCCTTTTAAAGGCCTAGTACTTAAAGCTGCTATGGCAACACTAGCGGATTTTTTTGTTAAAATATAGATAATAAATACAAATATAAAATTCAACAGTTACAAAACGAAATACAAATTTTTATTTTGAACCATAAAACGAAAAATTACAGTTATAAAAACTATTTCCTGTAAAAGTACTTTCTTCCGCTGCTCCTTTTATAGTTTCAACAGTAGATGCGGTAGCAACATGAGTTAAATCTGAAAAAGCATGAATTTTATTGGAAGAAGTTAACGTTAGTGTAGCATCACCATGAGTAATATTTAAAGAAGTTGAGGTCGATGTGCCAGTAACAGGAGTTGTGTTCTCGGTTGTGTCTAAAGAAGTTGACTGATACATTTCCCCTTTCCCCATAATTAATTTTGCAGCCTTCTTCTTTTGCTCGATTGAGTCCTCAATGTATCCTTCCGCGACTGATGTTGATCTCCACCCACCTAAACGTTTCAAATTTACCAACTCTGCTCCTGCATCTGCAACCAACGTAGCAGAAGTACGCCGAAAACAATGTCCCGTATACAACTCAGGATTAGGAAGCTTCAGGTACTGCGCCACAACTGAAGGCATTTTTCCAAATGTGTGTATTCCAACACGCTGAATTGTACACTTCTTATTCAGGTAATTTACAAAGAAATAATTGTGGTTTACCACAGGTGGACGGAGACGGGCATATTTATGATATAATTCCAAAGGGTTGATAGCTTCGGCGTCAGCAGTCACAGAAAACACTCGTTTTTTGTTTGTCTTCGTATCGGCCAGAGTCACAATCAAAGAATTACCCATATCGACAATATCAGAAACTTGTAGAGAATGCAATTCTTCCCTTCTACATGCACCGCAAATACCAATCACAAAAGCCACTTTTGTCATCAGATATATGTCATCACTAGCTTCTTTTAAAAATTTATTTACCTCTTCCCTTGACAGCACTTTAGATTTTTTTGATTCGTACCCCACAGCATTACGTTTCAAAAAAGCGATCACATTTGAATAGTTTTCTAGTTTAACACCTTCTTTTACGCCTAAAGTTGCTTTAAGCATTGAATATTTACTCCATAATGACGAAGGTTTTAAAATTTTCGATTTTTCGTGTAGATATGTCAAAATTACTTCCTCACTGACAGTTCCAACATTGTTTTTCACTTCCCACTCTTTAAATAACTGATATTCCTTTTCATACTGCTCCCTAGATTTGGCTGGTAATAAATTCAAGATAATATTCTTGGCTCTAGCTTCAATTTCTTCCGGAATCTTATCCATTTCGTGTAATGTGTGAATGTGTGCATACAATAACAAACTTTTTTTCACAAATGCAATTGTTTCAACAAATCAGTTCCTTGCTATGGTTACCAATTACTGGCTTACTTATAAATTACAATGGAAAGTGATCTGCTAATTCGAAATATGAAAAATTTCGTGTTGTCTTTAGGTGAACTAGTACCAAAAAATCTTGTATGTAGCACGTACGCAAAATGTTTAAGCGGACTCATCTTCTTAAGGACTCGGCTGACGCCTCGTCCTTAATTTCGATTCGTCCGCTAAACGTACATTTTGCGTACTTGTTACATAAATAGCTATTAAAGGTTCAAAATGATCGCCATTGTTAGCTAAACACAAATAAAGTTTATTTTCAACTCATTTCGAGCTTTTACGAAAGTATCAGGAGATATTTGTCGATACTTGACAGGCATACGATATTCTATTTTTCAGTACTTCTAATGTTTGTGGTTATGTTTTCTCCACTAATATTTTCATACCCAATAGAAAAGAAATACCATAGAAAATTTGGCGATCTTCCAAGCCATTCCAAAGCACCTCTGCTTCCAATTTATTTTCCCGGAAACCTTTCATCCAACCCGTTACTAACAGGTAAACATACACTGTAAAAAATGAGGTAAAATTACCTTGGGGAAGAGGTAACTTTTCGCTATTATTTGCGGTATTTTTACCCTAAAATTAATTTTACCTATACATTTAGTAGTTTTACTATTTGTGGTAAAATGCCCTGTAATTATGTAAAATTATACAAATATAAGTAATTCTACTACATTGAACTGGTTAAAATCACTATCCATAATATAAATTTACATAACTCAGACAATTTTTTCCTTACAAATGTATAATTGCTCAATAACTTAATTCATTTTTAGTGTAATATTAAAGATAAGATGAACTTGAACAAGAATAGTGTAATTTTACCCTTAATATGTTTTTAACCGTTGAGATGCTATTTCGCTGATCGCACTTGTTTGTGACCTTCGTTTCGTGAAAGAATTCAGGAATCCATTATGAACAGTCCAAATAGGCTTTTTGGGGAATGGTCGGAATGGTGTGTACCATTCTTTTATGATTTCGGCGAGGCGTACTCTATCGATATCGAACGAAGTGTTCATTGCTGATTAATATCTTGTTTTTCGTTGTAGTGTAGTGCGCATTTATTAAAGGCAAATATTTACACGTATGACCGAAGATGGGAAGATATTTATTTTATAGTAGAAGTTAAAAAATAATAATCGGTAAGTACCTATATGTTAAAATTACAAATTTAAACCAATAAAATAAAAATATTTAATTTAATGTTTTTCTAGGATGAATCAAAAATTGAAGAATTCGAAATAAACTAGCATAACTGTAATTGAGAAAGGTACTCGTGTATAATTGTTTATATAATTTATAATTTTTTAATTTTCTAGGTGGAATCGAAACTTTATCTGAATGTCTTTGAGAGACCAAATATTTCCGAAAGCCCCTGAAAAGAAGTTCTGTTAATGTCTTATATTTTATATAAGTACATACACTCTAAAAAATTACCGGTGAATTATACCCTAAAAAATGGAGGCAACTATGTTACCTCCATTTTTTGGGGTAAATTTACTTCAAAGTGTAATTTTCATAGGAAGTGGGGAAATTTCAACATTAGGTTAAATTTGCATTGTAATGTTTCCTTTTTAAGTAAATTTACAGATTAAAATTACAATCTCAATGTAATTTTACATTTTAACATTAAAACACCTGTGTAAAGTTACATGGCAAAGTTAATATTTCATGGCAATAGTACTTTTCAGGGTTAAAATACAAATGTGAAAATACTTCTTGAATGTAACGATGACTTGCGAAAGTACTTGCAAATTCAATCGTTCCTCTGAATATTACTTACATAGGTAAAGGAATTGTATGAAACAAAATAAAATCAAAGTAATTTTTATTGAACGTATGTACTTATATAAAATATAAGACATTAACAGAACTTCTTTTCAGGGGCTTTCGGAAATATTTGGTCTCTCAAAGACATTCAGATAAAGTTTCGATTCCACCTAGAAAATTAAAAAATTATAAATTATATAAACAATTATACACGAGTACCTTTCTCAATTACAGTTATGCTAGTTTATTTCGAATTCTTCAATTTTTGATTCATCCTAGAAAAACATTAAATTAAATATTTTTATTTTATTGGTTTAAATTTGTAATTTTAACATATAGGTACTTACCGATTATTATTTTTTAACTTCTACTATAAAATAAAATTCTTCCCATCTTCGGTCATACGTGTAAATATTTGCCTTTAATAAATGCGCACTACACTACAACGAAAAACAAAATATTAATGAGCAACAGAATGAACACTTCGTTCGATATCGATAGAGTACGCCTCGCCGAAATCATAAAAGAATGGTACACACCATTCCGACCATTCCCCAAAAAGCCTATTTGGACTGTTCATAATGGATTCCTGAATTCTTTCACGAAACGAAGGTCACAAACAAGTGCGATCAGCGAAATATTAATTAAGGGTAAATATTAAGGGTAAAATTACACTATTCTTGTTCAAGTTCATCTTATCTTTAATATTACACTAAAAATGAATTAAGTTATTGAGCAATTATACATTTGTAAGGAAAAAATTGTCTGAGTTATGTAAATTTATATTATGGATAGTGATTTTAACCAGTTCAATGTAGTAGAATTACTTATATTTGTATAATTTTACATAATTACAGGGCATTTTACCACAAATAGTAAAACTACTAAATGTATAGGTAAAATTAATTTTAGGGTAAAAATACCGCAAATAATAGCGAAAAGTTACCTCTTTCCCAAGGTAATTTTACCTCATTTTTTACAGTGTACGTTCAATAAAAATTACTTTGATTTTATTTTGTTTCATACAATTCCCAGAGAAACGATTGAATTTGCAAGTACTTTCGCAAGTCATCGTTACATTCAAGAAGTATTTTCACATTTGTATTTTAACCCTGAAAAGTACTATTGCCATGAAATATTAACTTTGTCATGTAACTTTACACAGGTGTTTTAATGTTAAAATGTAAAATTACATTGAGATTGTAATTTTAATCTGTAAATTTACTTAAAAAGGAAACATTACAATGCAAACTTAACCTAATGTTGAAATTTTTCACTTCCTATGAAAATTACATTTTGAAGTAAATTTACCCCAAACAATGGAGGTAACATACACTCTAAAAAATTCCCCTTGAAGTTGCCTCCATTTCTTGGGGTAAATTTACTTCAAAGTGTAATTTTCATAGGAAGTGGGAAATTTCAATATTAGGTTAAATTTGCATTGTCATGCTTCCTTTTTAAATAAATTTACAGATTAAAATTACGATCTCAATGCAATCTTACATTTCATTTTAACATTAAAACACCTGCGTAAAGTTATAACTTTACCTAATATTGACCTAATATTGAAATTTCCACTTCCTATGAAAATTACATTGGAAGTAAATTTACCCCAAAAAATGGAGGTAACAAAGTATACTTTATAAAAGCTTGTGCTTGTTCTAGAGCACAATTTCACTATAAGGACAAGTCCAATAAATATAAATATTTAAAAATAGGGTACATTCTATGTAATTATTATTGAATCATTGTTTAATTGCGTATAGAATGCATATGTTCAACAAATTCGGTATTATATGCCATGCATATATAATATTGAAATTTCCCACTTCCTATGAAAATTACACTTTGAAGTAAATTTACCCCAAGAAATAGAGGCAACTTCAAGGGGAATTTTTTAGAGTGTAGTTGCCTCCATTTTTTAGGGTATAATTCACCAGTAATTTTTTAGAGTGTAGCGTGACGGAGCCCCGTTCTGCTGGAAATACAACAGATCTACAACCGAGACGGTTTTAAGACGAGAAAAAGGTAACATCGTTACCGAAATACGTATTGACAATTACACTCTAAAAAATTCCCCTTCAATTTACCCTAAAAAATGGAGGCAAATATGTTACCTCCATTTTTTGGTGTAAATTTACTTCAAAGTGTAATTTTCATAGGAAGTGGGAAATTTCAATATTAGGTTTAATTTGCATTGTCATGTTTCCTTTTTAAATAAATTTACAGATTAAAATTACGATCTCAATGCAATCTTACATTTTAACATTAAAACACCTGCGTAAAGTTATAACTTTACCTAATATTGACCTAAAATTGAAATTTCCCACTTTCTATGAAAATTACACTTTGAAGTAAATTTACCGCAAAAAATGGAGGCAACATAGTTGCCTCCATTTTTTAGGGTATAATTCACTGGTAATTTTTTAGAGTGTAGTCAAATACAATATGTGGTTAAGAAACGCCGTTAAATTATAGTGTTGTGATAAACCACTGTTCTTAAAATCTATTATTAGTGCATTAATATTGTTTTAAATATATGTTTTTTGAGTTAATTGAAGAGATTCACTAATTTGTTTTGCAATGGCTCTAAAATAGTTTATTGACTCAAATAATCAGTCCTATGACAGTGACAGTTGTTATTAATCTGATATAATTTTCTGATGTTATAATACACATGAGTTCAAAATTCCAAAGACACGTTTGATGAAGTTACTTTTTGCTCATACTTTATTAAGATTTCATTAAATTATTTAAGTGATGTATAAGATAAACGTTTACCACAATGGATGTACTTTTTTAGCGCAGGATTGCCAATTAACATCTTAAAATTGGTGGGGTACATGCAGAATTTTGACAATGTTATATTTAACTGTCCCCATCGAAAAATAAGTTGGCGTGTTTCTGCTCAAATCGATATTTTGTATAGTTTAGGAAATATTCAAGGTGTGAAGTTCCAAATGAACACACTGATGTACACGATACTGTATAAGTGTTTACAAGATAACATTGTTTTAAAGGAAAAAATAGGTAATAAAAGTTACAAATGTGTTTTACGACATTTGCATATTCTAAAAATTGCATCTATTTTGCATTTAGGCTCTTGCTTCAAAATGTACAACGATCTTAAAGTAATGTTAATTTCGAGTTTTCGACTGGTTTATTAAGATATGTAAAATGAGCTTACGGGTTATTGTAGAATTAACATAAATTAAGTTGTCCGTAAAATATGAACACCTTAGAGTCAAGAGTCAAGTCGGTAGTTATTTAACTTAACTTATAATTATCCTAAAGAGGATTACTACAAAGTTATTAAAATAAAGTACGTTTTAGCAATTAGTATTCTGCTCATAATGTGCAATAATGCTCTCTAAATTAGAGATTAAACTCTTATTAGTTTTGGTATTCCTCTCTTAGTTATTCGAACTTTTGGTTATACTACAGTGATCCACCCTTTTAATTACGGTTATAAATCAACTATTGACCTACAGATAAGTATAGATTGCCCTGCAGTCTTTTCGGCGATTATTATTGAAATGAAAACAGTACTTTCAAAGAGATCACACAGCGTTTTCAGGTTTAATACGTTAGAAACATGAATCAAAACAAATGTGATAGGTAACAAATATATCCTTTATTGTATAGCCAGATATTAAGATGCTGCTTGAGTTTTGAATTAAATAAATGCAAAATTTAAATTATATGTTTTGTAATAGATGTCACAAAATGTCATTGATTGTTAACGATAAAATAGTAATACAGTTTTACAAAGATAGATTTTTTTCATAATTTTTTGATTTTAATTTTCATAACTCTTTAATTTTTGATATCTTTTTTTAAACAGTAAATTTTTAATTAAGTTTTAATTTATTAAATTCAATTCAACAATCGTGAAAACCTACCTCTATATACAATTTAATGGCGTGGTATGGCATAAATTAATAAGTAGATACTTTTAACACCGTTCAACAACACCTATTCTAAGAATTGGAAAAAAACTGCCTCCTTTTCATTCACATTTATGCAATAGTGCGATCGTCAATTGGTGTTGATTTACCAACAGCAGTTAGTAAAAGCCTTAAATGCCTAACATTTACCAAAATGATCTGGTAAAGGCGCGAAATGGAAGCGTTTATAGCTGTCTTTCAGATTTTTACCATCTCCCTTTAGTAAATGTTAGGATTTGCAGGTAAAACCTAGGATTTACTAATATTCGGGCTTTTACAGTAAACAACATGATTGTAAAACATACTAGACTTAGAAACAAACTATTCGTGAACAAATGTATTATGTAAACTGTAACTAGACATTCAGAAAGAGCATTATACAACTTATCGTACACTGTAAAAAATGAGTTGAAATTTACCTTGGGAAAGAGTTAACTTTCCTCTCTTATTTGCGGTAGTTTTACTCTACAATTTAACTTTACCAATACATTAATAGTTGTTTTACTATTTGTGGTAAAATGTTCTTTAATTGTGTAAAATTACACAAATATAAGTAATTCTACTACATTTAACTGGTTAAGCCAGTCTCGGTGGATTAGTGGTTTGCATGTTTGCTTCATAATCCAAAGATCGCAGGTTCGATCCCCGGCCGAACTGGTAATTTTTCATAGCGGAGAAAAATTTTAAACATGCCTTCTTTTCGGATAGGAAGTAAAACTGTAGGTCCCGTGTCAATGCGATGTTTGGCACGATAAAGATCCCTACCGGGGGTGGAATTCTCCCAGATTCGGCTAAATTCTAGTAGGGTCGGCCAAATGATCATAGCAATCGGTGCCATGAGGTACGACGGATGCTCCGCCATCCTGATTCCTCGCCCAAACACAAACACAAACACACATTTAACTGGTTAAAATCACTATCCATAATGTAAATTAACATAACTCAGAAAATTTTTCCTTGGAAATGTATTATTACTCAATAACTTGATTCATTTTTAGTGTAATATTAAAGATAAGATGAACTTTAACAAGTATAGTGTAATTTTACCCTTAATGTTTTTAACCGATGAGATACTATTTCGCTGATTGCACTTGTTTGTTGATGAGTGGTGACCTTCGTTTCGTGAAAGAATTCAGGAACCCATTATGAACAGTCCAAATTGGGCTTTTGGGGAATGGTCGGAATGCTGTGTACCAATTCTTCTATGATTTCTTGTTACGGGTTTCGTAATCGGCGAGGCGTACCCTATCGATATCGAACGAAGTGTTCATTGCTCATTAATATTTTGTTTTTCGTTGTAGTGTAGTGCAGATTTATTAAAGGCAAATATTTACACGTATGACCCAAGAGTGGAAGAATTTTATTTTATAGTAGAAGTTAAAAAATAATAATTGGTAAGTATATGTTAAAATTAGAAATTTAAACCAATAAAATAAAAATATTTAATTTGATGTTTTTCTAGGATGAATCAAAAATTGAAGAATTCGAAATAAACTAGCATAACTGTAATTGAGAAAGCTACTCGTGTATAATTGTTTATATAATTTATAATTTTAAAATTTTCTAGGTGCACTCTAAAAAATTCCCCTTCAATTTACCCAAAAAAATGGAGGCAACTATGTTACCTCCATTTTTTGGGGTAAATTTACTTCAAAGTGTAATTTTCATAGGAAGTGGGAAATTTCAATATTAGGTTAAATTTGCATTGTCATGTTTCCTTTTTAAATAAATTTACAGATTAAAATTAGGATCTCAATGCAATATTACATTTTAACGTTAAAACACCTGCGTAAAGTTATAACTTTACCTAATATTGACCTAATATTGAAATTTCCCACTTCCTATGAAAATTACACTTGGAAGTAAATTTACCCCAAAAAATGGAGGCAACATAGTTGCCTCCATTTTTTAGGGTATAATTCACCGGTAATTTTTTAGAGTGTGGAATCGAAACTTTATCTGAATGTCTATGAGAGACCAAATATTTCCGAAAGCCTCTTAAAAGAAGTTCTGTTAATGTCTTATATTTTATATAAGTACATACGTTCAATAAAAACTACTTTGATTTTATTTTGTTTCATACAATACATTTACCAATGTAAGTAATATTCAGAGGAACGATTGAATTTGCAAGTACTTTTGGAAGTCATCGTTACATTCAAGAAGTATTTTCACATTTGTATTTTAACCCTGAAAAGTACTATTACCATGAAATACTAGCTTTGTCATGTAACTTTACACAGGTGTTTTAACGGTAAAATGTAAAATTACATTGAGATTGTAATTTTAATCTGTAGATTTATTAAAAAGGAAACATGACAATGCAAATTTAACCTAATATTAAAATTTCCCACTTCCTATGAAAATTACACTTTGAAGTAAATTTACCCCAAAAACCGGAGGTAACATAGTTGCCTCCATTTTTAGGGTAAATTTACCGGTAATTTTTTAGAGTGTAGTTGGCAAAAACGCTTTTATATTAAATTTAATTAAATAAGTAAATTATTTAACAAATTAAATATACATACATCTATAAATATACATCTACATTTATTGGTAAAGGGAGTGAATATCTAAAGGTTTAATAATTTTGTAGTTAATGTTAATAGACAGATAGTTAAAACAAGTATTTGGGTAGTATTATCGATAAAAAATTAAAATTTGCTGAACACATTGGTTTTTAATACAATAATACTACCACATTTTTGTTTTATTGTTACTATTTTATTTAAATCTCAACTTATTTTTGTGCATAAAATGAAATTACGGTTATTATCACAATATTTGTCTAATAATTTAATATTAGTAAATGAAATTCACAATCGCAATACTAGATTGTACTACACAATACTAGATAAGAAATAGAACATTATTTTTTATTTAAGCCGAATAAATTCATCAAAAGCACAAAATTCCCTTTTTATAATGTCGTAATCAATTGCCTTAACATATTAAAGGATTAAATATAAAAATGTTTTAAAAAATGCGAAAGAATTCTTTATATCTAGAATTCAGTCACAGCATATCTCGTTATTGGTAATATTTATTTTATACATGTATATCTATATTTTTTCTATTTATCTGTTATCTTTTTACTTGTTCTACTGGTACTTATTTTAATAAATGCATGGATTATTGTATTATATGTAATAGCAAATTATGCTAAATAAAGATCATTATTATTATTATTATTATTATTATCATCTGAGTCTCTCCAGTTCATATTTACTGGGTTTCCAGTCTTGATGGGGTAAGTATACCAATCATCAGACTTGTTGCTTCGAGTACGGTGAAACAGCGCTTTCTATTGTTGGTTTTCTTATGGTAAGTTTAATATTTTCCTTACAATTCTACACGTCTCTAGTATAACAGATTTTTGCATTTGACTAATGAATACGTTTGGTTTCAGATTCACATGTTCCAGATATTTATTGAGGCTTGCTGTTATTAACAGTCGCGGATATTACTATAGGTAAAATATAAGCCATTTTTAATCTATGCATAGATTTATATTCTTCGCTTAGGTCATAGTACTTATTTATTTTTTCTCTCTCAGTTTTTTAAAGGTTGTGATCATTTGGATGCGCTACATCTATAAAAATGCAGTTTTTGTAGTTTTATTAACCATTGTTATATCTGGTCGATTATTGGTTATATTTTTATCTGTGATGATAGTGGTGTTCCAATAAAGTCGATAGTTCTCATTTTCGTATACAGGGCAGGGAACGTATTTGTAGTGTGGGTCTCTATATTCTTTAAATTTGCATAATATTGCTAACTCCTGGTGTACGATGTTAGCGGTAAGATTATGTCGTTTGAGATATTCAGTCGGGGCAAGTTGTGGACATCCAGAAATAATGTGTTCAATAGTTTCAGATGTTCCTTTACACATTCTACAAGTATCGTCTTCAATATTTAATTTTTCTATATATTTTTTGTAGTTTCTGGTGTTTATTACTTTGTCCTGTACTGCGATAATGAATTCTTCGGTTTCTACAAAGAGGTTGCCTTTTGTTAGCCACAATGTTGAATTCCCTAATTCGGCGGATGCAAGCATATTTGGGTATTTCCCAGTTCCCAGAGGTTTTGATAGCCAAGCGTCTTTCCTTTCGGCTATGGTTTGCCGTTGTATTTCAGTATTTGACATTAATTTGACACCAATTGTAGTGCTGAATAGTTATCGATTTCACAAACCACTTGATGTAATGACGAGATGTAAGCCTCAACTTACTTACTATAGTGGCGTGCAGCGTCTGCATATCCAGTAGTCCTCTTCCCCCTTCCTTTCTAGGGATATACAACCTCTCTGTACATGCTTTAGGATGGTGTGCTCTGTTTTTGGTTAGCATGACCCGTATTATTCTATTTAGCTTTTGTAAGTCAGTTGTGGACCACTTTATGACGCCAAAGGAGTAGCTGATCAGAGGGATTGCCCAGGTATTGATAGCTTTCATAGTGTTCTTCCCATTAGGGTTCATTTCGGTTCTCAGAATACACTGGACTCTGTATTTCAATTCCTCTTCAAGTGTCGTCTTAATTTCCTTCGCGTTTTTATTAATCCCTGTTTGTATCCTAGGTATTTGTAGTCATCTTTGTTTAAATACCTTATGTCATGACTTTGTTGGATGTTGTCGTAATTTTGCGGCTTACCTTTGTGTGCTATCAACTTGGCCCATTTATCTAATCCAAATTTCATACCTATATCTGTACTAAATCTTTTCGTAGTGGCAATTAGTACATTTAAGTCTTTTTCTGAAGCAGTTTCAAATCATCTACATAAAACAGGTGACTTACTGTGTAGCTACTGTTGTTTCCTTTTAAGAGATACCCAACTTTTGTTCTTCTTAACATATTGGATAGCGGATTCATACTTAAAATAAACCACAGTGAACTCAGACTATCTCCTTGGAAGATTCCACTCTTAATCGGGATAGGTTTTGTTGTAATAATTCCACTTCCACTCTGTAGCCTCAGTTTGGTTTGCCAATGTTCCATACAGTTTTGTAGGAATTGAATGATATTTTTATCAACCTTATAGATGTTCAGTACTTCTAGGAGCCAAGAATGCGGGACTGTATCAAACGCCTTTTGATAATCAATCCAAGACACTGCTATATTTCTTTGTTTTTGTCTGGCGTTCTCTGTAATAACTGTATCAATTATTAGTTGTTCCTTGCTTCCTTGTGTATTTTCCCTACTTCCTTTCTGTTCTTCTGCTATAATGTTATGTTCATTGAGGTGAGCTTTGATTTTGTTTGCTACCAGTGCCGTAATTATTTTATACAGTGTAGGCAGACATGTTATAGGCCTGTAATTTTTTGGGTTTTTGGTTTCGTCTGATTTGGGTATCATATGCGTAATCCCTCTAGTTAGAAATTCTGGTAGAGGGTATCTCTGCATGAGATCACTTCATTAATTTGATGTGCTAAATTGTTGTGTACTGCTGTTAGTTTCTTCCACCAGAAATTATGCAGGTGATTAATTCCGGCTGCTTTCCAGTTGTTTAATCTTCTAATTACATTCTTAAGATCTTCTCTTGTAATTTCTGCGGTTATCATGTCTGGCACTCGCTGGCTTTCTCTTTCTTCTGCTTTTTGCCATAGATTATTCCTGTTGTGCTTACTTTTTTTGACTCCATATCTGTCCCCAAAAGTCAGTTAATTCGTGTTCATTTGGTGTTTCGATAATATGTTGTTTGCTATTTTCGTGTAGGTGCTTACAGAAATTTCCTTCATTGTGGTTGAATTTGATATTGTCTACTTTTCTCTTATAGCTTAAATTGTATCGTCTTAATCTTTTTCCCACCATTGCTATTTCTTGCTGCAATTTGTCTTTAAGTACAGCTTTTTTCCTTTCGAATTCCGGATCCTGTGTTCTGATATTGTTTGCCTCTAAATACCTTTTAACTTCCTTTTTTAAAGTTTTACTTGTATTACCTCTTTCCCAATCTCTTATTTTTGTCAGTAAACTGCGACGTTGTTGTATTTTCTTCTCTATTCTTATCTTTCAGTTCAGTTGTTCTTTCTTTTTGTCGGTTTCTGATGGGACCTCTATGCCAAGGTATAGTTACTGTTATAGCTGCGGCATAAACTATCGAGTGTGTTTTTATTATGGAGTCATTTTCTTTGGAGATTCTTCGTAGATAGTTGTTTAGAATATTAATACATTTAAAGGCCTTTCGACTTCCTTTAATTTTTGGTATCTTTGGTCTTTTTTCCGGGTCCATTCCTTCATACAGCATGTAGTTCTTCTCAAATGTTTCAGTTATAATTTGTTCTTCTTCTGTCTCTCCGGGTCTCAAGTGTTGATTCGCATTGCCTTCTTCTGCTCTACTTTCTCTACTAATCGACCGGATGCTTGCTGTACGTTCCTCGTCCGTAGTGCTCGATCTTGCAGTTATTGGGGCATCTTCTTCAGATGAGCTTATTTCTATTACATCTAAGATTTCAATTTCCCTTTTTACTTCCTGTATTTCTAAATCTGTTAACAAACTACGTGCTCGTATAGCATACAGTTGGCTGGCTGGCTATTTGGCTTTCAGTAAGGTTTAGGTCAGGTCTTATTTTTGTCCATTCAGTAACCATTCGTTTCCGAAAACCCTGTTTATTTTTCTCGCAATCAGTTGCTATGAAGTATGCTCGCATTATATCTTTGTTATCATTACCACTCCATTTTCTGCGAGCTGGTCTTCTATCCACTACATTCTCAGGAGGGACAACAACCTCTGGCTGCTTCAATCTTTCTTCTTGAGAATTGTTACTTCTATCTGCATTCGCTTCTCTACCTCTTCTACTACTTGTATCATTATTATTACTAACCACCGGGGCATTCTTGGCACCCCTGCCCCATCTAAGGGGCGCCCGGGACTCGGGGCCATTATTATTTTCTCTTTTCATCCCGGAGTAAAACTCTATTATTATTATTATTATTTGATAAAGTACCTACTACTGTGATAAGTACAATTATATAAATATGAATCATTCTAAATTTATAATTTCTTACCAAGACCGCCATGAAATATCAATAAATAAATTAATGAGTAATGAGATTCCAATATGTTTAAACAATTTTGGGAAAATAGTAAATATGTATAACTCCAATTAATTTAAAAAGCGTCCTATCGATCTTAGTAAAATTAAGTGGAAATCATCTGGTAGACGTTTTATTTTTACTCAACAAAATTAAATACATCCAACTACTACGTATCACTAAATTCTTTATAATGGGACATCTTTTGCAAATATTTTTTGATTACATATAATTTACTTTTCCTTAACTGGAAGTTAGAATTTGTCTTGAGAAACAACATAAAAATAAGAAAAATCTGTTTTTTAGAATTTTGTAAAATTAAGGTTTTGGAGAATGATGTTCATATATTTAGTAATATGCATACTTATTAATCAAAAATGAGAAAGATCCGGTAGCAAACTACTCCAATGTAGCTTTATTAAAATTTTTGACTAGATTAATCTAGATGTAGGCAATTTCATGTGTTTATCACGAATAACTACTAAGTACACATATCCATAATATGACGTATTTGCGTACTTGAAATTCAATTGATTCGATTAATTATGAGTAGCACATGTAGTAAAGTGTGCTACGTACATATAAACGTTGCATTAATTTCCCAGATTCAGTAGATTCTGGAGATTAAGTAATTATACACTACTGTTCATGGAAAGTCGAACACCTGTAAATTCCAAAAATTAATTTTATGTTAAAACACTTGCCCTTACAGGTATTAGAAACTGGTAAAATTCCGGTAGGTTTTGCAGTTTTGTTGCAGAAAATGGTTTCTTAACATAAAAATTGTAAAAACATTGTTTTATTTTAATACCTTGTTAGCTATTGTAAAACAATTTAAGCTTGAAAACTGCTTTAATAAAGAATACAGTCTCTCTAAAATGCCTCATAAAAATCGCACTGTCGGTTATCATCAAATATCGGATTTTGAAAGAGGTCGTACAGTGGGACTGCTTCCAGCGGTTCCAGTTCGATCCGTGAAACTGCATGAAAGGTTGGTCGGAGCTTGTAAACTGTGCAACGTGTATGGAGGCAATGGACTGCAGAACGTCGCAAGAATTAGCATAACCGATCTGGCCCTTCTCAAATTGCAAGTGAATTTAAAGATCAGCTACTTGGAGAATGGGTGTTACTAACAGATTTTCCACATCTACGGAGTTGGCACAATAATTAAATAGACTTCAGTTTCGTCCAATCTCAGCAGTTACTATAAGATGTTGTTTGTTTAGCTTTGGACTTCGGGCCAGGGCTTCTACTTTTGTAGCTACCTCTTACTGTTTAAGATCGACGTGCAAGATTGATTGGACCATAAATAGATAGTTTTGAAGTGTGGAATGGCGAGAGATAGTCTTCTCTGATGAGTCCAGGTTCGATCTGTATCAGAATCATATCAGGATCTTTGGCAGGCGATAGACTGGCGGGAGACAAAATCCTGACTGAATTGTTACACGCAACACAAACTGCTGGCATTATGGTATGTATTCCAGGCCCTATCACTTCTTAACAGCACATACAGGAAGTGCTAGATCTGAAAGTCTTACTACTCTTACCACATGCGATGTAGAACACATTTCAACACGACAACTGACTACATACTGCTGGTGTAATAAGGTCCTACGTAGCCGAGAATAATGTCGCAGTATTGCCTTAGCCCGCTAGGACGCCCGACTTAACACCCATTTAAAATCTGTGGGAACCAGTATAATCAACTGCTATCGAAATATCAAAGAACTTTGGGAACGGGTAAATCAGGCTTGCAATACCTCAAGACAGTATTCACTACTTGTTTGACTTTATACCAAAAATGAGATGTGTTGGTAACATTTCTTATTGATCAAGTGCCTTAAATGTAATTCATTTGAATTTATTCTTTTATATTTTTTCAATAAAGGCATTATGATACTTTTGACTCATTTTTTGAGTTTTTATTTCAACTTCGTCATGGTGTTCGATTTTCCATGAATAGTACTGTAGATATGACATTACGTATAGATGGATATTACATATCCTTTATGTAAATACGATAATATACCGAAATGAATAAAAACAATAAACTTCTTATAGTTTAATTTGCTGCACTCATACTAATCTAATGAAGTAGATGAAGATCTTTAAAAAATACAACGATGCACATAATTATAATAGAGAAAAGATTTTTAGAGACATTTCTCTGGATACGAAAAAGGAGAATATAGGATATAGCCAGTTATTAATAATAAGGATAATTTATCTTTGACAATTTTAGTATAGGCTGAAATAAATACATACCTTATAGACGAAAGAATTTATCATACATCCAGAAAAATGCAATCTGCAAAAAAATTGAAATTGTAATTATTTCCTTTTCACATAACATACATTATATTACGTAACATACAATGTATAAGCTAATAATAATAAAGCTCTATAAAGAAATTTGTTAATTGATTGAACTAGTCGGAAGCAACAAAATAGTGATTAATAAATTCGTCAGGTTAGAGAACTTGTTACATTCCTATCAGTGGGGCCCAGGCCAAATATTTTTGGGTGTGGCGCATCCCCCAAAATGTTCTTTTGTTTTACTCGTTTGTTTTGTCACATAAACAACGAAAAACGTTTCAGTACAAAGCGTGCTGCAGGAACTGCAGCTATCTTAAACTATACATTTTATGTCTGCCAACCCATCTAATTACAGGCGATACTTTTTGAAATAGCCTGACACTTAGTGCCAGAACAACGTAGTTACACAGCGATTTTATGGACCCCGGCTTCGGGCTAGCATACTAGCCTCTATCAACTCTCTCAAATAAATAAATAAAAGTTTAAGGGTTTCTCACACGGCCTATGATGGGTTTTCATACCACCGTGGAGATTAATACCTAAGGGGAATAACCTCTTAGTCGCAAAGTATAACATTTAGTTAGGTTAGAAACATTAACCTAAAAATCAATAAGTACTGACAATAAGACACATAACAGTAGTAGTCGTATCTACATAAATGCACAGATGACATTTCTAGTTAGCAATACTTAGCTGTAATGATACTGCAAACGTTATAAAACATTATTTTCTAGTCATATTTACACTACAAAAGGACAAATTCGTAAATCGTTAAAAAGTATCAAACGAATCTTTTAGATTTAGTTACCGTATAGATTTTGACTTAGCTATAGATTCAAAGGAGAGATTTGGGTTTTAGATTAAGTAAATAATGTCATAATTACATCACACAATCACACAACTAGACTCAACATAGATTAATCAGTCAAAAATGGACTTACATGAACAAAATTATTTAAAAAGCAACTGACCAAAATGGCTACCTACTTCTTGTTTACACCCCCTAATCATCCTATCTCCAAACAAAAAACAACAAAGCATCGTTCCCTAATTACAAAAAATCAAAACTACCAACTTTATAAAAACTGAAATAAACATCCCTAAACATAAAATCAAGTTACCAACCCCAAAGAACTTGTAATAAACATCCCTGACATTTTATATTTAACCAAATAGTTATTTTTAAAATCAATTACATATTTTGCCTGAACCTGTATGTAATAACAGAACTAGGTAAATTGATTATTATGAAAATGGTTTTGTGACTATATATAACTTGCTACAGCTACTTTGATAATTGGTTGACTGTAGGTCTGACCACTACAGTATATTACATCAACATTCAATTCACATTTATTTTCTTTTATTAATTCAACAGTTATTTTAATTTGATAGCATATTTAGAAAAACTGGCTATTATTCGAAATTGTAAAACATGTACTAGATCATAGTATACAATTGAATACTATTAACTTATAAATAATAATTCTAAAACCTTTATAACATCGATATTGTAGATATTTTAGAAATTGTAAAAGTAGACAAACTTTGTAACATAGAACCACTACAAATACTAATAATATAATCAATATTAATCAAACAATCTTTTTTAATTTTTAATCAGCAAAGAATTGATTTATGATTCATATATAAACGATTACCGATTACGATTATTAAAGGTTGATACCATTATCATTTTGTTGTACTTTTGTCTCTTTAATTGAGTCCATTTTAATGCCAGATGCCAGAGATAAAATTGATAAATCTATCTGTAACCTAGTCTGTAGCCTTTAGATTAAATAAACCTACTATCCTAGCATGTCTATCTTTCTGTTATTGCATGAATTTATTAAATCTGAGCTTACGATTAAATCGTAGCCTTTAAAATGGTCTGAAATTACAATTCGTTCAGTAAATTTTCAAACCTGATGATTATATATCATCGCAATACTTTAATTTTTTAATATTTTCGATTGTCTGTTCTCTCTTTTATGATATAAAAAATAAGTTTATAAAAATCAACGCGTGGGTCATTTAAAAAGCCTTCGTGAGTCAGTGTCTGACCAGCGGGTCAAAGGTTCACCACTACTGTATAGAAGGTTAAATAAATTACTATTTTCTTTAAAAGCTAATGCATTATAAGTTTCATAATTTCGTAGAGCTATAAGGTACTGAAGAGATGTCCCAAGCAACAGATCAAAATTAAATATCCTGTACCTTTTCAGGAGTTGATAACTATCACATCTTTTTAAACTTGATGATTACTTGAATAAACTGAATTTTTTAATATTAATAAAACAGCGTATTGATCTGAGACAGTATAGATTTTCTTATTAGTGGATAGAAGAAATTTAATAAAAAGATATTATAAAAATTACAAATTTAGGACAATTGATTATTTAGTTTCAACTCGAACTGCAATGAATATTTTTTGAATTAATATTTTATATTAATTCGAATGTTAATTTAATAGAATGCAATTTGCATCAAATTATGACTTTTGTGGGACTTCAAGGTAAAAATGTACAAATTACATAGAATTGTAGCTTTGGTTCTGTAGATTCTGAAACTGCAACTTGTCAAAAAATTGTGTGGTGCAAAAGGGAACTATTTAAAAATTTCGAGTTAAATAAGTACGTAGATGGAAAATCGAAGATATAAGCTACCTGTGTAATAAAAAATAATGTATAATTTTGTACAGATTCTTATTGATTCTAATCCCATAAGCGAAAATTGAGAAGGTTTCACATTTATGCAAATTTCTTGTTTCAAGCACTGCACAAATCTAATTAAATTCGACTAGTTTTTGCTTTACACCGTTTTATCTTGGGAAAGGTAGCATTTAACAAAGAAAATGTATTGTTGTGAAATTGTAACCACGTCATTAGCAATTACGATTGTCCTTGATTTATGAATTTTAAATAAATATTAACCAAGGTATGTAATAAAATGTAAGACACCATTCATTATGAAGTCCCACCGGCCACTGCCGTAGGTGCTCGCATCTCCCGCCTCCTGCCTGTACAATGTTACAGACGTCTGATGGCCCTCAATAGCCGACAAAATAGTACCTGTTTTACAAACATTATCGGCTTTATCTGCAAACTTAAATATTTTGATAGCATGTGGGTGTAAAAAAGGTAAAAGTATTCTATTAATTCATTTTAAATTATATACTGGTATTTAGGTTAGTGATGGGTTCTCGACACTACCCGCCTGTCGCGACACTTGAAAGTCTAAACAATATGACGTGTAACGGGTACATTTTCCACCGGCATTTAGTATATAGAATTTTGTATTAATTCTTGATAAAAATCTTAAGTTCGGTCCTGTAGATATCGCTTTATTTAAATATGCAGTTTATCAGGCAAACATTTCCTACAGAAAGTATTTATAGGAAGGGAATGTTTAATATTTGCTATAATGAAATAATGTAACGTCATATTGATGTCGTTTTTCGTATCTTGCAACCTAGTATTTTAAAAATAATATCAATTTCTTCAAAAAGAAACCTTGAAAAGAAACCATGAGAAGCGCTTCGTCATCTCATTTATAGAAATGTTTCGGTAAATATTTTGAGTGTATACGATTCGTAAATGCACTTTCCTTTGTCTGTTAGTTGCGTTTTAAATTTTAAGTCAATGCGGCGTAGAAATTCTCGTCTCGACAGCAGTAGCATTCCACACTTTTGGCGGGCAGAATTTTGGTACTATTTTTTACACGTAAGGTCTAAAATCCTATAGTAGCGCAAGTAACAAGCGCCCTTGCCGCCTAAAAACAGATGTCTATACGCGGAGTAACGTGAAGCAGAGTTAATATAAGGCGAGATGATGTTGAGATGGAGGCTGTCTTCCAAAATCGCACGCCGAGAGCGTACGTTCGATCTTGTGTTAAAAATGCCATCTTGTTGTAGTAAAATGGAGTTTGAAAGAAAACTCTAAATTCAGTTTTTAATATTGTTTGAACAAGTACCGACTTTCGGATGGTCGGTGCATTTAATTAAAATCAACATGTAATAGTTCTCGTTTAAATCAGTGTTCGGAAATTAACCAATAATTCGTGGTTAACAAAAGTTACAGTTATTCCGTTAAATATTTTCGCGGACGTTTGTGCTTCAGAAAAGTGGGAAATTCAGTTTCCCTTATCACTGTGTAACATATGTTATGACAGTCTACAGTACCGTACTCTCGTCTAAATAATTATTGTACAGAAATAAGTTAATAATTACAGACGCTTTCTCTGTAATCGAAATTTCCGCTAAATAATAATTCGTGCTGTGTGCCTTCTAAATTCAGTTCAGAATTAATGTTTATGTGTATTGTTTTATTGAAAACAATGAAATTATAAAATGGTTATCAAAACTAATAGCCAAATCTTTTATGGAACTCTTTGGTTGCATATTGTTACTGCCGTTTGGGGTGAATTTGCAAATTATAATTCGCCATATCCAGTTTCTACGAAGGTTATCTCGTACATCTTTAATGTATGAAAGAAAAATACCAATCTTCCAGTTTCCAGTTGCTGTAACGTTGTCGTCAAATTTTATGCAGTTTATCGTTGATTTTGGTTTGTGACTTACCAAAAATAAAAGGTATTGTGACTATTGTTTTTAGTGTTATTCATTTAGGTAAATTTCTTGCTTGAATTTGCAGTCATTTTTGTTATTGTTTCTCAATAAATAGAAGTTCATTATAAATGTTTGCTCATTAAATTCTATTATCAATAGAACTCTTGTCAGTTGTTATTTAACAATCTTTAAGCTTTAACTTAATTGCAATTCATTTATTTTGATACTGTTGAATTGATTTAATTTGTCTAATCTCATTTAGATATTTGTGTATAAATTTTGTCCAGGAAAAGCTCAGTCAATACAAAGGTTAATATTTAAATTAATGTGTCTTGAACGATTTTTATGGTTGATCTAATCGATTCTTTTGAAATATTTTGCGATCATGATCAGTCAATGTAAATTTCAAATATTGGTAGTAGGGCTTTTGAATAATTTTGTGGTCAATCCAATAAGTTTTCCTGTTTGTTTTCTTTATTAAATGAAACTTTCTTGGTGAATTTTTTTATTGATTAACTTCTGGACATAATTATAATCCAATAAATTTAGATTGGATTAGTAATAAATATACAAGGTGTGTTTTATTTGTTTATCTTTGTATGTGTATTTTACCCATTCTTTTGTTAATAAATGTTATTAATTCAAACTGATGGATCTACAAAACGGAACCATATTGGTTATGAATTCTTAAGTTCATTTCTTCAAAATTTTAAGTAAACAAAATTTTGTTTTAACTAAATATTCTATTCATTGGTTAATGAATTTAATAAATTTTAAAGCTTATTCAATCAACATCTTTGAATGGTTAATAAATCATTAACTAAGCTCAGAACCAGATGGCGCCCTTTTATGTTTTTATTTGTGTTGAACCCTTATCTATTCCTTTTCACAATTTATACAGCTGTGGAACCAATACCTACGACTTGATTAATTAATTTGTAAAGAGAGAGTTTAAATCTCAAGCTGTGGCAGATATTTTTTTGAGTTTTCAGTTACAGTAAGTATGATGTATTTTTATAGTTTTTATAGTTATTTTTTTTGTTGTTTTATCTTGGCAAAAAAGCGACGTTTCAGACGTCAGAAGTGTCGACCCTTCATGATACTTTAACGACACTTCGCCTTTACAGCATGCATGCGCTGGTGTAAATGTAATCCAATTGAAGCGAGAAGCAGTCAAGATTCGTAGCTACATAAATCATAAGCAAACTATGGATTAAAAAACAATTATATGAGTAAATTCTGTTATGGTTATATATTTATCCATTAAATACATTAAAAGACATTACATTATTTATACACCGTGTTCGATCTAACATTTGCTATAGGAAATTAGTATGGGAAATCTGAAATATGCCAAATAGTTCGTTCTCGAATAAAAGTCGGTGAAATTAATAGTTGCAATCGATAGATAAGATATTCTAACGTACTGTTCAAAAATATTACCCTTAATAACAATCCCAATTCTTCAAAAATTATAAATTCATGAATTATTTGCAAACCTGAAAAGTTGACGTGACACCTCCGTGGTTCAATGGCAACCGTGGCTTGCTAAACCGCATAACTTTTTTTAAATTTTATTTGTCATTAATCTTAATTTAATAACAATTTAAATAATTTGTTATTATTCTTTTATTCGAAAAACGTACAAGACATAATACATTACAAATAAAAAATAATGATACCCAATTAATACGACATGAATTCAAGAATTCTCATTACGTATTTATTTCAGATTAAAATAAATAAAATGTAAAATAAGTACTTGTCAATACTGAAACTTTAAATGTATTTAAATCTTCAGGATTTTGAGTGTTAATTAACTAATATTGTAAAAATTGGTGTTTGTAGTATGCAGTATGAAAAAGCATCGTCAGTTTTCATTTCTAATTTATTATTTCTTGTACGTTTTTCGAATAAAAGAATAATAACAAATTATTTAAATTGTTAATAAATTAAAGATTAATGACAAATAAAATTTAAAAAAAAGTTTTGCTTGTAACGGGGTTCGATCTTGCATTCCACCAGCCCGTGCGGTTTAGCAAGCCACGGTTGCCATTAAACCACGGAGGCCTCACGTCAACTTTTCAGGTTTCTGCTTTTAAATTAATGTTTTGCAAATAATTCATGAATTTATAATTTTAACTAAAAAAATCTACAACAAAATAGTTTTATATGTACGTCTTATTCAATGACTGTTGGCCAGTTCAACAAATCTGCATTAATTTCTTTGTAAGAATGATCAAGCAACTTCGAATTACACTCTAATAAGAGCGATACTGTTCGACACGAAGTGTCGCGACACTTCAAGTGTCACGACCACGAACAGTATCACGACACTCGATACCCAAGTTCCCATCACTAATTTAGGTACAAGAAAATTACAGAAGTAAAACTTTCAGTTGAAAAAAATTTTTACTTGCACTGGATCAAGTCGGTGTATGGGACAGAAATCATGCAAATATTCTATAGAAATTACATCATTTCCATCTCAAGAAATAGATTAAGATATTTTGCAAGATTATCTGATAGCTGTTAACGTGATCTTTAGTAGTTTCAATCTACGTATTTACGGTATATTTGGTTGTTTTTTTACTTTCCTTGTTCTGTATTTTTACTTCTTTTTTTTTAATTTATGTGTAAATTTGCACTCTACTAATTTGGGTAGGTATTCCAAAATAATATATTTTCACAAACATTCTAAATAACGAACCTGAAGTATTTATAACTAATATAAAGTATTTAACTCAATTCCACCGAGTTAGAGGTAGCTATCAGATAACGTCGATTAATAGTGCTATGCCAAGAATTTAATTCCATCACATATTACGTATGTAGCTTTAAGCAAAGACGGGAAATCTATAAGGATAAACTTTATCTTATTTATAAAACGACACGACACCTGTCGATCAAAATTCACATACAGTTATATTTAGTTCGTCGCCTGCGTTGATTAAAAAACGTTGTTTTAAAAGTCTGCCAAGTAGCGAAATTGGTCAATATGCAATTTTCTTAACACTACATGTTCGTGGCGCTAGTTATCATAAATGAGAGAGTCTGAGACAGCTGTTTGACAAAATCACAAAATACCAATGCAAAATACGGTACACATAGGTTAGGGTTTGGAGCTGCGTAAAATACAAACGTAATAATTTCGTAAATAAAAGTGTGTATTGCAGTGGAAAGTTAAGTGTTGACAAAACGCTTAACTTTCAAAGTTAAATTTTATTTATTATTTTCAGATTGCCGATTTGTGCACGATTTGAAAATCAGAAAATTTGCTCAGAAAATAGAGGTTAGGATTTTAATGTTTGAAGATATTTTGCTTTACACATACAAAATACACTTATATATCCACTACTTTATATTTCATATATTGTGTTTATTACTGACTAGCATAATACCCGTTAAAAAATCAACGGTCCCCTTCTAATCATGTCAGCTATCCACGAAGTAAGAAAACATACTTATAAAAGTTATTTTTTTGGGATCCCGTAGCTCAGGATGTACTACTGCAGTGAAGTTTTTATTTTCCTTAATAATAATGGCAATCGGATCATAACATCTAACTATAATTTAATATAATCACTTTTGATTCATAATTACCAATGCCTTTTTTCGTATTTTCTAATAAGTCCCACACTTTTTTTGCTCAAATAAATGCTATAAAAACACATAAGTTGCCCTTTTTTAAAAATAACTTTAAACGAATGGTAGGCGTGTTCAAAGAGAATACATAATATAGTTATTTTAATTAGATACCTATGTAGTTAGTTTATTATTAATATATTATGTACTTTATATAGCATAATATTCGTTGGAAGATAAACGTGTGGAGGCACCGCAGTGGAAAACGCGCCAGTCGCTGGCGCTTACCTAATGCTTACCTTTATGGTAAATCATAGTACATTGTTAATTATATCCATTTTTTAACTTAATTAGGAATTAAATTAATAAAACCCAAAGTTTTCGTTTTTTAATAAAGGGTTTATTTTTAATTCCACGGATGGATGTTAATGTCATCATGTTTATGCGCAAGTTGTTATATGTAATAAATTACAGCAAATTTAAACATTACATTATTCCCGGTTCAGAACGCGGGCCAGAATTCGGGCCAGAAGGCGGTGCACGTCGGAGAGCCTGAACTCGGAGCCCAGTGTGTGCTGCGTTTTAAGCTTGGATCCAAACTAAAACAAGAAGGGATGCAATAAAACATATTTTTAATTAATGTTCGAAAAATAAAGGAAAATGAGCAAACTTAAATTTAAAACAAATTTTGAAATGCCACGCTTGTCAACGAAGAGATAACTATCGCCACGTCAAAAATTTGTACTGATTGATTGTGTCAAATAGCTCTACTGGGCGGGCTTTTAAAACAACGTTTTTTAATCAACGCAGGCGACGATTTAGTTTCTTTAACAGTTTTAGATTTACGAAATAAAAAATTTCTACGTTTTCTTAGCCAAATGTTGATCGCCGGAATAAATATATGCACTTACTATTAAATAAATAACAATTTAAATTAAGAAATAAAGCAAAACATGGTATCTTAGTGAATTGACGATAGTGAAGACGAAACCTACAGTTATTATACATATAAATTCTTACTTTTTGAGGAATAACCTGAATAGTGATTGTTTAAACGCTACAGGGGAAGACTAAAAGAAATTTATTTCATAGCTAACAGCATTAAAAGATGTTGCCATTCTTATAAATTAATAAATAGTCTTGATATTGTAGAGACTAGCGTGCTGTCTCTTACTCAAGTGACCCAGGATCGATTCCCGGTGTCGGCAAATCTGGTTAAAGTTTTCTGCAGTTTTTCCGTAGCTTTAACACAAATGTGGGATTTGTGATATAACATCCATAAGTCGGCTGCAGCCGCACGATGAACCTGCATAATGCTAATAATGACCCCTCCCTCCCGCACAGACTTCAGGGGCCTGATTTCCAGGTTATGAGAAGTAGTTTTTGTTATATTATTATTAGCGGAATATACAGTCTTGAATTAGGTAGTTCGGTGTTGAAGGATGCACAAGCTTATTTATATATACACAGCTCCTTGGTCCAAGTCATAATACGATCTGCGTTCGAATTCTACTGCTCGTCTTTCTGAAGTCAGAATCGAATGAAGTTAGATGAAGTCAGAAATCGCTAAGACTGTGCATCCGCTTGTGGCTTTTCGTTGCAGTTATTTTGTTATAAATTGTATCCGAAAATATTTAGTAATATATGCTTCCACAAAGCAACGTTTTGGTTTCATAAGTAATATACCTTTTCTATTTTTTCTTGTTTAAAGAGGTATCTGTATAAATAAGCACGTTTCAACAAAAAGTTCTATTTTTATTCTAGACATATTAATGTTTAATAATCTTTAATCCTAGTCCCTTCTCTAGTTAATTTGTAAAGAGAAAACAGTGTGATTATCATTTAACTAGCTTTTGCTTGTTCCTTAATAACGGTTCCTTAATAAGCAGCAGTAGTGTGAATATTGGTTTTTTGATTATAAATTGGGTAGTGTCACTGAACTAATTAGTGAAGAATTTAGGTGGATGTTCGAATGTATAATTACATGAAATTAACAGTAAAACTACAAACTACTAAACTACAATGAAGGTTGGCAACCGGGAACTTTTTATACATACTGTAAATTTATATAAAACTTTTTCGTTTAGGCTCATATCTATTCTTGACGAAACTATCTTTACAATTCCGAATTTATTACTGTATTACCACTAATACGCTGCTCGGAAGCAGCAGTTGGTTTTAATGTTTATGAACTAATTAGTTACTATCGACCATGTAAATAAAGTGAATTTCTAAAATTTTCGTAATGCAGTTTTGAACGCAAAGTTGGATCTCGGTACTAATTTACTTTAACTTGTCGGAATACTCATTTAACTTTAACTAATTTAAGTAGTACTGGCAACTATAATTCAAATTTAAAATTCTTGGTTTCTAATACATCTACATCTTTAAAAATCATAAGAAGACGTCAGAATTATCTTACAGTTAAGATTCTGAACTCCTTAGATACTCCACGTTTCGAAGCACAGCCGTCAACATCTACTCACGATACGACATTTTATGATTAGAAGCCGTTATTGGCGATTATTATTATTAATAAGGTTACTGTTGTAATATGAGATTGATGAGCTTAAAGAGCATCTTAACGAAATTAACCGCTGAACTAGCTGATTGCTTGGAGGGGTCAGGTACGGCGTGGTTAGCCGCTCGACCTAGACTTGAGTGATGTAAATGAAGTCGTCCAGCAGACCCGAGCGATATTATTGGGCAGAATTGGTGAGTGACCATTTCTCCCTAGTTTTCTGCATGCCAGTCCCAACGAATAATGGTCTCAAGGGATGCAAGTACATGACAATGTTTACACTTAGTTTTTCAGCATCCCGCCAAATAGCACTCGATAGGGTAAGCATCTGTTTCATGTTACCATCATCGTGATGACGTACTGAAGATCTTCACTCGCGAAGGCCGTAACTACCCAGCAGCAATGTAGCACGCCACGGGAATACCAAATTCCTCCACGCCCCCGTACGTACTGTTCATTTCCATGCGAACGGTAAGCGATTAAAATGTTACAGTTGTCTTTTGTGTTGAGCAATTCAACCCTGTGATATTTTACGTTGCATGCATATATGAAGTGTGTAAATTAAGTAATGAGACTGATTTTTTTCAATTTTTTTATTCGAATAGAATTACAATTCAATATTGTCTCCCTCAGAATAACTTCCTTGGGAAGCCACACAGCGCTGGAGACGGTTCTTCCAATCCTCATAGCAGTGCTGGAACTCGGATACTGGAATAGCCTTCAGCTGGTTGGTTACAGCCGTTTGAATGTTTTCGAGTGTCCCAAAATGAGTTCCCTTAAAGTGATTTTTCACTCTCGGAAGAGGAAGAAGTCACAAGAACTCAAGTCAGGCGAATAAGGAGGCCGAGGAGCCACAGGAATGTTTTTACTGGCCAAAAACTCGTTTATTGAAATTGCTGATGTGACAAGGCGCATTATCGTGATGCAACACCCAGTTGTTCTTGATGTTTGGTCTCACACGAATGACCCTTTTTCGAAGTTTTTCAAGAAACTCTCGGTAAAAGTCATTTTGACTGTCAACCGACGATCTGAACGCGCAAGATCCCGGATTCTGTTGACATTTTCATCGGTTCTTGAAGATAAAGGCCTTCCGCTTCGTGGATCATCTTCAACCGACTCTCTTCCTTCTGAAAATGCCTTAAATCACCGAAAAACCTGGGCCCTTGGCAAAACACTGTCTCCGTAGGCCTGCTGAAGTTTTGCAAAAGTCTCCGTTGCACTGTGCCCAAGTCTGAAGCAAAACCTGATAGCACACCGTTGCTCGAAATTGATGTCGCTCATTTTTAGAACGCACTAGAAAAAACTGTTTCACGAAAAACATCGCTACGGACAACCAAATGACTTTAGCGAGTTCAAACTCGTATTGAAGGCGTATCACATGTTCACCTGCCGCTCTTCCAAGTCCCGCGTCCCAAGTGTCGCCAGATCGAACGCTACGTTGCCAGTCTCATTACTTAATTTACACACCTCGTATGTTGCGGCAGCGAACGCAGCAACCAACCATCCACGCCCAGAAAAGAGCAAAGTCACACGACACTAAAGCACTAGCTAAGTGTAGTATTTATAGCTAAAATTAACTTTTACTTGTGAAAATTATAAATTCTTAGAATACGCATGTCGAAAGAAATTTTAACAAAGTTTATATTACAGTATTACGACTCCCACATATGCTTTAAGCTGTTCTATTTTACCCTTCATGATTTTTTAAATTAGTGTTCTAATAATTACTGAACCCTTTGGAATTCTTGGAAGATTTGCAAGTTGGTTAAAGTCACTTTACAGATTTTTGTATATAATTTGTAATTCATTAGTAAACACGAAATGCCCAACTACACTTACTTATTTAATGCCTTTATTCTAATAACTCGAAATATTGCGAGTAATCACAACAGTTTTCACGATTATTTTTTTAGAAAATTTTTATTTTTTATTCTTGCTTGTTTCGAAAATATAAAATAAATATTGCATAATTCACTTGAGTCTAAAAAAACACAAACCACTACTGCACATGAAATATTTATTTGTATTTTCACCGTTGATCTCCTTTATTATACTCTGTTATTCCGTTTTCAAGACAATTGTTTGTATATTTTAAACGGTTTATTATTCGAAACTGACTGAATAACGAGGTGCATATATTGATTCCATTTCTATTGTTTGCTTATTTTAACAATAACTTATTAAATCCATTGATTTTTTGCCAGAGTTCATTCCCTTTTTGACATTTTCAGAAATAAGTCCAATTATTAAGAACTCATGGAAACCATTAATCAAGTTTTTGTTTTTAAGGAGGAAGAAAAATTAAATATTACGAAAAAATTTTCAACGCAGCTACTTTAATGTACATAATATAAAAAGTATATTTAGAAAGTTTTTCCCAAAGTTTTCTAATGAAGTAGACTTGAAACGGTAATTACTTTTCGACTTCCATTTCCACACTCAAGAATAAATTATTACCACTTTGTTGTCAATAAAGTTATATTTGAATCAAATTACTTTAATGCAACTATAAAAAATTAATAAAAAAAACTTAGAAATATATGGTTGCTTAATAGTATAGTCCATTTGAGGTAAAACAATATCCATAAAATGATAAAGCGGCCATTCGGTCGAGCTTTGCTTCATTTTGCTAATTGACTCAAATTCTGGACTAACTATAATCGAATTAGATAGAACATGAAACAGGGACTTAATCTTAAGGGTATTCCAACAACCAACACCAATTTGTTGTCTAAATAATCTAAATTACATGTATTGTTGTTAGATTTCCTGGACCCTGAAGTTTACATATCTTGGATTATAAATTATTCTTAGACTTAAATTAAACCACTAATCATAGCCTAAATACAAATTTAATAAAGATGAATGTAGAAGACACAATAACAACATTTTGAGTAAATTGCTTTTACGCGTGTAAATAAGCTTTTGTTGGCTCAACGCATTGAGAAAGGTTGTACTATATACAGTTAGATTTTATCCTATTTTGGGTTTGGTGAAACTTTAATAATACAATGGGTTTATTTTGCTCTTTAGATAAGAGCTAACGCATTGTTATGCATTTATGAATGAATTGAGATCTACATAACTTTAACTTTATTAACAATACGTCTTCGTAGATGTGTCGCGCATTTAGTATTTATTAAATTGTTGAGTTGTTCTTTTAAGTGTTACCATTACTTTTTACTACTGGGTTTGTTTTACACTGTGTTTGGTTGTTTTACAACTCCAAACACTTTAAAAACCGAGGTACATATTTATGTTTCATAACTAGTAGTTTCGCCAAACAACGTAGCGGCCATTATATACTTTAGTAACGTCTTCAGTTGTGTATATGTCACTGATATAATATGTCGAAACATTCGGCTTGGTACTCTTAGTACTTGTGATAGTGGTTTGAAAAACCTTAACAACCAATATAAAACAGTTCGCTCGACTGAGTGCATACAAACCCGGTTTCGTAATTTTTCACGTTAACATATTATATTTAATAAACCCTTTATATGAGGCTGTATTATACAGAAAACATACCTTCCATTTTGATAAATATATATTTGAATAATTGACGTGTTCGCTCTTCCTTCCTCAAACTATCAAAGCTATTACCATATTATGATAAATTTTCTCTTGACAAAATTTAGAAATCTATTTACAATGTCTATTTAAGGTTCGTAAAAAGTACTGAATGATAATCAAATTTTACACCTCCATAAACGGTAATATTTGGTCCAAATGGCTCGATTATACATAGTGTATCATGGCACTATACATACACTTTGACATACGAAAAAAGAAATTCGCCCATTCTATAGTTTTAACTACGCTTATTCATGAAATTTCAAAGCGACACGTTAGATTGGTTGCATAACCTCAATTTCAAAATTGGAGTGATTTGTCTTTTATTCATAGAATTTAGTTAATTTTTCATGTTCATTAACGATGTGGGAGATGATCATCTAATTTTGCACCTAAATTAAGTTTAGGCCAAAGTTAATATGCAATTTAACCTAAAACAGACAAAGTGCTTTGTAATGGGGAGGTATTTACTACCTTACGTGCGCATTTAATAGTAAAAAAATGTGTTTTCATGTTAACGAGATTCTTCAGTTGTATAAGTGTCTTGCATTTCAAAATCTTATAGCTCTTGATTAAATAATTTTGATGGCAGATTGTAAAACTGCTTCATTACCACATAATTGTAACTATCGTAAATGTCGGGGCTGGATTTTATTAATGATGTACAACGCCAAATGTGGGTAAAAATCTTCGAAGGACCAATCAATACAGATATAGTTGTATTTCCATAAGTGCTGGAGTATTTATGAATAATTAATGTAGACGACAGTGTAATGATCATAATAAACTTGTATTAATAACTTTTACAAAGTATCAATAAAAAGGGATAAGAAAATTATTGACGTAACTAACGTAAATTTAAATATATGATAATAACAAAAACCAAAAACTCTACGGCTACTTATCTTGAGACTTAACAAATGATATCAGTTAAACAATATAATTATGTTGCAGTTTTAGAACGTACATTTAAATACTGTAATTGGTTTGAATTTTCATATTGTAGATGCCTAA
Source organism: Agrypnus murinus (assembly GCA_929113105.1). Taxonomy (NCBI): domain Eukaryota; kingdom Metazoa; phylum Arthropoda; class Insecta; order Coleoptera; family Elateridae; genus Agrypnus; species Agrypnus murinus. The sequence continues at coordinate 18,961,265 of OV816025.1, forward strand.
AAATATGCAAATAATGTTTGTTAAGATAAAACGTTTATATTTGTGAAGATAGGAAGGTGTGGAAAAATATTTCTAAGTAATTAATTAATAAAAGTTGTAATAAGATAGGAATGTCATCGACATTCAAAAGAGGGTTGATTTTGTAATGAAAACATAAGTATAATATACCATTAAATTGAGAATTTTATCTATAAGATTATCTAACTAGTTTTTGTGTTAATTAAAATTTATAAAAAAAGTTTGGTTGTTAAATTGACTTGTCAAGGTTTCTTTTGTTTTAAGCAAAAATTGTATCACATTCATTTGTTTTGCCAAAATCATCAATAAACACGGCCAATTTTGTAACACTCTCTCTTCTATTTAATCTTTCAAGAAGTGCACAACCTTTTGGAGAACATAATGTAATTTAAGGTTGTTTAAGTTAAAAAAATGTAAACAAAACGATGTCGAAATTTTGCAGTTAATGTTATTTTTGTGAAACGTCAAAGTGTTTAAAGTTTTAAGAATGTTCGGTAAATCTAAATGATTATTTAACAAGTGATTCAAATTAAAGAAGTGTTAATTTATTCTGCGATGGAAATTTTATTAATTGCTAATAAAGAAAAACTTAAAAAAAATTTATGACTGGATTATAAATGAATGTGAACTTTAGTTATAAAATTAATTTACTTATCACTATTATACAAATAAATGGATTTGGAATTCTAATTAGTAAATCTCTTTATGTGTGAAAATATTTTATATAAAATATAAAAAGAGGCCAATGACATACTTTCTTCATTTGATTTTCGAGACGAATGAAAGTAAAGAGCGGATATTTGTAATTTCCAGAAATACAGTTAGCAAGCTTGTGGCTGCAAATATTTAAAACGGATTTAAGTATATATAAACCTGAGTTTTAACTATAGTTAGTTAACAATTGTTATTATTGAAAAATGACTTTGTATATCTGCTTTTATATTACTGTGTTCCTATATATAAGAATTTAGATCTGTATAGCAGCGACCCGCATGAGAGTCTCAATTAGTGGAAAGTTAGACTTTTCACTACAATATATTTAGTCGGAGCATTTATTTAAATTAAAGGTAAGCAAGTACAGACTTGTGTAATGCATCTTTATTACGTTAGTATCTGTGTTAATTTAAACATAGGTCGTTAATATTGACGCGTCGCGTTGAGTTTATTTAACATATTTTCAACATATAATATTATAACATATATGTAATAACAAGGTATAGGATTTGTATGCACTTAAAAATGCTGAAATATGCATGCACTTATGCACTATAAAAACGTGAAATATGCACTTAAAAATCATGAAATATGCGTTTGTTAGAAATTTTTAATAAATATATGCACTTTCATTATTAAAAAACATCTGTTTAGCGTTATTTACATTTTATTTACAGAAATTATTTTAATTAGACATCCTATGCAATAATTTAATTAATTATATTTTCTAAACATAGAGCGTTACAGTTCACAATGACGTACATTTTTAAATCTTCAAAAGTAAACATATGCCTATTATCCCTAAATATTGTTTTATATTTTGAGAAACTCCGTTCCACATCGCAAAACGTAATTGGGGCATACTTGTTGAAAATTGTTTAATTCTACAAGCGAATAATGTTTTAGCTCGTCTAAAATGTCTTAGCCAGATAATGCATCGTTTATACTTTTAATTAAGTGAAAACCAGGATTTTTGTCTATAACGGATTTAAATTTTTGTTTTATAGTCAAACCCTTTGGCCCTTTTACTTTATTCAAAGCAACACCTAACAATTTTACATGCTCAAGAGATTCATCTAATGAATTTCCCTGACTTTCTAATTTCTTATACTTAGCTTTTACTTTAGCTAAACGCACAAAATTTGTCAAAACAAACAATAATTTTGCCCTCACCTCCTTAGTATTAAAAGCATCCTGTGCGCTTGTATGCATAGTGCATCGTGTTTATTAAGTTTATTTACAAATGCTTTAATAATATCAAAATAAGTTGCATAATATTCTGCTGCAGAAAGCCAAGTACCCCACCTTGTTATTACAGGCTCAGGTGGGAGAGGCACTTCTTGAGCAGTTTCCCTAAATATTTGTATGCGATATGGAACTTTACAAAAAAAATTTTTTACGTCTGAAATTATAGAGTTTACGTTAGGATATATTTCCCGCACTTTTTCCGCAACACTATGCATTGCATGGGCAAGACAAGTTAAGTGGATCATTTTTTCGTACAGAATTTGTAAGCCTGCTCCAGCCTTGATCATGTATAGTGCCGCGTCGGTGACGAACAGGAGTACTTTGTTGTACTGTATGCCGTCCGGCCACAAAATAGCCATCGAATCATTAAACAATTTTGCCACAGAACAATGATTGGTGCTCTTGAAAACGTTCATTGCTAATAGATAGGATTTGAGATTGTTCTCCGAATTTAAAACGCCAATTATAACGTTAGCCACGTATCTGAAAACAAAAATTTGATTTTTATTTTATCGAACTACATAATTAGTCGGTTACAAACAATTATCCGTAAACTGCTCTGCTGTCTTTAATTAATTAAATTTTACTAACAAAACGAAGGAAATGAAGTTTCTACGCACCTTCCAGTAGCGTCAGTAGATTCGTCAATGGAAACCCATATGTAGTTATTCGCTACATGTTTTCTAATTCATTTTATGCTCTCTTCGTATAAACGAGGTAAATAATTTTTCCCGAGTGTAGACTCGTCGGGTATTGGCATTTTTGAAATTTCTTCCAGAAAATTACGAAATACTGAGTGATTAATTTTACTTAACGGGATATCTGCAGCCACTAATGCACTACATAGTTTTTTATTAGATTCGATCGATTTGCTGGACTCACCGCGCGAATTATTAAGGTACCCCGGTAACAATGTTTGGTTTTTTGATTTCAAGGCAACACGCTTTTGATGTCGAACCGTGTTCAGATGTTGTGTAACTTGAAAGCGTTTCGTTGCAGTCACTTTATCGTCGCACACTGTACAATACAACACCTTACGTCAGTTGTAAGAACAGTGAATTCCTTAACATAACTTCGAAGTGTAACAGACACAGACCTTTTTCTTTACCCATCTTTACACTCTAAAATTTCAAACTGAAATGCAGTTTGCAATTTCTGAACTGTCTTAATTGAAAGATTACAAGATTAATAAACAAAAGTACAGGCAAATTTTTCTATGAACAGGAAGTTGTCAAAGGGTCTTTGGAATTTCCTAATACCTATTTATCACAATACCGCAGGATGTAAGTATTTAAATTTTAGTTGAAACTTTTTCTTTCTTAGGAAATATTAACAAGTACACAGATGGTTAAGGCAGAAAAATATTTTAAAGCCTAGTATTTAACAATAAGCTTAAATTATGGGTTTCCCTTAGACTCAACTAAGCCGCCCTTGGTTGGTTGTCTAAAATGCTAAAATTATTTAAAAAATATTAGAAATTTCATAATTAAAGCATGTAAAACGCTCAAAAAGTGGTAAAATATTGTCACGTGGGGTTTTCGTGACTGGAGGACGTAGTCAGAGGTAGAGAGAAATTAAACACAAGTTGTAAAAAACAACTATATACTAAAGACAATAAAGAGAGTACAAAAGGTTAACATACATGTTGACATATTGATACATATTGTGAGGACGTATATGTCCTCCAAAACAAGTACAATGAAAGGGAGGTCGGAACCAACCCTGTTCTAGCACTAAATCTACTAACTAAGCGTAGGAGGTAGACTCCTAGTAATTATAACTAAGCCGGGTAGCCTGGTCACAACTTCCCATAATTTCGCAGACAGTGGGCGTTTAAGCGCTACCCACTCAACTAAGCAAACTAAGCCATAATTAATCAAAAGACACTTACCCGCTTGTTTCTTGATGAGGCTTCTGGTGAGTCCTGGCACAGACTGATTTTAAAGCCAAAACAAGCGGGTTTATATACTGCTGAAGGCGGAAACATTACTGAATAATTGAATACATTAAGTGGGATGCGAAGAATACATGAATACATAATACGATGCAAACTGTATAAATTATACTAATGAGATACCAACTGTATAAATTATTCTAATGAGATTCAAACTATATATTTTATTGTAATGAGATTCAAACTGTATAAATTATTCTCAAGGCAATGCAGATTGTGTACCGCGCGTGGCGGCGTGTGGGTGACTATCGCACTACTCTTGATACTAAATGAATGCAAGTTGAAATGTTACAAAAAGGATTTCATTGAAAATAATTCCGTTTGTGACACTATGCATACTCGTTTAAAAATGCTAAAATATGCATGCATTTATATGCACTTTCAAATTGGCATATGTGATTCATATTAAACATGTAGAAATATAACTCTGCATATGTTTGCTATAAGCAGAAAAAACATGCAAATGCATAGAAATCCTATACCTAGCTAATAACATTTTATTAAAAATTTTGGAAAATCTTTTGATGGATATATAATCTTCTTTGTTTGCAGTTCTAAAGAAAATGATGCATTAACAAACAAGCAAGGAGACATCTTCCTGTGATTAGATATCGATCTAATTTAAACTCGTTTCTTGAAGGTTTTTTACTTGAGGGTTTGCTCCACCCTAAACACATTGTTTTCAGACCGTACTCTTGAGTAATCTATAAATCCATCGCTTAAAAGTTGAATTGAACTGGTTTTCATCAATTGGGTAGATTGAAAATCTACTTGTCTTTAAAAATAGATTTGAAGACTTGAACCATATTTGAAAGAGCTTATGTAACAGATTTCTTTAAAGGAAATTATTCAAGTAATTGTTAGCTGAACAATAAAAAACATAAGCGAGTCTTTAAATTGTTTGAACCTATTGTACAAAGGAAATTCAGATTATTTTGCAATCATTAAAAGAATTAGAATTTATAATTTGAAGAAGAATAAATAATTTTTTTAACAACTACAGTAGGTAAACGGTAAGTGTAATTGCATTTTGAGTGCATAACAATATTTATACAATTTAGTTTAATCAATACTACCTGCGGAGTAAATTAAATTTTGTGTAATCTTCATTTAGTTTTATTTATTTATTTTATTTCCCAATTACATATACAATTTTTCTACATTTACAAAATATTATTACTATTTAAAATATAATAAATTGTGAATAATAACATAAAAATAATTTTAAAACGATAATGAATTTAAAAAAATAAATACTAATAACAATAAGTTTTGATTGTTCAATATTTTTTTTAAATGCCTTCGAAACATTTTTAATTTTACTCTTTTGTAAAATATACATAGTTGATTGAGAAATCTTACTCGTTTATTCAATCCATTTCCCTAATAATATTTAAATAAAATGTTCTGATAGCTTATTTATTATAAGACTTTTTATATGAAATAAATAAATTAATCTATGAAGATTTATTGTATGTTTTTCATTTATAGTGAGTTTATTTCTCTGGTTACTAAAGGTTGCGTTCAAAGGTTTACTTATTTAACCCAAAATCAACCGTTTGAAATTGTGTACCCATGTTGGGGAAATTGAGCGTTAATTGAAATATTTAATTAAAATTGTTTAAATTTAAATTCAAAGAAGCTGGCACTATTAGGCAACCTACTAGATCTATTTGAACCAGTAAAACTTTTAATTTTCGCGTGCCGAAAAATTTTAATAAGAAAGAAGCGTCCTTAAATTACTTAACGCATATTTAGAAAATCATTGGTAGTCTCCTCCACCTTCTAACAAGTTGGGGGGTTCAAAGTGGCGTTACGAAGTCGTAACGCCACTTTGAACCCCCCATATTGTTTATTTATTTATTTCTTTTTAAGTAAGTTTTCATTTACTTTACTGTAAGTCTATATTTAACCGAATTAAAGTACCTAACGTTATAACCACACCAACCAATTTACAGTCACATTTAACATCTTACTAACCATCTATGCATTTATTAAGAATCTCGCAATTCATTTATATCTAATATTAACTTCTAATTTTTTTAATATTTAATATTAATATCACATGGAATATTGATAATATTGTAGAAAATTGTTAATAAATAAAATGACGCTGTGTTATAAAGTAAATGATTGCATTTTTTCTACTCTATTTATTATATCTGTTTACTTCAATAAATTCTCATTAAAAACTGGAAAAACCTATTATCTTATCTAAACTTCATAACAGTAATAACCAACAGATGCAACACCAGAGTTTATACTGGGATAACTTTAATTATTCTAAACCCGCAATGAACATAAAACTAAATACGGAAATAATACCCTTCCTGAATGGATATATAAATTATGTTGCAGTTACTTCTACTATACTAGTTTCGCTTTAATCCTATACAGTTAATTTAACTCAATGTTAAGGTTATTATGACAGGCATACCAGACGAGATAAATTTCGTGACTCAAATATATTGAACATATTACGTACGTATTGACGAAGTACGTTAGTATTCTCCAGGAAACTGGACAAAATGTGTGGCCTGCATAATAAAGATTAATAAGTTCTTATGTTAGAAATGTGATAGTGATTATGAAATAAATAAAGATTATTAAAAGTTTCACAGTTTTATTAAAATATACCTGACAATATTGTTTCGACAGCTATGCTGTCATTATCAAAATTGTTCTTTTTGTAGTTCGGTATATATTGGACAAACACTTCGAAATTTTGACATAAGATATAAAGAACACGTACGTCATTACAAAAATAAACATCCTGAAAAATCGAATTACGCCAAACACCTTTTAGAACAAAATCACACAATGACTCCTCAAAATAATATTAAATTCCTACATTTTTGTAATAACAAACGCAAATTAGACATTTTAGAAGCCTTTGAGATATACAAACACAAACTCAGGGTACCTTTAATGAATGAACAACTTGAGCTCAGTAATTCTCCGTTACTGGAAGTATTAGATGTTTAATTATGATTTTTATTATTAATTTTTATTATTATTATTATTTTATCTAGTTACCTATTTTGTATCTACCTTAGCGACGTGTTTGTTTATAATTATATTACCTTTGATAATGACAGCATAGCTGTCGAAACAATATTGTCAGGTATATTTTAATAAAACTGTGAAACTTTTAATAATCTTTATTTATTTCATGATTATGGAGTTCCACAAAATAAGGCTGGAAACAATAAACGTGATAGTGATTGATGGTACAGTGCGTGCATCATTAACTTCATGAAAATTATTTATAAGATTGCTTAATTAATTAATCATTAATCAATTATGAAAAAAACTTGGAAATTCGTACTTGTAAAATATTACACCTCTACGGCAGTTTAAAGAATTAAAATGCATTCTACTTATGTTAAACTAAGACAGTTTATAAATAAACGAACGTAATACTTTTTGGTGTACCTCGACTAACTGAACTAACACCTTGCAACAGGATGTTTTTTAAGCAACAAATTTTCTTTTTTTTATTTACCATCATTATCAAACTTATCAAACTAATTGTGTACATTTGTTGCTACTGGCCCCATTTTAAATAACCATAGTGTAGTTTACTTCTTAAATCTTCCGATTTTCTGCTAGAATAATATTCACCCAGATGAAAACTTATTTATTTATCAAAAGGCGTCAGCAGTTTGGACACTTTAAAACTTCTTTTGGGGATTTAAGGAGATTAGTTAAATAATCATTTTTTGAAAATACTTCAAAATTAGTCAACTATTAAATAATTTAAATAATTTTAGTTATTATATTCACTAGCGGTTTTTTGTACCCTATTGGATTGTTTTATATAGTTTTGAATGAATTTTGATTCGATTCAGTTGTTGGCTTTAACATCTAAATTCAAACGTGGACATCCATCTACCATTTCTTCTACTGTCAATTGTTGAACTGAATCTAGTTCGTGCAATTTTCGATCTGTGATTGACGGGTAGTTTTAGCGCCAAAACGATTTGGTTTATAATCGAGCTATTTGTGGTAACGGTATAATTGTGATTCTCTTTTTATGGCTAAACCAACGATCATCTACTTGAATACGATATTGGTTTTTCCTAGGCATATTGCAAGAATATTCCATAGATTATTGCAGATTTTGCTAGGAATTAAGTGTGGTCAGTTAGAATTAATTATTTTATGTTATCTGTTGCAAAACAAGATATAGGATTATGTATAATATCTGATAATCCGCCATTTGAGTATCTAGTAAACACATCAAGATACAGGAAGCAGACATTATGGAGAAATGAAGAAGAAAGCTTCCGATAGATCGAAATGGATTGTTGCGACAATAAAAGTTTGTAGACTGAACACTTATAACTTAGTAATAGCAATAACAGTTCAAAACATCTGAATTACTTTTGCAAGATTTCTCTCCCATAAATTTGGTCATATAGTATTTGTACCTACACAGTACACAGTCAGCATAAATTTTGTGTGGAATTAATAATGTAACAAAGTAGGCTATATATAACAGTTTTTTAACGGATTGCACGGATTTAGTCTTTGTTCACTTTACAGTTACTAATTAAATTTTTATGCGAGTTTAATAGAGCTTTATTCCCTTTTCGTGCCCCGCTATACCCATTATACAAATCAATTCGTGAATGTAATTTAACATTAATTTTTATGCGCACGAATTAGAATTAGATCGATTAATAAATTACAATAAACCAACATTGGGTGAAATGGGAAGTACCATAGATTAATCATTAAAATTTTCCCCTTGCTTTTGATTAATTGATGGTATTGCTGAATGAAATTTGAATTCCATTTAATACATTTTGCATCAAGTATGAATTATTAAAAATCAAAAATGATATCTGCATTTGTGTGATTTGAAAAATTGAACTTTAATTTATCACCAGCTTTATGTGTCCGTAATTTGATAACAGTAAACGCTCTGCATTGCAGTTATTGCGTCAAGTATTTTTTTTATCTAATATAGCCCAGTAATGAAACACATTTTACTGATAATAAATACGTTCTCTTCGAAATGTTAGAAACTTTATTAATAAGTAAGCAACAATAATGAAATAAATAAAGGAGTTACATATACAGATATACAAATATAATTGTTTAGGATATACGTCTGTATATGGATTTTTTGATTAGCTACAAATACTACAGCTGATAATAAGCTTTTTTTTAATATGACCTCTACCACTCACCATTACCAATCATAGAATTTATTATAGGTATGTAACTTGACACTTGTGCAGTACTCACCAGCAGTACTCAACTAACATGAATGTCTAAATTAAACACTACAAATCCCGATCGCCGTAATACTCGGATGACAATAATTGTACACATGCATTTACCTATACTTTTTGCCATTAATGTTATTTCGCGGTGTATATATGAATAGAGCCACATCTTACATTTGTGGCTCTATTCATATATACACCGCGAAATAACATTAATGGCAAAAAGTATAGGTAAATGCATGTGTACAATTATTGTCATCCGAGTATTACGGCGATCGGGATTTGTAGTGTTTAATTTAGACATTCATGTTATTTCACGGTTTATATATATATATATATATATATATATATATATATATATATATATGAAAAATGCTAAAATAATTGTTTAGAGGCGTTTTATAATATGTAAATGGGCTTGATTAAAGGTATTAAGAAAATACCCACAATTTATTTCCACTAAGTCATTTATGTCATACAAGATATTGCTATATTGTGCGGTTTTTATATCTAAGTTCTCAGCATGTTTAAATTTATAATCTCCTACTTCTGAATTAAAGTTTTAGAAAACCAAAAAAATCGTCAGTATCTCTTCAAGGATACAAAACGCACTTACTAGCAGCCGTGAACATTAGAGTTACATATAAGTCGACAGTACTTTGATTTGACAAACGAGTTAAATCAACCCCATCCTGTAAGAGCTACGATCAACACATTCGTAAGAAAAACTTTCAGAAGTTGTTATCTTTAAATGACTCAATATTTACATTTACCTGCGACTATTTCATAGATATGAACTAATATTAATTAGAAAGGCCCTGAAGTAATAATTTCCTTGCGTTTTACCACCCTGAGAATTGGTTGGGACGATGAAATCTTACATTTAATTAATAGTTTACATTAAATCATATTATAAATGCAAATCAATATAGAAAGATTACCACCCTGACTGGGCATCAAACCCAGGTATCCGACATTACGAATCGGCGTTCTAAACAAGTGAGCTACGAACTAACAAGCTAACTAAAGACAACCTACGGCTGAATGATAATTAATTTTTTTAAAAATGTTTAGATTTTGACCTTGGACTAATTGATATAAAATTGCAATTTTTTGCACATCGATAGTATTTGATTCCTAGAACAAAATATCAAAATACGTCCTCGTTCATCTAAACGCTTCCCCGATTTTATGATTTCACAAGATGGCGGTTTCCTGTTAACACCTAAACGCTTACAACTCTGAAACTACTAATCCGATTTTAATGTAATTACACTCAATCGTAATGTATTTATCCGGTCTATAACTAAGGTCAGAACAATAATTTTCGAAAAATACTTTCTTTTAAAGATATCTCCTAAAATGTGATGAAGATTGCCTTTCCTATAGCCTCTTTCTCATTATAACTCATTTAAAATCCATTACAATACGTTTTACCTCAAAACATTTATTTTCATTTACATTTTATTTTATTTTCAGTTAACATTTATTTTTTCCAGGTTTCTCAGATTAAACAGAGAAATAAACAAACAACATTGTAGAGGGCGCCACGCAAATTATTTTGGTTTAAACAAAATTGTCCCTGAAATATACAATTTGGGAAAAGAAATCTGTCTTATTTATGGTTTTGGAAGAAAGGATAGTTTTTTTTAAACACAAAAATCCAAAAAGGATTACAAAGTAAATTTAATTAGGAATACACTTCTAACCTACGAAGTTTTATTACTAGTTTACTAGAGAATATGGGCAAAAATTTAAAAATTTTGATAATATATAATTATTTAACAAAATAAACTTACAGTACATTAGTTATCCCAAAATTATCCAAAGCAACACCAAATACTTAATTTTTTTTAACTTCACTAAAAAAACGTTCACACTTTCCAAGAACACACTTTAGGAATAAAGAACAGTTAGTATTAAGCTCTGAATTTTCTACATTAAATAAATCTTTACACATCACAATCATTTCCGCTTTTTAAGTTAATAAGTTTTTTTTATTATAATCTGATCGATTGTATTATTGCTAGAATCATATCATCTACTTGTCAGTTGGTTTTCAAAAAGCACGATGACGTTTATTTATGTCCTCATTGGAGTTGGAAATTATCAAAATCTAGTGTTTATTGTAATTTTTTACGCAGAATTTTCACAGAATACACCTAACTTCAATGAATATTAACATGGGAAATAATCCCATACAAAACAAGTTTAAGGATCTTCACAATCCAAAGGGTCAGATTTCACTACTAAGTTGTTGATTGCTTGTCACATCTCATTAAATTAACCAACAGGCAAACAACTGATTACAGGAACGCTTACATTTCACTTGAAGGTTTATGCCCTAAACCCAACGATATAATAAGATTACAAAAGCATATGAGCACCAAACTAACATCTCGATAGAGTTTCTCTTTCTGAATTTATGCTTAAACCGGGAAAGGGATAGTTTCTTGATAGTACCGGACTTTGCTTCTGGTGAAGTCGTGGACGCTACCCACATTGAAAAATCATCTTTTACGGAACCGATCATGCTCTATCTCAAAATTTTATGCAGGGCACTTTTTCCAGAAAATTATAACCCACCATACTTTGGGTCTGACATCATTGTGACCGTAGCAAAAATTGAACCAAATTACCTCTCATATTTTTTGAGAAATGTATGCAGTGCAAGATATTGTGTGAGAGCTGAGTTTACCCAAATGAAGCCCGATCCCCAGTGTAATCATGTTTCATAAAATGTAAAATATAGTTGCGAAGGCAATATATTATTGTAAACATTTTATATTAAAAAGTTTGCGTCAAGATAAACACACTATTTGCTTAAAAAGAATCATAAGTTGCTCTATATTTTTAATACAAAACACTGATCAGCGTACTTCAAGAAAATAATATTTATATAAGATAATTCTGTTAACTATTACAATATACGAAGTAATTGCAATAAGAGTAGGGGAGTAACTTGATACATTTGTGAAAGCAATTTATTTTTACTTTAATTAATTTAGTTTGAAATAAAACATTTTATTTAGCTACATATTTTAAGGTCGTAAGTAGAATAAAATTATATGTAATTTAAAATCAGCTGCACGTACCGATGTGGCAATCTTTTTTGGAAAACGAATTTAACGTGAAAATTTTTAAGCGACTCAAATGTGGATACATTCGTTTGAGAAAAACGCTTTTAAACTTTGTATTTCAATGTAAGACTTTTGTTAAATGACAAAACATAACCTTACTTAAACTAAATTAATTTTGGGACGAAAGAGGTATCCAGTATTCAGCTTTTAAAAAACTGGGGCGCCTATTCTAGCTTAAGGATGTACGCGGTATGAAATTCCAGATATATATTCAAATCCTCTAGGCATATTATAAAAATTCTTGATTATATAATGGGCATAATTGAAGATCAGCCCGGTAACAACCAAAAACTAATGAAAAAGCAGTAAAGTTGATTTAAGGTATGTAGGAAAGAGCAAACTGCCGATCAAGATCAAAATACCAGTTACTAAATAATCAAATCTTAGTTTGAAAAGAAAGTATTCGTATAAAAGTACAATGGCGCAAGATCTAAAAATATAGTTATATGAACACTTGACCGGAAACTGCCAATAACAGAACTTATGCAGCATTAGCAAAAAATTAAAAGTGATCACAACAAATCACACACATACAAAACCGAAGGTTCAAAGTAGTAGCACTTGCAGGAAGTAAAAGTAATCAAAGTTGTGTAACTTTTGAAGTATCTGATATAGGTATTGTCCAAAATAGCATTTTGTTTTTTATCGCATTGCATAGATTTATTTACCTGCCACTTTACAATTAGCAGTATTGTAATTTTTTATGCAAATTAAATTGTTTTTGTGTCTAGCTATGCTCACTATACAAATCAATTCGTAGATCTATTAAATTTATCATATTGTAACAAGAGAGAAAAAGAAAGAACCTCTTTTCGAGCAAAAAATGGTGTGTTCTACCGTATTCGAGAGAATGACGCATCACACAAGCATGTAAACCAGACGCGGTTTATTCTAGCGCTTTCTAGAATACATAGAAGGCTCCAGCGACTTCTGGTGCGATTATATGAGGGTATAAAAGCGGATTCGCGGATAAAAGAGTGGTAGTCAACAGCGAGTCGTTAACTGTGTTTCACAAAATAAATAGTAACTGTATAGATAAATGTTATATTAGAAATTCATAATCTGTAAATAATAGTTTTAATGGTTTATAATCATAGCGTTAATTTATAGTGTATTCATTAGTGTATAGAAATAAATATTTGTTTGTGAATAGACGATTTAAACAGCACTTGTGTTATTATTTTTAGAAAGAACGTTACAGTGTTGTCAGGTGTGGTGCTTTAAAATAAATAAAATCGCGTAATAATTAAATAAAGTGCTGTGAGAATAAATTTTTAGTGTTAAAATTAATTTCAACAAACAATTAAAATGGTGATGAAACTATTGAAAGATCTCTTAGTAATAGATTTAAAACGGGAATTGGACGAGAGGGACTTGGATAGTAATGGAAAGAAAGAAGTTTTGATAAATCGGCTAAGAGAATGGCTTTTAGAACAGAAGGAAGATCCTGAAAATTACCGCTTCGAAATACCTGGACCCGCAATTGATACTAGTTTGTTGTTAAGTAAAATGGAAGAAAGTTCTAGAAAAGCCGAAGAAAATTCTAGAAAGTCCGAAGAGAATTCTAGAATTTTTAAAAAAAGAATTACTGCAAAAGTCCGAAGAGAATTCTAGAATTTTAAAAGAAGAATTACTGCAAAAGTCCGAATAGAATTCTAGAATGTTAAAAGAGGAATTACTGGAAAAGTCCGAAGAGAATTCTAGAATTTTAAAAGAAGAATTACTGCAAAAGTCCGAAGAGAATTCTAGAATGTTAAAAGAGGAATTACTGGAAAAGTCCGAAGAGAATTCTAGAAAGTCCGAAGAAAATGTTAGAATGCTTAAACAAGAATTACTTGAAAATACTAAAGCACTGGAAGGAAATGTTAAAAGGCTTAAAGGAGAATTGTTGGAAAATGTCAAAGTGTTGGAAGATAAAGTTTTCGAAGAATTTTTGGAGAATGCCAGTGCGTTAGGACTATTGGAAGGTAGATTGGCGGAACAAGATAGGGTAATAAAGATGGTAGAAGAGAAAATAGCCCAAATGCAATTACCACCAACAACTAAGAAAGACGACATGGCCGAAATGCTGGAAGATAGAATGAGGCAACTACGGTTTCCCTCAACTTTTGAGAGGCCGTTTAATGAAGCAAAGAAACAGTTTAAAGAAGAAAAGGGTCCTGTCGTAGGGATAAAAGTAAAACCACCCACGTTCGATGGAAAGATACCTTGGTCCACTTACTACAAACAGTTTGAGGCGGCTTCTGGGGCCAACGGATGGACAGGCAAGGAAAAGGCCGTTTCTTTAACTGTGGCTTTGCGCGGAGACGCGTTGAACGTCCTGCAAACAATCCCAGCAGGACAGGAAAATGATTACCAATTGTTAGTGTCTAGATTGGAAATGAGATATGGAGACGCGCATCTTCAACAAGTGTATCACGCGCAAGTGAAGAATCGTATCCAGAAGAATAGAGAAAGCCTGCAGGAGTTTGAAGCCGATGTTGCGCGGCTTGTCCGATTGGCGTACCCTACGGCACCCGATTCATTTCTGGGACAACTGGCTGTGCAGACCTTCATTGATGGGTTAAGAGACGGAGAAACACAACAATCATTGAGGCTGGCACGACCAAGAACAACTGATGATGCGCTTGCTCACGCCTTAGAATTTGAAGCTGCAAAACAAGCGTCCCGAGGTCACGGACGTGTTCGGACCGTTTTGGAAGAAGATGAAGGTTCTAAAGATCGCCTAGAAGAATTATTAATGAGAGTTCTTCAGAAGGAAGAGACCCGTAAAAAGAATCCTCAAGAAGTTCGAGGACCCCGTTGCTGGAACTGCGGTGAACAAGGGCACATACGACGCCGCTGCCCTAAACCCAAACAAGTTCAACCGTCGGAAAAGTTAAAAGGGGTTGGTAAGAGAGGGCGAACGTTGACTGTTAGTAAAGATGCCCCAGAGATCATCGTCCATGCCGTAACATCAGGGAATAGTACCAGCAGTTTGTTCATAGATGGGAAAATTGCGAATCGAATTGTTCCACTGCTCATTGATACGGGGGCGACAAAATCCATCATACGCCCTAACGTTCTACGAACAAGTATGAAGCTGTTACAGACAACTACTCAACTCCGTACAGCGACGGGAGAAGTAATACCAACACGCGGAGTGGTGAAGATGAAGATTGGCATTGGAAGTGAAGAACGTGATCATGAGGTGCTGGTAGCCGACATCATTGACGAATTCATCTTGGGAATGGACCTCCTGAGAAAATTTGGTTTTACATTGGACTTGAAGGAGGGTGTTTTGAAGGTTGGTAACGAAGAACTTCCGTTGCACCCACGAGAAGATCCTGTCGTAAGGGTTTTGCTGACAGAAGATGTGATATTGCCTGGTCAAAGCGAGATGGTTGTCGAGGCAGGTTTGGATGGAGATCTTCGGGTAGGATGTGTGAGAATGATGGAGCCTGTTTGTGATAAGAAGATCCATAGTGGCATATTGGTGGGAAAAGCGCTGATCAAGGTTGGAAAGACTGTACCGGTGAGGCTTATGAACGTTAATGTGGATCCGGTGACATTGAAGAAGAGTACCCTTGTGGGACAGTGTGTGCCAGTATTCCGAGTAGCCAGGTGTATGGCTGATGTTCCAAAACCAGTGCCCAAACACCATGGTGGAAAATTAGTGGGTATGGTGACTAGTTCGTCCGAAGACCTTAACAGAACGGAAGTGAAAGAGGTACAGGGTTTTGTTCACCGATACCAAGATATTTTCGCTCTTGACGATAGTCAGAAGGGACGAACAAATATAGTAAAACATAAAATCAATACAGGCAACTCTATGCCTGTCCGTCACCAGCCGAGGCGTCTACCTCTAGCAAGGCGAGCAGAAGCCGAAAAGATTATTACTGATATGGAAGAACAAGGAGTCATCGAGCCATCCAGCAGTCCATGGACATCACCGGTGGTCCTGGTCAGTAAGAAGGACGGGTCAACGAGATTTTGTGTGGACTATCGGCAGCTTAATGACGTGACCAAGAAAGACAGCTATCCCTTACCACGCATCGACGACACGTTAGATACCCTGTCTGGTTCACGATGGTTTTCGACTTTGGACTTGAAGAGCGGTTATTGGCAAGTTGAAATGGAACCTGAAGACCGGGAGAAGACCGCGTTCACTATTGGTTCCGGACTATGGCAGTTTACAGTTATGCCTTTCGGTCTATGTAACGCTCCGGCCACCTTTGAGCGTCTAATGGAGACCATCCTGAGAGGGTTGTCGTGGAAGACCTGCCTGGTATACCTAGATGATGTGATTGTAGTCGGAAAATCATTCAACGAACATTTGAACAATCTAGAGGAAGTGTTCCGAAGACTACGTGGAGCCAATCTGAAACTGAGTCCGAAAAAGTGCCACATATTCAGAAAGGAAGTGAAATACCTCGGGCACGTCGTATCACAAAATGGAGTGGCAGCCGACCCCGATAAGATTCGTGCAGTTCAAGAGTGGCCAACACCGAAAGATAAACACCAAGTTCGTAGTTTTCTTGGGTTATGTACCTACTACAGGCGTTTCGTTCCTGGGTTTGCCAATATAGCGAAACCTCTGACAAGGTTAACTGAAGATGGGCGCGAGTATGTTTGGAGCGGAGAGTATGAAACAGCTTTCCAACAGCTGAAGCGTGCCCTGACAACAGCACCAATATTGAACTATCCACGGACAGAAGGGAAATTCATACTTGACACAGATGCAAGTAATCTGGCCATTGGGGGGGGGGTACTTTCTCAGATACAGGATGGACAAGAAAGGGTCATCGGCTATTTTAGTAAGGTTTTGTCGAAAGCCGAAAGGAATTATTGTGTGACCAGAAAAGAACTATTGGCCGTCGTGAAGTCCGTTGAGCACTTCTACAAATACTTGTACGGACGGAAGTTTTTATTGAGGACGGACCATGCAGCGTTGAAATGGCTTCTACAATTCCGTAATCCTGAAGGCCAGGTCGCAAGGTGGATCGAACGATTACAAGGATACGACTTTGACACCGAACATCGAGCGGGCACTAGTCATCGAAATGCCGATGCTCTTTCAAGAAGACCCTGTCCAACGGATTGCCGTCATTGCTCTCGTTTGGAAGAGAGGGTTTGTCAAGTATTAAGGATTACCATCGTCAACGACAATTGGTTGCCGGAAGAATTGCAACGACAGCAGGAGGCTGATCCCGAACTAAAAATGGTACTGGAATGGAAGCGCGTGGGAGAAAGGCCTGCCTGGGAGGCCGTCAGCCCTTTTAACAGAACGCTCAAAGCATATTGGGCAAAATGGGAGTCCTGGAAGGTGGAAGACGATCTCCTGAAGCGAGTACTGGAGAGTGAAGATGGCACCACCATTAGGTCTCAGTTCGTGGTTCCAAGAAGCCGAGTGGCTACAGTATTGCGACATCTCCATGACGGTGCCTCCGGAGGACACTTCGGTGTGAAAAAGACTTTGGAGAAAGTTAGGGAGCGTTTTTATTGGGTCAACTGTAAAGAAGACGTGAAGGAGTGGTGCCGGAAATGTGAACTATGTGCCACTGGCAACGGACCCTTGGGGAAACGAAGAGCACCTATGAGGCAGTACAATGTGGGTAGTCCTCTGGAGAGAATAGCCATAGACATTGTCGGACCATTTCCCGAAACCGACGATGGGAATAAATACATCTTAGTGGCAATGGACTATTTTACCAAATGGCCAGAAGCATATGCCCTACCAAACCAGGAAGCTGCGACTGTTGCTGACGTACTAGACAAAGAGTTTTTCAGTCGCTTTGGAGTGCCCATGGAGCTGCATTCGGATCAAGGCCGCAATTTCGAGTCTGTACTCTTTGGAGAAGTCTGTCGATTGTTGGGCATTCGTAAGACTCGGACCACACCGTTACATCCGCAGTCCGATGGAATGGTAGAACGCATGAATCGGACAATGGGCAAATATTTGGCCAAGGTCGTCTCCAATCATCAACGAGACTGGGACCAATACCTGCATCTGTTCCTGATGGCTTATCGTGCATCGGTCCATGAAACAACCGGTCAGTCACCAGCGTCTGTGATGTTTGGACGCGAGTTACGGTTACCGTGTGATCTGGAATTTGGGTCTCCACCTATAGAGCAGGAGGTAGCCGGGAATGATTATGTCATCAACTTAAAGAAGAAGTTGGAGGATATTCACGACCGAACCCGAAATAATAGTCGAATCGCGAGTGACCGGATGAAGGCTACGTACGATGTGAGAGCCCAAGAAGGAGGGTTTCAACCTGGAGAGCTTGTCTGGTTAGACAACCCGCAAAGGCGTCGTGGCTATTCTCCAAAGTTACAGCGAAATTGGGAGGGCCCATACCAGGTGAAGAAACGAATAAATGACTTGATTTATCGCATCCAGAAATTGCCAAGAGGGAAACCAAAGGTGGTACACTCCAATCGTCTGGCGCACTATGAGGGAAATAATGACGCAGTCCCGGAAGATGAGGCTGAGGTGGCTATCAATACCGTAAGGCCTGGAGATGATCAGCCAACCTTTAGAGAATTTATGGCTGCGTTTTCTGGAACTAGAAAAGCGCGATTCGGAGTCACGACTGAGATGCAACAAGATCTCTTCCGGGTCCCTGGTGATTATTCCATTGCCCACTGTGTCTCCGAGGATCTCCGTATGTCCAGGGGGATCGCAGTAGTGTTTAGAAATAAATTTGAACGGCTGAATGAACTTCGAGAACAAAATCCCTCTGTTGGTAAATCCTTACGCTTGCCTGATCATGACCGATCCATTTACTACTTGGTAACCAAGCAGTTTTACTACCAGAAACCGAGTTACGCCGACTTGTGGAGGGCATTATGGAATTTGAGGATCGAGTTGCTTACCAGGGGAATTAACAAATTGGCAGTTCCCAAACTCGGCTGTGGGTGGGACCAGCTGGATTGGAGAATCGTTAGAAACATGCTGGAAGTTGTCTTTAGAGGTACGGACGTCAAGATCTTCGTCTGCAGTTTTGACCCACAGCCCGCATTAAGGCCAACGAAGAGTGTAGACTGTTATTTCTACCGTAATGGAACGTGTAGTCGAGGTGAAGACTGTCGATATCGTCATGACCCGTTCTACAGGAACCAGAGCATAAAACCTGTTCTGGGACAGAACAGACTTGAAGAGGGGGGCAGTGTAACAAGAGAGAAAAAGAAAGAACCTCTTTTCGAGCAACAAATGGTGTGTTCTACCGTATTCGAGAGAATGACGCATCACACAAGCATGTAAACCAGACGCGGTTTATTCTAGCGCTTTCTAGAATACCTAGAAGGCTCCAGCGACTTCTGGTGCGATTATATGAGGGTATAAAAGCGGATTCGCGGATAAAAGAGTGGTAGTCAACAGCGAGTCGTTAACTGTGTTTCACAAAATAAATAGTAACTGTATAGATAAATGTTATATTAGAAATTCATAATCTGTAAATAATAGTTTTAATGGTTTATAATCATAGCGTTAATTTATAGTGTATTCATTAGTGTATAGAAATAAATATTTGTTTGTGAATAGACGATTTAAACAGCACTTGTGTTATTATTTTTAGAAAGAACGTTACAATATATTTTTATGCAGTAGAACGTAGAATTAGATTACTTATTTGGTAAGATATTAGTTACCACAGACTAATCCTAGAAACTTCATTATTATTTGACGTATTTATTTGGGAGCTTTTAATAATTAAATTGTTTCAGGGTAATTCCAAATTAACGAGTCAAGAATTAAAAGCGTGGCGAAGAGTCATTTAAAACTTTCTCTAAAATAAAACTTGGAAAGGAAAACTTTAAAGTAAGAGCTATAAAGCCACTTATCCGACAGCCAAAAGAAATTCCACAGCTCTAAAAAATTAGGCCTCTTGTAATATTTACTCGATGCGAAATTTAAGAGGGATCAACAGTGTAGCAGAGCACCAGTGTTAGGAAGAGTACCAATCAAAAACTGAAGAAAGGTGTGGTAAAGTCGATTTAAAGAATACAGAAAAAAGCAAGTTGCCTTTCACGACAAACCAAAGCATTTGGATATTTATGCTCAATAATGTTTTAGTTAATTTTGACTAAATACAAATTTCAAGGTAAATAAAACGATGTATTCTTTTAATAAGTCGATACAGATCTACTATTCTATTCACTTCTAATCTAGCCGTAGGTTATATTCTTCTGGCCAAATAGGGTGACCTACTAAATAATAAGTAAAATTATTAATAATTATAACGACAAATACCACAATGGATTAGCTAGAATTCAATTTTCAGTAACAAACTTAATGAATAAAATTTTATACCTATACTCTAAGTACATTATCCAATTTGAATAAAATTTATTTCCTTATTGTTTCCCGTGAAGGTTTACTCGAAGTTTATGAAGTTAAAGACACTTGAAAAAGTTTGTAAAGGCAAGCGAAAATGTTTTGTCTGCTTGTGAATTTAAAATTGAGTTATGAATGTCCTGAAAATAAATTATGTTTTGTTAGAGAAAGAGAAATTCTACGTCTTGGTTTATGTTTCTAATTCTCCTGGCGATCGTAAATGTAGAAGCTCTTACTTTTGTAAAATTTTACTGTACCCACTTCTTAATTAATGTATTGTGTAAAATCAAGTTACACAAGTGTTAAAGAAGGCATAATAAAGATTATAAAAAAGAACATAATTCTGTTAAAAAGTTTTAATCACTTTTTAGCCGGTATAACTCTTGAGTTTCTTGTACGTTAATTTGATTTAGATTAAAACGTAATCTGGAAACTCACCCGGATATTGCTAATATTTCGGTTTTGTTTTAAAGGCGAGATTGTTATTTATTTGCCAGAACCCATTAAGTTATAATTTGGAAAATTACAATTCCAATCAATCCTATTCCATGCTACAAAAATATTTATGTCTTAGGTTGACAAAAAAAATTTTAAATTTTTGTGGAATTTAAAAACTTGAAATCTTGTTTCAACAATTGATTTAAAAAATCTGTGTAATGTTCTAGTAGTCATTAAAACTTTATAATTAGCGTTGTTCAGAGGAGTTTTAAAAGCTTCTTGCAATAATTATAATAGAAGACTAATTAGATTTAATTTCTTGATGTTTCTTTTGTGAATATTGATTGATTTTCACTTTTTGTGCTATAAAAGTTCTTAATATTATTTCACATTTTTTGTTTTAACAAAATTGGTTTCATTCCTGAATTTCAAGTTAGCTAACGTAATATTGGAACGTAAATTACATGTATGGAAAACTAGATAGATAGATATGTAAATTATTATTAAAATTCATTGTAGCAGTTTCGCTGTTGTTGTATCGAGTGAAAGTTTTCCTATTATGGAAATTCTCACTTGATGTAATTAAAACATACAGAAACTGTTCAATGTTAGCTATATGAATATTATTATACTTATTCCAATTGAGTTAAGCGATTGAAAGTTTTGAAAATAAATTGTATAACTACATGTAGTTAATTTTAACGACAAATCACTTGTAAAGAATTGCTAAAAGTTATTCGGTTATATTGATAAAAAAATTACGGTCCTTTTGTACAAACAAGTCAGTCACCTAGGTACTCACTCAATGATCAGAAATAATTTAATCCTATAAGATAACCCCCACAGTGCAGAAAACGAGATATATTTTACGTTCTATACCTATATCCCCAAGGATAAGTATCCCCAATAATGCACGTAGACAGATCACGAAAAATTTATTCAACGATTACTCCATGAAACGTACGTAGTTATACATAAATAATAAAAATATTACCAAAAAAAAAGAACTGATAAGTTATCGTAATGGTTGTAAGTTTGTAACACTCATGGTTAAATAAGATGGAGGGTTTTCCTTTATATTAGGCAACCCAAGCACTATTGACAGTGTTAAAACGTAAAAGCATCAGCATAAACAAAGTATGTTGTAATATGATTCTATAACTTCTTTTCTGGTCATGTATTTCGCTTTAATTAAAAATAAAAGCACCGCATTCCCTGAATATGGTTGGTAACTTTAATTGATTGAAACTTTCTTTGAATTCTATATAAACCTAAAACTTTTATTTTTTATTTTCCCGGGTAGAAGATTCTAATAATAGACCATTTTTGAGTGTCTAAAAGAATCATAAAACTAAATGATTTCTGTAAAAGTGACTTGGTGACTTTTTATAGGAGGTCAAAGTTCCAGAATAACATTTTTGAAGATTGAAGAAACTTTAAAATTTATTTTTTCTTCTTCTTCTAATGTTTTTATAATAAACTATTTAATACCAAAATACCGCGTAAGAAATGCTTTCTATCATTTGGTATATTTGTAAGTACGATTCCATAAAGGTGTACGCTAAGAATTGTGCTCTAACAAAAAATTATTATATTAGAATATTTTTTATTTTTTTGCATGGTTACTTACGGTCAAGTAGTTGTTATTCCTATCTTCAGATAATTTAATTTTAAGTCACACTAGATTTTAAAATCACAACGACACCTCTTTAAGGACAATTATCCTTGCTTCTGGGACCTACTAAGTTACAATTTAAATATTTCTATGGTATGTTATAGCTGTTAACCCTAAATTGACATAAGAAAATGTCCTTGAAACTTCGGTAAAGCTCTTTCCTCCTTAATCTGCATGTTATGAGATATGTTTTTTCTCATTCTTAAAATTCAGAGGTGTTGGTTGTAGTCTGGTGGTAATAGAGTAGCACTCATTATTCCAATATGGGCGTTTGCTTTAACAAGCGATTATACCGTATAGCGCTCCGCGAATACGGACTACGACGTCCGTGGAGTGCAGATTCAGAAATTTGAAGGAGATTTCCGTTTTTATGCTCAGGAGGTTTTGTAGCCTTATTGTGTTGTCTTCAAATGGAAATTAGGCGTTATTTTGGTTAGTTTAATCCCGATGTGGTCAAGCAATTCAAAGAAATTAGTGGTGAAATCTGACCCTTCAAATTGTGATTAAGTGAATCTAGGTTAGTAGTTTTTTATTATTACGAATTAGCAATCCAGTCATGGAGTTTCTGTTTATTAGATTCTCTGATACTACAAACCTACAAAACAATCTTTCAAGTATACATGGGCGGATGTTGTCGATAACTTCGAACTAATTTGCAATCTTGCAATTTGCAAATGTTGGAGATAATTTATTTACTTGTTTATTAAATTAAAAACAAACAGGCCTAATGGCCTAATTATATGTTTCAGTATAAATGTAAAATAGATTTTACATAATCGTTTGGCAGTAGATTGTTATTTAAATAGAAAGATTTATAAGTAAGTCTCAAACAAAGTAGGAATCTGAACGTCTTGGATAACTAAATAATTCTGTAAAGTACTTTTAACAATGTAAATAATTATACTACAAACCATTTTTATTCATTTATTTTCCAATATTAGAGATAAAATATATAGATAAAATTGATAATTATTATTGAAAGTCAACAGAGCACAAGCAGGAACTCTATAAACAACATAGATTATTCTGAGTTTGCCAGTGTGCTCAAAAGGGTTTTCAACATACTCTTACAAGTTTAATTTTAGGTTCCTCTAGAATAATACTAACTGCAAGATTAAATATGGTTTGACCAATTCACTATGTCCAGCTGTATGTGTAAAGATAACTAGCAAAACATTACAGAAGTTAAACAAATTTATTAAAATCTAATTTTAAACATAGTTTAAAAAGGTTACCTTAAGAAAGTTTACCGAGTTAACATTCTAATTGCATGCAGTCATATAAGACGATGTATAAACCTTATCGTCGCTTATAAGATAGCGCTGGTAATTTATTCAGAACATTATCTTAATATTATTCTAATGTATACTAACGGTAGCGTCTATTAGAATAATAATGTATGATGCACCATAGAAACTTTATCGTAATATTATTCTAATGTATGCTACGTAGGCGAATGTTATCGCCACGTGGGAATCCAGACAAAGGATTCTCATGGTATATAAACACCGCATTCTGGTCGGATACTTCAGTTCGAGTTGTGACGAGTTTGGGAGCTTCGAAACTGGCATCCAGGGATGTTGTTTACCTAGCTCTCAGAACTAAATTGAGAAGTCTTAGAAACTGGCATCCAGGGATGTGGTTTACCTGGGTTTTCTGAGTATTATTACCAGTTTAATGTTGAAGCTGTATAGTGTTTAAGTTATTATGCAAGTGCATATTGTATAATTAACAATGAATAAATACTTATTATACTTAACAGTAAATTGTTCATTTTGCAACTTGGACTCCGTCTTTTGTGTTTTTGAATAAAGAATTTTTTAAAAAACACTTTTCAACGTTAAGAAAAGTACAATAACCATGAATACTATGGTATAATTTTAATACGATCAAAATAAAGTAAACTTCTTTCGGCGAATAAAGACAAAATAATATCTGTATTTGATTATGCAAAGTAAAGACTGTCACTTATAGTTTTAACAACAAACTACCGAATCTTGATTTATTATTGAAATTAAATTTGTAAATTTATTATTTACAATCCTTTTCTTAAATCCATTTGTTAACATATTGCAGTGATATGGTGTATACCTTAACAAAACAAATTACAACACAACAGCATACCACTACAATATTTTATTAATAGATTTTTGCCCCGTCACTAGCTCCAACTTTAGTTTCAGTAAAGCACTCGACAAATATCTCTGAAATTTAGAATACAATAACCTTACCTTACCAATTTCTACTATCAATGGGTCCACCTTTAATCGTAACACCTGAGCTGGGAAAATTGCAACAAACTGAAAATCACAAATTATTTCCACACAAGGAAGAAAAATGAACAATAAATAAAAATTAACAACATATAGGAAGAAATAGAAATTTTTATTTCATTTAAACACCAATAAAAAATAAACAATTGACAAAAACTACTAATCAGCCTTTTAATATTTTTTTTATAGGTTATTTGAATGTTTGGGATTTCTACTTCAATTTTTGTACCTCATAACTAAACTACTTGTAACAACAATTTAAATAAAAATTAATGTAGTCGAATTTTCTCAATTCTTTTTTTTAATATATAATAGAAATAGTTTAAATTGTCTCAATAGTTAAGTCTTGTTATATTTTTTTTTATAATTTTAATAAAATTTGTCCGAAATGATCTTTTTATTTTATTTTAACTTATTTTACGTTAATGGCCAGTATAAATTTAAATCCACTTACAATTCTCGGTCGCACACTAGGCACTTCTTCAGATTTGAAAATTCTGCTATGGTAACCACAACCAAACTCTTGACTGTTGGTGAGATTTTTAAAATGCAAGTCTGCAAATTCTTCTTCAAATGTATTTCAAAATAATAAGTTCCATAAGTGTTGAAATTATCCAAATCAATTCTATGATTTATAATTTTCTTGACATAATGACAAACAGGTAAGCCATATCCATTTATATGCATGAATTTCAATTATTCAAAATTTGTAACCTCACTTTATCTTTCCAATTTATTATCATGCTTGTTTTTTTTTTAGGTTATAAAATATGAGAACAACACGTCCTCCTTCCAATACGTTTTAGAGATTACTAATTGTTTTTCACAATACAAATTGCATTAAAACATATAGAAAAACAATAAAATAACATAATCAAGTATTCCTTGGACCAAAATCTGACATTTCAAATTATTTTTAAATAAAATATTATTTTCATTAAATTTTAAATTTGAACACATAAAAAGAATCCCCAACACTACCTTAAAATAATAAAATAATATTTTTATTTCTAAAACCCCATAATAACTCACAATTTTGAGTCGAACAAACAACTATTCACGCTTGACAAAAATTGTAATAAATTCCATTTAAATCTGTCCAACCACCAATTTAACCCATTAATCTTTACATAATCTGATTATCTACCTTTTCCCAATCATTTGACATTCATAATAAACACTTACAATACAAAATTAACTAAAAAAGAAATATATTCTCGGCACAGGTGTATGAACATATTTAAATTGAATCGGCTGACAAAACAACTATATAGAACAACAAAAACTTTATGCAACTTCCACAGCCAAGATGTTATCCAACGAAATTCCATAATAACATCATGAACCTAAATTAATTAAATTAGAACGGTGGCTTGACAAGCCAATACCATGTATCGTAGAAGAAAAAATAATCACCCTATGAAAATTAAGCAAGGTAAGTCTCTTTTATAGATGCTAACTAACTCATAATAGCCCGTTTTATTTTATTCTAGGTGCAATTTACCAAGTTTGAGCTATTGACGGTTCCTTAAGGAAAACACTTCAACGTACCAACCGTTGTATTATAATCCACAATTATCAAATCATACACCACCTACATAGTATCCTTTTGTTAAAATATAAAACTTCTTATGCATGTTAATATAATGTGAATAAATTATTCTTCTAAAGAAACCCATTTTGAGAATTATTTACAAAAATTGAGGTTATGTAATGAATAGATCGGATCGTTAAATAATCTTGCATGAAATGTAACTTTAACAAGAAATTATTACAAAAAGAATGTATTTAACTTAATTCCTGCATATAGCTAGCTTCAACCATACTTCTGATACTATTAAATAAACCTTTTAACAAAGATTCAATAAGAACGCCTGAAAGATAGGCAACCCAAATTACCTATTTAACATTTCTACCTTCAAATATCACAGCAATATGTATACCATAAATATTGTAAACTCTATGGCGACCAACAAATATTTTGAATGTTTTATATGTATCATGTATAAGATTTACGATATATTCATAGATATTATGAATATTACATTTATGTGCATTTAACAAATTTTACGTATTTGTTTTGTTTATGATTTATAAAGTGATCCCAGACGAAATATTTTCCCAAGATAGTGATAGGTGCGAGTAGGTGTAATTTATCAAGCCTTTACAAATCTTTCGGGTTTATTCTAATGTAAATCCTGGTCTAAGTTAAAGACTATAGAGAAGTTTTATTAAATACATTTAAAAATCGCACTATCTTCATTTTTGATCATATTGTACCTTACGTATGTAATCGTATGTTTTACAACTAATTATATCACCTAGTCAGTAAGACATTGA
This sequence comes from Agrypnus murinus, assembly GCA_929113105.1. NCBI lineage: Eukaryota > Metazoa > Arthropoda > Insecta > Coleoptera > Elateridae > Agrypnus > Agrypnus murinus. Next base: position 18,988,619 of record OV816025.1, read on the forward strand.
TTTTCACCTCTTCTCCTAGTACTTATCTCTCTCTTTTCTTAATTATCGTAAATAGATAAATAGTATAACTTTAATTGAACCTGCAATTTAAAAAATCATACAGACTAACAATTCCATTGGGAAAGTTGCTTCATCAATTATCAAAATTGCTGTACATAGTAATACGAAATATCGTTTGTTGAACGGTGTATCAAATAAACTGGTCAATTGAAGTTAATAGTAAAATACTAAAATCATAGAAATAGTAAAAATACTTTGTCAGGTGGGAATAATTTCTCATAATAAGTGTTTTATGAACGCCTACCTTTTAAAACGCAAGAATTAAAATTCAAGTTACTCAGTTTGTTTCAAGCATAACCAGCGACGGCTGATTACAGCTCGTTTGCCCCAAAAGACGTCTTTAAGGATGATGTAATGGCATAAAAGTTTTATTGCTTAAATTATACATTATCTACTTTCATCCATTCACAATTAAAAGTATCTAACCGACCTATTTATTTTAATAGAAATGCATAAAATAGTTTGCTCGTCACAGTGCATACAAACCTGGCCTTGTATTTCTGTACGTCATCGTATTATTATTATTAATAATAAATCCTTTATATGAGCTGTATTATAGGAGATCTACCTTGTATTTTAACAAATAAATATTTGAATAAGTTTCATATTTCAATTTAAAAATCTACTTATAACGCCCCCTAGATCCGTAGGGCGTACTAAATTAACATCAGGTTTTACATCGCCATATATGGTAGCAGTCTGTCCTAATCACGTTACGATAGGTGCTCAGACATATGAACCTTTCCATAGGATTTACCAATCAGGCTAACTTTTGCCGTATTTCTGCTTGATGTTTACCCGTAATGAACAACGACACTTATTTGCAAAGAGTTGAAAAATGCAACGTCAGCATCAATTTTATGAGTTGTAAAAGAAGCGTTTTTGGGAGTTTCAATCAATAAATATAACAATTTCGTGGAAATTCACTCTATCGTAGTGATTATTGTCTTGAGTTGGATTATCGTATTTTCTTAGAGAATTCCTTAAGGAAAATAGAATCTTCTCTGTTTGCCTTTGTTCTCAATTAAATGGCGCATTAATAAAAAAAGGAAACCGTATAATCTGTTGAAGGTTTTTAATTACACTGTAATTACATCATTTAAAAGTTTTATTGGTCTGGTTTTCAACAATTAGATAGATTAAAACACTACACGGCGTTAAAAATAATTTTGAAGATTTTAAGTCAATTTGAAATGGCTTGTGCAACGAATTGTTTAGTAATTATCCAGGTGGCTATTTATGTTATTGACTGAACAGTAGAAAATGTAAGTGATAGTTTTTAAGTTGTTTGAATATATTGTTCTAAGACACTAAGAATATCACTCGTCCATAGGCCTTAGTTTAACATTAGCCTTGTAGTTTTCAACCAGCGATATATGGAATTAGAACAAATATCTTTCGTTGGTTGATGCCCAATTTCATAATTTTGAAATGTAGTAACCTTAACTAGATGATACAGAGCTAGTGTAAAGTTTGAAACCATTGGAAGAAAACTTTTATCAAATGTATTTTAAAGAAATCCTCGAACACGTCAATCTTGAAAAACCTATCAACAATAACATTGTATTTTAAAAAGTTTTCGAAATGATCGAGTAGTGATCAAGTAAAAATCAAATAAGTTGAAGTTTTGTTAACTTTTTCATTGTTATTATTATTACTGTTCTTATTATTATCTGTAGATAAACATGTTGTGAGTATCAACTGCTTGATTTTTATTCGTTTTATTGTAATTTTTCAGTTTTCTTCTCTTTTTTATTAAAATATTGAAAATTTCAAAGCGCAGTGTCAGGATTTTTCAGCATGTTTTTTACAATCAGCGTTGTCTTAAAATGTATTGCTGTCTAAATTTATTACAAAATACTGTAACAATCTGTTAGTTAAAACTGAGATTTCGTGTTAATTATTTAATAGTAGAATAATATTTGCAGTAATTAACGTCTAAAACTAATTAAAACACAAAATGAATAATCACTAAACGAACTTGAACCAATTTATGTAACACTATATTTTAAGATTATTTATTACTTATTTTAAACGTACAATTATCCATTATTTATTTTCACTGAAGCGTCAGGCATTTATATTACGTCGTCTCTAATAGTCAACTCCCCTCTTCGTTTGACCACCACATTTTTATGTCCCTCGTGGAGGTTTCCAGAGCGGCGAAGAATCTTTCTCGATGCTACTGGAACTCCAGTCTCTGGAACTTTCGATATACACGACGGTTATTGATTCACTACAATATTTAGATTCCTGTTTAATTAAAAAGGCATTGCTGATGTCAACTCTAAAACAAAATCCAATCGGAAAATGACAAAGGTGGCAATAAAATAAATCTTTTTCGGACCGAAAACTGACGTGTTCGAGAATTTCTTTAAAAATATTTCATATAATTTTAATTACAATAGTTCCATACTTTACACACGCACTGTATATACACAATTAATTGGCTTAACTAAGATACAACTTTTTATTGATCAGTGTTACCAAATTATTTGACAGGTTTCAAATCGTAACCTCTTTTTAGTTATCATCAGAGACGAGAAAGATTTGCCGATAAGCCTGTGCAATATGTCGGATCATTGACGTGCGAATAATCTTGTTTAGTAATGTTTTTTTATGTGATTTAGATGGAAAAAAACGTGTTATTATATGCTTTAGCTGATAATGAGACATTCAAAACAAACATGTGCTACAGTGGAGCACCTGGTAAGTCATCCGGTTTCTTTATAAATTAACTGAACATTAACGTATAAAATTATTTGGAAGATTATCTAAATGTATCATTTCTTGATAATTTGCCACTTTATTTTCAAAACAAGGTTAGGGGTGTGTAAAATCTCACATTTAAATTATTATTTACATCTATTGATTCCATTTATAAATAAATCGTTGTGTTGGACACACATTTCAATATTTTACATCAATATCTTTATCAGCTTTTAATTCTCGTCTTTGGTTATCATGTTTTTCCTTTGACTGAATTAAAACTTTTTATTTGTTTTTCCATTCCCAAATTACGATTAATCTATACCAAGATGTATCAAGAACAAATCAAAAAGAATCCATTTATAAAATTCAAGAAGTCTGTGATTTAGTTTCAAAGCATAAAGTTAATGCAATCTTTTCCATCTATCTTATCTACTTTGCGATATTCAAAGAAAATTGAACTGAAAAGTGTGGGCGAATGGTAAAGTCCCACACGTGCAAAGAAAATTTTACAAATAAAACGGGACGTAAGTTAAAAAATATGTCCTGCCATCATTCATATTTTTTTAACAGCTTTTAATCCTATTGTGAGCACCTTCTATCAATATGTAGAAGTCTCCACCTACGGCTTCACTTTTTATTTCCATCAATCTTAACGCGTTTTCGCCTGAAGGAAATTGCATTTTCTATTGTTTCCTTAATAGCTCAGCTATACAAATTCCAACATTCCCAAATGTCTTATAAAACGTTTCAAATGCTTTCGATATATTTACACATTGTACTTGTGCTTAACACTTTCGATACAGATTTTTGTATCATACTAGGTATTTAGTAGAAGCCTAGGTAGTATTTTCATTGTAAGTTGCTAGACTTTGGCTCACTTGTTTCAATTAGAGCCGTGTTGAATGAGTATTATATTGTTTTTACTTTTTTTTCCAAGACGCGTATGAGCGCCAGCCGCATTTTTATTAGAATTTTTTATTTATAATACAACGAAGTACGAATACAAATTGTTACCGCTATGCTGAAAGCATGCTTGTACGTATAATTGTTTTAATTAAATATAATGTTAGTTTTAATAAAACTATAATTCTTTTCACGTGAAAAATAAGCAAGTAGAAAACGGCGAGAACAAAAACTAAACTAAAAACTATGTGTAGAGTAAATTTGAGACTTCCCTAAGAAAAAGAATTCATACTGATCTGTGACGAACACTTTAAATAACAATAACATAAATCGACGACAGTTAGGTTAAGTACTAATTATATGTACTATGTGCGGAAAAAATGCGCACACGTACGTTCCAGAAATTATGAGATTTAAATGTGCATAAACGCCGAACGCATACAGTGTATCGCAGAACAATCACATCAAAAGTGGCAAGTATTAGGCATAGTAGAGAGTGAACCACAACGGTTCAATTTTCAGTTTTTGATTTTTTTTTAAGTTTAACAAAAAACATTTTAACTTTTAAATATTAAACATTAAAAAAAATAACATAACAGCTAGAAAAACGCAAATAGCGCCAAGCGTGGTAAAAACTAGTCAGCACAAACGGGAGGTAAAAAAAAGACAATTATAAATATACCTCCTAAGATAGTCTACTCTAGTCGAATAACACAAAAACGGTAGATTTTGGTATTGGTAGTTAAGCATAATTAAAAGTTTAGAACAATGAAAAATCCGTCCTCTTAAAGATAAATTAGTTATGCCTGTAAAATTGTATCCGTTAAGTATTTGAAAATGGCATGTAAAACTTTTATTGAACTGATGTATAGCTTACATAAATTGGGTTTTTATTTTAGAATTCTGTTAGGTGATATGCTATCCAGTAACATAAGCGCATGGTGCAACTATTAAACTATTTTGCTATCTATTTTACAGGCATTTGTTTTTCTTATGCTAAAGACCGGGCAAAAAGTAGACAAAATAATATCAAAACAGGTGTGTAAGCATAGGCGCCCGGAAAGGGGCAAGGAGGGGATGTTGAGCAATTTGAATTTTATTGAAAATTTTTTATAATATGCCGTTTTTCTCTAGACTTGCCCCCCTAGCATGCCGTTCATTCTAGGTTTGCCTCCCCTAGACAAGTTTCTGCGGGCGCCTATGAGTGTTCATTTATGGACCATTTTAAAATAATTAAACACATTTCCCTGCATAGTAAAATAAAAACGTTTTTCAAGTCGATTATCACTTACGTCTTTAATTAATGCAGGTTACGTTATTATAACCGCCTTACGATGACTGCTTTATAAGCTGAGAAATAGCAAATTGTACATAACAGGTAAGATATTAAACATGTCTTTTTATTACCCCATTTGTGTCTACTTTTTGTCCCTTTTGGTAGGTAATTAATAAGGGGTTTTTAATAGGTTATGTAAAAAAATATAAGGATACTACATTCTAATGCCCTACAAGAGATAGCAATTTTTGTAGGTCTTTTTATGATTTTTTCATTATAAGAAAATTAAAAATTGCAAGAGTGTCTATATTTGCCCCGCCTGACCCTATAAAAAATAAAGTTTTTGACTCATTGTAAACCACTAGTGAGGTATAATGGATTACCACATGTTCCACGATGGTGGACAACCTTGAACTTGAGTTAACTTACAATGAAGTACGAAATGCTCTGAAAGTTAACTGATAATATGTAATAAATGATCGTGGGTACCACTTGGGGCTGGGCGGTAAGAATTTTCTAATTCGAAAATCCCGCCACCTCAACTATGGGTATGATTGTTATCATGTTAAATAGGGGTTCCCTCGTAGAGTAGGCGAGAAATAAAATAAAATTAAAGATTTAAAATAATTGTATAAATATGCAATTTATTTATTTAAAACTTAAATATTTAAATTATTATATTAATCAATAAAATAAATTGAATAAAGATCAAAAATAAATTTACTGGATCATAAAAATTTAACTTTGTAGGCGCCAAAACACGTTCTTCCCTTTTTTTTCTTTCAACTGCCAAACAACGTCAATAAAACCTAACATTTTTCCCAAACACTACGCTTTTGAGGAAATCGCAAATAAAAAAAGGTGCAATGTTTTAGCACATGCAATAGAGTTTGTTATGAATGAAGACGTTTTAACAGTTCGAACGTTTTATTAAATAATTGTCGACACTGCAAGTGTCGTGTTTTGTTGAACACAGTACCACATTAAAATAGTGAGATCAGTCATTTCTTATTTTAAATGTGTGATAAAAAGGTATATAATATAAAAACATAACTATGTGATTATGTGATAGCCGCACGTTGGGCCTGCGTAATAGTAAAAACCTTCTTCGCCAGGTAAGGAGTGAGGCATAGCTGTCTGTGAAAGGGATATCACTCCCCTCTACAGCGAACTTTTAGCCTATTACCTGTTAATATACAATAGGCCGTAAAAATTGTACTAAGGTATTTGATGCTATATCGTTTCATGAACTTTAGGGAGTTCTGTCCCGCCTTTAAACATGCCGAAGCATGAATTGAGATACGCTCAATTAGCGCGCGATTTCTAAGCAATGCTACCAGTAACTCACTGGTGTGAGCGAGATACTATATCCATACTCTACTAGCTCTCCAGGCTAGTACCGGAGCGATAAAGTGCTCACCCGTCTCCGAGAAGGACGTGAGGGACGTATCTCACGACCAAGGAGATTTCACCTCGTTCAGCTTCAGACTATTCCCCTAACATGCTGTCCCAAGCTGTTAGGAGCCACTGCCCGATCGAATCCAACCTCAATTGTGGCAGGACTTGGTTTTTTAATGGTTTTGCCACCCCGATCTACCAATATATAGGCTTGGTGGGCCCTCGGCAGAGCTTCGTTCGCAAGTCTACACGTTATAGACTCCCAGTGTGTACCTCAATGGGGTGAAGTTGTCTTGATCGTGAGAGGCTATGTATTCGCTTCAACTCTCCTTAAGTGTAATGGCTTTTAGAACTTCTCCCAATCACTGTACCCAGTTGCAGTCCGGATCATAGGGTGGTCGGGATAGCTCCTAAGCACAGTTACCTGGCGGCATGCAGTTTCCCATAGACATGAATTTACCCCTTCACACCTGGATAAACTTCACTTCGCTTCTCCTCCTTAAGATGCGGTCAAACAGCGGGTTCCTTACGGTGACCATAAATGACCTTATCCAAGGCGAGACTCAAATCCGCCCACACCGGTATCATATTACCAGGGCTCCCCCTGATCGGTATGACTAACCGTCGAGAATTCTTGCGAATTTCTCTACCACACACTTGACCTGACTGCTTCATCCATTGCCCAGTCATGTTTCCATGCCCCGTATCCAGGTTCCAATGATAGGGTAGAAGACAGTCAGTTTTACAGGTGAACGTCATGTAGTCTCCCGTTCACCCTAGGTAAAGAGTAGTGGCAATTATTATTATTATTACTATAAAAAGATATGTGATAAAAAAGATATTGTAGATGTGTTATTTTACAATGCCATTCAGTATTTTAAGCAGTGTCATCAATACATAATAATAACGTTTATTAAAGAAAGCTTTTATTATAAAACACATTATTACAGTCGTAGATAATCGTAAAATAGTAGGAAAATGTCATAATTTAAAATATGATTCATTTTTACATAAAATACTGTAACAAGGGAGACAAAGAAAGAACCTCTTCTTCACACAACAAATGGAATATTCTACAGCATTCGAGAGAATGACGCATCGCACCAAGCATGTAAATCAGACGCGGTTTATCTAGCGCCTTCTAGAAATACATAGTAGGTTCCAGCGGCTTCTGGTACGATTATATGAGGGTATAAAATCGACTTCGCGGATAAAAGAGGCAGTCAACAGCGAGTCATTAACTGTGTATCACGAAATAAATAGTAAATGTGAAGATAAATGTTGTATTAGAAATTCATAATCTGTAAATAATAGTTTTAATGGTTTATAATCATAGCATTAATTTATAGTGTATTCATTAGTGTTTGTAAATAAATATTTCTTATTAATAGACGATTTAAACGGCACTTTTGTTATTATTTTAAAAAGAGCGTTACAATACTATTTTTCTAGTACATATTAAATTAAATATTGCATACAAAAAATGCAAAAGGCAATTTACAGTAACAAGGGTTAAGTTGCAATAGTTTAATTAAAAAAGTGAGAAACGGTATTGAGTTGAATGTAGGTGAGAATGTATTTGTATGCAAGAAACGGAATACCAAGTGCATTTACCTATATGTACAAAGTTAAAGTTTTCTTCGGTAGCTGTTCTAAAATTGAAAGGCAATTAGCTAAAGGTAAAAAAAGTTTTCAAATTCTTGTAACTGTAAGTTTGTTATATGTTTTACTTGTTACTGTTTTAGTTGCCCATAAATACAAAGCCTTATTCATATTGCATTTTGTTGCTAAGTACCTGCGTAAACGTTGTAAAATATTTGCAAATGTAATATCATTATGAAATAAATAAAGATTATTAAAAGTTTCACAGTTTTATTAAAATACAACCTGACAATATTGTTTCGACAGCTATGCTGTCATTATCAAAGGTAATATAATATTACCTTTGATAATGACAGCATAGCTGTCGAAACAATATTGTCAGGTTGTATTTTAATAAAACTGTGAAACTTTTAATAATCTTTATTTATTTCATGATTATGGAGTTCCACAAAATAAGGCTGGAAACAATAAACAAGTAATAGCATTAGATTGCATTAGTAAAACCAAATCAGTTTATTATAAGTCGATTCACTTCTTAATACATAACAATTTAGAAAAGTTGAAAAGTATAAAACTTGCATTATATGCATTATATATACCAAAATGTAGAGGTTATGTCATTTTTTGGGTAACAGATAAAACAGATTCTTGTTGTAAAAGAAGTACGTCAAAGGTATTTCTGGCATTTCTGAATTAAGCGGAAAAATTTAAATTCTACACACAAGGGATTGTGGAGAAAGAACTCTCATTTACAATCCAACATAAATTTAGTCTTTCTCTTTCATAAAGATTATTTACAGTTAATAAAGTTTAGTAATTCAACTATCTTTAACTTATAAGACTGGGTATTTAAAGCCTAATTAATAAAATAATTTTGAAATTAGCCTAAGTAAAAGTTATTAATTTACTAAAATGCATACATTTAATTATGTACATAATTACATAATTAATTAATACATAATTTTTTCCAATACAAAATAATTTGGCATCCAACGTGTTATAATAAATATAAAAATAAATACTCCTATTTAAAATACAATATAGATTTTTGATCCCATAAAATGGGGGATTGCAAATAAAATAATCCATTACAGTACTTTTCTAGAAACATTCTTTAATTAAAATCTTTATTAAGATTTTTTATTCCAAATGGTCAGGTTTTGGTTACGTACTATAAGGCATCCTGTTTAGTCAAGTGCATACTGGGAACTATATGGGCCTTCAACAGTGAAAGTGTTTTTCAACGAAGAATTACTGGAAATGAAGTAATTTTACTGTTATGATTCTAATAAGACTATAGTAAATATTAAGTTACTGTTTGATAATGAACATTTAATCAGATATATCAAAACTTTTCATTGTAATATAAGGTATGTAATAGAAAATAGATCAATTTATAATAAATACTTTTATTTGCTAAACTTTATTTTCAGTCACTATTTCTTAGGAGAATAATTAAATGGGAAAAAGAATCTTGTAAAAGTTGTGATTAAATTTAAAAGGAGAAAGTACCTTGAGTAAAGACCTTGATTAATTACTAAAAATTAAATCAAAATGATAATAGAAACAAACTCCTACTTTTGCATCGTTATCGTAGTTTCTTTTTTGTACTATTTGTATTGTTAGAAAAATTCTCAAACAGATCAATATGTGGATCTGTCCAGAAGTTCTGAAACGACACCATTAGATTCCAGATCGCGGTTACATGAATAAATACATGATTTGAAACATAAGGACACTAATAAAGGGTTAAATGCTAAATAGCATAAATGTCAGAAGTGGAATATATCAATTGTGTGCATATTTTTTAATTCATATTTGACAAACTGTTACATTTAAGGAAGACAAATAGAATTTATGTAAGTATCAAAACTCCATCATTATTTCTCGTTAACCCCGAAAATATAGTGTTTCATCCCAGAATTTGTTTACAAGGAAATAACAACTGAAGTGCCGTGCTAACTAAGTAATATATCCCATAACTAGACATACCGGTGACAAATGCTATTAGTATCTTTGTAAAGTACACGATTACTAAAGGTTTTGCGACTATATATAGCTATACGCTAATGTAGTAATCAATAATGAATGGCAGAACATACATATTTACACAGGGTTGTAATAAAGTAACTTTACAGCAACTTAACTTCAATTTTTTTTGCACTTTAATCTTGAAACATGACTTGCTTTCATTGAAAATTAAAATAGAAATTCCACTTTTTTGATAATTCTATTAACAATCTCTTGTTAACATGAACGCAAATGAGAACGGCAGTTACGATGTAAGTGGACGTAGAGATAACTAATAGTATTTAAGACTAATATAACGGACTGTTTAACTTATAACATCAACCACAAAGCAGTAGCTATTTATGTAAGTAACTAAGTAAGTACATAATTTTAATAAGGGTGAGTCACTGAGTCTTGATAGAGTCGTAGTATGTACCAGTTTCTAGAACGTTTTATGTTCGAATGTTTCGTAAAAGACTATTTTTCGTTATACATAAAATATATGTACCTACTACGTTAAAAGTAATGGAAAACTTAATGTATCTCAATTTGCTACTGCTATTGGTTTCTTATATTATTTAAGTGCAGTTAAGGGCCGGTTGTTCAGTTGGCCGTATATCCTATGGCATTACTAAACTCTGGTTATAAATAAATTTGGTGTAAATCAGTTTTGGGTTGTTCAGTACAAAGATATTTTAAGATTAGTTAAACCTCGAAATCGTTATGTTGGTAGAATGTTTTTGTAGTTTTACAGTTGCTCTTTCTAGGTTTTTCTATGGTTTATGGTTTTTACACCGTTTTTCATGCACGTAATTGGTTGTTTTAACCTTAAATTGTTTCGTTGATAAGTCAAGTGTTAGATATATATTTTTCAATTTTTTCATTAGGGGACTCACTTGAATAATACTTATTAGCTAATATAAATTATACAATAATTTATACGTAAATTGCTGCGTAAGCTATCTAACGCATTTATTTTTCTGAATTCTATCGTTTTATTAATGCAATCTAATAATAAATTACAACATATGCAAGTAATAAATAATAAAAGTTGCCAGAGATCGAGATGTTAATTACGCGGCAAAAGGGGAAGCCTTATTAATATCGTTGATAAAAAAGTATTCAAAAATAATTGAAAATGCACCTTCATAATAATTACTATTTATATTATTTTTTTATTAATTATTAACAATCTTTCTGTTTATAATTTCTTCACAACTGTCTATAAGTCTTATTTCTCACTCTCCAATATTTTTAAGTTATTCATAATCTAACCACATCTTAAACCCTCAACCTCGGTGGTTTAGTTAACGACAAAAATAAATTATAGTTAAAAGTTAACTTCTTACTGAACAACTCGCTTTTCACAGTTAAAGCCAAGTTACTAGTAACCAGAAGTTAACCACGTACTGAACAACCGGCCCTAAATCTGCTGTATCATGATGAACTAGTCCTACAAATAGCAGTTTACGATGATTTCGAGATAAAAACTTAAAAATGTAAACGTAAACGCATTATGTGAAATTCGATGTACTCATGACGAAAAGTTTCATTTCCATAACTATTTGTAAAATTACTATGAGGTCATTATAAATAATCTTTATATTTATATTTCTAGATAGAATCCTGGTATCATGTACTTAAATAATGTTATATTTAACATTAAAGACGATTAAAGATATTGTCCATAGTTGCTGGAACAGTAACCAACTATAACAACGTTTTTAGTTTCCCTAACTTATGGTTTGTAAGATTGCCGAAATTAGTATAGCAGATCTTTGGTTATGAGGTTGTTTTAAAATGTTCTGTCGGCGATATAAGTCGTAACAGTTCACGAGAACTAAAATTAAAATTGTGTTCGGAATAACTACAGCGTGAAATTATTGATTTATTTTAATTCATTATGAGCGGATTCTATAAATGAAACTTAGTTTTAAACTAAGTAAGTAGTGTTGGCACTCATTTATAAAAGTGCTTTAAAAGTTGCCAAAAATGACCAGAGTACTTTTTAAAGGGCTGGAGCACTTTTAAAAGTGAATATATTTTCTTCACTTCAACCCATCCCAATAAATAAATCAAACAAAATGATAAAATTTACTGTTAGGTTACGTGATCCGCCATGTATCTAAAAATATGATAAGAAATTAACACAAACTTCAGAACATCAACCCAGAAAGCCTTCACAATTCATTTTCCGAAAACCACATTTTAACATACTAAACCGTTTCACAGATAATCGTAATCCAAAAGGACTGACATTGTATTCTTATAAAGTAGCCTTCGCTACTTAACGAAACAAAATATGTTGTTGCAACCTTATCTTTGAGGTTTCACTTGCCTGCTAGCTTAAATATCAGTGGGGGTTGTTGGTTAAGAAAAATCGTATACAACTAATACAAATAAATTGCATTGCATTCACAGCTCTAATGCTTGTGTGGCCATGACTTGTAACGGTATTTTTTTATCAGCCTTGAATTAATGAAATTTTGGCGCGAAAAAATCTTAAATGCGGCCCTGTAAGTCATGCATTTTTCTTGTATTTTAAATTATATTGGCTTATGGTATAAATAAACATCATAAAAATATATTAAAGGTCATCTGTTAAAAATCCTTCCATTTCGCATATAAAAAAATGAATGATAAAGAATTGGGTTTCTGTTGGAAACAAGAATATTGTTTAGACAGGTGCCTGTACAGCCAAACAATTCCGTTGTTAAAATGTAAAACGTTGATATTTTAGCTCGTGTGAAAACAGGCTTTTAACCTCTCTCATAAACATCTTAATATCTTATTCTCCGAAATTATTGGCAAAATCTATTTTGTTAGGAGGAATAATAGTTTGTACGTGCTAAATAGTATCTTTTTAGAGGCCATGTGTGTCTTGGAACATACCCTGTCTGCACTCTTGTTATAAAAAAATACTGCGTTCTTGATTCCCTTTGTATGGAGGCACTAGTTTTGATTCGTCAACCCGAGGTCATGCGACGTTTTTATAGGCGTATGTAGAATTGCATCCCGCAAAAACACACTCCGTAGATAGAAAAATAACTCCAAACTTCAGTAAGTTAACGTAAGCCTTCAGACAGTACAGTTGATAGTCAGTCTGAGTTTTTCAATTAAGATGGGCTACTGAATAGTTAGCTGCCGTCTAGACCAGTTAAAGTTTTTAAGTCAAGCCTTGTGTAGTTGACGTATTTTTTTTGAAGAAGAAACATTTTCCGTTCCAGTTGATTAGTTGTGAATTTACGTTAATAAAAATCTCTTTGTGCTTAAAACTTTCCGGATTTTTGGTTATTAAATTGTGGGAAATTTACTCTTTTACTGAAAGTATCGTCTATTCTAATATAGATCAATAATAAAGTTAATTCCCGCTTAACACTTCGACAATAATAAATAATTACCGATTTAACCTCAAGTGATTGAACTATTGAACAATAAAGAAAGTCGTACCGTAGAGAAGAAATTATAATTAACTATCGAATGCAAGTTAATATTGTTGTTGAAGTTTAGTGTTTGATAAAATTCAGTCTGGATTTAAGTGGTATACGGATTATATTAAAAAATAATAATATCAAGAACAGGATTATTTTTAATAATGATCTAATAATTAAAGTTATTTGAGTTATATGGCTGTACAAAAAGTTTTGGTTGTGTTGAATTGAATCACCAAAAGTTCCTTCTGACATAATGCAGTGAAGGTTAATTCATCATGAGCTCAAATCTAGTAACTGTCGTCCTACAAGAATCCGTTCCAGTTTCTATTATTCAGAAGTAATGGTTCCTGATGTTACAAAAGGCATTATTGTGCAAGTTAGTACTGGTTTTGTTTGAAACTTATCAAGATGATTAAGGTATTGTGAATTATGATTTCTTTGTTTTATCGCGTAATATCTTTGTAGCTATTTCAATTTTTATATATTGATTAGCTATACGTTTTAGTATTTAAACGTTTATTACCGCTAAGAGCTCTTATGCCGGGTACTCTTAAGATCAGAATTTTTAAGTTCAATAAATGTATTTTTATGTTCAATGTTTATATTTATTTAATAAATATGTTTTCAAGTTTAACCAAAGTGAGCAATATAGACCCATATAATTATGAACGTTTCATTTATATTTTTCTATAGTCTAGCTTTTATACTATTGAGTATATTTAATTACTTGATCAAAATTTATTGGATCTGAGTTCATTTTCTGATTAGTGATCTCAGTTTTTTTTTGTTTAATTAATCTTATTAAGTTTCATAATCAGATTTAAGTTGCTATTTGAATTTCGCTGAGTAAAGACGTGTCGTCGTGCTCCGTATCAAATAACAACAGTGTAAACGGAAATAAAACATTGTAATAATAATTACAAAGTAGGTCAAAATATGACCTGCACACCAAGTGTATTAATGTGCAATAATTGTGTTATTTTAACATAAAATGTTTAAAATAAATAAATCTCCACTTAAAATTAGAACAAAAGAAAGTGATTCAAATAAAAATCCTTTTAAAGGAAGTCAAAAAATACAAAGATATCCTTTAAAACAGAGATCGATATCTATTACATCTCTATATAATGAAGCAGGATCACCATCAGTGACCCAACAAAAAGAAATACAAAGGGAAATAACCATGCCGCAAGTTAAATTATCCTTACCGAGCACCGTAGCAGAGACCGCATTAATAGAACAACTGCGTCTTCAACTCAAACAGGCCTTGGATGAGATTAAAGCACTTAAAGACCAAGTTGCATTGTTGCAAGGTGAGAAAAAACGTTATAGTCCGACCAATTTCGATGAGGAAGAAGAATTAGTTTCCCGGGAAACAGAATGGCTGCTTCCAAAAAATAAGAACAAGAAAAGGAAAGCAGCTGAGTCACCGGAGAAGAACCATAGCTCCACCCAAAGTAAGCCAACGCTGGCTAAAGAACAAAAACCTCCTCCAGTTGTGGTAAGTAATTTAGAAAATTATATGGAGCTCAAACAGAAACTTCAGACAAGTAATCTGAAGTTTAATGCAACCCTAATGAATAATAATCAACTAAAAATCAATGTTGACCAGCAACAGATTATAGAGGGTTAACTCAATATCTAAATAATTCTGATCAGGAATGGCATTCTTACGAGAACAAGCAGGAGAGACCGATCAGAGTCATGGTTAGGCACCTGCACCCTACTTGCGATTTAAAAGAAATCGTTAATGAACTGCAGCAGAACGGTTTCAAGATAAAAAATGCAGAAAATAAATTAAAGAAAACGAAAGATGGCTATATCAAGCTCCCTCTCTTCGTGCTAACATTCAATAAAACAGAGGATATCAAGAAGATCTTCGAAATTCGGCATTTGTGCTACATGAAAGTTAAAATTGAGGCACTAAGAACTAGTAAATTAATACCGCAGTGCAAAAGATGCCAGAGATATGGGCACACGCAAAAATACTGCCAACGTACCCCCATCTGCGTTAAATGTGCAGGGAATCATCTAACAGCAGAGTGTACCAAGACTGGGAATGCTCCTGCCAAGTGTTCTAACTGCACTGAGGCACATCCCGCCAACTATAGAGGGTGTGTAATCGCCAAAGAGTTGCAAAAGCGGAGAGATAACGTTACTAAAACTAGAAAACCAACTCCTATAGCAAGGACATTCGCGCCTGCTAAATTGAAGGCAGGTGTCTCATATGCACAAGCAAGTAAGTCGAAGCAGGAAGAACCTAACTCTACCAATCCTAAAACCGAACCATCTATGATGCAAATGATGCAGAATATGATGAAGATGCTGGACAGAGTCAATGAGAGACTCGACAGGTTAGAAGCTAGGAGTACTGGTGCTATTCCCAAAAAGAAGTAATCCATGGACCAGCACGACTTAAGAATAGCTACATGGAATGCCAATGGCATCCTAAAGAGAAAACAGGAACTTGAAGTCTTCCTTCATACCCAGTACATAGATGTGTGTCTGATTTCAGAAACGCATTTGACTGCTCAATCCTACCAAAAAATAAGATATAGATTATACCACACTATTCACCCCGACAATCAAGCTAAAGGCGGTAGTGCTGTATTAGTCAAAGAATCAATTAACCACTACGAAGAATGTCATCTACAAAGGATAGAATTCCAGCTTACTATGGTATGTATTAAGTCCACGAAACAAAATTTAAAAATAGGTGCAATTTACTGTCCTCCAAGGCACAATTTAAAAAATGCTGACTATAAAACGATCCTACAACATCTTGGCGAACGTTTCATTTTGGGTGGTGATTACAACGCTAAACATGTGGAATGGGGATCGAGATTGACCACAACAAAAGGCAGTGAACTGAGAAAAGCCATGAGGAAACTTGGATGCAACCTCCACTCCTCAGGTAAGCCCACGTACTGGCCTACGGATCCCAACAAAATCCCTGATTTGCTAGATTTCTTTATTACCAAGAAAGTTTCACCCAATTTCATAGATGTTGAAGAAAATCTGGACTTAGATTCCGACCATTCAGCAGTTATATTAACACTGAGTGAAAGGATAATTAAAAAAGAAGCCCGACCCATGCTCGTAAATAAAGCCACTGACTGGGAGAGGTTCAGAAATGACCTTCAAGAAAATATTCACCTTAACATTAGTTTGAAAACAATTCAGGAACTGGAACAAGAAGCTGAAAATTTTGTTAAAATAATTCAGGCAGCTGCTTTTAACAATACCAAGGAAATTACCCATATATCTAAAGGGGTTAATTATCCGATCGAAATCAAAATACTGGTAACAGAAAAAAGAAAAGCTAGAAGAAGATGGCAGCAGTCAAGAGATCCGTCGGACAAAACCATCTTGAATAACAAATCACAAAAACTCAAGAGAGAAATTCAAAAACTCAAAGAAGATTCAATCAGCTCCTATCTACAAAATTTAACTGCGGACGAGGAAACAGAGTACTCTCTATGGAAAGCAACCAATAACATCAAGAGGTCTGTAAACATCAGATCCCCCAATAAGGAAGGATGCTGGGCCTTGAGCAAGAGGTAATAAGCAAAAAGCAGAATTATTTGCTGATCATTTAACTGAAATCTTGAAACCCAATGAATTTGAAGCTAACACTGCCTTGGAAGAGGTTAATAATCTACTGTACGAAGAAATCCCTCCTGTTACTCCGAAGGAAGTAGCTAATGAGATTAAGACTAATCTAAACGCTAGAAAAGCACCAGGATTTGATCTCATCACTGGCCAAGTTATGAAACAACTGCCTAGAAGAGGTATTGTGATGCTTACGTACCTATTCAACGCATCATTCCGACTAAAGCACGTGCCTACAATTTGGAAAGTCGCAGAAGTGATTATGCTGCCTAAACTGGGTAAGCCACCCAATTATAAGATCGCTACGTTATAACTCAAAAACAGTATCCGGTTATAACATGGCAAGATCAAACATCGCAATAAATTATGACAAGATGATACATTACAAATAATAGCTATAATAAATTGTTGCATTTAGTGTTTAATTGTTATGAATAAAAGTTGTAAATCATTTAATTTGATACAAAAAAGATCAGTATAACATTATTGTACGACCTTGTTTTCACTTTGGTGGCCGAATGGGGGGTGCGACTGAGAGAACTGTGTTTTATACTCAACACCGAGCTCCCCAACAGATCCCAAAAAATCATTGCCTACCCAAGAAGTTTCATAAGTTCTTTGTTCGACCATTTCATTATGTTTAAAAAGTTTGTTTATTTCGTTATGTTGAAAAAAAAGAAATTAGAAACCCTTCATTGTTATGAAAGGTATTTATTTGAACATCAAGTGTGCTTTAGGAAGAGGTTTTTTTGTAGTTTCTCGTCTTCATGTTTGTACATTCAACTATATACAAACGTTAAACAAGTCGTTCAGACCAGATACTTATAATGAGCAATATCATTGGAAGACAAAAGGTTGATCAATCAAGTAAGCACTCAGATCTAGGTTACAATCTTTTTTTAATCCTATAAGTGGAATGATTACATTTTGGAAATTAATTTGTAATGTATGTAAATCAATTAGTGAACTCTGTTTCTTATCCAAATTATTTATTAAAAGAATTTTTGTGTCGTTTTATATATAAGTAAGATTTTATCTATTGCATGCAAATTATCATAAATTATTATCATTAAATCTAGGTTATGTTATTACTAGCGTAGGGTAGAGTTCCTGAATGAAAACTTTGTTATTTAAAATTAGGACACGGATGTCAAAATCTATCTCTTTCTAGGCCAAAACTAAACTACCTGAAACAGATATACATTTTTGCCTCTTTTTACGTTTATAACAAAATTCAGGAGCTGTCAGTTATAAATTTTAGGTTATGCTTTACGTCATGTTTATTTTTATAGATGTAAAAGTTTTTAAAGTGCATATTATCATTTATTTACTGTTTATAGAGAATTTTTAAAACTTCTATAGTACATCAATTGTCCCACAGCTTATTATTCCTTAAAGTCGTTTAGTATTATTTAACTGATGACATCTTAATATGTACGAGGCTGGTTTGATAAATCCGTGCAAAAAGTAAGAAAACGTATTTTTTGCGGAAATTTTATTTTACTTTTCTACATAATCTCCTTGAAGGTTGATACATTTGGTCCAACGATGTTCAAGTTTCTTTATCCCCTCCTTAAAATAAGAATTATCAAACTCTGTAAAATAAGCGTTTGTTTGTCGTATCACTTCGGCATTTGACCCAAATTTTGTTCCTGCAAGAGATTTTTTATATTTGGAAACAAATAATAGTCCGAGGGTGCTAAATCGGAAGCATTGGGGGGTGCGGAAGAATTTCGTAGCGTAATTCTAATAGTTTAGCCGCGGCAATTGCACATCAATGAACTGGAGCATTGTCTTGGTGAAACAGGATCTTCTTCTTAGCTAAATGTGGCCGTTTTATCTTAATTTCGCTGGTTAATCTATCTAGTAAAGATGCATAATCCTCTCCGGTTATCGTTTTCCCTTTGCTAAATAATCAATAAAAATTATTCCATGGGCGTCCCAGAAAACAGTGACCATCACCTTTCCTGCTGAGGAAACCGTTTTCGCTTTCTTCGGTGCCCATTCACCTGCTGCAACCCACTGTTTTGACTGTGCTTTTGTTTCTGGCTGATAATAGTGTATCCACGTCTCATCAACAGTTACAAAACGTTACAAAAATTCAACTTGATTTTTTTGAAACAGCTCCAACTTTTGCATTGAGATCTTCACTCGTTCACGTTTTTGCTGAATTGTGAGCAAACGCGGCACCCACCTTGCAGCCAGCTTTCTCATACCCAAAAATTCGTGCAAAATGTGATGTACCCGTTCTGTCGAAATGTGTATCGCTTGAGAAATCTCACGCACCTAAATAATTTTTTTAAATCTTCTATCTTCCATGACCATATCATGAATCTTATCAACAATTTCTTGCGTAGTCACTTCAACAGGGCTACCAGAACGCTCGGCATCTTTTGTGGTTCTTCGGCCTTAACGAAAATCGGAAAACCACTTCTAAGTGAAGGTGGGGATTCGCCGTAATATTTGTCTAGCTTGGATTTAGTTTCCGCTGGCGTTTAGAAAATAATGTTTTATCAACACACAAAATTCGTCTTTTTCCATTGTGATAGAAGGCCAGACATCCACGACAAAAACTTACCCTCACATACAAACTATGCGTCAAATCTGCATCAAATTTGACATGTGTTGTTTCAAGGCATGCTAGATAACAGAGCCCTGATAGTTCAAGTACAATGATGATACTCAAAAAATTTTGCACGAATTTATCAAACCAGCCTCGTAGAAGACCATTCTTATATTAGCAAATAAATTAATCATATTAAATGCATTATTAGTGCATGGTGACAGTCCATTTCCACGATCAATTAAATTACCGATACTTTGTTTTTTATTTTATCAGCTGTGTAACAAGAATTCATTTGTGGCTTTATTCTAAAAAATTTCCACGGCATTCGTAGTCTCGGTGTTGTAAAAGAAAAATATTTATATGGATTTCGAATCTTGGAATTATATGGCCCAAATGGGCAATTATCCTAGTCGATTGTACTAAGGAAATAGTTTCTTATGGACCATCTGAGAGATGGCTTATTTCTTAACTTGTGTATTCTATCAGTTTCTATAACTTTTAAGTGTCATAAACAGCTTGTCCGGAGTTATACGTTCTGTAACTGAAACGTCCTGAAAAGTGTAAAGCAGATATCAAAACATTAACATAACGATTGCGGAAGCACGACTTGAAACAAAATTAAACAGAACTTTACAAAGCAAGTTTAAAATTTTCTTTTGCTGAGTATGGCTCAAATGAAATACAATAAAAGATATTTATTTTAATAAAAAAAGTTTTTGTGGTTTATGTACTTTAAGAAAAGTTTTCCCATCAAATTTTTAACTATTTGTTTTGTTTCGTTTCTTTGGTCCCTAAGCTATATATAAAACGTTTAAAAAGTTTCAAAGTTGCAATAAGGCAGGGTTTCGCAATATTTTTTAACAAAATTCCTTTAAGACCCTATATGTTTTCATAAATAGTAACATTAAGAAGTGAATGGAACAGTTAACTTTATAAAACTAATCTGTCATTTTGAAAGATTATCCGTTGTCTTTTTAGTTTTATTAAATATGTAGTATGCAAAGCTCCAAACAAGCTAAAGTTTGTTTAGAAAAGTTCTGAATAGCTTTTCTTCAACTGCTTTTTTGAACTGGTTTGAATAATCTGGGTTTAGAATGCAATTCTCAACTTACTGCGAAATGATACATGTTGCATACTTAGTTTGTAGACCAAAGTATTCACACTATTTTGAGAATACTATCAGGTTCGCTACTGCTTTTTATTAATTCGTAATTTTTTTGTAAATAAATATATACATTATGCATACTAATTTAGCACAGGTAAAGTTAAGAAAGGTGTTATCATGATTTACTGCTGAACACCTAACATTTAGATACCGTTCGCAGAAAAGACCGAAGTGTCGACAGCCGAATTTTAACGTTTTATGATTACCAACGTTTTAGAGTTTTTTAAACTAAAGGACTACGATGGCACTGCGGTGCGGTTTGGATTAAGGTTCGTGAAACTATCTATGTTAAGACTCTATAGCGAAGCATATAGAAGGGTGTTGATCTACGCCGAAATCTGCATAAATTGAATCGATTTTATAATATAAATCAACGATATGCAGTTCCAGTACTCAAGGCGAGTAATTTACATTATGCCATTATTGGCATTGCATTTACGGCTATGAAGTAACGTACATATTATAAAAGGAATTCAAAAATATATTTTCTACACTTAAGTCTTCGCAAAAAATAATTACGGACAGCTACTTCGGCTCGATCAGAAGGTAGCGTTGGACGTGGATCCCCAACTTAATTATGTACTATGTACTAATACTATAAAACATACATGTAATACTATAAAATATAAAGTTTTGTAAATAGGCTCTCAATCGCTAACAAACTTAATTGGTTTCAAATATTTACATTTATCATTTAATTACACAAAGTAAGATTAAAAATAACAAATAGCAAAATTCGGAGCCCCATTTGGACGACACTTGGCCCGGGCCAATTTATCGTTTGAGAATATTAATTAAAAATCTTTAATTAAATTCACTGTTGAAGGCTAAATCCATATACTATACCAATTTCTATTACTTATTAACAAAACGAACCACCTCCAAATTACTTAATCTGTTCGGAGTCAAACCGTCAACAAAACCTGATGCATTATTTTCTGCATGATCGACTGCACCTAAAAGTAAAGAAGAACATATAAAATCCTATGCTGGCGCACTAAAAAAATAAACGTCACTTTATTTTCAAAACTTGTCTAACATGGATTATATTGGAATTTTTGATGAAAATAAGATGCCTCCTACTCTTTGAATATGAAATTGAAGTTAAATGGAGTGAAACGGAAACAGTAAACTAACCAAGCACTTACAAAATGCAGTCCAGTTCCTCCAACAACCAAAATTTGATTGATGTCGGACTAACGCAAAACACATACTTATAGTTATTAGTAAAAGGAAATTTCAACAATGCACGAAAGAAAGCTTTGAAATAATAAGAAAAATTAAAATTAAGCAAATAGGAATCTTAGAAGACGTTATTAATACAACAAATTACTTACTGGTTTTGATTTATAATATTAATCAAAACAGAGTACAGGGAGTATAAAACAATATTTCGCTCCACATTCACAATGTGGACTATACAACCATCGGCAGAGTTGTCAGCACACTATATTCTTCTACAGAGTAATAATAACAATAAATAATACGTTTATTTTCCCAAAAGAACATAAAATAATTACCACATACAAAAAACCTACAAAACATATATAAATATTTCATACTAAAAAATAACAAATAATTTAATCGTTTAAACCCTGGTTAAGGGATAGGGAAAGTGCAGGTGTCGTGAGCTGGATTAAAAAAATTGTGGGAAAAAATATTTTACGTATTATTAAAGAATTCATTTAAATTTCACTGTATTAGGTGCGAAATTCATCGGGTCGTATATACCCTAACATATAAATGAAGGATACAGGTCAACGCGTGAACATCAGCTGTGAGAACATTACGATACGATAAGAACGTAGGCAGGATATCATGTTACCAGGGCTCTTAAAAAAAGTCAGCAGCGTACGTTGTGATTGTACATTTTAACATTATGTAAATTTGTCATCGTTGAATTATGTGTTCAGCCCTAATTACACCCTAATAGCGAATTATAATTAAACATTTCATTACGTTTTAAATGTCATCGGGTAATGAAGACATTTAAAGAAAAGTAATTGTAAAAATTTTGGTTATAACCCGTTAGAAGTAAAAAATAGAGAAGATAAAATCAATTTATAAAACATTCTCTTAATATTCTCATCTATATATATGTAATTGTGAAGTTTTACAATTTGTGAAAAATAATGTTTCTCTTTTCAAATTAATAATCATAACTACAAAAATCGTAGCTGGTGTTAATTTACATTTTTAAGTACATAAAACTGATAATAAATGATGCTAATCATTTTTATATATTAGGAACCGAACTGTATAATAATTTACCAATTTCAATAAAACAATTAATGTATAATAGAAAACAAAAATATGCCTAACTGTGAGTTTTTCTTTTTAATCTGTATTATTTATCAAATAGTATTTTATTTGTGCATATGTATCTTCTTAATTTAATTGCACTTTTTACTTTTTTTGTACGTATATTCGATTATAATCGAATACACATTAAGCATCAACGTTGGCCTTCTTAAATAACATTTGTGGCGCTAATGAATCATTCGAGTTCATCTGTTGTTTCTGTTATGACCACGTGATCGTGGCGTGATTTGCGATGCTTTTTACAATTTTGCCCTCGTGATATCGGTAACTTTAAATCCTTCATTTGTTTGCTAGAGTATAGCATCTGCTATTCTACGGCACTTTTTTATGACTCATCCAAATCACTGCACCACCGCTGGGCGTTCCAATTAGGGAGCCCGAAGTCAATATAAACTTTGCCTTAGAGGTTATACAACCTTTTTGAATTTTGGTCGTCAGTATCCCTCAAAGGTCAGTCGATAAAGGTAAATTGAATGGCACTGACTTAATTTATGGTCCAATGTGAATTAGGTCTAACTGAAAAAGCTACTAATATCGAAATCTAGATTTAGGCAAAAGTCTAACAAACACTGGTAGAAATTATGTGAATTTAAAAGCTGTAAATAATTGTAAATTGTTAAACGCAACTTATGCTATCGTATTATCATAATTTCATACAAATCGTTAAACAAGTTAACGTCATCAACAGTGAAAGCGTCATACTTCTATGTACTTAGCTTGCTTTTTGAATAGCGCAGTTTGAAGCGAACTCATTTTCTGGCAAAACCCGAAATACCTACTTCTTTAAAGGAAAAATCTACGAAGAGTTTAATAGCGAAATAGTGTTGTCCTCTAGCTAGACATCTTTAAGCTATTTTAACTTTAAAAGCTTTTTCATATCCTTTCTCGAACAGCTTGTATCAAGACGTCTTGTCGATTAATTTTTATTTATAGCATATTCTTGCGATCAAAATAAACACGATGAATATACGTACCTTAATAAATATTTTTATTTCTGTTGACCGTAATGTACGAGTAAAAATTGTAAAAGGAATGTAAATAATTAATGTAGTACTAAAATAAGATTAGGTACACTCTCTCTCCTTTGACTACCTGCATGATTTAATCACATTTCCAAATATACAGGGTGTTAACGAATAGAGATAGTTTTTACGAAAACAAAGACGAACAACTATAAGTATTTGTTGTTGCTGTTGTACAATTTTTGATGTTATGTGTTTTATATAATGTTCATTGCAATAGAAGCGTCGTAAGGTTACGACTGTCTTGGCTTTGAATGCGCACTCGTCGCAAATTAAGTAACAGCGTTTTCGATTGATACGCACTAAGATTGCTCTGGCAGCGAGTAAGTTTTGAAATAGTGCAAATTAGCACGAACACCGAGCATATAAAAACAACTATAAATCGAACGCTCGAGTTAGCATTGCCAATGTAAGCAGTCATACAAGACTATTTATAAACCTTATCGCCACCTGCAAGATAACACTACTAATATATATACGTATTCAGAAACCTTATGTTAATATTATTATAATGTATTCAAATTAATGTATGCTAATATTGCTAATGTATGTAGAAGATAATGCATTCATTTCTAGCAAACGTTATCCTCACGTGTGGAATCGAAACAAAGGATTCTTGAACACGGTATATATTGAATGGTATATAAAGACCGCAGCAACTCTGTAAAATAGCTCAGTTCGAGTTGCTGTCTTCATCGCTCAGAAAGCTTATAAGTTAGCGTCCAGGGTCGTCACTTAGCTAGCTTTCCGAGCAATTGTCAGTTTAATATGAAAACTGCATAGTGTTTCAGTGATTATGCAAGTTCATGTTGTATAATTAACGACGAATAAATATAGTATTGTATTTAACTGTCCAATCTGTAACCTGGACTCCGTCTTTTATGTTTTTAAAATAAAGAACCATCTTTAAAAACATTTTTCAACGTTAAGAAAGGTTAATTCGCGCAAGTCAATAAGTAAAACAACTTAAACTCAACTCTATGAAACATCATGTGCTCTGAGCTGTTTTTATTGTACAATAAATATTGGACACATTGTATTGCTCTATTACATTACATTTAGTTTATCTTAATCCATTTTTTTAAAATACGCATGAAATAACGCCAGTTCTAAACAAACGATCGTAACCTAAAATCAGCTGATGTACTAGCCACAGCACGAACTCTTCGACCTCGTGCAAAGAAACTTGCACGAGTGCACATTTCGTGCATCAGATTACTTTCATACTAGGATACTGTATGCCAGATACCGTATTCGGGATAGAATTTCTTGCAAAAATTCTTGCTAGAAAATCGCAAAGATTGGTGGAATACTTATTCTGGACTTGCGCAATTGAAATAATTTTGCGATGAACGAATTCAGTATAGTAACGTACAGTTTTGGTTTTATTAGAATAATCATTTTCAGAAGTATCCCATAAACAAGTGCGTGCTTCTATTAAGAGAATAAACTTATCATTATCAAATCCACGTTCCATAATTATTTAATAATATTAAAGTTTCCCGGCTGGATCCTCACACGTAATACTTCACGAACAACACTGACAAGTTGCTCGTTAAAAAATTATTGAATGCAGGAAGTCGCCATGTAAAAGGCTCCTATAAGAAGCAATATAAAATATGTAGGCGAGATACCGGTAGCCGGCATACAGTATCGTCCTGTAAAAGTAGTCTCAGTTGTCGCTAAATCGAACATTCGGCACACAATCGAACGGTTGTCTGGCATCAGTTTTACTCCGTGCAGCATCAGTGCATATAAATGGAAAACGCTATAAGTATTCTCGGTTTCCGCTACATTATATCATCTACACTTCCTACTAATTTAATTATAATAAATAATATTTTTGGTGTGTTGTTTACTGTCCACGAAAGCAAGACCGCTGTTTTGTTTTTGTAGCGATAGTAAATCAATAATTAGACATCAACAGAAAGCAATTGTAGCAAAATTATTATCATTAATTTTCATTGAATGAATCTTACCTTATATACAGATTCCCCCGTGCAGCTTGGCGTAATTGAACCAGAACAGTAAGGTTTTAATTAGGAAAGGTATGTTTCATTAAAGGTTCTTGCGCAAGGGATCTTTGGATATTCAAGTAATTTCACCCTGGTTAGATATTTTGACCACACTTTCTGTTTAATTCGAAACAAACTAAATTAATATTGCTATTAAAATAAGCGAGCGAGAAATCACGACACAACTCTTCTAACAATTGAAAATTGTACATGTGCAGCGGTGTATTCTATATCAACGCTATCTTCTATAGAAAATAAAATAATAAATGTTTATCAATTGTTGCACATTTACAAATATAAATTAAACAATATTTACTTAATACATTAATTAATATTGAGATGATATGAATTCATCTCATTGAAAATTTATTAGACGATTCGATCGTAAACACAAACATAATTATTTCATGCAATAAAACAAAATAAATCATAGACATGCTAGGATGTTAGGTCTATTAAATCTAAATGCTACATGTTACGTCACAGATAGATTTATCAATTTCTAAAATAGAAATCAAACAGGATAAATCTTATGAAGACGTAACCTCAATTTTTATATATAAAAAGGCTGATTTATAAAAAGGATATCATTCATTTAGATTGTTTCATGATAATGCATGTTTTATGCAACCCAAGTCACATATTAGGATGGTTTTTCCATTTGTCTGAAAGATTTAATTTTCCTGATTAAATTTAAGTTCTACGATTGATAACGTAGGAAGATTTTTTCTGTTTTCCATGAGAATGACTCAGTTTCGGGCTAATATTTAACTAAAATTATGTAAATTAGGTCTATTTTGTAATAACTAATCTAGCACAATAAACTTACAATATCTTGAATAATAATAAAGAGCATTTATTTTAATGAAGGTTTCGGCTTTGCTGATATGCTTCGATTTTTCCAAATATTGATTCTTATACAGCATTGTTCACAATTGTTTTAACTCAAACACTTGGAGGACTGTATTCTGGACACGTTGACTATAATTTAACTTCATTTAAGTTGATTTTGATGATGGATTCTGTATAAGCATCATTGGGTCTATCAAACCGTTGAGAGGAATTTTTATGTATGTTTTTCTTCTATTGTAATGGTGTTCTTGTGTAAATCTTATATGTATCAGTTACATAGTGTAGTTATGTATTCATTTTGTAAAGGATTAAGCTGGATTTAATGAGTTGTGTGTATAATTACGTCCTAATGAGATTGTTTCATTGTCAATCGTTTTTGTTAATTATCTCAGTTATGGTAAACTGTAGAATATAAGTGTCTGATGATATTTTAATCGTTATTTTGCCAGCTACAATCCTATCTTTGTAGAATTAAGATTAGTGTTAATTTTTTATCAGCTGTGTCGGTCTTGTGAAGTCATGAAAAACATTCGAGATGCGGTTGTTTCGAAAAATTGACATAATTTTCATTTGTTTCGCTAAATCATATATAAAACCCAGCAAAAATTAACAATTTCAGTCGATAAAAAGCTCATGGAGAATCCACGCTCGGCTCGAGACCAAAAATCTATAAATTAAGTGAGGTTAAAAGTGTTAACCATATGTTATATGCCAACAAAATAAAATTTAACAAAGTGTAATAAAGATTTTACCTGGATATTTGAAATTAAAGAAGATTTATTTGTTATTCTACAATTATATGGATTTGTGAATGAGTTATTTATTAAAATAAATTCAAGAAGATTTATTTTCATTATGGATTTAAATAATCGACGTATTTACATTATAAAATCATCTGACAGATTTGAATGCAGTACTACCAATTTAAAAAAGATTGAAGTGGATCTCAACGTACTTTATATACAAGGTTGGTCAAAATAAAAGGTTTTGATTAAATTTTCAATAACAAAATTATAAAGACAATTTGAATAATTTCAGAATTAATTTTTTTGCACTTTAAAAGTTTTAATGAATAAAAATTCTTACGAATAAAACAATTTAAGTTTCTTTATATTAAAATTTAATTATCATAAATTAAGTTATCTTAACATTTGTAAATATTTTAATTAATAATATTGATTGATGTCAGTTTGCTCAAACGGAGAACTGTTATAGCCCTATGTCAGGTTATTAACGACTAATTAACACATTTGAGCAAGCTCAGGGAGTAATTCCTATTTTACTTTACTGTTCTGTTCTCAATAATTTTCTTTTATTTTTCTTTTAGTTTAGCTTGCTGTTGTTTAGTTGCGGAAGTCCAAGTGTCTTGGGAGTAAGTTCTTTTCTTTCAGGTATAATAATCAATAAGATTTTATTATTTCATTTATTTCATGCTCTATCAAATTAAACCTGAGTTGGCCAATTGGGAAAAGAAAAAAATATTGGGGTTTTATTTTATTTTATTGGATCTCACCGCATATATTTTATGACGCTGTCATCGTGAGGCAAAAATTTTTATATTTTATATTTGATCATTGCTATCACCTCAATATATTAATTATAATTAATAATGAATAATTAATAATCAATCTTATTTACAAACCAAACAACCGTCAAGAAGCCGTTTTAGAGAAAACATTTTTTTATAGCCGAGTTAAATAAAAAGACTACAATAGATCGTCTTATACAACTTGTACCATTATTCTATTCACTACTAGCACATTTATTTCTATTATTTAACCGTTTTTAATAATAAAGTAAAAAGTTTGATAACTATGCATGGTTTTAAATATCCGTGGAAAACAAATAGATTTTTAAATACATTTTAAAAAATTTCAAAAAGTAACAGATATACAGGTTGATTTTAAACTATAAGTATAAGAAATAGAAGAAAGAAATATACCAGTATTTACCAAACATCAATCTGTACTTTTAACTACTACTTTTTTTAGAACGCATCCATTAATTATTTATCTTATTATTAAACCGAGAAAGTAGTTTTCTTCACCTAAGGCAATAATAAGCTTTTATCTACGATCACAGAAAAAGTGTCCACTTTTTACACTGATTTTCGTGTAAAAAGTTAACGTATTGAACTAGTGTTATAAAAGTTTTATTGCAAATTAATGTTAACATGAGATGTATGATAAATGATTTACAAATATTTTATACAAACTGGTTGCTAAACAACTTAAAAACCAAAATCAAGCAGGTAAAAATCAAAGCATCCTGATATGCATAAAGAAGTCACAAATTTAATAAAAATGTCAAATAAGATGAGTATTCATCTTATTTAGTAAAGCGTTATGATCGTAGATAAAATATTGTAAGATACACGTGTAAAAAATCTCTTCATTGCATTCAGGTCTTGCACTTGTATCTTAAATATCTATTCTCTCCTACTAGTAAAATAATAAAAACAATTGCTATCTGCAACTTTTAGAAATTTTTGTAAATTCAATAAAATTCACTTATTAACCTAGCTAACACAACCAACCACATATATATTCTAACCTCTAATGTCCGGTATTCTACGGTACTCAAAATACCAAAAGAGTATATTGACTGAGAGTATATTCTATAAAACGAGTGGCGGAATACCTTGTATCTTTGAAAAATTCGTCTTCAAAAGTGCATATGGGAGTGGTTCTAGCTCAAATAGTTTCTGCCGTATCCCAATAATTTCAGAGTGGTCCGCGTATAAGCATTAACACACAAAAGAAAGCAGTTAAGTAATTAAATTGTTTCTTTTCTCTTTTAACGGTTTTACACAACTCTTTCATATTTACAAAATAATTGAAAATAATTTTAAATAATAAATATAGGTACCTGAGCTCGTAAGCTAGATGAAATTTAAAAAAATCGTTTACTCGATAAAACTACATAAACTGCTCTTTTAAATAGTTTGACATGCATTTTTTACAATATGGGTTTAGAAAAGAGGCTACTTATTCCAAACATATGTTTCAATCTGTTTATCTTAAACAACAAAATATTTACATTTAACGTTGATGGTTTCATTCAGCTTCAACAAGAAAAACGATTGTGTGTCATCTGCTGCGGATTGATTCATTCAGGTAAACGATAAATAAAACAAGGAAAATGCTCCTGGGAAACACTATCTATAAGGAAGAAAAGAAAGTCCTGTCATCGCTTTTGATAGGGATAAGGGATGCTTTGGCTTTCATTGTCTTGCCACGTTTCAGCGGTTTCAATAGGATTTTAAGTATTACAACACCGTGTTTAGAATTTTGGACAAGAAGCTTACTAACCGTAAAATCTCATTATCTTCTGTGTTGCATAAATTAATAGATGTGGGTTCTGTTTAGCGAACAGTTTTTATTAATCTATGAGAATTATTATTCTGCGAAGTAGAACCAATTAAGAGATACCTACAGAAAAGTTTGAATACACAGAAATAAAAAAAGTTTTTGCTTGTGTTTGGTATTTTTAATGTCATGCGAGTACAATGGGCGTACTTCAAATTTAAAATGCGATTTCTGGAAAACTAGCTGGAAATGACCATATATGTTGATAGGGAAAATATGTTCTAAATCATTACAGCTACTCCCCATTACGAGGTTTCTAGTTATATTAGTTACACTTGTCTAAAGGAATTTATAGTGCTATTAACTTAAAATGCAATACGTGCAATATACTCCGTATTGCATTTGAAAATAATCAAGTAAAAGCATTATGCACACATAGTCAACCAATTATCCAATACGCAATTTTAACTATATGATTTACATATATTACATAATAAATAAAATAGCATTGTATATCACAAAGATTATTCATTTCTTTTATGTTATGTTAATTTTTTCCTTTATTATGCAACATACATATTGCTATGGTAGTGGGAGGTATTACTCTCTTACCTTGGTGATTTTGTTCTGGCTAATTAAAATTGATAACGTTTTTCAAAAATTTGAGACGATCAGTCGCGTCGCTTGAATAGGGAACTAAATAATTATATAAATCTAGGAACACGATAATATGCAACAAATATAAAGCAATTTTTCTTTTTTTACACAACACAAATTTATTTAATGAACTTAACACAAACAAACAAAACAAAAATAAAAGAAAATTTAAATTTGGATACCAATCTTTGAAATACCAATCTCAAAATAGTTAATTCTCTTTATCTGACGATTAATATTTAATTTAAACTCACGTTTGAATATTTAAATGTTTGGCGCCATCAGTTTGCCAACTGTATTGTTATAAATTCTACAATTCCCTGCTCTCTGCTTTCATTCAACTGAACAATAAAATGAAGAAAAAAGGTCACTCACTTCTTTCAAATATTTCCATAATTAATGCCTTTAATATATCGAATTCCAAATCCAGTTGCTTGTTTAAATTGTGGTAAGTCAATTAATTTAATAATTATATTTCATATCCATTTAGAAAATCCAATCGTAATAAAATTTGATAATTCTATTATCAAATAAAAAACATTGCTAAATAAATTGTCACTTGAATAAATTTAATGCATTTGTTATTATTAGAAAAACATTTGTATTCGCAGAACTTTGATAAAAATTAAAACACTTCCACGTTTTTCAAACATGACAACCTATAAATTCTAACATCTTCTTTGTTTACATGTATTTTAACTCGCAACATAACCTTAAAATTAACAGTGTGAACTTTTCTCTAAAGATGTAAATTGAAAGAGAGATTGTTAAAAAAATGGCCGGGTATTTATACGTTCCTGGTAAACAATTGAACTCTACTGGGAATCTGGGATGAAACTGACATTTAATTTATAACATAACCAAATTATTGTTTATAAATTTTAACTAATCCTAAAATTAATTAGATAAACTGATAGCTTATGAAATTCCCTTTTGTAATCGTATATAACATTCATGTCTTCATGACAAAATAAGGCCTCTACTGAATGTCGATGGAATCTCATCTTTACACAACTATTTATTAATTTAATTACACAAAAATACCTTTTTGCACCTTCCTATCTTCACAAAATTAAACTTATATGTTTACAAACATTGTTTACATAATTTCAGATATCAACAAAATGAAAATTCAAGCCGATTAAATTTTTTCAGTGTACGATGCATATCCGCACATACTTGTATGTTGTTTTACTGATATCATTTGTAAAAAGCAACCCCTATATTCAAAATAGTGTCAAATCTGTGGTGCAAAAACAAATTCACAATTCTACATCAAGATTATTGTACAAGAATTCTAAAATTTTGAAATAGAATAAATAAAATGAAATAAATAATCTCGTTAACTTGGAAACATGTCTTATAAAATGCTCAGGTAAGGTAGTAAATACTTGTATACCTTCCCCATTACAACACAAATTGTCTGTTTTAAATTAAATGTTACATCAACTAAGGCCTGAACTAATTTTAATGCAATTTTCGATGTTCAACTCTCACATCATTAGTTAGATAAGAAAAATCAACTAACTTCTATGGAAAATCAGCTTTACAGATATCCTTTATCTGATTATTGTGTACTATACCTAAACCAAAAAATGAAGAAACTAAACCGACATGAATCTAGCAGCCGCAGACTAGTAGTCGAAGTTGATTCTGAACGAGCCTTGCTCCCAAATCGTCAAATTTAGACAGTTTGAAATATAAAAATAGCCATTGCAATCTGTCAAAGTTTTAAAAGGCTTTTCACAACTCCAATTGTTAATTATTAAACTACTATTAATAAATAACCTTCTGATAGCAAAAGTGTGCAGGACATTAGTTGCTGCCTAAAAGATTTTTCACAACTCCAATTAATATTTATTAATAGTAGTTTAATAATTAACAATTGGAGTTGTGAAAAACCTTTTAAAACTTTGACAGATTGCAATGTGTTATTTCAAACTGTCTAATTTTGACAATATGGGAGCAAGGCTCGTTCACAATCAACTTTGCTGCTAGTCTGTGGCTGCTAGAGATACTCCGGTTTAGTTTCTTCATTTTTTGGTTTTACTATAGTGTGCTTGTTAATTATAATAGACCAAGTTCTAGCTTCATAAAAGATAAATTTCTCAAAATTATAATTTAGGAAGTGAGGTTAGGCAACCCATCTAACGTGTCGTTTGAGAATTCATATCTATGTTTGACTAAATAAAACCTTAGAATATAAAACTGTAGGAAGGAACATAATCTTCTACCACATGCGACCAGGATGGGATCTGAATATGACGGAGTAGGTGTATTCGGCTTTGTAATGAGGTATTTCCATTGGCGGTTCCCACTGTCTCGACATGTCCGCACATAATCTGCATAACTTCAATTTTACAACATAGTATTTTGAAATTAATCTTAGAATATAGGTTTTATATTTAATTATTTAAACAAACGACTACTTACTTATGAAATGTAATTTCCTTCGTCGTATTTGTCGGAGTTTGAGAGAAAAGTAGATTTAGGTGGTGTCTAATGGAGGCCAGTGCGACGTCATATCGGTCACTTTTAAAGCTCATTGCGTCAGGTAGTTACGCTCCTACCTACAGTTTTATGTTCTAAGATTAAACCTATTGAGTGGATGCATTCTTTATTTTGTATGCAAAAATAACATCTTAATACAGGGTGTTCCGATAAATATGCAATGCTTTAAGGGGGTGAAAGGTGACCATATAGCGACCCCAAAACTCATAAAATAAAAATAAAAAATAAAAAAGTCACGAGTCGACTATGGATTGTTTGCAAGATTCTGACCCTGAATTACTGATAAAGCAAACAATGATCTTACATATGCAGTACTAAATTAATAATTGACCTGCGCTACGTACGTATCAATTTACAGAAACAACAGAATTGAATTTCAACAGCGGTTGCCGAGTGACTCACTACCTTGATGACTTGATCATTTATTAAGATCGGTAAATAAAATGTAACATACGTTCGTTGACCTAATTGTGATGTAAACATTGCCTGTTTTTCATTTTACGAATGTCATTTTAACAAAATGAGTAAAACTTAAGGCTGATTTACCCGATTCTGAAGATAGGGAAACGCAATGTAAACTTTACTCGGTTTTTATTCAATAACCGCTCAATATGTTTTGATCGGGTTTTTACCAAAAATTTACCTACAATGTAGTGTATGATGTAATGTTTTTAAAAAATAATTTTTAACGTTTGAAACCATAAAAAACTTAATTTAAAGTTGAAATTTTCGTTTCTAAAAAAAATCTTTACATTACATCATAGCATTTGACGCACAGATTACGGGAAAAATGTTTAAAAAATATACGTTGATAAATAAATGAATAAAAGCATAGTAAGCGATCCTATTGCAAATTAAGTTTTTTATGGTTTCAAACGTTAAAAATTATTTTTTAAAAACATTACATCATACACTACATTGTAGGTAAATTTTTGGTAAAAACCCGATCAAAAAATATTGAGCGGTTATTGAATAAAAACCGAGTAAAGTTTACATTGCGTTTCCCTATCGTCAGAATCGGGTAAATCAGCCTTAAATGTAGGACATACGCGGTCTTCCCCGACAACGTCGGCGAAGACGTCGTCGACGGCGTCGGTGACAAGGTCGAGATAATGAGGTAATGTTTACATTTTCTGTAATCATTACATTTACTGTAATTTAATGCATAAACAACTTCTACTTCCAAGCTGGACTGTTTATAATAAAATTATGAATATCGTATTTCTTTAAAACATCAAAATGAAAGAAAGCAGTATTGAGCATAATAAAATGCGTACTGAATCTCTTTCTTTATTTAAGTATTTCGAAATAGCTTATGCAATTAACAAATCTTTTCATAAGCGGAATAATATTGATATTCATTGGTAGAATTACAAATCAACTCTTTATTAGGAAACGAAAACTCTTGTTTTTTGTTTATTTCATTCTTAATTTAGTTTAAAAATGGATATAATTAACGCAGGATTTAGGATTCTGAGTTCTGGTGCGCAAACGATGTACAATAATTTCCTATAAAGAACTTTCCGTAAAAAAACACTGGGGTAAAAATCTGCTGATTTTGGTATAGGAGAGGTCAATGGACAAATTATTAGGTATCAAATATCATTTTGTTCGTGTTATTCATCAAGAATGTGCTGATTCTAGTAAAATAAGTATTTTGTTGCATGGTAGAGACCGTTTAATAAATTCAACCGAATTTGATGTAAACTGATTCTTAATTTTACAAATCATGTTTACAATATGGGTCATAACCTGATAACCTTGGAAGGTAAACGGACGTATTTAATAGATGTGACAAAACATTTATTTTACCAGAATCAGCATTATGATTCATGTGAATAAAATG
Organism: Agrypnus murinus; assembly: GCA_929113105.1. Classification (NCBI taxonomy): domain Eukaryota; kingdom Metazoa; phylum Arthropoda; class Insecta; order Coleoptera; family Elateridae; genus Agrypnus; species Agrypnus murinus. The sequence continues at coordinate 19,023,890 of OV816025.1, forward strand.
TAGCAAATGCTGTTACTACTATTAATAAAAGATGACAGATATGATAAAAATCAGCAGATTTTTACCATTGTTCTTTGGTAAGTGATAATCTTCCTTTTGGTTTCGGAAAATTGTACATCGTTTGCACACTGGAACTCGGAATCCTAAATCCTGCGTTAATTAATTATATCCATTTTTGAACTAAATTAACAATGAAATAAAAAAACTAAAGTTTTCGTTTCATAATAAAAGATTGATTTGTAATTCCACGGATGGGTGACGTCAAGGTTATTACGTTTATGAAGACTTTTGTTAATTGCATAAGCTATTTCGAAATACGTCTTGATTATTATCAATAATGCTTTCTTTCATTTTGATGTTTTAAAGACATACGATACTCATAATTTTATTATATACAGTCCAGCTATAAATTACAGTAAATGTAAAACATTACCTCATTATCTCGACCTTGTCCCCGACGTCGTCGTCGACGTTTTCGCCGACGTCGTCGGGGAAGACCGTGTATGTCTTACATAATTACCGTTTAGATGCAAACAATCTTTATAACATGTGTTCAAAAACTCCCGTACCTGTCGAGCAAAGTGTAGTGGTGCTCAATAGTGGTCCGTCGAACACTTCATTGACCTGAAAATGTAGGCGCCAGTCATCGTTGGAGCAGAATAAAAGGTCTTATGTGGCTGTTGTGTGAATTAAAAACACCCGCCCGCAGGCGTGTTTGGTTCTGCCATAATTTAAACACTAACTACGATTAATTAAACTACTTAACATCACCTCACTCAGGTTATTAATTCTAAAAAGGGTATTAATACGTAATCGATACTCAAGTTCACGACTACCTTAACACAAAGAAAGTTGACAACAAACTGCATACTGCAAATTACAAGCTTCAAAGATCTGAGTCATTAACAGTTATTTACAGATGGTCAAAATGACTTGTTTATTATTTATCTAAAACGTTTTAAAAGCACGTCCTAATGTTTTGTGTTGCTGACAATTCATTTATCCGGTTTGGGTTTATTATTATTTTTTGATGACTTTTATGTATGTACTATTTAATAGGCATAATTTTCATACAATTTTATCTACTGCTTTGCAGTGGCGTGCCTATTATTTTTATAAGGGGGGTTGTCATTTCAAAGGGGCATTTCAGGAAATTGTTAGTAAGATGTTACGCTACACATGTTTCTCTATTGCCCTTTAACGGTAAAGGCATCTTGTCCAAAACACCCTGTATGTATAAGGAACCTCATAAATAATTAAGAAACAAAATGGATCCATGCTTTGACGTTACTGTATTAAACCTTAAAAAATAACTCTCCATGGTCTCCATGGAACCTATGGTTTTCCATAAAGAAAAACAAAAACTTAGTAGTAGTAGCCCCCCCTCGAAAAAATTTCTAGACACGCCACTGGAACAAGTGGTTATTTAGCGCAAACAGAGAAAGATAATATTTACTACACCAGGGATGCCAGAATGGGACGGGCGACGAGCACTGGATTTCCCTCCGTCCGGTCAGCTATTCCTCACTAAAGCCTAGTGGTATTGCTTATACCGTTACACATGTTCTTATCTATTTTATTAAATAAAAATGATGTAAAACAAATGCGATATTTATCTTACATTTGAATAGCAGTAGAAACTTCAAGAGAATTTTTAATATCTCAAGACAATCACAGACATCAAAAGACAAATCTAGCCTCGCTCTACATATGCTTGAACAAAATCATAAGGATAAAGGTGTAGGATTAATTAGAAATGTAAATAACCCAACAGAACTTAACTGTTTTGAAAGCTTAGAAATTATTAAAAATAGAAAAGCGCTAATGATGAACTCTGATTTAGGTCCTATTAATTCCAGTTCTAGAATTGCTCCAGTAAACGAACCGTAAAGTGGTGTGCGTACATAAGGTTAGATAGTTTGAATTTAATGTTTAGATAGTTTAGTTTTTCAATATCTGCTGAAGATGATAGCCTAGCTGTTGAAACACGTGTGCAGGGCGATTAAAAATGTGTGTGGTGAGGCTGAAGTACAGTTTTAGTAAGTTTATGCTACAATTTGAGTTTTTTCATCTAACAAGTACAACTTTACAAATAATAATTTCTCTAAAAACAGTTTTTGAAGGTTGAACTTTGTGACATAGTTTTTGCCCAAAACAGTGTCATAAATTTTACTTTGTAACTGGAAAACTGACTTTAAACGCATAATAAAAAATTAAATAACCAACGATTTGTTGGCTAGGACACTACTCATTAAACCATAATTTCATTGAATATTAAAGAGTGTATATTAGATTTTTAAGACACGATTAAGTACACAATTAATTACTATCAAAGAAAAGATTCGTCTTGTCAACCGAATAACAAAAAACAGTTTAATAGAAAGCAATAAAAAATAAAACAAAGTAGCAACAGCAGTGAATTAACACCCGATATCGATACAATATGAAACTAAACAGGCATGGAAATTAAATAAATTGCGAACTGGAAATAAAATCCGTGTCGGTAGAGGCAAAAGTTTAATATTATGCTGTCATTAATAAATTGTTTTCCTTGTACTTATTTTATACACCGTATTTTACACCACTTCCATCATCACTGGGTAGAACGATCTCAAAAAATATATAGCATTTATTCTATGTGCATTTTGGTAGGTCCTTCATTACTTTGACACTATTTTCTAATGTTCAATCCACTAATTTAGTCAAAGTTTCTGCTAGAAATATTAACAAATATCTTAATTTTTTTAATTTTAAACGCTGAACGCTTGTATAGAAATTATTATTTAGGAGTATATTAAAAAACTGCCAAAATGAGTCCTCGGCACATACATTTACTAAATGTTTATTGCATAATTTTAATTTGCATATTTGATAAGCACAGTTTTCAACTATACCATTGGTATTTAATATTTTTCTAAGGCAGATCGAAACCCAGTGCTTCTATTTGTTTTTTCTTTATGCTAGATATATGTCAATGCGTTTTCTTCTGCAAGTAATACTGTTACTAAAGCCCGTTTTATTGAAAATAACTCCTGAGTGTAGTTCGACGACAGACGAAATTCCATTGCATTACTGTCTTCAAAACTGAAGGAGCAAGTAAACGATTACCAACATTGAATACGAATTTAGCCCTTATTGTTACTACGAGGTAAATATTACAATGGACGACAATACTTTCAAGCAGGTAAATCAGGTGACCCAGTGGTCAGTGGTTTACAAACTTTAATTTTAAACGGGTCACATTTATTAATAATAACCACGTTGGATTTAATTTTTTTATTTCCAAAATGTTATATTTCTAAGATTTTATTCATCAATATTATTAACAAATCCTTTGGGCTATTGTTGAAACAAACATCCTTACTGCTAACTTCCAGTTTAAGGTACCATCATGAAACAGCTATTGAAATCCCATCAGTGAAATGGTACAATTGCAAAAAGGACTGTATGTTAACCATACTAAGATACTATTTTGGGTTTTTTCTTTCTCTATGACCATTCCTGCGTCTGAAACCACAACGTCAACACGCAAAAAAGTCTGTGATATGCTAAACTACTTTTAACCTGCTAGATTTAAACTATCCATCATAGGAGTCACGTTTTAAGAAACTAAATTATTGAAATATACCCTAAATTTGAAGTACTAAACCTTCTAGGTATTAAAGAACAATTACACAGGCCCACAAAATAAAAAAAGTCTTGTAGTTGAAAGGTGAAGTACCATACCGTATGCTTTTTGGTGTGCTGAAAACGAATCCGGGGTCAGAATTGATCCATCACCCAAGAATTATTTTTAAATGTATTGTTATAAATTTTTTCAAGTGTTTTTTGAGGTTATGTCAAAATCCTTGGGTGATGGGTCAATCTGACCCCGGATTCGTTTTCAGCACACGAAAAAACATACGGTATGGTACCTCACCTTTTAACTACAAAACTTTTTTTTTCTTTTGTGAGCCTGTTATAAACCAACAAAAAAATTACAATTTATCTATTCTTTCTTGTAAATCATGAGCATTCGCAGTGCATGCACTTCTTGATAGTTTTTTATATTTATTACCTGATTCGTTAACTGAGACGACTTATCTAGTCGTGAGATAATTAGAGTACGATCAATTAATACTTTTGGGGCATTATTAAGGTTTTTATTAATTATTTATTGATGTTTGCTTTTTGATCTACGTATATGCTTTTTGCATTTATTTATTTGTGTATTTATGCATTCATGCAAGGTTATTGAGTTTAACTCGTAAGTAAAAAAGCAGTAATTGAATATTTTCGTTTGGAACTGGAACCACTGGGTAACTACATAACCCTGTCTAATCCCAGATGCGTGGAATCGTTATATGAGTCTTTCTGGCTTTTTAAAATCCCACAGCCGTTATTAATTTCTCCAGTGCGAGCACACAACACGTATGAATATTTCTCTCAAAACATGCTATAAAAAACACTCGCACTTTTGCAAATCGGTAAAATACTCTGAGCATCGCGGGGGGTTAAGCGTTTTAAAGAAGATAAGACAATCAATTCTCGAAGAAATTTTCAGGCTCAAAATTTCAATACTTCAGATGTGAATTATTTATTACTTTTCAGAGAATTTTTAATTATTTTTTTAATACAATAATTGAACCCTGATTGTAAAAATACTTATGTGTTATGTACTATGCTTTTACTATTTCTGTGTTTAAAATAAGTAAAATTGTAAATTACGTATCAATAGCATATTTGTTCGTTAAGGATTCTTATCGGGGAAATTTGCTGAATTCTAGAAAATCGGGCGCATGATCCTAGTATAGTAAGTGAAATAAGTGATGCTAAAAGATATAAGAACTATTAAATTCAACACCTGGTATTTTACTCATAAATACGAATACTAAACCTATTGAACGAAATGCTAACACTATTCTCATTACATATGCATAAAATCAGAAAGAGCGAATTATTGTAACGATTGGAACGTGAAAATCGGACAATGGGCAGATTAATTAAACAGTATTGAATTTAAAACTAAAAGGATATAACGGTATAGTATCTACACAGTATAAACATCGCTTAACAAGAAAATTTTATTTGTAATAAATCTTGATAAACAATCTCCTCACTTCGTAGCAAACATCATCATAATGTAAGTTTCAGTTGCATGTTTGTTAAAATGACGTAAAAGCGTCATGTACTATCTAAAGTTCATGCATTATGAAATTAATTAGTATGCTGCAACAATTTATTATGGGATGCTACAATAACATGCAAATAGTAAAATAGCTACATTGTGGTGTAACTTTCTACATCATCACCGATTTTGTAAGGTACATAACGACTTCAGACACTTACAAAAACACTCCATAAGAACTATGAGCATGCTTTTACAAAACGATCATTTCAACTTAAGTTTGTATTATAAACTGGCATATGTATGTTTATGTATGCATGTCTAAGGAAGTTTTTTGCAAATTTATTTAGAATAAAATCGTGTGCACGATGGGAAACACAAACAGTCTGAAGAGCTGTGGCGATTGACAAACATGCAGAGAGAATCCTTTTAGCATTTGAGCAAAAATCTTCGCAGTTTCAGGGGAAGACTGTTAATCCAGTGCAGTAGAATTAACTAGTTGTCTTGTTGCTATATATTTTTTATCATACTAAGTATATTCTGTGTACTTTGGACCAGAATGAACATCACCAATTCTCGATATCGTACCAGCTTTTGTCACATAAATTGCTGTCAAGTTAAACAATAAGTAAATCAGGTCATTTGTCTTATTGTGTCCGTTTTGTGCTAATCAATCCAAAGACTTAGAATATAAGGTGTGAGCAACTGAATTTTGATTCAGAAAAGGCCTTGGAAATTTTAGGTTAAATCTGATATTAATTTTAAGTAGGTAGTAGAACTACTACAGATCATTTAGAACTACTACAGATCATTGAGAACTACTCTCAGTCACTAACTGACAGACCTACTTTAAATGCATTTTAGCATTTTGGTTCTGATTTCGGAGCTCCCAACAATCTTTAATCAAGAAATTTTTAAATAATACAATTAAATTAAAAATTTATTAAAGAAGATGAGTTATGTGGCCCCCACCTACATCTTTACACAATCCAACTCTCCTTTTAACGGAATCGATAACATTATGGAGGATACAAGGTGTGTTATTAATTTTTTCAATTTTGTTGCTAATTCGATAAATTACTACCATATTTCTATTTTGTACTTCATTATATATAAATGTCATTATTAAAAACTGATTTTTTTTTATTATTTTGTTTTCAAAAACTGTTAATCTGACAGCTCTTTTTAAAAAGTGACAGTTTAAAATGTTTAAATAAACTAATTCATACAATTCAAAATTGCACATGACTGATATGTCTATCTCTTTCTTTCAATGCCAACTCTGAATCAAAATTCCGTTGCTCACACGTTATTATCACGAATGGAATTCTTTCTGTTAGAATATATCTGTATCTGCTTTTTAAACTAGCTCTCTGCTTCAGAGCAGAACCAATAAAATCTATAAATAGCCAATCTGCAGCATTAGCAAATAAAAGTTAAGGAATGGCATTTGCCATCCGCTACACATGTTGTACTAGCGTAGGCACATCTCGCCGATGAAGCTGTTTTTAATCCGTATACAAGAGCGAGACATACTAAGTACCTGATTCCGCTATGCGCGACCCTATCTCATGCACGTAAGTTGTCGTCTCTGCAGCATTCACGTGACCTATTCAACAACCTCGACCCATGCCCTTATTTAGCAACCTTCTCACGCTCTTTTAGCAACCTCGCATGTGACGTAAGTCATGCTTGATCGGCATTCTGTTTTAGATAGAATCATAGATTCAGATTTAATTCTGAATCTCAACGCACTTGTAACAAAGTTCCTTTATTTTAATTATTATTTGTGTGAGAATAAATAAATATATTAGCCGTTGCAATTTGTAGCCGTCCGGATAAGCGGCTAAGTGGAAGAACAATGAGGACCAACCAACAGGACCAGTCAACAGCCAAGCGCTGGCCTTTACGACCTCAGCTGTTCCCTAAATTACCATTTCTCCACTAGAAGCTATCTGGATTGGTGGGGCATTACCGGCGGCAAACGGAAAACTATCCAGCACCCTTCGTAAACAACTTGGCGCCCGAGCAGCGACGCTTACAATTAAGCACCCTGACGCCGACACATCGCTTACAAATTCGGCGCCTGAACAGAGACGCTTACAAGACAGCCTGGGCTAGGTGTTTCAGCAATGTCTTAGCATGTATAATAGGGTGGTCCAACAAAAAAGCAAAGTCGGGAATCTTATGCTCTCACCCCCTAGGATTATTGTATATCGAAAAAAAAAGTACCTTATTTTTTTATTTTGAAATCGGACCATGTTTAGGGGTGCCTCAAAGCCCTTAAAGTTTCCCATGTATTTTATATGGGAAAAAACACGTTTTCATAGATTTGGTATAGAATTTTAGAAAATCAATATTTTCAACGGGTACTACTCTGTTTCTCTTCAGAAAAGTTCAGAGAATGACATCCAATAATTTATTTATCAAAACATTTTATATTAAAAAATAGTAATAAATATTTTTTAACGATTTTTCTGTGTTTCTTTCATTTATGGGGTTTTTTGCGGGTCTGTAAAAAATAGTTAAGATAAAAAATCGAACAAATAAATTTTTGGATGTTATTCTCTGAACATTTCTGAAGAGAAACAGAGTAGTGCGGTTGAAAAATATTGATTTTCTAGGATTCTATACCAAATCTACAAAAACGTGCTTTTTTCCCATATAAAATACATGGGAAACTTTATGGGCTTTGAGGCACCCCTAAACATCGACCGATTTCAAAATAAAAAATTAGGGGTACTTTTTTTTCGATATACAATAATCCTAGGGGGTGAGAGCATAAGATTTCCGACTTTGCTTTTTTGTTGGACCACCCTAATGTATAATCTAGCATATATATTATACACCGTGTCCAAGATAAGAATGCACAGCATGGGGATCTTGAAAACGGTAAAAGATACAGGTTGGCTTAAATTAGGAAAAAGTTGCACTATTTAGAGTATGTTTACATGCCGATCGCAGAAATCCATGATTGTTTATCGTTTTCGAAATTTTCCAAAAAATGCAATTTTTTGGATTTTCGATTTTTCCAATTTTTGTATTTATTTTAAAAGATATTCAAAAACTAATGACACTTTGTCGTTGTCACTTTTTAAGCTCTACAAAATGGCGTCTTCAAATTTTTTATCCGATGTTTCATCTGCGAGAAATCATCATCAACTTAATTTTATTATATGGCCACAAAAGTAGAAACACCTTGTATACGGTAGCATTTTTTATTACAAATAAAACGATGTATCACACATTATGCTTCTAAAGCCAAAAAACAGAGAAACATGAATTTTAATATTTTTTCTACCTTAGCGACGTGTTTGTTTATAATTATATTACCTTTGATAATGACAGCATAGCTGTCGAAACAATATTGTCAGGTTATATTTTAATAAAACTGTGAAACTTTTCCTAATCTTTATTTATTTCATGATTATGGAGTTCCACAAAGTAAGGCTGGAAACAATAAACAAAAGTTTATTTTATTATGATGTTAAGTTGAACTTTGCTTTTTATTTATTGCACCGCTCGCTAGTCAATCTCGTTCGTGAGGTTATCATCACGTGACAATATACTGCATAGTTTAAGTGTGAGCTAAGTTATACACCACAACTATTAGTAAATATTAGGCATATGTATGAGTGGGTTTTCTGTGCATATACAGAAAGGGGTACCAGAGTTATATATTATTATTATGCAATTACTTTTCTTATTTGAAATGAAAACACGTTTATGGACATTTAATTTGCTTATTTCACATGAAGAATATTTGAAAAGTGTTAGTTGGCACGCATTAAACCATGGGTACCTGTCGGGTACGTGCAAAAGTTAATTTATCACAGTGGCTGCATTAGTGATCTTATCATTAGTAGGTCTTATGATAGACATCCACAGCGCTGCACAGCGTCTACTTTAATCTAGCTACTGCCTGAACACATCGTGTTCATAATATTATTGCACAAAGTTTTATATGATATTTATTTCAATTAAAAGATCGAAAATAACATAATTTCTGTTTGCAAACATTTTTTAACTGAATATTTATAAAAAAAATATTTTTTTGTATTTTCCTGGAATAGTTCATTCGCATGTATAATGTACATGATCTATAATCTAATCATATGTGTGATATATATTTAATACTTATGATCATGATTTATGCATACAATTTATATGTACTATAATTATAATATAAATCTACGTAGTATATCTAGAATTAATTAACAGACAGGTCCATATATTGTACATATTATGAATAATGTATAGACCAGTGGCTTGTGGTCCATGGAAGCAATGCTTCCCTTAAAAATTTTATAAAAAATAAAAAAGAATTTTAACACAAATATTTTTATAAAATTATGTTTATTGTTTATTTAAATTTATATTTATTCAGCTTAAAGCTCAACATCAATTCCGTATAGCAAAAAGTATAATTAGAGTAGGTACCATTTTAAATTAGGATCATTAAACTTGCGTGGAAAGGTAATACAGATTCAAATGTGTTACATACACTGCATATAAGCACTGATTTAGTTGCTTACTGCACTTCTCCGTCTCCGCTTTCGTTAGCGGGCGGTGCGTTGTGGTGATACGGTTAACATAGTAAGGTCAAGTACTTTTAGTGTGGTCCGTGCTCAGACGGTTTATTCATTATAATTCATTTATTTGTTCGATCTAGTGTTTGTTAAATGTTACCTAAGTAATGTAAATCTGCGAATGAGGCTGTATTTTGAAACATTTTATTATATCAATTTATATAAATTGGGATTTTTTTAAAGACCAATAATTCTATTTAGTTTGCTCCGTAGGCAACATTTAAAATTGCCCATATTGAGATGACTGCAAATTCGGTGCTTCGGTAGAAGGTTCGAGCACTTCCGATACATCCGAATCGCGACAATTTTGTTGTTCAGTTTGTAAATTATTAAATAGAGAATTTTCTGCATACAGTTTTGAAGAAAAAATACAAATTGTTGAGAAATGCAGACCAAAACCAGAACTTAACACCAAATTTAACCACAAAGATTAAAACCTGCACCAGGTATTTTAAAATAGAGGCTTACAAAAATAATGTTAGGTCTTCCTTAAAAAAACTTTTCAGCTTAATAATTACAACACTGTTTTTTATTGTACCTAGGGTATTAAAATTAAAATCCTGTTTGCTTTCTTTCCCTACATTCTCATCACATGCCACTGGTATAGACTAACCAATTTAGGTATTCTAGGAAGAGTTAGGTTTCAGAACATTCTATTTCTATTAACAACTTCTAAATAAACTTTATTGAATTTAAATTGCACTTAGTTTCCATGGCAACCTTACATGATTTTTAACTAAAAACTCAATATTTACTACTTGAGGTAATAAGTTGTAATAGATTGAAAGACCAGAGCAGGTTTTCTGACCAGAATTCACAAAGTTATTCTATTAGTTGCCTCAGAGTGGTATTTACTGCAAAACTAAACTTTTTAAAAAGAATTGAAGTCAAGTTTTTAGCAAACTTAATTAGGATTGTATTGAAGAGAACACATTGATTTAAAACATAATTGATTTACTTTTATTGTGGTTTAGAGTTAATCTGGATGCCATTAGTTCTAATAAGGTATACCTAATTATACATAATTACAAATTCGTCATGTATCGTTATTAATTTTAAAGCTTACCTAAAACGAACTGCAAATACCTTTATTAACCTGTCAAGCATGTTGCCTGTTTTAAAAACAAAGAAATATAGGTACTTAAAATAGTTGTGTGTTTAATCAGTTATAAAAAATGCATGTTTTTGCGACGAATAAGAAACATGTCGGACAACGAGTCTGGCAATTGTATAAGTTCTTCTACTTCTATTATTTCTTCAACCTCTTTTAACTAGCAAACTCCGTGAGAGGACTGTTTAAAACAAAACATTACATTAAACTTTTTATTTATTGCAATTTGTTATTGAATCCTTGTTTCCAAAAGTAGAACGGGACAATTTTAGCATTAAGATAATTCAGAAATACAAACGTGTAATTTTCATCTCTATTTCATTGAAAATTCGAAATACTTCCAGCAGGTGACGCAACAGGAATGGTTGGTTTAGAGATCCTTTAATCAGAGTCTGGCCAAGGCATTTTATATCACAACACGTAGCGTCAAATTTAAAAAGTACAGAAATAGTTACACGAACAAATATTGGAAAGCATATAAACAGTAATTGACTCAATGAAAAATCACGAAACGGTGGGTTGTGTATATAAAACATAAAAATATAGATATAAAAGATTAGTTGTTATTTAAATGGACATTTCTATTTATTTCGCATTAATTGTATAAGAAACTGTTTCAGACGTACTACTTACCGCCAGCGCCGTATTACACCATAGCCATAGGGGGCAAACTTCGGAGCGATCACCCCCTTGATTTAGGTGTTTAAAATTGCGTAAGATTTATCGAAATTTTATAATTATTGGAAAGTGTCAATATTCATACTTCACAAAGGGCACCTAAAACTAACCAAATAGAATCCAACAAATGTTAAATAAGTACACATCTGGATAGACGTCAATGGTATCAATAGAACCGAAGAAAGGATCGAGATTATTTTACTGCTTTTTACAGGAATTATTAGCCATTTTGGGTCATTCAGTAAAATAAACACGTGTTTTACTGTAGAAGTGCAAAATCTTTTCAACATATAGATAATTCCTTTATTCGTTTGCTAATTTTTGTTCAGTTATCTCAGTTGTGCTTAATTTTACTTTCGCTGGATTAGTGAGTTTTGGGAGTTGTCATTTTTAACATTAGGTAAGTTTTACCTTTTGCATAAATTATGCTTAGGTGTGTAATAAATCTATAAAATTAAATATTAATTAAGATATTTTATGTATATAAAATACGGGCGACATTATCGGAAACCAATTAAATGCTATAAGTATCCTTGCAATAGAGCGCGAATTGATGGAATCGTTGATGTATGCTGACATAAAAGATTCGCTTGCACAAAATAAAGCAAAGCAAGTTAAGATTTAAAATGTACTAAACTTACACGTACAGAATCGCAAGTCAAATATCAAAGCGTTACCTACCAGGCCCGTATCCAGAATTTTGTTTCGAGGGGAGGGGCTAACTTTAAATAAGAGGTAAAAAATTATAATGCGCATGGAGGGATAAATAAAAATGCAATCAACAACTTTGAATTTAAATTCAAAATAATTCCTTTTCTATGATAATTATATATACCTACATGCAAAAACATTTATTTACAATTTACAATTACAATAAGCCGATATTCGGCATTAAACTATTAAGTATTATATAATTTTAAGACAGAGAATACGTAACATATTAATTCAATGCTTCTGGGCAGGGAGGCTTCAGCCAAGGGCCTACCCAAAGAAGGGTAGCTGTCCCCCACCTAGAAGAGAATAAAGCCCTCTTCAAATTGAGGGAAAGAGGGAAATGGAACAAATCCTTTTTCTATTAAAAGGTTTAACTATTTTATAGTAGTATTCTATTAAAAGAATTAACCCACATTTTTACTTACTAACCTTCATTCATTGTCCTCGAAATAAATTCGAAATAAAATAAATTCGTCGAAATTTAAAAAGAGGGAAATAACTCTTGGAACAATTTTTTTCTTTTAAAATGTTTAACTATTTTATAGTATGATTCTACTGAAAAAGTTTAACCTACATTGTCCTGGCATATTAAAATGAATTCGTAGAAATTTAAAAAGGGTGAAACAATTCTTGGAACTATTTTATAGTAGTATCTCATTAAAAGAACTTAACCCACCTTTTTATTTACTAACCTTCATTAACTGTCCTCATATATTAAAATGAATACGTGGAAATTTAAAAAGGGGGAAATAATTCTTGGAACAATTTCTTTTTCTGTTAAAAGGTTTAACTATTTTAGTATTCTATTGAAGGAATCTAACCTACATTGTCGTGGAATATTGAAATAAATTTGTGTAAATTTAAAAAGGGTGAAATAATTCTTGGAACACTTTTTCTATTAAAAGGTTTCACTATTTTATAGTAGTAGCCATGGCGTGCCCAGCGAGAAATAAGGAAAGGCGCCTGCCCCCCCCCCTAGAAGAAAAATAAAAGATAATAAAGCCTCTTCAAAGTGATGCGTATGTGTGGCGGGGTTTTAGTGACTAATAAAAACAGTTTTGCAGTAGTTTTAGAAATCGTCGTGTTTCACTTTGCTCTGCTTCCTCGAAACTAATATGAGTTGTCCCCCCACTCTAGTATAGATCCTGAATACGCCGTTGGCTTCAGCCCCACAAGTTTTGTGCTAATCTAAGCTGTTATTTTATTAGATTCAATTTTAGATTCTTAAACTTAAATTCAATAAATTAAGATAATTTATGTGACACAACAGATAAAAAGTAAGAACTTGACATTGACGCACATCTCGGTACATGTAAATGTGGTATGTTCACAAAATAACTAATTCATAGTTAACTTGGACGTCAAATTTTAAAAAATACCTTTTATTTACAACATGCTTGCCTATTTATTTAATAAATTACACGCACTCATAACAATGACGTCTTTGGATTAAGAGCATAAAAATAGATGGGCGACAAACGACATAATTTAGTCCTGCTTACCGCGAAAAAATATGTAGCGTAACGTCAAGTTATTTTTTATACTAATATAAAAAAATGATTACTTTCAGTTGCTATGGCAACTAGTAACAGTTGGTATATTGCCTACTTTTATACAAAATAATTTGATATTATAGTTTCATATTCGTACGGTCGGAGAAAAAAATATTTAAAATGATTTTTTTTTATTTGGTAACATTTTATATAGTAGTATGAGGTTTCTTTAACTGACATAACTGTTTGCTTGGTTTTTCACTTGTTCAGCACTATTTCGAAGCTGTATGTAATTGAAGGTGAATTAAGCATACCTATTATTTGCTGCTTTGTTCGTCAACCTTTTATATGTTTATTAGTATCTTTTATTACACATAAAAACTTCCCTTTCAGTTATTGTTATGACTTCATTCAACTGTTAATGATTAACATTGTTAAAGGAGGTGTACATATATAAGTTAAAGAAATAATTTTCGTACGGTTGCTACAAAGAAAATTAATCTTTTTAGATTAGATTTTGACCTTTAAATATTTAGATGTAGTTTTTAGTCTTGCAAGTTTTCATTGCAATATAATACTTAGCTACTTACATATATCGTTAGATTTTAGATCAGGTTCGAAATCTGTATTTTGTCTGTAGAGTTGTACGAGTGTAGTTTGACATTCTACAACGAACCAAAAAGTTCTAAAGTATTATAAAAATCTTTAAAATTTTAATGAATTTGAATAACAATCACGAACGTGGTCAAAAACAATTTATAACACGTATTCAAAATGTGTTCTCAAAGTGTGTTCTAAACAATTCTCAAACTATTTTCGTCAAAATAACAATTTTCTTATTTTCTTAATTCTTAATTTTTCATAGATACACAATGTATTCCCCTTACCGCATTTGCAGTGGCGGGCTTCCACACAAACTCTTATGGGAGTGCAACGGAGGTAATGGGGCGCTATTGTAACAAGTACCTAAAGAACTCAAATGCGGTAGTACAAATTTTTAAAATTCGGTCGTAACTGAGATTTGAACGCTGTCCCTCTGAACGAATAGTTTCTTTTGTATACGTTACCATTAAATAAACTTATTTAATTTTATTATTAAACTTTTTCTTCAATTTTATTCAAGAAGTAATTCATTTTTTAAATGCCAACTATAAGATAGACTACAGTTTGTTGTATAACTGTTGGGGGTATATTTGTATACCCCGGGATATATACCGTATTTACTCGAAAATAAGACCCCCTTTTTTTCCTAGATTTTTGCTCTAAAATGTGGGAGGGTCTTATATTCGAGTCGGGTCTTATAATCGAGTATAAAAAGATATATTCAATAAAATGTGAAAACAATGAGTGTAACTGAGTAATGTTTACTAGAATTTATAATAAAAATTGTAATGGGGTATTACAATAGAATAACATCTAAAATAGCGTTCTGTTTAATAATATAACATCTCGCCAGGTTGTCTGCATTTTAGCCGATATTGATGCATGTAAACCTATAACGCCATTGTGAAACCCGCGATAAGCAAAGTTTATTGACTGCAACAACTACAGTAATTACGAAAATTATGAAATCATATACAATTATTGTTAGCTTAGCACCTAGTCAGAATGGCCGTTGTCGTCATCACCCTCTGTAAGATCGTTATTAACCTTTATAATATATTTTTTTATAACAATGGTTTTACAAATTAAGCTTGACAACTGACAGAGTCGATATTAGTGAAAAAACCCAGTGATGGTGAAAACATTTCTAAGAAATTCAATTAAGCCTTTCATAGTACCGTCCGAAGAATTGTAATCTCTTAAGTACCTACCTAGCTATTAACAATAATAGCACCTTAATCTTTGCAGTAAGTGTGCAAAATCTTATTATCTATTGGAGTGACATCTGACCACTTTTTGAATAAACTTCCTACAATTTTAGAAGTTTTCCTGGAATTCAGGTAAACTGCTTCCACAAAGGCTTTGTTTTTGCAAAGAGATAAAGGGTAGAATTTTTTCCATGAACATAACTAACGGAATTTGTTAACAAAATAAAACTGAAAAATGTTCAATATCTTATATATTACTTATATTTTTAGGGGTCCAATATTCGCATACAAAAGCTTTTTTTTTAAATTCGCTCCAAAATATAGGGGGGTCTTATAATCGAGGGGGTCTTATTTTCGAGTAAATACGGTATGTGTTATTTTAATAATTTAATATACGAGTTTTATACGCAGGGAATTTTCATGTTCATCGGAGATACAAAATTCGCACTGGGCGTAAAGTCATTTCAGGCGATTTATAAAAAGTATTTTAAACGATATTAACTTTATTATTTCCTAAATCAAGGACCTGCCGTTTGTTAGTCACTGGGATTGAGTGATATTACTTAACAAAAACGTTTCGTTTGTGTTCAAATGAAACGAGTTTTTAAAACGATTTTTTTGTTTTACCTGGATCTTTATTTTAAACCAGCGGAAGTAATGACAATTACAATACACAAGAATATAAATGCTCATTAGAGCTTAGATGTAAACTTAACTATGAACTGATCAAAACTTAATTAATCTACTGTCTAACACACTATATATATGATTCTCTTATCTAAATAAAATATTACTAAGCAGTTCTCACGAGAAAGGTAATACAATATTATCTGTATACTAAGCAATTCCCACGAAAGATAATACTTTCTTCTTATCTTGAAATGTAATATGATATTATCTGCTTGCTGATAGTAAGCAGTATTTCTACGTAACTAACGAACATTATCTGGTAAATAAGGTAATTTCATACATTGTGTCCTTAATATGCCAGCGGTTCCAAATTGATTTGTTAAACACTAATCATATTTTATTAAACTATAATACTAAAATACTTTTATTAAAGTAATATTGGCTCTACTTATTAACGCCATTTACTGAGTATTATTGCCGATCATATTTGTGACCATAATTTCGTATCCACCCTGTAAAAACTGTTTTTAATATTTCAAGCTATACTTTAATCCATTATTACTGAAAAAGTACTTACGTGCTGTGGTCAGCTTTATTAGACAATCGAATTTATTTAAACCTAAAAGTGTTACTCAAACATTGACTTGAAAAAGACAGGATTTCTGTATGGTGCTCCCAGAACTATTCTTTATTGTTAAATGTTTCTACCAAATAGTTTTAATAACAAACAGACTTTAATGTCTCTAGCCTTACTTCGTGGAACTCCATAATCATGAACGATGTCATTTAATGTCGAAACAATTGTCAGGTTAAGAATTTAATCAATCTTGTGAAACTTTAACTAATCTTTGTATTTATATCATATTGCATTAATAACAAACGGTTGAAGATATCACATAAACGTCTAAAACGCCTGTCCAGAAACCATTATTTTCTTTTTCGTTATGGAAACTTCCAGTGTGATACTAATAATTTATTAGTGCCACAGTCTCTGTTATATTAGCACGTCGTAGTTATTGTTAGTGTTAAGCGTGCACAACTTAACTTTAATATTAATAAAACGACTAAAAAAGAAGACTACTAAAAAGAAAACTAAATGTTTTCCGATATATCATCTTTAATCTCATAAAACTCCTCCAAACTCGACAAATCTAGTGCAGATGTGTTCCGTACGATGAATGCCTCGTACGAGCAGACAATCTTTTGCGGTGATAGTGGTTAAAGCTCGTATACAGGCTTACTATTTTCGGCTCTTATCAGAAAGATTTTTGAGGGATGCCTTTTATTTTATAATATTTTGTCAATAAGATTCTTCGGTTTTAATGCACAAAAACTGCTGTAAGGTGGCCATAAAGACAATAAATTATCAAAAGATAATATAAACTTTACATCTACTTGTGTGTAAAATGAGATGATTTATTGCGATAGATTATTCCTGATTTCTTGCGCCTGGTTTTTATTGTTAAAGCGTAATAAAACATCAAATTGAATTTTGAAAAATCTAAATATTTTAAATTATGTAAAGGCTACTTTATCGAAAAGGATTTCATTTGTTACATTCTTATATAGTTGGCAAGGAATTTTTTATTTTACCAATTACGTTTTAGTTTATTCACAATTCTTTTACTTGACAGATTAATGACAGCAATCAATACAGTGCCTATTAAAGAATAGCTAATTATAATATCGACAATACTAGTGCTAGCTTTTCAATACTTTTCATACTTTAGGTGATACTCATATTGTAGAATATCATTTCTTTGTAATTAGGTAATATTTATGACAAAGTATGTAAATTAGCAAATTAAAGTTTACACATGGTTTAATTTTTACAGTGCGATTTTATATTTTTGGCTATTCTAGAGCAGCAAGGCTAATATGATGCTATTTTTTAATTATTTTCTCAGGGAAATGCATAAGATAAAATAATAAAAAAATAGCATTGTATTAGCCTTGCTGGCTAGATCATTATGAAACTAATAGTACATATGCTCAATTAATAAAGTAACACGTCAAATGCATTAGCGTCCCTGACAATTAGGCAACTAAGTAATCTTACATCACATCTTAATAAATAAGTAAAGTAGTGAGTGAATGACTCTAAATAATTAGTATTTATAATACGTAGATTGCAGTAGTTTACATTTCTATTAGATTTATCTTTTTGTTGCTATTTTAATAAAAGTGAGATTTCAAGTTTCATCCGTTTAATAAAGTTTTGCTCAATTGCTATGAATTATAGAATGCACGTGTGTGAAATTACTCTGTGTTACAACATCGATAAAAACTAAATTTGCTAACAATAATAATAATAATAATAACAATAATAATTATGTCCTACACCCTAATACCCAAGAACATGATTTTATGAACTCAACACAATATTAATAAATACGAATAACATCTTTGAATGTAGACAAAGACAATTTACAAGAGGTGCTTTTAGGTTTTGTTCTTTTGTATACATTATTATTAAATAAACTTATTTTAGAAATAATACGATTTTTTTCGGGCCGGGTCCATCACTCGTGTTACAAGGGTCGTGGGTTCGTGTCCCACGTGGGGCGACGGAATTTTTCTAATAGGAAAATTCCGTCACCTCAACTATGGGTGTGTGTACTCGTGTTGCATGTAAGATGGGGGACATATAACCTTAGCTGTTGGTGTAGTGTAGGCGTGAAATAAAAAAAATACGATTTTTTGTGAATGAGTAATTAAATTTTGTTTAGGAAGTAATTAAGTTTTCTTCAGAAAGCTGTCAAAGTAGGTACGATTGGTTGCATAACTGTCAGGGGTGTCAATGCATTTGACGTGTTATTTTAATAATCGAACATACGAGTTTGCATTTTAAATCTATAAAATTCGCTCTGCATATTAATCAGATAATCAAGTTTCCTGTTATTTAGTGACTTAAACATTTTAGGCATTTTCGAGAAATAGCAACATGAGCTAAAGAGATAACCCGAGATTCCATTTTAAACTGGGTTTTGAGAGTTCTAAAATAATGAAAACCATCAATTCAAATCTAATTTTATTACATAAAAAATTATTGTTGTTTTTTTATATCAAAAGAATAACTCCTACAATATATCTTTTATCCCTACTAGACACACGTACATCCATTGATATAGGTAATAAAGGCCCAGAAGGTTAATGTGATAGATTAATTAATTTAAAGATCAAATTCTGATAATAAATTACTAACCAGAGGCTATTTAAAGTGAAATAAAACTAAAGTAATAACCCCACTGAACTTACACTCATCTTATTTAACCTACCTTCCGTTGCATCCATCAATCTAGTTGCATCAAAGGTTTTATAGGATTCACATAAATGATCGAAAGTAATAAAGTAGATTAGACTTTCTGAAGTAAACAAATGAGGTACATCTAAAGGAGAACAGCTGTAACGGCCAAACAAAATAGAATATATATATCATTGAATTCCATTTAATCAATCTAATTTCACTATTTAATGTAGGTAAACCAAAGATACCAACTAAAGTTGCTGAATTTATTTTTCTACAATTATGCAGGCGAGTAGTAGGTCTCTGGTGACAAAAACGGCATACGTTTTTTTGCAGAAATTCACATTTAGAGTTTGAAGCCATCCCTCTTTTATTTTTAAAATTAAATATATAGCAAATTGCGCACATTCAAAGAATTGTACAAGTATTTTAAAAACGGGGTTCTATGCCTTTAAAAGCACTTAATCAAAAATAAAAAAAGAATTATTACTTGTCAGAACAAATGTACATTAATTACATAACCTCACTTTATAGGCAGCCGTGTATCAATTTATGATAATAGATTTTATTGAATATTTAAATGTATTTTGCTTAAGGTAACAGGATTCAATTACATATTAATGAAATTGCAACTTATTTCACAATTCAAGGTAATTTCTAGTTTAAAGAATAAATAAATCTCTAGTGACGAACAGGTAAGATATCGATGTTTTTCACCGAGTCACATTAGATAATTAAATAAGCACTTTATTTCAGTTTAAGAAAACCAAGCAAGGACATAATCCTCCACACAGGATACCTTTCTTGTATAATTCACAAAACAAGTTAATATTCTTTCTATCCAAATGGGCAAAAACTTATATCTCAATATTAGTACACTATTAAATTAAGTTCACAATTAATAAATTGTAATTTTTATAAAAGATTTATAAGAAGAATACACTTTATTACCAAAAACCAAATTTTTCAATCGCTTTATTTGCATCTCCCCCTAGGAAACATTTGCTGTCTGGTATCTAAATACCTTTCAAGACACGACACCTGAAAAAGAATTTATTGCCTTGAAAAATAGTAGCAAATATACCTGTATTAGATGTTTCTATTAGTTAACCTTAACCTTCTTTTATTATAGCATCAAGTCTGCTTGTAGAAACCAACATTAATCTAAGCTCACAATGAAATATTTTGATGTACTGCCAATTAACCAAATATTAAATTGATTTCCTTATACTGAAATTGCTGATCATGAATGTACACAAAATAAAATGAGATGAAAAACTGGTTAAACGGGAACTAAACTGCAAAAAGAATATTAACATGGATTAACATTTAAAATTATCTAAATAATTCCCTTTCTTCAACGAACATAGTGCATTAATTAATTAACTTATCCTTTAACGTACGTAAATGAACCTTTTATTTTGCCTAGACGATATACATATGGATGTGTTTTCTCGTAAATATCACTGTAATATTGTAGATGGCCTCGCAACTTTCAGTCAATGGCAGGAAATAGCGTAATTTTAAATAGTCCTTTGTCCACAAAATTATCAGTAAAATAACTTACAAAAATAAACATTACAATCTAATAAAATGTTTATTTTGTCTTTATTTTGCACTTTAAAAATATCCACTGCTCTCAAAACAAATTTACAGTAGTCTTTTTGCAATATTCGGATTTCTTCACTAAAATAAATCGAAACCTTATATACACACACTGTATATTATGAAAGATACATGGTGCTTTATAGCTCTGCATCATACTTGAGCAGAAAATTTTTGTTGACACTTGGAATAAAATACCTTAATAACGTTTTTTGATTAAAGGAAGTTAAAATGTAGAGTAATTTTGGTCGATATTCTTAAAAAGTACATGCAATTCGTCAATCTTCCATGAAAGTTAACTGAAAATTAAGATCGATACATGTTGACACATTTTAATGTAACGCATGTAAATAAACTAATAAACAAGAAGTTTTCATATTTATATTCTTCAAATATTAAAATATCTGGATGATAATAGATAATTGTCTGATGATGGGATGCGAAAGGCGCGATACTAAACGCACATTCGCCAATTCATTGATACATAAATCGAATACAAAAATAGAAAAAGATCGTACAAAATAATATGTTTGAAAAGAAACAAAAAATTATATAAAATGTGGTTTTTGTGGGTATCGGGACTATTTAGTGACGATGACTTCCTTTTCTTAAAATAAGATGTAGTCAGGGACCAGAGAATTTACCCGAGTATTCTCATGTTGCCAATGCCATCGCGCCTCATCAAAGAGTGGTGTGAGTTGAGTTATTGGCTGTCCGAATACAAGGACAGAAAACATCGAGTCATCATTATGAAAAAATTTAACATGTTTTTAAAAAATATGTAGAAATTTCTAGTAATTTGTATTTTTTATTATGGTTATAATTACAAATAATCCGTGAAAATTCAGTTACTTGCAGCACTCAAATTCTTTTAGAAAATTTTAAACTCTTACTGCTCTCACATTTTATTTCCCTGCTTGTGTTTAAATCGAAACACAAAATTTGTAGTTTTCGAATTTCTTATCCATAAGTTTTTTAAAATTGTGCTTTCGAGAAAAAGTCATGTTAGAGAATTTTTATTTGTCTTATCTATCTAACTATTTGCAGAGTCTGATGCGTGTATTTTTTTAAATCTAGCTCGCTAGAAAAGGTTATAGTTTAATGTTTTTGTTAATTTTTATTTTTGACAAACAAACTTTTGTAAGATAAAGAAATAAAACACGTACATTACTTTAATTCCAAAACAAGTGGTGACCCGGACAGAAGAACAACAAAAATGGTTGACGACAGTCTCAGTTAAATTACCAAGTTTCTGGTCTAATGATAGTGAACTATGCTTTGCTCAGGTGGAAGCTGTATTTAGCACTAGAAAGATTGTTTCTGAAACCACAAAACTTCATCATGTAGTAGGTGCTCTAAATCCTGACTTCGCTGCAGAGGTACGGGACTTGATTATGTCTCCACCTGCTCAAAACCCGTATACACAATTAAAACAGGAGCTCATTAAGCGAACTTCAATTTCTGAAGTACATAGAATTCAAAAACTTTTAGACGTCGAGGAACTTGGAGATAGAACTCCTTCTCAATTTCTTCGTAAGTTATTACAATTAGTAGGGGACCTTGTTATAAACAGATCATTTGTGAAACAATTATTTCTGAAACGATTACCCGCTAATGTCAGAATGATTCTACTTTCCTCTAACGACTCCATAACTTTAGAAAAATTAGCTCGAAAAGCAGATCAAATTGTTGAAGTATCACATGATATACCTATCACCGTTTTACCTGTTACTTGTCAATCTGACATTGACAAACTTCGAGAAGATATCGAAAGTCTAAAAAGTACAATGCCAAACCTTTCATATATATCAAAATCCAGAAGTAGAAGTACCAGCCCAAGTAAAAATCGTCTAAGATCTACTCAGAAATGTGCCAAGGTTTGTTGGTATCATGCACAATTTGGTAAACGAGGAAGGAAATGTATACTTCCATGTATTAAAGAAGCCAATTTCAACGTAAATCATTTAGAATATAAATTTAAACATGACTTTATTTCAAGTAAAAAAGTTTTAGGTTTAAATGCAAAGCTCGATCACTACCAGCACAAACATTCTTCCAGCAAGGTTTTCTTCTTAACTGATGTACTCTCAGGCCATCGTTTTCTTGTGGATACAGGTGCAGAAGTGAGCATTTTTAAAAGTAATAGTAATCAGAGTAATTTGATTAAGTCAGATCAAGTGTTATATGCTGCAAATAGTACTATTATTGAAACGTTCGGGAAAAAAACATTAATTTTGGATTTTGGGTTAAAAAATAAATTTAAATGGAATTTTATAATTGCTAATGTGAAACAGTCAATTCTAGGAGCTGATTTCTTAAGAAATTTCAATTTACTTGTTGATGTCAAAAGAAAACAAGTTTTCAATGCATTAACTTATCAAAATATTTTGGGAGGTCCTTGTAATTTACCTTCCATTACACCCATTAGTTTAAAAAATAGTAATGATGAATATAAACAATTACTTTTAAAATTCCCATTGATTTCACAGCCTCTTAGCAGAGATATTACATTAAAATACAATGTTACGCATTGTAACAAAACCAAAGGTCCTCCAGTTTTTGCAAAAACAAGACGTTTAGCACCTGATCGCCTTAAAATTGCAAAACAAGTATTTTATAAGTTAATAGAGCTAGGCATTATTAGACCTTCATCAAGTAATTGGTCTTCACCTCTACACATGGTTCCAAAGAAAGATTTTGGCTGTTGGCGCATTGTTGGAGATTATCGTTTACTAAATAGTGTTACTATCCCTGACAGGTATCCTATTCCTAATATACAAGATTTTACAGGAAGTTGTGCTAATGCCACGATCTTCTCAAAGTTGGATTTAGTACGTGCTTATCATCAAATACCTATTGAAGATTATGACATTCCAAAAACAGCAATTACAACCCCCTTTGGCTTATTTGAATACACAAGAATGAGTTTTGGTCTATGTAATGCTGCTCAAACTTTTCAAAGATTTATTAATGACGTTTTACGTGGTTTAGATTTTTGTTTTGTATACATAGATGACATTTTAATAGCTAGTAGAGATCAACATGAACATATGAATCATTTACGACAAGCTTTCCAACGTCTTCAAGATTTAGGTGTAATTTCAAATCCAGAAAAATGTCAGTTTGGTGTAGAAACAATTGAATTTTTAGGTCATAGTATTAGTAATGAAGGTATGAAACCATTACCTGAAAAAGTTACTGCTATTCAAAACTTTCCAAAACCCTCTAGTCAAAAGAAATTACGAGAATTTCTAGGCATGATTAATTTTTATCATAAGTTTATACCACATTGTACTTCAATTATTAAACCGCTTAATGAACTTACGACAAATAAAAAAAATAAGATCTTTGTTTGGAACAACGATGCCGATAGCGCATTTTCTAATATTAAAGAAGCTCTGGCAAACGCTACTCTTTTATGTCATCCTCAAAAGGACGCACCTTTGAATATAATGGTCGACTCCTCGGACTCTTCAGTTGGTGCAGTTGTCCAACAATTTGTTAATGGTTCCTGACAACCAATATCATTTTTTTCAAAAAAATTTACTCCAACACAATGTAGGTACAGCACTTTTGGACGAGAATTGCTGGGAATGTATATGACACTTAAAAAATTTAGATTTAAGGTTGAAGGTCGAGAATTTCATCTTTTAACTGATCACAAGCCCTTGGTTTACGCCATTACATCAAAATCAGATAAATATTCTCCTAGAGAAAGTCGCCATTTAGACTTCATAGCACAGTTCACGACATATATTAGGCATATTAAAGGTAAAAGCAACGTCGTTGCTGACGCTCTTTCTCGTATAGAATTAAATTCTATATTTATAGACTCTATTAATTACAAAGATATAGCTACAGCACAAGCCACTGACCACGAACTTAACGAATTGCAGAATTCTAATAAAACCTCACTAATATTCGAAACTTTCTATTTACCATCAGAAAATATAAATCTTGTTTGTGATATTTCTACAGGCAAACCTCGACCATTTATTACAGCTCAATTTCGAAAAAAAGTTTTTGACACTTTCCATTCCTTATCGCATCCTGGTATTCGGAGCACTCAAAAATTAATCACATCTAAAGTGTTTTGGCGTAATACGAAGTCAGACATCAAAAAGTGGACCAAAGAGTGTAATATGTGTCAACGGTGTAAAGTAGTGAAACATAATGTTAGTCCTCTTTCAAATTTTAAATCTTCAGATGAACGGTTTAGTCACATTCATATAGATATTGTTGGACCACTTCCTTCATCCAAAGGTTTTTCGTATATTTTAACCTGTATAGACCACTTTACTAGATGGCCTAAAGCCATACCCATTAAAGATATTACTAGCACAACAGTGGCTGATACTTTAGTATCAGGGTGCATTTCTAGATTTGGTATTCCATCTATAATTACTACAGATAGAGGTTCCCAGTTTGAGTCAAAATTATTCAAAGACTTAATAATTCTCCTCGGTTCCCACAGAATTAGAACTACAGCATATCATCCTATTTCAAATGGTATGATTGAACGTTTCCATTGAGATTTGAAGACTTCTTTGAAAACCGCCAATAATCCTAATAATTGGGTAAATGTACTTCCATTTGTATTGTTAGGTTTAAGGACAAATTTTAAAGAATCTATTCAATGCAGCTCTGCAGAATTAGTATACGGAACAACACTAAAAGTCCCGGGTAAATTTTTTGAAAGTAGTTATAATAAAAATAATAATTTCCCAGAATATGTTGTAGATTTAAAGAGTTTAATGCAAGGTTTAAAACCTCCAGTTACACAGTTTAAACGCAAATCTTATGTAAATAAAGAATTACTTAAATGTACACACGTTTTCGTACGCATTGATGCTAGAAAACAGCCTTTTTCATTTTCTCATAATGGTCCATTTAAAGTGTTAAAAAAAAGATCAAATTCTTTACTATAGAAGATAATTCAGGTAAGCCACATAACGTTTCAATACACCGTATTAAACAGCATATTTAGAAACTTATACGGCTCATGAAGAATTTCTTCGACCTATTTTGAAGAATAATGCTTCTGCTATACCTCTACGACAAAACGAGAACAGAAAACAATTAAAAAGAGTAAGCTTCGCAATGAATACGAAGTAACCTTCTGGGGAAGGGTAATGTGCTGAGTCTGTGTTTGTATTATACAGGGTGTTTTAGAAAATGTGCCCGTCACGTTAAAGGACAATAGGAAAACACGTGTACAGTAACATCTTACTAACAATTTACTGAAATGTCCCTTTGAAATGACAACTCCCCCTTATAAAAATAATAGGCACGCCACTGCAAAGTAGTAGATAAAATTGTATGAAAATTATGCCTATTAAATAGTACATACTTTTAAAAGTCATCAAAAAAATAATCATAATAAGCCCAAGCTGGATAAATTAATTCTTCGAAATTATAAGCAAAACAAAACATTAGGACGTGCTTTTAAAACGTTTTAGCTAAATAATAAACAAGTCATTTTGACCATCTGTAAATAACTGTTAATGACTCAGATCTTTAAAGCTTGTAATTTGCAGTATGCAGTTTGTTGTCAACTTTCTTTGTGTTAAGGTGGCCGTAAACTTGAGTTTCGATTACGTATTAATACACGTTTAATTAGAATTAATAACTTGAGTGAGGTGGTGTTAGTAGTTTAATTAATAGTAGTTAGTTACTGTTAAAATTATGGCAGAACCAAACACGCCTGCTGAATGAACGGAACTTTTCAAATCAACCATTTTCAAAAAGTACACTCCATATACCGCGAGTGCAATTTTGTCAATGGCTATTGGAACGCAAATAGGAAAATCCCTAGTTTGCACAAACCGTTTTACTCGGGCGGGTGTTTTTAATTCACACAACAGCCACATAAGACCTTTTATTCAGCTCCAACGATTAACCGGTGACTGGCGCCTACATTTTCAGGTCAATGAAGTGTTCGACGGACTCCCACTATTGAGCACCACTACACTTTGCTAGACAGGTACGAGAGTTTTTGAACACATGTTAGAAAGATTGCCTGCATCTAAACGGTATGTTTTACTCATTTTGTTAAAATGACATTCGTAAAATAAAAAAACAGGCAATGGAATTTCCATCACAATTAGGCCAACGAACGTATGTTACATTTTATTTACCGACCTTAATAAACGATCTCGTCATCAAGGTAGTGAGTCACTCGGCAACCGCGGCTGAAATTCAATTCTGTTGTTTCTGTAAATTGATACGTACGTAGCGGAGGTCTGTTATTAATTTAGTAGTACAGACGTGAGATCATTGTTTGCTTTATCAGTAATTCTTGCTTAACATCTTACAAACAATCCATAGTCGACTCGTGTCTTGCAAAAAATACGGAAAAATCCGATTTTTTTTATTTTTTTATTTTTATTTTATGAGTTTTGGGGTCTCTATATAGTCACCTTTCACCACCCTTAAGCCATTGCATATTTGGCCGGAACACCCTGTATTGTATTTTTTAAAATCTAGCTCGCTAGAAAAGGTAATAATTTAATGTTTTTGTTAATTTTTATTTTTGACAAACAAACTTTTGTAAGATACAGAAATAAAGAAATAAAACACGTAAATTACTTTAATTCCAATTCACGTGTCTTATAAAACACGCCGCAGTGATTGAAAATAAATACGTCGTAAAACAAAATACTATATGAAAAGTATAGCAATGTAAAGAAATAGTAAGTAAAGAGATATATTGAGATAATTAAAAATAATTAGTCAAAAATTTTAAAAATTTATTATAATCGGCCTGACAATTGTTTCGGCAGCTATGCTGTCATTATCAAAGGTAACATAAATATAAACAAACAGGTCGCTAAGGTAAATACAAAAAATAGATAACTAGATAAAAATAATAAAAATTAAATATATAATACTTCTGGTAACGGAAAATCACTAAGCTCAATCTGTTCATTCATTAAAGGATTAAACATATACATCCACATATACATGTACGTCTGGTTGAACTAAGTAAGGATCAGAAAAGTGCAATGGGTGGTTCTGGTAGACGTGGAATCATATTAGTGAGCGCGATAGATTTGTTTATCAGATGTTAGTCCCTCTATAGAATCCGCATATACGGGTGTCTCTAAAAGACACAGTCTCTGAAACCACAATAGGATGATTTAACCAAGCTTGCCTCTATCCAAAAGTGCTTCATTAAAGTGCTATCAAACATCAAAGATCTTAAATAAAGATAAAATTTCCACTTTTTGATGTAACAAGCTTTTAGGAACAAACGTCAGAATTACTTTCAATGCTTTACGTGGAAGTAATGATTAAAGAGAATATAGAATTATTAATCGCATTCAGTAGAAGTCTCTGGTAGATTGTAGAAAGAAAACGGCTTGTGTTTTAAATATCTATGCAGATTATGTTTTACCTCGTTTTTTCACGTTGAAACACGCTTTTATACGTTCTGTATAAATTCCTGTTGCGTTGCATTCATAACTATTAACAAAGATATTGCAACCAATTTCTATAAATATTGAACAATAGTTTTGAATATTCAATAAATAAAATAAAATTTGTTTAATAGAAAACGGAAATTCTCAAGAGTAAGAGATATCAGTCTCCAAAACAACTGTTTGTTGAATAACTTTAATGAACAAGACCAGCAATGTAAAATTGTACATATTTTAAAAGTGCTCAACGAGAGGAGTCTATTGTACCCATTCTAATCACCAAAAGTGATTCTTTAAGAAACTACAAGCCTCTGGAAAGGTCATTGAAACTCACTTATCTAGCAATCTGAGGGCATGCGCTGCTGATTGACGGTTATAGGTTAGGTTAGACCTAACATAGTTAACAAATTTTAAATTAAAGGTTAGCTTAAAGGTTAGAATAAGTTGGTGATTAGTAGACACGTACTTCAAACCCACTATTTTCAAGCACGTGCTTGTGTTACATTGCACTATTGCAGATTAAAGTGCTTCGCTCCGTTGACATAGTGATTTTATGCTTACCTAAAATGCATGTCTTTAGTGATTAGATTAGAAATTAGATTAGTGGTTGGATTAGAGATTAAGTTAGAGGTTAGACTAAGCTTAACTGAAATTAGGGCAGTTTCTGTTCTCCTCTGCATTATTAGATTGAGAAATCACTAAGCATTTGAACAATTGACTGAAAGTGCTGTCGAGTACGAGTTAATGAAGATTTCCCATCTTAAATAATAATATTGATTGCTACAACCCATAACCTGGTGAACCAGGCGCCAAAAGCTATAAGATTGTGCGGGAGGAAGGGGCGATTATTACTATTACGTAGGCCGAACGTGTGACTGTAGCCGACTTATCAGATTATTAACAGAAATCCCACGTTTGTGTTACAGCTAAAGGAAACTGCAGGAAACCTTAACCAGATCTGCAGGTACCGGGAGTCGAACCCGGGACATTTGAGTGAGAGAAAAGCACGCTAGTCCCTACACTATGAAGGCTATAAATATAAATAAATATTTTCCTTTTTGGTAAAGCTTCAGAAGAACCCTAAGACATGCCAACTTTAATATTGAGGAGTACTACATAACTTTTTTCTACTTGGAAGATTTATTTGAAGATTTAGTAGATCCACGCATACCCCAGGTATTACAGAAAGACAAAAATCTTCGGAAACCTTCTTATGTTTCAACAAGATGAAGTTCCCAAGCGTTTTTTTTGGAACAGTTGGCCAGTTCCTGGATCAAACATATACCACCTGTAGATAGGTAGATGATGTCAGATAAAATGGCCACCCAGATCAGCAGATCTAATCGCTTTAGACTTTTTGCAGATATACATATTTGAAAATAAAAGTCTATGTAACACAATCAAATGCAATAAATGACTTGCGATCAAAAATTAGTCAAAAACGATTGTTAACCATTCACTCCACAAGTGTTTAATAAAATTAGGGTGGAACTTAATGTGTCATTGTGAAGAGGTCACTAAAGGTGTACTAAAATCTCGTTAATTATAATTATTTCTTGAAATTCCGGAGTTCTATTCTGCATTATCCGAAAGTGCAGTAAGTAAAATAAAACAGAAAATAGGATAATCATACCCACAAGACGTTTCAAATGAGCTATCACATAACCATATGAACCATTTGAAATGGTTTTTTTTAGGGGGTGGCTAACAACGAAAGGCAGATTTGTCAATACAGGGTGTCATGAGATAGAACGCATTAATTTTAAGGGGTGATAGAAGACATCAAGAGGAACAAAAAAGTCTAAATTAATAATTAATAAATTAAAATTAATATTAAATTAACAAATTTTTTCTATGTTAATAAGCTTTCGAGTAATTTAGAAAAAACCATTGCCATATTTGGGAACCTTGCTTAAGTATAATCGCAGCTGGGTCTTGACCTTGTTTTAGAAAATCAAACAAACAAACTAATGGTGAAAGCCGTTGTTTGAGAATAATAAACAGCCCAAGCCGATTAGTCGGGTTACATTCTACGAAAATTGTAATCGGCACCGTAAACAAAATTTGTATGTTAAAATCATGCCAATTCATTACAAACCAACTGTAAAAATAAAATCATTGATCTACATTTTGCATTTATTAATTTCCGGAATATTTTCAAAATTTCTTGACGTTTTTGTTTTTTTAATAAAAAAATACTATCTTATGTTAAAGAAATTTGATTGAGGCACCTAATTACCATCAAATTAAAGATTTCTTAATGTAGCAAGAACGAGGTGTCAGCAAAATCCCTTAACCTAATTATCTAATTTAAATTAGATAAATCTTTTCTTTAAAAGATATTCTCTTATAAAATCATTAAAAACTTTTATTAAAACAAAGCGCTTTATTGACAAATTATTATTTCAAAGTTCAACAAACTACCAACTCAGTATGATATCACCTAATAATAATAAAAGAGCATTATTTACACAGTTGCGGTCAGGCATTGACCCAAATATTCTTCAAAACGTGCTTTTATTTCAATGTCAAGAAACCTCCACATCAGCACTTTGTACGAATGTGAAGCAATTTTTATTACAAACTTTACAAGGTTGTAACGTTTCTTAATTGAGTAAAATGAATTTGTAATTGTAAAATGAAGTCAATTTTACGCGGAAACGACATACGATAGGATAAAACGTTATTAAGATTTGTTGTTGTGATAGATGAGATGCATCTGCCGACAAAGCCCCACACTTAAAGTACTATTATTAACGCGGCAAAATGATGTTAAAGTTTCCAACTTTATTATTTTTTTCTGAAAATGTAGTACGTTCTAGAACAAAGTTGTACAAGACTTTTTTGTTCCTTTTGATGTCTTCTATCACCCCTTAAAATTAATGCGTTCTAACGCCAGACACGCTGTATACACTACCGTTCATTTGAAATGGGTCGCTACAGAAACTGTGGCGATTTTGTAACATGGAAGTGCTAATGTTGTAAAATCAGCGCTATATATTGCTAAGTATCTTTGCCAGGCTCTACCAAAACACTTTGACTTTCCAACATTTTATTTCCAATATTTATTGCTGTAACCTGGTACAAATTATCGCTACACGTGGTGATTAATAAGTTACAAAGAAGTCAACAAAATAAGGAATATATATTATAATAATTTGGTGGTTTAAATTGACGTAAAGTTTACTTAGATATTTTAGGATAAAATCAAAATAAAATCGTTACCACAATATTACTACCTAGGTGAACACGTAAACAATACTTTCCACATTATTAAATCTCCTAATTTTTAGTGGCCCGTTTCAAATGAACGCTAGTGTATTATGCTGTATTGTGTCTCCCTCAATATTAAACTCTCAATATTGACGTGTTTCAGGATTTTCCTGAAAACTTATCAGTGTTCACTAAAATAAAGTTAAAACCCTGTGGTGTCTTTAATTAGTTCATAAGTAACTAACATAATTACTATAATAATAAATAGCACAGTGTTTTCATCAATATCTCAATATCAGAAGTAGAACTTGATGGTTTAACGTACGGATACTTCTGGATTATCCAAAATATGGCTTTGATCACTCAGTTACAATGTTTGAAAAAAAAATAAAAAATAGAAATTTCCTTAAACGTTACTGCTTTCTTCTGAAGCTAATTAAATCAGTTCATATTTGTGAGACAAAAAAAAGATGAGTTTTCATCAATTGATGTTGTTGAAATGAAGCCAGATTTCATCAAAAGTACCATAGGACAGCTAAAGATTGATAAATATGTTGCTCGTCGATATGCAAAATCTTAGAACACTTCGCCGTGCTGTCATATGAGTACGTTAAGCAGTCGGTCCCGACAATAACACAATTACCTACTTTGTTCTTGTTACGAATAACACTGCCCTATATCACCAAGTATATACGTATGCACACTTCAGTGTTTCACAATGTTAATTAGAATTAACATTTATACATAATATTACTAAGTTGTTTAATTTGGTGATCATTCACGAGCGTCAAAAGTCACGGTCAAAAATGTGCATAAGTGCTGAGTAAATACTTTTAACTACGACTACTATACAAAATTGAAAATGACTCATTGCTTACAATCACTAAACTGTGCGGTGTACGAGAATGATTGTGAGAAATGATTTCCCATACTCAGTGGTTCTATTAAAATGCCATAGGTGTCAGTACATGCAATATTTCTAATTATTTCAAATATACGTACTACACGTGCACGTTCAAACACGGTATATCCTTCTAATGGCTTTAATCCATAAATTTAGAATAACCTAAAAATGTTTTGGGAATTTATTATTTGAAATTACATTCAAATGAAGCGTTATAGGTATTCAATGTATTTATAAAATTGAGGTTATCATTTACTTGCATTAAAAAAACAGCGGCGAAACTACACGACGTCCAAAATACATTTGAAGATGTGTCTATGACATTTAAAAAATGGAACACACCAACAAAGTATTTTTTATTAACTTAAATAATTGTTCAAATCTCAGTATTAATTTTATAAATAAGTAAATGATTATTACATTGAGTCATACGCATTTCTTAATTTTTATAACTAACACCTGTTTTCCACAAAATGTGCGCATTGTCTACTCTTGACAATCCAGCAAATCTCAATCTAGAATCATATTCTAGGTTAAATCTTCTTCCTAGCTTTTAGGCTCTTATTACGTTTTTGTGGTCGTAGATAAAGTATAGGGTGTAACATGTGCAAAAACGCCCATTTCACATTCGTGTGATTTCGGCATTCGACTTCCGTCTCATGCCGCAACTTCTTCACACTCGTGAGAAATTGGCACTTTTCTGCACTTGCAACACAATATACTATTACGATCAGTTTTTTTTCTGGGAGGTTATTAGTGTAGAAAGTTTAAGTACCTGATAAAATACCGTGGTAATTATATAGGGCAAATTCAGGATATACGCCACGTTGGGAGAGACGCCACAGTTGTCATATTTCCACAACTAAAAAAGATAGAGATATAGTTATATCGCATTTCAATAACATTATTTGTATCTATGAAATCAAATCAGCACACGCTCGATTGTTGCTGCGCATGACGTGTCCTTAGAGATTTAATACAAAAGTTCAACGAAAAATCAGGTTATATATATTATGTAATTAGGAGATCAAGCGATACTTTAAATCCGAGAAGATGTATTATAACGCCGAGGCGCCAGCCGAGGCATTATAACATCTTCGAGGATTTAAAGAAGCTTAATCTCCGTATTGCATAAGTTGTTTTATTTTATTTCGTTTTTCAATCCTAATTTCTCCCTTTTAAAATTCATCCAAATTTATTGTATAATGAAGCAAGTTGCCTTGTCTGTGTCATCATACGCGTAACCAAGGAGATAAAAAGCAGCATGTCACGTGTGGCTATTATGCAACATCAAATGATTTTTACGTTGCCAACAACAACGGAGATCAAGAACGTCTTGAACTCCGGTGTCCTTGACAACGGAGATAAAGATATACTTTATTTTACTAATTGTGGTATATAAACAATTGTTTGAAATACAAAATGAAATAAAAATTTTAAGTGTATGATACTTATTTGATTACTGCAAGTGTAAAGAAGGAGATTAAACCAAAGTATGTACGTAATTTATTTTTTTGTGGGAATCTTTATTAAATAATAAACATATATTTTGCAAATGTATCTCTGTGTGTTATTTTTTTAAGCGTGGTATCTCTCCCACGAAATGAGGAGAGACGCCACATACAGTGATAACTGATTTTACAGATAAGGAATGATCTGAAGATGATGACGATGATGAATGTTTTCTGAGCCTGGTAAATGTAGACCCGCGAGTGATGCTGAAAATTCGTGTGTAGAGTGCTGGAAAAAGTATTTTGTTAAAAAATGAAAACCGATTGGATCAAGTGCTCAAGTCCTGCAAAAATGACGTCCCTAAAGATAGCGAAGCCCATACACCAGGTGAACAGGAAAGTATATGGGAAATTAAAAGCTAATTAAAGGCTAATTAAATGCCCTATTTTCAAATTTACGGCTCAGCTAGTTTTTCTAAAATTGCAGGCTTCGCTAACTTTAGAAAAAGTTAGCGGAGCCCACATCAAAAATTTAATGTAGAATGCAAAATTTAAAAAGTAACCTATGGAGAATTAAAGGCTAATTAAAGGCTAATTAAATGCCCTATTTTCAAATTTAGGGATCAGCTATTTTTTTATAAACCACGGGTTTCGCTAACTTTAAAAAAAAGTTAGCAGAACCCACATCAAAAATCTATTGTAGAATGCAAAATTTAAAAAAGTAACCTGTGGAGAATTAAAGGCTAATTAAATGCCCTATTTTCAAATTTACGGCTCAACTAGTTTTTCTAAAGTCGCAGGCTTCGCTAACTTTAGAAAAAGTTAGCGGAGCCCACATCAAAAATTTTATGTAGAATGCAAAATTTAAAAAAGTAACCTATGGAGAATTAAAGTCTAATTAAATGCCCTATTTTCAAATTTAAGGCTCGGCTATTTTTGTTATAAACCACGGCTTTCGCTAACTTTAGAAAAAAGTTAGCGGGACCCACATCAAAAATCTATTGTAGAATGCAAAATTTAAAAAGTAACCTATGGGGAATTAAAGGCTGATTAAAGGCTAATTAAATGACCTATTTTCAAATTTAAGGGCCAACTGGTTTTTTCTAAACCACGGGTTTCGCTATCTTTAGAAAAAAGTTAGCGGGACCCACATCAAAAATCTAATGTAGAATGCAAAATTTAAAAAAGTAACCTATGGAGAATTAAAGGCTAATTAAATGCTAATTAAATGCCCTATTTTCAAATTTACGGCTCAGCTAGCTTTTCTAAAATCGTAGGCTTCGCTAACTTTAGAAAAAGTTAGCAGAGCCCACATCAAAAATTTAATGTAGAATGCAAAATTTAAAAAAGTAACTTATGGAGAATTAAAGGCTAATTAAAGGTTAATTAAATGCCCTATTTTCAAATTTAAGGCTCGGCTATTTTTGTTATAAACCACGGCTTTCGCTAACTTTAGAAAAAAGTTAGCGGCACCCACATCAAAAATCTATTGTAGAATGCAAAATTTAAAAAAGTAACCTATGGGGAATTAAAGGCTGATTAAAAGCTAATTAAATGACCTATTTTCAAATTTAAGGCCCAGCTGGTTTTTTTCTAAACCACGGTTTTCGCTATCTTTAGAAAAAAGTTAGCGGGACCCACATCAAGAATCTAATGTAGAATGCGAAATTTAAAAAACTAAGTTATGGAGAATCAAAGGCTAATTAAATGCCCTATTTTCAAATTTACGGTTCAGCTAGTTTTTCTAAAACCATGGGTTTCGCTAGCTTTAGAAAAAGGTTAGCGGGACCCACATAAAAAATCTAATGGTAAACTAGGTAAAAGTAACCTATGGAGAATTAAAGGCTAATTAAAAACCCTGTTTTCAAATTTACGGCTTAGCTAGTTTTTCTAAAACCGCGGGTTTCGCTAGCTTTAGGAAAATTAAGCGAGACCTGCGTCAGAAATCCAATGGTAGCTCGCAGAACTGAGAAAGATATGCTATAGGGAATTAAAGGCTAATTAAAGGCCGCAGAATAGAATCCGTAATAACGGTCGTTGATAAGTTGATTTTGACGATGTATTTGTAAAAGTTAGAGACGCGTAAGCGGAATCTTGAATTAATTAATCTTTAATTCTGATGTATAAATGCGTACTCAAATTGGGAACTAAATTATCTGAAATATTAAGAAACGAAAAATTTTCGAAAATGCAGCAACGGTTACTTCCTGAAAATTGCACCCTGGGTTCTGCTAGATTTCTAAATGACGTGCCATCATTTAAAAAGAACTACATATTATCTTTAATGTTATGTTACTTTATTACCTTAAATGTTTAAATTTTATTTTTTCTATAATTATTATACAGGGTGTTTCACTTAAGATCCATATCCTCTGGACAGGTCATAGTATTGGTCAACAGGAACAAAAAATCCTTATGCCATTTTTGATTTTACGCACATCGAAAAACATTTGCTAAAAAGGTCAACTTTTGGGAAGTGCTGGAAATAATAGTCAATAATTGCCAATAATAGTCAATAAAACAATAATATGCAAAACAATATCAGGTATCATGTTCAAAATACAGTTAGGTAGATCCAGCTCCAACTGCTAGTCTTAAACCAGTGACCATCAGCCCACTTTCTAAAAACAATTTTTTTCTCGGTTATTATGAAAGATAACTAATGATATTAAGTTTTTTTTGTCGCATTTTATGTGTACTATCACCTATTCAGAGGATACGAATCTTAACTGAAACACCCTGTATAAGAAAGACCTGCATATTTACAGAACAGTATTTTTATAACTATTTTCTAAAGCTAGCGAAACCCGTGGGTTAGAGAAAAATCAGATGAGCCTTAAATCTGAAAACAAGACATTTAATCAGCCTTTAATTAGCCTTTAATTCTCCATAGGTTACTTTTTTTAATTTCCCATTCTACATTAGATTTTTGATATGGCTCCCGCTAACTTTTTCTAAAGCTAGCGTAACCCGCGGTTTTAGAAATACTAGCGGAGTCGTAAATTTGAAAATAGGGCATTTAATTAGCCTTTAATCAGCCTTTAATTCTCCATAGGTTACTTTTTTAAATTTCGCATTCTACATTAGATTTTTGATGTTGGTCCCGCTAACTTTTTTCTAAAGTTATCGAAGCCCGTGGTTTAGAAAAAACCCAGCCGAGCCTTAAATTTAAAAAGAGTTCATTTAATCAGCCTTTAATTCTCCATAGGTTACTTTTTAAATTTCGCATTCTACATTAGATTTTTGATGTGGGCTCCGCTAACTTTTTCTAAAGCTAGCGAAGCCCGTGGTTTTAGAAAAACTAGCTAAGCCTTAAATTTGAAAATAGGGCATTCAATTAGCCTTTAATTCTCCATAGGTTACTTTTTTAAATTTTGCATTCTACATAAAATTTTTGATGTGGGCTCCGCTAACTTTTTCTAAAGTTAGCGAAGCCTGCGACTTTAGAAAAACTAGTTGAGCCGTAAATTTGAAAATAGGGCATTTAATTAGCCTTTAATTCTCCACAGGTTACTTTTTTAAATTTTGCATTCTACAATAGATTTTTGATGTTGGTCCCGCTAACTTTTTTCTAAGTTAGCGAAGCCCGTGGTTAAGAAAAACCCAGCCGAGCCTTAAATTTAAAAAGAGGGCATTTAATCAGCCTTTAATTAGCATTTAATTCTCCATAGGTTACTTTTTTAAATTTCGCATTCTACATTAGATTTTTGATGTGGGCTCCGCTAACTTTTTCTAAAGCTAGCGAAGCCCGTGGTTTTAGAAAAACTAGCTAATCCTTAAATTTGAAAATAGGGCATTTAATTAGCCTTTAATTATACTGTAATTCTCCATAGGTTGCTTTTTTGAATTTCGCATTCTACATTAGATTTTTGATGTGGGTCTCGCTAACTTTTATCTAAAGTTAGCGAAACCCGTGGTTTATAGAAAAACCAGGTGAGCCTTAAATTTGAAAATAGGGCATTTAATTAGCCTTTAATTCTCCATAGGTTACTTTTTTAAATTTTGCAGTCTATATTAAATTTTTGATGTGGGCTCCGCTAACTTTCTCTAAAGTTAGCGAAGCCCGCGGTTTTAGAAATACTAGCTGAGCCGTAAATTTGAAAATAGGGCATTTAATTGGCATTTAATTAGCCTTTAATTTCCCATATACTTTCCTGTTCTCCTGGTGTATTTCGCTAACTTTAGGGACGTCAAAAATGGCTTAATGAGTATTGTACAATGTACGCCCCATACTGTAACGAATGTAGGAGAGAAAATATAAAAATGAAGAAGTAGTGCACATGGAATCTCATCTCATAAGTATGGCATCTCTCCTACAAGATCTGGGATACGCGCCATTTTACTAACCTTTTTTTTATAATTGTATTTATAATTGTATAATTGATTTTTTATATAATTGTTGATTCTGCTTAAGAAAACTTTATAATTGTTTTCATTTGTTGAAGAAGATAAATGTTTAATTGAGATAAGAAATAAATATCTTTATTAACTGCAAAAACCTTTTTACTGGAAGCCCTCAAGCAAAATGGGTGGCGTCTCTCCTGAATTTACCCTACACAGGAAAAGTGACACAAAAATCAAATTGCAAAGAACAATTTACAAAATTGTGTACCAAGTGCCACAACAAAAGCTTTAAATATTTTGCTTGGAATTAAAATATGTAAAACTAAAATAAATACTAAACAATAGCCATTTCCATAATCTATAAAAGGGCATACAGGTTAAATTCAAAATTGTCTATAATATTCCAACAGTATAAAGACTTTGTGCAAATTGTTAGTATCTCACATTCTGATCGGAACCATATGTAGTTAACATGTTGTTATCTGATGTTAAGAACATGTTATCAGTGATAATATTTAGTAAGTGACACAGCTGTGATTGTACACAGATTGTACATGAAGTAAATTATATTTTTTTCAGATTTCCAGTTGTTATGTATATAGTTGTTATTTTATTGCGGGTAGCACCTGCATTAAATATGTAAACATAAAAACAAATTAATTTACTTATGGTTACAAATAAATCACAGTGACAAGGTTGGAACATGCTACCTAGTGTTAAATTAGTAAAAAAAATTAACATCACCTTATCTTGAAGAATAATTATTCCGAAAGGTAAAAAATATTTTCTTTCTTAAAAATAAAGAAAATAAAAAATGATTTTAAATACATACAACGAATAACATAGAAGGAGATAGCGGCGCCTCGAGTAAGTAGACAAAGTAGTATTGGAAGTATTATGAAAAATATAAAGGAGATGATCTGTCCAAAATCTGTGCCATAAGAACGTGGAAACATCAAACCTCGAAGATTTCAGATTGTTTTTCAACAAGAAGAATCTTTGTATGTAATATTTGTATGTATTGTATTCTTAGATAGTGTCAATGGTTTTCAAAATGACAATCTCCATCTCCAATGTAAATTTCCAAAATCCCGTTTGGGTACATTTTGAAGAATTTTTGTCTATAACAGAAAATTCCAAGGGGTCTCCAAGTGTGATAAAAGATCATAATGTTTTATGTCAATATTTATTCTTCTAAATATTTTTTCAGTGTATTTTGTTTCATAACAGCTTTATTTACAAATTCACATAAAATCCCTTTCTACAGTTTTGAATTATAAATAGATACTAATAACAAATAATAATGCATCAATAAGTAGGTAGCAATTAGTTGGAGAGATTTCAAGTTTTATTCTAATTTAGATGAAAAATACATATTTAAAAATAAGTTCTCTAAAAAACTTTAAATAATTTTTCAGCAATGACACTTTTATAATTCCTGACTTTTTCCACTAAACTTTGCAATTACTCCTATAATTTTAGACAAGCACAATTATGCAATGGGAGTTCCACACTCACATATGTTACGTTGAATGGCTTGAATCTACTAAAGGACTGCTGATTAAATTTTGTCTTAAATTTACCAGTAACAAGATTGCTACTGTTAATAAAGGAATACACTCAGAATGTAATGAGTTGATTGAAAAAATAAGAAGAATAATTTGAAAATTAAGTAATGTTGATTAATAGATTAATTAAGTACTTAATTTTTAAAACACTTGGGATCTTTTTAAAAATGTTTTATTAGAACCTATGTAGAATTTTTATTTCAGTGTTAAGATACTAACCAAAGCTTATTTATATTCTAATACTGTCATTGTGATATAAAAAAAATTAATTTAAGGTTGCCAAATGAATTGTACCGAGAGTTACTATAAATATAACTTGTTTAAAGGTTAATTTATGCAATTGAAGCTGAAGAATTTTCTTCTAGACATACTTCACAAAATTATTAATCTAGTGCGTTCTGATATATGCATCACGAATTTTATTACTAAAATCTAGTTGATTTTATTGAGCAAGAATAAGTGTATATCTACAACACATAACAATTTTATGAACTTAGAAAATCAAATCAAGCCATTGAAATTGCCAAACATTTATTATCCGTAAGTCCTTCAGTATTCAACATCCGGCGAATAAAACAAGTTCGGATGTTCCCTTGTATATTCCTTCAACGTAACAGAAAGTTATTTATACACTTTGGAATTACACGTATTGTTAACAGAAACTCTAAAACAAGTATCAGATTTGGGTTTAGTTCATAACTTAGTTAGTTCCTTTAACTTCTAATTACCCCTAATTAATGCTGCCTTTCAGAATGCTGAATAAATTGTTCCAAGTATGTGCAATTTTTTAATAAACATTTTTTGAATAGGGAAAAATTTCCCATTTAAGGGATTTTTGAAATATTTTATCATTTTCCAGCAAATCAAATATTTTCCTCGACGCCTACGTTAATTTTGTAACGAAATATTTATATCAAAGGCGGTTTGGAAATTATGTCAGGAATAAAAACCGCAAATTAATAACTAAAAGAGAAAATTTAGCGAAATGTTCGCTTTACCCTTGTAGAACTAATTTATAAACGGGAGTAATTTTTTTAACTGAAATTTAATTAAGCAAAATAAATTAATATTAAAAAGTGCAAATAATAATTATGTATGTGACTAAAATAAGAAATACATTTTTCTTAATTTTAGTAAAAGTTAATGATATTATATTTAATGGCATAATTTATTATAAAAATTATAAAAACAAAAATAATTGATATTACTAATAAATAAAACAAACAAAAAAAAACTAGAATTAAAAAGTTTCAACCGGTATACATTTCAGTATTCACGGAAGTATTAAAATTAAATTCAGCGTAAAACTTTTTTAAACTTTTTCAAATTTAAATTTTCTACAAATTCCTTTTATTGTTTAAATCAGTTTAATTTTGCTAACCTCGCATACTTTCAGATTTAACTGGGCACTTAAAATTGCTCAAGAAAAAGTTTTCAAAAACTTTTATAAAACTTAAAAATTTAAAATTACTTACGTGTTGTTTACAGCATTTCCATTTAAAAACTTGAAACAAATCCCCGAAACAATTTTCAGTTCATTTCTTTTAAAAGTTCTAGATTTTACTTTACGCGTAAATAATACTCATCGGCACTTATGACTGTATTCAGCGTTTAATGTTGGTTGTCGGAAGTAAACTGAAAGCTCCTGAATGATAAGAGCTTAAAGTTTTGGGCGAAAAGGACCGATCATAGCGGAAAAGCGCGACAGGACTCGCGCTCTCTGTACGGCTAACTTGTTTAAAAAGTTTTTAAGTGGTTGTTTACAAGGTCATAAAAGAGATTGATGAAGAAATGTATAATGACAAAAATTGTTTTAAAAATGTACATGAAGTTGTTTATAAATTAATTTTTTATTAATTTACTTTTTTATATTGGGTGTATCGCTAGCAAAAAATAGGTTAAACGAACTTGGTTTCTGTATATGTTGTAGGTACACAAAGTTGTATTACAACATATTTTATTAATCACGTCAGATTTAAATGTTGATGAACTAAAAATTATACAGTATGTAGAGTATTTAATACTAAAGTGTAGAGAATTCTGTTAATATTTTATTTTTGTCTTATTGAGGGATTTTCCAAAAAGTTCTCATATATTTATTCATTATTATTTTAGTCTTTTAATAAGCAGTTCTTGTTTTTACCTGTTTTTATTCATATAATTTTTTTGATTATTTATTTTGTTTACACCTTCAGTACAGTGTATCAAAACAAAAATAAGTTGTTACCTATGTCGTTTATAGGACATTATAATTAGATCTAAATATTGATGATTTACGTC
The DNA here is from genome assembly GCA_929113105.1 of Agrypnus murinus. Lineage (NCBI taxonomy): Eukaryota > Metazoa > Arthropoda > Insecta > Coleoptera > Elateridae > Agrypnus > Agrypnus murinus. The sequence continues at coordinate 19,066,053 of OV816025.1, forward strand.
CGTTTTACTACAAGAGTAATTTTTTACATTTAGTTGGAGGATGAAAGATGACATCAGTTAGTAAGAACCATAACAGGTTTTGTAAATAATGAGATTGAAATAAAATTCGTGTTTTTTCACTTTCTTAAAATGTTAATAGTTATCCAAAAAAAGAAGATAACCAATTAGACTTTCGCCCGATGTCTTGTTTTTACTATTATATTGCTTTATGGATATTACAAATTACAATTTTTAATTTTTATCAAAATAGTACTGAATTCTTGTTTCATTAAGCAGCAGAATCACTACTGAATATTCTCGATTTCTTGTTTGCGCATCTGTCTGAACACTTCCTAGGTCTCGAAAACTATACCTCTGATTTGAAATCTAATTTAACAGGGTTATATTTAGTTATATGTAGGGTTATATGTAGGGTCTTTTACAGCTTCAAGTTTGTGTTTGTAGTCTAACTCTACAAAGCGTTAGTCAAGGTCAAACTTTCTAAATAAGTATCATCAAATAGTTCATTTAAATAGTAAGTCATGAATATACGAGGGAAACTAGATAAATTATCTACCTAAGCATGAAACAAAAGACGCATGATTTTTTAAACAATTTTATTTTTCAATATAATCTCCCCCAACTTCAACGCACTTTCGCCATTTGTCTTGCAATGAATTCATACCATTAAAAAAAAATGATTCTTCCTGATTGCCAAAATAGTCATTGATGGTTCGTTTCAAATGGTCATCACTTTCAAAATGGCGGCCTCTCAAATGTTTTTTCAGATTTCAGAATAAGTAGAAGTCCGAGGGTGCCAGATCTGAGCTGTAAGGTGGGTGGTCTAACTCTACAAAGTTACATTCGTTCAGAATTGGGCGAACTTTGGCGGCTTTATGAACCGTCGCATTGTCATGAAGAAGGAGCACATTTTTATGCCTCAAGTGGGGACGTTTTTTGGTAATTTCCGAATGTAACTTTTTGAGCGTATTACCGTAAACCTCTGCATTTATTGTAGTGCCCTTAGGCATATATTCGATCAGAAGAACTCCATGCAAATCCCTGAAAATTGTTGCCATAAGTTTTCCGGCTGAGGGCTGTGTGCGAGCTTTCTTTTGGGGTGGAGAACCCTTATGAATCCATTGCATAGATTCCAGCTTTGTCTCAGGGTCCCAGTGATGTACCCAGGTCTCGTCTCCAGTCACTATCCTCGTTAGGAATTCAGCATCAGCTTCCAAAAGATCTAAATTGTTTTGACAAATTTGCTGTCTTCGCGTCTTTTGCTCTGGAGTCAACAACCTGGGAACCCACCTCGCTGAGACTTTATTCATGCCTAACTTTTCGTGCAATATGGTCAAAACGCTAGGTTCTGATATTCCCAGAGCAGTAGCAATGGTGGAGACCTTCATGCGGCGATCCTCAAGAACCATAGCTTCCACTTTGTCACACATTTCACTGTTGGTTGCCTCAAGTGGCCTTCCACTTCTAGGGTCATCCTCTATGGATTCACGTCCCCAACGAAACTGTTTTGACCAAAACTTAATCGTAAATTATGATGGGGCATCATCTCCATATACGGCAATCATACGTTCTCTTATAAATTTTGGACCATTGCCTTCTTTTGTGAGAAACTTAATCACACTCCTATGCTCCAATTTCAAAACACTCATTTTTTGTCAACTAATCGCGCACAAAACAAAAAGTAACAGGTCAATTTCACTGAAACTTCAGATATAATTATAAAAGACTTGCCACTATTTGACATTAAACGCTGAAGATTGTCAGTTGTTTCAGTCATGGCTAGGTAGATAATTATTCTAGTTCCCCTCGTATATATAAGGATGTAACCAATATATTTCTAAACCTCTTAAGGGGTGAAAAATGAGAGTATTAAATGGCCATAAATATACTATAATAAACGTCTAAATTTTACATATTTATCAAATTTTTACAATTTTGGTTAAAATTTGTAAGGAATAATAAAAAATAATAAATCTAATTTAAACTTGAAGAAAAAAGATAAAGTACCTAAGTGATAATGAGACAAGGTTAACTTCTAGATGTGTATTTTTGCAACATCAATGTAAATAACCCAGAAGAATGCATTATAACTGACTCATCAATCATAAACCACATCTGTTTGGACAATTTAAGAATGCAGAAATTTTATATCCTTTTTTTAATTTGCTGTTTCACTTTCTTGTTTTTGTTTCTTCTTTTTGTCTATCTACATTTTTCTAATTATTTTGCCCTTAGCGAGCGTCAGGTGTGGACTCCACCCATTCCCTCCATTGTTTTCTGTCATTTGCCCTGTCTTCTGTCTTCCAGCTTTTCTTCGATCAACCATATCTTTTCTTTCTTTTTTTCTTCTTGCTTGTATTACGTTTTTTACCATTCTATCTTCCCTCATTCTATATATGTAACCATACCACTTCAATTGCTTTATTCCTAATATCTTGTTTAATACATTTCTGTTGTAGTTATTCCCTTTCTTTATTTCTAATTCTGTTCAATTTGGTTTTTTCTGCTATTCTTCATAGGTGTTTCATCTCTGATGCTGAATGCACAGTACAAGTTATTCCCTCTTTTTAATTCGATTTCATATTTCTGTATTTATACTTTCATCCTCAGTTGTCCATGCATCCCAACTAGTTATAACAAAGATCTTGCTCTATTATGTTTCCTTTACATGTTATGTTTTGTTCTTTATTTCCTTCTTTCAACTTATTTGTTTTATTTATATTTATCTCCAGTTAAAGTTTCTCTGTCTTGTTATTACATATGTTCATTTATTTCTGTGTTTTATTATGTGTATCAATCATTAAAGCTATGTTATCTACATAAAGCATGTTGTCTATATTTTTACTAGATGTAAATGGTTTTTATTTTTGTATCCTACTATATTTTTTGACGTCATTCCTTTAGTGTTCTTCAGAACTCTGTCTATCACTATGATATATGGTAGTGGGCTTAAATTGTCATCTTGTTTTGTTCCTTTTCACAATTCGGGTTTTCGTGATATTTCTCCATTTATTTGTATTACAGCATATACATCTTGATATACAGTGACTTACAGTGAAAATGATACAAGTAAACTAAAACGTAATTTTCTAGAATAACTCGTCTAAGGATAACGTTTTTGAAAAATATTCAAGGCACATTTATAATACAGTGTTTATTAAATAAACCACATAAAATATCATTTCTGAAATAAACAATGGAACTGAAAACAATACCAACATTGAAACTGTTAAAAATAAAGTCTCACAGTGAAAATGACAATATTAATAATTAATATAATAATATTATGTACGAACAATTAATATTTTAGGATTTTCTTTACTCCTTAAAACTAACTGAAGTCTATTTGGAATTGATTCCACTAATTTGCTAATAGAACCTGAGGTAATTGTTAACCATAGTATAATAATAATATAATTGCTACAACCCATTATCTGGTTAACCAGTAACCAGGCCCCGTAAGCAAAGCTTGTGCGGGAGGGAGGGAGCGATTAATATCATTACGCTGGCCCATCGTGCGGCTGCAGCCGACTTACAGGTAGTATATCCTAAATCTCAGAAGAACTGCAGAAAAACCTTAACCAGATTTGCTGGTTCCGGAAGTTGAACCGGGCCGCTTAGGTGAGAGTCTAGCATGCTAGACACTACCGAGGATATAGTTATACTTCTTGCAATGCTTGTTTTAAATCATGTTTATTTGAAATATTATGTTTCCGTATTCTCACTTCCAATTGCGCTCATAAATTCTTAATAATATTTAAGTCTGGCGACTGAGGTGGTGGGTTCATTAAAAATGGACACTTAGACAGTAGTCATTCCTTCACGAGATAAGAGGTATGCTTAGGATTATTGTCCTGATAAAATCTAAAATTATTTCTTAATCCAATTTTTTCGGCGCTAGCTTTTAAATATTGTTTAAAAATATCTAAATACATGTATTCATTCATATTTCCCTTTATGCAATGTAAAGCTCCTAACCATTCAAAGATACACATCATCACACCATTACATGACCACCGCCGTGTTTTACAGTTGCCTGTAGGTTTTCTACTTATTAATAAATGAAGATCAATTTTTTAAGGATTTACAATTTTGACGATTTAAGTATCGCAAGGTTAAGAATTTAGATACCTAATAACGCAAATCTATAGGTGTAGAAAAGTTCTTTCGCTTTGGAGTTACAAACTTTCTAAAACGCAAAGATTCGTTTAAAACAGCTTAGGTTTTAAATAATTTCAATGGTCCAAACATTTTGGAGATTCTCTTTAGTCGAAGATTTCAAAGGTTAAATTTTCATTTATATAAATTTAAGGCCTTCATGTGTCAAATATCAAAGCTTTAACGCTTTAACATTTACAATGTCAAGGTTTCAGATTATCATTTTTTTAATTTAGAAAATGAAAGTATTAGAATTTCAGATTTTTTAAAGTTTCAAAATTTTAAAAGTCTTCATTGTTTTAATATATTTTTCCATTTTCAGTTTTAAAGTAGCAAATAAAGTATTACATTGTTTGAAAGTTTTATGGCAAGTATTAATTCATTATTAAGGTTTCATTATCGTCGGCATTTGACAATCGAAATATTAAGTTTCATACTTTTTTCTGAAAACGTCAAGAAAGCTTGTCATGACAGAACTCAGGTTGGTCATGAAAGTGTCACTTTAAAGACTAGTCACTTTCATGATTTTTACAAGACTCCTGTCACTTTACAAGACTCATCTGTCATTTTTAGACTGCAATTGAATTAGAAATCGTCACTTATCTTATGAAACGTTTATTTAATATAATTAAAAACACTAACAATCAAATACAACAAAATATTTTTGATTTGTTGTTGATTCATTGTCATGGATATTAACTTCTCATACGACTCTGATGTTGATATATTTTTTCAGTTTAAATCTATTTTTAGTTTTGAAAAACGATTTCAGAAAAAATATAATACATCACTGGCCATGAAAGTGTCTCTGCTTGACTCGGAGGCTTTAAAGAGATACTCGGATGCTACGCATCCTCGTACTCTTCAATAAGCCTCCTCTTCTGCAAAGTTTCACTTTCATGACTTGTAATGTAATACACTATTACAGTTCCATATCTCTGCATAGAGTACTAATACTACTGTGAAACACTAAGTGCAATAAACAACCGTGAAATACTTTTTAGCTTTATGAGTTTTGATTTAAGCTGTTTGATACTTGGACTCCAGTCCAAAGATTAACACTGAGGTTCATAGTTAGATGTTGCGCTTGTATCTTTGCATTCCAATGAGAGGAATATATCAGAAATCGGCTTCTTTTCAGTACGAGCCCAAACACATAATAGTTCTTACATGTCTCGAACGTTTACTTTGAAAGATATTTTCTTGGGCCACGGTGCTAGAGTGAAGTGCCGCCCCTGCACTTACCATGCCAAATATCATTAAATGCTATTAGAGGGTTTCCTCGCACCGCCCCTTCAAAGTTTCTTGGTACTTTCTTAATCTGTACAAAATGAAACGATGTGAGGAAATTCGCCAATAGAATTTATTGAAATTTAGTATGTAGTAAGTGCAGGGACATTACTCTAATGGACAGAGAGCCAGCAACGTATTTCGAGTTGTCATTTCAACAGTCGTGAAAATTTGGGTACTAAATCTTATATACCTGCTGAACACTAAAAGTCGATTCTGGCAGCCCCCTGCGGCCGGGTTATAATACCCCAAAATTACTAAGAGAGTGAGAAATAAGATTCGGTTTATTTAAAGTAACAGTCATGAAATTTCAGGAGGTTACTTCCGATAGTATTCTTTATTTATAAAAATTATTGCCAGAACATTTCCTTCCCTTATAAATGTTGCCAGAACGCTGTAAATGTTGATTTAAAAAAGTGACATTTTTGATATTTCTTGAAATTTTGACACAATAAATAAAGTAGGTATATGTAGATTTACATGTTAGTGCGAGCGAGACAGTTATATAGCGCCCTGTAGGTTAGAGAGAGAATCTTATTTCTCACCCTCTTAGTAATTTTGGGGTATTATAACCCGGCCGCAGGGGGCTGCCAGAATTGACTATTAGTGTTCAGCAGGTATATAAGATTTAGTACGCAAATTTTCACGACTGTTGAAATGACAACTCGAAATACGTTGCTGGCTCTTGGTCTATAACCTATAACAAATAGTCGCATAGTGAATCAAAATAAATTTGGAAATAGAAGATTGCAGAGAGTCCTGCCATTTAAAGTGTAAAAATGAATACACTACAAAACATATAAATAAATGAACATATAATGCAGGGTAGTTTATAAGTAAATTAAAAGATTATATATTTATATTAAAATGGGAAATTAAGTTATACACGATCCTATTTTAGAATATGCTTTACCTATACAATATATATGTAATTATGTATATTTTGTAGTGTATTAATTTTTTACATTTTAAATAAAAACACTCTGCACCCTTCCTCCTGCAGAACCTGTTTGGTCCACCAGGTGGCTGTTTCTGATTGTTAGAGTGGAAATGAAATTATATTTGTGTATTCCCTCACACTGATTTATTTCGTGTTCACAGATTCATAGAGTACCAAAAGAACTTTGAAAGAGTGGTGCTAGGAAACCCTTTATTAGAATTTCATAAAAGTAGGTTCAGGAGTAGAACTTTACTTGAGCACCAAGCAAGAGCTGTATCGTGAACCAAAAAAAAAATTCGAAGTAAAAGTTTCGGAATGCCCTTTAACAAAAATAGAAATGCACGAAGTACTATGTTCTTGGGCTCATACGAGCATAATAGTGTTTAAAATTTAATATGAGCTAAATAGCATGTGCCAGTCTAAGATAGCACTAAAACTGCAAGATGTGACTTACTAACTACAATGTGGGGGCAACTATCGCTAAAAGAACGAATGATAGCTGGAATAGCAATAAACATAGAACATAAATGGAACATGAATGGTGGTGATATCAACTACATATAAGTCGTTCCAAGGACAATAAAGGAATCGATGTATACTGCAACTCTTAATTTCTCAATACACTTACTATTTAAATAGATACGCAAGGGATGACTATGTTGAGTACCTGCAAACCATTGGAAGGTTCTTAAAAATGCAATGTTCTTAATCTTCAACATTTTAATACTGAGTGTACAGTTTCTGTTCATTTAGAACTCTTGTGTTTTCGATTTTCCGTTTCAGCAGTGTCATTCTCATTGCAATAAAACTTCATAAATTCTGACTATGGTATTTGCTTAGATCTCAATGAGAATCCCATTTACTATTTTTAAATCCCCCCAACGTAGATAAGCGTAACATTTGCATAGTCAACCGCAATGCAAAAAAAACAAGAAAGTTCGTGCATATTCAGCTCAGCATTGAATATATTATACAGTAGAGTGAATGAAATGTAAACTTGGAATTAAGAGTTAAAACGTATTATTCACCTTTATTCAGATTTTTACAGAATTTACACATTGCATTGTTTGTTTAATCATTTAACCCAAGTTGAAGCTGCTTTAAATCCTGTCTAATACGTAGTTTTGCAGAAATACGAAATGCTTACTTTTTCTTTCGTCTTTGTGGATGGAAGCAATGTCACAAAAGCTGCGGGCACCTGAAATTGCAAGAGCGTTTACATAAAAGGAAAGTAGATATTTCTGCATATGCAGAATATGCAGATGGGAGAAATCGAACACAGTAAAATGTATAAAAGGTGGGAAAACGTTGAAATAGTTTTATAGTTTTATAACTAAACGTAATCCAATTTACTTTACTTGGCGACAGGACAGGAATTATTTTTAATGGATTAGGACGGGAAGCTGTCTCACACGGAGCCATATCTGTATCTTCTTTTTAGACTCGAATTTAAATACAGATACATTTATGTTAAATTAATTGTAAATGTGTACCTATTCAGATGTTTATCTATTCAAACTGTCAGAATGACATAATTATAATTATTGTAGAATCTATGAATCTATCAGAGGGACAAGGGTTCAAATCTCGGTTGCAACTGAACTTTAAGAATTTAGTACAATCGTATTTGAGCTACTTAGGATAAGGTATGAAAGTTGTACGAATGATGAAGTATGGGGAAGCGTAATGTACTTGCTACAATAACTCCATTTCCATAAGAGTTTATGTGAAACCCCGAAACTACAAATGCGATAAAAAGAGAATGGATTATGCTTTAATTATGCGTTAATTAAAGATTTTTATAATCTATCTCCACCTCGTCTTTGGCATTTTTAATTAGCCCAACCATTTTCATATTACTTCAGTGGAAAGTTTTATTAAATCTCGAGAAATTTCAAAACAATTGGTCTTTCTTTTACCTGTCTTTTCATTTTGAAGATCTTTTGGGCGTCCACTTCTTGAGAACCGTATACGCCTTATAGTAGGTAATAATCCTTTTTTTTCTGTTGCAAGCGTGCGTTACAATCTTCTAATCCGGTTCATTATAGGTCACATCTTACTGGAGCTATTATAGTCCAGGCGACAGGGTACAAAAAGTCACAAGACTTGATAACAGCAATGTTTTTATTTAGTATGTAGGAGGGTGTGTGGTAAGTCTACGAGCCTAAGCCTAATCGGAGGCTGCGAAGTGTCCGCCATCTTGGAAAAAGTGGTTAAAGTGTTTTTTCGATTTATCTCGTTAACCGTAGGTCTGAGGAAAGAAGTAATTCATAACGTTTTTGTTGGAAATTCGATTCTCTAAAACTTTCTCAACTCACTTCTTTGAGAAATGTTTGTAGTAAAAAAGTTATAAACAAATAACCGTAAAAATTTAGGGGTTGCAAATCTTTGGGGTGAAATAAACATTACATTTTTGATCGTACGAGCAAAATTGTTCGTACCTTTCTTGTAGGCAATCTAAAAGCGAACAATATAGTGCACTCAGTTTTTTGGTTCCGTTCTTTGGTATAGTGGAAGGCAGCGGCCGAATGGAGGTAAGTCGAAAACGAGGCAGTAAGCGCGTATAACGTTCTTCCTACTGGTAAGTTATTTATCTCCTTAACCATACGTCTGAGTAAAAAATTCGTTTCCACCATTTTTGTCGGCAATACGATTCTCTACAACTTCCTCAATGCACTTCTTTGAGAAATATTTGTAATAAAAAAGTTATAAACAAATAACCGTAAAAATTTAGGGGTTGCAAATCTTTGGGGTGAAATAAACATTTCATTTTTGGTCGTACGAGAAAAATTGTTCTTACCTTTCTTGTAGACAATTTAAAAACGAACAATTTAGTGTACTCACTTTTTTGGTTCCGTTCTTTGGTATAGTGGAAGGCAGCGGTCAAATGGAGGTAAGTCGAAAACGAAGCAGGTAAGCCGTATAACGTTTTTCCTACTGGTAAATTATTTATCTCCTTAACCGTGCGTCTGAGTAAGAAAGTTGTTAGCACAACTTTTGTTGGCAATACGATTCTCTACAACTTCCATACTACACTTTTTTGTGTCATGTAAGTAGTTACAAAGTTATTAAAAATAAAATGCTAAGATATAGGGGGGTGGTCATTTGTATAGAACGTATGGGATGAAATGAGTATTTCATTTTTTGTCGCACGGAAAAGATTATTCTTACCTTTCTTGTACACAATGTAAAGACGGGAATTTTGATATACTTACTTCTTTATCACGTTCTCTGGTATAGTGGAAGGCAGGAGTTGAAGTTTATCCATGGCATATAATACCGAATTTGTTAAACATATGCATTCTATACGCAATTAAACAATGATTCGATAATAATTACATAGAATGTATTAGTAGGTGTACTTCTCTAGCGAATCAAATTCTGGTCGATGGGTGGAAGAATGGTCCCTGTGCCTTTAACCACTCGAGGCGAACTGTACAGGCGCATGAAAGTCGTATAATACACCATGAGTGCCATCCACTCAGGTCAGTCCCATGGGTCAGTCGGTTTTGTCTAGCCTAGTCGAAAGTGGTTAAGATGAGCGTCTGTTTCGTGTGCAAAACTTCTTTACTTGAAGGTGAAGTTTGGGTTGTGAAGGAGAGAGGAGTAAAATATTTGCTCCAAAGAAGCATTGAAAGGGGAGATGAGGAGCACGAAGGATTTCTAAGTAACCAAAAAAGTGAGTACACTACATTGTTCATTTATAAATTTTCTGCAAGAAAGGTAAGAATAATTTTTCTCGTACGACCAAAAATGAAATAGTTACTTCACCCCAAAGATTTTCAACCCCTACATTTTAACGGTTATTTGTTTATAACTTTTTTATTACAAACATTTCTCAAAGAAGTGTTTAAGGAAGTTGTAGAGAATCGTATTTCTAACAAAAATAGTGGTAACAAATTTTTTACTCAGGCGTATGGTTAAGGAGATAAATAACTTACCAGTAGGAAGAACGTTATACGCGCTTACTGCCTCGTTTTCAACTTACCTCCATTTGGCCGCTGTCATCCACTATACCAAAGAACGGAACCATAAAAGTGAGTGCACTGTATTGTTCGCTTTTAGATTGCCTACAAGAAAGGTAAGAACAATTTTGCTCGTACGACCAAAAATGCCATCGTTATTTCACCCCAAAGATTTGCAACCCCTAAATTTTTACGGTTATTTGTTTATAACTTTTTTTATTACAAACAATTCCCAAAGAAGTGAAATGACGAAGTTGTATAGAATCGAATTTCCGACAAAAACGTTATGAATTACTTCTTTCCTCAGACCTACGGTTAACGAGATAAATTGAAAAAACACTTTAACCTCTTTTTCCAAGATAGCTGACACGTCGCAGCCTCCGATTAATACGAAAGCTTGAATGTAGACTTACCACACACCCCCCTACATACTAAACAAAAAAATTGCTGTTATCAAGTCTTGTGACTTTTCCCATATACCAATTTCCCTGTCGCCTGGACTATTATGTTCCCCATATGTAGAACAGTTGGTTACAAAACCCATAAAGTAAACTATACTCAAAGATCTTCTGCGATTATCATGAAGACAACTCATTCTTCGGGGAAGATGGAATGCATTGCGTCCTGTAGAGGTTTTTTTGGATTTAGAGAGCTTGCATGAATGTTTTTAAAACAGTTTAATTGTATTACTAATATTTATATATTAAGGGAGTTGTGGTGGGATAGTCTGAGCCAAAAGTTATCGAGCATTGCTATTTTGACAAATAGAAATAATTACATAGTTTTGCTTCAAATAATGGCTCAAACGATACTAGTTTTATTAGAATGCATGTGAAAGCAGTTTAGTTATTATTTATATATGTTTTTAATTAATTATTAGTCTTTTTAAAGTCAGAGATTAACTTTTGACTGTCTAGTGTCTAGTCCAAACTTAAGAACGTGAAAATATGACGAAAAAAACAATTATTATAACCAGAAATTTTATTCAAGTTTACTTTTTTATTAGTAAAGATAAAATAATATTACTATGTAAACACTAAAAAATAAAGAAATCTCTCTAGGATATAAATAAATTATACGCTTCTAGAGTAGTGAAAAAGTGACAACGTTGCCATAAGTTGGCACCAGTATTTCGTTTGTTGTTCTGCTGGAAACAGATTAATGCACTAAATGACGTTTACTCAAGTTTTGAGGTTATCTTGCAAATATATGTATACAAAACGATGGATGAAAAACACTATTTATTCAGATTCATTTAAAACGTAGCAGCAAAAAATTTCCGAAGTATGTATCTTTTTATTTAATAAAACTGATTTTGTTTTCGAGATGTAAATTACGATCGGCCAGTGGTGCTGCATGTAGCTGTATAAAGCATTTAAGTTTCCCGCTCGTTTGTTGCAATGCAACGTTTTTACTTTGCGAGCTATATTAAGCGTTCAATCGACAAATTCTTCGTATTAATTTTTTTTTGCCAAAAGTATCTTTCTAACAAATTTTAAACTTTAACGGCACAATCTTACAACGTTTTTACGTGAAATGTTTAGATGTCAATTTTTTCTTATCATTCTTTATGAAGTTATTATAATATATGTATCATCAACGTGCCATTTTGCATAAGATTACGTGTTATTTTCAATTGCAACTTATGTATAAACAAGCTTCCTAAATATTAAAGATTTTTCTGAAAATAATTTTGTGCATTAAAATCTATCAACTGCACTAATTTCTTCTACATTTTCATCATTTTTCTCTACCGCCACAACTTCCTTAAGAACCACGTTATAGTTATTTATGTATTAAGGGCATAATGAAGCTTTTATGGCCAGAAGCATTATTACTAGGAAAACGCTGTAGGGCCCTAAAAGAGTAGGGAAAAAATGAGAGTTCTGGAACCACCCCCCACTCCTGACCTTGACCTTGAACCTATCTCGCTCTAACACATGGTGACCTTGAATCTATCTCTGTCACCTAGACGTGGCAACACCGCATTCTCAAGGTCACCAATATGGCACCACCGCATTCTCAAGGTCAACAATATGGCAACACCGCATTCTCAAGGCCATCAATATGGCAACACCGCATTCTCAAGGCCCTCAGTATGGCAACAATGCATTCAAGACCACTCTTCAAGGTCATCAAACACCATTCAAGGTCAAGCTTTAGATATATATAGCAGGTTGCATGTATGGGAAGAGTAAAGCGTTTGCAGTTGCAGTGTACAGTGCAGTGTTACAATGGAAAGCCTCGCTAAATCAATTGAGAATGCGAAAGCGCAAGCTCTAGAAAAGCAGTTGATGGTTCCAAACGAGCTTCCTAAGGATGCTAAATGGGCACCGCTAGTGAATCAATCAGTGTTTTATTTAAACAAATCAAAAAGTAAAGTTGTATTTGTTGGATTATGTGCTCATTTGGGATTCACTCCTGTAATAAAAGTAGCTGGAGTAAAGAATCAGTGCATGCTGTTTGATGAAACGGAGTGGAACGCGTTAATAACCAATGAAGGAGTCATTAATAAATACTTTAAAGCAGGAGAAGAGGTCGGGGTTCCTTTGAAAATGGGTACAAAAACTATCTCGTTTGAGCGTGTTAACAGAAATTACGATAAAACAAAAATCATAAAGATAACTGATGCAGGAGATGATGAATTGTATTTAGCGTGGGAGTCCTTATATGAGCTGTGGCAGTTAATACCGTTACTAACATATCGATTAAACCTTCTGAAGGGTTTGGAATTTTTCAATTTCTACCATAGCATAATAGATGGTGTTGTAGACATGCCGGGTGACTGCATAGTGAACATCACAAACATATTGGAACCATTAATGAAGATGCAAATTCCGAACGTGTTTGGAATGCTAGAAGTTGTGCATTATCTACCAGAAAAGGTAATAGTGGATGTGGAAGTCAAAAGGTGTATTGCGTAATGGAAGAATGAAGAGCGGAAAGGGTGGGGGGCGGGTGAATATAAGAACACATGGTCTAGGTGTAACGTAGTGAAATACAATGGAGACGCGTAACAGTGAAGACGTATCAAGCAAAGCTATTGATAAACTGAATGCTGTGGTGAAACTACGGTGTGAATTAGAAGCGCTAGAGGAGGATGCGGTACACGAAGCTGTTCATGGTACGGGGATATTCAGTCCAGAATATTGTCAAGAGTTAGCACAACGATATAGAAAAGGCGTGCAGTTGTGTCAAGACTTCATTAGAGGTGTGATTTGTGATGAGTGTTTGGTAAAAAAGCTCATTGCGCAACATCTAAGGGACTTTGCATATGACTTAATAGAGGACGGATTAAATGGGTGGTTTAGTGACATTTGATGAAAGTAAAAACAAAATACATTACATGTTAACATGGGAGTATGCACATCGTCAAGCACGCAGAAGTCAATGGGAGATAATAGCAAGGGATAGGGTACGATTTCAGAGACGAATAAGCTACGTAGAAAATGTAATCGCTCCAGTTTTGAGAGAAGAGTATAGAGAGGGTATCTATAATACACGTTTTAAAAGTGGTGGGGGTATAGTTTAAATAGTCACATCAGTCGCTTACCGTCAGTTACAAAAATGGGTTCAATCAAAGTGGGTTGGCAACATTACTGGGTTCTTGAAACAACAGATAAGGGTGAAATTAAATTTTCGCGTTATAAAACGCACAATACCGGGTTGTTAATCGAAAGAGCTAGACTATCGAACACTGTGGTTGTACGTAGTGAAAACGATTATCGACACACTTCGTGTGCAGGTGTAGAAGTCCATTATTTGTTAAAAAATGGTAAACTTATAAATATACAAAATTCCACATGTACAGAACAGGGGTTGCTCATACATCGTCATACTATTAACTTGTTGCCTGATAAATGTGATTTCATTCTTATCAAATGTAAATGTGTTACACCGTATAGTGAATGGATTGCTGCAACTGAACGTGCACGTGACAACCTTGCTGCTGTCGGTTTTCCTTCGGGTTTAGTGCGTTATCTGGAATGGGAATTAAAGGGTAGTAATTGTTATATATTCAATTGTGAATAGTTATATAAGTTTGTAATAGACAATGAATAGTTGTAATCATATGATGTTATCTGGATTGGGTATTAAAGTTTAGTAATTGTTATATTTAATCGTGAATAGTTATATAAGTTTGTAATAGACAATGAATAGTTGTAATCATATGATGTTATCTGGATTGGGTATTAAAGTTTAGTAATTGTTATATTTAATCGTGAATAGTTATATAAGTTGTAATAGACAATGAATAAATAGTTGTAATCTTATTATGTTGTTTTAATAAAACCATTATGAATATTTAAAAACTTTATTCTGAAAAATCCATTACATGAGTTTTATATAAGTAGTATACATTACTTAATGCACAATAGCACAGTGAATGATGATGATAAAAGCATGATGGAAGCATAGCCTGTAGAGCTGGTTCCTCTGGTAACTCCACCACCGGTTGTGATACGAAACGTCGAATGTAGTTGCTCTTTTCAGATCCCTTCACGTAAATGGTATCCGCCTGCTGAGTTAAGCGTTGCAGAATTACAGGGAGCATAAAGGGAGGTGTGAATCCTTCATTCCAATCCAGACAATGATGATTATGCATTAACCAAGTAGCTTGTTGACGAAACGTGGGTGGTAAGTTGCGAAAGGCGAATGGAGGTTTGAAAACGTAGTGAGACACACGATGTCCATCAAACACGGCTAATTCCTTGGGTGCAAAGTCTTTTTCTGAAGTCTTGAAACCTTGCACATCGATAACTAGCATGATCGAAGCGTGCGACTATACTAATAAAGGTAACAGGTCCTTGGACGTATATAACGATTTCCTTTACAGTTGACGTACTTGCTTTGTCAATGCATTATACGTAAATACACGATCGTGCAAAATGAGACAGTAAGCAGTAGTGTTCGCTGGAATGCTTTTGTGAGTTTCGAAAGTAACTCGAAGAACGACAGCTTTCCCTAGCAAGGAATCTTTCTGTCGCGAACAGTCGATGACGATTAGAGGTGTAAGTGCCTTAAATCTATCAGGAGTCAGTAGAGGTTCGTTGGGTTTATCATAGTAGGATCGTTGAAAGTTAGCATACATTTCGTATAAAGTAGCATATCGATTTTCACCATAATTAATATTTAATTGATCGTAAGGATATCTTTCCGTATTTAAAAATACCGTCACGTTTTGAATATCACAGGCGTCGAATGTGCTCATATCTTTCTGCAACTGACCATCACGATCGGTTTGAAACCCTATGATAACGTAACGGGGAGTTTCCAGAGTGGTCGATGTTTTAATAGACCAACTGTGCTTATCCGTTTGCGGTACAGCGGGATAAATATGTGTTTCCCAGCTTCTAAATGCCACTTGAGTGTCAATATTTTTCCCAATATATTTCGTTAATGATAATTCTTCCGCCAATCCCGGTTGAATATGTGGAACTTTCCAATGTATTTTTTGCAAGTTAACCTTAAGCTTTTCATTAGCATCGGTGGATATTAGGGCATCGACATCGGAATTGCTTCTAATTAATACCAATTCTTGACGAATATTCATAATAATCTTTCCATAGTCTTCAAAAATCCCCAACAGTGATGATAAAGGTATGCAGGCGCAAAAATTACCTTTACTATCTAGCAAGGTGCTGGTACCATCCGGAAACCAACCAGCGTTTTGTAACTTAACGCTTTCATTCGAATTGTGGGAAAGGTAAGCTTTCATGGTGGTTGTTAGACCAACTTTTGTTATCGAATCCACCACAACTCCATTCATTTCGTACCGAATCTCACTAAAAAGATATGCAATACCATTGTTTATAAATTTACCACTCGCTGATGGTTTACCATCTTCTTTCAGTACAGTACCTTCTACATATAGATAACTACGCGAAGGCAAAGTGGACATATCCTCTTGAATAGGTATTCGAATTTCATCATTATTCTCAAAACGAGTGGTATAAGGTTGGTGAGTGTGAAATTCAGCTCCAACAATCGAGTTATCGACGAGCACTTTTTCGTTTACATTTAGCACATTCATTTTGGGATAATAAAACCTAAGGTTTGCAAGAATAAGCGGTTACCCCTTGTCAATTGAGTAGCGACCGATGCCTGACTAACCATTTTCCGCTTCCAACACGATCTTTTATAGCCAGAGCGATCAGTGCAACATCGAGGAGTGTTATATTTGAACACCATCATCCACGCTCTTCAAATGAAGTCCTATCGTCACGGTTTCCCCTTGGAAATTAACCAAATCCCCGTCTTGATCCAATATTTTAAGGGTAATGTTTGAAATAGTATTGACATTAATTGGTAAATAGGGTGCAGTCTCAGGTGCTTCTATTATTTTGAATCCAGGAGGAACACTGGGGAAGAACTGATGTATCACATGGGCAGGTGTACCATTAATATAATTTCCTGTTATTATATTACATTCTATCATTAGCGAGTTAACCTTGATAATTTTAACTGGAAAATCAGATATGTGACGTTCCTTAGCTTTTAAGATTCTATTCTTAAACCCTAACAATGTTCCGATAGAGTGTTCAACTGTAAAGTCAATGTCGTGATCGGCTTTTATAATCGATCTTAGGGTATTATGATTCGGATCGATGTTAACAGACTCACCGTTTACTTGAGAATTAATGTATTGAGCTATATCAGCAAGCTCATATGATCCAGTAGGTATCTTTATTATTCTTTCTCCCATTTTAAACACGTTGTTTTTATCCGTTACGTTCGGAACAGTATTGAACTTTTCGAAATTTGTCAAACGCATAACCCATTGTTTTGTAGGATCCAAATATATGGGAGGGTTAAAAGGAGAAGTTAAAACAGACGTTGTAGCGGAGAAGATAAATGTTTGAGACATCTCAACATTCCCAGTAAGACTGAGGAAATGTTAAGGAGTGTTTTCATATAAAAAGTTCAGCGCTAAATGTCCACAATTGTACGAATTTAGCTTCTGAAAAGCATCATAGTTGTAACTAATAACGTTTAAGCTACCATCACTTTTAAAGTAATGAACGAGTTCTAGTGGGGGTTTTAACTGTCCAATACTATCAAAGTATAATATATGTCGACCACGTTTAACATACGATGTCCAATGCGTACCTTCCCCATCTGTATCATCCAAATTCACAATTCCACATTCGTTTTTACGGATACGTTTCGGTAACCCGTTTCGCATAAAAATACCTCTGAAGTATGGAATTTTTAACTCGTTTACGTACTTTGACAGATCGATATTGGTCAGTGGTCGGTGTGGTAGCTTTAAGGGTAGTTTTTTGGAGGTCGTAAATACAATCCTAATCCTTTTTTGTACGGTTTCAAATATAATCCTTTTCCTACAGGCGCTTGCTCCATCGCTATATTGTGTCGTTTCGTTTCTTCGAGCGCTGATTTCGCTGCTTTTGCTTCATTCACTGCTTTGGCAACCGCAGCTGCTCCAGTTCCTAACGAGCCTATAGCTCCGAGAGCGGCAAATAAAGGAATCAGCGGTAGGAAACCACCTTGCTTGGGAATAGGTATAATCCGACCTTTGGGAGCAATGATACGTTTACGTTTCAAGGCCGCTAGGGCAAGACGAGCAGATCGTTTTAAAGATAACTTTTTTACTTTACCACCAATACGTTTTCTAGCTAATTTGATGGCGTTGTTGAACGTTAAAGTACCCCTTCTTTTCACCTTAGATCGCCGTCGAACACCCATACCCAATTTTCTTTTTCCAGACATAATGCCGGCCACAGTAAGTGCAGCCGCTCTCTCTCCAAAACGAGCGTCCTTAGAACGAAACCTAGTCCACGCCTTATGTCCTAATATACTATCGGCTTTATGACGTTCACCAAGATCGTTAGTTTTTGAATAGACTATGTCGTGCTCTTTACAAGCTTCATCCAACGGGTTTATTCCTTTGTCTCCACGAGCAAGCCTTTGATGTAAACGGGTGCCAGGTCCGCAGTAGTTATACCCTGGTAAATGTAATTCTAACGGTAACTTATTAATGAGAGTGTTGATCACTCCCTTCCCCTTACGAGTTGATTGACGATTATCCGCTTTTCGCAGAGTACGTTTCATAACACATTACTCCTCCTATCACAGGTGAAGAGTGACTGTAAGTGACCCGTCTACATATATTTATATATATCACACACGTGTGCTCTTCCCTCACAACGTGTCCTACATGGAGCAGCTAAAGTTGGTGCATCAGAGACACAGATTACCGGTTGTAAATCGGGATAATTGTTCACCGACGCCACAAGTGTTTAAACATAGCGTATTGTTGGGTGCAGGATGCAAACGCGGTATAATAGTAGGCAGTTCCGGATGTGGTAAAACCAACCTAATGATAAGTTTACTAGAACATCCAAACGGTTTACGCTTCGAAAACGTATATGTTTATAGTAAATCTCTTTATCAACCGAAATACGCATATCTGCGCGACCTGTTTCGATCATTACCCATCGGTTATTTCGAATACGATTCTTCTGAAACTATATTACCGCCTAAGGATGCAAACCAAAACTCGGTTATTATCTTCGACGATGTAGTTTGCGATAGTCAAAGCACCATACGTGATTACTTCTGCTTCGGGAGACATAAACACATCGACTGTTTTTATTTATGTCAGACATATTCTGCGATACCTAAACAACTCGTAAGAGATAATTCAAATCTCATTGTCGTGTTTAAGCAGGATAATACTAACTTAAAACACATATTTAACGATCATGTTAGCGGGGATATGACTTTTGAAGCGTTTAAACACTTGTGTTTACACTGTTGGAAGGAGAAATATGGCTTTTTAGTAATCGACAAAGATTATCCACTTAATGGAGGACGTTATCGAAAAGGTTTCGACTGTTACTTCACCATAAATACCGAAGACACGAACTAAACGTTTTAGTAAACATGGATAAGCGTGTAGCAGAAGACTTGGTTAAAGCACGACGTCATGTTAAACAGAAATACAAAAGTCTCAAGTCTGAAATTGCACGGTCAGAAGTGGAACTACAACGCCGCTATCAACCTATCACTCAACCATTGCGTGAGTTTATAACCGGAGTTAAAACGGAATTATTAACTCCGAAAGAAGAACCCTTAAAAACGGAAGTGTCTTCTCCCATACCTACCTCGACCCCAAAAAAATTTTATAAACGACTTCCACCCGCAAGACGAATACCTCACGAACCATCACCTATCACCCAAAGAATGCGCACTACTAGCGTTCCCTCACCTGATATCTCAGTTTTTGAAACAGAAGTCCTGGAAGAATCTGGGGTCCCAACATTGGATCAATTGAAAGAACAACTTGCTGCTGTTGGATTCAGTCCGGAATTCCAAACTTACATAGATGAGACCTTTTCTGGTAGAGCTAAAATGTATATGGAAAACATGTTCAAGGATACTAAGAACGAGTTCGATCATCATTATGGAGTACGATTCCATCCGGAATCTCACCAGTACCTAATCGGAGACGCCGTACTCACTTTTGACGAGAACGACTTTATTATTAAAAAACCCTCAGGCACAATTTTTAAATATACAGGCACTCCTGGTTTTTACGAATTAGTATTTAAAAAAGCACCTATTGGATACACCCAATCAGACTTGCAGAAGTATAAGGACCTTCTTACACGTACCAATGCTACCAGAAGAGGTTACATTGAGGGTGCACAGCTACACGGAACCGGAAAGAAATATTCAAGTATAATTAGACCCCTTCTAACTACTCCTGGAGCAAGATTTCGAAGCGAGTCTACACCTACTACACCGGTCACGCGATCGAAAACTCGCACATTACCAAAACGTGGCGGTGGTGATATGCGCGTTCTCAACTATAATAATAAACAGGTGGAATTTATACCTTGGAAAGATCCTAATAAACTAGTGGACAGATTGAGACTCCTTTTAAGTTCAAAGTCGGCTGGCCACACCGGTCACACTAATGAAATCATATATATTATCGATGAATTGAGAGCTGCTAAAATTATCGAATAAATCATCACACGCGTATCGATCCGTTTCATAATATTGCTAACGTTAGTGCAATCATGACGCTCAATAAATTCGGGAAACATCTTCACAAAACCCCTCGACACTCGTTCGAAAGTGTACCTATTAGACGATATACCAAATGTAAGGTACACAACAATGATGCTATATCCGTCTACAGCCGTCCCATTTTACTTCGAAGCTGTTATTAGTCAGCCATATCATCATATATCGTCAGTACCTCACGACGATGACTCTGGATAAGTTCGGTAAACATCTTCATAAAACTCCTGTCCGAGTTAAACTCGACGCTCGTG
The DNA here is from genome assembly GCA_929113105.1 of Agrypnus murinus. NCBI lineage: Eukaryota > Metazoa > Arthropoda > Insecta > Coleoptera > Elateridae > Agrypnus > Agrypnus murinus. The sequence goes on from OV816025.1 coordinate 19,086,713, forward strand.
CAAAAGTATTCTTTTTAGAAGACGTGTCTAATTTACACTACGAGACAATGTTGTATATGATGGGAATATACAACCATGAAAACGGTTATGCACTTTTGAACTCCACCAACTTCGAGTATGTCGTTCCTCTAACAAAAGGTATCATTAAACAAATCAAATACTATCCCACAGATGCGCAAATCTTTTTAAACGATACGTTATACGATGCCGAATCACTCATCGGAGTGTCATTGAAGAAAGGGGATAAGTTTAAGGTGAAGAAGCCTGGATCAAAGGACATATTTATTTTTGAAGCTGTTATTAGTGTTCCAGCATTTTCTAAATGAGTATAAAACGTCAAATAATTGAAGAATTGCATAAACCTGCTCGTAAACGATTTCAAAGAAGACGCGTAATCGTAAAAGACCTGAACGATTTGTACATGGCCGATCTTGTGGAAATGATTCCTTATGCTAAAATAAATAAAGGTTTTCGATATATTTTAGTATTGTTGAATATGTTTAGCAAGCGTGTTTGGGCGTATCCACTTAAACGAAAAACCGGTGAAGACGTCACGAAAGCAATGAAAAAATTATTAACATCAACAGGAGGTACTCCCGACAATTTACAAACGGATATGGGGAAGGAATTTTACAACCAGCATTTTCGTAAGCTAATGCAAACGTTCAACATCAACCATTACAGCACCTTTTCTAGTATGAAAGCAAGTCCGGTAGAACGTGTAAACCGAACTCTTAAAAACAAGATGTGGAAGGAATTTTCCATGCAAGGGTCATATAAGTGGTTGCAGTTATTACCAAAGGTTGTTAACCAATACAACGATACCGTACACCGCACCACCGGCTACAAACCCATCGAAGTGAACCACAGCAACGCCAAGATTCTTTTAGAAACAGTTTACGATTTCCAGAAAACCACCGACCTGCGAAGTGCTAAATTCACAGTCGGTGATCACGTGCGAATCAGCAAGCATCGGGAAGCGTTTGCGAAAGGTTATACTCCCACATGGAGTACCGAAATCTTTCAAATTAAAAAGGTTAATCGAACCAATCCCATAACGTATATCTTGGAAGACACGAACGGGGAAGAGATACATGGAGGCTTCTACACGGAGGAATTACAGATGGTTAAACATCCTGAAGTATTTTTAGTAGAGAAGGTGTTAAAAAAAAGGGAGATCAAGTTTTAGTGAAGTGGTTGGGCTTTGATAATACCCACAACTCGTATATAGCAGCACGTGATATAGTGCATTAAGTAGTATAGTGCATGCAGTGTGTTGCAATGTTAATATATAACTATCATTTTATGTAAGCAGTAAACAATAATAAATCACTTTTTGATATCAATAGTGTGTTTTATTTCTTCTACCTTTACAGAAACACAGAGTATGATGTATATAATTTATTCACATTAATCAATATCATAATAAATACATCAAATATATACGGTTATAAACTACAAAGCATAAATACTATTTACAATAATTCATAACAAAGAAAAGGCTGTTGTCAACGTAGCCGGGGGCCTCTGCGATAATACTAATCAGTACCGTCGGTTCTACCAACAAACGAGTTCCAAAATTACATTTCGGCTTGCAGTAATTCTAACAGACGATCCAAATTCTGATAACTATCACGCCCCGGATGAATATCGCGGTGTCCCCATGCTAAAGTGTTGTGCGACCCGGGAATAATGTAACGTTTGTTATCGGCTGGTGATAACGCTACTTTATTCCGAAGTTCTGTGTACATAGCATGTAAACGTGATTTGAATATAAACATTTTTCGGAAGAGCACAACACCATCTTCCACAACCTGACGGTAGTCCTCAACGGTGAGATCGCGCTTAATTACCGCCCTTTTTACCCCTTTCGCCTTTTTAATCGCCATTTCACCGTCGCGGTCAAGCACGTTTACACAATACGTTTTAGCACCTGCACCGTAGAAACTGCAGAGGGGCACTCCACAATATTCATCTTTCATTTTACCAACCACCGAGGCCGTGCGAGGTATACCGTGAATGTTGTCAGGTGGGAATTTTGAGGTGTCAAATTTATCTAAGTGTTGCTTCATATCAGCATAAAAATTTTCAGTACGAATTTCTATAATGAAAGAGTCAGTATCTGTGTACAGCAAGCGCACGTTATCACCATATAAAGGTTTGAGAAAATCATAAAAAAATTCATACATTATCGTTTTAGAAAGATCCAAAATAGTAAAACCCACGTACACCGGTTTATTGTATGTAACCGACACTTTTTGTAACTCTATAGCGACCAAATTTTCCGAGAAGACAGCAACGCTTTTGAATTGAGGCTTTGCTACTAACGTCTCAGCCCCATGCTTTTTACCATGACGTTCCCAATGACTAACCAAACGAACGTCCACCCTTTTATCGACATTTTCCATTGTCTTGCCAAATAAACTGTTAACCATTAATTTAAAGAAGTCCCTGTCCGCTTCGTTAGTTGCCTGATTACGTAACGTGGTATTCAAATCAATATAGGAACGCAACCAGGGTGTCTGATGAAATTTTAACACGCGATGAATTTTGGTTAATTCTAAACCATGCTTAAGACACTGTTGTAAATTTCTATAGTGGATAACGTAACGCGTTTTATCGAACAAGTTTGGAATTAATTTTGGGTGACGCGCGTTTCCCGTAGGCGGCACCAGAGGTTCGGGGCAGAAAGGAAAGTCATTATGTAAATCGTGCAACCGCGTTGGGTAGTGTAGATCTACTTCCAGCACGTAACCCATATCGGCGTCTTCCGCCACGGAATTTAGATCGAACTGTTCAATTTCGTACGGACTAAGCCATTCAAAGTCGCGCTGCGGCAGATACTGTCGCATACTGTAACCGTAGAGATTGGTAGCATCGAGATACATAATAAATGAATGGGGCTTGGACGCGTCATAATTTGGAAGAAACGTATTATTCGCGAAACACTTCCTGCCAACACAGGTACTGACACCTCCCCGAATACCTTTCTTAAAGAAATGGAGCATGTCCAGATCCGTGAGCAGCTCCAGTTCTACAGACGTGCGTTTCAACATAGCATCCCAACTTAAACCCGGTGCAGTAAAATACTGCGCCGGATCTAACTTGTAATTTTCAAGACATACACGTCTAAAGTTTTCAAAGACATCAGTCAAAAGTATGACATCGGTTTTCAAATAGAGATCCGAATAGTCGCCCAAAGTCGTGCAACCAAACGTATTCCACACCTCCACAGCGCGAGCATACTGCGATCGAGAGACGTGGTCCCCTGTCAAACGATCGAAAAAGTCCTCATACGTCGGCAACGTGTCCTGTGCGAGTTTGGAGAAGCTGTCGACGTACGAATAGGGAAACACACCTTTCTGTCGCAGTAAGTCGAAGCTAACCCCATCTCCAAAATACTTTTTAATAGTCAAACACTGGTCGGAAGTTAGATTTTGAGATAACTTATCCAAACTAGAATTTAAAAATCGTAAACTGCCCAGAAAGCGCATTTTAAGACATACCTGTATTCGTTGGGACCCGTCCCTAATTTCATCTACCAAAAGCTGTTTCGAAAACGAAACGTATTTCTCTTTATTGAGCGCAATCACTTCGATTGCTTCTTTTTCTAATGCCAATTGCTTTATGAATAGATGTGAATCATATCCCGTCAAATTATGGAAAAATATCGGTATGAAGTCGGGAATTTGATACATTAAATTGCACCCGGAGTGAGCCGCCCCGCGGTACTCGCCGCTGAGGTGACAGTGATCTTTCACCTTAACGTCGTTTTCACCAAAGGGTTTGTCACAAATATGACACACGGTTGCGTTATCATAGTTGAAAGTTTGTCGGCACGATAAAAGTCGCATGTCTTGAACATGTCTTAAATGATCCTTATACAACCTTCTAACATCTCCTTCTAAGCGCAGCATAAACTCACTTGCTGCATTCGGACCACGGTACAATTCAAATTTAGATAACGCGTCATCGTAGGAACACTTAATGTAATACGCAAACGAATGTGGTTCGTGTTCGTACGATGTCATGGTAAATTTTCCACTAGGATCCGGCTCAACCGTGTCCAAAGGTTTCAACACACTTTCAAAATCCGCGTAAACGACAAAAGGTACTGTAAGTTGCTTTTGAAAATTTTCAAACTTCAATAGATTACCCGGCCGGTCGTGCCCCCATTTATTGCATACGGGTTCGATAGTTGGTAACTTGGTGTAAACATGATTGCAATCAAAACGGGTATGTTGTTTTAATCTACTTTCACTTGGAAAATACTGCAAGCAGCCGTCACAAAAGTGTTTTTCTCCATTGTGAGCCGACAACTGTGACGATACCAAACGCGAAAAGTTTTTTATCCAACAGTAATGACTATTACCCTCCATATCAGAAATTAATAATAAATTTACATGTACTTCTTTCTTTTGCTTAGAGTAATGCAGAGGCCCTACAACTTCTTGTTTCATTTCTCCGTCTTTAAATACAGCTTCCAAACCATACACGTTAATAGATAAGCGTGGATTACGCGCTTCAAATTTCGAAATAGCATCCAGTTTGACAGGAAAGGTGATACCTTCAAAATCAAACAGTTGTGCAAAATTTGGATACGAAGTCGTCCTGTTGGAAGGTCCCCCCCTCGGCGGATACAAAGCGGACGCCAAGGCCCAACCAAAACAGCACTGATCGTTATTTTGCACGTTGATTACAGCCTTTTTATGTTGTATCGACGGCGGAAGTGGAACATAGGAGGAAGCACGGAGCGGGTTGTATTTATTGACGTTGACTTCTATAAATAACAGCTGCTCCAGTACCCAACCTGCAAGGACCCTACAATTAGCAATCGAATCGTAACCCGTAACTATTCATTACCTGAGTTCCGATCATTAAAGTCCGACATCTTCGTATCCAGCACCTCAACGAAATCATCATACAAATCGGTCAGATTCGAAGTCCCGGTCACAATCTCATTTTGCGTATTAAACGATTTAATTTCGTGCAAATTTTGACTTTCCAAAAAGTACATTCCGAATACTTCTAGATTGACTTTCACACTACGAAAGCGCTGAACGTTTCTTTCTAATAGTCTTAACACATTTTCGCGGGTCTCATCAGTAAATTCTCTGAGATTTATGTGATGATTTCTCACCGAGACTCGATAACTGGCTATACGCGACTTGAAAGCCGTCTCCAGGACCACCACTTCCTCCGACTGCACTGACGCGGTATTACGATGATTGTGGCGGTTGCTTCGTAGATGTCCAGCGTAGCCACGTCGTGGAACATCCAGCTCGCACACATCACAATACACCGTCGCGGAGGTATTTCCTGAAACAATTGCACAGATCACTAACACTAAAGCCGTTAACAATGTGTACACGTACCTTGCGGGGAGGTTTGTTTCGCTTTCTTAGATGCAGGTCCTTCACCGGTATTACCTACAGCATCCGAAGCTCCCCCAGCTGTAATCAACAAAATACTCGTATCACATCATACAACTTCACAGGAATGGTTGCTTACCGCTCGTGGATTGGTAGTCCAGCGGTCCACGGCAGCTTTCTCTTCGGTGACGGGCTAAGGCATCCCGTCGGGTGAAGGACGCGCCACAGCTACACACATGCATATTCTTTGTAATCAGTAAACGGGAACGCACTGGCAAACGATAAAGCTTTTACATCAACTTTTACTACTAACGTTCGCGATACTGATTTCCAGTCGGGACGACGAGGACGTGTTATGCAAACCCGACCGGGATAGGAAGAGGACTGGGTTATTGTTAGTGGGAGGTCACAGTTATACCAACCGTTAACGTCGTTGATGACGCAAAGCTGACAAGTTTTCCGCTTCGGTTAAAAGTGCGAGGCGTTCGCTCTCACAGGACCCCAACTCCTCCATCACTTGTCGTAGCTGCTGCGTCTTGATACTCTTGATTTTGATCTCATATCTTTCCACAGCAGCTAAGAGCTCCGCTTTGCGTTGGAGGAGAGCGATGCGTTCACTCTCACACCCTCGCAAACCGGACGCCACTTCTCTTAACCGTCGTGTAATCCTTGTCTGCTGTGCGTCATCAACGACAGCAAGCGGTAAAGACTGCTTCTCGCATGGTACACCATCTATGAAGACCATCGCCGAAGTTGTGAAGTCTCTGATGCTGCCGGACAACTGTATGGACGCTGTGTCATCAGAAACCTCCATAAGTGTCGCTGTGTCTATGTCCAAATGGTCATGCACCCCGTCATCACAGGGGGTACCCGGAATGATTAACTCCTCATCGTCATCGTCAGGATCGCTTGCAATTGATGTGGAACAGTCCGACTCCGTTTCATCAACAATTACATTTGCACTTGCAGCAATCTCCATGGGCAGGTTCACTTCATCATCGGTTGCAGATGGTGATGCATCCCCCAAAAGGGACCCCCGAATTGAGATATCATACTCGCTGCCCGGTGGGCTATTCAACAATTGGGAGTCCCACTCACCCGAACATGGTGATGCCGCAGGTGCTTCCTGGACCGTCACGATGGGGATTCCTCTCATGTGCAAACTTCCAACAGCGTAAAACACATTTGTCGAAGTCAACAGCTCTCGCAGTAAAGGTTGTGAACGCCCGGAAAGCATGTCGTACTTCGGCTTCTCCACATTAACGGCTGCCGCCTTTACTACCACATTTTGTAGTACTATGATCTTCTTTGCGGCAGCAACTGGAGATGGTGTACGCTCGATAGTTGGCACAAGTACCGGGCACGCAGCAACTGGAGAAGGTGTACGCGGAACATGTACCGAGCACGCTGCAACTGGAGATGGTGCACGCTCGATAGTTGGTACAAGTACCGGGCACGCAGCAACTGGAGATGGTGTACGCGGCACATGTACCGGGCACGCTTTCTTCATCGATAATTTTGACCAGAAGGACAATGTCACACAACGACACTTATTCACTTCACCAACACTGGTAACACTACTAGATGATGTATCCATGATGAACGAAGACAGACTGACGCTCCGCTTCGTCGCCCTCCGGTTTTGTCGAACCACCCCCCACTCCCTAACCTTGAACCCCACTTTCACCCCCACTCCTTCACCTTGAACCCCTCCATCACCCCCACCACTTTACCTTGCATTCGTGCAAATACTTACATTTCCTCACGGTCAGTGGTGTATAGACAGAAACCTTGCATTTCCTCACGGTCATTGGTGTATAGGTCGGTGTCTAGACAGAAACCTTACATTTTCTCAAGGGCATTGGTGTATAGGTACCTCAAGGTCTTCCACTTCCCACTCCCTCCGTGGGTGTTGTAACTTCGATATAATAGGGAGTGTTTTCCACACCAGGTAACACATCACAATGTCCGTCATCGCACCTCGCATACCACATTCCGTTGAAGGAGATACCGCGCCAGATGCGCAGAAATGGGATCGCTGGCTCAGCCTACGGGCTCAATCGTTACGCTGCATCGCTGCCTCCTTGGGTCCACATGTATCCATCGCCCGCCACCATCGAGAGCTGATGAATCCACAATCATCCATAGGTATAGGAATTGAACGCCTAGTGTTCGAACTATGGGTGATGTGGAAATGGTATTGGTATACAACCGCTAACTCCGAAAGACATTATGATGAAGACCGTTCTATACGGTGTAACACATTTACATTTGATAAGAATGAAATCACATTTATGAGGCAACAAGTTAATAGTATGACGATGTATGAGCAACCCCTGTTCTGTACATGTGGAATTTTGTATATTTATAAGTTTACCATTTTTTAACAAATAATGGACTTCTACACCTGCACACGAAGTGTGTCGATAATCGTTTTCACTACGTACAACCACAGTGTTCGATAGTTTAGCTCTTTCGATTAACAACCCGGTATTGTGCGTTTTATAACGCGAAAATTTAATTTCACCCTTATCTGTTGTTTCAAGAACCCAGTAATGTTGCCAACCCACTTTGATTGAACCCATTTTTGTAACTGACGGTAAGCGACTGATGTGACTATTTAAACTATACCCCCACCACTTTTAAAACGTGTATTATAGATACCCTCTCTATACTCTTCTCTCAAAACTGGAGCGATTACATTTTCTACGTAGCTTATTCGTCTCTGAAATCGTACCCTATCCCTTGCTATTATCTCCCATTGACTTCTGCGTGCTTGACGATGTGCATACTCCCATGTTAACATGTAATGTATTTTGTTTTTACTTTCATCAAATGTCACTAAACCACCCATTTAATCCGTCCTCTATTAAGTCATATGCAAAGTCCCTTAGATGTTGCGCAATGAGCTTTTTTACCAAACACTCATCACAAATCACACCTCTAATGAAGTCTTGACACAACTGCACGCCTTTTCTATATCGTTGTGCTAACTCTTGACAATATTCTGGACTGAATATCCCCGTACCATGAACAGCTTCGTGTACCGCATCCTCCTCTAGCGCTTCTAATTCACACCGTAGTTTCACCACAGCATTCAGTTTATCAATAGCTTTGCTTGATACGTCTTCACTGTTACGCGTCTCCATTGTATTTCACTACGTTACACCTAGACCATGTGTTCTTATATTCACCCGCCCCCCACCCTTTCCGCTCTTCATTCTTCCATTACGCAATACACCTTTTGACTTCCACATCCACTATTACCTTTTCTGGTAGATAATGCACAACTTCTAGCATTCCAAACACGTTCGGAATTTGCATCTTCATTAATGGTTCCAATATGTTTGTGATGTTCACTATGCAGTCACCCGGCATGTCTACAACACCATCTATTATGCTATGGTAGAAATTGAAAAATTCCAAACCCTTCAGAAGGTTTAATCGATATGTTAGTAACGGTATTAACTGCCACAGCTCATATAAGGACTCCCACGCTAAATACAATTCATCATCTCCTGCATCAGTTATCTTTATGATTTTTGTTTTATCGTAATTTCTGTTAACACGCTCAAACGAGATAGTTTTTGTACCCATTTTCAAAGGAACCCCGACCTCTTCTCCTGCTTTAAAGTATTTATTAATGACTCCTTCATTGGTTATTAACGCGTTCCACTCCGTTTCATCAAACAGCATGCACTGATTCTTTACTCCAGCTACTTTTATTACAGGAGTGAATCCCAAATGAGCACATAATCCAACAAATACAACTTTACTTTTTGATTTGTTTAAATAAAACACTGATTGATTCACTAGCGGTGCCCATTTAGCATCCTTAGGAAGCTCGTTTGGAACCATCAACTGCTTTTCTAGAGCTTGCGCTTTCGCATTCTCAATTGATTTAGCGAGGCTTTCCATTGTAACACTGCACTGTACACTGCAACTGCAAACGCTTTACTCTTCCCATACATGCAACCTGCTATATATATCTAAAGCTTGACCTTGAATGGTGTTTGATGACCTTGAAGAGTGGTCTTGAATGCATTGTTGCCATACTGAGGGCCTTGAGAATGCGGTGTTGCCATATTGATGGCCTTGAGAATGCGGTGTTGCCATATTGTTGACCTTGAGAATGCGGTGTTGCCATATTGTTGACCTTGAGAATGCGGTGGTGCCATATTGGTGACCTTGAGAATGCGGTGTTGCCACGTCTAGGTGACAGAGATAGATTCAAGGTCACCATGTGTTAGAGCGAGATAGGTTCAAGGTCAAGGTCAGGAGTGGGGGGTGGTTCCAGAACTCTCATTTTTTCCCTACTTAAAAGCAAGTTATGCCCGCTATACATACATTATTTTATGCACAGATTAAGTTTTTAATGTCAAATCTATTATTGTGTAAAAATATAATTAAATGAGTACTTAGGTACATCAAGCAGCTGTGCGTATACTTATGTGTTTATACGAAGTACGTTACTATACTTACTATTCCAAAATATTTAATTTCAGTTTATTGGTGATAAGTTTACAAATTATATTAAGGACCAATCAAGTTCTACAAAAAAACTTCTGACATTTAATTGACGTTTCGTTATTGCCCGTCTGACCATGAAGAGGCCCTTGGGCCATAAAAAGACTTTTATGTTTAGATGAGTCTTACAATAATAGTCTAATTATAATGCATCTGTGCGTAAATTAATTTTATCCACAGATGCATTGTAATTAGACTATTATTACAAGACTCATCTAAACATAAACGTTTTTTTATGGCCCAAGGGCCTCTTTATGCTCAGGCGGGCAATAACGAAACGTCAATTAAATGTCAGAAGTTTTTTGTAGAACTTGATTGGTTCTTAATATAATTTGTAAACTTCTCACCAATGAAAATAAGTTGAAATTAAATATTTTGGAATAGTAACTATAGTAACCTACTTCATATAAGTACATAAGTATACGCACAGCAGCTTGATGTACCTACGTACTCATTTAATTATATTTTTACACAATAATAGATTTGAGATAAAAACTTAATCTGTGCATAAAATAGTGTATGTATAGCGGGCATAACTTGCTTTTATGACCCTACAGCCTTTTCCTAGGAATAACGTTTCTGGCCATAAAAGCTTCATTATGCCCTTAATACATAAATAACTATTATTACTTATTATAACCTATTTGATTCTATAATTTGAAGTAAATTGTAGGTAACTATATTGCATCACACTGGCAAGGTAAATTAATTATTAAACAATTCCTTTACAGCTTTTTTTTGTATTTGGAAAATGTCATTTGTGATATCTTTAATTAAATTTTTTCAAGTTAATAATTCACAACCAGCTAAATAAATTCTTCTTTAAGAGCAGTACCCTAAGTATCATCGAAAGCTCAGACTATGGAAGTCGATTGCTACCGTCAAATTACCAAGCAGCCTTAAAGGTCAAAGTTTAGGGGAGGGGCCAAGGTTTAATGTGCAGGCCTAGGGGGTCATCTATTGACCTTTGGGGCTACTGGGCAATTTGAGAATACTAATCGGCAATCCTTGATCTAAGCTGTAAAAACGGGTATCAGAAGAGGTTCACGTGAGAATGAGATGGATATAAAACAAGACTTCACGCGCAAGATATGTAATTAAAATATGTTTTTGAATATAATAATAGAAAATGACGTTTTCAGCGAGTCAAATAACTTGTCGCCATGTTTTTCGTGATACCATCTGAGTAGAAATTTCGTATACTGGTGCTTCGAAACCAAAATATATAGTTCTTTCGTTCGTTAGTTTAACTCAGGTTAGATATATTTCGAAGTCTGCTTTACTCACATATCCCTCTGTCTTTCTTCGGGGCTAATATTTCTTTAAGAAAGCTTTAATGTTGACTGTTCGGTTCACATTCTCTCTACTTCTTGGAACTCTACAAAAAGTTCTATCTGGGAATTTCTTTGGCCTTTGACTTTCTTGAAAAATCTTTGGCTTCGTGGAGTTCTTCGTATCATTCTTAAGCAGTTGGAGAACCTTCATTCGAAAACATTTTTAGCACCTCGTTCGACGCAGAATCTGATCTGGTTTGAGATTTCTCTTTGACATTTGGGATGATAAAATTTAAAATAAACCCTAAGTGTTATAGATCTTTGGAATCAGGTAAATATGACCTACATTTCTGTGTTTTTAGTTTTGTATTTAATTATAATTTATAAAATCAGAATTTGGTTATGTTACTTTTAAAAGTCAAAAGCATTTTGTTTTATTGGCAGCTTCTTTTGTTTTTCTTAAAACTATATAAGGGGCTGCTCTCAGAAAACAAAGAAGTAGCGTTATTCTATTAATGGAAAAAATGTGTTCCTGGCTGCTTCAAAAATTTAAGGTTAAAAGTTAAAATGCAAAATAAACTGAAGTTATAATAAAAGAAAAACGTTAAAAATATAATAAAATGAGATAACAATAAGTGTCAACGAAGAAAGTTTAGTGTTTATAAAAATGAATCAAAATCAAAGTTTATAAACAAAGTTATTTATAAATATAAAGATTTAAAGTTAATTTAAAATAAAAAAATTCAAATGAAGAAGTTTATTTAACATCGTTAACGATAAAAGCTATTTGAAGAAGTTAATAATGATTTATTGAATATAAAACTTTCCTGTTTATTGTGAATAAGCTCTTATAATTATAAACAATAACAAACTGGTTTTTTATTGCATGGAATTAATAATTTGGGAAATCGATAAAATTTATTGGGTCGATATTAAAGGAGCTGCAGCGTAATGTAGTACTTTGAGAAAATAATTCTATCTTACAGAAATGGCGAAACACTGACTTCTGAATATATTTACACTGGAACAAACACCAGCAGCTCTTACAGATGCACAGTGCAAACCATAAAAAAGTTCCGTTGCTAACGTGAAGATAAAACTCCAAAGAAAACTCCGAAGGAATCCAAGGCAAGCAATTTTTAGAATGCTGCGGTTAACTATATTAAAAAAGCACGAACCGTTAAACAGTTTGGAAAGGGATACTTTGCAATACCACTATACCAGTAATAACATATTTCGTACTTTAGAAAATAAATGGCCTTTTGTAACAAATGTGGGTTTTTGAATTAGTATTCACTGGACCTAATTTTCATCTACTTCAGAGGTATCTCCGCATTTTAAAGATCGCCAGCGGAGACCAGTTTTTATTTAAGATTTCAAAAGTCACCGTAAAAAAGCAAAAAAGCATTGGAAAAAAGCTGGAAAATTAAGTGCAATGTCGAAAGATGGAGTAATATGTGCAATTATATTGTAATCTGCATGATAAAGGATTTTTTTAAGTATAGTGTTATTTAAAGTTACTAAGATTATAGTGTAAAAAAACAGTAAAAGACGCTAATGTAAAAACAGAATCAGTATTTGGAAACGCAAAGTTCAAGAAAAGTTTCGAAAAGAGTTCGATAGTTCAATGGTCTAATGAAGTGCAATGAAGTTCTAGATTCAGCAGTATAAGAATATAAAGTTCAGTCATGCAAACTCAGATTCGTATACAGCAACTATCCAAAACAATTTTTCTCGTTTTATACTTGTACCTTCATGTAATGTTATAGAAGCTGCAGAAGTAAATTATTAAAATTCTTCTACTTCTAAGTAGTTAGTTTGAAACCAAAGTAATTGGTATTGCTAATATTTGAAAGGATTGATAATTGTAAAAACAGTTATAGGTAGATCTGTTTAACGTCCTTCTTATTTATTAGACAGAGATTGGAATGTATTCTATATATTCTAGTGTGATTATTTAGACACGTAAATCAGAAATGACGCAAACCGCGTTCTCGACTATACATAAAATTTTTACAGTCACATTTTTTAGGACTATTTCAAGTTAATCTTTACAATACGTAGTAAATTCTTAGTATCTTTGTTTATACCGTCGTTGAGTTTAGACAGTCCTAAAGGATTAGGTATACTTATTATGAAGTTGGGTTTATAAACAATTAATGTAGTTGGTAGTAATTTAATATTTTTTGTAACATAAATATTCTTATGCGTTTTATTTTTTATAATTGAAGGGTTCGATGAAAAAATCATTCAGTTCAATTTTTTGGCCAAAATAACTTTTTGACTGAATTTAGATGTACTAAGCGTTATGCATCTTTTGGTATAAAAAAGTAAAATCCGTGTCTTTTAATGGGACTAGGACTAGCTTTTAACCTCGTTACCGGCTCTAATGAGCTCTCATTCATTATAAGGAGATCGTATAGTTATATTGATAAATAAAGTACGACCTGGATTCGTTATTTAACAAACACTCACGACTTACCCATGCATCCCCAGATTTGGCCAGCCACTTACCCACCCATCCCTCCTTATTTTACTTCCCCCACCTTTCTGCACTCTTTGATCTTACCCTCCACAAGGTACCTACCCACCCATTCACCTCCCACCCGACTTACTGTTTCCCATTTTGAGAGAAAACACAAGACATTTTGTCACCGAACCTAAATTTAAAAGGGAATATAAGAAAGTATTATAATAATAATAAATGTCCCCTTTCACGGGCCATGAAGGCCCATCGGGATATAAGAAATTACTAAAAACTATTAAAATTTCCTCCTCAATTTTGCTAGATGAGGATGTTAATGTAAAAAATGTGTGTTTTATTTCAGTTGTTTCTAACCTCATTTATACTTTCAGCAAAGCATAGCAGTGTTTGAATTATTCACCTACAGAAAAGCCCACTATTTTGGGGTAAGCATTTAGATAATCAAGTAATAATGTGGGCGGTAACAAAATAAATTTTATTTTTAGTTTTACCGCTATGGTTATTTTTCACTATGGTTGCTTCCTTTTAAGTTGGCTTGTTAAAGTTGTGGAACCTTGGCACAGGAACAGTTTTGGCACATTTGTTTAATCAAGATCAGTGTAAGCTGCCATAGCAGGAATTTAACAATCCTGCAATAACGATACTCTAGTTTGATCTGATTTAGACGTTTCCTTAATCTAATGCAGGCAGGATGATCCGGCAACAGAAAATATAGTTGAACGGGGAGCACCTTTATATAAATTGACAAATAAAACTTTTTGGTTTTGCTATTTGTTAGTATATCTGTTTTGATAATACCTTTTTTCTTCAAACGTCAGTAAAATGTGACATTATACTGCTGGATTGACAGTGCTCAAGTGTCACTTCATTGCCATGGCATTATGCCGTTTGTCAGCAGCAGATATAGTATATTGTGCTACAAGTGCAGAAAAGTGCCAATTTCTCACGAGTGTGAAGTTGGCGCTTTTGCACACGTTACACACTATACTTTAGCTACGACCAGAACAAAAGTAATAAAACACCAAAAGCTAAGAAAAATATTCAACCTAGAATTTATACTCGCATTCATACTTTTTACGTGAAATCTCTAACAATAAATTAAGAGATGTAATATGAGCAGCTTCCACGATGTTTGGAGGTGTACAAGTGTAGCAATTTTCCCATCATCGGATTCACTCATGATACACCCAGAATTTCGAAAACAATAAAAGTAAATATTAGATTTTTAAAGACAATAGTAACAATACGTTTACAATCTGTATAATTTCAGTCAATCTACTATTTAAGCTAAACAATCATACGTATGTACTCGTTTTCAAAAGTAATTTTTTATAAACAATCACAATTCCAATTGCCAAGGTTAGTAACCCCTTTGCCGCAAAATGTAAACACATTCTGGCATTGCAGGTATTGTCGGTGACAAGTAAAGAGAGCTTTAAGTGTACCCACCGCGCTTACACTTGCGAAATATGTAGCAAGTTATAAAAACTTTCATTGTTTCATTGTAATTTAGCAATAATAATGAATATTATATTATATTAACAATTATATTAATTATTAAACATTATATTGATAATGTAAAAAATTATTTAATATTACGTTAATTCAATAACACTTTTATAATAACTTTATATAGTAATAATAACTAAATTATGGCAAGTCGCCTCAATAGGTCAACGGTAGATCTGGCTTAGCAAGCAGACGGTCCAGGGTTCGATTCTTCGCCGGAGTGATAATTTTTCTAGACGAATTTGCATTCAAAATATAATTTAATGTAAAAAATTAATCAATCGAAATAAATTAACCTTTATCTACAATTTTTAGAGGTTTTTTAGTACATTTTTGTAAATATCATATCAGGCGCGGATTCACGGGGGGAATCCTCCCCAAAATGTATAAATAAGTATACATAGGATAGAAGCAAATAATGTTTGGTTAATTATTATGTATTAAAACAATTCTTTTTCTAAAAATTTCCCCCTCCAAAATAATTCTCTGGATCCACCCCTGATCATATGTTAAATGAAATTTAATTTTACAAACTATTATTTTTATTACAAATATTGAATAAATTTAAGAACGTAATAACAAATGCTCATAAAAGATACAGAGATTCAATAAAAACTTAATCAGCATCTACTATGGATTTAAAAACCAGGCATACATGTGACAAATGTAAATAAAACAAGAAAAAGCACTTAGAAATTTAAATAATGATTTTTAAAAAGTATGTTTAACATTTGTTTGATAGGTTATGCTGCCAGTAGAATGCTCAAAACCTAAAAAGACATCTAGAAGAAAACTATTTGGTGGGGGTTTGGAGAATAGAATTCGGCGCATAGTATAAAGCTTATGTCTATTATATGCTAAATACAAAATTTGCCCAGGAGGAGCTCCGTTGTTTTACTGGTTTCGCTAAACTGCATGTTTCAGTGACTGCCTATTTTGTTGTTGTTTGTGCATCCCAAAGACACAAGGACTACCATCCTGGCGCCTTTGGATAAGATAACTTTTAATGAATGTTTGATTATTATAGATTTTTATTTTCTTTGTTTGGAATGTTTATTTGAAATCAATTGCCCCTTAGGGGCAATTGATGAATACTCTCGATCTGATTTACATGACAATCAACATGACGCGTCGTAATACTATTAACCATTTTATCTATGCTTATCGAGATTGAAGTCTCACACAATTTCTTCTTTGTTCCAGAGACAGGCCTATCCGCAACCCTATCCTGACCTTCAATTTTAACATAATTAATTTATGTACATACCTTTTACTTGTTTGTCTTTTTTATGTTACAATGTATTATCATTTAAAATTTGTTTGTATTTTTTTTGCATTTTTTATCATTTCCTACAATATAATTTAGAATGTTTACATTTATTCTTTTTTAGCCTCCTCGTATATAAATAACAGGCAGTTTCGTAGCATTATTTAATCGTGTAACTGCCCTCAATGTTACAACACTGGATTTTTTTAAACTCCCAACTGCAAAACTTCAGGCGTAATATCATATCACACGTAGACCTCTTATAGACCTCGTATAGACCTCTTAAGTAACGAATAGATAGTTTTTTATATTTTTAATATGGCTTAAAGTATTGTTTGACTGGAAAACTGCGGCGGTTTTTAATTTCGTAACCTACCGCACAGCGGCGCGGAGCACAGTGGATCGAAACAGCTAAGCGGGACATTGGCATTTATTTTGTTATATTTAATGCATTTTCTATATCAGTTGTTATAGACAAGCTTTTTTTACATACATGATGCTTTTTATAACATTTCGCAAAATATGTAAAAATATACAAAGTGAATCATTGTTACAGTCTTTGAACTTATCTCTGCAGATCACAGAATGATATATAAAACATTGTTGGTATACACATTTTCGATATTAACATCTTGCCAAAACAATACAAAACGTCCAAAATAACGAAACGATCCGGTCAGTTATACCGGTTATACTGAATATACGGAATATAAGAAGTAAACATGGCAACACTTATACGGCTACTTTTGTGAATAGTAACAATATATTATTTTACAAATTCCTAGATTTCTAGAAAGGGGATATAATATTCGACTCTTTGGAATGCAAATATTACATTTGAAAACTTATCGACAAAGATAAAATACCTAAAAGGTACTATTGTCAAAATAATTCCTTAATGAAATATCATGTTTTCGAAACCCGCAAATCTTAAAATATTTCTTTGTTAGAAAATATAAAATAACGGTAAACAAAATCAATTATCTATTTTGGGTAAAAATGTTTTAAGAGATTTCTAAGTTCTATAGACATATATACTCCTATTATATAGTAAGAAGTATCAATGAAACGAGAATTCGCGATTCCTTCTATTTTGAGAATACACCGCTTCAGATTCTAAATTAATAAAAACAACAATATATCTTTCACATTTACATGCTAATAATTTCAGTTCTCTATTAGAATTCTCTCCAAATATATTCATATACACAGAAAGTAAAAGTACTATTTTTATTTTGATTCCCATATCACAGTTTGGATTTAGAAAACTACTGAACATTAAAATGAACCAATGTCGATGCCCATAGTAATATTTCTAACTAATAGTACATAATAGACAGTCCTTAACATATTTGTTAATATTGATGTCAAAACAAAGGCGTGCTATGGAATCCCGAATTTAATGTATTCGGTACTTACAGAGAAAACGATGGATAATTATCTTATTTGCACATATTTGTAGATTAAAATGAATATATAAAGTAAATATGCTACAGATTTGAAATATGACCATCTCCATCTGGGCTTACTTAGGTATTTTTTTTTAAGTCAACCGAACGTCAAAACTTGTTTAAAAATTACGAGTTAAGTTTCAAGTATTTTTTTTTTCAATGAAGATGAATAATAATTATTATCAAAAAATATGTAATTTACAGAAGACACATCATACTAACAAGCAAAGAAAGCATCGATTTAAAAAACATTTCTTGAAAATAATTTAGTTAAGTTAAAGTGAACCCACATTTTTGCTTCGTAAAATCCGTTCTCAAATAGTCAACTTCAACATATAGAACGAGAGTGATAACGTAAATGCGAAGCAAATAAATTGACATTTTTGTAATCTATATACAGTCTTTTAAACGTCTACATAAAAATTTTATTGATTTTCAACATTTGATCATTTCGCCAAATGTCCATGTTTTTCCCATTTCGATCCAGCGTGCAGCGGCTCGTCACTTGACGCAGGTGACG
The DNA here is from genome assembly GCA_929113105.1 of Agrypnus murinus. Classification (NCBI taxonomy): domain Eukaryota; kingdom Metazoa; phylum Arthropoda; class Insecta; order Coleoptera; family Elateridae; genus Agrypnus; species Agrypnus murinus. The sequence continues at coordinate 19,105,118 of OV816025.1, forward strand.
CGCTGCTTCACCAACACTGTCTTGTAAAATCTCCATATTTACCAATTACTACTGTTTTAGAGCATTAGAATCTATATTTTATTAATTTTATGAACCAGAAAAAAATGAATAATTACTAAACTAGCTAAACTTTTTTAAATAATCCATACAAAAAATACATATCACAGAAAGAAATGACAAGCGCGACGCACGCAACTCTCGCATAGAAAATCTCAAGTAACGCAGATTTCAAGACAAACCTTCGCTGCACCAGTCCCCAGCATCAGTAGCCTACCCTTCACGCAACGATTACGCAATTACCGTTGCCATGACAACTACACTATTACTGAGTTAGTGAAGCAGACATTTACCCTGTTTCATTTGAGCTACCAAGTGCAAGGTTAGGCTATCGTATCGACATTGCTGTTAATTATTTCTTTTCATAATAATCATTAATATTAATAATAATCTAAAATGTTTGCTGAATATGACCCAGTGTGTATTTTCGTACTTCAACAATACTGTAAAGTTATTTTAATATTTTTCCTACGACCCCATACGAAAGTGAACAATAGCAAACGCTACCGACATTAAGAAAGTGAGTCATATAACACGCGTATGTTAGGAACATAACATACGTGTGTGTTAGGAAAATACGTCACGCTAAGCAATACCTAGAAATCCATGAATTTTGTTTACTTTAAAATGATGACATTAATATTTAATTCAATTTTGAGAAGCATTTTAACCATTATGTGTCTGTTCTTTTCTTATAAATATAACTTTAATTATTGTTTAATTAGTTATTTTAGCTATCAAAAAGAAATATCTAATAGATTACACCTAACGTAACCTCACCATAATACACGAAAATTATTGAAGCAAGTTTGCCAAGATTAAAATCAGCGATGCCAAATGGGAGAAAAATAAAGTAATAATTTAGTTAGGCAACCTCTTTTATACCTGGCATTATGTTATTAGTTGAAGTTATATTTGTTAATTATGAAGATATTATTAAATATAAAGAAAAAATTATGTGACTCTCAAATTATTATATTATAAATTGTAATAGTAATTCATTTAATTAACTTTGCTGCTAAACCCAAGGTTTAATTTTATACTATGTTTAAATGTTATGAAAATATGATTTTTTTAAATTGAAATTTATATTTAGTAAAAGAATCTATTAAATAAAATGTTACTAAACACCCTTTCACTTTAACAATTGTCATAACAATACTTTTACATTTAACTTCTATTCAGCTCCAGAAAAATAAAATTAAGTTATCAAGATAACTTAATTTTATTTTTCTGGAAATGTTTTGATAAAAATTTTGTTATAATTATTCATATTGTAAAACTAAATTGTTTAAAAAATTAAACTTTATATCCTAAAAATAAATGGCTTAAGAAAATTATCTTTAAGTGTGATTTTCTTTGTTAAACCTAACCATAAAAATTTTGCTTTAAAATTTTCAAAAATTATATTCTTGAAAATTTAAAAACTGTAAATTTTTTAAACATTTGAAATTTGGGGGGGTCGTAGGAAAAATATTGTACATTACACGTTGAAAAGTGACTTTTCTGCACTCGTGTGATTTCCGCACTCGGCTTACGCCTCGTGCGCCAATTCACACTACGTGCGAAAAGTTTCACTTTCCACACTAGTAATGTAATATACTATTGTAGGTACTATTTCGGCAGGAAAATTGTTTGCTGCTTATTGTTTTCAATATTTGATAAATGATACTTTTTAATTAAAATTATTCACACTGACTTTATTATAACGATTTAATATTTGTTATTTTCCAATTTACTGCAATGAATGAATAAACAACATACGAAAATCATACTGCAGATCGCTGAGGATCTTTTTTATAAAATGAACTGTATCGCTACCAAAAATGGTAAGTACACAGCTATACAATTTTCACGACAATTTGATTTAAGCCGAAGAGATATTCTCAAAATAAAATTTTGTGTAAAATTAATGTTACCAAACTTTACTAATATTCTTTTCGTACGTTAAATACCGTTTTCTGACAAGCTAAAAGTGGCCTCCCATCATATTTGGATATTTTAAAATGTGAGGATTGTAATGATAACATAAATTATATTTAAAAAGTAAAACTACATCTATTTTGGCCAATATCTTTTTCAATAATTATTCAAAACTACTTAATAAACATGAACAATAAAATTGTAATAAATGAAAATTAAAAAGGCAAATCTAATAAATAAATTCAAGATGAATCATAAATGTGTTAAACAAATTTCGTAATCGGCGCACTTTGTACGAACTATGTTTCCGGAGAAGAGCAAACAGACTCCCATCTTCCACTACTTGTTCATGGCCTGTGTTACAATGGGCATTGTATAAGGGGATTACATATCTACCCGCTAATATTCAATTACCTACATCTAGAATTTTCCACCATTTTCATACGTAAAACTGTAAAAAAGAGTTAGGAGAATTATGATTGATACGATGTGTTTTTTCTTAATAATTATTATTTAGTTCATTAATAATAAAACTTTAAAAATACTAATATGAAGAGGGGGTACTACACTACATACATACAAAAGTAAAATTATTTGGACACATTTTTTTATCTCCTAATCTTTCTCGACTCATATACATTATAAAAATGATGCAATTTAGTTTATGCTAAACTGAAACAAAAGCTAATCGCTAAACATGTTAAAGCTGTATGCTATAAATTGTAAAAACTAAATTTATATTTTTATCAATCTCATAGGAAAACGCACTAAAAAGTAGATCTTCGCAGTTCGGCGAGTTAATGAGTAAACCAATTACTCCCATGTTATCTGATTATTAACGAATTGTGAAATCTATGTGACTAAAATAACAATTAGCATAATTGTGACTAATATGCGGACATCCACCTAAACAACGTCGCAGCCATAACCTACATAAGCATTCAAAATACAATTGAATGTAAAACATTAATTAAACAAAAAAAGTTAAATAACCTTTATTCAAAATTTATAACTTTTATATTTCAAATAATTAATAATATTATAATACTGCATGTGCTGACATCTATGGCGTTTTAATAGAACTACTGATCGTGGGAAATCATTTCCCTCGGTCATTATTGTTCAGTTTAGAGATTGTACGTAACGAGTCATTTTCACGGTTACTAGATTGTGCAAAATGTATAACTTTGTATAGTAGTTGTAAATAAAATTATTTTGAATGCAAATCCATCTAGAAAAATTATCACTCTTAATAACCTTGACAATTGAATTGTGATTGTTTATAAAAAATTACTTTTTGAAAACGAATACATACGTATGATTGTTTAGCTGTAAGTACTAAATAGTAGATTGACTGAAATTATACAGATTGTAAACGTATTGTTACTATTGCCTTTAAAAATTTTATATTTACTTTTGTCTTTTCCAAGATTCTAGATGGCTGCACTTGTACACCTTCAAACATCATGGCAGCTGCTCACATTACATCTCCTAATTTATTGTCAGAGATGTCACGTACAAAATATGAATGCGAGTATAAATTCTAGGTTAAATATTTTTCTTAGTTATTGGTGTTTTATTCATTTTTGTCGCTGTAGATAAAGTATAATGTGTAACGCGTGCAAAAACGCCAATTTCGCACTCGTGTGATTGCGGCATTCAACTTCGACTTATGCCGCAACTTCTTCACACTCGTAAGAAATTGGCAGTTTTCTGCACTTGTAACACAATATAGGTTTAATAGAAAAAATAAGTTGGTAATGCATTTTTGGCGAGTTACTTTTTCTTATAAAAATAATAAATTCATTATTTAAAAATAAGTAGTATTGGTTTACTAATGCAGTTATTATACAGGGTGGGATTAAAGTATGGAATATTAAAAAAAAGCGGACTCAACCGGTTTTTTAAAAAACGCTGAAACACGTCGATTTTGCTTTTTAAAAATACACATTAATATATGCGATTCACCTCCCGACTTTCATTTGTTTCTAAGTTATGACGTCATCACAAAAAATTTTAAATGACAATATAGATTTTTTATAATGGAATCCGATAGTGATTTTTCTTCCCTTTATGATCATGCAAATAAATTATAAAGTTGCATAACAAAAATTCTAAGAAACATCGATCTAAACTTTGTAAATGCTTGTTAGTTATGACGTCATCACAAAAAATTTAAATGACATTATAGATTTTTAGTAGTGGAATCCGATAGTGATTTCTCTTCTCTTTATGATCATGCAAATAAATCATAAGGTTGCATAACAAAAATTCTGAAAAAAATCGATCTGATATATTGATATATTGATACCATAATATCAATAATATTAAATGTTCAGATCGATTTTTCTCAGAATTTTTGTTATGCAACCTTATGATTTATTTGCAAGATCATAAAGGGAAGAGAAATCACTATCGAATTCCACTACTAAAAATCTATTTTGTCATTTAAATTGTTTGTGATGACGTCATAACTAACAAACATTTACAAAGTTCAGATCGATTTTTCTCAGAATTTTTGTTATGCAACCTTATGATTTATTTGCATGATCATAAAGGGAAGAAAAATCACTATCGGATTTTACTATAAAAAATCTATATTGTCATTTAAATTTTTTTGTGATGACGTCATAACTTAGAAACAAATGAAAGTCGGGAGGTAAATCGCACATATAAATGTGTATTTTTAAAAAACAAAATCGACGTGTATCAGCGTTTTAAAGAAAACCGGTTGAGTTTGCTTTTTTTTTTAAATATTCCATACTTTAATCCCACACTGTATATACTTGTAAAATAAACTTTATGACTATTTTTTAATTATTTTTATTATAAGAAATTCAGGCCTTACTTAGACTTTATTAAAAAAACAGGGGCTTCAGACGGATTCGAGTAGAATATTTTAGCTTAGAATATTCGGGCTCGGGCCGGATCGGGTTCACAATTTATCGAATCGGGTCGGGTGAAACTTGCAAAATTTGGCCCGTCCAGGCCTCTAGAAGTGACGCGCCATTACAACACTTACAACATGCAAGTCTAAAAATATTGCAGTCTGAGATCTACTTTTATCTATTATTCTAACACTGCTGCCACCGAGAATACATCTAGCACTTTTCGGAATGCAACCTCCTGGTACATTTCTCTGTCACAAATTTCAATTTAAATTTTCTTTCACATCAGATTACTATTAACTGCAGCTGAAGGTCGAGAGAGTGACAATGACGGTAACGTGCAACTGTGCAAGCGCATACAATTAGTACGATCAAGATAACAAAGGTGAAGGTTGCGGATGATAAATATTTTTCATTCAATATCAGCGAACATGCTTCCAAAGTTACAAGAATCAATGTTTTTTACACAAAATTGTGATTTGGAAATTCCATTATTCTAGATAAAAACATTTTTAATTAATTTTAATGAATAATGACCTCAGTTAAATTAAATCTGTTTAGGGTCATTTAAAGGATCCATTTAAATTCAATTACTATAATAATATTTCTGATAACTGTGCGAAACAGTGTGTTATCAATGTTATCATCAAATTATCTATTCTATGCTAGATATTATAAATAGCTGCCAGTTATAAATTAATTAAACTTAAGCAAGTTTCGAAAAGTCGCAAACATGATACACATCAACAAAAACCTTCTGGTATTGTCTTTTTGTTTGACTTTACTTGCATTTATTGAATGTGATACCAATCAGCAGATAAAAATAGAAGGTAAACTGTTTTTATAGTATAAAATTTTGCAAACTTAACCACATTCAATTAATACTGAAAACTAGGTTATTACTGGAGAGAATTTGCTGGAGTTATTCCAACTGATGCTCTACCAGGCGGAGAGGATCATAATGGATATCCCATTTATATTGGACAGATATTGTTTGGAGACAAACTGCTAACAACAAAAATTTATATAAATGACAGAAAGGGTTATTTTGGTTTTGATGGTAAGGAATACAGTGACACCAAGAATATTAAGGTAATATTTCTTTACTATACAATTATTTTTAAATTATTAATTACATTTAACGATAGATTCTGTGTACCCAATATCCTGAAAGATTCGTCTGGGTAAAAACCAAGCATGATGAAATTCACCTTCTTACTGAACACCATCTAGTATTGGGAGGACATGAACCTGGATATACCATGTACATTGGTCGAGCATTTTATAAGTTGGAAACATCTGTAGGGAAGGTCAGTACTGGAAAAACTGAGAATTTGGGACTTTATATTACTTATGATGGGACAGAAGTTAATCTGAAGACATTTGAAATTTTGACTTACGCACCTGATCTTATTCAACCCAGAAGTATGCAAGAAGAAATTACATCAAACTAAAGAAGAATGGATAGGAGATTGTAGAATACAAGACTTTAATAAAGTTATTCGTGTTTCTTTACCATCAAATTTGTTTTGTTTTTTCTCTTTTTTTCAATTGATCACACCAAATACAGACTAGTACATCTTGTTGTACAAAGGTTTCTTTGTTTCCTTCATATCTACAGACCAATAGTAACAACGTACAAAATGTGTCATGTCAATATCTCACATCATATGCAAGATAGAGCGCGAACAAACTAACTAACCCAATCATGTTACTCCTATATCATAAAAAAATTGAGTCATCTATACTTCGTTTTTTTATTGCTGGTAGACCCAAACATTAGCGCAAAGCTTGAATGCTATAATTTTATTGGTCCAAATCAAGACGTTTTACACCGCCCCAGAATAAGTCGTGTTTAGACTTTTTTGATAGACGGTGCTATATAGTTTTTCCTTTACTGTTAGAATTACGCCATTAATGTTGAGTTTAAACTAAATTGATTTTTACTGAGATAAGATTGATTTAATTTTAAAAGATTTTTTTATAAAGCTAGCTGGCATTTGGAATAGTCGATAATTAAGCACCATAAGCTGATTGTATGTATAGCTTCCGCGAGTGTGGGGCCAAATCCTAACCAGGATATCTAGCTTATAAACTATTTGTTCATTGGCATTTCTAGCACAACGTATCATTGCCGCTCTCTAGAGATAGTAGCGCCCTGCATCGCATTATCACTCGTGAATTAATTTTATCTCTCGAATGGCACTCTTATCACTTTGCGCTCGCAAACTTGCAGATCGCTAGACAGTGTTTTTTAATTAACTTTGTTGATTGGCATTGTTTTTAACTTCTGATGGCTTATTACGGTTTGTGACGATTGATATGGAGATTATCTGTTGTCACCGTAGATGATGAATCTAAAAATATTCTTGTCTCTGCAGATCTTCCTGAAACCAAGATGGTTAACATGGAATAAATCTTGTTACCAATTCATATGAAAGATAACCAGATTCCGTGGATTAGTGATTAAGATGTTTGCTTCATAATCCAAGAACAGTAAGTTTGATCCCCAACCAAGCTGTTAATTTTTCATAGTGGAGAAAAATTAAGACATACTTTCTTCTCGTATAAGGAAAGAAGACTGTAGACCTTGTGTCCACGCGGTATTTGGCACGATAGATTACTGGGCGTAGAATTCCGCCAAATACTTATAGTAGTGTGGGCCGAATGATCAAAGTAATCGGCGCCATGAGATACGTGGGATGTTCCGCCATCCTGATCCCTCGTCCAAAACCAAACAAACAAACAAATATATGAAATTTAAGTAATGATCTTTTTCTTGTAAAGCTAGATAATGACACTGTTTACTAGGAGATAACCCAATTGAATAATGGTTCACATCATGTCTAGACAGGCTGCTTTAGGAAGCTGTTTTTGCTTTTATTCATGATTAAGTTGAACCAACGGCAGGGCATTTTTAGGAGGTTGAAAGTACTTATACATGAGAACGCACTATGACAGTAAGATTGACAGCGGTTTTACCACGTGAATCTGGTTTTTCATTTTCGATCTTCCGCAATAGTATCTGGAGATTTAAAGACTTCTAAAACTATTGACCACCCATACTCATCAGTTTTATCAGTTCTAAAAATATCCTTATTTTCTGCACTTTCAAATGATCCAAAGAACTCGGTTGGTCTTCATAGTTTTTGCACAAGAAATTTCCAAAGTTAAATATTTTGATCACCTTTTACATATAATGAACATAAAAAAAATCTGTTTTATTTTTACGGGTACTTCTGAGGCGTGTTCAAAAAAGCCTACTATCCCACGTTCTTTTGAGCGCTTTTACGTGGTATACTTAATTAAATACCAACCACCGCCCATTGCAAATAATTCTTTTATAGATAAAGTCCTTTTTGATCAATTCTCAAATATGTATATCGGGGATCATTATGAGCTTTGATCTAGTCACGGTGTTGAGTACTAATAGACCAAGAGCCATGAAAGGATTTCCTACAGTATTTTTACTAAAGTACTAAAAAATGGTATATTTGTTATGTTAAAGTTAATCATCTGATATATAAATTTAAAAAATGACAGGCGTATTCGTGGGTGGTAAGTTTACGCCAGATTTGCATAAAATTGCATAATAAAGTTGACCATTTAAAGTAAAATAACAAAGCTGAGGTTTTTATATATTATTATCATAACACCTTTAGTATGGTATTTTTAAAAATCCAGATCGAGATTGTGGTGGAAACAAAGCAACAGACCATAAAACAGGCTCGACGTTAGTGCGGAAGACATAGCTTTATGCAGACGCATGAGTACGAGTGAGACAGCCTTATGCAGGCATTCGGATACAATAGCGCGTATGAGGAATGATCGTCGATACGCATTATTTATTCATTTTAGCAACTATTTTCATAACTTTTAATGATCATTGAATATTTAATTTTGCGACCAATTTGTGACATTGAAGTTTTTAAAGATACTATGTCTATTAGTATGTCCCAAAAAAACTTTTTTTTAAGTTTTAGTCTGACTCCCCAAAAAGTTTTTTATGTAGTGTTATAATAACGTGTAGAACATTTGGTCCTGATTGAATAATAATTAGAGATCCCCCAAGCTCTCTAAAGCCATTGGTTTTGCTCTCCATATAAGACTATATTAAAGCTACATTGTAGCATGCTCGTTTTTTTAATTCTCAAATGATGTAATTTAGTACGCATATATAACAGAAAACCCTAAATGCGGTCCTGTGTATTCTTATATTTTTTCTCAGTTTAAAATTACAGTTGGTATACTGTATAAAATAAGTCCTATTAAATCTCAAAGGTCACCTAAAAGAAACATTCCCAGACTAATAAAATTTGCTTCTAGAAAAATGTACAGATTTCGTTTTACAAAAATACCATTTTTACACGTATTAAAGTTTATTATTTCATGTTCCGATGGACAACAGTTGTTGTTCTTGCGGAAAAGAAGATTCTCGAATAAAATTGCCCTCTGTACTCAAGAAGGTCAGTGATTCTAGTTGGTGCGAACAAACATTTTCGTTATTCCCATGGATATAAGTTGAATTTCTATGAAAAATATATTATTAAAACCTATCTTCCCTTAATTTATGGCTTCCTTGTACGTGCTTGTTGGTAAATTTTAAATAAACACATTTTCGTTTCGAAAGATTTTATTATGGTCATGTCTGCCGTTGTGAAGCCCCTGATTCTGATTTTTTTTGTGTAAAAATACTAATTTTGATTGGTTCAACAAAGCGTTCAACGTCGTTCTTTTATTGGTCTATTCGAATTGTTCCTCCTAAAAAATTGTTCGTCACTATGTAATTTTGAACCCTTTTTTATTAAAGTTAGTCAGTAATAAACCACCGAAGAGGCGGTTGCCTCAAGGTCCTTCTGGGCGCTTTGCGTCTCGGGCAGCGGGTCTTATACCTTGAAGTAGCATTCGGTTGGACGATGGGTGTTTTATCCCAAGTTAGCGGGCTTGTCCCAGTATTCTAGTTTCCCGTGCTATTATCGAATAAATTTAATCCAGTGGAGGATTATTCCGCAACTAAAATTTTTAGTTGAAGTTTTCTAATTGCCGTTAAAGGTGCAGAAATCTAAGTGATTAAATTAAAATAACCATAATAATTACCGTAAATATATCTAAATATTAGTTCCGTACGATTTACAGTTTTATAATTAAAGTGTAGCAAGTATTTTGTTACCGTATTCCAGTTTTTTGAATAACTTTTTCCGATAATAATACAGTTCTCACAACGAAAAATTATAAGTATCGATCTAAACGTAACCTAAACCAAGTTTATACGGGATCTTGTTTTAAATTAATTTATAAGCGGAAGTTTTTAAAATTAAATAGCTTCTAAACGGCACATTTTAGTGTGGTGCTATGTATAATAAAGAAAAACATTTTAATAGTTAACAATTGAATTTATATGGTTGTTCCGGTTACCCAAAAGGGAATTTTATAGACTAATAATAGTTCTATAGAAAAGCAATTATTGCGAACTTTAATCCTTTGGTCTGGAGTGGAAAGCGGTGCCAGCAGCAGGATGTTTTCCAGGTTCTCCAATTATTTCAGTTTGTCGATTTAGTGTAGTTAGTGATTACTAAAGATCTTCTTTTGTATTAACTACTTTGTGGGATGGTTTTGAATCAACTTATTCGAGCTAGGTATTGCGAATTAATGGATATTTGTGTGAACTTGAAGTAAGTTGTATGAAAATTTATGTACTGTATTATTACTTATGTACTAATTTTACTGATTATTGGTTTACACGTATACTTTTCCCTGTCACTAAGAATTCTTACTTTGGGTAAATTTTTTATTAAATCTACAACCATGTTTTAATTGATAACTTCTCATTTTATCTTTTTATTGTTAAATAAACTTATTTTTAACTCTAATCATACTGAATCATATTGGACCATATTTTTATGAAAGTCGTTAAATATATTTCATCCAACCTAACTTTGACATAACCAAATATGACTAATAATTGAATTAAATCTAATAGATCTGATACCGGTTTCTGTTTGCGAGTATCACGTCATTATTTTTTAATAAAATTCCCGGACTTTCCTAAACAGATGGCGCCCAAATATATGGATTTTTTGTGTCTTTAAACCTATATCCCTTTCTTTTATAATTACTGTGCTATGGAAACAATACCCGCGACCTGAATTTCAATTTGTTAAGTACATATCTCAAGCCGAAGCATTTTTGAGTCGTACAGTAAGTATCAAATATTTTGTGTTATTATGAATTGTACTTGTGTTGAGAAAAAAAGTAAAGTTTCACTGTCGCCCATCGCGGGGCTTTGTTGTTGTGTTTTTATAAAGTTTCACTGTGTTGACTGTTAAAGTTCAAGTGTGGGACATTCAGTAATTTTGTGATAAGAAATATAAAGTTTCAACGTACTTCAACAATAAATTGTTAAAATTTTTACCTTTATTAAAAACATTTAAATATGTATACAACCCTGAAAGCATTGATCAACATATTTTGATTAGGCTACACTTAGTTCTGAACTGTCATCGTAACTCTGTAGTTAGCCTACATTTGCATAAGTTCTTTTATTCACAATCAATACATAATGTTTTCATTACTGACGTTTAAAAAGTTAGAAAGTAGTTTATTATACACTATGGTCAATAATAAGTTCTCTTGGTTAGTAATGAGTTCTCTTGGTTAGTAATATCCATTACTTACCTTTTGCTCGTTCTAAATATTCTCAACAGATGGCAAAAGTTTTCGTAGCTATCTTTACTTTTAGCAGGTAACAAACAGTCAGTCACTGTTTTAGCAACTTCTTGCAATTCCGGTGGTGTGCAACTTACATCAGTTTCACTATCAGACATTTTAAATCGTGTAAATTGCAATTAGGAGCAATGTAATTAAATTTGGTTTAGTAGTGGACACGAATTTACTTTGACAATTGTCATTTTATCGCCACCTGAATAAAAACTCTGGTGTTATGTCCTACATATATCAAGTATAAGGTATCAATGTAAGAACATAATTATGTACGATTGTGAATAAAATAGTATACATACCTCGGCGGGAAGACATTACGCGTCGAGCAATTGCTGCCCTTGGCGCTTCGCGCCTCGGGCAGCAACATTGCTCTCCGCGTAATGTTCTACTTCCCGCCTCGGTAAGTAATCTACTATTCTGTTGCATTTCCTAAACTTCTTTCTGTGCTCTTTCACTGTTTGCAACAAATATTTCTTCCAGTCTTCATCCTTGCTGCAGCTATTAAACTCTTAGATTAAACTCACTCCACGCTCTGCTGCGTCGTTTACGCAGGGAAGTTTTCGCAACAAGGTTTCTCCATCTTTGTAGGAATCCAGATCTAGCCAAGCTTCAACTGGCGAGTTCAGGAAGCTCGAAGAACAAACGAGAGAAGTCAGGTACGTTCTGTGGTAAGGTTAGCACAAAATGAGAACCTCGTCCTGTTATCATGGATTTTAGGCACTTTTTGGCAGATTTTGCTTTGCTTGAGAAAAGAATTACTAGTTCGGGGCTCAAGTACCAGGAAAGCTTTTCCATCATCAGGTGGCTGTATCCGGATAATGTCCGCATAAGGCTGTCTAGCTCGCACTCAGGCGTCTGCATAAGGGTTCTATCTTTTCCGCACTTATATCGAACCTATTTTATGGTCTGTCGCTTTGTATCCTCGACAATTTCAAACTGACTTTTTAAATACATATACCACACTGAAGGTGTTATGATAATAATATATAAACCCTCGCTTTGTTATTTTACTTTAAATGGTTAACTTTATTATGCAATTTTATACGAATCTGGCATAAATTTACCACCCGCGAACACGTCTGTCAATTTTTTGTTGTTGATATAACAGATGATTAACTATAACATACCAAAGCGCCAGACTTATTATTCTACTTTTTTAGTACTTTTTTCCACCCTTCAGAGATGCAAGGGCGCTAAAACCACCATCGTAGTGTTGCCAGACGTCGGGTTACCTTCTCAGTATATTCAAAGGTATCTTCCATAACAGTTACACGCTTGTTAAAAATACTGTAAGCAAACCCATTGCTGACTCTTGGACTATAATATAAAATAAACGAGAAAGTTATAAACCCGATTAAATAGATTTAATTACAAACCTTTACCCTTTAAGTTATTAGCAATTTAGATTTACCTCTTTGTAAAACATTATCTGTTCATGCTCACCCGTTTCCTCTCATTTTTATTATTTAACATTCATAAACCGAATGAGCCTATAATTCTTTTTAAGGTTATTTGATATCGCAAAAGTTAAAAACTAGGTTAATTGGAAACACTGCTTTTATGGAATTAATGTTTAAAACTGGGCATTAATTTTTAGTAAACATAGATTTTAGAATCGTTTTGGTTACATCAAACAAAGATTAATTCTGAATTTCTGATAAATGAAAATTAAACTTTTCTAATTTATTTCAAGTGAATCAGTGGAAAAATATTTACGAATAAACAGTCAACCCTTTTTGTCCAAATATGTTTAAAATATTTATCACCTTTTTAACAAATTTCTTTTTAATGTCAAAAAAGTAAAAAAAAAATGGAAAAGCAGGGAAGTCTTGATATCACTCTATTCAAAAACCTTTTCAGTGTAAAACTCTCAATGAAAGTCCATTTTCGTATTGAATAGGTTTAGGTACGGGCAATTTATTTTTTTGGAAAGCTTCTTAGTAGACATCCAAGAGGTTAAAATGATGTACTTTTTAAGTCATTTATTCAATTTTTTGAAACGCATTGGTCAATGCAAATCTTTTTTTACAATCCTCTTACGCACCAAAATGTTAACCATTCGAATTTAAATACTTATTTAAATCTTTTTGTTCAAGTTGCCGTAAGAAATCTAAACTTAAATTCGACCTGAAAAGTTCTTCATAGGTAAAACGCTTTAGTTTTTTTTTTTTCTAATAATAAACTGCTAAAATATAAAATTAACAATCATAAATTTGAATTTTCTCCTAGAAATTTCCTTATGGACTAACAAAAACGCTAAAAGGCTTTAACTATGAATAATGTGCGACATAAAGTATCGTACATGTGCTTGCATAGCTAATCTACACTAAAAAAATACACAAGAGGGCTTTACACCGCAAGGAAAATTCTCCGTTGGGAAACGAATATGGAAAGTGAAAGCTAAAAGGGCATTTATTTAGACCTCTTTACCATATCCATCCAAAAAACCAGCATTTTATACAAAGAAGTTTCTCAACTAATTTTAGGTTGACGTATCCTTAGATAGGCCAGATAGGAAGGAAAAGAAAACCGTCAAACATATCCTGCATAGTTGAAGATAATGTGTCTTGATGGAGGGTTAAAGTACGCTGTCATCATTTATTATCGCCGTGTAAAGAAATTCATTGTTTCTTTATAGCATAAAAAAGAATTTAGGGAACGTTTTTGCAGCCATATCTTATCAATCTTCAAGAGTGAGCTTCCTATATTCGAGTTGTATATTACGTTTACGCGTCAGCTAAGTTAATTCTGCTTTCCACTTCTTGACAACTTAGCTAGAATAAAAACTCACTTTGTCGTATCTAAGAAGTGCTGACGAAATAATAGGATTTTAATGTGATAAAACAAATTTATGTTCTTCTACAAAAAAAAGCAATGTAGTTTTTCCTGTTGTAACATCTGAGAATTAGAACAAATAATAAACGTGGACACCACTTATAAAATAACACTGCTCTATAAAAAAAACCTCTTTGTCCCTTTGTGTGGTTCTAGTAATTTCTATATAATATATTCGCATTCAGTTTTACTTTAATGTTACAAAAATAATGTTTAGAATGGTATTCCTGAAATATGTGTACTTGTTCCTTGTCTTTTTCAAAACCTCTTGTATAAAAAGAACACTTGGCATCTTTAGTAAAGTTAGTTGAAACTTGAAAACTCAATTCTGTAGATTTAAGTTCTTCCTTTTATTTTATTAAAATCTTGCGAATAAAAGTTATATAAAAACAAACCCTACTGGAGATTTTACTTAAATGACGCAGTAGGCAAAATTCCAAAAAGTGAGAATTCGAAAAACCCGGGAAATTGGAAGTAGATTTGCCTTTGGTTTCAACATTCATTTGGAATACATTCATCCCTGGAAACCAAGAGGAACTCTGAAGGCATCTTAAGTAGTAAGCATGCAGAGTTTCTCTATGCTTCTAAGCATATCCTTGTAAACATTGTGCAAAAGTTTTTTTGAAGTTTTACAGAAAGTTCCCAAACAGCATTTTCAGTCATCGCTACGTACCAGCAACTACCAGTGGAACTATTAAGTTTTTGCCACCTGTCACAAGCACGTGGTTGCTACGGTTTCATTACGTGCCTAGAATCAAAATGGGGAACAATTTTTAGGTAGCAGATAGGTAGCGGCGTAGTAATTGCTACTTTCGTGGAACTTCTTTTCTCTTCTCTTTGACACATCGTGTCGCGTGGTTACTCTCTTTTACTCTTGCAACTTAACAAATATTCTATCATTTTCTATACTAATGCTGCGATCGTGTCACAAAATGGATTACCATTTTATGTGTAATAAGTACTTAATAATACAAAGAGCGATGGATTGTTTGATTATTTTGTCATTCCAGTATACCAAAATTATAAACCATTGCAGCTTTTCTGTTAAATGTGGTGATGATAGGTCGAAAAATAACAACGCGCCTTCTTTAAATATATTTTTAATAAAAAATGTCTAATAAAATATGATGAAAATACTTACAAGTTGATACACATGATAGAAATCATTTTTATATTATTCCTGTTATTTTCTTTTATGTGTTTAAATAAAAGATACTCAATTATTGTCATTAATTAACTTTAATAATATTGAGTGGGCAGGGAGCATTACATACACAATACATACACTGTACAAGATGTGTGTCCTCTGTAACGGGTACATTTTCCAACAGCATTTAGTATGTATAATTTTGCATTTAGTCTTATTAAAAATCTTAAGTTCGGTCCTGTGGACTTCGCTTTATTTAAATCAGCATTTCATCATGTAAACATTTCCTATAGACAGCACTTTTAGGAAAGGATTGTTTTATATTTGATATAATTAATGAACGTGGTGTCACCAAGAATGATGTTTTTCAGTATTTGTTTGCTTATATTTTAGTGTAATATCGATTACTTCGGGAAAGACCTTGATAAGAAACTGTGTGAAGTGCTTGGTCAACTTATTTTATAGAGATATTTCTGTTAACATTCTGAGAATGCAGGATTCGAAAATACAATTTCCTTTGTTAGTGATCTGCGTGTTAAATTTAAGTCAGTTTACGGCGTAGGAATCTTGTCTACACGCCAGACGCTGTACCACCGCATAAGTTTGGCGCGCGAATTCTGGCGGTTCTACTTTTTTGTATTTGAGTCTAAAATCCTATAGAAGGTCAAGTAAAAAGCGCCCTTGCCGCATAAAAACAGATGTAACCACGCGGAGAATCGGGACCCGACGTGATAAAAACCCTCGCTGGTGTTGACGCTAAGAGATTCTCCACTGCACCCTTACAGCAAGCGGTCGATATTATAAATGTACACACTTCGACCTGGGGTGTGCGGGTTCTTCGTTTGAGTTCAGATCAATAATGATTGATCTATAATCACTGCTACCGAATTACAGTTAGTTATAAACCCTTTAGATTTGCTATAAATCTAAATACAGTACAATACCGTTTCAGTGCTATTTTGTGCAAGGTGCCAGTTTTAAAAGGAATTCCGTCTCGATAAATCGTGTTAGAAAGATTTATAATTTTGTTACGCGAGTAAACAAAGGTGTTTCACTTTTTGGTAAAGAACTATTAAAAACTATTATTTCGTTTCGTTTGGTTTTAAGACCAGTGCCGTTTTCTTCAGGAAAAATCAATTATAATCGATCCAGAATTTAATGATCGACTTCCGTATTTTTATAAATTAAAATTCCGCTTAAAGAATTTAAACGCATTTAGTGCTACTAGTGATTTAAAAACAATTTCAGTTCCTGAAACATTACTGTTATTTTCTAAATGAAAGTAAATTCGTTATTACGTATAAACATTTTAAAAATCTTGGTTTTTTGTGTGCTAAACCCAGTTTGTTTATGAAACCATATGGATGAATGACAGTAATTAAATTGAATCGCGTTTCTGGTACTGAAAATCAACACTTCAAGCCAACGCCGAGTTCAACAACAATTTTCCGAAATAAAGGCCAATTTCCAATTTCTACTGGACTGTATATGTTTGTATTCCACGAGTTTGATGGATGAAATTCAAGGTACC
Source organism: Agrypnus murinus (assembly GCA_929113105.1). NCBI lineage: Eukaryota > Metazoa > Arthropoda > Insecta > Coleoptera > Elateridae > Agrypnus > Agrypnus murinus. The sequence goes on from OV816025.1 coordinate 19,122,219, forward strand.
GTAATTTTTAAGTGATTGTTTTATAATGCAGTTAATTAAGAATCTTTTAGTTAAAGAATGTTACAATTTTGCTTTAGGAAGAGAGCTCTCTACTTTATTTAGAAATCTTAAAATTAATGTATTTTAAAATCATCCAAATTGATAATAATTGAATTAATCTAATTGTCATAATATCCTTTAGATATTTGTTTATAGATTTTGTCAACAAAGTCAAGTCAACTTAAACTTTATTACCTGAATAAAATTTATTGAATAATTCTTTTGATCGATCTTATAAACTTTTTGGTTATTCTTGTTAATTATTGAAAGGTCTTATATGAATCTTTTTTATTTACTTTAGTATAATTATGATCTAATGAATATTGATTAGATTTGTGATAAATGTATGAGTGTGGGTTTTATTTTTATATATGTAATGTTGTGTCTTAACCATTTTTTCTTCCTGTTAAATAAATGTTTTCAGTTCAAAACTAAGGATCTAGAAAACGGTACCAAATAATTATGAACATTTTATTCCATTTTATTTCAAAATTTTAAATAAACAAAATCTTTTTTGATTCAACTAAATATTTTATTCATTTTCTGGTTAATGAATTTAATAATTTTTAAAGCTTATTCAATTAACATCATTGATTGGTTATTTATAATCAATACCTAAAGCTTCATAATCAGATGGCGCCCTTTTTGAGTTTTTATTTGTGTTTTGAGACCTTTATCTACTCCTTTTCACAATTTATACAGCTGTGGAACCAATACCTACGACTTGAATAATTAATTTGTAAGAGAGAGTTTAAATCTCAAGCTGTTGCAGATATTTTGAGCTTTCAGTTACAGTAAGTATATATAGTTTTTATTGTTTATTTTGAGAAAAAAAACGAATGTTTCACCTCCAAGCCGACTCAAGTGATTCTGACGGACGGGAAAGGATTGGCTAGTTACATCACTACAAATAAATGTTGCCAACTTCAAGTTACATACATAACAATTCCTAAAGCACAATTTGGCACCAATTTGTTATTTTTATTGAAAGTTATGTAGTAAAACATCTAATAACAATCATAACAAATTGCAAATTGATTAATGCTCTTCAACATTTTACAAGTAAATATGGAGATGGAGCAGTTTACGAACAATTACTTTAAAGTGGTTCTCCTGGGTAGCAAGAACGTAAGTTTTACTTTCAATACTACTGTAAGGTTCAATTACTTTAAACGGTTCCAGAGAGGTAGCAGGAACCTTCAATACTACTTTAAAGTTTTAAAAACTTCAAAATAGCTTCAGGCAAGTTACTGCTACAATCATAATACCACTTTCAAGTTGCAACGACTTTAAAGTAATTATACTAAGTGGCAATACCATTCCACATAGTTTAAAAGTTACTTACAAGTAATGGGACTACATAGTTCCAATAAATAGTATAAACAACTACACAGTTACTAAAATATTCCGAATTGAAGTAATTAAACCTATAAAGTCATAAATTTAGTTGTAGTTACGTAACAACTACTCAATCAAAGCTTCGATCTCAGTTACTGCTACTTAGATGCTGCTTGGGTTAAGTTTGCTAACGTAATATAAATCGTAAGTTTGAAGTATTTAACCAATGTGTAAAATTATTTTTGTGATTCCACAAAGAATTAATGCCTAAAGTACTTCAAATATGCTTACTTCAAATATCCATAATATTTTATAACATAGTAACTAGACTTATTTGATTTTCCTATATTACGGTAGTATTTTCGACAGGCAAATAGAAATAGTATTGTAACATTCTTTTTAAATAATACTAAAGGCGCTGTTTTAATTGTCTGTTATCAGAGAAAAGACTTTTAAACTAGCACATTACAACACAATTAAAAACTATTAACAGACTTAACTACATTAATTACAGATTATTTATTACTACTTTTACTACTAAGATTTATATTACACTATTTTATATACTATACACATTTATTTACTACTACCACACGATGCGCATGTTTAATTAACTCGTCGACTAATCCCCTCCTTGTGCGGTGGCGTTTTATATATCCCGTATAACCGTTCCAGGACGTACTGGAGTAATCCGCCGCGAGTTTTGGAATGCTGTAGAAGACTGTCGATGCAGCGAAAACTCTCGCATGGTTTCCCCGTTCATTACAGTATATTATGTTACAAGTGCAGAAAAGTGCCAATTTCTCACGAGTGTGTATGGTTGTGAAGGTGTATGCAAATATTTATTGCTTTACCTATACTGTTTTTGTTGTTGAAAAATTAAAAATTTTCTTCTTAATCAACGATTTGAGTAGTTTCATGTTAAATTTGTAGTTTTCAATGTTGAGAAGTCTTTGGACTTAATATTTTACTGTAATTCTGTCAAGTAAGTTCTTGAGTACAATTGGGACATAAATGTCAATATAGGGATCCTTTATTGTAGAAGATGTAGTCATTTGAAAATCAAATATTACTGCGTTTTTTCATAGTATTCTAAAATAATATGTAAATTAGCTATTAATTAGGAGTTGGGTATCAAAGATTGTGTAATTATTGTTCTAGAGGATTTAAGGTTAAAGTTTACAACAAGAAAAGGAAGCAACAATGTGTTTATAAACATTTATTTCAAATTATAATAATGTTTATAGAAACTATATAGATAGTGGAAAGTTAAGTTGATTGCCGTTCAAGCCTAAGCTTAAGTTAACATTTTAGTATAAGTTTTTTATATCATTAAAAAGAGGGAATCTTCCTCTATCCATTTATAATATTTGTTTAAACAATAATCTTAAATGTTAATAACAATATGGTTTTGTAGTTTTAGTAATAGTATTCATTTGATTCAAACTAAAGATTTTTAGGTGTCACTAGAAAAAGAACCAGTTTTTCTTTTGTTTTGGGAAAACATAAATTGAGATCTAAATCTGGTGACATTCTCTCGAAAAAATTCAGTTGCAAAGAACACGCGATCACATGCAGAGCAAAAATTTTGAGGTTATGTTGTATTATGATACGTCGAAGTCGACCTTATGTCAAAAATTTAAGGTTATGTTTTAATGTTACGTCAAGTTTTTTGCAAATAAGTAGTGCTAATAATAATAAACCATTTAATTTAAATAAATAAACAGTGCTATGAAAGTAATTCGTTTTTTTAATTTTCTTTTTGTGGAAGGAGAACTTTTTTTGTTTTGATGAAGTTTAATAATGATCTATGGAATGGGAATGTTAAATAGAAGTTTAATTTTGAATAAATTCAAATGGATTTACCTATGTCTGAAATACAGCTAGCGTTTATATTTCAACTTTAATTTATAAACCAAGATTTGTTTTTGAAGAGAAATAGAATTTTGTGGAATGTAACCTTTTTAATTCTGAATCAGATGGAAACATGAAGACTTTACACTTTACCACTAATTCAAGTCGGTAAATCTTTTGAGGTGCCAAAATTTTTGATTTTGTACTTTATGTAAGGTGTATTTAGATTTTAAAGTAGTTCTACTAATGATAGAAATATTAATTAACAAGACAAAGGTAATTATTAGATATAGGATTTGTATGCACTTAAAAATGCTGAAATATGCATGCACTTATGCACTATAAAAACGTGAAATACCATGCACTTAAATTTGCACTTAAAAATCATGAAATATGCGTTTATTAGAAATTTTTAATAAATATATGCACTTTCAATATTAAAAAACACCTGTTTAGCGTTATTTATATTTTATTTACAGAAATTATTTTAATTACACATCCTGTGCAATAATTTAATTAATTATATTTTCTAAACATAGAGCCTTACAGTTCACAATGATGTACATTTTTAAATTTTCAAAAGTAAACATATGCCTATTATCCCTAAATATTGTTTTATATTTTGAGAAACTCCGTTCCACATCGCAAGACGTAATTGGGGCATACTTAAAATTGTTTAATTCTACAAGCGAATAATGTTTTAGTTCGTCTAAAATGTCTTGGCTAGATAATGCATCGTTTATGCTTTTAATTAAGTGAAAACCAGGATTTTTGTCTATAACGGATTTAAATTTTTGTTTTATAGTCAAACCCTTTGGCCCTTTTACTTTATTCAAAGAAACACCTAACAATTTTACGTGCTCAAGAGATTCATCTAATGAATTTCCCTGACTTTCTAATTTCTGAATTACTTTAGCTAAACGCACAAAATTTGTCAAAACAAACAATAATTCTGCCCTCACCTCTTTAGTATTAAAAGCATCCTGTGCGCTTTGTATGCATAGTGCATCATGTTTATTAAGTTTATTTACAAATGCTTTAATAATATCAAAATAAGTTGCATAATATTCTGCTGCAGAAAGCCAAGTACCCCACCTTGTTATTACAGGCTCAGGTGGGAGAGGCACTTCTTGAGCAGTTTTCCTAAATATTTGTATGCGATATAGAGCTTTACAAACAATTTTTTTACATCTGAAATTATAGAGTTTACGTTAGGATATATTTCCCGCACTTTTTCCGCAACTCTATGCATTGCATGGGCAAGACAAGTTAAGTGGATCATTTTTTCGTACAGAACTTGTAAGCCTGCTCCAGCCTTGATCATGTACGGTGCCGAGTCGGTGACGAACAGGAGTACTTTGTTGTACTGTATGCCGTCCGGCCACAAAATAGCCATCGAATTATTAAACAATTTTGCCACAGAACAACGATTGGTGCTCTTGAAAACGTCCATTGCTAATAGATAGGATTTGGGATTGTTCTCCGAATTTAAAACGCCAATTATAACGTTAGCCACGTATCTGAAAACAAAAATTTGATTTTTATTTTATCGAACTACATAATTAGTCGGTTACAAACAATTAGCGCAAAACAGTTATTTAAAAAAAATTATATTTTAATCAAGCAAAAATATAACAAAATAGAAAATAAAACATCCGTAAATTGCTCTGTTGTCTTTAATTAGTTAAATTTTACTAACAAAACGAAGGAAATGAACTTTCTACGCACCTTCCAGTAGTGTCAGTAGCTTCGTCAATGGAAACCCATATGTAGTTATTCGCTACATGTTTTCTAATTGATTTTATGGTCTCTTCGTATAAACGAGGTAAATAATTTTTCCTGAGTGTAGACTCGTCGGGTATTGGCATTTTTGAAATTTCTTCCAGAAAATTATGCTGAAATCAGCCGAAATGCTGAGTGATTAATTTTACTTAACGGGATATCTGCAGCCACTAATGCAGTACATAGTTTTTTATTAAATTCGATCGATTTGCCGGACTCACCGCGCGAATTATTAAGGTACCCCGGTAACAATGTTTGTTTTTTTGATTTCAGGGCAACACACTTTTGTTGTCGAATCGTGTTCAGATGTTGTGTAACTTGAAAGCGTTTCGTTGCAGTCACTTTATCGTCGCACACTGTACAATACAACACCTTATCGTCAGTTGTAAGAACACTGAATTCCTTAACATAACTTCGAAGTGTAACAGACACAGACCGTTTTTCTTTACCCATCTTTACACTCTAAAATTTCAAACTGAAATGCAGTTTGCAATTTCTGAACTGTCTTAATTGAAAGATTACAAGATTAGTTATTCCCGGTGCCGGCAGATCTGGTTAAGGTTTTCTGCAATTTTCCTTAGCTGTGACACAAATGTGGGATTTGCGCTGTTCCATCTGTAAGTCGGCTGCAGCCGCATTTAGGACCTACGTAATAATAATCGCCCCCTCCCTTCCGCACAAGCTTATAGCTTCTGGGCCCTGGTTTCCAAGCTATGGGTTGTACCAATTATTATTATTATTATATTATTAGTAAACAAAAGTACAGGCAAATTTTTCTATGAACAGGAAGTTGTCAAAGGGTCTTTGGAATTTCCTAATACCTATTTATCACAATACCGCAGGATGTAAGTATTAGTTGAAACTTTTTCTTTCTTAGAAAATATTAACAAGTGCACAGATGGTTAAGGCAGTAAAATATTTTAAAGCCTAGTATTTAACAATAAGCTTAAATTATGGGTTTCCCCTAGAATCAACTAAGCCGCCCTTGGTTGATTGTCTAAAATGCTAAAATTATTTCAAAAATATTAGAAATTTCATAATTAAAGCATGTAAAACGCTCAAAAAGTGGAAAAATATGCACACTCTTTCAAAAATGCTAAAATGCAAAAAAATGCATTTATAAAAAACACCTAAATATGCATTTATATGCACTTTCAAATTGACATATGTGATTCATATGTGGCTTAAACATGTAGAAATATAACTCTGCATATGTTTGCTATAAGCAGAAAAAACATCCAAATGCATAGAAATCCTATACCTAGTAATAATTCATTTTTCTTTCATTCTTTAATTGATATTCAATTTTCTTTTTGTGTATTTTTTCTTTTAATTTTAATTTAGGGGTTGTTTATTTGTGTTAAGTTAAATAAATTCTTACATTTGAATTTTTTTAAAAGTAACCTTGGGTTTATTTATTTTATTTGAGTGTGATCAGTTAACAGTCTTTGATGGTAAAGGTAAGTGGTTTATATTTTGCTTATATCTTCACTGTGCTTTTGTCAGATGTCTGTTTTATGTGTTATTGATTATCAACAATTATAAATTAAATTTAAAATTTATCTATGACAATCATCATCATCGATTTATTTTTTATATTTAAATACAAACCCCCGTATATCATAGCAATTATTAGTTTCCCAAACGTGGGGCTTTCCCAAATAATTATAAAGAACATAAATATTATAGCAATATGTACACATGGCATAAGTCACAAATTTAAAAAATATATTAAATACAATTAATACAACTATAGTAAAGCGTTATGATCGTAGATAAAACGTTGTAAGATATACGTGTAAAAAGTCATTGCACTCACATTATTTAAGTCACTCGCTCGTATGTTAAACCGTTCGCGGAATAAAGAATGGCTTTTTACACTTATATCTTAAATATCTATTATGTTATAGGGACCAGTTTAATGAGATTCCAACAAAAATAAGTTTTGTTAGTATTTTTAGAAAACATAAATTGTTTACGGTTTGCAACAAAAATCATTTGTTGTGGAAACTGGTATTATTTTAAGTGCAATACTAGTAGAATTTGTAGCATCGACCAATTTTCTTTGTATCTGCAACAAATTATTTTGCTGAGAGAGAACACATTAAGAAATAAATTATCTTTGATAACAAATTCAAGAGTTGTAATTACAGACTAATTTAAATATGTTGTAGAAACAAACTAATGAGTTTCCATTGCAAATATATTTTGTTAGATTTTTATTACACGTGTGCTCAATCGGCTGTCAGTTCGGTTACTATCATATCGAACTCGGGACGTTACGTTCCTTTGTTGTCTCTTGTCTACAAGTTTGCAAGTTTATCTCAGTTGTCAGGTGAGTATTGACTACCTGTTACATTGCATGTGCAACAAGAAGGCTCTTTTCAAAAAGGATCGTACTTCCTTAATAATTCTATTCTACAATACCACGTATTAGTGTTATGATTAGTACTACGAGAATTATAAGTACAATACATTATAGGATTACAATGGAAACATAAGAGCAAAATCTACTAGACCAGTGGTGACTCCCCCAAACTTATTCCAATGTTAATTATTTAAGTTTGCATATTACATGAAATGCTTTTCGTCCCATAAGTTTTCATACCAAAAACATAATTAAAGCAATACCTAAGTAATAAATGAAATAGTCGTAGTTACTCTTGTAAATACATTATCCTTGCATGTACGTATTGAAATAATATAATTCATAGTGACACGAATGAAGTCTGCTTCATGTAAAATTGATGCGATTGAAAATTGAAATGATTTGATTTTGCTGTATTTTTAATCCGTTATTCGAGTGCATTTTTATAAACTCAAAGTTATTGTATTAATTATGCGAACTCTAATAAGAGTAAACTATATTATAATGAATATGAATAAATTGTTATTATTTATCGAGCTTTTTACTTCCTAATCTAAATACACAGCAATATATATATTTTTTTTTTTCTTATCAAAAGGCATGTATTAAATCTCGTAGAGTAAGTATGACTTGACTTCCAAATTTCTAGTCACTATTAATTTGTATGTATGAATGTTTTAAATAAGAGTAAAAAAGAGATATGTTGGCATGCATAACATGAGGTGTATATATTTAATGAATACATAAAATATGTATATTCTTTGTTAGCATGTGCATATCTCTTAAAACAAACTCGTTGTTGGAGAATAAAATTACATAAAGAAATAACAAATAGTGCAATTTCACAACTTATAATGAACGTAGTACATTGTTAATTATATTCCTGCTTTCATGCACCGTAAAACAACTGCACCATGAAGTAGTAATAATTTAAAATTTACGAGATTGCTGCATATAATATGCATATGGCTCATTATTTTGTCCTACCGTTAAATGATTCGTTATAAAATCGAAGAAATCAGTTTTATAAGATCTATACAATGAATGGTTTTCTTGTTAAATATTTAGTCAAAAGTTACAATATCCTAAATTTTTATGCTTGTTTTCTAACCTTTTGTTAACGCACTCATAATATAGTACAGTATAACATATACAAAACGGGTTATTGTTTACCACAATTTATCAGATGTCGCTATTAAAAGAAAATTCTTTAAATGTAACCTAACACCTCTAAGCAGTGGTAATCACCACTACGGTTTCATTTTGAAGAGCCCCGACTTTAAGTTTTACCTTCTTAAAATATAAATGAAGATATAATAGGATACATTGTACGCGCTTTTTGTTGAATTTGTAAAATGAGTAAAATCAGTATACCGAATTTCATTTCCATGCGTGAGAATGAAGTGCACCTCATCTGATGTTAAAAAAGTTATGTGGATTTTCTTGTTATTTTATTTTTCGCTTTCTACTTTTCTTTGTAAAAATGCCTAAGAAACAAGAATACACTAGCGGCAGCCAAAAACGAAGAATTTTATTTCATAAAATTTTCACACCCAACTTGAATCAAAATAAAAATAAAAGTCCATTCTACGTAGGTGCTTTTTCGGATTTAAGAAAAAATTTTTTGTGGTACAAAGTTTACAAGAAAAACACAGAAAAATTGATTGATGTTTAAAAAAGTCCTCAAATATTAACCAAGGGTAATTCTGAAAAAAATCAAAAGCACTGGAGTAGCTTATTAATCGTACTTCACTTTGCTTTTTGTTGCATTTTAATAGATCAATTAATAAGATCAGGAGACGAATAATTGGAAATCAATTTTCTTTGGATTTTTTTAGTTATTATTGATGTCAAAAGAGGCCACTACATTTGCTAAATACTGTAAACACTAAACGTGGTTCCGCCTACTTTAGAGACCTGTATGCGATAATAGACCATATGAATAAAATGTAGCAAATGCGTTTATTACATAGCTAATTAAATACGTATACTTTATTACTGCTTTACTAATTAAATATCGTATCTTTCATCCTTTATTCATAGAAGTAAAAGCATTTGCTGTATTGTATTCATATCGCCCATTGTTTAAATTAAACTATGTATATATTTATGTTAATTGAAAATAAAACTAAACGATTAAACATACTATGATATATTTAATTGTAAAGCATAAATAAAATCTAACATCAGCTCTAATGGTATTATAAAATGCGCGTTCGCTCCACAAGCAACTATCGCTTGTGGCTTGATGTCGAAGGTGCTTGCTTTGCAATTCATGTATCGCAGGATTGATTCCTGCTCTGGTAATTTTTTTTAATTTGCTAGTTCCTAAAAAGAATAATTATTTACTTAATTATTTGAATTATATTTTTTAATGTTATTTGTTTTTTATTATTATTGTTCTTATAAAAAAAGCTACCGGACAGGAATCGATCCTGCGATTTTCGAGGCATAGGGGATAATTGTTGAATGCGCTAACGTACATTGTATACCATTAGAACTAATATTAGATTATTTATTTATATGCTTTACAATTAAATATTAAATGACGTGACGCCGAATTCAAAAATTTCTTTTTTAAATGAAAGTAAATTAAAAATAACGGAATATGTGTTTCTGCATTTAATATAATGCGACACCAATTAACGCATACAAGATGCAAGGTATTAACTTGGTACCTATAAAATAATTCGCCTAAGGGGAAGGAACGGTGGCTGAAAAGTACAGTAACCGCCTTTAAACAGATTTCCGCGGGTTCTATTTCCGCCAGCTGCATAATTTCTTTTTTAGATTATTTTTAATAAAACTACATCCTGTTTACAATTGGATTATTTTGTAAATTTAATTCAATAAAATCTTTGAATCGGATATTGAAATCGACGTCACGTCAGCTCCCCTTGTTGAACAGTGACTAAAAGGGATCATTTTATGCATTTTATGTAATTATTTTTTGTAAGTGTTATAGTATTTACAAAAAAAATTTATTTATAAAATATATTAAATAATAATTATAAGTTTTTTTTGCATTATCTGAGATTTGAACTCTCGTTCGTTTATTCGAAACTAGTACGGATAATCGAATGCAGCACCGAATGGGACCTTTCGACGTGGCCGATTCGCGCGACCGATTCGGCGCAGGCGTTTCGGCGCAAGGACGTTTATGCGCGAGACGTTTCGGCGCGAAGACGATTCGGCGCCAGCCGGATCGGCGCGAAGACGTTTCGGCACGAAATACCTAATCATAAATTTGACGTTGCTTTAACATAAAACTCTCGGAAGAAACTGTAACTTTTAAATTTTATAAATTTATTTTGTCGGGAAAAATGCATTTTTTAATTTACGCCACTCGAACACTGTAACTCAGTTTATGATATGTGAAAATACGGAATTAAACAGTGTTTAAGGCAAAAACTAGAATTGTTTCGATGTCTTTCTGCAAATTATAATGTTGTTTTATAGTGCTGTTTAATCCATTTAGAAATACTACATAACAATAACTAAAACAAAAGTTTAACTAAATATTTTATACCCTGGTCGTAATCTGACAGACAGATGATTTAGTCACACAAACAGACTTTTTGGACAAATTCAACTCTGCGTATTTTTGTGCATGATACGATACGAGAAAAGAAATTAAATCAACCCCCACTTATAAGAGGTGTCCAAACAAATGAAAAATTATGCATTACCGGAAGGGATTACTGATTTACAGAGAAATATTCCAATGAAGATTTTCTAGTAAACACCTGTGTGAAAGCAATTATTATTTTCGCATGTTTTATGTAATATTATAACTTTTCGATATTCTTAGTCGTATTAAAATTGTTGTTATGTACAAGATAAAATACTCCAAATTGTACTGTTGTGTCCTGATGCACATGTTAAAGTTTTCTAGTAAGGGAGCGTAATTACGTAAGCATCATTTTATCGATTTTAAACCCCCACCCTTCCTTTGTAAGGAGAAATAAGAAAATTACAGAAACCCCCCATCCCCCAAAGGATAAGACGTAAGCAGTTTTTTTGTGTTTTTATTAGATATCAAAATTAAAACAAAAATCATAGAAATCTAATTTCTAATGTTAATGAACTACTTATTTAATTATGTTTTAAACTGAATAAATAAAACTATCTTTTATTCAAGCTAAAAGAACGAAGCAATCAAAAGAAAATCTTACAACAAATGTTATTTGACTCTTATTCGTTTGTTTTAATTTGTTTTGAGTTGATATATCGGGGATTCCCGCAAATATTATGTTAAAGTCGATTACTTTGTACTATAGTACAGCGGCAAGGAGAATTCCCGGAACGAAGGTTTTGCTTATAAAGAATTATAAACAAACTGGGTAGAAGAAAAACTTGGTAGTAAAAGTAATTTTATGGATTTGAAGTAAGTATTCGAATATTATTTAAAAAGATTCATAATTTGTAATTTCTATCTTACATGAGACTTTTTTGTTTCCGGGCCATTCACTTTGTCAGCAAAAATAAGGAAAACTTTAACCCCCTAAACCTGCTTACGTAATACTTGAACGCTCCCTAACTTCTATTTATGTGGAAGTTAAAATATCCGCTGCTAGTCTAGACCGAATACATGTATTAGAAAGAGTACAGCAAAACCTAAACAATATGTATAATCGCGCTGAAACGGCCTCGCGCCGAAAAGTCCTTGCGCCGAAACGTCCTCGCGCCGAAACGTCTCCGCGCCGAAAGGGCTGCGCCGAAATGTCCTAGACCGAATGCAGCATTCGTCTATGGAGCTGTTGTCACACACGTTACTTCTTTAATGAATGTCCATTTATTATACCTTTTTGGTTGGTTCTTTTTTATTATTACTTGCTTGTTTTTTAAAACTACAAAAACTTTTTAAAAATCGCTATCATCTGCAAATTTGAATGGTAACTGTTTCAAACGTTTTGAGATGTTCCAGTGTCGCCCTTTAGGAGCCGTCTTTTTGGCGCCGCCCTTTCGGCGACGGTGTTTCGGCACCAAAACGTTTTGGCGCAGGGTCGTTTCGGCGACGGACTTTTCGGCGCCAACTGCTGATAATATTAATGTTAATAGTGACATATTATTAAATGTATCAGATAATCAATAATGTTTTCATTTTTTCGTGTTTTCATTCAACATTTACGAAAAACTCATATTTTGAGAATTCTATAACTTTCAAGACCTAACCTACCAAAATTAATCACATATCGAAAAAAAAAATCAAAATTAGTTATAAGTAGTCGAGCATGTAAATATTGTAACGGGAGAGAAAAGGAACGAACCTCTTTTCGAGCGACAGGTGGTGTGTTCTGTCGCCTTCGAGAAAATGACGCATCGCACAAGCATGTAAATCAGACGTGGTTTATTCTAGCATTTTCTAAGAATACATAGAAGGTTCCAGCGATTTCTGGTGCGTTTATATGAGGATATAAAAGCGGATTGCGGATAAAAGAGAGGCAGTCAACAGCAAGTCATTAACTGTGTATTACAAAATAAATAGTGAATATAAATGTTGTATTAGAAATTCATAGTCTGTAAATAATAGTTTTTAATGGTTTATAATCATAGCGTTAATTTATAGTGTATTAGTGTATAGAAATAAATATTTGTTTGTGAATAGACGATTTAAACAGCACTTGTGTTATTATTTTAAAAAGAATGTTACAGTGATGTCAGGTGTGGTGTTTTAAAATAAATAAAATCGCGTAATATTAATTAAAGTGCTGTGAGAATAAAATTTTTGGTGTTAAAACATAATTTCAACAAACAATTAAAATGGTGATGAAACTATTAAAGGATCTCTTAGTAATAGATTTGAAGCGGGAGTTGGACGAGAGGGACTTGGATAGTAATGGAAAGAAAGAAGTTTTGATAAATCGGCTAAGAGAATGGCTTTTAGAACAGAAGGAAGATCCTGAAAATTACCGCTTCGAAATACCTGGACCCGCAATTGATACTAGTTTGTTGTTAAGTAAAATGGAAGAAAGTTCTAGAAAAGCCGATGAAAATTCTAGAAAGTCCGAAGAGAATTCTAGAATTTTAAAAGAAGAATTACTGCAAAAGTCCGAAGAGAATTTTAGAAAGTCAGAAGAGAATTCCAGAATGTTAAAAGAAGAATTACTGCAAAAGTCCGAAGAGAATTCTAGAAAGTCCGAAGAAAATGTTAGAATGCTTAAACAAGAATTACTTGAAAATACTAAAGCACTGGAAGAAAATGTTAAAATGATGAAAGGAGAATTGTTGGAAAATGTCAAAGCGTTGGAAGATAAAGTTTTCGAAGAATTTTTGGAGAATGCCAGTGCGTTAGGACTATTGGAAGGTAGATTGGCGGAACAAGATAGGGTAATAAAGATGGTAGAAGAGAAAATAGCCCAAATGCAATTACCACCAACAACTAAGAAAGACGATATGATCGAAATGCTGGAAGATAGAATGAGGCAACTACGGTTTCCCTCAACTTCTGAGTGGCCGTTTAATGAAGTAAAGAAACAATTTAAAGAAGAAAAGGTTCCTGCCGTAGGGATAAAAGTAAAACCACCCACGTTCGATGGAAAGATACCTTGGTCCACCTACTACAAACAATTTGAGGCGGCCGCTGGGGCCAACGGATGGACAGGCAAGGAAAAGGCCGTTTCTTTAACTGTGGCTTTGCGTGGAGACGCGTTGAACGTCCTGCAAACAATCCCAGCAGGACAGGAAAATGATTACCAATTGTTAGTGTCTAGATTGGAAATGAGATATGGAGACGCGCATCTTCAACAAGTGTATCACGCGCAAGTGAAGAATCGTATCCAGAAGAATGGAGAAAGCCTGCAGGAGTTTGAAGCCGATGTTGCGCGGCTTGTCCGATTGGCGTACCCTACGGCACCCGATTCATTTCTGGGACAACTGGCTGTGCAGACCTTCATTGATGGGTTAAGAGACGGAGAAACACAACAATCATTGAGGCTAGCACGACCAAGAACAACTGATGATGCGCTTGCTCACGCTTTAGAATTTGAAGCTGCAAAACAAGCGTCCCGAGGTCACGGGCGTGTTCGGGCCGTTGTGGAGGAAGAAGAAGGTTCTAAAGATCACCTAGAAGAGTTAGTACTGAGAGTTCTTCGGAAGGAAGAAAGCCGTAAGAAGAATCATCAAGAAGTTCGAGGGCCTCGTTGTTGGAATTGCGGCGAACAAGGTCACATACGACGTCGTTGCCCTAAACCAAAACAGGTTCAGCAGTCGGAAAACTAAAGAAGGTCGACGAGTGGGGGCGAACGTTGACCTTGAGTAGAGATGCCCCGAAGATCACCATCCATGCCGTAACATCAAACAATAGTACCAGCAGTTTGTTCGTAGATGGGAAAATTGCTAACCGAACTGTTCCACTACTTATTGATACGGGGGCGACAAAATCCATCGTACGTCCTGATGTTCTACAATCAAGTATGAAGCTGTTATCAACAACTACTCAACTCCGTACAGCAACAGGTGAAGCGATACCAACACGCGGAGTGGTGAAGATGAAGATTGGCATTGGAAGTGAAGAACGTGATCATGAGGTGCTGGTAGCCGATATCACTGATGACTTCATCTTGGGAATGGACCTCCTGAGAAAATTTGGTTTTACGTTGGATTTGAAAGAGGGTGTTTTGAAGGTCGGTAACGAAGAACTTCCGTTGCACCCACGAGAAGATCCGGTTGTAAGGGTTTTGCTGACTGAAGATGTGATATTGCCGGGTCAAAGCGAGATGGTTGTCGAGGCGGGTTTGGATGGAGATCTTCGGGTAGGATGTGTGCGAATGATGGAGCCTGTTTGTGATAAGAAGATCCATAGTGGCATACTGGTGGGAAAAGCGCTGATCAAGGTTGGAAAGAGAGTACCGGTGAGAATTATGAACGTTAATGTGGATCCGGTGACATTGAAGAAGAGTACCCTTGTGGGACAGTGTGTGCCAGTATTCCGAGTAGCCAGGTGTATGGCTGATGTTCCAAAACCAGTGCCCAAAGACCATGGTGGAAAATTAGTGGGTATGGTTACTAGTTCGTGCGAAGACCTTAACAGAACGGAAGTGAAAGAGGTACAGGGTTTGGTTCACCGATACCAAGATATCTTCGCTCTTGACGATAGCCAGAAGGGACGGACAAATATAGTAAAACATAAAATCAATACAGGCAACTCTATGCCTGTCCGTCAGCAGCCGAGGCGTCTACCTCTAGCAAGGCGAGCAGAAGCCGAAAAGATTATTACTGATATGGAAGAACAAGGGGTCATCGAGCCATCCAGCAGTCCATGGGCATCACCGGTGGTCCTGGTCAGTAAGAAGGACGGGTCAACGAGATTTTGTGTGGACTATCGGCAGCTTAATGACGTGACCAAGAAAGACAGCTATCCCTTACCACGCATCGACGACACGTTAGATACCCTGTCTGGTTCGCGATGGTTTTCGACTTTGGACTTGAAGAGTGGTTATTGGCAAGTTGAAATGGAACCTGAAGACCGGGAGAAGACCGCGTTCACTATTGGTTCTGGACTATGGCAGTTTACAGTTATGCCTTTTGGTCTATGTAACGCTCCGGCCACCTTTGAGCGTCTAATGGAGACCATCCTGAGAGGGTTGTCGTGGAAGACCTGCCTGGTATACCTAGATGATGTGATTGTAGTCGGAAAATCATTCAACGAACATTTGAAAAATCTAGAGGAAGTGTTTCGAAGACTACGTGGAGCCAATCTGAAACTGAGTCCGAAAAAGTGCCACATATTCAGAAAGGAAGTGAAATATCTCGGGCACGTCGTATCACAAAATGGAGTGGCAGCCGACCCCGATAAGATTCGTGCTGTTCAAGAGTGGCCAACACCGAAAGATAAACACCAAGTTCGTAGTTTTCTTGGGTTATGTACCTACTATAGGCGTTTCGTTCCTGGGTTTGCCAATATAGCGAAGCCTCTGACAAGGCTAACTGAAGATGGACGCGAGTATGTTTGGAGCGGAGAGTGTGAAACAGCTTTCCAACAGCTGAAGCGTGCCCTGACAACCGCACCAATATTGAGTTATCCACGGACAGAAGGGAAATTCATACTTGACACAGATGCAAGTAATCTGGCCATTGGGGGTGTACTTTCTCAGATACAGGATGGACAAGAAAAGGTCATCGGCTATTTTAGTAAGGTTTTGTCTAAAGCCGAAAGGAATTATTGTGTGACCAGAAAAGAACTATTGGCCGTCGTGAAGTCCGTTGAGCACTTTTACAAATACTTGTACGGACGGAAGTCTTTATTGAGGACGGACCATGCAGCGTTGAAATGGCTTCTACAATTCCGTAATCCTGAAGGCCAGGTCGCAAGGTGGATCGAACGATTACAAGGATACGACTTTGACACAGAACATCGAGCGGGCACTAGTCATCGAAATGCCGATGCTCTTTCAAGAAGACCCTGTCCAACGGATTGCCGTCATTGCTCTCGTTTGGAAGAGAGGGTTTGCCAAGTATTAAGGACTACCATCGTCAACGACAATTGGTTGCCGGAAGAATTGCAACGACAGCAGGAGGCTGATCCCGAACTAAAAATGGTACTGGAATGGAAGCGCGTGGGAGAAAGGCCTGCCTGGGAGGCCGTCAGCCCTTTCAACAGAACGCTCAAAGCATATTGGGCCCAATGGGAGTCCTTGAAGGTGGAAGACGATCTCCTGAAGCGAGTACTGGAGAGTGAAGATGGCACCACCATTAGGTCTCAGTTCGTGGTTCCAAGAAGCCGAGTGGCTACAGTATTGCGACATCTCCATGACGGTGCCTCCGGAGGACACTTCGGTGTGAAAAAGACCTTGGAGAAAGTTAGGGAGCGTTTTTATTGGGTCAACTGTAAAGAAGACGTGAAGGAGTGGTGCCGGAAATGTGAACTATGTGCCACTGGCAACGGACCCTTGGGGAAACGAAGAGCACCCATGAGGCAGTACAATGTGGGTAGTCCTCTGGAGAGAATAGCTATAGACATTGCCGGACCATTTCCCGAAACTGACGATGGGAATAAATACATCTTAGTGGCAATGGACTATTTTACCAAATGGCCAGAAGCATATGCCCTACCAAACCAGGAAGCTGCGACTGTTGCTGACGTACTAGTCAAAGAGTTCTTCAGTCGTTTCGGAGTGCCCATGGAGCTGCATTCGGATCAAGGCCGCAATTTCGAGTCTGTACTCTTTGGAGAAGTCTGTCGATTGTTGGGCATTCGCAAGACTCGGACCACACCGTTACATCCGCAGTCCGATGGAATGGTAGAACGCATGAATCGGACAATGGGCAAATATTTGGCCAAGGTCGTCTCCGATCATCAACGAGACTGGGACCAATACCTGCATCTGTTCCTGATGGCTTATCGTGCATCGGTCCACGAAACAACCGGTCAGTCACCAGCGTCTGTAATGTTTGGACGCGAGTTACGGTTACCGTGTGATCTGGAATTTGGGTCTCCACCTATAGAGCAGGAGGTAGCTGGGAATGATTATGTCATCAACTTAAAGAAGAAGTTGGAGGATATTCACGACCGAACCCGAAATAATAGTCGAATCGCGAGTGACCGGATGAAGGCTACGTACGATGTGAGAGCCCAAGAAGGAGGGTTTCAACCTGGAGAGCTTGTCTGGTTATACAACCCGCAAAGGCGTCGTGGCTATTCTCCAAAGTTACAGCGAAATTGGGAGGGTCCATACCAGGTGAAGAAACGAATAAATGACTTGATTTATCGCATCCAGAAATTGCCAAGGGGGAAACCAAAGGTGGTACACTCCAATTGTCTGGCGCACTATGAGGGAAATAATAACGCAGTCCCGGATCGGAAAGATGAGGCCGAGGTGGCTATCAAAATCGTAAGGCCTGAAGATGATCAGCCAACCTTTAGAGAATTTATGGCTGCGTTCTCTGGAACTAGAAAAGCGCGATTCGGAGTCACGACTGAGATGCAACAAGATCTCTTCCGGGTCCCTGGTGATTATTCCATTGCCCACTGTGTCTCCGCGGATCTCCGTATGTCCAGGGGGATCGCAGTAGTGTTTAGAAATAAATTTGGACGGCTGAATGAACTTCGAGAACAAAATCCCTCTGTTGGTAAATCCTTACGCTTGCCTGATCATGACCGATCCATTTACTACTTGGTAACCAAGCAGTTTTACTACCAGAAACCGAGTTACGCCGACTTGTGGAGGGCACTATGGAATTTGAGAATCGAGTTGCTTACCAGGGGAATTAACAAATTGGCAGTTCCCAAACTCGGCTGTGGGCGGGACCAGCTGGATTGGAGAATCGTTAGAAACATGCTGGAAGTTGTCTTTAGAGGTACGGACGTCAAGATCTTCGTCTGCAGTTTTGACCCACAGCCCGCATTAAGGCCAACGAAGAGTGTAGACTGTTATTTCTACCGTAATGGAACGTGTAGTCGAGGTGAAGACTGTCGATATCGTCATGACCCGTTCTACAGGAACCAGAGCATAAAACCTGTTCTGGGACAGAACAGACTTGAAGAGGGGGGCAGTGTAACGGGAGAGAAAAGGAACGAACCTCTTTTCGAGCGACAGGTGGTGTGTTCTGTCGCCTTCGAGAAAATGACGCATCGCACAAGCATGTAAATCAGACGTGGTTTATTCTAGCATTTTCTAAGAATACATAGAAGGTTCCAGCGATTTCTGGTGCGTTTATATGAGGATATAAAAGCGGATTGCGGATAAAAGAGAGGCAGTCAACAGCAAGTCATTAACTGTGTATTACAAAATAAATAGTGAATATAAATGTTGTATTAGAAATTCATAGTCTGTAAATAATAGTTTTTAATGGTTTATAATCATAGCGTTAATTTATAGTGTATTAGTGTATAGAAATAAATATTTGTTTGTGAATAGACGATTTAAACAGCACTTGTGTTATTATTTTAAAAAGAATGTTACAATATTTTGGATTAGAATTTGGTGAATTATATAAAGTAGTTGGTGGGAGTGGAGGCCAATTACAAACTATGTAAAGGCATGTAATTAAGAAGTTGTATGCAGATGTTATGTTATTGAAGCATAATGTATACCTTTATCAGTCGATAGTGAAACTAAGATTACTTTAATTACAAAAAAATCAATTTGTTGTTGCCTACTAGAACTCAATTTATATCCTAAATATATTTCTGAATATGGCAAAAGTATCTTATCCGCAACACAAAAATTTTAAAAAATTAACAATGGAGATTTATTTTAAGAACTACAAAAAAATCACATTTTCACGGCTGTAGTAGGTGTCCAACAAAAATGTTACAAATTACTTCTATTTTTAAAAGAACGCAACACTCACAAAATTATAAATGCATACATAGAAATAATACGACTAACAGAATTGGCTCCGAAACGTAATTTTGTCGAACAAGCCAGCGCCGAAACGGTTTGTCGCCGAAACGCCATCGCCGAAACGGCCGCGCCGGCGCCACACCGGTTTTAAATGCTAATGTATTAAATAAAAAAATTCGGTAGTTACACTTAAAGATTATTTTAGAAATTAATTCTCATTAAACTCATTAAATAACAAGTATTATCAACTTTAGTCCTTATTAGCATCGAAAATAAAAAAGCGCACGAAAATTGAAAATTTAGTAAAATCATTCGCAAAAGTAAATGTATTTAGAAAAAGTTATTTTAAATAATCAAATTTTTTGATCATTATTTGAATCAAATAATTTTGTAATTTAAGTAGTTATAAATTATATTGTTATTGTTGTTTACATTTTATCATTTTATTTTTATATTTTATTGTTTATACATTTTATATTTTATACCCTTATGGGAGTGCAACGAAGGTAATGGAGCTATTGCAGCAAGTACATTACGCTCCCCCATACTTTATCACTCATACAACTTCCATACCTTAACTTATGGAGCTCAAACACGATAGTACTAAATTTTTAAAATTCAGTCGCAACCGAGGTTTGAACTCCTGTCCCTCTGAACGAGAGATAGGATCTCTACGACTCGACCACAGAGGGCCTTACTGTTTATACATACATAATATACTCTTCTTCTGAAATCTTTAAAATGCTACAAAAGCTGCGAATGCTAAGCTATCTTATTTACATAATATTAAACTTTGTTTTAAATAAAAACTCGAAAGATTAACACAGAAACAATAAATTATGTAGTTAAAGTTCTATCTTGCAGCAAATACAACATAAACCAATTAAGTATTAAAACCCAGTTTAAATCGCAATTTAAAAGTTAATCTCTTACCAAAATGTTGATATGTTTAGTAATAATTAATTATAATTTGTTCTGGAATGAAACTGTAATGTATAACTACCGAGATAAAGGTGTCTTGTTTAGGTGTTTAATATAATTTAATATAATTTACTGTTGTTTTCTTGTATTTATTTATGCCAAAGCTTTGCCTGTCGTACTTCTGCATATTTTATAACTTTGTTGTAACCGCAGAAGAAACGTATGTATACGCCCATTGTAGTGCGCAGTTCTCACAATACGAATAAACCTAATGAAGTACGTCAACTCAGTGCACCATTTGAATGATGTGTTTTGCAGATAAATCGGGTCTTAATGCAAAAGATACTCTTGATTCTTTCTGAGGACAGCGTTGATATAAATGTAGGACGCTTCAGTGAAACTAAGTAATAGATAGTAATAAATTGTGCGTTTAAGGTAAATACGCTCGTAGTGTTAAATAAATTTGTTTACGTTCGTTCAGTGATTAGTCTTCTTGTATTTGATTAGTTTTAGACGTTGGTTAGTGTTATTAAACAATTCACACGAAATCTGAGTTTTAATTAACAGTTTGTTACAATATTTCTATTTCGCGATGAAAAAATTACTTTTTGCAATGGGATGAAGGTCGATATTATTTTTTTTTTGTTTTAAGACAGTATTGTCAGAACGCTTTGTAACTGCGAGTAAAATCCTTTTCATTTTCTCTTTCTTGTTTTTAAGAGCTTAATGACAAAATCTAGGTAAATCTCTTATTGTAAAGGTTTAATAGTAACATCTAAAACTGACATTCATCGTAAGTTTTCTTAAATTATCCTTTATTAGTTACAGCACTGACGTATGTATTTACATACCAACTAATACACGCAGGAGAACTGAAACTAACAATATTGATACTTAAGTTATTGGATCAAAGCACTATTTAAATTCAAAATTGATAACTTTTGGCATTAATAATTACTTTCAATTTGAACATTATTTGCTTACTTTATTAGCAAAAGCCTATAGGGTTACATTTCGAGTTTCATCTATATTTACAAGTTTGTCAGCATTGAAATGTGGCTGCGATATTCATTATGTCAGCATTATCTAGCAGTACATACTACTAACATTCATTGCTTATCGAATCAAGTGTAAATTCAAAAATTAAATAAATTTAATTAGAGAACTGCTTTCAATTTAATATTGTTATCATTTTTGCGATATCAATCTTTTTTAAGACAAACACGCTTATTACCTTGTACACGCTTATCTATATATTTAAAACACAAGGCTTATTTTTGTTCCAGTTCGTTTGAGAGTTCCTCTGGGCCGATTTATGTTTTTTTTATATTGAAGCTTTCGCTATGAAGATTAGTTAACTCTACTTAATTTTTAGATAAATTTAATTGTGATATTTTTAAATTAACTAAATTTAAAATGTTTAATTTGAGATGAACGCACGAGACCAAGCATCCACGCTTATATAGACAGACCACTAATAGCGCCTAGGGGCTGCAGCAATCGATATGTGCTGTAGCTATTTCTAGCAGTTGTAATTTTATATTTTAGTGGTTAATATTCAAAAAAAATAAAAATCTTAAAATAGATAAACATCAATTCAAAATATAAAATTTTTTTAGGTTAGTGCATAACTATAAAGATTACAATAAACATATCTTAGGCCAGTAAAATAGACACCGTTGGTGGAAATAAATGTTGGAAAGCGGGAGATCGTTTATCCATCAGTATCCAACACTTTAAATTCGGTCTAGTGGTATGGTCGAAATCGACGGTCGAGAAACGACAATTTTACAGATTTTCGATTTTCCGTCAGACCGGACGCCCAGAGACTTTCCGTATAAAAAACAGTTGGACTCATTCTGATTGTTAATATAAGTCGATAAATATCTAAGCTTTGATATTATAGAGGTTACCGGATTAAATTAATGGCCATTTTTTGTCATCCCTCATCATAGCAATTAGCATCAATCCATATGAAGTAGTGCAGTACTGGTCGCTCGATCATTTCGAAAAAAAGATAATTTTTTGTGTGTTATCACCCCTAAGTATTGGTAGATTAAAACTACTGTCATTTTATTTTTATTCCATTTGATTGAAATATGGCAGCCATATTTGTTTCGTGATGCACGACGTTTCTTGCAGTTTTTTGATGTAAACGTAAATCTTGATTTCTCAACGGTTGATCCTAGAGACCTGCGGTAAAAATGATTGTATTGCTCACATGTCGGACTACATTTTTTCTAAATCTAAACATAATCTTTGTAGGACGCTTACTTATGGGTGTGGTTTAATCCCGAAGATTAAAGTTTTTACAAAAATTTTCGCTTTTATGTGGGCATATTTCATATATTCAGATAAAAATGAAGTCTCAGAGCGGATTGTCTATTTAAACGTACACGGTTAGACGTCGTCTACCAACGACTACGTCGTCTACCGTCGTCTTCCGACGTCAACGTCGTCCACCACGAAACAAATATGGCTGCCATATTTCAATCAAATGGAATAAAAATAAAATGACAGTGGTTTTGATCTACCGATACTTAGGGGTGATAACAGGGGTATATACCGATACTTAGGAGTGATTACTGATACTTAGGGGTGATAACACAAAAAATTATCTTTTTTTCAAAATGATCGAGCGACCAGTACTGCACTACTTCATATGGATTGATCCTAATTGCTATGATGGGGGATGACAAAAAATGGCCATTAATTTAATCCGGCAACCTCTATAATATCAAAGCTTAGATATTTCTCGATTTATATTAACAATCAGAATGAGTCCAACGGTTTTTTTATACGGAAAGTCTCTGGGCGTACGGTCTGACGGAAAATCGAAAATCTGTAAAATTGTCGTTTCTCGACCGTCGATTTCGACCATACCACTGGACTGAATTTAAAGTGCTGGATACTCATCCGACGCAGAATTTAATTCTCTTTAATTCTTGTAATAGTGAAGTTTTCGTTGGAAAGCACCACTTTGGAGTTATAAACAAAAAACTAAAAACGGTCCGAAGATTTCGTGGTTCTTTTGATGCCCTCAGGTAAGCTCGAGTCGAGGGACTGTGCAAACCTAGGATACTTATATTTGACGTCAAACGAAGGTAGGAGGAACGTAATTTTACTGGCCTATCTATGAACTCATGAATTTTATATTATAAAGATACTATGTATAATATAATAATAATAATTATTATTATTGTATTCAATGTAACAATTTATATTGAAATAATAGTTTCATCTTGCATAAAAACATACAATAATGGATTATTTAACTGGCAATTTCAGAAAAATATTTTTTTTAAGACAGGTGTTTTTAAAATACTAATAGACGTGTACAAAAATTTTAAAGAAAATCGATTCTAGATTGTATTCTCATCATTTCTTAATTTATACGCGTGCAGTAGGTATTTAAAAGTGCCACAATAAATTAATTACAAATACTAGAAATAGCCATAGCGCATGTCGGCGGTTGTAGCTCGTAGGGTCTAGCCTTTCATCGTCCTTCATTGAATGTTTAATATTTGAATTGTTTTGATGTAGTAGTACTTTGACAGGAACGCCCCTAGACATTTGCCTGCCGTTGTGCAAAGATTATTACTGCTGCACTCAATGCTGTCCCATTGACGTTGAACCCAGTCTTTGTGTTCTTTTGCCCATAAAAATCAGGTACGCTTTTGTTTTAGCGTGAGAAAAGGCTTTTTTCCTTCGCCTAGAGTAAAAAAGGTGACAAGTTTGGATTTTTTATGTTTATAAAACTTACTTTGTAGAACCCATATCCCATTTTTTCATGTTTCTCAAACAACTATCTTTTGAAATTGGTCTACCAACGGCATCTGCCCATTTGACAGCCAATTCTCGTGAGGAAGCGCGGCGATCTTCTTTAATAAGTGCCGGTAGAGCACGCTGATCCCTTTTTGTGACCTTCGAAGGACGGCCAGTTTTAACTTTTGCCTCAATATTCCATTTTTTTTTAAACTGCGAAATTATATTTCTCGCTGTTTCTTGCGGAATACTTAAATTTTTGCAATTTTATGCCCAGAAAGTCCATTTTCATTGGCAGCAACAATAGAATTTCGCATATCACAGGACAATGACTTTCCACGAACCATTTTGGCAATTAACTAATTTGAAATGTCTCGGTTTAATTTCCATTTGTTTCTACAAAGCCTACTTGATAATATATGTGAAACAAAAAATCATGCCTCGGTAAATAAATGATTGATTTTGCATTCCAGTTATGGTCCAACTGATATGCGCCAGACATAATTTTCGTTTCGTTTTTTTGTGTGGTTGTTGTAATTGGAATACGTATTAAATATTATTTATTAGTTGTTAACACTACCAGGTATTAAATATACTTAGTTTTCTTTCTTAAAGATATTTTAATTTAATAGATTTTAATGCAGAAAAATAAAATAGTATTGCATATTGCTTTGGTCCAATTCATATGCGACTGGGCTCGTAATACAAGTTTTTCAGCAAATTCCAAGTATTTTAATAGCATCATATATTATTTTTCCGATAATTTTAATTTGGAATTTGTTATCGCTGCCTATCGTCATATAGTATATTAGTTTTAAATTCATTTGGCTGCCCGCATGTCATATACACACCGCTGCCCCCCTCAAGCTTGACTATATCTTCTTTAGTCTTTAGATTTTTAAAACCATAAATTTAAAATACTTTATACTTATTTATTTAAAACACAAGGCTTATTTTTTTACTCTACGTTTGAGAGTTCTGCTTAGACAATATACGCAATTTCAAGGTTTCACGTTCATGAAGATTTGCCAGGTCTCCTTAGTTTTGCGATTTTTTAATTATTTATATTTTTAAAAACCTTATTTGTAATCCATGCATTTCTATACGCTCGAGACCGATTGTTTACTTACAGCGCTCGCTTCGTTACATCTCGGCACTAAACTTCCTCCCTATACTTGCTTATTATGTCATCAATCGCTTGCTTACAAATCATATCACAAATGGCGGGGGGACTGAGAGGAGAATAAGCTCTAGGAGAGGGGTAAGTCAAAGAGGGTGATAAGTCGGGAGAAACGCGAGTAAGCTGGGAGAAGGGAGTGCTAGGCTTAGAATTTTCAACTGGTTATATTTGGTTGCGTTTATTTATTATTAAATAATTACTCATGCAAGTCCTAAGGATTGTAATAACACAACCAACGTTGTATATAACGAAGTCCTTCAATAAATTAACCTTTTGACCGTTATGTCTTGACGGACTTTCCCTAATCTATATATTTAAAACACAAGGCTTATTCTTATTCCACTTCGCTTGAGAGTTTCACTGGGCCGATTTACGTGATTATTTTTTTATATTGAAGCATTCGCTGTGTAGATTAGTTAACACTACTTACTTTTTATATTTTTAAATTAAATAAATGTAAAATGTTTACTTGGAGACCCGCGTGATCGATCATCTACTTGCAGCGGCCTTCCAGTTCCCAGCGGTGTCATCTTTTCGAATTACCCCTCACGCTTATATAGATAGACTATTATTATTACTAATAGTGTCTAGGAGTTGAAGCAGTCAGCATGTGCTGCAGCTATTTCTAGCAGTTGTAATTCTATTTTAGTGGTTATACCTAGGCCCAAAAAAATAAAAATCTTAAAATAGTAGATAAAAATGAATTCAAAATAGAGAGGGGAGTACTAGGCTTAGAATTTTCAACTGGTTATGTTTGGTTGCGTTTATTTAAATAATCAGTCATGAAAATCCGAAGAATTGTAATCACACAACGTATAATGTATAAAGAAGTTCTTGAATAAATTGGCCGTTTGACCATCACGTCTTGACAGGGTTTTCCTAGTTATTGGTAAATTACCCTTGGGTTGCTTTCAATTTGTATTTCCAGCATAGCTATTTCACATTCTGCAATTAATTAATTTATTTTTATCTTTAAAGTTATACAATCGTAACTCGGTTTTCTTTACTGACAATCTACGCAATCTCTAGACTCGGACATGCATCGGAACGCAAACAGCAATACGATCATTGATCTCGATATTACCAATGATACAAATGACACAAATAGCGCAAGTAGAACAAATTCCAGAAATTTCGGGTCGTCCAATTATCAGAGTAGATTTGAATAATAAACCAATTTCAAAAAACAACAAGCATTTATTTATTTATCGCATCCCGGGGATATACCGGGAATTTCCCGGTGGGCCTTTATAAAGTTTCCTCGAAGGGTCCTACGGCTGAATTTCAATTACCAACAATTAAATTATATTTAAAGTAAAAACAATATACCTCGCCGCTGTTCAACTCGACCGTACCTGACAAACCGCGAATGAATTTAATCTTCTTTCCCATTTTTAGCCTTACGAACTATTCAAGAACTTGCTGGTTTAGAAGAATCGAAGGATCCTAATGTTGCGGATGCGTTGCGTAATCATATTTAACTTGATGACGTAATTTGGTGGTATGATTTTGTAGGTTTCTTCCCAGAAACTTCAATTGGAGTTAATACAGGTTCTGCGATCCGGTGGATTCGAGTTGCGAAAGTGGGCAAGTAACTGTGCGGAACTTCTTGAGGCTGTGCCACCGGCTGATGTCCAAAATGCCAGTTTAATTCGAGAAAGAAGAATCTATCTCAATTAAGGTTTTAGGTCTTCATAGGGACCCCATGGCCGACGCGTTTTTCTGCTTGTATCTCCCTATAGATCGCCATTACACAAAAAGAAATATCTTATCGGAAGTAGCGATAATTTACGATTTTTTAAGATTTTTAACCCCAGTGGTTTTCTGTGCAGAAAGGCAGTGGCGGTTGCTGCATACGACAAACTCAGGGCACACGACAAACTGGAATATCGCTATCATGCTCGTACGCACACATTAAAGCAGTATACCATCATGTGTTGCACTTCGAGTGCCCCGGGTTTACGTATGCAGCGATCGCCACTGCAGAAAGGTTGATGCAGCAATTATGGATGGCGAAAATAGATTGGGTTGACCCTGTTCCTGAGGCAGTAGTCAATAACTGGAATTTATTCAAGTTGGAACTTGTCTGAAATTGGTTACAGTGCTGCAGCGTATTTAAGGGTTCAATGTTCTGACGGCTCTATCGGGATTTTCTTAATGTGCGCGAAAACTAAAGTTGTACCTCTCAAAACAATCTTCATCCCACGTTTGGGATTGTGCGGTGCTGTATTGGCAGCAGAATTTGTCCAAAGTCTCATTGATGCTTTGAAGAAGCAGATCACGTATAGCGATGACGATACAATCGCTTGGAAGACTGCCAGACTTCAAGACATTTGTGGCTAACAGAGTAGCTTTCATTCAAGGTATCATGGCTCCTTCGTCATGGTGTTACGTTCCGTTAGCAGAGAATCCGGCTGATAGTGCCTCACGCGGAGTTTTGCCCTCGCAATTGCTAAATCATAGTTTGTGGTGGAAGGGACCTCCATGGCTCTCTTGTCTCCCAGACTCGCGGCTACAACAACCTTCATTCTCTGCAAGTTGTTTTCCGTAAGAGAAACGTAAAATTGTACTAACAGTTGCTAATGAATTTCATATAATAGATGATCTAATTAATCTAAATAAATAAATTATCCTTAAAAAATTAACCGGAGTGGGATGAGGGGCTTATTATTTTGTTTAGTACGAGGTCATTATTCTAATGAGTACAAATTTATTTTTTTGATGTTCTAGATTCTAGAAACTATTATAGAACTGGATACCAAGGGCAAAAAATAGCAGTAGCAGTAGCAGTAAATGGTAAGTGAAAAATGTCCGAGTTTCTGTGAATGTTATTGTATAGTTTGTATAACGGACACATGGATAACGGATATATGTAATCGATGAATTTAAGTGAAAAGTCGTTCTAGAGTGATAATAAATGGAAATACTGTTCCTTGTTTTTATAGCAGGTTTTCTGAGATCTGGAAGATCATACTGAACGTTTACTAGTTTATAAGGAAACATAGAAAGTTGATAGTTACGTCTATCTGAGAGTAATTTAAAATGATAGTACACTATTATAGTAAATTCAATAATGTTTATCAACAACTGGATTTCCTAATTTAAAACTACAAAATGTTAAGAACTTTTTGTACCGTTTTAATTTTTATATCGACATATATATAATGTGAATTTCATATAACATTCCCATACTCCAATTTAGATCTGATTAATGTATTAAACAAGCATTTGAGCGCCTGGATGTTTGTGCGGTGTTGAGCGTTACAAATTACAAATCCTAGTTGTTTTAGTGCCAAAATTACGAGATTTTCAATATGCAAATGCGAAATTCAGGGATAAAGACACCAGATTCCCTAGTAAAGCCAAATTGAAGCTATGTACCCAACAGGCAACAATAAATAATTTGTGATTAACGGACTCGATGACCTTGGTAAAATCAGGATAAATGACGTTAACCTGAAGTTGTTTATCTAAAAGCCTGAGATACGTCTTAAGTAAAAAAGTCACATTAGTAATGGTGTACAATTTATTTATAAAGCCATGTTGCTCTGGTGATAATTTTGGATATCATTTTAAATATGTTGTTGAAAAATTTAGAAAAAGCACTCAACAAAGTGATTAGTTTGTAATTTGTATTAATGCATTTGTCTCATTTTTCCATACTAGGAACATCTTAGCACATTATTTTATCCAAAAATCATCGCAGATTAAAAATGTGCATATA
The DNA here is from genome assembly GCA_929113105.1 of Agrypnus murinus. Classification (NCBI taxonomy): domain Eukaryota; kingdom Metazoa; phylum Arthropoda; class Insecta; order Coleoptera; family Elateridae; genus Agrypnus; species Agrypnus murinus. Next base: position 19,151,477 of record OV816025.1, read on the forward strand.
AAAGTTATAAAAAATCTTGAAAAAAAATGTAGTCATCCATATTTTGTAAACCATTTACTTGCGGTATGCGGTATTATGGAAATCAGAAAAAAAGAGTACTTTTCGATTCTAGTGAAAAAAGGTGAACTAAAAATTACAAATCAAGTCCCCAAACAAAGAAACAAAATCGACGCGTCTGAGTTACTTTATCGTCAAGTATTTCACCTTTTATTTACTACCAAGTAACTTCTAAGGGGCCATTCATTAATTACGTAAGGGTCCCGAGGAGGAGGGGGGGTGCTCAAAATCTCTACATGCCCGGATCTCGGGGGGATGGGGGGTCAAAGCCATTCTTACGTAAGATTTTATAAGTCGAAATAAGCGATTTTTAACATAGTTTGATGAATATTTGAGAACAAAACTTTCGGGAAAACAAATATGAGAACTATTTTTTTTAAATGTATTATACATATGTATTTTTATTTTAAAATTTTTTATTGCTGATTAAGTTTTTAAAATCTTTGATGTGTCTATTTTAACACGTTTTGAAGCTTAAAATAGTATATCAAAGAACAAATTTTTATAAGGGTTGATTTGGCGCACGAATCCCAAGTTAGAAAACGAGCCGCAGGCGAATTTTTCTATGGGATGAGTGCGCCAATGCCCTTATAAAACGAGTATTTTATGCTATTTTTTCTAATTTGCGCCCCCTTTTTTCTTATTTTAATACAAAAAAAATATTTTGGTCGTCTAGAGAATTTTGTGTTAGTTGGTAACAGTTGGTAACACTCGGCGCCCACTTGATTTTTTGAATCATTTGTCATCATTCGTCACTTCAAATAAAATTTTTCAAAACACTGTTCAATATAATAAAAAAGACCGGACAGTTTAATTCATTAAATAACAAGTTCACAAGTATCTATCTAACAATAAAAGTAAAAATAATCCTCTATTATCAATTATACATAATGTAGGTGGGTATCAATTTCTTGACATTTTTGAACTTGGATGCTTCATATTGCTTGAAACGGCTACAATATTGGGTGTCATCGGCACTTGTTCCTTTTACATAGCAGAACTTGTCTTTCGAGTAGCTAGTAGAAAAGAAAATAAAGAAGCAAAGATGATTAAATCGATGATACGTGTCTTGTTTATAGTACCATAAAATTACAAACATGAATTGGACTTACTGATTTGTCCAAGCAGATTTGATGTAGGTACGAGACTTGTTTATGTTACTAATTAGGAATATCCAAAACCTAACCTTTTTTCCAAGTAAAAATAGACCATAACTTCAAGTGAAATTTCATGTAAGTAACAATCAACAAACAGCGAACCAATTCAACGATATTAATTAAAAATTTATCGGAGGTTGACAATTTTGACAGATACTTGCAGTTTGAAGTTGTCACATTCCACGCATTACCCATCCAACCCTTAAAAACTAAATAACCCTATAATTCATTAAAGTACAGTGTACTTTTATAGATAGCCATAAACGACTCCTACTGATAGACGTTAATAAACGTATTACAAACGCAAATTAGAAAAATAAAAATTATATTACGTTCTTTTTGTATATTAATCTTACTTTTATTATTTGAAAAAAAAATTCCTTTTATTAACACGCAATAATAGCATTGAATGATTAGTCACAATTGTATATCATTTTAATCAAACTAACATCATTTCACAACTTTGAAAATCCCGCGCAATTTCTATGCTGTTCCAATAATGACGGCTTCAGCCCCACTTTTTTTTACTCTCTGTATCCGTCCGCCGACACGTCGTGACGAGTCAGGTGCTGCATGCCTACTATTTACTTCAAATTATGAGTTTTAGTGCAATGGGTCCATTTCTAAAACCAGATAAAATCTTACATAAGAAGGGGGAGGTGGAGTCCGAGAAATCTTACGTGCCCTTACATGGGGAAATGGGGGGTCAAAAATGGCCAAAATTATCCTTACGTAATTAATGAATGGCCCCTAATGGCAAAGACGCACGTATTTTCTTAATTTTTGTATTCGTTCGTTTTGGTTAGAAAAATATTTCCGGATAAGCGAGATTTGTAAAAACGCTTAGTTTACTAGAAAAAATTAAATTGAAAAATTCCACTCAATTTAAACCGAATTTGGTCTTCCTAGGGTCCTTTGGTCTGGTGACCTACTTCTCCCAAAGCTATTCGATATAAAAAAAGTAGGTACCGCCACGAATGAAAAAAGTCAACTTTGACGATCTACCGTTAGATGGCACTGATGATAATTAATGTTAGAGTCACTGCATCTAGTTACCTATGCCAGCTGGTCGACCAGAGTACCGCAAACCGCCGCCATATTGGGGCAAATTAAGCACGAAATTGTTCATTATTCGTTCTGTATTGAATTTAATCAAATCCACGATTACTATAAAAGGTTTTTCTTATTCTGGAAGATCAAACCTCTAATATGTCAAACACGTAAAACGTGGTTTTAATTTGTCCATTATTAAAAATCGCCCTTCTCTGCCCCAATATGGCGGCGGTTTGCGTTACTCTGATCGACCAGCTGGCCTAGGTGAATAGATGCAGTGACTCTATTAGTGTTGGATTTTGAATTTAACTTGAATTAGGTAGAAGAGAGGATGCGTAATCACCGAGGGTCTCTCACTCCCAAAAATTATGTACCTACACTTATTGCCGATTCTCACTTGTTATTCCGGTTTTTATTCCTTTGTTTTCGTCTGTATTGCTGTATTGCCGTCTCTAGTTCCGTATTGCCGTATTTATTTCTGTATTGCTGCTTTAATTTCCCTATTGTCGTATTTATTTCCGTATTCCATGTATGATTTTAGCAGTGGGTGTATTTGAATGAAAGGTGCTATTGCTAGTGGTTTAATTGATAATTTTGCAAGAGGTCGTAGCTCAACTAAGAAAAAAGTAACCAAAATCCCTCTCAAATAAAAAATGATCTGTAAAAAGCTTATTTTTATTCAGTCATATACATTACATATTTTAAGTGCTGTTAAAGTAACTAAGAACCGAGTAAGTGAAGAGAATAACTTTAAAAAATATATCATCAGATAGATAGAGTGTAAGAAATACAAAAAGACACATTGAAATAAATAATAAAAATATATTTGAAAAATGAGAATCCCAAAGTACGGTAAGCAATGTACGGTACGATACGGTAGTACGGTAGTAAGAATTAAAAAAAATGATGTTTTAATAAAAATCGAAACTCCTTTAAATTATTTCCAAGTCTTTGTATAACTTGTTAATTGAGGCCCTGATTTTGAATCGGTAAATTCCAGTAAAATATACAGGACCATAAAATATAAATTCCGAATCTACTTCCAGAATGTAGTCTTCTGTAGGTCACATGAAGTTTTCCAAATCTTCTTTCAAGAATTTTACATTACATTTTTCTTTATCAATATCCATAATTCGTCCAATGACGTACTATCGGGTGTGGTAAAATACACGAATAAAATCATCCTAAAGGTTGCTTTTGCTAACGCTTTTAATTCAGTCGAGAGAGACATAATGTTGGATGAAATTTTACATGTACCTAAATTTGTACCCATTAATGTTCCAGTGTTACGCTGAGCCATGCTTGTTTTTCTTCGGAAAAGACACCATTCTGCAGTGGGAGCTCAATAGGGAGACTCGGCTGGTCCGATGGCATTCGGTTTAGCTATTCAATCTATAATTGAGTGTCTTAAATCTGAATTTAATACCTGCTATTTAGACAACGAAACACTGGGAGATTTACCTCAAGATGTCTTGTCGGACTTTCAACTCATAATTGAACATTGCAAACAGTTGGGATTGAAAATAGACCCGTCAAAGTGCGAGATTTACTTTTGTTCTGGTAAGGATGACACGATCAAAAGGGAATTCAAAGAAAATATCACCTGGAATAAAATTATTTTCTGACGATACCCTTTGTTTGTTACGGGCTTCAATTCAGAAACCTGCCTGTCAGCCACTACTAGCTAGCAAAATTGAGGAACTTGAGGTTTTGTTCACGCGTCTAAAAAAATTAAATAATCACATGGCGTATTTTTTACTCCGTTAATGCTTTGCATTTCCTAAATTAACCTACCTTTTCCGAACTTGTCCTGTTTGTAGCTTTCCTGACACTATTTGTGAAATCGATACACACATTGCCAACGCCAATCTGGACGGAACGCAATGGAAATAGCTTCTTTACCAATTGGTTTCGGAGGAATTGGTGTTCGTAAAGTAGCAAATATTGTTCTCCCAACCTTTCTTGCATTGTGAAATGCGACTTTTAATTTGGTCGAACTGATGTTACCGAATATACCCACCGACCAATTAAAAATCGCGTACAAGGATGATTTGGATTAATAAAAAACTTAAATGCCCTGACGAGGCTACTTTTATTCCAGTTGTCCCTTTTTCTCAGAATAATTGGGATCTCATGAATATTAAAACTACCCGTTCAACTTTTAATTTTGAAAATAAAATTGATAACGCTAGATATTTAGCTTCTTGGGAAAATGAATCCCGTGCATGGTTGAAGGTCAACCACTCAAAAGCTATTGGAACATTACTAGCTAACAATACTTTCCGAATATCCATTGCCTTAAGGCTTGAATGTAACATACGTATGTGTTCCGCACACATGTATTTGTAGATCAGAAGTAGGTAGTCAAGGTACCCATGGACTTAATTGCTCCAAAAGTACTGGTCGACAAGCCCGTCATTTCAACTTGCCATGGCTGAGCTTGGCATCAGTCGAATTTCCTTCTGTCCTGGCACCAACTGGACAACGGACGAGGGGAAGAGACCTGATGGAATGACTCTTATCACATCGATAAATGGACAAATTCTTATTTGGGATAGCACATGCAGTGATACCTTAGCTCCGTCATATTTAAATTCTTCCTTCATATCAGCTAGAAAATTTGCAGCTAATGTAGCTTTGAAGAAGTTAAATAAGTATAAGAATATAATAAATCAAAACTATTATTTCGTGCCATTTGCAGTGGAAACTATGTGCCCTTTGAGCATTGAAGCTTTAGATTTTGTGGATTCTATCGGAAAACGGCTGGCTACAATTTCAAGAGAACCGCGCCCGAAGCCTACCTAATTCAAAAAATAAGCATTGCAATTCAAAGAGGGAACGCGGCTTGGGAACATTTCCTCCTTTGGTGGCTATGGAAGAAATTTTTTATTTACTTTTATTTCACGCAGTAATTTGTTAAAGCAGTTATTTATTATTTTTATTTGGAAAAACTAGTCATGTAACATGTAAATATTCAGTTATAAGTAATTATTAAAATATCAAAATATTGAATTTTTAACATTTACATAGTATATCTAAAATTCAATTAAACATAGTAAGCGTGTGTCAATGCTACTGTTTTGAGTTTATTTTTCTGTGTGTGTTGTGTTTATTGTAAAATGTGCGATGTGGAGCAAGCCTGACACAAACTTTAATAAAGAAAAAATTACTATATGCATTTTGTTACGTTAATTTAATAAAAAGTTGTATAAAAATTATAATTTCGTAAGTGTATATTATATTAATGTGATCGTGTTTACATAAGATGAATGCCTATTATCAAATTAATATTAGATTTTCAATATTTTTGTGCATTGTTATTATTAAACCTAAAATTTATTATAAACGGAATGTCAAATCTGGTAACTTCCAATGTGGCCAACATTACTGGTGCTTTTACTCATTATTTAGAATGATATAAGTCGCTATTAGAAAGTAATATTGAGTAAATGAATTTAAATCTTCATTTATTGAATCGATGCGCCACCTGTCTAATTCATTTCAAATTATCGATTTACATTGCTTTATATGGATAAAATACAAGCAACGGTTAATTAAATTAATAAAACCTCATATTTATATCGGATGACTATAAATCATTAATATGACCTACAGTGCTTGTCATATTACAATATGAGCAGTGTAATCAATTTCATTTCTACGAAAAATACATTACAACGAAATTTCCAGCGAAACCTACAATGCTTAGTTACTTAATTGTATTTTAACATAATTTATGTTTGTTCTTTTGTTGTTAAATTATAATATGTTGTTCGGAAAGGATCAAGTATTATACTGTTAAATTCTGAACACTTGTCTGCAATACTTTATGATTTCAACCGTTGTTTGTTCTTATGGAGAAATAGCATGCAAATCGACCACCTTAAAATGATGTAAAACCGTATGTCAGAATCATTATCAAGTTCTCTTTGAAGAATTCTAATTACGTTGCAACGGCTGTTTGGTTCCTAGAAAGGTCGTTGTTATAGATGATATTATTAACATACTTTAAATTTAAATGATTTCTTCACAATTTCGATTTGAAGACATTATGCTGAAGACCTATGGCTTCGTGAAAGACATTCTTCTAGGTCATGAACACCTTCAACTTTTTTCAACACGCATGGTTATCAATAGTTAATTTAGTTACTGTTCTTATCTTCGGGTAAGGTTTGCTACCTTTGGCAAGTCACATAGTTCAGCTATTGCCAGAGGCCTATCAGCTTAGAATGTCCTTGTCTGAATAATAAAACGACTTAATGTGCTAAAACTACTTTTTAACCACTTTGTATTTATTAATGTATAAAGAATAAGAATTTAGCAAATACTGATAATAAACATACACCGTACTGAACACAGGTATAAAATATGACTCCAACAAACAAAGCGATGCCTCTGAATTCATTCCAGCTGTTTAGAAAATTAAATTCTCGGCCTGATACAGAAAAAATAAACTTGGTAAATTATAATAATTTTTATTTTTCAATATAATCTCCCCTAATGTCAATACACTTACAATGTGGAATTAATAATTCAATGACCTTGTAAAAATAATCTGAAGTTTTTCCTTCAAAATGTTCCAAAATTACAGTACTGCTTGTAACTCATTCTTGTCCTTAAAACGACGACTCCTAAGGTCTTTCTTTAAATTGGAAAATAAATAATAGTCACTAGGAGCCATATCCAAACTGTACGGTGGATGATCCAAGGCTTCAAAGTCGCATTTGCAAATGGCAGCTTGTGAAATTGCGATAGTATGAACGGATGCTTTGTCGTGTAATAATCGAACAACTCGTGTCAATTTTCCTAGACGTTTTTCACGAATATTGTTTCTCAATTTATGCAATAAAGACGCATAACATGTACTGTTAACAGTTGTTTTCATGCACTCGTCACAATGCTTGAGTGGCTACTAAATTCTATTACGGCTCTAGCCGTAATGTATAAATAGTGTAGGCCTCTTACATGTTCAACTATGACGCAACCGAGTTTGAACATGTTGGCATCTGTAGAAGCCTGCCGGGCCGATAATTTATGGCGCCTACCTCGTATGTTGTAACTATGCAACGAAAGTACACATTCACTAATTCATTTGTGCTCATGATGACGAGTTGTACTAATCTCTAAGGTAATGAACTTTAATCCATGAATTCTGCTATTACAGCTATCCTTACCTGCTAAAGAAAGTGACCACTTGAAGAAAAATCATCCCTCGCATCTGGAACATACATTCACCAACTACATATTGTTGGGATATGCTAAATTACCTAAATCAGCTATCACCTCTGATTATCTTGAATAAATAGCAAAGTTTTACGCAACAAGATTATTGATAGGAATGTTAATTTCAATTACTAAGAAGCTATTCAAAAACAATATCTCTCGTAATCTGTCAATTATTTACTTAGTTAAATAACAAAGACTGCATCTTTTTTTAATATGGATTTAATAAAGTGACTTATTTTTTCATTTTATATCCATGCAGTAAACAGAAGGTGAAACATGGCAAAATTATATCGGAAGGTTTAGAACTTACTGCTTTCAATATAATTAAATGGCGCTGAAAGAGTATTTAATTAATAACAAGTCATTCTGTTAATAAATTTTATTTACATAGTTGCATAACAAAATTTTATTGAACATTTTTATTTTTTGTTAACATAATTAGATCCATCACATTTTGAGCTTGTTTCATCGTTGGCATATCTATCATGCTTCCCTTATATGTAAATGCCCCCTATAAAAGAAAATAAAATTTATAACAATGATAGCGCATTTATTTCTTCAATGTTCAGAAAACACAATAGTATATTAAGTATCGAGAACAGTAAGGACAGTTTACCGATCGACGACAATGTTTGGCGACTGAGCGAAGTGGAGGAGATCGGTAAACTCCTTAGTGTTTGAGATGCTTATACTATTTTTTGTACGACCATTATGAATATAAATGTATTAACTAAGGAAATATTCCAAAGATGGTAAAAAAAATAGATTTAAGATAATTTATTTTTGCCCTGTATATCCACCAACCATTAAGTAGGTTTTGTCGTTACCATGGATACGTTTGTAATTTTATTTTTGAATGTCACGATATTTTTGTCGTTTCCACATAAATAAATAGATAGTTGTTATTATTATTTATTGGGTATTTCTTCACAGCAAATTTAAATAAAAAACATAAATTTTTTTAAATAGTTCAATAATTATTTAGAAAATAATAATTTTTCACGAAAAAGACATCTAAAGATGTTGCATTTATTTTATAAATTACATATAATTTACTTACCGTTCTGTTTTTGACAGAACTGAATAGTAATTACTTACCGGCGCGTTAGTAACCAGTAAACATAACCTACTGTTCTAAAACCAAGTTTGATAAACAATCCGAAATAGCAGGGTCGTACAAAAACAATTTAATACTTAGGGATTGGATTTTCATGTATGAGCAAAAGAAAAAATAGCGAATACTAATTCATCTGAGAAAGATAGATATCATTGCATGCTTCTCAAACTTTACAATTAAGTATAGTAACTTCTTTGTAAGGTTGGTGCTATAGATACGAATTTTTTAATATAATTATTGACGTTTGTCGTTTTGACACAATAACGTAAATTTTGTTTGAAACTTTTTACTCAACAATACTTGTATGTTTAGTACTTACGACAAGCCATACCTGGACTACTGTATTTGGGCGAGAAATCTTTAACCCTGTATATAAAATTGAATAGTTGCATCCACATCAAAATAAAAATAAACACTTTTATAAATTAAAAACACAGATTTTTATTTTATTAAAAATTAAATAAAAAAAAACTACCAAATCAAAACAATTTCTTTAAAAAGTAATGAACAGCAATATCTTCCTTCAGTTTGCTTAAATGAGACTTGGATGGTTGTCAACCTGACATATGGGTTGCAACCGTATTCATTTAAACAGGCTAGCATAAAATAAATTAAATTCCACAATATAAATTGTTTACACTTAATAAATGAAATTTAAAATTGTTGTTAAAACAACAAACTCTGTTCATAAAGAACCTCTTGACTTTGACAAGAATGAGATACAATTGTTTAAATAAATTGTTCCCAATGGGTAACAACCCTTATTTTGATCAACCTTGTGTACGTAAATTGACACACCAAATGTCAATGAATCCACTTCTAAAATTGTTTTATATCTTTGTGCAATTGATAAAGCAGCGTACATTCATATCAGCTGTGATCCAAATCCATATATGTCAACAAATAAATTTTCCAATATTAAAATGTTCGATTTTAATTAAAATAATTTCACACAATTCCAATAATTTTGTTGATAAATGAAAATAAATCTACTTCAATTTATATAACAGGTAAATATCCAAATCCATATGACAAATGTTTATTTACGAACAGGCAAACATGTGATTCTTCATAACCTCACTTTATTTTTTGGAAATCTTTATACGAGTCAACATGAGTTTACCCAATAACTTTTATCGACTGCCTTTGTTAAATTTTCAAAGCCCTTTTATATGTTTACGCAAAACATTTAAGAACACACCGAACTTTTTCAGAGAAACTGAACATCATAAATGTCATGACGTCACAAATTCGAACATATGATCACAATTAACACTAATCTTAAATCTAAAAACACAAAAAGGTAGCTGGCAAAGAGACGATTAAAACAATACAACACACTGATGGTCTAAATTGAACAATAACAAAGAAAATCCATAAAAACGATCAGCTGTCACCGATCTCATAAAAACTAAATTACATTGAAAACCCATCACTCTCCAGCTATCCCTGAACATGAAACATGTACATAGTTACACAAGGTACCCCAAACATATGAAGTTTACACAAATTAAATTACATACTAAAAAAAAAACTTATGTAAAAAATCACTTTTTTTTGTTTACACTTTTTAAAGTCCAAATGATGCTTTTGTAATATAAAATAAATAAGAACATAAATTAATTCAAATATGAAATTAATAATAAATAAATAAATAAATAAATAAATAATAAAATAAATTAATTAAACTTGTCCAGAATACAGTACTCCAGGTGCCTGCATCCAAATAATAGTGAAAGTATCTGATCTGATTTAACTATTTCAAGTGAAATATGTGCCCGAAACTGACTTAGCCTTATTGGGGAAAGAAAGACTTGTTCTGCGTTACTTAACATCAAAACAGAAATCTAACAAGAAGACAAAACCTTCTAGAAAAATGATTAAACTATTCTAAACATGTACCTGGGTTACATACAACATGTTTTTACATACAACATTTACTATAAAACAACATAATTGATTTATATCCTTTTTATAAATTCAATACCTTTTACAAAAAAGTGCAGTTAGACACTGACGATAGCATGTCTATCTTTTATTTAATGCATGAAATGACTATTTCTGTGCTAATGATCCTATCGTAGCCTTCAAAATATTCTGAAATTACAATTCGTTAGGTAAATTTTCAACCTGATGATTCTATATCATCTCAATATATTACAAAGGATGTTCCGCCATTCTGATTTCTCACCCAAAAATAAATAAATATTTTATTATAGCTTCTTAATACATCATAAATTTATTAAATATGTTGACAAAAAGATTTTATTTAAAACCATTATTATGGCTTTAGAGAAAGTACCTATTTACAAGTAAAGTATAATTTACAACAAATAATTAAATAGAGCACCAAAACCAGTAGGTTTACACCCTACATGATTATTTTATTATAGAAAAGTAATATTGTTTAACTTTTCTTAGTAGCATCTTTTGATAGTTTTACAAGCAGCAACATTTTTATTCAAACTCAATGTAATTTACTACCAACAGTTCCTTGTCTTAAGCCTGGATCCCACTACTCATGTATTTGACAAATATTCGTCACTTGTGGATATTTGCCAAGTAGTGGGAAAGGTGTTACTCCTACTAATGTTGGCCACTTGTCCTTTCCCGTTGGTGGTCAGTAAATATAACACAAATCAATAGATTTTTATTACTTGACGAATAAATTCTTTAAAACTGTATATTTTCAAGTACAAATCTTTGCCGAACATACAAGTCGTGGGATGGTTACATAAGTATTCATTCGTGTACTTGTCAAACTCACAAATATTGGCATATTTGCCAAGTACACGAGTAGTGGGATCCAGGCTTTAGCTATTGATACAAGATGAGCAGCAAACAAAAATAAAAACACTTCTAGCAGTTTCAAATAAAACCAAAGTACCTTTCCACTCTTTTGATGTTCCTTAAAAGCATTTAATAAGCCAACTGCCCACTCGATCTGTTTTGTATTGGGTAAAAATGCTTCTTGCACAATCGGTACTTGATCGGGATGAATGACTTGTTTTCCAGTGTATCCCATTCTTGCTCCTTGTATACTCTGTCGCTTTAATCCTTCTCTATCTATAAACAAAAACAGGGTTTGTAAACTTTTATTTTTCCACAATTTTATTCATTCACAATAAATTTCCAAAGTGTATTTCAAATTACACTACTTCTTGCATCATGTGAATCAAAATGAAATATGTTCTGTTGCAAGAACACAAGACTATACTTTAACCGTAAATACATGAAATGAGTCATTTTCGTAATCACACTGGAATAAACAAATATGACCCGAAGTGAGATAAGATAAGAGTGCAAATTTCACGTAGCTAAGAATTCAGTGACGTATGCTAGAACCAACAATTTTCATTGCTTCATTCACATTTATTTTGAATTAAAAAGGGGTTTGTTCCGCTTATGAATCTTTCTAGCTCATTTATTGTTTATTTTATCATTTAGATTACAGCGTGACCTTCATGTAATTCTAGATGCATTTTACATTTTCGCCTACGTGTTTGTGATGACTCATTTCTTGCAACTTTGGTTAAAGTATAGACCCCAACAAATAGTGAAAACAAGGAGAAGAAATACCAAGTAATGTCAAAATAATTATGTGAAAATTTTTAATCACATTTCCTTCTTAATTCTTGCTCATTGCTAACCATCATTTTTATTTCAAATATGCACTTAATAAGGAACTGGCAAAAGTATGGAATAATGTTTATTATTTCTTTTTAGCAGACTTTTTAACAAAAAGGTTTGAACACATCAATTTTGATTTTTGCTGGTCTGTTTCATATGAAAATTTATTTTTTCCCTCATCACTAGAGACGAGCAAAATAGTAAATCACAAAACCACATTTGTTATGGAGTGTAAAATTTTTATTATAATAATAACTACTACTAACCATTACCTGGGAAACCAGGCCCCAGAAGCTTGCGCGGAAAGGAGGGGCAATTATTACTATTACGCGTTCTTTATTACTTATAAATAATATAAACCTTGAAATTAAACCACTTTAAAATATGATGGCTCAATTAAATTTGCAGTATTAACTATTCAATATTTTTTAATGGTTTTTAATGATGCCATGTTGCACTAGGATTACCTGCATTGAAAGAAATAAATATTCACTGGTGTGCCTATAATTTTAATACATTTAATTTAAACATCAATACCTTACCTTTATCAATTTTATTATCAAGAAGTATTAAAGTAACACCAATGAAAATGAAGTCACCAAAGGGTTTCAATTGCATGGCCAACTATTTTGTTTGTCTTTGCTCATCACCTTATGAACTATGAGTTAAATATTTTTTTAGTCCTTTATACTAGTCAAAATTGCAAGTGTTCATTTTTTTCACTAAAATCAAAAAGTACTCTTTTTTACTGAGTTCCATAATACCTCATAGGGGAGTCTGAAATACCGTATTTACTCGAAAATAAGACCCCCTCGATTATAAGACCCCCCTATATTTTGGAGCGAATTTAAAAAAAAAGCTTTTGTATGCGAATATTGGACCCCTAAAAATATAAGTAATATAAGATATTGAACATTTTTCAGTTTTATTTTGTTAACAAATTCCGTTAGTTATGTTCATGGAAAAAATTCTACCCTTTATCTCTTTGCGAAAACAAAGCCTTTGTGGAAGCAGTTTAACTGAATTCCAGGAAAACTTCTAAAATTGTAGGAAGTTCATTCAAAAAGTGGTCAGATGTCACTCCAATAGATAATAAGATTTTGCACACTTACTGCAAAGATTAAGGTGCTATTATTGTTAATAGTTAGGTAGGTACTTAAGAGATTACAATTCTTCGGACGGTACTATGAAAGGCTTAATTGAATTTCTTAGAAATGTTTTCACCATCACTGGGTTTTTTCACTAATATCGACTCTGTCAGCTGTCAAGCTTAATTTGTAAAACGATTGTTATAAAAAAATATATTATAAAGGTTAATAACGATCTTACAGAGGGTGATGACGACAACGGCGATTCTGACTAGGTGCTAAGCTAACAATAATTGTATGATTTCATAATTTTCGTAATTACTGTAGTTGTTGCAGTCAATAAACTTAACTTATCGCTGGTTTCACAATGGCGTCATAGGTTTACCTGCATCAATATCGGCTAAAATGCAGACAACCTGGCGAGATGTTATATTATTAAACAACAGAACGCTATTTTAGATGTTATTCTATTGTAACACAATTTTTATTATAAATACTAGTAAACATTACTCAGTTACACTCATTGTTTTCACATTTTATTGAATATATCTTTTTATACTCGATTATAAGACCCGACTCGAATATAAGACCCTCCCACATTTTAGAGCAAAAATCTAGGAAAAAAAGGGGGTCTTATTTTCGAGTAAATACGGTATATGTTTTACAAATACAAAATATGGAGGTCTGTATATCCAAAAAGTTATTTTTGGATTCCTAAAACTTTTATATGCTGATTTTTAATCAACATCTGCCAATTCATCTGATTGGGAATAGTTCATGCAAATATTGTCTGACAGCAATTGCAAGATGTGGTGGTACACTATCTGGTTGATACTAAATATTGGTAACTCTGTTCTTTCAATGACGGTATCTGAAAATCTGCAAGTTACTTCTTGTAGATTGTTTATTTCAGGCCTCTCCTTATGAGGTAATGCTAACAGTACTTTTCGATTCTAGTAAAGAAAAATGGATTTGTAATCTAAAAAATAGTCAATGATATCATAGCTCATAAGATAATGGGGGAAACGGTACACTTTCATTTGAAACTGACCCCCAAGCAGAAAAACAAAAAGGAATAATAAACATATGTAACTCCATACTTTTATCAATCCCTGCATATTTTATACAGGATTGCTAGAAAATATGGAACCAGTTTATTGCAGATTCTTTAAATTTTTGTGCAGCCTTTGAAGTCTAGCTCCACACTATTTTTCTCAAGTTTTTCTGAATGAATTAGTTTTTGTACATAAAAGGCTAACTTAATTTCTTTTAAATGTGTGTGTTATAAACTTCTCACAAACAACATTCTGTAACAAAAGCAATAAGTAACTGAAGAATCTTCAAAAAAAGTACAGGACTCTGGGGACCAACACCACACTAGAGCAATAAATTACCTTTATCCTGCGGCACTGGTCAGAGGAGGTCTATTTGTAATATTTATTTAATAAAATGGCTATATGCAGTAAAAAGTTTTGTTAATGACACAAAGTTTATAATATGTGCTTACTTTACGATGTATTTGTTAAATTATTTTCATTTTTTGTTTGAAAATATTTTAGTTGAATGTATTTCCTTTGCCAAATAAATAAAAAAATAAATCATTCAATTTCTGTTATTTAATTTTTAAAAGCATCAACTTTTTCCATAAAGTCATGGACAGTGCCGGCTCCACACAGCAAGCAAAGGATGCGTCGCATTGGGGCGTCGTCGCAATTACATTGCGGGACACTTTGATAATGTAAAAATTTGGCGACACCAAGAATCTAATGTTAGTATAGTATTTTAACAAGTCTACTCATAGTCATATATGCCTAATAAAACTTTTGCGAAACACTACAGTCGTTCACTACTGTATTTCAGTACTGGTTCAATAGAACACTTGCTTATTATTCTACCGAGAACTGAATTTCTATAGCGCCTCTATATGAGAGGGAAACATTTGAAAATATATTGTGTCAATAAATTCATTAAGGGAGCCGAAACAATCTTTGCATCGGGGCGTCATAACCCCTAGGGCTGGCACTGGTCATGATCTTTGAAAACCAATACCTACTGCTTTAAGTAGATATGATTATTATGAATAGAAACCTGTCAAAAGATTAGTGCTTTAGATTAGGTTGGTCATGAGAAATGCCATTTCATACACTAATGCCTATCAGTCTATAGCAACCGATATCACATATTTTTTTAAATGCATTACCGTATAACCAACAATATTATTAAAGCCATACTCAATTTGTTAATAGCATTAAATATAACACCTATTAAAAGAAATCAAGTTGTATTTCAAACACTAATAAAGATGAAAGTTGAAAAAAAATACATAGTTTAGAGCTCCAAAGAATGTGGTAAATCTCAAGAAACTGCAGTAAATAGTTTCCAAGATATTTAACCGGTTGCATACTTTTTAGCAACCCTGTAATTGTATTATAGTTATCTACGTACTCTAAATAAATGATGTGAAAATGCTCAACTTTTAATAATCACGAATTCATGCAAGCTCTCTTTTAAACATACCTTTATATGCAATATAAACCATATCTATGGCTTGCAAATTAAAAGCTTTAGCTACTAATACTAATTTTTGTCTAGCATAAATAATTTCATATGAGTCTTCAGTTCTGGTGGCACCTTAAACTTAAAAATATACAGAAACCATTAAAAAGCATATTGGATTAGTTACCAATACTAGCGCAAAAGTCATCACTACCAAACACCAGAGTACATGGCACAAATTTACTACTTTTTGTTGATAGTAATTTAGCAGTCTTGCAAATATCTGGTAAATTAATCATAGCCATTGCTGATTCAATAAAAATAACAAGATCTATTTTCTTGTCATCCCCTATAAGTGAATTAACTTTCTCTGAAAACTGCAAATAATAATTTGCGCATATGTTTTTAAGTTTCTTTTAATAAGATGTAGATACCCATAATATGTGGTCTGTATTCTCAACTTTTGGCAACAAGACTGTATCAGGTAAATGCTCAGCAGTTAATACAGCCTTCAAATCATCCTCACATAAACCACTGTCGATAGAATTTACTCTTACAGCCCAATCAAACTTTCTATTTGTAGGTTTTCCTCCATTTAAAATATTTCCGATAGTTTCTCGAGCTGCTTCCTTAAAATAGATTAAATACAGAAATAGAGTAAAAAACTTATTAAAGGTATACTCAAGAGTTCCATGAAATTGTAAGATAGTCAAGGAATTTAAGTAAATAATAAAACACTTCATGATTTCAGTTTTTACACCACCGTCAGAAGACTGAACATTAAATGAAATTACATGAATATATACAAAGACTCAGGCAGCAACCCATTATAACTAAATGTATGGTAGGTACAGTACTAAGAAGGATTAACGTTAATTTTATTTGTTAGCATTTCCAAAATATCCGAATGAAGAATGTCTGTCTAATCATTGATAAGTTTCTCATTACCTTTATTTATTTTGCACATTTCCAAGAAATTAAGTTTGAGCCTTTCTTTTCAAGGTGTAAAATTTTTAAACTTTGTATAGAATAATTATATTTATTTCTTAAAATGTGCGCGACTAAATTAGATTCGAATTTTTTATTTTTCCGATCTGATACATTTATTTAACCTAATGAGAAAACTTCTACCAGTTTGACCTATATATTTATAAACACATTAATCACATTGAATTTCATAAACCCCTGATTTATTTAAAATGTTTTTTGTCGCAATACAAATTACTATCTAATGTTTTAAGTCTATTATTATTGTAGTAAGCTGGCCGGCCTAATATTGATGTCTCGAGATTTCTTATTCAAATCTCTTATTAATTTTACTTAAACAAGTAAACCCTGTAAAATGTTTATTGTTATTGAAAAAAGATTGTACGAAATAAATTTCTTTTAAAATTGGAGACTTACTTTTGTTTTTTAATATTCGATTTATGGTTTTCATACCCGTTGTTCAGAGCTATTTGTTTTATTATGTTCATTTCCACTGAAATATCTTCTATGCATAAAGGGATCGTGATTTGAACAATTGGGTATTATGGTATCAGTGTGTATATCCTTTCTGTATATTTTACAGTAGCATGAATTATCTTTATGTATAATAGTTAAATCTAGGAAATTTAACTGACAATTGATCTCTTTCACTAAAGTAAACTGTATTGATTTGTTACAAAAATTTAAGAAATTTTTTAGTTGTGATAACTGTGTATTAGTGCTGTCAAAAAGACATATGATATTGTCAACATAGCAATAGCAATTTTTTTGTATTTGTGATGATAATGCTCAGTCAAATATGCGATTAATTAAGCGGGCCCTGTATAAAATGTATCCTTATGGGATCTAAAAAGAACCTGCGAGTCACAATAGTAGGTAGTAGGTATTTATGGTCAATACACACAAAAAGACAACTGAAAATGACGTTCACGGGCAATCGTTTACCGTTTCGTAACTCAAATTTAGCCAGTTTAAGCAGATTCATAGAAGCAAGACTCTTCCGAAAAAAAATAAAAAGGAAAAAAGATCCATTATAATACTATATTCATTAAAAGCGGGCACGTTCAAGTAATGTAGGCAAATGGAAAATCCCAACCTCAAAACCTCAAGAATTACAATAGGTAGTAGAACTTTTAGTAAGTGCAAAAAAAGTTTTGTATGTTAGAAATATTAATTTTTTTGGTTAATGATGCAAAAATCTGCAAAGGTAGAATTTAGTATGTCCAAAAAAGTGCATTTTATAATAGAAAAACGGATTTGATTTTCATATTTTAATTCATATAAGCTTAATTCATAATGCAAATAATCAGTGATTCAAATAATCGGAGCCTACTATATTTGAAATCAGAAAATAGGGAAAACTTCAATTATTGAACAATATAACCCATTAAAGCACACTTTTTCTATTACCCAGTAGGTATAATATAAGAATTTTCAAAAACATTCAGTACCTATGAATAAAATGCACATAATATTGTTTAAATTTTTTCTTTTGAGCAAACTCATTATCTTAAAAATAAAAAACTAATAAGGGGTTAACATAATACTTGAATCACCCTGTTTACAGGAAATAAGTTTTAGTTGTTTTCTTCTAAAAGACAATTTCAAAATCATCTTCGTAATCATACTTTAAAAATATACAGTAACCGACAAAAAGGATGCACCATATGGAAAACTTCTTGGTTTAGGATTTGTGAAAGAAATGTCTTCTTGATAAAAGTTATCAGGGTCCCACCTTGACAAAAATTTTCTTTTCGATTTTCAATTTTTTTTAAATTTAACTGTTGTATAGTAGCATACATTGTTCAATTCTACTAAATATTTGGCGTTCATTTTACTGCTGCACTATTTTTCCTACTACGTTTCTGTAAATTTTGATGCATATATACAGTTTGTAGCCGGCACTACGGCAGGCTGGTTATAATAGATTATATCGCTTAACAGAGTTAAGTCGAGTTTGCGGAAAGTACTCGGATGGTAAACCACAAGCGCAGTGTACTTGCCTACATGGCTCCGTTGTCTCGTCTCACATCCACATATTCACTCTGCGTCTCAGTGCGTCCGGCACCTAGACAACGAAAGGTATAAGGGGTAACCTACAACAATTAAATTCAAAAATATTGAATGAAAAAAGTCTTTTTCAAGGTCAGATATTGATAATTCGAATTTGAGAATATAAATATTTTTATCCAACACCTCTATATAAATACCATGTTTACTATGGTCATTTTAAATAAGGAAAGTGATTGTTTAAACTTATGTTACATTATAACCTACGTTACCCCTAGCAACGTGGGTTATTTTAAAAAAAGTCACTCCTTCAAAGATAACAACCAATCACCGGCTTACGTTACTTAATATTATTAAAATCTAGTCATCGTGCTAGTGTATTAAATTTATTACCGTCAAAACTACAGACTAACTATACATTGCAAATTCGATGTTTAAACTTAAATAAAGAGGTGTTAGATAAAATTTTGTATGGCACGCGTGAGTTAAGAATATTATCCACTCAGAAAAATTAACCCTAATAAGTAAATTTTTCATTCTTGGATAATATCTTACTTAACTCACTTGTACCATAAATAACTATTATCCAACACCTCTAAATAAAGAGGGCTAAAACTTGATGTTTGCAAGCAATTAGAGTTGATGTTTACTCACTTGTGGGTAGAAAAACATTGTTGTCCACTTTAGAATGGTGATTGGCTGCTATTATAGGTAGCAACCAATCACCAGCTTACATTCCATAATATTATTAAAATCCAGTCATCGCGCTAGAGTATTAAATTTATTACTGTCAAAAACTACAGACTAACATTAAATTGCAAATTCGATATTTAAACTTAAATAAACAGGTGTTGGATAAAATTTTGTATGGCACATGTGAGTTAAGGATATTATTCACTCACACAATTAACCCTCTCGGGCCTACCGGCCCTCGAGGGTAAATTTTTCGTTCGTGGATAATATTTTACCTTACTCACTTGTACCATAAATACTATTATTTATTTGTTTTTTATAAGTAAGTTTTCTTAATAACATTTTCTGGCATTTATAAATTAAAGGGTAATACATTTGCATACTTTTTAGTCACTGTAGAAAATGTGAAATGTACACAGTAAATTAATATTTTATTTATAATAAATAAAGTCGGACTGGCAACAGTGTAACAGCTATTCTCAGGACTTTATTAGATTTAGTTATGTGCAGTAGGTATGCGTACACCCGGGCCCAATTGTGCAGTTTTACCAGAATATAATTTTTAATTTCATTACAATTTAATAAATTAAATTAATGAAAGCTTCAGAGCTGACAGCTTTGGATTTAATACTTTTAGAACTTAAAGCAGAATATTGACCTACTACTGTCTTTCGATTTCATAATTAAAATTAAATGAAAGAAAATCTTTCCTTATTTAACTGATTAAGTATTTCAATCTCTGACCTATTCTCTCACAGTTTACAAGATGACCTCTTCAGTATACCAACAATAATAATAAACAAATGGAAAAACAAAAACCTTTCTGTTAATTGCTACACCATCCTCGCAATCCATTGCAATACAATCGGCATTTATTGTCAATGCTTTATCTAATTTTCGTTTGTCATCTCCAGGAACATATAATAGAGCTCTACGAGGAGTATAGTTCCGCACTGCAATCTAATAGAAATTGACAAAGATAATTGAAGAAATATATGTACATACCTTATTTATGTACCATACAGAAGGTTTAAGACCTGTAGAATTCAAATGTTTTAAAACCTTTAAAGTAAACATAATTTAGACTGATTGTTAACGGCATTAATAATAATTTCCACAGATAAACACTGGGAATAAAATATGTTTGGTTAGGTTTTTAAATCATGTTTACATAGTTGCCAAGTGTAACTAATTCAAATTGAAAAATCTTTTTGTAATACATTATAAATTATAACAAATACTTATAATAAAAGCCAGTGCAAAATGTCTTGCACACAGAGCTCGATAGTATTTCATTACGAATAGTAATCCAATTACTTATTTCAAAAATTATTATAATTGGAACCCTTCATTAGACTATAGTTTATACCTTGATACAGAGTTTTCGAAGGTATTCGATAGAATCAACCACTATATTTTAAAATTGAAACTAATTCAGCTAGCTCTAGACTAATAAGTCTATTGTTAAGTGAATATTTAGTTTCTTATGTGAAAGTATACAAAATGTGCAGTATCAGAATACTACATCAAAAGATAGAATAATGGTAACATGGAGTGCTCCGCAAGGTATTTACATTAATCAGTTGTCATTTTCATAAATGATATTTTTGATTATATTTAAAATATCCTTTTAGAATATAAAACTGTAGGAAGGAGCGTATAACTACCCGGTGCAATGAGCTTTAAAAGCGACGGATATGACGTCACACTGGCCGCCATTACACACTACATAAATCTGCTTTTCTCTTAAACTCCGACAAATACGACGAAGAGAATTACATTTCATAGTAAGTATCAGTTCGGTTAAAATATTAAATATAAATAAATAAATATAAATTGCTGGGTTGAATAACTCCAATTATTGTTGTTTACAATATAGGAAATATCATTTTAGATTACAAGGACCGTATTAAAGGGATTGTTTAAAAAACGCATTGGAAAATACGTTTCTTTAAATACGTTCTGTTTATTGTATAAAGCATTATTAGTGCGTAATAATGGATTGTAAGGACTATGGTTGTAAAGACTGTTGCCAATACGTATTTCGATAACGCTCTTACGTTTTCCTCGACATAAAACCGTTTTATTTTCAAACTTCATATAACAAAGAACCCAATCAGCAGTGATATTACATGCAAATTACGTAGATTTCGCGTGCCAGCAATTACATGCCCAGAATTTCAAGAACAAAAGGCACGTAAAAATGATGTAACTTTTACATCTCATACAGATGAAATGTCCGTCTTTTTTTCATTCTCTTTACATGACAAAGTGATATACAAAGATTATCAGAAAAGGATGTATTTGTTACATTCCACTTATTACGTGAAATTTACGTGCCATCGGGCATGCCAACGGCTTGTGTTTTATTTATTTTAAGGATTATATAAGAAATCCACTTTATTTTTCACTCTATTACATGATATCTATAAGATCGATGAGATTGTGATTGTGCATTTTGATAAACAGATTCGGAGCGTCAAAAAACTATAAGAATTAACACTTTCAGATCTTCAAAGACAGATGTAAGTAAACTAAAAGATTTACAATTTTTTAATAATATGTAAATATTAGCTCAAATTAGTTTATTTAATAAAAACGTATTTACAATACTGAAATATTGATTTCAAGAATAAAAATGAGTTTTTCGATTAGTATACAACAATAAATATTTAGCAATTTTTTCTTAATATAACATCTAACATATTTTCTGATTCGTAAAATTTAAAAATACCAGAACCTCCTTTTTCCAATAGTATATTGTGTTATTAGGATTAAAAGTGGCACTTTGTTTGACGAGCTATAGTGGCGTGTGGTCCATGGAAGCAACGCTTCCCTTAAGAATGTATTAAAAATTAAAAACAATTCTAACAAAAATATTTTTGTAAAATTATGGTTACCGTTTATTTTTTAATTAATTATTAAATTTCTAATATTGACTCAACTTAAAACTCAACACCAATTCCGTACAACAAGAAGTATAATTAGAGTACTATTTTAAATTAGGGTCATTAAACTTGCGCGGAAAGGTAATACAGATTCAAATGTGTTACATATACTCCATATAAGCAACGATTCATGTGCTTACTGCACTTCTCAGATCCCGCTTTCGTTAGTAGGAGGTGCGTTGTGGTAATACGGTTAACATCGTAAGGTCAAGCTATTTTTAGTATGCTCCGTGCTCAGATGATTCATTTATTATAATTTGGCTATTTATTCAATTTAGTGTTTGTTAAATGTTATTACTTAAGCAATGTAAATTTGCGAATGACAGAGACTGTATTTTAGTACATTTTATTATTTCAGTTTATATAAGTTGGGATTTTTCTAACGACAAATAAATGTATTTAGTTTGCTCTGTACGCAACATTTAAAATTGCTTATATCGAAATGATTGCAAATTCGGCTGCATCGGTAGAAGGTTTGAGTACTTCCGATACATCCGAATCGCGACGATTTTGTTGCTCAGTTTGTAAATTATTAGATAAAGAATTTTCTGCATACAGTTTTGGTGAAAAATTACAAATTACTAAGAAAGGCAGGCCACAACCAGAACTTTCGAATTTTCCAATGATTAAATCCTGCACCAGGTATCTGCTAAAAAACAACGGCTAATCAATTTGCATTATAAATAAATAGCAGACGAGAAGAAAATGAAAAGTACAGTTTGGATCAGCGGTAGCTTGTGAGTGATCACATGGAGGGCGAAATGTCTTTAAGGTTCAACCTGTTCAACACGGCTTTGTGACTATCAGCATCCTTACCGTACACTGCAATTGTCTTTTCTCCATAATGACTAATCGGCTTTCTAAAATTCAAATTACAATATAAATGCAAGATTTTATTCAATCTAAAACAAGTTAAATTAATTTATGGCGTAATTTATGAAATCAAGACGAATTGTTATTTCACGGGCAGCATTCATTTACTAAACTCGTTATACGGGTATTTATTTCGAAAAGTAAACATTTTATTAAAATATTCTAGGCAGTTCAAAAGGGATGAAAGTTGGGCAAAGTGGGCAAAGTGAGTGTTACGTCCCTTACGAAAACGTGGGCAAAGTGGTCCTCTTGGGCATTGTGTACCTCTTAGAAAGTTGGACGAAGTGAACGTGTTGGGCGATGTGGTACATTTCAAGAATTGGGTGAAGTGCACTCCCCGTTGGGCAATCTGATACTAAAAGAAAGGTGGGCGAAGTGGTTGATGTGCAAAGTGTCCGGGTCCCACCCGAGGTTAGGCAAGTGATCTGGAGGGGTAGATTGATGACTCATGAAGTAGGTGGGTGATCCTGGGATGGTATGGACGCCATGAATGGTTGGGTGATTCGGGCGCGTAGATAACGCGGTGAAAGGGTGGATATCATATTATTTCACAATAAATTGTTGATAAATACTAAAGCGTTAAATAACGAGTTCCGGAGTTCGTCTGGAAACGCTAGGCTTAGTATTTTCAACTGGTTTTTTAATTGTAGTTACATTTATTAACAAATATGTAATTAAACTATCCATTTTAACTTTCTCTTTCAAATAATACTATATAACTTTAACTAAAAATATCAGGCAGACTGGAGTGCAAGAAGTAGCGTATATATCATTGAACTAACCCTAGTTGCGCTGGAATAGCAACTCATGAAAATTAGGTGCCTCTAATTTATTCTTTTTGTATGCCACCATTAATATTCCAAAGTGATTCTCAATGGCATGTAATAATTACGTGCACCACAGTATATCTTTGACACTCAAATACATCCTTTCACGTCATCGTGTTCATATAGTCTCATTTTTATAGTGCAATGGAAAGAGGTAGAAATTTTGAAAATGAAAGTTTAAAAAATATAAATTTTATAAATTCTAGTGTTCCAGTTCAGGATTCGGAACTGCCAGACGGCTGCATATTGCCGTTGTATTACAAATATTTTCAAATACTAGTAAAATTAGAAAAAAATTGTAACAAATACTTGTAAAGTATTTATTTTATTTTTACTGAAAAAAGATAAGTCGGTATTAACACAGAACTATTGGAATCCATGCTTAGACCGTCAAGGACAGATGTACGATACATGTTTGCTGTACACTGCTTTTAACTCGAAAACGAAGAAAAAACACATAATGCCATGGGCATGCCTGGTGGCCATAGTCGCCGACTAGGTGCTGGCTCGAAGGCTGTGGTCCTCATTAAAATAATGTAGTGAGGGCTGAGCCCTCATTAACATGGTTAATATATTTTAGGTAATAAAAATTCTAAATTGAAAATCTAAAGAGAGGAGTCTACTGATCCAACTAGGATACTTTTTAATATTTTTTGCATAAAAGACAATATTTAGTTTATTAGATTTTTGATGGCCATACCTATACTGCCGTCCTAGGCCCAAAGGACGTACGAAGACTCAAGAATAGTCAATTTTGAGGATTTTATAATATGTAAAAAATAACATTTAGTCTCTTTTTTATAGAAAAATCATATAAAATTAGTACACCCTACCCTACTAAAAATACGTGTGGCGTACTCACGCACCGACATCGACATCATACCATAGCTTAGTTAGCTAGAGAGGGATGATAATAACCCTAAGTTACTGCCGCCCCAGATTCGATTCTAGCTGACAGATTTATTAAAATTTATTTTTTACAAAACACGATTGAAAATAACAATTTTTCTATTTGAAAATGTTTTTCTGCATAGTTTTAATAAATTGCATATAGCTTTGTTTTTTGTTTATTTCTCATGGGACTGGTAGTTGTGCTATGTTTTGTATTAGTACTGCTTATTACAATTTTTCGCATTTTCTGATGCATTTTACTGACCTGCTTAATTTGATAAGATACATGTTCCAGTTGTGTAGTAATTGAATCGGGAGTGCGATGCATGCCATTTTCCTGAAAACAAGATATCACGAATGTAATAATTTTCCTTAGATAGGTACCTATTAAGTACTATAGCGATTTAACACTGTGGTTGGTGTGTTCAAATTTTTAAAGTCAACAGGTAAAAGGTTTTCAAAAGATGCCTTCGCGTAGCATTTGAAATCAGTTCATTGTTGGCTTAACATTATAAAGTAACTAATCTAAAAAATATGCAGGATTTAGCCTATCTAAAGAGATAGGGCCAGTGTGATTTTCTAAAGTGGCGTATTTAACTGTCCGTTCTAACACTTTATAGGGGCCTAAATAACTGTCTTTCATGCCCAGAGTGTGCGTGTCATTACAAACGTATACGTGTGTGCAGTTGGTCAAGTCGCTGGGGACGAAGGACTGACTGGAATACGTTTTTGTAAAAAAATACTTCTGCTTCCTCATACGACGTTTGAGATTGGCTATGAAATTAGGAGGTTCATGTCGTTAGCCAGTTGTTCTTCTTCGAAGAAATCACCAGGTAGTCGTAAAGGTGTAGCATACAGGATTTCTGCAGGAGAAACATTAACTTGTGATTTCAGGGTTGCACGTAAGCTCAAGAGAATCCAAGGGAGATTCGTTAACCAGAGGAAGTTCCTGTGGTTTGAATGGATTGCTTGAGTGTCCGATTAAAACGTTCGATAACGCCTTGACTAATAGGATGGAAAGCCGTGCATTTGACGTGTTTAATTCCTAACATGGCCATGAAGTTGATCCATGCATTAGAAAGGAATATTCTTGCATTGTCCGTGGTGAGATACTTGGGAATTCCAAAGCGGGACACCCACGTGTCGACAAATGCAGTGATTACTGACTCCACGGAAGAATCCTTCAGAGGAATTGCTTCCGGCCACCGACTGTAGCGGTCAATAATGGTAAGGAGGAATTTATAACCTCCCGAAGAAGGAAGGTGTACTAGGTCGAGATGGACCTTAGTAAAACGTTCATCTGGTTCTACAATAGATTGTAGAGGGGTTTTCGTATGACGCCGAACTTTATGTTTCTGACATTCAGCACAAGATATGACCCACTTCTGAATATCGTGGTGCATAGATGGCCACAGATATCTCTGAGTAATCAATCTTTTAGTAGCACGGATGCCAGGATGTGCGATGTTGTGTAATTGTTGGAATAAGGAATACCTGAATTTGAGCGGGATATAGGGTCGTGGTTGCCCTGTACTAACATCCACCCAGAGGTTTGATTTGTTGGCAGTTTGAAGGGAAATGAATTGAAAATTACTACGAGATCGGAGCTGGTTTAACTCGGAATCTTGTTCTTGAGATAGAGCGACTTCGTCGTAACTGAGATCAGATCCAGGGACGTTAATAAGATTAACTCTTGTCAGAGCGTCCGCCGGAATATTCTCTTGACCTTTGATATATTGAAGGTCAGTCGTGAATTGAGAAATAAACTCTAGTTGTCTAAACTCACGTGGTAAATATTGATCACCATTATTTTTGATCGCTGTACCCAAAGGTTTGTGATCCGTAAAGATTTGAAAGTCTCTGCACTCAACGTAGTAACGAAACTTCTTTAAAGCAAAGTATATTGCGAGAAGTTCCCGAGAAAAAATACTGTACTTTTGCTCTGTGGTGGTTAACTTCCGGGAACAGAAAGCTAGTGGTTTCCACATGCCATCTTCAAACTGTTGTAATACTCCAGCTATAGTGGAAGACGAACTGTCTGCAGCTATACTGATAGGGTTATTAATTCGCGGATGTACCAATAAAGTAGCGGTAATCAAAGCATTCTTCGCGTGCCTAAAAGCTTCTATTTGATATTGATTTAACTGGACTGGCTTTAGCGAAGCTTTACCAGGAATAACAATAGAGTTTAACGGTGCCAAGATTTTAGCACAGTTTGGTACAAATTTATGGTAATACGAAATTAATCCAATAAAATTGCGGAGTGCTTTCTGACTTGAAGGCAATGGGTAATCAATTATAGCTTGGACTTTGGAAGCCATTGGTTTGATACCGCGTGTATTAACATGATGTCCTAAAAAATCGAGCTCATTGACTCCAAAGAGACACTTTGGTAGGTTAATAATTAGGCCATTGTCTTTTAATCGGGAAAATACTTGGTGTAAATGTTCAATATGTTGCTGCGAATCAGCACTAAAGACTAATATATCATCTAGATAAGAAAAACAAAATGGTAGCCCTGATAACACAGTGTCCATGAAACGACTCCAAGTGCTGGCTGCATTCCGTAGTCCGAAACACATCCGTTTGAACTCAAAGAGTCCCAGAGGTGTGATAATAGCAGTCTTGTGAATGTCCTCTGCCGCTATTGGTATTGCGAAGTAGGCCTTTTTGAGGTCTAGCTTCGAGAATATGGTTGCACCAGCAAGTTTTCTTGTAAAGTCCGTTAAAAAAGGAATCGGGTAACAATCTGGTACTGTCACTGAATTAAGTTTTCTATAATCGCCAACCAAGCGATAACTGTCTGTTGGGGCGATGCGGGCTGAGATGTCTTGGTCGTCACCAGGAGGTAGTGCCTCTGCTGCGCCTACTGCTCGCTTTCCGACGATGTGAATTGGCGTGGCGTAGCTAGACGATGACCGCTGTACTACGTCAGCGTCCAAGAGCTCATTAAGATGATCTAGAAAAGAAAGATGATTAGGGTTCAGTTTGCGACAGCGTGCTTTAACTGGAGGTCCGGTCGTGTCAATGTGATGGACTACAGTATGTTTAACTGGTTGATGGTAGTCGAATTTACGTAAAAGTCCCGGGAAATGTGTGTTTAGCATCTTGCTATAAACATCAAGATTGCTAGACATGTTGTTAACAGTACCTGAAGAGTGTACGTTAATGTTTGAAGGTAAGGGAAGAAGAGGGGAATAAATCGCAGGATTAACGATTGACTCGGAAGGAGGAGTCAAAACATTAGCCTGTGCGGAAAATATTTTGCGTTTAATGCCAGTCTTAACTTGGTGGGTTGTGGAACCTCGACTGCGAATTCGGGCGGGCTGGACATCTGCCGTGCAAATGAACCGCTGAGAAGAGCAGTCAGTGAGAGGATTCACTGTTGTAGCTGGAAATTGACAACCATGGCTGCAGTTTCGGGCGAGCTTGACATCTGCCGTGCAAATGACTCGTCGAGAAAAGCAGTCAATAGTTAGGTTGTGCCGCCGCAAAAAATCCAGGCCTTGAATGGCGGTAGATATGTAAGCAACATAAAATTTCCAGGGACATGGCGGTAGGCCAGGAATTGGAAAATGTAACCTCGAATTTACAATACCTGTCACAGGAATTGACGTATTGTTCACTGCCATAAATGAAAGGTTGGCAGGCGTGATAGTTTGGTTACAGGAAACTGCAATGTAGGTAGGTAGAATGGAGTAATCCGCCCTACTGTCAACCACAAAATTAATTTTGTAGATTAGGTCCTGTAAAAATATTAAAGGATAAGTGCTTGGTAAAGAAGAAGTTGGAGGGATTGAATTAACCCTGGGAAATTTGGAATTGGCATTGCCCGAAGGCATGGAACGGCGTTTATTGAAATGCTGAGGATTTTGGTGGTTCGGAGAGATGGTGGGAGCTACAGGGAATTGTCGCTTGTTCATAGTAGAAAGCTCATTGGAAATGGTAGTAAGATTGGTCGTCAAACTGTCCAGCTTAGCTTCTAATGCAGCAGTAGTTGAAGGTTGCGGTGTTTTCTGCATAGAATAAATTAAATATAATCTCTCTACAAAAGATATTAATGGTAAGTCATTGAAATTTAAGGATTGAATTTTGAGTTCTGATGGTAGTTTAATTTAATTCCTCAGTTGCAATAGTTTAGTACAAGTTTAGTTACAATAAACTTGTGGTAAATTAAATAAGTTTATGTGAGTGACGTGTTTCAAAAAAAATCATTGGTCCTTGAGTTTTGGAAATTGTATAAATGAATGAATTAATGAGTCAACTAAATCTGAAAAGTTAAGAAATTGACCCCTACCTATCTGTTGTTCGGAGTCAATATATATTACAATATTTAAAGCTAAGATAGTTGCAGCTACAGCTTCCTGATTTCTCCGATGAAAGCAATTTGTCCTTTTTGTTGTTGTAGTAAGGTGGATCGGAACCACTGAAGTACCGCCAAACGGGAATTTATAATAAAAAAAGACCATGGAATGCTTTAGACTTAATTTTCTGCTGGATATAAATATTCCTAATATACTCATCTGCACTACTACATGACAAAAACACAGATGTATTTTTATAGAATTTATTAGAATTATATAATTATAATACTTATGCTATACCTAGTTAATACAAGTGTTTAATATAATAGTATAAAAGTTATTTACTTTTAATTAATAATAAGTTCTAAGTTATTCATTTTTAAATTTTAACATGCTTCTAACTCTGTTATGCCAGGACATATCCAGTTTTTTGGTAGTTTCACGATTTCGTGAACTGAAGTTTTTCAATTCTTCCCTTGCTTGCAACTGAGATAAGGTCTCTTCTGGTTCTAACATGTATATGTGCCCCCGTCAGACGTTACAGCACTGACATACAAAACATGTGACATAACCTAGCTTTATCATAATTTAAAATTTAGATACCTATGAAATGATACTTGATTTTCCTTCATATCGTATCTTTTGCACAAAACACATTGTCGCACCACTATTTAAATGAAAATAGTCACAATAACTTAAAATCGAAACACACAGAAAACAAATTAGCCAAGATGGAACATTCGTGTCGCGGCGAGTAAACCACTGAGCACTAGGATGGGATTCGGCTACGTTCGGGCACGCATATCGTTTTGTGCTTTGTGTAAACAAACCATGCAGGCTTCAGAAAATACTTAAATAGCTCCGTCCATCTGGTCACATCTGGTTTATAAATCCATGATTTCAATCAACTGGTGACTGATGACCAAAGCTTCTTCTCTTAATTATGTAAGAGAAATGCTACCAACTTATAAAATCAACATTGTTGTCACGTTTTCTATGTTTTATAGAACGTTGAATTATTAGTATTAAACATATTTATCATTTAAAATTATAAAAAATAAACAATATATTAATGTTTTAATTTATACTCGAGCATAATTAATAATTATATGTTCATAATTGATAAAGATTTAAATCAAATATGTTTTTGCCGAAAAGTTAAAACAAATACTTTAATATTATTAATACCGGAAACTCCATATAATTTACCACATGTTGGGTCCACCCTGTATTCAATTTATTATTATAATAAATGTTGCAAATTGCATAGCAATAGTATAATAATATATATAAGATTTGTCATTCTCTTTCTGACATGAATAGAAATTGTATTTCTGATCACACATTAAAGTTCATATCTATAATTGTGCATTTCAATAAAAACTGGTGAAAAATACAACAAGAAACAAACATGGTCCTTTCGAGCGAAATACATTAACGCGGTTGAAGAATCAACGCAAATTGGTGAGCAGAAATCAGACAACCGGCGAGTACAGTCGGCTAGCGCAGTGGATAGTATCGACTCGCGCTTCACATACATATCTTCAAGAAACAAGTAGGTCTATTCCATTTCTTAACTTTGGCCTATTTTTGAATAAAGATGTCAGAAGAAATGAAAAAATTGAAAACCCAACGCGGAGTTGTGAAGGGTCATTTAACACGTTTTGCAGCGTTTGTCGATGACGTTACTAATCATAACAAAATCGATGAACTTAATGTGCGTTTGCAAAGATTGGATGGTGCGTGGTATGAATTCGAAAAGATTCAGACACAAATTGAAATGCTTGACATAAGTCAATCAGAGACCTCCGAGAGACAAACTTTCGAAGACAAATACTTTAAGTTAGTTGCATTAGGTAGGTCAATAATACAGAAGTATAATTTAGATTTAAATCAAGGACTCTATACGTCCAGTGACGTTAATTCAGTTTTAAATTTTAATGTTAAACTTCCTAAAATCGATCTTCCTCATTTTCACGGATCTTATGAAGGTTGGTTACCATTTTATGAAGGTTTCAAAGCGCTTGTGCTTGATAACACATCGCTTAATAATATTCAAAGATTTTATTACTTACTTTCTTGCTTAAAAGGTGACTCGATTCAGGTAATTCAATCCCTGGAGGTAAGTAACGATAATTTTAATAAAGCTTGGAAACTTTTAAAAGATCGATATGAAAATAAGCGTGTTATTGTGCAGAGCCACGTTAAAGGTATTTTTGAACTTCCTGCAATGACTAAAGAAAATCACGTTTTGTTGAGAATGATTATTGATACTTTTTTGAAACATCATAGGGCATTAAAGTCTCTAGGTCAACCTATTGATACTTGGGACACCTTATTAATATTTATATTAAACAATAAACTTGATATGCATACAAGGCGTGGATGGGAAGGTTCTATTAAATCTAATCAATTACCAGAATTGAAAACGTTCTTAGAGTTTCTAAAAAATAGAGCTCAACTACTTGAAACATTGGATACGCGGGATGGTTCAAAATCATCCATTCATAAGGATAAGCCTAATGTGAAATCCTTCAATCATCTCGTTACCAGTGAAGACTCTAAACCAAGTGATAACATTAACGTAATTTGCTCCTTTTGTAAGGGCACTCATTTTACCTATACATGTTCAAAACTACTAGCTCTTGCTCCTAAGTTAAGATATATTGAACTTAGGAAACTCAAGATTTGTTGTAATTGCTTAAAGGCTGGACATTTGGTAAATACTTGTCGAAGCAACAGAGTCTGTAAAACATGCAAAAAACGTCATAACACAGCACTACATTCAGGTAACTACTCCTCAGATACTGAACATCCAAGTCATTATTACAAAAGTCAAGCACAGATCAATGAAAATTCACAAACAGCACATATTTCACAACAGGTCAGCAGTGACTCATCCCCTGGCTCACAGCACGCTATAGAAGATAGTACTATCGACACTAATTATCCACAAAACACTACAGCACTTCTTTCAAACGCAGATAAGGACATTCAAGTCTTACTTTCAACAGTTCAAGTTTACATTTATGATGCTAACAATAAGCCAATCAAATGCAGAGCTTTACTTGACTCAGGTTCGCAATCTAATTTCATAACACATGACTTACTTAAAACACTTAAATTACAAACTTCCCCTATTGATATGCCTATCACAGGTATAAACCAAGCAGCATTAAATATACGTGAAATAATTAACGCATATATTAAATCAACTGATGATACATATTCAGTTCAACTTCCTTTCTTAGTTATTAATCAAATAACAGGTAATATACCGCAGATATACTTCAATTCTTCAGACTTAAACATTCCCGGTCACATTCAACTTTCTGATCCTCAATATCATAAACCTGGAAAGATTGATATGCCACTCGGGTGCGGTATTTTCTTTTCATTACTCACATCACAAAGAATTGTGTTAGGCAAGAATAGCCCCATTCTTCAGCAAACAAAACTTGGCTGGATATTGGCAGGTCCATTAGAAATATACAAAAATAAGAATTGCATTACCGCAAATTGTTCTTCTAAGGCTTCTTCTAATTGCCTTGTTCGATGAATCGGCAAAAACGTCCACTGGAATTTCATTGAATGATGTGTTAAAGATAGGTCCCACTATACAGAGTGATTTATTAACATAGTCATTACCGCCGACATTACTAAGATGTATAGACAGATTACCATAGATAGTCATCAACGTAATTTACAGAGAATAGTCTGGCGCAAAAATCCTAACGATTCCATAAATCATTACACCTTAAATACAATTACTTACGGAACCGCTAGTGCTTCTTTCTTAGCTACGCGAACGTTACATCAAATAGGTCTTAATGCTAAAGAAACAGATCCAATAGCTAGTGAAGCCATTTTGAATTGTTTTTACATGGACGACTTAATTTTCGGCGCCTTCGATCTAGAACAAGCTAGAGACGCCAAAGTTGGCATTGAAAAAATATTATTAGACGCAGGCTTGCCTCTTAGAAAATGGCTATCGAATAAACCAGAAGTCTTTGACAATACAGACGATTCAGTTAATGCAAATTCTCATTACATAATCTTTTCCAATAAGGATGTAAAAAGATTAGGAATCATATGGAATCCCCAAGCTGATATATTTCTATATTCGGTGAAATTTCCTTTTTTAGGCCACCTAATTACTAAACGTTCCATTCTTTCAAATATAGCAACTATCTTTGATCCACTTGGTCTGATCAGCCCTTGCGTAGTAAAGGCTAAATTGTTGTTGCAGCAGTTATGGCAATTACAAATCCAATGGGACGATCTAGTACCAGCAGGCTTCCAGAAAACCTGGTTACGTTTTCTTGAGAACATTAATCACATAAATCATATTCAGATCCCTAGACATATCCTTCAATTAAATCCTACCTTCATTACTTTGCATGGTTTCAGCGATGCTTCTGAGGGTGCTTTCGGTGCATGTATTTATTTAGTTTTCAGAAACAGTAATGATAACATCGCTTCCATTTTAGTCTGTGCTAAGTCTCGATTAGCACCACTTAAGGTAGTTACCATTTTTGTGGCGCCATCTTCGCAGATGGGTGTGCAACTAACAAATGGTTTTTCGATGAGATCCTGCATCTAATTAAAAAATAGCACTATTTATGTTAAACGATGGTTTATTACTGTTATGCTAAAATATATAAAATTTTACAATTTATCTAAACTATTCAATCTTTCATTACAATGACGATTTTTTAATTACTTTCCCAATATTTGAGAAATGTCAGGTTTATTTGCACACCACACCACAAGGAGCGCTATTAAATTTTGTCTCCCATTTTTCGAAATAAGTTTCCGGTATTAATAATATTAAAGTATTTGGTTAAAATCAAGGCATATTCACTGCCAAAAGTTATTTAAGATTTTTCCGTATTATTCGTTATTTTCTATTTCATTTAACATTATTAGTAAAAAATCTTCTTTTTCTTAAATAATATATTCTTTTTTGCATTGTAACTATTAATTTACTTCTTAATGTGCTGTAAAACGAAGATATTCATGAATTTCCAATTTTCAGTACTTTTGCCTCCGATTGTACCTCCCAAACATCCTTAAAAAAAGGTACTAAATGTATTTTTTTTCGTTTTCGTGGTTTTAAAGTACCGTTTAAGCTAATAAACAAAATTTTATTTACTTGGGGAGATCTTACAGACGATTGTTTAAAGGTACAGCTTACTCTCTAAACTTGATGGGTATTTTTACTTTTTACATTGTACTGTTATTGTATGAAGAAGTTTAATTAATAGATTCCTTGGAAATACTTGCAGACTAATGCTAAGACTAAATACTAATGCAGACTGTGTTTAGTAAACGTGTAAACTGGCCAGCCTAGATTAAAATTTTGAAAAGTCGTATACTGGTGGCACGTGAATTCCACCTAAGAAGTGGCTTGTAATACATACAGCTGCTTTAACGAAAAGTGCACAGATTTCTTTTTCTTCTTGGTTGCCAGCAGCTATGGCTGCTCCAACTCCTGTCATCTTTTTCTAATTATCTTTGTACATCACTTAGGCATGTAAAATCAATGCAGAAAAGACGGATGGCATCTGTATGGCATACGAAAATTACATTATTTTCACATACCTTATTTTTTTCTTGAAATTCTGAAGATTTAATATGTGGCATGCAAAATTTTCATGTAATATCGGTACTTGGAAAAGTGCCTTTTATCCCTTGGTGATTAAAAGACATATATAATAATAACATATTATTATTCTTTCGCTTTCAATTATCGAAACTTAAACAATTATCAATTTATTATCATAGAATTTACTGTACATCAATCTATCATTCTTCAAGTAACGTAGTATAAAAGATTTAGAGCCAACTTCATAATCAACAAGACTATTAAGTATTAAGATCATTTTCAAAGTTCAGTCGAGTTCAGTTAAAGTGACATTAGAATGTGAGTAGTAATGACAAAACTATAAATTTTATTGCGTCTGAAGAGATATTTACTTTCTGTCATAGCTTCATTTTAAAAGTGGTTAAACTTAAACTCAGCACACTTTACTAAATTTAAGACTTTTGAAAACATGATTCTAAACAGCTCCATAACCTGCAGAATTTATCCAATCATTTTTTGCTTGTGGAGAAATAAAAGCTAAAACCCGCCACAAACGGTCGTCCGCGACCACGTCACTGGCCTCGTCGTGGACGTGGTCCGGATAATGAGGCGATTTTTAGATTTGCTGTAATTTATTGCATAAACAAGTTGGGCTTCGAGCTGGTTCGTATAATAGAATTATAAGTATTAAATTTTGACGGATTCCGAAAAAATAGTATACATCACACGTCATGAAAGTGTCTTTGACAGACTTAAAGAAACACTTTCATAACTTGTAATGTAATGTACTGTTACTTGAAATAAGGAATATACAATGAGAGCCAAAATGATTTATTCATTTTTAATAGACAATAACATATTGTAACGTTCTTTTTAAATAATACTAAAAATGCTGTTTAATCATCTATTAACAAGAGAAATATTATTTACATACACTAATTAGCAATTATTACAAACACTATAATTATAAACTGTGAATGAACTTAAACTAGATATTTACAAATCATTTCTATTTAATCTAACATTTATTTATAACATTTATCTCGTAATTATGAATTACACATTTTACAAAAGTGAAATGTCAACGCAATTATCGCATTTATTTTCATTAGTAATAATTTTTGTTTATTCATTTAAAAGGCTGCTGTATTCAAAAGTAAGGCCGTTCTCGTCAAATGAAGGTTTGATTGTTATCGTGACAGTGCTAATTGCCTAAGAAAGTTCAATTTTTCGAACCAAAAGCTGCTACCTTTACAAGAAAGCTTAATGCTTTCTGCTTTCACTGTTATATAATAAATGCTTAAAAAGAAACTGAACGCGTATGTATTTTGTAGTTTTAAAATATTGGATACATTTGTCGTTATACTTACGTTAAAATGATCTTCACATACAAGCATGAAGTTTTCGCAAGATATGAATAATTCCGCCTGCTGCATTTATCCACAACTTCGTTCTTTACTCGTCAGTGGGAATGCGAAAGAAAAGTTTGTTTATTATTAATTATAATAAGATGAGGAGGAAAATATTTTGTAAAATGAAAAAAGGAGTATAGGTGTTAATGTAAATAAGTTTTAAGAAGTTGGGACTTTTATTAGTAGGTATTAAATTGTAATTAAGTTTTTTATTGGTAATCATCTGAGGATGGCAATTACTTTGAGTGCCGAAACATATATGTATGTTAAGTTCTTTACATTTTTAATGGTAAATAAATTGAATAAAGTTCATAGACTTGAATATTATTATTTTATTTTATGAATAATAGGCATACATTTATCGGTAATTTAAAAGTTACCCTTCTATAACCCCTCTTGCTTTTATAGTCTTGAAAACGACTGGTTTCTTTAGTACAAAGCGCAAAAGCAAAATACGTGGTAACTTGTTTAATAACTAAGAATACAAATAAACTTGAAATTTAAACACCTAAATACACGGAGTAAGTGCATTTGCAAGACGGGTCTACGCGTTGTGACGTCACGCCGTCCGCGCCAGCGTAAATGCGTTTTAAGGCCTGAATAATTATTTAAACTTATTTCGCTAGTAACTATAATAATAACAGTCATTTAGCAAAACTATTTTGAATAACAGTAAATTATACAATTCTGAACTCGTTGGGAATAAATCTGAAAATCATGCAAGGACCCTATTCAATGGTTCACTAATGTATAATCCCCTACCTGTGCGGCGGTGCTTATATATTGTATATAAGATTTCTGGAACGCTCTAGATTAGAGTGGTGTATTATGTTTCGTTCAGCTGGTGATGAGTCATACGTTCAGCTGCTGATGAGTAATATGTTCAGCTGCTGATGAGTCATACATTCCACGTCGATCTAGAATGTTTACCGGCAGCGGAGTTAATATCGTTCATTACAATATTAATTTCTTTAAATACAGAAATAACATAAATTACATCTTAGAAAGTAATAATTGGAGTTAGTATAGTCTATGCTAAATGCCCAATTCCTTTCTTCACACACTCTTCTAAACGCTGGACAATGTTGCCATATCTCGAGAAGCATATATCCTGTGGAATAGCTTTAACCTCTTGATGAATATTTCTTTTGAGCTCCTCTATGTTTCAAGGCTTACTCTTGAACACTCTGCTTTTTAAATATCTCTAAAGAAAAAGCAATCTTCTCAGTAATATCAGGACACCTAAGGGGCCAATTACGATTAAATTTGTCTATTCGGAAATGTCTGTCGCAGGATCTCCATATTCTTGTAGTATGACAGATTGCACGGTCTTGTTGAAGAGTGATTTATTTCTTATTCTTCAATTTGACACGGGTTTTGGTAGCCCAATAGCAAGAATTCTGTTTATTTATCATGCCATGTAAGCAAAAGTGTGTTTCGTCACTTATGAAAAGATGTGCGATATCGGGTTCCTCATAACTTAACTTCAAGAAAACCAACAAACTCAATAGCACCACCACATTCTGACAACTGTTAAAATATCTCCAAAGCCTCATCTTTTTATTGTTATCAATAACTTATTCATTTGTAAAATATATCTTTTGTTATTTCCAATTAAAAATGGACCAATCATTTTGGCCCTGATTGTATATTAATATTACCTTTTATTTACAGATAATTGAAATGAACTTAAACGAGATGATGAAATAAATAAAGATTATTAAAAGTTTCACAGTTTTATTAAAATACAACCTGACAATATTGTTTCGACAGCTATGCTGTCATTATCAAAGGTAATATAATTATAAACAAACACGTCGCTAAGGTAGATACAAAATAGGTAACTAGATAAAATAATAATAATAATCAGAATTAAATATCTAATACTTCCAGTAACGGAGAATTACTGAGCTCAAGTTGTTCATTCATTAAAGGTACCCTGAGTTTGTGTTTGTATATCTCAAAGGCTTCTAAAATGTCTAATTTGCGTTTGTTATTACAAAAATGTAGGAATTTAATATTATTTTGAGGAGTCATTGTGTGATTTTGTTCTAAAAGGTGTTTGGCGTAATTCGATTTTTCAGGATGTTTATTTTTGTAATGACGTACGTGTTCTTTATATCTTATGTCAAAATTTCGAAGTGTTTGTCCAATATATACCGAACTACAAAAAGAACAATTTAAACGGTAAATGCCCGATTTCATGATGTCATGTGTTCTGTCTTTAGCATTAAATAAAAATGAAAAAGTGTTAGTGTTGGTTTTAAATGTTATTTTATAATTGTTGGTTTTTCTTAGTATATGTGCAATTTTTTCTGATATTTTGCCAAAATATGGTATAGATATGTAATTTGTGTCTTCTGTTCGATTGTCAATGGGATATATTCTTTTGATAGCTAACCTATAATCTTTTTGTTTAATTAAAGTGTCAATCATGTTTTAAACGAGATGATTAGAAAAGCATTCGCGTTAAGGTTCTAGTGTACCCAAAAAAACGTGTGTTGCTTGTTTCATAAATAATTTAATAATGTGATAACTTTGATTTTAAGTTAATACTCTAGGAATGTTAAAAACTTACTTACCTAACTTGTTTTGGAAAAAAAATTTCTAATTAAATTATTTCACATGTTTTACGTGAAAAATTAATTTTAGAGAAACTGTACATTCAAAGTTAACCAAAAAAATACCACTAAGTTTCATAGTATTTGAACTATTTTCCCAAGATTCTAAGAAAATCGCATGTCTAGGGACTAAATTATTACCTGTTTCTTGCAAAACAAGTTAGGTAAGCAAATTTTAACATTCCTAAAGTATTAATTTAAAACCAAAGTTATCACATTATTACATATATTATTTATGGAGAAAAACAAAGATTATTGATCATGCGGTTAAGATTTATGCACCGTATTGGGGTGTCTAAATGACCCCTTTGTAATGATTTTTTTTAATTTGATATAGTTATTTACAATATAAGTAAATGCACTGTGATTTTGTTTAGAGTTTTTGAATATACCGTTAATTTTTTTTTTGATACACTTGGGCCTTAATGATATATTATATAAGATAACATGATGGGTACATATACACTATGATACCAAGCAGAGATAAAACGCGGGTAGGCTGAAAAATGAATCTTTTTCATTGCTATAAAATTAATTTCTAATATTTTTAGTAACGTTAATAATTGCCTGAGCAGGTTCAGACATTAATAGGAAAATTTTAATACTTAACAAACTTTAACGAAATATAATAACGGTTTTAACGACGTTATTACATACGTTATATGTTTATACAAATATTTTCAAGTAAAAGTATCAAAAATAAACAAGTATAAAAGAATCTAGATGTCATTTAAATGTTTAACAACCGATTTTTTCAATGCAATCGCATATTCATCACTCGAGATGTCGGAATTTCTTAAATGTTATCTTAAAACTTTAAAAATGTATATATATATATATATATCAGCAGCTACTAAAATACCTAAATAACCTAAATACATACATATGTATACTATATTTCCAATCTAATTGGGTAATCAATAATAAATACCCGGGTATTTTACTTAACTATTTATAATTATAATACATAATTATTGTTACCGAGAAAAACGCTTGTAATACGTCTGTTGCGCCTGTGGGGTTATGACGTAGGTGCTACCACCAGTTAGCAGCAGCCGCAAAACCCACTCGCGCACACAGCACACACATTATGTATGGTGTCGTTGCACTTTGTAGACGTCGCGTCGGTTTTAGTATATGTGCTAGATCCTTTGAATATAAAGACATTTTATATTCAAAGGCTAGATCGATGTTGTTTTTAATTTAATAACAAAATACACATATAAATATTAAGTATGCCTCAGTGTTGTGTGATGCAATGTAATAAACACACTGACGACAAAAAATCGGATCCTAACATAAGTTTCCACACATTCCCAAATCGTGATAAGTCGCCAAAGCGTTACGCGGCTTGGATGAAAAGAATAAATCGTAGTGACTTTACTCCAACTAAAAGCAGTATTGTGTGTTCTTTACATTTTAATGATCATGACTTCGAAGTTCCACCGGCAGTCTCTAAAAGCCTAACGATAAAATTTAAAATTGCATTAAAGAAAACGGCAATACCTTCAAAAAATTTAAACGGAATTATAATTAAAGTTGAAGAAGCTTATAACGACGATTTCACTGAAACAAAAAGCTATGAAGCTAGCTACATTAGAAAGAAAAGGGTTAGGACTGTTAGGAGAGTTATACAGGCTGCAACAAAACGTATGCGAATTTATTTTTGTGTATGAGAAAAATTAACTTTTTATTATTGCAGAATTACCACTCGACACATATATTTCTGAAAACGTAGCATCTTCCAGTTGGAATCCAGAAATTAAGAAAACATGTGACGTTGAGATTCAATGTGAAATGGGTGGTGAAATGTTTCGAAAATTCATTTCATATTAGCAAAAACAAAGTTTTTAAAAATTCATTTTATAACACCTAAAACAATTTTTTCTATTGGTCGTCTCACTTTGGGACTACAGCGTGTGTTCTTATGGACAATGGGGTTGCCATACATCTTGCAAGCAACTTTTAAAAACACTTTCTAAATATTGTTGTTGTAACTCCATAAACCTTTATAATCCCTATTGTTCGAGCAAGTTATATTTGCAGGTAGTCACTTCTTCTGAAAGCGGTAGTAAAACAAAATTTCAAAACTTGCTGTTTGTATAAGTTAACGCCAGTACTATTACAAAACCAATAATTTTGAGTATAATTAAAAGTTAGACGTTTTATTTCGAGTTTTTGAATTTTAGGTAAATAAAAAAAGTACAACACAAGTTATAGCTATTTGGTTTTTATTAAATAAAGAAACATTAAAACTAATAAATTATTGTACACTATCAAACTACACTATTTTAATTGTGCAGCTTTCATATAAAGCAATAGATTGAAAACGTAAATAAATAATAAGAGTATAAAAGAATACATATAAATAAAAGAGTAATTCCACGAAGTAAAAGTAGAACAATCAAAAGGGTTTATTGTTTACTAAAATTCTTTGAATTTGCTGCTAATCCTAATTTTTCGTTTTTGCAAGTTTCTTTTTAAACAAGTTGAACAAATGAATGATCTTATCATGACGAATCATTTTACCGTTAAAATTGGATTTGGGACTGGGCTTCCTTTATTTACCTGTGAATCAAAAGATTAAAAAAATCATACCTAACCTAACCAACCGTTTATTTTTATTTTGAAAGAATCTGAAGATTAAAGAATTAAAAAAGTATAAGTAATAAAATATCAAATATTTAGATACATGTACCATGTAAGAATCCCAAGTAATGTTTAATAAAATAACAAATACATGTTAATAAGACTTTCTTTTAAATTCTCCTTTTGTATGGTTACGATTACACTTTTTCGGACTTTCGGTTACTATTTTGAAAGGTTTAGAACTACAGGAATCTTAATCCGTATTTCTATAGATTCATACAGTGAAATAGGTGGCAACAACGAAGCACAAACTCCCATAAGAAATACATTGGCTATCTTTCTTTCGCTGTAGTCCCAAGGTGAGACGACCAATAGAAATGACAAAGTCTCTTTTGCAGTTTTATCTTATACTGAGACAAGCTTATCAGAAACAGAATGTGATATCAATCTCCCTGAAATACCGTGCAGAAAAATAGTGAAATATTTTTAATCAATGTGTTGAGAAACTATTACAATTCTGGGAAAAAATTGAAAGACGTATATATTAGGGCTGTAAACATCCGGATATTTTAAAAATCCGGTTAATCCGGATTTAACGAATCCGACATCTCAAGTTCAGATATCCGAATACTTCGGATTTGAAATCCGTATTTGAAATCCGGATTTGAAATCCGGACTTGAAAACCGGATTTGAAGTCCGGATTTGAAAACCGGATTTAAACTTGGTATATACAATAACAGTTTTCATTTTTAAATTAAAATAGTTTGCCTCTAGTGAAATTAGTTACTAGTTATGGTAACAATAAATAATTGACAAATAGTCATTGCAATTGACTAAGTCCTACCAAAAACCAAAAATCAAAAGAAACATACAGTTGTTCCAATAAAATCTTAAAAAGCTTTATGTTGCATAAACGTTTTTAAAAATCGATTAGTTTAAGTCTAGATTAGTGACGATTTTTTTTTAATTTTTAACATGCACAAAAATTATTGTTATGTACTATAAAATTTAAGTATCAAGATAAAAATAATTAATCTGCATAGATGTTGCGGGTTATCCATATAATACGTCACATTGAGAAAGTAAGATAGTCATTAGGGTGCCCGTAAAAAAATTAGTCGGCAAAATAAATGCTCAATTAAAAGAATAAAAAATTGTACATTTTGAGTTAATATTTTGTACAATTAAGTTTTGGACAAAAGTGTGTAAGGCACTTTCGACTTAAAATTGTCCAAAGAATACGCTCTTAAGCTATGGCCATCGAGTCACGGGACACCCTGTATATAAAGAATAGTTTTTGATTATCCAACATCGGCTATCGGTTCGACATAACCTTAATGTATATCTGAACTTGAAATACATTTTGCACTATTAGATGAACTGCACCCGGATTCCACTTGGAATCAGGATTTCATATGAAATCCGGATTTCAAATTGAATCCGGATTCCATTTGAAATCCGGATTTCAAATTGAATCCGGATTCCATTTAGAATCCGGATATCCGAACTTGAAATGTCATATTATCCACGAATCCGGATTTCGGATATCCGGATTTTTGGAAATCCGGATTTAACTTGCAGCCCTAGTATATATCTGAGTTTGCGTAAATAGTCATAATGAACTCGCTCGAATCATACTCGCAATAGCTGTAAATAGTATTTGGATTAGCAGTACTCTTTAAATAACAGACGGAAATTTCAAATATTTTCGTTCTTTTACAGAAGTACTGAACTTGGATTTTTTTCTCTGGCGCAACTTTGTATAATACACTGAAAAATACGGAACAACAAGAAAATGTTATTAAAAAGGTAATAGAGAATACTCATGGTGAGTTATGGATACATGCGGACCGGTATTGTAGGTACCTAGTAGTAGTTGCGATAGTCTTATCGCAATTACAAGGGATAAACTAGTGGAGAATTGGAGAAGGCGTAAAAGATTGCAGATCAAATAGACACCGGGGCATAAGAAAAT
Source organism: Agrypnus murinus (assembly GCA_929113105.1). Taxonomy (NCBI): domain Eukaryota; kingdom Metazoa; phylum Arthropoda; class Insecta; order Coleoptera; family Elateridae; genus Agrypnus; species Agrypnus murinus. The sequence continues at coordinate 19,195,019 of OV816025.1, forward strand.
TAATAAGAAGAAAATATCCGCAAATAACTCGATGAATAATCGTTAACGGATGCGCAGTGAAATGGAATAAAATAAGTTCGTTTATTTAATTGCAGTATTTTTCAACAAAGTGTGCTACTCGTGTGCTACGTAGTAGAAGTTAAAAGGGATTTAAAGAAGGAAGTTTTGCAGAAATTGAGTATTTTAACAGTTTTGTGATAGTTTATCGTATTAATCACGCAGTGACGTATAGAGAGGAAAAAGTTGACACAATTTGTTTAAATACAGTTGGGAATAACGTGTATCATAAACCTACATAATACTAAATAAAATCAGTATAACCCTCTAATAGATTTTTTTGTTAAATATATATTAAAACACCAAAATTAGGGTTCATAGAGCTACAAGGCTAGACTTTAGTTCACTGTACCACTTTTTTGGGCTGATTTGATCCCTGATTGATGTCTGTCTTTTGGTCTGACCCCCCCCCCCCCCCGAAACAACTTAATACTAATAAAATGACAACAAAATACAGTTATTTTTCTATTATGCTTCCCCTCAAAAATAAATTCCCTCCAGAACCCCCCAGAAAATAAATTTTCTGGCTACGGCTCTGCATGTAAGTATCTACAACACATGTAAGTCTATCTAAAACACATGAAAGTCTATGAAAACACATAGATAATGTAGAAAAGCTAACCTAACCTTTTTTGGGAGGTTGTGAGTGTCCGGGACCTTACCATCGCGCCGCTAACCGGTTTGCTGACAAACTGATCGAATATCGATGGCACTGAAAAGTGTCAGATCCGTCTCCAGGCGATGGCTCAGGCCTACCTCCAGGAGCCTCAGATAATGTCCTTTACGATGGGCTGATGGTAAGGTCGCGGACACTCGTAGCCGTCAAAAAAAGGCTAGATTAGTTAGTTTAGTTAGGTGTTCCACGTTAGATTTTTAACCCCGCCATAAATTTTTGCCTAGGCATTTTCCCCGCCAAAATCTGGTACCATTAGATTCTATCGATTGATGTTAAAATCAATCTAAAAAAAACTAAAGTCGTCTCCCACATCAACTACACCAAAAATAAACTATACCAGAATTAAGTGTATTGTAACGTTCTTTTTAAATAATACTAAAGGTGCTGTTTTAATCGTCTATTAGCAAAGGAAAATATTTAAACTAACATTACTTACAAACACGAGTATAAAATATTAACAAACTTAAGGGCCGATCTATTCACCTCCTTTTAAATTTATCTGGAAGTTGCTATAGTTACAATTGTTCCCACAATGGTATCCATGACAATTAACTAGCAGATAAATTTACAAGGAGGTGAATAGATCGGCCCTAAATTAGATTATTTACATATTGTTTTATTCAATTATTTTATTCTATTTACAACTTTTATCTCGTACTAATTCACGATTCGCGTATTCAATTCACTGGCTGACTAATGACTGCCCCCACTTATCTCGCGGGGCGCTTATATACACTATACCAGTGTATAAAAAACAATGCTAACAAAAATATTTTTATAAAATTATGGTTATCGTTTATTTAAATTTGTAATATTTAATCAACTTAACGCTCAATATCAATTCCGTACAGCAAAAAGTATAATTATTTAGACTACTATTTTAAAATTAAGCTTATTAAACTTGCGCGGAAAGGTAATACCGATTCAAATGTGTTACATACACTGCATATAAGCACTGATTTCGTTGCTTATTGCACTTCTCCCCGCCAACCGGCCAGTCGGTCCTTCATTAGTCGGCGGATGCCTTGTATATCGTAGTAAGGTCACATTATTTTTAGTGTCCTCCTTGCTCTAATGTTTATTTATTATAATTTGGTTATTTGTTCGATTTAGTTTTTGTTAAATGTAAATCTGCGAATGAGATTGTATTTTGAAACATTTTATTATTGCAATTTATATAAGTTGGACTTTTTTAAAGACAAATAATTCTATTTAGTTTGTTCTGTATGCAAATTTAAAATTGCATTATCGTCATGACTTCAAATTCAGCTGTTCGGTTGAAGGTTCGAGTACTTCCGATAAAACCACCGAATCGCGACGATTTTGTTGTTCAGTTTGTAAATTATTAGATAAATAATTTTCTGCATATAGTTTTGAAGGCAAATTACAAATTGTTGAGAAAGGCAGATCAAAACCAGAGCTTTCAAATTTAACAACAAATATTAAAACCTGTACCAGGTATTTTGCTAAAAAAGACCGGAAAATCGAGTTGCATTATAAATAGTAGTACTTTTTTAAATAAAGAATAATAGTCAACAAATTCCATAAATATAAAGTATAAAAGTTCTTCTTTGAAAAACTTTTAAGCTTAATAATTAGAACACTGTTTTTTATTGTACCTAGCAGGGGCGGATCCAGAGAATTATTTTGGGGGGGGGCATTTTTTGAAAATTTTGTTTTAAATAAATTAATAATAATTACTATACAAACATTATTTGTTTTTATCCTATGTATATTTATTTATAAATGTTATATATTGCAAAATATTTAATAAATATTAACTACTTTTACATTCAAAATTTATTTAACTATAATACTAAAGTATATATCAAAACTTTGAGGAGGGATCCCCTTCTGTGGATTCGCGCCTGTACCTAGGTATATTAAATTTAAAATCGTAGTTGCTTCCCTAGCCTAAATTCTCATGGCACGCCACTGCACTATACAGAAGTGCGGACCGTGCTAGAAAATAGAAACCCAGTATACCTAGCCTCGTTCACCCGAGCAGTCGTCGATGTGTCATATATTCCGTCGCCAATCTCGACTAATGTAGAAGCGACGGAAACCTCGCTTGTTTGCCGCTAGGCATAGAGTTTTTCTCGTTCATTGCACTGCTCTCCTCTTCAAGTCTATTTTGTCCCAGAACAGGTTTTATTCTCTGGTTCGACCCTTTCTACAGAGAAAGGGTCGTGACGATATCGACAGTTCTCACCACGACTACTCGTTCCATTACGGTAGAAATAACGGTCTACACTCTTCGTTGACCTTGACGCAGGCTGTGGATCGAAGCTGCAGACTAAGATATTCACGTTCGTACCTCTAAAGATGACTTCCAACATGTTACGAACGATTCTCCAATCCAACTGGTCCCGCACACAGTCGAGTTTGGGAACTGCCAATTTTTTAATACCCCTGATAAGCAACTCGGTCCTCAAATCCCAGACCCGGAAGAGATCTTGTTGCATCTCGGTCGTGACTCCGAATCGCGCTTTTCTGGTCCCGGAAAACGCAGCTATAAATTCTCAAAAGGACGGCTGATCGTCTTCAGGCCTTACTGTATTGACAGTCACTTCAGCATCACCTTCCCAATCCGGGACTGCGTTATTTCTCTCATAGGGCGCCAGACGATTGGAGTTTACCACTTTTGGTTTCCCTCTTGGCAATTTCTGCATGTGATAGATCAAATCATTTATTCGTTTCTTCGCCTGGTATGGTCCCTCCCAATTTCGCTGTAACTTTGGCCAGTAGCCACGACGTTTTTGCGGATTGTATAACCAGACCATTATCCAGGTTGAAACATTCCTTGTTGGGCTCTCACATCGTACAAAGTCTTCATCTGGTCACTCGCGATTCTGCTCTTCTTTCGGGTTCGGTCGTGAATATCCTCGAACTTCTTCTTTAAGTTGACTATATAATCACTCCCGGCTACCTCCTGCCCCGCAGGTGAACATCCAAATTCCGGATCACACGGCAACCATAGCTCGCGTCCAAACATCACAAACGCTGGTGACTATCCGGTTGTTTCATAAACCGGAGATATTGATCCCAGTCTCGTTGTTGATCGGAGACGGCCTTGGTCCGAGTGCAAATTCAGGGGCGCTCTGAAACGACTGCAGAACTCCTTGGTAGTGCATATGCTTCTGGCCATTTGGTAAAATAGTCCATCGCCACTAAGATGTACTTATTCCTATCGTTTGTCTCGGAAAATGGCTCGGTAATATCTATAACTATTCATTCCAGAGGACTACCCACATTGTACTGCCTCATAGGTGATCTTCGTTTCCCCAAGAGTTCGTTATCAGTGGCACATAGTTCGCATTTACGCACCATTCTTTCACCTCTACAATTGACCCAATAAAAACGCTCCCTAACTTTCTCCAGAGTAATACTGTTGCCACTCGGCTTCTTGGAACCACAAATTTAGACCCACACACCATTATGGTGGTGCCATCTTCACTCTCCAGAACTCGCTTCAGGAGACCGTTTTCCACCTTCAAGAACATCCACATTATGCTTTTAGGGTTTTGTTCGAAGGACTGATGGCTTCCCAGGCAGGCCCTTCTCCCACACGCTTCCATTTCAGTACCATTTTTAATTCGGGATCAGCCTCCTGGTGTCGTTGTAATTCTTCCGACAACCAATTGTCGTTGACGATGGTAGTTCATCTCAATATCTGAGAAACGTTCTCTTCCAGACGAGAACAATAACGTCAGTCCATCGGATAGGGTCTTCTTGAAAGAGTGTTGGTATTTCGATAGCTGGTACCCGCTCGATGTTCCGTGTTAAAAACATATCTTTGTAATCATTCAATCCACCTTGCGACCGGTGTCCGGAAGGCCCTGGCGCCTGGATTACGAAATTGCAGGAGCTATTTCAACGCGGCATGCTCGCATGCGAAGTGCTCAACGGACTTCACGATTGCCAATAATTCTTTCCTGGTCACAATAATTCCTTTCGGCTTTCGACAAAACCTTACTAAAATAGCCGATGACCTTTTCTTGTCCATCCTGTATCTGAGAAAGTACTTCCCCAATAGCCAGATTACTTGCATCTGTGTCGAGTATGAATTTCCTTTCTGTCCGTGGTTAGCTCAATATTGGTGCTGTTGTCAGGGCACGCTTTATCTGTTGGAAAGCTGTTTCGCAATCTCCCCTCCAAACATACTCGCGCCCATCTTCCGTTAACCTTGTCAGCGGCTTCGCTATATTGACAAACCCAGGAACGAAACGCGTATAGTAGGTACATAATCCAAGAAAACTACGAACTTGGGGTTTATCTCTCGGTGTTGGCCACTCTTGAACTGCACGGATTTTATCGGGGTCGGCTGCCACTGCATTTTGTGATACGACGTGTCGGAGGTATTTTACCTCCTTTCGGAATATGTGGCACTTTTTTGGACTTTCAGATTGGCTCCACGTAGTCTTCGGAACACTTCCTCTAGATTTCTCAGATGTTAGTTGAATGATTTTCCGACTACAATCACATCATCTAGATAAACCAGGCAAATCTTCCAAGACAGCCCCCTCAGGATGATCTCCATTAGACGCTCAAAGGTGGCCGGTGCGTTACATAGGCCGAAAGGCATAACCGTGAACTGCCATAGCCCGGAGCCAATAGTGAACGCGGTCTTCTCCCGGTTTTCAGGTTCTACCTCGACTTGCCAATAATCACTCTTTAATAGTCCAGTCAATAGGTAGTTTTACCTTGCAAAAGGTCGGGGAAAGTTTATACTTGGCAATTTTGTTCATTTTGGGGCCCTAATGAAATCCTGAAATTTGTAAACACGAGAAGTCGCCGCCGGCGCCGCCATCTTGGAAAATGGCTGCCAGAAACGGGTTTTTTGAAAATAACTCGTTTCCGCTGCATTTTACAGTACAATTAGCTATATACAAAGTTGTAGGGAATAGAATTTTCTACAAGTTTTGTATTAAACAAATTTTTATCAGGTCAATGGTTTACAATTTATGACAGAGGAAAGCCGAACGCTTTTTTGCAATTTGCAAACATTTTGAATTTTTCCTATAAATTTCAAAGATTATTGATTGTTATTGTTATTATATCATAAGATATGTATTATAATATAATATATCATTAATACATCATATTATATATACATATATATATACACACATACATACGTATGCATGTATGAATTATCAATATTTATGTATTACTCGTTTCCACATCACCAATGAGGTAGAGCAAATGACGCGTTTTTTTTTAACGTGGTATCCCCAGTAGGCCTAATCCACAATCATTTCTGTCGGAAAATTATCAAAGTTGGTAGTTATTGAATTTGTAATTTAGTGCGTTTGTTAAGTCTTTTTGAATACCTGGATGGGCCAAGTTGATATATATTTTCTTCTGCAGGTTTTTTTTCGGAATCATATTCAGCTTCATCTCCTGCTTCTTCTTCTTCTTCTTCTTCCTTTCCGTCCAGGAATGTTGAAAATTTTTCGAAGATTTCTGTTAATTGAACCACATCTTCATGTTCCTCCTCCTCCTCCTCCTCCTCCTCAGAGTCTGCTAAAAGATCGGCAACGTTTTCACAGGAGTGTCCATTACAGAATGAGCAGATGATGGAGCACTTTAGACCTGCTTTCCTGCAGCCACATTTTGAAGCACATCCTGTTTTGCACTTGCATGAAATAAATTTTAATAGTGCCTCTGGAGCAGGATCTTTTGTGGTTGTGACTGGAGTAAGTCCGAGTTGATTTCTCTGCCATCCCCATTCCTCTGGATTTTTTTGATTATCGTTCCATGTTTGGACTTGATGGTAAGTCCGAAACGAGTGTTCCCGGGCAGCTTCTTTTGTAGGTGGTAAGGTTTGTAAATTACATTTACTTTTTGTTATTGATCGTCTGAAATTGTCATAACGAAGAGAGTCTAGCGTAGCAGGTTTTTTGGAAGCGCCGCCGTAGAGTGCAAGTAAGAAATTCTCTCCTGAGAGAGCAACAAGTTCGTGATCTGCATTCGGGTCTTTAAATATTTGTAGATCCTGGTTTAATTGCTTGTTTTTCTTAAGAGTATTTATGAACTTCATTTTTCCTTGATTGTAAATTGCAGAGGTGGTGTCACTGCCACTGAATGCGTGTAAGAATAGTATATTGTCTGCTATATCTTCGCCAAACTGAAAACTTTTAGGAGAGTATATTTTTTCAGCAGTTTTACCTTTGCTTGGTTTTTTAAAGAAAACATTTAAATGATCCTTTGCTAACGCTGTCAAGAGAACTAAAAGATCTACGTCTTCACCTACGATGAAAACCGAGTCAAATGATGAACACATGCTGATGGCTGTGTTGACGATTAATGTGTCTGCATCTTCCGTAGCTTGCTTCACTGTAAAGTTAGATTTCTCGAACTTCTTCTTCAACATCGATATCAAACGGATTTTATTTCTTTCATTGGATAGCAATTTTTCTTGCCTAACAGTTGCCACCATCGACTCTTCAAAATGTATATCTGCGCAAGTATGTTTTTTTGAGCGTCGTAATCTTTCAGCACTCTTCGTGCTTTTGCAAGCTTCATCAGTTGGATATCCGTCAAAGACAATAATTGCATTTGAACCATAATGAGTCTTTACGTACTGCGCGTAGTTTGCACAGATTGATGCAAACGAGTTGTTGTGATGCCATACCAATCTGTGTAATAGATATCCACCATCTATCACATGGATGATGTTACCGAAATCTATTTTATCTGTGAGCGGCGAGAAGGCTTTATACAGAGAAGATTTAACGCACTTCCGCATTCCTTCATTGGAAAATAATGATAAGGGAAACGGGGCAAGTTCAAATTTAAGATACTCTTGCAACTCTTCGTTTGATTGCTTGGCGATACACATTCTTTGAAATAATAAGAGCGGATCGATAGGAATCGCAACGTTATCAATTTTAATGCTGGAGTTGACAGCTGAAAGAGGAATTACTTTATCCTTGCGTTTGAACTTTACGGAGGCAAAATCTTGACCGATTATTTTTGACATTCCGAACATACCAGGACCACCGGTGATGCCCATGGGCTACTGGATGGATCCATGACCCCATGTCTTCCATATCGGTAATCTTCTCAGCTTCTGCTCCCCTTGCTAGAGGTAGATGCCTCGGCTGCTGACGGACTGGTCTAGACTTCTAGAGTTCCCTGTATTGATTTTATGTTGTACTATATCGGTTCGTCCCTTCTGGCTATCGTCAAGAGCGAAGATATCTTGGTATCGGTGAACCAAACCCTGTACCTCTCTCACTTCCGTTCTATTCGCACGAACTAGTAACCATACCTACTAGTTTTCCACCATGGTCTTTGGGCACTGGTTTTGGAACATACATACACCTGGCTACTCGGAATACTGACACACACTGTCCCACACGGGTGCTCTTCTTCAATGTCACCGGTTCCACATTAACATTCATAATCCTCACCGGTACCGTCTTTCCTACCTTGATCAGCGCTTTTCCCACCAGTATTCCACTATGGATCTTTTTATCACAGACGGGCTTCATCATTCGCACTCGCACTCCATCCAAACCTGCCTCGACAATTATCTCGCTCTGACCCGGCAATATCACGTCTTCTTTCAACAAGACCCTTACGACAGGGTCTTCTCGTGGGTGCATAGAGAGTTCTATCAGCACCTCATGATCACGCTCTTCACTTCCAATGCCAATCTTCATCTTCACCGCGTGTAGGTATACTTCACCTGTCGCCCTGTCGAGTTGAGAGTAGTTGTCTGTAACAGCTTCATACTTGTTCGTAGAACGTCAGGGCGTATAATGGATTTTGTCGCCCCCTTATCAGTAAGTAGTGGAACAATTCGGCTAGCAATCTTCCCATCTACAAACAAACTGCCGGTACTATTCTGTAATGTTAAGGCATGGTTGCTGATCTCCAGGGCATCTCCATTCAAGATCGACGTTCGCCTCTTCTCGTTGAACTCCTTTAGTTTGCCGACGGCTGAACTTGTTTTGGTTTAGGGCAACGGCGTCGTATGTGCCCTTGTTCGCGGCAGTTCCAGCAACGGGGTCCTTGAACTTCTTGAAGATTCTTCTTACGATTCTCTTCGTTCTGAAAAACTGTCATTAGTAACTCCTCTAGACCAGCGGTCGCCAACCTTGCGGACCTCACGGACCACTAAATTCATAATTTTAAATACCGCGGACCACTAATAGGAATTTTTTTAAACAATAAATACATTTGTAAAATAATGTTCAGAGAACCTTTTTATTAATATGAAATGTACCTATTTAATACCGGGTGCCCCATTATATTTTGACTCTTTTTAAACCTAGATAACTTTTGAACTAATTGAGATAATGAAATGCGGTTTTCACCAGCTTTCTTCTTATTTATTAGCTTTTTCGGAGTACCCGTCTTTTCTGGTCCACTTATGGTTTAACTGGAAGTGTTAACACTGGAAACGGTGTAGTTTCGGGGATAGGGCAGCTTTGTGATTTTTAATATGGAACACCTTGTATATTTTTTCACCGTAGGAACGCCCATTTTTCCCCTTTTCGAAAGTGCCAGACTTGTCATGGTTATTATACAGAGTGATGATTTTATAAGCGCTTAAAATGAATACTGTATGTTATTGAAATGCCACGAAAAAAGATAATGATTCACAAAGTAAACTCTGGAAATTAAAGAAACATAATTTGAAACGTCAAATTAGTTTATTGACAACTTTGGTACTTGAGTTTGTTTAAGAAAAATGTTTACTTTAAGTGAAAAAGCTAAGTGTATAATCTTTTTTGCTGAAACTAAATCATACCGAACAACATAAAGAATATTTCAATAACATGCAGTATACATTTTAAGAGTTTATAAAACCATCACAGTTTACATCGGAAATGGGCCAAACAGATAGAGGAGTAAATATTCACTGTTCAGAAACAAACTTTTTGTTTAAATTTAATTGAGTATTTGTTACTATTAGTATCCATAATGTGAATGCCCGTAACAATGTGTCCAGTCATAATAACAATTTCTTATAATATTATTTTTGTTTTATTTATTAACAAAACATAAAAAATGCAAATAATGTCTAGATTTTTCTGCGGACCACCAAAATTTTCTCGCGGGCCACCGGTTGGCGACCGCTGCTTTAGACGATCTTTGGAACCTTCCTCTTCTTCGTCAACGGCTCGAACTCGCCCGTGGCCTCGGTACGCTTGTTTTGCGTCTTCAAATTCTAAGGCGTGGGCAAGCGCATCATCAGTCGCTCTTGGTCGTGCCAGCCTTAATGATTGCTTTTCCCCGTCTCTTAGTCCATCGGTGAAGGTCTGCACAACGAGTTATCTCAGAAATGAATTGGGTGCCGTTGGGTATGCCAAACTGACCAACCGCACAACATTGGCTTTAAACTCTTGAAGACTTTCTCTATTCTTCTGGACACGATTCTTCACCTGGGCATAATTCGCTTCTTGAAGATTCGCGCCTCTGTATTTCATTTCCAGCCGAGAGACTAACAGCTGGTAATCGCTTTCCTGTCCTGCCGGAATTGCTTGCAGGACGTTCAACGCGTTTCCACGCAAAGCGACAGTTAAAGAAACGGCCTTTTTCTTGCCTGTCCATCCGTTGGCTCCAGCGGCTGTCTCAAATTGTTTGTAGTAAGTGGACCAAGGTATCTTTCCATCGAATGTGGGTGGTTTTACTTTTATCCCTACGGCGGACCCTTTTCTTCATTAAATGGTATCTTTACTTCATTAAACGGCCACTTAGGCGTTGAGGGAAACCGTAGTTCGAGCATTTCGGTTATGTCATTTTACTTAATTGTTGGTGGTTGCTGCATTTTGCCGATTTTCTCTTCTACCATCTTTATTACTCTATCCTGTTTTACCAATTTAATTTCTAATAGTCCTAACGCGTTGGAATTTTCCAACAATTCTTCGAAAACTTTGTCTTCCAACGTTTTGACATTTTCCAGCAATTCTTCTTTAAGTATTCTGGAATCTTCTTCGAACTTTTCTAATAATTCTTCTTTAAATCTTCTAGAACTTTCTTGGGACTTTTGTAGTAATTCTGCAAACCTAGAATTCTTTTCGGACAGTAGTTCTTTCTTTAACATTCTAGAATTTTCTTCCATTTTACTTAACAAAAAATTAGTGTCGATTGCCACTCCAGGTATTTCGGAGCGGTAATTTTTAGGGTCTTCCTCTGTTCTAGAAACCATTCTCTTAGCCGATTTATTAACTTCGCCATTTTGATTATTCATTGGAATTGTTTGTAACACTAAAAGTTTATTCTAACATCATTCTATTTATTAAGTAATTTTATTTATTTTAAACCCGATACCTGACAACACTAACGTTCTTTTTAAAATAATAACAAAAATGTTGTGTAATCGTCTATTAACAAGAAAAATATTATTTACATATACTAATTTAATCGTAACTAATTATTTAACACTATAATTATAAACTGTTAACGAACTTAAATAGAAGTACTATTTATTTATTATTACAACATTTATTAAACAATTATTTATTCACTGATATTTGACTACTAATTACACAAAGCGCATATTCAATTCACCGGTTCAAGAATAATTGATTCCCTTCTGTGCGCGACGATCGATTTTATATATCTCTACGAAAGTGTGTATAATTCTCCAGAAAACGCTGGATTAGACCGGTGTATTCATGTATTGTACCTCGTCTAGCGGCCGATGCGTCATATATGCGAACATTGTAGATGGGCCGGGAACCTTCTAGCTTGTTCGTCGCCCGTGTGCGGGTTTTCCCATTCGTTACAATAGTATTCGAAATTGTTATATTTTTCATTTTTTAGGATAAGAAAAATCAAAAATAACTATGCTGTAAGAAATTTAATATTAGTGCTAAATATCATAATTTGCATCCATTTCAAGCCTGAAAACGGGGCCGAGAAATTTTAATGCAAATACTATTGAAACGATAGCAGCCGGGGACGAGATTTCGATGAAAACCAATAGTATCCTTTGTAAAAGTTTTCGCTGGTTACTTTAATAGTACTCGTATATTACATGTTGAGTTGGTAAAGGATATTTTTACAAGCCAAGCGATAATTGTTTGACCGAGACGGTACGTCGAGGTCAAACAATTATCGCGAGGCGTGGAAACTTTACCAACGAAACATGTATACTATTTTATTCACAATAATTAGACTTAAGATAATCAAAATAAAAAGTAATTTTAAATTTTAAAATAAATTTTTTATAAACTGTCATAATTTCAATCAAAGCCATCTATCGACCAAAAGAAATTTTAAGTAAGGTTTCATTCTTCGCCGCTAGATGGCGATGTATGCGCTCAGTATTTTAAAATTAGAAATTAATTAATTCCATTGTAATTATTAAATATAAAATACGGAAAAATAAAAATAAAACTAATATTAAATAAAAAATATGTTTTTAGCGTTAAATATATTTGTAAAAACTTAAATTCAAATCGGATAAAACGTCCTGTTTTATATTATTAAGAAAAAAAGTTGGCCATAACTTTACATGTCAGTTTTACGGACATGTAATAGTATATTACATGTTGAGTTGGTAAAGGATATCTTTATAAGCCAAGCGATACTTGTTTGACCGAGACGGTACGTCGAGGTCAAACAATATCGCGAGGCGTGGAAACTTTACCAACGAAACATGTATACTATTTTATTCGCAATAATTAGACTTAAGATAATCAAAATAAAAAGTAATTTTAAATTTTAAAATAAATTTTATATAAACTGTCATAATTTCAATCAGAGCCATCTATCGACCAAAAGAAATTTTAAGTAAGGTTCCATTCTTCGCCGCTAGCTGGCAATGTAATGTATGCGCTCAGTATTTTAAAATTAGAAATTAATTAATTCCATTGTAATTATTAAATATAAAATACGGAAAAATAAAAATAAAACTAATATTAAATAAAAAATATGTTTTTAGCGTTAAATATATTTATAAAAACTTAAATTTAAATCAGATAAAACGTCCTGTTTTAAATTATTCAGAAAAAATAGTTGGCCATAACTTTACATGTCAGTTTTACAGACATGTAAAGGAAATTGTTAACCACTTTGGTGGTGCTATAGCAATAGCTTACTTTCCAAGGTTTTTACAACATATGAAATGTACATATTGCAATATGATTGTGAATAATAGTTATTTACGTGCCAAGCTTTGTAAGTTAATCTTTACGGACGAGTTGGAAAGTTTGTGGGGCGAGCGACGAAGAAGCGAGCCTCCATAATCCAGCGAGCCCAGTAATGATTAATTGCAAAGCGTGTCGCGTACAAACTTTTATTTCCACCTTCACCAGCATTTTTGTATGAATTGCATATTTTTAAAAAAGACATTTTGGAATCAAAGGCGGTAGCACAATTTATAGCTAGGCGTTGCCATGGTGTTGTGGTTAAGCAACATATTAGTTGTCATAGCTTTTTGTTGATGAGCATTGTAAAATTCTCTTTTAGCAGCCCGTAAAATTTTACAGGGCTGTGGCTGTAATTACTCATTTACTTAGTTACATAAAGGCCTGTAAAGTGGCATTTACATAGAAGGGGGAAATAAAGGAAATTGTTAACCACTTTGGTAGTGCTATAGCAATAGCTCACTTTCCAAGGTGTTTACAACATATGAAATGTACATATTGCAATATTATTGTGAATAAAAACCTTTTCTAACCGACAAACAAGAATAACGACGAGTGGCATGGGCTAAATCTAAGTTCTCCTGGACAGAAAATGTTTAGAATAGTCATATTCAGCGACTAGTCAAAGTCTGGAGGTTTCGTTGGTTACTCTCGCTAAAGAGTGGTCAGAGCTAAACATGAAGCATTCCATAAAGACGGCTTAAAAGGTACTGTTAAGGTAAGATTTGAGTTCATCCCTCTATCTTGGCCGCAATTTCATCTTTTAACAGGATGATGCTTCTTGCCACACCTCAGAAATTACCGAAATATGGTTTGAAAATCATAACTTCAGAGTTTTAAAATAGTCCTGAAGTCCGGTTCTTAGAATTATTGAGACTGTGGCAGAAGATGAAGCAACACATGAAAAACAGCCCTCAAAAAACAATTCCCGCGATAAACTTGAAATTATCAGAAATTGGGGCATCATTGTCTCAGAATATTCTAATCCCCTAGTTAGAATCAAGTATGTTAGCCAAGATTCAAGCGGTGAATGAAGCAAAAAATGAAATTACTTCTTATTAAATTGTCGTTATAAAATGCTATCCGAATATTTAGTTGTCAGCGATTTTTGTTGAATTTTTAAAAATTGTTTTCTGCAGAGCTTGTTTTATACAAAAGTTAATGATTATTGTTTGAGAATAGTGCAATTTGGAATACTAGTTGGAAAAATGAATATAGAATTCAAAAAGGCGCTAACAGATTGAAATGATCGATTTCTTTTTCAAAATTGCAGCTGTCCGAATATTTAATAAATCAATAAATGTTTTTAATTAATTATTAGTCTTTTTATAGTCAGAGATTAACTTTTGATTATCTAGTCCAAACTTAAGAACGTGAAAAAATGACGAAAAAAACAATTCTACTAACCAGAAAGTTCATTCGAGTTTACTCTTTTATTAATAAAAATAAAATGCTATTACTAGGTAAACACTAAAAAATAAAGAAATCTCTCTAGAATATAAGTAAATTATACGCTTTTAGAGTAATGAAAAATTAAATTGGTACCAGTATTTCGTTTGTTGTTTAAAACAAAATGCAGTCAATAACTTTGACCCAAGTTTTGAGGTTATCTTTGCAAATATTACAAGTATATGTGAGCCGGGGGCTCATTTAAAGCTACTTTCGAATGTCGCATGTCTCCTATATTAAAAAAATGTATATTTGTCCCTTAAAATAGGGTAAACACGTATACAGTTCCAAAAAGATTTTTAAAAGTTGAAAAACTTAGAAAAAGAAATATTTTTAAATTTTTTTTAACGACATCGCATTCTTCGTCAAAGAAGATTATAAGAGTGACAAATGCTTATTTTTACTCGATGAATACGGAAAAAACTACAGACCTATTTAACGCGATTTTAAAATTTTTCATCATTTTAGGTTTGAATTCTATTATTCAAGTCGATAGATAGGCAACACCTATAACCGTAATTTTCAAAATCGCTTTAGAGCCCGGCCAGACGAGCGACTTTTAGACGCGCGACAGAAAAATCGCTAGTCGCGGCTTCTTGCGATTAATCGCGTACCCAACCACACGAGCGACAAATATGTAGCTGCGACTAAAAAATAGCTTGTAACACGAGACTTCCCTGTCCAATTTTTGATCTAAAAAATGAATTTTGTGGAGCTTATATGATTTCGCTTCTTCTTGTCAAGGGCTACGAAAGGGACAGTTTCATAAAATATATAGTGACTTAAGAAATGATAGCGATTTTTTTTTGCTATTGTCCAATTTCATAATCGTAATTGATGGTGTATTTTAACTTTGATAATGAGTCGGTAAACGTCCCGAATCATCAGCAGTTAATGTTAGAATAAATCAACATATTAGTCAACAGAAGAGTTAAGAATTATTTTTTTAACCTTCCGTCTCCTAAAGGCCTTTGAAATAAAAAACAGCTTTAGTAAATTATATTAAGTAACTTGTGGACTACAACCTACAACTACATCATAATTGTGATAAATTAATACATCTACAACAGATAGGTATATATGTATATTGTATACTCGTATTTATTTAAAATAAACGATGTAAAGAAGATAAATAACGCCGATTATAGAAAATTAAGTTTTTAGCTTAGACATTAGTGATCCATTTATTCATTTTCACAAAATTCTCAATTCGAATATTTATTAATTAAGTTTATTAACTCCCTTCGAATTCGAATTATAACGAGATTCTACTGTATTTTTCAACCATTTATTATTATTCTAATCATACAAACACACCTTAATACACCTGGCCATTTTTCCACTTCGATTATCAATGCTTCCGTGTTCATTTCTGTCATTCTACCGAATTTTGTCCAAAAAAATACAAAATAACGACAAAAATACGAGAACTGCTGAGGGTAGTTGCGACAAAATAGTCGCCCGTCTGTCCGCATACGTATGAGACCGTGTGTTCCATTAGCTGCGACAGTCGCCAGCGTCAATTTAATCGCCGGCGTCAGCGACTAGAATGGAACATGTTGCATCTTTTTTGTCGCAGCTTCCAAACAGTCGCTCGTGTGGCCGGCTCCGTTTAAATACTGTTGTTCTATTTTGAACGACTTTTTAGTCGCAGCGACAAAGCGACTAAAAGTCGCTCGTCTGGCCGGGCTCTAAAATCTGCCGGTAATTCATTCATGTAGTTTTTTTGTATTCATTGAGTAAAAATAAGCAGTATTACTCTATCATTTTTTTTCTATCTGAAACCATTTTTGATGAAAAAAAATGATAAACTTTCAAAAATGGCAAATTGTTGTTCTCAATTTTGTTCGTGATTGAAGCACTCTAGGAAAAGAACGCAGTGGGCAAAATTTATGTTATCTTTGACGAAGAATGTGATGCCGTTAAAAAAAATTTTAAAAGTTTTTTTTTCTAATTTTTTCAACTTTAAAAATTATATTTGGAACTGGATACGTGTTTACTCTGTTTTAGGGTTCAAATATAATTTTTTTCATAGAGGAGACATGTGACATTCGAAAGTAGAGGTTTCAAGCTTTAAAATGAGACCCCGCTGGCATTTCCTAGTTGCGCCAACTTTTGGGTCTAGCCGGTGGTTGAGTTCAGAAATAATGACTCATGTCCCCCCATGACCCATTCAATGAATAAGCGTTTCCAAAAATTGTATCGGATACTATACCAATGCACCGAACACGTTCGAGAATTGTATTACTGCTGCTCTATCGGCGTTCGGAGATTAGCCGGTGTATACCCGTTTCGTGTACCGGGTCTATGATTCGTGGATCGTATCTATAGTCGGTAAATAGAAATGTACAAACATAACCTGAAATTGAAATTGGTTCTTAGGTGTATGCGGTTTTTACGTTTTCATTCTCATGTTGCATGATGTTCAAGGGGACTATATTGAAAAATAAGAAACAAAATAACTCACAACTTTGTGTTTTAATACCTTAGGCTCAGATCCCGTCAGTCACGCCTTGTATATGTATGTACAAGAAAATTTGTTTTGCGGCATATTATGGTTATATCGCGGGACAATCCCGCAGAATCCGCGCCTGGCAACCCTGATACCAGTAGCGTGCGGTGAGAATCTAGGCTTGGGAAGCAACTACGATTTTAAATTTAATATACCTATACTTGGGACGCTGAACAGATATAGTAATTAAAACCGCCTACAACTACCCCCTCTTTTAAACAAAACCTTTCTATTGGTAGCATTCAAATATACCGCTCAAATTGAAAGGCATGTTTACTTGTACCAAAAATATATCAATTCGTTTACTGTCAAACTGTCTTACTCACGAACTTTTAATAACATTTTTATTAAATTAATAAAACTGCAATTTTTTAAAATGTATGGTTATTATTTATACTAGCATCTCTCGAAGTGACATTATTTATAATGAATTAACAATTCATATGCAAAAATGTTTTATTGTAAATGTCACTTTCACATAAAACCAATCAGAACAATCTGTGCTGCCTTGATTTTTTTTGTGCTATATTTATTCGGCGGCCCCAGTAGGTACAGGCGCGAATCCACGGGGGGAATTCCCCACCAAAGTTTTGATATATACTTTAATATTATAGTTAAACAAATTTTGAATGTAAAAGTAGTTAATGTTTATTAAATATCGTGCAATATGTAACATTTATAAATAAATATACATATGATAAAAATAAATAATGTTTGTATAGTAATTATTATTAATTTATTTAAAACAATTATTTTCAAAAAATGCCCCCCAAATAGCTCTCTGGATTCGCCCCTGCTAGGTACAATAAAAAACAGTGTTATAATTATTAAGCTTAAGCGTTAAGTTTTTCAAAGAACTTTTATACTTTATACTTATGGAATTTGTTGACAATTATTCTTTATTTAAAAAAAGTACTAGTATTTATAATGCAACTTGATTTTCCGGTCTTTTTTATCAAAATACCTAGTGTATATCTTAATCTTTGTTGTTAAATTTGAAAGTTCTGGTTTTGATCTGCCTTTCCCTCCAAAACTGTACACATTAACAAAATCTAATAATTTACAAACTGAACAACAAAATCGTCGCGATTCGGTTGTATCGGTACTCGAGTACTCAAACCTTCCACCGAAGCAACTTAATTTACAGTAATGACGATAATGCAATTTTAAATTTGCATACAAAGCAAACAAATAGAATTATTTGTTTTTCAAAAAATTTCAACTTATATAAATTGAAATAATAAAATGTTCCGAAATACGCAGTCTCATTCGCAGATTTACATTACTTAAGTAACATTTAACAAACACTGAATCGAACAAATAACCAAATTATAATAAATAAACTTTTGTGCATGGAGCACAATAAAAATAATGTGACCTTACCACGATGTACAAAGTACCCGCCCACTAACGAAGGCGCGCCTGGCCGGCTGGCGGCGGGGAGAAGTGCAATAAGCAACGAAATCAGTACTTATATGCAGTGTATGCAACATATTTAAATCGGTATTACCTTTACGCGCTAGTTTAATGAGCCTAATTTAAAATAATACTCTAAATACTTATACTTTTTGCTGTACGGAATTAATATTGAACTTTAAGTTGATTAAATATTACAAATTTAAATAAAAGATAACCATAATTTTATAAAAATATTTTTGTTAGCATTGGTTTTTATTTTTACTAAATTCTCAAGGGAAGCATTGCTTCCATGGGCCGTATGCCACTGCCTGATACTATCATAGAGGTACACTAGACTTGTACTACACAGACATTAGAAGGTACTGCAGTTGACTTTAGTAATTATGGAGGATGGCGATAGCACAGTATATAGCTTAAAAGATCCAGTAATTGCACTAGCTGTCGGCACCTTTGAAGTTTGTGGCGAACATTTTTCGTTGCGCCTGTGGTTGCGCATAGTCCACGAGTTCAAAAGGGCGGGTCTGTAATGTATAAATTCGCCGGGAGATTTGATTTCATGACGCGGGAAATTCGATTTGATGACGCGGGAAATTTGATTTCATGACGCGGGAAATTTGAATTCATAATGCAGGAAATATATTTATCTAATAATAAAATAATAAACGTCGCATGGTTATAAATTTTTAACTTGCAGGGTAGATTTCTATTTAAAATATATATAAATTGATAATTAAAATTTATTTTTCATCACATGATAGCTATTTTATTTAATCTTGTTTATTGTTTCCAGCCTTACTTTGTGGAACTCCATAATCATGAAATAAATAAAGATTATTAAAAGTTTCACAGTTTTATTAAAATACAACCTGACAATATTGTTTCGACAGCTATGCTGTCATTATCAAAGGTAATATAATTATAAACAAACACGTCGCTAAGGTAGATACAAAAATAGGTAACTAGATAAAATAATAATATTTTATATTATTATATTAAATTATATTATATTAAATATTAGATATTTAATTCTGATTATTATTATTTTATGTAGTTACCTATTTTTGTATCTACCTTAGCGACGTGTTTGTTTATAATTATATTACCTTTGATAATGACAGCATAGCTGTCGAAACAATATTGTCAGGTTGTATTTTAATAAAACTGTGAAACTTTTAATAATCTTTATTTATTTCATATTTTATTTAATGTTATTGCTACATTTGGTTAAATTATAAGAAAAAATACTTAATTGTACCTATACGTAATTAATTATGTATATTGCAAGTATTGCTTAGTATTTCACCTATCAGTGTTATAAAAGAACTAACTCAAATTTCAATAAGTGCTTGATTTGGGTGTTCGGATTAAAATAAATACAATAATATAAGTTTAGTTATAGGAGACCTGTTTTAAGACAAGCAATTAATACTAATTATTAATTATAATCACTTTATTCAAATTACACACTTATATTTATAATATAATAATAAATGTAGTAAAATAAATCTTACGATAAACTTATTCTTGGGTTACACAATTGGCACATCTCGGGACATAACATGTTTTACTACTGACCCACTCATTGTGATCTTGAATTTCTGAAGTTTCTGTTCGTCAAATTAAATAAATTTCATGTTTTGTAGTGATACGGATTGATGATTGAGAATGATAATTGCCTATTATTACAATAAAAACGACACTAAAAAATTATCGAAAAGCAATTTATAAGTGTCAAAAAAACGATGTTTAAAAAGTTCACTGAAAACTACACTAGTTAAACCTAATCAAAACTAAAACTAAGAACACTTAGTAAAATTATGTACAAACACAAAGTCCATTTATAGGTTATGTAACAAAACACACGCACTCTTGAAACATACTAAAATACATATTACATATTAGTTAAAATACAGGATAGAATGCAAGTGATTGCGCAGTGGAGACGCGGAAATTTCCCGTTAACTGGACACGATCCACCATCACTGCAGAAACCAATCAACGCAATCAACAAACAAAACGCCATTTTGCACGGTTAAGACGTTATTGCTGTCAAATCTCATTCATATTTTGGAATTTTAGGGTTTTAACTAAATAATAAAATACGTTTGTTGATAAATGTTATAACCGTTTACGCATAGGTAAGTTAATTAACCATTAAGATATTACAGAATTGAAGAACAATCCTTTGTTATAATATAATTCGTATTCAACAACGTATACCTTCTATGACTCATGTTTATATGACATTTGCGTCCCATTTTTAAAAACTCGCTGACCTGCATCAACTAATTTGCATTGATTAACAATATGAAATACATTATACTGTATGTAAGCATTATTTATAATTTTACAGATATTACGCAATAGCATTTTGAAGTTTATTATACACCAAAAGGAATTTGTACTTTAGAAAATTCGTTGGTTGTCAAATTTATTATAATGGCTTTAGTACAACCAACCTTTAACACACTAGAAGAGGAAGTATCCTATTGGAAAGATTTAGCACAACGTGCTATTGAAGAGTAAGAATAATGTTTGTTTTGAAAATAAATTTTGCCAATTTTCTTTTTAGAAAAGAAACTATTCAACGAGAATACGAAGATTATACGACTGATTCTCAACAATTAGAAAAAGAATATGAAATTGCAATTGACCAAAATGAACGAGCTGTAAAAGATTTAAAGTCTATGAATAATATCGTGCAAACTAAGTTTGAAAATCTGCAGGTAATTTTATAAATTGATTTTTTTTATATTATAAAATTTAATTATGTTTGTTTTCAGATGAAACTTGAACAAACAAATAGAGAAAATGGTATGTTACGATCAGATATTGATATTCTTAGAGAAGAAAAAGCGAACTTAACTAAATACATCAGAGAACTTGAACAGAAAAATGACGATTTAGAAAGAGCACAACGAGTTGTAACGGAGACTGTAGGAGCTATTGAAGTTTCACTTAATAATGCCCTCGAACGCAATGCTATCTTAGAATCAGAAGTAGACGAGAAGGAATGTCTTAAGGAAAAATTACAGCGACTTGCTGATGAAACTAGAGGTTTGTATTGTGTTGTTAAAGGAAATATGACTTATTCGTAGTATACAGGTACCAAGCAAATCAAGTTTTTGCAAATAAATATTAACAATTGGACCCCAAATAGTATTTATTGATTAAAGTTTTTAAGTGGAAAACTTATTAAAGTAATTTTCTTCGGTTTCTTCCTCTCCAAAACTCAGCAGTCGGTCTAGATAAAATTAGGTTAGTTAAATAATCTCAATTATTTTGTATTTCCAATCATTTAAAATGATTTGAGTAAAGGTCAACACATAGAATAAATTACGTCATTTAATAGGTACTTTTATACTAGGAAAAATCCAGAAATATTGTTGATTGTGGAAAGGAATAATTTTTATTACTTAAAAAAAATTTGAGATTACTGAAGTAATGTACCATTAAATTGCTTATTAACTATGGGTACATAAAATCTTACCACCAAGAATTCTGCTTTCCAAAGCAGCACAGTGACCATCAAAGTCAGGTAATCTCCTAATTTTTTCCTTTTAAATATTGGGAATTCTTTTGGTACACTGGCTTGCAAAAAAATCGCATACACTTTAAAAATCAAGTAACCGAGTTTTTATGTAGTTTTTGCTATGCAAACGTGATCTTTCTGACTTTTGACATTACATTCTTGACGGATAAATCTGTCATTAGGAAAATAATTTTAACTGATTGACACTGACAATTTAAAAATTAAGACCGACTTAATACAATCAAAAATAGGTGTACGCGAATTTTTTGCAAGCCAGTGTAATCTTACAGTATGCATATAAAGTCATACATTCGTCATATACAGTATGCAAGTGTTTAGTGTTATACTGCCCTGCTAAGCGAAAACAACCTATCTGCAAAACATCAACAGAAATATACCATATCTTTTCTTCGCTCACATTAACATTCTATATAGTACATTTCTACATCGCAGTTTTGTAGATAGGTTGTTTTTGCTTAGCAGGGCAGTATAGTTGTGACAGATTTACATTTTTGTGTTGAAAAAAAATTTTCAATTGGGACCCACCAAAGATTGACCTGCATTCTAGCGAAATTTTATTAAACCCAATTTTGCGGTAGGATAATTGCCAAACTACAATGTTTGAAGGTTATGTTACAACTAAAGCATGCATCTCATTCGCTGCATATATGAACACCTACCACATATCGATGTCATTTTGTTTAATTTTGTTGCTGTACAACGCCATCTATATTTATTAGTATATCATAATACTGAGCAAATAAAATATAAAAATAACACTAGTTTATGACAACTTACAAATACGCGCGCTTTCTTTGCTGCTGTAGTCACACCGATGTTTCCATGTCACTAAACGACTGGCAAAGCAAACTCCCACCATTCAAACCACGTAAATTTTGATGATGTAATTAAAAACTTTGCAACGAAATAGGCCGTAAAAAGTAATTTATGCTTATTCCAAATATGTAAATCATTTTTAGGGCAAACGACCCTAAGCCTCCAATATTGATTGCTACCAATCTAACCTCCACAAAAACGTCACTACCTAACCATTTCGCTATGCAAAAGCAAATTCGAATTTTTTTTCAACCTAACCTAATTTATCTTGTTTATTGTTTCCAGCCTTATTTTGTGGAACTCCATAATCATGAAATAAATAAAGATTATTAAAAGTTTCACAGTTTTATTAAAATATACCTGACAATATTGTTTCGACAGCTATGCTGTCATTATCAAAGGTAATATAATTATAAACAAACACGTCGCTAAGGTAGATACAATATAGGTAACTAGATAAAATAATAATAATAATAAAAATTAATAATAAAAATCATAATTAAACATCTAATACTTCCAGTAACGGAGAATTACTGAGCTCAAGTTGTTCATTCATTAAAGGTACCCTGAGTTTGTGTTTGTATATCTCAAAGGCTTCTAAAATGTCTAATTTGCGTTTGTTATTACAAAAATGTAGGAATTTAATATTATTTTGAGGAGTCATTGTGTGATTTTGTTCTAAAAGGTGTTTGGCGTAATTCGATTTTTCAGGATGTTTATTTTTGTAATGACAACAATTATAAAATAACATTTAAAACCAACACTAACACTTTTTCATTTTTATTTAATGCTAAAGACAGAACACATGATATCATGAAATCGGGCATTTACCGTTTAAATTGTTCTTTTTGTAGTTCGGTATATATTGGACAAACACTTCGAAATTTTGACATAAGATATAAAGAACACGTACGTCATTACAAAAATAAACATCCTGAAAAATCGAATTACGCCAAACACCTTTTAGAACAAAATCACACAATGACTCCTCAAAATAATATTAAATTCCTACATTTTTGTAATAACAAACGCAAATTAGACATTTTAGAAGCCTTTGAGATATACAAACACAAACTCAGGGTACCTTTAATGAATGAACAACTTGAGCTCAGTAATTCTCCGTTACTGGAAGTATTAGATGTTTAATTATGATTTTTATTATTAATTTTTATTATTATTATTATTTTATCTAGTTACCTATATTGTATCTACCTTAGCGACGTGTTTGTTTATAATTATATTACCTTTGATAATGACAGCATAGCTGTCGAAACAATATTGTCAGGTATATTTTAATAAAACTGTGAAACTTTTAATAATCTTTATTTATTTCATAACCTAATTTAGCCTAAGCCAACCTAAACCTAACCTAACTAAATTGTGTAATTGTAAATTGCACAATTTGGCACATAGTAACTTAATATAATAATTATTATTCATTATCATTTACTTTTGATCCCAAATTTGGGGCTTTTGGGGTGTTTGCCCCAAAAATGATTTATATATTCAGAATCTGCATAAAATTTTGTTAAAATGACACCAGCTTGGTTAAAGAATGTTCGGTGAGGGAGTTTTTTAATTATACCTAAAATTTAATTTAGAAAATGCCATTTTTCCTATTTGGGTATTAGAAATCACTAAAGATTAGTAATTGCTAATAACCCACTGACAGTGATTACCACTGAGTTACTACATCTAGACGCGATAGCAGCCTGCAAAAACACTGCCATATCGGGGCAAAAAAAGCACGAAATGATTGATTATCTTAAGCTGTATTGAATTTAATCAAATCCACGTTTAGCTTAAAATGTTTTTCTTATTCTGAAAATTTAAACCTCTAATATATCAATTACGTAAAATGCAGTTTTAATTTGTCCATTATTAAAGTTCACCCTTCTCTGTCCCAATATGGCGGCGTTTTGCGGTATTCTGATCGATCAGCGCGATCTAGGTGACTAGATGTAGTGACTCTACACTGACAAATGTGCAAGTGCCATCTATTGGCATATACTTGGTTTTATATTTACTTTGAATTCGATACGATATTACAGTTTTTGGTTGGTTATGTTTTTTTTTTTATTGTTAAAGTTCCTTTCAAAAAATGTTGTGCAAAACTCGATGCGAGAAGTCATCTTCGACACATTCGCACAATTCAATCACTCTCCACTTCGTCGCTCGTGTTTCGAGAAATGCGCGAATATAGACTTCGCATACTTCGTAAATAACTATAATGAGTTCTATGATTCTATTGTAATACACGAGTATGTGATAATGTGTTTATAATAAATAATTTATTTAGAATTTTTATGCAAAGTGCATTTTTGAACCCGGCCCCGCAAAAGCTTACGCCGGCCCTGCATACATACATACATACATAATCCATTTCCCATTACCGCATTGCAGTGTCGGGGTTCCACACAAACTATTATGGAAGTGCGTGCAACAGAGGTAATGGCGCTATTGGATCAGGTGTATTTACACAGTGCGAAAGATTCGGTATTTGGCCAGCCAAAGCAGATTTTTTTAATTTTTTGTGTTGCAATCTGACTTATTTGAACGCATTTTAACTGAAAAATCCACTATTTAGTGATTAATCAAAGAAGACTTCCGACAAGTTTCCACTTGACTGAGTTTCTGCTTTGGACTCTGAACAAACGAGGCATCCAGTGACCAGAAACCTTACTTAATCCTAAATGGTAATGTAAAATTTAGTGAACTAAAGTCGAGGGTCTTAGCAATTTCCCAAATTGTCATTCATCTGTCTTCCATTACCATGTGTTCCACTGTAGCAATGTTTATGTTGTTCACTGCAGTCTTTGGCCGTCCACTGCGTTCATTGTCTTTAAGAGATGTTCTTCCATTACTAAAATGGTGGATCCAGCGATACACTGTACTTTTAGATTCTGCAGATTCATCAAATACAGCTTGCAACCGCACAACTATTTCTGATGTGTGAACACCTTTCCACAAAATTGTTGCACATTGTGAATTTAAAGCATCATTCATTGTTATAAAGTTTCATAAACTTTGTCGCACAAACATTAATTAATACAGTGTTATTTGTTTAACAATCAATTGCTTCAACACATGTATAGTGGTTTATATTATTTTACTGTTATTTTGAAATATTCTCAGTGCCCTCGTATGTATTAGCATTTATTTAATATAGGAGATGTGTAGAATCGCAATACGTAAATTTCTCAGGCAACAATGTTTTCATTTCGCTGACGTAATTTTGTATTCAATAAAATTAATCAAAACTGAAATTTCTATTTTGCTTTAGCCGAATATTCGACGCTTCAGTAAATGTTCTCTAATAAAATTCTTCACAAATGTCAATTTAGTTTTCAGAAGGGAAAGGAGAAACATTAGATGCTATGTATACTATTGTCAGAAAGGTTATTATTTAAACTGTGGATTCACAAAAAAATGTATTGCAGTATTTTTGGGTTTGTCAAAGGCATGCAACACAGTAAACCACGAAAACCTTCTTGATACTATAGATCAGTGATTTTCAAAGTGGGGGTCGTGAAAAATATTTGGAGGATTGCAGAAAAATCGATGACAGATCATCTTTTTTCAAATATTTTATAAATTTACTATGGATTCTGTTTAGAAATATTAGAAATAAAAAATTATATAATTATTTTATTATAATTAAAAAATAATATAATATTTATGTCCATACATAAAATGGAAATTGTACTACACAGAATAATTTTAATGCCTATAAAACTAAGTGAATGAGCTTACGAAAGAGATTATGTAAGGATATGGGAGCAGATTACGAACAATTTTTACTACATACAGAGTAAGGTGGTTGGAGTATAGTAAAAGGGGGTTACGGACCAAAAAGTTTGAGAAACACTGCTCTAGAGCATAATGATGTTCAGGGTGGTCTGTTGTATGGTTTTGCTAACGATTTGCCAAATCGGCCAGCAACAGAGTGATTTCATGACAATAGAACAAGGTTGTTCCACAGGGAACTGTTTTGGGTCCGGTGTTATCTCTACTGTATATGAACAATATGCTTTCTCTCATACCAAATGCCAATGTTATTTCTTTTGCAGATGATACTGTTGTTTTATTTAAAAATAACAGTTAGAGCCAAACTCAATATCTAGTTGAAAAATATATGGCTAAAAAAATTGATTAAGTGAACGTATGTAATCTTTAAAGATGTATCGCAAGTAAAATATTTAGGAATTATAATTGATTAGCATTTTAATTGGGGAAAATCATTTTCCGTAATCTCGAAGCAACGAATCCCATTACCGTAGAAAATTTTCAACTGGTCATTGTTATTTGATTCGTTAAATTTCAATCATAAATTCGGACATTCAGAGGAGGAACTGCAATAACAGAAATTCCTAAAGGGAAAAACTTTTAAATCAATTTGTATTGTTAAGGAAGCTTTTCTTTAACATTTACTTCTTGTTTGTATTGATTTTCGTTTAGTTGTGTTTACAAACATGACTCGTGAGTCTTGAAATAAGTTCGTGATAAAGGAAGTGGGGTGCGTTTAAAAAGATTGCTTGCGCAGTTTTAAATTTGAATAGACTTAATTAAGTTTAATGTAGGGAATTTATGGTTTTCCGATGGTTTTTTCCAGTTAAAAAAGTCGGGAGATTTTTTCGGTTTAATCCAGACAGTTTTTTTCTTTACTTTTACCTTTTTTAGCCTACTGCAGGCATATAAATATTAACATTATTGAGAAGAAAAAAAGTTTATTATAAATACATTTTAAGCTTCATGATCTAAGTGTCCGTGTTTTCTACACATTTAACCAGTTGTTATATTAACCAGACATCTGAAATGTAACGACAAATAGTTATGGGTGGTACTTATAGGGTGGATTGCATAAAAGTGGAAGAATTTAAACTCCTTGGTACTAATTTTTAAAAACAATTTTTGCCCAGAAACCAATCCACTTTTATACCCCCCCACCCGATTACCAGAACTATAATTGTGAGGAAGTGACATTTGACAGGGCTAGTAAAAATAGCTGGAATAACAGAATCCTCAAATTTAAAAACTATTTTCTTTGTTTGGATTTTCGGTATCGCATAGTGGTGGTAAAAAAAAAAGTAAAATTAAAAAGTATGGCATAGAAAATTGATTATTAGATTATTACATACATACATAATCTTTAACTAGCCCCTTATACCTTTCGGTGTCGAGGTGCCAGGCACACCGAGCCACAGAGTGGATATGTGGGTGTGAGACGAGGCAGCGGAGCCATGTAGGCAAGTACACTGTGCTCGCAGATTACCCATCCAAGTTCTTTCCGGGGCAAACTCGACTTAACTCTGTTAAGCAATATAATCCACTATGACCACCCTGCCGTACTGCCGGCTATAAATAGTTATTTATGATACAAAGACGAAAACTATGGTTTTTTGGATGTATGAGTCCAAAAGGAAATGTCTGTAAGTCATATTATTTTGTATTCGATTGTAATTAGATTTAAAGAATAATTTAGTATTTATGTTAAAAGATATCCGGGAAGTTATTCTTCTGTTTCATTTCTTTTTTTTCCATCTAGTAACCTTTGCAAGCGTATTTTACCACAGATAAAAAACAAATGCATATATTATAAAGCTGTCATAATTTTTCTTCTGTTGATGTGTCTTTAGTAAGTGTTTTGGTTTACATTTATTTTTAAACATTCTTTATAAAAGACCTAAATAAAATGATGACTTCATCAAAGGTGCCTTCGAAATTTTGAAGCGATTATACACAATGATTGGAGTCTTTTGACAGCGACAGTTGTTAAAATTTTCTGGTGTTAGAATCCACATGAGTTCAAATTCCTAAGGCACCTTTGATGGAGTTACTTTTTGCTCATACTATACTTTTTAATTTAATATTTAATAAAAAATCAAAATGTAGATAACACCTATAAACCTTAGGCAGCCTCTTAAACAAGTGTTAACTTAAACGGAATAACCTGGTAGAAAAAACCGAGAAGATTTTTCCTATTGGAAAAAACCGATGCGTAGTTTTGCCAACTCTGGGTAGGTGCTTGTAAATACACTGCATGAATATGCGGCTTCAGGCTACCTAAACTGTAAGATTACCAGTTTTTCAAAATAGTTTTTGAGGTTAGAAATTGGGGATTGAAATTTTTTTAAGTTTTTGGAATTGGGGATTTAATTTTTTAAAAATATTTTTTGGAATTAAGGATTGAGGATTGAATCTTTAAAAATATTTCTTTGGGATTTGGGATTGAAGATTGGATTTTTTTCAAATATTTCTTGGGATTAAGGATTAAATTTTTAAAAACATTTGTTAGGATTAGGAACTAAGGACTAAATTCTTTCAGGGCAGGCTGCATAAAAGTGGATTAAATTTAAGCCAGGATTGGTTTCTGCGAAATAATAATTTTTAGGAATTGTTACTGCCTTGTTTAAATTTAATCCACCCTCAAAATATTTTTGTGATAGGAATTGGGCAGCCATTCCATGCGCATGGACACTGCAATCACAGTTTCTTTTTACATTATTGTTGCGTATTACAACACCAATAATAAAAAATAAATTTAATTCTGTATAAGCATTAAAGTAAATCCTGCAGTAGCCGATATCTTTCCATTATAATAATTTTTCGTAATTCCCTATAACCAGTTCACTGGAGTTGTACTGACAGTGCTATAATATAATAACAATAATTAGTAATTACCTATTAGCTGGTGAATTAGGCCCCGGAAGCTATAAAGCTTGTACAGAAGGGAGTGACGATTATTGCTATTACGCAGGAGCATTAGTTGTTAGCATTATGATATGGAGGCAGGCAAAGAACCGTATGATCATAATTATCGGCAAGGTTGTTGATTATGTTTACTAAAATTATCATTTCAAATCTTCTCATGTTAGCCATAAAATGAATGTTTTTTTTATTTATAGATTTTTTTCATTCAGTAGATTATTTTGATGTTCAATTATATTTATTCTTGAGTTTTTCCAGCCATTGTCTTTTTGATTTGTTCAATCTGGCCACTATTGTTTCAAAATGGGCCTGTGTTCGCACTTGCCCCACAATTTTACTCGTGTGGGGTAAGTGTACTCTGCACTTTTATAACACAGTTCAGTTTTGAAAGCTTAGACTATGATAGACTTTTACTATGCCATTGTCTCTTGATTCATTGACTCACGTGGTACATTGATATTATTTATTTGTGCAAAAATTGAATAAGATATATTGTGAATAATCAGTTAACATTTTATGACTTTATTATATCTACTATACCCTAACATAAACAGATCTTTCCTCAACATAATTTTTAAATTACAGATCTCAAGCAAGAACTACAAGTACGTGAAAAAGAGAAATGTCCAGACAACGAACGTGCAATGAATGGTTACGCAACACCAGTCGGATTAGATTCTAATCGATTAAAGATTGAAAATGAAACACAGACACCATTAAAACGTAAGATTCAGAGAGCTTTTCAGTCAATTGTTATATGTGGGAATAACGAGCAAATAGTATAATATGCTATGCTTTTTTGGTGTTTCCTAAATATTTGTGTTCATTTGTTTTTTATTAATTTTTTTTGTTTTTGTTGGTTAAATTATTTTTTTTATGTTATTCTATATAATAATTTAGTTATAAGTTTAACGATTCCAAAGTATTTTATTTTACAAAGATTTGAAAAGGTACGATGCATATACTAAGTATAACCTTAAAGCAATTTTTACAACGAATTAAATATCAATTTTATAATGTGATTTTTCTAAAGAAATTGACTATTTGTTAATTGTACATGAACTTAGCTGCATAATTAAGAATGCAAGATAAGTATTATTTTTTATTTATTTTATATTGTTTTTTTTTAATGATTTAAAGTAGGTATAGGTGCACATATCTAGATACTCGTACTATGTTCCTTTTCTTATTTATTTAATAGATTATTCCGATGTTCAATTATATTTGTTATTGAATTCCTGAAGGTATCTAATAATAGTAATAATAATGATCATATCAATCATATGCACTTGCGGAATAATCTATACTTACAATTTAATTATTAAGATCTGATGGCTATAGAAGCAAGTGTTCCTGTGACAAGACTCAAAAAAAAGTATTAATGTGACTGAAAAGATTTATTGTGATTATGAGAGTGATTAATCAATTATATTGTAAACATATTTTTCTGTAGTAAATAATAAAAATATATTTCTTAAAAATACAGTGTATTTTTTTAATATACCGTTTTGGGTCTTGTTGCACAGGGTGAAAGCTTCTACATACTTTTATTTTTAAGTTTCTAATTTTCTATTTTTGAATGATAACACAATTTATAAAAAATCTGTGGATGTTTTCACCCTGTCTAAATGAATGAAATCCTGCATGATAAAAGGCTCTTCAGCTTTATTCTTTTGTGGCATTTTAATATTTGCTATTCAGTTCAAGTGGTGGTGAGCAAAATATCTGTTCTTTTCTTAAATGAAGCATTCGATACGTTTCTTGTTTACCTTCTCTCATTTATACAAAAAAATAAGATTAAATTAATTTGCATGCATTCAAAATTGATTTCTGTTATTAACATTGTTTTATAAAAGAAGCATTAACAATTTTCTGTTTTTTGTGATATACAAAAAATATCGTAGTAACAGAAGTTATTTCTTTACAGCGGAGTCAAATATAAATCTAAAGAACATAGATATAAGTACAATAAATGCTCCTTTATCGCCTGCCTCTCGACTTCTAGCCATTAATATAGTAAGCGATATAATTAGGAAAGTTGGGGTAAGTACCAATTATTTATTTATTATACCTTGATTGGTTGATGAAAACTTAATAATACATAAAAACAGATGCTTTGTTAAAGCTTGCATTCTTAAATAATTATTTATTCTTTTTAATGGGTTTTTATGTATTTTTGTTTTAATAGTATTTAAAAATGTATTTGAAACTGTTTTGATTCTAATTTTGTAATGTAACATAGTAGTGTCTATTATCCATTCACTTAACACGTAAATTTCAAGGTCATAGGAACAATTGTGGACTATGCACAGATCATATTTGAATCAAGCTTCTATAGGGCAATCAAAAATAGGTTAATTTAAAGAGAAACTGTGCGATAAGATTTGAATTTCGACTATTTTTGAGATTCTGAGCAACTTTTATTGGCATATAATTTACACTTGTGAATACTCACAATGTATCTGGAAGCTTTGGAAAAGCAGTTAAATTAATCTCGACCTTAGTAACGCAATTTACAATAAAAGAAGAAATATTGTCCCATCTAGTGACAAAGTCTAGAAACAAAGCTTGTTTTGTACCAATGTTTCCAAGGCATAGCTGTTCTTTTTAATCCATAACCAAAAGGATCATTTGATTCATAATTATTTTTTTTACACCATTCCTTAATATTTTGACTAAAATAATTAGGGTTTGAAATAAATTTCACGTAAAACTATATTGTGCATGGAGCTATTTTACACCCTGTATACCTATAAAACTTATTATTCGACTGTAATTACACGAGAGGTCTTTTTTTGTCCGGATAAAATTGATTTTTTTAACGATAATTTGGTTGCTTGGTAAATTGACGATACAAACCACCTACGATAAAAAAACGAGTCCGAAGGACGAGTTTTTTTATCTGGTGGTTTGTAGAGTCAGTTTACCAAAAAGAAACCAAATTAGAGTTTAAAAAATCAATTTTATCCCGGAGAAAAAAACCTCGAGCGTAATTCGATGAGATAATTTAATGAATAATAAAAAGGAATAACTAGGTAATTATGAAGAAGTCAAGAACACATTTATTAACTTGAAAATGACAATTATTAAAAACAATAATCAGGTTCGAGAAAGTGTGCCATGGAAGTTTAAACACATTTTATCCAGATGCAAAGTTAGGGCTAACTTTATCCGATGTCAAAGTGACAAATGTATCGCGGCTTATGGGATTTTTTATACATGAATTAAATTATCACTGAAAGATGATTTGCACCAGTATTACTAATTTTCAATATAAGAAAAATAAAAACAAATGAAAGGATACAAAAAAACTGTACCAATCCCACAATGTGAAATTTACCTCTCTAAGTGATGAACAGTACTTTGACAATTTCTGTGTTAAGTGAACGGATAATATTTCTATTATTAGAGAGTTTTTGCTTTTTTCTTATTATGCCATCAACATGATAAACATTTTATTTTAACAGAAAGTCGAGTAAAACGAGATTGATGATAAATTACACTATGGAACAAAAATAGCACTTGTTTCTGCATCGGAAACCAGACTAGGTGATTCTTATAGATTTTTGTGCGTAGAATTCGATGGCGTCAAAAGAAATTGCGTATCACATCATGATTTTGAGATACTCGCACTTAAAAGTGCAAAAAAGGCCTCTTGACCATTTTCAGAAGGTTATAACGCAAAATATTTAACACAGGATTAAATCTTGTCATATGCATTTGAAAGTACCAACATTCAGCTACAATTTAAGATATTTACTTTTCTTGTGCACACATTTTTCGCAGAGATATTTGTATTTGAATGAGAGCATATCAAGCATTTTATGTATTGACGTTAATCTTTCTTTTAGTGAATCAATTGTTCTGAAAATTTACATTCAAATATTTTTCAAATTATGTGAAATTAATAGTATATTTAAATTAAAGAGTGTATAAATACTTATATCATTATTTATTAAAAATAATTAATTTCTTGCTTAAATCCGCAGCCAGAATAACTATCCCGTACTAATTTTCAAAAGATTTGCACCTAAATTTATAATTTTGTCCGCCATATTGGATCCGCCATCTTGATTTTGAAAAGTCTATCTCTAAATTAATTTTGCATAACTTGAAAAATATTTAGATGTAAATTTTTAGAACGATTGATTCACTAAAAGAAAGATTAACGTCAATACATAAAATACTTGATATGCTGTCATTCAAATACAAATATCTCAAATTTGTGCACAAGAAAAGTAAATATCTTAAATTGTAGCTGAATGTTGGTACTTTCAAATGCATATGACAAGATTTAATCCTGTGTTAAATATTTTGCGTTATAACCTTCTGAACATGGCCAAAATAGGCCTTTTTTGAACTTTTAAGTGCGAATATCTCAAAATCATGACGTGACACGCAATTCTTTTTGACGCCATCGAATTCTAGGCACAAAAATCTATAAGAATCACCTAGTCTGGTCTCCGATGCAAAATTGTGTTCCGTAGTGTTATTTTCATTATTTGACAAATTAAAAAATAGTTTTTTACTATTCAAAACAAGGGATCTAGGGACTTTTTATCTCAATTAATTTACTATAGAAACAGAAAGATGAACCTGTCATTTAATATTTAAATGTAAAATCTTAATTTGATACATTATTAGTGCCAATTTTAATTTAGTAGTATAGTACAATACAGAAATGACTCGGCAGATGTTCTATATTTTAATGAAGCAACTGCAAGAACTCTCTAATTATGCTGCAAATGCTTTTTTTAAATATGTTATTTTTTAAGAAGTTAAACGTAAGTGCTTGTATACTTTTTCGGAAATTGAAATGATATTTTGACATTTCAGTTTTGAGCAGTATTGCAATGGGTCGCTTATGGAACGTTTGATAGCTAATGTTTTTCTTTAATGTAATTTAGTAGTTTTGTTTGCTTGTGTTAAGTTGCATTTTTTTCTTCATATTTGATAATAAAAATAATAAATGAGTTATAAGTATTATGCACAGAAAAATTTCATAGCCAAATGAAACGTAAAGTGCAAACTTAACATAATTTAAAGAATTAAAGAATACCACGACCATAGATATTCGTATTTACATACTTACATGAATTACTTCCAACCTGATAGTTATATTAATAATACCTGAATCTATCCCATCAAGCAGTCGGAGCTATTAAATTTCTGGTTTTGGAGCGGTGTGATGCACTCCAATCACGTCACATATTCGAAATCCCTAAATATTACATTCCAGAGACCATCCTGTAGCATGTGCAGATTCCTTCTCATTTTTGGCAATTTTTTCAGAAAACTTTAATTTGTCATACTGAACCTAAGGTTTTTGTATACGACTCCTCCATTCTAGAATTTATCTGTATGTTCCAATATTTGTATCAAAAAAGAAGGCATGCATTAATTTTTCACACTTCATTGAGCCATAGAGGTCAATTAGAGAAAAACATGAAGTACTTTTATACAGGGTTTCCGTAAAAGAGTGGTATGATTTTAACAGTTAATGTCGGAGAAATGAGAAATATATAAGTGACTGAACTGGCAGGAGTGAAATGCCTAACTCAAAAATTTTATGTCATATATGTTACATCTGTCAAATGTTACAACATCGGATGTTTTGAGATACGTCAAAGTGTTGAAAAAAATATGTTTGCAGCCAGAGCACATTAAAGCATAGATTTTTATGTGAGTTTAATGAGAATCCACCACATGTGAACAATATTCGTTGTAGACGTCAAAGACTTATTGTCAAAGGTATCGTCTGCAGAGGGAAGTTAATTGGCACACCTCCTGTTTTGCAAGAAAACATTGAGCAAACGCTTATCATGTTTATGGAGTTTAAAGAAATCTCTTACTCGTTGTAGCTAGAGTAAATGAAAACTTTAACTGTTATTTTAGAGTTAGGACACGGATGTCAAAATCTATCTCTTTCTAGGCCAAAACTAAGCTGTCTGAAACAGAGATACTTTTTTGTCTCTTTATTTTAGTGACAACATTCAGCAGCTATCAGTTATAAATTTTAGGTTATGCTGTCATGTTTATTTTTATGCATGTAAAAATTTTTAATGTGCACATTATCATTTATTTATTGTTTGTAGAGAATTTTCTAATTTTACATATATCAATTTTACGGCGGCTTTTAATAAAGTATTAATTTCAGATTTATATAATTGTCATACTGACAGTTTAATTTATTAAACCTATTTTGATGATTACCAACCTACTAATAAAATAGTTTCAAGATATAAAATGTCACTAGGAAAATTTGACATACGTGACTTAACTCTACATAACACAGAGCTCAGTTCATATTTAGGAACTCTAGTCATAGCTAGACACTTACTTGCTCAATTATTACTACATCAAAATAAAATCAGATTATAAACCAAAATGGAATTTGCTTTTATGGTGGAATTTTGAATTTGCCACACTTATTTTACAAAGAATAGACGAACAGCCTATCTTCTTGAACAGTGTTATTTTTACCGACAAAGCTACGTTTCACATTTGTAGTCTCAATAAACGCAATTGTCAAAAATGCGGTAGTGGTAATATTCATGTTATTCAAGAGTATGTTCGTAATACCCTTAAGCTATGTAAATGGATGGTGCCCGGGCTACTAGATTTTACGAAAAACTAATAATATAACAATTATATGGATTTTTGGGTAACACACCCTTACTTCATAAGTAGGTAGAAAGTGAATTCTTTTGCTATTACTTCTGTTTACATAAAAACATTAGCTATCAAAAAGTGTTTCAATTGTTTGATGCAGGATGATGTATTTTTCCCATGTTATCTTAAATATTGTGTAAACTTTTATAAAAATGGAATCACTCACTTAAGACTTTGTGAATATTTAATTTATTAATATTAATAAATATAATAAGTATTACATCACTCTGTAATAAATAGTAGTTTTCTACTTTTATTTGGGTTTAGCAGTAGTATGTAGTTTGTGGAAGTATTTGTTTTCTTTTTGCATGTGCATGGGTGTTGCTTTCAGTTGTCTCGATTCCTATGCGATCACTGTGGTCAAGTCAAATGTACTGTCTGTTCAACCAATACAACTACCAATAATCGAATAGTTAGTAACGACAGTAATAAACAAAGGTGCGTTTTCATTATGAAATCTCTCATGATAATGTCTTAAGCATACAGAAATATATTGTTTATAATTTTACTTCGTATATATTTTTTGCTTCAAAATGTTGAAACTCTTATGCAAGAAAAAAAAAGAATATCAAAAATGATAATAACATTGTTACATAATAAGACTGTAATTATTATGTTCTAAGTTTAATTTAATATTATCTGTGTTCAAAAATAAAACATAACCTTGTCAAACTAGGTAATCAGAATTTTTTTGCTAAATTTGTTTTAGTTATATTTATCATTTTTATTATCATCACTTTTTTGCATATTAGTTTATACACAACTTTTGAAGCAAAAATCATTTATATTTAGACTTTTTAAGTAATTGCCATGCAAAAAGCTAAAAAAAGTATATAGGGTTTCAAGCTGAAAATTCTTGAGAATATGGAATAGAAATAAAAAAGAATTCACAGAAGAAGTTCACATGTACAAGAAAAATGTACTATTTTGCCTGTTGCCTGGAGTTAACATATATCCTTTGATACCTTTTAGACTTGTTTAACATATTTAAGAAATAGCTTTGAATACGAAAATAATTCATAATGAACTACTGAGGAAACATTTTTCTATTAGCTACAGAAAAGATCTGTTACTTCGTTCTTTTTTTATTGCCAGTTTATTTATTATAGACCTCTTACTTTCTTACCATAACGTGCAAGTAGACTGAGGATCTTTAAGTCATATTTTCTTTTATGCACGACATTCTTTTACACTTAATTCAAAATCACTCGTATCCTGCTTGAGATATTTATAATTTATTATAGAATATTAATGTTTTTTCAGGACTTTTGTAGGGTTATTTGCACAAGTTATTTATGTTTTTCTCGGATCATGTAATTATGGTCATGTGTCCCGACTTTCACCCACTTTGTAAAAATAAAGGTACTTAAGATATTCTTTAGGTTCCGAAACATCAAATCGACTATAACGACTTATGTTATCATACATTATATATTGTTGAATTTTTCTATCTTGGAGCTTATATCACGCAAACATTTATAAAATTTTATGAATCAAGTTTTATTAAAGTTTTATTAATTTGGTTGGTCAATCAAAAACGCTACAAAAATTTGACGGAAACAGTACAGATAATTTTTGAATGTGTAGTACATAAATACGAGGGTGGTTTGATAAGTCAGTGACTTTTTGAATAAAATATTTATTTCGGCAAATAAGCGTTTTATTTCTCAAAATAGTCTCCTTTTAGCTCGATACATTTAGTCTAGCATTTTTCCAATTTTTTTATTCCTTCCAAATAATAGGTTTCCTCAAGGTCCTCCAAATAGGCGTTTGTTTTAGTGATGACCTCTTCATTCGACCCAAATCTCTTACCGCCCAGCCATTTTTTCAGGTTTGGAAACAGGAAATAGTCACAGGGGGCTAAATCTGGAGAATATGCTGGATGGGGTAGCAGTTCGTAGCCCAATTTATGGATTTTTGCCATGGTGTGCACCCGTGCATTGTCTTGATGGAACAGCACTTTTTTCTTCGCCAAATGTGGTCGTTTCTGCTTCAAATCAATATCGAATCTGTCCAAAAGCTCTGAATAATATTCGCCAGTGATCGTTTCACCCTTTTCAAGATAATCGATGTGAATGACACTGCGTGTATCCCAAAGAACTGTGGCTATGACCTTGTTGGCCGACAGACCCACCTTGGCCTTCTTTGGTGCACGTTCACCCGGAGAAACCCACTGTCTTGATTGTTATTTGGTCTCTGGTGTAGTGTGATGGATCCATGTTTCGTCTACGGTAACGAAACGCCCCAAAAACTCGTTCGGATTGCGGCTGAACATCACCAAACACTCATTTGAAGTGGTCAAACGGTTGCGCTTATGGTCGAGTGTGAGCAATCACGGCACCCATTGCGCGGATAGCTTTTTCATGTCCAAATATTCATGTAAAATGTGATGTACCCGCTCAGTTGAGATGCCTACAGCCTCAGCCACCTCACGCACTTTCATTCTCCGATCGTCCAATATCATTCCATGGATTTTATCGACGATTTCTGGCGTGACTGTTGGGAGTCACTTGTGCTGGTACGACCACAACGGAACTCAGTAAACCACTTCTTAACCATTCAAATTGATGGTGCAGAGTCCCCATAGTATTTGGGAGGACTTTAGGGAGCCTCCGTTCAGGATACCGTTGGTGGTAAATTCTGCGGGCAAGCAAACAATTTCTTTCCGACTCGCCCAAAACAAAAGTCATGTCTGCAAGTTCTTCATTACTAAAATTCATTTTGAAAAACTAAAACACCTACTAGAACTAAACACTGATGGTCGATAACTGCGAGAAATGTACGTTTTGCATACGTGCACAAAAATTGCTAGATGCTTTAATGTTTTGTTGAACAAAAACAACCAACACACTTGACAACTAAATAAATAATTGTTTTTAATTGTGTACTTCTTGCAGTTTTTCCTCAATAAATCAAAAGTGGTTACGGATAGCTATAGGGACTTACATACAAAAAATGTTCGTTATTTAATTCTGCATCACAAAGGTACAAAATTTACAGGGTGTTTCATTGAAAAAAGTTGTGAATTTTAGCTTTGAAGCTCTCTAAATTCAAAAATTAATTTTGAACACGCTGTACATGATGGATCCATTTTATTTTAAAGAAGAGCACCCTACAAGCCCCTGCAACAAAATCCCTACTTAAATTCGTCTTCACAGTTGCGGCCGTGAAATCGGTAAACTGTTAAGTGAGATAATGTAAAACACAATTTTTTTTTTTTAAAAATTTATAACTTCTAAACCGGTCATTAGATGGCGCTAAAATTTTAGATATGAATGAACCTGCCAAGAGAGGTGTTAAATATGCAAAAATATTTGGGGAATTCTATTTAAAGAAAATTACCTTAAGCTTGCCACACTTTTCAGCAACACCCTGTATATTTGAAAATAATTTCTCTAGATGCGCCTCTGTCCACTGTTTACATCCGTATTAGAACGATTTTTCTAGCTGTTACCGTTTAGGAGCTATCGGACTTCCCCGCACTATTGCCCCACCCGGTATATCAATGCCACTGAATGAGGTTAAAATGCCATAATGTAATCTTGCAATACCCCTTCGAGATTTACATATAAAGAAGCAACAGGTACAGAGGTTCAGGGTTTCAGACAATGTCTCCCATACTGAGGAGCCTAAAGTGAGGGCGAAATAATTGTCTAAGGGTGTTTTTTAGGGTGTGAAATTATGTGCCTCTCAATTTGCTGCTATACCCAAGATTTAATTTTATATGTTTAAATAATTTATTTTAAAGCAAAAAGAGAAAATTTTATTTTTATTAAAATATTATAGTAAATATGTATTAATATAATAAGAAATATCACATGGAAAAATATCTTAAAGTTAGTAAGAACTACTGTGATACTGTATTTAATATCGAGGGATATATTTAATTACAATGCCATGTATTCTGTAAGCACTGGTTCATATCAATTGTTAAGTATAACAATAATTGTTATGAACTCGATTGCTACGAAATCTTAACAATTCATGCAATATTTGGCATTCTGTAACTGCACTTGTTATGATCCAATTGAAATGAATCCCAACAACTGAAATGCAAACTAATTATGAACTGTATTACCGACTGTGCATGCGCGTTCGAGAAGTGACATTTGCATTTGACAGTTTCCAATAGTTAGCGAATTTGAAACATGGAGAAGAATACCCGACACACCGAAAAGCAATTTTATGTAATGTTGGAGTTTATGTCCACCAAATATTGCTTACGGAAAGATTGAGCCCGGGAAAAGGGCCTGAATGTTTACAAAAACTGTGGAAAGAGCTTACTAGTATACTAAATTGTCGCAAATGGACCAGCAAGAGCAACAACTGGTGATGACTGGATGAACGTTAAAAAATTATAGTGTGTGTGTCGCAACAGTGTTTTCTTTCTAAAGTAATAATAGTATATTATACACCAAGGTGGTGAAGACTGTCATTATTGACCGAGCACCAAGATTATTTCGCGAGGGGCTTTGCCCCGAGCGGAATAAGGTGCGAGGCCTATTAATGTCTTCACCACCGTGTTGTATATACTATTTTTCCACTACTAGCCAAATTTAAGGCAAAAATTAAAATTTTTCTTGTAAAAATCAAGTAGCACAGGAATGCAAATTCGCCTTTCCACTAATAAAACAAAAATCAAGTAGTCTGATGCAGATTGACATTTCCACTAATAAAACTTAGTTTCAAACAACGTTTGTAATTATCGTGTTAGGTAATTTCAAGCAGCAAATACGTTAAAGACAATCTCCTGGGTATACAAAATTATGTTGCACAAGTTTTTGTTAAACAACTATCCCTGGATTCTCAAAACATTTGAATTTATCCATTATTAACCTAGGTTAATAATAGAAAAAATTATTAACCACTACTAGAGAAATTCAACTTCTCAGTTGGCTAGAAGACTCAATAATTGTCAACTTCATAGCTAGTAGTGGAAAAACAATATTACCTACAGTTTTATAATGTAAATAATAGTAAGAAAGAAATCCTATTATCATCGATACTTAAATTTTTCAAAATTGTGTGAAAGAACCCCAATGAATATAAAAATATAATGCAATTTCTTGGGAATCTGAGGTCACAATCAATTCCTTAGGTCGTAAGTTGCATAAATGATTTGTTTTTATCTAAAACACTGACTTTGAAGTATAGATGCCTAAGTATTACTATGCATTAATAAATTGGGGGTAAAAACTTACATTTACCGAATTTATAATCTAGAGAAAATATTGTCTAGCAACAATTTTTAAAAATACACATATCAAGCGACGACAGCAAATAATACTTCCAAGATATTAAAATTAAACTTAAAGATAAAAAATACTTAACACTTCATTTAAAAACACTACATTTATTTATAATAATTTACAAAATGTATATAATTGCAACACTAGAAACAGAGCTCGAACTTTTAAGGGTGGAACTTGCCATTTTTCTTAGGACCACCAATTTCGTCAACATATCAGCAGAAGTGATTACTGCAACAGACGTTACAATTTACAAGATGTTTTGGAAGGTAATGAAATCATACTTGTACAATCTCCCACGATGAAAGTCATAGTAGAGGATATTCAAGTAACCAGTTAGACTTTCTAGGGTGCAAAGATCCAAGGGTGCAAACAGTGACACTGAAGCACTTTCCAAGCGACGAAGAACCGTTCCTCGTATTGATGCACTACTCTCTGCTGCAAAGAGGACTACAACTGCATATGCAAGAATACTACTGCCATAAAGAGATTAAAGGGCTGCTGTTATTGATGTTGTAGCCAATTTGCTACAATTTCTAAAGAACAATAATAGGAAATAATGTAGTAACGATTTCGATACTTTATCACATAAAATAAATATTACCTCGTTCTATAAGAAGTGATTTATATGTTGTTTCTTATTTGTCTTCTACAATCAACATCGCTTGATAAATCATTCCTTGCTACCTCGGATGCATCTGACAAAGTTCAGGCAAAGAGAAGGGTCATTACTATCCCATACTTGCCTTGCGATATGCAAATACGATTTCTGTGTAGAATGTTAGGTTAAGTTTTTATACTATACTATTTATTTAGTTTTACCTTTCATTTGCTGCTTCCACTTCTTCTACTCTACCCAGGAACACGTTTCCTTCCAAATCCATTATTATTGTAATAAGAATCAATGGCAATCATTAAAAAATTTACTTACGTTTAGTAGCAATACTACTAACAACAAACAGTTCCGCTGACCGCAACCTACGAAGTCAAAATGCACTGAACGTTTTTAGAAGAGGAAAATTATTTCTTCC
This sequence comes from Agrypnus murinus, assembly GCA_929113105.1. NCBI lineage: Eukaryota > Metazoa > Arthropoda > Insecta > Coleoptera > Elateridae > Agrypnus > Agrypnus murinus. The sequence goes on from OV816025.1 coordinate 19,237,271, forward strand.
ACAACAATTGCTAGGGCGTTTTATTTTAAAATTACTTATATTTTAAATAATTTCCAAGTATTTTCGTTCATATACGATACGTTTTAAAAGTAAAAACTAACATCAAAATCTCGAAGTGGTAAATTGTTATCCATATCAATTGTTATCCAACAATTGATATAGATTTCAATAATTGTTAGGCCATATCAATTACTTGAACAAAATAAATCCTTACAGAATACCGTTTTTGACACATGAATTGTTATGCTTGTTGAATATCAAGTATAACAAGCGTAACAATCTCAACAATTTGCTTACACAATACACCTGAATGTTAGGTTAGGTTTACGGAAATATGGTTTGTACGCATACTATAATTACAGTTGTAAATAAGAACGTAAATGTAATTATTTGTATATGCGTATTTAAATGTTGATAGAGGTTTTTTACTGGGTAAAATAAATTTTTATTATATTTTAAACATAATAGTGATATTTTGTATTAGAATATTTTTTCATAAGATATTCTGTTCTTAGGATATTTTTGCATGTGGTATTTTGGCCATGATATATTGTCGTGTGATATTATGACTGTGATATTTAGACATGTAACCGTCACATATACCGGGTGTGCCGAAATGCTGTTTACACGCAATATCTCCCTTATTTGAAACGATAAAGAAATCAACCAAGAACTATTGTGAATGACTCAAAATGGCGCTTCAGAAAACATCCTTAAACGCTGGTTGCATAGCAATGTTTAAGAGATCATGCCAACTTGATTAATTTTTCAAATTGTATCCTCCGTTTTTTTTTCACGGAAATGTATTCTTCACTTCATTCTGCATACGGTAGTATGCTGTAGTTAATTATTTAATGTGCATTTAGGAGTTTTAAAAAATATCTGTTGTAAATTGAATTTATCTTAAACTTAAAGCAAATGCTCAAAATGCCCTCCTGTGGACTCTACACAAGCTTCAAAGCGCCTTTTTAATTAATACAGAATCTATTAAACAAATGTCAATCATCTTTTTTCCCAATTTTTTAACTGTTATTTACAGGCATTAGAAGCATTACTTTGTAGGAATTCATGGAATTAGGAATTAATAAATTTCTTTTTTGCTCTCACTGTGTATTCATATACAGGCTATTATTCATCATTCGGTCAAGCAGAGGTCTTATGTCATAATCTGTTACCAACGTAAATTCGCAACTCTTTCAATACTTTCATGCCTAAGAAATGTATTTTTTTGTTGGTATTTACGATTACTACGTTTATTTGCATCTTCTAAACAAAAACAATTGTCCATCAATGCAAATATTTTGTCATCTTGGCAAGTTGAAACGTCAGAGAGTTTATTAGACAGCTAATATTTTATTTATATACAATATAATATTTTTTACCTCGTTCTTTTACCATGCCAAAACCATTTAGTTTGCAATCGAAAAACGTGATAGCCTTTTTAATTAATTATTTTCGGAAAGAGCGTGATAATTCTGGATCTTTATTACGTTTAACTTCAGTACGAGAAGTGAGTCTTAAAACAACATGTTTTTAAATATACAATTCGTTTTATGATGTTTCTTAAAAGTAATATTTGTAAAGGGTAACTAGGCTTTGGGTATCGGCAAAAGTGCCGTTTGCAAGTATCTGCAACTAAAAGCGGTAACCTTTTTAGTGGTCCAAAGATCCTGCTAGAAATAGAAAAAGGAGAATTACTGACTTAGACAACAACCAAAGATTCGCATTACGAGATGCAATATATGACATTTTTGAAAAGAGTCAGTATCCTTCATTAATTCTATACATGTAACAATATGTTACTGACCTTTACAAAATTCTTGCTTCTAGAAATACCGGTTGGATTCAATTTTGAAATATGTAGGCGTGTAATATTACAATAATTATTACAAGCCTCGAAATACCTTTTAGGAATTATACCATGTTGTTTCACGTTGTTTAAATATATAAGAAGAGACCAAACAAATTTAGAAGGTATTAAAATGGACCAATGAAGAAAACGATTTCGTTTTCGTAAAGAAAGTTAGGTTAGTTGTTAGTTAATAATTGGGTTTACTATGGCTGACATATATTAAAGTTTGTAAGAGAGAAATTAAACTAATTTTAATTAATAATTTTATTTTCTTTGCTAGATATCAATCTCATTTTTATTTAGTTGTAACTATACATAGCCAAAATTCACCATTTCACAAACACTCCTAACCTAACCTAATATTGAAAATGAAATGTCAGAAATTATTGGCATTTTCATCTTAACATGTTTACAAAGTAAGTCACGTGACTAATGACGTAAGCGCTCTGGTTGACTGAATGGTCTATAGTTCTTCTTTTACTTTCATGCTGTGTAGATCCTTTTCTTTTTATTAGATTAAACATTTCCTTATCTTGGCTCTATTTTCACTCAAAAAAATGACTGTTTTCTATGATCCCTCAACCGCAACTATAAAGTCCTCTTGTCAGTAACAAAGAAGTTTCTCAAAACAATTTTTTTCAATAAAAAGTGCAAGCATGTGACATCACAAGGTGCACTCAATAGATGGCATCTGCTCAGCTTGAATTGCAAATTGTATTTGCTACTCTCAACATAAGGTGAACATGGCTTTGAATTTTTGTTACATATGTGTAGTTAGCGATATTCGAAATCCTATGTTTTCCGTTCTCAAGAATTTTCAATAGGTACCTTACATTTACATATTTAACAGTAAATCGCACATAAATCACCCTGTAATAGTATTGCAACCAAAATTTAGATTTCCTTTAAACTTTTTTAATTTAAACTAATTATTTACAGAGCTTGGAAACCAAATTAGGACGCTGTCGCAATTGTGGATATAATAACTACAGATCAGAAAACATAAGGTAAGACTTCACATTCATTCAATGTTTTCTTTTATAAAAATAGTTCAACACTTTTATTAAAAATTTAATTTACAATTTCCTATGATAAAAATAGAAGCCGTCACACCAACAGGGGATCTTCACCCTCTATTCAAGGATTTACAAAATAATAATATTTAGAATATTTTTTATTATCAGTAAATTTTAATTAACTTTTATTGGAAATAATATAAATCAAGTTTTATCCTTTTTCTTTTTTTTGTAAATTGTAAAAAAAACAGCAAGGGGCTAAGGTTCATCCACCCCCTTCTAAAACTAATAATTTATCTAAACTCTCTATTAATTGTTTTTAATCTATAATTTCTCAATAATAAGTCTGATCTTTATTTATTTATATTTTTTATAACTAATTTATTACTAAATTATAAAGTTTTCCATTAAAAATCCTCTAAAAGAGAAAATTATGGAAATTCTTAGGCAATATTTATTTTTTGTACTTACATTTCTACGTTACTAAATTAAAAAAATATATATTGTTAGTTTACTTTTCCAACTCACATTCTACAATGTAGATAAATTCTCAATAACTATCTCTATTTATTAATCATTTATTTACCTCTTAAAAATGGCAGGTACTATTCTTTTTTATTATTATTACATTTTTTTATAATTATTAATAATTTATCATAGTCAATTTTACTAGTTCCATTTTTTGTACGCTTATTAAAAAGTGACCTTGACTCACTCGTGATAATTTTTTTTAATTATACTATAATAGTAATTATTGCATAATAGTATAGGGGTGGATAAATCAGCCCTTAGTTGCTCACGCAGATTTATATTATATATAATATTAATTATTTATATAGTGTAGTTTATTATTCCTTACTATATTTCTGTAAATATATTAACGAGAGTAATGGTATATCAAAAAGACTGGTTTTTGTTTCATAAGAATTTTTCCGTGTCATACAATGTGATACCGAAAAATCTTTAAAAGAAATGCTTTAATAGATAGATAGTGTGTAAATATTTTTCTTATATTATTATCGGGTGGAAGCTATATACAAAGTAATGCTGAGTTATTTGTTGTATTAGAAAATTTTGCCTGAACTTGATTCACAAATTACAACATTTAAGTCTAATTCCACCATTGGATTTGTTAGTATAGTACGTTTCAAATGTTTCAATAAAAGCGATATTATTAATAAAATTTGTTGGTTAAGTTACATGTAAGTTTGTAACATTTTCAGCATTTACTTTGATATAATAGATAAATCAAAATGCTTTTTATTTTTTCACTCTTAATGTTTGTTCTTTTCATTATGTTTTATTAATATAGTAACAACAATAACAATGCTTACATTATAAAAACCAAAAGCATATAAAAAGATGATATGTATTCTAAACAAAACAGAAGAAAAGTCTTGTTTGCAGGACCTTGCAGATGAATATTAATTTAGAATAGAAACAAATGGGTGTTTTATTTTTTTTATTATGTGTATTTAGTTTTTCATTTTTTAGCTATTAATTTATAATAAATTATTTATACTATTAAAAATATTTTTATTAAAATTGTAGATATAATTTTCCCAGTTAAGATATTTATCATAGATAGGTACAAATTTTTAAGTAATTTTATAATTAACTTCTATTATATTCCAGTGTTGTTTTTATGCTTAGCTTGTTAAATTGCAATAATTTTTAATAAATGATTTAGAAGCAACAAATATGTTTTTGTTTTTATACTGATCATGTGAGTAATTTGATCCCAGACCCAAAAACTTTTTCCCAGATCGCAGCTTGAACTGAAACTGGCCTTAAATAACTTAGGTATTAATATTATTTGAAATCATAAAGCAATAGGAGAAACATTATGACCTTACAAGATGTTTTCTGACAAAATATGTTTTCTAAATATAGTTCAATGCTACAAATGCTGGAAATGTCATTTTGCAAAAAAAAAAACTGCAAATTGTAACGTTCATTTTATTCCATCCCAAGATTTCTTAATTTTATTTAAATTGGATAATAATTTCCCAATGCCCCAACGAGCACACTGACGTTATAATGACGTTATTTTTAAGTGATTATTGGTCGCCGACGTCATATGACTTATTAAATAAATTAATTTTTTATTTAATAAGTAAAGGTTACACTCTACATCACTTGATAATAATAAGTAGATCTTAAATGAATTTTCCACTTAAAACTGAAAAATTATTTTGACAAGTTACGATTTGCATATCGTTAGGTCATTGGACTTGGTTTTTCATAATTGAAGCCATTGTAAGGTGTAGTTTCACCTGGAAATTATAAAAGACATAGTTGGAAGGGTGTATGCAAGCAATCACCACAATACTCACAGTTTTTGTTGTTGAATTTCAAGTAAATCCCATGATGGTTTAACGATTCATCAAATTTGATGAGAAATGTATAATTTTCATTAATCTATGCGCTTGCAGCCGAAATGTTTTGTTGCAATATTCTTAATTAGGTTCTAGTGCACCTTTAGCAATAGAATTTTCAAGTGGGCAGCTCTATATAAAGAAGGTTTAGCCTGTTGAAGCCTAAGATTTGTATCGTTTGAACCTGATCTGTTAAAATAGTAAAATCTAGTTAATATTTAAAGTTTTGGTGCCAAAATTGATGTAAATATTTTGTAATAGGATGTTAGGATTAATTTAATAAGAAAAGGAAGTAATAAGGTGTGAAAATGTTAGTATCTGTAATTTTGTAAAAAAAGTTTTTTGTAAAATTTTATGAGCTGTGACATAATGTTGCCAGTTCCACGACAATTTGACGTCGTTACTGCCGAAAAAACAGCGACATTATGACAGCACACTTGACGTCATAAGTAGATAAAGAATGGGTACTGTGGAGCCACACAACCTTGAACTCTCATTTGACCTTTCACTTTTCAAGCCCTCCCTTTTAGAAGCCACTTCCCCCTCTCCAAGCCACTTCCTTTTAGAAGCCACTCCCCTTTATAAGCCACAACCCCCTTCCTTTTAGAAGCCACTCCCCTTTATAAGCCACTTCCCCCTCTCCAAGCCCCACCCCTCCCTCTCTACCTCGCCTCTCTGCCCCAAGCCTCTGTATACCTACCTTCTCTCTTTGCTTATAATAAAAATCAAAAGTTATAAATAATAATTTATTTAGATTACAATACATAACCTGTAAAACTAATAAGCACAAAAGTATAATTTATTGGTTTAATTCATTTTAAAAATAAACTCAACAATAACATAATTTATTAAAAATGTTTAATACAGTACTTACTCTTAATATTAAGAGGAATATCTATAATTCATTTTTTAAAAAATAAACCCAACAATAGTTTATATTGTACAATAAAGTATTAAATTGTTATTATTTAATACGAGACACCTTTAATCAGATGTTTTCACATCTAGACCATTACAAATGCTGTACATCGAATTAATGAAATACGCTTATTTCATATTTAGCTAGTGGACCGCTGGTGGCTAATTATTATGCCACACAAATAAAAGATAGTTAAAATCTCGTCAATCAACTTGCAAAATTCTGGCAATTTTAAAGAACACGCGACGTTCTGGTGGTATCTCTTTTTATGTAGCAGGAGCAATTTCATCTAAATGAAAACTTAAGCTGTCTCTCTCGCGCCACACATACGTTCCGGTATTCCAGGTCCCCGCGACTCACTTCGGCCAGAAGAAGTGTCTACAAAAATAATCTTGTTTTAGGACAGGAACTGGATGCGAAAGAAATTAATAAGTTTATAGTTGTTTCATCCGTTTACATTAATGTAAATTTTGTATTGAACAATAAACCCCTTTCTCAAGTACATCATTAAGAGGAATAAAGAAAAAAGTAATAAACAAAATTAATTTATTAAAAAATAATAATGTATATTTTTTTATTTAAGTAATTGAGTTGAACGAGGCCACTATATGAAACTACCATAAACTGAAACAATAATTCGTTTTAAAAATAAAAGCTAATAAGATATTTCGAGATCCTTCTGTATATATGAAAAGGTATAATAATAATAATAATAATAGTTTTTATTTTCCACAAGAATACATAAAAAAAAGAAAACGTAATAAAAAAGATGTTATACATATTGGTAATCATTTGTATAGAAAATAAACTACTTAAGTGGAAAAAGTGATGATAGTCAGTTGAATTCAAGAATTGAATTCTCTGCTCTTCCCTATCACCACAAAGTTACTCTACATGTTTATAAGTAATGTTATTATACAAAGAATTTAGTAATACGAACATACCCATAAAAGTATTATACTACTACTAAGATTTATAGAGAGTTATGACCACCAGAGCATCACAATAGAAAAAGTATTGCATAAACAGTATCTACTATAATGATTTCGAACTTCTAACGAGGTACCAGATTTCATCGTTACCATTTCAGTTTGTTTGGGGTAATTTACTTTGCTTTTAATTAGAAGAGTTATTTAATAACCAATTGGCAGTGCGTTTCTTAAATGAACATGTGGATAAGCTTTTGTTTTCGATAGGTACAGAATTATACAACTTATATATATTGAAGGTAAAAGAACGTTTATAAATTCAGTATGATGTACAGGTGGAGTGATTAAACCTCTATGGCGAAGATTTAAATTATGTACATCAGTACGATATCTTATCTTATTGTACAGGTAAGAAGGGACTGTTTTTGTAATAATTTTATGATATAAGACCAAAGAATGCAATACCCTACGCTTATTCATATTTAACCATTTAGTTTCAATTAACTTATGCGAAATATGCTGTCGACGTTTGATTCCATAGATAAATCGCAAACATGCATTTTGCATTACCTGGATTTTTCTGCTAGTTACACTGTCAAGACAGGGACCGTAAAGGACGTCACAATAATTAAATTGTGAAAGAACCAAGGATTCACATAGGGTAACCTTTAAGGTTTTATTTAATATGTGACGACTATTATAAAGAAGTTTAAGGTTACAAAATGCCTTTCTGTTACAGGCATTTATATGCTCATGAAATCTAAACTTATTATCTAGTGTGACACCCAGATTTTTAGCACAGTCTGAACTTGGAATAGGGATACCATTGATAGATATCGGAAAATCTTCTCAGAGCAATTCTGTGTGTTGTTCTACCGAATATAATAAGTTTAGATTTAGTAGGATTTATCTTAAGAGAATGTGAAGCTGCCAAGTTACTTAAATCGTAGTTAATATTTCTATTAGCATTTATTCTGTCTGCATAATTAAAAGAATAATAAATTTGTGTGTCATCAGCATATTGATGATACTTACAGTGTTTTAAATCACTACAAATGTAAGGTGAATAAAGGGTATAGAGGAGAGGCCCCAAAATTGATCCTTGTGGGACACCACATTCGATATTTCTAAGCTGAGAATTATTATTGTTTAAAGTCACGTATTGTTTCCTATTACAAAGGTAATTTTTAATCAAATATATAGATGAATTATCAAATCCGATATGCTTTAGGACTGCCAGCAGTATACCGTGATCTATAGTGTCAAAGGCCCTTTAGAAGTCTAATAAAACCAAAGCTGTGATTTTGCCTTCGTCAGTTGCTCGTATAATATCATCAGAAATGCACAACAAAGCAGTTGCACAACTGAAGTTGGCACGAAACCCAGATTGGAATTCTAAATATAGGTTATTTTCATGTATATAGGCCCTTATCTGCTCGTCAATAACTTTCTCAAGAACCTTGCACAGTACAGGCAGTATACTTATTGGCCTAAGGTCTTTGAATTCTTTTGGAGAGTTGATCTTTGACAAAGGAATAACCTTAGCTACCTTCCACTCTTCTGGAAAAACGCTATTATCTAGACAGAAATTTATAACATGTGTAATATATGGTATTAATACGGGACAACATAAATTTATCATCAATACGCTGATACCATCAACTACTAATCTACCTTGGGGCCCTGGTCGAAAGTCCTGCTGGTCCGGAACAGTGATTGCTCTTCGCAGGTACATACACATTTATTATACCGGAGAATGTTCATCCATCTGATTGGATTTGAACTGTGTAGAGGTCCCCTCAACACTTTTTATACACCTGTTTAATTTTTTGTATTGTATATGTGATATATTTATTGTTCTGGGCCATTTTTCTTTATTGCTTATCTAGATTTCTAAGTAAGTGCCCTTGTAGCTTATGTGAAAACTAACATCCTACAAAAAGACTTTTATCTACGACCACCATAGAAAGTTACATATTCCGCACAATCTAGTAACCGTGAAAACGACCAATTGCAAACAATCTCCAAACTTAACGGTAAAGTATGTGAGGAAGGAGTTCTCAATAATCAGTAGTTCTATTAAAACGCCATAGATGTCACCACTTGCAATATTTATAATATTATTAATTATTTGAAATATAAAATGTTACAAATTTAATGTTTACTTTTGTCGTTTTTAAAATTCTAGATGTATCATGAGTGAATCCGATGAAGGAAAATTGGGGTGTACACTCGTACACCTCCAAACATCGTGGAAGCGGCTCACATTACATCTCTTAATTTATTGCCAAATATTTCACGTAAAAAATATGAATGCGAGTATAAATTCTAGGTTAAAAAACTTTCTTAGCTGTTGGTGGTTTATTACTTTTTTTGTTGTCGTAGATAATGTATAGTGTGTAACGCGTGCAAAAACACCAATTTCTCACTTGTGTGATTGCGGCATTCGACTACGTCTCATGCCGCAAAATCTTCACACTCGTGAGAAATTGGCACTTTTCTGCACTTGTAACACAATATACTATTACAGATGTTTATTATTTTATGTGTCCTTTATATTACATACATGTCTCGTTACAAAGTATCTGTTCCTATGGTTTACCTTTTTTTATTTTTTACGTAAAGAATGGTTGCCTCATTTTCACTTATTTTTGAGGGTTTACGTCAATAAGAGATTTATGGTTTTAATTATTTTTACATACCTTGTTTAAACACGCAACAATATCAACTTTATAAATTGATTTATTAACGGGTATTGTTCAGTTTAATCAAAAACTTATTGTAATCGAACGAAATAATAATTTGACCATTGATTGAACTTGTTTCTTGAAGTTCTTCAAACAGGTTTTTACAAAAATAACCATTTATTGCCTGGCCATGGGTAAATCTGCAACTCCTACGCTCAAGGTTAAAAATAAATTAATAAAATACAAATATATTTAACTGTTTTTTTATTTGTGTTTATCTCTCTTCTTCCGTCCTTATGAAGTAAATCAATCGTTATCAGTTTGTTGTCGCATGTTATAAACAAATAATCACAATGTAGGATCAAGTTTGTTCTTTTTGTATTATATTTTGAAACATAAAATTTGTCATTTTAAGTTTGTTAATGCTCTACCAACTTCCTTTTGCTAAATATTTAAAATCACGCGCAGGAAATGAAATCGAGGCTGTGATGGTCTATTAGTTGCTAGGACCCCGAGACATTACAAGCTTATGTCAACAGAATGTTACTCTGTCTGGTTTATGCATGTCTCTGAAACTTCTCAATATTTTTAAATGTGGTTCCATTGAACTTGGCTTTCAATTACTTTGTTACTTCCATCTTGCAATGGTTTATTGATATTTATTTACATTTGTAAACATTTTGATGTTTTTTTTATGGTAAAGTGCAACCTACCAGTTAATAAGTTGCTTAGAAAACGAGTGATTTTATTAATTTAAATAAACAAATAAGGAAGTTCATTCATATGGTTTGAAATGATAGATATATTTACTTCTTAGGCTTTACATATCACATATTTCCAATATATTATCGGCTAACATAATAATTAAAGTAGCAATCCAGTTATAACACTTTGTAAAATAATGCTCCATGAGATCGATGGTATATTTACAAGAGTACATGGTACACTGTGAATAATACTTTGCCAAAGTGACAGCGTTTGTAATGTTGCATGCACTGTAGGTGTTTCGGAACATCTTTTGTCTTGCACATTTAATTTTATGGCTCCTAAATAAAAGTATTTAGATTTCATTGCATCCTGTCTGTATGAAAATTATTAGATTTACCTTTTACACTAGGTGCGTTCATCAGCCATAAAGTACTAACGTACAAAGGAAGACATTGTAAGATATATCGTAAACGTATTGAAATACCATCCAAAGCTATAAGACCAACTCTAAACTGTAAAGAAAATTTATTAAATAGTATATCACAGTCTTAACATTATACATACCACTGTAAAAACAGCATAATACAGAAATGTTGTAGGTAGCAAAAAGAGCAGTACAGTAAACCCAAGTGTTCCAATAAACAATTGATGATGAGTGTATTGATGAGAATCAACTCTTTGCCTTAATGGATTGTATTTTCGTCCAATAAATAAACGCCATAATGAAGTTAATCCTCTTATTTGAACACCATACAACCTTTTAAAATGTAATTAATAGATAAAGCTTATTTACATGACATCTGAATTGTTCTGTCAAATTCTGCAAAATTCATTGACTGTACCAAAAAACTTCAGAATGTATAGCTAACAGTGTTGGGCAAAATTCAATCTGACTAATGATTGAAAACTAATGACTAAAAATTTAATCATAACTAATGATTAATGAGTTTCAATCATACCCCAATGATGAATGATGATTAGTTTTAATGTTAATCAATTAATCATGACTAAAAAATTTTGATTGAAATTGAGGCTGCAGTCAACATTCTGTACTACACCCTAGACTAGAACTATGCTCTATTCTTAGCTAGCCACTTATTAATTCCAATTGATAGGTCACCAAAGTCACAAACCTTATGGATTTTGCCCCTAGGTCAAATTGGATAAAAATTGGATATGATATAGATTTTGAGCTACTGAAGAAAAGTCTCAATGGGCGCGAAGTTCTAAGTCCAGTCATTTTCATGCTATGGGCACTTGAAGTTCTTTAATTTAACGTCATTTCAACAATGTTTAAAATCAGGGCTTGTAGCACCTCTTTTATCTGTAAGCTAATAACCAATAATCTAACATGAATCTGCAAGAATATAATTCACAGTCAAATAACTATGTACATACATAAACTACACAACAGCACTATAAAAACTTAGGAGTACATTTTTATTTAACGTTTAAATTGTATATTACAAACAAAAAGAAAAATAACTGACGCAACGAATAAGGCATTAAACTAACACATTTAAAATAATTCTGTTGCAAGATTTCAACTAATAATAGATAGGTGTCATAAAATAAAATGTTCAAAAACACTTTGTGGTTATTATTGTCAAAGATATGCCAACTTGTTTTTCAAGTCCGGATTTTAAACATTATTGAAATGACGTTAAATTGAAGCAATTCGAGTGGCCGTAGCATGAAAACGACTGGACTTCGAACTTCGCGCCCAGTGACACTTTTGTTCAGTAGCTCAAAACCTACATCATATCCAATTTTTAGCCAATTTGACCCAGGGGCAAGATCCATAAGGTTTGCGCGGGGTCCTTTAGAGACGATAAATTTTTCAGTATTTTTAATACAATGTATTCAACAAAAATATCCTCTCGTAATTTAATCTCGTTCATAAAATGAATTATTATCAAAACACCATTTTTTACTATTGTTGTAAATAGAGGGTTTTAAATTTCTGACATCAGTAAAATTAGCACCCTCACTTTGTTGAATTTCAATAATTTTAGTGCTATAATTTTATACTAGTTATAATCTTGGACTAATTAGAAATGGAACTTCTAATGTGAAGGTGCTGACTTAAGCTCAATCTAGCACCCCCATCATATAAATATAAATAATAAACCAATCTAGACAAGGCAATAATTTTGGACTAATTAAAGACTATTCACTAGTATATAATCTGCTTTCGAAATCAACCCCTAATTAGTAAACTAGAAAATAGTAATTAGAATAAACCCCACATAAATAATGCCACAAAATGAAAAATGATAAAATTAAGGAATAATTTTGTCTTAAGTTTGAACTTAATTAAGGACTATTCATTGTCGCATAACCCATTTTTGGAATCATCCCCCTAATTGGTAAATCGCCCCCTATAAATAAATCCCCAAAAATAAATAATAAAAAGCTGATAGAACCGTGTTGTAACGTTGCATTAATTCAATACTATTGATTGGCAGATAATTCATTTTTGAAATCATCTCCTAAATTGATAACTCCCCACTAATAAATAATGTCGCGAATTAGAGATGAAAAACCGTGCCATAATATTGGACGAAACTGCATCTGAAATAAGCTGTCGCAAGACACAAACAAACCATAAGGATGCTATTGGTCGGCACGCACATGGTCTCATTAACGCTTAAGCTACTTTATCTACATGCGAAAACACGTATATGCAATCAGTTCTCGTTAACGTTTGTACTGTGCAGTTGCATTTGTTTCGTAAGAGTGTTTGTTTGTGTAAGTGTTCAGGAATGGCAAAAATCAAGAAAACACTCCTTTAAAAAGGAAACAAATCATAATTTCCAGACGCGAAAAGGAGATCATAGTTAATAACTATTATTTGAAAAAAAGTTCTAGGTTGCTGATGTAATTTTTTCGGTTCACAGAATAAAAAGATTATTTGCTACGGAAGCTGTTAAAAAATTGCCCTTTTTAGGGCAAACACCTCTTTTAAACTAGACTTTGTTATGTTTATATAGCAAGTGATGAGTCTGATTTAATTGTTATTTACGAGGATAAATTGAAAAGTCTCCGGCCTAGGCAATAAAACAAAAGAATATCAGGTTAACAAAAATTTTATTTTTTACGTAGTCCCCATCGAGTTCAATGCACTTGGTCCACCTTTGTTCAAGTGCTCTTATACCGTCCCTATAAGCCTTTTCTTCTAACTCGTCAAAATAGGCGTTTGTGGCAGCAATCACTTCTTCATCGGACTCGTATTTCTTTCCAGCGTGAAATTTTTTTAGGTTTGGAAATAAATAAAAATCCGATGGGGCTAAGTCTGGTGAATAAGGGGCATGGGGTAACAATTCAAATTGCAATTCATTGATTTTTGCCATGGCAATTGCCGACTTGTGACAAGGTGCATTGTCCTGGTGAAACAGAATTTTTTTCTTTGCTAATCCAGGTCGTTTTTCTTCAATATTTTTTTTTAATTCATCCAGTAAGGTAGCATAGTATACTCCGTTGATTGTTTTACCTTTTTGAAGATAATCAACGAAAAGTACTCCCTTGGCGTCCCAAAAGACTGAAGCCAAAACTTTTCCGGCTGACGGAACTGTTTTGGCTTTCTTCGGAGCAGGTTCTCCTTTGGCAGTCCACTGTTTTGATTGCTGCTTTGTTTCGGGTGTGTAGTGATGAATCCACGTCTCATCCATTGTTACAAACCGTCGCAGAAAGTCCACTGCATTTCGATTAAACAAGTCTAAACACTCACTTGAAACTGTTTTGCGAGTCAGCTTTTGTTCCACTGTGAGCAGCCGCGGCACCCAACGTGCCGATAACTTTCTCATTCCCAAAATTTCGGTTAGGATATGATATGTTCGTTCCGTTGAAATGCCCAGGGTATCTGCTATTTCAGCCAACTTCAATCGCCGATCATTCAACACAACTCTATGGACTTTTTCGACAATTTCCGTTGTGGTGGCAGTTTTCGGTCTTCCTGAACGCGGTGCGTCATCTGTGCTTTTGCGACCCCGTTTAAAGTCTGCAACCCAGGTTTTAACTGTGCTATAGGAAGGAGAAGATTCGCCTAATGTCCCGTCTAGCTCAGCTTTGATTTCTTTTGGGGATAAACCCTTAATGTGAAAATATTTAATAACCGCACGAATTTCAGCTTTTTCCATTTTAACACCACACAAAACTTTATCGACTTTGACAACTTGCCAAATAATTATTGTTTGACAGAAATTTTTGTTATTTCACAGCCATACTGATAAATTATGAAAAAATAAAATGCCGTAAAAACATTGCAAAAATTTGTATCCCATATGGGTTAGGCCGGAGATTTATCAATTCATCCTCGTAATTTTCATCAGTATCATTTTCCATTCCATATTATGCTGAAACCGTAAGAGCAAGTTTAGCACACACGGTACGCAAATGCGCATCATCGTAAATGAAGCTTCAAGGGTCAGCTGACTGCAATTTGTTTACGTCTTGCGACAGGTTGTCTCAGATGTACTTTAATTAAAGATGAGTCATGAGTTATTATAATTCATTTTTGAAATCATCCCTTAAACTGGTAAATCACCACTACACCTATGAATAATGTCACGAAGTTGAACACGTAAGAGTCTGAAGAAGCTGTGCTGTAAACTTGAACTAATTAAAGAGTATTCCTTGTCTCAAATTCCATTTTTTAAACCATCCCCTGTCACTTCCCATATATAGCATCAGGAAGTTAAGTAAAATCCTGAATAACCGAGCCATAACTATGAAATAATTAATTCACTGGCAGAAAACCCATTTTCCAAATCAACTCCTAATAGAAAAATAGCCCACATGAACAAGTGGGTATGTTTATGTTGATGCACTTTAATTTTTGTTAAAGGACTTTGGTATACGCAGTGCTTTAACAAAATTAAAACTAAGCCAACTAGCATGGGATGGGGTTCGTATTCATGTGGGGTTATTGAAATGTACTGAATGTTATTGTATTTGAATTTTTTGCCATTACTGATGTGGGATGATTTTCTATTTAGAAGTTGATTTTGAAAATAGATTGTATGTTGGTGAATGGTCTTTAGTCTAAAATTATTACATAAGTGTTTCTTAAATTTGATCATATTTTTTGACGTTATACATGTGGGGTAGTTTTCTATTTTGGGGCTGATTTTCAAAAGTGATTGTATGTCAGTAAATGGTCTTTAATTAGTCCAAAATTATGACATTGGGTTTTCCTGAATTTTAACGTATGTCTTATCATCATTCGTGTGAGTTCATGTAGTTCTCTATTTAGGGGCTGATTTCAAAAATTGATTGTATGTCAGCGATTGGTTTTTAATTAGTCCAAGATTATGGGTTAATTTAAATAAATTTGTTATGCATTGTTTTTTCATATTTTTACATTGTATTTAATTTCGTGACACAACTCTTGAGGGATGATTTTCCAATTTAGGAGATTATTTAAAACATTAGTTATTTATCAATAAATAGACCTTTAACTAATCCAAATCTGAGGACGGTTTTATCAGCATTTTTCATTTAATCCCATGACATTAGTCATGGGGGTTGGTTTACCAGTTTAGGAAATTATTTCAAAAATGATTTATCTGCGTTATCTGCCAGTAAATAGTCTATAATTATTCCATCGTTATGGCTCAGTTCGTGATACTATTTATGGGGAGCAACTCATTAGTTTAAGATTACAGCACAGTTTCTTCAGACTCTTACGTATTCAATTTCGTGACGTTATTCATAAGTGTAGCAGTGATTTACCAGGTTAGGGGATGTTTTCAAAAATGGGTTATATATCACTAATTGGTTTTTAATTAGTCCAAAATTATAGCACGGTTTTTCATCTTTAATTCGCGACATTATTTATGTGAGGGAGTTACCATTTAGGGTATGATTTCAAAATTTAATTATCTGCCAATCAATAGTATTGAATTAATGTAACGTTATGGCATGGTTTTATCAGCTTTTTATTATTTACTTTAGTGGATTTATTTACAAGGGGCACTTTACCAATAAGTAGTGGTGGGTTACAACGCATAAAGTTCTCGATGCTTCTCGGAGTGTTACGCCTAGGCATTATGAGACATGCTTATGAGAAACGTTGAAATATGAAGTATATCTATCTTTATTTCAAATACAGATTTTTATGTATTGCCGTTTCTATCACTCCCACTGGTTTGACAATTCGAGCAACCTTCCAAGAGTACCATCCATACTTATGCGCACGTATAGTCGTGCATCGGTGACATAATAAATGCACCAACTTTATTGTTAGTGCTTCTGATAACAAAATGCTAAGACAGGTGACTACTGTTCAGCTTGAGGTCTTGAAAAGTGTTAGACACTTTTTGATTTCCCGACACTTGGGCGTTATAACGCTATAACACACCACTATCAATAAGAGGTTGATTCGAAAATGGATTATATGCTGGGGGATAATCTTCAATTATTTCAAAATTATGGCCTACTTTAAATTGATTTATTATTTATATTCATATGGTGGAGGTGCTAGCTTGAGCTCAAGTCAGCACCCCCACTTTAAAATTTCCATTTCTGATGAAAAGTGGTTGGTCCAAAATTAGTCCAAGATCATGGCACTAAGATTTTTGAAAATCGAAAAAGTAGTCTATCTTTACTAACGTAAATTCTGGATGCTTAAAAAAGTACATTTCAGAGTTAACAGTAGGGTGTCACCTAATAATAATTTTGGCAAATACTTTTGTGGAAATTGTACAAAAGGGTTTTAGTTACCTCTATTTATGATTGAAACTAATGATTTGATTTAGTCATGATTATGACTAATTTTTCAATCATGATTAAATTTTTAGTTGAATAATCAATTGATTGAAAAAATTGGTAGATTACACCCAACCCTAAATTATATATAGGTAAAATAGTTACTAGTTTATATCTTGACGATGTAAGTTGATACAACAGTATCAGGGTAAAGTATGATCATGATTGCTAAAAATTATAATTTTTAGGTTAGTTGAACATGTCTCACAAATGAAAATGCTTTGTATGGTGAGATGCAAAAGGCTATTGTTTTCCGAACTCACCTGCCAATAACTAATAACCAACCAAATAGTGTCAAAAAAGTGCATGCGATATGTGGTAACACTGTTAAATGATATTTGATGTTTTCTGAGATTCATTAACTAGAATAAAAATCAACAAGGTTCTATCACGAATTTTGTCCCTGTGAGCATAGCTATAATTTTGTACTTAAAGTAATACAGTAAAGCCGATGTATTTATATGAACTGAAAATCTACATATATTATATAAATTTTTCTTAACACAAACATACTGTTAATTTGACAGTTCAGATGTCATGTGAATAGAATTCACGTTTTGAAATAATTATAATAGAGTGAGAGCCCAGAGCCCCCAGACCTACATCATTTTAGCAAAGCTAGAATTTTCACTCTGAATAGTACAATATGTACCTAAGAACGTATGGGTACTTGCTGGTTTGAAAGCGGGGCCCTTTCACAGGTAGCAGGTACTAAAGGTATATAAAAACCTTACTCACCTACGTTAAACTATGATAGCTGACTTTTATATATGTTTCACAGAATATTGTTATAAATTCAAGTCTACATTTTATATACAGTCAAACTTCCATATTACGAACTTCTATATAACGAATTTCTCTATATAACGAATTTTTGTGCTGTACACTGCCCTTTTAGAAAAAATACATATAAAAGTGTCTCTAAATAACGAAGTAAAATTTCTATTTAACGAATCTTTAGGTCAAACTAAAATAAATTTTTCCAGGTAAATATATGTATTATACATCAATCTTTCTTTCTTAGCAGCAGTAAAAGATTATAAATTTACCCATCTTCCAAGAAGCCTGCACACATTTTTAAAAACCTGTAATCCTTGCAAAAGGATTTTGTAAATTTGTTTAAATGGAAATTCTAAGAAGGATTAAAATTGTCATTAAAAGGTTTAAAACTGGTTTATCTTTACATTCTTACTTTTTCAGGGGATTTCCGAAAATTTATCTGAATGAGAGTTCTAGAAAGATTAAACTTCGATGCATTATACACATTGTTATTTGTCTAAATGGAGATTCCACCCCTCTAAGAAAAATTAAAATGCAATTAGCAATTACGTAAAGTTAAAAACTTGTATTGCAAATTTTTATTTTAACTTTAGTTTTGTGAGTGAACAGCTCTACACTAGAGCACAAAAAAATCAAATCGAAAGTGTTTAATCATTATTGAGAAAATCAACGTGTTGCGGGAAATTGATAACTGTATACAAAAAAAGAAACATCGCGGCTCGCGGCAAAGTTTGGAATTCCTGCCAGTAGTTTATCGACTAATAAAAAATAGCGAATCAATTTTAAAATCAGTTGGTGAACTTACAGCAAAACATGTTAGAACTTATGTTTACGACGCCGTAGATGAAGCAGTTTTAAAGTGGGTGCATTTAATTGGCGATAAAAATGCACCATTATCACGACAATTAATTAAACACAAGGTATTACAGTTTGCGGAATCACTCGCATTAAAACGAAAGCATTAAGATAATATTTACAAAAGGTTATATTTCTTTATAACGAAATTTCCCTATAGCGAATTTTTTTTCAGGATTTACCGACTTCGTTATATAGAAGTTCGACTGTATGTTACTTGGGGATACTATCTTAATACTTTTTGTTAACGGCCAGACCAATCGGAAGGGCCAAACATCCCCCCAGACACAATAAAAGTTCCACTATGATTAGAGCGCGAGAGCATTATCTATGTGCTTGGATAAGAGTGAGATGTACTCGGCGCATGAATCTCTCCCTGTCATACTCATGGGCTACTGTGTGTGTGTGTGTGTGTGTGTGTGTGTGTGTGTGTGTGTGTGTGTGTAGTGTGTTTACTTGCCTGTGATTGGTTCTATAAGACAGGTTCATAAAATTTAAGTTGTTCATGATTTTAATAGATTTCTTTTATAATTATTCAGTAATATTCTAAGGCCTAATTATAAAATTAATTAAAATGCATTAAATTTGGTAAAATAGATGTTTAAAGAGTTCTATGGCAACTCAATTATTAATTTTTGCAAATTTCTATTTTAATTGTTTAAAATTATTTAAAATCAATATTTTTTTGACAGAAATAAATTCAATAAAGTGATACTTTATTGATATTTTTTACAAAGATAAAGAATACAAAGAAAATGAAAATTTAAAAACTAATTTTTTTATTAATTTATTATTATTTTAACGAATCTTCATTTTTGTCATCATCATGAAATTTTTGTGATTCTTCGTCAAGATAACCTTCCATTTGAATATTCTTCATCTACATCGTTGTTTAATTCCTCTATAAAACAAATTAATTAATTAAGATACGAAAAGCTTCAAATACATAAAAATAACTAGAAGTGAAGAAAAAATACCTCATTCATTTACAAGTGAATCACTAACAAAACTTGGCAATTGATCGCCATCGAACCAGTGAAAATTGTACTGGTTCTCTACCAATGTCCAACCATTATCCTCGGGATTGATAATACTTGGATGCTTTTTATGAGCATTACTCCAGATACTTGCAATATAGTTTGCTCGGCGGAATTGCTGGAATAGCTGACTTTTGCAAGGGGGTAAATTACTAGCATCAAAGTTGTTGATACTTTTGCGATTGAATTTTTCATTTACATCGGAAACTGTATAAGAGTTGCGCAATCACAGGCAAGTAAACATGCTACACACACAGAATAGTCCATGAGTATGACAGGGAGAGATTCATGTGCTGAGTACATCTCACTCGCACCCAAGCGCATAATGTTCTTGTGCTCTAACTCATAGCGGAACTTTTATTGTGTCTGGGGGTATGTTTCGCCCTTCCGTTTGGTCTGGCTGTTAACAAAAAGTATTAAGATAGTATCCCCAAGTAACATATATAAAATGTAGACTTGCTAGTACGACGTAAGTTAACTAATTTTTTTTAGGAGCTTTAAAGTGTCTGGCGGAAGTTAGGGCCCACAGGAAGCATCTGGCAATGATGAATATTAATTTTTAAGAATATTCTGTGAAACATATGAAAAATTCAGCTATCATAGTTTTACGTAGGTGAGTAAGGTTTTTATATACCTTTAGTAGCTGCTACCTGTGAAAGGGCACCGCTTTCAAACAAGCAAGTACCCATACGTTCTTAGGTACATATTGTACTATCCATAGTGAAAATTTTAGCTTTGCTAAAATGACGTAGATCTGGGGGCTCTCGGCTATTAGACTATAATTATTTACCTTGCAGCATAAACATATATGCAGTACACATGAAACGTACTAAAGGCTACCAAGTCTGATAGTAGGGCAGCTTGAAATGAAAGACCCAGCGCTCCAGGAATTATTAATAAATGCAATCCTAGTTTTAACAAAGGACTGGTTGCTTGTAGAAATGCTCTCCATAATGATATGTGGTATAAGAAAAAGTTACCCAAGGTTTTGTTGAAAGCATAATTTAATTTCAGTCCAACAGGAGAACCCATAAGAAAATTCAAGAGCTGTTCAAGTGCTTGTATAATTACCTAAAATTTTCTGTTAAAAGTTTTATTAAGGTCTTGTTTTTCTAGGAAGTGGCTATGTGATGAGATACTTTGTGATCTAGATTGGATTTTATACGTGAGCCAAAAAAGATTGAATCATTTTTGTCTGTATTAAACCCGTGGTAGGTATTACGGCTACTTTCATTTCAACTATTTTTATACTTATAGTACGGGGGGCAGCTGCAAAAATGCTGTACTTAGTTAAAGAAGATTTCAGTTTTGTAGTAACAGTTGACTATTAATAGATGCAAGAAAGCTTGGTCGGCAACCCCTATCTTGGTGCAATTGGTGTATGAGGGTGAATTTAACCCTCTTACAGGCTTCACTAAAAACTCATTTAGTTAATGAATAAAACAGGATTGGCAAAAAAACCCGATTTTTTTTGTTTAAACTGTTTTTTTGGTTTAAACCACTTACTAAACTAAATTTTAATTATTTTTAGAATTTCTACTTAGCTAAATTAATAAAAAACAACTACTTTTTGTTTTACAAATTATAATTTGGCATAAAACTTAACGAAACAAAATATAAATATAAAAACATAAAACTCAATATAAATTTTACACTTGACAAAAAAGGACATAGTCCTTTTCTGTCAGTTGCATCTTTGAGCTCATCAAAATAGAACCAAACTATAGTACAACCAAAAAATAAGAAAATAAACCGGAGTGAATCTAGCAGTCAGAGTTGATTGTGAACGAGCCTTGCTCTCAAATTGTCAAATTTAAAAAGTTTTTCACCACTCCAATTATTAATAAAATTATTAAACTACAATTAATAAATATTAATTGGAGTTGTGAAAAATCTTTTAAGCAGCAACTAATGTCGTGCACACTTTTGCTATCAGAAGGTTATTTATTAATAGTAGTTTAATAATTAACAATAAATAATTAATAATTAACTTTGAAAAATTGCAATGACTTTTTTATTGCAAACTGTCTAAATTTGACAATTTGGGAGCAAGGCTCGCTCACAATCAGCTCCGAGTGCTAGTCTGTGGCTGCTAGATTCACTCCGGTTTATTTTCTTCATTTTTTGGTTGTACTATAGATCTCGTTTTCTTCCACTCATTGTAATGCACGAGTTCACTTCCTGATTGTAAATGAATATTAAACTTTCACTCCCTATCATCGCAAATTAGAGGAATCTCCTGCCATCAAAGTAAAAATTTTAATAAAAAAAATCTATAAATATACATACCAAAAAATTAATAAAAGTTACATTGGTTTTTTCTTAAAAACCAATTGATTTAAACAAAGTGGTTTAAACCTACCAACCCTAGAATAAAACTAATCTTTAATTTCTCAAACTCAATCAATGTAACAAAATAAAATGTTCGGAAGCATGACATATTGAAGGGTAGCTCGGTCCTGCAAATTAGGAGTGTAGATTTTAAAGTGCACTTTCTACCCATCGAGTTAAAGCATAAATTTAACACCAAATTAAAGGTAAAATGTTTTACTTTTCAAATTTTTTGGTCGTCCAGGTCACGGACTGGTAGTTTTTTCAATCTGACCAAATTTATCTTTGAAAATATTATCGAACATATGAAAAATTAATTTTTTTTAAATAATTATTTTAACATTTCTAATATAATTAACTTGTTAATCACTATGTTAATAGCAGGGACGAGCCTAAAGAGTTTTTTTGGAGGGGTGTAACCTTAAAATTGCCAACTTATTACGATGAAAATACCAACTACTAGTAAGAAAAATTTTTTATTTGTACCTAACATTATATGAAGCAAAATAGTATTTTACACAAAACTTATTTTTATTTAAAACTCTCCAACGTGTATGCATGGCAATTCGATTAAATTTAAAAAAATAAATTGTTTTGGACACATTTTCTGATCTTCTCATTTTTCTCAAATTGTGAAATTGCCAACTCTGGCTAGAAATTATCAACTTTGAGGGGGCAGCTTCCCCCCCCATGGGTTCGTCCCTGGTTAATACATACATCTATATATATAAAAGGGAAAGATTGTCTGTCTGTCTGTATATATGTATGTATGTATGCGATTTTCTCCGCAACCACTGGACCGATTTGGATGAAATTGGTATCATTGGAAAGGTCTTGGCCCAGAATAGAAAATAAGACCAAATTGGACTCTGATCGGCCATCGTGGTCCGAAATAACAGCGAAAAACCCATATATGGAAGTTAAAAATGGGTACTGAGATTGATGTGACAAGAAAATATATATAGATATGTTGTCAATTGTCAAATTTGGTAATTTTTGAAAAGCGCAGCAAAGCGCGCTGGGTATTTGCTAGTTGATTATATAAAAGCGACTGAATAAAAGATGAAATAAAAAAAAGCAGGTGATATAATTATTTAAGTAGAATAATTTTAGTAAAATGAAAATCCTAAGAATAATCTAAATTGTTTATGTGTAACATAAGTAGGGATGTTTTACAGCAACGTAGAAAGTGTGCCGCATGGGTCATACCCATACCATACTGCCAATACAATCTTTGCAGGTACGTTGCAACCGAATAGTACATATATGGTGGAGTGAAAGAAATGGAAATAGAAGCTTAAGTTTAAGAATAGAGAGAGATATAGCCGCTTATAGATATTTTGCATTATGCGTCATTCTTTAGTCATTAAAACATTATAAAGTTACATTGTACATGATGGGTCCATCACATAACCACCTTTTATTCCAATAATTGTTATTCAACTTACTTCTGTAGTATTCTGTACAAAGTAAATAAATTCTGCTTCATATTGTAAAACAAAATACAAGAAAGCTAGACCACACAGAAAATCTGCAAGTTTTGACACAAGTGCGTTCCCTGCACATAGTGTTATTTTCCTGTCTTGCTTAATTTTATTTAAAGCCCATTTAAATGTAACTGCATTCGTTTGTAGGTGGACAGCCGTTGCAGAATATTGCAATATGGATTCTAATCTTTTATACAGCTAAAACAGATAAACATACATAAGCTATACTTAAACAATTAAATTAAAAATTACCCTAAGGAATGTGTCGACAAGTAACAAAGGTATATTTAAAACTAACGTCAACAATACATGAAATAAACTTAAATAAAAGTGATTAGATTTTGGTTTCGACACATTTTTCAGTTTTTCATATTCTTGCACCGTTTTAGCTAAGAAGTCAAAATGTTCACCATACTGCTGGTAATCAAAACATGCTAAATCGAGATTTTTAAAGGCATTATAATCATAGCTAATACTATGCACTCGATTTTTCATTTCTGTCTCATTTTTTAATCCATTAATTGTTATTTCACCAGTCTTGCCATTAAGATGAATCCATCCTGATTCGCATGTAACATCTATTGAATCAAGTGTTGGTGTACATTCACTACAGTAACCAATACTTTTCGAAGAGACCTCGGTTAGATTATCATTAGTTATATAAAAAGTGAGGTTATCTTCTGAAACTTTTGAATATCCTTCTAGAAATCCGATGTTATTTTTTTGTAACGAATCAGGAATGAAAATTAACGCATCTTTCATTTTTTGTTTTCTCTTTTTTAGGCTGAATAACCACAATTAACCTAAAAGATGACAAATACGATTCAAAACATCAAAAATCATTAAAACTATAGTTCCTAAATGAAAACTTCAACTGTGCTATTTTAGAGTCAGGACACGGATGTCAAAATCTATCTCTTTCTAGGCCAAAACTAAGCTGTCTGAAACAGAGATACTTTTTTTCACTCTTTTTACTTTAGTGACAACATTCAGCAGCTGTCTGGTATAAATTCTAGGTTATGCTGTCATGTTTATTTTTATGCATGTAAAATTTTTTAATGTGCACATTATCATTTATTTATTGTTTATAGAGAATTTTTAAAACTACTATAGTACATACATCAATTTTACGACAGTTTTTAACAAAGTATTAATTGTACCAAATTTCAGATTTATATAATTGTCATACTGACAGTTTAATTTATTAAACCAATTTTCATGATTACCAACCTTCTGATAAATAGCTTCAAAATATGAAATGCCACTTGAAAAATTTGACGTGCGTGACTTAACTCTAAATAACACACAGCTGAGTTCATATTTAGGAACCCTAATTAAAACATACTTTCGTATACAAGGTGAGTCAAAAGTAAGCTATGATACTACACTAAGCGATCATTGCGATCATTCGTCCCCATGAGTGCCCGCCATGCTACCTTAAAGCTTAAAGGCGTAATTTTTTCGCAAGTAGAATAGCGTGATAGCATTAAGTATGGCGTGCACTCAGACGCGTGGAAACGGTATGGCATGTTCAAATTCGTTAATATAATAAACAATTAAAAACTATCATCAGTGTTGCAAAAATCAGCTTGCGATGTGCAAATTTCAACATCTTATCAAAGAAACGACGTGTTTTCATAAGTCTGGCGGACTGTCTGCAGCACCGCATCGGAATGGCAAATATGGCCCGCATAGGTTTACTCTCTAATTAACAATATAAAACAAGAATCAGATTGGTGCCCATTCTAGGAAATCTTGTTTTTTGCATTTTTAAAAAGATCTCGCTGCACTTCGCAGGGGCAGTTCCAGGATCAGGCAACCGCCCTTTCTTACAAAAGATTTGTTTGCGCGTGTTCTGATAATAGATCGGGTGTTATGTTTTACAAGAAAATGCAAGTATCGCGGCCTGTAGGTGTCGCCTTTGCAGCGCAACTTTTTGAATGTCAATTGAATGTGTCAAAAAGCTATGACATTGGGGAATGGCCATGGGAATGGGCACCAAACTCTTTCTTGTTTTATATTGTTTATTAGTTAGTCAAAGTAATACGTTAGAGTCACTACATCTAGTCACCCAGGCCGCGCTGGTCGAAAATGCAATCAGATAGAAATAATGAACAATTTTGTGCTTCTTTTGCCTGAATATGGCGGCGTTTTGCGGTACTCTGATCGACCAGCGCGGCCTAGGTGATTAGATGTAGTGACTCTATAATATGTTAGAGTTCCTGTATAATAATAGGTTATATAAGATAAGAGTTAGGACACGTGGATCCAATGTCAAGAACGACTTGATTTCTCATAAAATATTTTCACCTATCAATTTTCAGTTGTTTGATTTGACAAATTGTTTCTTGACAAACTACGTACATAGATGTCAATAAGTCTTTCGATTGAACATTATTATAATAATTTATTTACTTATAAAACATACTTATATTATATTAAGAAAATTTAATCTCATAAAGAAAATGTGCATTAGGATGTAAAGTAATGTAAATGTTGTTATACAATTTAAAAAACAAATTTCCAGACTATTAAGATCATGTACTCATTGACATTGGATCCAGCCAATTAAAATCTGGCATCGTACATGTCCCAACTCTTATTCTTATTATTTAATATTATTATATATTTTTATAAAGGGACTCTATAATACGTGAGACTTAGGTAGGAATCACACTGCTCGATCGACCAGCATCGACTGTCCACCATCGGCTTAAAAAAATCGGTCGATCGCTGATCATTAAAATATTCAAATCACACTGGTCGGCCGACCTCGAGCGGTTTTTTCTTCCTAACCTCACTTTTATCAATTTCCAAAATGCGTAGCAGTGGTGATAGCGATTCCGAAAATGTAATTGTTAATTATATGATTTTGAGGATATTAAGAAGAGGAGAAAGAAAAATGTGAGCCCGAGAAATGTATTTAAAGCGGGAACAAGGAGAATTTTTTGTATTGTATCCGCTATTCATCAATGTTTTAGTGCAGCTTATAAAACCAAATTTCATCATGGGCTATTATACTAACTGCAGAAAAACAAAATCGCAGTATTTTACATCCATGCCTATAAACTTTATACATAAGTTATGTTCTGATACACAAAACTTTGCAAACACGCCCACGTGTTTGGAAATACAAAGTAATAACGCGCATGCGATCATCGACCACAATCGGTCAAAATTCCAACCCGTTTGAATTTCAAGCTGGACGATTGAGCATGGTCGACGATGGACGGCCGATGGTCTAACAGTGTGACATCATCTTCATGTTCAATATTGTTTCGCACCCCCAAGTTTTGTTTTATTAGTGGAAAGGCGAATTTGCATTCCTGTGCTACTTGATTTTTACAAGAAAAATTTTAATTTTTGCCTTAGATTTGGCTAGTAGTGGAAAAAATAGTATATACACCACGGTGGTGAAGACATTAATAGGCCTCGCACCTTATTCCGCTCGGGGCAAAGCCCCTCGCGAAATAATCTTGGTGCTCGGTCAATAATAACAGTCCTCACCACCTTGGTGTATAATATACTACAGGGTGGAAATAAATGATTTTCATCAAGTTACCATTGCATTCCCCATGTAAAAGCACGACGTGCCGCTCTACGAAAATAGAGAAGGCAGTACCATAACCTCAAAATATACAACAAAATAATTTGTGTAATAATTAATTTTTTTTGGCAATTGTTTGACAGATTGATTTTATTTATTGACAGAACTAATTTAGTACTAAATCAAAAAGAGTAGAGCGGTACAGAAAAATTTACATGTGAAAAAATTCCAAAGGGAACTTGATGAAAATCATTTATTTCCACGCTGTATTATTAACTATACAGTTGTTTTTGTTCGTCATGGCAATGCTAGCTCTGCGCATTCTCACTAGTTTTACTTGTATTCGTCAGTTTATTAGTATAAAACCTGCATAAGTGTCAGTGTCAATTATGTCCTAAATTTTGAAAAACGGTGGAGTTGCTCATTAAAAAAAGGCTTTCGTTTCGATTTCTATTGAGTTTTCATAATTTCGTATTAGAAAAACTTTCAAAGGTTTTATTGACTCATATAATGAGGCGATTTATTTGATCGGTAGCATTTATAAAACTAACCCAAGTATAATTTATCAGGAAAGAATATCAAGATTTCTTAGATGAATTAGCAAAACCATCGTCGAAATTTAAGTTCCGGGATGGCTTAAAAACCTTGTTTTAAAGCGTTTACTTATTTTTCAAATTTTTTGACCTACCTCTTTTCTTTGGGAGCTATTCCACTACCCGCCAGGCCCATCTCCAAAATATTTGGGCTCCGCAAAAGTAAAGGGCCCAGGGACCCGCAACGTCTAGGGTCACCACTGGCACTTAGGCAGCAGGTACGGGATGCCAGGGTCTAGGATAACTCGGCGCCGACAATTCGGCGCGGCCGATTCGGTGCTGAAACAATTCGGCGCCAAACATTACTAATTTGTACTACATTGTATTTTGTAATACAAATCAAATCGCTTCTAATGCACTTTTTCTTAATTGGCCTGATTACTTCTTTTTGGTAAATTTGTAAGAATTTACTTATATTGGCATCTGTCCATTTCTCTGTCATGTTAAATGATAAAAATCCCTTTTTAATGAAGCAAATCAACACATATCTTTTACAAAATACTACATAGACTAATCGGTTCTTGTCGCTGAAATTGTTTACACATTTGATTACGGTCGTTCGGCAAAAGTAGAGAGTGTGCTTACTTCGATTGAATAGAATGACTGCCGAGAGACTGAAGTCGAATATTGGTTTACATGCTCCATGCTCATGATTCAAATCGATCCTTGAAAACATGCCTTAAGGTAACTCGTTGCGGGGCCCCACTACCTTTTGGGGCCCCCGGCATACGCCCGACTGACCGACCTTAGGAACGCTTCTGGCGATTTACTTTTTCTCTTCAAAGTGTGTCCCGAAATATCATCTCCTAAATTTGATTGTGCATGGATAAAAAAGGTATTATATAGTTATTCTTGTCAACAAACAAAAACTTTCGGATACGCATAGGAGGTTGTGGCGCCCTCTTAAAAACAGAAATAATGCCCGGGGTCCGTTTCAGAAAGCCTACAAGTTTCATATTTAATTAGCTTCTATCCTGTTATTACATTACAAAAAAGCTAGTAATAATATGAGACTTATGTTGTATGATACCGGCACCTGGAACAATAAACGCAACTGACCGTATAATACAGAATTTCCATAATTTTAACAGTTAATGTTAAAGTAACAAAACATAAATAAGTCGCTAAACTGGCAGGAATAAAATGCCTAATTTAATATCTATCAAAGTGTTTCAAAAACGTCCGATTTTTGTGATCTATCAATTGTTTGCAAAAAATAAGTTTGCAGACAGAGAAAAAGCACATTGTAAGGTGACCAGACGTCCCACTTTTGGCGGGACAGTCCAGCTTTTGCTTCACCTGTCCCGATGCCCACAAAATCTTTAAAATGTCCCGCTTTTTATGGATAATAACGATTTTACGAACATATAGACAGCAAACCAACTACATTACGTTTATTGGTTGAAACAATAAACATAAATGAGAACTTTTTTATTCATTTTTAATTAAAGCATTTATATAATGCCAATCACATTTATTAAACAAAAGTAAAATCTGTAAAATAAGGGAAGTTCACTCAACTAACAACATGTGTTCTTGGCAATGACGAAGACATGAAAAAGATGTATTTTTTACGTATTAATTTTAAGGCACCAAAAATATACCGGGAGGCACGTAATTATTACATGCCATTGAACATCTCTTTGGAATATTAATTGTAGCATGCAAAAAAATTAGAGGCAGGTAATTTTCATATGAATTTTTATTACAGCGCTACTTGGACACAAAGCAACTGGCTACCGATAACCATAAAAGATATTTGTTACTGTCTCTTCTAAGCTACAAGATTTCTTTCAAAACTTAATTTTGGAAACAAAGAAATGCAATTAGCTGAAGGACTGTTTGAAATTCATACTACTAATAAAAATCAGAGTTTCCGGTCAATGGATTGCACATCCAAAATGCATTTAAAATTTTTTCGAAAATCTTGCTTAATAAATTATTTATGGAGAAGAGGGGCATCTGCAGTGGCGGCCCTAGGGGTTATGGCGCCCCGGTGCAGATTGTTTCGGCACCCTTAATCCCAGCTAGCACACTGACGTCATAATGTCGCCGTTTTTTCGGTAGCAACAACGTCAAATTATCATAAAGCTGACAGCAATATGTCACAGCCCAAAGACGTCAATATAAGACGTCATTAAAACGATTAAGACTAAGACTAGGACTAAGACAGGAATTACAAATAAATAGTTGAATATTGGAAATAACATTTATTATATACTACAGTCAAAACATCTCTGTATTTTGACCCCCTGCTTAATATGGCCAGTATTTCTGTCCATTGCAGGCCCCTGCTAAAATAATATATTTTTAATGAAACTTGCACGTTTTGTATTGTACGTCCAAAAGACGTCGTTTTGAAGACGTCAACGTACGTCCCATTACATGACGTCTTATGGACATCATTTATTAGTCATATAACGTCGTCGACCAATAATGACTTAAAAATAACGTCATTATAACCTCAATGTGCTGGCTGGGATGAATTCATTTTTACAATAATTATTCAATTGTCTTCAAATTTTCTCACTTTCTAACTCTTTCGCTGCCTTTCTTTTTCGATTTTCGAATTCGGATAGTTTTTTCATCGATTCCATTGCTATATTTATTAGAAGTAATTAGAGTGTTAAATGAATAAGTAAATAAATACATTAACCTTTTCTGAAGCTGTTAATGAAGACACAAAAAAGACAATAACAGTAAACAACAAAAAAATGTAACAATTCCAATTTTAGAAGAAAATTGGCAGGCGATCTTTCTTTTACTGAAAAATAACTAGAAATGAATAAAACGAAATTATTTCAAATGTTTCCGTCTCATACAAACGTGCTACAGAAATTCAGTTTTCGAAAGAATAATAAACAAATGTTCTATTGAACCAGTACCGCAACCGGCAAGGGCAGCAACATACAATACGTAGTATGCCGCTAGATTTTGCGAAAGACTGTAGCCTTAGTTTTATTCAGTTTATGCCGTATATGACTGAGTAAACTTGTTAAAATACTATGCTAACATTAGATTCTTGGTGTGTCGCCAAATCTTTACTTTATTAAAATGTTTCGCAAAGTAATTTTGGCGCCCTTCGCGTATTGCGCCCAGAGCACCGATGCGACACATTCTTTGCTTACCGTGTAGAGCCGGCACTGGGAATCCGTAATGTCCCGTTTTATTGATTTAAAAATCTGGTTACCTTAGCACATTCAGTATTTTGGATGGCAGAATAAATTAAATCACTTATCAGTGTTAACGCAGATTTTGAGGCGATTTTGATAAGAATCCACCACGTGGACAATATTAAATTAGTCGTTGATGATGTCAATTCACCACATTTCAGTCGTGTTGTATGAAATGCTCTAAATGAAATATTTGACAAACGGATAGACAAAACGACTCAATGACCTCCTGATAAGATTAGCTGTTTAAATCGATACTCCTGAATCTATTATCGTTTCGACGCCTGCACAGCGAATGCTGACGCACATATTGAAATTTATTAAAAGTTGATTAAACTTGTTGAGATTTTCTACCCTTTAATAAAAAAAACATTTTTGAAAGCGCCACAATTGTTTTGCTGGCGCTTACGAATTCTAGAGTTCCTAAATGAAAACTTTAACTCTGTTATTTTAGAGTCAGGACACGGATGACAAAATCTATCTCTTTCTAGGCCAAAACTAAGCTGTCTGAAACAGAGATACTTTTTTTTCTTTTTACTTTAGTGACAACATTCAGCAGCTGTCAGTTATAAATTTTAGGTTATGCTGTCATGTTTATTTTTTAAATAACCAAATTTTAATTTAAATAAAAATACAATTTTTAATGTGCACATTATCATTTATTTAGTGTTTGTAGAGAATTTTTAAAACTATTATAGTACATATATCAATTTTACAAAAACTTTTAATAAAGTATTAATTGTATCGAATTTTAGATTTATATAATTGTCATACTGACAGTTTAATTTATTAAACCAATTTTTATTATTACAGTATCACTACACTCGTCTTGACTTCAATTCGATAGGATATGTGCAAATTAATATTAAATATATAATTAATTACAGTTCTGATTAGAAGTAGATAATAGTATATTAAAATACAAGTTGCAGAAGGGATCTATTCAACCACGAATTTGAAATTCCGAAACGAGCCGCGTAGAGGCGAGTTGAGTAACAAATGAGTGCTTGAAGGACCTTCTGCAACGAGTGTTTTATACTATTTTTTCTATTTTGCCGCTTTATACCATTTTATAAATTAAAAAATAAAAATTTTAAATCTAGGGATTTTTTGAGTGGTTGGTGACATTTATGTGACGTAAATTTAGGCGGCTGTGGAAAAAAATTAATTTGAAACGTCAGATTTTATTTTCGCAATTTCGCGTTGTTTGAAAATGAATAGTGAAGGAAATTTATCACTAACGCCGCCGAAAATTAGGAAATTGCACAAAAAACGTTAGAAAATTTTTTTGACGTATGTCAGTTGACAGTTCAACGAACGCCGCCAACATCAATGCAGTAAATTTTACTAGCCTATTCTAGCACACCAACCGCTTATTCTAACACTCAAATGACGTCATTTGGGTGCTAGAATCGACTTATTCTAAACGAAAAATAGAAAAATACATAATTAACCTTTTTTTAGTTAATGATTTCATATAGATTGTATAAGTTAAAAAAAAACAAACGACCAAATCCAAATTAGAGTCATTACCTTTTGGTTTTAATAAAAGAACCTTTAGTAAACTTGAAATATTTATTTATTATAATGAAATGATGAATAAAAAATAAGTTTTATCACTGCATGTTTTTACAGTGGGAAAATCGCCTTCGCTAATAGGTATTGTTTTTATTAATTGCTAATTGCAGGGTGATGTAACTCCTATAATAAAATCTGTATAGATAAAATAAAAAATAATTTTTATCACTGCACGTTTTTGCAGTGGGAAACAGAAGAAGAAAAGATGCAATTTAATTTCTAAAGCCACAGGTGTAGATATCGGAAACATTGCTCTGCAATTAGTACTTAATAAAAATGATGCCTAAATAATAATAGTGAAGGGGATTTTACCACTGTAAAAACTTGCAGTGATAAAAATATTTTTTATTGATTATTTCATTCTAATAAATATTTAAAGTTACTGAAATTTTTTTTATTGAAACATAAAGGTAACCTTGTAATAAATAGTTTCAGAATATGAAATGTGAAATGCCACTAGGAAAATTTGACACGCGTGACTTAACTCTAAACTAGGATAATGGGCCCTACGGGCCTAAGCACTTAAGTATGATAGAAATAGCATTTATCGATTTTTTTAAAGTAGGTCAGTATTTACATGACCTACATAAATCTCCAATCGATTCTCTATCGATAGAGCACATATTAGTACCAAATAACACTCAATAGCACTAAATAGTACGATAGAATCAGCATTTATCGATTTTTTAAAACAACCTAATTTAAAAAAATTTAAAACATAACCTAATTTAAAAAATTTTCGGTCGTGCATTATCCTCGGCAAATTACGCGTCGAATGAGCCCAAGCCCATCTCTCCAGCCCTTATAGAACACGAGAATGGGGCTCGGACACACATACAAATCAACTTTAGTAGTATTGGATAACACAGAGCTCAGTTCATATTTACGAACTCTAGGTAAAACCTATATTATAAAGAGTGGCATTTGTTTCTCAAAACGAGGAGGGCAGGCTTTGAAACAAGCATCTGATCATTAAACTTATTTTTTGTACGACCATGCTATTTCGAATTGTTTACCATACTTGGTTTTAGAACAGTAGGTTATATTTACTGGTTGCTAAGCAAAAACGCGTCGGTAAGTAATTACTAATTTATAGAATAAATGCATGATCTTTAGGCGTTTCTTTCGCGATCGCGGAAAAATCATTATTTTCTAAATTATTGGACTATTAAAAAAATGTATGTTTTTTATTTAAATTTGCTTAGGCATTTTCAATATCCAAATTATATTCGTTTTCAGATTCACTCCTCACAAATTTGACAAATATCGTAACATTAAAAAATAATCGTAATTACAAACGTATCCATGGTAACGACAAAAATATCGTGACATTCAAAAATAAAATTACAAACGTATCCATGGTAACGACAAAACCTACTTAATATTTGGTGGATATACAGGGCAAAAATAAATTATCTTAAATCTGTTTTTTTACCATCTTCGGGATATTTCCTTAGTTAATACCTTTGTATTCATAGTGATCGTACAAAAAATAGTATAAGCATCTCGAACAGTAAGGAGTTTACCGATCTCCTCCAATATTGGCGACTTCGCTTCGCTCAGTCGCCAAACATTGTCGTCGATCGGTAAACTGTCCTTACTGTTCTTGATACTTAATATACTATTTCAGGGTGACATTAAGTTATCGGACAGATAATCCTTTTTATCTACACTAGAGGCAAGGATATAACTTAATTAAAGCCATTAGAGGTGAAAAAAAACAGTCCACAACTGTATAGAGAAAATAAATTTATTAAGTGGAAAGACCGGTCGCCCTTTCACAATCTGGTTTAATCTTTAATCTATTATTATAATCCAGCATGTTATCCGCCCGTTGGGCGAGTGCTAGAATCAAAAAATTAGAGTTAATATTCAAAAGTTGTTCCGTCTGTTCTACTACTAAGCATTTATACGTTATCAGATTAAACATTAATAGTGAGAAAGAGCAGCGGCGCCATCTGTCGCGACGGTAAAGTCATACGTAGAAATCGCGGCATGGCTGACTACGATTAATAAAATACGGCTGAGGCCTCATTCATTTTTTCTTACGAACTAATTTTCACGTTAGCCAGCGGCATGTGACGTCTGATTTCTGTAGTCTGTCGGTATAGTAGAACACTGTAAGCTAAATGTAACATAATTTTATGATTAAAACTGGTTTTGTGTTTTCTTGTCAAATATTTAACTTTTTAGTTTTAACAATAAAAGTAAAAGAACGTGCTGTATTAAAGAGTACTCCAGTGTAAGTAATGTAACATCTCATGAAATACCTTCCAAGCATAGGCGCCCAGCATGGGGGCAAGGAGGGGCACTTGCCCCCCCCCTGGAAGCTGAACAACTTGAATTTGATTAAAGATTTTGTATAATATGCAGTTTTTTCTAGGCTTGCCCTCTCCTAGCATGTCGTTCATTCTAGGTTTGCCCACCCCTGGACAAATTGCTGCGGGCGTCTATGCTTTCAAGATTCCAACCAAAGTTTAATAAGAGATGGCTAGAATAAAATTGTTTCTACTATAGTAAAAATCAAATAAGAATAAAGTAGATGGCGCTTCGATCCAAGTTACATTTACACACCTAAAATTAAAACTGCGGGAAATTTGAAAATTAATATTGTTTAGTGTTCAAAACATTTACCGAAGAATATATACAATTTATTTCTGTACTTTTGTACAAGATGCCAGTGTATCTTATGAACAATTTATAAATAGAACTAATGAATAATGCACACTTTCATAACACTGTAATGACACTATCATTGGAAAAGCCTTAAAAATTATTTTATCTTGGCACAATATCAATATCTCTATGTTCGTCTGATTCGTTGGGTTGGAACTTTCCGATCCTAAACTTATAGTTTTTCCAGAATATTCTCTACCATTTCGTCTAAATCCTACCTTCGATTTTCTTCATTAATTATGTGGTATATGCAATATTTCCATCGTTTTGCATTAACGGTAGAAATTCCTTGATTAGGAAGCTTTTTCACGTCAGCAAGTGAATAGGTTGTAAGATGCATTATTAGCAGCTATGTAGTAATACATGTTTCACTTGTGCCCATATCGATTGGATTTAAATTACAAATAAATATAAGGGGGAATCCTAATATGGTTCTTCCACTAATTCTCACCATTTCATCGATTTGGACCACTATGAATTACTTTTCCTCTTGGATTTTTGAAGGATTGTCGTTCAGCCATAGTTAAAATTAGCTACTAAAATATAATTACGTTTATTGAAACTACAGTGGAGATTGTTACATAAATCATCATAAGTAATAAGAATCGAGCCGGTAGGTTATAAAAAGACTATTGTTTTAATAAAAAAAGAATGAGAATTATTGACTTGAGAAAAACTCGAACTAAACCATAACCTCAGAAATTGTCAGTATTAATATCTTAGACATAGATGCAACGTTGCCGGATTTTAGGTATGATTTTCAGATTTTTTTTCTTTCATTTAAAACTTTGAAGATTAATTAATGAACATTTTGTCAGGTTAATTATGAATGTACATTAATTATAGTTTCTTTTTACACACACAATAAGTTATATTGTCGTAGTTGAGCGAACGTAAGCCGTAACGTTTATTGTACAACTGAAACGGCGCTTTTCACATAATTTATGCACAAATTTACTTTTTTAAGTTGTGTGAACGTGCCTCGTATTTTAGCCAATCAACGCGAAGGTCAAGCTTGCCCTATACCTTCCTTCGCTTTATTCTACTATAGTACTAGAATATGTTTTTTTGAATTTTTTTCTGTTGGGATTTGAAAATATCTGAAAAAGCTACTCCTCTCTTTACTCTATTTAATTCTTGTTAAAAATTCTATTTAATTTATCTTTTCAAGTTTTAACTTCACAATTACGAAATACTGATAGAAGTTAAGTAATTGTTAAAGAATAAACGCAATGGATTATAATAAAAGCGTAATTTATTAAACTAAAGTAATATACCTGTTAAAGGCAAACTTACTAGGAAGAATACATTTAATTTAGTACTCTCAAATAATCTTCCTTAGGAATTTCACTAAATCCATTCGATTTTATTTAAAAAATAACTTAAAAACGTTGAAATTGACATAACCTATAAATTTTAGCGTATATTCACCACCCTCCTTTTTCATTCGATTCCAATAGTATATTATTATACGAGTTGTATAAGACGGTCTATTGTAGCACGAGTTGTTTGGGACACGACGAGAGAAGCGAGGAGTGTTCCAAAGGAACGAGTGCTACAATACGTCTTATAAAACAAGTATAATATACTATTTTTTGTACTTTGCGCTATTAATTTTATAGAAATTGTAAATTCAAGCTATTAAAAGCATTGCATTACAATCTAGTGATTTTTGCGTTTAACATGTGGTAACACTATAAAATGACTTTTTTCGTTTTGTGAGGTTAGAATGTGTCAAGATTAAATGTGTTTATATGTAATATAAAACAAATGTTACCAATCATACAAAACAAATAGTCTCCAAAAACGATGTTATAATAGCCTCTATTATGAAATCGTTTTCGGTGTCACAATGAGCCCATTGTGAACGCAAAGTACAAAAATACGTTTGTCAGGTTAGGTTCATAAACTACTCTTGACAACTCGAAGTGCATATTCGAACAGTTTTATATCAATTCCAATAAAATTGGATTGAATAAACGCAAACACCGGATAGGTAGTATGAAATGAACTAATAGATGCTGCTTTTATTTTTTTCAAAATTCAAACATAAAATCTTTGTTAAGTTATTAAGTTAGTTATTACTATTTTCGGTTTTTATTTTTCATTTCGAAGACAAGTATTTAGTTGGAATTTGGGATTTAATAGTCAATCAAGCCTAACATGTTTAAAGGGTCCCCTACATGATCAATCGGATTGACATTCTGACTGAAACAATCATACTGACATTCCTGAACTCAATCACGAGAGACCCTACACTATCAGTCAGACTGGCAGTCGGCATGAGATAATTTCAGCTCTGTCGGCAGTGCCATCAAGTGCAGATGTCGAGTAAAAAGAAAGTTTGTGACCAAGAAAGGTCTAGCGAAGACGCTGAGTGAAAAAATAGTACAAAAAACATGTAAAGTATAGTAATTTAAACTTGTTGCGCGAGATCTCAGAGACCAATGCTGAAAATGATTGTAAGAATTACTGCCGCATAAACGAACTTTTTAACACATTGCTACGCAAGATAGAGCCACGTCTATCTCAAACAGATACAGTCATAAGCTATTCTATATCTGTAGAGGAAGGATTGACGGCTTTACGGTTCCCTTTACCCTACTACTGGGCTACTTTACCCAAGTAGCGCTCGAATAGAAATTCATATGAAAATTACTTGCTTCCTATTCTTTTTGCATGTCACAATTAATATACCAAAGAAATGCTCAACGGCATATAATAATTACGCACTCCACGGTATGTATTTGACACGTTAGAATTAATACGTAAAAACCACATCTTTTTCACATTTTCTTCATTGCCATGTCATTCCTACGCTTTTGAGTACAGGTTGATCCAAATTGAATGAGGGTGGTTTGAAACTACCGCCACGTTAAATTATTGTCACATTGGCAACATGCATACTTTTCTGCTTCTTTTATTTTACAGCGGCGTTTCAAAAATAATATAGCTTCTAAACTTCGTTAATTTTAAATAATAAGCTTACTTGATAATAAAATCGTGTAGCAAACCGTAGTTCTGAAAAAAAAACTGTTTTGTAAAATAAGAAAACAAGCGAAATAAAGCAAAAATTCAATGAAAACCCGAACAACGTAGCAAAGTGTAACGATATAAACGAGAAAGTGACGAGTTGACTCTGTAATCTGACACAACACATTTCAATAGTGCTACACTAACAACGTGAAATACATTAAAACCTAAGGCGCGAAATTCAAACCGCCTTTACTCAATTTGGATCTCACTGTATGTGAATGGAAGAAAAACACCTGTTGTTAGTTGAGTGGGCTTCCCCTGTTATACAAAAATTTTACTTTTGTTTACCGATAATGTGATTGGCATTGTATAGCTGTCGCTAAGGTTATTTGTTGTAATTAATGTTAATTCCGCGTTTGTATTTCAGCCTAAACAAGCTATGCGGTATTTATAATTGATATAGGACATGGGATGAAGTCTTTTCTATTTATTGGCTATGTTGAGGTACTCAGGTACATCAGGATGCGCTGTGTTTGTAGAGTCAGCAGACAGGTATTCGCACGCTAACTGAAGCAGTTGGTTCTGTTTTGCTAGGACTGTTTTTGCTTTCTTTGATGGAAATCTTCTGAACACTTGGTCATTGCTATCACCGGTATCAGGAGACTCGAAAGACAAAGGCTGGCTAGCGTTTTCGATCGCTTTACGTACTAGACTGGCGGAAAGATTGATCGCGAGAACATCGTCAATCAGAATGACAATCGTCCCCCACTGCCCGTGATTGAATATCCAGAAATCTATCAATCTCATTCATCAATCCATCAATCTTGACCTTACACGGTCAATCAGATTGTCAATCTATGGCCAGACTGTCAATCCGATTGATCGTGTAGGGGACCTGTAAGGCTAAAGAAAACTTTACATCATTATTAATGCTTTTGTGCCAGCCTCGGTGGATTAGTGGTTTGCATGTTTGCTTCATAATCTAAGGGTCGCAGGTTCGATCTCCGGCCAAGCTGGTAATTTTTCATAAGGTAAGTTTTCATAAGAGAATATTGCATATAGAACATGCCTTTTTCCCGGCTAGGAAGTAAAAATGTAGGGCCCGTGTCAATGCGGTTGGGCATGATAAGAATCTACTGGGAGTGGAATTCCCCCCAAACTCGGTTAAGTTGCAGTAGGTCGGCCAAATGATCATAGTAATCGGTGCCATGAGGTACGAAGGATGCTCTGCCATCCTGATTCCTCGCCCAAAAACAAATAAATAAATATTGCACCAGAGCTACCGCATATTTTCTTTTAACAACTTGCCGCGAGAGTGCAAATCTATCTTTAGCGCGTTCCAATACTTTCAACTAATTTTATTTTACTACTAAATATTTGATTTTACAAAGAAAATAGTAATTTAAAGACGCCCAGGTTGATGTTGACGTTTAATAACACCCATAACCTATAACATCTTAAAGCGAAACAAAGAAATTGGCGTCAGTCAGCGGCGTCAGTAGAGTCACTACATCTAAGGTCCTGCTGGTCGATCAGAGTATTCAGAGTACCGCAAAACGCCGCCATATTGGGGCAGAGGATTGTGATTTTTAATAATGGACAAATTAAAACCACGTTTTACTTATTTGAGATATTAGAGGTTTCATCTTTCAGAATAAGAAAAACCTTTTAAAGTAAACGTGGATTTGATTGAATGCAATCAGATACCAATAATGAACAATTTAGTGCTTCTTTTGCCCCAATATGGCGGCGTTTTGCGGTACTCTGATCGACCAGCGCGACCTAGGTGACTATACTCGAGACGCTGAACAGATATAGTAATTAAAACCGCCTACAATTACCCCCTATTTTTAACAAAACCTTTCTATGGTAGCATTCAAATATACCGCTCAAATTGAAAGGCATGTTTACTTGTACCAAAGAGATATCAATTAGTTTACTGTCAAACTGTCATACTCACGAACTTTTAATAACATTTTTATTAAATTAATAAAACTGCAATTTTTTTAAATGTATGGTTATTATTTATATTAGCATCTCTCGAAGAGACATTATTTATAATGAATTAACAATTCATATGCAAAAATATTTTATTGTAAATTTCACTTTCACATAACGCCAATCAGTACAATCTGTGCTGCCTTGATTTTTTTTGTACTATTCGGCGGCCCCAGTATAGATGTAGTCACTCGCCCTCATAATTGAATAGAGGTTTGAATTCAATAGAGGTTTTACATCTTTAAATTAATATAATTGTAAAATTAATTTTAACAACATAATTAATTTAATTATGTTATTCGTTTACGACAAAAATCATTACAAACTTATTTTAATAAATTCCCAAAATGTTTATGTAAACATGCAACGCTTGACATTTGTGTATCAAGTCATATTTAACCTATGTATATCAAGTGTCAAATAAACGTAAAGCGTATAGCCACTCTATTTCAAATAGTAGCGACATCGTGGAGCAAACCTGACCCAAACTTTAATAATGAGAAAATTACTACATTCATGATGTTACGGAAATTCAATAAAAAGTTGTTCAGAAATTACAATTACGGAAGTATATAACTTATTAATATGGTCGTTTTTACAGAACATGAATGTCCAGTATGAAATTAATGTTAAATTGTGAATACTTCTGTGCATGATTATTATTAAACCTAAGTAAGATTTATTGTAAAACGGAATGTCAAGTCTGGTAATATTCAATGTCGCCAACATCGTTCTAGTGCAGCTAGCGCCAAAACAGCGAAATTCCTCGTTTTTCCAGAAAAAACGATTGGGTATTAGGACTTCGTTTCGTGAAATATAGAAGGTCGTGAAAAATGCAATAATAATAATATGTATACAGGTTGTTGAGCCAGGGCCGTAGCCAGAAATTTATTTCCTGGAGAATTTAGGAGGTTCTGGGGGAATTTATTTTTGGGGGGAAGCAGAATGGAACAATAATTTTATTTTGTTGTCATTTATTAGTATTAAGTTTAGTTTCGGGGGGAGGTTCAGACCCCTTAACCCCCCCTTGAATACGGCCTTGGGTTGTTCCATTAAAAAGAAATATATCTATATTTCATGTTATGTGACCTATACATGCAATTGTTATTTGATGACATGTAAAAAATATAGGTACAACAACAATACACCTTTTATTAGGAAATCAATAATAACAAAGATCATAGGATGGTCAAAATATAATGAATGACCCTGTACATCAACGTAACTATTTCCTTGAGTATTTACAAGTATTTGGTATTTACTTCAGCAGCAGCTGATTTCCAATGAGTCATTCGACCACGTGCGTGCTTCCCACCACAGTTTCCACCAATGACAAATGGACTATGATCATGATCTATTACGCATTTAAACTATTTACCACAAAGATGCAATTAAACACATTGATAAACAGTTACGCTAATCCTTGATAAGAAAGAGGAAAATATTTAGTTTTTAATCAGCACTGCGTGACCTTAATAAATTAAGATTCAATTCTTTTTATTATGTTTTAGTTTTATTTTTGTCTGACAAAGTAAAACGTTTGTATTTCTCAATGCAATAGTTTATATACAGAAAGAACTAAGCCAAAAATGGATACAGAAGAGGCATCAAACCAAACAAATAATGAAGAAGTGGTGAGAGTGACACATTTCCGGGTAACCATTGCATACTGTGATTACTATCCTACAAATTATACTAATTAAACATAATTCTACAGAATCTTTCCTCTCTGAACAATTCTAGTCAAGAAGATCTTAACAGTATTTATACCGATGATTGTAAGAGTCTATTATCAACAATCCGTAGACGTGTAGAAGTTAGTGACGAAAAAATTGAACCGGGATCTTTAAACGTCCTCTCTGCGAAATATGAGGTTGTTTAAATTTTTAAATAAGTTATGTGTTGGTATTACAAAATCAGTGTTTGCTTTGTTTGTAGAGTCTCGACTATGATGTTTGTGAAAATCATTTATTATTAGATGAGGAGCGTAAAAAAGGATATAAGTTTGTAGTAAGAAAGAATTTAGCAAGATGGTTTATATTTCTATTAATTGGTATGTTTACTGCATTAATCGCATGTGCCATTGACATATCTATAGAAGAATTATCACAACTGAAATATGCATCACTTAGTAAATGTAAGGTTCAAAATAGTATTATGATTATGGGAATCCCCATGTTCCGTCCCTGACTCAGAAGGAAATTAAATTTTTCAATGTTTAATTTCTCTATAATACATATCCCATTAATTTTCGAGCTTTATAACTTGTGATTCAACAAATTGAATCATAATTCCCATGAAATCAAAGCCTTCATAGGAAGAACAATTGTTGGAATCTTTCGAATTGTGATGTTTTTTAAGTGTCACTTAAAACGAAATTTCCTTAAAGTTGATATTAGCTTGGTGTTTGAAATTTTTCTATTGAAAAACGTAATTTAACCCTTAAACTCCGTAGTCCAGTCATTGTCACACTGTCACGTAGTGCGGTCTTACAGACCACCGTCATTTATAGTATAATTAAATGGCTATTTTATTTTTTCTTTTATTAAATCCATTGGATGTATTGCTTACAAGTATGAAGTGTAAAAGATACCGCTGTATATTGATCTAATTCGATTTTTTAAAGAAAAACAAAATATTGTTGACAACGCTGCATTTTTTTAATATATTTTACATTGCTTCCATTATAATGTTACAACATAAATATTATAGGTGTTACAAACAAATTAGGGGTCTATAATATAACAACATACAGTGTGTCGCATTTAAGATGAATACACTCTAGTAGTTTCGTTATTTTAAGGAGTAAAAATATGAATGTTGGCACAGTGATACATATTCATGAGTTTCACTTTTTGAGGTACTCAACTTAAATGTGAACTGTATGCCCAGCCTACCATGACTATTCAAACAGGGCCAATTCTCGATATTTCGCTTCGCGTTGGAGATATCAAAAAAAGTTATTAGAAAAAGTTGTTTAGAATTCAATTTTGATCCTTAGTAGCAAGTTTCATGACAAAATCCGCGTTTTTAATTTTTCGGTATGTTAGCATTGTCTGCACGCAGTTAGAAGTTTTTACCTTATACCTACCAAAATCAAATGTATTTTTTGTCAGATTGACATTTTGTTCAATCATATTTTATTTTCCATGACACTCGATAGAATTAAAAAGTAAACTGTGTGCGGACAACGCTAATATACTGAAAAATTAAAAATGCGAGTTTTGTCATGACACTTGGTACTGTAACATTGCGGTAGAGCAGTGGTTTACCAATAAGAAGTTACATTAAATAAACTGTTAATGATTATATTAAATGAAATAAAAAACGTGATCAGAGATAAAAACGTGTTTAATCTCTGAATGATCTGTTAAAATCTGTTGTTTATTTTTGTTGCTAAGAGTAATGTAGTGATCGCCAACTAAGATCACTACATTACCCCGTGCTCACAGGATAAAAGCTTCACGTGAGTAATGTTGTAATGAGTAAAAGACGGATATGGTAAATATGATAAAACAAAGGTAGATAAACAATAGTAAGGAGTGGTAAGATTGATAAGAAGATTTATTTGATAAGAAA
Source organism: Agrypnus murinus (assembly GCA_929113105.1). Lineage (NCBI taxonomy): Eukaryota > Metazoa > Arthropoda > Insecta > Coleoptera > Elateridae > Agrypnus > Agrypnus murinus. The sequence goes on from OV816025.1 coordinate 19,281,138, forward strand.
ATCTGGAATACGTCAATTTTTATGTTAAATGGCCTATGGTTAAATGGGATATATTTTAGTTGAATTGTTATTTTTAAATTGTGTTTTGTTTATGAGTTATGGCGATACCAAAGATTTTCTAAATAGAAACTGTTTTTTATGATGAATCTGGAAAAAGTGTACAATTCTAAGACCAAATATACCTACTAGAAAAAATTTCGAAAATTGAAATTTTGGAGATACTTTCATTGCTTTTAAATTTTAAAAACAAAAATCAAATAACAATCAAGAGTTCAAAGTTTTAATAAAGAAACGTTTTAGTAAAGAACCGTCATAATTTTAACGCTAAGACAATTGCTACATGGCTACCTGATTCAAACAATATTTTAATAGCAAGCCTAAAACAAAAACCGCATAAACAAATGAAAATCAGGTTAAATTGTATTGGTGTCCAACTTAAATTCCCTAGAAATCAGTCTAGGGACACTAGATTTTGTAAACAGTAACGGCGCATTCACAATGAACTTCGCCTTATTCATCGAATAACTAACTACGTCTACAAATGTGTTGGTGAAACAGTAATTTGGTTAAACTGAGATTAAATCTTATTCATAGAATTACTATTCATTGATTTATTTAGCGTTGGTGAAACCGGGCCTTAATATAAAATAATAATATGAAGCTTATATAAAGAACATGATGGAGCGAGGTAAAAAAAACTCCAACAAAAATTGAAGGGGCGTAAAAAAAGCTTTAACAAAAAGATGGTAGGCTTGTAGCAGCAACAAAAAGGTGGTAGGCTCGTAGCAGCAACTGGGGTCGGGGTCACCAAAATGTGACGTTGTGGTAGAGCAGTGGTTTACCAATAAGAAGTTACATTAAATAAACTGTTAATGGTTATATTAAATGAAATAAGAGACGTGATCAGAGATAAAAACGTGTTTAATCTCTGAATGATCTGTTAAAATCTGTTGTTTATTTTTGTTACTAGGAGTAATATAGTGATCGCCAACTAAGATCACTACAGTACTAAGGATAAAAATTGAATTATAAACAACTTTTTCTAATAAACTTGTTTTGACATCTCCAACGCGAAGCGAAATATTGAAGATTGGCCCTGTTTGAAGGGTTGTAGTAGGCTGGGTTTACAGTTTACATTTAAGTTGAGTGCCTAAAAAAATGCAACTCGTGAATGTGTATCATTGTGCCAACATTTAAATTTCTACTCCTTAAAATAAAGAAACTACGGAAGTGTATTCATCTTAAATGTGACACACTGTATATAATAATATAACTAAAAAGTAAAATTTAAAGATATTGGGCAATATAACGGAAATTGCAGAACCTCTTTTATCAGTAAGTTTAGTTAGTTATTATTTACAGTATTTACAAACTTTAACGGAACACCCTAGGCATATCGGTTTGCGATATGAAAAACACATGTAACTGGTTTTTCTTTTTATACTGGCTGGACATATAGAGCAGGTTTTTCTTTTCTCCAGTTTTTCTTCGCCATTTGTTATGGATTGTTCCTCAGGAATTCCCAAAACCCGCTTAATAGTCAGGCGCAAGTCTCGCTTTAGATAAGAATTTTCGGCTCGTTTGAAAAGATATGGTCGCACTAGTTGATCACCAAGTATTTTTATAAAGTCTGCCTTTTCAAGTTTGATATTGTCCATGTAAGCTTGATGCAGGACGTGAGCATTAACGCCACTGATATCGAGGAGTCGGAAGAATATTACTATGGGCCATCGTTGAGTACGACTTGTCGTATGTTTAGCACATTTTTCATCTAAGGCATCAACCCCCGATTTTGTAAGATTATAAAAGGCAATAATTTCAGGTTTTTCAGAATCCGGAGCAAATGCCTTTGTATGATGCATCGATGAGACTAGTACAACTGCCCTGTATTTTTTGGGGACATATGAGACGAGAGTCATATATTGAGTAAAGCCAAATAATGTAGAACTTCCTATTTTTGTTAGGCAAAAATTGATGTGGGATGTCTTGTTTATTTTTTTAACTGTACCAACATACGTTAATTCCATTTGTTTAAGTTTTCCCAGTAATTGTATGGACGTAAACCAGTTATGTTACGATTTGTGTTCATTATAGGCTTTATTAGCCTTATTACAGATTGGGTAGGTTTTGCAAATTTGTTTTCGTACTTGCTTAAACCAATGCCTACGGAATCTTTACCTGCATAAATGTAGCCATTGTAGAAATAATGGCTACGAGCATCTGTCATACACATAATCTTTACTCCATATTTGCAGGGCTTGCTTGGCATATACATTTTGAAAATGCATCTTCCACGAAATGGTACCAGCATTTTATCGACAGTCATATTTGCTCCAGTCCTAATGTGCACCATTAGGGTGGCCGTTATTTTGCAAAAGTTAAAATTTTTTAGTTCCCTCCCCCTAGCATTACACAACGAAATATTTTACGACCTGTTCCATCTATGGCAAAGATTCACTCAATTTCTTCGTGATTAGAATTGAAAACCGATGTATAGAATCCAATAAAGTTGATTTGTATGTGTGTCCGAGCCCCATTCTCGCGTTCTATAAGGGCTGGAGAGATGGGCTTGGGCTCATTCGACGCGTAATTTGCCGAGGATAATGCACGACCGACACGACGATTAAAATTTTTTAAATTAGGTTATGTTTTAAAAATTTTTTAATTAGGTTATGTTTTAAAAAATCGATAAATGCTGATTCTATCGTACTATTTAGTGCTATTGAGTGTTATTTGGTACTAATATGTGCTCTATCGATAGAGAATCGATTGGAGATTTATGTAGGTCATGTAAATACTGACCTACTTTAAAAAAAATCGATAAATGCTATTTCTATCATACTTAAGTGCTTAGGCCCGTAGGGCCCATTATCCTAGTAACAACCCTATGAAAGCCTTTAATTCCTCGAAATCTAAGTCCTGCAGTTCTGATTTTTATACCTAGACCTCTCGATCTGTATTTTATTATTTGTCCATTGTAAAACTACTCGCAGCATGTCGTCCGAAAAAAGTAAATTCCAGAACGTGAATTCCACTTGAAACTATTTTTTCCATAATAATAGTTCTTTGTTAAAGTCTCTTGATCGTTTCGACTGTTACTGTAGTTTTCAATCTCCATAGTATCACCAGTCTCATCATCACTAAGCACTTCAAGTTCCGACTCTGATTCATGATCACTTATTTCGTAATGGTCTTCAGTAACACCTTCATCGTCACTTCCTTCATTAATCCACTGCAATGCAACAGTGTCAAAATTAGGATCATCACAACGAATCCTTTTCGAAGGTTCTGGCACTCCTGGCTCATAACTCATATCAGTATGGCAGTACAAACAACAACACGTGAAAATGAACCACCTACGCAAACACCGTATTACAGTCTCAGAGACCGCAGCGAATTTTTAAATTCAAATATCCCCGCAACAAACAGCTCTAACCTAGTGAGATTCTAGGATCATACTAAGGGGTATGTAACTTAAAGGCACTGTACCGATAAAAAGAAAATTTTGCACCAATGAAAAATTGCAGCGGTCTACTAGACCGCACTATGGCGTTTAAGGGTTAACATTGTTTTAGGTAGCATAGACTCCTTCCATTTAGCTTTTTTATTTGTATATCACAGGTTATTAACAAAACATGATCATGTCGTGTAGATGTCTAGATAAATATTTACATACTTTCAAAATTGCCATTTCAACACCTTCTCGATAGACAGAACATACAAATTTCTTCTTATAAGTGTACTTACAAGATATCCAAGTGATCTGTCAAAATGATGACAGAATGATCTATGAAGTCTTCACAGAGGTTAAGTTGTTAAAATAAAGAGTATTAAGGTAAACATTTTCTGTCATTTTACATTGTTACAGTTTTATTTTCGTTTAATGTACAGGCGGCGCCTCGAATTGCTTGTCTGCATAGGGTATCTCAGTAACCATAAAAGATAAGAAAATAAGTAGCATACTCAAACTCTTTTTTTTTAGAGACATGTTTTATAACAAAAACAAAAATCTGCTCTTTTGTTTTCGAGTTAGGGCGGAAAATCAACTTTCGATTTTTTATGACAACCTTCCAACTTACTTATTATTAATTAAATACCATAAAACTGTTTAAAATTTTATTAATGTATGTTTATGAGTAGAACTAATTTGTTGAATTAGATTTTTATTTTATTTATTTGCCATGTTACTGAAGTGTAAAGTAAAGGTTCATTGTGTTATTGGGGCAAAAACAAACATTTACCTATATTATTTTCGTACAAATATTATTTTTAATACATTTTTAGTATTTGATAAAATTCCAATAGTAATTCATGATCTGTAATATGATAGCGCTACTTTCAAACTTTCAACCAATGCGATAAGCATGCGCGCAGTCCTTCTTGGTTGTTACTACCAGTCTTTGTTCTGTCGTTTATGTGGAGGTTGCTTCCTCTGCCATTTTTGACTTGAAAGATTAAAACTAAACATTTCTGTGGTGAAAAACTTGTCAGAACTTAAAGTATGGCCTATTACAGGAATATTTGGCAAATGTGTCAAAGTATTTGATTTATCGTTGAAGTCCTTAAAGGAAACATTGCAACTTTATTTAATTTTAAATTTTAGTGAGTAAATTCGTGTTTGTAATTTTTAATATTTTTTTAGTATATAATATTTCAATATATGTTATAGTTTTGGTTTAGTGTTTAGTTTTCTTCCATTCTTTCCTGTCCATTGTTAAATGCCTCCAACTATTTATGCCCATGTCTTGCAGATCTGTAGTTACTTCTTCTAACCATGTTGTTTTCGGTCTTCCCCTTCTTCTTTTATATAGTGGTCTCCAGTTTGTTAGGGTTTTTAGTGGACTTTCCTGCTTAGATCTCAGATATGCTCTAGGCATCTTATTCTCTGACTTTTTATAAATTTCACAATATCTTTCTTGTCTATTTCTTCTAAGATTTCATGGTTCCATAATTTTGGGTACTCATTATCAATTTTTTTAGGTCTTAGTATTCTTCTTACAATCTTTCTTTCAAAAATTCTCAACTGCTCTTCAATTTTCTTATTCATGCTCAACGTCTTTACACCATATGTCACTGTAGGTCTTACTAAACACTTGTATATTCTTAATTTAGTTTTTTTGCTTATTTTTTATTTTTTAATAACCATATATTACTGTAAAAAGTTTTATATCCTTCCTGAATTCGTTTCTTGATATTGGATGTTCGATCAAGCTTGTTACTCAATACTTAGGTAGTTAATTTTTCAAATACATACTGATCTATTACGAGGTTCTTTTTGTTATCCGCCATAGTGTTTGGATGTCTCATATACGTGGTTTTCTTTTGGTTAATTTTTAATCCCATTCTCACGGCATGGAAACTCTTTCTTTGAAATCGTGCCTTAAACTTTGGAGCTATCTTGATATAATCACTACATCATCGGCGTAGGTTATTATTTGCGCTTCTTTTTTGTTGAATATTCGTAAGTTTTTTTTAATCGTAAATTTTTCTCATTATACTTTCTAGTGAGTTGCTCATTATACTTTCTAGTGAGTTCTAGAAAAGAGTTGCTAATAATGCATCCCCTTGCTTGACTCCATTATTGATTTTGAACATTTCAGTATCTCCATACAGGGTTCGTACTGCTGCTTCAGTGTTATTTAAAGTAATTTCTAAGTGGATTAATTTGTTGTATTATGATTTGAATTTCTTCATAATCAGGTAAAAGACTTAAGAAATGGAAAATCACCAAGCTTGGATGAAATATGTAGAGAGTTAATAAAGAAGGCAGGTCAAAGATTAACTGAAGAAATTGTACATGTAATAAAAAGATTTGGAGAGAAGAAGAGATGCCTAAAGAATGGAACAAAGGCATAATTATAACAATACCAAAAAAAGGACATCTATCACATTTTGGCCTTTATCTAGAGTTTCTTTCCAATCATGTAAAACCATTTGGAAAGTCGTTTCGCAACTAAAGTGTTTTCTGAAGTCTGACTGATAGTCGTTTATTATGAGCTGAAAGTAAACTCCTTTTTCTAGGATTTTTTCCAGTGCATCTTCCTCCGTGCATTATCATGCTAAGGTTTTCTCCTCGTAGGTGATGAAAAGTAGCGACTTTAGTATACGCAGAAATACTTCACATTAAACACAGTTTATTAGCTTCACTTCGTGATTTATCCCATCGAAGCGCTTCCATATCTCTGATCAGTTTTTATTAGTGGTGGTAGATGTATAACGTCAGTCGTCCGCCTTATGGCACGTATAAATTAGAAATAAAAAGATACGAGATTATAAGAAAAATGGTTTCATACATCTTTCTGGGGAAGCTTTTAAACATGTAAACGTTTAATTTTTGATAGTTAAAACGTTAAGTTTATTAAACGTTTTTGCATTCCTAATACAAACAATTTCGACCACCCTGTACAATCAACAAAACTTGTCAAAGTTTGGCAGTTACAGAATAAATAAGAATTTTTGCAATGTCTCTAACTTGATTGCTTGGATATCTTATAATTGTGGACAGACCTTGCAAATTATTGTTACTCTGTTTTCAGCCGTTGATCATTATATTGAACGGGGTCAATTATACATTCCATATTTTTTGTGGATTTTATATAATATAGTTCCAGTTTTCATTGGAGCAACTTTAGTAGCTTTTGTGGAGGTACCCAACAATAATAAACTTAAACAAAAAATTGTTAATAGACAGATATTATTTTAGCCTATAGCTGCTGGCAGCGGTATACCACAAGTAAAATGTTATCTAAACGGTGTTAAAGTTCCACGAGTGGTTCGATTAAAAACACTATTTGTTAAGAGTGCTGGTGTTGTTTGCTCAGTTGTTGGAGGACTTGCTGGAGGAAAAGTTAGTTTTGGAAAATTAATGTACCGTTTTATAATAATCTAGATAAATGTTTTAGGAAGGTCCTATGATTCATTCAGGAGCTGTAGTAGCCGCTGGAATATCTCAAGGAAAAAGTACAACTCTTAAAACTGATTTCAATATGTTTCAGTATTTTAGGGAAGATCATGAGAAGCGAGATTTCGTGTCTGGAGGCGCTGCTGCAGGTGTATCTGCTGCTTTTGGTGCTCCTGTAGGTAAGAACATTAATTGCTAATCTGTCATTAACCAAAACATTAGTTATTATTTACCAACGCTCATTAAGTATTTTGGACTTTGCCTAGTTGCTCAGTTCGAAAAACTTTCCGAGCCTGCAAAGACATTTGACATGGTGACCTCTACAACAAGTATTTGATAAATAACGCCTTCCATAATTAATAAATAATAACTACCATGTGAGCTTATATGATTTGTGATTTTATTTTATTAGGTTTAGGTTGGCAATACAAAACCTCTAATTACGTTGTTCACGACTTGCTAAATTTTACAAGACATCTGGCATGGGCAATTAACTAGTTCAGATGTTTTTGCACTAGCGCACCTTGACACAAAACAAATGTTGCTGTTAATATTAGCAATGGCGAGTTTAATTTTAGATGTGCCTACTATTCGTAAATACTTGAACCGACGTTTTCTGGAAAAAATGTTATTAAAATGAAATTAAATTTAAAAAAATTAATCCTATTGTAAAGAGAGAAAATGTTCTATCGAATGGTAGCGTAAAATTAGCAGGTCCCATTTAAAAAAATTTTAAGTAGTCTCAAATGTAGATAAAAATGTTATTAAAATGAAATAAAATTTAAAAAAAATTAATCCTATTGTAAAGAGAAAAAATGTTCTATCGAATGGTAGCGTAGAATTAGCAGGTCCAATTTAAAAACATTTTAAGTAGTCTCAAATGTAGATAAAAATTTTCTAAAAAACTTTTGTATGGAACACTATTTCCTAAAATTAATATTAACGACAATAAATCGCCGTGTCCATACTTTTAACTAACCCTGTATAAAATTTGCGCCATTAACAAATTATTTTATTTCGAATATCCATTCTTTTTATTAAATAAACGCAATAAACATGTGATGTCACGCTCTATCTTAACGACAACTAACTGACGAAACAATTACCTGCAATTTAAATACAAACTAAACTTCATGAAATGTAGGATTTTATATAGGCTTCTTGCGATCAATACCACAAGTAAAGATAATTTATTCCTATAGTGAGGTATTGTAATGTAATGTACTGTAATGTGACCCGGGGGCCCAACCACTAGACGATCACGGTCTAAGTTACTCTTACTTGCAAAATCTTAAATATTTAACAAAACAGAAGTTGGCACAGCACTACCAACCTTATAAATGACAAATCTTATGATGGTAAATATAACAAAAGGAACAAACTGGATCGTACGTTGTGATTACTTTTTATAATTTGTTACCATAAACTGATAAGGATTGATCTACTTCATACGGACGGAAGAAAAGAGATAAACACAAATAAAAGAACAGTTAAATATGATTGTAGTATTTTATTAATTTCTTCTTAACTATAAAAAAAGCTATAAAAGCTGGGATGGACGGATTTAGGGGTCTATTCTGTAACTAAGCGTTCACGAATGGCGCCGTTCATGAACGGCGATCGTTAGCGACTTCCTCAGCGGCAGCTTCAACGAGAATCGACAGACAGGTTATTCTGTAAAACCAACCGTTGAGCTATGCGCACTCTCAACGACAGACAAACGTTTCCTAAAAAGGTAATACATCTTTGCCGTTAATATAGATACAGTTTCACTGTTTTAAGATATATTGCGCATGTCATATTTATTATTTCTGGAGAACTTTGTAAAAATGTCTCAGTTTTGAATTGATTTCAAAAGAGTTGAGAAGATTATATGGAGGATAAGAAAAGCCACAAGGCAACAATACGTTGTTCTTGGAGGAATTGCAAGTAAATGGACATTTTAGGTGTAAGAGAACACCTAAAAGAAAAACCTCCCCTGAAGAGGACATAGTACTATTTATATATTATTAATAATAGTAAAAGTATGAGTTAGGTCTTTGTTTGAATTGGTTTTTAAGAAATAAATTAATTACAACTAATATTTATTTATTAATTATTTATTTAATATGTTGTTTCACTTTTAGGTATGCAATTAAAGTTAGTTTAGTTTAAACGTAATACATTAATTGACAACTTAAAGTGGTTGTATGTTAAAGTTGATGTAACCCTGACGAAGATCCAAAACGGATCAAAATATAGGTTTTAACTAAACTTACTAACTTTAATTGCATACCCAAAAGTGAAAAAAAGCAAAAGAAACACTAAATTAATTACATACAAGTTTATTTCGATATCTTCGGCAAGTTTAACAGATACTGTAAATACTTTTTATTAATTCTCAATTACTTCAGGAATGTAAAAATGTGAGTATAATTATTTTTATTTTAAAGGACCCTATTCAAATGTACTAAGAGAATTTTACAAATAAATTCCTGAAAATGTTTAAAATGCCCCAACAATAGAAAAATTATCAACCTGCAATAGTAAATCTTTCTTTTCCCATTTCATTGAGAAATATGCTATCACTATTTTTATACCTTCAAGAGATTGTTTTTAATAATAAGAATCCTTTTGTAATCTTTGTAAGGTGGTTATCACCTGATCTAGGAGCACCTCTGGTGAGGTAGGTACTACCTGAAATAACAATTTATTCAAAGTATATAATTGCTACCATCTCCTAAGCGGCTATTAATAATAATTCTTGATTCCTCTTTGCCAAGTTTTTGAGGTTAGAGTAATTAGCGTCATATATTTATTCTTTCTAATTCATTTACAATTGGATTAAATAAATTACTTTCCATTTTAACGTACTCTGATATAATTAATATAATAATTCCACATATAAAATTTCTTTTATAATTATAAAAATAAACACGAACGTTGGCTAACGTCGACTAATCTGCCACCGTTCGTGAAAGGTTCATCTTCGAAGGGTGCGCAGTCCACTAACTAGTGCATAACGGTGGTTGTTTGCTTACAGAATAGCTTTAGAGCGAAAAACCTTTCAAACAACGATAACCGCTCGTGAACGGTTCGCTCAATGCTTACAGAATAGACCCCTTAACCTGACAAACACAAATGAATGGCAGATTATGTACATCAACGCTTCAAGTTCAAGTAGGTGATCAAATGATTATTTAGTTTGATTATAATGAATTTTTGATTACAATGAACAATAAAGATCAATAAGTCAAATTATTATGTTGATACAGTTGTGTGTTTATACAAAGTAATTATAAATGGTTAATATGCAGTGGCGTGCGGTGAGAATTTAGGCAGGGAAGCAACCACGATTTTAATTTTAATACCTAGGTACAGGCGCGGATTCACTGGGGGGGGTAATGGGGAAAATCCCCACCAAACAAATAATGTTTGTTTAATTATTATTTATTAAAACAATTATTTTTCCAAAAATCCCCCCACCTCCCAAGATAATTCTCTGGATCCGCCCCTGCTAGGTACAATAAAAAAACGGTGTTATAATTATTAAGATTAAAAGTTTTTCAAAGAAGAACTGTTACACTTTATACTTATGGAATTTGTTGACTATTATTCTTTATTTTAAAAAACTACTAGTACTATGTAATTATAATTTAACTCTATTTTCCGATCTTTTTTAGTAAAATACCTGATGCAGGTTTTAATCCTGGTTTTAATCTGCCTTTCTCAATTAATTTGTAATATCTCTGCAAAACTGTATGCAGAAAATTCTTTTCTAATAATTTACAAGCTGAACAACAAAATCGTCGCGATTCGGATGTTTCGGAACCGGAAGTACTCGAACCTTCCACCAAAGCAGCTGAATTTGCACTCATGACAATAATGCAATTTTAAATTTGCATACAGACCAAACAAATAGAATTATTTGTCTTTAAAAAATTCCAACTTATATAAATTGAAATAATAAAATGTTATAAAATACAGTCTCATTCGCAGATTTACATTACTTAAGTAACATTAAATTTAAGAAATACTAAATCGAACAAATAACCAAATTATAATACACAAACATTGGGCACACTTAAAAATAACGATCTTATACGATGTCAACCGTATCACTATGCGCGGACTCGGCGAGGAGAAGGGCAGTAAGCAACGAAATCAGTGCTTATATGCAATGTAATACATATGTAACACATCTAAATGGGTATTACCTTTCCGCGCAAGTTTAATGAGCCTAATTTAAAATAGTACTCTAAATAATTTACTTTTTGCTGTACGGAATTGATACTGAGCTTTAGGTTGATTAAATATTGCAAATTTGTATAAACGATAACCATAATTTTATAAAAATATTTTTGTTAGCATTGGTTTTTATTTTTAATAAATTCTTAAGGGAAGCATTGCTTCTATTGCTTCCATGGACTGCAAGCCACTGTTAATATGTAAATCTCTCATTGACATAAATCATCAAAAGTAAGTGAAATTGAGACAAATCATATGCAGTTACGTATAAACTAGAAAAGGTAAACATACTAGTTTAAAATGAATACACAAGAACTACTGGGTTTTCATACCACGTTGGAGATTGCACTCTCTCAAAGAGTAAATCAGTTTGTCCCTAGGGAAAAAACCTCTGTACCGTATCAGCGGCTTTTCCACTAACATCTCAGTCACAAAGTATATCATTTAGAGTAGGTTATAAAATCAACCAAAAATCAATAGGTACTGACAGTGAAACACAAGGCAGTAGTTGCATTTAAAACACAAATAACATGTCCAATTTACAATAGACTGTAACTGTAATTATACTACAAATGTTAATTAATCATCGTTTTCTAGTAATATTTCCACTTGAAAAGGACAAATTTACAATTTATTATGACATATCAAAACGACTCGACAACTCACACAACATAAATTAAACAAATAAAAGTGAACTTACATGAAGGAAATTACTATACAAGCAAAGACAAAAAAATGGCTACCTACTTCTTATTTAATCATTCCCTCTAAAACAAAATAGCAGCGTCCCTAACAACACAAAATTAAATTACCAACTTTAAAGAATCTGTTATAAACATCCCTAAACATTTTATATTATTCAACCAAATAGATTTTAAAATCATGTATTTTTTGCCTGTACCTGTATGTAACAATACAACTAAGTAAATTGATTATAATGCAATTTGCTTTGTGAACAAATGACTTGCTACAGCTACTTTCATGTATTTTGGTTGACTGTAGGTCTGACCATTACAATATTAGTTGCAGGAATTCCCAAAAATCCTGGATAGTAATTTTACATAGATAGGGAAACAAACACAAAAATCGAAATATTCGTTTTTAAAAATCGCAAAATTTTTCCAGAAGTTCCCATTAGAAAATAACTTTCTTCCCTTCCATTTACCCATGCGGGCGTCGGATGAGATAATAACTAATTATTTAATTAAAAGCACAGCAGTACATAAATAAATTCTCCTATCATAAAATTATTTTTCTTTTCTCTCTTTTATGACAAAACCTTTCCTGTTTACTGTTGTATTGTTTGTCGATAAGCTTTAACTTATCCATAGTTTTTATGAAACATTTTTCTTGAATATAAACATGATAAATATTATTAGCAATAGTTCGAATTGGTATTCCATCTTCTGCAACTTATTAGGATACATACAATTTCACTAAAATTCCTTGTTTTGCAAAATCTTAAAATTGATTGTTAATTTTTAATATTTCTTGAGGTACAAGGTATGATATCTTCTTCAATATTTTTTAAATATGCATGAGCCCGCTAGAATTCGAACTTTACACGAAATCTTTTGAGACAGTAATTACATGGGGCCGTTTTTACATTTTATATATAAATTTAATAGGTATAAATAAAAGTCGGATGTAACAAATTCAGAAATCTAGTAAATACACACTATACACAATTAATATTATGAAAGCGCACTATTATCATTACAAAAACTATCAAAATCTTTACTTATTGAAAGCGACCGGTTGTTAAAGAGATTAAGACCATACTTCAATATGAATTTTTAAGTAAAAACATTATGTTTAGGTTTTTAGGAAGACTACCTTACAGTTTTATACATAAGAGAGGAAATTCTGGATGGAGACCATTTTTGAATTTAATTGAATAGAAAAGAAAGTTTACTTATAAAGAATGCTGTGGCCAGGCAAGATACCTAACGATACTTTCTGACTGAAACTAATCCCTTTACCTTTATTGATTGTTTATAGACAGGTTGTAAATAATTTGTATGTGTTTTCAAAGACTGTTTACTACTTTAAAAAACTGGTTAAGAAAACCATCTGTGCACAGCGACACTCTTGTTCAGAATTACCATTTTTAACTAATAATTTGCTCAAGAAATTGATACAAATGAAAGCTTAATTCTAAAGTTAGAATTTTGAATTGAATACCTTGTATACAAAACTCGCATGTCTCGAATTATTTTTCCCAGGACTTGTGTCCTTTGAGTTTCCCGGGTCAGAAAACCCTAGTTAGCATATTACAGTTTTCAAAAGTTTAAATAAGATTAAGTGCCAACATCTAGTAGGAAAAATTCTTTTTCTCCAATCCAATGTTATGAACTGCCAGGAATTTGCATGCCGGGGCATTTTAATGATGTTCTGTTACATTTCAGGTGGTGTTTTATTTAGTTTAGAAGAAGGAACCAGTTTCTGGAATCAAGGTTTAACGTGGAAAACATTTTTTGCATCTGTGATAAGCACATTCACTTTGAATGTCGTTCTTTCAACCTATCATGGTGTACCGGGAATTTTAAATTTTCCTGGTTTATTAAATTTAGGACAATTCGAACGCTTTTCATACCAAATATATGAGATACCGATATTTGTTTTAATGGGTTGCATTGGAGGATTATTGGGTGCACTTTGGAATCATTTAAATTTTAAATTATCTGTTTATAGAGTGAAGTAAGTTTAAACACTATTTTTGATCTTATACAGCAATTTATAATATTATTCTTTAGGTATATTAGAAATAAATTCTTGAAAGTGATAGAAGCTTGTCTAGTAGCGACCTTAACTGCAACTGTAGGATTTCTTATGATGTATTTTATAAATGACTGCAAACCTTTAGGGCAAGGTCCTACAAAATATCCAACACAGGTATCCTTGTTTTTATTTATATTTTTTCATAGTAATATTGATTGGTTTTTCACTGTTTGTTAAGATGTATTGTGGAGATGGTGAATATAACATCCTAGCCAGTATTTGGTTTCAAACGCCAGAGGCATCTGTAAGATCTTTATTTCACGACCCTCCGAATACTCACAATGCCCTATCTTTAGGAGTATTTGTAATACTTTACTACTTTTTATCCTGTGCTACATTTGGACTTGCCTGTTCTATTGGTTTGTTTATTCCTACATTGTTGACCGGTGCAGCTTGGGGTCGACTTATGTCTGTTGCATTAACCCACAGCTTTGCAGATGCAGTAAGTTAATAAAGTTTTGAGGTTTTTAAAATTTTAGAAAAAAAGCTGTTTTAGAGCTTGCTTCATCCAGGAAAATATGCCCTTATAGGGGCTGCAGCTCAACTTGGAGGTGTTGTGAGAATGACCATAAGTTTGACTGTTATTATTATGGAAACAACAGGAAATATTTCATTTGCTCTACCACTTATTGTGACATTGATTGCAGCTAAATGGACTGGAGACTTCTTTAATGAGGTGATGAACACATTAAAGCTGAGAACACATAATATAACTTACTGTATTTTTTTTCAATATATAGGGTATTTATGACACTCACATACAATTAAGTGGAGTACCACTTTTACCTTGGGAACCACCACCTTTAGTACACAACATTTATGCTAGTGAAGTCATGTCACATCCTGTTATTACACTTAGAACTATAGAAAATGTTGGACATGTTATTGAATTGTTAAAACTTACAACTTATAATGGTTTTCCTGTTGTTGATCCACCAACAACAAATCAGGTAAGATTTATGTTTATGTACAGTTGTGATATATTATAGAAAGATATATGTTACAGGGTGAGGATGTAACCTATGGCAGAATTCGAGGTTTAATTCTTAGGTATCAATTAATAGTAATTTTACAAAGAAGATTATTTAATGAAACAGCTGAATATTGGGATGAAGTGTCTGCATCTATTTTTAGGGATGAATATCCAAGATACCCAACTATTGATGTAAGTATGGGTCTATGATCAATAGCACTTTTTTTCTTGGAAAAGTATTGATACATTTTGTAGAAGGTAGTTCGACTGCTTGTTCACCTAGGCAGGGCCCGCGCGAGGCGGGTTCAGCATTCAGCCCCGCGCATTATAAGGCGCCGCCGCATTACAACTTACAAATACGCGCACTTTCTCTGCTGCTTTAGTCACACCGATGTTTCCGTGTCACAAAGCAAATTGCTACCATTCAACCTACGTAAATCTGGATGACGTAATTAAAAGCTTTGCAACGAAAAAGACCAGAGAAACAATTTTTTAAACTCACGACTTTGAAAATGACATTTTGCGAATGTAACAGTTAAACGCAAACGTAGTGTTTGCGCAATCATGCCTCAGGAAGATGCAAAAAGCACTTTGGCTCTTTAAAAATAATTTGACTTAATCATAATAAAACTGGGAAAAATTAAAGACTTCCTCAACCAAACATTTTTTTACCAAATTGGTCATTTTAACGGAAATTTTATGCTGATTCCGAATAAGTAAATTATTTTTGGGGAAACGCCTCTAAGCCTCCGAAGTTGGTTGCTACCAATCTAACCTTCACAAAAACGCTATGCAAAAGCAAATTCGGGTTTTTTCAAACTAACCTAACCTAATCTAATCTAATCTAAACCTAACTTAAACTTAACCCAACCTAAACCTAGACTAAGCAAATCTAACCTAACAAAGTTGTGTAATTGTAAATTACACAAGTTGGCAATCATAGAAACTTAATATAATTATTATTCATTTTCATGGAGATTAGGCAAATGTTTACTTTTGATTCCCAAATTTGGAGCCTTTAGGGCACTCGTTTCAAAAATGATTTACATATTCGGAATTAGCATTTTTTTGGAGCAAACGCCCATATGCCTCCAAAATTGGTTGCTACCAACCTGCAAAAAAACGCCACTACCTACCAAAACGCTATGCAAAAACAAATTCGAGTTTTTCAACTTAATCTAACTTAACCTAACCTAAGCTAATCTAAACCTAACCTAATTTAAACCTAACCTAAACTAAATCTGACCTAACCTAAACTAAATCTAACCTAACCTAAACCTAGAATAACCATATCTAACCTAACTAAATTGTGTAATTGTAAATTACACAATTTAGCAATCATAGAAACTTAATACAATTATTATTCATTTCCATGGAGCTGAAATATTTTTTTACTTTTAATTCCCAAATTTGGGGCGCTCGCTCTAAAAATGATTTACATATTTGGAATTAGCATTTTTTCAAGCAAACGATCCTAGGTCCTACCCTAACCTAACCTAACTAAATTGTGTAATTGCAAATTACACAATTTGGCAATCATAAAAACTTAATATTATTCAATTCCATGGAAATAAAGAATTTTCTACCTTTTGATCCCCAAATTTGAGGCGTTCGCCCCAAGAATGATTTACATATTCAGAATCAGCATAAAATCTCCATTAAAATGATATCAGTTTGGTAAAAAAAAGGAGGGAATTCTTTAATTATACCAGAATTTAATTTAGAAACTATTTGGGTATTAGAATTGACAAAATATTAGTAATTGATAATAATTCCACTGACAAATGTGCGGCAGCAAGTGAATGTTATTATCTACTTGGTTTCATGTTTACTTTGAATTCGAAACAGTATTACTGATTTTGGTTAATTAGGTTTTTTCATTGTTGTTCAAGTTCGTTTCAAAAAAATTTGTGCAATACTCGATGCACAAAGTCACCTTCATCTCATTCGCGCAAATGAATTACTCACTCCTTAAAAAATGCGCTCATACGCGACTTCTCGTTTTCGTAAATAACTATAATGATACTCGATGATCCTATTGTAATATATGATAATATGTTTATAATAAATAATGTATTTAGGACAAGTGCATTTTTGAACCCAGCCCCGCAAAAGCTTACTCCGGCACTGCACCTAGGGCATGCAGGTCAGAGGTGTCAAGCAACAAGAGTTTACTGGCACATGGATGCTTTACAGATGAAATCATTAATGCTAATCTTTTATTAAAAGTTTACTTTTCCCTACGTGAAAAATCTCAATCCCTTTTTCAAGATATATTTAATGGCAAAAACAAAAGTTTGCCATCTTTTTTTGAATTACAGTGAAAAAATTAAATATATCTCAAAAAAAGAGATTGACTGGGCCCACTCATTTTCTCTCTTATAGTTATTGAGATGCTCTAAGCGGATAAGTAATTTGAACCACCCTGTACATAGGAAAATAACAAATTTATTGTTTAGGAGCACATTTTACATATTCAATGTCTTACGATTATATTACGTTTATAAAATTTTCAGCAAGTGCATATCTCAGAAGATGAAAAGACATATTCTATAGATCTAAGACCTTTTATGAACCCTTCTCCTTATTCAGTATTACATGTAAGTATTAAGTTTGTATTGTACAGATCTTTTTATAATTGTATATATTAATATCAAATTGCAGTCTACATCACTGCCAAGAATGTTCAGACTCTTCAGAGCGCTAGGATTAAGACATCTACCTATTGTAAATGATACTAATGAGGTAGTACTTTTTTTAAATTTATTTACAGAATTTAAAATATTTTTTATTGCATATAGGTCATTGGAATGGTTACAAGAAAGGATTTAGCTCGTTACAGGTTATGGCATCATCAAGGCCGTATGGGCGTTGAAGAATTGCTAATTTCTAAAGAATTATAATTGAAGCAATATTTAGTTAAAAATAAATTAATATTAAACATGTTTGAGAAAATATGTGTTAATAATTGAAGAGCATGATGTAGACTATTGTGAAATGAAAAGTTAGTTCAGAAAAGCAATAAAAAATTAAATACTATTTATAGCTGTAAAAAGAGCTGTGATATCATATTTGATAATAGCACCAAATTTTGAAAGCTGAGAAAAATGATCATTTAGGATTTTAAGTTTACATATAAAAGTCGACTTATTATTTTTAAAATAATTATTGATATTTATATTTTTAACTATAATTTCTTTCAAACATGTTTAATAAATAATAGTTTTTAGATTAAGTAAACAATTTATGACTATTTATAATTTATTTATATGTATATAGGTAATGTATTTTATTTTTTATAATTATATCAAATGTTCCTAAAATCATGAAAATATTTTTATTCGCAATCGTATTGGTAATGAGTCCATTCCTGACCATTTAGAGGTCCGAAAATGCATCATTGTTTGTAACTTTGACATTCTCATGGTCCGAAACGACCTATTTCTGCACCTCTACGTGTCTTTAAATTCAGCTACTAGGTGGCGCGCAGAAAATTACATCGCCAAATGCGGTGTATAAATGGCTGTATAAATCATGTGTGGTAATGTTGCGGACCTTGGCTGCTAAAGAAGGAGTACCCAGGTATTATTATTAATTTATAAATACTCCTATTCAATAAAATCCTCGAAATATTATGCGATCGAATTTGATGATGTAAGTGGCGACATACGTTATGCCAATCCCAACCGATGACATTTTGCATCTGTCAAGAATTTTAGATAATTCGGTATTTAAAGGACGATTGCGAATAAAATAGTATACAAACCTCGGCAAAAGTACCATTCCTGTCTCGAGAACTAGTTCACCTCGAGGCTGTCGTCTCTCGGTAAACTATATTGTTCTCTCGACAGGAATGGAGTACTTTCGGCCTCGGTATGTAATGTACTATTTTAATGACTTCTTTGTTTTGTATCTTTCAACAGGTGAATTAACTGGCCAGGTCCAATACTTTATAAGGGGTAATGAATACTAGACAATTTAAAATGATAATAATTAAAAACATTACACATACTCCTGTTGCCACTTATGACCAGAGGCATAACTACATAAGATTGCACGCCCCTGCGAGACTTACGTTTGCTCAGTTCATATTTAGGAACTCTAGTAGTACCTACATCATTATTATTCTATTAGTATCAGGGGCGGATCCATGAGGGGGGGAAATGGTGGAAATCTCCCCCCCAAAATTTTATAAATAAATATACATAGGATAGAAACAAATAATGTTTGTTTAGTTATTAACTATTAAGGAAGTTGTGGTGGGATGGTCTGAGCCAAAAATTATGAAGCTGTTCTATTTTGACAAATAGAAATAATTACATAGTTTTACCTTTGGTTTTACTTCAAATTATGGCTCAAACGATACTAGTTTTATTAGAATGCATGTGAAAGCAGTTTAGTTATTATTTATATATGTTTTTAATTAATTATTAGTATTTTTAAAGTCCGACATTAACTTTTGACTGTCTAGTCCAAACTTAAGAACGTGAAAAAATGACGAAAAAACAATTCTTCTAACCAGAAATTTCATTCAAGTTTTCTTTTTTATTAGTAAAAAAATAAAGTAATATTACTATGTAAGCAGTAAAAAATAAAGAAATCTCTCTAGAATATAAATAAATTATACGCTTTTAGAGTAGTGAAAAAGTGACAACGTTACCTTAAGTTGGCACCAGTATTTCGTTTGTTGTTTTGATTAAAACAAAGTAATGCACGAAATGACGTTGACTCAAGTTTTGAGGTTATCTTTGCCAATATGTATATAAAACGGTGACTGAAATACTATTTATTCAGATTCATTTAAAATGTAGTAGTAAAAAAATTCAGAATTATGTATCTTTTTATTTAAAACAACTGGTTTTGTTTTCGAGATGTAAATTACGAGCGGCCAGTGGTGCTGCATGTAGCTATATAAAGCATTTAAGTTTCCCGCTCGTTTGTCGCAATGCAACGTTTTTACTTTGCGAGCTATATCCCAGTAAACAAAACTGTAACATTTACTTGTCTGCTATATAAAAATCAAGTAAAATGAGTTATATAAACACATTTACATACCCCACATGTAAATTTGGTGATATAACATTTGCTATATATTTCCGATATTAAATGTTTTATGTAGAGTCTGGTGTCTTCAGATCTACATATATGCGACATTAATAATGTGATTTGTATTTTACGTCACACTTTTTACTAGTTAAATATATAACTATTTAACCACTAATGTGTTTGCAAAGTGCGGGGGAAAATAGACGTGTGTTAAACCGTGGTCGCCCATTGTTTGTTTATGTGTATGTTGAATATAAAAATATTAAAATATAATCACCAGTTTTATTTCTGTGGCGGAAACATTTCGGAAGTGGAATAAACAGCCGTGACAAATTTAATTTCCAGTGAATTCATATTTTATTATGAAGTGAAACGTATTTTTAAAATGACGATAACTGATTAAACGTATTTATTGTTTATTAAAACGTTTCAAGGCAAAATATATTAGGCCACTGTCAATTAATACCGTAAAAAGGTAGATTCAGCAAATTATTTCAGCAATGTACACGTCATATCATTTAATAGGAATCGAGAAGTTAAATGACCTAAAACCGAATGGCATAATTTGTTAAAAAACCAGGAAAAATCTTAAATCAGTTGGCATTAATGTTGTTTATACATAGCTTTTGATTTTTTCCTATTTTGTTATATTGCGTGCTATAATAAAAGTTATCAATAACTAATCTTTTTCTTTTTTAATAAACAAAATAAATAAAAGTGTTCTGAGTGTTTCTTTTTCTTATAATTTTACTATTACAGGAATCTTTACTATTTTAAAGAAATAAGTTATCCTACACAAAGTGGAAAATTTGAAAATTGTTGCTTTAACTTAAAGATCATGTTGCAAAGGGATTACAGGTAAGTACAAAGACAATTACAGGGTAGTTATAGTCGTACGTAAAGCGATTTTATATATGATAGACAAGCCCAACCAACTGGGTGCTGAATGGGTAGTTAAGTGCACAATATCGTGTAGTCGAATGTATAGGTATAAAATTACGGCGAGTCCAGGTTTTTAAACTGTAATAACTAGAAACAGTAAATCATAGAATAAATTACGCAAAAAATTAAGGCATTTAAGGTTTAATAGTTTCCCTATCTATAATTTAAATTATAATTTTTCCACCTCCTCAGCCCAGGAATACTTTACGATGTATAAATTTCAAAATTTAAATCAATTTCGAGAAGAAACATTTCTGTCTACAAATTGATTTTGTATTTCATTTATTAAGTCAACGGCTGTGGAACGTATCATTTGACTTATGAAAGCCATATTGGTGACAATACAAAAAATTGAGATATTTTACAAGTCTTACATTAACAATTTTCTCAAATATTCTTGACAGAACAGGTAATATAAACATTGGTCTGTAATTATTGACACTTTCATAATCACCATCTTTAAAAGTGGTGTTATTCTAGCCGATTTTATACCATCAGGCATGTCGCCAGTCTGTAGCGAACGGTTTATCACTGGGCACAGAACTCTTGCTAGTTCAACTTTGCACATCTTAAATTTATCACTAAAAGATTGCACATCCACATTATCACTTCCAATAGCTTTGCTGGAGTCCATGTTGTTTATCACACTAATAATTTCTGGAACCGTAGTAGGCATGAAGAACATGCTTCTTGCAGATGAATCTTCTAACGACAGGTCTAAAGGTAGGTCTGGAATTTTGGAGGCAAGATCTAAGCCTACATTCACAAAGAATTTGTTGAACTGTTCACTCACTAGTTTTGGATCGGTGATGATATTGTCATGAGTTCTTATTGACCCAACGTTATGCCTTACTTTTGGGACTTTATTTGATATTATGGAGTTAATGACATCCCACATCTGTTTAGGGTTCCCCTGTGCCGTATCAAACTTCTGTTCATAATATAATCTTTGCGCTTGCCTGATTAACCTTTTTACATTTTTCACACAGTAATCATGTTTCACTTTAAAATAAATGTTATCTAAATTTTTTTTAAGCTTGGAAAAATAATAATTTCATAGTTTTATAGCATCAGAGATGTCTTCATTAAACCAGGCTGTGAATTACGTCTTTTAACTAATTTCTCTGTGATAGTTATGTTATCTTGAAAACATCTAATAATTTTATTGTAACTAATACTGGGTGGAAATAAATGATTTTCATCAAGTTACCATTGCATTCCCCATGTAAAAGCACGACCTGCCGCTCTACGAAAATAGAGAAGGTAGTACCATAACCTCAAAATATACAATCCTATGAATTGTTTGACAGATTGATTTCATTTATTGACAGAACTAATTTAGTACTAAATCAAAAAGAGTAGAGCGATACGGAAAAATTTACATGTGAAAAAATTCCAAAGGGAACTTGATGAAAATCATTTATTTCCACGCTGTATTAATGTTGTTTTGTTCAAGGTGGTTAAGATCTAAACTATTTAAAGCCTCTTGGATTCTGTGGTACTCAACATGTCTACTCAAATATGTATAATATTTGTCAGGTGAATTGGCTGAAACGGATATTACTTGTAGCTCATGATCACTAAGAGAATTACTTATGACTGCTACTGACTTAATTACGTCAGGTGTGTTGATCACCACATGGTCTAACAGAGTACTTGATGATGGTCTAGTAGGTATCGCTTTGTTACATTGTTCGAAACCATTTGTGGAACATGTTTTGTAGTCCTCTTGAGCGGGGTTATCTTTTATTAGATCTATATTCATGTCTCCCAATAATAAAGTTCTTGTGCGACCAATTGTACTTAGCTCCATATCTAGAATTTCCAGAGTATTATTAACATTGTCTTGGCAACAACTAGGATTATATATAACTGCAAGATACATCTTTGGGTTTTCCAGAGTTATCTGGGCATATGTTATGTTGTTTTTTCAAGAGTTTTAACTATCTTAAAATTTATACCCTCCTTAACAAAAATGGCACAACCACCTCCTACTGTCTCTCTACTAGCATACACAGCTGTATAATTTGGGATGTTATAATATTTCTGTTAAGAACTATTAACCCAGATTTCACTCACAATAATGATTGCTATTTGCTTATTTATCATATTTATCAATACCTCTAGCTCCTCAATTTTATTTTTTAGAGATCTTGCATTAAGATAAAGTACATTAGTAGTGTACTTGTCATTCGAAGCTAAGGAATTAAATTCCTGAATACTAGGAAAATATTGAAGTATGGTATCCATTTTGGCGGCGAAACTATACTAAGATATATTTTAAAAGCATTGAAATACATGTAATTTACCTGTTTTTGATTTCGTGCACATGTTTACAGTTTCTCGATCAAACTTGGATAAGGCTAATATTTTTGCTGAACACCATATTCTCCACTCCTCAAGCAGACAACAATGTAGACGATCATATAGAAGCTTTCATAGAATCACCCTGCCAGTTATCACCTCCGATCAAAGCTTTGTCTCCAACAGAAGTTAGCAATCAAATACAGTTACTAAATTCTCACAAAACTCCAGGCTATAATCTTATAGTAGGCGAAGTCTTAAAACATCTACCAAGGAAAGCAATAGTACTAGTAACTACAATTTTTAATAGCATTTTGTGATTGTGCTACTACCCTGTGCAATGAAAATATGCACAACTAATAATGGTACTCAAACCTGGCAAACAACCTACTGAAGCCACTTCATATCGACCAATTAGCCTCCTTCCCATAATGTCAAAAATGCTTGAACGACTAATATTAAATAGAATAGAAGAATCTGTGCCTCTAAATGAACTCATTCCCGACTACCAATTTGGTTTCCGTAAATCGCACTCTACAATTCAACAGTGTCATTGCATTGTAAATAATATCAAGGAGAGCTTAGAAGAAAGAAAAATCTGCTCTGCAGTATTTCTTGATATACAGCAGGCGTTTGACAGGGTTTGGCACAAAGGCCTCATCTACAAAATAAAACTACATTTTCCTGCTCAGCTATTCCTTCTCCTAAAATCCTATTTAGAAGATCGTCAATTCCAAGTAAAATTCGAAAGTGAGCTGTCAACATACCACTGTATAAAATCAGGAGTACCTCAGGGAAGTGTCTTGGGTCCTTTTTTGTATCTACTTTACACTTCAGATATACCAACTACTCGTGACACTTTGATAGCAACATTTGCTGATGACACAGCTATTATGTCAACTGACAGAAATCCAGTAAGAGCAGCAACTAAACTTCAAAATCATCTAACTCTTTACGAGGCATGGCTTAAAAAATGGAAAATAAATGTCAACGCTAATAAGTGCAGCCAAATTACTTTTACCACCAGAAAGTGCATCAGTCCACAAGTTACAATTAATAATAACCCCATACCAACAAATACTGAAGTCAAATATCTTGGTCTCCACCTTGATGAAAAACTTACTTGGAGAGCCCATATTCAAGCTAAGAGAAGACAACTAGATCTTAAAACCAAAACCATGTACTGGTTAATGAATAGGAAATCCCAACTTTCCATGGAAAATAAAATTCTAATTTATAAAACAATAATAACACCCATATGGACATACGGAATTGAATTATGGGGGTGCAGCAAACCCTCCAATACGAAAATTCTGCAATCTTTCCAGTCAAAAACACAGCGGATGTTAATAAATGCTCCATGGTTTGTTTCAAATCTAACCATACACCAGGATCTTGGAATTCCATACATCAACGAGATTATAAGAGCTCGCACTATCCAATATAGAAACCGTTGCATAGATCATACAAATCAGGAAATTCGAAACCTATTCAATCCGCCCATGGAAGACAGAAGGCTAAAAAGAACTTGGACTGAAGACCTAGCTGGATGAATCTCAGTGAACTGTCAATGGACAGTGCCTGACTCAAGTCAAATTATCATTCAAGCACATTTACTTATTACTTGTTTTATAGTAGATTGTAAATTGGTAAATAATATATATAAAAAAATATGTTCACAGTTTGTTATTTTTATGCTATTACTCTCATTTGTTTTCCTACAGAATATGTGACCATTTTTATGCCATACGCGTTTAAAACCATGTTCTTTTAAAGACCTACCATAACTGAATAAAATTCTGGTGCCTTTTGGAATGCCTTCAAATATTAAAATATTCTTCTTAATTTTGTAAACTACTACTTATTTTTTGTTTGAAATACAATTTACTTTTAAACAATTGAATAATTTTATTTTACCTATACAAATAATATAAATTACATTTTAAATAAACTTATTCGAAAATTGAGGGGTGGGTGGGGCACAAAAAATGTCCCTTGCCCATGGCGCAGAACTTGCTAGCTACGGCCCTGGCTACCACTAATTATAAACCATACTGAATGCAGGTATAAACATATGATTTCAACAAAGTGATGCCTCTGAATTTATTTCAGCTGTTCAGAAATATGCTGTTGCTAGGCAATGAAAGTACACATTCACAAATTCGTTTGTACGCATGATGACGAGGTGCTAGAGTCTCTAAGTACATAATGGAGTTTAACCAAAATAATTTGAAATTGATGGAATGTAAATTAGAATGACAGTTATAAACATTAAAGATTAATAAGTTATAATAATACTTACAGTTAAATAACTTATGACAATGGTGAAGAAACTGCAGATTAAAAATCACACTGAATTACTACACAACAAATTTATGTTCATGAAAGAAAATGTACCATACAAATAAAAAACACTATGTATATTTATTCAAATTATACAACACAATTTGATTATATTAGTGAAATTGGAATATAAACTGGCACTTTATTATTATTCTAATCTTAATATATTTATTTTAATACAGTAGGTTCCGATTGATAGGTGCATCAGCTGCTTATATAAATCAAAGTATGAAAACTAAATCCCTTTCCCCATTTTAAAATGCAATTTTTCTGTTTATTGGAATCATTAAATTTTATCTCCACCGGATTTTTGCATCATTAATCAAAAAAGTAATATTCCTAACAAGACAAAACTTCTTTTGTACATACTAACCGGTTTTTTTACTACTTATTGCAATTCTTGAGGTTGAGATTTTCCATTTCTCTACAGTACATGAACGTGCCGCTTTGAATGGTTATGGGATTATAACGGATCCTTCTCCCATTTGATTTCTTTTCTAAGAATCTGCTTAAACTAGGGACATTTGAGTTACAAAATTCCAGTTCTTTTTGTGCATATTGATCATAAATACATACTACCTACTATTATGACTATCACAGATTCCTTTTAAATCCCAGAAGTATACATTTCATGCAGGGGCAGCTTAATTGACTCAAAAAACACTGCGCACAAACGTGATTCTAATAAGCGGCGCATACTGTACTATAAAATATAAAATTTAAACTAATTAATTACTGTAATAGATACTAACTATATCTTACACATTTGATATACAAAAAATATCAATAAATCAAATTATAACATAATTTGACATCCAGCATGTACATGCTCCATAACTTCAATTTGAAGGAGTCCCACGTGTTCTTTTAACTGATTAATAAGAGAGGCAAGTTCAACATTTTCATTTTTCAAATGCTTTACTTTATCTTCCAACCTCGAGATACGTTCAAGTTTACGCGTGCGACATTTGGAAGCGGCAAGGCAATTACGTTGGCGTTTACGTTCTAGTTTGATACGTTCTTGAGCTTCCATGTCGAGTGGAGACATTGGCAGTGTGGTGCTATTAATGTTGGGCACTGTTTGGGGTTCTTCTTTTACTATCAGAGGCAAATATCCGAGAGTGGGTTGGTCCAATTCTGTGTAGACTGTTGTTCCTCCGGAAGAATTGTCTGATGCTAATGAAAAAAAAAAGAATACATTAGAATTATGTTGCTTGTGAATCAACATGATGTCTAGATATGTTATTGTGTATACAGGATATTATGAGTAAGATAGTAAACTGCTCTATTGCCAAGATAGTCTCAGATCTTAATTTCAAGGATATATATATAAAACTTTAAATAGATTTTATTCTACTTTTTACTTCATTAATTTATAATCTGCACACAATTATAAAATATCCAAGCAATTATAAAACATGACAGAATATCCAAACTCTAATGATCCTGGATGACAGTTTAACCTTTTAGTGCCATATGGCAATCGTGGTATTTCAAAATGCTCCTGAATGTGTGGAACATTAGTTACATTCGCGGGAGGGGTCTTGTTTGGTTCGTGCAATTCTTTTCTTTTATAGATTCAGTTTGTAAGCGCATAGCCATAGCTTATTGCGGTTAAAATAGTGATTGACTGCGAACTTAGGAGAAAAATTTCAAACAAGTACTTTTTGACCTATTTGAAGTAGATTTTTTAAAGTTTCTGCAGGCCCTATACTGTTCAAGATGATTTTGAAGCTGTTTGTTATTAGAATTTGAAAAACTTTGAATAAGATGCATATGAGCTACGTATATGTAAACTTTAACGTTACTATATGGCATGGTAGGTGTTGCCCTCCTTAAATTGTATTGCCGAAATAAGGTACCAAATAATCACAGAACAGGTAAATATGATAGTCAGAATGATGTTGTTGAGGATTTATCATCCACTTACAACCACTATTTTCACAAAAGATTTATATAATGTAGATTTTAGTTATTGCACTGGAAAAGATTAAATTTCTTGCTGTCATTTTAATACAAAAAAAATAATTTTCTATTGATCATACCTTAAACCTATGTTGATATAATATAAAACAAAGGATTCAATTAGAAAATCCATTTTAATAATTACCTTTAAATGCTCTTTTTATTTCGTTTGCCATTTCATTTTATAAGTTACCCCCTGTGCTCCCATTCACTTGATTATAGAAGGGCTTATTGTGTAATGCATGATATAGAGCCTACTCAGCACTAGCTAGGCCACTGTCTGTATGTATCAATGATACACGTTATGACATCAAAAATATAAAACATATTTACATAAATAATAGCAGACTGTCGAAAATATTTGCTATATCATTAAGGCTACAAAAATATCAAAAATAACACAACTTTACCTGACCTGATTTTATTTCAAACTAAATTACACAAGAGTTTTTGAATTACAATTAATGTATGCATTTTTCATTTGTTTTAAATTTTAAAGTAACGAATTGGTAAGCGAATTTATTTCAGTAAATTTGAAACACATCCGAAGTTTTTGCGCTCTATTTTTCTATCCAAATTTTCTATTTCTGCTGAGCAGATATAAAAACTTGATGATGAAAATGAAAAGGTGAGTACGAACCTATAGTGTAACAATTACCTCTCAGTGTTGTCAATATCGCAATACTTGTGACAATTTCTGTGTTAGGATAATGGAATATATGAATGAACGCACACAAACATCATAGGTGAGGTTAGAATTTCAAAGCTGTATAAAACCAATGATGTAAATAAAATAATTGACAGTTATAAACATTAACAATTAATAATTTACGATAATACTTACGATTATGATAACGATGAACAAACTGCAGATTAAAAATCACACTGAACTACTACGCAACAAATTAATGTTCACGAAAGAAAACATATCGTACAAATAAAAAATACTATGTATATTTCTTCAAATTATACAGCACAATTTCATTATATTAGTGAAATTGGAATATAAACTGGCACTTTTATTATTATTCTAATCTTAATATATTCATTTTAATACTATAAAATATAAAATTTAATCTAATATATTACTGTAGTAGATACTATATCTTACACAACTGATATACAAAATATATCAACAAATCAAATTATAACATAATTTGACATCCAGCATGTACATGCTCCATAACCTCAATTTTAAGGAGTCCCACGTGTTCTTTTAACTGATTAACAAGAGATGCAAGCTCAACGTTTTCATTTTTCAAATGTTTTACTTTATCTTCCAACCTTGAGATACGTTCAAGTTTACGTGTGCGACATTTCGAAGCGGCAAGGCGGTTACGTTGGCGTTTACGTTCTAGTTTGATACGTTCTTGGGCTTCCATGTCGACTGGAGACATTGGCGGTGTGGTGCTATTGATGTTTGGTACTGTTTGTGGTTCTTCTTTTACTATCGGAGGTAAATATCCGAGATTGGGTTGATCCAATTCTGTATAGACTGTTGTTCCACCGGAAGAATTGTCTGATGCTGAATAAAAAAAAAAAGAATATATTACAATCATGTTGCTCGTGAATCTACATGATGTTCAGATATGTTATTGTGTATACAGGATATTAAGAGTAAGATAATTAAACTCGCTCTATTGCCAAAATAGTCTCAAATATTAATTTTAAAGATATGTATAAAATAGGGATGAAACAAACGTTTAAACCATCAAAAATTAAACATTTACACGTTTAAACGCTTCCCTGGAAAGATTTATGAAACCATTTCTCTATAGTCCTATGTTGTTTTGATTTTTAATGTATACGCGCCATAAAGCGGACGACTCACGTTAGTTTACGTCTACCACCACTAATAAAAACTCTTAAAAGAATATAGAGAAAGACTCCGGCAGGATAAAGTGCGCTAAAGTGCATTTGAAATAAGCTGTCGCAGGACGTAAATAAACTTGAAGTTAGCTGACCCTTGAAGCTTCATATACGATGATATACGTTTGCATACCATGTGCGCCTCTTACGGTTTCAGTGTAATATGGAATGGAAAATGATACTGATGAAAACTAAATACACCACAATTAAATCAGACTCGTCACTAGCTATTTAAACATAACAAAGCCCAGTTTCAAAGCGGTGTTTGCTCTAAAAAGGGCAATTAAAAAAAATTTCAACAAAATAAATAAACGTTAACGAGAACTGATTGCATATACGTGTTTCCGCACGTAGGTAAAGTAACTTAAGCGTTAAAGAGAACACGTGCGCACCGACCAATAGCATCGCTTATGGTTGTTTACGTCCTTGCAACAGTTTATTTCAGACACACTTTAGCAAATTCAGCAAAATACAAACATAAATATAATAAACTGTGTTTTATGTGAAGTATTTTTGCGTACACTAAAGTCGCTACATTTCATCATCTACGATGATGCGTGTTTTGATTGGATTATTACCTTAATCAAGTACCGTATCGGGTTGAACGTCGAACGGCAAATAGCCGCGGAGAAATCAAATTGTTGCCTTTTAGCTCTAATGAGATTATTGTTTGCCGTATAATGTTGTATAATATTGAGGTTCCGCTGAAAATACTTTCACATACACATACGCGTTTAAACATGTATTTTTATATTAAATTTTTATTTACTACTAAACGTTTACACGTTTAAACGCTGCATCCTTAGTATAAACCTTTAAATAGATTTTACTCTACGTTTTACTTCGATAATTTATAATCCGCAAACACAACTATAAAATATCCAAGTAATTCGTAAAACATGTCAGAATATCCAAGAAGCCTATAATAAATTTTAAAGATCCTGAATGACAGTTTAACCCTTTAATTCCATGGGCTGCCATATGACAATGGCAACCATGGTATTTCTAAATGCTTCTGAGTGCCTGGAACGTTCATTACATTTGTGAGAGGGGTCTTGTTTGGTTCGTGCAAACCTTTTCTGTTGATAGATTCAGTTTGCAAGCGCATATCCATAGCATATATATTTTTTTTTATATATATATTATTTGCCAATTTACAATATACTATAAAACAAGTAATAAGTAAATGTGCTTGAATGATAATTTGACTTGAGTCAGGCACTGTCCATTGACAGTTCACTGAGATTCATCCAGCTAGGTCTTCAGTCCAAGTTCTTTTTAGCCTTCTGTCTTCCATGGGCGGATTGAATAGGTTTCGAATTTCCTGATTTGTATGATCTATGCAACGGTTTCTATATTGGATAGTGCGAGCTCTTATAATCTCGTTGATGTATGGAATTCCAAGATCCTGGTGTATGGTTAGATTTGAAACAAACCATGGCGCATTTATTAACATACGCAGTGTTTTTGACTGGAAAGATTGCAGAATTTTCGTATTGGAGGGTTTGCTGCACCCCCATAATTCAATTCCGTATGTCCATATGGGTGTTATTATTGTTTTATAAATTAGAATTTTATTTTCCATGGAAAGTTGGGATTTCCTATTCATTAACCAGTACATGGTTTTGGTTTTAAGATCTAGTTGTCTTCTCTTAGCTTGAATATGGGCTCTCCAAGTAAGTTTTTCATCAAGGTGGAGACCAAGATATTTGACTTCAGTATTAGTTGGTATGGGGTTATTATTAATTGTAACTTGTGGACTGATGCACTTTCTGGTGGTAAAAGTAATTTGGCTAGACTTATTAGTGTTGACATTTATTTTCCATTTTTTAAGCCATGCCTCGTAAAGAGTTAGATGATTTTGAAGTTTAGTTGCTGCTCTTACTGGATTTCTGTCAGTTGACATAATAGCTGTGTCATCAGCAAATGTTGCTATCAAAGTGTCACGAGTAGTTGGTATATCTGAAGTGTAAAGTAGATACAAAAAAGGACCCAAGACACTTCCCTGAGGTACTCCTGATTTTATACAGTGGTATGTTGACAGCTCGCTTTCGAATTTTACTTGGAATTGACGATTTTCTAAATAGGATTTTAGGAGAAGGAATAGCCGAGCAGGAAAATGTAGTTTTATTTTGTAGATGAGGCCTTTGTGCCAAACCCTTTCAAACGCCTGCTGTATATCAAGAAATACTGCAGAACAGATTTTTCTTTCTTCTAAGCTCTCCTTGATATTATTTACAATGCGATGACACTGTTGAATTGTAGAGTGCGATTTACGGAAACCAAATTGGTAGTCGGGAATGAGTTCATTTAGAGGCACAGATTCTTCTATTCTATTTAATATTAGTCGTTCAAGCATTTTTGACATTATGGGAAGGAGGCTAATTGGTCGATATGAAGTGGCTTCAGTAGGTTGTTTGCCAGGTTTGAGTACCATTATTATTTGTGCATATTTCCATTGCACAGGGTAGTAGCACAATCGCAAAATGCTATTAAAAATTGTAGTTACTAGTACTATTGCTTTCCTTGGTAGATGTTTTAAGACTTCGCCTACTATAAGATCATAGCCTGGAGTTTTGTGAGAATTTAGTAACTGTATTTGATTGCTAACTTCTGTTGGAGAGAAAGCTTTGATCGGAGGTGATAACTGGCAGGGTGATTCTATGAAAGCTTCTATATGATCGTCTACATTGTTGTCTGCTTGAGGAGTGGAGAATACTGTTTCAAGGTGTTCAGCAAAAATATTAGCCTTATCCAAGTTTGATCGAGCCCATGAGCCATCAGGTTTCCTTATTGGTGGAACGTTTGTAACAGGTTGTTTTAGTTTTTTGGTGGCTTTCCACAATGAATGATCGTTTGATGATAAATTTGTTAAGTACAGTTCAAAGGTATCATTTCTGTAAGCTTTGATGGCTCTGTTGAGGTCATGAGTGAGTCTATTAAGGATAGTTTTATCTAGTAGATTTCTGCTTAATTGCCATCTACGACGAGCACAACGTTTTTAAATGATAAGCTCTTTGATGTGTACAGGAATATGATTACTTTCATGAATTTTATTAACTGGCATGGCTCGCCAAGCTGCTTGTTGTATCAATGTAGTTAGGTAATTAATGGCCTCTTCAATTTCATTTTTGTCTTTCAGTCGTTTGTCTAGCTTAATGTGCTCATTTATATCTTCTTGAAATTGTGTCCAGTTTGTTCTACTACTACATAGTCTAGGTGATGATGTTTTACGTATTATGCTATTACTAATTGTTATAATAATTGGACTGGTCAGAGCTTAAGTCAAAGTTTGATTCAATTGTGCAATATATGTCTGATATTCCTTTGTTTAAAGCAAAATCTAATAAATCAGGAATCTTATTAGTGTCACTTGGCCAATATGTTGGCTCTCCTGTGGATAATATATTTAGACGATTTTGTTGTATACTTTTCAGCAAGTTTCTACCTTTTGGTGTGATTAATCTAGATCCCCATGATATATGTTTGGCATTCCAATCACCAGCTATTAGGAAAGTGGTGCCAAGGGAGTTAATCAAGTCATTGTATTCTTCTTGAGAGATAGAGTGTCGAGGAGGGCTGTAGATTGCTGCAATGTTTATTGGACGAGTCAGGGCTTCAATCTTGACAATTGTACACTATATTTTGTCAGTCACATAAGATTTCAGAATATGGTGTTTTAAAGCAGTTCGGATGATTATGGCTGAACCAGCATGAGCAGTTCCGTCTGGGTGATTGGTAAAATAAACATTATAGTATGGTATTTTGATGACAGTTCTATCAGTGGAATGGCTTTCTGATATTAGTAATACATCGATTTTATTTATTTTTAAGAAGAGTATAATTTCTTGCACATGGTTGTTTATACCGTTTGCATTCCACTCTGCTATTCGTATTATGTCTGCCATTATTTTACTAGCTTGTTGATGACAGTTGTTAGCATGGTAAGTACCATACTATTTTGATCGATTAGTTGTGTAAACATGCTTTTAAATTCATTTAGAAAGCTAGTTAATTTATCAGCAAGTTCTGTGTTAGTGTCATTTATTTGTGTAGGTAGGTTATTAGCCGTTACTTGCGCATAGGTATTTGTATTTTGTTGACTGATCTGTATGTTTCTGTTTGTAGAATATTGTGTTACTTGTTTGTCCAGTAGTGTGTTTGATTTTTTGTTCTTTGATCTTACTAACTCTTGATACACTGAACATCCTTTGTAATTGGCTGGATGATCGCCTTGACAAAGAGCACATTTTGCTGGTGTTAGAATATTGATGGTCTGCAAACTTGAAAAAAATGAACATTCGCTTCAAATAAGCAGTTAAAGATAAGCGTTTTCATCACACACACATGGCAGAATGATTACGTATCTTTCTACAAAAATTAAAATACACCCTAATACTTATCCCTAAAATAATGTTTACAACCAGTAGTTTAACACAATTTAACAGAAAAGACTTATATAATGTATATTTAACTTATTGCCAAGAAAAAGATTAAATTTTTTGCTGTCATTTTAGTAAAAAAAAAAACTAATTTTCTAATCGGTCATACCTTAAACCTTTGTTGATATAATATAAACGAAAAGATTTAATAGAAAATGTATTTAATAATTAATTATCTTTAAATTTTTTTTTTAATTCGTTTTACAAGTTACCCTCTGGCTCCCGTTCAGTTGATTTTAATATGCCCCACTGTGCAATACCTACTCAGCGCTAGCTATGCCACTGTATGTATCAATGATGTGCATTATGACATCAAAAATGTCAGGCGCGGATTCACGGGGGGGAGGGGGGAAATTCCCCCCAAAATGTATAAATAAGTATACATAGGAATGAAACAAATCATGTTTGGTTAATTTAAAACCCTCAAACTCTTTGCTCTACATATCAGACAAGAAACGAGAGTGCCTCTGGTAGTGGTTTCCTCCTTACAACCATCACATAGTACTCTGTACCTACAAGGAATAAAGGCATTTGTGGCTTTATTTTCTAAACATATTCCACAAATAGTTGTATAATTAATTAGATGTTGTGGGGGCGGGCATTGAGGTAGTGGTGGTAGAAGGTAATGGCTGTAGTAGTAAATAAAATAAAACTAATACAAAAAATAAATAATCAAATTTATATCAAGGAATATATAATATATATCAGCCTTTCCCAACCTATCTATGGGTCACGTTAAATTTACCTTGCATCGAAGTGAGGAACTAGTGAAATACTCTTAGAATGGCTGACTCTTTGTGTGACATTTCATAGATAAGACGTTTACGGTGCAAGAGATAAGATAATACAAGAACTGAAGAACATCAACGAACACTTTCGCAGAATATACAAAATTCAACTCAAAGATTATTTGTCCATTATATGTATTATTGAGTTGATCCGGGTACACCCAGTATCATGCTGATATACTATAGGTTTTTAATTTTATGTTATTTAAACAATTGGGTCATAGTACAACTGCAAACAAATATGTTGGGTCCCGAGGTAAAAAGATTGAGAAACACTGATATATATGATAGACCTCTACTTCATTTTTACCTTCTCCTAATTCTGTTTCTTGGTCATTTTGTCCTTCTTCACCTTGTTCTTCTTGTTTATCAAACGTATAAGAAAGCTTTGATAGAAATCCCATGCTATGTAATCTTACGTTTACAAGGTCAGCTGGAGTTTTCCTAATTCTGTGCTCATTTAAAACATAGTTTGCTTTTCTTCCTTGAGTAGACGTCCAATCCGCCAAAGTTTGAGTTCTTGTAATTTCTGTTAGGGAAATACATCACAATATAATGTTTGCAACTTTTCTAGAATATTAAATAAATATTATGCTGAAAGCCCTACACATGGTAACTACTATACAGATATAGATACACAGAGCAGTTAGTGTATTCAATTTCAAGCTAGAGTAAAATATGCAACCTAAATAACAAATTTCTTTAGTAACTGGATAAATAAAACAAAATTAAAGAAATATAGATCAAAGAATGATGGGTTTTTGACTCTTATGTCATAAAATTGTTTGTGGTTAAGGAAATTTGTCAAACTTGATGTTGTTTTTACAGATTTAGGTAAAGTTGCAAAGATTTTACAATAAACCATGATTTAGAATTGAAGAACAGTAACGAAAGTTTTATTGAACATAATATAAATAACTGAACATATTTTAAAACAGAATAATGACTCCTAATACCTAATAAAAACTATCTTGTCAGATTTTATGATTTAATAACTAAATGTCAAACATAAAACATAAGAAGCAAATGCCTCTTTGATTTCACTTCAATTTTATTTAATTTTATTTATCCAGTTACTAAAGAAATCTGTTATTTGGGTTGCATATTTTACTCTATCTTGAATTTGAATACACTATAATAAGATTTTACCTCCAGTACTCAGTAGTCGTGAGACTGTGCTTTAATGCATATCTCAATACTAAACTAAAAAAATTACCTACCTCATTTCTTTTCGAGCAAAAAAATCATCATTTTTTTTACACATTTTATCATTTAGGCAAATGGTAAATTTACCTTGTGCCAATGGCAGTATACAATTCTGAGTGGAAATCTCGATAATAATAATACCCGAATGCATGTCAAATTGTCAATAATTTGTTGCATACTATTAGTAGTCGCACATTTATATCGAAAACATAATATCGACTGTCTAAGGATTTCTTAAAAAAAACTTGCACTGAGCAGCTAAAGTATTAAACAAATTCATTAAAATTAAAAAACTGTTTGTGTGAAAAAATCCTTACGCCCGCCATTTTGACAATTAAACCATTTACTGTACGGGTTGACCCGGGAGTTGGCCGTAACAATGTTGTATGTAACAAAAGGATTGAACAGCAACACGAACTGAAAACAGACGTACAGCGTTGTTAAACGGCATACTACAAAGCCTTAACTACCAAGCTTTAAAAACTAGAATTCCAAAAATCTGTTTAAGAATATTTTATATTGCTATGACGGCAACACCTTCTAATATTTGGCAACTTGCAAACATTTGCCTATTTTCATGTGTGTGGATTTAATACATTTGGCAAAACCCAAACATTCAATATTTGAAATTTGGCAAATACCACATGTTGTGAGGATAGATCAAAGAATTTCTAGAACAAGACGGAAAAAAAAACTTTTTGGGAAAATCGTATTTATTTTTCTACATAGTCGCCATTCAGCTCTACACATTTAGTCCAACGCTTTTCAAGACCCTTCAACCCTTCACATAAATAAGAATCCAAACCTTCAAAATATCCATTTACAGCTTCGATGATTTCAGTATTCAAAGAAAATTTCTTTCCAGCCAACCATTTATTGAGATTTGGGAGCAAGAAGAAATCCGACGGAGCCAAGTCTGGCGAATAGGGTGCATGTTCAATTAACTGTAATCGTAGTTCGTGCAGTTTCGCCATCGCAATTGCCGACTTGTGGGATGGGATGTTATCCTAGTGGTACAAGACCTTTTTCTTTGCCAAATGAGGTCTTTTAGCTTTGATTTCTTTGTTCAGTCTGTCCAATAACGACGCATAATACTCGTCCATTATTATCCTCCCATGTTTCAAGTAATCAATAGAAATTACTCCTCGGCAATCCCAAAATACGATAGCCATGACTTTCCCAGCAGACGGAATCGCCTTTGCCTTCTTTGCAGTTGACTCACCACATTTTGTCCATTGCTTTGACTGCTCCTTGGTCTCCGGAGTGTAGTGGTGAATCCACGTTTCGTTAGTTATAAAACTGTCGCAAAAAATCTTTTTCATTATGTTTGAACATGTCTAGACATTGCTGAGAAATGGTCATTCAAACTCGCTTTTGGTATTGTCAGCAGACGCGACACTCATTTAGTACTAAGCTTTCTCATGTCCAAATGTTGATGTAAGATGCTATATACACGGTCGTATAAAATGCTTACTTTCTCTGCTATCTCTCTCAACTTTATTCGGCGGTCGTTCATCACGATTTCATGGACTTTTTCAATTGTTTCTTCATCGGTAGCTGTTTTTGGTCTGCCAGAAAGTGGTGCATCCTCTATGCTTGTTCTACCGCGTTTAAATTCAGCAACTCAGTTTGCAACTGTTGCATACAAAGGCGAAGACTCACCATGAACTTCATCTAACTCCATCGTTATTTGTTTAACATTTAAGCCTTTATAAAAGAACTGTTTTATCACTGCACGAAACTCGTTTTTTTTCATGACTAAGAAAATGCACAAATTGTTTACTTGAATCGATAGTAACGGCGTGTGTTTATATCCAATCCGTTTGAGAATTTGACAACTGTTGTACTAACAATGGCGCTTTCAAAACAAGTGGTCAGCACGCGCGCATAACCGCAGTGTGTAGTTCATTCTAGAAACATTCCGATCTATCCTCATATAATCGAATTGACAATCTTAAACTTATCTGTTTAAGAAAACCACTATTTAGAACAGTACAATAAGAGTACAAGTACAATAGAAAGTACAACAAGTGACGTATCTAACAGTAGTTTCTTACTAAAACTAATCCTCATTTACATTGATTGATTATTCATACACAGGTTGCAAATAATTTATATGCATTTCAAATGGTTGTTTACTAGATTCTTTAAAAAACTGCATAACAAAACCATCTACGTAATACAGTAACCTTGTTCAGAACTGTCTTTTTCAGTTAACAATTTGCCCAAGATTTTGAAACAAATATAAAAACCTTAATTCTAAAGTAAAAATTTTTAATTGAATACTACATTGTAATACAAAAGCCACAGTTCTAGTATTATTTTTCAACGGAGTCAAAACATTCCAGATCTGCCAAAGATTGTAAGTTTACTTCTCTTAGCTTCATAATCTTACTTAAAAATCGAATTGTAATAAAAAATTCTAATAATCTAAACAGCTTTTGAACTAGTTTTAAAAGTTGGTACAATTGTTCCTTGAGGTGTCCTGATCAACATACTAAAATTCCCCAATGGAGAGGAGTGAGTAGTGTTAAGACGATTCTATACGAAAATAATGTAGACAGAATTTCCTACCAAAAATATCCTATGCATTTTCGCTGCAGGATTAATACCTTAGGAGCAGAAGTGGGTTGAATGTAAAAAAAAGGTTAAAAATTCCGATTTTGCTTATTTTATTTACACAAAATGCTATCAGATATCATAATTAATAAATAAAAATGCTATCTTCTTCATCTTCTTTGTCCACTTCTAACAAATCTGCGAGCGCACCCTTGGTACATGCCTCCTGATATGCTTTCTAATGGACTGATCTACTGAGCCAGTGTTACCTAGAATCATCTGGTTTACTTATTTGTTGTTCCATTAACTATGGAGCTTGATGATCCAAGTTGATCTGTATTACCTCCTCCTTTGCCTTTCAAGCATGATCTGGGGGAAAATAATATCAGCTGGTTGTGGATATTAGAAAGATTATATTTTCTTGTAAGAAACCTTTAATACATTTTCCCCTCATTTATTTACGTTGAAACTATTCATCATTGCATCAAAGTTCCACTCTCAGCAATGAAAAAGTTATTTGTTTTGTTGCACCTACATGTTAGGTTTTGTGATTTGTCCGAATTGTGATCCAAAATGGTTGCATTTTCTGTTATAAACTGATGTTAAACTGACCCGATTTGTAAAACTGGGTCAGTCCATTGGAAAGAACCTTTGGCAGCCACAAACTAGATTTAATAGCAGCTTTTCGGCAAATGCATTTTTCTTTGCATCTTCCCGTGCACTGGCAAAAATTGGAACTGAGAACGATTTCAAAAGCCGGAGGGTCCAATGTAGTGGTTGGATCTAGGTTTCCTCCAGCTACTCGCCTCCATCCCCACATTTCAGGGGGCAGTTGGTTCCGCAGTCACTCTTGTTTCTGGTGGTGAGGTCTGAAGACACAATGTTTCACTGAGCCTTTAGTAGGGAACAGGGGCGGAAGATCAAGTTTCAGCTTGATTCTGGACTTTAAAAAAACTGAGTAGAGATTGCGGTTAAAACGAGCCCAAGTGGAGGGAGCATGGTGTACAGCCAGGAAGATCCTTTCCCCTGCTTCTGTTACGGTGTCAGGAGTTGATGTTGGGTCATAGAAGATGACCCGCTTGACAAGCAACGATTTTCCATTTACGTAAATCGCAGAGGTGTATAGCAGTCGCTGAAACTCCTGCTAGCTGACTTTCTTTCTTCCCGCCTTGACAAAGAAATAGCAGTCGCTGAGACTCCTGCTAGCTGACTTTCTTTTTTCCCACCTTGACAAAGAAAATATCCTTCCCTGGCGGTGTTAGTGCCATTAGAAATACAACGAGATCGACATCTTCTCCAACAACAGCAACTATAGAATTTGTTGCTGCTTTGTCGATTCTTCTTATGAGTTCTGATGTCTTAATACTGTTGATCGTACCACTATGGCCATCAAAAACTTACTGAAGACGCCATAATGTAGACATAATTAATATACTGTTCACAAATGTTGTAAAAGATCCCACTTGCCAAATTGTGAGATGCACAAGAAACCCACCATCAATGATTATGACACTCACATTAGCTGCCTTCTTAGTTTTCGTCATGCAATCTTGAGGCCTTTGCAAAAAGAAAAAAATTAGAAAATGGGTGACAGGTGTGGAGGGCAGCGTTGCCAAGAGTAGGATCCCAGGTAGCCACCAGCTCGGCCCAGAGTGTACACTGTACACAAACGGTAGCTGGGAAGGGTCGTAGCCAACAATGGCAACACGCATACCTGGCTCCCTACCGAACAACTACCTCAAGCACGCCTCGCACATCCATCGTGTTCACCCCGCTTCTACTCCTAGGTATTGATCCTACAGCAAAAATGAATAGGACCTTCTTGGTAGAAAATCTTGTCTATTTTATTTTCGTATAGAATAGTTGTAGTAACACTAACCTCACAGTTTTCAAGCTATTAGCGAAAAACTGAAAAAGGGACATTTAAACATCTCCCCCTAACCTTGGAGACTTTTAGTATGTTTGTCAGGACACCTTGAGGAACAACTGTAGTAACTTTCAAAATTACATGAATTTTTCGACTAATTTGGCTTTTAAAAGGTGGCTTGGTTACATGGCTTGATAAGAGGTTTGAAAATTTTAGTTGTAAGAATATAAAGTTCTGTAAAGATACAGATTGTGTCAATTTATTTTTGTAGATTTTTATGATATGAAATCGATGGTTGTAAAAAAGTACAATTGTATAAAATTGTGACATGTATTTTTGGGTTAAATAGTTTTGTCTTTTTTACGCTTAAGAGAATCTAAAAAACATTTTTCTGGATTTTTACAGAACGTGATATTTCATTTTGTGAAAATATACGGCTATGTTAAAATACTGGTTGTAAATTTGATTTTAGAGATAAATATGGTTGTCTATTTTTATTTTTCTAGGATCCCATTGGTATCAGGAGCTGGAGAGGCTAACAGCTACTTTTATGCCTTTAACTTTTCTTTACTTGTAGAATAATCTACTATTCTTTTACTTTCCAATAAGCGGCCATTCATTGGCTACATGATATTCATTTCAACTTGAACTGGTACATTTAAATGCTTGTAGTTCGTTTATTTGTAAGTTTAGGGTATTTATGTTGTTTGCATTTTGCTTACAATATTATTTTTTGTATATTTATTTTGTTTCTAAATTTTTTCAATTATATTTGTATATTGCGTGCCACCTATGGGTTGAGCCAGTACCCAAAGCTTGCGCTATGCGCGAAGACTCAAATTGAGAAGGCTGTTGCAAAGACGTTTCCCGGCGAGACTCTTCTGTTTTTCCAGTGCATGTACCTGTTAAACGCGCTTTCGCTTTTGCTTTTCGAGTGCTTACAATACAGTCCACACCTAACGCAGAATTGCTGAAGGTAAGTGGCTCAATCACATACGCTTTTTATGTTATATATACTCGTTGCTTTATGCAACATATGTATTAATAAATTTTGTTTAAAATTAAATTATCGTTTAAAATGTGCAAAAATATACAGGGTATTCCATTTAAAAAAAATGTTGTTTTTTTTAATATCTCGAAAACGCGAAGTTCAATTGTTTTTAAAATTTTACCATCGTAATCGGAAGAAAAAACGCTACTACTTTGGTAATTTAACCAACATCGTATCTTTAGTAGTAACAAAGTTGGCAATAGTGCCGACTTCAATTTGAACACCCTGTATAC
This sequence comes from Agrypnus murinus, assembly GCA_929113105.1. Lineage (NCBI taxonomy): Eukaryota > Metazoa > Arthropoda > Insecta > Coleoptera > Elateridae > Agrypnus > Agrypnus murinus. The sequence continues at coordinate 19,322,635 of OV816025.1, forward strand.
AGTGCAAGTATAAAGTCTGAAACTATCGAAACAAATCTTTTATTAAATGTTTTTAAAAAAAATCCTCCAACACATTGATTTTTATCTTAAATGAGACATATTTTAGTGTAATTGTTATTTATAGATTGTCTTTTGTTTAGTTATGGTGTTAGCAAAAAAGTTTTTAAATGGAAAGCCTAATTTTTTTATGGTGGACTTGGAAAGTTAACGCAATTTTAAGACCAAATATGCTAAAAAAGTACGATACTGTATTAAGAAATTTTTGAGGCGAAAGCTTTTAAAGTTTTAAGACAAAAATCAAATAACAATCAAGAGTTCCAAGTAATTAAAAAAAATTAAAAATTCTTTGAAAAACTGTCATAAATTTAACGCCAAGTCAATTGTTACATGGCTACTTTATCAAAAAATTTTAACTTTGATTGAATGACAACCAAGAGTTCAAATTTTTTGATAAAAAAAAATCAAGTAGCCATGCAACAATTGACTTAGCGTTAAATTTATGACATTTTTTTATTAAAACTTGGAACTCTTGATTGTTATTCGATTTTTGTTTTAAAACTTTAAAAGCAATTATCTTGAAAATTAGAATAGCATTAACTTTCCATTTCCACCATAAAAAATTAGGGTTTCCACTTAAAAAAAACTTCGCTATCGCCGTAACTCAGAAACAAAAGACAATCTACAAATAACAATTAAATTAAAATATGTCTCATTCAAGATAAAAATCGATGTGTTCAAAGATTTTTTCAAAAAAATAAAAGATTTATTTCGATAGTGCCAGACTTTATACTCGCACTGTATATATATCACCACCTAGGATTCCGTAAAGACTGAAAACCTGCTGTTAGATAAAAATGACAAACCAAACGCTGGAATAGCTCCCTGGTTGAAACCTATATCTGCTCATACCCATGGGCTAGGACAGTGGTGGCGAACCTATGACCCGCGGCTCAGACACTGACCCACGGGGTTTTTAAATGACCCATGCCTTGATTTTTTATAAACTTATTTTTTTATGTCGTAAAAAAAAGCACAGACAATCGAAAATATTAAAAAATTAAAGTATAAATATCGAATGTCGAATTTTTCTCTTTACTTGCAAAAGTAAAAGTTGTAAAACAGAAGGACGTAAACATTTTTAGAGAATTTTTAGATTGAGAACCAAAAAAAAGGGTTAACTGTAAAATTTTTCTGTTAACAAATTTTCGGTGTTTCCAAATTATTGGTAGCCTTTTTACCCCCCCCCCCCCCCAAGTGACGACACTGGCTTAGTGGCCCACAGGCTAGTATTCAAAAAATAATTAACAAAATTTGACCCACTTCTCAAAAAGGTTCGCCACCACTGGGCTAGGATGAGTTTGGTTAATAATGGTTTTAATTAAATTGCTCTTGATTGACAAGTTGCCTACGCACATAGGCGCTGTCAGTATACATGGTACACCTCTAGAATATGTTAGACTGCTTCTAATCATGCTAATGTTACAAATATAGCATTAAAAATATGTTTTGGAATATTTCCTATCATTAATAACCTGTTATTTTCATATTATATAACACAAATGCCGGTCATTGCCATATGGCAGCATCAAATATCTCAAAGAGTGCAGATTTCTAACACATGAAGTATTTCTTAATGAATGTAAAGGGAAAGATAAATAACATTCAAGAAAGAAATAATTATGCGATAATGGGTTAAACACAGAACAGGATAACGTTAGGCTGTCTCTTTTCAATTGTTTACCTATGTCATTCCAATTTTCTGACAATAGAACTTTTGTAAATAAAAGCATGACATGGGGCATTCAAATATTCAATATCAACTACTTCTAAGAAGTAACCCATTAATAAAAATTCTTTTTCCTTCTTTTGTTAATATTTCTGCTTTAAAATTGAATATTACCCTATTTACTCGAAAATAAGAAGATAAAAATATAAGTAATATAAGATATTGAACATTTTTCAGTTTTATTTTGTTAAGGCTCTGCCACCCGATTCTGGAAGATAGGAAAACGCATGTAAACGTTTATACGTGATTATTCAGTAACCGCTCAATATTTTTTGATCTGGTTTTTACCAAAAATTGACCTACAATGTATTCTATGTCGTGAATTCTTTAAAATATAATTGGTACCGTTGTAAACCATAATAAAAGTAAGGTAAATTGGAAATAATCGTTTCTAAGACACTTTATAAATTAAAAACATAGAGTGTGACACAGAGAATACGGGAAAAATGTTTAAAAAAATATACGTTCATAAATAAATAAATAAAAGCGTAAAAACGATCCAATTGCACATATATCTATCCCCTAACATCGTTCTCTGTCGCATCAGGGTGTCAGTTTAGCTGAAGCACAGGTTGGACGGTTGAACAAAGATTTATTATGGCAGGGTAGTTGTCAATGGGATTGTAAATTTGTACATTGCCGAAGGCATTACCGTATTTAGGTAGCTGGACCAAATCAGGGTGTGAATTTATTACAGTTAGGTATTCACTAAATATCACAATTGAAAGACCATATCGTCAAAAAGAACACTCATGTCCTACCTGCAATTTAACACTGGTAATACCCATATCTTCGGAATTAGCATAAAATTTATTCATTTGCGGAGAACTTGCTAATCCTCAAAGGGGTAGCCGTGTGACCACTTTGGAATTTCCAAATACGTTGACAAAAGATGTATTATACGTACAAAGAGAAAAATAAATATGAAAAATACACTTTGAAGGGATATAAAATAGATAGAAAAAAGACTGTAAACAATATTTTGCGATCAAATTTTTTCGGAAATAAATTTACGCAATATGGTATAGATAATGAGAGGAATGCTGTAGCCTCTTTTAAGAGTCTAATTAGCGAAAACATCAACGAAGCTGGTTTAATAATTTCAGGTGAATATCCGTTTCTTGCTGCAAGTCCTGATGGTTTCCTGGGGAATGATGGAATCATTGAAATTAAATGCCCTTTTAATGCAAAAGAATTAACCCCAGAAGAAGGCATCAGAACAAAAAAAATTAAATTTGCCACAATAAATGACAACAACGAACTGAAACTGAAACGTACTGACAAGTACTATTATCAAGTGCAAGGACAATTATTTATAAGCGCGCGTCAATACTGTTATTTTGTAGTATGGACACCACATGGGATATTATTTGAAAAAATTTTAAAAGATTTAGATTTTTGGGAGCAAAAAATGTTACCAAAATTACAAACTTTTTATTTTGATCATCTACTTCCTGATATATTAGCAACACAGCAGGTTTAGGACAAAAAGTTACATGTCTATGTCAAGTATAGGTTACAGGCCACATCACACTCCTCTAATTATTATCATTTTACAGCAAAATGTTGAATACAAAACATAGATGTAGGCGTATCATATATTGCAATTTTGTTATACTCCTAATATGTATTGTAAAAATATAATTTCTGTGATGAATCGTGTTTTATTATTTAGGTGGACTATGGTCGACCGAACATGTAAATGTAACACTAATCCGAGTCTACCATAACAATAGAACGAACCGAAGTTTTATTATTTTATTGCAAGACCCCTTCATAATATGTACCTACCGCTAAAACGAGAAAACGTCTACATTATCAGTCCACAGACAAAGATAGTTAGGTACATGACGCTAAGAAGTTTTTAGACTCTTGGACCGATCGATTTTCTCGGACGTGATGTAAAAATATTGCCAATATTTTATTGGGGGGGTTCAGATTTACCGTTATGCTATGGTCGGAGGCCTCTTAACAAATTCCGTTAGTTATGTTCATGGAAAAAAACTACCCTTTATCTCTTCGCGGAAACAATGCCTTTGTGGAAGCAGTTTACCTGAATTCCAGGAAAACTTCTAAAATTGTAGGCAGTTCATTCAAAAATGGTCAGATGTCACTCCAATAGATAATAAGATTTTGCACACTTACTGGAAAGATTAAGGTGTTACTATTGTTAACAATTAGGGAGGTACTTAAGAGATTACAATTCTTCTGTCAGTACTATGAAAGGCTTAAATGAATTTCTTAGAAATGTTTTTGCCATCACTGGGTTTTTTTCACTAATCGACCCTGTCAGTTGTCAAGCTTAATTTGTAAAATCATTGTTATAAAAAAATATATTATAAAGGTTAATAACGATCTTACAGAAGGTGATGAGGACAACAGCGATTCTGACTAGGTGCTAAGCTAACAATAGTTGTATATGATTTCATAATTTTCGTAATTACTGTAGTTGTTGCAGTCAATAAACTTTGCTTATCGCGGGTTTCACAATGGCGGCATAGGTTTACGTGCATCAATATCGGCTAAAATGCAGACAACCAATTATTAAACAACAGAACGCTATTTTAGATGTTATTGTATTGTAATGCAATTTTTGTTATAAATACTGTAAACATTACTCAGTTACACTCATTGTTTTCACATTTTATTGAATATCTTTTTATACTCGATTATAAGACCCGACTCGAATATAAGACCCTCCCACATTTTAGAGCAAAAATCTAAGAAAAAAAGGGGGTCTTATTTTCGAGTAAATACGGTAATTAATATTTATGTCAATGAACAATTAAAGTCATTTTTACGCTAAATTCACTGGCCAACCTAAAAAAGCGATTTTATTTAGCGCTGACTACGCTGAGAATTGCTTTTCTGCTAGTGTGCAGTTCAATATCAGCAAGCGCTAACGACCATGAAATTCCATTGAACACAACCACTGTCATCCAAGATCTAATATCTACACTTGAACTCAGCGAACAAGTTTCACATCTTAAATTATTTTTTTGAAGGTTATGGAATGCAGCTACGGCAATCATATTTTAGGAAGAAATAAAAAATTATACCATGAAATTTATTACTGCAATGTGATTGAAAACACAGTCCTTGCATAGTGTTACTAATGGGCTAAACATTTGATCAAAGGTCGAGCATAAAAGTATGTACATTGTAGGTTATGTAGGTTTCTATTATCAATCTTATAAAAGTTATAGGTTTGGATAATTTAATTTTAAGATAAAAAAGAAATAGACACTTGGCAATAGCATTTGACTAATATAGTCTTCATTTTTCAAATTAAAAAATTACAGCAAATTTATTAACAAAAAACATGGGAAATAAAATGTTTCTAAGACAAACAGAAAGAAACAATACATTTACTTACAATAGCAAAAGATTAATACTAACCTTGAGTAGTGCTGGCGTTGTTATGAAGATCATTCAAAGCATTGACAAAACCGCTAGCAAATGTTTCAGGATCTTCAGCGACAGTTCTAAATCCAGGAGTTGGTGTGTTGGCAATTCCGTTTGCCAAAATCATCTTTTCCAGTTCAGGTGTACCCACTTTCAACATATTTAAATCGGGTGAAGATAGCACAGAATTTCCTGTTGGAATGTTTAAATTGGCCTTTTTCGCTTGATTAAAATCCAAAGTCAAGTTTCTCTTCATAGTGTTTATTTTGTGATTATCACCTACAGGTCCACTCATCTTCAAAATATCAATTGTTTTTAAACAATTCCCAACCTAACCAAGCCCACAAACCAAAAAAGAGCTTTACTGGTAATAGCACGATTAGCAGTAGGATATAGTACGATGTATCAGATAATTCCATAAAATCTGAAACACGATTTTGATGTTAATAACATGTGGGAGTTGATAAATGATGTTTGTTGTAAAACAACGATCATTATGGAGGTGTGTCCTGACCTCTTTTGTTTTGATGAGACTTGTTGGATGATTACAAAATACACATTACAATAATATAAAATAGTACACTAACCTCATTAATGTGTTGGTCACTCACTAGCTACTATTCTTTTGATGATTCACTGTTAAAGTAAAACTGTTGCGTTTCTTTGAGAGCTAAACGCTTTTAAGTGTAAGCGCAATTCCAAAACCTTTCGTTCTACGAAATAAAATAACATCGGGTTATTTAAAGTGGTGACTCATGCCTTTCACGCACGTTTCAAGGAATTTTGTGACGTAACGAACATAGACGTAAATCCCTTCATAAATGAATTCTGAAAACTAGTCTGTGGTTAAGAGACCGTTTGTAAACGGCCTATTGAAAAGGTTATGTCGAGTAAAAAGCATTTGTGTGGTCTCAGAAGAATTCCTCATCCTTCAAGCTGTTGGACTTAGGCTGATAATTGTTTGAGTTTTGTGTGCTTCAATTGTTTTTGTGAAACATAACGAAGACATTTCGTGTAGGTAATAGAGACACAGCCAGTGATTTCAAGGATGCATAATTTCTAGAAGAAAAATAAGATCTATGTTTTCATTGTTATTCGAATGTTTGTGACTGGACCCGCCATCTATAGATGAATAGTAGAACTTAGTGATAAGAGTTTGTAAGAGCCATCGTGCGCTAATCATTGCACCTTTTAATCAAGGTGGCCATGGCAGTGCCTTAATTTATATCCGAGCTCTGACAAACGAAATGAATCGTCGTGCGCGTGTGAATCGTTCGAAAATTTCCCGAAAACAATAAACAAGGCTGTGCAAATTCTCGTTTTTATGTTAAATGTAACGCTAAGCTTAATGTGTCACTTTGTTTTTGTGTTTTTACGTGTTTAAATATGTGTAATGTACCGCCAAAGTTTTATCAAGTGTGTCGTCTTTGTTTATCATGTCCGGAAAGCGCTGATAGGGATGTCAATTTATCTATTTTTGAAAATGATAACGCCGACAGGAAGATCCCAGCCAAGATAATGACGTGTCTCTCTATACTGGTAGGTGATTCATTGTCCGTATTTAATTCCGTCACTTTGTTATTAACCTCTTCTGTTGATTGCACTTCTTTTGGTGGACGTCTTTTGAGTACGGGTTTCAGGTGCTAGAGACGACGTCTGTCGCGGATCGTAGCTACATTGGTTTAAGTTATTTTCAGCCCGTTTTACAGACTGCACCGAAATAAATAAAATTTTCTTTTTGTTTCTTAAACATCTGCGATGCGTGGGCTCCGCAGCCTGCCTAGATGCATTGTGTGTGTGATTACAACTGCCCAGATAGGTTATGTGTTTGCTCTAGCGTAAACACCTGGCAGGTTTACCTGGTCGCTTGCTCTTAGAGAAAGTTTGGCAAGGAGCGGCAAGATGTTTAGCAATGATAAGATGAGCCTTCGGTGATAACGGCTGCTTTGTGCTGTCAGCCGCTCACCGGATTCGATCCCCACGGATTTATCTCTCGCTGTTCTCCAGACTCTTTATGGCATGCCTTGGCTGCTGATAAAAACACGTTTCGCTCTCTAGACATCCAGGCATGCAGGTGTTATCAGTATATAGCGACACAAAAACTTGTATAGTTTGTACCTACCTAAAAATTCCATTGCTTTTGAATCGCATACCATTGTATTTATAACCGCTAAACCGATTAAAAATAATGATACCATTTTCTATAATCTACACTAATCCAGATAGATCGTGATAGAGGTATGCTTGAATGTAAACCCTCTACGATTGTTTTGTTTTGCTTTTGTTTGTTTGCTTGTTTGGCCATTTAAAAAACTCAACGGACGTTTGTTATCAAAATCGAGAAGGTCGTGAAAAAATTAACATTTTGTTTTGTTTTGTTTTTAAATCACTTTTCTTTCTTTTTTCATGTATTGTATGTACCACTTTTAAAAAATTTAAAAATGTCCTAATAAGTTTAAAACCGAATAGGAAATCGTAACTATTTTAAGAACCCTTTCGTTATTAAAGCTAAATTAAGTGTGGTAAAACTAATCCAGCAGCGCTTATTATCTTCCCATAACTCATCTTTAAAAATAGCAGGAAAGAAGAGATAAGATGATTAATTTCAATAGGTTAGACAAGGATAAAATGTCTTTATTCTATTTATTGCATGTTACCATTACCAAATTAAACTACATACATTTTTTGTCCGAAATAGGTATGGTTTATTTACTTTTGTTTTGAGAAGATTTAAAATGAAAACCATTGGCGTAGATTAAACTTATTTTGGAAAGGCTAAAACAGTAAATACATAATCGTAGATTGATGAGCTCAATTAGAAATTCATATTTAATCTTTTGTCAAGAGTCCTCTTAAGACGTTTATTGATGTATTTATTTAAATTCTTACTATCTCATAATATTAGTAATGTTAAAACGGAGGGCATATGACGTCATTGTTATTTATGAAAAGTGAACCTTCTTTCGATTACCGATCATTACCGCACCTCTACCGCTTGTTTACAACCACAGGAATGTTGAATGATATAACGTATGAAACATTAATCGGAAAAGATGTAGAACAAAAATAAATGAAGTTTCATCAATCCTGAGATAACAAATAATATATGGTACATTTTGGATCTACAAAAATCATTGGGGACAGTTTAAACCAAAGACGTTAGTTTGAGGTTATGTTACAAATAAAGATGTGCCTGGTTTTGTTGTTGTACAACGCCATCTATATTTATTGGCGCGTCGCAATAACATGTACTGACTATAGTTGAAACTACATTATTTGGCGTGAAAGAATGAGTTATCACTTTTATAAACAGGTAAGGAATCAGGTAAAAACATCCATATACTATAATAGTGGTTCCAAGGTCCGTAAATGTATAAGCAAGCTTTGAAATATAGGTCGTCGCATACACTTCCATAATGCTGCTAGCGCGAAAATGGCGGAACATGTTGATTAACAGGAATCAGGAATAATCGACTTGTTTGGAGGTATGTACTTCTTGGTACTAAGCGTTAATTTAACGTTTTAGAACCTCACGCGTCTCATATGACAATAGTGTAGGCTTTAATAGCAACTGTTACCTAGCGCGAAAATGGCGGCATTGCGACGACCTATATTTCAAAGCTTATACATTTACGGACCTTGTAGTGGTCCTGATAGCGCCACTACGCGGTGTAAATTGTTAGTTTAAACAAAGAAAAAAAAACTTGACATAAAAGCAGCTTTCTTGTGCTATGAAAACATTTTCAAGGTTCGTACCACATTATTATTATATCAATTAAGTGAATTTAATTTTTAAAGGTTCGAAGAACCGGCGGTGTTTGCTAGTAGAATCATCAACAACCGTTTATTTTGTAAATCTGACTTATCTGAATTTTGAAAACTTGGAAGGTTGAGAAAAGTGCAGTTAGTCAAAAGGTTGGTCCCTCCTAACTTAATAAGTCTGATGGTTTCAAGAATTCTACCGAACTAAAAAGTTCAATTCTGAAAAGCCCGATAGACTCAAAAAATAATATCTTAAAGCTCTCAAAAGGCTACTTGCTATGTCATGATGCTATGTCAGTGGCGCACCCACAATTTTGGCTTAGGCAGGAGGCGTCCACTCATACAATATAATTCTGTCCTCTCTTTTATTACCGAAAATTTCTAGGTACTTATTACGCTTTGTTTTATAAGTATGGGCTACATTAATAAATAAGGGAAAGTGGGGTAAAATCGGATATCTTCGTTTCCCTGTAATTTGTCTAACAACTTATAGTACTAGTCCTTTACTGTCGCCATAGTACTCGGAGATAATAGGTCGTATGCAGTAATAGTTATTTATTTAACAAGAACGAAAAGTGAATCTTTAAAGTATGAATAAGTTGTTTTCGGCCGAGGCGTTTAGCCGAGGCTGAAATTACTTGTGAATACTTTAAAGACACTTTTCGTTCGAAGTAAATACAAAACTTTATTTCATACTGGACTGTTACCGTATTGAATTAGTACGAATCAAAAATTTGAGATTTCTAAGTAATCTGTAATAATTAAAGTGCGCGTTGAGTAATTTCTATATAATAAATTAAATTCGTTACCATAGAAACAATTGACGTAAAATTTTAACGTACTAGGACTTTAATATTTTACTTTAAAGTACTAGTACTTTAAAGTAAAATAGGACTTTAATATTTTACTTTAAAGTACTAGGACTTTAATATTTTACTTTAAAGTCCTAGTACTTTAAAGATGCATTTTTCGTACTATAAATGATCCGAAAAACGTCAAGTTATGAACGGGTATGAAATAAATGCTTTTAATTCTATTAATAAAGGATGAACGATATGATTTTTTATTAGTAGAATAAGATAGATATATAGTAAAGTAAAAGGATTTACTACTTTTTGTTCATCTGCTCCATTGCGTGGTCTATAAAAATGTCTTAGTATGATTGAGAGTTTTAAAAACTTGATCAAAAACAAGTGCTTTTTGTTTCTAAATTGGGTTTATTTTCCTAAAGTTATTCTTTTAAAGTTAGGAAATATATCAGAAGAACAGAATAACGATTTGACGTGCATTCTACAATCAGCTCCACGTTGACTGATTAACGAGATTTAGATAGAGTGTCTGGCATGTCACGGTTGGGCTCGTGCAGCATGTATCAACATTTAAAACGGCGACGATACGTTGGTGTACGAATTTCGTTCTTAAAAACATCTTTATGCTAAAAAACATGCAAAATCAAGTATTTTGCGCTTTTGCTAATTTTTTAATAGAAAATTTACTTTCTGATAGAGCTATACAACACAAGTAAATGGGTGTCGAAAAGTTGCGGTTTTATGATGTTTTTATAGCAACAATAATATGTTAGGTATCCGATTTTATCCCACTCTCCCCTAATTATAAATTTAATAGCGTGGGCCAGATAACACTAAGATTGGAAACTTTTCCGTTCGTGTATTACATAGTTTTACAGTATAGGTAAGATTTCGATTTGGGATTGGGTTTTCATGCATAAGCTAAAGAAAGATAGCGAATACCAATTTATCTGCGAAAGATAAATTAATCGCATACATGCCAAGCTTTACAATATAGTAACCTTTTTGTAATTAATAAGGTTGGTGTTATAGCTAAGAATTTTGAAATTTAATTGGCCTTTGTCATTTTGACCCAGTAATCTAAATTGTGTTTGAAACTTTTTAAAGTCAACAATACTTGTACCTTTAGTAACTAAAGATAAATAAGTGATAATTCCCGCTGCACTCGCAGAAGAAGAGCACCATTTTGTACTTTGTATTTTTTCATTTAATTTTTTAAGTTTTAGTTTTTTTACCTAGCACCAACTTTAGAAAAAAAAGTTACTATATTTTAACTCCATAACAACCAGGGTGTTATAGTTTATAACGCCCGCTCGGCGTTTAGTTTGCAATCGAAGCCGCAATCTTGTATGCACCACTAACGTTACTAGACGATAATGCCCATCAGATGAAATCGTCACCCTCTTGATTATCATCATTCTAACGATCTTGGTACATAAATAACTATTAAGTTAATAAATGTAATAAACCCTTTTTAAAGAATACGTTGAATTGAGTGAACATCTTGTTTGTATAAACAAGCTTGGTTTTAACTAAGTTCACATAATCGAGAAACTACTGTACAGTAGTTTTATTATATTTACAGTACAGGGTTTATTATATTTATTAAATTAAGTACATTTTGTAACTGGACAACACTGGTATACAAAAATTATTATTGAAAGATTATTCATACGAATTCAGCCATATATTTCGGTAATTTATCTGTTCATTGAATTCAATTAATATAGTATTCACTGCAACGAGCGGCTACTGTAAATACCAAAAATGAATCCCCAATAATTATAATAGATAGAAGCAAAGAATCAAAAAACTACTTATTATCAATATTTCATGTGCCTCCATTCGAAAATTTCGACTTTAGGAAAGGAAAGTTGATGTTATTGACAATGGTTCGAAAATTATATAGAAATGGACCAACTACAGGTCAAGAAAAAAGGGTCCAAATGTTGCTAAATTCAAATGGCGCATCGAATTATAGTATCATAGCAGCGTTATTGATAGTATACCTGGAACTCGATTATGACGATTTAATAATAAGCAAATTGGGAAAACATTTGGCACCGAAGAGCACACTAACGCTTAATTTAGCCAAGGCCTGGTTGCCATCAGCATTACTCTATTTCTAAATAACTAACCAAATCCATTTCTATCAACCTGAAATATCGAAATCAAGATTACTGTTAATTATGAAAAACTTTATAGTATCAATAATCTTTGTCTACATTTTGCACGAAATAATCATTTATTGAAAGGGTGTCGGATGCATGTATTCTAAAGTGTTCATCTTGTAAAAAGACCGGTCAGCTATCCAAAGTGTAGATTAATAGAATTCTCGATTGGTTTTGAGATAGTCTTGCAATTGTGCAACTCTTGTCTCATTTACCAACTTCGTATCTTGTATGGTTTTCGAAATTCCAATAGTGTGCAATGGTGTGTTAACCGCCCTGTGTTCCGGTATACCCAAGAATTATGATCAAAAGACATACGATAGTTTCTGTCAAAATCGCAACAAGTTACCAGAAACACAAGTTGACACTCGAGCTGGTTTCAGGGAAAATATTTTATCTGAAATTTGGTGAAAAATCTAACTAAATACTGGTAGAACAGTTTTTTTTTCAAACAAATATTACAGCAACCATAATTTGCAACAAATGATTGAATTTAGAAAAATACTGTCTTACAGACTAAATTAAAAGAAAACTATCTCTGCCTAAAAAAGAAAAGTTGACTATCGCTGACATTAAAGTTGGCATAGAAAAAAGGTTTCACTCGGACTGTTTTGTAGTATTTATAGAACCATTTCATTTGGTTTATCGAAATCGGACAATAAATAATGGAGTTGGACTTGCGGCGTTTTTTAGTAAACACCCTGTATGAATACATTTTTAGTTTTAAAAAAGTTAAAAGTTAGTAAAAAAAATTGCACTCGGACTTAATAATATACTAATGTATTCATTTTTTATTTATTCACAACTTTTATTAGTTTAAAAATGGAGCGTGCTTTCGAAAAGGCTAATACGATTCAATTTACGAGTATATGGATGCAATACTTGCATAAACACATACAACAGTGCTTATTGCATTTGACCGCATTTGACCTACTGCAATTTATTTTTGCCTTATTAACTTGGAGCCATAGCATATAATTTAAATTTTTAAGGGAACTGATATCTTCTCGGTATGATTCTCTCTTCAATAAAACAGTTAAACGGAAATGATATGAATGGTGTGAATGCAGACATTTATTCAATAATTAAAGCAAGATGCAATTTTTAAATTTCTTGGTGCAATAATGATTTGATGTTATATATCCTTATTCCTTATTATCATTAGTTTTTCATCTACGAAAGGAAATCGCAAAAAGATGCGACGAGATACCATAAGCCAATATAATTGTATTTTTTTATTAGGTTGGCAGTACAGAACTTCTAATGATGTTGGTGACATTAACAATTATAATTTTTATAAAGTATGTAGTCATTTGTTTAGTGTTGTAAATCCTCGGGATGCCCTAGTTATGGAAAACAAAAGAACTAGGAAAGGTTAGTACAGATGCTCAAATTGTTGCCCCTGTTCAATTTGACAATAAATCAGCCGTCCAAGAGTTATCTTGGAATTTTTGTGTGTATTTGATTCTATAGATCTTCTGAGTTACGGGATATTTTGCTGGCCACTCGATATTGCCTCTTCTGTCGTTCTATCTACGTAAAGATATCTCGTCTAAATAACGTTGAACATTGATGGCTTAATGATTAAGATTAATTAGACCATTAAGATGGTGCACCATCTTGCTAATACCATTTTGGACATTAATCGAATTTGGATCTTCAATATTTGGGAATAATCGACTTAAGGGAGTAACAAGATCAAACTGAAGGAAGTTGAGGTACACATCTCCAGTAGTATTCCATTGAAACAAAAAAAGCCATATTAGTTTATTAGCTGGATATGGTTTTCTCGTATCCACTGAGGCTTTTCACGTGTCACGTGTGAATAAAAACATCTTCGTTGGAAAATAGTACATTCCTTATGAAAGATGAGTCCCTTACGAGGATGAAACTTATTCTTTTTCAGAACACACCCATATTCTAGCGTTTCAAAAACGTTAACCTTAATCTGCCGGATTGTGTATTGTTCTAAACTCCGTTTTCTTCAGAGAAGAGGCTACAACGTCATCTCGCGCATATAAGAATAATATAGGAATTTACGACTTACCTGTGACCTTCGCTAATGTAACCCTATACCCATTACTCTTATTTAAACCAATCTACAAAAAAGACAAAATTAAAATGTTACCTAAAAACTTCATATAGAAATCTATTTTAAGGCTTTATAAAGCATGGCTAGAGTAAAATTCTGCTTCTGGTTTGGAGAACGCTCTGGATACGCCATGGCGATCCGCGACCTGTACTGTTTTACTAACGGTTGGGACTCCGTCCTCTCCTAAGGAATTGTGAGGGTTTCTACAGGGTGAGGATTTTAAAGTGTTACACGGCGATATCTCAAAAACGACTTGGACTATCTGAATGCAGTTTAGGACAGATAATTGGTATGAAGGAGACACATTTTGATGTAGCTTTTAAATTTCTACCCGTTCCCACTTTAAGGAGTGTGTGAGGTAAATCTGGAATTGTAAAAGGGATGATACATCTTTTTTTGTAATTCGAATCTACGTAAAAAGCTACGTATGTTTACACAAAATAACTAAATTTGCTCGACTCATTATATAATTTATTATTAATTATTAGGGTAGACATAATAAAAAAAATTGCCATTTCAGTTCAATTTATTTAACGTATATTTAAATTAATTATTCAATTTCTTGATAAACGAGTTGCCTTAATTATTAAACATACATATTAACATGTGGTTTCAGCAGGTTGGGGCATTACCTCATTATGTAAAACAGACCTGCAATTACATTCAAAATAAGGTGTTTGAGAGCAAGTGGATTGGGCTAGCTGTTCGATTCGACCCCCTTTTTTCTTGTGGGGTTTTTATAAAAGAAAGTTATGGTTACTGTACCCACTATAGAAGAAAATATGAAAAAATGTATCCGACGTGCTTGCCAACCATCCCTCAAGAGTTATATCACGAAGCTAAGTATGTAAAAAATGAAACCAACGTGCATAAAACGTCTGTTTAAATTAGTCCACAATTCTGGACTAATTAAAGACCATTCGTTGGCATATAATCCATATTCAAAATCAACCCTTAAATAGAGAACATTAAATAATGATAACAAATTAAATATTGTAACGAATGGAAAACCCTACACGCCGTCAGCGAACATTCTAGATTCTGGCGGCAAGATGTATGATTCATCAACATCTGCATGCATGATTCATCAACACGTGCATGTATGATTCATCAACACCTGCATGTATGATTCATCGGCGTGAGTCATCGACGACCACACAAAACAATACACCAACTAGTCTAATCCAGTACGTTCTGGAACTTTGTAGGGGAGATATAAATTGACGTCGCTGGTAGAAGAGTTCAGTTAGTATTCAACCGGTGAACTGAAATGCGGTTTGTGTAATTAGTTAATAGTCGAATATTAGTGAATAAATAAATGTTATAAATGAATGTTGTATTAAAAATAAATAGCCTTACTTTTAAGTTTGTAAATATCTAGCATTTAAATAGTTTATAATTATAGTGTTTTTAATTAGTGTATGTAAATAATATCTCTCTTGTGAATAGACGATTAAACAGCATTTTTGTTATTATTTTAAAAAGAACGTTACAATATGATAAAATTCAGGAAAAATCCATGTCATAGTTTTGCACTAATTAAAGACACACTGTTCACTGTTCACTGGCACTGGCACATAACCCAGTTGTGGAATCGTCCCCTAAATTGGTAAATCATCCGTATAGACTGTCACGAGAACAAAGATGATAAAAATCAGGTCCTAATTTTGCACTAATTTCGGGCTATAAATCAAGAAAATTTGGACATTTTTACGTCAGCAGTACTTTGGCGTGTGGCACATTTTTACATTGACACCTTTAAATGTAGCACCTTTAGTGTGGCGCCTTTGATTTGGCACCCTTGTTGTGCACCTTTGATTTGGCACCTTTGTTGTGCACCTTTGGTTTGGCACCTTTGTTGTGACGCAATTCTTGTGATGCCTTTACCTTTGGGACCTTTAAATGTAGCGCTAATTGGATGGAATCGCTGATGGGTGATTTTTCAATTTAGGAGATGATTTATAAAACTAATTACCTGTCAATGAATAGGATTTAACTAATTCAAAGTTGGGCACGGAGTTATTGGCCTTTGTTCATTTAATTCTGTGACATTAGTCATGAGGATTGGTTTAGCAATTTGGGGAATGATTTAGAAAATGAGATATCTGCCAGTGAATATTCGTTAACTACTTATTTCGTAGCTATGGCTATGGCGCTAAAAATGGCGTATGAGACAATTAATACTCTTTTTTATTAGTTCAAATATACCTACAACACAGTTTCTTCAGACTCTTACGTATTCAATTTCGTGACATTGATAAGGGTAGAGGGGATTTAGTAGGTTAGGTGATGACGAGGGTGATGATTTCAAAAATGGGTTATATACCAACGATTGATCTTTAATTAGTCCAAAATTATGGCACGGTTTTTTTTATTTTTAACATCTTTAAATCGCGACATTATTCATGGGAAGGGAGAATTTTACCAATTTAGGGGATGATTTCAAAACTGAGTTATCTGCTAATCACTAGTAATTAATCAATCTGAAGTTATATGTTTTATCAGCACGGTTTATTATTTAATTTCATGTTTTTAATCACAAGGGGCGATTTACCAACTTAGGGGAACATTCCAAAAATGGGTTATGAAGTAAATAGTCTTTAATTAGTTCAAAATTATAGCCTAGTTTAAATTGATTTATTATTTACATTTGTATGGCACTATGGTGCTAGCTTGAGCTCAAGTCAGTACCCCCACTTTAACATTTTCATTTCTGATGAATAGGGTTGGTCCAAAATTAGTTCAAAATTGTGGCACTAAAATTTTTGAAATTCGACAAAGTTACTGACGTCCAAGCTGTATGCAATAATAAAATTGTTTTATCTCCAACCGTACGAATATGACACTATAATATCAAATTATTTTGTATAAAAAGTAGACCATTTAGGAACTGTTACTCGTTACCATAGCAACTATACAAAAAATAATCCCTTTTTGTACTAGGGCAAAAAGTAATCTGATGTTACGCGTGTCGTGTCATACTTTTCGCGGTGATCTAAAACATTTTATTTTATACCAATAATGCGAAATAAATAGTAATTTTCAATTAAGAAATAATAATTTATCTGTTTTTTGATAATATGTATATAATTATATATGAATATATGTATATATAATTATTACATGAATTTCTTAAGATATAAAAAACAAAAAGAATTTTGTTTTTTTATATTAAAATTTATTTGCTGCCCGCAACGACGCGACTTCACAAAAACAAAAAACAATCCGAACCTCTTTTCATTTAACGCTTATCTCTGTCCGTCGCCTGTCGAAAGTTCTTCGAATTTTCAGTAAAATGAAAGTGAAGATTATACATTTGTGAGTTTTTCTTAATTATATTATACTATTAAAATTGACCCTTTTTACCCGTAAACAAGAATTCCTTAAGAATTTGTGAGTTTTTCTTAATTATATTATACTATTAAAATTGACCCTTTTTACCCGTAAACAAGAATTCCTTAAAGAGTTGCAGTAAATAAAAAGTAACTTTTAACATTATGTTGTTTGTTCTAAACACTCCTCTCGTGGAGTTTACTTAAAAGCGGTTGGAGAAAAAATATATATTTGTTTAATTCATACAAAAAATGCGTTTTTGGGACTCATAAGATTGCCAGACTTCGCTGACGCGTCGCGTCGTTCGCCAACTTTCTTATTGGTCCCAAAAACATGCATTTTCTGAACTAATTAAACAAATAACTATAAGTTTTATAATACTACTACATTTATATCAAATTTTCAAATTATCAAGAAACTTTAAAAACTTTTTATCAAAATATTATTGTCGTTTTTGTAGCCGCAATAATCAAAGTTAAATTAATTAAAAAGTCTTTTAGATATAGCTATTTATTAGTTAAATCTCTGAAAAGGTTTTGCTCCTTTTTAAGAGCTAACATGATGGTTAACGTGTACATATTCGATTAAATTGATTTAATTTTCCCTATTTTGTACTTCTAACGGGTTATAACTAAAAATTTGCATAATTACTTTTCTTTAAATGACCTCATTACCCTATGACACTTAAAACATAATCAAATTTTTAAGTATAACTCGTTATTAGGGTATATGTATTCATCGATGACAAATAAAATGTTAAAATGTAAAATCTGTTGACATTTTTAACAGTCGAGGTAACATTAGATGCTGTTTACACTCTTATCGTATATGTTTACACAGATGTTCATGACGCGTTGACCCAACTTCTTCAATTGTTAAGGATAATATGTAGTTGTGATGACGTGACGGTCGTCAAACAAAGAGTATACGTATTAAAAACTTTACTCGTAATGCAAGACATCGCTCGTTAATCAAGTTAAAATTCATTAAAAAATTTTGCTCGTTCTGCAAAACATTCGTAATCCAACGTCCACGTCCACGTTTTAGCGTACTACATGCTAATTAAAAATGGTTTTTAATTTCTAAAAAACATATACTATGTATCTTGAAATGTAAAAATAGGGTGCACTAAAAAGATAAACTACCTAAACAAAAGACGAACCTTAATAATACTGAATTGCATTGAATATAATCGTTCAGATTTCATAAGAATTAAAATTTTTGCTAAAATAAATACAAGCTTTGCGGCTTCAGTTCCGAAGCGGTAATGTGGAACGTACCAACGCAGAATTGAAAGAAGAAAATAATTCTTTCTTCTTTCAACAGATGCTGATGATGCTATAGCACGCATACAGGGTGTAACCAACATAACTTTAAATTTAAACCAGGTTTTCCTTATCAACATGTGGTCCTTGAATGGTAGTTTCGGATAAAATCGCATTTAAAATTTTAAGAACGACCCCGTTGGACTCAATTTACGAGGTGTGTAAATTAAGTAATGACACTGATTTTTTTCAATTTTTTTATTCGAATAGAATTACAATTCAATATTGTCTCCCTCAAAATAACTTCCTTGGGAAGCCACACAGCGCTGGAGGCGGTTCTTCCAATCCTCATAGCAGTGCTGGAACTCGGATACTGGAATAGCCTTCAGCTGTTTGGTTACAGCCGTTTGAATGTTTTCGAGTGTCCCAAAATGAGTTCCCTTGAGGTGATTTTTCAATCTCGTGAAGAGGAAAAAGTCACAAGGACTCAAGTCAGGCGAATAAGGAGGCTGAGGTGCCACAGGAATGTTTTTACTGGCCAAAAACTCGTTTATTGAAATTGCTGTGTTACAAGGCGCATTATTGTGATGCAACACCCAGTTGTTCTTGATGTTTGGTTTCACACGAATGACCCTTTTTCGAAGTTTTTCAAGAACCTCTCGGTAAAAGTGTTGATTGACCGTTTGGCCTTGAGGCACAAACTCTTTGTGGACGATTCCCTGGCTATCGAAAAAACGTTTTCATCTTCGGTTCGTGGTTCATCTTCAATCGACTCTCTTCCTTCTGAAAATGCCTTAAACCGCCGAAAAACCTGGGCCTTTGACAAAACACTGTCTCCGTAGGCCTGCTGAAGTTTTCCAAAAGTTTCCGTTGCACTGTGCCCAAGTCTGAAGCAAAACCTGATAGCACACCGTTGCTCGAAATTGATGTCACTCATTTTTAGAACGCGCTAGAAAAAACTGTTTCACGAAAAAAATCGCTACGGACAACCAAATGACTTTCAGCGAGTTCAAACTCGTACTGAAGGCGTATCACATGCTCACCTGCCGCTCCTACAAGTCCCGCGTCCCAAGTGTCGTCAGATCGAACGCTACGTTGCCAGTCTCATTACTTAATTTGCACACCTTGTAAATTAAAAATACAAAGTTTTTAAACTTAATTTACAAATTACATGTATTTGCTGAGCAATGCTTCACAGTGAAGGGTAGTAATTTGTCACTTTTTAATTCTTACTGTACTTCCATTTTATTATTTTAAAAACGAGAAAATAAAAGTCAGCAAACTAAAAAAGAATATCAGATCTATGCATTTTGATGTTGCTGAAACGGCACTGCTTCCAAACAGATGCGGTTTATGATGAGTTAGTTGTAATGCGTTCTCGTGGGTTATTAATTTTGAATCTTGTATAATACATATCCAGAAGTTGACCGTGTCTTATTATCCCTTACACTTCCGTATTATTACTCAAAACATGTAAGACGTTTATTATTATAATGGGTAATGGTCATTTCAACGCTCATTTTCCACCCCTTAAGGGTTTTAGAATTATATTGTCTACACCCTGTATTACCTACATTAATGTATCAAGTAATGTTTTTTAGATCGTGATTTTTATCAACTTTGTTCACTTCTATATTCTTTATTGTAAGTAAAGACTTTCCAAGATCTCAGGATTTGTTTTTTATAAAGCACTGAATAAAAGAGATATTAATCACACATGCAAGGAAGAGAAATTAAAGAGAATCAAAAATATTTCCAATTGTTCAGACAATATCTTAGGTTATGTTACTATACCTTTTCCACCATTAATAACAAAGGTAAGGCGTAATAACTAACAATTAAGTAGATAATTATTATTTGGCATTTAAAAATACCATATGTTTCTAGCATTTTGCGCATTTCTCTAATATACCGATTGTAACGTGCAACTGTTGTAAAAGAAATCGATGCATTTATATTATATTAGTAGAATTGTTCTTGGTAATAAGGAAACATGTTATTTCGATGAGGCAATATTGGAAAGGGTTTTCGATAGTAATAATAAAACATTTTAATTCTTCAAAAGAGAAAAAGTCAGCTATTCATTGCTTTTGCAACTGTTAAAACAACATTAACAAGTGTTATTAACCATGATGTAGTACTCGATAATAAATATTTCTTTACCTACAATTCACCAGTAATACTTAAAATCTTTTTAGAGAATGTTCGCGTCTTTAAAGGATGTAGAGATGTGCAATAAATAATTGTGTAATTGTGGTGGAATTTGTTATTTAGTTTATAATCATGAGAGCGAAATCTGCGGGGCAACGATCTTATTTAAATCACCTGCCATTATGAGACCAATTCTATTGAATCCACCATAAAAGTAAGCGTGATTAAGAGGTTTTTCCTTCGCGCGCGATCGTTTCAAACGAACACAGATAAGACTCGAGCAGGAAACACTTTCTAAGGTTATTCTACGCTCTCTGGTTTTTTATCACATTGTTTTGCTGTTTACAGCACTCTTCAAACTTTAATTAAAACTAGTTTAATAATTAGGGGATTTATGTTTATGCGTTTGATGCACTGGACTTGTCAATAGCATCATCATCCAAAGTTTATTGTTCGTTTTTATTTGATTGTTTTTTTTTTCGATATGTTTTGTTTAAACATAATACTACTACAGATACCTGTAACCAACATAACAAAAAATTCCTTTGTTGTAATAAATGTAGTAGATAGGAAGTCACGGTTTTATGACGACATTTCTGTTTTAATTTACTATCGGAAATAGATCAAAAATGGCCACCATCCTTTCTGTTACTTTTTAAGCGCAAATCTAAAACGTAATATCCTTTGTATTTTTGTAGAGTATTGATTATAACAATAATTGTAACTGTAGTTATAACGTTATAATCTACAGTAATTAAATAATAATAAAGTTACCCATTTTTATAGATTTTGCGGCAACAAATTCCAAGAAAAAACAATCGTTGAATACAATGAGAATGTTTAATGCCCTTCATATCTGAACCACAAAAATCACTTCATATGAGATTCTGTTGTAACCAAACTAGCAGGAAGTTCGGACAAGTAAAAATTTAAACTGTATTTCCTGTTTGTGTACTCAAGATTATGGAGTTTTTTATTTAGACTCTTATGTTAGTTCCTCAGAATCTATAGGCTCCTATTTAAAACAAAAGTTCCATGGGTGACTCTTCAAAATCAAAAAGTCACTAGATACTTTTAAAACTCTTAATTTTCAAGGATAACTAGAAAAATTGGCAAAAATGGTGTGTTCCCTATGGAGCATATAAATTTCCATGAACATCGATGGTAACGGTTATGTTATCGTACCCACAACTTCTACAACTCGCTATTGAGGGTGATTCTTAAGGGCACATTCCTCTCATGAAAGTAAAAAGAAAACTATATTAGCATTAATCGACGTATACTTCCTTATCGAGATACAAGATGTTAAAGATAGTAACAGGTAGGTAACAAAAACTGCCTTATCTATCATAACAGAAATAATAGTGACATTAGGGTTCTAGGTCAATTTATCCCCGTAAAAATGTCTCGAACAAAAATAATTTTGCAAAAATATCCCCACAAAAATAACCCAAGTAAAAAATATCCCCAACAAAAATATCTACAACATAAATAACCCCAACAAAAATATCGCGAATTATACACCATTTTTAGATTAATGTAAATAAAAATAGCTATTAATAATACAGAAAATTAAATTTTATTATTAATAGTATGAATTGCTCATAATAATAATATTTATAAATATTCTCTTAATAAATACTAAATATAAACTTAAACAAAATATAAGGCGTTACAATAAGAGATAAAGAGAAAACAATTCAAAAAGATAAATTATGAGCAACAGTAATTAAATAATCTAATGATTCATATTCTGCGTAATTCTGGACAATTGTTTTTAATTCTATCATTATTATCGGGATATATTTTTTATTTAATATTTATTAAGAGAATATTTATAAATATTATTATTATGAGTAATTCATATTATTAATAATAAAATTTAATTTTCTATATTATTAATAACTATTTTTATTTACATTAAGGTCCAAGTGTATCCAAAAAACGTGTGTTGCTTGTTTAATAAATAATATAATAATGTGATAACTTTGGTTTTAAGTTAATAGTCGAGGAATGTTAAAAACTTACTTACCTAACTTGTTTTGGAAAAAAAAGTTTTTTAATTAAATTATTTCACATGTTATACGTGAAAAATTAATTTTGAAGAAACTGTACATTCAAAATTAATCAAAATAATACCACTTATATTTCATAGTATTTGAACTATTTTCCCAAAATTTTAAGAAAATCGTATGTCTAGGGACTAAACTATTACCTCCTTTTTGCCAAAAAAAGCAGTTTTTTTTGGCAAAAAGCAGGTTTTTTGGCAATAATTTAGTCGCTAGACATACGATTTTCTTAAAATCCTGAGAAAATAGTTCAAATACTATGAAATATAAGTGGTATTATTTTGGTTAATTTTGAATGTACAGTTTTTCTAAAATTAATTTTTCACGTATAACATGTGAAATAATTTAAATAAAAATTTTTTTTCTCCAAAACATGTTAGGTAAGCAAGTTTTTAACATTCCTAGACTATTAATTTAAAACCAAAGTTATCACATTATTATATTATTTATAAAACAAATAACACACGTTTTTGGGTACACTTGGACCTTAATCTAAAAATTGTGTATAATTCGCGATATTTTTGTTGGGGTTATTTATGTTGGAGATATTTTTGTCAGGGATATTTTTGCGGGGATATTTTTTACGGATGCACATTGACCGGTCACCTGACATTAGCATTATCAAATACTTTAATATAATCAATATCAGAAATTCTATATGCAAATAGCCTACATTTTTGAAGCGCCATCTTTGCAGATAGGTGTGCTACTAAATGTTGCTGTTTCAGTGAAAAACCTGCAACTAACTAAACATAGAACTATTTCTGCTAGACAGTGGTTTATTATTTGTATACTACCTTACACCAGCCAGTCTCGGTGGATTAGTGGTTTGCATGTTTGCTTCATAATCCAAAGATCGCAGGTTCGATTCCCGGTCGAGCTGGTAATTTTGCATAGCGGAGAAATAGTTATTTACGATACGAGTGCGGGAACACAATGTTCCCGCGTGAACGCAGTTTTGAAGCACGAGCGACCGAAGGGAGCGAGGGCCTTCATATGCGTGAACGCGGGAACATTGTTCACGCAAGAGAATTGTACAATACTTTTTGAAACGAACGTAGTCATTGTTATAAATGTCAAATAAAATTTTTATCTGATTTCACAACTTTTATTTAAAAAAATAAACCAAAGCAAGTCATGACTGCAATTGACAAATGTGACAGATTGTTTTTCGGCAGAAATTTTGCAGTAAAAAAGGTATTTAAATTTTGCAAGGGTTGGCAGTTGGCACCACTGAGTGTTTCCCGGTTTACTTAACCGGGAAACAAGTGTTCCCGGTTGACTAGACAGTGCGTCGAACACTGCTTTCTAGATAGTGAGTTCAAAAAATTTAAAACGTGCCTTCTTTTCGGATAGGAAGTAAAACTGTAGGTCTCGTGTCAATACGATGTTTGGCACGGAATTCCCCCAGATTCGGCTAAATTCTAGTAGGGTCGGCCAAATGATCATAGCAATCGGTGCTATGAGGACGAAGGATGCTCCGGCATCCTGTTTCCTCGCCCAAAAACAAACAAACTACCTTACACCAACCTTTACAACTTATTTAAACTATTCAATTTTTTATCACAATGGCCATTTTTCAATTACCTTCAAATATTTTAGAAATGTCCAATTTAGATACACGCGCTATTAAATTTTGTCACTTAGGGTTACTCGATCATTTATGTGTGGAACGACTGATTTGTTTACAAATCTTATCTTTTTTTAAAATGTCATCAAAATAATAATTGCATGTATTTATGGGTCACGTGATATGGAATATGCATATATTTTTTTTAATGAAACACCCTATATACAGGGTGTCTCAAAAATAACGAACAATAACGCAGAGGGTTAAAAAGCGTCCGAGGTAGAATCTAAAACTAAAGAAAAAAAAACTCTACCTTCAAAAACTTTTTTTGTAAATTTGTTAAAAATTGTTTGCAATACTTTTTTGCTAATACGGTCCTGTTATATTTTGCATCAATTTGATAATAAATAATAGGTCATCCAGCATTGGGATAGTCAAAACATTGTAAAGCGATATGTGTAGAGTTAAGCAAAAATTCGGAGAAGTCGATTTAAGAACACGTATATTGGTCAAGGTTACGTCTTTATAAACACCATGACATATCACCGTAATAAGCGTTTTTAAAAAGTCCCAAACGTTTGATGATAGTTCATCAAACTAATAATTTTTATTATCAAGAGTTTATTTGAAGGTTTTTCCGTTTTAAATAAAATAGATTAATGGTAAAAATTGCTCTTATTTAATAAATTGCGACCCTTGTAGTTTTTTGAGTAAACCACAATCGGGCCGCAAATTCAACCTGGCGGCTCCCTAATTATGAAAATGTTCTTTTTAAAAGGTTAATTTATCTTCTGTTTATTTTCGAATGTTACTACAGAACGTAAAAATATATTTATGTTTTGTATCCTTTGTTTAAATTGCGTTTTGTTTATTTTACATAGATCAAATTTCACTGTGTATTTTTGCGGAATGTCTAGTCCAAAATTTTATTTACAAGCACAGAATACGAAAGAAAGAATTGCTATAAATAAGGAAAGTCTGCGAAAGGGGATGTTTATAACAAAGAGAGTTTTTGATTATTGACTTACGTTCATTGAGAAATTTCGAGCCCAAGATCATTTTTGTAAAATTTTATTTCAGTTTTAATGAAAAGGTTTACTATTAGTTTTAAATATTAATGCTTCAGATTCTAGTAAAATGTATTAGCATCGCATTTTTTAAATTACGTTCAACGCCGCCACACATAACTTTAACTTATTTAACTTATTGAAATATGATATCAGATGCTCTCTTTAAAGTAAGATGTTTTAAGCTGTTATTAGACCTTGAATTTATTTTAAAATAAACAAACCATAACATGGCAAAACGGAACGTGTCTTATTTACGAGTGTTTTCAAGATCAACTCATTTGGGTATTTTGCGGCATTGACAAAATTGTGCTGTATTGACAAATGCTGTAAAGTTCAACAAACTACAGTCCTCAGCATTATGCGACATCAGGAGATTGTGGAGCAGAACGTGCAGGACCGGACTCAAAACTTGAACCTTAAATAACTCTGAAAGTAAATATTTTAGAAAAAAAAGTTATGGGAAAAACTTTCTCTACACATCATCAACTATCTCGTATTCACGTATTGTCCGTTATTTTTGAGACATGCTGTATTATTGCATTTTCAAATAACTCTTTTACCCCGGATGCTAAATTATGTTATATAAGTCTATCATTAACACTTTTTTTACATATTTAACTTTAAAAATGCAAAAAAAAAACTCTATTAAAGAGCAGTAGGCTATGCATTTCAAAATGTCAGTGAACTAAAATGACTTTTTTGCACGTCCTATATATAAGACTATTTTAGCCCCCAAAAGAGGGAGTAAAGTAGCACTTTTACTCCCTGAAGGAGTAAAGTGTTTCCATGACAACAACAACAAGTAAACAACCAAAAAAAAGTAATCGCGGTACATGTTAGGATATCCTGAAACTATGTGATTTTGGCGTTTGCAGAGTTCAATTGTCCGAATGACATGTAACGAGATTTTCGGAAAAATTTTCGAAATTTTGAATTTTTGCGAAGAAGTCCTTTAGGACGTGGAAAAAATAGCGTATATACTATTTCAGCCTCACTATAACCCAGTTTAATTACAGGAATGTCAAGAAAAAGTAGACTAATAGTTTCCATATCCTACCTTATTATTTTCAGTTTAATCGCATTTTCAAAGGTATAGCCCACAACTCTTTCAATAGAGATTTTTACATTTTTAAAGTCAAACACGTATGTCAGAAAGTATTAATACTAGATGTATACAACATTATATACATATTTAGAACCAGAGAACAACAGGTTATTTGAAAATGTAATAATATACAGGGTGTATTCCGTTTCACATGACCTATACATGCAGTTGTTTTTTTTATGACATTTTAAAAAATGTAGGTAGAACAATATAACTTTTATAGGAAACTTTTATTTTTATCTCCAACGATCACAAAGATAAAAGGGTGGTCAAAATATAACGAATAGCCCTGTACAATTGATGAGTAACTTGCAGCCCCACGTTTTATGTCAAGTGGTTTCATGCAGTGAAGTGATTTCAACTACTGCTTACCACCACAATCTCCAAGCTGTCCCTTCGAATAAATTTAAGGTTCATTTTTGTTTTCTGGAACACGAAAATGTCCCAAGGTTATTTCGACACATCTTGATGAATTTATTGAGATTACTTTCATTGTCGGGAAACGACTTTTCAAGATTAGTTTAGGTTAGGTTAGGTTTAGTTTTACGTTAAGTTGATGGGTTAGAAGAAAAGTCAGCAGTCATTGGATGCGTCCAACACACCGCTGGAAATACAGCGCTGCAGCAGCTTTCACAGCCGTCTTAGATTTTAAAAACCACTGAAACAATAAAATCGTTTGAAATACATCATCGCTATATACTACATATGAGGGGTATATATGCAAAATGCGACATGCCACAAAAAATTGAAAATTGAGTTATACACATCATTGAACTTGCCTAATTTTTTTCTACCATGTTAATATACATTTAAAAGCAAAACATAATAAATGAATACAAAATTAGTCACTTTAGACTACATTAAGATTCAAAGTACGACATTTGCCTGAATCATTCTGGTGCAAACAGCGACATGTCCATCAACAACCAAACACAATAGAGAAAATAGGTCACGCGATTTCGTTTATGTTATGGCAGATTGTGAATAGTTCGGTGATAGTAACAAGTGTTTTTGAGAAAAAAAAAATTTAGAGTCATTCGGATTATTTTATTCAACTGTTTGGGCGTGATACTATTGCCGATGCTATTGAAGAACATTCGGAAACAGATGAAGCAGAAGAAAATATAATAATATAAATTTTAAGCTCGAAATGTATATTTCTTTTTTATTTTTCACATAATTACTTATTATTTAAACGAAATTTTTAGTTTTTTAATATCTTAGTTCTACTCAAGTATGCTTTTGTTCAATAAAATATGCTTTCAAATTCAGTACTTGTTTATTATATAGATGTAAAACAGGGCAAGTCGTACATTCAAATGCAGAACGCGACATGTCATTAAGTTTTTCTCAAATTTTGGTTTTTTGTGTTCAGATAAATTTAATCAAGATAGGCTAATCAATTTAAATCAGACTATCCCACTAAACTAACAAAAATTATCCGAATATTATGGAAAATAAACTTCTGGTAGTTTTTTGCGGTTTTCTCAAAATTCATTTACAAGGACATGTCGCGTTTTGCATATATACCCCTCATATATAAAGTTTTAAGTGCTGGCAAGTAACACTAGATGACTGATTTACTAAATGTCAGATGTGTAAAATATAATATAAATAAGTATATATAATTTTTAATCTCTTATACCTTTCGGTGTTTAGATGCGGGGCGCACCGATCTGCAGAGTGGATATGTGTGTGTGAGACAAGGCAGCGGAGTCATATAAGCAAGTACACTGCGCTCGTGGTTTACCCATCCGAGTGCCGACTGGCGCAAGCTCGAAGTATGGGTAGGTTATAGTCCGAGCTACTTTGTAACCCGCAAGTAGTTTGGTTGTGTTGTAGCATTTATTTATTACACCCCAACTTTGCGTGGTTGCATAAGAGGAGTAATAGTATCTACGGTTTCATTATGGTGTTTACCCTAATTTTTGCGTGGTAATTAATTTGAAAAATGTATAGTATTGTGACAATTAGTTAGCAAATAAATAGCAAAAAAAATATAATGTAGTGTCCGCCACTCGTTTAAAAAAATACCTTATGGTTGTGCTAGCTTGATATCAAGCTGGCACAACCATGGTATTTTTTTAAAACAAGTGGTAATAGTATCGGTATTGTGGCAATTAGGTAGCAAATTAATAGCAAAAAAATATAATGTAGTTTCCGTCACTTTCGTATAGAAATACCGTATGGCTGTGCTAGCTTGATATCAAGCTGGCACAACCACGTTTTTTTTTTAAATAATTGGCAATAAAATTGATATCGTGGCAATTAATTAGCAAATAAATAGCAATAAATTATAAAGTAGGTTTGATTTGGTTGTGCTGATTTGGTTGTTCCAGCTTTATCCAGCTTCGACTTATCTATGTTAGGTGATATAAGTTCACTTTAACCACTCTACCATACTGCCGACAATATAAATAAAATAATATAATATAAAATGTCAGAACATCAATTTTAACAGTAGATAAAAGATATAATAAAAAAATTAAAATTTTAAATGGTGGTTAAACTATGTATGTGCAGTTGTCGAATTAAAAAAAAAAACTAAAATCAAAGTAACTTAACCAGTAGACGGTACCCATGCACTGGACTATAAACAATTCTTTCACTACTGCCAATCTTGCAAATAAATCATATTACAGCTCATAGCCGCCTAGTACTGAAAGACTTTTTGGACACTCGTTATTTTTATTTTAAAGACTGTATTTTTCCTGAACTTAAATATGAATCAGTAGAATAAAGAACTGTAATGTGTTGAAGCAAATTTATTTAATTTTGTTAAACCCTGTTTTACAAACTTTCATTAAAAGAATAGAAGAGTGGGTTATCATTTTCTCGTGGAGTATATTATTTATACTGAGATCTAATTTAATTTGTAGTACCTTCATACAATCTGGTTTCTATTGTGGGAGGGATTATCTCAGTGTAGCATAAAATAGTAATTTGTTACTGTTGATGCAAGACAAGATATTACTTCATCATGCCAACAGAATGAAACAATATTATTTATGCAAACAAGTTAATTTATGTAATCGTTAAGTGAAAAATTCATGAAAACTGTTCTAATAATTGGAATTACGGTTATAATTCACGGAGTGCTTACGTTGATGAGAATTGAAATAAAACTAGTGTAATATGTAGATTCATTCTATTTTCTAAGAAATATTTAAAGCATGAGTGATATTAATAGTTTCGCAAAATTTTTTATTTCAGTTCATAAGCAAGCTGTTCATTCATAATTACAACGTTTTTAATAACTACATATGTATTGTAAGAACTATTATTAATAGTTAATATCATTATTTAAAGAAATGTTGTTAGTCACTAATACATTTACAGAATTTTGAATACATACAGATCGACCAACTCATCCTGGAAAGTGGTAATTGTATAAAGTGAAAAGGATTTACAATTGTTTTTGTTGCTAGGTGTCCTCTGTTCTACAATGTTTATGGCTTAAATTTAAAATCTAGAAAGCCAAGTAAGTTGTTCTTGAACTAATTATTAAATTATATCTAATTGCTGTTTTTGGATCTGTATTGGTTTTGGATCTGATTTGGTTGATTTGTATATCTAATAATATAGTTCATTCACTTTCATTGTGATTCACAGCAGGCACTGTGCATATAGTGTGTCTTATTTTAATCGCCATCACTGTTAGGGAAACTTTATAATTTATATTTTAATTGTCTCAGTATTTTAAAATTGGTTTTACAAAATGATGACAGTCCAAAAAAACATAACCCTTTAACCCTAGACTTTGATTGAATGTCAAAACTTCAAAGTCAAAGATCAATTGTTGATAACAGGTCTTAACGAAAATTGAACCAGGTTGATTGAAGATAGATATGGTGATCTGATAGGCCAGTTTAATTTTTATAAATGCTGAATAAGTTGTCATTACTATGAGATTATATCCTTTTTAATATTAGTTTTCATATTTGCTGAACTCTTTTTTTGTGATTGATGGAATTGGAATCTACTGGATTTAGATTGTTCTTCTTGACAATGATTCTTATATAAAATAGTCAACAATGTAGTTTTCCTGTATTTTTCATGAAAATTTAGAATGTCCTTCTGCAAGGCCAGAGCCAGAAATTTATTTCCGCGGGGGAAGCATAATAGAAAAATAATTTTATTTTGTTGTCATTTATTAGTATTAAGTTTAGTTTCGGGGGTTCAGACTCCATAACTCCATAAGACTGCATAATAAATCAATTAATCGGGCCTGTATTTTAAAAAATAATTGATTTTCTATTATTGATTTCCATAATCGCACGGTTCTAGTCACACATACATTCAAAACATTGAAAAGTACTTGGATCAATCATTTTTAAGCTAAAATATTTGTACTTAAAAAAAACTTTCCTTTTAAATAAACTACTACGTTATACAAACATACTTTAATTGTCCCTTTGTAAGAAAAAATACTACGAAGTTTTAGACTCTTTTATTTTAGACAAATTGATTGTTTTGCTCGGACTGGGACCAAATGGATCATACACTGTGCACAAATTGAAGTGGATTCAAAAAATATATTGTTTATATACCGTGTTTCCCACGGATTGCGGAACATACACTGAAATTCATGTAAAACTTATTAATAGATCCACGATGGCCTGAAAACATTAAAACTTGGTTTAAATGGCGTCAATAAAGTTAGCACCCCCACTTTGTCAAATTTCAAAAATTTTAGTGTCATAATTTTGGACTAATTATGGACTAATTTTGGACCAATTCAAAAAATTTTGTACCAGCCCTTATTCATCAGAAATGGAGATTTTAGAGTGGGGGTGCTGACTTGAGCTCAAGCTAGCACCCCCACCATATAAATATAAATGATAAATCAATTTAAACTAGGCTATAATTTTCGACTAATTAAAGACTATTCATTATCATATAATACATTTTCGAAATCAACCCCTAAATAGAAAATTACCCCACATGAATAATACCACAAAATTAAAAATGATGAAATTCAGGAAAACATCATATCATAATTTTGGACTAATTAAAGACTATTCATTAACATATAATACATTTGCGAAATCAATAGAAAATTACCCCACATGAATAATATCACAAAATTAAAAATGATAACATTCTGGGAAAAACTATATCATAATTTTGAGCTAATTAAGGACTGTTCATTGACGCATAACCCATTTTTGGAATCATCCCCTAAATTGGTAAATCGCCCCTTGTGAGTAAAACTATGAAATCAAATGAAACAAACCGTGCTGATAAAACCTATTGCTTTAGACTGAATAACGACTATTGATTGGTAGATAACCAATTTTTGAAATCATCCCCTAAAATGGTAAATTCCCCTTTCCCACGAATATGTCCCGATTTAAAGATGATAACAACCAGAAAGAAACCGTGCCATAATTTTGGACCAATTCAAAAAATTTTGGTCTCCAACCCCTATTCATCAGAAATGAAGATTTTTGAGTGGGGGTGCTGGCTTGAGCTCTAGCTAGCACCTCCACCATGTATATATACAAGACAAATCAATTTAAACTAGGCTATAATTTTGAACTAATTAAAGACTAACCAGGTTTTCTTCTCTGAATTATTTTTTTGGTTACGCAGTAAAGTATTGCCCCTGCACTTACTCCATATCAAGTTTCATGACATCTCACTGCGTGGGGGGTATCTCTTACCGCCCTTTTGCGCCTGCAGGTTCATCCGAGATTCTTTCAATCAGCAATTACCTCTCATGATAAATGTCTGATAATCAAATACGATTATATTCAAGAACAGCCCCTCCATATTGTTGTAGTTGATTTGTAGTGTAGGGCGATTTACCAATTTAGGGGATGATTCCAAAAATGGGTTATGCGTCAATGAACAGTCCTTAATTAGTTCAAAATTATGATATATTTTTTCCCCGAATGGCATCATTTTTAATTTTGTGGTATTATTCATGTGGAGTAATTTTCTATTTAGGGGTTGATTTCAAAAATGCATTATATGCTAATGAATAGTTTTAAATTAGTCCAAGATTATAGCCTAGTTTAAATTGATTTATCATTTATATTTATATGGTGGGGGTGTTAGCTTGAGCTCAAGTCAGCCACCCCACTCTAACATCTTTATTTCTGATGGACAGGGGTTGGTCCAAATTTTTTTGAATTGGTCCATAATTAGTCCAAAATTATGGTAGGGTTTTTTTCTAATTTTTATCATCTTTAAATCGCGACATTATTCATGGGAAAGGGGATTTTATCAATTTAGGGGTTGATTTCAAAAATGAGTTATCTGTCAATCATTAGTCCTTAATCAACCTGAAGTTATAGGTTTTATCAGCACGGTTTGTTATTTGATTTCTTGGTTTTACTCGCAAGGGGCGATTTACCAATTTTAGGGGATGATATCAAAAATGGGTTTTGCGACAATGAATAGTCCTTAATTAGTCCAAAATTATGATATGGTGTTTTCCTGAAATTCATCATTTTTAATTTTGGGGTATTATTCATGTGGGGTAATTTTCTATTTAGGGGTTGACTTCGAAAATGTATTATATGTTAATGAATAGTCTTTAATTAGCCCAAAATTATGATATGGTGTTTTCCTGAATTTCATCATTTTTAATTTTGTGGTATTATTCATGTGGGGTAATTTTCTATTTAGGGGTTGATTTCGAAAATTTATTACATGTTAATGAATAGTCTTTAACTAGTCCAAAATTATGATATGGTATTTTACTGAATTTCATCATTTTTAATTTTGTGGTATTATTCATGTGGGGTAATTTTCTATTTAGGGGTTGATTTCGAAAATGTATTACATGCTAATGAATAGTCTTTAATTAGTCCAAAATTATAGCCTAGTTTAAATTGATTTATCATTTATATTTATATGGTGGGGGTGCTAGCTTGAGCTCAAGTCAGCACCCTCACTCTAAAATCTTATTTCTGATGAATAGGGGTTGGTCCAAATTTTTTTTAATTGGTTCAAAATTAGTCCATAATTAGTCCAAAATTATGACACTAAAATTTTTGAAATTTGGCAAAGTGGGGGTGCTAACTTTATTGACGTTTTAAAATGCCTACGTCATTATTAGAGTTGTCTACTGTAAGAGAGAGCGAGAGATAGTTGTACTTTTAGTCAGCGCGTGAATAATAATATGCGATTATTATTTTTGACATTTCCTGATGATAGAAAACATTGCAGTTGCAAATTATTGTTTTTGAATATTCATAAAAAAATAATTATAAGTACTATAAGAATTATTACTAGTGGCATTAACTACGTACTAGTATTGATAATAATTTGTGGTTAAAGTACTTTTTAAGCAACAATAATAAAATTGTTTAGGTTAATAATAATCGTTATAATTTTAAGAATATTATATTATTAATAAACTTCTTTTAGTTGCTGTTGTAATGTGCTTACAGGTCATTCTATGCGAACTCATAGATTTCAATGAAAATTAATTATGAGGTAGTAATTAACTAAAGAACATAACTTACATTCATCAATTTGCTAGATTATGCAGAACTTCGGAAATATTTAAAGTGAGAAAATATCAAAACCGCTTGCACGTCACCTTTAAAGAACTATTAAATATCTCGAAAAGTATTTATCCTAGAAAAAACAATTTTTTTATATATTCGTCACTAGAACACAGATTTTTTGGACGGCCTAATAATTTTTTGTTACCAAACGTACTATTATTCTTTTCTAAAAGAAATATTTTAAAATTGCAGAAAAATCGTTGTGGTCACCACATTTTTAAAAATCTGAAAAAAATTGTAGATTCTTTGAACATTTCTGTATTTAAATGCAAAGTGGCAAGCAGGACATTTTAATAGTTTTGGTAGGAGAAATTTTTAAAGACCGCGGTGCAAGCAGCGGGCGCACCATAGTCCATGGCCAGCCTCGGTGCAACCAGCATTCGATACCTTCTAGTTAGTAATAATACGATCCATGATACTAGCGTTCTGTCTTGACTATTGCACATAAAGGTAAATGTATATCTTGTGTGGGTATGATTATAGCAACTGATTAGTTAATTACTTATGTATTTAAATCAATTTCTTCAGGTGTGTTACATCAAGTATTTTGCTTGCGACCGTCAAAGACCTTAAAATATAATGCAATAGCTTTTTTAATTTTAAGTTTTAAGGTTAGTTAGCTTTGTAACTTTTTAGTCCATTTTATAACAGAAATGGGTTATTTAACATACGGTTATGGCAACTAAAAAATACATTAATAAACTTGAAGGTTAAACATAACCTTAAAATGCAGTAGCTAATAATATTTATCCTTACCTGTAAGATAATGATAGCTGATACTCAATAAATAAGATATAGCAGCCTTTCAAGAAACAACAACTTCTAACAATAAAGATTTTTCATATTCATAATTAATTGTTGTAAATCGTTTGGTTGAAAGTAAATCTTATGGTCTGAAGTGAGGCACAAAGCCGGTTGTCATGTCACATTGACGCCTTAAAGTATGTTATTATTGATGTGATGACTAAAGGTATAACTGCCTCTGTCTTACATTAGACCATTCGGATGATGTAGATATTTTAACCCAATTTTTTATGTTTTCATAGGCATTGTGGATCTATTAATAAATGCTACATGTATTAAAGTGTATGTTCTGCAATCCATGGGACACATGGTATAAAAATATACTTTAGCAAAATTTTAGAAGACTGTACTGATAATTATGTTAATTAAAAAAAGTCTTTGTACCATAATATAGAAGACACGAATTATCAAAACAAGTGATTAATTAATCAGTCGATTAATCAGTTAAATGGATTGATCGATCAATCGAGTTAATTGATTTTTGATTATTGATTTCCATAATCACATAGCCCTAATTATCGCTTCCTCCCCAACCAACTCATTTCAAAGATCTTAAATGGCAATATACCTTTTGTTATACATCAAATGAAAGCTCTTAAAAATGCTTTCCGTAGGTATCAAAATTTTAAAAAATTTTTGATTTATTTTTAAGAAGACATAAAGCCTAATATTTTTCATTTTTTTAAACTTTTTTTAAATAATAAAGCATGCTTACGATGTGAAATGAATTGCAGATTTGAAAGTGTTACAAAAAAGTTACATAATTAAAATAAAATTTGACTTTATTAAATTTATGATTTCCAACTAAAAATTTACACAGGTCATAATGAATCATACATAACATATAATAATAATAATTGTTACTACCCATTACCTGGCGAACCAGACCCCAGAAGCTATGAAGCTTGTAAGGGAGGGAAGGGCGACTATTATTATTACGTAGGAACAAGGCTGCCACCGACTTATTAGATGAAATCCCACATTTGTGTTACAGCTAAGGAAAATCGCAGAAAACCTTAACCAGATCTACCAGTAACAGGGTATGTTACAAAACAAAATGAAAACAAGTAAAAAAAAATTATAATGTCAACAACGAGATTCTTTTTAACAAAATCCACAGCAGAAGGTCTGAAAGCTACAATAAATTCTACATAAGATTTGTTGCAATATTGTACTGCAGAATTAGGTTTTAAATACGTAATGATTACAAGAATGAACGAAGATCCTCTTGAGCATTTTTTGGATTATTAAGACTTAGTGGCGGTGCTAATATCAATACAGAATCCCTGCAAATTGCTCAACTTTTTCGTTTAATGTCCCTGTATTCACTTGTGAAACCACCTGCAGGTAGCAATGTCTTTGGTGGAAAAATGCTCAGCGCTTTGGTGAGTAACACCTCAGAACTCTTGAGTTGCAATGCAACAATTAAAACAACTGTAATAAAAGAACAAGTTGATCTATAACTAGATAACATGTTAAATTAAGATATTGGTTGCGCTGCAAGCATAGAATTTACTGATAATGAAGAAGCATTTGCTTACGTTTGTGGATACGTTGCTCGTAAATACAAATCCGTGAAATGCTCACAATGTATACAAACTATAATTGGCAATGGTGCTGAATCATTCAATACATTTATAACTTTACGCAGCAGAGGATACTTGACTTTTCCATCCAACTTGTAGTAGTGCTCAAAGTTGTGGAGGCCTACCATTGTCGAACATCTAAAGGCTGAAATTGGAAGAAATACGTTGTTTAATATTGCAGAAAAACTGGGGCAGGCAAAACTCAACAATTTTATTGGATGCAAGGACCACAAGTTGGATTTAACAAAAAACATTATATTTACCTTTATTATAATACGAATGGCGTTCTGCTGTCTAAAAGAAGCCAGAGAACGATGTTCAGAAAGTACCAATGCGAAAAGACATGCTAAATTAGCCAAATTAGTTTAAAAATAGTAAAGTGTTTTTTTGTACTTACCTGTACATTTGAGAATGCACCATCTTTTAATTCTGGCTATTTAATTATAATGAAGATAAACAAAAATGCACAATAAACCAATTAAACTCTTGAATAATAATAAAAACATAAATTGTTATTAGAAAAGCTTAATAAACTTGGAAGCACTTTGAAGGTTAATACATGTGGTTTGGTTTGACAGTCCATGTAGAGTTCCTGTATAATAATAATAAATAATAATATAAAGAGTTGGGACATGTGCGATGGCCGTTTTTAATTGGTTGGATTCAATGTTATGGAGTACATGATCTAAATAATCTGACAATTAGTTTTTTAAATTGAATAACAAAATTTCTGACATTATTTTCTGTCATTGTAACATGCTGTTCAGCAATCAATTATAAAAGTAGAACAAATCTGTGTTCTTTTCATTTTATATGTAGGTTGCCAAAAAATCAGAATTGAAAAAACTTAGTTAAAACCTTAGAATATAAAACTATACGGACCCCGGGATGGGGTCTCAATATGGCGGAGTAGGTGTTTCCGGTTTTGTAATGAGATATTTCCATTGGCGATTCTCACTGTCACGAAATGCGCACACAAACTACATAACCTCAATTTTAAAACATAATATTTTGAAATCAATCTTAGAATATAAATAGGGTCGTTTCACAATTTTTAAATTTAACGTTTTTATATTCTATAGAGTTAGTAACAACTCGACGTATTTTTTTCAAAATTTTTAACGCAGCCGTTAGCGAGATATGCAATTTACAATTTGAAATTTTTCTGCCCTTTTCTAGTACAACAACGTCATAGTCCTCGTATACGCTGAATTGAAACAAATATGTAAGATGAAAGTATTATGACGTCAGTGGTGTAGAAAAGGACGTAACATATTTAAACTTTAAATTAGTTTTATTAAGTTATCATAATGCATTTATCGATTTTATGTGGTCGATCTATACATTAGATAACAGTTATACTAATAAAATATACAAATTATATCAAAATTTAAATTCCATGCAACGACCCTATTATATATTTAATATTTTAAACAAACGAATACTTACTTATGAAATGTAATTCTTTCTTCGTATTTGTCGGAGTTTGAGAGAAAAGTAGATTTAAGTGGTGTCTAATGGCAGCCAGTGTGACATCAGATCCGTCGCTTTTAAAGCTCATTGCGCCGGGTAGTTACTCTGCTTCCTACAGTTTTATATTCTAAGGTTAAAACCAACTTTCTTAACTACAGCAATGGATCTAGTTTTTATTAATGTGATCATCATTTTATATTTGAGAAGCAAAACTCTGAAATAATATGTTATCCCTGCGATATTTGATAATAATTCTCAAAGAAATGGTTTTAATGGCATAATTTTAGAAAAGTTCCAAGAAATTTCAAACAATGCAATTCAAGATTTTAGTGATAGCATGATAACACCCATGAGCTTCAAAAACATAAAAAGGTATGAAATTGTAGTCTCGAAGTTCAAATCAGTATTTTATAACATAATAAAAATATTTTTAGTAAGAAGCTGACAAAGCAAAGAAAGAGCAAAAATAGGAATTTTGAAAATACTTCTAATCCCGATCAGATTAAAGTTATTCAGCCAAATCAACTGATTTAATCCCAGGTCCAATGAAACTGCCATGACTGGTTTAGGACTTAAATTTACTTGTGAAACAGGTGGTTACGATAACTTATTAAAGCTGCGTATACTATTATCCTTCAATGCGAATATTAAAGTGGAATTGTTCCACGAAAGTGGAATGTTTAAAATTCGGAAGTGGAATTTTACGGAACGTCTTTACATTTGTTAAAATTAAAGTGAATTAAGTATATGTATGATGGTATGATTTTCGGAAAGAGTAATGCAATTACCCTGGAAGAACTTTATCTGAAAGAGTGCCGAGATGCTGCGTGTCTTCTCATAAATCATACTGGGATTGCTAGTACTTTGGTAGTTATGATAGCTGGAATTAATAGTAGCCATTAGAAATTGTTGTGTAATATTTTGTGTATTAGAGAATGATGTTGTTGTCTTAATGAATAATAAATGTTATATTTAAATAATTTCCTAATTGTGTTCCTAACTTTCTAATTCCTAAGTGTTAGAAACTATGAAAGTGTGAAATTGGAGAATTTATTGACATATTCTGTCAAAAAAGGATTAAAGTCAAAGTTGAAAGGTGAAAAAAATTGGATGAGAAATCAAGTCGTTCTTGAAATTGGATCCACATGTCCTAACTCTTATCTTATATA
Source organism: Agrypnus murinus (assembly GCA_929113105.1). NCBI lineage: Eukaryota > Metazoa > Arthropoda > Insecta > Coleoptera > Elateridae > Agrypnus > Agrypnus murinus. The sequence continues at coordinate 19,361,778 of OV816025.1, forward strand.
ACCTATAATTATTATACAGGAACTCTAGTCCATGCTGCTTGTTGCGTCATCTAATGGAGGCTTTCAAACTAATGATTTCACTTTAATTTTGGGTGAAAAATTTATTATGGCAAGCATAGGAGAGTTGACCTACCAGTGTTTTAGATATCTTTATTATAGTTATAACTAAAGCACTTCTTACAACAAAAATCTGCCGTAAAACATTAGTGACAGTCTTGTAAAGATATGATGGTCATGATATAAAATGACATTTCATTAAAACACTTCAACGATTAAAATTATCATTTGTTGAAAATTGACACAGATTATTGTCTATTTCATGGAGAAACATATTGTCTATCTCTTTAAGGTTGCTAAATTTAAATGCTTAGGAAAAGACCTTTAACGGATCTCCTTAAAATATAAAAGACTCCTTCAACTTTGGGTTTTTGAACATCTTTTGACGATGCCCATATACAATTTCCCCAAGGCTGGCGCTGTAGAAAATCGACAATAATTCTATTTCCTGTTTTATTTCCGAACCTAACTAGCATACTGTTAATTGTCGTAGTGTGATGGTTATGTGACCGTCCTGAGTGTGACGGTCTCGAAACCTAATAAATAAATCTCCAGCTAAAAACTAAGTACAGGTGTATTTGGTATTTTTAGGTTAGAAGTAGCAACCTGTACTTAAAGAGAAAATAATACTTCAAAAAAATTACTTTTTAAAATGTCTTGAAAAGTTCATTATTTGTTTTACAAAAAGTTGCATGTTTTTATCACTTATCACATGCAATACACCACTGGCTTTGAAGAAATGAAGCATTATACCTTGAAGAAATGGCGTGACTTTTGAAATCCGATTTTACTATGTGACGGTCCCGAATCATGTCGTGGTTACGACTATAAATATGCATTTTATAAAAGAGTAGAGATAAAGTAGCCTTTAAAATCTGTTGTATCCTAATTTCGTTTGAGTTTTTTTTTTTAGTTTGCATGTCTAAATAATCTCGTTTATACTTGACGTGACGTGACGGTCCTTAGTTTTAGCATCTTTAAATCAATATAAAAATACAAATAATAGTTTTGGTTATAGCTTTTTACTTGAACTTCATCGACAATTATCAGAACTATCGAAATATAACAAAATTTATATATTTTAGTAAATTGTTTGGCTATAAGTGTCTGGATACCGGAAATGCATCATTTCGGGATAACGGCCCATATATGTACTTGATTTTAAAACCTTACACTACAAGAATATCAGAACCAACCAGATTACTCCTGTAATAATTTAGAAATGACATGCCTGCCAGATTGCCAGATAATAAAATTTCAAAGGTATTTAAATGTCAAAAATAATCTTTAAGGATACAAAATATAATTGCAAACTTATATCTGCAAATCTTTTTATTCATAATTTGAAAATAGTAGTATAACATAACGTCTAATTCATTGCCACAAACTCACTAATTATAATCATTGAAAAATCTATATAAATAGAGCCTTTCTAATGAAGAAAAATGAAATACCAAATGCGGCTCTTAATTGAATGTAATTATCAATCAAAGGCGAATGGGAAGAGAAATACTGATATTTTTAATGATCATTTCTTTTTGAATTCAGTTTGAATAATATTGTGCTGTTGATTATATTAGGAAAGTAATTTTTCTAGTATCTCAGTTTAAAAAGTAACAATAAAATAGTTTCATAGTATGTATCTTAATGAATCAATATGAAGCATATTTATTAAAAATTAAAAAAGAGGTTTACTACGATTGATAGGTAAAAGGTATATTGCAGCAACTTCTATTACATTCTATATACAATCAAAAGAAACAAAAAGAAAATCTCGTATCAATAAATAATAGCTAAAATCTATCTGTAAAACAGATGCACATCAATTACTATTACAGATATCTATCTAAAGATTCAATATAAAAAGATCCGTGACAGTTAAAAATAATGTTTTGTCGGTTTAATTGATGGTTTTCATATAAATGATTAAAATTTAAAAAAGTGAAAGCGACGCTTTCTTATTGTACACATTATAAATGTTTCCCATTGTTTGTTGACTTAAAATTTTTGTAGATTTATAAGTTTGGATGGATTATTTTCATTCGTTATTTCATTAGTATAAAGATTTATTATGATATACCTTATTTGGAAATACGATGAGCTGCTTGGTTGCCTTGATTGTTGCTAGTTTCTCTTTCAAACACTTATTTTACCTTTTGATCTCTTAATTGTAGAGTTGTTGGTATTAATGAGAATACAATTAAATTGACCGTAATATGTTAGGCATGCTGAAGGAATTTATAAAAAGCTGTTCAAGTTTATGTCATGTTGTTATATATGATGATTATATTACTAATATATCTTTTTATTTAAATGAGTAAATATTTATTTTTATCTTTTTATTGCAGGTATCTGAAAAAGATCCCCTTCCACATGTGATTTGTTTTCGATGTGCAAATCAACTAGACATTCTCAACGAATTCAAAGAATCTGCACGGAAAACGGAAACACTACTCTTTCAGTTTTTAGCTTTTACAAGACAAGTTACAGGTTCAACTCAGGTAAATAAATATTTATTTGGTTATATATTTTCTATAGCTAATCTTTGTATTAATTTGTATCACATAGAAATAAATTAATTTATAGATTTCTCACGATAACTAAAAAGATGGGTTACATTATTTACATCTGTTATAACCTCACAAACCACACAATACAAAAGTCTTTAAAATTGTAAATGTCGCAAATAATTATAAGAGAAGCAATTATGTGGTTGCACCGTTAATATTTTATGTTTTGCATACATTTATTTTATTAGAAAATATTAAGCGAAACTTAATGTAATACTTATGTAGTTTAATTAAAAGTGAACAAATTATTTTTTAAAATACTGCATAATTATACTTAACTTTAATCTTAACACAAATAGTTCATATTATTTGTATACACTACTGCTATTCATTGGCACATTTAAAATCGAGGAAAGTCTGTAGTAGCTATAGGACTATAAATGATTTGATTAGGAAATGGATAATGTAAGCTGCGTTGATATGTTCTCCACTTAGCATAGCCTAGCCACATTGCAACAGATGTTGCAGCTATTAGAACTATTATTAAGGTTGTTAGTGTAATCCTCATCACTTTTAGATTTGCATTCAGCTGAGGGTTTCCTCTCCTTCGTCCTCTCAGTGGCTGTAACATTTTTCATTTTTATTTAAATGGTACTAGATTTAATTGCAGTTTAATTGGTATTAAAAAATAAATAATTTACCTTAAGATTACATGTTTCATTGGTAAGAGAATAGATCTCAGTGCTTATGTAGGATCGAGGGTCAAGGCAATAAGGCCCATTTTTATCATTTTTTATAGAATCTATTAAGTTGGTTGATATATTGAATAAATCACAGTTACATGTAAACTGGTTATTTGTTATATCGAATACTTTCAGTTGATTCCATGGCAATAAGTTAGGAAAAAGTGATGTTAAAGAGTTGTCATTTAAATACACCTTAAGAAAAATTTATTTTAGGATTAAAGCTTAGTTTTAGTATGAAATATATCTTACCTCTTCTATATCGCTTGTTTTTTGAAAAGCATCTTCATCGATTTCAGTCAATTTTTTGTTATGACACAATTTTATAATCTTTAAGTGTTTCAAAGATATAAAAGAATGTGCTCTTACATTCTCTAATTTAGTCAGGTTGCTCCCGTACAAATGCAAAAGATTTTCCAAACCTGAAATAACATTTGAAAATTAGTTATAGCATTGAAGTTACTTTATACAAATTGCATACCTTCAAATGTGTTATGTTCAAATTCGATAATGGGGTTGTTGCTTATGTTCAGAGTTTGCAGTGAATTTGCCACATAGCCTAAAGCAATCGGTACAAAATCCAATTCATTGTATGCTAAATTCAGTTCAGTTAAGTTTGGGAAATGTTTGATTGCATCACTTGGTAGTTCAGTTAGTCTGTTAGAAGCTAGATTTAGAACCTAAAATATAAAATTGGAAGCAATGTGTAGTGTAAAATCAAACATTTGGTACTTAATGTATTAAACTATTCATCCAAGGTTTGACTGTATAGTCACGTTTAGTTGCACACTGGAAATTCGAAAATTATAAGAGATATGAAGTTGGTTAAATGAGACAAAAGTTACACAATTGCAAGGTCATCTCAAAACTAGTTACAATATTTAAAAAAAATTATAGATCCACGAGATAAAAGTTAAAATCGAAAACTTCTTTTTTTAATATCTCGAAAACTATAAAATTGTTCACATAGTCATAACTTGATATTCTGGTTGTCATGACCTCTTCAGAAATATTTTAAACCCACTATTTTTTAAACTTCTGACGCCTCGACACCGAAAGGTATATGAGGTTAAAGATTATGTATGTATGTATGTATTTTTTAAACTGTGATAGTCAACTGTTTGTTTTCTTGTGGACACCATATTGGATTTTTACTTCATCATACTATAGTACAACCAAAACATAAAGAAAATAAACTGCAGTGAATCTGGCAACCGCAGACTAGCACTCGGAGTTGATTGTGAACGAACCTTGCTCCCAAATTGTCAAATTTAGACAGTTTGAAATGAGAAAATAGTCATTGCAATCTGTCAAAGTTTTTTAAAACTTTGGTCGAAGATATATGTGTACAACGTACTTAGGAGTTATTTATACTTGTTATTGTTAGTTATTGCTACTTAAAAGATTTTTCGCAACTCCAATTGATATTTATTAATTGTAGTTTAATAACTTTATTAATAATTGTAGTGGTGAGAAACTTTTTAAATTTGACAATTTGGGAGCAAGGCTCGTTTACAATCAACTCCGAGTGCTAGTCTGCGGCTGCTAGATTCACTCCGGTTTATTTTCTTCATTTTTTGGTTGTACTATAGTAAACTACTAGGGTAGCCAGCAAACCTGGAAACCTAGAATACCGGGTAAAAGCCTTTAGATAGTGACTCAAGTCGGGAATTTTTTGTTCAGGAAAGAATTTTTAAAATGTTTCAAAAAATAAAATAATTTGAATAGTACATTCAAAAATAATTTATATCTTCTTAACTTCAAACATCTTCTTGTTATTGAAGAAAAACCAATTCAAATATTAAAACATGTGATAATAAAATGGCTGTACAACCAAAAAATGAAGAAAATAAACCGAAGTGAATCTAGCAGCTGCAGACTAGCAGTCGGAGTTGATTGTGAACGAGCCTCGCTCCCAAATTGTCAAATTTAAAAAGTTTTTCGCCACTCCAATTATTAAACTACAATTAATAATAATGTGTTTCACAGCTGTGATCACACGTTGTACACATATATCTTTGACCAAAGTTTTAAAAAACTTTGACAGATTGCGATGACTATTTTTTTATTTCAAACTGTCTAAATTTGACAATTTGGGAGCAAGGCTCGTTCATAATCAACTCCGAGTGCTAATCTGCGGCTGCTAGATTCACTTGGTTTATTTTCTTCATTTTTTGGTTGTACTATAGTAAAAATCGCTGTCACATATTGAATCTTAAAATTTTTGACACTAACTAGCTCAGGAATTATTTATACATTTCACAGCAATCTATCAAAATTTTTATTTCACTATTTTCATTAGTAGACTACAAAACCAATATTGAAATAACCTAACCTTAAATCTAACTTAAGCTCCCCACACTTCAAGTTGACCATTTGCTCACTTGGTCTATAACTAGTTAGGTTGGTTATATTTAGCTAAATTCATGTCCAAACCATTTTGTAAAAATAAATAGAATTTCTCAAAGTAGCTGAGAAGTATATTATAGTATATTACGTATTAAGGGCTTAATTGAGTGTGAGCCCGCAGAGTCAGTTAGATGATGAATAAGACGACGACGTTGAAGACGATAAAGGGCTCTAAAACACTAATTAAGCCTGAAATGCATACGTTAGTTTATGTCCGGTCTCAGTTTAAGTTAATATTCAATTTAAAATAAAAATAATTCGAAAAGTGCAAAACTTCAAGTAGGTAGGTGCAGTGGTCTATAATTACTTTTATTACTATGGAGATGGCGTAAACAAAGGTAGTACAAGGGGGTGCTTTAATTTAGCAATTTACGCTCTAAAAACAGGCCGCTAAAAGGTCATAATCGCCCGATCGGACATAAATATTACAAGATATACAGTAGAAATCTTTAATCCAAACCTATAAATGCAAGGCAAATTCGTATTAAAAAGAAATTTAAATTACTGGATGTTTGAATATTTATAAAGAACTTAATTCATGTAATTTACTAATCTTATTACAAAGTTTTAATAACGTGTGTTTACGTATTGACATTTTTTAAATGAGATATGAACACCTCGAATACAAATTGTGTATAATAGCAAAATTTAAAAAAAAGAGGTTTGAGATAGATGATGTCATTACATATATAAACAATTACGGTAAAACTGCAACGTCAGAGATACGAACTAAAGACATGATCGGGCTCTCAACTCGTAAATTATTTAGCCAATTCAATCTCTTAAGATCCTCAATTTTAAGGGAACTGTACAGAAATGTTCAAAAATACAGAAAAAGGAAAAATCTACAAAATCCAAAACTAGCTGCAACAGATATCTATATGTTGCACACTGATGTGAAACTACTTTTCAGGAAATAGAATCATTATTATGGATATTGAAAAATATTTAACATTTGGTAATTCAGAAATGAAGGTTTCTACAATGATAACATCAACAAAAGTCCAGATAACATAAAATACAAGGTAAAACCTAAATTTTCGAATAAAGTGTTGGTGTGGTGTGCGATATTGGAAGCAGGGATTTCACGATCTTATGTGAGACGAGTCTAGATAGCAAAGGATATACCACATGATGCCTACTAAAGCTGGTTGAGTTTACTAATACACATCATCCTGAAGATACTATAGATTGTTCTTGCCGGACCAGCATCATGCCACTATGCTAAAACAAATTTGGCATAACCGGCATTACATACCATTTGTGCCAAGAAATAAAAACCCTCCATATTTACCACAGGTGCAGCCAATTGAGGACTTTTGGGCATTTTTATCTAGAAAGGTTTACGATGGTGGTTGGGAAGCCCAAAATGAAAAGCAATTGTGGGTCAGGATTTTTCAAAAATTTAAAAACTTATGCAGAGCATATGAACATGGTTACATATAGTTGAAGGTAATGGACCATTCACGTTAATTTAAATTAATATTTCTGTTTAAAATAAGTGTAGAAATTGGTATTTATAAGAAGGCTTAAGTACAATAATTTACCATAGGAAAATTATATAAAGCTTGTGCCAAAACTTTTAAAGCAGGGTATTAGCGAAAGTATGACGTGCTGGTATGGTGAATATTTTACAAGATGAGGCGTTAGTTGAGTCTGATAGTGCACTATGTACCATAATGATTAATTACGATCTAAATTGCATACAAAATTTATCTGCTAGTGCAAATTAATAAAGGAATTAAATAAAGAATATAAAGCTAAAAAACGGAGTATGTGTTGTGTTTGTTCCCAGTGATGTAGATGACATAACACATAAGTGATATACTTGTACCAAAAGAAGATTTTTGCAGATTCATCTTCAGGCATCCATAGTTCTAGAATATGTACCATAATAAATTCTGTATAAACTGTACATTAGCCTTGCCACATTTCTATGGCTTGAAGTAAAATTTTTCTTTTCTTCGTCACAAATGGAAGTTGTATGAGTTACACACTAGTCAAATTAAATATAATGACCATGCCTATTCACAATTTTATCAAATAACTAAAATACAAGAACATAAACAAATTGTAAAGGTAATTTAATACCTATCGAATTATATTACCAAATTTAATTTTTAAATTTTTACATTTGAGGAACATAACCTTAAAAAATATTATATCTGGTGTGACTTTTGGTTATACTCATGGTTTAAAGTTATACTCATTAATTTATCTTTAGTATTTTTTTCCTATAATATTTATTTGATTTACTTCCTACATTTTGTACACATATAGTTATTTGTTTAATTAGTACAAAAAATGCATGTTTTGGGACGAATAAGAAAGCAATCTTATGATTAAACATGCTATTTTTTCTCCAACCACTAGTAAACGTGGGAGAACTGTTTAGAACAAACAACATAACGTAGAGCTACTTTTATTTACTGCAGTTGTTTAAGGAATTCTTGTTTCCAGGTAAATTTTAATATAATATAATTAAGAAATACTCACAAATGTGTAATCTTGACTCTCATTTTATTGAAGATTCGAAGTACTTGTAACAGGCATCGGGCAGCAAATTAGATTAATAGAAACATCAATTTTTTTTGTTTTTTATGATTATTATTTTTTTGTCCTAGTACAAAAAGTAATTAGTTACTTTTTGTACAGTTGCTAAGGTAACAAGTAACAGATCTTAAATGGTCTACTTTTTATACAAAATCATTTGATATTATAGTGTCATATTCGCGCGGTAGGAGAAAAAATATATTATTTTACATATTTTTTGTACAGTTTGATTTTTGGCTAGCTCGTCAAAAATTGAAACGCCAAAACACGTTTGTATGCTGATTCGTTAGTCGATTCTAGTGCACACATACTTAACATTATTTATCTCCGTCATTGTCTATCAACTCTCGAACAGGGTGTTGCTTAACTAGAACGTTATGATGATAACATACGTTGATAAATGTTTTCATTTGCTTATAAATTATTCTAGAGTGAAAGAGACATTTTCAGTTGTCATTTATTAATTGATACACATGCAATCCTAAGTTTTATAGACAATAGATCATAAAACATTGATCACGAATAGTTATACGTAATATTACTTAATCCTATTTCATGTTTCTAATGAATCTTTCAGTCCTGAATGGCTGTGAATTATAAAATGATTTATTTGCAGAACTGTCAGTAGTTTTTGAAACAATTGTTTAATGTTTTTGAAGTTTTAGCACGACAGTTTTGAGTTTAAGGTTAATGTTAACATGCAACAAAAATAATGAAAATCAGTCTTGTTTTTCCTGCGATAACATTCTAATTACAATATTGTTTTCATTTTTATGTTACATTTTAACATTGACCTTCAATTCATAACTGCCAAGCTTAAACTTTAAAAACATTACCAATCTTGCAAATAAATTTTACAATCCATAACCACCCAGAACTGAAAGACATTTTGGACACTTATTATTTAATTCAAAATTACTGCTTGTTGTAAGTATACCGTGTCTTAAATATAATTTAATAATAATCATAAAAAGAAAATTAAATTTTACAATTACCCTTACTTACATGTAATTGTGTTGCTTTGGATAATGCCAAACAAGAAACATGATCTATAACTCTTAAAGCATTTCCTTCTAGATTTAAATACTTCAAGTTTGGTGTGTGATCGAATATTTTCTTCTGCAAACTGTGTATTTGATTATATGACAAATCCAAGTATTCCAGTGCTATTGGCTGATAAACTGTATTGTTGTATGCTCCTTTAAATACATCTGAACCGAGTTGTTCACCTAAGCAAAATAAAATATTTTTTAAAATATAACATTAAAATAAAAAGATAATTTTAGAAAAGAATTGGAAATCATCTGTATAAAAAAGTGTCAAGATATACCTATATTTAATGTAGTTATCGTGTCTTGTCTCTTCTAAGAAAAATAGAAATAAGTCAAAGTTTAACAAGGACATTGTAGTCATGAACTCTAGCTAGAGTTTAAAAATCAGTTTAGTATCTATTTTTATCATCCATTCACAAACCTATTACATGTTTGTTATGTTGTCTGCCTAATTCATAAGAATTTCAAGGAAACTCTCATTTTTTTAGATTTGTTACTTTTGAAAATGTAATATAATTATTTTTTTATTTATGTTTTATAGTAGAATCAAGGTTTAAAAAATAAAAATACTTTTGTAATTCTAACAATTATGAGTTAAATTTAAAGCTTAAGAAATTAATTAAATTAAATGGTTACATTAATATACGTTAAATTAATCAAATCAGTTGTTTTTTCTTAATTTATCTGCATCTTTTTATTTATTGAGTTTAGAGAAAACATGCCAGAAATTCCAAACTGCAATTAATTACCTTTTTATTAATCATTTTAAGAACTAATTGTGCTTAGTTTAAAATCTAAACAGTTTTACAAGTGCAGCAACAAAAAATAATTTAGGAAACTTCCGACTTAAATAACTATAAAATATTTGAGACTTGGGACATTTTAGAAAATTTGATGAAATTTCATTAAGCCATTTTTTTGCGGTAACATCCATGTTGCTATATGCAGTGAATTAATACCATAGCTATAAACATTGAACATGAACAACTGAATTTACGCATACTACTAGGAAGAAATATATGTTCATCCACATCTAGACTACTAGTATATTAGGTGACGACAGAATATTAAAACAACCTCTGTCAAAATCTAGCATAGCAGAAAAGGTCTAAAGTTCGGTGCTTAATTGAAGTCCTTATTAAGCATGTGTGCCAACTAAAAAGCATCTTAAGGTGGAAGAAAATCAAAACCGTCTATATCAGGAGCAAGATTTGCATAAGCATAAGTGGACATATTAAAAGAGAGGAATCATATGCACACTGCCTTGGCAGCTCGAGAAATCAGGTTAATTTTAGATGGATGCTTACTCAATACCTAGACTTAAGTAACTGTACAAGAATAAAAAACAAAATATTGTCAATGATTACTTTTTATTATTCAACAATAATTTATTACAGATTTATTGTTTCTATTCATTTAGAATATTTCCTTGAAGATAAAACACAATTGAATTGGTACGGACACAACGGGCAATATGTATACAGTTGAGCCAATATGTATATGTAGTAGCAACAGCTGATATTATTTCTTTTTGGTTGGTTATGGGTAAAACCAATTTTGTTTTTTATTGTGGGTCTGTTTCATATGAAAACTAATATTTTACCCTACTACGTTAGTACAAAATCTTACGCATTGACTAGTTTCTTAAATTACAAGTTCATCTTTTCTCATCAGAATAGAAAAGTACTATTTTTTAAAATGAATAGTTTTTTAAAATTTGGAAGTGTAGATATCCAAAAAACTATTATGCATATGCAGATTTTTAATCCCTGATGATTTTCGGACAAGATCATTGAAAAAACAAAGTTACTCACATTTGGTATCAATAACATACTGCACCATCACATTTTGCAATTTTTGTCAGAGGTGTCTGAATGAAGTATCATCCAACAGACGGATGAATTACCTGGAATGGTCAGCCCGATTCCAACAAAACAGACAAAAGCAAAACAAAAGTTTATTCTTCAGTATTTACAAACAAAACGATCTATTTGTTAAAACAGTATAAAATTTGATTTTAAAAATAAAACTAACTGAGAATTTTTAAAAAGTAAGATATAAATATCTTGTTGAAAAGTTTCACCAATAGTGGGCAATATGCGTTAGAAAACAACAAAATAACATAAAAAACAGCATAATATGTAATGCAAAACCCAAAACCAAAAAAACATGCAAAAAAGACTTTCAACAATTTTGTTGGTTTCTAACTCATATTGCCCACTATTGGTGAAACTTTTAAACAAGATATCTATATCTTGCTTTTTAAACTTTTACGTTTAGTATGGTTAATAACCATTTCGATATCTTTTGTTGCTGGCTAGGTTTGGCTGGCTATAGATGTCACACAGAGTGTCACTCGACATTAATGTTATTCCGGAGTTAGTATTTATACTCCATTGGATGTGTGAAATCTACGAGCGGCTATCTTCAACTGATGAGAGCTAACAAGCTCGAAACTCGAGTCTCGAGGTGCCGTTCGTGGATTTCACACATTCATTAGTTTTAGTGGGTTTTGCATTATTATGCTTTTCAACAATTTTGTTGTTTTCTAACCCAACTGAGAATGTATAAACCGCATTGACAAAACGAATTTAAAAAGCAAGCACTCTTTCTCAATAGTACAGTAATTTATCAATTTTCTTACTTTGGCTGCAATTTTGGGCGTATAATCTGTTTAGATTAAATATCTGCATAGGAAAATTACAACAAAACCAAAAACCAGTTTTGTGGACATGTATACCTTCATATTTTGTAAACTATCTATTTATTTTTGTCTTATGAGGTATTTCTGGTGAAAAAAAACAACTTGTGAACACAACAAAAAAACAAGAGGCATGTTTTGAGTTGAGTTTTGCCATTCACTATATATTCAGAAAGTACTCATTGAGGGTAGTTTATTGACCCCACTTTTAATCAGTTAAAGTAATCCAATAAAAAGTTCCAATTATTTGAATTAGTAGTAATTGAGTTCCTGACTTCTGATCTAACCTGTAAGCCTCAATCTTCAGTACCTGTTATCAGATTGCTAGATAGGTGGATATAGCACAGCGTAAGGCATCTTTCATAGGTTTGTATTATATCTTCAGAAACTGTTGTATAAAGGAACAAAGTCTATATGATTTTTAAGGACATGTTTCCGTTATATTATAACCGATTCAATAGATTAAGTAACTAATGTAGATATGTGTGTCGATTGAGGTTAAGGAAACCTATTTTCATTTATGGTACAACTTCTTTTCGATTTATGTCGTATTTATACATAAAGATATTCCCAGCACCAAACCATCTAATAAATCAGTTTCGGTGTCTAAAAGTGGAAATGATAGACTTTTTACGACATATCCTTTCAGAATATACAGGGTGTAGAATACACTACAGTTTTACGCGCATTTTACTTCAAATCCTAGTATTATCTCCCTTATCTCTATTAAATTATTTTATAGTAAAGACATTAAGGAGTACTGTAAATAAAAGAATTATGAATCAAATGATGCCTTTGGTTACGGATTGCCTTTGATTGTATTGATTAACTTTTGTTTATGCAAAAATTAGAACAAACAGAACATTGAACGATCAAAAATCAATTATTCTTTGCAATTAGGATGACAACATAAATATTTGCTTTATGCGTCAAAATTATTTTCAAAAATTGAATTCGATAAGTTTTGCAGTATTTTTGAATGTACGAGGCGTATTTTTAAAGTAAGTACTGTTTGGCGATTAAAAGAAAACAAAAAAGTATTTTGAAAAAGTAAAATGTTTATTAGTTTTTCCATACTTTAAACTATTTTTCTACATAGTTTCCACCATTACTGAGGCATTTTTCATATTGTGGCACCAGCTTTTGCATACCCTCTTCAAAGAAGTTAGCCGCCTGTGTAGATAGCCTGTTTACATCGCTTCTATGACGCTAGCATCTTCGTTGAAACATTGGGCAAGAAATGTATCCAGATGCAGGAATAGATGAATGTCGCTGGGTGCCAAATTCGGACTGTAGGGAGGGTGAGTCATTTGTTCCCAGCGAAATGACGAGATTAGAGTTTACGTTTCAGAATGAGGGCGAGCATTGTCATGGAGTAACACTATACCTCGAGTAATACCTCGCCTATTGGCCCCCAAAACCTCGTTTTGGATTACATGTCGCAGTTTCTTGAGGGTCTCACAATAGGATGCTGAGTTTATTGTTGTGCCTTGAGGCAAAAATTCAACCAGCAAAACATCTTTCTTATCTCAAAACACCGTACACATCATCTTGCGGGTTGAAATCGTTTGTTTGAATTTTTTTCTTTTCGGCGATGAAGTGTCTCCACTCCATGGTCTGCTGTTTAGATTCTGGAGTCATATGGAATACCCACGTATCGTCTCCTGGGACAATACGACTCAAAAAATGGTCGCTTTCCTCGTTGTAGCAAGTCAGAAAGGTTAATGCAGCCCCAGCACGCTTATTCTTGTGTTCTTCTGACGATGAATGTTAGCTGTTTTCATATTTTCAGCATTCAAGAAACCAATAACAGACCGTATTTCACAGTCGGCGGGCTGCTCTATCGTCTTAGACATTTCAAAAGCATAGAACAACACGTTAACTCACCCCGAACTTGTGAAAATGTCCTCTCTGGATTGCTAATGAATGACAGCATCCGACTGACATACACGGAATAACAATTGCATCGCTGCAGCGGAACTACTCGAAAATGGTACTTACTTAAAAAATATGCCTTGTAAGATGGAACAAGATGTATTCCATACCAGAGAAAGTGCAAATTACTTAACCTTTGTTATAGCAAAAGCTTTACTTGGTTTATTTTCTTTATTTGTTTTAATAAAATTATTGTTTGCTCACCCTTTAAGAATCTTTATTGTCAAAGAAACTTACTATTTCTCCCCTAAACTATCAATCACAAACACATCTCGACTGCAAAGTACCATCCGATTATAACTTTCATCTGTTATAATACAAATCCAATAACCAAACAGTACAATCTAACCTTAAAAATGACATTTAGGTTGCAAACATTTTCCCTTCATTCTTCCAATGCTTTCAAGGCATAATTGATTTTTGCAAAAATGAAAGTTTTAGTTTATTTTCAAAGGTAATCTGTATCCAAGGGCATTATTCGATTGGTAAATTTTCTTATTACAAAACTCTGGAATATCTTTATTATAATATAATTAGAGCAGATACCTAATCTTAAGGTTTTAACCAAAATACACGAAAACTGTATTATGCATTGGGCTATTCTACACCCTGTATACATATTGACATTGCTGGTTGCGTCCACTAAAGTCAAGTTATTATACTGAATCAACTATTATTACGGGTCTGTTTAAAACAAAAAATTGCTGTTCACAAAATTAAGGACTAATAAGAGCACTGGAAAAAACAAATAAAATTGTTAAAATACCATAATATATGAAGAATCATGGACTGTTTTTATAAGCGTAATTAAAACATAGAATAATAATGGTTATGAGACTAATTAATGATATAAAAGATATCACCTGTAATAAGTCACGAAAAAATTGAAGCAAAACTAAAAAAGATATAGCTAACATAAATACAATACATGAATGAAACACTATAAGAATCTATGGTTTAATGGAAAAACAATATGCATCTGTGTATTGTGTTACCATCTGATAATCAGTGGCAGGATTGATAGGTCTGTTATTGAAATGGGGGAGGGGGCAAAGTCGTGTTTTTGAGATTTGACTAATTTAAATATCCAATGATATTTAAAAGCCAAAGTTTTTTTTAGTTGTCCCAACATTGAGAGGCAAATGAATTCTAACTGAATTTTTGAAAATATGGCAATTTCTTATTAAAATTATAATTAGTACATTTATACTTGCTCTAAGAGTACATAAAAAGAAGCTCTAGAATATCTAAGGAAAGATAGCTCAATCAAGTTTTTCCACAAGGTTGGCCTATCTCTCCGACTTTGTACATCTCATCCAACAGAAGTACTGAAATACAAATCAATTGGACATAGTGTAGAATGGCCAAGAAAAAGGTGGCTAGACATTATTTGAAGATGGAACAGGTAAATGGTGTATAGTCTTGAGAAAAGAATTGAAATTTGCATTATACAAATACAATTACATTAGAGATATTGTTTGAAGTATTTGTTTGGTGGGGGTTGCAAACACGAAACAAAATGTGTCTCCTTGATACTAAAAATGTTTCAGAACTGTTTTCAATAACAACCGAAAAGAAAAATATTTAGATGCAGATTAGTCAATTGCAATTTTATTTCCAAATTACGATGCCATCCTGTCGATATCTTTAAATTATTATACTCTCCATCCAAAGCAAAATATCAGGCAGATTTAATATTATTAAGCTTCAAATTTGCAGAAAATCATTAAAAAATATAATTTGAAAATTACTTACTTTCCAAAAGGTTATAACTCATATCCAAAAACTTCACGTTTATACAATTCTGAAACAGTCCTGTGTCTAAATATTTTATCCCACAATTTGAAAAAACCAATTTAATATCTTCAGCATCACTTCCAGGCATCTTCTCCAAGGTTGCTATTTCATTATTGCTAAATGTAGCCACTAGATTCTTTACAGTTTGATTTGGCCAGTTTGCTATTATATACTTCATTTGTTTATTGGCACAGTCAATGCGCAATGTGTCACTGTTTGACTCACATCGACATCTTGTCGTACATAGATTTGTCGAATTTTCAAATACTTCATCAGCTAACGCTAATTGTATGCAGATAAACAGTACAATAGCTAATATCTGTAAATGGGTACAGTTGAAAATTATTTATTTAATGGACAAAAAAAGAGTTAGAAAATTACCTGAGAATTCATTATTATTAATGAAACTGCTTTTTATTCAGGTTGTGCTCAACTTTTAGCTGTTATCAGAATTTTCGTTACTCATGGTTTGAGATTAACCTGTTATCTATTTGTACACATACCATTTTGATTAAGTACAATTAAAATAGTTAATTTTTACCTTTATAAAACTTAATGTGGTTTAAGTTTTCCTTGCTAATTATGCGTTGTATTACGCTTTAATTAACACAAGTAGGATTAATTAGAAGAACACTAATCAAAGTTTATTTTAATTTATTTGTTTACACATTGTATCTACATACTCTTGTTGGTATTTACCACCTTATTTGTGCCTGTGTGTACTTTATGTTTTTATCTTGCCCATTACTAAATATTTGTTTGATAAAATTAAACTGACGTATTATGTATTTGCACTTGAAAACGACATTTTCAATACCACTTTGTTATTTTTACACATTCTATGCTGTTGGACACATGCTCACAACGTTAACCACACTAATTACAATATTACACATTTTACTGACCTCCCTCTTCAACTTGAACTGTATGACTGAGGGTGTGACTCATATATTACCTTTCTGCTTGCCTGTAATAATGTTTGGTCTACAAAGAAACAATAACATATTTCTGTTATATTTCACATTGTATAGGTATACCTTATAGGTAGGTAGCAAAATTTTTGTCCTTCTTAGAAGATATTTAATTTTTTATATGAGAATACTTGCTGGTTTAATCACATGAGATATTTAACATTACTTGTTATTGAATCACATATAATCTAATTCAATAGGCTCATTCATTAGTGAATATATAATCCTCAAAATCATAAATAAATTTGTAGTTTTTTTATTTCTCCCCCTTTTTTTGTAATTAATAAGAGTAATATTTAACTCATTTAATAACTACAATGGGTTGGGTTGCATAGGGTCAACTACCTTATAGTAATATGACAAGTGGCTGTATAGGGTGGTTCAAATTGCTTGTTCGCATAGAGTATCTCAGTAACTATAAGAGATGCAAGAAAATGAGTAGCACATACTCAATTCTTTTCTTAAAATATGTTTAAGGGCCAAAAACAAAAGTTTTGCTATCTTTTGTTTTCGAGTTGAAGAAAATAGACTTTTTGTTTTTAGGATAACCTCACAACTCACTTGTTATATTATAGATACAAAAAACATTATTAAGGCGTTTCTATGAATAGAACTAGTTTGAATGAAATTTTGATTTTATTCATTCATTTCCCTCTGCAGCTTAAAATTGTATTTTTTTTTAAATGGAAATCATAGTAGCCTGTTGGATGTTTAGAAAGAAATTTTTTTCTCTTTTTGAAAATATATTGTGAGTATCTCTTGAAAGTGTACACTTCAACACTTTTATTAACATATTGCCAACAACATCAGTTTCCTAGCAACACATTGAAAAGCATGTATGTCAGATATCTATGCAACAGGTGGTGTATACTTTCAAGAGAGACATAGTTTGTTAAGTATATTTTGTTTTGTTACATAATTAAATTTAGAAACTATTAATTATTATGCTTTTGACCCATTAGTTATTAACTACAGCGTGTAAATAAATGATTTTCATCAAGTTCCCTTTGGAATTTTTTCACATGTAAATTTTTCTGTGCCGCTCTACTCTTTTTGATTTAGTACTAAATTAGTTCTGTCAATAAATGAAATCAATCTGTCAAACAATTCATAGAATTTATTTAATAAGCGTATATTTTGAGGTTATGGTACTGCCTTCTCTATTTTCGTAGAGCGGCACGTCGTGCTTTTACATGGGGAATGCAATGGTAACTTGATGAAAATCATTTATTTCCACCCAGTATAAAGTTTTTAAAAATATTATTTTTCTCTAAATAATAGTTAAAAAAATATAATTCTAAAAAAACTGAGTATAATTCTGAGTAAATGTGAAAAAGTATTTAATTTTTGTTAAATAGCTTCTAGAATGGAAAGTTTGGAAACAAGTTTTCATTACATACACATGTAAATGGTACAGTTGGTACATAATTTGCAGGGTTTGTATTTTCATTAGCCTTTTACAATGACATGACCTTTCGAGTCTTTTCTTATATTTTCTAGTGCAGCTGAATGTGTATATGACAGTTGGACCAGTCTTCAAACTAGGTATTCCATGTGCATTCAGTAATTATAATATCCCTTGTTTTCTATATTGCAAATATGGTAAGTATGTCCTAAGCTTCTATATAAAAACCATCCTTGAAAGCAGCACACATCAACATACCATGGTATTTTCACATTTATCTTTTTCTGCTAAGTTCTATTATATCTCCAATCTAACCTAACATTTTTCACTGGTTCAATTGCGTCACAGTTTGATAGTACAGTCACAACGTCGTTGTCATTCCATCTTGTGGCTATCATATTACTGTTAGAAACAGTAACTGATTTACCAATTGATGAAATGGGTGGCCGCACAGTAAAAAGTCCAAATCTTACTCAGGCGGCGTTTATCAGGGTTCGATCCCCGGAATCGGCGAGAAGATTCTTGTTGATAAAGCCTCAGTACACTTTGCCGTGCTGTCAGAGGGTACATTAAGCAGTCGCTCTCAACAACCACATAAATATCTTTCCATGGTTGTCGGAATGTGCCACAATAAATAAAGATCAAAGTAATTCAATTGCTTAAAGGTGGTGTAGTGCAAAGAAATAAATTTTAGAATAAAAAAATCTAAGAACAGTACTGAAAACGGCACATTTTTAAGTTAACTAATAACCGAGATACAGCCACCAAAAGTTTGTTCGAGTTTGTTCGTGACATCACACCAACACGGAGTCGCGAAATTTCAATAGTATTACATGCATTTTAGACGCAGTGCGCTCTTCGTGCTGATTGCATTTTTTTCACAATGCTGTTTAAGTTTGAACCAAAATATACACACGCTCAATTAAGGCAAATAAATTAAGACAAAAAGAGCTGGAAATCAGTCGAATATTACAAGATTGCAATATTACAATAATTGTATGCTTATGTCAACTGTAAGGGAATGCATTTGCTGGAAGGAAAATGCTCTTGAAAATGGAGTAAGTGAAGAAAACAAGTGCATTACTCTTCACGACGTGTACTTTGACACTTATATATAAATCAGCGCTACAGGCCTTATAGGCCCTTGGCTTTTTGAACTACTTTCTTCCATGTTTTCCTATCTCTCGCTTTGTCCTCCCAATTATAAACTTCTAATTTTGTTAGATCTTGTTCAACTTCTTTTTTCCAGTTCATTCTGTGTCTTCCTTGGCTGTTTCTTCCTTCTGGTGCCATTTTAAGTGATTGTTTGATTAGTCTTGTGTCTGGCAGTCTGGTTAGGTGACCTATCCATCTTATCCTATTTTGTTTTATGATGTTCAGTATTGTCGTATCTTGGTATAAATCTTCTAATTCCTTGTTCGTACGTCTTCTCCATATGTTGTTTTCTTTTATTCCTACATATATTAATCTTAAAATTTTCCTTTCCCATGCTTCGATTTTATTCTCTTCTTGTTTTGTCATCACCCAGCACTCACTTGCATATAGAACTACTGGTCTTATTATCGTTTGACACTTAGATAGTTTAAATATGGCAAGGCACAGCTTACTTTTAAAATGTAAAACGAAAGAAGAAAGACAACGATACTGCAATAATTGTGGCGGCATTTAGCTTGTCGCAATTTTGTCTGTTGGAACTAAATCTTAAACGGTTTTCTTTTTGTTTAGTTTGTTTTCAATTGTATGATTTATACTTTCATATTTGTTTTTGAAATGCCAAACGTCATTTATGACCGAAGATATGTGGTGCTTTACTGCTTAATAATAGATACTACAGTTTTAACGTTTTAGCGAAGCTTGCAAACGAAAGAAAATTTATACCATTTAATAAAGTTATTTGGAATGCGGATTGCGGAATCTCCCATTTCTGCCAAACGATAGGATAATGCAATTCACTTTTAGCAATTCTTGCTGTAAAGTTTTTATCATTTAGGCAATGCTTATATTTATTTAGATAGCAATCGGGGGTAATGCAAGAACATAAAAATATTTTTGTCGGGTCAGATGTATCCAGTAGTATATCTTTAAAAAGATCTGGTTGGGAATCGTGCAATGATTTAACAGCCATTTTCATATTTGCGTGTATGTCACAAACACATACGTTTTGTTCAATCTTAGTAGATGACATTATTTCTACGGGCTTATAATTGAAGAAAGCGGTGTAAGAGCATTTGATACCATTGTGACATTTCACAAAGAGTTGGTATGCTTCCCGGTAAGTATAATTCATGAATCTCAATGGGAGAATTTCAACTTTCCCATTTACAGAGAATCTTCGTATATCCTTTCGATTAGGCGATACTCGAGAAATCTTGTCAGATTTGAAAAATGATATCACTTCCCATTGAAGGTCTGATTCATCCTTTTCGGGCGATATGGGATTTGGAGTAGACTGTAAAACATATACAGGGTGTAAATTAATTGAAGGGTGTTGACTGAATGGTGGATAGGTGGCATATAGTAGAGCAAACTTTCCTTGTAAAGTTTGTTCTTCAAACGAATAGTATTCAAGAAAATGAATTTTAAAGTTTTATTAAATTTCCAGTTCGGGCCTGTAACACTAACCTGCCTTAAGTTGTACAAATTTAATTTAAAAATGTGATACTCTTTTAGATGTACCTGCCGTTTAAAAATTGTTGTTGTATGTCACATAAAAAAGCTAATTTATGGCTGTCTGCATGGTTTAACGTATAAATAATGTGGTCGGAAGTTATTACTGAGTAAATAACTACTTTTTAGAAACATGACCCGATCTAAAAACCTTAACTATGCATTTGTGTTTATATTAAAACAGATGTTGCAAAGAAACATAGCATTTATTTTTTACACCTAACGGTAATTAGTAATTACATACTGTTATGTTGTTTTTCCAATTTGTCTTTTACCGCAATTGGGTGTAATTAATTCTTACACGAGTGGTGTCATATTTCCAACGATTTGAAGGTAGATTAGAAATGTAAGAGCACATTTAAGGAACTTTTGACGAACTGAAGACTTGAATCAGAAAAATCAGATTGCAATCAATTTGGGTATGTCACTTACTATTTATTGTTAAGAAAATGAAATAAAGATTTATGCATTTAGTGAAACCTGGAGTTTTTTTACGTCTAACTAAGTATCTTCTGAATATTATTACATCTCGTCATTAATTATTATGCTGTTTTAATCAATAGAAATGATCGTATTATACCATTACCATACCATTGTTATTTTTAAAATGAACGATCTTGTACGTTTTTAGTAGTTTAGTTAGTTAGCTATGCAAATGTTAATTTGAGATAAGCACATGTCATGTTTTTAATACTTCGTTTTACAGCAATTTTAACTGTTAATTGATTTTATTAAGCTACCGATTTACTTATTATTTCTAACGATGTCCGAGATTAAATACAATTCAAATTCATTATCATTAATAAGAATAACGATTTGCAACCTAATACAGAAATGCAGTAGTTGTAATAATAACAAAAAAAAACCTTTTATTTAGTATAGTCTTGCTGACACATTTATGTATTTATTACTACCTATAAACAGTTTAAATAATAAACATCTTTTTGTTTAAAATAAATTAAATGAATGATCGACATAGAAATAATACCTCCTCCAGACACCAGGGTCATCTTCAATTTGCTTAATTTTCTGTGTGCCCAACAATTTTTAGTGAAAATTTATTTTTGAGATACTGCAGAATTTTATGCATGTTTGCCTTCATTCTTTATTCATATGTTACATAACAACACTTATGATACTGATTAGTTAAGGAAAACTACATGACAGCTACATATTTGCAATTAAATAAATATTTTGCCAAGAGTGTCCATGTAGGTGCGCAGCTCATTGAAAAGTTAACATGTGTTTAATTTAATGACAAAATATTGTGTCCTATAGATTTAACATTCAAGCTGTAGATATATGTAACTTTTTACCTGTACATCTCCCAATGATGAAACTAATATGTATGTAATTCTCAAAAGAACCGAATGACACTAATCTCGTCCCTAGGTGACATGGCTAGAAAACAACAAAAAAAATTTTTACCGTTATCCGACATATTTGCCAATAGTAGTAAATGAGTAGTCAATGATTTGAGGTTACTTTTCTTTACACGAATTTAAAAAGTTGCATTTCATCTTCTTATTCCGATTGATGTGGACAAGCAAAAAATGCTTCCTGGTATAGCAAATTCAACAGAATATTCTTTTCCCTCACTGAAGAATACAGAAGAAGTAGATTACAATTTACTCTTTAATCCTCGGACTACGGAAATAATTTTGGTTACGTGGACGTCCGAGATGGGTCTTTGTAATTGGTTCTTTACCCAGGTTCTTTACAGTAACATGTTCATGTGTCCGTCAAATAAGTTTAAAACATCTATCACACTTATTACTATATTTGTTCCTGTATTTGGGATCAAGTCACGCGAGCGGATTTTTCCAGGGTATACCAGAAAAAGAAATTTTTTCACACAATTTGTTCTAAATCATTTTCATAACACCTTTGAGGAATACACAAACGCCTAAAGTGGTAATTTGAAAAACAGTGGATTTATTTTTAAAAATCAAAGTGCGGGCACTTGAGACCCGGTTTTTTGCCTTTATTAGAAATTTTATCATCAGATTTGTCTAGTGATAAAGAAATTGAAGCTATTATTGAATATTTAAATGAGAAACAATCATTATGTAAAGTTTGTAGTTTCCTGAAGACAATACATATATTTTATTGATCATTTTTGATTAGTAGTTTAAGAATAATTTTGGCTTGAACAGAACCATGTTTAATAAATTACTGATAATGTTTCAAAACAGTCAATATTGGCTCGTGTTTTTTTTATTATTATTAGGTATAATAGTAATTTAATATAATAATGGTCACACAAGCATAGGGCAATCGAAATTATTTTATTTGGTTGCGTAATCTGAATCACTGTTCGATTAATCTATATAAGAGCAATGCCGTCATACCCATTTTGCGAGCAACCGCAGAGCAATCCATGTTCCAATTGAAAAAGCCATTACTTTGACAGCAATCTGGATTGCCTTCTTAATTGCAGACATAACCTCACTATGTAAATCTAAAAAATGACATCATTGTTGCAAGTAGATGAATTTTAAAGTATAATAATTGCATTATGCAGCATGAAAATATAAAATGAAATAAAGGACTAGGCACCACTTAAATGGAAATCTAAGGACCAGTCGATTTTGTTAATTTTTATACCATTGGATAGATAATGAAAAAACGAAAAATTCATATCATTGACCCAACACGGAGAAATTCATAGGAAAGCCGCAATTCGGGATTTTAGAGCAACATAATTTCCATTTAAAATGCATTGCTGTCAATCAATTCGTCTCAACAATAGAATCTGATACTAACCCTGTCAGTGGCTCTAACACTTTTTAAAATTTTGAACGAAACAATATAAGGTTTTAGAAAGTTTTGTTTTCTCAAGTTGCACATACTTAAATATTTCAAAATTTGATTGACATTGGTTTGACAATTTATTCTAACCTTTTTTGAATAAATATTCAAAAATAAATAGCCTTTCTTGAAGTAAATTCTCATGAAAGAAATCGAATAAAGCCTAAATAGAAATCAGGTAGGTATTTACTGATACAAACATGCAGTTTTTGTAATTGTCTATTGTAAAAAGTAGATTTTAAACTACAATTTGTGTATTTTCTTTTTCTTTTTAGTTTTTGTATTAAGCAGAATGTAACTGAATTTAAATCAATTGAAGATATAAAAATATTGCATACGGAAAGGTATTTGCGTATAATAATATTACAACTATTTTAGAAACCAATGATTTAAATAAATCATTTTTCTGCTAATGGCATTATTGTCAAAATTATTGAATTGTATGCTAGTAGTGGTGTTGAAAATCGACAATATCCATTTTTAACTCATTCTATTTAATACAAGTTTTGTAAGATGCAGTATTACGTTTGTGAACGAGGACGTCCAAAAGAATTTCAACGTTTCAGTAATTTAGATATTTATCTAGAATATCAACAACTTGCAACCAAACATCGGTTAAACAATGGATTACAACCCAGAGATATGGACAGAAATGATGACGTTTTATTATTCATGCAAATTGCCACACACTTAAGTATAGTGCAAACCATTGATGTGGATGTAGGTGATGAAGACAATCTCAAATTCAACTGCATAGTTCAAAGACGAAATAAATATTTTATATACAATAGGCAAAAATTACTCGGGAAGCGCTCTTTGAATTAAGATTGGAAGTTTACTCTTACAAGGAGGACCTTCTTTATTTCCAGAAATGGGTTCTGCATGAAAAGACATGTTCCCCAAAATATCGTCGATCAATTCAGCACATCTTATTGTTTTCACAAGGGCTACCATATGCTGAAACCTGTATTAGTCGTCGCACCTGATGGATATATTTTAGACGTTCACAGACTGTATTTTTCTGATTATAAAAATAACGATGCAGCTTTATTAAGAACACCACATGAGAATAGAAGACGATGTGAACATACAGAACGGCTATGTAACTAGTTGGTTACATAATGATATAATAATCGTTAATACAAAAGCTAAAATGAAATAAATAGCATACACAAATACTTAGTTTAAAATCAACTTGTGCAAAGCTGTAAATCTTTTACCCTCATTTTTAATTTTAGAAGGATTTTGCTTCTAAATCTGTGGTATGTAGCCACGTTCAATGTTGGCTACCATTTTAATGTATCCCACTTTCATCTAAATGTGTAAAAAATTATTGTTTCAATACTTAATAAATACTGTACCTAAATAGTTTTTAAAATTTTATTTTTATGTTTTAATATGTAGTTGTTCTAAAAAGAACAACTGCTAATACAATCTGCTTACATTTGGGTATTTTATAGAACGATACAACGTAGTTCTTCCCATTTGATAATCTAAATCTTGTTTAGCATAAGGAAATAAATCATTTGAATAAGTAAAGTGTGGTTTCTTTTTATGAAAATTGCAGTTTTTCCTTGATAACTCTTCATTTAAGAAGCGTACATATCCCATAGAATAAAAGCATGTACAGCTATATTACATGAAATCAGTACTTACTGAAATTATGCTTGCAGGTTTAGTAAAATTAGAAGTTTCTTTTTATTTTTTGATGTAATATTTAAAATTGCCTCTTGTTCCTGCCCCAATAAAATTATTATTCGATATTTTTCATGTGTATTTATTTCAAGAAACCCTATTGATTTTCGAATATTTATTCCAAGAAGGTTAGAATAAATTGTCAAACCAATGTCAATCAAATTTTGAAATCTTTAAGTATGTGCAACTTGCACAGAGAGAAATACTTCATAAGAGCTTTGCATAATATTGTTCAAAACGGTGTTGGAGAAATTTATATTATAATTGTAGAATCGTATTGTCCAGCGTTGTGTAGGTTTTCGTTAATGAATTGTCTAACAGGAACGTACGACAATTATTTAACACAGTCAGATTTAGTTCTGCATTCTTTGGAACAATGTTGTAGAGGATAAGCTAGCATATTATGTTGAAGTATAATTGTAAAACATGTTTAGAAAAATACAATATTTTGTTTGAATGAAATCATAATCCAGTGTTCAAACTGCTTGCTACTAATTATTGTGTTTCGCAAAGTTTATGGATGACATCCTATAGATGTCACCACTTGTAATTATCGCTATTAATGTAAATTCGAGATTTATACATAAACAGGCGACGGCAAAAGGAAATTTTAGTGTTATACGTGTATATATTACACGTTGTATAGTATGTAAATACTATACATTGTATAGCTATATACATATTAGTTAGATATATTTTAATATATGTAAAAATATATATTTTATTTGTGATACCTAACCTTCTGTATACAATATTTGTGCCAGAGTATTGCACAATTTGTATAAATGTGAACAAGTAATTGTGTTAAATATTATTAAGTAAATGTGGCACAACTAGCGCATCAATTGTACAATTTTGTATAAAATTGTATGCAATAACATTACACATTCTGTTTTAATAAGTAACACAATTTGTTATGGAAACTTATAGACAACTATTCATTTGATTCTACAAAATTACTATTGACTTCCACAAAATCTTGACAAACTAAATGACACAATCTTGTTTTATAATTGTACACAAATTGTCCCTGTCACTTTTTTAAGACCAATTTGTTTTACAATACCACACAATTGTTGATGAAATTTAAATAAATTTTTCTCTGTGTGAGAAAACAAAACTTACTAAAACCTTATATTGTTACATTCAAAATTTTAAGAAGTTTTAGAGCCACTGACAGGGTTAGTATCAGATTCTATTGTTGAGACGAATTGATTGGCAGCAATGCATTTTAAATGGGAATTATATTACTCTAAAATCCCGAATTGCGGCTTTGCTAGGAATTTCTCCGTGTTGGGCCAATGATATGAATTTTTCGTTTTTTCATTATCTTTCCAATGGTATAAAAATCAACAAAATCGATTGGTCCTTAGATTTCCATTTAAGTGGTGCCTAGTCCTTTACCAATAACTTACTAAATTCACTATATACTTGTTAAAGATTTGCAAAATATAAAAACACAAATAATTTTTAATCATCGAAATTAAATATAATTATGTAGTGATAGATTATTTTCAAATAAAAATACAATAAATCAATCTGCTTCATGCTGTTACTTATTATCTAGATTTATAAATTATAACTTAATTGGAGAAATTAAACATTAAAATCTAATTTAAATAATTTTTCTAATTACAGGAAAAATTACAACAATCATCAGTGATGTTAGACTCACTTTTAACATCATCAACACCTTTCACTAGTAGAGTACCATCTGTACCATTGTACGACAAAAAGAAAATTTTTCATCACACATCATCGACGCCGCCACCTCGATTAATAGAAACTCAACAGGAACCAACAAAATTAGGATCTGTCATAAAAACTGAGGATAATTCGAAATCAGAATCTCTTAAACCAGAATCTCTTGTTAAAAAGGATTTTAAAAAAGATTCTTGTATTTTAAATGAAAATCTAATAAAGCAAGAACCAATAGATTTAATAAATGTACAACCAAAAACTCCAGAACCAGTGCTTATAATAAAACCCCTATTAGAACACGATCAGCAACGAATTGTAAACCCTCTCACTAGGTTGAAAACCGAGTGTGCAATCCAAATTACCCCTATACCAGTAGCACAAAATTTGGAGACCAGACGAACACCACCAATTTTACCTACGGATCATACTCCTATAAGCTCGTCATTGGAACATAATTTTAGTAACAACGAACAAACGCCTTCTTTTAGTATAGAACCTGCCCATTTAAGTAATAGTCCAATTCATATGATTGTACGAGATCGTACAACCCCTCCTATTATAAGACCTGCAGCTCCACCAAGCCCAACAGAACCTGCTGATTTATCTAGTAAGAAACCTGAAAATGTTACCTGTGTGCCTGAAATAGATTTTATTAAAGAAGAAGTCAACGATGCTGCTTCAGATTACAGTAATAGTTCTGATCCAGAGCGGCTGGAGGTTGATATGTCTCAGGTAGTATTTTAAATTTTTTACTTTTAATTTCTCTTTGAAATCCTTACATAATTTATGATTTTATTACAGGGTTTAGATGAGCATTCAAATTCAACCACAGCTAGTGCTTCATCGCCAACACCCGATGGTCATAATGATGAGGAAAGACAGTTATGGAAAGCGCTTTCACAAAATGGACATACTCAGGGACCTCCATTGACAGGGGAAGCAAGTCAGCTGTTAAGAAAATTAATAACTTGCCGTAAATTAGGAATGAGTATTACACCAGCTCCTTCTAATGTACCTCCACTACATGGGGACTACCGAAGTAGTATCACAAAAGATGCCCACATGGTTAGTATATAATTAAGATATTTTACGTTAAATTTTTTATCATTAAACTGTTTAAATGGATTTAACAGGCAGAAATAGGATTAAGTAAATCATCAGGCAGACGAAAACAAAATTTCCCAACGAAGGCTACAGTCGAAGAGCCAAGTGGTAGAGATGTTAGTCCTTGCCGAGACACAGATGTGGAAATGGATTACTTGCCTGATTTTACTGGGAATAACCCATGGTGTAATTTACAAATTGTTAAAACTAAGGTAAGTTTTGTACGAAGCATTTTGTCTACATATTATCCAAAATCTTGCTGAAATTGAAGCTTCGTTTTATGATTTCTAAAAATCGATATACCTAGTACATTAAAAAAGATAGCAGTGTGTCCTAATCAGGTAGATTTAAAAAAATGTGTTGATACAGAAAAACAATTTATAATAAACTGCAGTATAAAACTGTTTTGCATGCAAATAACATTCTAGTTACAAAGCACTATCAGTATTTTTATATTCCATGTTAAATCCCATTTAAACTTTAACCTCTCGGTGGCACGAGTTAATATTAACGAAATCGGCTGAAACTTTGCACAGCTCATTTTTTGACATTTTAAAGATAACTAGGAGGGGGGACCTAAAAAATTTTAACTTTTGCAAAATAACGGCCACCCTAGCGTCTAGTCCTCTATAGCTTCTTGTATTTTTTTCTATTAGGATGTGATCAATTTGGTTGGTATTTTTCTTATATGGTGTCACCCATGTCTCCAGATGTACCTGTTTATGGTTGAAAAATGTCCCACAAATCCGCATGTTTTTGTGCTGTGCAAATTGTATTAATAATCTTCCATTCTCATTGGATTCATTATACAGACTAAATTTCTCAATAACTGGTCTGTACATAGTCTCTTTCCCCACCTGTGGATTATAGTTGCCTATAACCATTTTCATATCATATTTTGGCATTTGTTCCACTTCCCTTTCCATCATATAGTAAAATTCTTCTTTTATTTCTATATCTTTCTCTTCTGATGGTGCGTGGACGTATAAAATACTAATTTTCTGGTATTTGTCCTTTAATCTTAGGTGACACATCCTATCCGATATGGGAGTAAAATTAACTACTCTACTTTTCATACTACAGTAGAAATCTTTAATCCGAACCTATAAATGCAAGGCAAATTCGTATTAACGAGGAATTCGGGTTACTGGATATTCGAATAAAAACGTTGATTTAGGCCATGGTACCTTATTATAAAGAACTTAACTAATATAATTTACTAATTTTATTACAAAACTTTTATTTCTAATTAAGAAAATCAGTAATTTCTTTGCTTTAAAAGCTTTCTTTCTCTTTTCTTCTCCATAGCGTGTGTTTGCATTTCTTGATATTAATTTCAGAGTTTTTCTATTTTCTGCACCTTTGTCAGTAGACGAGATGTATTCTAGAATTTTAGTTTTGTTTTTCTTTCGTGAACTGTAAGTGAACTATCGGAGACTGTCGATTTACCAACACCCTGTTTTAAATCAATTGTTAAAACACATTTTGACATTTTTTAAATGAGATATGGACTGTGGACTGTATACAAACTGTGTATAACAAAATTTAGAAAAACTTTTAAAGTAGATGATGTTACATAAACAATTGCGGCAAAACTGCAAAACAAAGCATTTAGGGTGCCTTTGTGATGATATCAGTTACTACTATATTCAGGATTTTTATTACTCTTTATATTAAATAATAATAAAAGTGTTTGTTGATCTTCGTAGAATTTCTCTACACCCGACAGGTTGTAACATCTCATTTATAATATTCACCTTCCCAATTCTCTAAGAAAGCTACATATTCAATTTTAGTATGTACTATTGCGAGATAAATAATTAGTATGATTGAATTAGAAAGTAGGCAGGCTTTTAAGAATTTTGGCATATTACACCAATGGAAGAGAGTACTATGGAGAAAGCCATATTTAAACAGGAACAACCTACCGTGCGAATTATCTCGCAATAGTACATAGAGCTTTCTTGTTCAGATTAAAGAAATTTGTTCAAATTAGAGGGGATTTCGGATTAAAGAGGTTTGTTCGGATTATAGCTTGTAAATTATGTTGTTTGGATTACTGGATATTCGGAATACAGTGTGTTCGGATTATGGAGTTTTTACTGTATTACTGATCATAAATCCAGTTCCTACCTTTCTATCGTTGCCACTACTCTTAAAGAAGGTATACCCATTAACATCAGTCACATTATTTTTTTTGTTTCGTCTCTTGTAGTGCCAATATATCCACTTAATATTGTTGAAGTTCGTTAGTGAGGTTCAGAATTGCTCCTTCCTCAAAAGTGCCCCTTACATTCCATGTGACCACTAACAATTTCTTTTCTTTCGGATTGCTCTTATTTTGTTTCCTTTTCGTTTTAATACCTGCTTCATCAACCCTTTTTAACCATTCTTCTATTTCCTTATCTATTGATTTAACCTTTGACCATTACTTGAGCTGTTTCAGTGTGTACTTTACTTTTTTGCCGCTATCATTCATTTTCCTCTGTTTTTCCAAAATTTGCATTTGTTAATGCTTTTATCTTTTGATATAATCTTTGTCTTTCTCTATTCCTCTCTTCTTCTTTCTTTTCTAGTTCTCTTCTTAATGCATTTCTAACTGTATTTCCATATTCTCTTGCTGTAATACTCGTATGGTATTTATAATCTCGTTGGCTTCCATTTTCCTTTTTACTTCAATCTGGTATGTGTTTCTTATTTCGCAGAATCTCACTTCACGATTGCAGGTCACGTGTTGCACAAATATTAAAGTAAAGTAGTATATTAAATAAATATAATAATAATAATAATAATTGCTACAACCCATCACCTGGAAACCAGGCCCCAGAATTTATAAGCTTGTGCGGGAGGGATAGGGCGATTATTATTATTACGTAGGCCCTATGTGCGGCTGCAGCCGACTTACAGATGGAACAGCGCAAATCCCACATTTGTGTCACAGCTAAGGAAAACTGCAGAAAACCTTAACCAGATCTGCCGGAACCGGGAGTTGACCCCGGGCCTCCTGGGTGAAAGTCCTTTATTAAATTAATTATTAAATTTATTAAATTACTATTATACTCACAATTTTAAAGTTATTATTATTATTATTATAATCAAAATCCCTGATACCAATTAGTGTAGGGTACAATTTTAAAGTGACATATGTATAAACCACAGATGGCACCCTAAGACTGTTATTTCGAGCTTTTGGCTCTCCTCAGTTAGGGGCAGCCGTCTGCGATTTCTACACATATCATCCGAACTTATATACTAACTCGAAAATAACTTTAACAACATGCCCCTAACTGAGGAGAGCCAAATTATGTGGAAAAACAGTTAGGAAGAACATGTTAAGAACATTTGCTTTTTTCTGTGCACTTCGCACACGAATTTATTGTACTGCTGCATATTGTGTTTACTTTTTTATCTCATCTTAAGTTCAACTATGAGTCTCATGTATAGGAAACTGAAATAATGTGCAACATACATTAACTGACGAATACCTAAAGCCAGTATTGCCAATATGTTCCAATAAATAATATATTAGAGAATTTGTGACGCTGGGGTTCTTAAAAGGTCCCTCCGCATGGGCATTTAAGGGTTACGATTTGACTCAAATCTCGATAATTTTTGAGACACTGTTTACCTGTTTAGGTTATACAATTTTCATGACACATCTGGTTTTATTAAAAGACTTAACAAAAGGGATTGTAATGTACAGATATAAGCTAGTAAAAGTTTGATTATATTTGATTTACATTTACAATTTGATTTATACACTACTAATATGCTAAAATCTTTCTTTTTAATATCTCAGGGTGGAGCTGGTATGGCTAGAAGAGTTGACTTGTCTTGCACCAATTGTGGTACCCAAACAACAACAATATGGCGACGTAATGTAAAAGGTGAAATGGTCTGTAATGCCTGTGGCTTATACTTTAAATTGCATGGTGTTGATCGCCCTCATACAATGAGAAGGGATACAATACACACTCGACGCCGTAGGCCGAAAGCTGTTGATTCAGCAATCGACAAAGAAAAGCATAGAGGTATGTGTAACTGTTAAGCTAAAAGACTGTGGTTTATTAGTTAAATGCAATTATTTTCAGGTAAAAAAGCAAATCATACCAATGATGTAGTAGATTTTGAAAGTTCGTATGAATCACCACGTAAAAATTCAAACCCAACTTCCCGTAAACCAAACAATATTACCGAAGTAGACACAGAAGATATGTTAAGTATATTACGAAGACAGATTCCAATTGCGCCGAAGATTCTAAACAGTAATAGTGAAGCAGATACCGAAGATATGTTGACTGCACTTCGGAGACAAATACAGCCGCATCTTGTCATGGCACTGCAGGGTCATAATAATCCAAATTATGCTACATTACAGGTAAGGCATTTATAAATTGTTTTTTTTTGTCAAATCTGATCCTTTGAATATATTTCATAAAATAGGCAACAAAGTATCCTCCAATTTTGCCAAAAGGAGAATCGCCAGGAGGTTCTGCTCCGGAAATTGATTCGGACGATGAAAGTATTGCAGATTTGCCTTTAAATCTTGTCGCAACTCAGATGGCAGAAACTGAAACACATTAGTATTATTATTGTGTATAATTCGGAAGTAACGTTGGTTAGTAATACTCTCTTGAAGATAAACCAACTACTAAAGAAAAAAGAAACATTATTTTTAAAATACGTATTAAAATGCTCTCTACGTATTAAAAGTACTTATATTATTATAATGAAAATGCAACTAACAATACTCATTATGACGTAACTCAATTACTTAAAAAAGTTGGTTAATAAAATAACCAATAGTGATATTTTGAGCTATAAAATTTTTACTGTTTTTTTTGTTTTTTTTACCATTTTTTGCATTCTTGCAAAAGTAAGCATAATAACCACAAAGGAAAGTTATTAGTAGTTGAACCATTTTTGCTTACATGCCAGTACCTTAAGTTCTGTAATTTGTATTTATCTACATAGTATTATTTTTTTTAATGTGTAATTGGCAATACTCAGTATTTTTAAGTAGTTATTGCTGTTTTTCTAACTGTTTAATAAGTAATTATTATTGTTAATTTTGTTTGATAATTGGCTTAAGACAACTTAAAAAAAAGGTTGTCGATGTTGAAGAATTAAGAAAAAGTTAAAAGTTTAACAGTTTTAATTATTAACAGACATCACATATTAGTACCTCTGTTACATTTGATGCTTTATTTCTTAATTATTATTATATTATGTTGTGTTTTTATTGTCATCTTTTTTCTTTGTAATTATCTTTCATATTTAAGAAGAAAATGAAATGTGTAATATTAATTTTCAAGGTATTTTTGCTTGTAGATTGAGTTAGTTCATTCTAATATTCTTTTTTACACTTTTAGTATAAAAATTTTCATTACCAAATATCTACAGTTATTTAAACGAATGGATTACGTTAAACCGTTCTAATCTTAGTTAAAAAGATCTTTATTATTAGTCTGTTTATAATTGAGGGGTCCAGTGCAACAACCAAGTATCTTCACTATTCTGGAGATTCTTCTTTCGTTTTATAACGATGTTGTTTTCACTTTCTGTAAAATTTAATAAAGTGGAATTACCTGGTTTTTGCACTGGGTCCCTCAATTCTAAAGTATTGTTTTTCAGTATAGACAATATAAGCCAGTCACTTTGGCTACGATAGAATTATAGGTGGTACTGTAACTAGTATACTTTTGCGAGGAGTTTTTCAAGATGATGCAATACAGTCGGTATACACCAAGTTTGTTTACCTTTCACTCATTTGATTTTTGCAATGTGCATAAATGACTGATCGACGTGTTCAAAATTAAAAATATCAACAAATAAACCATTTTTAAATCATATATATGTAAAATGAAGGATGGCATACAAAAACAGATTTCCATGGGCTATGATAAATTGAGACTATTTATTATCCTGATGGAGACTGATTATATTCTTGTTCCATACTTTAATATTGTTAGTTTATGATTCGTATATCACTTTAGAAGTAATAGTCAATACTTGAACTTTGAGAAACATACACACTGTTCCTTTTTTACCACACCTGTTAGGTTCCACATAGACTTATGAAAGTGCAATGGAGGTATCATAGCAAGTACATTACACTCCATTCTTGTACCATTCTCACCACTTTTATATTCAATCCTAATGGGCTCGAATATGATTACAGTGATTTTTTAAAATCCATTTACAACCGAGATTTGAACCAATGTCTCTTCAATCAAGAAGCAGAAACTCACAACTCGACACAGAGTGTCAAACTTGAAAAACTTTAAAATCTGTTTTCATTTCTCTAAACTTAAGATTTTTATTCTAGATGAAATCTAGATCTGAAATACAGAATAGAGACTGAGATTATGTCCCAAAATGATGTTTACACGCAATATCTCCATTATTTGAAAAGATAAAGAAATCAAGCAAAAACTATTCTGAATGACTCAAAATGGCCGTTCAGAAAACACCCTTAAATGCTGGTTGCATAGCAACATTTAAGTGATCATGCCAACTTGATTAATTTTTCAAATTGTACTCTCTGTTTGCTTGTTTGTTTTTTCACGGAAATGTATTCTTCACTTCATTCTGCATATGGTAGGATGCCTTACGTAATTAAAAAATTTTCGCTATCGCCGTAACTCGGAAACAAAAGACGATTTACAAATAACAATTACACTAAAATATGTCTCATTTAAGATAAAAATCGACATATTCGAGGATTTTTTTCAAAAGTATTTAATAAAAGATTTATTTTGATAGTTCCAAACTTTATACTCACACTGTATAATTTTTAAAAACATTTGTTACATTTTAAGGCATTTCCATAATGACCCAATGGTTTCTGTTATTCTGTGCAAAAGCCTATAATAACTCAACTAATACCCCACCAGGGTTGGAGTAATCCTCCAATTTTTGACAAGAATTAGGGATTGGAAATTAAGTTTTTGAAAATATTTTCTAGGATTAGGGATTGAATTTTTTAAAATATTTTGTTATTAGAGATTGGATGTTTTCAGATTATTCTTTGGAATTAGATTTTTTTTTTAAATATTTGCTTGCACTTAATGATTGATTAGGGATTGATTAATTTAGCCCGCCGCGATGCCAGGCTGGGTGAGTGCAGTTTAAACAAGTTGTTAGCTGTATGTACGAGGGTGGTCCCAGAAGTATCCGACCCAACAAAGAAAACACAAAAATTTTGGAAAAAGATTTATTTATTTTTCAACGTAATCTCCTTTCAGCTCTATACACTTTTCCCAGCGGTGTTCAAAAAGTTCGATACCCTTTTTATAATAAGAACTGTCTTGCTCCTCAAAATAGCCATTAACTGCTGACATCACTTCTTCATCGTTGGAAAATCTTTGACCACTGAGCCATTTTTTCAAGTTTGGGAACAGAAAATAATCCGAGGGGGCTAAATCTGGCGAATATGGTGCATGAGGTAGCAATTCAAACTTTAATTGATTAATTTTGGCCATTGCAATAACGGATTTGTGAGCTGGTGCGTTGTCGTGATGAAACAACACTTTCTTTTTAGCCAAATGCGGCCGTTTTTGCTTGATTTCTTCGCTCAAACGTTGCAATAAGTTAGCATAATACTGGCCGTTGATAGTTTTTCCTTTTTCGAGATAGTCAATAAAAATTATTCCACGCGCATCCCAAAAAACCGACGCCATAACCTTGCCTGCAGATGAAACGGTATTCGCCTTCTTTGGAGCCGGTTCTCCCTTTTGAGTCCATTGTTTCGATTGTTCTTTTGTCTCGTGTGTGAAATGATGGACCCATGTTTCATCCATTGTTACGAAACGGCTCAAAAATGCTGCTTTGTTGCTGTGAAACTTCACTAAACACTCAATTGAAACATTTTCACGGCACTGTTTTTGTTCGAGTGTGAGCAAACGCGGCACCCATCTTGCACACAGCTTTCTCATGTCCAAATTTTCAGATAATATGCGATGTACCGCACTTTTTGAAATGCCCGTAATGTCTGCTAGCTCGCGCACTTTCAGTCGACGATCATCAAGTACCGCTTTGTGGATTTTCTTCACCATTTCTGGAGTCGTCACCTCATTTGGTCGACCACTGCGATGCTCGTCTTGGCAGCTCGTACGGCCTCGTTTAAACTCAGCTACCCAAAATTTAACTGTTGTAAGCGAAGGAGCAGACTCAGCCAGAGTAGAATCCAGTTCAGCTTTTATATTGGTTGGGCTGAAGCCTTTCAAATAAAAGTATTGTATCACATAACGATGACCAATTTTCTCCATTTTCACAAATTCACTGACAACGTTCACTATTGATGGCTGCCAAACAAATACTGAACAACGTGGGGCTTTCAAACTTGAAACATATGCTTTATAGACTGCGTACTTTCCAATACAGTGATATTTTCAAACAACTACCGCCACCTCTTGGTCAGGTCGGGTACTTCTGGGACCACCCTCGTATGTAGTTCCCATTTCACGCATGGTATGGGCAGTTTTTTGGGCGCATAAATGTATTTGAATGCATGAAATTTATTTTTAGATAAACAACCATGGAAGGAGGAATCCAAGAATTGCTTGCAAAAACATCAAAAGGACAGTTTACAAATACGAAAAGTTCCATTAGAGTACTTGCTTTTATCTGACAAGATTATTAATCCATACAATCATGACCCATTCTTAGTCACTCCAGACCATATTTTCAAAGTTTTTCTTTTAAGTCTCAATTCAGCCTAATCTCTTGAAAGTCAGCAGTAATTGCAATGCAAAAATATCACATCATAATAAAAATAGATATTATGAGTACAAGATGGTACATAGGGTACAAGAGCGCCGATGGAATTTTTAAAAAACAAAAGTAGGGTCTGTGATTAGTTCATACAGTTAAGATTAATTAGGGGCTTTTAAGAACAAATGATTTTAAGGGGTTAACTAGAGAACAAACAAACGGATTGAGCAGTAGCGTATTTAGGGGGCAGGGGCTATCAGGCTGAAGCCCCCCTTTAAAATTTTTGTAATAGTGTCAAAATCTATGTTATGTGAAAATCTTAGTATTTTGATTCGGGATTTTTCTAAAGTAGCAGCCCCCCCCCCCGAAAAAAATTTCTAAATACGCTACTGGGTTTGTGACACTAGTTTCAAAATTGTTGGACTTTTAGAAATTCTTTTTCATCAGTAATTTAAACATTCAACTTTTACTTTAGCATAGATTTTGTAAATGTAAATTGAATACGATTTATGGTAACAGTTGAGGTTATATTTGTCCTCCAGGTACCTAGTTTGACATCATTCTTAATAGCCTAATTAGGCAATCCAACAACCTGTCAAATGTTGGTATTGTGGAGCCGACGGGAATTTTTGCCCACAGCGACCATTTTGGTTTGGTTTGATTAGGTCAATTAGGTAATCTAATAGTATGTCAAATGGTAATTTTATGGTGCCGACGGGAATGTAATCGTGTGCTTGTCCACAACGACCATATCGATTTGGATTGGCTAATTCTACTACAGTTAAACTCACTTACAACGAGCACGGGTATAACAAGATCCTTGATATTACGAGCATTTTTATAGCTAACTAATGCTAATATTTCCCATTTACTACGTGTACGTTTCCCGGAAACAACGAGCAAAATTTTAAGTATAATGCTTCTTGTGGTAGGCATATTTCTAATTTGTGACCTGCATCTAAACTTTCAATTACTTTTAATCCTACTTATTTTTATGACTTAATTACGTTATTCTCGGAACTCGGAACCTTTCCAATGTGCTTACGGCTTTTGGCTTACGTTTGTATCTTTGTAAACAAAGAACTCGGTGCAAAATTCTGTTTGCTTTCACTTAAAATTTTACTTTGTACTTTTAATCCTACTTACTTTTATGACTCAGGTACATTATTCCCGGAACTCGCAATCTTTTTAATGTGAGGTATAACAAACATTATCGCTTGCAATTTACATTTTTGTAATATGGTTTGTTCAGTTCTACTCGTTCTTTGGCGTGCATATGTTGGCTAAAAGAAAAGTTTTCTCGATTCCCGCGAAAGTCGAAATTATTCGCGAATTAGAGCGCGGTGAAAAAAATTGCAGTATGCAGAAAATTTAACCTAACTTCTTCCACCATTTCTACATTACAGAAAAATAGGTCAACAATTATGACAGCATTTGAAAACGTATTAAGCGAGTGCAAAAAGATAAAACAATGTGAAAAGAGTGATGTTGATAAAGCACTTTTAAGTTGGTTCAAAATTAAACGAAATATTGGGTTGCCTATAAGTATACCAAGTAGACGAGTAAATATTACAAGTGGTTAGTTGGTGAAGAAAATGAAAACACGGAAAGTGATAATGAAAGTGTTGATAAATGTTTTTCTTCTATAGTCACAGAAAATGCGTTAGAAACCTTGACACATTTTTTTAAATCGCGTTCTTGCGGTAATTATCCGATAGTTTACGCATGCATTATTATTAAATGTACTTTAAGAGATATTCGTTTTAACTCCTTAAAACAGACTATAATAATGTCATTCATCAATTAAGTTGCAAAAAAAAATTTATACAGTGTGTCGCATTTAAGATGAATACACTCCCGTAGTTTCTTTATTTTAAGGAGTAAGAATCTGAATGTTGGCACAGTGATACATATTCATGAGTTGCATTTTTGGGGTACTCAACTTAAATGTGAACTGTAAACCCAGCCTACCACGACCCTTCAAACAGGACCAATTCTCGATATTTCGCTTCGCGTTGGAGATATCAAAAAAAGTTGTTTAGAATTCAATTTTGACCCTTAGTAGCAAGTCTCACAACAGAATTCGCACTTTTAGTTTTTCAGTATGTTAGCGTTAAGTCTGCACACAGTTACAAGTTTACTTTTTAATTCAATAGAGTGTCATGGAAAATAAAATTTGATTGAACAAAATGTCAATCTGACAAAAAATACATTTAATTTTGGTAGGTATAAGAAAAAAAAATCAAAATAATTAATTTTTGAAATGATTATTTTTTGTCATTTTGTCATGAAACTTGCTGCTAAGGATCAAAATTGAATTCTAAACAACTTTTTCTAATAGCTTTTTTTGATATCTCCAACGCAAAGCGAAATATCAAGAATTGGCCCTGGTTGAAGGATTGTGGTAGGCTGGGTTTACAGTTCACATTTAAGTTGAGTACCCCAGAAAATGCAACTCGTGAGTATGTATCACTGTGCCAATATTCAAATTTTTACTTCTTAAAATAACGAAGCTACGGGAGTGTATTCATCTTAAATGCGACACACTGTATAAATATAAAATAAATATTTTTGCAACTGCAATTTTTCTCTTCTCTGTTATAACGAGCAAAAATCGGTGGTCCTGACGATTTCGCTATAACCGAGTTTGACTGTATTTTTGACAACTGACAAAATTTGAATTTCGATTCTTAACCTCAACTTTAAAATCTAACTTCAAAGTTGTGTCGATACTTTCACTCGAATTTCAACAATAGCAAAATTAATTATAACTATATTACGGTTCCAAAATTGTAGATAGTAAATCAGTTTTAACTATACTTCACAATGAAATAGAAGTGGCACAAACTTAGTGCATGGAAAAATCTAAAAACGGTTTCTTTTAACATTCTTTTCTTCTTTACCACTAATTTAGATTACATGACATGTGCTATGAGGCAAATGGGCATGAATTGTCCGGTTACCAATTGATCCAAACACCCCCTGAATTAACGTAAGCTTGAATTGTTTCGTGACACTAATACGTAATTCCTCCAGCTAACCGACAATGTAAAAGAGTGGCATTGGCATGCCTCATTGAAAGCACCTTGCACTAAAGGTCAGCTCAGAGTGATTTTTTTTTTTATTGCTCTGGATTGTTAATAAATCTTTAGAAAGAGTATTTAAACAACTATTTCTTTATCTAAATGAGTACCTAGGAAATCATTTCCTGTGGTAATAATACGCGGTCGGTGCGTAAAGCTAGCCTCTTTGCCACCCTTGAGTACCGAACGGCTCGAGTAACAGCAGCCTACCCTGCTATACCCCAATGGGCCTTCATGACCTGGAAAAGGGGACTATTATTATTATTATTTCTTTATCTAACAAAAAACGAATATCAGATTCGAGGACATCAGATCAGTGCCGCGTAAGAACCAAAAAGCAGATTTTACAGGAAATGATAAAAACATTTTAGTAATACGTTAATACGCCAATCTATATTAGTTATTTGTTATGAATCTGGCTATACAAAACATACGCCCGTTTGTGACAACAAGCAGGTCCATACAAGGAATCAATTCAATCAATATGCCACAAAAATTGAAAATCACAAATTTGGCGGATACGTCCCTTTGTTCTGATGCCCTTGATATGTAAAAAGATGTAATACAAGAAACTTTGTTTGTATTTTGCTGTGATAATGTCCCAAATATTATATGTATTTAGGAAAGTACTGCATGCTAATGGTTCTATTACATGTGTCCCTCGCCCTTGGATCACCCGTCAGGCACCTACCTCTTGGCATGAGTCACTTTATATCTTAAAGAATCCGGAGTGTATATGAACTAATCAGAAATACTGCATTTGTTTTTTTTAAATTCCATAGGCTTTTGCTTGTAAAAAAAGTAATGGAAACCCAGATAATTCGTTCCACAACTATTTAGTACTCATATAAAAATGATACAAAAATAAAAATCCAGTATTGTTTCAGCACAGTTAGATCCCCCACGCATGAAGTGTTTAATGACTATATAGCATTGCATAAGTGGCATTGTATACATTGAAACGTGCAATTTGAGATTCCCCATAGTAATGTAATGAAGCCACGTTAAGCGTTTGCATGTGAATGGTGGAGTGTTTTTAGTAAGACGCATCAATCACTTCATGTGTACTGGATATTAGTACTAAAAAGAAATCACTACATTTAAAAAAAAATTTTAAAAAGTGCTTTATGCGCACACATGTCAACATGCTATAGTACAGCGTTTCCCAACCGCCGGTTCGCGGACCGGTGCCAGTCCGTCAGAAATTTTTGCCGGTCCGCAGAGAAATAACAGTATTTTCAAAATTTTACTGAAAGATTTTTTTTAATTCGTGTTATCCTGGAGGGAATGTAGGGTCAAATAATTTATTGGAGTTGACCAAGAGTAAACTCAGAATTTTAAACGGAGCCGGCGCTATATACGCTATCTCTACTAATAAGTCAGAAAACATAGTTCGCTATTTTTTCATATAAATCTTAAATAAAATGCTTTTTTTCTGAATATTAATAGCAACCGCAAGATTCCTTTCTAACCCCTACAAAAATTTTATAGACATATGGCATATAGTTTCCAAGAAAAGAATTATTCAACTTACTTTTCATGAAATTGTCCCTAAAAATGGGTACCTTTTATTATGTATAAACGTACGTTTCTCATACATACATACATGGTATATAACGCGTCGACTCCGTACCTATGTGGTGAGGTAATATCCAGTAGCAGGTAATAAGGAGGATCTCCCATTTTAGAATTTTTAAGCGGGTTTGGCGCACATGGGTCTAGGCATACCGGAACTGAAAGAATTTTTGACTTACGTCCCTGATTAACGCGAAAGATCAAAATCTTGGTTTCGCGGTTTCGAGGGGCCACAAAACTTACTTCGGCCCGGACCGTTTTTGTGTGTCGATACGTTCGTTGGATAGTTCCCGTCTCATTCTCGGCGGTATCTCGGAAACTACAGGAGCCATAACGACTATCTTGACATCAAACGACGGGCAATCTCAAAATGTTTCCCCTTCAAATGCCGTGCAAAACCATAAGAAAAAACGTAACAGCCGAAAGACTCGAAAATCTTTATTTGTTTCACTCGAGAATGGTACTAAAGTAATATCGCCGGCTCATTTCCGTTTTTGACGGCCGTTCCTGAAACCCACTCGCCAGCGTTTTCGGTTGTCCCGGTTATTCGGTGCTCCATGTCTACCTTGTTCTGGTTTTGAACGAGGGACCGTACTATGTATCTAGTACCCGGTTACCCATTTTTCGCAAAACGAACGAAAAAAACGATCGTTTCCCGATGTTTGCTTGGCGAAAAAAGAAAAACTCAAGCCTCTCGCTGATTTCTAATCGGCTCCCGTTTTGGTTGTGTGAGGTTTGGTATGCGGGAAGCGGATGAGGTACGGAAACCGACTTTTGTTATTATAAAGAATGGATATTTATTTAAATTCTACATAGATTGTTCTAGTACAGTGTAAAAAAATAAGATTTATTTTGCAAAATGTTTTTTAAATTTTTTACCTTACCGGTCCGCAAGCAAATGCTACGTTGTTTGGCGGTCCGTGAACGAAAAAGGTTGGGAACCACTGCTATAGTAAACAGTATATGCTCGCACGAACGTGATCATGCCATCTTGCGAATTGTTTGCGGCAACAAAGCTCGTATTACAAGACCTCGCTTGTTTATCAAGTTTAATATTTATAAAATTTTTGTGCTCGTCCTGCAAAACACACACTAACCAAGTTACTCGCAATCCAAGGTCTTACTGTATTCATTTTACACATAATAATAATTGTCTCCTTTTACAGGCCATGAAGGCCGATTGGGGTATAGCAGGTTTTACGTAAAAAGCAAATAGATTATGGTAAATTACAGAATAGACAAAATTATAATTTTCTAGTCAGCTCCGAATGGAAAGGAATGTACATGAAACAAATACATCTAACAGAAAAAAAATTATAAATTAATGATTTATTGAAATTGATAGTTTCTATTGAACTGAATTTTGTGATTGCATCTAAAGATCTAGTTTTAATATTTTGTTAAACGACAGTATTATATTTGAATTCATACAACTAAATATTTTATTTATTTATTTATTATAAATGGCTGATATGGATCCTTAAGTGGGAATTCGGTTTTAAGCCTTGAGTTCTAATGAGATCTCATCCTTTTTTTCCTCAGACTGTTTTTTAAATTAAGTAAATTTAAAGCTGAAATTTGTATGTATTATCCATTCACTTTATAAAGTTGAGGGTTAGCCATGTTTTATTTTTATAAAAGTATCGCCACTGGCAATTTTTATTATTTTATCTGCAGAAGCAAATTTCTAAAGCAGTGTTGGCAATATTCAATCATATTTAGGAAAATAAAAAAAATTATTAAAATTTATGTATTATTTATTTCAATTACATTAAAATACAAAATTGGTAGCTATAGAATCTCACTGTCATAAATAAAAAATTGTTGGTGAAAAGTAAGCTACCCTTTTTGCCCTAAGGCACAGATTTTCATACTTTGAATTCTAACATATATACCGTGAGATTCAGATGTAAATGAGGATAATGACCTATGCATGGAAATCAGTTTGTCTTTGGCTCATACATACAAACGTAACCTGTTAAACAAATGTCAAATTAATTTTTATACTTTAAATGTTGTCAGTATTGGTCTCTGTATTAATGACTTTTTTTTGTAAAAATGCACCCATAACATGCTTTCTTTGTAAATTCATAGCTAACTAATTAAGTTTTTTGAATCTCACTGTAATTTCACAGCCTGCTTGACCTAAAAGTCACCTATAACTTATTTTTGTGAGTTGCTGTTAGCAGTCATAACTATATCTTTTAGACTGTGGATTGTTGTGATCTTTAAGAGAAAGCTGAGTAGCCTTTTTTTTTATTGCTTTGCAGGGGATATTTAGGCATACACAGCTGCCTAGGATGACAGGCTTGAGGGGTAGTTTTTCATGTATTCTCTTTTCGTCAAATTATAATAATTTTTGTCTTTTTATGTTTAAGAGTAAGTGAATATTATTTATTGTGGTGCACACTAGTTTGTTACTATATATACAGTATACTTTAGTGTTATGAAAAAAATCTTCCCTGCCTAGTGGCATCAA
The DNA here is from genome assembly GCA_929113105.1 of Agrypnus murinus. NCBI lineage: Eukaryota > Metazoa > Arthropoda > Insecta > Coleoptera > Elateridae > Agrypnus > Agrypnus murinus. The sequence continues at coordinate 19,405,741 of OV816025.1, forward strand.
ATAGAATAAAAATTCACCCCTGATTGCTTGGCATTCGTGGAAGTATCCTTTTATTATAAAACTCTGATATACAGCAACACATTCCTCGAATTTTCCTAACAAAATAATTAAATATCCCAGTAACTTTTCCAAATAAAAAAAAAGAATTTTAGAATGAACCTCAAAACGTAATTAACTTTAAAGAAGTCTGTTACATAAAGAAAAATAACTTTATTATTGTTAATAAATGATATTTAAATGTTTTTATAAGTATTGTGAAAACTAAAAATTTCAATCTTTGTAATGGACTTATTAACACAAAAAGGACCAAACAATAATAATACATGAAATACTTAAACTTAAATAATTTAAAAGCGAAGAAAGAGTATCTCTTGGTTCTTAACAAATAACTTGTACTCTCTAATTGTATTACTTATTTAAATAACAATCTTTATTTACAAACTTAATATTTTCAAAATGTAAATCCTGATTAAATATTAATAATTTATAGATTTCTTTGTAGTCTTTTTATTACAATCCCAGTTGATATTTAATAATTTGTACTTTATTATTTAATAATGTTAACATTAGTATTTAGAGTACAGTTTGTAGTGTTAGTGTGACTTTTTTGTATTATTTTTTAAAGCTTTATAAAGAGCAGCAGTTTGAAAGTTTTTTTTATTAAGCAGTCACTCTAGCAATTCTTGGTTTATAATTATTTAAACTGGTTGAGACAACGAAGGAAAACGATCTCGTTTCAGGTTGGCAATGAGACTTTTTATTATTGTTATACTGTGAGTATTCTTATTAATTTTTTTTAATTACGACAAATTTAGTTTACTTTAAATAATTATAAACCGAATAAATTAGAGTAGTGTAACGTTGTAGTATTAACAAAAGAGTGATATTTCTAACGTATTTAACCCTTAAGTCTATTTTGATATTAACTTATTCAATCCAAAATCAGTATTGTATACATTTTTTTATATACATTTAAGCCGATTGCCCTTAGATGTAGTTTCTTTTTTGTAATTATTTAATTTTGGCAGCTTCGACTACAGCTTAATTTATTTTTTGCACTCGTGTTTTTGTGTCTATTTTTTTTAATTAAATTTGGTAATTTTGTATGTTACCAATAACTTTCAACAATATAATATTACTATAATATTATTGTTCTTATAAAGAAGGTTTTTTTATCTCTATTTCTCAACCTCAAACCGAGTGACTGATGTTTCATACCTATTTACAACTTGCGTACCAATACTCAATTTTTAAGTGTAAATTTGGCATTAATAGTTTTAATGTAACATAGGCATTTTATAAAAACTGTTATAAATGAATGGTTGTGAATTTTATTAGAAAAAAAAATAATAATTTGAAGAGTTTAATGTATTCAAATTGTTAATTTTTTTGTGAGTGATTGTAAGGCTTGAGCATTCTTTACTAGTGAAGAGTGCTTGGGTTGTGAGGTGTTCTGTTCTTGTAATAACTTAACAAATTGGCTACTAGTGTTAGAATATTTTTTTACAAATAAAAATGGCTGCTAATCTGTCTTTTATTTTATTTTCTCTTATTCTCCTCCTTTACAAGAAAAGAAAAAAAGGAAGTATTTAAACAAGGTGGGATAATAAGAAATTGCAACTAGAATAACTTGATTGTGTATTTCAATCCTGGCTATATGTCAAAAGGATGTGCGACAACTGTGCGCAAATATTTGAGCGAGCAACAGTCAGACGAATCTCATAAATAACAAATAATCTACGCAGTTACACTTTTTGTTCCATGATAGTATAGTAAAGCATCAAAATTTCTCGGTCCTGTTTTCAGGCTCAAAATGGATGCAAATTATGATATTTAGCATTAATATTAAGTTTCTTACAGCATTTTCGTTAAGTTTAGTTATTTCTTATTTTTTTTTATCTTAAGGATGTTCATGCACTATGCTAGAGTCGAATGAGTACTAACTATTCACGAAATTTATTTAGGACTTAAGAATTTTTTTTAAATATATCAATAATCTTACAATGATTTATGAATTTATTTTATTTGTTCCAAATATTTTCTAGACATTTATTGTAAAATATCAGCAAATTAGTGATTAATTTGACTCCATTTTTATTGATTATTAAATTTAGAAATACGCACGAAATTGTAAATAAAGTTTACTTAAAAATATGAGACATCAAGTAATACTAAACTATTATTTTTACACGTAATTATTAGTTATATATTAATCTACTAACACAAATTTCAATTATAACGGGTGTTTTTTTAAATTTGGCGTCAGAGCAAGCAATGAGAGTTCGATTGTGAACGCACCTTTGAATGTCGCCACGCCGCAGTGTATCTAAACCTAACCTCACTTTTAAGTTTTGACATTTTGACATTTGAAAAATAGTGGTCTATTCACAACAAACTCATAGTCATAGCTAACTAGGACGCCAAATTTAAAAAAACACCCGTTACTATTTAAATTAACTTCCCATTGCACTTAATTATCTATTATCCGTCCAACTAAAGATGAACGCTGGTCATCGATGCGCTCTGTGTGGTATAAGATTAAAAAATTCCTAGTCAAACCAGCATCCATAGTTTGACAATTATTGATTTTTACAGTGTTTACGAAAATGTTATAGCAGGCGATTTTTTGAGGTTAGGGATAAGGAATTTTGGACGTTTGTAACCTTCTTTTAGATTTTAACATTGATACTTGTAGTTTTGGAAAGTTTTAAAGCATTTTCAGTAGGAAACTAAGAATTAGATTTTCGCGAATACCTACCTATTAGTACTGCACGTTCTCTAGTTTTACAAAACTACCAAGTACTAAAAAAAACGAAATCACTTTTACTTATATTTAAGAAATTAACTCATTTATAACAATTGTAATAGTATAATACCTTCAATATGGAGAAATATATTCTTTTCAAATACAGTTTTACATTTAACAAAATTCTGCTATTGCTATTTAATATTTTAATCAACTTAAATGCTATTAAAGTACTTAATTATAATAGAATTAACACTATTTTTGCTTATCCATCTCTTCTCTTGTATATTTATTATGCATATTAAGTACATAAAGTCTATCTGTCTGTCGTTCTGTATGTTTGCTTTTTCTGAAACTATACAAAACATATAGACTTTATAAAATCAAAAAATATCAAATCTTACTTTCACTTATATACAGTTTCTCTGGCGACTATTTTAGAAGAACTTGCTAGGTCTGCAGTTTTCAACTTCTTGAGTTGTCTTTTTTTACCATGACTAGATAAAACTCGCTGGTTTCTACTACCCTTTTAACAGTTGAAACAAATTTTTAAAGCCTCAGCTGCTCGCTGCAATAAACAAACAATTGTAGTACAATATGATCATAAATAATAATTAACATTTCTTACCTCTTGTACACAAGATAAAGGAAGTAAATTTCCACGTTTCCCTTTTCCCTCTCGAACTAGTTTAGTAAATTCAGGAATAACTGATGAGACTGCGAATGCAGTGTCTTCCCTTATACTGACATATTAATATGTATTATATTAGGTAAAATTGCAATTTTCTGCCAGTACTGACAACTGAGATGCTTATTATTATTGAAACACTATAACACTCACGAAAAACATGTAAATAAGAAATAACTTCAGCAAATGTCACCTGTGCCAATCAAATCTACAGTCTACAGGTATCAGAGATACCTGTGACATGTTTTACATTAAAGTCACATGTTCATAACCGCATACAGCATTGCCTATAATTTTGGCATTTTCTTTCAGAAATCTGTGAAATACCTTAAAGAATCCATAAGATTGATCAACTTTATCTGTAGTGACGACATTTTTTTAATTAATTTTTTCTACAATAATATTACCAATAAATGTAGTTTTTTTTGTTTTTGTGGCAATATGTTAATTTGATCTAGGAATTTATTTGTAAGGTTGGCCACTCCATATTCTACACTCTACAGAGCTAGTCAAATCAACTTCCAACGACCCAGAGAAGTGCTAATGTAATGCTATCTTCGTCATACTCGTAGATAATGAGAGTAAAGCACAACAAAACGCTTTCTGTGATAATTTCTTGCAAAGATGACGCAGAGCTCATCTTTCGGTGGACGGATAGTATTAATATAAAATTCTCATAATTCTATAAATTTTTTGACAGATTCAACAATAACCTAGGTTATGTTTTAACCTTTTCATTGCGTTTGTGTATATTCCTTTAGTGCGCGCTGTTGCCAGTTTTCAATATGGTGAAAAATCTACTAAAACAGTTTTAATTATACTGAATAAAATCATTGATAATTCATTCTAACGTTCGATAACACTTATTTTTTCCTACAATTATATAAACTGCATAATTCAAAGAATATTTTTAAACATTATTTATTATGGTATCTATTTTAATAACATAGTTGTTACAAGTTTAAATATAAAACCATACTATTTTCTCATAAGACTCCATGTTAAAAATTTGATTTTTAATAATTGATAACTTTCTCAGATCATCGATGAAGGGTTTTAAATTTTTGAGGGAAGATAATTACGTTATTAAACTTGCCAAATCTCAAAAATAAAACCTTTTATCTAATATCAAGTCTCACGCATGAACGTCCTTAAAAGATGAAAAATACATCAATTTCAACGACTATATTTAGTCACGTACTAGATGGAGTTAAAGACACTTAGTTCATTCTTTTATATAAAAAATTCCCATCCATTGACAATTTGATTACTAATGTCACTTTTACGTTTGTCAATCTGACATTAAAAAATGTCAAAAATGACATAGGTAGGTACAATAATTATATCCTCAATAGAAGAGTGCCTTTCTTATTTAGAAAATAAATTCGGTGTTTTTAACACCATCTATAGTCTCACCAACAAATGAAGGATTTAAGATTACCGATATCACAAGGGCAGAATTGTAAAAAGCATCTCAAATCACGCAGTGTTCACCTCATGATCACCTGGTCGACTCGAGAAATTTATCTGATAACAGAAACAACTGATATGTGTCCTTTACGAAGGCTAACGTTGATGCTTAATGTTGTATTCGATATGGTATAATTGGATAGGGGGGAGTTCTTGAGACCACGCTAAAGCCTCTTGAAATTGCACAGAAACAAATCTTAAAGATCATGTTATCAAAACCTACTAGATATCCGTCCGAACTATTATATAAAGAAGCACAGATCTGTGACATTAGAAAATTATATATAAAAACAGCGATTTGTACTTACCACTGTCAGATACAGAAGTCAAATTTCGTTGACCATAATTATAATTATAGTACTAGAGCTGTGACAAAACACTCAGTTACAACCATAAAAGCACAAAAAACGATAGGAACTAGATATTACGATTTCTTAGCACCCCGCTTCTATAATCTGTTACCTCGATCTCTTATTGAAATAAAAAATGTAAATAAGTTTAAGAAAGAATTGCATACGTTTATGCTGAAGAGTGATCTGTCGCAGTATCTAGTGTTATTAATATAAAATAAATCAAAATTATAGTTTTTGTTATTCATATACTACTGATCTATATAATATATAAGAATCTATATAATACCTGCGCAGCACCGTTTTTGTTAGTTTATACACATGTAAGAGCATTCATGATTAAATTATAGATTTAACTGAAGAACTGTTAGCACACAAGCCAAGCTTATGCAACAGAACTCTTTATTAACTAATACTAATCTACTGATATTATATTTGTTGATTTAGATTTATAAAGTATTTACTTATAGGTATATAATTTTTCTCTAGTTTTCATTTTTTCACATATTCTGTTCTGGGAAAGTCAGTTATTTGGTAATGTGATATTATTATTCTCTTCTCATAGAGAACTAATAATATTATTGTATAATTAAAGAACAATAAATTTAAGTTATTATTATTATTACTAATTAAATAATTATTATTATTAGATTATATATTGATGATTTATAATATTTTATCCTATTATTTAAACATTTACATTTCTAATTACATAAATTAATTTATTTACATAAAATTAACATTGACAATTAACATTATTCTTTTATTTGTACTGAAATTTACATTCACATTTATATTTTATTTTATTTGTACTGAAGTTTTCTTTCTTAATAAATTATTATTATTATAATCTAATACACGTACAAAATAGGGAAAATGAAATTAATTTATACTATAAGAACAATTATTATTAACGTCCAAGTTGAATTATTTCATTCCACCTATAAAATACTATTTGACTCACAGTTAGGCATATTTTTGTTTTCCATGTAACATGTATGCAAGTAAACGGCAAAAAATATAAATTAAATTAAACATATGAAAGCAGAAATATTGTTATAAACAAAAATTCTTAAGAACTACTATAATAATTACTTTTCTTTAAATGTATTCATTACCCTATGCCATTTAAAACGTAATGAGATTTTTAATTATAAGTCGTTATTAAGGTTGAATAGATACTTCAACGATGATAAATTTACATAATGTTAAAAAGTACTATCCGAATGTACGCTACTGACTTTTTTAAAACGTCTCTAGTAATACAACACTCTGCTTACATTCTTAGCTTATCGTAATGTTCTCGCAGCTGATGTGCACGCGTTCATTTATATCCTTCATTTATATGTTAGGGTATAGTATCTATCTGATAATTAATATGTCATGTGATGTTAAATTCAGTGAGTGTATCATTTTTTACTTTAGACGGTCGCCAAAAAAGCAGAAAATCTGGGGACAAGCTGCTCAAAAATAAATTACATGATTGCTTCGTATGCAGCAAGAGCAAAGACCACGTTACCATTACAGTAACACTCCTTGAAAGCGCTAATGTTCCCAAACCACAATTTTTGCAATTATATACAATTTGTTTATATATTATATACCATACAACCATTTGTTTACAAATGCTACTGAATTGCCAAGAACTTGAATGAGACGTTCCGTGACGTGAGAGATTCCAAAAAAATCTTGAGAATACTCAACCCAACAATGTTACAATTTCTACTCGGAGGATCCAACCTGAAACTAACCCAACTAATTTACAAGAAAACCCTAAGATCATATACTAAAACCACGTTTTTAATGTACAAAACATGTATTGTGGTCAATAAATTACTTCTTCTCAGTACTAGTAATATGGCGTAACATTCTGACAAGTACTCGTAATAGAGCAGTGTGAAGTTCCGTTTCTCTACCTTGACAGCACTGACAGGTGCAGACAGCAATGACACTTAAACAATATTTTGTTGTTTACCACTGTAAAAAACGAAACCTGATGTTTTCTTGAACAAAAATAAAATGTCACATCATCATATAAAAGAAAATGATTTAAAGTATTAAACACCCTTGGTTCAGCTCACCTTAAAATAGATGCAGAACAATCTAACAACATTGAAATTAAAAGAGGAGTTCGGCAAGGCTATATTCTACCGCCAATTCTGTTTAGCATATATTCTGAAAAAATTATGCAAAACGCCCTGGAGGATAGCACTCAAGGCATTAAAATAAACGGGGTGCTACTAAACAATATCAGATACAATGATGACACATTACTTTTGGCTGGAAATCAAGAGGATCTTCAAGAATTGTTAAGCCGTGTCGTCGAAGAAAGCAACAATATGGGACTCTCCATAAATGTAAACAAAACCAAAACAATGGTGATAAGAGAGGTGAGAGAATATAAATATCAACATTACGTGTAATAACCTAGCAGTAGAACAAGTAAATAAATATATATATAAATCTTGGACGCGTCATAAACAGTGTAATGGATTGCGCGAAGGATTGAAATAGCCCGAGCAAGTTTTTCAAAACTCAAGGCAATGCTCTGCAATAAACAGCTTAGCCTATTACTAAGACTGAAGATGCTAAAATGTTATGTCTGGTCTATGCTTCTTTATGGATGTGAAGTCTGGACCATCAAAAAGTTAATGTTTAATAGATTAAACGCATTCGAGATGTGGACGTACAGAAGAATGTTACGTATCCCGTGAACAGCTAGAATAACAAACGAAGAAATACTTCGAAGGCTTGGAACAGAAGCAGCTGGAAATTACCATTAAACGACGCAACCTCTCATACTTTGGTCACGTCATGCGACACGAAAAATACACAATTCTACATTATATCATAGAAGGAAAAATCGAAGGAAAGCGAGAAAGGGGGAGACGGAGAACCTCATGGATGAGCAACATTAGAAATTGGACAGGCCTAAATCGAGAAGAATTAATACATACAGCAAGAAATAGATGGAGATACGTCATATTGGTAGCCAACCTCAGAAACTGAGAAGGCACCCCGCAGAGAGAGACCCTTGGTTGATCATTTTAGCATAACTTTAACATTCGAGTCCTGCAGAAAGTACCCAAAACAGCTTCAGCTTTCAACAGAAACCATGTAAGGCATTAGAACACTACCATGTTGTTGCCAGAAGGCTCAAGAACACTTATCCTATTTAAAGCATAATTAACACAGGAATATTAATAGCAGCTTTAATATGGACCACTATATTTATCTATCCCCCAAGCTTACCCAAATTTCTTCACATTGAACCGTTATTAGATCGAATTAGTTCGAGTCACTTTTGGGTTAAAAATTATTAATCTTAGATTATAGTATATAGTATTTCCTGCGAACTTGAATTCTTCATAGTTATCAAACATACACAATTATAATTTTGTTTGTATCTTGAGTGTCCGATAATTTCCTGTTTAATAGGTTAATTGAATAATTCTATTAGCTAGATTGATTTAGCTGTACAGAATTTTGTTATAACATTGAATGTAAAAGGCTATAAAGCGCACTTTTGTGCACAAGTGATTATTACTCAAATTCCTACTTTATTTAATTATAATAAAGAGCCAATATTTATTTACATCATATTGGTAGCTTTGTATTTATGGTTTTCTATCAATACCACTTTGTTAGGTTATAGTAGCTGTTAACCTAAGATAATTTTTATTTTACCTTATTTTCATACTACGGCTGCAGCTTATTGTTCAATATCAACAACAAACTTTATATATTTTTTTAATTTTAAATGAAAAAAGTGGTCTAATTTTCAAACTGGGTGAATTGAAAATGGTCCATTTTAAGGTAACTCAAATATAATTTTTTTTCTTTAAGATTTTTTACACAAATGGATAAATAAGGTTATTGTAGATAATTACCAAACGTATCATAAATGATGAATCTGACTGTTGTAACCTACTGCAAGACGTAGATACAATCTTTTCTTTAAATTCCGCTAAGTATTTTTGATAAAAACAAAAAATTACTCAAAATTCGTTAGTTGTACTACAAAGCATTTAGTGTTTTCTAGTTACAAGGGATCTAAAAGGTTTTTCAAGATGTACTACAATGAAGAGTTATTAGAGGGCTGAGATATAATATAAAGCCGTTAGATGCCTTTGGAGTTATATTATTTCCAGATTAATTGATCGTTGAGACTGAGGAATTCGTGATTTAATTGGAATTTCAAGTTTGAATATATTCTGGTTACCCAATTGTGAGAGTTTTGGGGGGAAATAACCCATTAGAAAAGCAGTACAAAATCAAGCAGAACATCAACACTTACACCTGTTAATCTCATTCAATATAACCAGGTAAGTCCCCAATTTATTTTCTATTTGTGATTGCAATTTCCTTTAATTACAACAATTTTAGTATGCAGTCCACGTATAGTCGTTGTTGTACGTGTTATAAATCGTCTTTAACCCGTACAAAGAGATTTTAGGTCTTTTTTAGTTTGTCAGAAAAATAATCACAACTTTCTGAAAATAAGAACCATTACCATATTTAATTAGATTAAAATAATTAAACTAGTATTAGAGGCTCTCCGTGGTCGAGTGGTAGAGATCCTACCTCTCGTTCAGAGGGACAGGGGTTCAAACCTTGGTTGCAACTGAATTTAAAAAAATTTAGTACAATCATGTTTGAGCTCCTTAGGATAAGGTATGAAAGTTGTATGAGCGATAAAGTATGGGGGAGCGTAATGTACTTGCTACAATAGCTCCATTACCTCCGTTGCACTCCCATAAGAGTTTGTGTGAAACCCCGACACTGCAAAATGCGGTAAAAGGGGAATGGATTATGTATGTATGTAACTAGTATTAGCACAAGGGGTAGGTAATAAATTCTAGTATCGTAAATAATTATTGTCCATGTGCTAGACAAGCAGCTTTAGTTGCATATTTTTATAAATATGCAACTCTGAATCACCAATTCTGAATTTTGTTATCGTTCAACAATTATGATAATTATCATTATTATGTTTCTTATTGTGCATGATATTAGTAACAAATAAATCACTTTAATTCAAGATGAAATATAAATTGTCAAACACAAATTAAAATTAACAAAACAATCATAAAATTACTCAGCATATCCCTATAGCAATGTTTCAAAACTAAATAACTGAATCAAGAATATGATATGTTATATACTTAATAGCATAATCACGCATCCAATTGCCACATGTTAAAATGTCGTAACGTCTATTTTTCTCGTGTGTCTAATTGCTGCTCGTCTAAATTTCCATGTCATTTTGACGGAACACCTTCGATTCTACAGGATGTGTACATATATATGCCATCATAAGCACAAAGGGCTTAAGTGCAAATTTTACAAAAATGGAGTTATACAGATAGTCACCTTTTATGAGGTTATCTTGAGCTAATGATAAACATTTTAGGGAATATGTACCAAAAATAATCAATTACAGTTTTTAGGAAGGGCACATCTACACTTGTAGGGTTTTTCCATAAGCGGAATCGTAATATCTTTAAAAACCAAGGAATAAAGGTCTTAACTTAGTCTAATGGTTGTAGATATGCCCCAAGTGCCTTAGCAATTCACACATATACTTACCTTGTTTAGTTTATGTTGTGATTTATCTCACCTGTTACAGTTTATTATTCATTAGTTAACTTCAACAGTGTTGTTATTTGTGCTGCAATTAAAATGCCAGCATTTTTTTCTGAATTTTGTTGCAACGAAAATAATATGTTATAGAAAGTTATTTAAGTAACATCAAATTTTGCAACGAGTGCCTACTATTTAAAAAATACCTCGTATCCCAGTCTGGTACACTTTTTGGAATATGGGTAACCCACTTTTTAATAATGTATGCATGCTTAATCGCGCGATAAATTAATACATTTGTCTGTTTAAATTTAATTAACAAAATTTCAGGAATTCAAACCATTTAAAATAGTTTTGTTTTACATTTGGCGACATTTACTTGTTCTCCTGAAAAATTGAGATTTGGGGGTTACGAGGTATTAGAATTAGACCGACGATATGCTTTATTTGTATTTCTAAAGTACTTAGCAGCTTTCCTTCTGGTAATAGCATTCTCATATGTTGTTTAAATTCTCTTGCGTCGGTTTCTGTTAGATTTATCATTAGTTTGTTGGCAAATGCCTTCCGTCTTTCAATGAAGCAGCAACAAAACAGCAAACCTTCTTAATCCAGTGAGCCCAGTAAACATTAATTGCAAAGTGTGTTATTTCCACCTTCACACAGAATTTTTTTATTAATTTATTGGGTTCCTTAGACATTTTGGAATCAAAATGTCTGTGTTGTGATTAAATGTGAATACCGTTGGCTTGTACTACTTGTAAAACTTTACAGGTCTTTTTTGAGCCTGTAAGATTTTACAGGGCTATGGCTGTAACTAACTGAAACATAAATGCGTCTGAAGTGTTATTTACAGAGAAGGTGGAAATAAAATCTATTACAAAATCGGTACCTGTAGGGTCGTAGAATTGATAATTTTTAATAGAGTATTACATTTTTGGTGTATACAATAAATATTAAAAATTATCATTTATCTGCGATATATTAACAACTTTGAAAATGGCAGTTGCTTGCCAAAACATGGAAGCAAAAATTTTACTTAATAAACTGTTATGTAGACATAATTCTGTTACTAGTTTCAAGATGATGACTTATTCATAACTTTGATTTTTATGTTTTAAAGTAATAATTACTTTAACACATCATTGGCACAAAATCATACACCAGTCATTAAGGAAAATGCTTTGATAATGCATAGTACCTTTTACATATAAAATTAGGAGTTTTTTTTTTATCTTATTCAACTTGTACGTGAAGGAAAAACCAGTACTTAGGAATGTATTTGACTATGAAACAATTTATTACAGCAGAACAATAATAATAAACCCAAATATTTTATTTAATAATTACACTGTATTTTTACTGTTGGAAAGAATGATCATTTACAATATTTTTAGATACAATTTTGCTGTAAATTTTACTACAAGATCAAATCAGCCAGTTGCTTTCACTTAATGGTATTTGTAATTCTTGTGGTGACCTAAAATAAAAATTATATAAATTCATAAGGTTTCTTAATCAGAAAATAATTTCAACTTTTAATTACGCTTTCGGAATACAAGAACTTACTAATTCTAGGATAGTTTATAACATAGAAGAAAATCATGCATCCAGTAACTAGTTGGAAGAATGGAGCAATACCTCCACGCTTTGGTTGAATGTACTTGTGTTGCCAGCGCCACCAGGCTGAAATGAATATAAGAAATAGACATGTTGGGTATAGACATATATCGAGTGTTTTTTTAAATTTGACGTCAACGTAGGCTGTGAATAGTCGATTGTGAATTATTTAAACACGTGAGTAATTTGAACGTTTTGACAATGACATTTATTAATACGATCAAGATCCGTTCACAATCAACTACCCATAGCCGCCTTCGACGTCAAATTTAAAAAAACACTCGATACTTAAAATAGGCTTTACTTACCACGACTCACACAAGCTGCCATTGCTCTAGGATTCTTATTGCGGCGGCCTAACCATCCTGCTATTTCACCCAATTTAACCTGAGCAAGAGGTGTATCAGCTAAAAGAGACAAACTTACATTATCTGATAGTCCTATTCGACAAATAAAATTCCTACATAATAATTTCGATTATGTAATAAAATTGGGCTGTTAGAAATTAAAGGTTATGAATTGAGAATTGTATCAGAATGTAACTTATTTACCTTTTCCATAAAAACGAGCTGGATCGTATGGCCCGTGAACTTTGGGGTTGTATTCTGCAGGATAATCACCGAAACCCATTTTTGTGCCTTCAACCACAAGGATTCGTTACAGCGAAACGGTCTTGACACTCGAGATGACACTCGGCGAGATTTCTATGAATGTCAAAAGTCGAAATCAAAATCTTTTCTATGGACGTTCATTTATAAAGTAAATGAGTGCGTTCCGAAGATATTAAATAAACACAAAAATAGTAATTTTGAGTAATATTATTTATTATTTTTCAAAGCGGTTTCTTATTATACAATAAATAAAAACAATTTAGGATAAAATTTTAGTATAAGATCATACACTTTTACACATTAACAGCCGTACTCATAGAGAGATTTACAAGCTTGTAACATATTAATAAACATTGTGTTACACGCGTGTAATTTCTCTATAAGTACGGCTGATAGTATAAGACCTAGCCCGTCCTCCCTAAAACCTGTAGGTGCAGACGAGCACGGCCTTCTATCGGGAAGTTTACTTCAGCATTAGTTTTATGATTTTAACTGCAGGTTGCAGGCATTGCACAGTTATAGCAAGGTCCATTGATAGGTATGTATACCTAGTACACATACATAGGTCATCTCATTAAAGTTTAGACGTCCATATTTGAGCCCAAGTTTGATCTGTCAGTTTCTGACAAGTGAAACGCCGAAGCCTTTTCCCCAAAAAATTACTGGTTGTAGTGCACCAAACTGTTCTAGCAATTCCCGGAATGGTGCACATTTGTTTCTTTTTCCAAAAGATAGGAAAATAAGACAAATTTGTTAGATATGCGTAGAAGTCAGAATTGGGAATTACCGAATACTCAAGATTATATGTAAGGTAAGCAAGTTTGAGTCTTAATAAAATTACATATAGAAATAATATTAATTATTTAAGCATAGTGAAAGGATAGTCTTTAGATTACACACTCTTTCATTACCGTTTTACATTTTCCCTAGTTCCATTTTGAAGAAACGCAATTTGAAACAAAAGAAGAAAAGATGAATGGTAAATATTGAAATGAAACGCAATTCCTACGTTATTTAACGTTTCTAATATAGTTACAGTTAATAAGAAACGTAAAAGATGAAATGAAGAGATAAATGTAGTTGCAATTAATAAAAAAAATTAAAACTTTTAAAGGCAATAAAGGAAACAGGCCATCTAATTGCCAAACACAATCATCAAATAATACTGGATATGTTAAAGAAAAGCCTAAAATAATTGAATAGTGTGGAAGGATTGAAAGAGAGAGCCTCGATATGTTTTCTTCAGTTTTGCTTTATAAATTTTATAACAGCGCCTTTGCTGTTTTACCTGCAATAGCCTAAACTCCTACACTAGTTTAATGCCATGTCAAACAATAATAATGCGTAAACAAAACAACTGGTATACACAAGAACTCAAATTTCTTAAAAGTCAGCGAGATTATTTGTGTCAGATAGCTAGATTAACAGATGACGTAACAAACTGGAAAAACTATAGGTTAGCAAAAAACAATTACAATAAATCCGTTAGAAACAGTAAATCTCAATATTACGAACGCGAGATCGATAAGCTTAAATATGATTCGGGAAGATTATGGAAAATGTTGAAAGGCCTATTAAATAATAAAAAAAATTGTAGCTCTAATTATATCACTTTTAATGAAAAACAAATTAATGATCCGGAAGAAATTTCTAAAAAGTTTAATGATTATTTTATTAGCAGCATTGAACAAATTCATTCAAGTATTAGCAGCAATAGTTTAATCAATTTCAATAATATAGGAAGAAACTGTGAGGCAATTTTTAACTTTTCTCCAATTTCAGTTCAAGATCTTCAAAAAGTCATTAGCGGTATAAAAAATAAAAGTTCGACGGACGGGATCACAATAAATATAATTAAAGATTCGATGCCTATTATAGGAGACGTGTTGGTAAACATAATCAATAGATCATTTGAAACTCCAAAGTTTCCGCAGAATTGGAAAACGGCTACAGGTATTCCGGTGCCGAAAATTGCCGGGACTAATAAATGCGATGAGATAGACCCATAAATATGTTACCCACATTAGAAAAAATTATAGAGCAAATTGTTAAAATTCAATTAGTAGATTATCTTGAAAATAATAAATTGCTTTTGGAATACCAATCAGGTTTCAGAAAACATCACTCTTGTGAAACATCATTAAATATGATCATAGCAAAATGGAAGGAACAAATGGATAAAAATAAGAAAATAGTTGCCGTCTTTTTAGACTTAAAAAGAGCATTTGAAACAATAGATGGTTTAGAAGTTATTTAACTAAATTACCAGGTTTAATGAAGTCAATTCATCCAAAAGACAATTTCAATACAAAATACAACTCAGGAAAAACAACAATTAGTTTAAATATGATCTTCTGAAAAAACGTTATAAATTTATATGCAATACGATACAGAAAAACATGCCTCTTAATTTTTTACTATCTAAAGATAGAGACTTGAAATCTTTTCTAATGCATTTAGTACTGGACCAGTATAAAATGTAATATGTTTAAAAGAGGGCCACGCCCCCCCGGTGGTTAAGACCCCCATTTTGTACCCCTAATTTAATAACGCAACCAAATTGAGCGAAATTTATGTTGGGAGGGTTCTTGGAGTCGCTGTATTTTGGTTACCTTATTATGTAACCCCTTCGCTCTGCCCTAGTAGTAGAGTCAATTTTTGCATTACGTTCTTATTTTCTACTATCTAAAGATAAACTCTACTATAGGTACCAGATGGTACCACATACGGATTTAAATTTGAGCGGCTTGACACACTGGTATCATCTTATTGAGTACTGATTTTCTGCAATCTAATTGTGGCGGGCTCAATCCTGCTGCATTTAGATGCTTGTTAAAAAACGAATTGGTCGTTTTTTCCCATAGTACACTTTATGCTAGTTTCCTATCTTGACCCATCATCATAGACCTAAAACTAATTTTTTTATAACGTACTAATTTCCTTATGGGGCAAGTGTAATGTGGGAATTGCATTTAAGTGAAGTCTTGTAGCACCTTCTGAATAAAATACATTTTCAAAGTATCTGCGGTACACTCTTTTATATATCAAACCAAAAGCAACGCGTGTGCGCGAGGACAATAAACACGTGATATAAATGACAATAAACAAATTGATCACGTGATAATTTCTGTAAAAATTTCTTGCATCAGCGACATTTCTGGACTGTAAGAATAATTACAATTCATGCACTACTGGCTGCCATTAAACTTGAACCTCTAAAGCAGCTTCGCTGCTCTGTGATCTTTGCTTAAACCATATTTGCTATTTAATTGCTAATTATCCAGCATGCTTTTTACGCGTAGCGTATAATGCTGGATTCAAAAAATTTTGAATTATAGTCCAGCAGCGTGCAGTGCATACGATACAGTGGAAGCAGTTCCAATACGACGTATGTGCTTATTACGCTAGTACGCAATGTGTACGAGCGTGATAGCGCATACGTCATATCGGGACTGCTTCCATTGTCTCGTATGCACGGCACACTGCAGTTATAGTCTTAAATTTGGAAAGGGCTTTTGCTCTACTTATATATAAACATTGAATATTATTAATAGCGAGAAATAAATCTCATTTTATAGTAGCGATATCTATTAAGCTATTAGGCTCTAAATTGGTTCGAATCCTGGTCAGAGATAATAATTTTTCATAATTCAAATTATGTCTTCATTAATATACATTAATCTTGGTGCTAAAACACGATATTTCTAAATCATTATATATATATTGCGATGAATTGGCATAAACAGAATAATTTTGATTTCTTTTGCCCCACCTCGGCTAGCAAATAAAAATATAAGCGTTGAATTCGGCTAATTAAAAATAAAATATTGTTTTTATATTCACTTATTACATGCTTACAAATAACGAATAATTACTGTTAGATCATAGAAAAATTGTTTTATAAATAAATTAATTTAAAAAAAAAACTGTGTACTTTGGAAATGCGTTTCAACTTTCCTCTTTTATAAATTCTTATATGATTCAAAAAAATACCTTTTAATAGATTTAATAATGCAATGGTTATATAAAATTAATGTTACGTTAGTTCTTGACTAACTCAAGTTTACGTAAGAGAGTTGGGCGCCAGTTAAATAACTTAAATTAACAGAATTAAATTTAATAAAGACTCATCTCAGGGTGAATGTGGATTCCTGTAGGTTTTAAAAATATACAATTGAAATTGAAATCACTTTTTAAAATTGAAATCTAAATTAAGTTTAACTATTATTAAATTGTTCAATCCACTTAATTGCACTTCACAAATTGTCTTTTCTTTATCCAGATACCAATACAGAAGGAATATTTCCTACCTTTTATATAGCGATGGTTCTTCCCTTCTGTTATATCCTTTCCCAAATCCAACTGGCAGAGCAGGTCACTTTATGTTGTCCCAGTGCCCATTTCCAATTCCGGTTGACTTCCTTCCTTTTGCATGGCTTTCCCACATAACACCATCCACACTCTTGGTTTTGGTAACTCACTTTTGTTTTATTTTAATAACGGGTACAATATCCCTTTTTCGAAGAACTTGTATTTGCTTTTTTTTTGTGTTTAATTAAATAAAACACCGATTGATGGTTTTAATCGAAGATTTATTATCTTGCTTACTTAGCAAGTAAATTAACTTTAAAAGGTTCTTTATAAACGTATACACTTCTACAATTTATAACCTTTTTAATACTTTTGCCGTATTCAATTAACTTAACTATTTACATTGTACTGTATTTCTTACACGACTTTACTGCGTCGTTGTTTACCATGAAGTGTCTATTTACATTTTATTATTGTCTTTAACACGACTTTACTGCGTCGCTTTCTATCAGGAACTGTCTATTTACATTTTATTATTGTCTTTAACACGACTTTACTGCGTCGCTTTCTATCAGGAACTCTCTAAAATTATGATTTTCTAAGCTTATATACAATTGACTATTTACATAATTATATTACACAATCTGACGTCACCTTACGAACTAATACAAACTGTACACTCATATAATACATAATAGCAGATTAAAATTCTTATATAAAAGTGACACATCTATTACACATTATTACACAACATTTGCAATAACAATGAACTATTTACACGAACAAAAACCTTAAAGAATCACATAACCCGTCGATATACTCATTTGAAATTATACATAATTGAATTACATCATAACAAAAACTTGCGAACAACTGGATGTTACGTACACTTAAGTAATCGGTGAGTAAGCTGTTTGATAATAAATAGAAATATGTATTATTTAACCTTATTAAAAAGTATACACATTGATTTCAAAATCAATGACACTCCATTAAATAACTTAAATTTATTTTTAACAGGAAAAGTTGATAAAATATTTCAAAAGTGTTAGTATTTAACAACGATTTTAGAATTTTCCAAAATTTTCCAAAATTTCCAAAATTTTGACACTAAAATCCACAGCATTTATCCCCTCCTGTTTGAAATAAAATTGTAAATGCAATTTTACTTTTAAACACAACAAATGTTAAAATACATTTATTTTTAAACACCAATTTATATTTTTGTATTTTTATATTTTATCCCCAATAAATTTTCTTAGTCTAATCTATCATAACAAGATATCTACAATATTTACAATAATAATAACATCTTATCCTCATCTTATTTATCAAAAATCTCTATTTATTCTATAATCCTTTTTCTCATCAATATCATAGTTCATCATAATTTCAATTTAATTCATTTCTACAAACGTCTAACCTTCTAACTTCTTCTAACCACAATCCTATTTCATTTTCAATAATATATTTATCATAATCAAATTCATCCTCTTCATTCATCATTTCATCTTATAATTATCATACTTTAAACCCCATTTTCCCCTATTTTAATAAATATTTCAATTATCTTTCTTCAATCATATTTAAATTATTCCCTTCTTTATTTTCAATAACATAATACATAAACATACGTGCTAATCAGGTATAAAATTCCATAAGCCTGTTTATTATATAAAGTCACATCGGTTACATAAAGTCTAAATCAGTTTAATTTATCATACTTCGGTTTATTGTCTCTATTGGTTATATAATTCTAATTTAATATAATTGTCCTAAAAAGATCTGTATTTCTTTCGTCTGCTTTTAAAATTTAATAGATGGAAATTACTAAATGGTAATATTTGCCTGTTACAAAATTTATCTGTTGTCAAAGTCTTTTCCCTCCTATCTGTTTCGAACGTCCTATTTTTCCCTTCTGTCTTGAAATTACACAATATAATTTTATTCCTGTCTTTCTTTAGCTTGCCTTTTAATTTCACTTTTTTATTCCTAATTAGTTTACCTATAATAACCTCTTTATCATCTCTTCTACTATAATCTACCTTGACAAAACTTCCCTTCTTTAAAATTTCATCCTCATTAATATTACAATTTACATCTACCATTTCTAACTCATCTTCTATAGTTTTATCATTAGTATTCCCTACATCTACTTTTCCTAATTCTGTTGAATGTACTTCATCGTTATTAATTTGTTTAACTTCCTGATCTTTCTTATACTCTTCACTAAATTCTAAATTATTAAATTTTGTTTCTTCAACTTCTTTATAACATTTATCCGTGCCATTTCCATTATCACTATGTCCTAAAATGGCACACTCTACTGAAAATCCTGCTCTTCATTTAATTGTGGCAATTCCTGCCAATTTGCAATGTCTTCTTTTGTGTGCTCAGGGCAATCTTCTTGATGCAAAATTTTTGGCATACGTCTTTGATTTGAATGGCTATTGATAGCAAAATTAACATAACGTTGATTTTGTTGGTTTGGTTCATGTTTTTGCAGATTGTTATTACTGTACTGCCTTCGATTGTCATTCCAGTCTTTTTGTTGACTGTTTCTATTATTGCCGTCATTGAAATTTTTATTAGGATAATTTTGATGCCGATTCTGATTCTGGTTTCTATGTTGATCCACAAAACCATATTTTTCAGTTTTGACATTATCTGCCAAATCACAATTTTTTAATATGTTTATAAAGTCCTTGAAATCTGATATATCATCTCTATAAACTTTTCTGCAGGTATCATTGTCAAAATGCGTCGAAAGTTGCCTTATGATCATTTTTTTATCAGGCTTGTGGTCTAGCTGTTGAATTAAATAATACTTATTAATGACATATTTTTCTCTACTAACCCCAAATCTTGGTTCATATTTCCCAGTGAATAGCATTCTGTTTACTTTATCCTGTTCTGTTTGTCCCCAATAATGTTCCAAGAATACTTTCTGAAATTCTTCAAAACTTTTGAAGCGTGTGGAGTTAACAGCGAACCATTTTTCGGCATCTCCTTTAAACGCGGATCTAATGTAACTTATTTCAAAGTTAAAATCATATTGTTGCCTTAGTTGCCTTTTTACATTATCTAAACTGGATTTTAAATTAGTGATAAATGTTTTGGGGTGTATATTTCTATCACCGTAAAATTTTATTGGGCATTGATCAAAATTTCCTGTCATAACGATTGTAGTAGGAGTTTGTGGCCCATAGATTGACAAATCGAGGATCTGTCTATTAAATTCTTCCAGTTCCTTTTTTATATTTTCTTTTATATCTTCATGTTGACTTGAGCACTCTTGTATTATTAATCCCTGCGACTCATCTATTTTTCTTCGAGTATCCTTTTTAATTGTTTCTTCTAACCCAACTAAAGTATTCCCAAACTTGTTATTCATCTCCTTTATCTCTTCTTCCACTTGCACCTTCAACAGTTCATGCTCATTTTTTATAGTGCCGAGTTCATTTCTCAGTTCGTTATCCACTAGTTTTAATTGTTCATCTATTTTCTTTTCAAGTGTTTCTTTTATATTTATTATACTACTTGTTATTTCATCCATTTTTATATTATTTTTTGATATCTCTTCAGATTGTTTGTCAAATTTAGTATTCACATCTTCTTTCATTTCTTTCATGTCTTCTTTCATTTCTTTCATGTCTTCAGACTGTTTGTCAAATTTAGTTTTCATGTCTTCTTTCATTTCTTTCATGTCTTCAGACTGTTTGTCAAATTTAGTATTCATGTCTTCAGACTGTTTGTCAAATTTGGCATTTATTAGTTCCAAAATTTGCGCAAATTCAGATTTCTCTGTTTTACCTTCTTCTCCGTTCCCCTCCATTACTGAAATGGTTAAAGCTTTCTGCTTCTCAGCCACAACTAATTCTTTATCTGTATACTTCTTTTTCAATACTAAATTACTTTCCGCGGCAGAATAAATATTTTTAACCGACGTCATACATTAATCACTAAACAAAATTTACTCTAATAATATTTAAATATGCTAGTAAGGCCCTAATATAATTGCAAAAATTCTAATCTAAGCCTAATAAGCTAATAAAAGCCAAATAACCTATCAAAGCCTATTAATAATCAAATGCCAAATCATTTATTATAACCTACAAAAGCCTATTAATATTCAAAAGCCCCACGTTGACAGCGACAAATTTATATGCGATGAATTGGCATAAACAGAATAATTTTGATTTCTTTTGCCCCACCTCGGCTAGCAAATAAAAATATAAGCGTTGAATTCGGCTAATTAAAAATAAAATATTGTTTTTATATTCACTTATTACATGCTTACAAATAACGAATAATTACTGTTAGATCATAGAAAAATTGTTTTATAAATAAATTAATTTAAAAAAAAAACTGTGTACTTTGGAAATGCGTTTCAACTTTCCTCTTTTATAAATTCTTATATGATTCAAAAAAATACCTTTTAATAGATTTAATAATGCAATGGTTATATAAAATTAATGTTACGTTAGTTCTTGACTAACTCAAGTTTACGTAAGAGAGTTGGGCGCCAGTTAAATAACTTAAATTAACAGAATTAAATTTAATAAAGACTCATCTCAGGGTGAATGTGGATTCCTGTAGGTTTTAAAAATATACAATTGAAATTGAAATCACTTTTTAAAATTGAAATCTAAATTAAGTTTAACTATTATTAAATTGTTCAATCCACTTAATTGCACTTCACAAATTGTCTTTTCTTTATCCAGATACCAATACAGAAGGAATATTTCCTACCTTTTATATAGCGATGGTTCTTCCCTTCTGTTATATCCTTTCCCAAATCCAACTGGCAGAGCAGGTCACTTTATGTTGTCCCAGTGCCCATTTCCAATTCCGGTTGACTTCCTTCCTTTTGCATGGCTTTCCCACATAACACCATCCACACTCTTGGTTTTGGTAACTCACTTTTGTTTTATTTTAATAACGGGTACAATATCCCTTTTTCGAAGAACTTGTATTTGCTTTTTTTTTTGTGTTTAATTAAATAAAACACCGATTGATGGTTTTAATCGAAGATTTATTATCTTGCTTACTTAGCAAGTAAATTAACTTTAAAAGGTTCTTTATAAACGTATACACTTCTACAATTTATAACCTTTTTAATACTTTTGCCGTATTCAATTAACTTAACTATTTACATTGTACTGTATTTCTTACACGACTTTACTGCGTCGTTGTTTACCATGAAGTGTCTATTTACATTTTATTATTGTCTTTAACACGACTTTACTGCGTCGCTTTCTATCAGGAACTGTCTATTTACATTTTATTATTGTCTTTAACACGACTTTACTGCGTCGCTTTCTATCAGGAACTCTCTAAAATTATGATTTTCTAAGCTTATATACAATTGACTATTTACATAATTATATTACACAATCTGACGTCACCTTACGAACTAATACAAACTGTACACTCATATAATACATAATAGCAGATTAAAATTCTTATATAAAAGTGACACATCTATTACACATTATTACACAACATTTGCAATAACAATGAACTATTTACACGAACAAAAACCTTAAAGAATCACATAACCCGTCGATATACTCATTTGAAATTATACATAATTGAATTACATCATAACAAAAACTTGCGAACAACTGGATGTTACGTACACTTAAGTAATCGGTGAGTAAGCTGTTTGATAATAAATAGAAATATGTATTATTTAACCTTATTAAAAAGTATACACATTGATTTCAAAATCAATGACACTCCATTAAATAACTTAAATTTATTTTTAACAGGAAAAGTTGATAAAATATTTCAAAAGTGTTAGTATTTAACAACGATTTTAGAATTTTCCAAAATTTTCCAAAATTTCCAAAATTTTGACACTAAAATCCACAGCAATATATATATATATATATATATATATATATATATATATATATATATATATATATATATAACATATGGTATGTCAACTCGCCGTCATTTCGTCAACCAATTTTAACGCGAGCTAAATTTCTGATAGATGGCGCGACGTGCGAGCATGATTGTCATTCTACAGCAACATAACTTGTAATAATGAGAGAATATAATTCACGTGTCACATGGTACATTTTTTATTAATTTCATTGGTGAAAGTACAAAAACAAACTCGCAGAATAGGCTATCAAATCGATGATAATTCTATCACCGCATGTTGACTGTCACCTGTTTTTAATAAATAAAATTGTTTACTGTCAAAGTGACAGAAAGTTTCAGTGTTTATTTTCTTTCAACGTTCATTATATTCTCTCACCAAATATAACACGTGTTATGATTAATCAACGATGATACCACTCGTTAAAACCTTTAGAAAATTGAACTCGTGCTTCGCACTCGGTCAATTTTCGTCGGTTTTAACTCGGGCTATCACCGATGATAATCATAACACTAGTTATATTATCCCCGAATATAATTCACGTGTCACATGGTACATTTTTTATTAATTTCATTGGTGAAAGTACAAAAACAAACTCGCAGAATAGGCTATCAAATCGATGATAATTCTATCACCGCCTGTTTTTAATAAATAAAATTGTTTACTGTCAAAGTGACAGAAAGTTTCAGTGTTTATTTTCTTTCAACGTTCATTATATTCTCTCACCAAATATAACACGTGTTATGATTAATCAACGATGATACCACTCGTTAAAACCTTTAGAAAATTGAACTCGTGCTTCGCACTCGGTCAATTTTCGTCGGTTTTAACTCGGGCTATCACCGATGATAACCATAACACTAGTTATATTATCCCCGATTATACAACTCATAATAAAATTAGCCAATAGTAGTTGCGAATTATCCTAGTTACCACATATAGATAAGTGAATATACGCTTCACGACGTTGTATAATCGTTTCGGTATTTCCAAGCCTGCAACACTATTGGTTCAAGCAATCGTTGTCAGAGTAACAATTATTTTGAAGTCATCGACATACCTGTGCATGCAATAAATTAAATTAATCTGTCAAAAAAGCATCGCTTTTGAAAGCAAAAATAATAGTTGATTCTAAATTTTATTTGTTATATAATCGTATCGAATACCACTAGAGCAACCGAAAATAATCTTATACCTACCTCGCGACATGACGTATTCCTTAAAACACCACTCCAGCTACGCTGTCGTGGTGTTTCGCAGAATACGTCTCGTCGCTCGGTAGGTATAATCGATTATTTTCGTTTGCTCTCGTGGTATTAAAACTGAATATTTACTTTTGGCGTATTTTTCGTGATACAAATTAAATAAAATTTTTCATGATGATAGAGGTACAAGATTCTTTGGCACTATTAAAATGCTAAATTGTGACTCTTCTTTTTTTAAAACATCTATGGTAATAAAACTAAATTAAAATTTTATTTTTACAGCAAACTAAGGTAACATCTTTTTTTATTTTCATTTAACTTAAATAATAAGAATACAAATTGACCTATGCAAACATTTCTTTTGAGAATTGTAATTAAATTCATCAATTATTTTGTAATATTTTACGGAAAGCAGATAAACTGCAAGCATGGATTGATGCAACAGGAGTTTTATTAACAAGTAAAGACCTTGTGTGCCACTATAAAAAAATCTATATGCGAAATTCAAACCTATTCGACGCTCTAAAGATTTCAAGTATTAAAAAAGAGTAGGTATAAGTCGAATTATATATACTTAATGCTGAAACATGTTTTTAATTATATGCATTAAGCAGGTTAAGTAAAACTGTTACTGGTAACTAATAGCAATAAAGCACACATCTCAGCATAATTTTTATAGCAACAAGAAGCTAAATAGCAATATAAACATGGTCCACATGTGAAAAAGACAAAAATATTAAATACAACAGCAGAACACAGACTTTTGTACTGAAAAGCAATAGTTTTTTGACTTGATAACAATTATATTATTGTACATCTAACTCTGTAACAAACAAGATCAATTACAGCAAAACTATCCATGAAATATTTATATTTTAAAAATTTAATTACAAACATTTATAAAATAACAAATAACAAGGCCATCGATGATGACAGCAACGAAATCAATGATATACCAGACCAATTGTGGTCTGGCAAGGAAAGTGAAGTCGACATCGATCACTATTACAATAAAATCTAAACATAAATGTAATGTACGTAACGATTGGTTTGACCTTGTAGTACAGACATATTTATATTTTGGAAACAAAATTGTTTCTGGTAACCAAATTTTGAAGTTATTTGAAGAACCTCGGTCACTTCCATGAGAATCCATACAAGACCTTCCATGCAATGTCCCTGAAAATATAAGAGGTTTAGATTAAAGCGATTTCATTTTATGATAAATTTAAAAATTACATTTTGACAACTCATTTTCTAAATACCTTATATTGTGATTGAGAAATACATAACGGCGCTCACTCCATTACCATCAGCCACATACAGAAAGGTGGAATCCATAAAAAGAGCAATTTTAATAGAACAATTAAACATCAAACTATTTACTGGTAAAATTTCACACATGATACGAATGGCCATTTGCTATCGAAAATAAACCAGAAAAATTAGTTTAGAAATAATAAGTGTTTATTTATACTTACCTGTATATTTGAGAACGCGCTATCTTTTATTAATTCTGGCTTGTTAATTATAATAAACAGAAACAAAGCTGCATAAGAAACATCAATTAAATTCTCGAATGACAATAATAAAAATATAAATTTTATTATTATTAAAAAAGCTTAATAAATTTTGAAGGTTAACACATGTGGTTTGGTTTGACACTCACGTCACGGCCTACTAGATTCATATAAGCTTCGAAGCGAAGCTTATATGAATCTAGTAGGCCGTGCTCACGTTTCACTGTTGCGGCATCTAGCTGCGACTTTCGAACTAATGATCTCGTTTCAATTTTGGGTGAAAAATTTATTATGGCAAGAATAGGGGAGTTGACCTACCAGTGTTTTATATATCTTGGGTTTTACTTATGCTGCTTTTTTATTTGCAGGTGGGGTGATGATGTTTTTCTGAATGCTTATAGAAGATAAAAACAACTACTTGAAAATTGAGCACGTTCGTTCAGCTCTAATATAGCTTGTATTCTGTTATACGATCTATAAAAAATAAACCATTTGGAAATAATAGATAATTAGTTCTTGTAAATTTAATATTGAAGAATCAATACTTGAAAGTATTGATCGCAAATTCTGAATAATAAAGTGTCTGTTCCATCGTTAGATTTTCCAGAAATATGTAAGATGTTTGAGGTGAATTGAAAAATATTGTAATGAACGTAATCAGCCCTCTAAACGCCGCCGTCGAATGTTCGAGATTGCATGATTCATCAACACCTGCATGTGTTATTTATCGACGTGACTCATCCAAGTGCGTCAAAGACGGTTCCACAAACAATGGACCATCTAGAAGAATCTTGTGCATTTTCTAGAAGATTGTATGCTGTATATAAACGCGGTCTTACACGGAAGAGGGATTAGTCAACCGCGAGCAATTAGACGTGTTAGTAGACGCAAGTGGTAATAGATAAATATCTAAGTAGAATATAAATGTGTGTGTGTAAATAGCACGAAATAAATATTGTGATTAAATGTAAATAATTTGTTAATAGTTAGTTTATACTTGTGTTTTGTAACTAGTTAAGATTAAATTAGTGTGTGTTAGGTGTAAATATTTTCTCTTGTGAATAGACGATTTAAACAGCATTTTGTTGATATTTTTAAAAAGAACGTTGCAATATATTGCAGATGTCAAATTTGTCTTGGCATTTTATTAGATTTACAATCCTCGGTCGCTGAATAACTGACTCAGCTCTTTTCCTGGGTACAATTGACACGACTGGCGAATTGTTGAAGTCAACAGCTGACTAGCTGAGGGAGATGCTTAGTTTAAAATATCTTTGCGTACTTTGGTTAGCTACAAGGCTGAAACCCGATTCTAGCCGATCAAAATTATTTTATAGACTTAACTGAAAGCAAATGACTGGAATATTATAAAAATAAACAAAAAAGAAATTTAGAAAAAATCAATATCGATGATTTACTAATATGTCGTACGTCGCTAAAATTCAATTGAGATTTTTACACTAAGAGGTAGAGCACAGTTTTACCTATGAAAGATTTATTAAGATCGCATAAGCTAACCAAAACGTGTCTCGTTTAAACTTTCTAGTTACAAATAACCCGAAATGGAAGAAATTCCATTTTAAAGTGTTTCCTAACTTAAACTTTGAATACAAAAGCATGCTTTTAATAATAATCATTCAACTCATTTTTTAATGTTTTCAAATTTATTACTTCACAATCAGAAAGTTTTCACATTTTCCTTGGCTTGAGCTTAGACAGTTACTGCACTATATGTTATATGTATTGTATTAGAGTTAAGAATATAAAGCATTTAATGTACAGACTGCATAATATACTACATGTAACAACAATCAGGCATGTAATATATATTGTCACGTGGGGTTTGCGTGACTGGGGAACGTAGTCAGAGGTAGAAAGAAAACAAACACAAGTTGTAACAACAACTATATACTAAGACAATAAACAAAGAACAAAAGGTTTACATGTTGACAATAAACAGAGTACAAAATGTTTACATGTTGTCAATATGGTGAGGACGTATATGTCCTTCTAAACTACTACAATACAGGGAAGGTGGGAACCAACCCTGTTCAGCACTAGGTCTACAGACTAAGCATGTAGGAGATAACCTCCTGGTAACTAAGCCGGGGAAGCCTGGACACAACTCCCCATAATTCTGCATAGAGTGGGCGATTAAGCGCCGCCCACTCAATTTAAGCACTAAGCATTTATATAATTAAAAGAGTACTCACCAGCTTGCTTGTAGATGTAGTGTCGGAGTCATGGAAACTGACTGGTTTGAATAGCTCAAGCAAGCTGGTTATATACTGCCGAATGAGGAAGTAATTCGTATCGTAGCTGGAATCCGTAGGCAGAAGTTCTCGGTAAGTTTGTGGGTTGATTGCATGCGCGCTGTCGGTGCCTGGTACAAAGCTGCAGCTGGGCGGAAGTGTTGGTGAATTCACTGGAAGGAATGCACACCTGCAGGCACATCGTGTGGGATGCCTCGCCTCGACGGAGGAAGTAGGCGTAGATATTGCATGCCAACGGATGCAATGGTGGGCGAAGCCAGCGCGCTTCTAAGAAGACCTTGCACATGCCGGTCGCGAGACGGCAGCTGTTGAACTAGCGTAGGCAACTGAATGTGGCCTTGCATGCTTTATGTTACACAAACGGAAGAGATGTTGAGTATTGAATAAAATATTTAAGTATAAATATTTCCGTTTGTGACAATATTATGTAATTAGGAGATCAAGCGATACTTTAAATCCGAGAAGATGCATTATAACTCCGAGGCGCCAGCCGAGGAGTTATAACATCTCCGAGGATTTAAAGAAGCTTGATCTCCGTATTCCATAAGTTGTTTTATTTTATTTCATATTTCAATCCTAATGCCTCCCGGTTTTAAAATTCATTCGAATTTATTGTATAAAGAAGCAAGTTGCCTTGTCTGTGTCATCATACGCGTAACCAAGGAGATAAAAAGCAGCATGTCACGTGTGGCCGTTATGCAACATCAATTAATGATTTACGTTGCCAACAACAACGGAGATCAAGAGCGTCTTGAACTCCGGTGTCATTATATACTTTATCCAACACCTCTATATAAATACCATGATTACTATGGCCATTTTAAATAAGGAAAGTGATTGTTTACTCTTATGTTACATTATAACCTACGTTGCCCCTAGCAACGTGGGTTATTTTTAAAAACTCACTCCTTCAAAGATAACAGCCAATCACCAGCTTGCGTTACTTAATATTAATAAAGATTAAAAGTAATCAGTTAAACATATCTTTATTGCTCCTATAGTTAAAAATATACAGCATGGTCAAAGTAACAAACGACTACTAACTCCTACGACATAAATGATGATATTTTTTGACTAAAATATAAAAAATTCAATTTTTTTTGTATGAATTTTACCTGATTAGTGATTACAAAATTTTCTGTTCAAATATTACGGCATCATCTATATTGTAAAAATCTAAATTAAAAGTAACCGTTCATTGTAATACTTTTATAAATGTATTCTGTCGTTATATTATATTTTGTATATGTTGCAAGTTAATTTTAAGATATGTTCTTTTGTAATTTACATATTAAGTTCGTATTATTTAAGTAAGTATTGTCATGTTTATAATGTTATTTATGTTTAAGTATCCCTTGTTTATAACAAACCAAATTGTTGGTAGGGTGTTATTAATAATTAATAAATATATATATATATCGCCATTTTGGTCCCTCCTTTTGAAATTTGCACGACCTTCTAGATTTCACGAGGCGAAGTCTCTTCGTCTCACGAAATCTAGAAGGTCGTGGAAATTTGTAATTCTTTACCTTAAATTAATTAATAAATATATATATATCGCCATTTTGGTCCCTCCTTTTGAAATTTGCACGACCTTCTAGATTTCACGAGGCGAAGTCTCTTCGTCTCACGAAATCTAGAAGGTCGTGGAAATTTGTAATTCTTTACCTTAAATTCGTATTTACCAACTCCAAAAAAAAATAATATTTTTTTGTCCGTAGGACCTAAATTATTGCAGTTCTGGATTAATCATTTATTTACTAAGTTTATTTACAATTATTGCTTAAATTCAATAAACTATTAAACAATTAAACAAACAAAGATCGTTACATTCTAATTCATAAACATTTTAGGTCTTAGGAATACAATGCAAAAAATTTCATGAAAATATGCACTGTTAATCTCGTTCGAGGTTTTTCATTTTATATTTTACACCTTCTAATAACAACTCTTCACTAATGTAACTACTGAACGCATTTACCAAGGTACCTTGCCAAGACGTATTCAATAACAAGAGCATTGAACGTTGCCGTGTCAGCTGTGCTGTGCATTGGTAGCAGTTGTGTCACATTGCAGGGGATATTTATAACAAAAATTAATTTTACCTGCTTTTTCAAAACAATACTGAAACCCCTTAAGTAGTATTTACAAAAAATATCGAGAGCCTCGAATTTATTCCCTTACTTTTGCTACAAATACACTAATTTGTAGCATAAGTACGGAATAAGTTGATGAATCCCTGTCAAGTGTCAAAATGTATATACAATACATATCAAGAGAAAATTAAAAGTTTATTTAAAATTTACAAAGTAGTACAGTAAATTACCGAAATTGTAGTTCATCCAATGCCTTCTGGTTAAGGTAAATTTTATTTTGTCCAAAAGTTATATAAATAGAGTAATGAATTCCTTACTTAAATAGGAATTTTGTATGTTTTTTAATTGCAATGACCTAGTTAGAATTGTTTTGTGCTGTATGTTTAATTGTTTTTTAGAACTATAAAGTGCCAAGTAAGAAACCATAGCACGGGCAATGCAACTGTGTCTTTTGCCATTTAGTCTCCACTTTCGGCTGTGTTTGAAGCCCTCAAATGGGCAACTGCCTTACTTGCTTCAAGGAGCCTCCCCCAACGGCCCTAGACAACAATACTACACATTGTCGTAAAGAAGGTAAAAACTAATTTGTTATTTATTCAGGGTGTTCCAATATTAGTGTTTGTATTAGTTGAGCTCGATATATATTACTTAATATTTTGTTATTATAGATTACTTTTTTTTTGTTTTGAAGACATCCCTATATTTAATGCTTATTGTTAAGGCTCAATGTCAGAGGGTAGATTTAAATTGTTTAAAGCTTCCTTGGTTCTTGAAGGAGTTCTTAGGGCCAAACAAGATCTAATGAAGTGAATTGCCACAGACTTGTTTTTGTTCTATTCAATTTGTGTTGTTGAGACATGTTAAGACTTGTTTATGCAACATAAGGCTTGTTTCTATCGAGTGTTTTTTTAAATTTGACGTCGAAGGCGGCTATGGGTAGTTGATTGTGAACGGATCTTGATCGTATTAATAAATGTCATTGTCAAAACGTTCAAATCCAACCTCTGTCCAATGGTTAGATGTCAATGTCTGGTTTTTTCACAATCGACTATTCACAGCCTACGTTGACGTCAAATTTAAAAAAACACTAGATATCTTTCGAATGGTTTTGTGCTAGGATAATAAATCCATAGATTGGGGTTTTTTTGTGTTGTGGTTATGAAATAAATTAGATCATATTTTCTTTGTTGTCATTACTTATAATTAACCATAGAACACTTAAATATGTGCATTAGTAGAATACGAAGAGAGGCTGCAATATGTCAGCCTAGGGCAGAGATGCACAAACTTTCATGTTGCACTCTCCCTTCTTCATTACAATATCAAGTCCCCTTCTAGGGCTTGCAAGGTTTTTGAGAACAGCAATAAACAATATCTTCTAACAAAAATTGCATAAATGTATGTTTTTACTTATAAAATAATACAATATTGACAAAATAAAATACCAAAATAAATAAAAAACATTCTAAAATAATAAGAAACATACAAAATTGTTATTTAGGATACAAGTGTAAAGCCATTCTTTATGACACAAACGACTTAAAACACGAGCGAATGTTTGAAATGACGTGAGTGCAATGAAGAGACTTTTTACACATGTATCTTACAATGTTTTATCTACGATCATAACGTTTTCCTAAAGTATTCATTGTATTTGATATATATTTTTTAAATTTGTGACTTACATATCGTCGGTCCACTGCCAAAACCACGAATGTACAAAATGATAGTTTCAAGAAAAATCGAGTTAAGATGTTACCTATGTTGCCAAAAATAGGAATTTAAGTTTATTATTTTTTCTTCAGTGTTATATACAGGCGTGATACAATTTGACAAGTTACTAACGGGTGATTATAAACCGACAACTCAGTTGGTGTGAAATTTAAAACATGTGTTTTGTTACTGTTTTAGACGTATAATAAATTAATGTAATTTATTTGACGATCAAAAAATGATTGTTTTTGAGTAATAAAACACATACGTTTTAAATTTCACAGCAACTGAGATGTCGAGGGTTTATAATAATCCGTTATAATATTTTGGAATTTATCATTTTACAACAACTAAAACATGACACATTTGCTGTTTTGATCTTGCATATTCTTAAGGCTTGTTGCTCAATATATAGCTAACACAAATCCGAAGGGGTAAGGGTAAATACGAGATTTCTCCTATTTGAAATTTAAGACCTATTAGCTCCTTTCTGATTCGTGAACTATTTTGACAGACAGATATCAGAGCAACGTGGAGCACATTGCTTTATAAACAAACACGCAGTGAAATACGAAAAAGAAAAGCGGTTTTCTTTTGTGACCGTTTTATGGCACTAATCTATTGAGTCCGCGGCGACTGTCTTTGGTTGCGGCAAAAATAATTTGGTGTTTACCGCTTTGTAAACCGCTTTGACTGCCCTTTCAGGTACATTAATTTATTATTGCATTTATTCTTTCCTAATAAGTGCAAACAGAAGTAAACAAAACGTTTTAATTTTTTAAGAAAATCTGTAATCTGTTACATCCTGTCGGAACATTATAAAGTAGGGAAAACGATCGTGACAATGAGACGTTTTAATTGGCAAAAGAACTAATCTTACGCTTTTGCATTTGCGTTTAGTACGTCAATTATTGTTATAATGTATGCCAGTCTGGCTTCAGTAAAATTTTATCTTTTTATTTCGTTTTACCATCAATTTACGATGACCCATAAATAATGAAATATGTACATAGGTTGCATTCACACGTATTTTAATAAGTGTGTTTAACAAATTAATTCCCCCAATTAATTAAATATTCCAAATAAATAGGCAATACAAAAAAATAGATCTAATACAAGTTATATAAAATATTTGTGTGATGTTAAATGATATACAGTTTATAAAATATACAATTTTACCCTAATAGGCGGAGACTAGCAAAATTCGGGCCATACACCACACTGCACTATGCTGCAAATGCCCGAAAAACACTACTTTATTCATTTCTGAATGTATTGGGATAAAATTTGCGCGAGAATGTTCGTCTTTCATTACTATGATTTAGTAACAAAAAATTTTAAAAATTTTCGTCAAAACACGTATGGTAGGTCTGCTATTAGTGTTAGTTAATACAACTCATAGATTAAAAAAAATTTTAAATTTTTAAATGCAAATATTTAAATTAAACCATGTAGTTTTAATAATAATTTAATAAATAATAATAATAAATAATAATAAAAGTAATAATAATAAAATTAATATAATACTCCTTAACTCTAATAATTACATTACATTTAAAATGTACTTTCTGTAAGCTCTAGAAAACTTAATTCTGGCAACAAATCTTCAACAGATGCTTGATCATCAATTTCTTGAATATTTCTTGGAGTTTCTGGAGCTTCCAACAATCCAACTACCTCAGAAGGAAGAGGCATCCGATACCTCACATCAATTCTGTTTTTGGCCCCTATAGAAGAGATTAATGGATCCGACGAGTCCATAGATCTTTGGAAAACATGTTTTAAATTATATAAGCAGTTGGATTTGCGTGCATTTAATGTATGATCTTGCTTATACATTTTATTTCGTGCTTCTGCACATTCTTTACCTATAACATCTAATGGAAGAGGCGAAGCCAGATATATATCACCTGCATGTACCAATAACTAAAATGAAAAGAATAAGTTATTTAGATCTAGGTAATTTAAAGAAACGACTAACCTTATGAAATGATGCAGGCATGTAAAACCAATTATAATGTCTAAGATAACACATAGCAGTTTCTTTACAGTATTGTTTAAACTTCTCTATCTGTAATGGCAATTGGCAGGCGATAGTAATCAGAAGTATCCTCAAACGTTTAAAAATTCTTCATCTAGCCCTAAAATAGATGCAAATAATTCTGGATCTGAAAAGGCTCTCCTTGCAACGTTCCCTGTATTGCTAGTTCCTGCGCCTCCTGCTTGTGGCCTGTCTACTTTGACGTGCATCTTATCCCATAATTGCTTTTGAATTAAAGCTTTTCTCTTGTCAAACTGCTCTTTGTTTTCGCGTCTTACTTGCCATTTCTTTATTTCTATTCGGTAACTTAAATGCAAACACATTTCGAGAGCTCGAATCCACATATGAAGAGGTTGTATTCCGTACATTAAATTGGCTTTTTTCGGTATGAATTCATTATTCATAATTTTTTCCATATTATTAAAGTCTTTTGGTGAAGATTGACATATTGGACACTTTTGAGAAGATGTTGTTCCCGTAATTGCTGAAAGTACTTTGCCATCGATAAGAGAAAGTGTTATATTATATTGAATTGTAACTTTGATACCTCCTTTGATTTTACAATGTAATGTATTATTAATTTGCTCACTAAATCGTGTCTTTTCATCTAATATCAACTTTCTGGTTTCCTTACTAAATTTCATGCATATTGGTCTACAATATCTAGTAGATTGGGGTGTTCTATTGATCCAAATGATTAAATTTTTAACTTTTGCATCAATAAGCCGTAAAGGATTCATTGTAGTGATGAAAAGTGTTGAATCATCATATTCTTCTGACATCTACTGTTGATTATAAGTAGAAAATCCAGTGGAACCATCCATTCCCCATGCCAAGATTAATGTAAGATGGGCTTTCTCTTTATATGAATTCTCGATAACTTCTTCTTGTAACAGTAAAATCCGTTGTGCTGTATGATCTAAGAGGTTTTGAATTGGAACTTCTGCGCTATTCTCTGCAAATATGCCACCTATAGGTCTACACTTCTCCTTCGCTGCCAAGATTTGTCTATACGTTGGATATACAAAGCAATGTGACTCACGCAAATCTTTCACTATGTTTAGAAATTGACGATATGATAATGAATTATCTAATATTGTTGAAAGAGCTTGTTCTGGTGTTTTCTTTATTGGTGTTTCCTGACTGATTAAATTAAGAATTTCAGCAGGTTTCTCTGCCGAGGAAGTAATATATTTCAGCACTTTTGCTAAATCTACTAATCCTTGTTTTCTTGCTGCTGCTTGTGCAGCTAAAATTAATTTAAATGGATCATTATGCTCTTGACTAAGTCTTAATGCATCTTTTTTCTTCGTGTTTGAAGCTTTGTCGGCAAAGGGCTTTCGAGGACGACCAGTTGAAGATGATGCAGATGGTGTCGAGGGCAATAAACGTTGAAGCTCCAGTGGTATTTTAAAATATGATAATGTCCATTTTTTATTGAGTTTTTGAAACTTATATGCACTCTTTTTTAATAACATTTTAAATTTTATTCTTAAGAAATGCACCCGTTTTTCAAGCATTTTTTATGTAGCATTCGACGACTCTAATAAATTTTCATTGCAATAAGTTTGCATTAAGTATTCAACACACTCAGTTTCTTCAGCTTTTGCTTGATTTACTGACGATTTTGCAAAAAATTTTAATATTAAATCTAAATTTGTAAAGTTTGAGTCTATCAACATTTTGTTTTATATTGTATTTATATTATATTGTTTTATATTTCCACCACAACCACAATTAAAGAATTACACTTTCTATCAACAGTTATACTTCTAATGTTGAAGATATTTAATACATATCATATATTTCTTCCCTTAACTCGGACACCTCTCTCCTCAGACAGATAATGCTTTCTCTGCAGAAACGCATTTAAATATGTACCAGTACAGTAACCATACTTAATAGGAACAACACTGAGCTTAAGACGCCTTTTTGTCAGTAAATTCTTTAGAATTTATATTTAAGTCTATTTTACCCCAAGTAACAGAAACTAGTATAATAAGGGGTTTAAAAACCACAAAAAATTCAATAAGATAATAAATAAATAAGATGCAGTAAACCACACAGTAAACTCTGACAAAAATTAAGATAATGTAGTCTGGTTGAATGAACAATTTTCTTTTATTTAAAACATCCCTTTTGTTATCACTACAAGAGGTTATTGGAATCATATAATTTATGACATTTTATAGTTGTCTTATAGTTTATTAGGGTAGGTTTTAAAACCTGTCATGTAAAAGTTCTAAGAAGTATTAAATATTGTTAAATGACATCCGATCATTTCCAGGCAAATTATAACATTTAAGCAGACCAATGGGGAAAAATCCTTTGCTAGGCTTAAAAGTACATCCATTAAGGCTTCCAAGAGAACAAAAAACACAGAGACCATTTTTGACCTTTTTGAAAAATCTCTACCTCAATTTCTATGTTGTATGTAAACCGGTTGTACTGACATAATCCAAGGAGTTTGAAATAAAAAAAAGAAAGATTGTTTTTATTTTCCCTATTTTAACATGTACATACACTGTTATTTTGTTTATATCCCTATTTATAGTTTTTTGTGATCATTTTACTGTTCTTTTTTACCTCTGAAATTTCCATGCATCCAACATAATAATTATACGGAAATGAAATTGCTTACTTTTACTAGTTCATATCTTTGGATAAAAAGAGACAAAAGAAAAAATGTTTCACCCTCTTAAACTTTGGTATGTATAGCTTACATACCACATATTAACATTTTCATTAATCACTTTTCTTATATCCATATTAAAGTAGCGTTTTTCGGGTATTTGCAGCATAGTGCACTGTTCAAAAATAAGCAACTTTGGGAAAAGATTATAAATTTGTTTTTTAATATTTTAAAATAAATTTTTCAGTTATGAAAACTAAAGGACAGTAAAATTCCCGGTACAGGCTCAAATTGAAAGAATCTTCAATATTTAACTTATCGTTTAGGATTTATTAACTTTTAGTTATAAAACTTTCTGTACCTGGCTTGATATTTTTTTATGAATATCTTGAGCCTACGTACATCGCACTCCGATAAGAACTAAGCTCATAATCCATTCCCAAAGTTGGCTGCATCAGGCATTCCGCCTTAACAGAAAACACATATTTGCAAAAATTTAAAACTATAACAATTAGACTTTAATATCTATTTATGTAGAACTTCATAAATAAAAAAAAAATCAAAGACAAGAAGTAAACGTCAACGAAAAATAAGTATTATGAAATATAACTTAAACATCATCGTCTTCAAATTCACTTTCTTCCTTGACATCGGATTCTGGAATACTATCGCGGATAGCCTTGCTTGTTTTTAAACTTCTGTAAAATTTGTGGTAGGCCTTTGGTATAGTAAGGTCGCCACACATTTGCTTCAGATTTTTCAATTTCAATTCAGAAATAGCTAATTCTGAATTGTATGCCTTCTTTAACTCGACATTCTTAGGGCACCTTTTAATTAGTTTGCTACACTGTAATTCAGTGAACTCTAATGCAGTAAAAGTTAACTTATACAATATTTTCAAAAGTTGTTTCTTTCCGCCATGGAATTCCTGTAATATGGTAAGCATCAATGGCAAAGGTTTTAAAGTCAACAAAGTCGTCAACAACCATGTTGTTATCGATAAAAGGCCTAGGTTTTGTACGAGAATCTCTAATCACTTGTGCCCAACCTTCTGGAGTATACACCGGCACATACTGGACTTTTTTCTCTATCTTAGAGTGTATGGAATCACACTCCATTTCTGTATGACCAGTTTCAAAGAACTTATGATCAATTGTTTCAAGATATGAATGAGAATTAATCAAATGCATACACATTGCTGCAAAATTTGAATTCTTTTTCTGGACACCACACCCATCGGATATCATTCGAATTGCTGTGATATCTTGACGATATAAAACGTAATTGTAAATACAAGACGCAATTTCGTTAGAGCCTCTTTTTCCCTGAGTTTCATCCCAAAGATAGCACACTACAACCTGGTTCCCCAAATTATAAACCGTGAGATTATAAATAGCCAACTTACGCAAATAAAATATTTGACCTGCTTGGCCTTTAGGAGTTGTCAGTACTGTTTGAAGATCAAAATTAAATGATAATATTTTTTGGTTTTCCTTAGCAAGGTTCTTGTCTTCATCTCGAGCTTTCCTGGCTAAAGTTTTTCTTTCTAAATGGTCGTTATAACTTTCTTCCTAAACACTTCGTTCATCCTCCGACATGCCTTTTTGCACCAGACTTTTTTTACACTGATCTTTTTTTGGTGTGAAAAATCCCAAATTGTATTCATTAAACACTTGTCGGTATTTTTCCGATGACACAGGTTTATCGTTCTTAGCGATGCACATTTCTTTATACATCCTGTGCATAATAGAAATGTTTAAACAAGGATCTAAGTACTTCTTGTTAGTAGAGCTTCTGCAGTAATGAGATTCTAAAGCCGGAAATGAGTTAATGTGATCACGTATTAGTTGTTCATTGTAATGATCTAATTTATTAGAAGTGGCATGTTTACCTCATTTATCTTTTTCCAACATTCCTGTGGAAGAGCGTTTTCTTACTGCAGTTCTCATGAAAGCTTCTGTCACATTAGAGTAGCCATAAAAAATTCGCGACAAACCTTCATTTTCTGACTTGTTTACTGTAAGAGAGTATTAACAAATATAAGTCTTTCTGGTATTCTGAATGTTTCTTGGTCCGTTTCTTTAATATTTGATCTATGTGATCTTGCACAAATTGTCTTTGATTATCAGTTGAGCTTAAATTTCGGAATTCTGTATAAATCTGTCGTTTGGTCATTTTCAGAAACTAATCTGATGCATTTATGTTTCGGTTTTCCAACACAAGGAGGTGCCAAAAGAGTATATACGTTTCACCCTTTAGTCTTTTCGTCTTCCTAATATTTTTTTCAATGCACCCTTATTCCTGATCCTTCTTTTAGGAAATGCTACAATTTACAAAAACTAAAATGTTGTAATAATCGCTTAGAGTTTCAATTCTTACCTGTAGCTTGAACTGTTTGTTTGCTGTGTGAATTGACAATGTGGTCAGAATCATCATTGGGCTGTCAGATTCACTTTCAGGTTGATAATTATCAGACGAAGAAGCTGAATAATCTAAATCGCTAACTGTACTTGAAACAGCGTCCATTGGCTCTAAAATAGTTAACAATGAAAATGTTAATTACTTTTACCTTTGACACCATAAAATTAATAATATACCAACTAAAAATATAATGTTACTTTAATTATCTAATACCTGACTCGGTCGTTTTGAACACAGCTGAGCTGTGTCCTAGGTCTGCATTTCCCAGTATGTGAATCGACTAACAGTAAAAATTGATATCAACACAAATGTTTTTCAACGTAAAACGAAAAATATTGATATCATCTGATTCTGATAAGGTACAAACAACACAACTGTACCTTTTCTAATAAAACTGCATTAATGGAAAATTCTAACCACCTTTGTTTTTTAGCTAATAAATTTCAAACCTAACAAATTTATAACACATTCTTACCTTTTCCTGTCACTGTTTTGCATAACTGTAATATTTGATTAGTTTTAGAAGACATAGTTGTTGTTCACTACTACAGCTTACAATACACTGCTGTTAAGTCACTTTTGTTACAGCAATACGTCACGAATGCTGATTAAATGCAAACTGCCGAACGCTAAAAATACAGTAGTGGTACATTCGCGAATTAGGGGAATTACCCAAAACTTCTTATCATATTACTACGAACGTTGACTAAGTGAGAAAGTTCCGATGCCAAAAGCACGAAAGTGGTACATATGCCAATCTGGCTTTGGAACATTGTACAAAATCTCACATACGCTAAATAAGAATCCTAACCTCTACAATTTGACCCACAGTTTCGGTGTTTTGGCATTGAATGCTCATGACTTTGCAGCATCGGGTGGTGCACTTGAGTCAAAACCGATAAAATTGCACATTCGTGATTTTGGCAGAGGACCGACAATATGTCATTTATATCTGTGTGCTTTGATTGTTACGTGCTAAGTTGTTTAGCAATCAGTTTGTAAAATATATATAAATCATTTATGATACATCTCTTGTTGACATTGGTTCAATAAACATTCACTTTTTACACGAAAATCAATGTAAAAAGTAGTCACTTTTTGTATGATTGTAGATAAAAAGAAAGTATAACACTCATTAACAATATTTGTCTAAAGAGGTTTTAATAATTGTTAAATATTGTAAATAGTTATGACTGGTTTTCCACAAGGAAGTGTGATTAAAAGTGATTACAGAGAAAAATAAAAAAATAACTGTTAAATGTATGTAAGAAAGCATTGAATGTACTTACTTTTACACTTACCCTTGTTAGATGCAGGACAGTAATTGTTGAAGTCTTGTCTTTCTACTCTGTTGTATTTTTCCCAAGACATGCAAATTCAACACTGATAATGTTGAAAAGAATATAAAAATATTAGTTTACTTACTTTTATTTTTGTTAAAGGTCTCTCTGCAACTTGTTGTTTTGGTCTACGAAGTGACTACTTCTTGTTACTAGAAGTGAAACACTGCCTCTGCACTTAATCCATGTGAAGTTTCCTAAAATCCTATCAACTGTTTCTCTGACACCGTTTCTTGGGAGGTTTTTAGGTAATCTTGAAATTCTAGAGATGTGAAGGGGTGGTGTGAGGGAACCTCCCTATTGGTTTTTATAAGACTTGGCATGGAGTAGGTGCACGAGCAGTACTTCACTCTAGCAACAAGAAACAGCTACTTCGTAGACCAAAAGAAATGTCTCGAGGTAAAGATTGCTGAGTGTCTTTTGATTTAAAATATAAACAGTGAATACCCCACAAAATATATAAACAAATGAACATAGATGTTCTATAATATAGTAAGGCTTGTAAATTAAATGATTGTATTTGTATACAAAAATATGAGGTTTCACATTTTCATATAGTTCTCGTGTACTATTCTTATAGGTTATAAACTATCCTGTATTACAAAATACTGTATTCATTTATTTATATGTACAGTGCAGACTCGATCCACAAAC
The DNA here is from genome assembly GCA_929113105.1 of Agrypnus murinus. Taxonomy (NCBI): domain Eukaryota; kingdom Metazoa; phylum Arthropoda; class Insecta; order Coleoptera; family Elateridae; genus Agrypnus; species Agrypnus murinus. The sequence continues at coordinate 19,446,908 of OV816025.1, forward strand.
ACATGTTTGATGGCATCAAACAACTGCGGGTTCCAAATGCTAACTATCTGCCCTTGATACACAAAATACTATGTCAGTAGCACGCTATGATGGAAAATTTTGTTGGCGAGCCCCTGGCAATACTGCAGGCATAAAATCCCATCCTTCTGTCATACAGTCAAGGAGCGAATGCATTGTTAGGTAGCTTCTTGTTTACAGTTAGAGTGGGGACAGTACAAGAATCGTGTTGGGATTAACACGTTTAAAGTAGGGAAGAAAGCCCACGAGCTTTTTACTTTGTTGAAAGGGTTGAATATTAGTGAACATTTTCTATATCGTACTATTAAAAAGTTTTTAAGTTGCTCTGTATCTCCATTTAACTGTTATTCAGACAATGTGGCACAAAAGTATGGAAACCATCCAACCTGTAAGTATCTTTGAAAAGGCTTACACAATCGAGGCAAGTTTTAGAACACTTTATTTCGATAATATACTGGATTCAAAACTGATATCAACAGTGTTGCCAACATGTTATTTCTTTCGCAAGCTTTACCAACTTTGGAATTTTAAATAGAACACCCTATATATTTCTATTTTGTCCGTTCCCTCAGTAATTTTACATATAATTTGTGTAACATTCTCTATAACTAATTTCAACCAATCTTGAGATAGGAGAAACGATGAAATAGTTTTCACAACTATTTCATCGTTTCTCCTAATTACATATACTGGTCAAGATACTTCACTTCGTTCAATTGAAATCTTGAGATAATTTTAGCAAATATATATCATATTTTTTTAAAATTTATTTCTGGGCAAGGAATTGAGCTTGGCAGGACATCTCTTGTACCTCATGGCTCCGATGAGTATGGTCATTTGGCTGACTAGAATTTAGCAGGATCTAAGGGAATTCCACCCTCAGCAGGGATCTTTAGCATGCCAAACATCGCATTGACACGGAGCCTACAGTTTTACTTCCGATATAACTGCGGAGGCATGTTTTTAAATTTTTTTTGCTATGGAAAATTGCCACCTCGGCCGAGAATCAAACCTGCAACCCCTGAATTGTGAAGTAAACATAAAAACACTAATCCATCAAGATTGGTGTATATAGCATATTTAATTTTTAAAATTATAAAATATAAATATACAGGATGAGAATTTTAAAGTGTTACACGGCGATATCTTAAAAACGACTTGGACTATCTGAATGTAATTGGGGACAGGTAGTTGGTAGGAAGGGGGTCACATTTTGATGTTGCTTTTAAATTTTTACCCCTTCCCCATTTTTAATGGGGGTAACTGGAATTTTAATGGGGATGATACATCTTTTTTTTGTAATTCGATATACAGTCAAACTTCCATATTACGAACTTCTATATAGCGAATTTCTCTATATAACGAATTTTTGTTAACACTGCCCTTTTAGAAAAAATACATATAAAAGTGTCTCTAAATAACGAAGTAAAATTTCTATTTAATGAATTTTTTAGGCCGAACTAAAATAAATTTTTCCAGGTAAATGTATGTATTATGCATGAATCTTTCTTAGCAGCAGTAAAAGATTATAAATTTACCCATATTCGAAGAAGCCTGCACACATTTTTAAACAACTGGTTTATCTTTACAATCTTACTTTTTCAGGGGATTTCAGAAAATTTGCCTGAATGAGAGTTCTAGGAAAGATTAAACTTCGATGAGTTCGATGCATTATACACATTGTTACTTGTCTAAATGGAGATACCACCCCTCTACGAAAGATTAAAATGCAATTAGCATTTACGTAAAGTTAAAAACTTGCATTGCAAATTTTTATTTTAACTTTAGTTTTGCGAGTGAACAGCTCTACACTAGAGTACAAAAAAAATCAAAGCGAAAGTGTTTAATCATTATTGAGAAAATCAACGTGTTGTGGGAAATTGATAACTGTATACAAAAAAGACAAACATCGCGGCTCGCTGCAAAGTTTCGAATTCCTACCAGTAGTTTATCGACTATAATAAAAAATCGCGAATCAATTTTAAAATCAGTTTGTGAACTTACAGCAAAACGTGCTAGAACTTATGTTTACGACGCCGTACATGAAGCAGTTTTAAAGTTGGTGCATTTAATTGGCGACAAAAATGCACCATTATCACGACAATTAATTAAACACAAGGCATTACAGTTTGCGGAATCACTCGAATTAAAATGAAAGCATTAAAATAATATTTACAAAAGGTGATATTTCTTTATAACGAAATTTCCTTATAGCGAATTTTTTTTCAGGATTTACCGACTTCGTTATATAGAAGTTCGACAGTATATAAAAAAACTAAGTATGTTTACACAAAATTACTAAATAAATTTGCTATACTGGTTACATAATTTATTAATTATTAGGTTAGAAATAAAAAGTAATAGTTTGTCATTCCATGCCAATTTATTTAACATTTATTTAAATTAATTATTAAAGAACCCCGCACCATCCTAATGGAAATTTGGATTTCGGTGGAATTGGCTGAATTTTTGATATGTTGTAGCTGGTGGCTGTATGATCAAAAGTGTCCATGGGCACAACCCTCAAAAATTAACCAATCAGAAAATCAGCCAATTCCACCGAAATCCAATTTCCATCAGGTTTGTGCGGTATTTTCCCAATTTGACCTCCTGGAGGTCAAACGGTTAATTTTTGAGGGTTGTGCCCATGGAGACTTTTTATCACAAAGCCACCAGCTACAACATATCAAAAATTCAGCCAATTCCACCGGAATCCAGATTTCCATTAGGTTGGTGCGGGGTCCTTCTTAAGAAATGAGTTGCCTTAATTATTAAACATACGAGGTATATCCACAAACTAAGTTCCGATTGGTCATAAAAACTACAAGAATTTTTTTTCAATTTTATTATTATTTGCTTACATGTATCTTGTACTACTTCTCAACATAATTGCCATTTAGATTTAAACATTTATGGTAGCGTGATACAAGCTTTTGTATACTACTATCTGTGGAATTTACGTCCGACTTTTTCATTCAATCTTTAACCACTGCTTTTACTTCATCGTGGATGTTGCATTGCTGGCTCGCTAAAAATTTCTTAACATGAAGAACCAAATGAAAATCAGTAGATGCAAGATCGGGGATGTGTAGTGGATGATCAAAAATTTCCAATTTAGATTTTTCCAACAGTTGTCGTGTAAGAGCGGCTGTGTATGGTTGGTTATGCATTATCATGCAACAGAACAAAATTTCGGAACTGAGAAGACCTAGCCTGTTATTCTTTATGGCTGTTCACAGTCTTGGTAGAGTAGCATACTTCACAAATTTCCTGAAAAAGTTTTTGTGCCTAAAAAATGTTTTACATTCAAATATTTAATCATGGACCGTGTCTCACAATTGGGCGAATTTTGTATAACTTTATTCATTTTCACACAATGTGGCAAGTCTTGATTTCTCTCAATCGCGCCATATAAACAGAACATATCCATGATCGGAACTTAGTTTGTGGATATGCCTTGAACATCCTGACATGTAGTTCTAGCAGGATGGGGTACCAGCTGATTATGCAAGACGGACCCGCTAGTATTTAAATGAGGTGGTTGAGAACATAGCAGTATAGTTAGATACTGCTTGCACTAATGGCCTTTGAAGATCTTGACAATTGGCCTCATGTTTACAAATTTTACCAAATTTGCCTGGTATATCTACTTGGTTAACAACTGATTGGCGAAACTCGTAGGTAAACATGTGAGAATAAAAACATTATGGAATCTATTATACATGGTGAATATAGAATTTGTGATTTCCAAGGGGATTACAACCTTGATCATCATCAACTTGATGAAATGCATTTAATAGAAGAGAACAGTTTTATTAACAAGTAAATAAATGTTACTGAAGAAAATACCCCAGAAGGTAATAGTCGTATAGGATGATAAAAGCGGCTGTAACTATTTCATTGTTTATAATAATGATGAGCCAAACGATTTCACAAGACAAGTTTTACACCAACCCAATCTATCTATTGCAAAACCAGCTGACTACCAGTCGGTAAACGATAGATATCTACCGATAGGTATAATTATCGTAAATGCACCTTATAACTGTGTATGAATAAATAAAGGCCTTGCTTTTGTTTTTTATTAAACATTCTACCCATATTCCATAGACCCTTGATGAATTTATTTTTTGATGGTACTATGTTTCCAAAAAATTAGTAGTAGAAAAAATACTAAATGGAAAAATTGTAATCTAACTTTTACCTGTGTACAGCCTTCAAGAGTATAATATATACAGGGTGTCTCATAGCCCCTGCACCAACTTTACCAGTGCATTTCTGATGGCATTTGGAACAAAAAAATCTTAATCAAGCTTTTTGATTAGAGAAAATTCAAATTTTTAATAATTTTGACTGACTTTTAATAAAAGTATGTATAAAATTATAACGGGCTCATGGTGGTATTGATATTAATAAAAAATAAAGTTAACTGTATATTTATACATTTATTCAGTCATATCATATGTCGCTGACATTTTTAACAGCTTAGATAATATCAGTGTTGCTTGAAATCTGATCTCATTTTATCTGTTTACACAAGTGTTGATCACGCGTTGGCCCAGATTTCCATTTACTTGTTTATTAGGTTATAATGTCCGTGATTCAATGGGGGGGGGGGATTTCACGATTTTGTGAATTATTGTTTACAATGACTTGACCTACACCAATATCCTTTTCTTAATTATCTGCGTTCGCGGAATTATCATTTAAGTGACTGGCCTCATAAGCCTCAGAATCAGCAATGTAAACATAACTGTTTACATATAACTACTGTAATACAGTAGTGTTTTTTACAGTACATACAGTAACTGTATGTGCTAAAAACATTATACCCGTCTTTATTTGCATTTTTTCTGAAAACTACGCCTCTGAGAAAAAACATGTTATAGGGATTTTTTGTTTGTCTATACCTGCCACGATTGATGTCCTTGTTATAAGCCACCCTGTATATATAATAAACATTGGAACACCTTGTATTGTATGTTATGCCTGTGTGTCGTAGAACAAAATAATTTATTTTTCATTTCTTCATGAGCACCCATTTGGTCCCAGGTAAACTTTTAAAGTTAACTTTATATATCCTAGAACATCTGGATATATTAATTACTGCTAGTGATAATAAAATTATTAGTAATGCCAATGAAAAGGTTATATTTGACTAATTCTTTTAAATGTTATATTAGAAATGCCTGAGGGCCGTCTTTATTCTGCTCCAAGTCACATCGCAGCATCAACATCTATAGAAACAAGCATATTAAGCAACGGTAACCATATAACCGCATTTCCTGAACAACCAGTGACAACTCCTATTAGTAGATTTTATCCATATCAACGTCGTGTGCAGCCCAAATCAGCACCTGCAATGGGCACCACTGATAGTAAACCATCCGATTTAAAATTGAACATGTTATTTGAGACTTACAGAGACGAGAATGAAGATGCGATTCTGGCAGAAGGTATTGAACAACTGTGCAAGGATTTACAAGTTTCCCCAGACGAGTTTAAAGTTTTAGTGTTTGCATGGAAATTAAATGCAGAACAGATGTGTAGATTTACTAGGTCGGAGTTTGTTAAGGGTCTTAAAAGTATGCGCGCTGAGTCAATAAAGAGTATTCAAGCTCGCTTGCCAGAACTAGTTAACGAAGTCGGGAATGATTCTGAATTATTCAAAGACTTGTATAGATTTACGTTTAAATTTGGCCTGGACTCACCTAGTGGTCAGCGTATTCTTCCTTCAGATATGGCTATAGTATTGTGGAGACTGGTATTTACTGTAAGAGAACCCCCTATCCTTCAACGATGGCTCAATTTTCTGGAAAATCATCCGTTAATTCGGGGTATCCCTCGTGATACTTGGAATATGTTCCTTAATTTTTCAGAAGCAGTCGGTACTGATCTCAGTTCTTATGATGATACCGAAGCATGGCCAAGTTTGTTTGATGATTTTGTAGAATATGAAAATGACCATACAAACCAAAATATATCTAAAGATAAGGAATGTGAAGAGTTTCTTATTAAGCACAATGAATGATTGATAAGACTCGGTTAGTGTCTTTTTTTTCAAATTTTTCTTGGTTTATCGGAGTATATACATATAACGAAACTGCCTATGTTTTTTCTAAAGCTGCAGCTGTTCAAAACATAAAAGAGATAAGAGAAAAAATATCACTTTGCAGATAGGTACAAATTTAAAGTGTAGATCTTAATTGAAAAGATTTAAAAAAAGAAATGATATTCGATATTTTTAATATTAACGACATATTTTTATGGAAATATCGATGTGCTTTGAGTGTGTTGTACAGAATACAATTAAATTATAGTTTCCAATTCTTACGATTGCCATGGGGAATTATTATAATTTGAAGAATATATTTATTTTTTTTGTATTTGTAGTTATAAAAATTAAGTTTATAGATGTGATTTATTTATGGTCAATGTATAATAAGTAATCTTCTTGTGTCATAATTTACAACATTATATATATTTTTTTTACATAATCACAATTTATATAAGGTGTTTGTTTTATTTAATAATTTCATTGTTATTTTATTGATTGATTGATGAACTATTATTTGATATTTCAAACTCTGATAAATTGTTATTATGAATAAAACAAATTATGCCTTATGTAAATTATTATATATATGTAGTTATATAAGCTTTACGTGATAAACGGGTGTTGCTACAAAGTGCCCATTATTTTTTAAAACGAAATAATTTTTATAATTAATTTCATATATATATATATATATATATATATATATTTTTCCTTGTGTTATTTAATTTAGTCTTGAGGTGGTAAGTAAAAAAGAAAACGATATTAAGATGTTAAAGTTTTATTAGATGGAATCATTCGCTTTGTGATCTTAAATGGATAATTGATTTATTGCTTTTTTTTATATTGTTAATGCAGTCCTTAAAGTGGTTGGTTTATTGCTTTTGTGAAAAGCTAAAGCTACTTATTATTGTTTTGAAGTGTAATCTGTGGATACTATAACATAGATCAAGATCAAATGTGTTGGTACAAAGCAGACAAGGTTTATTTGTTTATTTACATACTAATTTTTATTTATCATAAATAATAGAAAAAGAAAGGTCCCAAGTTGCTGCCTACTGTCACTGTTGTCACAAAAATTTTGGTAATGAATAATGTACATATTTAAAAAAATGCGTAAGTGTAATATATGTAAGTATGTAAAGGGTGTTTTTTTAGGGGCGGAGAACTTTAAATTGAAATAAAACAGAAAAATGTTTTTAATATCCATGAAATTGGCTTTATTTAAAAGATAATTTTATGGCATTAATGTTTGAATATGATTTTGGGCATGTGGCCGCTGCGGCTGGTGCGTACATGGCATAATCTGGAGGTCCAATTTTCACACACTCTTCGCAGTAAATCAGGCTGTATTTCGGCAATAATGCGTCGAATGTTGGCATCCAAGTGCTCAATTGTTTCTGGTTTATGGGCGTTGACATGCGATTTTACATACCCCCAGAGAAAATAATCTAATGGCGTCAAATAGCACAAATGAGGTGGCCAGTTAACAGGTCCATTTCGTGAAATTAATCGTTCGCCAAATGTTTTTCTCAGTAAATTAATTGTATCGCACACTGTGTGGCATGTGGCGCCGTCCTGCTGAAACCACATGTTTGCAACATTAATGGCTGCCAATTGAGGCACGAAAAAGTTAGTCATGTCTCTGTACCGCTCACCGTTGACTGTAACGTTCTGACCATCATCATTTTTGAAGACATATGGACCAATGATTCCACCGGTTCATAAAGCGCACCAAACGGTGACTTTTTCTGGATGTAATGGTGTTTCGACAATGGCTTGTGGATTATCATCGCTTCAAATAGTCCAAATGCGGCAATTTATTGACATAGCCATTTAACCAAAAGTGTGCTTCATCACTGAAAATTTTTAAATGAAATTGTGGATCAATAGCAATGTTTCCTTCGGCATTCACCAAATGTACGGCGCGAACGATGATCGTGTGGCTTCAATTCCTGTACAAGTTGAATCTTGTAAGCATGTAAACCAAGATCTTTACGCAAGATTTTCCATAAAGTGGATGGACACAAGTTTAATTGTTGAGCACAATGACGAATTGACGCATTTGGATCATCATCAACACTACGCTGCACACCATCAATCGCTTGTTGTGTGCGCACTGTACGACGTCTTACTGGATGCGTATTATCGTTTAAAGTAAACGTATTGCAAAAACGATCCAGTTTCTCGAATTAATCGCTCTGATGGACGATTATGAGCACCATAAAATGCACGTAATGCCCGATGAGTTTCTCGAATTGAACCATGTTTTTCAAAATAAATTTGAACAATTTGCAAACGTTGCTCTGGTGTGAGTTTATTCATGATGAATTGCCAAACCAAACTAACCCCAAAACAACCGAGAACTGTCAAATCGGCTGTCACATAAGACAGTGTTGCCAATTTAAAGTTCTCCACCTCAAAAAAAAACACCCGTTATCTACTAATGCTCGGTTATCTTTTCTACGCAATAGGCACTTACGAAAATTATAGTTAGCTGATTTCAGGGTTTATAGATTAAATCGAGTAATTTGCGAAAGCTTTGGTATAATAATAGTAATCTTTAAAACTTGTCTGGTGAATGAATTGGCTCTTCATTCTATTGAAGAATGAAACAGTTACAGCCGTTTTTACCATCATAACGTATGTTCTCCAGTTTATTCAGCATATATATATTCACTGGAATATGTTTAAGACCTACCGAACGACATTGGCCATGGTATAGTTCATTCACTTTTAATGTGATGTAGACTAATCTCTGCATACGCATTTGTTGGAATAGTCTAGAGTCTAAGAATAATGCTGGACCTAGATATTAGTAACACTATTAAATTACATGTAATATAATAATATAAAATCTTATTTAAGTAATTCTCGGGCTGGGGGATAAACCTCTTAATTCAGTTCCACAGTATAAAATTGTGATCCCAGTGATGTGTACTATAAAACGTTCACTCACCTATACAAAATCACAAAGACAGCTATTGATCTTCGAAAGCTGATAATGTTTGATAAACAGAAAATTTTATACAATATAAACATTTAAGTCTGTGCAAAGCTGTTTGAAAGGTGAATACTTACAAGCTCTTTAATGTAAAGTTGGGTTATGTAAATTGAATTTATTAAATTTAGTATTTATCATTATTTTCTGTTTATAAAATATTAAAAGTATTTGTTGTTGTAATGGCATGTATAAAATACTAATGGAATGAATTTTCAATGCCTCATCAAAACTATTTTCGTAAAATTTTTAGTATAATTATTGTAAAAGTTGTTAGAAATGGAATTAATAAGTGAGGTTATAACAACATTCTAGTAATTATTTAATATTGCAATAGAAAGAACATTTTTTTAAAAAATACGGAAGTAAACAAAGAATTGCCTTAAATTCTAAAGCATTTTATAGGAGAGGCAAAATTTAATTTAAAATGTGCTTATTACTGAAAACTCTTTGATGCTCTTTCACAAATTTGTTTTTAACTACCTGTTTCTCTCTTGCAGTTAGGAGTATCTTTTTTTTAATTTGCTTTTTTAAATTATTTTCTATTTCTTGCTTTATTATAAAACACAAAACAAAAACAGGTGTACCAATCCAACAGCAAACACCACACTCACAGGCAATACATGCACAATGCACACTAGAATGATTGAAGTAGTAGGGGATCTGTGGTTGTAAAGATTTGGTGCTACTACTTCAAGTTAATAATACAATGTTACATTGTATTTTTGTATTCTTGTTAGTATGCAGGCACCTTCTGAGCTAACTGCAACAGTGCTGCATTATCTACTTGCCTCACGTTGCATTTGCCTGTGAGCTTGACCTTTGCTGTACAGTGTAAAAATTACCTCTGCCTTGCCAGCATGACAATCCTAGATGAATACTACTATTAGATGACATTGAAATTAATGAGATAAATTTGTAACCAAATTGTACACTTTTCAAACTGATCAATATCAAGGCCAACTCTGAGTCGCATTGAAAGTGAATCAACTATACCGGGTGTGCTTCAGAAAACATCCTTAAACGCTTATTGCATAGCAACGTTTAAGAGATCATGTCAAGTTGATCAATTTTTTAAATTGGACCTCCTATTTTTTTTGCACAGAAGTGTATTCTTCACTTCATTCTGCATACAGCAGTATGCCGTACTTAATTATCTAATATGCATTTAGGGGTTTAAAAAAATGTACGAACTTATCCTAAACTTAAAGGAAATGCTAAAAATGCCCTTCTGTGAACTCTACAGGCTTCAAAGCCCCTCAGTAGTTCCCTTGTAGACTTGGTTCTAATCATAATATTTTTGAATAAATAATTTAGTTAGTTAATATGAAGTGTACAATTTATAACAAATATTTTTTAAACCCATAAATGCACATTAAATAATTAAGTACAGCATACTATCATATGCAGAACGAAGTGAAGAATACATTTCCGTGAAAAAATCAGACGTTGCAATTTTAAAAATTATTCAACTTGGCATGATGTCTTAAACGTTGCTATGCAACCAGCGTTTAAAAATATTTCCTGAAGGGCCATTTTGAGTTATTCACAATAGTTTTTTGTTGATTTCTTTATCATTTTATATAAGGGAGATATTGCGTGTAAAGAGCATTTTGGGACACCCGTTATATTGCATATTTAAACCCCAAGAAACAAATTCAACATAGAGCCAGACTAAAAGTGTAAATTACAATAAGGTCTTTAATTAAATCAACAAGCATCGAGAAAACCCAAGAGTAGACTATCCATTTTTTTTCCTAGGGTCCTTTAACTGAAAGCCTATTGCTTGTAAACTACTGAACCAAATTTAATATTTTAAAAACGAGCAAATAGCAATTTATTTCTACATACAACTGTAAAACATTATATTTCTAAGTGGTATACTTTTGTTTTTATCGAACGATACATAATAAAAAGTACCCATTTTCAGGTACAATTTCAGTAAAAGTATGTTAAAATAATAATTTTTTTCTCAGAAAGTATAGGTATGTCATATATTTACGAGATTTTTGTAGGGGTTAGAAAGAAACCTTGCAGTTCTTATGCTTTTAATCTTCAGACAAAAAAGCGTTTTATTTAAGATTAACACTTTTCATATGTAGGCTATATTTTCCTAAACGATATGTTCTTGATTCTAACAGTAAAAGTGCAATAACAAAAAACCATTTTTGTCCAAACTGTTTGTCACTAAAAATCTTTTTTTTTTGTTACTGCATTTTATTGTTAAATTTAGGTACATTTTTTTGAAGATAATATCTACATATGAAAAGTGTTGATTTAGTTCGCTTTTTTTTTAAATAAATCTTAAATAAAACGCTTTTTTGTCTGAAAATTAATAGCATAAGAATCGCAAGGTTTCTTTCTAACCCCTACGAAAATCTCATAGATATATGGCATATACTTTTTGAGAAAAGAATTATTTAACTTTTAATTAAATTGTCCTTAAAAATGGGTACCTTTTATGACGTATCATCCGATAAAAACAAAAGTACACCATTTAGAGATATAATATTTTACTGTTGTATGTAGAAATAAATTTACTATTTGCTTGTTTTTAAAATATTTAATTTGGTTCAGTAGTTTACAAACTATACACTTTCAAAGTTAGAGGACTCTAGAAAAAATAAATGACAGTAGTATACTCCAATCAGTGTTAGTCAAGGGTTTATACTTGATCCATTACTTTTTTATTGGTATGTTTCATGCCACAAAATATTAAGAATAAAACATTAATTGGATATTCAGAATTAGTAAGTATTTTTTTTTTCAAAATTACCATTAATTCTGAACTCTTTATCATATAATCTCGACAGACTTTCTATACCTTTCTTACATAAAAAATCTAACTAGGATCCTAAGATAAGTAGCAAATATTGACCAAATTATCATGCCAAACAACTTTTCAAATATGTACAGCAGCGTACTAGATAAATCTAAATCAAGTTAATAATGTTAATAAGTTGATAAATAAAAATCTTAAGAAAAATCAATAATAAGTAGCAACATTAAACTTGAATTATAGCTATGTTGTAGGTATAGTACTTTTATACATAAACAACGACTTTAAGAGCTTGCAGAAATTATGTATTGTTTGCATTTTGCAAAACAAAAGAAACAACAGAAGTGCTTAAACATGCTAATAAATGTTAAAGCGGGTGTTCTTTGCATTATCTAGAAAAAAGTTGTTATTTTACAAGTGGATTTATAAATTAAATTGTGGATATTGTCTTTTAAAAAAAGAAACAAAAATTAAAAGAAAAAATTTTAAGACTGATATTTTCGTAAGTGATGATCGCACTTTTAGCTCAGCATATTATAAAATAAGTAAAATGTTGGAAATATAAATTTATGTAACCCCGAGTTAATGTGAAATGGTTATTAATTATTATTATTTTGTTGGCTTAATTTATTTCTTAATTAATTCCTTGTAGATAACTCTGTACAGCTAAATGTACCCTCAGTTTGTGAATAAAAATTAAAATCGAAATATTGTATTGTGATTTAATATTTATGTTTAATTTTTAAGTTTTTGTGCACAGTAGAGTTCCTAAATGAAAGTTAGTCGGTGTCCTCAATTACTTTAATATTATTAATACCAGAAACTCCATATACTTTACCATATATAAATAGGCGACATTTTTGAAGTGCCACCTTTGTGGATAGGTATGCTACAAAATGCTGCTTATTCACTTAATAACGCTTAATAATAAAAACTAGCACTATTTCTGTTAAAATTTGGTTTATTACTGTTATGCTAGAATATATAAACTTTTACAATTTACCTAAACTATTCAATCTTTCATCACAATGATTATTTTTAATTACATTACAAATATTTGAAAAATGTCAAATCTTTAGGCAGATCGCTTGAATAGGGCACTAAATAAATATAGATCTAGGAGCACAAGTAATGTACACAAAAGAAATATAAACAAAACTTTTTTAAATTTGAAATGACAAAAAATTTGTTTAAAAATGAACACAAACAAAAAAAATATTAAAATATAAAAGAAAAGGAACTTTGGAAACCATGAACAATTGAAAAATCAATCCCAATATAGTCTAATGCCTTTTATCCGAGGAGTAATATTTTTGGCATCAAAAATCTTAATTACTAAATTTTATTTAAAATTAATTAAATATTAGTTAAATTTTTAAATCAATCCAATATTTGGCGCCAACAGTTTGCCAACTATAATTGTTACAAAACAGCAATTCTCTGTTTTCCATATAGTTTAAATAATAAAATGGTGGAAGAACAACCACCTACTTCTCTTTCAAATTGTGTTAAAAATAAATGGTATTATTAAATCGATATTAAAACGCAACTGTATACGAAATATGGTAAGGACATCATGTAATGATTATATTTTTAAATTCCCTTCCAACATCCAAATCATAACGAAAGTTAAAAGTTCCAATATCCAAATATTAAATTTTCTGCTCGTATTTATAAAAAAAAATATTTTACAAATAAATTCACAACTCTGATTATTATTGTTAATTAAATGTTATTATTATTAAAAACAGTTATATTCAAAGATCTTCAATGATTATTTAACTCTTTGACATTTCAACAAAACATAACCTAACATTTTTGACGTTTGGTTTGTTTACATTTTTCACAACATAACATTAAAATTTTAAATTTGTGCTCTCAACATGCGTGCATTGTTTCGAAGGTAAACACACAGAAAGTGTGTTACTAAAGTGGTCGATCTTTTTATACCCTTTTTCAAGAAGGCTATAGTGATTTTTTTTGGTTTCAAACAAAAGAATTTTTTAAACTAAATACAACATAACCACATAAATGTTTATAACTATTAATTATTATTTAAATAACATTACATTACATTATCTTTTAACCCCTTATACTTTTCGGTGTCGAGGTGCCGGATGCACAGAGCCACAGAGTGGATATGTGGGCATGAAACAAGGCAGTGGAGCCATATTAGCAAGTACACTGCGGTCGCGGTTTACCCATTATGCACACATAGGCAACCGAATAATTATACACCACGCTCTCTTATATGCTTTACGTGTATTGCATGGTAAATAAATAGTATTGTATATAGAGCTCAAATTACCAATATCTGCCCAGTAGTTCACATTTAAAAAAATCCTTCTCTTTTTATTTTGTTCAATACTTAGAATTTTGACATACCTTTATAGTTAATTAAATTATTCAAGTTATTTACATGAGTGCTTAGCGCAGTCAAATTTGATTTTAGTCTGTTCTCACTTCTATGTTGTGTCAATCTCTGTTTAAGTTTTTGTCCAATGTATGTTTCGTTGCATTGTGGACAATCTCATTTATAAATCACGTCTCATAAGTCTAGTGCATGAATTTTGTCTTCAAGTTTTGTAAATAATGTGTTAGAAGTAAAAGGAATACTGTTCAAAATTTTTATGTTATTATTTTTTAATACATTTATTAATTTTCAATAAAAGGAAGTGAAAAGAAATGAATGCTCTGTATACATATGTGTAAGTTGGTATTTATTATGTTGGTGGGGGTTCATTCTTTCATGTAAATAATTTGCTTAATGGTTCTCGAAACAGATTTTAAATAGTTATTACTTGGCAATAAGAAAAAAAAAAAAATTCCATAACAATATTACAAATAATACAAAAAAGTAACTTTAACTGTGATATTTTAGAGTTAGGACACGGATGTCAAAATCTATCTTTTTGTAGGCCAAAACTAAGCTGTCTGAAACAGAGATACTTTTTCTCTCTTTCTACTTTAGTGACAACATTCAGCAGCTGACAGTTATAAATTTTAGGTTGCTGTCATGTTTATCTTTATGCATGTAAAATTTTTTAATGTGCATATTAGCATTTATTTACTGTTTGTAGAGAATTTTTAAAACTACTATAGTGCATATATCAATTTTTCGGCAGTTTTTAATAAAGTATTAATTGTACCGAATTTCAGATTTCTATAATTCTGTGGTCGGCACTTAAAAGGTCATAAGTACGATTTTTACAAAAATGACTTTTTTGGGCGACTTAAGTCAAAACGAAGCGATCTTTAGTCTGTTAAAAGGATATAAATGTATTTAAATTTCATATGAATTATATTTTGCCTGCAAAAGACGTATATTAACACGTTCACAAATTTAAATTCTTAACATTGTTACCTAAACCAAGCGTAAATCTAATAAGGTCATAACTCTTAAGTTTTTTCATAGAATATGGTTTTTATTTGTCATAATATAGTTTTATTTTTACAATAATGAATAAAGTGGAAATTACCTTCTATAAGTGGTTTGCCTTAATAATAATTCATTCTGACATAACATTTCAAACTTCAATGTTGTTTTCTCAAACTTGTCAAAATCGTACTTACTACCTTTCAAGTGCCGACCACAGAATTGTCATACTGATTTAATTTATTTAACTTAATTAATTTATTAAACCAATTTTCGTGATTACCAACCTTCTAATAAATAGTTTCAAAATATGAAATGTCACTAGGAAAATTTGACATGCGTGTCTTAACTCTAAATAACACAGAGCTCAGTTCATATTTAGGAACCCTACATTGAACTAGATAAAATCCTCAGTATTTACAAAAAACCATCATTTACAATTCAGACATAATTGAATATTTTTCTATATACAAACATACCACAGAAAAGTAAACATAACCCATCATTGTAAAGATATAACTACAATTGTTCCCATTAAAATATTCTACTTTATTTCATTTATCAATAATTAATTTAAATAGCACCTATTATAGAATATTTTATGCATAAAGTCTCAAATATTTTGGTTCAGCAACTTTAACATTAGAAATGCACCAAAACTTCGGTTTTTCTTCGGTATTTGGCAGATTTGGCCAATATTTAACAGATTCGGTTTGGGCTGAAGCAGCGTTAAAGATTCAATATTCGGCTGGCCAAGGCGGATTTTTTCTATTGCAATCTGATTTATTTGAGTGTATTTTCACTGAAAAACTCATTATTGAGCATTTAAGCAAAAAGAAAATCTAAATTTTTAATATTTAATATGTATCAAACGTTTTTCTATGATCAAGCCTGGTTCCTTTTAAATGGTTACGATAATGCACAAAATATGCAAATGTGCGACTATGCACCCTTTAAAAATAGAAGTATGGTTAGCAGTAAGTCGAAGAAGAATTATAGGAAATTTTCTTTGAAGTGACGTTAAATGCTCAAAATGATCGGAATATAATGTTGGAACTGTTTATAAATCAATTGGACGACAACGAACTGTGAAATAGATTTTTCCAGCAAAATTCTGGTCGTCCACATATAGCGCAAAATAATTTAAATTATTTGCAAGAATTTTTTGGTGACGGTCATGTGATCTTGTCATTAGATTATTTGGTTTTAACGTATTTAAAGAACAATGTTTTTAGAAACCGAGTGCTTACTATAGAAAAATTAAAAAATCCACTTAGTGGATTTTAGCAAAGAGATATCAACCATTAAACAACTAGCACATGCAAATCATTACAATCCGAACATGATTGACACTTTAATTAAACAAAAAGATTATAGGTTAGCTATCAAAAGAATATATCCCATTGACAATCAAACAGAAGACACAAATTACATATCTATACCATATTTTGGCAAAATATCAGAAAAAATTGCACATATACTAAGAAAAACCAACAATTATAAAATAACATTTAAAACCAACACTAACACTTTTTCATTTTTATTTAATGCTAAAGACAGAACACATGATATCATGAAATCGGACATTTACCGTTTAAATTGTTCTTTTTGTTGTTCGGTATATATTGGACAAACACTTCGAAATTTTGACATAAGATATAAAGAACACCTACGTCATTACAAAAATAAACATCCTGAAAAATCGAATTACGCCAAACCCCTTTTAGAACAAAATCACACAATGACTCCTCAAAATAATATTAAATTCCTACATTTTTGTGATAACAAACGCAAATTAGACATTTTAGAAGCCTTTGAGATATACAAACACAAACTCAGGTTACCTTTAATGAATGAACAACTTGAGCTCAGTAATTCTCCGTTACTGGAAGTATTAGATATTTAATTCTGATTATTATTTTATCTAGTTACCTATTTTTGTATCTATCTTGGCGACGTGTTTGTTTATAATTATATTACCTTTGATAATGACAGCATAGCTGTCGAAACAATATTGTCAGGTTGTATTTTAATAAAACTGTGAAACTAATCTTTATTTATTTCATGATTATGGAGTTCCACAAAGTAAGGCTGGAAACAATAAACAAGCCTAATGTGTTAATGTTTTTGAAAATATGAAGAGTTAAATCTGTGCATTCAGCAAAATGGATATCATTTTCTAAAACTTTACATGCTTTATTTTTCCTAAATAATCTAAAATTAATTGTCATGTGTTAATCTTTGGTGTTTTTGGGTTGACGTCTAAAACAGTAATAGTACGACAGCTGAGCGCAAAAATACATAGTGGTTTTATTCCAAAGGTTTAATGCCTTATGTCGAAAGTAGCCTTAATTGTTAACCAGAAACCGCTAGTCTGCCAGTCCTAAGTGGTAGCGTTTACTCTGGGGCGGCGTTCAAAAGTACAAATTTTTCATCAAATACATAGTGACATTATTCCAGCGTAATTTTTTGGTTATGTATGCTACTTAGTACCTTCTTTAAAATTATGTTTTCAAAACTCTGGCCGACAGCAGCGTTTTCCAAGCAGATGCTCCTGAAGTTGTCATAAATTCACTAAAAAAAAATAGTGGTTATATTCTAAGATGAAACTTATACCAAAAGATCAAGAAAAAATTGCAGTTTTTATCAGCAAACGAAATTTTGTTTTGCTGAAGGCGACTATACGCTGCTTGCTCTAACACATGCAGCAGACAGTCAGACGGAGAGACGAATACTTCCTCATTATTAAGTACAATAAAGATTTTAATGAACTGCATTGTTGATAATATTTTTTTATTTTATTACCAATCTTATAATGTTAGATTTTAATATCAGAAATACACTATTACATGTGATATGAAAAAATATACAAAACTTTTATTAAAATCATACAGAGATATTTTTTATTTTTATGTCATACTCAAATACAATAAACAAAATGGTATCCAAAACTATTAATCAGTGTCTTCATCCGATGATGAATAGAAAGTGTGTTCCAAACTCTCATCTTCATTTGCTTCACTGTCGGATACTCCTCTATTTACAATTATATCCTCCAGAGATTCCGGATACTGAGGACCTGAAATTCATTTTATTTTATAACAACTATTTTCTAAATCCCATCCTGCTTTGTCACCTCTTCTCCGGATTTAGTTTTCAACGGTCGTGCATACAGATATTTCGAATAACAGTTTATCATCAGCAGTATGTAACGATACCCCTTATTTACCTTAGCATAGGGTATAAATGCGGCTAAGTCAGCCTGGAACCAGTGTTGCCAGATCTACTGCTAAAGCAGTATTTCTACTGCTTTCAGCTTTCATCTACTGCTCTTCTGCTTTGGGATTACAATCTACTGCTTTTTACACTTTTGCTGTAATGTTGAAATAAATTATTGTAAAAACAAAATATTATGAGTACTTATTTTCTTTTGTCGCCCTGCTTTCTTTGATGAAAAGCGTGTTGCCTAATTAGCCTGCATATTAACATAAGAGGTGGTGCTGCCATCTCTTGGTGCTTAACGGAACTATAATTTAAGAACAAGCATGTGAAACCCCGAATCGAACAGGGGATTTACCTAGGAAAATGTTTACACCGAGGTTATAAAAGGAACCCGGAGTGGATTTTGCAATAATTGCAGTTTGGTAATTCTCAATCTCATTCAAGTCGGATTGTGCTTGCGATTTGTGGCAGTTTTTAATAAAGTTATAGCACTTTCAACCCTTGTAAGTGGAATTAAAGGTAAGTTAATTTCGTTAGTGCATGTACTTTGTATTAATTTTGCAAATTTAAAAAATTACAAAATTATTAATTCTTGTTTTTCAAATTGGATAGCTACTCCATGGCAGATCCTGGAGCTTCTTGTAGTACCCAAGTGAGCTCGGACGAGGAAGACTCTGAGAGGGCCGAGACACCTCCAAAAACAACGAAGCTGAAATATTATCAGAGGTATAATCACCGATGGGAAGAAGAAGCTGGTCTACGGGGATGGCTTCAGGCTAGCGAGAAGGTAAAGTTTTAAATTTTTCTCAGGCATAAATACTCATTTTATGTTCAACTTGCAGGGAACAGATTTTGGATACTGTACTGCATGTAACATGGATATCAATATAAAAAATGGGAAAATTCAATTACATCGGCATGCCCAAAGAGAGAAGCACAAACTAGCTTGCCGGAGCAAACTGAAGCAACGGTCCCTAAAGCAGATGATGCCCACGGGACTGGACACTCAAGTGAAAAATTCCGAATTGATGCTGACTGCATTAATTGTAGAACACAATTTACCAATGGTGCTGATGGATCATCTTCCGAATTTAATACGAGCGGTATGTCCTGATTCAAATATCGCGAAATCGATTAAATCAGCGCGAACAAAAACAACAAATATTATTAAAAATGTTTTGGGCACGTATTCTTCTCGCACGCTTATAGAATCTTTAAGAAATAATAAATTTAGTCTCATTATCGACGAAACAACTGATAGAACTACTATGAAACACTTATGCTTGGTAGCGAGGGTAATGTTCAATAATAACATTTCAGATTGTTTTTTAACGCTTCTTCCAGTGGACAGTGCCCAAGCAGAAGTGTTATATCAACAAATAATTTCTTTTTTCATTGAAAACAATGTACCATACCGTGTTAATCTTATTGGTTTTGCTGCGGATGGTGCATCAAATATGATGGGGCGCCATAATTCGGTAGCATCTAGATTTCTAGAAGTCATTCCAAATATATTTATATTAAAATGTATTTGTCATAGCTTCGCTTTATGTGCTTCATATGCTTGTACAAAACTCCCTAACTTTATAGAAGTTCTTGCAAAAGATGTGCATAATTATTTTAGCAATAGTCCAAAAAGAGTTGTAGCGTTTAAAGCTTTTCAGGATTTTTGCAATATTAAAGCCCACAAAATTTTACATCCCTGCCAGACTCGCTGGTTGTCACTATTGAGTGTCGTTCAAAGACTGTTGGAGCAGTACGATGCTCTTGTATTGTTTTTCACAGATGCTTCTTTCAATAACAGGGATGATATCCACGCCAATAATATCTTGACTTTACTGAAAAATCCGAGTTCCAAATTATATTTACAATTTTTAGACTACGTTTTACCACTTTTTGTAAATTTAAACAGACAAATGCAATCGGAAAATCCTCAAATTAGTAACATTTACACATCTGTAACAACTGTAGTCAAAACAATTTTAGATTGTTTCGTTAAAGATGAAGTTTTGAGGAGCAATTTGATATGTGATATTGACTATAAAAATCCAAGAAATATGCTCCCTTTAGAAGAAATGTATTTTGGAGCGGCAATAAGTTCAAGTTCCTTAGAAGGGCCTGAGTTGCAAATTTTAAAAACAAATTGTCTTTCATTTTATATTGAGGGAGTTAATCAAATTTTGCAAAGGATTCCTTTAAAAGATAATTTGTTGCAAAATTTGTCGTTCATAAATCCAGTATGTGTGCGACAAAAAACGATTAATACCATTGCCCGTATTGCAACTGAATGGCCCGCTTTGGCGGATAAAAATAAACTTCAAATTCTGGACAATGAATGGCGGCTTCTTAAAAATTACGATTCACTTCCTGACACCGATGATATATTGGAGTTTTGGTCCAGTGTCTCCAAAATAAAATGTGGAGACAATACTAAAATGTTTGAAAATTTAACAGATTTTGTTTTTAAGCTACTAACTTTGCCTCACTCAAGCGCCAATGTTGAAAGAGTATTTTCAACTATCAATTTATTAAAAACAAAACAGAGAAATAAATTAGGCACAGACACTATAATAGGATTACTTCACAGCAAACGTCTAGTAACTGACACATGTTTTAATTTTAAGCCAAATAATGAATTACGGCGTTTGATGACTAAGGACATTTATAAAGAAACTTAGTTAAGGTGTTTAATGCTAGGTAGATACCTAAATTGCAGTTTTATTTTTAATTTGTATTTCTTTAGTTATTTTTTTGTTAGCAATTGTTTTTGTTTTATTTAATGTTTATTTTTGTAATAAATGTAATAAATTACTTTGTGGAATATCATTTTATGTCAAACCCAAAACTATCCAAATTTTAAAACAACGTTTACGGTAAAAATTTAAATTCTACTGCTTTGGTGCTGCCATCTACTGCTATTTTACGTTAGGTTCTACTGCTACGAAATAATTTCATCTGGCAACACTGCCTGGAACAAGTCCTGGAAATTTTTTATTATAGTGCGGCGTCTTTGAAAGTGTTTTCTAGTAGCCCTGTGTATTTCATCAACAACGACTTGTTTAGCACTCATCATCATCATACAATTAATATCAACGACGACACCGAGAGAGAGAGCAGCGTCTCAAATAATTATACTGGCAGCAGCCGAGTTTGATGAATACTGAATAATGTTAAAAGCAATATATCATTATATACCCCCGAAATATTCTATTCTATGATGCCTTCCTCCTTAAGTTCACTTATAATTGATATTATTTCGTTTTCATTTTGTGGACTAGTGTTGCCGGCACTCTTTACAGCATATAACAAACGAAGCCGGTCGACTAGCTCGTTAGCCTTATTCCAGTAGACGTATTCGACTTTGCAATCGCTTAATTCTTTTAAATTTGACGATGATGATGATAGTCTAATGCCTAAACCTTTGATTCTGGGTAAGTTCGGTTTAATTATATAATCATACTTCCAATGTTTAACAGCTGTTAGTTTACCCTGTGGTCTATATGATTTCTTATGCGCATTAGTAAGGGCTATTATCTGCATATAATTATTGATATCAGCTTGCGATGGTATAGTCTCTAATTCTCTAAACGTGAGTAAGTCAAACAGACCGGGTGTTGCTTCGAAAACGTTGTTTTTAATTATGATGTTTGTATCACGCATAGTCACAGGGGAAGATGCAAATGTCCACGCGTCTCGATCAATTTTATATCTAATACCGAATCTAGTTCTATCTATATTTTTGTTTCCGACAGAGTTAGCTATCAGCATACCGTAATGAGTATGGAGATCAAGAGTTTTATTAGATTCTTCTTCTTCTTCGTCTGCTTTCGATGATGATGATGATGTAGCAGGTTGTTTTTTAACTTTCAACTGGGGAATGTAACTAGCACTAGTAGCAGCAACAGATGGTTGTGTTTTAACTTTCAATAGGGGTACGTTAGAGGTGTTAACTGATTTAGCAATGGTTTCCAGCGGCGATATAACTGGATTGTGCGTGACGCGATACATACGTTCTGCTTCTGCTCTATCACGACGAAAGTATGCAAATTTCTTACGTATAGCATTACGAGCGTGTATTATTTTACGCTTTAAACTCAGATCATACGTGTTGGACATGTCGGCTATGCAGAGACTACTAAACGAATCGACTCTAATTATAAACTTATATATGAATCAAAACCCTTCCGATATCTGCCATGGTCTAGAGAGCTGTCTTTATTAATTACCAGGAAATCATGTGGCTCCTTCCAACACAGAGAGCAAATGTTTTTGAACTGATCATAGCTAATACCGTCTCCTACAACATGATCGCTAAACACGTGTTTTAAGTTCAACTCGTCTTGTCTAAAGAGAATAATTAGGTTTGCATTGTCCCTAATCAGATGTTTCGGTATCTTGGCGTACGTTTGACCTAGATAAAAACAGTCCACACCCTTATGCCTACCCATGCTAAAATATTCTCTAATCTTTTCCTGCTTGCTGCAAATTATATCATCAAAAATGAACACTGAATTAGGTTTAACATCACCGGGGCTGATTACGTCATCGTTTTCGCTAAATTCATGATATCCCATACCCGTAAGTGGTTTCATAACACGTCTTAAGAATTCATATTTAGGCTGAAATAAAGACTTGGCGTATAGGTAGATATTTTCAAATTTTAATCCGTTTTCGCTAATAAGTAAACCTAACATAGCATTAGTTTTACCGCAGGAAGATGGACCGCTCAATATTGCTCTACATGATACAGGTAACAGGTCACCATGTTTCCTAACATCCTCGCCTGATCGTCGTTGTAAAGATGTATCATCGCAGTCGTCTAGGTTACATATGTTTAGTGACTTATTTTGTTTAACGACCTTCATCATCATTACGGTATGCGTACGTGTCTAGTCACGGTCTCGTTAAACGGATTATACTCGATTAATGCGTCGTGAAGGATCAAACAATACGCCTTAGTTGTGTTCGTAAATGCGGCAGAAGACTCGAGCTCTAGTCTAATATCGACAGTGGAATCCTTAAAACTCTCTACCTGTCTTGAACAGTCAATAACAAAAACGGGATACGTTTCAAACGATTTGTAGCTGAGTAAACAGCTCTCAGCCGCACCTCTACTTATACCGTCATAGTAGTTCTCACGAAAACGAATATAATTCAGATACGCAGGAATGTAGTCCTTACGGTCGAAATCGAGATTTAAACGCTGATGCGGGAACACTTGCGAATTTAAATACAACTTAACGTCGACCAAGTTCGAATGAGTAAATGTAGTCGGGTTACCCGCTCTTATACCCAGCTGACGCTCGTCTTGTAAAACTACAAAGACCCAGCGCGGTTTCTCTAGATCATTGGAGTTCTTTACGCGCCAAACCTGGTTTTTAGTAGTTCCCAACGAGGGTAACTCGTGTAATTCCCAACGTCTAAAAGGAGCGATAATAGAAGAATTATCTCTTAAACTTTCCACCAGGTTCACTTTGCTTTCATCTGATAACAGTATATGCGGAACTTCCCACGAGAGCTTATCAATCTTGAAATCTACATTGGTACCTGCATCACCTGCGTCGCTTTTATAGCAATTAAAATCGTTCTTGGCGCGAATTAAAACTAGTTGACAACTCATATGAGGTATTGAGTACCGGCAATGAAATTATGTGGCTTATATGTGGCTTGTAAGAAAACGTGTAAAAGAGTTTAAAAAGAAAAAAAATACAAGGAATTGCATCTACTCGTATTATAATAATAGATAGCTTATTATTAAAAGAAAAACAAAATAAAATAAACTCATTTAAACTCAAAAATCTATTAATACTTACAAAATAACCAAAAATTAATATCAGCTGAGATATAGAAGCAGGTGTTATTTAGTTATTTTATTACCTAAAGGAAACTACACATTACAAAGCATGACAACTGATGAAAAATTAAATTATAATAAACTGTTAGAAGAAATAATCAAAAATAGAACGGAATTAAAGAACAGTATAAAAGCGAGTGGAATCAAGAGTATTAATGAAAGTACAGAATTTAACGGCGAAGATAAATCAACTAGAAAAGGAAAACCAAGAACTGAAAAACTGTGTGGAACTTTTGGAAAAAGAAAGTAAGAAAAATAATATTATAGTTTTTGGCATACCTAAACCACCAGAGGGAATATCACCTACTACATCTGTATGCACTGAGATTGTCAAAAACTTAAGAGATTCAATTTTCACCATCTGATATTAGCAATCTATATTATCTTGGGAAATCTGAAAATAGTCCACTGAAGGTTGAGCTAATATCGCAGCTAAAGAAAATCGAGATTCTAAAAAACAGGAGTAAACTTAAAGGCACTGGTATTTTCATTAACCACGACTATACCAAACAACAGCAAGAGGAAAACAAGATCCTGAGAACACACCTTGGTTTGGCCAGAGAGAGTAACCCAACTGTAAAGAGCTACATCAGGGGAAAAAAGCTATATGTTAACAATACTGCCTTTACAATAGAGGATCTTGAAGGCGAGGCAGATTCTCACGAGGAACGACATTCTAGCGCCCCAACAACCCCATCATCCCAAGTGATCTATCAGGAAAGTGAAGACGAGGATTTGTTTAAGGTAATTACTCAGCCAGAAGAGTTAGACAGTGAGGAAAAAAATCAACCTGAAACCCCTTTAATAAATTCCAAAAAGAATGTACTAACTAGACCGATTCCTAATAGAATACGAACCCGCTATGGTTTCAGTTCTACTAAGTCTAAAAACTAGATTAGATTAAATTTAATACAATTAAATATAGATCCATATATAAAAAACTAAAATGGATGCTTATGTTAAGTATTATGAAAACGAAAAAATCACGGGCAAACTAATAAATGTAATAAATGATTTTAATAAAAATTGTTTAAATAATAAAAAATGTAGCTTTAGAATTTTGCATGTAAATATTCGTAGCATCGCTAAAAATTATGATGAACTTCTAATATTTTTAAATCAGTTTTCAGAGCAAGTTGAATTAATAGTTCTAACAGAAACTTTTAATATCTCTGATAACAATACTTATAGAATACCAGGCTATGAGAATTTATACAGTGAAGGAACTTTAAATAGGAATGATGGGGTACTTATATTCATTAAATCCAATATGAACTATAATTATAATATTGCTCGGATTGCCCTGAGCACTGGTATAGAAATACAAATTAATATAGATAAGATTAAGCTATTATTGACTGCAATTTATAGATCACCAAATACCGACAAAAATTGTTTAATACTGAGCTCTATAAAAGATGGCAGTGAGGAAGCAGAAGAATACAAAAATATATTAAATTCATTTGGTTTTAATTCCTATATAAATAGAATAACAAGACCTAGTAGCAAAACATGTTTAGATCACATTTTTGTAAAAAATACTCATAGTCATAGTAGTTTAGATTCATACGTATTTAATTATGAAATAACAGACCATTTTCCTATTTGCCTTGAATTTAACCATAACGTAAATTCCTTGATTAGGTCGCATCCAAACAGATATAAAAAATATATAAATTACAACACATTACAAGATGATATTTTACATGAACAGTGGGTGGACATTTATAACTCCCAAAATGCAAATATAATTATGGAAAGATTTATTACTACATTGAAATAATACATTGAAAAACACACAAACACTATAAAAATCAACAGTTTTAAAATCAGAAAAGCATGGATAACACCAAGTATAGTAAATTTAATTAATGAAAAAAATGAAATTTATATAAAATTACAAACAAATCCTGAAAATACTACATTAAGTGAAAAGTATAGGCTACTTAAAAATAAACTTAGAAAAATTATTGACATTTCAAAAAAAAGTTACATGAATAAACTTATACAAAAAAGTCCGAATTCTTCTAGTGGTCTGTGGAACGCAGTAAATAAACTCTGTCCCAAACAAAAAGCTACAACACAACTAGACTTTATAGAATTAAATAATGAAACTATAACAGCAAAAAATAAAATAGCTGACAGTTTTAATGAATATTATAGTAATTTAGGTAGAAATTATGCAAACAAAATTAAAACTCCAAACAATTTTACAGAAAACACTGAAAACATAAGAAGTAGTATATACCTAAATCCTACTTCTGAAATGGAAGTTATCAAAATTATTAATAATTTGAAGACAAAAAAGTCTCCCGGATGGGACAACGTTAGATCTGAGACGCTTAAAAAGTTGAGTCATCAAGTCGTTCAGCCTTTAACATATATTATAAATACATGCTTTGAGAGTGGAAAATTTCCAGAGTGTCTAAAACTTGGAATTATTAAACCTCTGTACAAAAATGGAAGTAGGCAAAATATTGAAAATTATCGTCCTATTTCTCTGTTGTCAGTGTTTTCTAAAATATTTGAAAAGCTTATAAAAGTAAGAATTTCAAAATTTATGACAAGTTTAAGATTCTCTCTAATAATCAATTTGGGTTCAGAGAAGGCCGATCTACTGAAGATGCTATTTTTGCATTAACTTCGAAAATTTATAATGCTTTAGATAAAAAAAACCTCTAATATGTATTTTTGTAGATCTGTCAAAGGCCTTCGATACTGTGTGCCATAAACGTCTTCTTCAAAAATTATACAATTACGGAATAAGAGGACCCACATATTCCTTACTAAAAGATTATTTGTCTGAAAGAAAACAAGTTGTTAATATTGATAGCAGTTTCAGTAGTCCAAGGTCCGTTACATACGGAGTTCCGCAGGGAACAGTCCTTGGACCTCTCTTATTTACTATATATGTAAATAGCTTAATGACAATTAAAACTATAGGAACACTTACTAGTTTTGCGGATGATATGGCCATAATGTATGAAGGAGATACCTGGACATGCCTAAAATTAAAAGCAGAACAAGATTTTAAAAATATATGTAGCTGGTTTAAATTTAACAAATTAACACTAAATAGTCAGAAAACAAACTACTTACCATTCACATCCTATGCTAATAACCTTCCTAATATAGGGCCGCTAGTAGTTGACAATGAAACACAAATATTAGAAAAAGATCATGCAAAGTATCTGGGAATTATTATTGACAGGCATCTAAAATGGGACCTGCATATTCAGAATGTTAAAAATAAATTAAGGGGTTTACTAAGTAAATTCAAATACCTTGTTGACTTTTTAAGTGTCAAAAATATTAAATCACTCTACTTTGCACTAGTACAGTCCCAATTATCTTATGGAATCTTAGGATGGGGAGGAGTAGCAGAAAGTAATCTTCAAAGTCTGAATGTCGTACAAAAATGGATATTAAGAATTATTTTTAAAAGACCAATACGATTTTCAAGCGATTTGCTTTTTTCTGAAAATAGAATCATTGATATTAGACAAATCTTCTGCCAGAAAATCCTAATGAATATACACAGAAGTAAAATCAAGCTACAACCTATTAAACATTCATATGACACTCGAACTAAAAAAAACTACATAAATGAGCCAATATGTGAAAAAACAATTGGACAACGATCCACGCAATTTTTAGCACCTCGATTGTACAATCTATTACCAATTAATCTGCAATTGTCAGACTGCAATTGTGAGACCAATTTTGAAAAAAGGCGATCCATTGTTGATAGAAAATTATAGGCCTATAAGCCTCTTATCAAGTTTTTCAAAAATCTTTGAAATTATTATGTGCAAACGTCTTATTCATTTTCTAGACAGAAATAATATCATTACCAATACTCAACATGGCTTCCAAAAGGGTAGATCCACAATTACAGCAATTTTTTCATTTATAGAACGCATTATTTATCACTTGGATAATGGGTATATTGTTCATGGTGTATTTCTGGACTTGTCAAAGGCATTCGACTGTGTGAATCACCGAATACTATTGAAAAAATTAAATATCATGGGAATACGTGGAACAGTACAGAAATGGTTCGAATCATATTTAAATGCTAGATCTCAGAGGGTTTGTATAAAATCCGAAGTTGGCAACTTTCTCTCAGAATCTAAAGACATAAACATGGGCGTACCACAGGGTAGTGTCTTAGGTCCTATATTATTTCTCCTGTATATAAATGACTTGCCAAACAAGATAGACTCATCTTCTGTAACACTAACAAACTATGCTGACGATACAAACATTCTAATAGCAAGAAAGGACCATAATATTTTAAAACAGGATACAATAAATACGGTTTCAGTAATGGCAGAATGGTTCCATCAGAATTCTCTAGTGTTAAATATGTCCAAAACTAATTGTATCTTATTTAGACATAGTAGAAATAAGGTTGATTATGGAGGTGATATTAATCTAAATAACGCAGTTATTAATTATGTAAACTCAACGAAGTTTCTTGGTGTTACGGTGGATGAGAATCTAGGGTGGACAAATCACATAGACAATCTCTGTGGTAGGATTACTAAAGCCTGCTTTGCTTTAAATGTGCTAAAAAAGGTAGTAGATCAAAACACTCTGAGATCTGCATATTTTGGACATTTCTATTCCATTATGTACTATGGAATTATTTTCTGGGGCGGCACACACAGTCAAGAGGTCTTTGTGATACAGAAACGAGCACTAAGAACTCTAGCTAATCTGAACCTTGGAGCTTCATGCAGAAGCTATTTCAAAAAACTAAATTTAATGACAGTTACAGGTGCTTATGTATATGCATGCATTAATTTTGTGTTTGATAATCCAGCCCATTTTAGAGACAACCTTTTAAATCATTTACATAATACCCGCAATATAGACAATTTTAGTTTGCCAATTCATAAGACAACATTATTTGAAAAAGGTTGTTATTATAAGTGCCTACAATTTTATAATATGCTCCCAAGACACATAAAAAACATTAAAAATACACATAGATTCAAAACAATAATTAAGCAGATCTTAATTGAAATTGAACCCTACTGTATTGACGATGTTACAAAGATAAGTATCTTGAATTCATGTGAACTTCTAGGATTAGTTGAGATCAGAGCAAGGATCTGAAAAAACAACTCTAAGTATTAATTTATTATGTTTAATACTAGTTGGAAGTAATTCTATGTTAAGATAGATTAAGATTGATGTAAACATCAGCTGCAAGCAGTGGTACTGCAGGTTTTGCTAGGTTTTCCTGTAGTCTCGGCAAATGCACCATGCTAATTCTTATTAATTAAGTTGCCCTAGCTCGCTCAATTATATTCATCCAGCAACTGACATTAGCATCAATCTTTTTCCCTACTTCACTTTTCTCTGACGTGTATTATACGACATACTTTGTATATCGTCCCTAGTACAAATAAATCTATTACTATTATTATTATTATAATCTAAAAACAACAAAATCATATAATTCTTTTAAGCATCTCGTAAAAGTCTGGATGCATACTACTAACAGACAAATTTTTAATGATCTTGTTGATTTAAGATTTTTACAATAAACACAGAATATTAAAAAATATATACATATATACTGGAATTTTACGCATTTGTTTTTTGATTGTGATAACTTTTTCTAATAATTATTCTAATAAATACTTACAAAAAAAGGATTACTTACCTGATAATGATAATATACCTGATTATACGATATAGACTGCTTACCGATTTTGACACATTTAGAAAATAATAATACGATTATCAAGTTGATATTTTTATTTTTATATTGTTGTGAATGTCTTGATAGTTTTTTTACAGATATGTATATTATTAATATTAAATTTACTATATCACGCACAAGCATCGATGCTTCAGTGATTTATATGTTTATTTTCATTGTTGTATTTGTATTTGTAAAATATTTTTCTATGATTGGAAAATAAACATTATTATTATTATTATTATTACTTTTTTATAATCGTCTGCAAAAAGAAAGACGTTATTCCCCTGGTTATGTAACAAATCATTATCGCTAGTAATCCCTAAGTTCCATGCATTGCAGGTTAAAGCTCTATCCTCAGCGCCATGTGAAACGAGACCTTTTATAGTGCTTGTAATGCCAGGCTGTTTACAGACATCTATGAGCTGGTTTGCGCCTAATATTAGTTGAATTTCATCAAACAGAAAGTGTGCGAAATTGTTTACCAGAAGGAATTGCTTGTTTTCTGCACGCGTTATGCTACCTTTAAAAAGTACATAGCTGTCATACAAAGCTAAAACGTTATCGGAATTTTGTATGCTGATTCTAATGGTGTCGGAATGATTGGCATTTAGCGTAAACGGCAGATAGGTATAAAAATCCTCTTTTATTATATCTGTATCGACGCGAGGCTTCCCAAATATGTTTAATTTATCAATGGTAAAGGTGTCGGTGTTAATATGTATTTTACTTCGTTTTGACATGCTGCTGCTGTTATCGTACTTTAAGGACTGGGTTATAAGTAGGAGTTGACAGAATACTCCGATCAGATGGCGGACCTGTAGCAAACTGAAAATTACTTGTGTACATTAAACCTTCAGCATAGCAAATTGTCTGCGGCAAGGGCTACCTGGATTTTATGACTATAATCCCTCAAAGTTGTGACACGATCTTTGCATCTGGGATCCTTCTTTTGTACTTAAAATAAAATTAAAAAATAGATATGTTATTTACAAAAAAACTACTACCTCCGAAAATAACTACATAACGAAAATCTAATTTAACCTAACGGTTCGTTAATATTATTAATTAACTACAATTAAGCTGGAAATGCTAATTTTTTAAAATAAGTACATATTTAATAAGGGAATGATTTATTGCCTATTTTGTTATAGTACGTCAAGTTTGCATAAGGATTGGAATTTTGAATAGGAATAATAACTCAGTTTCACAATAAATAATTTTAGGTATAATAATTAATTAAATAGACAAACGCGTAAATGTTAGGAAGTTCCATCAAGCAAAGGGTGAGACTTTTCTCAGAAACTCGCGAAAATGTAATGTATATTATAGTTACTTGTAACAATTTGAAAATATAATCCCTTTTTTATTTTTATTAACAATTCATGCTAAAAATAGTTACATAGACTAATAATAATATTAATGAACAAAAGTGTATTTTTATAGTAAGAGATAATTGTTAAAATAGCATAAAATGTTGGCATTTCAAAAAATCATAACTCAATAATGAAAAAGATACAGAATTTATGACTGGGGACTTTCATTGTACTTGTACCTATCACAAAATAAACCTTTTGAGCAAGTGCCGCACAACATAATAATAAGACTATTAAAATTCTTACTAAGATTAAAACGGAACATTGATAATACGAAGATTTTAGAGATTTAGATTTTAGGGTCATAAAACTTTTTATTATTTGCATCTTTGCAGAAATGTTTAGTAAAGAAGACGATCGGCAACCATAGGTATTTTTGTCATTATTAGTTATTGTTAGTCATTATAGTTTATTTTTTCCGAGTCGAAATAAGGCGCAGAACATAGTTTTACTTGAATTTGTTATAAACAAACTTAATAAATAATTGACTAAAATGCAACTTTTCAAATCAGGAAAAATCACTACAAATATGTGTTTAATGATGATTGAAATAACGATGAAATGAGAAATTTTTGTTCATTATAACGTCTGTAGCATATTTTTTTCAAAAAACTTTAATAACGAATATTATTTACAAAAAAATTTTTTTCGCAAAATGCATTTGGATTAATGTTGAGCATGTTGAATACTATTGAAAAAATTTATTAACTTTTATAAACATTTTTCAAACGAATTTGGGTGATCCGTTTGAGAAATTTTGACTCTATTGTATTCAAACAGTTTAAACTATTTTTACTACCTACATTTTTGGGTATTTTTATGTATGTCCAAACCTTTATTCATAATCCTCGAGTAACTTCCTGAAAATGTAAAAAGGTTGACCTAACAGGGATGTCAGGTAGTTTTGGTTTTGTTGGTGGCCTAAGCGTGAATATGTTTCGATTGTTGTGCCACCTATTAGAAAACTGGTGAACCTCCTCCTATTAAAATGATTTTGAAATGGTTAAAACCTATTTCTTTGGATTTAATTAGATTTTTCTTCGTTTTTACAAAGTTATGATTAGTTTACTGATTTTAAATGGTATGGAGCAGGAGGTAACCGAAATCTAAGCAATTTGAAACAAAACTTGCTTAGTTATATCTTTTAATTCTATCGACTTCATGTTTCTTGATGAAATATTTATAATTAAATAGGTTAATAATGGTCAAGAAACTATAAATTCTTTTCATATCTTCAGCAATGATGCAAAGAACCTACGTTCATAAGTTTATAACAAAATACTTAATTTAATTTCTATAAATCACTAAAAACCTATTTTCGATATAGGCTCCCGGAATTTGTTTTTTTTTGCATCAGATATTTTATTTAGTTGTGTTTGACAAATACATCTCGTAAAACTTTCAACTCTATCTAAATAACTGACTTATACGCATTTTTATAACAGCGAATTTTTGCCTATACCCAAACCTTAAAGCCTAAAGATTCAAGAAAAAGGCGACGAGCTTTAGTTAGTTTTAATCGAAGGTCTGCACGGGCCGAAGTTTGACGGTGAATGACCTTTGATGGACATATGCTGATGTTTTTATAGCTAAAGTTTATTCCCATTTTTCACGTTTAAGTTCTAGCCTGATGCTCGTGAAAGTGTCTTCAGACAAATTTATCAACTCTCCTCTCGAAGCTACCAGTCTAATGGTAATGTTGTCGATCTCGGTGACAGTGATGGGAAAGTAAATTACATGCGATGGCTCCTTTTCAATCAGATAACCGGGTGGTACGCAAACACCAAATTCGAAGATTGTATGACCTGCTTGATTGTTTCTATATGAGCCGCCTGTAATATTCGTGTCTACAAAGATGTTTGGAGTTGAAAGTATATCGACAACTCGATCTGATACGTGTCTACTACCGGGTTCTAGCACGCGCTTCTTAAATCCTAGTAGGGATCCTATGTTATCGGGTTTGGTAAAATCAATCAACTCGGTAGCTGATTCAATCTCACACTTTCCCGTATTAGTGTTAGCTTTGATTTGTAGTAGTAGATCTCCCTCTTCGGGATCGCCACTAATTTGATTCTTTATATAGTTAACGATTTCAGCCAACTCGTAGCTACCCGGTTCAATAGTTATCGCCTTTTCTCCGTAATAAAATTTATTTTTGCCTGGGTATATATTCCGTACGTGTGACTTGTATATAAGCCGACTAAACCTAGTGAGTATTCGTAACGCTCGTGATCTAGTGTTATAGGTGGATAAATACGATCCGTAGAAAGCTTGTTTCCTGTACCGTACACCGTGATGGTCCTAGCCATACTTAACCGATTTACACTTTCACCTCTCTTTTATACAAAAATCGTAGACACAGATGTCCGCAGTTGTATGTATTGAACTTTTGTTCTTGGGCTACGTTGTAGTATATGGCGCAGCGAGGCCCTAAATATTTCACAAGTTCAGCTGGTGGTCTCAGGTCTCTAATACACGATCTGCCTGGTGTCTACTGTTCAAATCAGAGCTTTGAGCGTACGAGATGTCGTGCTGCATACACGCCTGGTCCAAAGGATTTATACCTTTATCGCCACGTTGTAATCTTTTAGATAATTTAGTACCAGGTCCACAGTACTGATAGGAAGGAAGATGTAGTTCAATAGGCAGCTTGTCTATGAGCTTGTTAACAAAGCCGTTACCCTCGTGAACTAACATCTGGTACTGAGAGAAGAGACTGCTTGTACCTGTATTTATACTCGGTCACCGCTGCAGCCGGACTAATCTGTGTTCTGAAATCTCTGCGTATAGATAAAGTCTCTATGATCAGCTTGTAGAATTTCGCACAGATGCTTTTCAACATTATGTATTCTTGTTTGAAAACGGTATCTGTCCAGAGCTAATGTTTGCCAGTCTCCCTTTCTCGCCTGTCTGTATGCATTTTAACTTACTTTCTTTACCATATCGATGTGTTGCTGCTGCTGCTACATATCGTTATGTTTGGAGAGTTATTGATATTAGTAAAACTAAAACTTTGTTTAAATACATTTTTATTTCTTCACGATACATTTAGGGTAAGATAGAGAAAAAAAATAACTGATTAGCGTAGATATAAGCAAACTAAGCATTTGCGCAGCATTCCCGTAAGGCTCACCACATTTCCTATCTGCGCTATTCAGGCATTTGATATAATACACTTAAAACTAGAATAAAAAGGTGTCAATATGATTAGGTCAATCGATAGTAGTAGTAGTAAATTCCGTTATTAGTCGGCATTGTACACTCTCTTTATGTTGTAAGAGTTCGTACGTGTTGCAGATTCGGCTATTAGGGCATCAAACGATGATCGCATAACTTTTTGAGTATCCTCGAGCGCTTGTACTTTATCTAATAATTTTTTATAATTACTATCTAGGGTATTATTCGTTTCTTCCATCTTTGTCAACACACTCGAATGATTAGTTTCCATCTCATCATTCGTTATTAGGAGATTTCTCTTTGTTTCTTTTTCCAGCGTTGTTAGCAAACTGTTAAGTTTACTAGTTTCAATGTCAATCTTTGTTACCTTTTGCTTTAGATCTTTAATAGTGTTCTGAGTGTCGGTAGTCATTGTAATGAAGGTTTGTACAGCAGAGTCGAATTCAGCATCTACTCTAGTCTTTAGAAGTGACATCTGTGCCATCTATAGGGTAACTTACTGAAACAATACGTTTACCATCTGCATTAAACTGCATTTGATCGTTTGTATGCATAGCTCGTTTGTTAAAATACTGCCTAGAGATTACATCTTTATCCTCTAGAGGCTCCCCTATATTACAAATTCTTCCATCTTTAGCGTCATAGTACGACCACTGTCCTTTATCCTCTCGTCGTCTCAAACATTTAGAGAGTAATTTTCTTTCAACATCGTCCACCAGCTCGTCGGTATACTTTTTTCGTGCAAACATCGTGGTCGTCAAGCGGTCCTTTAACGTGTACTAGTCTTCTTTTCTTAACATCAATTACACCTTCATCGTTACCTGATAACATTAGTACAGAACGCTTCGTGACAAGATCGTTATCGTTGATAGGAGCGCCTACATTAGTTATACGTCGGTTCTCAACATCGAAATTGCCCTCTGGTGTTAATTTGAAACCATAACCTCTCGGTCCACGTTTTGCTGCAGCCGTTGCTTCATCTGTCATGCTCATCATAGCTCTGCCGAAGAGGTCTATTGTGTTCATGATGACGTATGACAAATAACTGTCACGCATGAACAGAATACAACGTATTTATAGCTGAGATCTTTATAGCGCAATGACGTACATATTTCAATACGTCATGAATTTATACTGCGGTGATCTATATGAATGAAATATCCGCCGTTCCAATTGTATAAACATATAAATTATATACGGTGAATTAAATTTAGAAAACACAACAGATATTCTTTTTTTCTCTCAGCTAGCTCAGGTTTGCTCAGTAAAGCATAAATTATATTAATTGCGAGACTCTTATGTACTTTTATGCCTGGAAAGAAGGAAAAACTTATATCGTAAGCTCTAAAACTCATGCAACCTGGACAACTGCTACTCAACTCTGAATTTGAAAGACAAGAATACCAGATGTTTCTATTAACATCAATTAAACACATATATGAAATTTAAAACACAATACGTACAAAGGAAATAGAAAAAAATTAGTAATTATCATTTCACTTTATTCAATAAAAACTTATTGTTGTCGTGCTATAATAACATTATAATTTTACGTACATGAGATTTGTCATAGAAAGTTACCGAGCCTTAATTAAATTAAATGGTCTGCAAAATGAATCTATTTTATTCCAGATAATGAGTCGTTTATGCTTTTAATTAAGTGAAAATCAGGATTTTTGTCTATAATGGATTTAAATTTTTGTTTTATAGTCAAACCCTTGGGCCCTTTTACTTTATTCAAAGAAACGCCTAACAATTTTACATGCTCAAGAGATTCATCTAATGAATCTCCCTGACTTTCTAATTTTTAAATTACTTTAGCTACACGCATTAAATTTATCAAAACAAAAATTTAAATCCGTTAGACAAAAATCCTGGTTTTCACTTAATTAAAAGCATAAACGATGCAATATCTATAAAAACTTAACGTTATCGTGCTATAATAACCTGCATTTCGACTAGAATAGATTTTTTTTGAAAGATAAAACACAGGTAGTTTTATCGTTTCCTTCTATTGTGAATTAAAAACAGGTTGTTCTGATATCCGGGCAGGTAAAAAGAAGGTAAGCCATTTTTTTTTGTAAGAAGGGTTCTCTTTTTAAATTATATGTACTAAATATCAACGCAGAAATATACCAAAACGATTGGAGTTACTAAAAACAACCCATAATTTCGATCGGGTAACCAGATAACTGGCAAGAATTTTGACTTGTCAGATCTTGCATATGGTCTCGTATAAAAGGGGTTGTTATAATGCTGTGAAGCTTCATTATTAGTCGGCAACAGATAGGTGTGTTTACATAGGTTATTCTGTTCGGGTCGTGGTTTATTGTTTTAAATTTTACTATTTGTTTTGGTGTTAGTTGATAATATTTACTGCGTACGGGTGCTTAACGTATAGAGTTTTTTTTGTTTAAAATTGTGCGTAGTGCATATTTACAGAGGTGTAACATATTAGGTAAGTTTCTTGTTATAAACCCGAACCTTTTATCTCATGTAAAATACTAATGCTATTATAGCACGACAACGATAAGTTTTTTACTGAATAAAGTGAAATGGTAAATACTAATTTTCTATTTCCCATACGTATTGTACGTGTCTAAAACTAATACATCAATAGTGTTTACTGTCTCCAGCCTTACTTTGTGGAACTCCATAATCATGAAAATTTGCATTTATTTTGTTACACTTATAAGCTCTAGATTTACTGGGGAAATGACCGCAAACTAATTATTGTTATGATGACGAGACCTGTGTGTGTGTGTGTGATTGATTTATTGCCCCATGGAAATAGGTGAGTTGTTTATTAGATTCCTGTAATATTAAAATTAAGGTGAAAAAGAGTGTCGGAACAAATTTTTGTTTATTAAAAAAGAAAAGTGACAATAAGATTTAATTGTGAAAATCTAAGTAATTTGATTCGGAAAAAGGAAATAAGTTAAAACCTAACCAACATCGACCATACTCTTTTGATTTTACTGTACCAGGAATTTAAAATGTTCAACTGCCAGCTATCCAGGTAGCCAAACCGACCTTTATGGGGTATGGTGATGCATTTTAATCTGATAATTATCTCGATTTCAAGTCCGCACGTCTTTAAGGAAGATTGAAAGGATTATATATATATTGATGATGAAAAAAAGGGAGAGAATTTTTACAGAAAAGAATCATTCAAACTTACCTGTTTTAAGCTTGAAGCAGGTATAAAAACCGCAAATTTCTAGTGATTTGGAGGTCGAAGCGTGCCTTTTTTTTTTAAAAGAATGTATAATGCCTCAGGGTGTTTCCCTTTTTGTCGTCGTCGTCGAGGGTAAGGTAAAAATTTAACTCCAGTTTATTTTGGTACCTTCTACAGTATAGTCGTGTTTTCGTTTTTTTTTAAATTTAAAAGATGATTAGTGTATATTCCTTCTTGACGAGAGGTGTTTTAATTTAAAGTGATATATGGTGGAACTGGTAAGTTATTTTCTGCATTAGAATTAGGTTTTTCTCTTTTTAAATAGTTAATTCAGACGTTGATACATATTAGTGTTAGAATCCAGGCCGATCCCTGAACGTGAATCAAGAGTCTTAACGTAATTTTCTTAACATGGAGATCCGAAGAAAGCCCTTTACGAAGGGCAGCTACTGACATAGATACGACGGTTAGACGAGCTTGCAAACCTCGCAGTGGTATCAAGGATTGTCGGTTTTATTTTAAATTTCATGATCTCTTTGGGGTAGAAAGCTTCATTAGAATACAACGGTCTTGATCACGTGGTGGTTAGTCATCCGTGAAATATAAAATTCTAGGGCGGGAAGAAAACTGGCTGCTCGTTTATATCGACCTAGTCCGCGATTTGCGTTTAAAGCTGGCTGTTTCATTTACTAGCATTAGGATGAAGGGACAGAGAGAGCGTTAGAGTGAGAGAGAGAAGGCTCTTTAATGCGTCCTCTAATAGGAGAGAGTGAGAGAGAGAGAAGGCTCTTTAATGCGTCCTCTAATAGGAGAGAGTGATAGAGAAGGCTCTTTAATGCGACCTCTAATAGCATCAGTACGTAGGATAATACAGATTTCTTCATGACGCGCCGCCCTCTATTAACAGAGTCCTCTGGGGTTTTTTCCTAGCAACACTTTAGCACCATTTAGCCGAGCGCCGAACCATATGCCGACAAGGCCTGTAATACAGATTCCGTACTTCGAGAATCACGTCAGACGACACCGGCGCCATCTGTTTTCCCCTAGCAACGACACTACCATTTAGCCATGTGACGAACCAAATGCCGATAATACAGAATGTCGGTACAAAAATCACGTAAAACGACTCCGGCGCCATCTGCTTTCCCCTAGCAATGACGCTACCATTTAGCCGAGTGACGAACCAAATGCCGATAATACAGAATGTCGGTACAAAAACGACACTGGCGCCATCTGTTTTCCCCTAGCAACACTAACACCATTTAGCCAAGTGACGAACCAAATGCCGGTAATACAGAATGTCGGTAATGCAGATTCCGTACTTAACCACCTAGAGAGAGACAGACAAAAAGTCACCAGATTAGAGAGAGACAGAGAATCTAGGGTCCCTAGAACTGTCTGCCTCAGGTGCCGCAATACCTACTGTCTCAGTTCGTGGTTCCAAAAAGCCGAGTGGCTACAGTGTTGCGACCTCTCCATGACGGTGCCTCAGGAGGACACTTCGGTGTGAAAAAGACTTTGGAGAAAGTTAGGGAGCGTTTTTATTGGGTCAACTGTAAAGAAGACGTGAAGGAGTGGTGCCGGAAATGTGAACTATGTACCACTGGTAACGGACCCTTGGAGAAACGAAGAGCACTTATGAGGCAGTACAATGTGGGTAGTCCTCTGGAAAGAATAGCTATAGATATTGCCGGACCATTTCCCGAAACCGACGATGGGAATAAATACATATTAGTGGCAATGGACTACTTTACCAAATGGCCAGAAGCATATGCCCTACCAAACCAGGAAGCTGCGACTGTTGCTGACGTACTAGTCAAAGAGTTTTTCAGTCGCTTCGGAGTGCCCATGGAACTGCATTCGGATCAAGGCCGCAACTTTGAGTCTGTACTATTTGGAGAAGTCTGTCGATTGTTGGGCATTCGCAAGACTCGGACCACACCGTTACATCCGCAGTCCGATGGAATGGTAGAACGCATGAATCGGACAATGGGCAAATATTTATCCATCAACGAGACTGGGACCAATACCTGCATCTGTTCCTGATGGCTTATCGTGCATCGGTCCACGAAACAACCGGTCAGTCACCAGCGTCTGTGATGTTTGGACGCGAGTTACGGTTACCGTGTGATCTGGAATTTGGGTCTCCACCTATAGAGCAGGAGGTAGCCGGGAATGATTATGTCATCAACTTAAAGAAGAAGTTGGAGGATATTCACGACCGAACCCGAAACAATAGTCGAATCGCGAGTGACCGGATGAAGGCTACGTACGATGTGAGAGCCCAAGAAGGAGGGTTTCAACCTGGAGAGCTTGTCTGGTTATACAACCCGCAAAGACGTCGTGGCTATTCTCCAAAGTTACAGCGGAATTGGGAGGGCCCATACCAGGTGAAGAAGCGAATAAATGACTTGATTTATCGCATCCAGAAATTGCCAAGAGGGAAACCAAAGGTGGTACACTCCAATCGTCTGGCGCACTATGAGGGAAATAATGACGCAGTCCCGGATCGGGAAGATGAGGCTGAGGTGGCTATCAATACCGTAAGGCTTGAAGATGATCAGCCAATCTTTAGAGAATTTATGGCTTCGTTTTCTGGAACTAGAAAAGCGCGATTCGGAGTCACGACTGAGATGCAACAAGATCTCTTCCGGGTCCCTGGTGATTATTCCATTGCCCACTTTGTCTCCGAGGATCTCCGTATGTTCAGGGGGATCGCAGTAGTGTTTAGAAATAAATTTGGACGGCTGAATGAACTTCGAGAACAAAATCCCTCTGTTGGTAAATCCTTACGCTTGCCTGATCATGACCGATCCATTTACTACTTGGTAACCAAGCAGTTTTACTACCAGAAACCGAGTTACGCCGACTGGTGGAGGGCATTATGGAATTTGAGGATCGAGTTGCTTACCAGGGGAATTAACAAATTGGCAGTTCCCAAACTCGGCTGTGGGCAGGACCAGCTGGATTGGAGAATCGTTAGAAACATGCTGGAAGTTGTCTTTAGAGGTACGGACGTCAAGATCTTCGTCTGCAGTTTTGACCCACAGCCCGCATTAAGGCCAACGAAGAGTGTAGACTGTTACTTCTACCGTAATGGAACGTGTAGTCGAGGTGAAGACTGTCGATATCGTCATGACCCGTTCTACAGGAACCAGAGCATAAAACCTGTTCTGGGACAGAACAGACTTGAAGACGGGGCAGTGTAACAAGAGAGAAAAAGAAAGAACCTCTTCTTCACACAACAAATGGAATATTCTACAGCATTCGAGACCCGTGTTGGTTGGTGGGTTGATCCAGAGGCTTGAGTGGTGAAAAAACCACAATATAGCGGTGAGTGAGTGAAGCGTCTGAGCGATTAACACTCGCAATATGACCTAGGTGAAAACTTCCCCGCGGACCCCCCCCAGCCCAGCTGTCGTGTCCTGGCTAAGGGCATGCACTGGGGTTAACGGCGCCGGCTATTGCACTACTCTGTAGCAGCGTAGTCGAAAAACCATGCATTTTCTACTGTCTGGGGTCATGTTTCACGGACAAGATAGGAGATGTGTGGGGGGTCTTGGCTTAATTGCCTGGACCGAGAGGAGACAACCTCAATAAAAATCCTGAATCCTAGGGTATTGGGACCAGGCCAGGGGATGCGTGGCTGAACAGAAGATCAGTCCCTACTGGATCCCCCGTGGGGCACCGGGCGCACCCCACGGTATAAGCCATTCTTATATAATACTGTCAATACTCGTGGGAACAACATGGATGATGACTTTAACTTAAATTTTTATTTAACTTTTATTTACAGATCCCCCAATGGATGTTGAGGAAGACCTTGGTCAAGCCTCTCCTTCCACTGTGGCGGAAATTATTGGGGTACACCCACAGGGGCATATGAAACCTGTGGCTAATCCCCTTTCTCCTGAACCTCCAAGACTTTCAGGAGCACAACGCCGTAAACTAGCAAAGCAGGCGGCATTAGAAAGAGGAGAGCCCATTAGGCAACGTAAACCTAGGGCTAACCGTCGTCAGGGAAAACTGGGGATGTCTAAAGACCCAGATCAAAACCCAGACAAAAAAAGAATTCGTTCAGATGGGAGCACTCCGTCACTATCTGAACATCAAACTATAAAGAAAAGAAAAGAGGATACACAATCCAAACCCATCTCTTCGACTTCAGGGCAGACTTATAGTCAAACCCTGACCGCGAAAAAGATGGCAATTGTAATTGAAACCTTCCCTGAGGGCAAACTAACCCCAGAGCAGGCTAAACAATTACAACAGGGTCTCACAAAGTTGATCTTTTCAAGTGATCCTGGTACCGGGCCTCAGTTCACAGGCAGCTACTACCACGCGGGGGTACTCTATGTGACCTGTGCCAACGAAAAAGCACAAAGCTGGCTACAAGATAAGGCACCTACACTACAGCCGTGGGAAGGTGCAAAACTTAGAGTAGGTCTGGCAAAAGACATTGTCAAAACCTCCAGGGTCGTAGTGTGGATTCCCACAGACCTTCTGGAGGCTAAAGAACCTGCAAAAATACTGGGGATGCTCAAGACCCAAAACAGCAATTTAAATATTGACTGGAGAATTATCTCCAGCAAGGCTGAATCCCAGGGGGTAACTCTGGTTTTAGCAATAAACGAGGGCTCCATGAAGGAACTGAGCAGAGCAAGATATAAAGCCTACCTTGGATTAGCTCAGGTAACCTTCAGAACCTCGAAAAAACCTGAGGAAATCGTCAATGCTGGAGCTAGTACAAGTGAACCTCCAGCACAGTAAAGCGGTATCTGCCGCTTTCTGTAGACTATGGGCAACAAACATCAATGTTGCCCTAATTCAAGAACCCTGGTTATTCAGGGGCAAAGTTTCAGGCCTGGGCACTGTCAAGGGCCAATTGCTGTACAATAGAAACCTTGACAATGTAAGAACCTGTATACTTGTGGGGGAAGGACTTCAAGTTCTAAAACTGACAAACCTTTGTTACAGAGATCAAACAGTGATTCAACTGAAAACGCAATTGGAAGGAAATCTGAGAGACATTATAATCGCCTCAGCATACCTTCCATTTGACTCACCCAATCCCCCACCATCCGAGGAGCTCCAGTCACTGGTTGACCACTGCAGGCTCTCTAACCTGCAGCTCATTGTGGGGGCCGACTCCAACTCTCATCATGAGGCATGGAGAAGCAGCAATAATAACAGTAGGGGTAAGTATATCTTAGATTTTATTGTCTCGAATGACTTGGAGATTTTGAATCGGGGGAACAAACCCACTTTTGTTACACGAAATCGCAAAGAGATAATAGACATCACTTTGTCTACCTCTTGTATAAGCTCTCAGATCATCCGATGGCATGTGTCAGAGGAACCGTCACTCTCGGACCATAGATACATTCGGATGGAAATCAATAATATTGATAAGCCACCCGTACAGTATCGCAATCCGAGAAACACGGACTGGGAGAAATATAGGCAGGACCTTCAAATTAATTTAGTAGATTTAAAGAAATCTATCAGACAGTACTGATATAGAGGTAACTTCTGCACATACAGTGAGAATTTTATTTCACTGAACATAGGACTATTGACATTCCCTATGTTCAGTTTTAAAAAAGCCAAGTCAATGCATTGCGAGCAATTAAAACATATCCAAGCAACCTATAAAACAATTGCTATTCGTAGTGTCATTAGAAAGTGTCAAAACTGTGTTTTTTTTTCAAAGTTTTTGCCAAGACAGCTGCAGATCCTGACCTGACCTGAAGCTGTCTTTGGCATCAGTGAGGACTTTATGCCTTTATTATGATTAATTAATGAATATTCGTGTCGATAATTATTGTCAAGGATTACAATCATGTCGCAAACATTGTCGCTGGGTAGGCAACCAAACTTGCAGGTCTGCTGGTAGCTGGTGTTTTTTTTATTGTACATTCTTTTGACACAACTGAAATTATTTAGTTTTAGGTTAAGTATAATTACATCCAAATAGCAAGTTTAAACAGAAACTTTTATTTAAATTACTTTAACAAATGTTCAAAGTGACCACCCTCCTGTTCCAAACAATATGCTAACCGATTGTAAAATCCTTGTACACTATTTCTAAAAAAATTTGGATTTATTTCGTTGCAGGCGGTAAGTATTCTATTCTTTAGCTCTTCTGTATGCTCTATTACTCTATTATTGTAGACTTTGGATTGGATATAACCCCAGAGAAAGAAATCATTTGGTGATAAATCTGGGGACCGAGGTGGCCAAGCTATGGGGCCAAATCTTCCAATCCAGCGATCCTGGAATGTTTGAATGAAAAACACAGTTTTGACACTTTCTAATGACACTACGAATAGCAATTGTTTTATAGGTTGCTTGGATATGTTTTAATTGCTCGCAATGCATTGACTTGGCTTTTTTAAAACTGAACATAGGGAATGTCAATAGTCCTATGTTCAGTGAAATAAAATTCTCACTGTATACAGGAAGCAATCAACCTCTCTTACCAGAACAACTGCCGGGTTATCCGAAAATCCACCAGTAAGGAGGTGAGGTGGTGGAATAATGATCTGGCAGAGCATAGGAAAAACACGCGTAAATTGTTTAATAATGCGAAAAGAACAGGGAAATGGGATGAATACTACCAATCCCTGACAGCATACAATAAACAAATCCGTAAGGCCAAAAGAAACTCATGGAGGGAATTCTGCCAGGAAGTTGAGAACACTTCTGAGGCAGCACGGCTCCAGAGAATTCTGGCCAAAGATACGATTGAACCAGTAGGCACCATCCTAAAACCAGATGGGAAATACACCGAGACTAGCAGGGAAATCCTGGAGTTATTGCTTCAGGTACACCTTCCTGGCTCCCACATTCTTCAAGAGAATGAAGATCTGCGCAATGTTCCACTTCCACCTGTAAAGGCGGAGAAAACAGATTGGCAGATATCGAATAGTATTATAACCCACGAGAGCATTGAGTGGGCAATAGACTCTTTCAACTCATACAAGGCTCCTGGCCTGGATGGGATTATACCCGTTCTATTACAGCAGGGGAAACCTATTCTGGTGCCCATCCTTTGTAGAGTACTAAGAGCAAGCTTGGCCACGGGTTATATTCCCCACG
Organism: Agrypnus murinus; assembly: GCA_929113105.1. Classification (NCBI taxonomy): domain Eukaryota; kingdom Metazoa; phylum Arthropoda; class Insecta; order Coleoptera; family Elateridae; genus Agrypnus; species Agrypnus murinus. Next base: position 19,491,761 of record OV816025.1, read on the forward strand.
CCTGGAAGAGCTCAAGAATGGTCTTCATTCCCAAACCTGGAAGGGATCCCTCCCAGGCAAAGGCTTATAGACCTATCAACCTATCATCTCTTGTGCTGAAGATAATGGAGAAACTGATAGATAAACATATCAGAGAGAGTCTGCCCTCGGGTAGCTTGTTCCATCCCCATCAATATGCTTATCAAGCGGGGAAATCATGCGAGACCGCTCTTCATCACTTAGTGAGGAAGATCGAGGAGGCAATTGCACAACAAGAAACAGCACTAACAGCTTTCCTTGATATTGAGGGGGCGTTTGACTACACCTCTTATAGATCAATGATAGCAGTAGCGAGAAAGCGTGGCATAGGAGACACCCTATGTAGGTGGATCAACAACATGCTGCAAGGTCGAAAGATCCAATCTACCCTATCAGGCGAAACAATGGAGATTGAGGCTGTCAAAGGGTGTCCACAGGGGGGAGTTCTATCACCCCTATTGTGGAACATGGTAGTGGATGAGCTCCTTGTTGACCTGAATAGGCATGGATATTATACCCAGGGATATGCGGATGATGTGGTCATTCTTATCTCTGGGAAATTTGACAATACAATCTCGGAGCTCATGCAAAATGCTTTAAGCGCTGTGGAAAGATGGTGTGCCAAGGAGAACCTTAGTGTAAATCCTCAAAAAACGGCACTAGTTCCATTTACCAGAAGGAGAGACCTGGGCAGGATTAAACTGCCAAACTTCTTCAATAAGAAACTTGAATTGAGCCAGGAAGCAAAATACTTAGGTATCATCTTAGATTCGAAGCTAACCTGGAACCCGCAAATCAGAAATGCCATTAATAAGGGCAAAAGAACCCTCATGGCAACAAAGCGAGCCCTGGGCAAAACCTGGGGACTTCGACCACGCTTAGTACACTGGCTGTACACGGCTGTGGTTAGACCTAGAATAACCTATGGATCGCTGGTTTGGTGGACAAAAGTAGAACAGAGGCTAGCCAAGAAGGAGCTATCAAAACTTCAGAGGCTGGCCTGCCTGTGTATTACGGGGGGTGATGAGAAGTACCCCGACAGCAGCTCTGGAAATACTTCTAAACCTGCCACCGTTAAACATATATATTACGGCAGAGGCAAGAATGGCTTCTTTCAGACTGAATTACAATGGAAATTGGAAACCCAGTCATCTTGATGGGCACACCAAAATTACTTCCGTTGTAACCAGCTCACTGCTAGACATGAGCAGTGATACTATGCCTGCTAGGCAAAACCACACTAAACCCTTCACCACTCTCCTGGAGTGGAACGAAGGGCTATTACAACAAAGTCGTCAGGCAAATAAGCTAATCTGGTATACGGATGGCTCCAAAACTGACAGTGGCACTGGGGAGGTTTGCCACTATCTTCCAAGCTGAAACTCATGCCATAGACATCTGTGTACATGAGAATTTAAAAAGGAACTACCAAGGTAAAGAAATCCTTATCCTTACAGATAGCCAGGCCGCCATAAAAGCCATAGCTAGCAATCGTACTAACTCAAAATTAGTATGGGAATGCCGACAAAACCTAATAACCCTTTCAACCCACAATAGAGTAACCCTGATGTGGGTCCCAGGGCATAAGGGGATTAGTGGCAATGAGAAAGCTGACTCCTGGGCTAAGAAAGGAGCAGAGTTACCATTTATGGGGCCAGAACCCGTCTTTGGAATTACCAACAACTTTGCTCGAAACTGGTTGAAAAGCTGGATAAAAAGACAGCACCACAACCATTGGAATGCAATTGAGGGGCAAAGACATAGCAAACTGATGCTAAAAACAACATCTGACAAATTGACTGATGACATTCTGCAATTAAGCAGGCAACAGATTAGGCTGGTGACAGGCCTTATAACTGGACACTGCAACCTAAGGAAGCATATGCATAGAATGGGGATTGGTAATGAAGAACCCATCTGCAGACTCTGCAATGAAGAGGACGAAACAGCCTCACATGTTATTTTCGACTGTGAAGCCCTGTACCGATGGAGGTTTGCACTCCTCGAAGGAGCTTTCTCTCGTGAGACACTCATAAGGGAGGACCTGGTAAAGAGGTTACTAAGCCTAATCAGGATCACAAAACTCTTTACCGATTAAGTGACAAGATGAGAGTACAATAAGCCTAAGGCCGCGGTGCTGGGTTCTTACCCCCTTCATATGTCACATACAAACAAATAAACAAACAAACAGCATTCGAGAGAATGACGCATCGCACCAAGCATGTAAATCAGACGCGGTTTATCTAGCGACTTCTAGAAATACATAGTAGGTTCCAGCGGCTTCTGGTACGATTATATGAGGGTATAAAATCGACTTTGCGGATAACAGAGATCAGTCAACAGCGAGTCATTAACTGTGTATCACGAAATAAATAGTAAATGTGAAGATAAATGTTGTATTAGAAATTCATAGTCTGTAAATAATAGTTTTAATGGTTTATAATCATAGCGTTAATTTATAGTGTATTCATTAGTGTTTGTAAATAAATATTTCTTATTAATAGACGATTAAACAGCACTTTTGTTATTATTTTAAAAAGAACGTTACAATAGTTTCTATATCCTTAAATACTAAAACACTGTGTTTCTTATAAACAAAACAATACTTACATAAAAATAATCAGACATAAAAAAATATTAAACGAAATTTATAGAAACAAGACAAAAATATAATTAATTAAAAAAAAGACCAATAAAACTAAACACCAATGTGTCTACTTGGAACCTGTCATAATACATATGTACTATATGTAGTAAATGACCACATAATCATGTTAAACTCATATAAAATCCATCTTATTTAGAAAAGCTTATTTTTATTTGAATAAATAATCATAATAAATAATAAAGTGATTTATTTCCACGCTTGTTACAAATGAAAAATTACTTATTAAACACCGATACAATAAATATAGAGTGATTATAAACTGTCGACATCTCGGTTGCTGTGAAAAATGGAACGTAGGAACTTTATATAGTATGCTAGCACTCTATACTGACATTATTGACAATTAATATAATTTGACGTTCAAAAAAATATTGTCATGGGATAATAAAACACACACGTTATGAAATTTCACAGCAACTGAGATGTCGAGGGTTTATAATCACCCATTAGAATGCAAATAAATGTTATAAGTAACAACAATAAAGCATAGAGTACCTAACATGTAACAAGCCATGGAAATTACAAGGTTGAGAACAAGTTGCAATAATTGATCTTCCATCACAACCATGACTAATAAAGAAAAACTTAAATTTAAAGAAATGCTTAATGCTAGGTATAAAAAAATGACTAATATTAAACTATACTCTGTGATGTCAGCTTATAATTAAAATAATAACTGAGAATAAAGAAAATAATAATAGTAAAAAACTTAAAAAAATGGATGATAAACAATTGAATGTGTTAACGAGTAGTTTGTTCCATAAAGAACAACTGGTGGAGTTTTGTTTAAAATATAACAAGTGAATAAATAGTGTTAGAACTTTACAGGTATGGCATTATATATTTTCAGTAGTTTTACTAGAAAAGAACTTTTAGTTAGATTCAGATGGTGTGGCGGTATCGTTATCTTACCCTAAAAATGTAAATTTAAATGATGCACATGGCCAATTGAGTTTTTGTAATAACGAAAAGAAAATTTGATTACCATTTATGTCCTTATTCCAAATCATTATCAATACATTATCAATTCATTTTATTAAATTAATGCAGGTTATGTTATATACAGGGTTGCTATTATAAACATCAGTCAAAACTTGTAATTTGCAAATTGTACATAACATGTAAGATACTAACATGTCTTTTTATTACCCCATTTCTGTCTACTTTTTGCCTCTTTTGGTGGGCAATTTTTACAATTTTATTTTTTTATAATGAGGTTTTAATAGAATATCTAGAAAATTGTAAGGATGCTACATTCTAATGTCCTATAACAGATATTTGCAAGTCTGATTTATATTTTTCATTATTATTATTATTATTATGTATATAGTAGGCGGTCGAAACCGATGAAACTATTTGTTTAGTTTGCGTTTATCTTAAAAATTTTTGTTTGAAAGATTTTTTTAGAACTTCATTATTCAACTTATTAGTTAAAAAATAAAAATTGCAAATGTGTCCATTTCTTGCCCTGCCCGACTCTATGGAAAAAACAGTCAGTAGCTCAACTTGTAAACGAAAAATATTATTTTGATATTACACATTTACAAAGTCAATCTTGCGACACCGTATTGACCAAAAACAGTGTCACAAAGTTCAATTTTTGTAAAATTGTTTTTAGGGACATTTTTATTTGGCAAATTAATAGTTTAATAAATGAAGGGTCGGCCGTAACAACGTTGTATGAAACAAAAAAACTTAACAGTAACACGAACTGACAACAGACGTACAACTTTGTTTAACTTTAAAAACTAGCCTTCCGAGAATCTGTTTAAGAATATTTTATATCTCTATGACGCCAACACCATCCAATAGGGATCTACTAACGTTGTTTTTACGGCAATACCTCATTTCAGCAAAATGTTACATACTACAAAATTGTTACGGCCGACCCTTCAAATGCCAAAAAAACTTAATTTCAATTGTTTGTTAAATCTGTTAGTGTTACCAATCTTACATCGAAATTTTTTTTATTAACAAAATATTTACATTTCTAATAACAAATAAAAATAAAGTTAACGTGTAATAGGAAAAATAATATGAAAAACATGTATTACACTTGCTCAATTGTAATATTCCTACTTTGCATAGCAAACCATTTTTTATGAGTACTCTGATGTTTTGCATATGTAGGGATCCAACGTATTAACATTTCAACGACTGTGAAGTCAGTAAACATTCACTATTTCGGTTACACTTTTATTAAAAAAAACTTTGCCGAAGAATAATACAAAGAAAGTGATAAAATCTGTCTCCTAAAATTAAGGTACACAGTATATTCGATGTTTATGCAAATTATTCAGTCTATATGGTATTGATTCAGTTGAAGTTTTTTAATAACCTTGTTTTTTCATGTTTAATATACGTGTTTACATGTTCTACGAAAATTAATAAAAAACTAGACCCTAGAATAAAAAAACATAATACAGTCTACAAAAAAAAAACTTTTCAAAAAACAAAAAAAAAATAGTTCCGTTTAATTAACAAATATTAAACAATTAAAAAATTTACTATAAAATTAATTTGTCAAAATGACTGTTCTGAGCAGAGTTCTGAGTAGCCCCCCGAAGAGTTCTGTACAGAACTATTATTAGAACTCCTAATTAAACAATATTTTTAATTGTTATAAACAAATTAAAAGTGCTACTTCAGAAAAATCGTTTCGGACAGGTGGAAATGTAATTTGACCAGCTCGACGATTGTTCTAAGTAGCCCTCGAAGAGTTCTGTAGAGAACTGTTAACAGAACTCCATAATTAACAATATTTTTAATTGTTATAAACAATTTAAAGTTTGTAATTATGAAACACGTAATTTATTGAACTCGAACAATAGTTCTGAGCAGAGTTCTAAGTAGCCCTCGAAGAGTTCTATAGAGAACTGTTAACAGAACCCCATAATTAACAATCTTTTTAGTTGTTATAAATTTAAAGTTTGTAATTATAAAACACGTAATTTATTGAACTCGAACAATAGTTCTGAGCAGAGTTCCGAGTAGCCCTCGAAGAGTTCTGTATAGAACTGTTAACAGAATTCCATAATTAGCAATCTTTTTAATTGTTGAAAACAATTTAAAGTTTGTAATTATGACACGTAATTTATTGATATCGAATAAGAGTTCTGAGCAGAGTCCTGAGTAGCCCTCGAAGGGTTCTGTACAGAATTGTCGACAGAACTCCATATTAAACAATATTTTCAATTGTTATAAACAATTTAAAATTCGTAATTAAACGTGAATTCGTGAGTGAAACAGTGATGTATTAAACTCGAACAATATTTCTGAGCACAGTCCTGAGTAGCCCTCGAAAGTTTCGAGTTTAACTGAAGTAACTTCTCATCTTATTATGTATGTACAAAGAAATAACTAAAATTAAACGCATAACTAAAAAAAATAATAAAATACTATTGGGACGCGCCAATAAAGTCAACACGAGTACTTTCTATTGTCTGTGTAGTACAAGTCTGGTAATTTATGGTTGGTGTAGTAACATATTTGTTATTTCAAATACGATCAAAAATCGAGTTTAATACATCACTGTTTTTCAATTACGAATCTTAAATTGTTTATAACAATTGAAAATATTGTTTAATATGGAGTTCTGTCGACAATTCTGTACAGAACACTTCGAGGGATACTCAGAACTATTGTTCGAGTTCAATAAATTACGTGTTTAAAAATTACAAACTTTAAATTGTTTATAACAATTAAACTATTGTTAATTATGAAGTTCTGTTAACAGTACTGTACAGAACTCTTCGAGGGCTACTCAAAACTCTGCTCAGAACTCTTATTTGATATCAATAAATTACGTGTCATAATTACAAACTTTAAATTGTTTATAACAATTAAAAAAAATTGTTAATTATGGAGTTCTGTTAACGGAACTCTGCTCAGAACTATTGTTCGAGTTCAATAAATCACGTGTTTCTTAATTACGAATTTTAAATTGTTTATAACAATTAAACCATTGTTAATTATGGAGTTCTGTACAGAACTCTTCAAGGGCTACTCAGAACTCTGCTCAGAACTATTGTTCGAGTTCAATAAACCACGTGTTTCTTAATTACAAAGTAAGTACCACTTTAAATTTGTTTGTAACAATCAAAAATATTGTTTAATTAGGAGTTCTCATAATAGCTCTGTACAGAACTCATCGTGGGCTACTCAGAACTCTGTTCAGAACCGTGATTTTGACAAATTTCATTTTGTAGTAAATTTTTTAATTGTTTATATATTTGCTAATTAAGTGGAACTATTCAAATTTTTTATCAGGAATTCTAGAACTATTAGTTATGCCGAAAAATGCCATCAGAACTTTTTTTTGCGTAAATATGGGTGCCGCGTGAAGTTAGCTCCCTAAAATTCATCAGAACTATCGTTAATATTATAAAGAACTCGAGAACTCTTACAATTATGTCGAAAAATGCCATCAGAACTTCTATGTGTGAATTAGCACCCTAAAAATAATTTTTTCGATTTCCGTGCTTAAAATACCAGAACTATTTTAATATTGTAAGGAACTCTAGAACTCTACTTTATTTATTCAGAACTCTTAAGAATTTTTTGGTTTCAAGAAATTAAGGGTGCTAACTACACACGAGTGTATGAGATTCATTAAAAGAACATTTGGGAGCTGTATTGTTGCAGGTTTATCTAGATAGAAAGTAAGCTAAGTTTTTCTTCTTGTGAACTGCATCTACGGACACACTTTAACTATTTTGAGAAATATTAGTATTGAGTTATTATTAGTATTAGTTAGGATTTATATATATACTTAAGTTAATATAGATAGAAGTCCTAATATCTTGTATTACGTTTTGTTAATCAAAATTCTATTGAATACTTTATTGTATTGTAATAATTATCTGAAATGACCATGTCTTAATTGTATACTTCCCAATTAGCTAATTCGTGCAAAGTAGATTTTATCTAAAGTGGTTGATTGCTAATTAAAATAAACATTAATTAATGACATTTGCTCTAGATTTTACATACATAAGTAACTAATTGAAGCTTGTATTGGTCGATTTTTAATTTTCCTGTTTAATACATTGTAATGGAAAATGCTAATTATAAAATAGAATTAAATGCAAAAAGGCTGAATCAAAATTTAAAAAATGTATTTAATTAATTATCTTGAAGGAGAGATCAAACTGAATATTTTTGTTCTCGTTCTTCTCTTTTTTTTTGCAAGCACCTTACATCTGAAATATAAAATTTATTTGTAATTTTCTACATAAAATATGCCAATAATAGATAAAGGTAGATAATCAGGGTTGGCATGAATTAATTCATGTGACTTTTAAAAAAAAAGTCGTGAATTAATTCATTTAGTTGATTGTGTAACCAAAAAATCCAAAAGATTATGTAGGATTCATTTACAGCTTGCACAAGCTAAGCTCAAAATTAAACTGATAAAATTCACTGATTTGTGTTTTACAGGCTTATTTTTTACATGATTATTTATTAAGCTGAATGATAAAAAGTATAGGGGTTTCTTCATCTGTTTTCGTCAACACCAGGGTTGCGGCTGCATATGTTACAATGTGTCTTATCATGGTTTTATACCTTTTACTTAACTGTTTGCAGCTTATAATATTTTTATTACTACAGTCTGCTCTGTTTTCTATAAAAGGTTTCACAAATTTATTATAATCTACCTGGCAATTGTTTCGACAACTAAGTTGTCGTTATATGTCATATCTTTCGAGATATACAAACACAAACTCAAGGTACTTGCAATAAATAAACAGATTGCACTCAGTAATTTTCCGTTATTGGAAGCGTTAGATATTTCATTTCTATTGTTTGTTTGTTTGTTTTTGGGCGAGGAATCAAGATGGCGGAGCATCCTTCGTACCTCATGGCACCAATTGCTATGATAATTTGGCCGACCCTTCTAGAATTTAGCCGAATCTGGGGGAATTCCACCCTCAGTAGGGATTTTTAATGTGCCAAACATCGCATTGACACGGGACCTACAGTTTTACTTCCTATCCGAGAAGAAGGCATGTTTTTAATTTTTCTCCGCTATGAAAAATTACCAGCTTGGCCGGGGATCGAACCTGTGATCCTTGGATTATGAAGCAAACATGCAAACCACTAACCCACCGAGGCTGGCTTCATTTCTATTATTTTTATCTAGTTATCTTTTTTTTGTATTTACCTAAGTGACAGTTTTGTTTATATTTATATTAGATAATAACAGCTTAGCCATCGAAACAATTGTCAGGTAGAATAAAATAAATTTGTGAAATCTTTTATAATCTTTTTCATTTATTTCATGATTATGGAGTTTTACCAAATAGGCTCGAAACAATAAAAAATACAAGAAATTCAGTTCACTTTGCTCGCTACAATTTCTTTGTTATATTTAACAGAAAAGAATGAGTTGACTGAAAAAAGTCTGATTTAATTCATAAATAGTGACTTTTTTTTTATAAAAGTCTTGACTTTTTCCAACCCTGTACCTAATTATTATTATTATTATGCTGTTTGTTTTATTTTATAATACCTACTTAGTTGTGTTTTGTAATTAATAGATTACAATCAATCAACTAGAATCAATTCGTTTTCATGAGGAAAGTAATGTACTGTTCTCAATTCCCCATATCCATCCTCAATTAATCTTGCCCCTATATCTTGCCCTTTTTTATCTTCCAAAAGAACTTCCAGGTAGCCTGGTGTGGCACTGCAATAAAAAAAACATTGATTTAATATTAGTTTTTTTAAAATAAAATATTCATACTAATATCGATATAAAATTTTATTAAAGTTAAAACATGTTCATGTTGGTCTTGCTTAGTTACATCTCTTTCAGACTGTTTGGAATAACATCTTTTAGCATTACTAAATATAAGCTGACTAAAAAATATTGTGACGAATAGTAAACCCATATATGACGTCATCAAACATTCTAGATGTATGAGTCATCAACTGTATGATTCATCAATAACACGTGCATGTTTGTTTGTTTGTGTTTGGGCGAGGAATCAGGATGGCGGAGCATCCGTCGTACCTCATGGCACCGATTGCTATGATCATTTGGCCGACCCTACTAGAATTTAGCCGAATCTGGGGGAATTCCACCCCCAGTAGGGATCTTTATCGTGCCAAACATCGCATTGACACGGGACCTACAGTTTTACTTCCTCTCCGAAAAGAAGGCGTTTTAAATTTTTCTCCGCTATGAAAAATTACCAGTTCGGCCGGGAATCGAACCTGCGATCTTTGGATTATGAAGCAAACATGCAAACCACTAATCCACCGAGACTGGCAACACGTGCATGTATGACTCATCGACACGCCTCATCGTCGCGACCTATCGGCAGCTGCGTGTATGACTCTCAACACGTCATCGAACATTCTAGATGTATGAGTCATCGTATGAAAGATAAAAATTGAGATCGCGAGTAGAAGGGAGTTAGTTAATGTTTGACCGGCAAAGTGAAATGTACTCTGAATAATTAGTGAATACATAAATAGTTTTTATATAAATAGTCCTCAAATAAATTTGTAAATACCTAGCATTTTTAATAGTTTGTTAAATAGTTTATAGTTATAGTATCTTTAATTAAGTGCATTGTAAATAAGCTTTTCTTTATTAATAGACGATTTTAAACAGCATTTTTGATTATTATTTTAAAAAGAACGTTACAATATCGAATAATTGATGTAAAATAGAAACGAGTAAAATTTGAGAAAAATGCACTTGTGCAATAACACCTGGAGGAATTAATTGCATTTTCTGCATTATGAAAGTCCTAAAATCTTCTATGCTGTTGTAACTATTGTGATAAATTAATTCTTTTACATAACCATAAAAGAAAAAATCAAGTGGGAGTTAAATTTGATGAACAAATATGTCATTCAATTGTCCCCTTTCTGCCAATCCAGCATCGGGCAGAAATTTAATTTAAATTATGTCTAATACTCGGTGTCCCATTAAGACGCAGTCAGACTTTGCCAGTGGTTAGATAACCATTCATCATCATCCTCAGCACTACAGCCCATTGTGGGCCTTGGCCTGCTCGACAACGGTTTTCCATTCTTTCCTCTCTTTCGCTTTTTCTTTCCAGTTTCGTATCCCTAGTGTTCTTAGGTCTTCTGTGAATAAGACCTATGTATATCATAGTATACATCATGTATACTATGCTGTATACATAGATACATCAATGTATCTATTTCGTGGCTGTCCAGCTGTTCTTTTACCTTGCGGGTTGCTGCTGAATATTTTCCGGAGCGGCATTTTCTCATTTAGTCATATTATATGCCCTACCCATTGTAACCTAGCTTCCTTAATGTTATTAACTATGTTCGGCTCCTTAAAGGTGGTGTATATTTCATGGTTGTAGCGTCATCTCCATTTTCACAGATTGGCCCTAATATTCTTCTAAGTACTCTCCTTTCAAATATTCCCAGATCGTTCTTATCTTTAGCTGACATTGTCCATGTTTCCGCCCCGTATGTTAATACCGGTCTTATTAGCGTTCTATACATTTTGAATTTAGTTCTCCTTGATATTTGGTTTCATTGTATCTGTTTTGCCATTCCATATATGTTCTATTGGCTATTGTTGTGTAAAAGGTAGTTGTTTATCACTAATTCTTGTGGGTTGTCACTTACACTGTTTTGTTTATTTATACACATATATTTTGTTTTAGTTACATTCACTTTTAGTCCCATTTCTGGTTTCTTCTATATTCTTTACTGATCTGCCAATTATGTCAATATCATCTGCATAGGCTAGTATTTGAGTTGATTTGGTAAAGATGTTTCCTGAGGTCTCAATTCCTGACTCCCTAACTACTTTCTCTAATGCTATGTTAAATAATACACATGATAGGGTGTCTCCTTGTCGGAGTCCTGCGTTCGTACTGAAAGTGTTCGATAAGCTATTTTGAATTCTTACTTTGTTCTCTACTCTTTCCATAGTTAGTTTTGTTAGTCTAATCAGGTGTTTTTGTACTCCTAGCTCTTCCATTGCCTTGTATTTTGTTATTATCCATTTATTTTCCAGATTCACTTCGTATATTTAGTATTAGTGCCTTTGTCCCACGTTACTGAACGCACCTCCTCTAGTTTTAATACTGGGGCTTCTCGTTTACTGAACGCACTCTTGTTTATCTATAACCTTTCTTTCTTATTGTTTTAATATTTTGCGTGTCTTCTATAATAACACTTAATTTTAGTTTTCCCGCATTCAATTTTACTATTTTAATCACACTTATGTTTAGATTTACGTTATTTCCACTGTTTATTAAGTTGTCACCAAGGTCAAGTTTGTTTACCTCTAATATTCGTTGTTTTATTATTTCGCGTATTCTACCGCGTGTTTCTCAAGAATAACACCCCCTCCAATAAAATCCATCCTTGATAACCATTAAAGAAAGAAAATTCCCATATACCATTTTTCTCGTACTTCTATACATTTGGAGAAAAATAGCATCGAAGTTTAGTCTAATGTTTTCAAATGTAATAGTATGAATGCACATGACACATATTTTAAAGTTCAAGGTGATAAACAATACTACTTGTTTTGAAAATGTGCAAGCTATCATAATGAAGTAATAACCCGTCTTTATTTTGACCAAGTGTTTTGTGGAATAAGAACAGATAAAAAAATAAGAAACGACCTCTCGTTTAATATCATGTTTCAAAAACGGTATTTTTGTTTTGTGATTTCTGATTTGTAAGACAATTTCATATTATTTTAATAGGTAAGTTAACCCCTATGACAAGCAGGTCTGTGAATAAAAAAATATTTTCATATTAATTTTGTTTATAGTAGTTTTGCTCTGTTGCGTTTAGAATAACAATACTTATTCCGAGAATGTTCGTAAAAAAGACGGTCGATTTCTAGCGAAAAGAAATAAAGGCTTTAGTAAAGGAACTTTGTACTGCTATATTTAGATGTTAGACTCCCAATAAAATAAATAATAAATTAAAAAATAACAATACCTATTGATGAATAGATTAAATTAACTAACATATCTTTACTTAATTAACTAATATCTGTTTATTAATGAATAACAAATCAAATTCACTATATTATAGTATGGTTGACAACGCTGAACTGCAGTTCTTCCATCACGTTGATCATCAGAGCGCTAACGGTCAGCGTCCATGTGAAACGGGGCTTAGACTTAAAAACTGACCTGCATCAATTACACGTACTTATCTGAAAACGTCGGGCAAAATTTTTCGAAATTTTCAAGTTCATTTAATAAAAAAATGTTAAGGTTTTATGTTTCTAATGACTAGAGAAGCTTATCCTCAAAGTCCAATCATTAGGTACTGAATCACTGTGTATGTACATTGCAATACGGTGAAGCACCATCCTGCTGAAACCATATGTTTTCTTCAGACTTATCTGGTTCAACAGTATTGGACTAGCATTTCAAACTGTAGAAATGTCAGATAACATTTACCTGTTAATGTTTCATAAAGAAATATAGCTTCAAAATGCAGTTGTGCACAATACTAGTCTATACATTTATTTTTTAAAGATTTGCAGGGTTCCCGAACCCAATGTGGGTTTCCTCTAGATCAAGTTGCTTCATCACAAAACAAAATATTCCAAACAAACATTTAATCTAAGCTAAACCATCAATCTTCTTCTATTAGCTCTTGAAGTTTACATTCTCCATTGCGATAAAATAGTTTGAAATACGTGCACCATCCCAACACTCCTACTGGAAAAACATTACAAACAAACGACTAAACACATTTTATATTAGGTTTATTACCCCCTTATGTTAGCCAAATAATGCACTATTACTACATACCATCTATTGTGTTTGCTACTCTGGGGTCGGCTAGCCCAGCTTGACTATTATTATGAATATGAATTCCGGTAAATTGCAATTTTTTATTACCTAAACATTTTTGTATTCGATATTTTGTAAGCACAAAATGCATAGGTAATGTATAATTTATTTATGCTTTAACATGTAACATCTGAATTAACAGATTCATCCTTAATAATTACATTAGCAATATATTGCGACATGGTGTAATTTTAAAGAATTTTCTTATTTTGCAACTGGAATACTTGACTTCTTATACAACACAGGTAGTTTGCATTTAAAGCAAGAGTATACTACATTACTTTTAATTGTTATAACAAAATCAAAAAGCGATAAAAAAACATATAAAATAATATCGACAAATGCAAAGAAGTTAAACTCCTGTATGGAGTGCATTTCAACTGCTAAGTGCGGCCAGCCAGGTCTTAGCCGTACTCGGTATAAAACAAGCTACGCTAACAGATAGACGAGTTCTGCACTGTAACGACGTCTAAAACTTAGGTTGTAAGTGGTGGATTATCTCATGAGTTTCAAAGCAACTACTTGTACCACATCGGCTGGCCAACCCCAGCATTTTTAAATGCGAATCTCGCTAAAAAGTTATCGGCTGTAAACACCAAATTTTTACATTACATTTTAATGATTGTAATTTAATTATTACTTATTTAATTTAATTGTAATTTAATATTTAATCTTTCTTATTGCTTAAAATATAAAATAAAGATAAAAATATTTATTTTACAGAAAATAATGATTTTTATTTGTAGTATTATTTGGTACGGCTCGGCCGACCCCTTTTGGAACGAGGTTCATCGGGTCGCCGCCATTCCATCGATTCCCTTTTGGATAGACTGATGGAGGATCATAATACAAAACCATTGTTTCATCTCCAGTGACAATGGACTCCAAAATCGGCTTTGGGTCGTCTCCACACAAGTTTAAAAATGAGTGCGCACATTCGACGCAACGTTGACGTTGAACAGCAGAAAGAAGATGCAGTACCCATCTTGCACTAATTTTATTCATACCCAAATGGTCATGAAGAATTCGGCAAACACTTGTTTCCAAAATGTCAGATATCACTGCTAACTCCTTAAGTTTCAAATGGCGATCTTCTAATACCATTTCATCAATGATTGCAACTTTTTGAGGCGTTACTGCTTCAATTGGCCGACCGGTGTGCTCATCAACTTCAAGAGATTCTTGCCACAAACGGAAACATTTAATGACCGCGCGGTACTCAATTTTCATTAGCTGCAACATTTTCATGCACTCGTCATGATACTTGAGTGGCTACTAATAGTTATTTATGTATTAAGGGCATAATGAAGCTTTTATGGCCAGAAGCGTTATTTCTAGGAAAAGGCTGTAGGGCCCTAAAAGCAAGTTATGCCCGCTTATACATACACTATTTTATGCACAGATTAAGTATTTAATGTCAAATCTATTATTGTGTAAAAATATAATTAAATGAGTACGTAGATACATCAGCTGTGTGTATACTTATGTGATTATACGAAGTTTGTTACTATAGTTACTATTCCAAAATATTTAATTTCAGCTTGTTTTCATTGGTGATAAGTTTCCAAATTATATTAAGAACCAATCAAGTTCTACAAAAAACTTCTGACATTTAATTGACGTTTCGTTATTGCCCGTCTGACCATAAAGAGACCCTTGGGCCATAAAACGACTTTTATGTTTAGATGAGTCTTGCAATAATAGTCTAATTATAATGCATCTGTGCATAAAATCTATTATGCTTCTAGCCGTAATATATATAGTGTAGGCCTCTTACATGTTCAACTATGACGCAACTGAGTTTGAACAAGTTGACACCTGTAGAAGCTTGCCGAGCCAAGAATTTATGGCGCTTACCTCATACTTTTCAATTATTTTGATTTTATTACATAAAGGAAGCACTTCACATCTTCTCTTAAGCTTGACAAAATCATCATTAAATCTGTGTGGGTCCTCCTGGGAATCAAAGAGGGCTCTCTCAGTTCAGGAGCAATATAGCCCCTTTATTTTCAAATAGTAGCGACAACGATTGATCTCGTCGCTGGAGCAAAAGTATGTTGGTGACATTGGAAGTTACCAGATTTGACATTTCGTTTTACACTAAATCTTAGGTTTAATAATCATCATGCACAAAAACATTCACAATCTAACATGAATTTCATAACGGACATTCATGTTATGTAAAAACGATCATATTAATGTAATATACGACTACGAAATTGTAATTTTTAAACAAATTTTTGTTAAAATGACGAAACAATATGCATGTGGTGATTTTTTCTTTATTAAAGTTTGTGCCTGGTTTTCTCCACGATGTCGCTACTATATGAAATAGAGGGGCTATAAGGAGTAACTATTCAACCCACAATACAATGAGACTGCTATTACAATGACCTTAAATGATGGAATAAATTGAAAATACTTACATAACTTTGGCTTTGTATGTTTCTGCTAAGTATATGGAAGCAAAATGTTGCTTTTGATCTTCTCTACTAATATCAGCTTTAGGCTTGACATTATAAAGTCTACATTCTATAGCCTAAAAAGTAAATGTATCAATTAAAAACTTCATTTATTATGTTTATACTAGCGTACTTGAAAACTTAGAGATAAGAATTCAGCTGTCATTTCACGTAAATCTGCCATAGATGTTACCATCCTATCACCAAAATCTACAATATATACCTGTAATAAGAAACAATGCTGTTGTTAAGATATTGTTGGTTTTAAGATATTAAGATTAATCAAATGTTCTTACCTCCACCACAATACCATCACTATTTTCTGGAAGCTCAACAAAACGTACTTGTCCTCTATACCAATACTTATTCCAGTGTCTTACAATAACCATTTGTCCCAGACTTGGTGGATTTTTTAGAATTTTATATTTTTTCACAGTTTCTGAATCATTCATTACGTGTATAAGGCCACTTAAAGTTTCAACTACAAGCAAATTTAACAATAAATGTATTTTATGAGCAAAGAATAAAAAGATTGCTCTTACTAAAATTTACAATTGATTTATTTTGTTTTCTTATTTGAGCATAAAAATGCTGAATGTCAACGACATGTGAAATACTCAGCATTACCTCATCTCCTTTTTGGGGAAGAATTTGTTTTTGAAATGCGCCGTCATAGACAGGAATTTTATCCATTGTATATCCAGCTAAAAAGTGAATAATCATTTACATCAATAAGGATTTGTTTTGTGACAATCATTGGCAGCATGTATCGAGCTTTAACCAACTGGACCTTAATCATTAATATTTCTCAATAAAAAAAAGGCTGTGGTAATAATAAATTTTGTAGAAGTCCAACAGAACTTACATAACAACTTGAATACACTAGGAATTGTTTGTGATTAATCAAAAGCTTTCGATTGTGTTGATCATAAAATTTTATTATCACAATTAGAATACTATGGAATAAGAGGAACGGCTCTTAATTGGTTTCAATCGTATTTATCAGAAAGATGTCAGCTGATTGAGGTTAAACAGAGCAATAACGGAGGATACTTACTTATCAGTCTGAACCAGCATTTATTAAATTTATTAAGTACTGCAAGGAAGTAATCTCGGCCCGGTGTTGTTTCTGATATATATTAACGATTAACAGTATTCGAGACTGTGACTTAACTCTTTTCGCGGATGAGACAAATGTTTTAATAAAGTACTGTAATGATCTTCATTCATAAAATAACCACAATCAGTCATTACATACATATTCCATCAAGAAGGCATTGGATGCTAAGGGTATTGCCATGACAACGAGAATAAACAAGAAGTAATAAAATATCTTATCAATCATATTTTATTTACTCCAGCTAAATATATAAATCTATATAATATAACTACTGGTAAACCCCTCCAGACCATTATAACTGGTGATCTCTGACAAGAAGAAATCTTAAGGAACACCATCAGCATATCTAATCAAGGCTATAGAGCGTCCTGTTTCCAACACGTGCTAGTCGGTTCCTCTGCAGACAACTAACAGCATTTAGTTCTGCATCAACCAACTACGGCATCGACAATTGGATTGATTGGACAATTGCTAGCTTATCGATTCTGAACCAATATCGGAATATATCCCTTTTTATAGTCAATTAAGTATAACTTAATTCAATTTCATATTAAATATGGCTGCTCATATCCCATTTCCGACATTTGACAGTTCAAATATAGAATCCTGGTTAACTTTATTGGACCGATACTTTATTCATCTAAACATAAACGATGAACGCCAACGATATGACATTCTAACCTTGAACTTACCAAATGATATTATAACTAACCACCAAGATCTCATAGTAAACATACCTCACAGACAATCATATTCTGTTTTGAAGAATGCCATTAAAGATTTTCATGTAGGCTCACCCCTTTCGCGCATTTCAAAGCTCCTGGATAGTTTGACATTCAGTGGTAAAGTCAAGGAATTAGTAACTGACATTAGAACACTGTCAAAGAACTTGAATCTTAATGACGAAGTTCTCAAAGATTTTCTAATAGCGAAATTACCAAACCATTTGAAAATTCAAGCAATAAACTAATTACATTTACCTATGTCAGATCTTGTAGAAAGACTTGATATGATCAACGAATTATACGAGACACCAAAACCTGATCAATTACATACAAGTTTACAGCATAAAATTGACCAACTATCCGATCAAGTACAAACCCTTTCTAGCAAACTAAAGCAAATTCAAAATGTTCGCACGTCAATCACTCGTGCTTCACCAAATTATAAACCACGAGTTACTACTACTACTAGTGCTAACAGTTCACTATTACCATGCTAGGTTCCAAGATAACGTCCGTAAATGTACAGGCAACTGCTTCTATCAGACAAAAAAACTAAATGTCAGCTCTGCTATTTCAAATAGCATCATGCTATGCTATTCATCAACTTTTATCAAATTAACAGATGCAATAAACAATATTTCTTTTATCGTTGACACTGCATTGACAAAGGTAGCTAATTTATTCCAAAATACAATCAAGCAAAATTTTATGGACAACATAAAAGCGGCAAACAATACGAACATTTCCATATTAGGTACAGTAGACTTGACACTTGACTTTGGCATTTCTTATATACAGTGCCAACCCTGGAAATTTTTGATAGCTAATGTCACATTTCCTATTCTTGGTTTAGACTTTTTACAAACAAATAATTTAAATATTGATTGTGTCAATAAAATTGTCACATCTAATTTAGTATCAACAAAAACTACAGACACGTTTCTAATGATCATAATGATCATTGTGACTAGGTCAGTACCGTCGTTACTAACCTTTCTTTTCCTGTGCAGGAATCTTCAGAAATTGTAACGATAACAATGATCGCAACGTCTACTCGAACCTATTGCATAAAAATTTTTCTGAATTACTACAACCCTTTAATCATTTAATTATATTGAAATAAATTGACGCAGAAACTACTTCTACTGTTAGAGCTAAGCATAGAAAATTAAATCCTAATCAACTACTTTTTCTAGAAAAACATTTAAACGAGCTCATGGAAGCAGGTGTTCTCGAACGGTCAGCTAGCGATTGGTCCACACCAATTCACCTGGTGCCAAATAAGAAGAACACACCATCATCGGAACCTTATCGAATGGTCGGAGATTATAGGCGTTTGAATTCAATCACAGTTCCTGACAGATATCCAACACCCTTCTTAAGTGACTTCACCTGGAAAATAGAAGGCGCTACCATTTTCTCCAAAATAGATTTGAAGAAGGCGTACTATGCAATCCCCATTCACCCTGCTGATGTACACAAAACAGCAATTACTACACCGCTAGGTCTCTTCCAATTCAAAAGGATGTGTTTTGGATTAAGAAATGCAGCAAGCTCGTGGAGCCGATTGATGAATACAATATTATCAGGCCTATCTTTTATACGAGGGTGGTCCCAGAAGTACCCGACCCAACAAAGAAAACACAAAAATTTTGGAAAAAGATTTATTTATTTTTCAACGTAATCTCCTTTCAGCTCTATACACTTTTCCCAGCGGTGTTCAAAAAGTTCGATACCCTTTTTATAATAAGAACTGTCTTGCTCCTCAAAATAGCCATTAACTGCTGACATCACTTCTTCATCGTTGGAAAATCTTTGACCACTGAGCCATTTTTTCAAGTTTGGGAACAGAAAATAATCCGAGGGGGCTAAATCTGGCGAATATGGTGCATGAGGTAGCAATTCAAACTTTAATTGATTAATTTTGGCCATTGCAATAACGGATTTGTGAGCTGGCAGGTTGTCGTGATGAAACAACACTTTCTTTTTAGCCAAATGCGGCCGTTTTTTGCTTGATTTCTTCGCTCAAATGTTGCAATAAGTTTGCATAATACTGGCCGTTGATAGTTTTTCCTTTTTCGAGATAGTCAATAAAAATTATTCCACTCGCATCCCAAAAAACCGACGCCATAACCTTGCCTGCAGATGAAACGGTCTTCGCCTTCTTTGGAGCTGGTTCTCCCTTTGTACCGCTTTGTGGATTTTCTTCACCATTTCTGGAGTCGTCACCTCATTTGGCCGACCACTGCGATGCTCGTCTTGGCAGCTCGTACGGCCTCGTTTAAACTCAGCTACCCAAAATTTAACTGTTGTAAACGAAGGAGCAGACTCACCCAGAGTAGAATCCAGTTCAGCTTTTATATTGGTTGGGCTGAGGCCTTTCAAATAAAAGTATTGTATCACATAAAGATGACCAATTTTCTCCATTTTCACAAATTCACTGACAACGTTCACTATTGATGGCTGCCAAACGAATACTGAACAACGTGCCGCTTTCAAACTTGAAACATATGCTTTATAGACTACGTACTTTCCAATACAATGATATTTTCAAACAACTACCGCCACCTCTTGATCAGGTCGGGTACTTCTGGGACCACCCTCATTTTTTTACGTAGACGATATTTTAATATTCAGTAAAGATGCTCAACAACATCTTGACCATCTGCAACAGGTCTTTCCACGATTGAGAGACAATGGGCTTCTCGTAAATGTGGATAAATGTAAATTTGGTGTCTCAGAAATTGACTTTTTGGGACACACTGTAAATACTAATGGAATTAAACCACAAACTACAAAAGTTGAAGCAATTGCAGAATTTCCATTGCCTACTAATCAAAAAAACCTTAGGAATTTTATTGGCCTTGTTTCGTATTATCATAAATTCATTCCAAACTGTGCTGAAATATTAGCGTCGCTTAATAATCTTGTCGTACCAGGCAAGGCCTCTCAAAGACCTATCGAATTAAATAGTAATCAAGTACAAGCTTTTAACAATGCTAAAAATGCTTTAATCAATGCTACACTACTGGCACATCCTCAACTCGACGCACCAATTAGTATTGCAGCTGATAGTTCATCTACCACAATTGCAGTACTCCAGCAACTGGATAATGGCATGTGGAAACCATTAGCATTTTGTTCACGTAAACTAACCCCTACGGAACAAAAATACAGTGCTTTTTCACGCGAACTTTTAGCAATTTACTTTTCGCTAAAAAAATTTCGAAATTATGTGGAGTGTAGGGATTTTCATATATATATTGACCATAAACTTTTATGTACGGCAATAAAGAACAATAGTGATGAATACTTGCCACGCAAACTTCGTCAACTTGAATATATTTCCCATTATACTAGTGACATTAGACATATTCAAAGACAACAAAATATTCCCGCTGACGCACTAACAAGAGTGCAACTTATTCATATGCCCGATTCTTCAATTAATTACGAGGAAATTTGTCGTGTCCAACAAACGGATAAAGAACTGCAACATCTTCAAGAGTGCAATGATTTCAATTTTGTTCAAATTCAATCACCTATTTGGGCAGAAGTAAGCAAGAAAAGTACCAGACCTTACGTTCCTCAACAATTTTGCTATAAGTTGTTTCAACAACTACATAATGTTGCGCATCCGGTATCAGAGCTTCAAGAAAAATGATTTCCCAGCGTTATCTATGGTCTTCTATGAACCAAGATATAAAAAATGGGTTATTTCCTGCACTGATTGCCAACGCCACAAAGTGATTCGTCACACGAAAGCTCCTCTGCAACCAATTATAGAACCAGATCAATGTTTCCAAAAAATCCACCCTGATCTAGTACATTTGCCACCTTCAGAAGGTTATAAGTACTTATTGACCATAATAGATCGCTTCAGCAGATGGATAGAAGCTATTCCTTTAAGGGATGCTATGGCAACTACGTAATAAATTCTTTTATCAACACATGGATAACATGCTTTGAAATCCCCCACTATATAATAACGGACAATGCTCAAATATTCCATTCTCATCTATGGAAGCATTTCACGAATACGTTAGGGATAAAACACATTACTTGCACCGCGTATCCCATAAGCCAAGGGATAGTTGAAAGATTCAATCGTACACTCAAACAGGCCATATGCACCAGTGGTATGTCTTCTTGGTTAAAGAACCTACCATGGGTATTACTTAGTCTATGAGCTGCGATAAAATCCGAATTAGATGTTTCAACTGCAGAAATATTGTACGGAACTGCACTTCGTTTACCCGGGGATTTCTTTGAAGAAAAGAAACCCGATGAAGATTTCCGCATACCTCAATTTCTTCGCCAAATGAAATATCATATGCACAATCAGAAGTTTTTTTTCACAAGGACATATAAATCAAATTATTTCGTTCCCAAAGAATTACATAATTGTACGCATGTTTTTATTAGAAATGATACACATGACTTAAATATTAAAGACACCTATGTCGGCCCCTATAAAGTGTTAAACAGAACTGCAAAGTATTTTATGCTAGATGAACTAGATCAACCCGTATCAATAGACAGACTTAAGCCTGCTTATTTTAGATGAATAAAATTTTCATTCGCATTCTCTTTTCGTTCTAGAAAGAATACCTTCAAGAAATAAAGTGCACCGGCTGCTACAAATTAGTTTTAATTGTTCAATTTAATTATTCAGTTTCAGTTCAAGTGTTCAATTGTATATTCTCCAAGTTTGTTTTACTCAGGTTAAGTTTGTCACATTACTCCGCCATCAGCAATACCTTTTTTTGCCTTTAAGGCTAAGGCCTTTCAATTCTTTGATTAGCATCACTATTCCTAGCGTAAGTTTTATTGTCATAGCATGTAAAGAATTTATTGAAAAGAAGCAAACAACCTCAATTTTTTTGTAGCTAGTATACATTAAACATGCCGATACATACAAGTACGACATTAATGTATGCTATTTTTTTTGTTGAGGAATGCATTAAATGCCCTTTTGACTTATGACTCATTTCTTTTGATACATATTCAGCCTTTTTCTTTACCCTTTTTCTTCCATGTCTTGACTTCCACACATATAAGAAATATGAAACAGAGATTGGATTAGTAGCAGAGAATGTGGCCAAAAACAGTTGTGCCGATGCAGCAGCTTTGGAGAGAAAATTGACTTTGGAGCAAGTAGACAGCATTACTAAATTATTGTAATTATGAAGATCCATATTTTACCAATATTTTTAGTTTATGACTGATGTATTTCGACGGGGTAGTAAACAGAAGCATATAAAAAGTATGAACTTTTTTTTTTGGTAGGCCGGAAGAGATATAGTCTGATTTCTTTGTATCTTCCAATGAAGTTGCTGAGAGTAGTTCACAAGAATCTGAAGGCGAACCAAGAGCACCGGTATCATTCAACGACGTTGTTAGAATTTTAGTTTCATATGATATGGGGTGGAGTACTCAAGGTACAGGGTGTAATTATGATAGCTTGAATGGTTTTGGAGCGATTATTGGTCATTTTAGTCGACTAGTATTAGATTATTCAACTTGTAACCGTAAATGCAAAAAATGTGATTCATTAGATCATCCTCCAGTTCATGATTGCCGTAAAAATGTTTACGGGTCAGCTAAAGCAATGGAACCTCACGTAGCAAAAAAACTTGTCGTCAAAAGTGATGTTTTGCGAATAAACAGTATTGAAGTTGGAGTACTAATAGGAGATGATGATAGCTCTACGATCTCAGTATGTTGGTCTGCAAGTAAACATCCAATAATAAAGCAATCTGATGTTAATCACACGTCTGGGGGCGTCAAATAACAATTATACTCTATTCAAAAAAGTCATCAAGAATTGACAAAAGATCGTATTACATACTTACATTGATGTTTCATGTATGCTGTAGCTCAAAATCAAATAGTAAGGCTATGGCAGATGCAATTCGTTGCATTCCTTATCATACTTTTAATGATCACAGTAAATGCGGTGACTGGTGTGGTTATATTCGTGATAAAGAAAATTATGATCACAAAGTGATTCCTGGAGGTTTTCAAGATGAAGGATTGTACATACAACTAAAAAATATCTTCGAAAAACTTGCTGCGAACACTCAAAAATTCTCAAGTGGAGCTTCGAGTAATCCGAACGAAAGTTTAAACGCTACCCTGATGAGTAAGCATCCCAAATCAAGATGTTATAGTACAACAGCTTCAGCAGATTTTCGGTATGCTTGCGCCGTAGGGCAGAAGAATTTGGGCGAAGAATACACGCAAGAGATACTGAAAAAAATAAGTTTATCGCCGGGAAAACACCACTCTCGTCATGTTTCGAGAACACAAAAAGTACTCCTGAAAAGACATGAGCTGATTAAATTGGTTTCATTTAAAAAGAGACGAAACGAATTGAAAAAAAAATCGAGTTGCATTATGTTATCGGAAGGAAAATATTGAAGGTGTTACTTATGAAAGCAATTGTTCTTTTTTAATTGAACCAGCCATTCAAACAGAAGAACAAGTTACTTGTCCAGATTGTTAATGATTCAGAAAATCCAATTGTGCTTTTTGATTTAGAAACTTCTGGGCTGGACAAGAATTGTGATATATTACAAATTGCTGCCAAGTGTGGAACAAATAACTTTGATGTTTACATTAATCCAACTGGACAAATTTCTGCAAATGCTACTGCAGCAAATGGTTTAATCAACTGTCAAGGAGATTTAATATATCATGCAATCATAGTTCAATCAGTACCAATGCGATTAGCTTTGGTTAATCTATTAGAATGGATGAAGGCTATTGATAAAAAGTGCTACCTTGCTGCACATAATTTATCATTTGACGGTCCAAGATTATATCGCTATATCTAAATATTCTCTGATTGATGAATTTTCTGATGTAATCTGTGGTTTTATAGATACATTAGAAGTTATTAGAAAAATTACGAATAGACGAGGCAGAGGACCTTGCAGTATTAGCGGATTATCTAATATGTTAAAAATTAATTCAACAGGAGCACATCCAAGAAATATATACGTTGATTCTCTATATTCTTTCTTTCTTGGCGTGACTCTATTGGGGTTTCGAACCCTGGGGGTTCGAACCCTGGCTGGGACGTTTTTTTTTGCTTTTTTTATTTACGTTTTTAATGGTTTCTAAAATATTCTAAAGTCATTTTTAGATGTTTCCTAAAGTTTTTTGGTACTGTATAAACAAAACTTTATACCCGCGTAGCAGGTATTACAACCTAGTAATGCCATATACGATTGTGATATACTTATAATAATAATAATAATAATAATAATAATACTTTATTTATCACCTTAAGACACAACAGAAGTGTATGGTAAAAGTCAAGGAATATAAATAATAACATAAAATTTGCTAAAAACAGCTATAACATCCGCACAAGTAGATATTGTAAAAACAGGTAGATATAGGTTCATTAAATTATTAAACATTACACATAAACATATAAAAAGAAAACAAATCTAGTTTAAGTACTCTAAAATGTCATAAAAACACTTTTCAATTAGCCAATTTTTTACTTGAATTTTAAAGTATTTTGTATTTTGAATCTGACGCAAATCAGCTGGAAGCCTATTATAAACTTTACAACCAAGTATATCTGGAAGATTTCTTTCAATATTTAAAATGCCAAAGGGAACTCTAAGTTGTTGCCGATTTCTAGTGTTCATATCATGAATATCACAATTTCTAGTTAATGTACATTTTTTGTTATGTATATAAGCAGTTAACTCCTGTATAAGTAGGTTTGGCAATGTCAAAATTCTAAGTTTTTTAAACCACAATCTGCAAGATTCTCTACAACTAACGCCAGCTATACATCTCACAATTTTCTTTTGACTTATAAATACCGTTCTCATGCCAGCAGATGTACCCCATAACAAGATACCGTATCTTAATCGCGATTCTACATGTGCATAATAAAAATTAAAAACTTAGCGAAATTCTTTGCAAATTAAACATAACAAGTGCAATATTAATAAGGAGTGCTTACACTTATCCAGATAAAATTAAATATTGGAAAAATGGAGAGCTAGCTAGTCAAAACTTATTAACATTATTACCTTTGCAAAGCATTATCGGTGTTACGATTCGTAAAAAACTGGCATTGGTTGGTTATAGAATGGACATTCTGCAAAAAGTCTACAGTGAATGTGGAAAAGATGGACTGTATAAGCATGTCCAAGAAAAATTTAAAAAAAGGTGTAAGTGGAGTACGCTTATCATCAATTGCAAAAATCTCAGACTGGTTTTCCAAAGAATATTCATAGGAAATATTTAAATAAATGTAGCTGATATCGTATTTAACTAGATTTAATTAAAAAATGTATATGGAAATAAAGTATTTATTTATAAATCTTTAAAATAAAGATTGCCTCATTGTCATTATATTCTACTTATAAAAATTTAATATTGTAACAAATGGGAAAGCCCTCTATATGCCGCCGTCAAACATTCGATTCTGGCGAAAGAAGGTATGACTCGTCGACATAACTCATTGACAGCTGCATACAATACAAGTTTCAGTCTAATCTAGTGCGATTCTAGAAAGATTATATGTAGTATAAAATCGCCGTCGCGCACGGAAGAGTGATCATTATTGTCCAACTGGTGAATTGAAATGTGCATTCTGTAATTAGTAGTCAAATATCAGTGAATATAAATAAATGTATTGTAAATAAATAGTTTATAAATACCGAGATTAATTCGTTAACAGTTTATAATTATAGTGTTTGTAATTAATGTATGTAAATGATATTTCTCTTGTTAATAGACGATTAAACAGCATTTTTGGTATTATTTTAAAAAGAACGTTACAATATTGTTTTAAAATTTTCTAAAAATTATTGAAATCTGAAGTAAAAAGTTAAATTTGTATGCATTTCGATTAAAAATTACATTTTTAAACTAGGAATAAAATATATCATTTCATTGATTGCATTCTCTTTCGTCCTATACCTTTTACACATAAGTGACAGAGATAGAATTTTCTTTTATTTCTATCTAGCGTAATGTACTATGACTGCTGGGACCGTATATAAAACTGTAGCTCTCAGCTGAGTACAGCGTTGCTGCATTTTCTTATACACCAATTAATTTATCGAGTAAAAACCAGATTTTCGGTTTGTTTATAATCTTTTTCTCAACAACCGTTTAGTGAATGTTTATAAAACTATGGAACATCGGTTCTATGGAGTTCAAGTTACATAATTTAAAAATTTGGGACGTTTGGTAGCTTTTTTTCCTGTAATTTAAATGACTTTATTCTATTATGTGAGCGAATCTCCATAAGATCACATGTAAAATTACAGTTACTTTAAATTGCAATAACTTTTAAACGACTTAGACAATCGGATTGAAATTTCCACTGTAGTTTTAGCATTAAATGAGGAACATTCTATTAAATTTTTGTTTGTTTCGTAGCATTTTGACATACCTTCTAAACATCCTTAAGGACAAAAAAGGAGTTACAAGCAGCTGTAATTGAACATTTTGAAGGAAAAGCTTCAGATTATTTTTACAAGGGCATTGAATTATTAATTCCACGTTGTAATAAGTGTATTGACATTAGGGGAGATTATATTGAAAAATAAAAATTATTATATTATACCAAGTTTATTTTTTCTATATCAGGCTGAGAATTTATGGCGCTTACCTTGTATATAATAATAATTAATGCAACTGTTATTTTATGGTTCTTTTGGGGCAATAAATTTATAATTATTATTATTATTTGTAAATAGAATATTTGTCGTAATTTTTAGTTAATTTTTCTTTCTAACGTAAATTATTTATAGAATTCTAAGGACGAGTTGTATAAATGTGGTTTAACTTTAAACTTGGATCAGTTGCAGCAGTAACGATTGTCAAAACAATCGTTGTCTAGAATAGCGTTTCCCAACCGCCGGACCGTAGACCGGTGCCGGTCCGTCAGAAATCTTTGCTGGTCCGCAGAGAAATAACAGTATTTTCAAAATTTTACTGAAATAATTTTTTTGATTCGTATTATCCTGGAGCTAACGTAGGGTCAAATAGTTTATCGGAGTTGACCAAGAGTAAACTCTGACTTTTATTTTATACATACATACGTGATATATAATGCGCCGGCTTCGTACCTATGTGGTTGGGTAATATGCAGTAATAGGTAATAGGGAGGATCTCCCATTTTAGAATATTTAAGCGAGTTTGGTGCACATGGGTCTAGGCATACCGGAAACCAAAAGAACTTTTATCTTGCGTCCCCGACTAACGCGAACGATGAAAATCCGAGTTTAGCGGTTTCGAGGGGCCGCAAAAATTTGCTTCGATCCCGACCGTTTTTTGTGTGTCTATGCGTTTGGTAGTTCCCGTCTCGGATTAGAAGTTTCGACCGTCTCCGGTGAACCGTTTAGGCGGAGGCGGCAAAAAACTGCCCCCGCCCTACGGTAGGTCGGAGCAAAAATCTGAAAAACGTAATCATTGCCAGCGCAGTACCCCAATCATTTCTACCGGAAATGTCTTTTTTGCCAACACTTCCGGGAGCGGGGGCTAGGAGTGACATGGGATTTTTGGGAGCGAACATGTGTTGGCGGCATTCGATGTCACGCGGTCTGCTACGATCACTATTGATTTTTCCTTATCTCCGTTCGTTTTCGAGAGGCGGTATCTCATAAACCATAGGAGCCAAAATTATTAACTTGGTGTCAAACGAAAGACAATCTCAAAATGCTTCCCCTTCAAATTCCGTGCAAAACCATAAGAAAAAAGTTACAGCCGAGAAACTCAAGATTTTTCATTTGTTTTTCGCCCGAGAATCGTGCCAAAGTAATATCGCTGCCCCCAGCCTTATCGGATACCTAAGTGGAAACCATTTCTGGAGGTCTTATATGAGTGCCTTCTGGTTCGTTTGAGCCCATTCCTGTTTTTGACCACCACTTCCGAAACTCGACTCACACTCGCCAGCGTCTGAACGCTCCCTATCGAGATATATTGTTCTGGTTTTGAACAATGAAACATTCTATGTGTCTAGAACCCAGTTATGACCTTTGTCGCCGCACCAGCCCTGCGATCGTTTTTCAACGGTCGTTTGACGAAAAGAAAAAAACTCCAGCCTCTCGGTACTCGCCGATTTCGGGCCGGTTCCAGTTTTGGTCATTCGAGGTTTGAATTCCGGGAAGCGGACGACGTACGAAAACCGACCTTTGTTATTATAAAAAATGTATGTTTATTTACTTTAGATTGTTCACAAGAACAATCTAAAGTAAATAACTGTACAAACAGTGTAAAAGTAAATTTATTATAAGGTTTATTTTGTGAAATGTTTTCTTTAATTTTTTACCTTACCGGTCCACAAGCAAATGCTACGTCGTTTGGCGGTCCGCGAACGTAAAAGGTTGAGAACCGCTGGTCTAGAATATTGATCCTAACTTGAAGTTAATCTGTGTTTATACAATCGGCCCTAAGCAAACCAGAACTGCAGCACGTCTTATTAGAATTCTTTCTTGATTATGTATGCACTAATAATTATAGCACAAATGATACTTTCACTAAGTACAAGTACATGTTATGTAAGAACAAAGAAAATATTCATAACATTCTAGATACATGCAATACAAATTAAAGACCAACAAAATTTGGTTGGTGTTTTGAAAACTTGGTGTCTTGAAAATCTGAAATGATAGAAACTCGGAATTTTAAGAGTTTTCAAGTCTTGGAAGCTTGTTGTTTAGTAACTTTGGAGATCTTGAAAGTTGAAATCTTGGAATTTTAAAGTTTTGGAAACTTAGAGCCTTCAAGTTTTTGAAATTGGAATATTTGGACACTCCAAATATTGAGCTGTTAAGAGTCACAATACCTTAGAAAATGACAGACTTAAAGAGTCAGCATTTTTAAAAAGGGCTGTTTATGCACAGCACATACCCTTGAATTAAAATGTTCGGAAATCTTTGATAAAAAAAATAAATAATTGTTGTTATAATAAAATAAATAAAACATTGATAATATCTTACATGTAAGTGGTATATGACGAAACCGACATCTTTTGCCTTTATAACAGGTACCATTTGGACGCAGATTCTTGCAAGTTTCAGCTTCATCTCGAGGATTGTAATTCATTATCGCTTCATTAATATTAGCAGCTTCATTTCTATATGTCTGCTCAAAATATTTATCTAGTACCTCCTCTTGTGACATGCTGTGATTAATTCCATTTAAACCTATAAAAAATTATATTCATTATTATTTCATGTAGATTTTCCAACTGGAGAAGCTTATTTTGATTAAACTTAACCTTATTATAATAATAAATGCATTTATTTCTGAAGTTTTCATATAAGTATTTTCATCAGTGTTTTCATAAATGTAAACATTATCCTGCTTTTATCTATAGTACGAAAGAGTTACAAAATGAATTTAACATGCAATCATTAAAAAGTAGGCGTACTATAAGTGGTATATTGTATATATGGTATATAAACTTTTGAATGGAGAAATAAACGAACCAGATTTACTGCACAAACTAAATTTCAGAATTCCAAGATTCTCAAACGATCAACTGAATATCTTTATAATACGAATCAACATGCTAACTTTTTAAAAAATACTATTACTTAAAATATTTGTTAATTTTATGTTATAACAATGATGTAGTGTGCAATAGCTAATAATAATGTAACTAAATTAGATTGTTTTTGTTTTGGTGTCTTAAAGCCTATTAACAAATTAGAAATAGGATGGGTTTAGTTTTTAGAGATTTATATTTTGCATTGTTGGTACCAGGGCTGGTGCTAGGGGCGGGCAAGCCGGGCCCCTACCTGGGGCGGCAACCTTAAGAGGCGGCAAATGGGCTGTAAAATTAACTAGTTTATGAAGAAAATGATTACACCAAGATTCATTTGAATACTTATGAAAAATTAAAAGGTGGAATTTTAGTAAAATTTGCTATATGTTTTACAAAACTTTACAAAGTATAGGTAGCCACTAACTTCAAAAATCCTCAAGTATGAGAACGACATAAGAAGGTTGAGGTATGTAGTTTTTAAATAAAAACACGTTTTGAAAGATGAGTAGAGTTTTCGTGTATTAAAGACCAAATCCAAAACCGAACCAATAATACAGAGCAATATAGATAAAATATCAAAATATTTCAAGGAAACCGCTCACAAGCCTAATAAACTCCCGCTTAAAAATGTATAAAATAAAAAATGACCCTTTTTATTATAATTTAAATAAATGGACACATACAAAGTGCTGTAAAAGAATTTTTTACCATGTGTTTTAATTTGTCGGAACATGTATGCGTATGGGGTCGCGAAAAACCAGTCATGACAAGCTGTGACATGATTTCTACACTACTATTATAAAAAGAAAAAATTCAGTTCGATTGTTTTATTTATGCAATAATTGCCTTACAGGTTGGTTATTAGTGAAGTAGAGTGCGTTACATACAATTATTATTTGCCGTGAGTTTTTGAAAATTGTGTCATAAAGTATGTTGTAAAAATAAGATGAGTAGGTAATAATTAAAAAATAGGCAGCTTTTTTAAACAAATATTTTTATAGCTTCTACAGGATGCTTTTGAAAAAATGCTCAAATTCATCAATTGTTTGGCCACTTTGGTGTTTCATGCAGTAGGTTACACCTCCTATGAGGGGTAATTTTTACCCCTCTTATTTAGATAGGGAAGAAAGTGCCGAGTGGCAGCTCCTTGTTTTTAAGGGCTCCTAATTCTTCTTACTACGATCGATTTTTTTTATAAATCGTTTGAAGTTTTTCATATATATTTAAATTTAAATTTGCCATGAGCCATTTAAAAATTATTTTTTTAAGCATGTTATTTTTAAATTTTGACTTTTTGCTCAGACATGTCGATTTTGTTTTGAAAGAAGTCTGTTTTATTTTTATTTTGTTTTTAAATTATCAACCCATATGAAGGGTAATTTTTACACCTATTATATGGATAAAGAAAGTGAGTCAAGTGGCACCTCATTTTGAAAGGTTTATAATTCTCCTTATGACGTATTTTTTCGAAAATAATATGAGCGAAATAAAAATTATTTATTTGAGCATGTTACCTAACAGAAATAAGCAAAAGTGCCTTTTTTAAAAATAAAATCGATGGGTCCAAGCAAAAAGTACTTGTTCAGAAAAATATTTTTTCGACTTATGGTAACTTTGACAGTAAATATTCTAAATCTAATTAAAAGATTTAAAAAAAAAACCCGTAATACATATACAGTGAAGTCTCGTTGATCCGAATCTACGTTAATCCAAATACCACTATAATCCGAACCAGCAATTTATTTACACTGATTACATTGTAATCCGGATTTAAGGTTTTGATAATCTGAACTTTAGAATTAATTGTTTTTATTCATCGAGTTTGTTTACAGTAACGAATGCAATGGGTATTCAAATGTGTAATTTGATACAAAACTACCGTTGTAGATAAGATAAATAAGATTTTATTGTATTTATGTTTACGTTATATTTATGTCTGGCAAATTCTTATTATACAAAGTCACGTATTTTTTAAAAGTGGTTACATTGCAACTTTATAATTCATATTAGTTACAAAGATTTAAGTTAAAAAAGAACTGATACTTCTTTTACGAATTACGACTTTATGTGTCTCCGGCATTCTGCATATAAAAAGATTTTGTGCTAAATTTAACCTGCAGCAAACCCTATCAGTTTTCGCCCGTTTTCATTCAATTCTTCGTGTTTGCTAAAACTACTGATTGTGGGGTAGTATACCATGGCTGTTTCGGTTTTAATCAAACTTTGAATCTCTGAATAAGGTTTGATTAAAACCGAAACGTCAGCAGTGGAATAGAAAGTGTTTTTTTTTACAATTTACTCTAAACAAAGCCAACAAAATCTCGCCTTGAAACATTAAAAAACGCCTCTGTTTCGTTTAGAAAAAACACAATTATTTTTTATTGAAACATTTTCTTGATTGTTTTTAGAATGTCTGATAGACCTAAAAGATTATCGGGTGCTCAGTACAAAAGAAAAAGGGTCGAAAAGCAAGTTCAAATTCAAAAACAGGCTGGAAGTCTGTTAAGTTACCTACAAAGCACGAAAAGGAATGATGACGACACAGAGATATTAGAAGCTGATTCAAATCTTAATTATGAATCCATTACCAATCAAGCTACCGATATTGCTCAAGTGGAGCCTACTTTAGGGACATCCAAAGAACCTACTCCAGGGAAATCCGAAGAAGAGATATTTGCTACGATAATAAATTCAGATCCGGGTTCCTGGCCAACTAGCTTATCAGAAGCCGAAATATATTTTTTGGTAAAAGAAGGAGCACCTCAACCATTAAAGGAATATAGTTTTCCGTATAATGATACCGGTCGAAGATTTAGCGCAGTTCATTATTTGAGAAACATGAAAAATGGTGAAAAAGTCAACTGGTTAGTCTATTCAATTGCAAAAAACTATGTTTATTGCTTTTGCTGTAAACTTTTTGGTTCTATTTTAAGTTCTCTTTCTGCTGAAGGTTTTAAAGATTGGAAGCACCTCGCTGAGACTTTAAAACAACATTAAACCTCTAAAAACCATATCCAAAGTCAAAAATCTTGGATTGAATTTAGTCAAAGAATACAGTACTCTAAAACGATTGACAGTCACTCACAAAGACTCATTACTGCAGAGATAAATTACTGGTATGAGGTGCTTCTACGAATTGTTTCAACAATAAAAATGGTTGCTCAAAATTATTTAGCCCTCCGAGGTACAAGTGACAAACTTTACGATTTCGGCAAGGGTAATTTTTTACAAATTATTCAATTACTTGCTCAGTTTGATCCAGTAATGGAAGAGCATATCCGCAGAGTGCTCAAGAACGAGGAAATTAAAGTCCACTGTCTCGGAAAAGATATTTAAAATGAAATAATTATTCTTTTAAGTGAAAATATAACATATTACATTATCAGCGAGATTAAAAAAGCTAAATATTATTCAATTATTCTAGATTGTACTCCTGATGTCAGCAAGATCGAGCAAATGACAGTCTTATTAGTAAAGTATGTATACATTGACAAATCCAATCCCAATGAGGTTTCCATTAAAATTAATGAAAGCTTTTTAGGCTATCTTCCGGTGTGAAAGACCGACAGGCTCTGAACTCTCAACTCTAATACTTAAAAGACTTGAAACATTGGGATTGAATTTGCAGGATATGAGGATACAGGCTTACGATAATGGGGCCAACATGAGAGGTGATAAATCGGGAGTACAATCTAGAATAAAAGCGTTAAATCCACGAGCATTTTACCTCCCATGTAGTAGCCACTCATTAAACTTGGTCGTTAATGACATGGCAAAGGCATCCTTCGAAGTCGCCAGTTTTTTTAATATGGTTCAAAAAATATATCTATTTTTTCCTCATCAACTTTTCGATGGACCATATTAATAAAATATGTTCAGGGATTAACTTTGAAACCCCTAAGTGATCTTGTTGGGAAAGCCGAATAGATACATTAAAACCACTGAGGTATCAATTAGGAGGGATATACGATGCTTTATTTGCTGTTTGTAATAATTTGGAGATTGACAATTCTATAAGAGTTGAGGCTTCTGGACTATTAAGTTGTGTTAAACAATTTAAGTTCTTATGCTCCATTGTAATTTGGTACAAAATCTTAAATTGTATCAATCCAATAAGTAAGCTCTTGCAGACAAAAGACTATGACTTACCATCTGCTATGGAACTCTTGAGAAATTGTAAAGATTTTTTCAAGGATCTTAGATCGGACACGGCCTTTAATGAAATGCTTTGCGATGCTCAAGAACTCGCCAACGAAATTGACATACCGGCTCATTTTGAGCTTACCCAGCCATGTCATAGAGTTCGAAGAAGGAATGTTAATTGTGACTATGAGGCACAAGATGATCTGATAGAAGATCCTACTTTGAAATATAAGGCAGAGTTTTATTTTTTCACATTAGACCAAGCTATCAATGCACTTGAATCCAGGTTTAATTTGATCAGTACCCACAGCAACTATTTCCAGTTTTTATACAATATTTATGATTTAAAAGATACCCCATCAAAACGACTTACTAAAATATTGTAAAGATCTAGAAATAGTATCGGTTTTGGCCTTACTAAATAAATAAGAAAGTCCAATCGAGATTTTAAAATTCATTTCAAAGCTGGATTTTGCTCCAAATCTCGAGAAAGAAGTTTCTCCAAATTAAAGTTAATTAAAATTTTTTTACGCTCTACAACTACCAAGGATTGGTTAAATGGCTTGACAACATTAGCCATTGAACATGAGCTAGCTGAAGAAATTGATGTCAAAAAAATTATCAAAAAATTTTCAGAATTAAAAGTGAGAGAAAAACACTTTTAAGTTTAAGTGTATTTTTAATAATTAGGTTTTTATTTTTAGTGGTTCTATAATTTGTTTTTTAATATATGCATTTTATAATTATATACTAGATTTTTGTCTTTTCTTTTTTTCTGTGCAACCTTAATTTCAATTTAGTGCCAAAATCATAAATCAAGAAATTTGTATTTTTGGCAAATCAAAACCTCAACATTTTTAATACCAATTTTCTTGCTCTCGTTTTATTTTACTACTAAGCGTGGGAAGGGTTTAGATTATCTCTTTTAATTATTGTTATAAAAGGGCGGCATTTTACCTTTTTGCCCGGGGGCGGCGAAACTGCTAGCGCCGGCTCTGATAACATGTATTTTGTGGCAAAGAATTTTTGGTCTAAATTTGAAATAGATAGCTTCAATATTTCAAAAGTTAAATTATTTGTGTAACTCAACTATAAATATTTAAGGTTTGTCAATCTTTGATAAAGTGAGC
Source organism: Agrypnus murinus (assembly GCA_929113105.1). Lineage (NCBI taxonomy): Eukaryota > Metazoa > Arthropoda > Insecta > Coleoptera > Elateridae > Agrypnus > Agrypnus murinus. The sequence goes on from OV816025.1 coordinate 19,527,388, forward strand.
GATTCAACATTTTTCGGGTCTAAATAAAGCTCAGCTATTAATAGCAATTGACTATAGAGTCAAATTTCATTATTAAATTACCAAGAGCTCAATAAAATAGGTTTTTTTCAGTCGAATTTAAGGCTTCCATACTGATTTATCATTCTTAATTTTAGGTAGAGTAAACAAATGAAACTTATTCATGAGTTTTATTATAATAATAAGTCCGTATTGGTTAGTGTTTTTTTAACTCCATATTCTGAGTTTCACAGAGCTTAAATCAGCAATTAGATTTTCCACACTCAATCAGTTTATTAATGCCAACATCAAAACATAATTATTTTAAAGCCAGAGGCATTCAACCTCATTCTAATTCATGTTTAATATCTACAGTTTCCACTGCTTATTGGAATTTTACTAGGACTAATTGCTTTTCTCAATTTCAATACTAGCCATGACATTGTTTAATTGAGTAATTTTGAAGTTTGCTTTATTTATAAATAAACCAAAATTTATACACTGCACTTTTGGTGTTACACTGCAACTACAATTAGCATAAGGTAAGTGAAGGTAATAACGCCACCTATTCAGCTAATTAGCTTGAAATTGTTAAATTCGATTGGTCCCCTTCTACCAATCCATTTGTCAGGGAATCTATCATTTAACCACTCTCGGACTGGGCAAAAATAATGAGGTGGAGCTCCATCTTGTTGAAAATTAAGTTGGTTTTCTTGTAAGATATTTTCACTCATTTGATGTTCCAATTCATTTGTTATCAACGGATCTATTACATTTTCAAGTAAGTGTAAATAGAGCTCTCCAGTTAAGTTTTCATCGACAAAAATAGGCCCAATAACTGTATTGCCGTTATTTGCCTTTATCTGTAAAAATTGATTTATTAAAACAACGTACCACCGTCAAAACCTGTTTCAATGAGAATTTATGAGTTTAATCTATCACACAAATAATTACAAAAATTCAATTTTGCAATATTCAAAGATGCCTAACTTGGCAACGCAGCACTCAAATTTAAAAAATGGCACACCAAAATGTAGAGAATGAAAAGCCCTTCAAAATGATGTCTCACTCGACCGCCTTTCCCATTTAAGATCTTTGGGTGGTGGCTCTGGGGGGCAGGGGGGTGAAGGGGGCGATATAATTTATACGTCAAAATTCTTCCCCCTTGAAAACAAATTCGACGTGTCTCAGCGATTTTTGAAATAATTTGCCAGTTTAGCGGTACTAGGGGTGGGAAGTTTTCAAATTGACACACAGTATATATCAAGCATTGTAACCGCAAGCAGTTACGGCTGCTTAATTAAAGTTTTCTAAATCCTTTTCTTGGGATGGATTAATTCCCATATTTTCGTGTCTTTCATTCTACAGGATTCTGTTGGTCCTGGCATTTTCTGCTATTTTCATCCATTCTTTCCTGTTCATGCATTTTTCCTTCCAATTCGTTACTCCAAGCGTAACTAGGTCCTCTTCTACATTCTCCAGCCATCTCATTTTGGGTCTTTCTCTTTTTCTGCTCTCTGTTGGCTTCCATTCTGTTACTGCTCTTTTTTTTTCTGCCCTCATTACATGACCTAGCCATTTTATCCTCTGCGATTTAATATATGTAACAATATCTTCGCCTTTCATTTGGTTCACTAACTCAAAATTCATTCTCGGTCTGTACTCATTTTGTTCATTCTTTAGTGGCCCCAGTACTCTTCGTAATATCTTCCTTTCAAATATTCGTAGGTCTTCTTCTTCTTTCTTCGTTAGCATCCATGTTTCTGTTGCGTAAGGTACTACAGGTCTAATTACTGTTTTATATATCTGCACTTTTGCATTATTGCTTAAATGTTTAGTGTTTAACAGTTTTTTATTTGCATAATATGTTTTATAACCCATTTGTATTTTATGTTTTGTTTTTTCACTACCACTGTTATTTTTATTATAAATTGTTGTACCTTTAAGTATTTAAATGTTTGGACCGCTTCAAATTTATAATTTTTAGTCACTAATGGTTCCCTATTTACCTTAGCACTGTTACTATACTTTAAGTATTTTGTTTTCTGTTCACTGATTTTTAACCCTATTTTTTATGTTTCTTCTTCTAATCTTACTAAAGCACTTTCTAGACCTTCTTTTGTTCTACTTATGATCGCCACATCATCTGCATAGGCAACAATTTGTACATTTTTATTATTTATCGTACCGTTTACATCTGTTTTTCTGACTGCGCTTTCTAGGACTAAGTTGAATAATGTTGCTGATAACATATCTCCTTGTCTGACCCCTTCTTCTTGAAACCTTGAAACTGTCAGTTGTTTCATTTCTAAGTTTTACTGCTGCCATTGTATCTTTTAAAGTCATTTCAACTAAGTTTACTATTTTTTTCGGGACCCCTCTGCATAACATTTCTTCTCTTATACTTGCCCTTATCACCTTGTCAAAAGCTTGCTTAAAGTCAATAAACAAAATATGAAGTGTTATATTGTATTCATTTGCTTTTTCTAGTATTTGTTGCAGTGTGTGGATGGCATCTATCGTTGATCTACCACGTCGAAATCCTTGTTGATAATCTCCAATTATTTTCTCAGAGTATTCTTGTAATCTGTTTTTAATTATTTTCGACAGAACTTTATACGTTACATTCAATAGCGTTATTCCTCTGTAATTTGCACATTCTTCGATATCTCCTTTCTTATTGTAAAAATTATCCCGTTTCTCCACTCCTGCATGCTTTCCTCCTTCCATATCGTGCATATTAGTTCGTGAATTTTTTTATGTAGTGTATCACCTCCATATTTAAGGTGTTCTATTATAATATCGTCACATCCTGGTGCTTTGTTATTTTTCATCTTCATTATCACTTCTGTTGTTTCTTCTAGATCTGGTTCAAGAATTGTTGAATGATTTATGTTTATAACTTCTGGTTCTACTATATTTATTTGATTTTCATTTGTAAACAGTTGTAGTAGTTTTTCCATATATTTTGAATTTCTCTAGCTTCATATCTTGTTTTTCCTTCTGGGTCTTTGAAACCTCTTGTTCTTATGTTAAAGTTTTTATTTTCTGGTAAAATTGTCTCGTATTTTTATTGTTATAGTCTGTTTGCATGTTTTGTAATTTATTTTCATAACATTTTCTTTTCTTTTGCTTGCAGGTATTTCTTGCTGCTGTGTTCGCCTCCTTATATGCTTTTTTATCCTCTTCCTCTCTTGAATGTAACCATTTCCTCCATGTTTTATTCTTTATTTCAATGACTTCTTTACATATTTCATCAAACCATTCTTTATTTTTCTCTTTATTTTCTCTTCCCACACATCTTTCTGCAGTTGTTAGTATGTTCCATTTTATTTTAGACCATTGGCCTTCGATTCCAACTGAGCATTCGCCAATGTTTTGCTGGTGTTGAAATTTTTGTGTTATCCCTTCTTCCAATCTTTTTTGCATTTTTGGGTCTTTTATTTTCTGTGTGTTCCATTTGCTCATCTTGCTGTTTTGGGCTTTATCTCTTTCTGAACTTTTTGTCTCTTTAATCTTGCTATTAGTAAAAAGTGGTCTGTATCCGCGTTAGCTCCCCTATATGATCTTACATCTTGCACGTTTTTGAGTCTATCTTTTCTTATTAGTATGTGATCAATTTGGCTTTTTGATGTTTGGTTTGGGTGGTTCCAGGTTATTTTATGTTTGTCTGCATGTGGAAATTTTGTACTAACAACAAAAAGGTTCATTGCGGCTGCTAAATTACATATTCTGTTTCCATTGTCATTGGATTGGTTATGTATGGTATTTTATCTTACAGATGCAGTTTTTGACATATATTATACTTTTGTTTTAAGTGACAGAAATCAAAATTTATTCACAAGTGAAATAATATATCAAAATTACTCACTAGTGAGTAGAACTGTCAGTAGATACAAAATATTCAAAATTTGCTTTTAATTGTTTATTCAAAATAACTACAATGTAATTTATGTTCTATGTGCATAAACGTTAACATTAATTGTGCAATTGTTATTGTTGAAAGAAACCGGAGTATCGTGTAAATTCAACTCCTTCTTCTGACATCCAACTTTAAACTCTTGGTTAACTGTATTGCTGCTGCTTTTCAGCCCAAGAACTTGTTGTGCAATATTTACTTTGTTTTGTAAGGAATCTTCAATATAACCATCAACAACTGCATCACTCTTCCAGCCACCAAAACGTTTCAGCGTTCTTACATCAGCCCCACAATCCGCTAACAAAGTTGTACCTGATCTTCGGAACGCATGGCCTGTATACATGTTTGAATTCTCTAATTTGAGAAATGTAGCTATCATTGCAGGCATCTTTCCAAAACTGTTAATACCTATTGGTTGCACTGTGCATTTCCCACCACGAAGCAAAGAAACAATCGCGTGGATTTTCCGTTTTTAGGGCGTAAATTAATATATTTCCTGTACAAATCTAATGGATTAATTCCAAATCCTTTGTTCAGAATAGTAAACGACCTTTTTTTATGGGTTTTTGTGTACGGCAAGTGAATTAAGAGTAAACCTTCTTTAACTTCTACATCCTTGAGCTCCATCTTCACCAACTCGTCACACCTGCATCCACCCGCGATTGCGACAACAGCAACAAGCTGTAAATACGTAGAAAAATTGATTATACCGTTGACACATGTCAAATCTACTCGTACCTTTATTGCTAGAAACTTGTCATCAGGGGCAGTTTGAAGGAATTTGTCGATTTGATCTCTTGAAAACGTCAACGATTTTTTCGCCTCGTATCCAACATGCTGTCTCTTCAAAAATGCAGTCAATTTGTAATATTTGCCTATGTCTACATCTTCATAAACCTTCATTGTGGTTTTGATCATTGAGTACTGCGCCCAAAGCGACGATGACTTGTACTTCTGTGCCTACAAAACACAATGCATGTAGATACTAATGCATGATGTAATTCAATTCAACTCACTTTTTTAGCAAAATATGCCAGCATCACTTCCTCCGAACTGTCACCTAACGAATTTTCCGCCTTCCAATTTTTGAACAAACTATACTCCTTGTCGTAATGATCCTTCGATTTTGCCGGAATTAAATTCGAGATAGCAGATTCTGCGTCTAACTTAATATTTTCTGGCAGACAATCCATTTTACGGATGTAGTTCAAATTGTGAAAAAAGCAATGCAAGCAAATGCAATGTTTATTTCTCAAAACAATCAATTGTTTCGTTGCTACGAACGTTCATATCTACAGTAATACGATTTTTTGTGATTTCATTTTTATTTACAGTCTTTAATTCTTTTTCTATTGGAGTCGCATCTGTAAGATAAAACGTCGTATTTCAAACGTGAGGCAAATACATCATTCGTTCGTGAGAAATTGCCCCACTCGCGTGCAAGCACGCTCGTGGGTCAAAATTCTCACTTACGTATAATGATGTATTTGCCTCACTTATAAAATAATATACTATTTTCCTGCTACTAAAGCTATATAGTCTTCTTTTCCTATCTGGGCGTTTATGTCCCCCATTATTATCAGTGTATCATGTTTTACAGTTCCGCTGTTTCGGTTGGTGCATATACACAGAGGTATGTAGTGTTAGCTAATTTTCCCTTCATTCTAAGTTTTGGTACGTTCATATAACGCGCCTTTAACTAAAACAAGCGTGCACGGTAGTTTAGTGAGACCCGATCTAAGAGCGAGCGCGACCGAATAGCAAGAAGTGAACAAGTAATAGATAAAAAAGACGTTTTAGAAGTAGTAATTAGAAGTAGTTAAGTGTTTAATGTTTTATAAGAAAAATACAAGTTAATAATTAAAGAATATCACAAAACAAAACGTGTTTTAATGTGACGTAGCGATAGTCACCCACAATTATAAAACTTTTTATTTCCTAAATAAAATTAACTTTGAGAATAAATTAATTTATTCTCTTAATTGCATATTAAATTGATAGAATAAATTAATTTATTCTCAAAGTAAATTTTATTTAGGAAATAAAAAGTTTTATAATACCGGCCATTATTGTACTAAATATTTGATTAAAGAATGTAAATGATAAATGTAAATAATCATCTACAAGAGTAAAAAATATACAAACAAATATAACATAAACAATATTGAAAGCTGGTGTTATTACTTGCAAATGCCGTATTAGCTTAAAACTCCTAAATATGAATATAATAGCTACATTATTTTAAAACCATTTTCACTATTTAATGCATTAAAGAATGTATTTTAAGGACATACTAATTTTATAATAGGGAGTGTATTATGTGCCTACCGGTAGGTAACAAATTTCTGAAAAAAATTGTTCCTACCGGTAGGTGCTTTGTGTTTCTTTAAAAACTCACCTTTCGGTAGGTGAATTCTTTTTAAATCATTTTTCACCTACCAAAACTTAACCTAATTCAACAACAAAACCTAATCACGAATACATTTTTGTAACGTAACTACATACATGGGTCATTTTGACATATTTTTAAATTAATCAAATTATACAATGCTCATTTCAAAAGTAGAAAATGCCGTAAAATCTGTCAGACAAAATCAGCAAAATGTAACAGTTGCTTACTTTGTTTCTTTTAACATGTGTTGTTATTGATCAGGCTTCAAAAAAAAATGGTTATGTGTTAATTGTAAATGCTAATAAATGGTAATAAGGATTCAAAATCGATAAGGCGGTACAATAGGGATGCCCTCCCTCATAAATAATTTATTAAGCAAGCTTCTCGAACAATTTTTGAATTATTTTTAGATGTGCAATCCATTGACCGAAAACTCTGATTTTTATTAATAGTATAAAATTCAAACAGTCCTTCAGCTAACGCTAACTGCTTTTCTTTTCCGAAATTACTTTTACGAAAAAATCTTGTAACTTAGAAGACGAGGCAGCAACATTTACATATAGTTTATGCTTATCAGTAGCCAGATGCTTTTGCCCAAGTAGCACTGGAATAGAAATTCATATGAAAATTAGTGTCTCTAATCCTTTTTGCATGCCACAATTAATATTCCAAAGTGATGCTTAATGGAATGTAATAGTTACGTGCCTCTCGGTATATTTTTGGCCCGGTAAATTAATACGTAAAAAATACATCTTTTTCATGTCTTCATCATTGCCAAGAACAGCTGTTGTTAGTTGAGTAGGCTTCCCCTATTTTATAGATTTTAATTTTGTTTGATAATAAGTGTGATTGGCATTATATAGATGCAACTACAGTTATTTCTTGTAATTAATGTTAACTCAGCGTTTGTATTTAAACCCAAATAAAGTGTGCGATATTTATATAATTGGCACGGTCAAATTAAATTAAGATAAATGATATCCAGTTTTTGAAAAGAAATATAAATATGTTAGATACCAATATTAAATATAGTTTACTGCAACTTAGAAGTTAGAAGAAAATTAATTAAAAAGTTTACATTTACGTTTATTGTTTTAACCAATAAACGTAATGTAACTGTTTTGCTGCCTATGTTCGTCAAATAATGATTATCCATGAAAAGCAGGACATTTTGAAGATTTTGTGGGCACCGGAACAGGTGAAACAAAAGCGAGACTGTCCCGGCAAAATCGGGACATCTGGTCACCTTATAATAGTCGTTTATTTTAGTTATACTATAAAAATATTTCCATAATATATTATTTTTGTAATAGGTACAGTATACAAAATATATTTACATATCTTTAAAAAAAAATCAGTTTTTGTTTTTTATATCAGACAGTACAAATCCTTTAAGCTTTATATAGATAGTTAATATAATAAATCGGTAAAAAAGGGTAGGTGAAAAATTATTTAAAAAGAATTCACACAAAACGCCTATCAGTAGGAACAGTTTTTTCCAGAAATTTATTACCTACCGGTAGAAACATAATGCACTCCCTCCATAATATGTTATGCTATTTTTATCTAATTTAAAACTGTAGTATTGGGACAAGCAATTGTTGGTGGTCACTGGTTTATTTAACAAAAGTGACAATAACAAAATATTTTATCGTGCACATGTTTTATATATGCTTTTCTTTTGTTATGATTTTCTCTATGAAATGTCAACTTTACAAGTTGTGTTACTTAAATGATGTCCACTACAATAAATGCATTACGAGTTTCTTTCTCTATAATTATATGTTTTATTTATAAACCTAAATTAATATAAATCGACACTAAATCCACTTGGTACACGTCAGTGGCGACGAGGATGGGATTCAAAGATCTCTTGACTAGAACTATCATTAGCTACAGTCTCCAAACTCTCATCTGGATCGGAATTAATATCTACATTTCCGATATTAGGCGATTCTAAAATTGAATTTCTTGCCGGTTCTTGAGAAGTATTATTCGTGGTTTCATGTTCGTTATATTTATTAACAGTAAAAGGTGCAGAGAGTCTTTTATCTATTAATGGACGAACATGATTTGAATGTCGCCGTACTACTTTATTATTACCCAAAATTACGTCATAAACCACATTGCCTAACTTTTCTTTAATCTTGCCTTCCTGCCATGTTGGATGCAAGGGATCAGAAAAGTTTCGTAATAAAACTTTTTCACCTGGAGTGAAATTAGGCAATTTTGCTGTTTGAGGTTCACTGGTACTAGATTTCAATTCTAAAATACGTTTTGTTGATGGTCGTAATTTATCAAACCTAGTACGCAGTTCTCTACCAAACAATAATTTAGCCGGTGACTGGCCTGTAGTACTATGATCTGCTACTCTATAATCAAACAAAAATCTCTGAAGTGCAACGTCAAGATCTTTTCGTTCATGAAAAGCCTTTTTAAGGGCGTTTTTAACTGTTTTTACATTAATTTCCGCCAAACCATTACTCGCGGGATGATAGGGCGGACTAAACTTGTGAATAATTGCATTTTTCGCTAAAAAGTTTTCAAATTCGCTTGATGAAAACGGTGGTCCGTTATCAGAAATAATTATTTCCGGCAAACCAAAACGGGAAACTAATGACCTAAAACATTTAATAACATCATTGGCTGTAGTTTTATGTAATTTAAAAACTTCAAGCCATTTGCTATACGAATCCGAAATAATAAGATATTTATTTCCGTATAGACTACCTAAGAAATCAATACTTAATCTAACCCACGGTTTGTCGACCACCGGCCACGATATAATGGGTGCCTTAGTTGGACTTGGTCTAAAATTATTACAAGTACTGCAATTTCTGCATAAATTCTCAATATCAGCATCCATCAAAGGCCACCAAAAATAGGAACGAGCTATTGATTTCATTTTTGTAGCTCCTAAATGAGTCGCGTGTAGTTCATTCAAAATAATTTGTTGATATTTTGAAGGCACTACTATACGGTAACCCCATAGTATACAGTCATGTTCCAAATGTAATTGATTACGGCGTATATAATATGGTTTAACCGCGTCATCATTATTTTTGTATAAATCCCAATCATGTCTACAATAACCGTAAACTTTATTCAGTACAATATCTTTACGCGTTTCTTGTGCAATCAATTTAAAATCTAAATCAAAATTTGTATCATTCAGAAATAATAGGTGTCCAAAGTCGGGTTGTTTCTCCCTACAATTTTCAAAAGGTAAACGTGATAAGGCATCAGCATAATTTTTATTTGAAGGAACATATTTAATTTCATATTGATAAGCCGCTAAAATAATTGACCACCTTTGTAGTCTACTCGCTGAATATTCTGGAATGCCCTTTTTGCTTCCAAAAATCGAAATTAATGGCTTATGATCTGTTACAAGCATAAACTTTTTTCCATAAAGATATTCATGAAATTTTTTAACTCCATAGATTAAAGAAATTGCTTCACGATCGATTTGTGAATACCGTTTTTCACTGCTTGACAATGAACGTGATGCATAGGCAATCGGGCGTGAAGTACCATCAGGATAGTCGTGCATAAGCACAACCCCAATTCCTACAGAACTCGCATCGCAAACCAAAGAGATTGGAAGAGTGGCGTCATAGTGTGCTAATACTTTAGGTGAAGTTAATTCTTGTTTAATTAAATTAAATGCATCTTGACATTCACTATTCCAATTCCATTTCACATCTTTAGCTAATAAATGATGCAATGGTGCCAGTTTAGTACTTAAATTTGGCAAAAATTTAGCATAACAATTTATAAGTCCTAAAATGGATCTCAATTCTGTGATATTCGTTGGCGTTCTTGCATTTACAATTTCTTCTACTTTAGCTGATGAGGTGCGCAAGCCATTTTCATCAATAGTGTATCCTAAATAACTTATTTGTTTTTGTAAAAATGAACATTTATGACTTTGTACCCTCAATCCACATTCGCGTAATTTATCAAAAACCTTTTTTAAATTATTTACATGATCTTCCAGGGTTTTGCCAACAACTAATATATCGTCTAAAAAGACTACCACATCAGACATCCCTACAAATATTTGTTCAATTAATTTTTGAAAGATGCCTGGTGCAGACGCGATACCATAAGGCATACGCGTAAATCGAAATAACCCTAAATGTGTATTTATTGTAACAATATTAGATGAGGCATCATCTAATTTAATTTGTGCATAGGCCTGATTTAAATCTATTTTACTAAAATATTTACATCCTGCTAAATTGCTCAAGACATGTTCAATTTTAGGGACTGGAAATTTATTTACTTTTAAATTTGGGTTGACAGTTATGCGGAAATCTCCGCAGATTCTAATAGAACCATCTTTTTTTACCACAGGCACTACAGGTGTTGCCCAATCACTATATTCGACAGGCTTAAGGATACCCTCATTTACAAGTCTGTTTATTTCATTACCCACTTTTTCTTTCATAGAAAAAGGTAAAGATCTCGCTCTGCAAAATACAGGCGATACATTATCCTTTAAATATAATTTAGCCTCATAACCAACAAAAGTACCTAAACCACTCTGAAATACTTCTGGATATTTGGCAACAAAATTAAATTTCATTTCGGATTCAGACAAATGATTTAAATTTAAGATTTCATCCACAGATAATTTCAAAATTTTCAACCAAGATCTGCCTAAAATCGGAGGTCCGCCATTAGAAATTACATATAACTTCAAATCAGTATATATTTTATTTTTATATTTAACCGAGACTACGAAATATCCGTCTGTACTAATGATATTTCCATTATAAGAATTTAAATTAAGATTGTCAATCAATAATCTCTTATTTTTAAATAGAGAATTATAAGTTTCTTTAGAAATTGCCGAAATTCCCGATCCCGTATCGATCTCCATATTTAAAAATACATTATCGACCTTTATTTTGATACGAACAGGATTCGTTCGATCATTTAAATTGAACAAATTCTCATCGGAGTCGGAGTGCAAATTATCAGCAATATAATGATTTTTAGATTTATGAAAATTTTTACTGACCTTGCAAATACTTCTAATGTGCCCTACCTTACCGCAATTATGGCATGTAGCATTTTTAAAGAAGCAACTATTGGTAGTGTGGTTTACCAAACCACAACATTTGCACGCATGTTTGGGAACCGCTGATGGTCGATGTTCCAGTTGGCGTGACGTCGATGCGTTGATCGCGCCGCTGTAGCCGTCTCGTTGTACCCCGTGACGCTGATTCCGCTGGCTTGTTGATTTGACGTCCTTTTTCTGTTTCTGCCAAAGGATTACTGCACCCGGATTTTCCATTCCGTGGACTTCTTTTTCAGCTGTCTCCATATTTATCGCTAGATTGACAGCTTTTTCATAAGTTAATTGTTCCTCTGAAAATAGCCGCTGTTTTATCACATCACTTTTTAGTCCGAAAACTAACTGATCTCGTAAGTTTTCTTCGAGGTTATTTTCAAATTTACAGGTTTTCGCTAAACCCTTTAATGCTGTCACATATTGAGAAACATTTTCATGTACATCCTGTTTCCTCAATCGAAATTTATATCGTTCGGCGATAAAAGAACGTGTCGGTTGAAGATGGTCTTTCACTTTTTTAATTAGATTAGCATACGTTTCCGATTCTGGAGCTTTGGGGGAGCACAAATTCACCATTAATTCATATGTTTCATCGCCCACCACCGTTAATAGAATCGGCACTTTATTCCCGTCTTCAATTTTATTTGCTTTGAAATATTGTTCTAAACGCGCCGAGTACGTAGACCAATTTTTTGTCGCGATATCGAACTCATTTATTTTACCGATCGACATATTGATGCACCCTATTTAACAATTGTTTAAATTTACTATTTATAATATTATTTATTTTTCACTGTGATTCAATCCAAAATCCTCGTCGACACTGACGTGTACCAAGTGGATTTAGTGTCGATTTATATTAATTTAGATTTATAAATAAAACAGATAATTATAGAGAAAGAAACTCGTAATGCATTTATTGTAGTGGACATCATTTAAGTAACACAACTTGTAAAGTTGACATTTCATAGAGAAAATCATAACAAAAGAAAAGCATATACAGTGTGTTTTTTGTAAACGATAATATAGGAAATATAATGGAATTTTATCATTTTCCTCCTAAGTTTGTACCCTTGCAAATGTAAGTAGAAATTCTGGTATCAATCGAAAGAAGAATTCATTTTACGTCAAAAAAATATTAAACTTTAGGAAGAAAACCAAAATCGATTTAGAAAAAGACTTAAATAGCTTATGGATTTATTGCTTTTTGTAATAAGCTATTTAAAAAAAGCTGCAAGCTGAACGCCGATTGGTGTAGCGGTTAACGCTTCAGATTTCTAATCAAAAATCGCGAGTTCAAACCCCATCATCGTATACTTTTTTTTAAATTGTATCGCTTACTAATTATTATTTTTAGTACTTTATTACAACGATTATTAGTTTTATGCCCTTTTTTCATTTGCCTTTTTGATGGGTAGTTAAAATTGTACAAAAAATAACGGTAAACCCCCGTAGCAAAAATATCTAACAATAAAAAAAATTAATAATCGTTGTAATAAAGTTCTCAAAATAATAATTAGTAAGCAATACAATTAAAAAAAAAGTATACGGTGATGGGGTTTGAACTCGCGATTTTTGATTAGGAATCTGAAGCGTTAACCGCTACACCAATCGAAGTTCAGCATCCAGCTTTTTTAATAACTTATTACCAAAAGCAGTAAATCAATAAGCTTTTTAAGTCTTTTTCTAAATCGATTTTGGTTTTCTTCATAAAGTTTAATATTTTTTTGACGTAAAATGAATTCTTCTTTCGATTGATACCAAAATTTCTACTTACATTTGCAAGGGTACAAACTTACGAGGAAAATGATAAAATTCCATTGGATTTCCTATATTATCGTTTACAAAAAACACACTGTATAAAACATGTGCACGATAAAATATTTTGTTATTGTCACTTTTGTTAAATAAACCAGTGACCACCAACAATTGCTTGTCCCAATACTACAAAAACGTATCTAGTTTTTTGGTCAACAATATTCGAACACTTTTCAATGCAAACTTTTATGCACCACTGTTACTTTGTTGGACCTAACTCCTCACGAAAGCAACAAATCTTTTTTAAGACATTACCTTCACATACAAAAAACTACTCCTGTAATAATAGCCACTTGCAAGATTCTGTCACCGGCAATATTTCCAACACACAGAAATTACTTACTGGGATGGCGTTAATACCTTCAATTACCCTATCCAGAAAACTTGATCACAAATCAGCCTACCTAGAAATAAAATGTAGTCTTGGAGGATTGTCGAGCTCTAATAATTGTCGATTAGCAACGGAGCACACGAATCAGCTTAGAAGACCACGATTTGCACTCTCTAAAATACAAAAAATTAATGAAAATCCTTATTAATGAATAATGTGATATTATATACTCACATAATTCCAACTATGGCTGTAAGCATATCCAATTCACAAAGTAATCCAAAAGGAATAAACTTGCTAAAAGATGGTTGAGAAAAACTCCATATCACATGAACTCTTTAAAATGAAACTGGACTGATTTTAAAAATTGACTATTCATTAAACAACCATTTCAGGAGATTCATAATATCGATTAAAAAGGCATCAACAATCCTTTTATAAAATTTGGGTAAACGAAAAGTGTACTTATATTTTCTTAATTAAACCAAAAAACCCATATAAGTAAATTGAATGTTGTTGTTGTTGTTTTTCTGTTCGTCTTCGTTAATCGTTAAAATTAATGATTTGTTTAGTTTCAAAATTTCTTCTTGTAATGTTGCTTGCCAGGACAATTGAGTGTGAGACTTTAAAATGAAAACTGAATTAAGGAAATTCAATTATAATTGGTATAAAAATGTCAAACTGGTTAATATCTTATTGCAAAAGCATTGCTGAATAGAAAGAACACTTTTATTTAATTGAGTGAAACGTTAATGTACAGCAACGTTAAATGCTTACATTGTATCAAGTATTGGACATCTGCTTTTTTTTTATCTCCACTAATTAACAAGGCAAGGTTTTTTATGTAGTTTTCCTTAGATGTAACACAAATGTGGGATTTATGCTATACCATCTGTAAGTCGGCTGCATCCATACGATGGGCCTGCGTAATAATAATAATCACACCTCTGCTCCGCACAAACGTCATAGCTTCAGGGATCTGGTTCTCCAGGTAATGAGTAGTACTACTAGTAATTTGTATTATTATTTTTTAAATTATTGTAGGGGGGAGGGATGGTAACGTTACGTAATAATTGAAGAGGGGTTTAGAGTAGTGTTACGAAGTGTTACAAGGGAGAGAGGGTACGAAATTTCTTCAAAATATATGTTAAATAATTTAAGAACGACCCCTTAAAAGCTTCTTGTAATACTGGCAACAGAATTACATTGTGTCAGACAAGACAGAAATGCAACTGACGAATATAAAAAATCTGTTAAGAATCTAGAATAATTATTAAATGATAAGTTAAGAATCATGTTTTTTTGGTGATGTCACTTTTGACGCAAACGTGCGTTTATGTGTAACTGTTCTATAATTTCCTAGAATTCTATCTTCAGCATTTCGTTGGTAGTGTTGTCATTTTCTGGCATTTTTTCATTGTTAACTTTTAGATTACTTTCCTGATTTCTGACTTGTATTTTTGGTTTTGTGGTTGTTGTTGAACTTTGAAGCATACAGATTTTTATAATATTTTGCGGCCAGTTTTACTATTTCATTATTTAAAAAACTCGAAACCACTCAAAATAAAATGATTAGAAGCATCTTAAATATAAAACTAAGTGACTGGTGAACTTAAGAAATCGATTCCGAACAGAAAACATACCAAAGTGTAAAAAACTTATGTGGCGTTGGGCTAGGCATAAAAGAAAATTACAGACATCCTCGAAGAACACGCTACTCCATCAGGTCTATGCTTAATTAGTCATAATTTTCGAAATGATGCAAGATAATGACCCTAAACACACCTCTGTATTGTGCAAAGGGGACCTTCAGGCTCAAGCAGACGAAGGTATCCTAAAACTTATGACATGGCCGCCCCAATCGCTTGCTTTGAACCCTATTGAATTATTGGGAAGAGCTTGATAAGCGAATCAGAACCAAATAATAAAATAGATGCTCAGAATAGTCCAAGCGGTCATCTCTGTGAAAAATGTTTTTTTTTAATGAAAAAAAAGTATAATCTTGTTGGGAAAAATAATTTGTCTGTGTATTCTGTTGTTTTCCACGTCCATTGTAATAAATAAACAATAAATATTTTCTTACAATAACATTTTTCATTATTCTTAAACCTGTCCTAACTTCTGGGAATGGCAGCTAATAGAATTGAACGTTACAATGAAACTTTTGTATTAATACCCGTTTCAAATAATTCTCAGAAAGTGTACTTTTAAATCTATAAAGTTATATAGAAAAACTTTTAAAAAGGTTTAGTATTTACCAATATTTAAAACAGGTAATACTTTTCTATACAAAATATTTTGTTATTATTCATTTTATGAACTTTACCTAAGTGTCCGAAATTCTGTGAGCGGCAGTGTATGTACATGTCACATTGAAAAATTCCTTTGAAAGTTTGACTTGAAGTTACGTCTTCCACAAATTCTAAAGTATAATCCAAAGATCCAAGTAAAAATGAAAATTGTTAGTTTTACGAATACCGGGTGGGGCAATAGTGTGGGGAAGTCCGATAGCTCCTAAACGGTAACAGCTAGAAAAATCGTTCTAATACGGATGTAAACAGTGGATAGAGGCGCATTTAGAGAAATTATTTTCAAATATACAGGGTGTTGCAGAAAAGTATGGCACGCTTAACACGTTCGCGGCGCATGAAGCACACATTGCGTCCGGTGGTTCCCCCAGCTTCGTGCTCTCGACGCACACGTTGCGTCTTAGCTTATAACATGTTTTACGTCTCATTCTCGCGTCAGCTATGAACGGTTCGTTGTGAAATCTTGTGAGCACTGTCCTTGGACGTTATTTTATTTGAAATTGTGGTTGGTGCTCGTCATTATGAGTGACACCGAGGCAGGCCCTTCGGGTATAAAAAGACCCAGGCGCGAAGCCTATAAGCCATTTCCGCGGTTTTTAACCGAAGAAGAGATGGAGAGAATGTTGTACGAGTCGGATGATGACCTAGAAGACCCGACAAAACTCGCTGTGGATGTAGATGAACACAGCTCTGATGAGGAATCGGATTTTGAGGACGGGAATCCCGACTTATCCTCTTCACTAGCAGAATTATTACATGCACCCATAATAACCAAAGACAATTTAGCAGAAACAGAGTCAACTGTGAATGTTGACCAACAGCTGGAGGCTGTAGAAGATGACAGCCCAGGTGCGGCGGCGGCGAATGTCCCATCAGTAAACTGGACAGATGATGGTCATTTGAAAGATGTTCCATTTATAAAAATAAATGAACTTTTAGTGCCTATACCAGGTAAATATCCATCTATTTTCTCTTGACTTGATATTTTCAAACATAATTATATTTTGAGTTTTATAATTTTCCAATTTACTTGATAAAGTTGGTCCTCCACATTCACATGTTAATTTAACGATTTATTGTTAACAGTGAAAAAAAATCGTATTTCCTTTGGTTCAGAAGATATATTGTTGTTTCAGATGAACCGATTGACTTTTTTAATTTGTTGGTCGATGAAAGACTGATTCAAATGATTGTAGAAGAAACGAACCGGTACGCCGAAGAAGTTTTTCTCACCTGTGGAGATCGGCAGTTTTCACGGATTTGCAGATGGAAACCTTTGACGGTGCTCAAATTTAGGATGTTTTTGGGAATATTCTTTCACATGGGGACAATCCACTTGTCAAGGATACGTGACTATTGGAAAACACATAGATTATTCAATCTGACTTACTTTTCTGACTACATGAGTCGCGACCGATTTTTGCTAATTTTAAGATGTCTCCACTTTGTAAAAAATCCTGAGGCAGGTCAACCAAAACCTGCTGATAGACTGTTTAAAATAAGAGCCATGGTTGATTATTTTAATTCTAAAATGAGTGAGATTTATTATCCGGACAAAAATCTTTCTCTGGATGAATCAATGGTTCTCTGGCGTGGTAGATTAGTGTTCAGACAATATATACAAAATAAGCGTCACAAATATGGTGTAAAATTGTATATGTTGACTGAACCATCAGGAATCATCTTAAAATTTGCAGTATATACTGGCGTTTTGGATGAATTTGGTGGGAAAGGACATGCCTCAAAAGTTGTCAACCATTTGATGTACGAAAAATTGGATGTGGGCCATTCTATTTTTATGGATAACTATTATAACAGCTATGACCTTTCTCATCAATTACTGTCCAGGAATACTCTATCAACTACGAGCAGATCGTAAAAATTATCCAAATGATGTTCGTGCTGCAAAATTGAAAAAAGGTGAAACCATTGCGCAATATTCCAACGGAGTGATGATAGGGAAGTGGCGGGACAAGAGAGAAGTTAATTATATCTCCACAGAATTTAAAAATACCATGGTAACATACCATGATAAAAGAAATAACGAAAAGTCGCCACTTCCTATCGTTAATTATAACAAAGGGATGGGCGGTGTGGATAGGCAAGACCAACTTATGGCGTACTATCCTTGCCAACGAAAAACTATAAGGTGGTATACAAAAATTGGGTTGCACATTTTTCAGTTGTTATTGTTAAACTCTTTTTTTTTGTATCGAAAATATAAATCACCAAGAATGTCATTTTATGATTTTCGCCTAAATATAACAGAGAAATTATTACCCGAAAATTTGTCTAAAGGCCCTCAACTTAAAGGTCCTATGCACTTTGTAAGCCATTGCCCTCAGGGTCCATCGGGAAAAACCCTAAGAAGAAAATGCAAATTTTGCACGAGTCAGGGAAAAAGGAAGGACACCCCATTTGAATGTAAAACATGCGATGCGGGGTTTTGCCTTCCTTGTTTTCAAGAATTTCACTCAAAATTGTAAATTTATTTCAGTTATGCTTTTTTTTGTAGAATAATTATTTTGTTTTATGTAACTACATATTATTATCATATTTTAGTTCTGTTTTTTATTTGTGAATACTTTTGTTTTTTTTTTTTTAATAAATTTGTTTAAACTATATTTATTTATTACATAATGTAAAAAGACATGCAACTTCTACGACTATTTTTTATGGCCGCATAGGGTGCGTCGATAGCACCTTCGAATGAATTTCTCTTGCAGTGCTACCGACGCACCGTGTGCGCTTAGGCCCAAATTGCTTCAAAAATTATTAATTTAGAATTTTGTGATAATCTAATATGTGCTCTCAATAATATTTATGTATAATTTTGAAAAAAAAGTTGTTAGCACTTACTACGTTACTATTCATAGATGGGTAGCCGCGAATGTGTTAAGGTAATTTTTTTTTAAATAGAATGCCCCAATTATTTTTGCATATTTAACACCTCTCTTGGCAGGTTTATTCATATCTAAAATTCTAGCGCCATCTAATGACCGGTTTAGAAGTTATAAATTCTTTTTTGCAAAAAAATTGAGTTTTACATTATTCCACTTAACAGTTTACCGCTTTCACAGCCGCAACTGTGAAGACGAATTTAAGTGGGGATTTTGTTGCAGGGGCTAGTAGGGTGCTCTTCTTTAAAAGAAAATAGACCCACCATGTACAGGGTGTTCAAAATTAATTTTTAAATTTAGAGAACTTCAAAGCTAAAATTCACAACTTTTTCAAATGGAACACCCTGTATATTTTGTACCTTTGTGATGCAGAATTAAATAACGAACATTTTTTGTATGTACATCCCTATAGCTATCTGTAACCACTTATGATTTATTGAGAAACAACTACAATTAAAAAATTATTTATTTAAAAAATCATGTTTTTCAAATAAAACAAAAGAAAAAACTATAACAAATGCTCCATATGTTGCCCATTTGCATGGACACACATTTCGATGCGCCTTTGGAACGATCTTTGTACGTTTCTTAACATTGCCGGCGTGATACTTCTAAAAGCATGTATTGTTCTATCCTTCATATTTTGGATTGTGGTTGGTGTCTCTGTATAAACAATTTCTTTCACATATCCTCATAAAAAGAAATCCATTTTTGTAAGATCAGGAGATCTCGCAGGCCATTTAGTGGGTACATGGTGGGTCCATTTTTTTTAAAGAAGAGCACTCTACAAGCCCCTGCAACAAAATCCCTACTTAAAGTCGTCTTCACAGTTGCAGCCGTGAAAGAAGTCAACTGTTAAGTGGGATAATGTAAAACTAAAAATCTATAACTTCTAAACGGTAATTAGATAGTGCTAAAATTTTAGATATGAATAAACTTGCCAAGAAAGGTGTTAAATATGCAAAAATATTTGGGGCATTCTATTAAAAAAAAATTATCTTATAAGTGTGCCACACTTTTCTGCAACACCCTGAATATTTGAAAATAATTTCTCTAGATGCACCTCTATCCACTGTTTATATTCATATTAGAACAATTTTTCGAGCTGTTACCGTTTAGGAGCTATCAGACTCCCACACTATTGCCCTACCCGGTATACATAATTAGAAGCTTTGTACTGCCAATCTAATAAAAAAAAACTCACATTGGCTCACATAGTAAATATATGTTAGTTTAAATTACGTGAAAATCATTTTAAGGTGATAGGGTAGGGATATAGCCAAATAAAAATTACGTTCATCTTATGTACTGCATTATGTTTGAACACATGAATTTAGTCCCAGAGAGACAATTGAAATAATAAAATGGCAAACTGCAGCATGTAATCTCTAGCATCTATTGCGTCTATACAGCAGAAAAAAAAAACTTATCCTAAATTTCTGAATAACCTTTGGAGCTTTAATAACAAATCTTCATATTAAAATTAAATAAATCATTTATTAAAAAAACTTATAAATTTCTTGTACTATGCAGCAATCAATGAACATGAAACAAGTCACTGGTTTAATTATGAACACATTTTTTATATAATTATTACTTTCGTTGTTACTTATATACTTTTATTTACTACCTCACTGGGTTACTATCAAAAATATATGCTTATTTCTTATCATAATAATCTCCTTTTAATACCAATAGAGGCATTCAATGTAATTTATACATTTTCAAGTGATAACCAAACAAGTGATACCAAGATTTTATGATTAATAGGAATACTTTCACATATTTCATGTGTAACCTAGAAATATAATTTATGTAGGTACAAATTTGATACATGTGTTGAATGCCCTTATTGTCTCTTGACAAAATAAACAATATACACTTTCTAACAAATTGCCTATTCCAACTAAAAGTTAAATTATACCGTACCATGTGCTGTTCGTATTTGATTCATGAAAACAGAATTTCTCATTGTCTCTGAATCATCATATAATATTTGTACTGCAAGATTCTTTTCAAGAAGAATTTGTCCAATTGTTCTTTCTTCACTCGTTTCTTCAGTGTTAATTAAATCAATTTCGTAAGAATTCCTGACAAAATAAAAAACTATGTTATTATCAATAAAGGTATTAAATTAGAAAATAGTACCTTTCTTTACAATAGTAAACATGGACTAGCTTAAATGTTGACTCATTCAGATCACCAATAATTTCTAATATCTTTTCTATGGTTTCTTCCGACCAATCTTCTAATCTGTTGCATACTGTTGAATCTGGTGGGTACAACTGGAGATAAAAAAAAAGTATGTGTAAGAATTAAAACCATTAGAAAAGTTCAACGTAAAGCAAAACATGAAGAAATAAAAAAAAAAGTTCATTGTCTGTACATGCTAACATAGTACCTATCGTCATCATGGTATCACTATTTTGCAGTAGTTGAGAACATTGGCCAGTTTACTTCACAATGTGGCTATATGTGTTGTGTATCTACATTGCATTGAAAATATCCTGTTCCTCACCCTTTCTTTCATAAGATTTTTTTATCTTTTTTAAGATGATTGGGTTTGCTCAGGTTATATCTTGCAAATGATGTGAGGTATCAGCATGAGACCTGTTGTATGTTGTTACTGATGTTTTAAAGATAAGCAGGAAACAAAAGAAAACCCTTCGTAGTTGCGTGTAACTAGCAAGAAAAGTGTTTAAATGAAAGTGCAGGAGAACATGTTCTGTTTATTGTGTCCGCGACGTTATCTTGCATTATGATATAGTATATTGATATGAGACCTGGTGTATGTTGTTACTGGTGGTGCGGTGTGTGGTTGTTAGAGGTGCAAAAAACAAAAACTTCCGTGGTGACAGATAGGATATTTTTTCATTCACATTTCGTGTAGGGCATTATTCATTAAATTGATATTACTATTAAAATGATCTAACTAATCAGTCTTGATCAGTTCACTAGTTTAGTTTTAATAACTGATTCTTTTTGACACTGTTTATGATTGTTTATGATTATTATAATTAAATCCTTCACAATCAATATCTCTGTCACTATTATCAACTGACCACTTCCTTGTTCCAGTCAAAAGTTTTTAATAGAGACAGATGGACACAGGGCCCGTATTCTTGAACTCATACAAACAAGTCTCGCATACGAGATGTGACGTAATTTTTACGTCATAAGATGCAACTTATCCAATCAAATGCTAGAAGGTAATAGAGAATTGAGTCATCTCATATGCGAAACTCAAGAATACGGGCCCAGGCCAGCAATATTTATTTACCTAATAAGCAAGTCAATGAAAATCCAACATCTAGGTGACATTCTTTTTTATGTGGAAGGAATTGTGAGAATTCAGTTTGTACCTTAATGAGACAACTGCGAACACTGCATACTATAAAGGGCTCCTAGAACATGAAGTCCTGCGAAATGAAGTGCATCATAAAGACCTTAGGTGCCAACGAGGCGAAGGTTATCTCTTGACGATTTCATCTGCAAAACCACCATTTTCTGCTTTTGGCTAGGGTTTAGCTGAATTCGGGCCTTAACAGTTTTTATGACAGCTAGTGTTCGAACAAAGCAAGGTTGGCTAACCTGAGGTTCGATAGTGTAATAAATAATCTTTTGTGTAATGTTTAAATTTTGCAACAACTTAAAAATCATTGTTGATGTATGACTATACATATTGCTGTGATTCCAGCACTCATAGTTGAATATGTCATTTGGGTTGCCTATATATTTAGGGGTTTGGACTCAACTTCAACAAATCTTAATTAGATAAATTAATTTGTTACTTAATAAGTAAAGGTTCTTGCTTGTTGATTTTCATATAAAGAAGAAGCAATGCCAGATCACGCAATAATTTAATAAAATTTTGAGGTTATGTGTGTCAAACTTAATGAAATGTCAAAAAAGTGAGGTTACGACAAATGTCATCAAAATTTAATTTTTTTAAAAGTGTTTAGTAATGATAATAACAATGAACGATTAAAGTGATTTAAATAAAAAGCAAAGTGAAGTGTTAATTTGGTTTTTGGACTAATTATTTATAAGAAGAAAATTTCTGTAAAACGTATTGGAACTTTATTTCTGGATGGAAGGAATTTTAAAACAGGATATAATGGAAACTTGTTGGAAATCACTAACTAATTTGATGTACTCACGTTTTGGAGAAAACATGTCCAATATTTAATAATTGCAAATATTTACAAAACAATTTTCACTGGAAATTTACAGACTATTACAGAAAACCCCAAATAAGTGTGTGTAAAATTTTTCGAGTGGCGCAAAATTTTTTTTGAATTTAAAAATTTATTTTCAAACTTTAACTTTATTTTTGTTTCGTTTCTTTCTTTTAATTATAATTTAAAATTGTGGGATTGATAAAATAAAAATTATTCAGGACAAAGGGCATTAGACTGTCTCTTAATTCTTATTTTGGTAAATCCAATAATTAATTTAAATTATTCCAAGTTTGTTAATTGAATCCATTTTAGATAGTAAGAATTTTTTTTTGTTTTTGTTTCTCTTTCATAAACTTTCAGTTTTCATTCTTTTTATGTGTTTATTAATAAAATAATAATTTTAAATGTTTTAAAGGAGATTTATTTGTGTATTTTTTTGTTTTGTGTCCATTAACAGAATTTAACAGGTATAGGTTGAACAATATTTTATTATTTTGTCAAAGAGCGATCCGTCTGAAATTTTCTCATGCAATTTTCCTGAGCTTGTCTTTGGATTTTAAAATCATATCCGGTGCAAATGACAGAACTACCAACAACACATCTTCATTTGCTTTCACTCTTTACTTTATATCGTAGAAATAAACAAAAATGTTCTGGGGCAGTATTTGTGAACTTACTAGGTGTACATATGTATGTGGACTGCGCCAAAAATTATATTCAATGCAGTGAAGCATTGTACTTGCAATTTTTATTTTATGCATTGTGCTTTGTATAACCTAATGAAAATAAAATAAAATTGTTACTTTAAAGGAAAAAAGAGTAACAACTTGGTACTGTAACTAACGTTTTTCAAAATTTTCATCAAAATAAAATCATTTTGTTAGAAACTAAGGACACTTTTCTTTTCATCTCCTTGTAACGTCATCTGGCAGGTCAATAGATAGAACTGTAATCATATCAATTAACTTTCAGATCTATTTTATCAGAGTAATTGCTCTTAGATGCTGGTTAATTGGTTAACAATAGCGGTTATAAGGCCATAAGATTTGACAGTTGTACCCAAATTGCAAATCGGTTAAATTGAGTTGTAAAATGGTTGACATTAACAATTAACAGAAAGTAATATTATGTTTTCGAAGATCATTCCCACGTTAATATGACCTGTCACTTGTCAATTTCACCTTTTGCCTGCTGATTCGCTTCATAAATCTACCAGTTTTCAGAGAGCCAGTTATAAACTCATAAATAAACTGAATCTCAACCGTTTTGGTCAAACTGGCTGACGTGGACTTGAACAATAGAAAATGTTATTAATGACATTGATGTTCTTTGAGTTTAGAATCAGAAAATAACATTAGGCATTTACGATAAATGGAGCGGTAGATATGTAAAGATTAACATCAGTAACTAGATTGACCTTGGTAGATTGCAGTAGATAAATATAGGTAAATATCAAAAGATTACGTGCGGGCCTAGTGATGGGTAAATCCCCGGAATTTATTTTTTGGGGAATATTCCTGGAAATATATCTGGGAATATTCTCGAACTTCCCACTTTATCGGGAATTTATATTTTTGCTTTAAAAAAGGTCCAACATAGAGAAAATCAACACACCACTGGAAATAAAGCGCTGCAGCAGCTCTCACAGTCGTCGTAGATTTAAAACCGTTTGAAATAAATCATCGCTTTATACATATAAAGCGCTTGAAGCGCTGACAAGTAACATTAGACGACTCATTTACGGAATGTCAATAATAAAAATGTCAGATATCAATTTTGACAGTAGACATATTGTTTGAAATAAAACTTCTCTGTTGACTTAAATATTAATTTTACTAAAAAACACGTTAAAAATATACATACATCAAAACGAAGGTGGCGACCAGAAGTGGCCGAGCCCATACAAGCGGGGTACTTAAGTATCCCTTGCATCGGGGGGTGGCAAAAACACCCGATACATATCTTATTTTAATTTGAACACATATTAACATTCGGCAATAATGATGAGGATGCTGCTGTAGGTATCGAAATTCTGCCAGTTGTTTCAATTGCAACTAAGTGTTTACAGGAGCTAAACAAAAACATTAAAGAAAAAAAACTCAAATGAATTTCAAATAGAAAATTCAACAACAAAAGTTACGGATTTTCTAGATATATTGCATACACATGTAATGAAGAGGAATTTGTGTCGCACTTTCGAATGAAGAAAAGTACAATAGAGGTAGAAGTGCCTTATTGTGGATATGCTTTCAGAAAATAATTGTCCTAAGTACAACTTAGTAATACTAAAAGCCATTAACACAACTCAGTATTAGTTTTGATCAAGGACATGTCACCTGCTTAGATATAAAAAATAAAACTGACGAGCCCTGTGATTGGGATGTTTGGTACATCAACTGGCACTTAATTAATTAATCTGAACTGGCAAAAATCTTTACTGGCAATATACTTTTCCCAAAGCAGAACCATATATTTATTCGGTGTTGTAATACTATGTTATTTCCATTAAACAGTACTTCTTGGTTTTCGCCTAAAACTACTATCAATTTTCCATTTTTAGATAAGATGACGTTTAGATACATAATATTGATCAAATTACGAATTTGAATTGTATTTGCTATAGTAGGCGATGTATTTCAAGCGGTTTAATACTGATGCAGTGGTTTTTAAAATCTAAGATGGCTGTGAAAGCTGCTGCAGCGCTGTATTTCCAGGGGTGTGTTGAACGCACCCATTGTTCGAAAAAAAAAGTTCAGTTCACTACACGTTAACTTAATGGTAGAACTGGCGACGTATTGGTAACAGATCTTAGCTTGCAAAATTGTATTAGGTGGTTTTTGACGCGTGTTTACTTGCGTTTCATTTACTGGAGTATAAAAAATAAATTTCCATTTTTCGGGAATTTATCGGTGACTTTTATAAATTCCCAATGGGGAATATTCCCGTCGCCCATCACTAGGTGCGGCAATATAAATTAGCATAGATAACCTAACTAACCTAAAAAGTGTTTCATTCCCAAAAGAAAAAATCGAGTGTTTTATCAACAAATTTGCGTTTTTTAGATGGTTTTACTCCGGGAAAAAAGTAATATGGTTACCAATAGTAGATCGTTTTAGAAATGAAGAAAAGTCTTAAAAAATAATAACAATTTAAAAATTAATTCTAAAATAATTTTGGTCGAAGTATGTAAGTTTATCATGACAACAACGTTATACAGTGTGTTTTTTGTATACGACAATACAGGAAATCTAATAGTCCAGTCGGCAGGGAACCAAAAGTATCTGTTTTTGGTTCTTTTGTGTTAACAGCTATTTTATTGCACAAACCTATTCAGAATAGTGGGTAGAGCAATATATGTAGTTGCGTACTAAATCGTAGTGACAGCAGAAAAGTTATTAACAACTTAAGATGCCATCAACCGTTTTTGAGGAGTTTTTCTTCCGTAGATCATTAGGATGGCTTACTACGAAAAAATGTTCAGTATATGATTTATTTATAATAAAAATAGCTACAAAATGGCACCGGTTCGATTGTTATAACTGAAATAATTAAATTGCAAAATCGAAGAAACTGCCAAAATCGCATATGTTTTTTAAGTTGCCATAAAAATTTAAATAGTCAACCAATATTGATGAAACTTACGTTAAGCATAGTTTAAATTATGTACAATAAGCACTCAAAACCCGTATGCCAGATATGCAAAACTTTTTTTGTTCAACAAGGTTTTACAAATCTACTGCGCCTAAAACTTTGGAAGTTTGCAAAAGCTGTTTGAAGCTTTGCATATTATTGCAAATGTGCGTATATATAGCTTAAATCATTAGCAATCGAATGCAATTTGTAAAATTTGATTGCGTTTATTTTTGCAATTTTGGTGACGTTTTACATCTCTTCATAGTTTTGTTACGTTTATAAATAATTCGTTTTTTGGTTCGTATACGTGGTCATTTATGAAATATTTCATAGGGTTCGAATGGATGGCAAAATTTAAAAAAAGAAATTCAAGTTTCGATGCTTGGATCCTGAGATATTAAACTTTTAGCGTAAGTATGTACTACTCGTATATTATTTACGTGTATAGTGTGAACCTTGTAGAATAAGTAAGCAATTGCACAAAGTTATTAGTTGCATATTTCTAATAGAAATTATTGCAATAGAGTGAGATGCGCGCTCAAAAATCGGACAATCGCCTACTTAGTCTAATGCATACTTACGCAAAAAATCGCAAGATCCAAGCATCGAAACTTGTATTTCTTTTTTAAATTACGTATTTTTTGCCGTCTGTGCGAACCCAATGGAATATTTCATAAATGACCACGTATACGAACCAAAACACTAATTATTTATAAACGTAGCAAAACTATGAAGAGATGTAAAACGTCACCAAAATTGCAAAAATAAACGCAATCGAATTTTACAAATTGCGTTTGATTGCTAATGATTTAAGCTATATATACGCACATTTGCAATAGTATGCACAGCTTTTGCAAACTTCCAAAGTTTTAGGCGCAGTAAATTTATAACGCCTTGTTAAACAAAACGTTTTGCATACCTAGCATACGGGTTTTGAGTGCTTATTGTACATAATTTAAACTATACTTATACTAAACTATACAAAGTTTCATCAATATTGGTTGACTATCTAAATTTTTATGACAACTTAAAAAACATACGCGATTTTGGCAGTTTCTTCGATTTTGCAACTTAATTATTTCAGTTATAACAATCGAACCGGTGCCATTTTGTAGCTATTTTTTATTATAAACAAATCATATACTGAACATTTTTTGGTAGGAAGTCATTCTGATGAGCTACGGAAGAAAAACACCTCAAAAAAGGTTGATGGCGTCTTAAGTTGTTAATAACTTATCTGCTGTCACTACGATTTAGTATGCAACCACATATATTATTCTACACACTATTCTGAATAGGTTTGTGCAATAAAATAGCTGTTTACACGAAAATACACTCTTCACATCTATATTGACTGGACTATAATGGAATGTTATCATTTTCCTCCTAAGTTTGTACCCTTGCAAATGTAAGTAGAAATTTCGGTATCAATCAAAAGAAGAATTCATTTTACGTCAAAAATATAGTTAACTTTATGAAGAAATCCAAAAACTATTTAGAAAAATACTTAAAAAGCTTATTGATTTACTGCTTTTAGTAATAAGCTATAAAAAAAAGCTGGAAGCTATACGCTGATTGGTGTAGTGGTTAACGCATCAGATTCATAATCAGAAATCGTGGGTTCAAGCCCCATCTTCGTACACTTTTTTTTAATTGTATTGCTTACTAATTATTATTTTTAGAACTTTATTACAACAATTATTAGTTTTATGCCCTTTTTCATTTGCTTTTCTGATAGGTAGTTAAAATTGTACAAAAAGTAACGGTAAAATATAGAAAAAATATCTAATAATAAAATAATTGTAATAATGTCCTAAAAATAATAGTTAGTAAGCAATACAATTAAAAAAAAAAGTATATGAGAGGGGCTTGAACCCGCGACTTCCGATTAGGGATCTGAAGCGCTAATCGTTACACCAATCGGCGTTCAGCTTCCAGCTTTTTTTTATAGCTTATTACCAAAAGCAATAAATCAATAAACTTTTTAAATATTTTTCTAAATAGTTTTTGGTTTTCTTCATAAAGTTTAATGTTTTTGACATAACATGAATTCTTCTTTCGATTGATACCAAAACTTCTACTTACATCAGCAAGGGTAAAAATTTAGGAGGAAAATGATAAAATTCCATTGGATTTCCTATATTATCGTTTACAAAAAACAGACTGTAGATAGCAACCAGTAAACAAATAACAACCACAAAAGATGCTGCTATAAATCTATGCACACAATTCAAGACTGGTGTATGAAAAGCGTTTTAATTTATTCAGTTTGGTTTTTGGTGGTATGGTATTATGGATGATAATCCAAACATTTTCTATGGTATGGTACCTAAAATGGAAGCACGAGATTGACAAGCTCAGAGATTTATGTTAGTTTTTTTATCATTGTCTACAAGAACTACAATTGATTATTTAAACATGTTTTGTATAATACAAGTAACTTGTTTGATTGTTGAAAATAGTTGATGTAAAAATATTATATCTATTATTTGTCTTACAGTGAACTTACATATCCTAAATGACATAGTTGAGCCATTCTTGGTAATTGACACACTTTTTCAACAAGCGGAAGCAGTTCTTCATAACCTATTTTATATTTATTACCATAATCAATTAACTGGATCATTACATCACTTTCTTCAGCCTAAAAAATCTGTTTAATGTCAGCCTATCACTATTTAGATTAAAAAATAAAAAAATCCTACCGTCATCCAGTTGATAACTTCAACACGATACCAACATTCCTCAACAAAGGCAGCATAAAAATTTCCATACGTTTTCATAGTGTCATTTTTTGAAGTATGAACGAAAGATGAATCATCGTAAAGAGCGGAAAGTTCATTCGGTAAGCTTTAACAAATGAAAATTTAATCTAATGTAATTTTTATTGATGCTATAATTGGTTCATTTTCAAAGTGATTTTGAGTTGGTCTTGATATTGACCACTTGTAGCAGTGTACAAAAATTTGTTATAAATTCTTCATTGAGTTTTATTGACTTTAAATGTTACCTAATCGTCAAATTATATTTTTATTTAATGGTCAAGCATCTGCTTTGGCTTACTCAAATTGTTTTCAGATTCAAAAGTTACCAATAATCTACATGCAACGTAACAAAAGCTTCACTAATGTAAAAAAACGTATATTCATGGCGTACTCTGAATTGCATTAAAATTGAATGAACTATACTTACTTGTCGATAAGATAAACATTTTCATCAACCACTTGAATATAAAGTTCTGCAGGAGATTCCACATATCCGATCATGCAAGTGTCGCCCAACTTTGGTGGTATTCTATTTTCTACATCTACAACAAAAGGTGATAAAAAATTAAAGGGGTGTGAGACTTTGGCTAAAAAAGTACACCTAAAGAAAATTTAAATCAAAATTAAATATTTTATTGCTAATTATTTTTTTAATGCTACACAATTTATTTTCTGCTACTGTGTAGAATTTTTGGCCGTGAATAGACATTTTATTTAGATGGAAGATTTTAAAGTGATTATTTATGTTAGTTCTAACTATTTATTTGTATGTTAATAAATTATAGAAATAATTTGTAGATTAAAAAATATTTAATTTATTATAAATAAGCTTATTATGTAATAAAATGTATGTATATATATATATTAGGGTGGTCGTTATTTTGGCAAAGTCGGAAAACTGCTGGTCTCCACCCAGAATATGATGCAAAATAAATTTTAAAAAATTATTGTTAACGTTGCAAAGCCATAAAACCATTTTAACACGTGCCACACGACGGTTGAAAATTTGCATGTATTTTAAATGGGGAAACTGCACTCTTTCACATTTTCTACTATAACTTTTTGTCCAATTCCTCTAAAAATATTTTAAAGTATACGCCAAAAAGCTTATAAAATTCTCTTTTTGGGACACTTAAAATCATGTTATTCTGATGAAAATTGACCCATTAGCAGCGCGGTTTATACATTGTATAATGGGCATACATACATTGCATTTTTAGAGGAATTGGACAAAAAGTTATAGTAGAAATGTGAAAGAGTGCAGTTTCCCCATTTAAAATACATGTAAATTTTCAACCGTCGAGCGGCACGTGTTAAAATGGTTTTATGGCTTTGCAACGTTAACGATAATTTTTTTAAATTTATTTTGCATCATATTCTGGGTAAAGACCAGCAGTTTTCCGACTTCGCCAAAATAACGACCACCCTAATATATATGCACATATATGGTTTGGTTATCTACACTCGAGGAAAAAAAACGCACCACTTGAAAATGCACCAAAAATACCAAAATTAAAAACCGTTATAACTCGGCGGATTTTGGACGAAAATGGATGAACCTTTGAGTGCTAAAAAGTTTAAAGTGTCTAGTTTAAGGACGTGCGAGCGAATGTTATGTAAAGGTCTTTCCGCCCCCCGCGACCGACCGCAGAAAAAAAAGTTTTTGATTAAAGAAATGTCAAACTTTAACAGCTTGTACGGCGTACCAAAAAAATCGTGGACCCTATCGACCGCCAAGGCAATAAAGTTCAGTTCTTTTTCTGTCAAGTTTTCAAATCTTCGAGTGCCTACGATTTTTTGGTGCAAAGTTATGAATTTTTGAAATTTACTCTGCATTTTGTCGAGTGTTTTTCCTCTTCTGCCAGCGACATTATTATCGGTTGAGATTGAATCTTTTCTTTCCCAAATTCCAAATTTGGGAAAAAATGTTCAAACTCAACCGGTAATAATGTCGCTGGCAGAAGACGAAAGACTCCCGACAAAATGCAGGGTAAACTTCAAAAATTCATAACTTCGCGCCGTCATCGTAGGCACTCGAAGCTTTGAGAACTTTACAGGAAAAGGGCTGAACTTTATTGCCCTGATAGTCGATTGGGTCCACGATTTTTTTGGTACACCGTAGAAGCTGTTAAAGTTTGACATTTTTTGAACCAAAAAAATTTTTTATTCTTCGGTGTTGGCGGGGAGCGGAAAGACTTAAACGAAACATTCGCTCACACGCTCTTAAACTAGACACTTTAAACTTTTTAGCACTCAAAGGTTCATCCATTTTCGTCCAAAATCCGACGAGTTATGACGGTTTGAAATTTTGGTATTTTTGGTGCGTTTTCAAGTGGTGCATTTTTTTTCCTCGAGTGTATATTCTTAGGCAGAACTGAGGCTCACATTTCAGAGCTTCGTGAATCAATCAAAGATTAAATTATGAACTATTCATATCGTACACTGTGGCATCATCCGAATACTACTGAAGATGACTTCTTTCATGTTTTGCTTTACTTTTCAAAGCATACTTAAATGTAAATCACATGAATAACTTGCAAGTAGTGTGTGTGCTGTGTCGAACTAAACAAGTGTTTTGCTATACGGGAATAATTAGGTATAACACAGAAAAAAGTCTGAGATTTTAATTAAGCAGCCAGTAAAAAATTTTCGTTTTTAGATATGAAAAAACGAATTCACAACATAATCCTGTGATGTCGTTATTAAAAATAGATTTTTCAAGGAGTAATGAATTAGAACAGCGGTAAGTTTTAGAGCAACATCTGAAGACATACATCAATATTATGTCTGCTGACGAATTACAAAATCGTACTTATTCCGAACTTTTCTAAACAAATATGCAAATATGAAAGATCGATGCTTGATTTGATTTTTAAAACTTGTGTTGATTTTATGTAAATTTTTTTATTAAATATTAAAAATGTTAACAAAATGCATATATAAATTTTATTATTTTGCACCTAAGTGTGTGAACACTTGTGCTGAGAGATAGTAATAATTTAATATAAATACCAATTTCTATCATAAACAGGTCATAAATATTTAGATATGGTCCATCAAGTAAGACAATCTGGGATAAAGAATTGAACATGGAGAAAATCGAAATGTGCACGAGGGGTCAACCACTCTCCGCAATACATGTACATTTTGGCGGCAATCGCACGCAATCCTTAGCAATCACAAGGAAATCATTAGAAATGTCGCAGTCTTTATTGGCAATCAGCGAAATCTTTCGCAATCATAATCGCAGTCGTCGAAATGGAATATAGTAGAAGTGGTGCCATCATTAATTTGCGGGAAATTCGATAGTTGTTCATACTTATTATCAGTATTTTTGCCAAAAGCGGCATTTTGAGAATCGGCAAGTGAATACGTCAATAAAGCTAACACTCCCACTTTAAGCAAAACGAAAAAATCCGCCTATAATTTAGTACCAATTAAAGGCAAAGTACCAAAAAAAACTATTTTTTTTGTGGCTAAAATCATTTAGACGCAATTCGCATTTCAAAATTGGGGGTGCTAGTTTGAGCTCAAGCTACGAACCAAAAAAAACATAAAGCCATAATTAACTACTAATTAAGGACAAATTTGTACCACAAAAACTTTTTTCGCAACTACAACTCTATAGTCACTATTCACATATCAAGACTGACAGCGCAAACTGGGAATCAACTTTCATAAAAATGAAAATTTCCTAAGCTGTCATTTAGTACTAATCAAAGACTAATTTGTAACCCCAAAATCTTTATTTTTGTACTTTGCATTCACAATGGGCTCATTGTGACACCGAAAACGATTTCATAATAGAGGCTATTATAACATCGTTTCTGAGGTCTATTTGTTTTGTAATAATGGTAACATTTGTTTTATATTACATATAAACACATTTAATTTTGACACATTCTAACCTCACAAAACGTGAAAAGTCATGTTATAGTTTTACCACATATTAAACACAAAAATCACTAGATTGTAATGTAATTGTTTTTAAAAGCTTGAATTTACAATTTCTATCAAACTAATGACGCAAAGTATAGACCGGCAAGGCAAAAAATTAAAGAAAACATTTTGCAAAATATATCTTATAATAATGAATTTACCTTTACACTGTACAAAAACAATAAATAAATAAATACCCATTCTTTATAACAACAAAAGTCGGTTTTCGTACCTCATCCGTTTCCCGCATACTAAACATCGAACGACCAAAACGGCTCGAAATTAGGAGGGATCCGAGAGAACAGAGTTTATCTCTTTTCGCAAAACGAAGAAACGATCGCAGAGTGGAGTGGCTGCCGAAGCATAACCATAACCTGGGTCCAGACACATAGAGCTATCCATCGTTCAAAACCAGAACAAGATATCTCGACAGGGAGCGGAGATATAACCGAAAACGCTGGCGAGTGGGTTTCGGGAGGTCAAAAACGGGAATAAGCTCAAATGGCTTTCACTTAGAAAGCCCGATTAGGTTGGTGGCGGCGATACTTTAGCACGATCCTCGGTTGAAAAACCAATAAAAAATGTCGAGTTTTTCGGCTGTAAGTTTTTTCTTATGATTTTGCACGGCATTTGAAGGGGAAACACTTT
The DNA here is from genome assembly GCA_929113105.1 of Agrypnus murinus. Classification (NCBI taxonomy): domain Eukaryota; kingdom Metazoa; phylum Arthropoda; class Insecta; order Coleoptera; family Elateridae; genus Agrypnus; species Agrypnus murinus. Next base: position 19,561,303 of record OV816025.1, read on the forward strand.
GAGTTTGCCGGTCTATTGATAAAACAATAGATGCATTGCTCGTAGCATCGAATGCCGCCAACACATGTTCGATCACCCCCAAAAATCTCATGCCATCCATAGCCCCCGGTCCCGGAAGAATGTCGACAAAAAACTTTTCTGGTAGAAACGATTGCGGTACTGCGATAGTAAAGGTTTTGCGGTCAGATTTCCGCTTTGATCTACTGTAAGGGGGGAGGGCAATTCTTTACCGGATTTTCTTGAAATGTAAATGCATAGGATTAAATAATAATAATAAACAGCATATATATTAGCCTTGCTGTCGTAGATCATTATGAAACCAATAGTACATAGCGCTGAGTCCGTATAAATTTACTCAGATTTTACTCTTGACCAATTCCGATAAATCATTTGAATCTACGATAACACGAATTAAAAAAATTCTTTCAGTAAAATTTTGAAAAATACTATTATTTCTCTGCGGACCGGCGGTTGGGAAACGCTGCATTAGGGTGTTCCTTATTTGTACATATTTTTATTTTTCGAATTTACTAAGTCTGAACCCCCAAAAAAGTTTACATAGTGTATAAGCACACTACACAAGAAAATTTCATTGACTTAACTCAATTCCTTCCCGTGCCGACAGGCGCTTAAACTGTGAAAAACAGGTTAAAAACTTTTTAGGGAGGCGAGACCTAGTAAATTCGAAAAACAAAAATATCATGTACAAATAAGGACCACCCTAATATAATGATAATTATAATGATTGTAAGGCATGCTTTCTAGATAATTTATATTTATACTCTGTTTATATATTTTGCAACTTAATGCTGTAATTTGTTGTAACTGTAATTAATTGTAACTTTATTAGTAATGGAGTCTTCCCGTAAATAAATAAATATACATATTATGTGACATTTAGTTACAGCTTTAGGGCTTATTACTGTGCAAAACATTGCAACGAAAATTTAAAAAATATACGAAAATATTCAAACTCTGCTTTGGTTGGATTCTTTTGTACCCATTGGTTCCAACAGGAACTTGAGTTAGGGGCCATATGTAAGTTCTTGGCCAGAATGCTTGCATTGGATAACTGCAAAAATTAACCCCTACAGGAAAGTTTTTCCTGTGCGGGCATATACAAAAAATGGATTTTCTGTACTCTACATAGACATGTAAACATGATGTTTTCAGAGAGGTATATAATGAAAAACCATTTTCATATTCATGTATTTCTTCAAAAATAAATGTAAAATGTTTAATCAATTTTTATTAATAATAAATATACCATAAATATAGTAAATATTTATTATAAATATAAAAGTGAGCGACAGAAATCAGGATATTACCAAAAAGTTTAAATTTGAAAATCTAAATTACCATGTGGCATCTGAATGGGGCGGCCTAAAAAAAACGGCATATTATACAAGATTTTCAATAAAATTTAAATTGTTCAATTTCCAGGTGGGGGGAGACAAGGGCCCCTCCTTGGACCCCCTTCTGGGCGCCTATAGTTTTGATTCTAATATTTTAAAAAATGAAGTAAATTTTATAATTATACCCAAAGACAATTAGGCTAGAAAACACGTATACGCAATGGCCCATCATAGTTCTACACCCCTCGACTTCATTATTGTTTCAACTAGTGAAACGCCATGTGTTACAGGGATGTCAAACTATTTTACTACGAAAGTTAGCATTAAAGCTATAATTCCTAGTTGATAGTTTTCTCCGTCCTACTAGCATAATGCGCCTTGATTTTGCTATTGAGTTTTTGGACTAAAGTACTTATTTGTTTTTGATGGCATTTTGGGAAACAGTCTACAAGTTTGTATCATTTGCTCTAAATATAAAATTAAAAGATATTTTGTTTGCGTTATAATTGAAAATTGCTGTGTAACTTAACCTTTTTAAATTGCTTTTTCAACAATTAAAATTACATTACTGTGCTATTCATAATTGATCTCAATCATTTCAGGGCCGATGGTGTAGTTTAAACTTGCATACAGTACTTTATTTTTTAAAATCCAACCAATACTTTTTTAGAAAATCCAAATAATACTGCTGCAGGTTCTGCATATAAATAATATTAGCAAATACCCGGCGCGCTTTGCTGCGCTTTTCAAAAATTTCAAAAATTACCAAATTTGACAATTGACAACATATCTATATATATTTTCTTGTCACATCAATCTCAGTACCCATTTTTAACTTCCATATATGGGTTTTTCGCTGTTATTTCGGTCCACGATGGCCGATCAGAGTCCAATTTGGTCTTATTTTCTATTCTGGGCCAAGACCTTTCCAATGATACCAATTTCATCCAAATCGGTCCAGTGGTTGCGGAGAAAATCGCATACATACATATATATATACAGACAGACAGACAATCTTTCCCTTTTATATATATAGATAGATAGATTACAGAAATCCCAAGTTTAACATAACCTCAAAAAAATTGTTACTTTATACATAAATATTCCAAAAGTAGATGAATCATCTGCAAAATTCTTTGCAGAAATAAATTCTACTAGACTAAATTAACCATTTCCGAGTGGTACAGTTTTTTGTACCGGAACCAAAAATCTTATAACCAAACCATAACCGTAACGGAGGCTTATAACGCCAGCAGTCTTTAACACCATTTTGTTTTTTAAGTTGGCTGTAGAAGCTAGCAGTATAGTCATCTATCTGAATATCAAAACGTGAAATAGTAAATGGCGTTATAGGCTGCATTGGAGCCCCATAACACCATTTGCACTTTTTTATAAAACACGATGTATTTCAAAAACCATAATAGTTGCCAGCAAGAAATATACCATGTTTCTAAAGCTTAGGGGTCAGGCTATTAGGACCGAAATAACACTTATTTGAATGAATCGGTTTACTATTAATATTCTCCAAAATAAAAACAAGTATTCTCCAAAATAAAAACGAGTGGTGTTATAAGCCTCCAATACTCTAAACAAATTAGTGCAAAAGTCAAAAACAATTAAAATTAAACTTACTGATAATTCTTGATGTATTTATAGATTTTTCTTCAGTTTGTTTTACTTCAGATTTAGTGACAGTTTCGATATTTTGCAAAAAGTAATTGTCATCAAATCTTTCAAAAGTGTCATCAATTATTCCATTTGTATTAGGGCTAGAACTAAAAACTTTATTTAATTTTGTTGAAGAAGTTAAATAATTGACATCATCTGTCTTTTCAACAATTTTTTTTTCAACTGATATTCCTGATTGATATTTATTAGTTTCTGATTTAAGAGAACATCGTTTTTCTTTTGTTGTTATAGGCTCTGGGAGATTAAATTGTTTTGATGAAAAATAAGTTTCAGATATATCACTACTTTTACATAAACTTTTTGCACACTTTTCCTCTATAGTCATAACTGGTAATGATTTAAGTATATCCCCTGTACTAGAAGGTTCTGATGGCTCAACATCTTTAAATGTGCCTTCTGAAGAACAATTATCTTCTTTTGTAACTAGTAAAGGGTTAAGCGTTTCCAAGGCCGTGCTGGTTTTAGAGACCTTTATGTTTTCTTCAGGAAAATAAAAAGATTTGTTTTTTACATCTAATAAATCATCTCTGCTGATGATTGAACTAACTGAATGAAATTCACAAGTTGCAACTGAATCATTCAGATTGTCAGGTAAAGTATAAAACTCTTCGTTATCACTTGTCCATACCTTAGAATTATTACATGCTTTATTACTTTTTCTTTCATCTTTAATATCAATTTTTTCTTCTATTGTTGCACCTAATATTTATAAAACAACACATTTTTAATTAGAATTGTTGAAGACTAAATCCATAACTTACTGCTTAATTTCTTTGCATCATCTTGACTAGTTTTAATAGTAGAATGTAGAATTCCTAAATTATTAGAATTGAAGTTAAATGTTTTGTCTATCAAAATAGATGCATTTGTACTGATTGATTCACATAGCGATAACTTTATATTTTGATCACTTTTTAACTGGAAAGTTTCTGGCTCAGGTACACATTTCTCTGTCAAGTACTCTTCCAAATCAAAATTCCATTCTAAAACCTTTTGCTTACTCAAGGAATGAAATTGTAATACGGCTAGAAAGTATTTTGTACACTGTCTAAAACTCTTACTATCTAGGTTATCAATAACACTCATTTGCTTGGAACACTAAAATGAAAAAATAGTAATGTAAAAGTGTAATAAAGAAATTAAAAATAGGTTATGTTTAAAAGAAAGTTACCATCTGAAGGAGTTCACTTAAAAGTTTTACGGTAATCTCGCATTCCTGTTTTAATGTTTTGAATTGTTCGCGTGCTTCTGCTTTTCTTCGTTCCATTCTTCACACGAATATACAAATTCACGTTTTATTACAAACAATACACAACTTTAGCTTTAACACACAAAACAAAAATCAAACGATAGAACGTATTATTAATCATAGGAACCCAGCGTTGCCAACCTGGAGGACAACGAAAATAGTACAGGAGCATCAAAAATTATAGTACAGGGTAATCCAACATGACTGAGGACTGTTTGAATTTACCGCCACGGTAAGGCTAAGTTCTCAAGCGTACGAAATCCGATGATACGACAATCCAAAAATCACCTGATTGACCTAAAAATTTAAAAATCGATTGGCGGTAATTTCTGCACACGAAAATTTAACTTCATCCGTCATCGTATAAAAGTAGAATTCAGTTCAACTTTTTCCGATATTTCATGTGATCGTATGTTTTTAACCTCGTTTTTATTATTTATGTATGTGTCAAACTCGTCAAAATGGATTGCATATAGTATCAAATATATCTGTATAAAATGAATGTTATTGTGTTGTGTGAAAACAACAAACAAATTAAAAGAAAGAACAACAAATTAACTACAAATGTTACTACATTTTCTACCAACTGATATACAATCGGATACGAAAATCGTAAGTATGTGAAGACTGTGTTTTCCCGCTTACGAAATGCATAATACGATTATGATTCGGACGTCGGATTTCGTACGCATGAGAACTTAGCCTAAATTGTCACGTTGGCAACATGAATACTTTTCGGATATTCTTATCCTTCTTTTATTTTACAGTGGCGTCTAAAAAATAATATAGGTTACAAACTTCATTAATCTTAAATAATAAGCTTATTTTATAATAAAATCGTTTAACAAACAGTACCTACCCAGCAAACACAGCAACATATTATTTACGTAACTGAGAGTAACAATGCCTACATTATTATGTAGCAGTTAAGTAAAATTCAAGTCATCTGGAGAGCGTTATGTCCGCCTCATTATGCATCTGTTATTTACATAAATTATATCGTCGGTCTAATTCTAATACCTCGTAACCCACTTTTTGCGATTTTGGGGTTATGAGCTATTCCCATGGTAAAAAGTGCGCTGAGTCGATTAGTAAACTCCTCGTAAACCACAGGGCTTCCAGTTTTATTCTATAGCGATTTAAAAAATACCTCGTATCCCAACCTGGTACAGTTTTTGGGATATGGGTAACCCACTTTTTAATAATGTATGCATGCTTAATCGCGCGATAAATTAATACATTTGTCTGTTTGGATTTAATTAACAAAATTTCAGAAATTCAAACCATTTAAAAAAGTTTTGTTTTACATTTGGTGACATTTTCTTGTTCTCCTGAAAAATTGAGATTTGGGGGTTACGAGGTATTAGAATTAGACCGACGATATGTCACTGTTAATACATATGAGATATGTAAAATACAATCTGTATTACAAATATACTCAAAGCGCCGTATATTTTACGTTTATTTAATTATGAGCATGTTCTATCATATATAAAATCGCTTTACGTACGATTTTACCTGTAACTACCCTGTAATTGTCTTTGTACTTACCTGTAATCCCTTTGCAACATGATCTTTAAGTTAAAGCAACAATTTTCAAATTTTCCACTTTGTGTAGGATAACTTATTTCTTTAAAATAGTAAAGATTCCTGTAATAGTAAAAATTAGGAGAATAAGAAAAACTCACAACAACATTTTTATTTATTTTGTTTATTAAAAAAAGAAAAAGATATATAGTTATTAATTAATAGCTTATTATAGAAAAAAATCTGCATTATTACATAGCATGCAATATAACTAAATAGAAAAAAATCAAAAGCGATGTATAAACAACATTAATCAAAATTGAAAAAGCCAACTGATCAAGATTATTCCTGGTTTTTTTAACAAATTATGCCATTCGGCTTCGGTTCTCGATTCCTAGTAAATGATATGACGCGTACCTACATTGCTGAAATTTGCTGAATCTATCTTTTTATGGTATTAATTTACAGTGGCCTAATATATTTTGCCTTGAAACGTTTTCATAAACAATAAATACGTTTAATCAGTTATCGCCATTTTAAAAATACGTTTCACTTCATAATAAAATATGAATTCACTGGAAATTAAATTTGTCGCGGCTGTATATTCCACTTCCGAAATGTGTCAGTCACAGAAATAAAACTGGTTATTAATTGTATTTTAATATTTATAATTCAACATACACATAAAACAAACAATGGACGACCACGATTTAACACACGTCTGCTCGGTAAAGTAGTACACGCGCTACTAATGTTTTCCCCCGCACTTTGCAAACAAATTAGTGGTTAAGCGCCGGTGTCCACATGCGGGGAACTCCCGTTGCGAGCCCGCAAAAATCAGTTCACACTACACGGTGAAATGACGCAAGTAAACAATCTACTGCCATCAGAAATATTGCAGAGAACTAGTTGTATTTGCTTATATTATCTACAAAATGTTTATTTTGTGGTTAAAGATAATTGTCGAAGGTTTTGTATAATTAAATAACACGTTTATAATTTAAGACAATGTTTATTAAGAAAGTATACAAACACACAAAATAAAACTTAACTAAGGTTCGTCCCATAATTCTTCATACGAAAAGCATAATTAAAGCAATACAACTACAATATATGTAGTAATAATTAGTATGTAGTAAAGATCTTAGGGAAATCGGGCATTTACCGTTTAAATTGTTCTTTTTGTAGTTCGGTATATATTGGACAAACACTTCGAAATTTTGACATAAGATATAAAGAACACGTACGTCATTACAAAAATAAACATCCTGAAAAATCGAATTACGCCAAACACCTTTTAGAACAAAATCACACAATGACTCCTCAAAATAATATTAAATTCCTACATTTTTGTAATAACAAACGCAAATTAGACATTTTAGAAGCCTTTGAGATATACAAACACAAACTCAGGGTACCTTTAATGAATGAACAACTTGAGCTCAGTAATTCTCCGTTACTGGAAGTATTAGATGTTTAATTATGATTTATTAATTTTTATTATTATTATTATTATTTTATCTAGTTACCTATTTTGTATCTACCTTAGCGACGTGTTTGTTTATAATTATATTACCTTTGATAATGACAGCATAGCTGTCGAAACAATATTGTCAGGTATATATTAATAAAACTGTGAAACTTTTAATAATCTTTATTTATTTCATCTTAGGGAAAGGTCGTGAATGTCGCTTTATTCGATTTATAAATCATTTGAAAAGTTTTTTTTGAAATCTAACGTTGCACAAGTGATGATTGTATATCAACAAATATTATAATAAAATAGCGAACGCCCTTTCAAATTAATTTTTGTAGGTACTACCTTGGACAATAGTATTCTACTTTTGATTCAAATTTTCTTTTTAAATAAGAATAAAGTCCTATTAATTGTCCAAGATAGCTAAAATTGACTTATATACTAGATTTAAAAACTAATTTGAAAGCACGTTCGCTATTTTATTATAATATTGGTTGATGTACAATCGCTTGTGCTACGTTAGATTTCAAAAAAAAACTTTTCAAATAATTTATAAATCGAATAAACCGAAATTCACAAGCTGTCCCTATAGCCCCCATAAGCAGGTAGGTATTTCTAAATTTAATAACACCCTCAATAGTAGCCCGAATGCCGTACAGTTATTTTCAGGTAGTAAGTAGTTTTATAGGCTTTTATCAGAAATATGTTTAAAAACCCTAGTTATTTATATTAAGAAGATAAAAGTGAACCAAAACTGAATTTCTAAATAAAAAGGTTTAAAAACATATGGCTTAAATTTTAACTACATGCTTAATGCTTTCTATTTCCCTTCACTTAACAATACTTGTCATCCTTTTCATTAAATTTTGACAAATAACACCAATAAACAGCTGAATATCGAATAATTCTTCAAAATTATAGAATTCACCATTGTTAATTCTATTACCATTCTTGCGTCAAACGCCCGCATGTGTGAACCGCACAATATACAACAACACGGCGCTAAATAGTTATATATTTAACTAGTAAAAAGTGTGACGTAAAATACAAATCACATTATTAATGTCGCATATATGTAAATCTGAAGACACCAAACTTGTATTAAGAAATTCATATCGGAAATATATAACAAATGTTATATCACCAAATTTACATGTGGGGTATGTAAATGTGTTTATATAACTCATTTTACTTGATTCTTATATAGCAGACAGGCACTAAACGTAGGTATTTGCACACTTGAGTCCAGCCCCTCCCTTTTTATGCAAATGACCCGCGATCTAATTAATATTCAAATGAGGCGCGGTCTAATTAAATGCGCGAATTAAATTAGTTGATCTAATTAAATTAATTCACGGTACCATTTACATATCTCCTCTCTCATTTACATATATGATTTCTCATATGCATGGGCGAATTAAATTAATTCAAGGTATCATTTACATATCTCCTCTCTCATTTACATATGCATGCGCGAATTCAATTAATTCACGGTATCATTTACATATCTCCTCTCTCATTTACATATGCATGCGCGAGTTAAATTAATTCACGGTATCATTTACATATCTCCTCTCTCATTCCTCATATGCATGCGCGAATTAAATTAATTCACGGTATCATTTAAATATCTCCTCTCTCATTTACATATAAAATTTCTCATATGTATGTGCGAATTAAATTAATTCACAGTATCATTTACATATCTCCTCTCTCATTTACATATATGATTTCTCATATGCATGCGCGAATTAAATTAATTCACTGTATCATTTACATATCTGCTCTCTCATTCCTCATATGCATGCGTGAATTAAATTAATTCAGTGTATCATTTACATATCTCCTTCCTCATATGCATGCGCTAATTAAATTAATTGTACATCTCATTTTTATATATTATTTGTCATCTCTCTCTCATAAATTTATTTTAAAATAAATCAGTCCTATTTGATATTTATCTATAGGTCGTCATGTAATTCTGCGAAAACCATTTAACATGTCTATCAACTGTCGGATTAGCTCTGTTGCATTAGACCTGTTTAAATATACGGCATAAACATTTAGTTTGAAAGAAAACAATTAGGGTCGTTATGATTTCATAAAATTTTATTCATGTGAATCTTCTTAAGAATATAGAAGACTGTAAAGCATTATTTTTAAAATTCAAAAAACATTATCTATAGCTAAAACTGTTTAAGAAATAACTTTCAAACTAAATGTTTTTGCATGAAAATACACACAAACTAATTAGCCATGTTGTTTTCAACATTCTTTAAAACTGATTTCAACTATAAATAAACAAACGTTCTTACGAATGATTGAAAGGTATTTAGATTTTATAAATAATTTGTTAAGAGACCAAAGCTACTGTCAATCACTTGTCGTATTATCTCTGTTGCAGTTTTAAAAGTTAATGAAGCATACATCAAATTTCTATGATTCATTTGAAAGCAGAAATACTAAACAAGTGACTGTATTAGTAGGTATACCGTCCCTTGAGCTGACCCCCACTCCTTTTATGCAAATGACCCGCGATCTAATTAATATTCAAATGAGGCGTGGTCTAATTAAATTAATTGATCTAATTAAATTAATTCACGGTATCATTTACATATCTCCTCTCTCATTTACATATATGATTTCTCATATGCATGCGTGAATTAAATTAATTGACATATATCATTTATCATATGCATACGCGAATTAAATTAATTGATCCAATTAAATTAATTCACGGTATCATTTGTATATCTCATCTCTCTCATTTCTCATATGCATGCGCGAATTAAACTAATTCACGGTATCATTTGTATATCTCATCTCTCATTTCTCATATGGATGCTCGAATTAAATTAATTCACGGTATCATTAGTATATCTCATCTCTCATTTCTCATACGTATGCTCGAATTAAATTAATTCACGGTATCATTAGCATATCTCACCTCTCTCATCTCTCATATGCATTGACAAATTAAATTAATTCACGGTATCATTAGCATATCTCATCTGTCATTTACATTTATCATTTCTCATATGGATGCTCGAATTAAATTAATTCACGGTATCATTAGCATATCTCATCTGTCATTTACATTTATCATTTCTCATATGGATGCTTGAATTAAATTAATTCACGGTATCATTAGCATATCTCATCTGTCATTTACATTTACATTTCTCATACGTATGCTCGAATTAAATTAATTCACGGTGTCATTAGCATATCTCACCTCTCTCATCTCTCATATGTATGCGCGAATTAAATTAATTCACGGTATCATTAGCGTATCTCATCTCTCATTTCTCATATGGATGCTCAAATTAAATTCATTCACGGTATCATTAGCACATCTCATCTCTCTCATTTCTCATACGTATGCTCGAATTAAATTAATTCACGGTATCATTAGCATCTGTCATCTCTCATTCATAAATTTATTTTAAAATAAATCATTCCTATTTGATATTTATCTATAGGTCACTATGTAATTCTGCGAAAACAATTTAACATGTAGAAACGTAATAATAAAAATTTATTTTCAACTATACAAAAGTAACTCTAAAAGTTACTGTCAATCACCTGTCGGATTATCTCTGTTGCATTAGACCTGTTTAAATATACGTCATAAACATTATTATTTTAAAATAACACAAAGAAATCTGTTAGTTATTATAAAAACACTTTGTCTTAAGTAACAATTATTGTTTTAAAAAGTTAATGAAGCGTTTTAAGAATATAGAATACTGTAGAGCATTATTTTTTTAAATTCAAAAAACATTACCTATAGCTAAAACTGTTTAAGAAATAACTTTCAGTCTAAATGTTTTTGCATGAAAATACATACAAACTAACTTACTTTCAAGTATACAAGGTAATCACCCGTCGTATTATCTCTATTGCATTTTGGCATGTTTAAATCCAATCCTCATAAACATTTAAAATACAGTCTACAAGTAAATCGATGCTGGTCATGTAATTATTATCTTAGCATCTTTTCATTTACAATTATATACTAAAAATGTATTGTTTAATACGACAGACAAAGGAATTTAGTGATAAAGAAACTTTTATTCTGTATGAGCTAATTATAAAGAAACCTCAGGGAATCTCAGTCACTTGTTTAGTATTTCTGCTTTCAAATGAATCATAGAGATTTGATGTACGCTTCATTAACTTTTAAAACAATAATTGTTACTTAAGACAAAGTGTTTTTATAATAACTAACAGATTTCTTTGTTATTTTAAAAATAATAATGTTCATGACGTACTAATTACGCAGACGCCAAAAACTAGTATAAAAACCCCCGAATTCCCAGAATCTGTTTTACAGGGATTAACTCTGAGTCATAGGGTTGTTCGTTATCATTCAACTGGATTGAAGACGTGTATTCATGCGCATGTGTAGAAATCGCTATAAAATGTATTTAGGTGAAAGGCTATTAGTCATTAGAGTGCAACAGTTGATCGTGTAACAGTACCATGATGAGTTTAGGCAGTCCTGATTATTATTATCATCGCTATGGAAACACGTTTACAAGTAGTGCTGAAATGGGTAAGAAAGAAAACGGTTTGTGTGTGTATGTATACATTTGAATAATTTATTTCATTTTAGATCAACAGCATGATGAATCGGATCAATCTGCAAACTTATCAATTCCGGAACCAAGCAGTTATTTCCAGGGTCAAGACTACGAAGTGATGCATGAAGAAATAGGTATGTTTTAAAAGAACGAAATCCTTTGAATGTTACTGAATAATTATTTCTTGTTTAGGTCCGAACGAACCATACTATGCTGACGATGCATCAAGCTTACAGGTACAAAGTACAGATAATGTAGCAACACCAGCATCGTCGTTGATTACCGTCTATCCGGGTGAACACATGCAGTTGTTAGGATCTGTACAATACCCTCTATTTGTCATGAGACCAAGAGAAGAATCTATTCATTTACACGATATCCTAGTAGGAATTATCCCGCCTGAACAACCTAATGAATTTGACGTGACTGTTAAATTGGAATGTACCAACAACATATGTGAGTACGGTGAAATTATGTTAACGGAAAGTATATGGTCCGAATTGTATGATGTCCGAGTCGAAGCAATGTTCAAAGACTTCTTTTCCACGAAAATATGGAACGATAAAAAGCTGAAATTCCATCTATGTACGAATCTTTACGTTGAGTTTAATCACAGTGTTTTTTATGGCAACACGGTGATGATATGTTATGACCAGCGGAAGATAACTGTAAAAGACCACGAATTTCAAAGGATCATGCATCTAGCACCGCTTATTAACCAACATGCTCATGTATTACGTCACCTTAATTTCTCGTACTTCTACTACGCAAGTGTAGAGAACACAGCTGAAGGAGTGAGACGCCAGAAGAACGTGTCAAACGAATCGATTTTATTCTCAGCCGAATTGTCGTGCGGTAACTACTCGACGTTAAATTTAAAAGATCGCGGTGGATTGAACTCGCTCATTTTATTAGAGATAATAAAACTTTATCCATCAAAATTTATCAATGTCGTACACAGTCAGCTGCAACCCAATCAGCAAACACAGGCAGCGTCATGGCCAGCAATTCACGAGACATCAACAGATGTACCATAAGAAGTTGAGGATGACTGAATATAGAAATAGGTTAGAAAATTATATAAACGCTTTGTATGTATTACGAAATGAAATAAAATCCTATTGTGTATTGAATAAGTTATATAAGAAATTTTCACGATTGTCTATTACAAATGTATTTAATAAAGAATAAACGTATAAAAAATTATTTGTGTTTTACTACCACTAGCAATAGTTTGAGACAGTAAGTTTTCGCCGAGTATAAATAGAGATGGATCTGATCTCTTATCTCAGTACGCGATGTTGACTGACCAGGATAACAGTGTTGTTAACAAGCTCATTGACAGGCTCCCGATCGAACTACACCTGCCTTCTTACCAATATTGCGGACCCGGTACTAAATTATCTAAAAGATTAGAAAGAGGAGATAAAGGCATAAACCCCTTGGATCAGGCGTGTATGCAGCACGATATTTCGTACGCTCAAAGTTCAGACTTGGATAGTAGACATAAGGCAGATCGTGTTTTAGAAGAAGCTGCCTGGAGACGTGTTAAAGCTAAAGACTCCAAGTTAGGGGAAAAGGCTTCAGCTCTGCTTGTAACTGGTATAATGAAGGTTAAACGAAAGTTAGGAATGGGCGTGAATAGGAAGACTAGTAGGAGAAAGACAAAGAAGATTGCAAATACAAAGAAAATAGTCACTTTTAAAGGAGGTATTTTAAAGAAGCTTGTAAGTACGGTAAATCGAGCAAGCAAGACCCTCACGGGAAAGGATTTAATACACCATGCGTTGAACGCAGCTAGAAGAATCATTAAAAACGTAGGAGGTAGGAAAAACGTTAAAGTACCTCGAATTATTCCGGTACCTACAGCTACAGGGGGTATTTTACCTCTCATACCAATTTTTGCTGGCCTCTCGGCTCTCGGTGCAATTATAGGAGGCGCCTCGGGCTTAGCAAAAGCTGTTAACACAGCTAATAGTAATAAGAGACAACTAGAAGAAACTAAACGACATAATAAAAGTATGGAGGCTATCGCAATAGATAGAAAGAGCGGAAACGCTCTTTACCTGAAACCCTATAAAGCAGGCGGTACAGCATTGTATCTGAAACCGTACAGGTCAAAAAACTGAATAACCTGCCTCGGAGACCACTTACAAACCTAGATCTAATAAAGCATGCTAAAGACATACCCTTTTTCAGAGGTGTCTATATGAGAACAAGTCTACCAAATAAACCTTTACGATTTGAAAGAGCTATTGTTATTCTCGATGATGCTAGATGACCAGGTACGCATTGGGTAGCTTATAGAAAGGATCGAAATATTGCTTTGTATTTTGACCCCTTCGGAGACCTAAGACCACCGGGTGAACTCGTGAAATATTTCGGTCCTCGTTGCAGTGTATACTATAATGTTGCTCAAGAACAAAAGTTCAATACATTCAACTGTGGACACTTGTGTCTGAGATTTTTGTATAAAAGAGAAGTGTATGTATAATTCGAACAAGTATGGCTAGAACCATCACCGTGTACGGTAATGGAAATATCCTCTCTACCGGTAGTATTTATCCGAATATACAACTAGATAGTGAGCAATACAGATACTCCATAGGATTAGTTGGCCTATATACACGGTCCTACCCTATCATTATGTCGTACAATGTATACATTTAATATTATTATTAAAATTTTATAAATAAAACGATAAAACAAGTTTATAGTCTTTCATTTATTTTTATGTTAAAGATATACGGTAGCAAGATCTAAAATGCCTAGACATTCGAATTTTGAACAGATTGATAACATGTTTTCTCATTTAATCATAACTAGGGTCAAGTTGAATAACAAAATAAAGTACGTAAAAGTAAACAGGTTCAAATAGAAATTCATTTTGCTACTTTTATATGTGCTAAGTAAATTAATAAACAGATATTTCCAAAATTTTATGCATTCTTGAGAGAACAGGGTATAATTTTTAAAACACACTGTAGAAAACATGTCAGCAGAGAAAGGGAATACATAAATACAGTATGTTTTGTATGATGAGGTGTCGTCAGTTTAAAAGAAATGAGTTTAATGTTGCACGTATTACATCAATTGTATCTGTACATAACAAAGGTATACAACCCTCTTATTAGACTGTCACGAACGTATGTAGTATACTTCTAGATTCATAGTATACAAGTATTCTAACTAGACAATAAAGGTTTACTGAGATTATATACCTTATAATGTAGCAATAGAATTTTTCTAAATTTTATTCTTTAAGTTTCATTTAATAATTTTCTAGTTTCTAGACATAATGTAGTTTTGAACAAATGCTAGCCTTTTTCGTTATATCTACTACCTTGTAAACTGTTTCTAAATATGTGTTCTTATTGTTTATGCACCATATAGATATTCGTCGCCATATTTAAACGTTATTTTTTAATATATCATACATTTTCAATAGTTTCGAAATACGCAGATATGTAATAATATACTATAAAGTACTAATATATATACTATAAAGTAATATACTATAAAGTAATATACTATAAAGTAATATAGGATATACGTTACAGAGAAGTTTAATTTTCCATGCAACAAATGACCTATATATATTTTATGTACAATGTTGACATTAACATATTTAGCGCATACCTGTTGAACATAGCTGTACAAAGTAATATTTAAAAGGCTTATATTTTAGAGATCGGATACAGTCGCATATATTCCTGTATATTACCTCTAAATTTATTTTAACAATACATGCAGTCAGGTTTGGCGTAAATAACAATTAGGGATATCAAAGCCATACTAACTGAACGCTAACATAATATGCTCAACCTCAATTAATGAACCCTGGGGCTATACATCCTTAGGCTAGAAACAGTCTTGAAGCAAAATTGGCAGAGTCCACCCTGTTAGACAAGAAATCAGAATATGGGCGTGATAAATAAAACATATAAAGTTATTTTACAAACATTTATTTAGTATACATAACATAATACAAGCATATAGATCATAAGTTGTTTTCTATGACGACTGTTGTAGTTCTACGGAGCTCTGAGTAGTCGTATGCCCTCGCAGAAATACTAATACGTATAAAGTCCGTGGAATGACTCGTTGACCCTGTAACCTTTCCTAATTCTTCGTTACTTTCATAGTTGGCACGATTATTATCCGGCTGCGTAGTTGCGGTCATATCTTCTGTCCCGGCGATGTCAGTATTTGCTCCCGTTCCTGTCTTCACAACAGTTGCGTTATGGTGTACGTTTTATTTTCATATAGTTGTCGATATCTTCCTCTGTTGGACTAGAAGAACTTATTCGTTTAAGCGTTAGTAAATTAAACAAGCCGGATGTTCCATTGAAAAGTTTGTTTTTAATTAAAATATCTTTTCCCTGAAACTGTACTTGCGAACGACCAAATCGCCACTCATGGATGTCGTTATATAGAGCGTACCTAGTTTTGTCTACGTTTTTGTTTTCTCCGCTAGCTAATAATGCTCTATAATAGTTGGAGAATTCGTGATAAATCTTTAAGTCAGAACCGCATTCTTCTCCTTCTTCATCTTCAACAGATGTAACTGGAGATGTGTGTTTAAGTTTCGGTGAGAGATTAACGGTCCCTGGTCGATGTTCAGCTTTATCATCGTGAAAGTAGGCTAATTTCTTACGTATAGAATTACGGGCGTTTAGTATTTTATTATTATTTTCTCCTTTATTGACTTCTGTAGTTGTCATAGCGGTTTCATGAACGGTGGTGTCACTGTGTCGACGTTTCAGATTCACGTCTTTAAATATTACATTATTGCTAGGTGAAGTTTTATTATTACCATCTAGGGTACTATGAACAAGTTTCAAATGATTTCTGTAGTTATCGAGACGTGTAGAATACTTTAAACAAATAGCACACTGAACTTTGTGTCCACGGTGTATATTCATATGACGTGCAAACCCGGAGCGTTGAATGCTCAGACCGCATACATCACACTCACGTCGCCGTTCCATCTTGACTAGTGATTGAACATGAACTCCTATTTATATATCACGTTCCGTTTAACTTAATTAACCATGGCTAGTCACCCTTCTCCCTTCTCCCTTCATCCTTCACCCTTCACCCTTCTCCCTTCACCCTTCAGGATCAACTGATGTTACGGGCCTCTTGTAGTAATAACATCTGTATAGTTTTCAAAATAATTTTTTCTTTATATAGTTTAATAATGTTTGTATATTCTTCACTATGTATTTATATTAATCGTATGTAATAGATGTAATAGTTCACCCTTCAGTTTCAATAAAAAGTAAAATATTTATCTGTTTTATTTCTCCAGGTTAAGTCTTCAAGGTTCTCATAACTATAGATATTGTAAGAGGAAATCACGTAGAGTTTCAAAGTTATAAAGACGTATTACAAAACATATGACATATGTTATAGATAGCCGCGTCCAGGACTCCTTTCTTACCCTCAAGTATACTTTTCTATTTTGTTGTTGTATATTTGTATGTTAGAATATAAATTGTCTAGTTTCAAATATGTATGTTAGAATATAAGTTAACTAGTTTCAATAAAAAGTAAAATATTTATCTGTTTTATTTCTCCAAGTTAAGTCTTCAAGGTTCTCATAACTATAGATATTTTAAGAGGAAATCATGTAGAGTTTCAAAGTTATAAAGACGTATTACAAAACATATGACATATGTTATAGATAACCGCGTCCAGGACTTCTTTGTTACACTCAAGTATACTTTTCTATTTTGTTGTTGTATATTTGTATGTTAGAATATAAGTTAACTAGTTTCAATAAAAAAAAGTAAAATATTTATCTGTTTTATTTCTCCAGGTTAAGTCTTCAAGGTTCTCATAACTATAGATATTGTAAGAGGAAATCACGTAGAGTTTAAAAGTTATAAAGACGTATTACAAAACATATGACATATGTTATAGACTTATATTTTGAAGGTGCTGAAAATAATTACAAATTAATATTAATCATACGAGTTTACTATATTCAACGATGAATATCCTACAAGAGTATATAGTATATTATTACATATCTGCGTATTTCGAAACCATTGAAAATAGATGATATATTGTAAAATAACGTTAAAATATGAGTTTACTATAGATACGACGAATATCTACATGGGGCAAAATTATACACAGTAAGAAGGCATATGTAGAAATCGTTCACAAGGGTAGTAGATATAACGAAAAAAGTTAAAAATCAGTTCAAAATTACATTACGTCTAGAAAAGTAGAAAAAAAATTGGGGTTAAAATTGTTGAATATTTGCATTTTCACCATATATCATAGGTTTAATTTTTTATCTCTAATTTTATATAAGGCGTTTTGTATAGATCAGGAGTCTCACGATAATTTATTGTCATATACTGCCTTTGAATATTCTAAAACAGATAAAGCTACCCATGTTAGGAATTTTTAAATAAAAACACATTTCATTGTAAAAAGAATAAGAATAATTTCAATTTTATTTATCAGGCGATATACATTATATTATTTTCATATATTAGTACGCAAAGTTATCGTTTCATGTCTATATGGTGTAAAGCAATAAGAACACATATGTAGAAACAGTTTACAAGGTAGTAGATATAACGAAAAAGGCTAAAATCTGTTCAAAACTACGTTATGTCTAGAAACTAGAAAATTAGAGAATTGTAGCATACGCTTGTTAAAGAACCGGTAACAACTCATTACTATAGATACGATGAATATCCTACAAGAGTATATAGTATATTATTACATATCTGCGTATTTCGAAGCTATTGAAAATGTATGATATATTGTAAAATAGCGTTTAAATATGGCGACGAACTTATTTCTTTTAAACTGACAACTCATCATACAAAACATACTGTATTTATGTATTCCCTTTCTCTACTGATATGTTTTCTAGAGCGTGTTTTTAAATATTATACCCCGTTCTCTCAAGAATGCATTAAATTCTCGAAATATCTGTTTCTTATTTTACTTAGCACATATGACCTACTAAGTATGTCCTAATGGTAAAACTGTAATTGACGAGATCTAATATTATAACAGATTAGGTGACCTAACAAACTCTTTAAAGAAATGTTTATTTATATGTATGAGATAGTATTTAACATAATGTCCTTACATACTGGGTTACGATAGAGAGGGATAATCATACGAGTTGCTGAAATGTATGATATATTGTAAAATAACGTTTAAATAAGAGTTTACTTTAGATGCTACGAATATCTATATGGTGTATAAACAATAAGAACGTATATGTAGAAATCGCTTACAAGGGTAGTAGATATAACGAAAAGGGTTAAAATCTGTTCAAAATTACATTACGTCTAGAAAACTAAAAAATTAGATAATTGTAGCATACGCATGTTAAATGTACCTATTCATTCACCTCGTCTGTAGCAGATATAATGAAAAAGGATAAAAATCTGTAGTATAGGGTTTATGCTTATACTCAGGCTCGCAATCATATGTAGCGTATCGATGCTTACATAGTATAATTATTTTCTCAACGTAGGATATATCGATATTCTTCTAGTTTGATTAAATTCTATAAGTTATATTCATTTCACTCTTTTTATTCTGTTAAGACATTTATAATAATCATAGGGAGCCTGGAATGGGCATAAACCGATTGCACCTATTCTTTCACCTCGTCAGTAGTTAGACTCGAATTTTATGATTTCATATATGAAGAATACGTTTAGTGATGCTTGATTTGAATACTACAATCTTGATCACACGGTTGGAGTGTACTGATACCTCGATTGTGTGCATAGAAGTATAATGAGTATCAGTTATCGTATATTCAAATTAGTTGAATATATGTAGTACAACTTTATAGATTCTAGAAAGTTCCTATCAATATTAGAGCAATGAATGTAGACTGATGTGTGTGTTATATAATACCGATTCTCGCATATACGAACTTAGGAGCTAGCTGCTGACTCTGCATGACATTAGATGATTATGATAATGATAGATGATCGTGATAAAGAATGTTCTTATTTATAGCAGTGACTTTATTACAATTCTTACTAGAATATAATTGTATGATATCATATCATGATATGTACCTACAATTTGACTACCTAAATTAGACCTTAGTCTAAGAATAATCATGTGTTTTATCGTTATCTTAAAGTCAACGTAAAGATTCGTACATAGATGGAATTTCAGCTTTTTATCGTTCCATATTTTCGTGGAAAAGAAGTCTTTGAACATTGCTTCGACTCGGACATCATACAATTCGGACCATATACTTTCCGTTAACATAATTTCACCGTACTCACATATGTTGTTGGTACATTCCAATTTAACAGTCACGTCAAATTCATTAGGTTGTTCAGGCGGGATAATTCCTACTAGGATATCGTGTAAATGAATAGATTCTTCTCTTGGTCTCATGACAAATAGAGGGTATTGTACAGATCCTAACAACTGCATGTGTTCACCCGGATAGACGGTAATCAACGACGATGCTGGTGTTGCTACATTATCTGTACTTTGTACCTGTAAGCTTGATGCATCGTCAGCATAGTATGGTTCGTTCGGACCTAAACAAGAAATAATTATTCAGTAACATTCAAAGGATTTCGTTCTTTTAAAACATACCTATTTCTTCATGCATCACTTCGTAGTCTTGACCCTGGAAATAACTGCTTGGTTCCGGAATTGATAAGTTTGCAGATTGATCCGGTTCATCATGCTGTTGATCTAAAATGAAATAAATTATTCAAATGTATACATACACACACAAACCGTTTTCTTTCTTACCCATTTCAGCACTACTTGTAAACGTGTTTCCATAGCGATGATAATAATAATCAGGACTACCTAAACTCATCATGGTACTGTTACACGATCAACTGTTGCACTCTAATGACTAATAGCCTTTCACCGAAATACATTTTATAGCGATTTCTACACATGCGCATGAATACACGTCTTCAATCCAGTTGAATCATAACGAACAACCCTATGACTCAGAGTTAATCCCTGTAAAACAGATTCTGGGAATTCGGGGGTTTTTATACTAGTTTTTGGCGTCTGCGTAATTAGTACGTCATGAACATTATTATTTTTAAAATAGCAAAGAAATCTGTTAGTTATTATAAAAACACTTTGTCTTAAGTAACAATTATTGTTTTAAAAGTTAATGAAGCGTACATCAAATCTCTATGATTCATTTGAAAGCAGAAATACTAAACAAGTGACTGAGATTCCCTGAGGTTTCTTTATAATTAGCTCATACAGAATAACAAAAAGGATGAGTCATATTTCTTGGTTAAAAAAGTTAATGAAGCGTACATCAAATCTGTCTACATTCCTAAGAATAAAAGTTTCTTTATCACTAAATTCCTTTGTATGTCGTATTAAACAATACATTTTTAGTAGATAATTGTAAATGAAAAGATGCTAAGATAATAATTACATGACCAGCATCGATTTACTTGTAGACTGTATTTTAAATGTTTATGAGGATTGGATTTAAACATGCCAAAATGCAATAGAGATAATACGACGGGTGATTACCTTGTATACTTGAAAGTAAGTTAGTTTGTATGTATTTTCATGCAAAAACATTTAGACTGAAAGTTATTTCTTAAACAGTTTTAGCTATAGGTAATGTTTTTTGAATTTAAAAAAATAATGCTCTACAGTATTCTATATTCTTAAAACGCTTCATTAACTTTTTAAAACAATAATGGTTAGTTAAGACAAAGTGTTTTTATAATAACTAACAGATTTCTTTGTGTTATTTTAAAATAATAATGTTTATGACGTATATTTAAACAGGTCTAATGCAACAGAGATAATCCGACAGGTGATTGACAGTAACTTTTAGAGTTACTTTTGTATAGTTGAAAATAAATTTTTATTATTACGTTTCTACATGTTAAATTGTTTTCGCAGAATTACATAGTGACCTATAGATAAATATCAAATAGGAATGATTTATTTTAAAATAAATTTATGAATGAGAGATGACAGATGCTAATGATACCGTGAATTAATTTAATTCGCGCATACATATGAGAGATGAGAGAGGTGAGATATGCTAATGATACCGTGAATTAATTTAATTCGAGCATACTTATGAGAAATGTAAATGTAAATGACAGATGAGATATGCTAATGATACCGTGAATTAATTTAATTCGAGCATCCATATGAGAAATGATAAATGTAAATGACAGATGAGATATGCTAATGATACCGTGAATTAATTTAATTCGAGCATCCATATGAGAAATGATAAATGTAAATGACAGATGAGATATGCTAATGATACCGTGAATTAATTTAATTTGTCAATGCATATGAGAGATGAGAGAGGTGAGATATGCTAATGATACCGTGAATTAATTTAATTCGAGCATACGTATGAGAAATGAGAGATGAGATATACTAATGATACCGTGAATTAATTTAATTCGAGCATCCATATGAGAAATGAGAGATGAGATATACAAATGATACCGTGAATTAGTTTAATTCGCGCATGCATATGAGAAATGAGAGAGATGAGATATACAAATGATACCGTGAATTAATTTAATTGGATCAATTAATTTAATTCGCGTATGCATATGATAAATGATATATGTCAATTAATTTAATTCACGCATGCATATGAGAAATCATATATGTAAATGAGAGAGGAGATATGTAAATGATACCGTGAATTAATTTAATTAGATCAATTAATTTAATTAGACCACGCCTCATTTGAATATTAATTAGATCGCGGGTCATTTGCATAAAAGGAGTGGGGGTCAGCTCAAGGGACGGTATACCTACTAATACAGTCACTTGTTTAGTATTTCTGCTTTCAAATGAATCATAGAAATTTGATGTATGCTTCATTAACTTTTAAAACTGCAACAGAGATAATACGACAAGTGATTGACAGTAGCTTTGGTCTCTTAACAAATTATTTATAAAATCTAAATTCCTTTCAATCATTCGTAAGAACGTTTGTTTATTTATAGTTGAAAGCAGTTTTAAAGAATGTTGAAAACAACATGGCTAATTAGTTTGTGTGTATTTTCATGCAAAAACATTTAGTTTGAAAGTTATTTCTTAAACAGTTTTAGCTATAGATAATGCAACAGAGC
This sequence comes from Agrypnus murinus, assembly GCA_929113105.1. Classification (NCBI taxonomy): domain Eukaryota; kingdom Metazoa; phylum Arthropoda; class Insecta; order Coleoptera; family Elateridae; genus Agrypnus; species Agrypnus murinus. The sequence goes on from OV816025.1 coordinate 19,584,306, forward strand.
TAATCCGACAGTTGATAGACATGTTAAATGGTTTTCGCAGAATTACATGACGACCTATAGATAAATATCAAATAGGACTGATTTATTTTAAAATAAATTTATGAGAGAGAGATGACAAATAATATATAAAAATGAGATGTACAATTAATTTAATTAGCGCATGCATATGAGGAAGGAGATATGTAAATGATACACTGAATTAATTTAATTCACGCATGCATATGAGGAATGAGAGAGCAGATATGTAAATGATACAGTGAATTAATTTAATTCGCGCATGCATATGAGAAATCATATATGTAAATGAGAGAGGAGATATGTAAATGATACTGTGAATTAATTTAATTCGCACATACATATGAGAAATTTTATATGTAAATGAGAGAGGAGATATTTAAATGATACCGTGAATTAATTTAATTCGCGCATGCATATGAGGAATGAGAGAGGAGATATGTAAATGATACCGTGAATTAATTTAACTCGCGCATGCATATGTAAATGAGAGAGGAGATATGTAAATGATACCGTGAATTAATTGAATTCGCGCATGCATATGTAAATGAGAGAGGAGATATGTAAATGATACCTTGAATTAATTTAATTCGCCCATGCATATGAGAAATCATATATGTAAATGAGAGAGGAGATATGTAAATGGTACCGTGAATTAATTTAATTAGATCAACTAATTTAATTCGCGCATTTAATTAGACCGCGCCTCATTTGAATATTAATTAGATCGCGGGTCATTTGCATAAAAAGGGAGGGGCTGGACTCAAGTGTGCAAATACCTACTTTTAGTGCAGCGAATATTTAGTGTAAATCACAGGTCGGAAACACGAGGAAATAACGTATTATTTTGATGTGCGACACGTAGAAATAATGTGTATTTGTGGACGAATAAAACACGTGTTGAGTACTCGTGTTTTCGTTGTGACATCACAGCGTGGATAACACGGTGAAAACCCGTGTTAAAAATTCGTTGCTTTGCCAAAGATTTCGACGTGTTACACCAACACCACCTATATAACTAAGGCCTTACAACATATTGTAAACGTCATAGTGACGTCACCTACAAAACAAAAAACAAACAAGACAGTATGTACTAATAAATAATAGTATTATGTTGATTTGTGCAATTGTGTTGGTTGGTGTATTGTAATTTTTATATGTGTAGCATATTATTAGCTTGTATAATTATAATAATGTAGGACTAAGTTGTAAGACTAAGGCCGCAGTCTCATTGCAGCCACTACCACCCACTACCACCGACCACCACCAATTAAAATAATTCCTTGCAGTCCCACTGAAGCAAGTAGTAACCACCAGTTTCATGTAAAATTTTAAATTTCGCGCTTGTTTTATGTTCATTTCCTTTTAAAGTACGCATATTGCCAACTTAGCAAGCTTACTGTTATTATTATTTCCTATCAAATGAGGTTATGTGCATTGGTTTTTTTATTATTGTCGCGTTGCGTTTAATAAAATATAATAAACCAAATTGGAAAAATATTGGAAATTGGTCGCTTATGTGGCGCCAAAGCATGTCCGTGGTATTTAAATTCGAATAAAGACGAACTCTGATCATATAATTCCATTGTCGATTTCGACTGGAGACCACGACTTGTCCTAACACATTTTAAATTTTTTCAGGTTATGTTGTCAAAACAAAGCGTGAAACATCAGACATTGACAATACCAATCACTAAACACGAAAAACCTGTGGACAGGATGTGCAAATTTTAGTTATCATCATCCTCACTGGCGCGTGCGCATTTCAACCACCAGCCACCAAAATTCGAACAAGTTGGAAATTTCAAACTGGTGGTCACCGTTTGATGGTAGTAGGTGGCTAACAGTGGTTTAGTGGGACCAGCAGCATTAATTAATGCGTGTTTAAATTTTAGTTGATGGCAGTGGGTGGTTGACGGTGGTTCAGTGAGACTGCGGCCTAAGTAATAATAAACTAGGAATAAGTAGGATAAATAATAAAGTATTTTTTTCACTACTAGCTTTAAAACATACTATTATCTAGTCTGTTGTCACCTTGTGAAGTTAGCCTTCTTGCCTAGTGGTAAATAATTTTTTATTATTGACTACTAGTCAATAATCCAGATTTTAGTGTAACACGGGGCAAAAATTCATCCCATTATACACTGGCATCCAGGAAAAAATCCGTGATCGCGATAGTACGTTTTTTATGTGAGAAGAATAAAAGTACTAGTAGTGAAAAAAATAATATATACACCACGGTTGTGAAGTGTTTTCTAGAGCCTCTCATCTTATATCCCTCGATGCTGCGCATCTCGGGATCTAATAATGCTCGGCTCTAGAAAAAACTCTTCACAACCTTGGTATATAATATACTATTAAAATGGTAAACAAGTGTTGTGTTATTGTGTACCGGTGAAACGGTAATTACAATGGAGAACAAAAATGCACGTATTGTTTAAGTTTCGGAAAGACGACGAATCACAAAGAAAGTGGATTCATAAAATTCACCTAGTAAATATAACGTATGCCATCGAATTATTGTATAGTGAGTTATTAGTTTTTATTTGGTTTGCTTTTTACCTGTTTCGTAAGATGCTGACAAGTTTTATTAAAGAGTATAACAATTGTTTCATAAAGCTGATGGTGCTCTGGCGTCTTAACAGTAGAAATTACACTTACCAAAGGAGGTTTAGTAAATTTAAAATACCCAACATCCTCGCGATTAAGGGATTTTCTTTACAAAAACTTCGCAAAAACACATAAGAATTATAAAATCTTTCTGTCAAGTACAACTGTAACCTCAAAATAGCAATCTTAGCGTTGATTTTCTATTTATTTACGCGTTGTCACCGCCATTTGATTTAAGATTCCTATTCTATGAGTCATTACCATCGACTTAGCCTAACTACTACAAAAATCTTATTTTTAAAGATATTTAATTGCAAATACATAATAAACACAAGTTGGTATTTTATGTTTACGATGGGATTTTCATACAAAAATGGGTTCCTGCTAAATAAAAACTCATTCTTAATTAATATTCTGGGAAATATTTTATTTTTGGTGGAATAAGACAGCCTATTAGCTAAATTTTGAATGTAAAATGAGGAATAAAAAATTCGGGGATTGCCTCTTTGTCGTGACGTCACTATGTGGTTGGTAGGCCTTGTTATGTAGGTGCTGTTGGTTACAATCGTATTGTGCTCTTTGGGTAGGAACGTATGTTAAACCTGTTGGTAAACCTGGTTAATCCCAAAGTAGGTAACATTATAAATTATGAAGTAACTAGAGTATAGTAAAAATCAAATAAGAATAAAGTAGATGGCGCTTTGATTCAAGTTGCGTTTACATAACTAAAACTTAAAACTGCGGAAAATTTGAATATAAATAGCGTTTACTTTCCAAAATATGTAGGTTTATTTATTGAAAAACATATAAAAATTATTTCAGTACTTAATACTTATGTACTAGATGGCAGTGTATCTCATGAGCAATTTATAAATAGAACTGATTAAATAATGCACCACTATCATTTGAAAAGCCTTGAAAATTGTTTTATATTGGCACAATATTAACATCCATATGTTCGTTTGATTTGTCGGTTAATCTTTCGCTGGAACTTTCCGATCCTAAATTTATGATAACTTTTTCCACAATATCCTCTACGACATTTTTTAAGTTGTAAGTACTTCCTTCTCTAGTTGTGTAGTGCCTCATATTTTAGTCAATCAACGTGAAGATAATGCTTGCCCTATATCTTTTTTCGCTTTATTCTTAGCAGAATTCTACAATAGTTTTCCAGTGTCTCCAAATACATTCAGCCAAATTTCTGCTTTTAGTTGAGTTTTAGGGTTTAGGGTCTCGAATATTAATTTACAGATTAATTTCTAAAATTAATTTACAAATCAGGAATTAATTTACAGATACATATACGCTATGAAAATTTGTTTCCGTGGCTCCCGATGGGTGAAGGGCCTCTAAGCAACTGCTTATTTTGCTTCTATTTTAGCTACTTCTAAAGTTCCGTTTGCGTTCGCTTGCTACAAACAGAACTTGAGAAACAAACACCCTAAAAGGCGTTTTCCGAAATTAATTCTGTAGTGGAATTCTACTTATAATCGAAAATAATCAGTGATTTTATAGAAATTCAAATGGCGATACATATTGCTATGATAGGGTTAATTTAATTTATGAAAAATAGAAACTGTCTTGTTTGGGCGCCATAAAAGTTTTATTCGGATAAGCGCTGTAAATAAAGCAATTAAAACTGCAGTATTTGAATGACAACCATCTTGAATTTCCTTACAATCATGGTTTGATAAAAATTCAAATAAAAACATTTTCATACCTTTTTACATCCTTTTCCAAACATAAACTTAAACCTAAGATCCTATTAACTACTATTTACATTCACTTTGACACCAAATTCCTAAATATAAACAATATTTTACCGTTATAGCAAAACATGTTAAATCGTTCAAATTTTGAACTACAACGGCTGAGATCTTCTTTACAAAACTTGTTTCACTTGAAACTTCTATTGCTAAAGGAGAAGTAGAATCTAATCATCAAAATTACAGCAAAACATTTTGGCTGCAAGTTCAAAGATTAATGAAAATTATGCAATTATGCTGAAATTTGTTGCATCGTTAAACCAAAATGGGGTTTACTTGAAATTTAAGAATAAAAACTGTAAGTATTGTGGTGATTACTTGCATACATCTTTCCTATTATGCCTTTTATAATTTCCAGGTGAAAATACACCTTACGATGGCTTCAAATATGAAAAACCAAATCAACCGATCTATCTACATGTAAATCGTAGCTTGTCTAAATAAATTTTCAATTTTAAGTGAAAAATCCAATTAAGATCCACTTTTTATTATCATCAAGTGATGTAGAGTGTATCCTTTACTTATTAAATAATAAAATTACTCAATTTTCTCAAATTTAAAAAAATTGTTTTATGAATGCCTGAATGATAGGCAACCCAAATTACCTATTCAAAATTTTTGACTGCAGATAACACAGCATTATAAATTGACTTGTTTCACATTCTAAATCCAAATCGTGCCGTAATACCTTCGTAGAGGCGGGGCAAAATCAAATTGGAAGTAGTCAAGATGAATCTCGCGAGACTCGCCTCTTCCACGATGTTTGGAGGTGTACAAGTGTACACCCCATTTTCCCATCATCAGATTCACTCATGATACATCTAGAATTTCGAAAAACAAAAGCAAAAACAAAAACAAAACAAAAGCAAATATTGAATTTTTAAAGACAATAGTAATAATTCGTTTACAATCTGTATAATTTCAGTCAATCTATTATTTAGTACTTACAGCTAAATAATCATACGTATGTACTCGTTTTCAAAAAGTATTTTTTTATAAACAGTCACAATTCAGTTGTCAAGGTTATTAACCCCTTTGCTGCGAAATGTCAACATATTCTCGGATTATGTAGCAAATTATAAATGCTTTCAATGTTTTTATTGTAATTTAGCAATGATAATAAATAATATTACATTAACAATTATATAACAATGTAAAACATTAATTAATTTTACGTTTTACGTTAAGCTCCCGCTTGTAGCCAGGCGATCCAGAGTTCGATTCCCCGCTCTGCCGTTGATATTTTTTCGAGATGGATTTCCATTCAAAATATAATTTAATGTAAAACATTAATTAAACAAAATAAATTAACCTTTATCTAAATTTTATATTTCAAATATTTTATATTATTATTTTATTGAAAGTGCTGACATCTATGGCGTTTTAATAGAACTGATGATTGTTGAGAAACCTTTCCTCGTGGTTTTTACCGTTTAATTTGGAGATTGTTTGCAATTGGTCGTTTTCACGGTTACTAGATTGTGCGGAATGTGTAACTTTCTATGGTCGTCGTAGATAAAATTATTTGTTTTTCAGTGTGTATAAATCGTCTACTTTATGGTGTATATACATTAAAAATTACAAGCAATGTTGAGACTCAGAAACGGAATGGATCTGGCATCTTTTTACAAGCTGCATGCGTTTATGAAAGCGGTAAATAAAGGTTATGAAGCTAAAAAGTCTTTCGTTTTCACGGAGGAAGAACTTCGTAGATTTCTCGTTCAAGCTCCTGATGACATTTTCTTGTTTTTAAAGGTACTGATATACGCATAGATAAGAAAGTCACTGTATATATTTCGTTTAAATGAACCGCGCCATCTCGTGGGTCTAGTCACGAACTACATTAATTTTAAATGCAGTCTACTGTTTTATACTGTAATATTCCTGTAAAATATAAATTTATTTATTAAAATGAAAATGCCAATATAATATATTGGCAGTTTCCTTTTAATAAAATAAATTTAAATTTTACAAGGAATATAATAGTACAAAACAGAAAACTGCATTTAATATGTTAATAAATTACTATGATTGACACCATAAGTAGTTTTATTTAAGATTACCTTACCTATTACTGAACCGACATAGGGGCGGCAAGTTACATACCTACATTACATGGCTTCACACCTAATATCCTTGATGGACGTGGATACGAAAATAATACTACAAATAATATAGGACTGTATTCTTGTTTGTACTTAAAATAGAATGTCGATCGGAACAAAAGGCAGCATGTACTTATAAAACATGTATTGAATTAGATACAATGCATATAATAATTAATAAAATGATTGGCGAAAGAGGCGAGGATCTTCCAAGATAGTCTCAACTAGGTGGGGTGATAATGCAAATTGCTACAATAATACAATTTGATAATATGAACTTCTGATCAACAGTCTTCTTTCAAATCTTAGTAAAAGAGTTTTTTTAATTCATGTTATCCTACAGCACGCCCTCCAGATCCACTCATTGCACTCCTCTGATAATAATAATGATATTACTTTATTCAACAAGCCCAAGAGCTCAATTACAGAATAAAGACAAAAATAATAATACAAAAACATCTATATATACATATTAGAAAAAAAAAACAACAAATTATAAAAACGAAAAATTATGAATACATTAGTGAAAACAAAAACATATGTAGACACTAGGTACTTATAAAAAAAGAAAGAAAAACTAGATGAGTTTGTATTTAGTTCGCCATGTCAGAGGTGTTGCAAATTTTAACAAGATTGTTTTTAAATTGTTTTATAGTAAGGTGGAAAATGTCTAGTTCAGCATTTACCGAGTTATAAGATTTACACATAGCTACTACTGGCGATCTCATAAAGTAGTTTGTTCTTGGATTACCGTATGTGAATGATTCCGTTTTTCCTGTAAAAGCTACTGGTACATGTATATTTATTAAAGAAAGTAAGTGTGGAACAGACATTAGACCATTTACTATTTTATACAAGAACATTAATATGTAATGACATCGTCTGTTTTCAAGCGAGATATAACTCCAATGAGTTAGTAAATCATTGTAATTTATTGGCAAACGGTTCCGTGTTCCCGATAATAACAATATCTGAGAAATCTTTTTTGTATATTTTCAAGCTCTTTCTTTTGGTAACTATAAAAGGGATTCCAAACAACTACACAATACTCCATTTTGGCTCTTACATAAGAATTAAAAAGTCGGCTTAAAACTGTAGGATTAGTGAAGTTTTGAGTATTTCTAATGATAAAGCCTAGTTTCTTGTATGAAGTTGAAATGAGTTCGTCAATGTGGGTCTGAAAGGAAAGTTTTGGATCAAACAAGATACCAAGATCTTTAACTGAAACAGATCGTGTAACTAAGACTGAATTCATATTGTAATTATAGATCAAATTTGATTGTTTTCTGGAGTAGGACATGGCATTGCATTTGTTAATATTGAAATTTAGTTTATTCTCTACTGACCAATTGTAAATGGAATTAATATCTGCTTGTAGTTTTTCACAGTCTTCTATACCTTTGATAGTTTTAAATATTTTTAAGTCATCAGCATATAATAGATATTCTGAATATGTGATATGTTGACAAACGTCATTTATAAAAATAGTGAATAGTAAAGGACCTAGTACCGAACCTTGAGGAACTCCAGAGGTAGCATAAAAAACAGTAGATTTATAGCCATTGTAGTAGACGTACTGTTGACGCTCATTTAAATATGAATTAACCAATTCCAATAAATTATTATGAAATCCAGAAGTTTCTAATTTTGAAAGTAACAGACTGTGGTCAACCGTATCGAAAGCCTTGGAAAGATCAGTGTAAATTACGTCAACTTGGCACTTATCCTCCAAGGCTTGCAACACATATTGTGTAAATATACATAAATTGGTGGTGGTAGATCGATTGCTTATGAAACCATGCTGGTTTGGTGATACTAAGCAAGAAATTTGTCTAAAAATATTATCATGTATAATTGTTTCAAAAATCTTAGCAAATACCGATAACAAAGATATCGGTCGATAATTTCCAATGACATTCTTTTTTCCACTTTTATGAATCGGAGATATTTTCGAAATTTTCCATTTTGTAGGAAATGTGCACGTTTTTAAACTTAAATTGAAAATTATATATAAAGGAAGACATAGAAGTTCAGAGCAGCCTTTTACTATGTAAGTTGGAAAATTATCTGGTCCCACAGACTTGGAGTTTTTTAATTTTTTAATCGCTTTTCTGATTTCATTTTCCGAGATTTTAGATAACATAACTGAATTAAAAGTAACATCTTTTGAGCAATTATTAAGATTATTAAATGATTTAGGTAAGTACACACTACTGAAATATTTCGAAAATCCTTCAACGATATCTTGAGCGGAGTTTAAGGTATTGTCGTTCATTACCATAGGTATCGTAATACTCGTGTTTTCCCGTTTAGACTTTATGTGCGACCAAAAGTTGGATGGATCGCTTAAAATGTTTTCTTCAATATTGTAAATATGATTAGAATATGCTAACTTTAATTTAATCTTTAATTCCTTTCTTAAGCGCTTGAAATCGTTTGCATGCCGAACATCACCATTTTTACGTAAAAGCTGTCTGCTTTTTTCTTTTAACTTGATAAGCTTAATTATTTCACTATTAAACCAGCGTGGATATTTGCTTTTTCGTTTAGTTGCCTTAGGGACGGTTTGTTCAAATACACGATACAACAATTCATAAAATTTATCAACCATTTCATTAACATCCGTATAGCTGTCTAAACATTCCCAGTTAATTTCTCTAATTAGATCATACATTAATAAGAAATCTGCTTTTTTAAAATTGAAATAAGTTCCCTTGTTAAAATTTACAACATTAATCCTAGAAACCTCTATTTGAAATTCTATGTTTAAACAAGGATGATGTAAATCAATAGGTACTAAAGCATTCACCTCTTCAGTAACAGTAAGGTTCATATTAGATAAAACCAAATCAAGAATGCGGCCATTGTGATCCATGCTAAATCCAACTATATAAGTGATTTGGGCGTGGGATAGGGATCGAGTCTTAGAAAAGCACAAGCATATTATTTTTAACAAAAATATCTACTACCCCCACAAACATAAAATCACGCCCACCAGACCCCATCACCCTTTACACTTCTCTGATTCATGGTGAGTTATAGACACACATACTAACAAATTTTGAATTTTAGTAAATGGATGTGAAGACTGCTGACTGCTCTGTATTTACCAGAATAAAAAGTTGCTAAAACTATGATAATGCATAACAAGCTTTCTTCTTTAAAGTCTTTACCTGCTCCGCTTCATTTGTTGAGCAGTGTATTATTTAGAACAAGAATATCGAGGGGTTTATTATAAAGGATAAGAGACGTTTTTATTATTTACATAACTATACTATGAGATTACGTAGAGATTGATCAATTTTTCGCGGAAAGCGACAATTGGATTTTACCAACTGGTTCTATTATAGTTCTATAGTTTACAACAGGAAAGTGTATCCAATCCAAGCCCGGTCAAATTTCGAACTTTGTTGTCCATTGTCCATAAATAACTACCCTGTTTTAGTTGTTGCTAAAGAAAGCAGTTAAGCAGACTGTGGCTAGAATGTCTATAGTCACATCTCATATTTTGTCATTTTAGTTAGCAAATACAAATATATCACATATCGCGAGGCTCGGAAACTTTACCAACAAAAAACAAGTACCTACACTATTTTATTGACAATTATTACGCTTAAATAATCAAAGTAAAAAATTATTATAAATTTTAAAATAAATTTTCTGTAAACTATCGACGAAAAAAGATTAAGTAAGATTTCATTGTTCGCCGCTAGATGGCATGATATGCTCTCAGTATTTTAAAATTGGGAATTATAGTCTCGCTAACAAATGAAAGATTTAAATGACCGCGGGCACATCAGCTGTGAGAACATTACGATAAGCTAAGAATGTATGCAGAGTATCGTGTTACTAGAGACGTTTTAAAAAAGTCAGTAGCGTACGTTCGGATAGTACTTTTTAACATTATGTAAATTTATCATCGTTGAAGTATCTATTCAACCTTAATAACGATTTATAATTAAAAATCGCATTACGTTTTAAATGGCATAGGGTAATAAATACATTTAAAGAAAAGTAATTGCAAAAATTTTAACTATAAATCGTTAAAAGTAAAAAATAGGGAATCAATCAATAATCAGATCAATTTATGTTCAATATGAGCTACCGAGATATAACTTCTTCTAAATCAGCATTTTTAAAAATAACTAATAACCAATTTTGAAGATTTACAATTTGTGAAAAAGAATGTTTCTCGTTTCAAATCAATAATCATAACTACACAAATCATAACTGGTGTTAATTTACATTTTTAAGTGCATAAAACTGATACTAAATGATGGCAATCCTTTTTATATATTAGGAATCGTAATGTATAATAATTTACCAATTTCAAATAACCAATAAAACAATTAATGTATAAACAATTTGTTACTGTTGTAAAGGAATTACTTAACTATTATAGTAGTTCTTAAGAATTTTTGTTTATAACAATATTTCTGCTTTCATATGTTTAATTTAATTTATATTTTTTGCCGTTTACTTGCATACATGTTAGATAGAAAATAAAAATATGCCTAACTGTGAGTCAAATAGTATTTTATAGGTGCAATGAAATAATTAAACTTGGACGTTAATAATAATTGTTCTTATAGTATAAATTAATTTCATTTTCCCTATTTGGTACGTGTATTCGATTATAATCGAACGATTATAAGCATCAATGTTAGCCTTCGTAAAGGACATTTTGTGACGCTACTGAATCATTCCAGTTTATCAGTTGTTTCTGTTATCAGATACATTTCTCGAGTCGACCACGTGATCATGAGGTGAACACTGCGTGATTCGAGATGCTTTTTACAATTCTGCCCTCGTGATATCGGTAATCTTAAATCCTTCATTTGATGGCGTGACTATAGTTAATTCCATCGTATTCATTAAATATTAAACTACGGAAAATAAAAATAAATCTAATATTAAATAAAACATATTTTTAGGGTTAAATACATTAATAAAAACCTAAATTTCAATCGGATAAAACGTCTTGTTTTAAATTATTTAGAAATAAAAGTTGGCTAAGGCTTTACTGATCAGTTTTACAAACATGTAATAGTTATTTACGTGGCAAGCTTTATAAATTAATCTTTACGGGCGAGCTGGAAGGTTTGTGGGGCGAGCGATGAAGAAGCGAGATTTCATAATCCAGCGAACCCAGTTATTAATTTATTGTAGGTTTTGTATAAAAAACATTTTATAATCATAGGCTAGAGGACAATTTATAACTAGACGTTGTCATGGTGTGATTAAGCAATAAATTAGTTTCCATTAGCTTTTTGTTGATGAGCATTGTAGAATTCCACAGGTCTCTTTTAGGAACCCGTAAAGTTTTATAGTAGCTATAACTACACAACTACTTACCATAATTGCCTAAAAAGTATCATTTACACAGAAAGTGAAAATTACCCAACGTATGGAAATAGCAAGTATAATTATTATTGAAGCAGAAAATATTTTTGCCATTGTTTATTTTATGTTTAACCAGCAAAACTAAAACCATGGTAGATTATTCAAGATAGTTCTCATATGTACATTTAGGCTCATCTTGTCTCTTCTTCAGCTTTCTGGAGTTAATTTAGGAATTGAGAGATCTTCACGCTATCACTTCATCTTGTCCCAACCTTTGACAGGTATCAAAATAATGGAATGTACAAAAATACTTGTATATTTTTAAAATTTATCACACAACACTTTTCGGAACCTTTCTAACTTAAGTAATACTGTTAACAATAATAAATTACTTTAAACATACATTGATTTAAAGATGATGGCAAACATTAATATCTCCATTCTTTATACTATTCTTATCCCTATTTAACTTTTCCTGTATTTCTGCTAAAGTTTTACCTTTAGTTTCAGGTTGTATAAAAATAACAAATAAAATTCCTAAAATACAGGAAACTGCAAACATTCCAAAGGTAATATGTAATCCTAATTTTTCTGAGATAGGTTCGAAAAATTTGGTAACAAAGAAACCTAGAGTAACACCAAATATTGTCGACGATGATATAGCTACTGCTTTTATGTTGGTAGCAAATAATTCTCCAAGCAAGATATAAGGCAACGTAAAAATCCCAATGGGATTCATAATCAGATAGAGTACTAAGCCTGTAGTTGGTAACCATGAAAGATAACTGACGTCTGCTTTTGCCACATCTTGAAGGTAAAAATAAACTGATTCACCAATTAAAGCAATGCAACATCCCAAACACGAAGTGATTAGTAGTGGCTTACGTCCTGCTTTATCCACTATGGCAGCGGCAAATATAGCTGAAACAAAAACAGATCAGTGTTAGTTCTTTCATGTAAAGTAAACTATTACTGTAACTAGTAAATGTAAAGTTTAATAAATTCAGTCAATGTGCGTTCATCCTTTATTCGACCCCAGTGCCTGACTTTTACCACAGTTATATCAAAATTTAAAAAAATATGTGTGCAATCTTGAAGTTTAGGGTTTTCATTTAGTATACTGGCGCCTATTTACGCCGAGCAGGTCTGCAGGAGTTTAATGTCAAACTTGGCAAGTTGGAAGATGATGACTTCTTATACATACAGGGTGTAATGATTCGATAGGTAAAAATCTCCATGCGGTATTAAAACTTTTTAAAAATGTGGCAACAACGTAATAAAATTATTCAGTTGCATCCTATTATTAAAAACCTGGTACCTTCATTATTAGATGTGATGTTTAGTTTCATCATGGATAGTCGGTTTTAAACCTACGGTGTTACCGGTTTTAAATATCTAAAAGTGGTTATTCTCCTAAAGGACTCATCGGAGAAAAAAATAGTGAGCGAAAGTTGGTTATCGGAAGATGTATCCTCTAGAGCAATTGATATTGAAAATTATAAATTGGCAAGTAAGGATCGTGGTTGTAGGGGAAGCGGTGTCCTTTTTCATATACAAGAAAATATCTTGTATAATTATCAAATGTATAATTAATATAATTAATTGAATTAAACAATTATGGGTATTAGTTAAAATTAACAATAAGAGTATTGCACTGGGACTGTTTTATCGACATCCAACTTATAACTATAAGAATTTTATAGATGAAGTTGAGAACTCCATTATGTTGTGTACACCATATTCAGACCATATTGTATGGAAACGTAGACTTCCTAATGGCAGTCAATCCATCTACGGAATATTTTAATAATATGTTGTAACGTGTTAAAATTCTCGATTTAATTTTAATGTAAATTTAAATGCATTATTGGTAAAGAATCTTAGTATAGCCCTGTACATTTTAGTATATTTTAGTTGGGTTAAAATTGCAAGCGATATTTCAAATTAAAAGAGTGTTTTCTTTAATATCAAAGCTCATCCCAAAATGTTTTCACACAAGATGAAATCGCTTCTAGAATAAAATACAGATAAAATTAAGTTTATAGAGATTGAAAAATAAAATTTGTCTTTTTAACAAAGGAATTATGTCAAAGAAAAAAACTTAGCTTAAGTTTACTTTTCCTGTTCGTGTTTATCTTTAATTTGGATGAATAGATTCTATGAACGCAGACAAATAAAAAACGGTGTGAAACTAAATTTAAAAATATCAGGTTTCACCTTGCAACCCAATTTCTAGCCGGTGTGAATACCTATAAAAGGTTCTGAAACGGGCCTACCAAATGTTTTAAAATATGTCAGCGTAATTCTGATAGGACATTTAAGGTTTCTCTCTCTTAAGAAATATGAACGCAACAACAATTTCGCACCCCAAAGAGTCAGTCGCAGATAATCTACCGATCGAGAAGTTTTTAAGTCAAGGCGCCAAATTTGACGCGTCTTGAAAATTATGAAATAAAATAAATACAGTATAGAAGTCCGGTAATGTAAGTTCAATACAGTACAAAAGTCTAGTCTTGTGATTAAAAAAGTGTTGAAAAGTTGAAAGCAATTCATTAAGCAGAACGCACGTTAAGAGTTGAAAATAATTCTCCCACCGGAACACCTAGTGACGGCGGCAGTGATCTTGGCAAGTACCGCGAGATTTTGGGTGTACTTCACTGTATGCCGTTAGTTGAGTTGTGAGTGTTTACAGTTATTTGTTTATCGTAGAGTTTATTTTAAAGATATATGCTAATAATTTATGATATCAAGGTGGTTTTCTGAAGTAATAAATGCTATAAGTAAAACAAAGATTTTATTGCACAATGCAGAAATTTATACGTTTAAAAATAAAGCGGTGTCAACATGGTAATTTTTTCTGTGTTGAGGAGAGTTTCTTTTGAAATTATAAGGGTTCCTTTCTCTATTAAGGAAACGCTAGTGCAAATATAAGTATGACATCACTATTAAAAACTTTAGTTCATCCACTTTGGTTATAACTTCTGCATCGATAACCATATCTTCAAAGTTCTGCAGTTTTAATGTTGCGAGGTATTTTGCACCTGATGTTAGGTGAATATAAGAGCCTTTTTTTGTGAACGTAAAATAAGTGAACTTTAAAGGATTATGACGCTTTATCGATTTATCAAGGAGTAATGACCATACTGTATTATAGAAATAAGTTTGATGTTAAAATTTATTTGAAACATTATTATGAAATTTGTATGTCAATTACATATTCATCCCCCTCCCACTAAGAATCCTTAAGAGAAGATTATTATTTTTGTTCTTATGATTTTTATGTGAAAAAATTCATTATTTTACCTATAAATAAATAAAAATTTAAATCAATTATTACTGTGATAATATTGGACCGTTCACTTGTGAAAGTCTTTAAAATATTTTAATCAACCTAATATTAAGATAAATAAACATGACTAGTTATTGAATTCATCCAATATGACTAGTATACTTTTTTGTTTGCGGATATCGAGTTTTTTAAAGACTTGCAAGCAAATGGCGCCCATATTTTTTTTATGTCTACAAAAACCTTATTTTCTTTATAATCTAGAAGCTATGAAAATCAGTACCTTCGCCCGTGAGATAATTTAAATTGAAAGATCTTAAATCGGAGCATTACAGTACCGTAAATATTTAGTATTTTAAGTTTTATTGGAATTACAGTTGACAGTCCAATCGTGTGGCATCATTTTGTGTTTAACGTTACAATTGGCGCCCATGCGTGGGACTTTGTGTTTTACAGAAAATTAATAATAAGTTACAATGTTAAAATCGTTAAGTTTGAGTCAAATAATTGTCATCATTATCACTTTTCAACCGTCACTTATAAAGAGATCGAATGTTATAAACTATCATTTTTCAGACCATAATCTAACAGCCTGCGAAATCATATGGCAAAAAGTTCAGTGTCCTGCTGTTATTCATACTTATAGAAATTTCAAGAACTTTAGCTCTAATAATTTCTATACAGAACTGCAATCACTATCTTTGAATGATATACTTTACAAAAACGACATTAATCAAAAAGTTAATATTTTACGTAGTAGAATATTAAATCTGTTTAATGAACATGCGCCATGGAAAACTATCAAAATAACGAAAAAACGTTCGCCGTGGTTAACTGATAATATTAGATTGTTAATAAGTTTAAGGGACAAGGATAAATCTAAATATAGAAACGTGAAAACCACAGCTGCATGGGAATATTACAGGATGTTGCATAATTTCATCAACACCGCAATAAAAAATGAGAAGAAGGATTATTTGCAATTTAAAGTTGCTCATACTAACAGTTCTAAAGTACTATGAAAGGAATTCAGAAGGTTAATGTTGAATCTTTTAAAACTAACAAAAATAACTCCCAACACTGACACCCATAGAAATTGGAGATGTTAATATTCCGATAGTCGAAAATGCCAAGAATTTAGGGCTAGTTCTTGACAAAACGTTCAGAATTAAAAAACAAATCAATAAGTATGTACAAAAAGGTTTACTATAATTTAAAGCTTTTTTACCCGCATAAAGACTACTTAAGCAAAGACGCAAAGTTCTTATTAAGTGAATCCCTTGTGTTATCACACTTCAATTATTGTATACCTGTCTATGGCCCTTGCCTTGGTTTCAAAACATCACAGCGTATACAAAGTGTCCAAACTCTTGTTTAGGTTTCATTTATGGAATTCCTAAGTTTGCTCATATATCTTCAAAATTATTAGAAACCGGTTGGCTAGATATTAAACGACGTTACATAAGGACAGCAACATTCTACAACATAATAAGCAACAGGTAGCCACCCTATCTATACAATAAGATAAGGTATAGAACAGATGTACACAATATAAATGTGCGACATAGAGGTCTTTTGACTATACCCAAGCACAATACTATATCTTACGAGCGATTACTTAGTTACAATGTCGCGAAAATTTACAATGATACCTTCATCTTTCAAGACATTATCAGTCGAGCAATTACAAAAGCCTTTGTTAGAACAATTCACATCAAATTATCGTCATTGACACACAAAATCGAAAACAGTCTGACTAGTGAACATTAATTAATTTAAATTATATTAGTACTATTCGTCTTTCTTTTTTTTTTCTTTTCTCTTTCTTATAATTTATTGTTCTGTTTCAAATCATGTACAAGGGGGAATGGAAGAACAACTTTATTGAATTCTCTCCTTGAGATTCTGTATTTATTATGGAATACATAACAGTTATTTATTATACAAGTATTTAAAATAAAGGTTTAATCAGTGTATAGTTTAATATTTCGAGCGTGCAAGCGGGAGTTGATTAATATACGTGAATTAAACTTAAAACGGTGAGATAATTATGAACTGGTTCCCGAATCGCCGGTGAAAATTAAAATCGTTCTGTACAGACTAAATTAAGGTAAATTAGGTTTATCTTAATCTAAATTAAAATTATATTTGACTTAGTTAAGCCGAGAAAGATTGAGCGATAGGAATGTTTCCGCATTTTTAAGTTCAGGTGGAAGAAGTAGAAGAATAATTACCACTTTTTCTGAGCAGTTTTTCTAGCCCAGATCGTTACTAATTATACTTGGTATTCCGCCTTATAAGCCAGAATGTCACATTGTCTATCGTGTAAGATAGTCGGATAAATAAAGTTAGTCGAGGAAGACGATGAGCGTCGAGAAACGGAAACGGAAAAAATTAGTTCCTTGCAAAGAAAACCTTTAGGCCCTTGGGTGGGCCACCACGACGCGATATTACGCAAGACTTTTAGCATACTCTTCAGTATAAACACTGGGCAAGGAAGATACTTTCAATACCGAATAATCTTAAAGCCAGAAAAGTGTATGGAATCAGTCGAACAAAAACAGAAGGCATATAATGTAAAATTATTAAAGATTAATTCAGTCTAACGACATCTATTTTGACCAAAAATGACCTTTTGCAGAAATCAGACTGCATCTGGACTGCGAAGAGCTTGGGCTACTATTAAATAATGTCATCAATAGTTCCAAAAATGAAGAGACAATAATAAATAATTATTCTAGTAGCTCTTGTTGCAATACGAAGAGACAATTATTACTTCCTTTATTGTATTTTTTAAAGCGTTTACGCAAAAAAACATATGAAAGAGGCGTACTATCCGGTTTATAGAGAAAACTTATCATTATTTATAGATCAATTATTTATAGATTGAATGACTTTAACATCTTACCTGCAAAAACTGGGAGGTGAAAATTGTTGAAACTCAATGACCGTAGTTATTATAGAAACAGCCCAAACATGTTGCAAGTCGCCATAGATAATGATGTTATCATTCTTTGCTTGCCAATTCACTGTAGATCGGGTTGTATTTAACACTTTCAAAGCACTCTACTCGGGTAGAATTGTGTAAAATCTAATTTCTGAAAAAACCGCATTATTTTTAAAAATCGAAAAACAATCGGAATATTGCACATTAAATCTGCCTAACATACTAAAAAACACATTTGTTTGTTTTTGGGCGAAGGATCGGAATAGAGGAACATCCCTCATGGCATCGATTGCTATGATTATATCGCCACACATACTATACTATAGAGCAGTGATGGTGAACCTTTTTGAGATGTGGGTCAAATTTTGTTCATTATTTTTCTTAGTACTCACCCGTGGGTCACTAAGTCAGTGGCGTCACTTGGAAGGTGAGGGGGGGGGGGGTAAAAAGGATACCAATAATTTTTCAACACCGAACATTTGTTAACAGAAAAAACTTGGCACACTGAGAAAAATGGCCAGATTAAAGTAACCAAAAAATAAGTTGTAGCGACCTGAAAATATGTACAAAAAGTGACAACAATACTTGTATGTAACACGAACTATATGATTTTAGTAAAATGTTTTTGGTTAAATTGACGCAATAAGGTTAAAATAATCACACTCTCATATAGTAGAAGCAGCCGGTAAATAGTTAAATTTACCATACCAGTTCTATCATTTCAACCTCACTCCAAGGTTTGACACAATTCGTGTTAGGTTGTTTCAGCCTTACATATATGGTAAATGAAACTTGTTACAAAGTAAATACTACTCTTTCCAAAGGTAAAAGTTCTAACCATAGCGTTTGGTTCACTTTACCTATTTATAAAGTAGCTTGAATCAATAAGTTAAGCTATTTTAGTCTGACTTGTAAGCTAAAATATCCAACTGTATGAGTAGATTTAAACCAACTGAGGTAAAATCCTCGTTAAGCTGACATTACCCATATTAGTGGCTGATTTTACTAGAACCCTGGTAAAAGCTACCAAAGACTGGATAACTATAAATAGATATTTTACTTAACAAATCGCTTGGTTATTCTGACCTGGATTTTTAGTTAACGCTGCTAAAATTAGGTTAGAACAACAACAAAAAATATCGGTCTACTATAATATAGTTATAATATTTTGTTAATATTTTTCTCAGTGCAGAATACGTGAACCCAAACATCGTTAAAGAGCATTAGCAAGTTTCTTCATTGATAAAGTATGTAAAAATCAACGCATGGCTCATTTAAAAAGCCTTCGTGGGTCAGTGTCTGACCCGCGGGTCATAGGTTCGCCACCACTGCTATAGAGTTTACCGGAATCTGGGGAAATTTCGCTTCTAATAAGAATTTGTATCGTGCCAAGCAAAGCACTGTTAATTCAACTTCCCAAGGCCACTAAAACGCTGATAACTGAAAGTTGCATTTTCAAACAGATAAGCACTAGAGACTAGAGTCTCATGCAATAAATAACACAATCGCAAGAAAGAAAAACTTGCATGAACCTAATTGAAAATAATAGTTTTACATTAATAAAACAATCGAAAAGTGAAAGTTACTTAACATGTATGTTATACGAGGTCTGGCTATTAAATAACGAGACTGCGCGCACAGAAGACCTAGAGGGGTAGGGGTGAAAACGAATGCAGCGTTGGATAGCTGGAACTCAGCTGGAAGTGTCTACTATGCCAGTACGAAAACACGTTTTTGTCGCTGTAGTAATATTTTTTCTATAGAGGTTAGAAATGAACGTGTTTTTATCTCGTGCCGATAAAAATGTGTGACGAAAAACACGAGCAACGGATCAATGTGAAATTTCTTGTTAAATTAAAAAAAACTCCGACTGAGTGCTATAAGTTGTTGAAAGAGGCCTATGGTGAGAATTCTCTATCTCATGCGCGTGTTTTCGAATGGTATAAACGGTTTTCTGAAGGCCGAGAGAGCACTGAAGATGACAAACGTCCAGGTCGACCTGTCTTTGTTTCAACTCCGCAAACAGTGACCAAAATCAATGAAATTGTGCGCGGAGATCGTTGTATGAGCATTCGAATGATTGCTGAGACTGTAAACGCCGATAAAGAAACTGTCGAAAAATTTTACATGACGAGTTCAACATGAAGAAAGTTTCTGCGAAGTTGGTCCCAAAAAACTTGACCCCTGAACAAAAGCTCGTTCGTCAACAGATCTGCTCAGATTTTCTTGAGAGATTAGATGAAGAGCCTGAATTGATGGAAATCATCATCACTTGTGATGAAACATGGATATTCCAATACGATGTTGAAACTAAGCGGCAATCCATGCGCTGGAAAACTCCTGCATCGCCAAGAATGAAAAAAGCAAGGATGTCGAAATCAAAATTTAAAGCCATGCTAATCGTTTCTTTCGACATCAACAGCATCGTGATGACTGAATGGATGCCACAGGGTCAAACTGTAAACCAAACTTACTATTTGAAAGTTTTGGCAACATTGCGAGAGCGAGTTCGTAACAAACGGCCGGAGTTGTGGAAAAACAAGTCGTAGATCTTGCACCAGGTTCGCACCTGCCCATAACGCGCTGTCTGTGAAGTGTTATTTAGCCGCTAGAGGCACTCCAGTGCTCGAACACGCGCCGTACTTGCCTGATTTAGCACCCTGTGATTTTTTCCTGTTTCCGAAAATCAAGTCTGCCTTAAAAGGAACCCGGTTCGAGTCGATCGAAGTGGTGAAGCGAAAATCGGCGGAGCTCCTAAATGCTCTTACAAAAGAAGACTTCCAGCATTGCTTTGACCAATGGAACGGTGTGTGGCGAGGGGAGGGGAGTACATTGAAGGGGAGCATTCGATTGTAGAATAATTTTTAAAATAAAACTCTTTTTCATAAGCAGTCTCGTTATTTAATAGCCAGACCTGGTACTCTTGTATAATGTTTATGTAAGGTAGTTAGTTCTCTTAGTTACATTTTTTTCTTTTTAAATGTACAAAACCATTTTATAGGGTAATTCTTGGATTCTCATTCGGAAACAACGCTTGTTTGATAGTCCTTTTATATCCGACAAAAACCACTTTTTTCTTTATTAAACATCCTCAAAGTGAAACATGTTGCATTTTTTGAGGACTTGTCCCATTTACGTTATTTCTCGACATCAAGGAATTATTCTTCGGTCGGGTACAAGAGAATTTGATCGTGCTCCTTGAATCTACCAAACAAACCTGTTTCAGAACGAAAATTCCTAATCCTGTAAATAGGAATACTTATACCCTGTAAAACTGTTTGGGTATGGTTGCTAATTGGGATAAGTTAATAAAAGTAAAGGTGAGAAACGCTGCAAAGACAATTAATAGCTTATAGCTAAAGCGTTGCAACCTTTTTAAATGCACATTGGCTAGTTCTGTTCCCATAAAACCTTGACATTAAATAGTTACTAATAATACCTATTAAAGATTAAAATCCAACCTTTTGTTGTGAAAATAATCCCTTCCTTTACTCCCTTCACTATTTTTATTTATGTATAATTTACACTATTAAAAAGTACTAAAAATTAAACAGTTGTTAGGAAATGAGAGTAGTCGTTAAATTATGGTTAAATTTGAATGATAACAATTAAGAGTAACATGGTTCGAGATACCCACCTGCAGGAAGTTGTATCACACCACACATTATGCTCGAGATCTCGGGTGAAATGCTGCTCCCACTGCTTTCAATTATAGTTTGCATGTATGCCTCAATAGCGAATATACCAGTCAACTGTTGAATTAATTTTATTCCTACGGCATAAAAAAGTGAGGTATTGTACGCTATTGCTACTAGTTACTTGCGTATGCATCACTGCAAACATTTATTTCAATGAATAATAAGTCCATTTTTAGCATCGCTTTTAGTTCATACCTATTATAACTACCACAGATTTCCTGTATTCTTTTTTAGATAAGAGTTCCCATAAAGTCGATTTGTTTCGCTTAGTGTATTCTACAGTTTTCTCAATCTCTCTTATTTGTTCATCAATTTCTTCTTTATTGCGATTATTCTTTGATAAAATTGTTAAACTTTGACGTGCAGCCTCCTTTTGTCCAATCTTTATTAAATAATAGGGCGATTCTGGCATAAGATAGAAGAGTATCAGAAATATGACTGGCAATATGCTGCAGCTTATTGCTAGTACAGAGTACGACACAAACGGTCCAATTGTTAATACAAATAAACTTCCAGTTAATTTCATGAAATTAAAAGTTGTTCCAAGTTTTCCTCGAATGTCTTTTTCTGCTATTTCACCAGCGTACATAGAACCACTCTAGAAAAAGAAAAGTCTTATCAGTAAAGATTAGTAAAAGAGAAAACGTGTCATTTTTCATTTTTTTGTACTTTGATTATATAGCCAATATATCACCAATAGAGTTTTTTAGCTCTACAAATCCCATGTGCTCCGAAAATTAGACAATTACTGAATCTATAGAAAAAAATTACTTTTTATATAAATAATAGAGCAAATGAAATTAAAAATACTAAAAATGAGATGATTAATAATAAACTTGAGTGACTTTGTCGTTAATTCATCTGTTGATAGACGCTATGAAAATGCACTTACTTTTAGTTCAAAATCAATCAAAAATTAAATAATGCGAACTTTTAATGGATAATATTAGCACGTTATAGTGTCGTGACGTTAAGGGAGCTAAGGCAGAGAGTTGTAAAAGCAGAAACTAAATTAAATATTAAAAAGGGCACAGCAACTCAGCTTGTTAACCATACCTGAGGGTGAAAACTTTTTTTAAACTAATTAATAATAATATACACTAAAAGAATATTCGAACACTTACCAGGCTTGCCACTGAAGCATTATTGGATGAGCTCAATAATTTAACTAGGCTAGAGCTATAGCAAGCTTGTTATTTGTAGACAATGTCGCAAAGAGTTATTTATTTCAATATTCACGTAGTGCAATCATGGTTTGCATGCAAATGTTTATTTTGTCAGCGTACTCAAGTGTTTATTTCCCCGTGCATGTGATTTTGAGTAGACAGCTAGTTTAAAGCGCTTCAACAATATCTTAACATGAAATACCTATAGAAGAATTTTTCTTTAAATATTAGCTTACAACTGGTAAAAAGATGCCACTAGGCACTATGGGTGAATGATTTATTTATTAGTATCATTGCTACAAAAAATTACATTTAACAAGTATAGAAGTTATTTGTTCAACTAGAGAGAGAAGCGGTTCTTTTCAGCTCGAAGTATGACTCTCGAGCGTCAGCGAGTGAGGCATTTGAGAGAGAGTGATGAGATAAAAATGCTCTCTTGCATTTTTTACGTAAAGTTTTTTTATGTTTGTCGGATGGTAACAACTTTTGCAAAAGTCGAACAGAGATATGAAATTTTAAATTCAAATGTTTTAGTTGTTGATATTTTGGAAATTACTTATAAAAAATTGTGTCATTGAGATGCTGATCCTAATGACGCTAACACTGTTCAAGACGAGATCTTAAATTAATTACAAATTTTCAACATATTTCCTGCAGAATTACTTGCATTGCATGACAAATACTTTTTTTTATTTGAGGCAAAGTAGTCAAGATATCTCCATAAACTTGATCCTTTAACTACCGCACCTCCCAAGAAATTGCCAGGAACTGTTAAATGCAGACTTCTTGGTGGCCAGTTAATATACCCTGTCTTAAAAATTAACCTTGCGGTCTTGTTGAAAATTGGAAAATTCATAATTGATCTTTTTTCCCGCCAATTGTAAAATGCCGAACTAAAAACGGGTCTACCCTTTTTCACTTTTTAATATTGGCTAGCCTTACTGATCTAGTTACTTTAGTTTAGTAACTTATAGTGGCATCAACTTGAATATGATTAAACTTCTTACATAAACAAAAAGTACATAAACATAACCTATACTACTGAGTGATGAACGTTTTTTGAGCCCTAATAGTCCAGTCAATTTATAACAAATTTTCATGAATGGCGAAAAGTTGAGGTGAGTCCGTGGATTTTTGCAAAGGGCTTCTTTGTGGGTTGTTAAATAATCCCCTAACAGTCAACACCTGTAGGTGGTGAGCTCGAAGTGATAATGAGGGTAAACCACGCCCCCTAGCGGTTTTTGTCGTTTTTCTCAGAAACCGTTATGGGGCGTTGTTTACCCTCATTATCTCTTCGAGCTCATCACCTACAGGTGTTGACTTTTAGAGGGTTATGTAACAACCCACAAGAAAGTCCTATTCAAAAACCCACGGACTTTAGTTCTTATAACTTTCCGCTATTTTTTCTAATTTAACTGAACTATAAGCTATAAATAAAAAGTAAGTAATATTTTAAATATCTTGTTTATTTTATACGATTTTAGCGCTTGCTCATTACATTAAAAACTAACTTCAGGAAACTTGTTGTAGTCAAGCCAATAAAACCACATAAAAAAATAAATACTAAATATACTACCAATATTACAAACAAAAAGATAGGCAGGCGATAGTAGTGCTAGCTTTTAGAAAAGGTCGATTCAAAAAGTTTCGAAAGGAGGGATTTTAAAAAATTTAAATGGATTTTTTACTGAAATCTACTGGTTGGTTAGTAGTGTCAAAACCACTGATGTTATAAAGAGCTGATATGTTTTTTAACTTTTAATTGTTAGGTACTTTCTGCAATATATAAAAATATCTTATGCATATAATAATACTTAGTTATATAATGAATCCTTAGTTCCAGTGTTTTTAATTTATATGTTCTTGCAGATATCGCAAAGATAAAAAATTAATATTATTATCTACTATCTATTTACAGCTATTTTTAAAAAATTAACTATACATCCTTAATGAAATTAGTTTTATAAATTTTCAAAATATTTTCCAAAATGTTTCTACTTATTAAAAATGACCCCTGGATGTAGTTCCATCTCGCATCATTATCTATTACACAGCTTTAAATGCAGCCTTCAGTCCGAAGCTGAAGTTCAACCTTCAAAACTGAAGAAGCAAGTAAATGTTTACCAACACTGAATACGACTTGATATCTTTACTAAGGTTGCAATGAACCACAACACTCTCAAGCAGATAAATCAGATGGCTCAATGGTTAGAGGTTTATAAACTTCTTTTTTTGAAATTGTTCACATTTATTAACAATAACCACGTTAGATTTTAACTTTTATTTTTAAAATGGATATTTATAGGATATTATTCATAAATATTATTAACAAATTCTTTGAGCTATTGTTTGAAAAACATATTGTTAATTTTCAGTTTAAAGTAACTGCTATTTCCAAAATTAATTTCTGAATATTTATTCATAAGCAAATATTTTTTGAAGATATAGAAAAACCACCTTTAGCAACCTCCACCACTTCAAATTTCTGTAAAACCAACTGAACTTGCATTCTTAGTGAGTTAGAATAAGTATTTGTGGGTGGTATTTTGCGACCCAGTTGTTCTCATGAAAAGCATTACTTTTCCTATACTATAACAGTGTACGGAACTTTCTTCCTGCTACGAGCAATGTCTCACATGAATTAGACTACTGTAGTTTCTGTAATTAATGTTTATCATTTAACAAATAATTATCAGTGATTAAACGATTAATGTTTTTGATTGTGCATGATATTAGCAACAAATAAGTCACTTTAATTCGAGATGAAATATATAATGTCAAACACAAATTTAAAACGAAATTTATTCCTTGGTCCAATTCTCGTGAGATAGGGCTCGTATAAGCTAAAATTCGAAAGACGATCTTAGTTTCCGCAACTTTCAAATTATTTTTTCTCAAGATCGTAAGATACCAATGTGTTTTTGATTAATTTACGTAAAAATACATAATATAGTTTTCATCTGCCTTTACCGGTCAAATGGTTGTATTTAGCAATAAGTAAAAATATTCAGCTGTTCGACTAAAATAAAATAGCAAAATTTGCAATGTGAATGTAAACACATATTTCTAATATGTTAATCTAAATGTTACATAAAGTAGTCAGACTAGCTATGGTTTATAATAATAAAAATAGTATAATTTATCTTACCGCTGTCACTATGGAAAATCCAAATCCAGCGAAGAAACGGGATATGCATAACACCAAAGCAGATCTTGCAAATAAAATAGCGATCCATGGAAAAAACAGTGGTATGAAACTCAGCAATAACGATCTTCTTCGGCCAAATCTTTCCACTGCCCAGCCTGCGTAAACGCATCCTGGAATTGAACCCAATATAAAACTTGCTGCTACCCATGAACCTTCTTCCTACAAAAATAAGCATTGACTACTTCCTTTCCAAATTTGGATAGAACTATTTTTTTGCGATAAACGTAGAACAAATTAGTAAAACTGATATTAAGATTCGTTATCGCCATGTAAAAGAAATAATAACTAAATTCCACTTTTGATGGTGCCTTTAATTCTTGAGATCTTCAGAAAGTAAATCGGCAAATGCAATAGATAGAATATTATATAATATAAGCTAATATCTTAGCTTAAAGCTAAGATCACACAAGGCTACTTTTGCTGCAGTGCAGCATAAAAAACAGCGCAGCACAAGTGAATCCTAGTGTGAACTCTTGAATTTACTGACAATAAGTTAAACAATTGCAGCAAAAGGTATTTAATTACATATTTTTATTATAGATTTGATATAATGAAACATCAATATAAAATTCTTTTTTTTGAAATTTATAAATTAATATAAAAATGGTAAAAGCATTAATAATATTTTTTATCATTTATACGAAATAATTTCTCTCAGTATATATGCATATGTAAGGTATTTGTCCTAAAGATAATCCGGTCCTGTTCGGCGAAACTCCTGCCTCTGAACTAACCCGCACGTAGCGGGGTGGCGCTACATTATTACATACAAGTTATGTCGAAAGTCCTGAAAGTCGTTTAGCAATTAGTAAAGAATTTCAAGTAATCTTTATAGAATCAGTGTAGATTTGGTATCATTGGAAAGCTGGGATATTCCTTTATCTCCCTCTTGTAATGGATTTTCGTTTTAATTGTTCTGTTTACAGGAAATATGTTGTAGAAATCAACAATTTTAGCATTTATTACTCACCTATATTTCAAAAACAAAAGAAAAATATTGAAATCTATTACAAGGCGGACGTAAAAAAAAGATGTATCTTGGGTATCTTTTTTGTATGAAATTAATAGACCCATTTGTTTTACAGAAAAACGTTAAGAGCGTAAAGCGAAAAATGGATTCATTCCAAGCAAATGAACGGACTCTTAAAAGTAGCGCATGCAAGTCGGTTGCATGCAGTATTTGTTTGCTGCGCGCAGTCCAAAAAGTAGCCGCGTGTAAATGGAATTTTTAAGAGTTACGATGGTTTCAAAAAATATATATTTGGTTGAAACTTTTGCAGCGGCTGCGCCTGCAGTATCAATCTAGTTCTGATGTGGAGAGTGTGTTTTGTTTTTTATTATGAAAGGTGTCACCTTTCTCAATAATGCAAGAATTACTTTGTTATGCGTTTTTCTAAACGTAATTACGTTGTAAAGAACTTTTTGTAGTTCTTAAGCTAAGATCACACACGGCTACTTTTGCTGCAGTGCAGCATAAAAAATAGCTCAGCACAAGTGAAGCCTAGTGTGAACTCCCCTGCAACCTTAAAAGTAGCGCATGCAAGTCGGTTGCATGCAGTATTTATTTGCTGCGCGCAGTCCAAAAAGTAGCCGTGTGTGAATGGAGTTTTTAAGAGTTGCGATGGCTGCAAAAAATATATATTTGGTTGAAACTTTTGCAGCGGCTGCGCCTGCAGTATCAATCTACTTCTGATGTGAAGTGTGTGTTTTGTTTTTTATTAAAGGTGTCACCTTTCTCAATAATGCAAAAATTACTTTGTTATGCATTTTTCTAAACGTAATTACGTTGTGAAGATGTTATCCTTTTAGCATGTGGATCTTGAAACTTCATTTTTATAATAAATAGTATAGTGAAATATTTTAATGCAAAGTGGAATCATTTTAATCAGATTTACTTTCATTTATTTAAAGAATTAAATAAAATTTCAAAATCAAACACCCTCGTTCAACAGAGCAGATCATTTTCTTTCAGAAAAATGTCAGCATTTGTTTTTAACTTCAAAGATGGCACTGATTTTGTAACAAATTTAAAGCTAAGATCACACACGGCTACTTTTGCTGCAGTGCAGCATAAAAAACAGCGCAGCACAAGTGAAGCCTAGTGTGAACTCCCCTGCAACCTTAAAAGTAGCGCATGCAAGTCAGTTGCATGCAGTATTTGTTTGCTGCGCGCAGTCCAAAAAGTAGCCGTGTGTGAATGGAGTTTTTAAGAGTTGCGATGGCTGCAAAAAATATATATTTGGTTGAAACTTTTGCAGCGGCTGCGCCTGCAGTATCAATCGACTTCTGATGTGGAGTGTGTGTTTTGTTTTTTATTAAATCTTTTCCATTTATTTTAGTTAATTCATTTTATCATTTACTAATTTATTTTAATCAATTCTAATGTTTTTTTAGGAGGTACACGCTGAAGAGTTTTTATTTGTTTATAATTAAATTTCCATTACAATTTAAACTTGAGAGAAATAGCTGTCATTTTTGTAAAGGCGCATTTTAAAAGAAATTCTAATTAGCTTTAGAATGCTCAACAAAAATAAATAGTGAAAAGCC
Organism: Agrypnus murinus; assembly: GCA_929113105.1. Taxonomy (NCBI): domain Eukaryota; kingdom Metazoa; phylum Arthropoda; class Insecta; order Coleoptera; family Elateridae; genus Agrypnus; species Agrypnus murinus. The sequence goes on from OV816025.1 coordinate 19,612,997, forward strand.
AATTAAACATAGTTTTAATTATTAAAAGTGCTTTTTAATTTAATATTTGATAATAAAAGCAAATCGGAATCTTAAACATTAAACAGCCTCGAAAACATACTTTAAAAAAAAATTCTTCAGGTCTAAACTGTAATCAAAAAACAAATCCACTCTTTTGACAAACAGATCTATTTTCGAATCGAATAAAAATATTATTATTGCTGATAGTCACAAATTCTATTCACAAACTGAAAATTGCCATGTCTGGTCATATAAATTGAAATTATAAAAATGGTGGAACTGAAATAATTCAATTTATAAACCGCTAGTAATGTTCTTCGTCATTAATTTATCCTGCAATAATAATATAAGTGGTGGTAATTTATTCGAATAAAATTCGTCTGATACTAGATCTTGTTGCTAGGGAATTTTTGGGAGCATTGATATGGAAAAGTCATGAGGTGAAAGCAATAAACTTGAAATGTTCAAAATGAAATATCTAACATAAGAATACTAATAAAAAACCGCTATTGTTTTATAGCTATTTTTACAGGATTTCTTGGCTCATAATGTTTTAATTTTATTACTTTGGATTCTTGGAACAATTATTTAACTTAAATTACCTAGTTGAAGAAGAGGAAGGAACAAGAGGTAAATATTTTTTGTTAAACACGATAGTTTTATAAACAATAAGGGATTTATAATAAACAAATTCAATTATTTACTATGACGTCTTAATCGAGTTGAACATTTTTCTCATCAATTTATATTTTCTACATGTTTACCAAAACATTACTGAAAAAAATCTTTACCGATCTTTTGTTAGAAAATTATAGCAATTTTTGTCGCGTCACGTAAATATACGCTACCATGTTTTCAGAGTATTCCTCAATAATACTTTACTACAATTATTAATAGTGTTCAAACAATTGTGGCGCTCTTGTGTTTATGCTTATTGTTGCTAAAATCCCGGAACTCGACGCGACAAAAATTGCTGTAACTTACTAGCAAATTTGGATAGGAAAGATTTTTTCAGTAATGTTTTGGCAAATGTACACAATATAAATTGATTAGAAAAATGTTCTCACTCGATTAAAAAGTCATGAATAATTGAATTTGTTTAATATAAGTTCCTTAGTGTTTTTAAGAATATTATGTTTGATAAAAAATATTTATTTTTTCTCAATCTTTACTCCCTTATGCAGAGATTTGGCGAATTTTGATTTTAATGTTTTAGTAGCTTATAAAAATAAATTTTCTTCACAAATCGTTGCATAGAAATAACTTGAAAAATCAAGAATTTTATAAAACCTGTTAAGGATCAGGTTACTACCATTAAATGACATAAAAAATTCATATTAACATTGAATATCGTACCACTGATAAATACGTGATCCACTTCACGAATTTTGACTCAGGAAAGAGAATCCAAAAGAAAGTCGGCTGGGAAAGAGACAGATGGTCAGATTAGGCATATGGGAGCATGATACAGGAAAATAGGTTATTTACAACAATAGTTATTTATGTCATTTATGATACAAGCAAGTTAATATCCTTAACTCTTAGGTCAACTAATTAGGTCAAAGATAATGTCAACAATTGTACTTTTGTTCCCACAGTTTGTAAATGTAATAGTCATATTTTATTCTAGTTATTCTGTTTATTGAATTCAATACATTGAGTCGTCGTTTCATGTTTATACTCTTCAAAAAGGGCTACTAATTGTAAGCAGGTATGAATTTTACATCATTTAATTTATGATCATTTACATAGAATTTGGTGTCACTTAATACATTTTTTGAAATAATTATTAGGTATTCCTTTTTAAATCTGAAATCAGTAATCTTTTCATTTAACACCTATGACCTAAAAATAATTCCTCTAACAGTAATAATAGTCTCTATTTTTGAAGCATAAGCCGTATCGGGTGTGTAAACATTAATTTAAAGTAGGTATAACAATTTCTTGTCTTATTTTGAATTTTGTCACTAAAGAGTGTTTGTGTTTGTCTAAAATAGAACGAAACACAAATTACCCGTAAAAACCTTTCATAGAATTCTTTACAAATCTCATCTTTCTGAAATTTCTTTTTATGGTCATACCCAAACAATTCAATATTTACATGTGGTGGTTGACGATATGGAGGATATTAAAGAGAAAATTATCAACAAATTCTTCTTCTTCTTCTTTTTCGAAATCCCTGGTACCCATTGGGGTGTCGGGTTACCAACAAATTCGAGAAAGTGTAAATTTCGTTGCTTAAAAAATTCACAGTTCAAAGTTTCGCCAGTAGTTCTAATGTTCTAAATTTAATCAAATATACAAGTGACCGTTTTTTTTCCTTAAAAATTGTTTTTACAATATTTTAGTTAAGTACATTTATTAGATGTTAAGTAAACATCGAGTTTAGTTAGACTTCTGATTCTATAATAATCGACGGACGGCATGATGAAAACAAAAATGGTTACAGTTAACTGTAAGTGCGTGCAATATAGCAAGTTGATTGTCAGTAGAGTTGAACATATGTTGGTAAACATCTTGATCGTTAATGAATGACCACTGGTATAGAACAAATAAAATCGTTTGTCTTATTTGTATTAATTGTCATTAAAGTTGTTCGTTTTTGTTACTTAAATAAAAATGTACGTGTTACTAGGGTACACTTTAAATCCTAGGACTTTTAATTCTAGGAGAAAAATAGTTATTTGTATACCAAGGCACTAAGGTTGTACTTTTTATTACGAATGTGGAGATAGTTTCGAGGCGTTAGCCGAAGGAATTACCATCCATATGAGTGAGAAAAAATCAACTTTAGTGCCGAGGTGTATATTACGCTTTTTCTAAAATCGCGAAATTAAGAGTTTAAAATAAAAGATGTGTTTTTAATAATAGTAGAGTAGTCAACCAAGTCAACGTGGCTATGTGCGACTTATGCAGGACTGGCTTTAAGTCAATCGGCGCTCTGTGCCAGATTTTAGATGCGCCCTCATAAATGATAAATTAATTTTCCCAACACGTACAGAAAAAATAGCATGTGTAAAAATAAAATGTGTAAGGCAGATCGACTTATGTGTAGATAATCATGGCTCTCTAATTTTTTTATATTATTATTAAACATAATGCGAAACAATGCAAATGAAACTTTACGAACTCAAATGAGTCTGTAAAGTGTTTACTTTACGGACTAATTAAGAAAAAAGTAAATTTTATGTATATGTACAGTGACAAAAAGGTTATTGCAGTAACCATTGTACTAGTTTGAAAAATTACTAAGTACGTGATGCAAGCTTACTCGATAACGGTTTTTCCTAAACGCAGCTTATTTCAACAAAATGCGTCAATCATTTTGAAGTGTTAAATATGTTGTATTTTTTACAATGTTCTTTTCTTGATTGAAGAAAAAAATATTCAGTGTCATTTCTGCATTTACTTGTCAAAGAAAGTGCCACTTTTAATTTTAATAACTCAATATACTGTTTTTCAAAATGGCTGCTTTTATCTCACAAACAATTGGACAGAACGCTTTTATTTTTATCTATGCACGGTTTAAACTATTTTGGATTGTATTATATGATTCCTCTTAATCCACTGAACAATTATTAACGGTTTAGGCTCAACCTAATCTTTTTTTCAGGGTCAATAATAAAAAAATCTTTTGTCGGCAGTTCGTTTCCGGAATACCCTATATTATACTACATAATATGATCCAAAATAATTTTATAGCATGTGCAAAATTACAATAAAATCAATTCTAAAAACTAATTTATTCTAGACTTTTCGTCCACACTGTATATTCCATTTACTATTAACTACCTTTATTAATGACTTATTTGTTTCTAACTATATGTATATTTATTTAATTTTAATGGGATAAAGTCAACTAAATCTACATTACACCCACATTAAACCAATGTGGGCTTGCCGAGTATAGACATGCTCTCGTAGTTCTAGTTTGTGTTATCTATTCTGTAGTTATTATCAACTAAAATTTGTTTTTCAACATCGAACTAAATTATTTTGTCCATAATGCCATCTACTAGACAAACTGTTGATAGCAGCAATCTGGAAAATGTTATCTCTGAGAAGATTAAAGAATTGTTTAAAAATGAAATTTTCGTTAATTCCATCTGCAAAACAATCTCGACAATTATAAAAGCTGATGTAGAAAGTACCATGAATGAACTACAGACGAAAATTAATACAGTAGTAGCGGAAAATGAAAGGCTTTGCCAAGAAAATATAAATCTTGGATTACTAATCGATAATCAAGAACAATACAGTCGAAGAAATTCTATTCGTATCTTCGGGTTACCAGAAACGGCTAATGAAAATATCGATATAGTTGTTCTGGATTTGTTCACTACACGATTGAAGGTGCAGATTACTAAAGAGGACATTGATCGAAGTCACCGTATTGGTATTGGAAATTCCGATAAGTTCAACAACAAGAACACCAACATTAGACCTGTGATAGTTAAATTTGTTAGCTATCGGAAAAAGAAGGCTGTTACTACTAATAAAAAGAATTTGAAATCAACCGGAATCATAATTAGAGATGACTTAACAAAGGCCAGATCTAAAGTTTATAGTAATGCAGCGAGATACTTTAAATATCGAAATGTTTGGACTGCAGATGGTCGGATCTTTATAAAATGTGGTGATAATATTAAAATTGTTCAAACGCAAGATGAACTTAATAAGTTGATTATCAGTACTACTATTACTCCTACTACTTAATTGATCTGCACAGGCATGCACACGTTTTATAAAAATTTTGCTGATACTGCTTGTCCACTTTTTACATTTGGTTACTATACTACATACATAATTTAGTTATATTAGATTTTTCTTTTCTGTTTTCAGTTTCCTTCACTATTCTTATTTCTGTACAATTCCGTTAACAAAAATTTTTGTATTTTTATTTTCAGTTTATATTTTGTATTTATGGTATTATGGTAAAATTTTCAATTTATTATCAAAACTGCAGGGGAATCCGTAGTAAGATGGAACAGGTTCTTACTTTCAGTAGCTACCACAATTTGGATATTTACTGTTTATCTGAGACTGGTTTATTGGATGGTATTTGTGATTGTGAGTTTTTTGATGTAGACAATTATACTATACATAGATGTGATCGTGATCCTAAAATTACTAAGAAATCCCGGTTGGGTGGCGTTTTGATAGCAGTTAGGAAAAAGTATAGGGTCTTAAGATGTGTTAAACTTAATTCTCACTTTGAAGTTATCTGTGTTGATATAAAAATTAATAATAAACTCTTTTGTACCTTAATTAATCTATACATACCACCCAATTCAAGTATCAACTATTATCAAGAACTTTTTCAGTTTATCGAAGTCAATACCCGTCACTAGTTAGAAAATAACTACTTAGTCCTTACTACTGGGGATTTTAACATATGAGGAGTAAATAGATTAGATATAGATTTAGCTTCTTTGAGCCAATCAGGTGCTGAACTATCAAACTGTTGTAATTTTTTAGATCTTGCTCAATGTAACGTAATAAAAAATGCCTATGGATCCATGCTTGATCTTGTTTTAATCTCGAACGGTTGGAAAGACAAACTATTAATTAATAAGGAAATGGTTCCTTTAGTAGTCGAAGACTCATACCACCCGGCTCTTGCCATAGGATTTGATTATACCTCTGAATATTCGAGCAACGCCTCAGCAACATCCACTTATAATTTTCACAAAGCCAACTGTTACGAATTAAGCATCTTAGTACGAGATGCGAACTGGACCAATGTATATCAGTCCACAAATGTAAATGATGCTGTTAATGAATTTTATAAGTTAATATACACTATTTTTAATAGCACTGTTCCAAAATTGGCCAAACATAAGAGCAAATACAAACCTTGGTTTACGATTGAAATAATTCAATTACTTAAACAAAAGAATCGGTTACACAGATTAAGACATATCTCAGATTATTTTAATGATAATTATGTAACTATCAGGCGTAACCTCAAGCGATTAATTAAGGAGGCCTACAACAACTACATAATTGATGTGGAAACGAATTTAAGTCATAACCCCAATAATTTTTGGCCATTCATTAAAAATACTTCCAGTAATTCTAGCAAATATGCTCCATCAACCATGTCATGTAATGGGGTATCCTTACCGACTTCCAGTATAGCTGATGAGTTTGCAAAATCATTTGAAAAAAAACTACGATTCTTGCAAAGCATCATATGATACGGACTTTCCTACATCCGAAAACGCAACTAGATATTTTAATATCACTACAATTTCTAGCGATGGTTATAAAGTAGCTGTCAAGTCTTTGAAATCAACAAAATCCGCGGGCGTTGATGCAGTACCACCTTATGTCATTAAAGCTTGCTCGGAATGGTCGGAGGAACCACTTTTATTCATATTTAATTTAGCTATTAGTTCCAGCACTTTTCCAGAATTCTGGAAAGAGATTGCTGTTATTCCCATCTATAAATCTGGGGATAGCTCAGATATTGCTAATTATAGACCAATATCCATACTTTCTGCTCCGGCTAAATTATTTGATAAAATCTTAAAAATTAAATTATACAAATATGTTTCGGGCCAAATAACTGATAAACGACATGGCTTCATGGAGAAAAAATCAACAGTTACTAATCTTATGTGTTTTACTAATTATATATTTGAAGCTTTTGAAGAAAAGGGTCAGGTCGATTGTATATATATACAGATTTCTCAAAGGCCTTCGATAAGGTAAATCAGGATCTGCTGCTGAAGAAGTTACATGATATCGGTTTCTCTATGAACATGTTGCGTTTCTTTGCTTCCTACTTAAATCCTAGAAGGTTTATTGTCAGGTTTAACGGGAACACATCGGGGAAATTTGAGGCAAATTCTGGTGTGCCGCAAGGGTCTAACCTTGGACCACTTTTGTGTTATAAATGATATCGTTTTAAGTATTAACAATTCTCATTGTGTATTGTTTGCAGATGATCTGAAAATTTATAAAAGAGTAAATAGTTTCGAAGAATGTCAACTACTGCAGTATGACATCGATCAGCTTTTAAGTTGGAGTATCCGTAATAAATTACCTTTTAACGTGGATAAATGTGGAAGCATGTCCTTTAGACTTGTCACTAAGCATATTGTTTTTGATTACAGGATGGATGCTAAAATTCTAAAACGCTTATCAACAGTAAAAGACTTAGGTGTTATATACAACCACAAACTCAGTTTCCGTGATCATATCAACACAATAACTGCTTCAGCATACAAAACTCTTGGGTACATTACTAGACTATCAAGAACTTTTCGTTCTCAGCGGACTCTTGAGATCCTATACTTTACCTTGGTACGATCTAAGCTTGAATACGCTTCCGTCATTTGGTCTCCTCATCTTCATGTTGATACTTTGGCTATTGAAAAGATCCAAAAAAAGTTCTAGCGTTTATTGTATTATAAAAAGTATAATATTTATCCTGACTATCTAATGATCAGAACTTCAATGCTTTGTCGCGAATTTAAAATTATATCTCTTGAGAATAGAAGAAAAATCAGTCTAGTTGTATTCTGTTATAAACTATGGAACTATCACATTCATGAATCATACCTTTTGTCATTATTACATCTAAGAGTTCCGGACCAACGGGTAAGATCTTCTAAAACTGTTTTCCATATACCTTTGACTAGGTACTCGCAGAAGGCTCCCATCATAAATATGCAGCAGTTAGTAAACCAGCTATATATAGCTTTGCATATAGATTTATCATTACAATTAAACGAACTAAATAACGTACTGTCACAACATTTTTTAAGTGATTAAACGTTTTTACGACCTGTTCCAGTCTTTATTTAATCTTTATTTTGGTTGTTATCTTGAAATTCCCTTGCGGTTTTAATTTATTTTATTTTATTTTATTTTATTTTATTTTATTTTATTTTATTTTATTTTATTTTATTTTATTTTATTTTATTTTATTTTATTTTATTTTATTTTATTTTATTTTATTTTATTTTATTTTATTTTATGTTATTTATAAACTTGGTATAATGTTCTGTTATTTATTCTAATTTAGTTTTTGTAGTAAAGATGTCCAATCTTTGCTTCTCATGTAATTAGGCTACGCCTGTATGAGAACTACAATACATAAATAAATCAATAAATAGATCATTTCTATTTTATTTCACCTATTATTATTTAATATTTCGAGATTTTTCTGTATTCACATTCAGGCACGTCTACAATAAGTTATAAAACGAGCAAAACTATCCATTAATTAAAGACTAATAATAATTATTATAAAAATTTACCAAATAAATAGAAATTAGATTACTACCACTTGCTTAATTGCTTAATGTTAGTTATACGGGTAATTACGTATATAATAATAGACTACTACATTAAACGTTAGCCATAACCTAATTAATTAAAGACTACAGTGTGCAGGGTGTAATTAATATAACTAGAGATTTCGTAATGTGGGGGGGGGGGTGTGGGTAACTGTAATGATTTAGAACATATTTTCCTTATTAACATGTGGTCACTTCCTGCTAGTTTTCGGGAAAATCACATTTTAAATGTTAAGTATGCCCACTGTACTTACATTACATACAAAATACGAAACAAGCAAAAAACCTATTTTAAATTTTTTAAAATATTTAAAAAAAATCGAAAAAAATTTTTTTTTAATGGTTTAGTATTTTTTAATGTAATGTGAATTCAATCAAGTTAACTATTTTTTGTATTTACCTTAGCGACGTGTTTGTTTATATTTATATTACCTTTGATAATGACAGCTTAGCTGTCGAAACAATGTTGCCAGGTTATAATTTAATAAATACTGTGAAACTTTTTATTAGCCTTTATTTATTTCACGAGTTCAATTACTACTTAAAATTCAATTTTCTCGAAAACTAGCAGGAAGCGACCACATGTTGATAAGGAAAATATGTTCTAAATCATTACTGCTACCCCCCATTACGAGGTTTCTAGTTATATTAGTTACACCCTGTATAGAACTGAAATTACTAGTGCCTGTACCAAAATTCATGGAATTGGTTCTTCTGTTATAAATTTCGTGCATTTCTAAATACATTCTTAACATCTACTTTTCCATTAGTTTTTCCATTTAGTTTTTATTAATTAGTGGGTAGTTTAGCTCATTTTATAATTTGTTGTAAGCAGTCCTCAAGAAGACAAAAAAACCTTCAAAATATTAAATGAATGAATAAATATTCAAAATGAAATAGAAATAATCCGTTATGTGTCATTACAATAATTATGCCCGGGCATTTTTAATGGTGTACCCAATTTTTGCGAGAATACAAATATCTATCTGTTCAGCACATTTGAATATAAAAATAGAAGCTTTTATGCCCAATAATGGATTGAAGTACGTCATATAGAAATGTAAAAAAGATTACTTGGTCTCTAAATCTATATGGAATTTTCTACTTCAACTATAAAACATGAAGAAACTATTAGGTAACAATACTTGAAAAACGCAACGGAAATCAGTCATGATTTTCATGTTAGTCAGTAATGCATAATTATTGATGCTTTCAGATGCTAATGATACTTATTAATAAAGTAATTATACGAGTGCAATCTCCTCTATTTGATTAATAAATTGACAGATACTTACTACTGGAAATTAAACAATAACACTGCTTAAAAAAATGTATGTAAATATAGCATAGAAATAAATCATTACGAGCTTTAATTTTTATGTATCATTTATCATTATTATTATTAATTTTTATAATTATTATCCTGTTGTAGATATCCTTGCGATATCTAGATATCATATCAGGCAAATAGGCAATATACATATTAATAATAATAATTAGAGATGGATCAAGTTCCTATTATACCATTTTGGGATTATTTCTTTTATCGAAGTATAAATGTGTAGATAGAAGCATTTCTTACTTTTTATTCTATACCTTGGTTGAAACTATTTAATTTTCAAGAGGCTCATGAAAATAAATTTGTCATAAAGGATAGTCTATCGCGGTTTCCAAACATCTTTACCATTTATTTGAGACTTGTTTTGGCCATCTTCTAGTTGTAAATAATTTATCTTGTTTACAAATTCCTAGAATTTTCTATAGTTTAAACTATAATCTTGTGGGCAAATTTTTATATTCGTTTATTATTCTCTGCCTTTTTAATAAAAATGCTTTTAATATGCGTCCAGATGTTTATCTAAATAAATACTTTTCGGTAATTTCAATTTATCCACACTGTATGTGTTGCGTCGGATATGTATTCATTTTTCTATGTAATTGTATTTAACATTAGCGATTAGTTCTTTAAATCTAGTCAAGACAATCATTACATTCGATTTGGTAAACGCCCAATCAATTTTCTATTTGTTTCGTTTTTTGGATAGCCTCGTAGATTCTTTAAGGAATTATTAGGGGTGTAACATAGTCGCATATCCTCTGTTTTTAGATATGCATTTTAAAACTTTAGTGATTGGGTAAAATGTAATGAACTTCTCGTTTCGTATTGATGATAACGTGCTCGCGACGAATACCATTTATATCTGATTTTCTTTAATAATTTGTCGATGTTTTTAGGAGAATACAAATATAACTTTCTCTAAACTTTAATTCTTTGCTAAACCGAACTTTTTTAACAGAAGTTTAATTAGTCTTAAGAAACTAAATACCGCCATTATATTTATTTATTTATTTAAATCCAAACAGGCAAATTTGCCTAATTACATGAATTCAGTACAATGTGTTAGGATACATATATACAGATCAATTCAATAAATTATTATTATATTATATGTTATAGACACACCAAGGGCTCAACCAGATTAAGATGACATTTTATAATAGTCGATTATACTGCCTCTAAATTTCACATATGTAATATGAAAGATGTCAATTCTTAAATGCAAATGTACATAGTTAAGTAATTTTAACATTTTAATCAACGGTTTACTATGGGTTATTACTTTAAAAGGTATATGAAATAAGCTAGCTGTTCTGACACTTCTTCTGGGTACTTTCAAAGGACACAGTGCTAAAAGTTCGTTACAGTCGATGGCATTATTGACAATCTTAAATCCAAAGGACAGCATAGAACACTCGCGTCTGTCATGTAGTGACGGTAAATTGAAAATATTCCGTAAGTCCACTGTTCTTATTGTTCTGTAGTCAGGGTAATAACCAAACTTTTTAAAGTATAGGAAGCGTAGGAATCTATTTTGAATTTTTTCTATTATCAGATTTTGATTTATACTAGTTGGATTCCAGATTATAGACCCGTATTCTAATTTTGCACGTACAAATGAATTATAAAGTTTAATTATGGTAGCAGATTGTTTAAAGTAAACAGAGTTTCTAATAACAAATCCAAGAACTCTACGTGATTCTCTTACAATGTTGTCAATATGCTTTTTGAAACTAAGTGTTTGATCGAGTAAAATTCCCAGATCCGAGGTACACGATACTTTTTCTAAACACAAACTTTGCATTTTATATTTGCATTTTAGAAACTCTGTTCTTCGTACAAAAGTTAGAACATGGCATTTTGTTTAAATTAAAGAAGAGTTTATTATCCAGACTCCATTGAATTATTCTATCTATGTCATGTTGAAGATCAAGTACATCTTTGACAGTGTGAACCTCACGGAATAGTCTCATGTCGTCTGAAAACAACAGACATTTCGAATTTTGTACGACATCAGGTAAGTCATTAATAAACAAAAGAAAGAGCAAAGGCCCCAGATTTGATCCCTGCGGGACTCCTGAATTCATTTTACAAGATTTAGAACTTGTGCTTTGAAATTTTACATAGTATGATCTGTTTTGAAGATATGAAGTTAATAATTTTAATGTTAAACCGCAAATACCATATTTTGACATTTTTAATAACAATATGTTATGATCCACTTTATCGAAGGCTTTTTGGAAATCAGTATAGATAACATCCAGTTGAGCACCTTCCTCAAACGCATTGTAAATATCATTAGTAAATATAAATAAATTGGTAACTGTAGATCTTTTAGGCATAAACCCATGTTGGTTATTACTGATGTATTTACTTAGAAAAGCAAATAGTTTTTTATAGATTATGTGCTCAAAAAGTTTAGCAAATGCTGAGATAACTGAGATAGGTCGATAATTTTCCACTTTTCGTTTATCATCATTTATAAAAAGGTAATTGTAATAGATGGGCACATGCTTTTAGAATATACGGAGGGACCCTATCTGGATCTGCTGATCTCTTTGATTTTAATTTCTTTATGGCATTTTGGAAATCCTCAACTGAAATGTCATCTATGATAAAGGTATCATTTGTCAGTATAGATTGATACAAAGTGTCATCAACATCACCCATGTCATATGATGGAGGATCACTCGCATAAACAGATTGGAAGTAGTCTGCAAAAGCATCAGCAATAGAATCATTGTTAAGTAATTCATTTTTGTATGTATAATTGTAATATGCTGCGTACAGTGATTTGATTCTTATACAAAGTACCTTTCAGTGCTGGTTTCTTCGTGTAGATTTAAAGAACATATTAGAATATCATCTTTGTCCTAAACTAAATATGATTTAATCTTAATAAATGTTATATATATTCTTGATCATCTTCTAATTCGTTTCGTAAGGTTATAAGATACACCCAACAATACACAGTTATCATCGTCATGATAAAAATACTCATTATGTTACATACAACAGTGCTGCTTTTTAAATGAATCATATCTCCAAATATCTCATCTTCCAAAACAGATTCTTGTTCAATATTTCTTGCTTTCGCAATTTGCATCTTCGTCAACATCTTTAGTGCTGGAATTTACTTTTTAAGTATCTATCGTAGTACGTATCGTATTAAACACCTAGTGGCGTGAAATCTGTATTTCTTAAAACTTCTAAACTTGATTTCATGAAATTTGGTACCAAAAATTATATACAAAAGATCAACATAAAATTAAAAACTTTTATTAAGGAGAATATGAAACAAATGCACTCGACATTCAAACACAAGACAAAATGCAAATTAGATTTTAAATACAATCGTATAGAAAAATCAAGTTAATGTGGGTAAATTCAGATTAGGTGTGAAATCGTACTTCAGTTAATATTTATTGAACTTTATTCAATTCCTGAACAATCATTTTAAGGTATATTTATCCATCATTAGTTAGGTTTGAATACGTTTTATATTTCCGTTGTTTAGAGATCAGTGGCGTGCGATCCATGGAAGCAAGAATTTATTAAAATTAAAAAATAATGCTAACAAAAATATGTAGTTTTATAAAATTATGGTTATCGTTTATTTAAATTTGTAATATTTAATCAACTTAAAGCTCAATATCAATCCGTACAGCAAAAGGTATAATTAGAGTACTACTTTAAATTAGGTTCATAACTTGCGCGGAAAGGTAATACCGATTCAAATGTGTTACATATACTGTATATAAGCACTGATTTCGTTGCTTACTGCACTTCTTTCTTTCGGTAGCGGTCGGGTCGCGGGTGCGTTGTGGGCTACAGTTAACATCGTACAAGGTCGGGTTATTTTTATTAGCGTGCTCCGTAATCAGATATTTATTATAATTTGGTTATTTGTTCGATTTTTCGTGTTTGTTAAATGTTACTTAAGCAATGTAAATCAGCAAATGAGACTGTATTTTGGAAATTTATATAAGTTGGGATTTTTTTAAAGACATAATTCTATTATTTGGTTTGTTCGTATGCAACATTTAAACTTCCTTTATCGTCATGACTGCAAGTTCAGTTGCTTCGGTGGAAGGTTCGAGTACTTCCGATACATCCGAATCGCGACGATTTTGTTGTTCAATTTGTAAAGTATTATTATTATTACCCCAGCTCCACACATGCGTATACGAATATTCGTGTGCAAACGCGAATATTCATGACTGAATGTTCGTTTGCGAATGTATTCGAACAATTCCCTACTCACTTAACATACGGTAACCGAATATTCGCGTATAGTATATAAGGCAGACACGTGAGGGTTAAGACGAATATTTGATCCCTTTGACTTGCGCTAATTTACCGCTACAAGACGGATCGTGCTCGTGTTCGTGGACGAATAGCAAATATTCGTATACGAATACGAATGTATTATCCACACTTCACGTATTTGTGTACGAATAACAAACATTCGTCAACGAATAACGCATGTGTGGAGCTGGGGTTAGATAAAGAATTTTCTTCATACAGTTTCGGAGGGAATTACAAATTGTTGAGAAAGGCAAACCAAAACCAGACTTTTAAATTTAACAACAATGATTAAAACCTGCACTAGGTATTTTGCTAAAAAAGTCGCGGAAAATCGAGTTGCATTATAAATAAATAGTAGTACTTTTTTAAATAAAGAATAATAGTCAACAAATTCCATAAGTATAAAAGACGTATTCCTTTGCACATTGTGATTAAATCTAAACAATCATAAAATTTTGAAAATGCTTTGACACAAAAGAACGTTGGCAATAAGTAGATAACAAATGGGCTTAGTGGAGCCACACAACCTTGAACTCTCATTTGACCTCGTTTCACTTTTTAAGCCCCTCCCATTTAGAAGCCACTTCCCCCTCTCCAGACCCCTCCCTTTATAAGCCACGCCTTCCTCTGCTTTCCCTCTCTTTACTTGCCTCACTTGTTTTCAAGACCCCCCCCGCCGCTTGGTAAGCTACCTCTAGACAGTTACAACCACGCCCCTCTCTACTTGCCATTCTTGTCCCCAAACCGCACCTCAATCTCTACATAACTTCAATATCTGTGTCCACTAGTTATTTATCCAGTATAAAATGTGTTGGGAACATCAATGGTCGATTGAACGAAAGACTGGCGCAATTACAAGTTTCGTCACAGCACTTTTTATGATTCAATGTCAATGCTCATTGCCATATAATTATTGTAAATCGACTGGCAGTTAGATTTCCGCGACAAAAAATATTTTTCTTGTAATATAAATTGCTGAACTGATTCTAGACGCCTACTGACAAGTCAATTTCGGCCCAAGGAATGTGGTATACCTTTTTTCACCGTTATTACTTTGAAATGTAATTTTGCACATTTATTCTTATAATTATTGTAAATCGACTAACAATGAGTCATTGCTGAAATGTCAATCAGAATTTCTACGATTCAAAGGGGTAAGGGGATTACCAATAATGCTAAACATATCTTACTAGGTGGGGGTTAATCAGTATTCAAAGAAAAGAGATGCTAAAAAATTACCAATCCTATTAATCATTATAGAGTAAAAGAATACTACTAAAGTGTAAAAGTTCTTCTTTGAAAAACTTTTAAGCTTAATAATTATAACATTGTTTTTTATTGTACCTAGGTATATTGAAATTAAAATCGTGGTTGCTTCCCTAGCCTAAATTCTTACCGCACGCCACTGTTAGGGATCTTATTTACCAATCTAACCATTCTGGTAAATTCTAGGGAAGATATCTGTGTCATGGAACTTTTTAAATGCACGCCGTTGTTGTTTTTTTCCGTCTAAACGAGGTATTTGAAGTTCAAAGTGCAATAAACAAGTAGATTCGGATTTCTAATAATTCTTGAAAAACCGAATTTCCTAGTGAGACTAATTGTAATTATTCATGCGACTCTTTCCTGTTTTCTATCTTCGTAGAAATACTGACCATTACATATGATGAGGCTAATGTGCTTAATGTCCTCGAATTGTTGATATGTGCATTGAAATATGCATAACGTTATATTTTGCTAAAATCTATTGTGGATTGAGTGTCATTATTATATGACATGATATCAAGCTATTATTATAGCATCAATCATCGTTTTGTATACAAAAGTCGTACAGTTCAGTTTGTGGCTTAGCTAGAATCACTAATATTTACTGTATAATTTAGCTTGTTTGTAATCTTCTTTTATAAAAAAAACTAGTTACTGTCGTGTTATCATGCAATATACAGGGTGTCATGAGATAGAAGGCATTAATTTTAAGGGGTGATAGAAGACATCAAAAGGAACAAAAAAGTGTTAATAATTTTTTTTTCTATGTTAATAGGCTTTCGAGTAATTTAGAAAAATCCATTGCCATATCTGGCAACCTTGCTTAAGTATAATCGCATTCTGCAACTGAAGGTCTTGAACTTGTTTTAGAATTAAGATCGGTTAGTCTAAACAAACGTGCGATGACAGCCGTTGTTTTGCTGAAAAAGCTAAATGAAGCACGTTTTACGGCTTTTTATTATAATAGGTTTTTAAAAACAGTAAATAAGAAATCTAGGTCAGGATATGATCAACATCTGTGTAAATATGAGTTCAGATCAGATTACAAGAAGCACTTTTCTCTGGTGTTAATTTGAAATAAATAATAACGCCAGTGGCGGCGTTATAGAATGAATAGTTACTCCCAAATAACGGGTTAATTAAAAATGCAATTGTTTTAAGTGTCATAGTGCAATGAAGCCATTTAAAGAAACGTTTGTAATTGCGTATTAAAAAACAGGGGGAATACAGAAATCAATTTAACGAAAACAATACCGCATCTGATTATGCAATTTGTTAATTAACGTGTATTAAGTTATGGGAATTTTTAGGGCAATATTCAGTAAGCGCAATTAATAGTTTCCAATTAAGAACTTAGGTAATATTTTTACGTCGGCATTTATAAACGAGATTACCATCCCTTAAGAAATAACAATACTTATAACGTTTAACAATAATTGCCAATATTTCATTCGTAAATAATCTCAATTTTACTAAAAGGTTTCAATCATGCTGTTTGTTAGGAGTTATGATGCTTTCAGCTTTGTTAAATTTTTATTGCAGTTATTAGAAAACCCAATTCTGCGTACGTAGGGATCATGGTAACACTTAAAAAAGCCAACTTCTTAATGCAGACCCGATGACGTGATCCGAATGATTCACTACATGTTATATGATCGTATTACAGGACCATGTGTTGAAGAATAATAAAAGGCATTCTAGCTTACTCTTTTAAAGTGTAAAGTCGACATAGTTCTATTATTAATAAATATAAGTTGGTGAAGAGTGTTGATTTGTGTTATCTTCCCTCATCCGACTACATCAGGAGTGGTTGAACCGTGCGAGAAGTTTTCTTTAAAATGCCGAAACAGAACAAAAAAAGGAAACGTTCACGTTAGTCGACATAGTTCTATTATTAATAAATATAAGTTGGTGAAGAGTGTGGATTTGTGTTATCTTCCCTCATCCGACTACATTAACGCGTGGTATTTAGTTGTTTCTAACAGTTGAGATAAAGAGTGCAAAAACACAATGTTGCACCATTAACAACTATGCCTGGAATAATACGAATAATACCGGTAAATATTTCTTGCAGTGCCTACAATAACGGTTTTTAACTTTTTAAGTTGGTTCTAATTGGATTTGGTTTTTGTATGAAAATAACCAGGATGCGTTGGCTCTTTCTTTAACAAAAATTTTAAAGCGGGGATATGCGGGCGTTTTTTTATAACTCCAGTAGAATTTGAATTTTAGCAAGAAAAAGCTCTTACAATTTAGGATTTTTTAAAATAAAAGCTACAACACATGTTCATGTTTTTTTAAGTTATGTAGCTGCAAATACTATCATTTTTAATTTTAGTTTCAATAAGGTCCATACAAGAAAAGTAATTTAATTTTAAATCTCAGCCTGGAAATGTCGAGAAATTGTTAGTTCAAAGTAGTGACAACTTTAAGCATCAAAGTTTTTATTAATAACAAAGATTTTTAAATTTTGTCGCCGATTCTAGATACCCTGAACATTTTATAATCAAACGCCAATGTTTTTTATTCTTTAAACAAGTTGGATTTTTACCTCATTACGCGGTTTTTGTTAAGGCTTGTTGCCATTGCAAAATTACTGATTCTGAAATTCTTTAATTATTCTCCTCAAAAGCATCAATTAATCTAATACGACATTCAGTTAATTCTATAAAATTATTATTACTTTAATTAATTTAATCAGCCAAGATATACCGGACGCCTATGATTTAAAGAGCTTTTTGACAAAGTGTTTATCTTATCTCGCTCTAAAATGGTACTAAAAACTGTTATTAAATATACAAACTCGTGCATTGACAAATCATTCCAAGTTCAAAAACCTAAAACTCAGCATTATAGCATTAAACGGGTATTATTTATACAACAATCAGGCATTGACCTAAATAATCTTAAGCAAAACGTGCTTTTGTCAAGTTCAACAAACATCCACGTCAGCATTTTGTGTAAACTGGAACATATGGTATTACAAATTTTACAGGGTTGTCACGTTTCTTAATTGAGTAAAATGAATTTGTAATTGTAAAAAGAATTCAATTTTACGCGGAAACGACATACGATAGTATAAAACGTTATTAAGGTTTGTTGTTGTAATAGATGAGATACATCTGCCGACAAAGCCCCATACTTAAAGTGCTATTATTAACGCGGCAAAATGATGTTAAAGTTTCCAACTTTCTTATTCTTTTCTGAAAAAGTGGTACATTCTAGAACAAAGTTGTATAAGACTTTTTTGTTCCTTTTGGTGTCTTCTATCACCCCTTAAAATTAATGCGTTATATCTCCGGGCACGCTGTATATCAAAAAAAAAGGAAAATTTGTCATCTTTCCGTTTATAACATTTATTTTAACATTCAAGTTAATTTTCTTTAAAGAATGTGGTTAAGAAATTTTATTTCAAATCGATGTTCGATTGTTTTCTGGTGAGATATTGATTTTCTAGTTCCGAACTAAATAAATCAATAACGATGTTCAATTGTTTTTCAAATACTATAAAAAGAGCACCAAATTTTGGGCACTAGCTTCTCGATTTTGATATTAAGCAGAAGCCATGACAGTTGGCACAATAATTTGATAAAATTTTGAGATTATGTGTTAAATCTTACGGCAATTCAAACGTCAAAAAGTGAGGTTATGTCAAATGTCACGGAAATTTAAATTTTTTTTTATTAAGTCAATTTTAAGTTTGAATAACAAGTCACATTTGAATAAACTATTAAAGTGGAAGTGAATTAATTAAAGTGTCGTGAACGTTTAGTGGATTAAATGGTTTAAAGATTATGAGAAAATTTGGAATCTTATTTTAAATGGGAATGAGGTTGGAAATTGGAAAGGTTGTGCAATTAACCAAATGTATAGAATGTACTCACGTTATCGAACATTCATGTATCATCTTTATAAAATAATAATTATATTCAAGCTGCACAAATAAAAATTCAAGTCAGTTTGTCAACATATAACCAGGTAACTTCACCAATAATTACAGGAAACTGCTATTCGACTTTGTGTGTCTTTTAAATTTTGTGTAGCGAGAGATTTTTTGAATTTAAAAGAAATTTTTAATTTCAAACTTCAACTTTAAATTTTTCATTCGTTTAT
Organism: Agrypnus murinus; assembly: GCA_929113105.1. Taxonomy (NCBI): domain Eukaryota; kingdom Metazoa; phylum Arthropoda; class Insecta; order Coleoptera; family Elateridae; genus Agrypnus; species Agrypnus murinus. Next base: position 19,632,332 of record OV816025.1, read on the forward strand.
TTCTTTAGTTATTAAATAGTAGTTTAAGATTGTTGGTTTAATCAATTAAAAATTAAATAGGACAAAGGGAATTAGATTATTTCTTAATTCTTAATTCATTAAAGCCATTTGACACCAATATTTATTCAATTTTGTTTCATGTTTATGTAATCTTAGTTGTTTATAATTATTCTCGTTTCTCTCCAGGTAATTTAAATTTAATTTGATTTTTTTTGTGTGTTAATAAATAAAATTCTCCATTTAAATGTTTTCAAAAAAAATTTATTTGTTTTTTGTTTTTCTTTATTTTGTGTGTCCTAAAATAGTGTTTTACAGAAAGAATATGAACAATATTTTATTGTTTTATCAAAGAGTGACCCGCCTGAATATTTTTCTCATGCTATTTTTCCTGAGTTTGTCTTTGGTTTGTTAAATTAGTGCCGGTGCAGAATTTAATTTTTATTATAAAGGTAAGTAATGTTTGTTTTGGTATAACTTCAGTTTGCCTTCAATTCTAGAACAAAGTTGTATAAGACTTTTTTGTTCCTTTTGGTGTCTTCTATCACCCCTTAAAATGAATGCGTTATATCTTCCAATCGTAACGGTTTGAGAACACAGAGATTTATAATAATGAGAGGGGGTGGCTTTAATTTCGTTTAAGGTCTTTAAACCTAAAAAGGTCAATAAAAGTTGTGTACCTTTTACAGAGCTATTTGAATTAAATCTTCCGATTTTAAATCTTTTGTCCAGTAATGATTTTTGATTTGTGATTTAAAATTATTTTAAGAAGTATCTTTGATTTTCTTTCAAAAAAGAACAGGTTTAAATATTTCAAAGTGATTTTAAATCTTGTCTAAATATTTAAATACTTAAAAATTATCTCTATATCATTTTTATGGATTTAAACCTTTTCTAAATACCTAAATGATTTTAAATCATCTTTGAGGATTTAATTATTTTCTAAGCATATAAATACTTAAAAATGATTTAAAACGATTTTCAAGGATTTAAATCTTTTCTAAATATTTAAATACTTTTAAAAATGATACCTAAAAGCGTCTCGTGAATCATTGTGTGTAGCCTCCTTTGAACTGTTGATTACTCAGCAGGTATGTTCCTGCTATTACAATAAAATTGTAATAATTCTATTACAATTTATGAAAATCTACTACTTCATTATCATTACAATACTCTTAAAACCTATTACATTGTTTTCAAAGAAAAATTGCGGTTTGCTGTATGAACAAACCCATAATTCAGCTATCCCTCATATTTTTCTTAAATTATAAACTCATCAACATATTTGAAATATGATTTAAAAGCAAAGCAATCGGTAACTTTTTTATTGGCAGTCAACAATTATAGTAACTGTTCAAATAGATACCTTCCTGTTCATAGCATAATATAATAATTAATAACACATTGCATCTTGCAAAATTTGATATTTATGATATGTTTCGCAAATTAAAGCAATTGTTTCACGTTTCAGTTTTTAAAAAGTGCCAATAAGCAATGTATACAAACAATACCCACCAAAAAATCTCAGATCACCGTTTATTAATTCATAATCGTAATCACTAATCAGTATGCATTATTTTACTGCATTTTTAAGGTAATGAAACGTTTTTCTTTGTGGTAAATATAGGTAGTTCTATTTGAAAATACCTAAAAGGTAGGTATCAATAAGTTAGAATGATTTAAAATCTTTTTTAATATTTAAAAACATTTTGCAAAAGAATTATATACGTTTTAGTGATTTAAGTCATTTTTAGGATTTTAAATCTTTACCAATTGATTTAAATCTATAAAAAGTATTTAAATCTTTTCTAAATTTGCAAATTGATTTTAAATATTAAAAAAAGAGTTAAGTCTTAATAGATTTATGATTTAAATCATTTCGTAAAAAGATTAAGTATCTTTGATTTTTGAATTAAATCGTGGATTCGTCGTGACAGCTCTGGTACCTTATTCCGACTGCTTCTACTAACGTCCATATGCACGAAACAGAAAAAAAGACAGAGTTATGTGTATTTTGTGTATTTATTAACTACATTTAATTGTACCGTAGCAAGTACTTACAGATAAATCTATAGACATATCTAGATAACTGCCGAACTGCGAGATGTTATGTAATTTTGCTTAATAGCAAGCTGCATTGTCATCTCAGTTCTCCTCAAAACTAACAGGGACTAGTTTAACGTACTATCTTTGTCGAATTGTTGATGCGGTCGACGTGTATCTAGACGTATGTTTGTATTACAACCGTCCATATAACATCAGAATAATAACGTCGCTTATATTTTATGTGTCACACTTACACTGCTCTTTATATTTTTTTGTACCTGTTGTCTTAACTTCTCCTAATCGTAATATTCTTGGTCGCCGGCTGTACTTGTGTGGCGCCTTTTGTCGAATAGGTAGGACGGTAGGATAAACAAAGATAAATCTAATATAATATGCAAACAACAAAATAACTAAACGTATACCATCATCACGCATTGATGTATCATTTTACATGTGAGGCTAACCTTCTAACCTAGTCTTGCCTCTTGCCGGACCACCGACTGCATTGCCACTTTTACAATACGGCTTGTAAATAAAGAAGGCATTGCTACAGCGTAAAGTTTATGAACGAAGATGAAGTAGTTTTGGTAGATGCATAAAAATAAATCACAAGTTGAAAACATTAGGTATCCAGTATTCTGCCAGGTATTGGCAGAGAGGCATCAATGTCTCTTAAGGTCGAACTTGTGTGGCATGGCTACATGATTATCATTCTTACCCTGCACTGCGCATGTACAGTTTTTCGTTTTTCTCCGTAACGATTACTATGTACCCTAAAATTGAAATTGCATTATAAGCCTGAGAATCTACACTACAAGTTTTATAACACACACATTTTTGATAAAATGCTTACTTTTAGACTACTAGATAAAATGAGTTGAGTGATTTAAGGGGCAATTTACTTACGGAATAAAGACGAATGGTTTTTTTACCGGTAGTATTAATTCATGTAACTCATCATATTTCGAAAAGTAAGCATTTTATTAAAACATCGCTTCATACAAAAGCTGTAGTATGCGCTTTTACATTTCTAGATGGTTTTTAAATTATGATAAAGAATGCAATTGTAACGGAGAAAAACGAAAATTTTATATACATTCCGCCCTCACTGCGGGCACTTTCAAGCCGCTACTGGTCTAAAATTGCAAATATGAGTTATATCAACTACAATATTTTCAAACAAACTATATTTGTATTATATATTCATATTTAAAAATCTCTACTTATATCTATTTTCCCGCCAGTGCCAAATGATTGTGCAGATCTAATGTTACTTTGGATTCCACAACAGGTGACTAGAAACTGCCCTACTTTTATACTCCTTTTGTCAGTACTAACCATGAAAAGGAATAATTAGCCACGACCCAAAGAGTATTGTAGGTAACCTCTTAATTTGCATACTTTCAAAAATATGATTTACAAATACGCCAGAATTCGCCAGACGCATGATATGGTTAATGAGATTATTATTATATAAAATGGTGGTGTTTTATAATTGTATACTGGTTTTGTAGTGTTGCGTTTTCGTGTGTTAATAAATCTGCTAATCTTTAAGTTCAGAAACCCTTTTACAATGTATGCCTAAAGAATTGAGAAAGCCTTGGTGTAAAGAATTAACAAACATTTAGTACCTAGGGAATTAGCATTTATTTATTTGTTTTGTTTGTTTTTGGGCGAGGAATCAAGATGGGAGAGCATCCTTCGTACCTCATGGCACCGATTGCTATGATCATTTGGCCGACCCTACTAGAATTTAGCCGAATCTGGGGAATTCCACCCCCAGTAGGGATTTTTAACGTGCCAAACATCGCATTGACACGGGACGTACAGTTTTACTTCCTATCCGAGAAGAAGGCATGTTTTTGATTTTTCTCCGCTATGAAAAATTACCAGCTCGGCCGGGGATCGAACCTGCAATTCTTGGATTATGAAGCAAACATGCAAACCACTAATCCACCGCGGCTGGCATTAGCATTTATTGTTTGAATATTTGACATTTATTATTTAAAAAATTCATAACCTATAAATACCCTTCTGATAAGTTTTAAATAAATAATGAACAATAATTAAAAATACTTAAGTATAATTAATAAAAGATTGATAGATCGCTACATTTAGAAGTTACAAAGCAAAGTTCTATTTATGTCTTTTTACGAGTGCATATTAATAGGTTTCTGAACTTAGAGATTACCATAAATTTTATTGCAGAAACATTTTTGTTTAAGTGGCGATCTTGATGGTGTAAAAAAACTATAACCAATAATTAAATTGTAAATATTTGTGAGTGATGCAATTGTACCCATGGTATTTAACATTCAGTTAAAGCTAATCGACGATTGTGAATACCGCCGATAGTCTTTCCAACTATAACACGAAAACGCAATTTTCCTGTGTTAAATTTGAGTTTGATAGTTAATTCGTAATAGTTCAATTAAGATAATTTATCGTCTTAACTAGCACGAATTAACTATCAAAACCTAACTTTATTAAAATATCGTGGTCACTAGTTTTATTACTCTTGATAATTTTACAAATTCTTTCCGTTTATTAATTACTAATATTCATTTTACTGCGGATTGACTGCAATTACTCATTACTTAGTGGAAGATCTAAAAAAGCCTCTATTGCTGCCATAAGAGTAACCTTAATTTATCCTAGTACATACAGAAAAATGGAAATCTTTGTATCTTGCGTACCTGCATTGTCTTTTCTTACGTTGTTAAATATTATTGATGACTTTACCATCAATTATGCAAGACATGCAATATTACTTTGGCTTGGTATTATTTTAGTCTCCGTTTCCTTTCATATGAGCGCTTGTAACTATACCCTATATAAAGGTATTTTTTTTCTAGAGTAGTGTTTTTGTTGATTCACAGTGAGTATGTAGCCTAATATAACCCTGCAGTAGTTTACATTGTCAAGGAAAACTCAATTCACACATCCAGGTAAGAGAGGTACGAGGTGTTCTAAATATCTTCTTCTGGTAAAGGCGTAGAAAAACTAGATCTTTTTAGAGATGCCAGCGGCCACTTTCTTTCAAAGTGTCACATGTTAAGTAGGTAGCGTAATTTTCTATCTATTTATATATTTAAACACAAGGCTTGTTTTTCTTCCACTTTATTTATGAGTTTTACAAGTCCGATATGCATGATTCTTTTTTATATTGAAGCTTTCACTATGTAGATTAGTCAACACTACTTACTTGTTACTTTTTTTTTTAATTTTTATATTTTTAAAACTATAAATTTAAAATAGTTATTTTCATGCGCTCGAGAAAGCGTATCCACTTGGGCGTCCCCTTAATTCATGTTAAATTTTGCAATAACTACTCACGCTTATAGACAACTTCCACGATGGAAGTGTCATTAATTATTGAGTGTTGTAAGGTACGAATGGTTTGGTGTAGACAAACCTCTCATGCCGCCATAGTTCGCCTTTACGAGTTCTACAAGACCAATTTGAAAAATCTTTTTTTATATTAAAGCATTGGCTTTATACTTGACTTTTTAGATTCTAAAAACCATAAATTTAAAATATTTTATACCTATTTAAAACACAAGGCTTCTTATACTTCGTTTTTAAAGTCGACTACTGAGCCCATTCACGTGATTTCCAAGTCAAAGATTTTACGCTGTAGATTTGCCAGATCTCCTTAGTTTTTCAGGCTAGTAAATCGACAAGTGGATGGTAAGTCGGGACATGTTCGTTAAACAATGAGCCCAAGAGTTCGTCTGACAACGATAGGTACACAACAGTGACAAACCACATTAGTTCGCCAAGGCTTGCTGATCGTCATCGTATTGCATTGCATGGTAATAACGAGGAGCGTATATGACAGCATAACTGTTCTTCCGTTGCCCACCAGCCGTTCACTTCCAAGGTTGCAAATGACGACTAAATGTCGATCAGGTGATAAACCATGTACTAACAAAACTCTAAATAGGACATACAAAAGCTTAAAAAATAGCATTCTAAGCAAACAACGAGACATCCAAATACTTTGGAGTTAACTCCTCACAAATAATTCAGGTAGTCTCCGATCTGGCAAGTAGAATTTCTTGGTCAATTACTAACAAAGTAGATTTCCTCCCAAAAGAATCATCTAATTGCCTTAGATGATTTTTTGTGATTTATTGAATGCCCAATAACACCAGCAATAACTGGGAAAACCTTTAGAACTGTTTGTGTACATATCCCTCTAGAGGTACTAGAAAAAATGCCACAGCACGAAGGCCAGGCTTGCTTTACGAGAGATCATATTAGAGACAAGCTTGAACGCGAAATTTCCTTGCATAGGAATTCAAGAAAATAAATTCAGTCAAAATAAAAATGTAATAAATCACAAGATAACCAAAGAACTACAAAAGAAATAGAGCAAACAAATTTTTAATATTAAATATGCCTATTAATGTATGCTTTTTAGCCGCATAATCTTTAATGCTTAACATATTCCAAAGAAATAAATTGCAAAAGAAATTAATTTTCAAATCTTTCTTTCTACGTTTTTAGTTGCAAAATTTCTAGATAATTATTCCCGAAATAGTAAAAAATCTCTTAAAAAAATTTCTTATGTATAAAAAAATATTTATGCTGGCCCATAGAAACACTGCTTAAGGACTGGTCTGGGCTTTGTTTTTAAATGTTTCTCAAGTAATATATATCCTGTATGAAATTGTATTCGTATTTATCAGCAATTCAAGATATTGATTTAATTAATGATAAACAACTTAATACATATAATTGTTACATAATAATCAATCATTACTTTTAAATAAAATTTTGAAGCCGTTTATATCCAAATATACAAGCTGGTTCTGGACCGCTTCGCGTCTTTGGCCCTTATGGCTATATTCAAACAGTCCTGAACCATCTGCTGGGGGGGGGGCAGCGGTAAGGGGACGACGAAAAGGTAACCTCTCGAACTAGGATCCCACTACACATTATTTTTGGAGGAGGATAGATTTAGAGAAACTTTTTCCAGGCAGTGATACCAAAAACAGTGTTCAGAAATGAATTAATATTAATTATACAGGGTGTCCTGAGATAGAACGCATTAATTTTAAGGGGTGATAGAAGACATCAAAAGGAACAAAAAAGTCTACATAATTTTTTTTCTATGTTAATAAGCTTTCGAGTAATTTTGAAAAAACCGTTGCCATATCTGGCAACCTTGCTAAAGTATAATCGCAGCTGGGTCTTGACCTTGTTTTAGAAAATCAAACAAACAAACTGATGATGACAGTCGTTTAAAAATAATAAACATCCAAAGCAGATTAGTCGGGCACTAGTTCTATGAAAATTGTAATCCGAACTGTTTCCGTAAACAAAATTTGTACATTGTAGGACGTTAAAAACACGCTGTTTCATAACAAACCAAGTGTAAAAATAAAACAATAACTGACCTACATTTTATATTTATTAATTTCCGGAATATTTTCAAAATGTCTTGACGTATTTGTTTTTTTATTAAAGAATACTATGTAAGTAGTTGTATGTAAGTATAACTTTTTTCATCGCTATAACTTCGAAATGTAATTTAGCACAATGATTGCTATGAAAATGAGAAATCGGCTGGCTGTGAAATTTCCGTGACAGGAAAACGATTTTCCGAATTATTAAATATTAAACTCATAGAAGATGCCGGCTGCTAGAACAATCTCGGCTTGGAAAATATAACATAACTTTTTTCATCGTTATAACTTCGAAATGTAATTTAGCACAATGATTGCTATGAAAATGACAAATCCGCCGGCAGTGAAATTTCCGCGGCAGAAAATCAATTTTCCGGATTATGAAAAGCTAAACCAATAGAAGCTGTCGGCTGCTAAGTCAATCTCGAATCAGAAAGTGTAGTATAAAGTTATCCTACATTTTCCGAGCCGAGATTGTTCTAGCAGCCGGCATCTTCTGTCGGCTTAATATTTTATAATCCGGAAAATCGTTTTCCTGCCACGAAAACTTCACTGCCAGCCGATTTCTCATTTTCATAGCAATCATTGTGCCAAATTACATTTCGAAGTTATAACAATGAGAAAAGTTATGCTACACTTTCCGAGCCGTGATTGTTCTAGCAGCCGGCATCATCTATCGGTTTATCTTTTCATAATCCCGAAAATTGATCTTCTGCCACGGAAATTTCAGTGCCAGTCGATTTGTCATTTTCATAGCAATCATTGTGCTAAATTGCATTTCGAAGTTATAGCGATGAAAAAATATAATGTTATATTTTCCGAGCCGAGATTGTTCTAGCAGCCGGCATCTTCTATGGGTTTAATATTTAATAATTCGGAAAATCGTTTTCCTGCCACGGAAATGCCACTGCCAGCCGATTTCTCATTTTCATAGCAATCATTTTGCTAAATTACATTTTGAAGTTATAACGATGAAAAAATATTATGTTATATTTTCCGAGCCGAGATTGTTCTAGCAGCCGGCATCTTCTATGGGTTTAATATTTAATAATTCGGAAAATCGTTTTTCTGCCAAGGAAATTTCATAGCCAGCCTATTTCTCATTTTCATACCAATCATTGTGCTAAATTACTTTTCGAAGTTATAGCGAAAAAAATAGTTATTCTACTTTTTACGAGCCGAGATTATTCTAGCAGCCGGCATCTTCTATGGGTTTAATATTTATTAATTCGGAAAATCATCAACAAAAAATGTGTAGCAGTTGGTATTGAGCTTACTGCAGAAACAGATTTGGTTATTTTCCGCCACTCCATTCATTAAAGAAAACGATAATTAGACATTTATTTGCGAATCTATACATGAAAAGGTTTTGTTTGCCGCAATAATCCTTAACAATGTTCTGGTGGAACTCTAGTTATGCGCATTACAAGAAATCGCTTAGCGTTTTAAATATATAAATAGTTCTCATATAGTAAATAGCGTATGAAGCCCGAGTGTGGCCCTGTCTATCTGGCTGCTAACTCTGGCTGCTAACTCCGGCTGCCAGTTTCAGCGTCATTAAGTGAATGTACTGTAATTAGTAATTGTAAAAAGTAATTAATAATAAAAAAGAAATAAACAAAAAAAGTATAATAAATGACATTCATTTATCAGAAGCAAACGACGTTAACAGACGGTAAAGCCGTGTGGTAAGCGCCCTGGATTTTCGATTACAAAAATCTATCCGGGTTCTATCCCCGGTCCCGGCAATCTTCTTTTAATAAAATATTTAATATATTTAATAAATAATCATTTTTTTATATATAATATTTATAAAAAGGAATAACTTATAAATAAATATGGATATGGTAATGTATAATCAATTAGTTTTATTTTTAATTAACATAAATATTATACATATGTAGTTTAAACAATGATTACAAATTTAAACGATTTAATTATAATAATTAATTTTTGAGCGGTTTAAAATGACTATCTTTGACCTCCATACAATGATACAGTATACTTTCAAAACAATTGTCCAACATTATGAAACAACTAATTGACTAATTCTTGGTCTTAATCGTTTACCAAATTTGGTTGAGTTGCATAAACTTTGTTTTCAAATATATACGCAAAAGAAGTCCAAAAGGATTAGGTAATTTACTATGTGTGGATCTACCAAATCTTCAAGTAATTTCAGGCAAGACTCACCAGTTATGTCAACAATTAACTTCATAAATGTTCTATAATGTTGGATAGTGATTTGAAAATAGACTGTACCATTGTGTGAAGTCAACGGCAGTCATTTTAAACATCGTATTGCAATGTTTATTACAATAATTAAAATAATTATTGTAATTATATCCTTTTGTTGTTTAAATTTCGTTAATAATAATTAATCCTTGAAATACCCGAGTTTTATTTTGGATTCTCTGAAAGCGCGGTAAGTAGAACAGAGCAAAAACGAATCTGATAGTCATATCCAAAATCGAAAGACGTTGCCAATGCGTTATCACATGACTATACAGTGTGGGATTAAAGTATGGAATATAAAAGCGAACTCAACCGGTTTTTTTAAAAACGCTGAAACACGTTGATTTTGTTTTTTAAAAATACACATTATTATGTGCGATTCACCTTCCGACTTTCATTTGTTTCTAAGTTATGACGTCATCACAAAAAAGTTTAAATGGCAATATAGATTTTTAATAGTGGAATCCGATAGTGATTTTTCTTCTCTTTATGATCATTGATCATGCAAAAAAATCATAAGGTTGAGTAACAACAATTCTGAGAAAAATCGAGCTGAACATTGTAGATGTTTGTTAGTTATGACGTAGTCACAAAAAATTTCAATAGCAATATAGATTTTTAGTAGTGGAATCCGATAGTGATGTCTCTTCCCTTTATGATCATGCAAATAAATCATAAGGTTGCATAACAAAAACTCTGAGAAAAATCGATCTGATATATTGAAATATTGATACCATAATATAAATAACATTAAATGTTCAGATCGATTTTTCTCAGAATTTTTCTTATGCAATCTTATGATTTATTTGCATGATCATAAAGGGAAGAGAAATCACTATCGGATTCCACTACTAAAAATCTATATTGTCATTTAAATTTTTTGTGATGACGTCATAACTTAGAAACAAATGAAAGTCGGAAGGTGAATCGCACATATTAATGTGTATTTTTAAAAAACAAAATCGACGTGTTTCCGCGTTTTTAAAAGAACCAGTTGAGTTTGCTTTTTTTTTAATATCCCATACTTTAATCCCACCCTGTAAATATGTGCTATTTGAAATTTTTTACTTAAACTTATCAAGAAGAAAAATATGTAAGATGGATAGTTTTCATTGGAACAAACTATGTTTTAAAATTTGCATTATTTACGGTAGCAAACTCCGTTTCCTTAGAGGGAAGTACAACTCCTCATCGTGCGCACATAAGAATAACATAGGAACCTATGACGTCGTACTCTGACAGTGACCACTTTCAGAATTGGTGTTTTAGAATTTTCATTTTATTCAGAATTCGGAATTTCAAAACGGGAAAGCTTTCAGAACTATTTATATGACTACTATCACTGACTGAAACTTTTAAGCTGTTCGAATCTTTTTAGAGAAAAAGTTTGCCTTTCCTGCGCTATATTGTGGAAAATTCCTTTTATAATATTCATATATTTTGCGGTTTGTTTTGTACATTTTGATAGAGCAATAACATAAAAAATACCAAGGACTCTCTCTAATTGACTATCGCTAAAAATAATGTGATCAGTGGCCACTCTTATATAACTCATTATTAAAGTTAGTGTTCTAATGAAAATAATGATCACAATCAATGATTACGAAATGATTAACAAATTCACTAAAACAAAAATACGAAATAATAATAATAATCCTTTATTGGATCTGTTAATGTTAATGTTAATTTTGAATTTATACCATTTTTCTATTTTTAAACTTTTTATGTTATTCAATTTTATTTTATGCTTTTGGCCGCATATCTACATATATCAGATAGAGGATATTACTAGGATCTTGACCCTTTCAGTACTTTAATTTGTACTCATTTAACTCAAATAATTATTCAGTAAATATCATCAATCAGTTTTTTTCAGAAAAACGATTGTTTATTTACAGAAATTTACTGCTTGTAAAAGAATTTCTCTTATCTAATTTGTCAGCCATAAAATTGTTTTCGAGTTTATTATTGTTTTTTATTTTAAACATTTCCCTGTGCAATCAGTGGTTTATGTTAATTAATGTCCTGCAGCAGTAGAATTATAATCACGATACAAACAATACACTATTTTGTTGGGTTTTAAAAATTGCATTTTACTAGTAATCAAAATTGCAGATTTGCAATTTTTGCTTTGTATATAAATAATAGCAGTTGTTATTATCAACTGGAGCGTATCGTTTCACAATTTTTAAATGCAAGAATATTTGCATGTTCTGACCTATTTAAATGTGTTGTTTGCGGGGTTTGAATATATGAAATAATTTACCTTGGTAAGTTTGACTCCAATCGGTGAATTATCGGAAGTAATTTTTGGCAAAGTTGGAGATGACCATGCGAGATACGTAGCGGCGCTTGCCATGGATAATGTTGCTAATAAAAAAAAATGTTAATTAATAAATAATAGAAATTTCAATTATGTTTACATGTAAATATATTATTAATATTATTTATTATTATATGGTAATGATTGTAGGTAATTCCCAGAATGTCTAAGTGATGTGCAATTATGCATTTTGTAGGTTACAGTACCTAGTATATTGGTTTCAATAAAGCTGACTAAATATAGGGGCAATGGAAAAATTTGAGGTAATTTTGAGCAATGATAAATTACCTAAACTAAAATTATACAAGTAAACTACTTACCGGTAATTGCAGACAAATATTGCATGTACCGAACATTATCCAATGATATAAAAAGCTTCATTCTGCAGTACTTCACCAGAAAAACTATTTTTTTTATTCAACTACAAATCACTTCACCATGTATCATGCAATGTGTTATAGTTAATTAACCTTCTCTTTATATTTCCTCCTCCTCTTCACGTGCTTTATTATGTCATCATTCAATCAAAAATTTCTAGGTATGTACCTACTCGCACTGTACTTTATTAAATTAATTTGTGTTATGCTTTTGAATTTATTCATATGTCAAGAATTATAGCTTTTTATTTAGTTGGTGATAGTTTGTCTAAACTTATGCGACTGTTCATTGAAAAATTCTTTTTGACCTGGTTTACATTTTATTAATTTTGTTTTATTATTATAAACAGGTTCTTTTTAAATTATCATTTATGAAAAGTACCAAAAATTGATTTTAAAATGTGCAATTTCGTAAACAATGTAAAAACACACATTTTATTAGTTATTAATTATTACATTAGCTAGTACACATTTTATTACACTTTTTATTTTTAATTTATTATTATCGCAAACGAAAATACAAAATTTCTGGCAGATTCAGAAACTGACCGACTTCTAACATATTACGCCGACGTAAGGTAACAATTTCTGAAGTCACTGTATGAGAACGTTATGACACGAAGCTACTATGTGTGGGACCTTGACTTTTAAACTCGTATACAATGAAAACTAAATTAAAACTAAGGCAGCAATAGAAAAGTTGGGAGAAATTAATTTTTCTAAATAATTATTTTTACATTAACAGATTTAAAAACAGTCAAGAGCGATGGTTTTATTAAGCACCTTTATATAAATGTAAGATTTGTGCTATTAGTTGTATGGTAAGAGAGATATGGGACATCCAGAGCCATTCCTACTATTTCCTTCTATATGGGAAGAGAATTTTCACTATCATTTACTAATCCATTTTTTCCCAGTGACCTCTGACTTATCATCTTATCAAAGCGGATTGCTCGTAAACTACTGAACCAAATGAAATATTTTAAAAATGAGCAAATAGTAAATTTCTTTCTACATATTACAGTAAAATATTATATTTCTAAGTGCTTTGCTTTTGTTTTTATCGGATAATACGTAATAAAATGTACCCATTTTTAGGGACAATTTCATTAAAAGTAAGTTAAATAATATTTTTCTCAGAGAGTCTATGCCATATATTTGAGGTTTTTGTAGGGGTTAGAAAGAAACCGTGTGGTTTTTGCGTGCTTAAATTTTTATGTGCTAGTTGTTTAACAACCAGTTTGTAAAAAACTCATAAATCATTTATCATACATCTCTTGTTGACATTATGAAAATGAGTGTAAAAAGTAGTTACGTTTTGTATGATCGTAGATAAAAATTCTTAACGGCCCCATTTTATTTATCAACAATACAATAGTTTATTTTATATTTTCGTCACTATGACAATCACAACCGCGACCCCCAAGCACATAATTTTTGCAACAAATGTACAATGATATAAATCACATTCTATTTTCTTTTTTAAATGTTAAATATAAATAATATCCCAAAAATTCTTGTATTATATGCGTCCTCTAACAGTATTTAAGGGCTCGGTCGCTTTAACAGCTCGGCTAATGCCTTGCATTAAATATTCTGACCTCTCCCTTCAAGACCTGTTTAGAGGACTTATGACATAAATAGCTATTGCTGTTATATGAAAAAAGAAATTTACTATTCGTTCGTTTTTAAAATATTTCATTTGGCTCAGCAGTTTAAGAGCGTTTTCAAAGTCGGAGGACTCTGGAAAAAATGGATAGTAGTGCATAATTTTTATGTGTTTCTGTCAATCTGTTTTTGCCTAACACATGACCAAAAAAAAGTAAGTAACTTAGAAGTAGTACAAAAATATGAGGTGATACAACGAGTTGGATTTTAGATTCAGTTTAGCACGCCAAAATGCATTGGTAACGGCCTATTAGCAGGAAAGGAAATTAAAAAGATTAGGGTTAGATTATATAGTGATTAGTGTTGGACTCGAGCCGAGCTTTCCTAGAGAACCCGACTCTACTCGAAAACATATTTTTGAGCTGGACTTGAAACTTAACTCGACTTCATATTCCGGCTCCAAATTCATATAGCGGTCGAAAAAACTTTCGCATTGGTGAAACAGAAAGTAAAAATTTTATACCTTAATTTTGCATTTTCATTAAACCTTTTGAAAATCATTATATTTATTATTTAAACCATAAGTATTGTAGATTATTTAACTTAAATGATCAAGTAGAATTAAAAAATATAAAAATATTCAGGGTGATCCATTTAACAAAAATCACCTATCTATTAGTGCATTTACATTAATCACTCTGTACATTCAAATTTTGAATTAAAAGACTTATCCTTTAGATTAAAAATTGACATGTTCGAGCATTTTTCATAATTTTTCAATAATTCCAATAATTTTATTCCATAAGTGGTATCCACACTGTAGGTATACATTTTTTTAATACAGTTTGTTCTGAAAGATATAATGTAGTTATGGATAGTCCTATTTTTTTTTCAAAAGTGATTTTAGAAAATTGCTAAATTCATTGAATTCGGAAAAGATGGTTATACGTTTGAGATACGGTCAAAGTTTTTGATATTAGTATACCTATACCTTAGTAAAATTAGGGTCACTTTTCATCTATCTTTGTGGTTAAAACACTGTGTAAGTGTACAATTTTCTCGAACCGGCTCGAAAAGCTCGACTCGACTCGGGCTCGACATGTGTGAAGCTCGACTTGAAACTTGGCTCGGAATCGAGTCGAGTTTCGAGTCGAGCTAGGCTTTGGGTCGAGTTCATCTAGTAATGAGTAATGTTATAAAAGTATCTTCTAAATTATCAAAAATAATAACTAATGAATTTTTGTCTATAGATATTTCGGCATATTGCGAATTTGATGCATATCTGATATGTTTTCCGGTTTGACCGAATGTACTATACTCAACCTTAAGAATGTAAATATGTGTAGAATACTTAAGGAGGTTACACGGATCTTTTGCGGGGTGAAGGGCAAGGGGATATCTCCTATGCTTTTACATAGGCTCTAACAAGAAATACCAATCGATAAAAAAATAAATTAACATTCTTAAAACTGAACAAAATCGTTTTATTATGAATGCCTATAATGCATTTATTAATTATTTGTATATATTAAAATAATTTAAGTCGATTGGAGTGCATTTGTTTAATTGTTACAGCAATTGTAAAAACTGTTGCAAAAAGATCATTATTTACTACTTTATCATTTTTAATATTTTAATGATATTTACTATTTCGACTTTAACTAATAAACCAGACACATAGCCAGAGAAAGATTTTGAGAGGGCAGAATCTTTTGACAAAAACATAACATTTTGTTTAAAATGAATTTTTTATACTAATTTATCAATAATATTTCAAATACGTTTACAATAAATACTTACATTTAAAAATATATTAAATATACACAATTTACAGTTTTATTCTTCAAGGTTGTAACATAAAATTTTCTACAATTTTTTCAGTGTTTACTGATTCCGTATCTATAATGATATCAGTGCTAATCCTGTAAGACTTAAAAGGTGTAAATATATTTTTACCTGTTTACGAAAGGAAATCCCTTTTTGAATGTAATTTAATAGTTTACTTAATGAATGGTCAGGTATCTAATGGAATATTGGGGGCTGTAAATAACAATTTGTATGTTGTTTATTATTTTACCTCCTACACCTCTCTTTGTAGTTTTTCAGTTATTTTTAAATCTTGTTTGGCAGATTTTCTAAAAATTCTAAATTTGGGAACTACGAGAAATGTAAGAAAAAGATTTTATAACAATAATTACCACTACCAGTGATTACAGCGATAATTTGTAAAATCTTCACAGAAATAAAACTCTTGGTACCAATTTCTGGTAATTTTTCCTATCATATTATACTCCTACATTAGTTGATTGAGACGAAAATTGCAACAGTGCGAGCTATGAATCAATTACTCGCGATATGATACCCAAAACCGGCAAAATTGGAACCGCTAGGACTGTTATGTATAAGAAAATAAATTATATTGTTATATTAAAATAAATTTTAAAATTGATATAACAATGTTAGAGCATTATTCATTAAGTGTAATTAATAGTTTAGGGCGCTATGTTTCGTATTAGTTAAGGGAAGTTTATCTATTTTCTTCATTATACCTGCAGCTTATTAGAAAAAGAAAGAGAGGAAGTCGGCATTTATAAAGGACTTACTATCCCTTAAGAAACAGTACTTTTTACAATAGATGCCAATATTACATTCATAAATATTCTCCATTTTACTAAAAGCTTTTAATCATGCTGTTTGTTATGATGCTTTCAGTTTGTTAAATTTTTATTACAGTTATTAGAAAACCCCATTTCTGCGTAGATAGGGATCATGGTAAAATTTAAAAAAGCCAACTTTTTAAAGGGTGGTATTTAGTTGTTGTTAACAGTTGAGATGCATGTTATAATAATATCTTGAAAAAATGAAAAACACAATGTTGCATCATCAACAACTATGCATGGAGTAATATGAATAATACCGGTAAAGATTTCTTGCAGTGCCTACAATAACAGCTTTTAACATTCTAAGTTGGATCGAGTTGGATTTGGTTTTTGTATAAAAATAACCAGGAAGCTTTGGCTCTTTCTTCGGCATAAATTTTAAAGCGGGCATATGCGGGCATTTATAACAATTTAAGGCTGTTTCTTTCTTCGACCTGTAATTAAGTAATAACTAGTGTGGAGCCAGAAATTTAAACTAGTGATTATATCAAAAATGACTGGTCCAATATATTCTTACAGTAACACTTGATACTTTGGATACTGCTTAATAGTTCAGTGTTTAAAGACAAAAAGCACAGGAATAATATAAAAATGCGTATCTCCGTGCGCACATAAAAATAAAACGATAAACTATAGGTAAAAAACGTTTTTTTAAATATCTTCCAAAGTTTTACCCTAATTTGCGCAAAAATATACGTGCGCCGAAATATCTCCGCGCCGAAGTGTCCCTGCGCCGAAGTGTCCCTGCGGCGAACTGTCCCGCGCCAAACTGTCCTCGCGGCGAAACGGTCCGCGCCGAGATGGTTGCGCTCAAATGGCCGCGCCCAAATGTCCTAGACCGTATGTAAGAACGTAACAAGAACATCTCGCGGAGGCTGTGTATCAAAAATGAGGCAAAAGTGTCTGTTCAGACTTTACTGTGGATCATCTGGACTATTGATTTTATCATTTTCAACGACAAAAGTTTTATACTACCACATTCTAAACAATAATACACAGTCTTCAGCCAGATTAAAGGAAAGATGAGCTTTTATATCACGACTTTTATATCAGACGTAAGAGTAGGTCATGAAAAAGGGTTTTTGGAAGGATCTAGAGGAAAGGATATTGCGGGACCGAAAACTATTAATAAACCCTGTCATAACCGTTCCCAATTACGTTATAATAAACCGAATATTTAATGTCGTCAAGTTAATGTATAATATACCGAATGTCAAGCCGAGTCAGACCGTTGCGTTCCGAGAATAGAACGTCATCGGCTTTCTCCTTTATGGGAATTCTGGCTCAACAAATATCGTACTGGCTATACCTTTAGTGATTGATGAAAAGTTTTAAAGTAGATTGCTTGAATTATTAGGAATTATCTACGAATGTAAAAATGTTTTATAACAAATTTATTTATTAAACGCTTTATTACTTACTGATGACACTGCTTAAAAACAAAATAAATAACACAATAACACACCAAGAAACACGAAACTTGCAGTATCAACAGTTCCTATCTAAAATAACGTCGTTGTCCAAAAACTGCACTTTTGCGAAGACGAATATGATTTATGAGCCCAGCTGAATAGGGAAGGCCGAAGGAAAATACGAGTAGGTATTCGCAAAGCAATTTTTGTATGTGTGAAGGACCAGATTTTTGTGTCGACTTCTGTATAAATTTGTAAAATAAAATAAATATTTGCTAGAATTTACTGTCTCCAGCCTTACTTTGTGGAACTTCATTCAACATTAAATGTCCTTATTAATAATGACATTTAATCTTGAAACAATGAATTTGTAAGGTTAAGAATTTAATAAAACTTGTGAAACTTTTAAGTAATCTTTGTATTTATATTATATTTCATGATTGTAAATATTTGCTGCTAGGGAATTTTCTTATATTGGAAATATCAAAAGATTTGAATTGTAAAATAAATATCTCTTTACGTTATAACTTAACACTTATTCATGAGCAATTTTAGTTTCTTGTTAAATTATTTATTCTTGCTTTTGATGTATTATATAAAGTCTGAATTTAGACCAATAAAGCCAGTACGAAAAGTGCCGAGACTGGCTGTTATCTTCTTAACGTTTATGTTGCAAGACTAAACACTATGAGCAATGAGTATGTCGCTCGCATAGTGGTTTAAAATATCTAAATCTGTACATGGTCCTTTGAGCAAATAACAAGCTGCGTCTTATGAAAGGGCCCTACGAACAAATAGGATATTCAGCTAAAAATGTATGTTACTTAGGAAGAAAAATGTACACCGTCCTTCGTGCGAAAACTCACTACAAATCACTTGGAACAAACAATGGGATCTATAAAAGAAGTCATAATACACTGCAGACAACAAAAGAAACTAAGTAAGCATGTCAGTTTGTACATTTCACAGAATACAAGACATGAGCAAATATGCTTCCGAGCAACAAGTTCTGAGTGAAATTAGTCAAAAACTTATATTTCATTTCAATGCTGATTTTAATATTTTCCATGTGCATTGCCTAAAGAAACTTTTCAGAAATTCTTGTGTCATTCGTTTGCTCATCGTTAGCCCAAGTTTAGCTCACGCCCACTAATATAGTATGAAAATTTTAAATGTTTATACTATCAATCGTTCCACATTTGCCCACTGATTAAATTCGTTCGTACCCTTAGTTTAAAACTTATAAATGCACCCACTAAAACGATTTATAAGCCATATAAATAAGAGTACAATGATGGGTTTGATAGCGGTTATTTCCTGTTAGTGGGCGTGGTCAATTAGTTGATCAGTATGATTGTGCTTGTATATGTGCCCATATAGGATTTGTGGACGATGTAATGAGTGTGTCTGATGGACGCCGCTGTTATAAGCACAACAAAAATTTCGTTTGCTCCCTAAAAGTTATGATAAATTCATTTCAGGTTTGCTAACCTTCCAAGTTAGAAATTATGAATGTTTATGCTATCAATCGTCTGCTCATAGTTTGCTCTGATTTACCCACTGATTAAGTAGTTTTACCACTCTTAATTGAAAAGTTATGGTAAAATTAATGCATGCAAAATCTGTAAGCCAGATAAATATGTATGTTCGCCATAACTTCGAATCTAATTATTGAAACGACCGGCAAAATAATATTACGGGATGAAAAGTCTCTGAGATCTCCGGAAATCCTGGGTAATAGTTTTAAGCATAGTCATAACTGTAGTTAATGAAAAGTACAGCAGATAAATAAAAGTACATAAATAAATTCTCCTCACATAAAATCTTTTCTTTTTTTCTCTTTTTATCGCAAATCCATACTGGTTTCTGCGTGTGCTAATTGTTTGTCGGTAAGTTTTAAACGTCATTTATATCAGTCCTTAATTTTACAAAAGATATTCTTTTTTAGTATGGTGGATTTAGCGGATTTCGGATTAATAAGCCGTTTGAAGTTTTAAAATAAACAAAGTTTTAAATGCATTCGTAGTTACTTTTAAACCACTTCGTTACGTATTAACAAATGTACCTGATATTGCACCTACAACTTCTATTATTTCTGGTTTATTGAGTAGTCATAAATATTTCTTCGCGTGTTTATCAGCTTTAATTCTTATATAATCACATTTTTTAATCACCTGCAATTGATTCCAGATGCATACACATAATAAAATCGGCATATGCACAATAAAAGCTACTTAATTATTTTTACAAGACCATGCAACGAAAGAAGACTGAAACAATCATTAGAAACATCTAGCAAAAGGGTATGTGAATGCATTTACCGGTCTTAAAGGGTCGCGTCTATAAAGGGACAAACAGATTTTGGAACGGAAAGAACTACATTTAAACAAACTATTTAGCATATAAGAACACGATTAAAGAAGTAATCACGTCACATGATTAACTACTCTCCCTACATTGAACTTTTAGTTCTGAACTGAGTTGTTCATTCATTTAATAAATACTTAAATAGTTGCTGAATGGTGATCGTATCCAAAACAAATTTATTTGAAAGTAAATTGGAATTAGACATACTTGAATGCTAGTATTCTTACCACGTATGTACACTAAAATGAAGCTACATTTTTTCCTATTTTCCGATTGGTGGGTTGACTATAATTTGCCTAATTTTATATACATATGTATTCTTAGTCTTCATTAGTCCTTGGCCTCTCTCCTTTTTCATTTCAGATTATTTACTTGACATTTTTACTCTCCACATTAAATACTAAATATAATATGTAACTTTAGAAACAACACCTTTACCAATGAATACTATTATTTATTACTAAAGCAGCTTTTAAAATAACCTGTATAATGTTTATTACTTTATTAGTTATTACTATTAAAATGTCATTAATTAGACGTACGCATTCATTTGTAACTGAAAAGGGATACTGATTGTTAGTTATGAAGTAATTTTTTGTAATTCTTTTATAATTCTTTGTTGCATAATTACGTATTATTATAAAGCGTTTAAACTCTTTATTCGCATTTCATCGTCTAATTCAAAATTTATCCACAATTCTACATTTCCTAATGTTTAGTCTATTTAAGTAATTTAAAATTATACAAAGGTTTATATAATAAATATCTATTTGGTTGGCTATCTATGTAGAATTACCATCTACTCTAATTACTAAAAATTACTATTTGATTTGATCCAAACAATATATAATTATGTTATGCAAAAATGCTGCTAGAGGTACTTCTGAAAAGAGGGAAATTAAGTAATTGGACGGGAATTGTTATTTACGGACTAATGAATTACGTAAGATATTATCCACGAACGAAAAATTGACAAAATTAAGTTAATTTTTGACAGTGGATAATATTCTTAACTCGTTTGTACCATGCAAACGTGTTATCTAATACCTCTTTATATATATATATATATATATATATATATATATATATATATATATATATATATATATATATATATATATATATATATATATATTGCTGTAATATTGGATAATTAAAAAAATATAGTATTTTGCCCGACATTATTAACAAATGCCCCGCGTTGACAGCGACAGCAAAAATTATAATATATTTTGAAACTGTGAATAATTGCCGTTCGATCGTAGATAATTACTTTATAATTAAATTGATTTTTTTAAATGACTGTGAACTTTGGAAATGCTTTTCAACTTCCCTCTTTTATAAATTCTAATATGATTTGAAAATACCTTTTAATAGATTTAATAATACAATGGTTATATAAAATTAATGTTACGTTAGTTCTTGACTAACTCAAGTTTACGTAAGAGAGTTGGGCGCCAGTTAAATAACTTAACATATTAGAATTAAATTTAATAAAGACTCATCTCAGGGTGAATGTGGATTCTTGTGGTATTAAATATATACAAATTGAAATTTGAAATTACTTTTAAAATTGAAATCTTAATTAACTTTTAACTGTAACTAAATTGTTCAAATCACTTTACTACACTTTTACAAACGATAGTCTTTTCTTCAGCAAATGCCAATACAAAAAGGAAATAACTTCCTACCTTTTTATAATATTTCTTCTTTCCTTTAACTATAGATGTCCTCTTTCCCAAACCATTGGCAGAGTAGATCACTTTATGTTGATCCAGGGCTGGTTTCCAGTTCCGGTTGACTTTCTTCCTTTTGCACGGATCTCCCATATAATATCCTCCAAAACTTGATTTTGGTAACTCACTTTTGTTTATTAATTGCGGGTACAATTTCCCTTTTTCGTAGGATACTTATAGTTGTTTTTGTGTTTAATTAAATAAAACACCCGTTTATGGTTTTAACGTAGATTTATTATCTTGCTTAACTTTAGCAAGTAATTTATGCCGTATTCAAATCACCAACTAACTTAACTTGTCTATATTAAGACTAAACTATTTACAATTTTATAATATTCTCAACCACGACTTTACTCTGTCGCTTTATATTGGTAAGTCTATTTACATATTTACTATATTCTCTTACACGACTTTACTGCGTCGCTTTATGTCAGGAAGTGTCTTTTATCTTACACGACTTTACACCGTCGCTTTCTATCAGTGTCTAAAATTATTATTTTCTAAGCTTATATACTATTGACTATTTACATAATTGTGTTACACAATTTGACGTCACCTTACGAACTAATACAAACTGTACACTCATATGATACATAATAGCAGATTAATATTCTTATAAAAGTGACACATCTATTACACATTAATTACACAATACTTTTACGCAATACTAACGATCTATTTACATTAACTAAACCTTAAAGAATCACATAACCCGTCGATATACTCATTTGAAAGTATACATAATTGAATTACATCATAACAAAAACTTGCGAACAACTGGATGTTACGTACACTTAAGTAATCGGTGAGTAAGCTGTTTGATAATAAATAAAAAAAACATGTATTAATTAACCTTATTAAAAAGTATACACATTGATTGCAAAATCAATGACACACCATTAAATAACTTAAAATTATTTTTAACTGGAAAAGTTGATAAAAATATTTCAAAAGTGTTAGTATTTAACAAAGATTTTAGATTTTCACAAAATTTTCAAAATTTTCCAAAATTTTGAAACTACCATCCACAGCAATATATATATATATATATATATATATATATATATATATATATATATTGATAAAGGGTACCTTGTCACCTCAAAAGTAGGTAACCAGCGTACGTTGTCACCTCATATATAACGTTGTGACCTCCGTTTTCGGAGGTGACAACGTTTTGCCCTGTTTTCGACTGTTTAAGCATATAGATGGTGTAAGAAGCCTAAATTCAAATTTTTGTCTGGAGGTGATAACGTCACACTTATACTCACAAATTTAATTTTTAGTTCAGCTGTAGATCGCTGGCGTTGCCGTCGCTCTTAGTTGTATAATTGCCAATACGATGTCACCTCCGCCTGTATATGTTGTTTTTTGTATCATGTACGGTACGTTGCAGGCTCCGCACATTGGCAACGTTGTGTACAAGACCTAACCAACTCAGGTATATAGAATTCCATCGAAACCAGTACCCCTGGCGTAGTTTCGGCCATTTCACGCTACCTGAATTTTTACAGACACTTTTTGGGTATAGTAGCAGCATTTAAATAAATATTTGTAAGCTACTCAGAAAATTTAAGGGATCTCTTGAATTGTACGTCATTTTGAAATAGTTAATGATACTTAAGAACAATAAAATAATAATTTCTATTTCATTTAAAAAGTTTTGAATTGAAAACGACTTTCTTTGAGATATAAAAAAAATTAAATAGGAAATAAGTTTTAGTCGTAATTATGTATAAATAAAAAATTCATCTTTTTACAAAATGATCATTTCGGATTTATTGGATTATTATTATTTAATTATTATTTTAGGAATTGTCATATGACATATGATATATTCATTCTCGCATCCACAAAGAAAGATTTAAAATCTTTAAAATCTTCAATATTTTTAGTATTGCAATTAATAAATTTTCAAAGAAAAATAATTTTACTAAGCAAAATAATGTAACATTTGGTATGTAGTTTGCAAATTTCACCAAATTACCATTTAATTAATAAAGTTTTCATTGACATTCTAACTATGTTTACATTTGATGAAGGAAAGAATAAATCTGAAATACTCATTTTGTAAAAAATATTAACTGTTTATATTTTTACATAATTACGACTAAAACATATTTTCTATTAAATTCCATATGTAGCGGAAAATAAAACCTTACGTCATAATCTTGACATAAAGCTTTACGGTACTGAAAGGCTTAAACAAACGTCAATTTAACATAAAGTGTCGCATTTTTATTATTAGTATAGTCAATTTTTGCATTAAGTTCTTATTTTTTACTATCTAAAGATAGAGACTTGAAATCTTTTCTAATGCCTTTAGTACTGGACCAATATAAAATGTAATATGTTTAATATGGGGGCACGCCTCCCCTGGTGGCTGAGATCCCCATTTTGTACCACTGATTTAATAACGCAACCAAATTGAGCAAAGTTTATGTTGGGAGTGTTCTTGGGGTCGCTGATTATGAATCCAATGAGAAAATTAAAAAATTCAAATAGCAGACCCAAAATGGCGGCCCTAAAATAACGGACTTTGATATTGAGAATGCGATTTACGCCATTTCTATTGATTCTAGAGAGAAATTCAAAGAATCAAAAAGTGTTTATGTTAAGTGTGATTTTGCAAAGGACTACGCTATTTAGGTTACCTTATTATGTAACCCCTTCGCTCTGCCCTAGTAGTAGAGTCAATTTCTGCATTAAGTTCTTATTTTTTACTATCTAAAGATAGAGACTTGAAATCTCTTGTAATGCCTTCAGTACTAGACCAATATCAAATGTAATATGTTTAAAATAGGGACACGCCCCCTCGGGGGTTGAAATCCCCATTTTAAACTCCCAATTTAATAACTCGGGAAGTTTTCAACCAAGTTGAGCAAAAACTATGTTGGAGGGAGCTGTGAGGTCGCTGATTATGAATCAAATAAGAAAATCACAATATTCAAAATGGCGGACACAAGATAGCGGTATTTTAGATTGAAAATGCGATTTACGCCGGTTCTATTGATTTTAGAGAAAAATGAAAAAAAAACAGAAAGTGTTTAGAATGTGATTCTGCATAGGAATACATAATTCCGGTTACCTTATTGTGTAACCCCTTTACTCTCCCCTACTGAGAAGACCACTAGGGTTGATTGAAGGGGGTTACATAATAAGGTAACCAAAATAGTGTATTCCTATGCAAGATTATATTCTAAACACTTTTTGACTCTGGATTTTTCTCTAAAATCAATAGAAACATGGGCGTAAATCGCATTTTCAATCTCAAATACCGCCATTTTGAGTTCGCCATTTTGTATTTCTTAATTTTCTCATTGGACTCATAATCAGGAACACCAAAAACCCCCAACATGAATTTCACTCAAGTTAATGGAAAACTTCCCGAGTTATTAAATTGGGAGTGTAAAATGGGGGTTTCAACCCCCCGAGGGTTAAAACTCCCATTTTAAACATATTACATTTTATGTTGGTTCAGTACTGAAGGCATTACAAAAGATCTCAAGTCTCTATCTTTAGATAGTAAAAAAATAAGAACTTAGGCATGTGTTTTGCAAAAATTTACTCTACTATATAGTGTGACTAGATTATTATAAAGCAGGGGATGAATGAACTTTCGTTCAAAGAGAAAAAATTGCAACACATGAAAAAAAACGTTATAGGTCCTGTAAATGATTCTCCTTAGTTATCGTTTCAAGATTTCAGACGCGACTTCTGTCTTCCGTCAGAGATCAAACTCGTTCTGTAAAGTTTCATTGCCGGATTTATAACATAAATAACTATAAATCAAAAATGTTTCTTTTTATAACATTCTATTCGTAAAAAGATCCTGTACTAACATCCTATCCTATTCGTTTGTTGGCGAAGGAAATGGACATGAGCTCCAGATCTATGTCGCCACTGATCAAGGAAGACCTTAGTATGAGCACTAGACACTTGTTAACAGCTCGACATAATGAAATAAGAAGAGTTGGAATCAAGTCTCATTTGCAGAGATAGGTGAAAAATCTTCATCGCCCAATCCTGTCTCCCTGCATTTTATATTTGGATTTAGGATTGATGCATTATGATGACAATTAAAGTAATTGTCAAACAATCCACATACGTAGTTGATTTGGAAAACCCGTTTGCACATCGCAGCTAGGATGCGTGAGCTCTCCTAAAGTCATTCTAGATTCCTTATAGGAATCGAGCCCAATTAAGTAAAGTACTTGTATTTACCCTATAGCGGAGTTGTTCACATGATAAGATTATTATTTATCTATTATTTAGGCGGAGTTATTTATCGCTCGTAAATAGCAACAAACAAAGTCACTTTAAATCCAAATAATACATACTATTTTTTTCCACTAGGGTAAAAGTACCTCCTCACTATGATTAGAAGTTTAGTCTAGCAATACCAACAATTTTTTATTAGAAGAAAAAAAATTAAAACAAAGGTCTTTGAATAAACCCCAGCGTGGCTGAATACTGGACAGTCAAATGTCATTTTCTCGTCATTGATCCAAGTGTAGGCGAATTTTCAGATATCGGATCTTGGTTCTCTAACTCATGTTTAATATGTATTTATTTTTAAGCGTTTTGTATGTATATGTATAAAATGATGATGTACTTCAAACAATATTATTGCTTGAGTGATTAAATCTAAGACGGCTGTGAAAGCTGCTGCAGCGCTATATTTCCAGCGGTGTGTTGGACGCACCGATTCTCACCCACGTTTCAAGCAATTTTCAGATTCTGAGTCTCGGTTGATTAATTGTCACTCGAGGGTTAATCAACAACCTGATACTAATTTTCGGTTCACTAAACGTTGTACAAGTCGGAGCCAATGTTCAGAAACCGAATCAGGGTTCCTTACGACTTGCCCAAGCTTCAGCCAATTTTCACCCGTTAGGTCAATGCCAGTTACCCATAGAATATACTGAAGTCAAATATCAGATACTATTTCGCTAATTTGCTTTAGCTAGTCTTAGTCAATCTCTACATATCAACTGCCGGTTACATACTTATCACCCAAAACCTTAGCCAACTTTGAATCTTAGGTTCGCTAAACTAACTCCAGTTTTAGCAATCTTCAAAATTCAAAATCTTGGTTTCTTACCCTTCGGCTAAGGTTGGGTCAATATTCATATTATATTTTGCTAGATTTCTGTAAATGTGGTTTATTGTAAAGATGGATTAGTGGTTGCTAACCTACTGAATTTTTATGAACTTAAACTTACACTGGCAAGACTAAAGTGTAAACTATATTGACTTACCGACTGTACATATATATTTGCACAAGAAGACGTACACTATGAAAGTGTTAGGTTTCTACGGTCTCAATATGTGTTGAGAGTCTAAGACATTAATCATTTATACGAATTTTCGATTTCTTCGTATTTATTTTGTTAATGAACATTTTTTATCCAACACAAAAATTGACTTTGCATTCAGTTACGGCGAAACAGTAATGGTAGACTTCGTTGCTTGTTTGCACTAGCATTCATTAAAGGAAAAGAATTGTGTAATAGTTGCTTTGTTTCTCAATTACCAGCCTTGGTACTACATTAACATTCAAGATCGGTCCAAGACTAACTTTAGTTTTATTGCGATATCGGTGTCATTTATTGTCCAAAACATTGCATAACGTATAGGTTTTAGCCAATAACATCCAATATTGGGTAACTCTGATCTTTCCATGTCTGAGACAAAGCTTGGTATCAAATTATCATCCCTACTTTAGTCTAGCAGTAGGCCATTTTCGGATATTAAGGTTGTGCCAAGGTTGATAAACATTGTTTCAAACAAAAGCTTATAGTGGTATTTTGTTTTAAATGGAGAGCCGCGATTGCTAACATAATTAAGCGTCAAATAAACTGCCACTTTTAATTCTGATAACGCAATATACCTACTATTTATCTATGCTTTATACAATGTTATCAAAAAAGACTACATTAAGTTAAACCTGTCTTTAATGTGGACTTAAAGTACACGTTCCATAAAACGTTCATGTTTTGTCGTTAGTAAGTGCTTTATTTAAAACATAAGTTAAAACATAAATTTACAAGAGGTAGGTACATGTATAACAGTGTAACATACGTATTCTGTATTTCGTTAGATCAAGTAATGCTGGAAAAAATGTCTTAAGCAAAAATTCTATAAAAATGTTGATTAATTTGTTGTGTTTCGATTTGTTTTAATGTTAATAAAGTTGGTAACTCTTTTTGTTAATCAAATCACGGGAAATTCAATGGTCCTACATGATACGTGCGTGACTTCGGAAACAACAAGCATTTGTTGTAAAAAACACAATATTTAATTTGTTTATATTAAACTCTTATCGAGTTTAGTAAAAATTAAAAGAGTATCTGCCTTTATTTCAATCGAAATGGAATCTGGATAAAAGCATATTCAATTTAACCGTTATTCCCGAGATTAAAAGAAACTTTATAGAATATCATATTTATACAAATACTACGTTACATAACTGATTTATGTCTAATACACCTAAATTTCAAAAATGTGCTATACTAATTATACGCAATATTGGTACTGGTTGCGTTCTTATTGACTTTTATTGACAATAACAAAAGAATTCCCTTTTTCTGGTTTTGTTATATTTTCAATTCATTATAGAAAGAAATTTCTTTCTAATATATCACCGATCTAAGTACTTCTAATCAAATTACTAAAGTTTTCGTTTAAAAAATACAACTTTATGAAGTAAACCAGAAATCAATGATTATAATTAGAAAAGCCTCATTCAACTAGTCAGTGCTACTCATAAAGCTGTAATAATGTCGAAACGGCTTTTTAATATCTTTAATAACAATTCATAAGAAATACAAAAACGACAATTTACTATAACTCAAAAAATAAAAAATAAGTAAATCGAGAATGCTCGCTTGTTTTCTTTTGTTATCTGGCCACTAAAATGCCCTTGGCGAGCAATTTAAACCACCCGATTTCAACATCTGGAGACCCAAAAGAGAACCTTTTTATGAAATGTGCATCTATGGAATGTGGAGTCAACGCTCTGTATATATAACTGCACATAACGGTGGTATCTTCTGACCTCCGAACACTTGGCAGCGCTGCTGGAGGTAACAGCGAACTATAAGTATCTTCTTATATATACATTTTGGAGGTCGGTTCGTATCTTCTGTATACTCTATATATGACAAAATAAAACAAGGGAAATAATTTCCCCTTTCTTGAGATTCGGATTCTAGAGGTTCCCCTCATCACAAATATAACAAATTTTTAGCAATATATCCACGGGAATACCCGGAAGTCAGGCCGTCTCCTCTGTATGACGGAGGTGACAGCTTAACAGGCATCAATATATATATATATATATATATATATATATATATATATATATATATATATATATATATATATATATATATATTCTTAATTGAAGCAGGTACCTGTAACTCCTATATTCCTATATTCTCTAATATTAATTGTTCTAAAATTGGATAAAAATCTACTCATCAAAACTTCTATAGAAATTTTTTTCTCGGCTGAATTATTAATTGCCGCCCCCATTGCCTTTTTGAAAGTTTTGACAGCGTTCTCTGCTGCCCCGTTGCTGGCAGGATAAAAGGTTGGAGACGTTAGGTGCTCTATGCCATTTTTCTCTAGAAACTGTTTAAACTCTCTTGAGACCAACTGTGTACCATTGTCGCTTACTAAGAGTTTTGGCAACCCGAATCGTGCAAAAGTTTCTCTTAATTTAGCTATGGTCTGTCCCGAAGTGATGTTGGGCATTTTAAAAACTTCGACCCACTTTGAGTAGGCATCTAAAATTATAAAAAAATAATTTGATTGTATAGGGCCTAAAAAATCTACGTGTATCCTTTCCCAAGCGGTTTCCGGTGTAGGCCACGAAGTCAATTCGACTTTCCTTGGGCTATCTCTCATTTTTAAACACCCTGTACAAGATTTTGCCACTCTTTCAATTTCACCGTCTAGACCGGGCCACCACATGTAAGATCTAGCTACTGCTTTCATTTTTACAATTCCTAAATGGCTAACGTGCAGTTCACGAAGCAATTGTAATCTTAGCTTTTTTGGTATCACCACGCGGTATCCCCAAAATAAACAACCTCGATCTACAGTTAATTCATGCTTTCGCGCATAGTATGGTTTTAGTTCGTCCATCTGTACGTGATCCGGCCACCCTGTGTTTACGTAATCTAAAACTGTTTTCATCGTAGCATCTATCTGAGTTTCCCTTTTTACTACTTTCGCGTTGATCGGTGTATGAAACCCTTCGATAAAATTTAAATACGTCCCCTTTTCGTCTTCCTGGCTTGATTCACCTTGTTCGGCTAACGGTGATCGCGACAAATAATCAGCTGGCTGATTGTTTGTTCCTTTCACGTACTGAATGGTGTATCTAAATCCCGACAAATAAATTGCCCATCTCTGTAACCTACTTGCTGCCATAACAGGTATCCCCCGATGTTCCCCAAAAATGGCTAACAACGGTTTATGGTCGGTTCTTAAAATAAAATGCTGACCCTGTAAATATTGCTGAAACTTTTTAACGCCGAAGAAAATGGCAAGCGCTTCTTTATCAACCATCGAATAGTTTTTCTCGGCATTTGTGAGCGATCTGGAAACGAAACCTATCGGTCTCAACTCCCCTTTCGAAAATTCGTGTGATAAAGCCCCCACCACGCCTTCTTGTGATGCGTCACAAGATAATACAATGGTTTTATTTGGATCGAAATGAACTAATATACGGTCTGATGCGATTTCGTTTTTTATTTTTGTAAAGGCCGATTCGCATTTACTGTTCCAATTAAAGTTGGCATCTTTACGCAGAAGTTCATAAACCGGGCTCATTATAATCGATAACTGAGGTACAAATTTTGAGTAATAATTGACCATCCCTGCGAATGATTTAACCTGGTTAACATTCTGTGGTGTTGGCGCTTCTAAAATGGCCTTGATTTTGTCGTTACTTTTCTTTATACCTTCCTTATTTATAATGTGACCCAAATAGCTAATCTCTTTTTGAAAAAAAAACATTTACCCCATTTAACTTTTAAATTAGCATCAGTTAAGCGTTTGAATACCAGTTTGAGAGTAGTTACGTGCTCTAGTCTATTTTTTCCTGTTACTATAAAATCGTCAAGAAAATTACATACCCCTGGTATGCCCTGCAATAACTGTTCGATATATTTCTGAAAAATAGCAGCTGCAGGCGATACCCCGAAAGGCAAGCGATTCATTTTGAACAGGCCTCTGTGGGTACTCCACGCTGCCATCTTCGCAGACTCGTCGTCCAGCAAAAACTGATTATAGGCCTGGCTAAGATCAATCTTGCTGAATTTTTCACCCCCCTGCAAGAAAGCAAAAATCTCTTCTATCCGAGGTAAAGGATATTTCACCTCCTCTAAGTATTTGTTTAGCGTGATTTTATAATCCGCGCAAATCCTAATTGAACCATCACTTTTTAAAACCGGAACTAGTGGTGTACCCCATTTACTATTAGTAATCGGCGTAATTATTCCCTCTTTTTCTAACCGTTCTAATTCCGCTTCGACTTGTTCCTTGTAGGCTAGGGGAATCGGTCGTGGTTTACAGAATACTGGTTTTGCATCAGCTTTCAGGTTTAGACTAACCGTGTCATACCTGTAAGTGCCTAACCCTCCGTCAAATAAATCTTTGAACTCGTTAGCTAAACTCTTTACGTCATCTATTTTTATTTGATTTACTTCTGCTGAGCTAATCTTCGTTAAGGTTAACTCGAAAGCCTTTAACCAATTCCTACCTAATAGGGCTGGACCTCCGTCCTCAAGTACATAAAATATAATATTTTTCGATTCGCCCCCGTAATTTACCTTAACTGTAAAAAATCCTAAAGGCCTCGATTTTGTACCTGTGTATTCCCTAATTATTATATCGCTAGGCATCAACTCATAATTACAAAATTTATTTAAATATAAGTCTTTTGATATGGCTGAGATTGCCGCACCGCTATCTACCTCCATATTAAACTTAAAATTATCGATTACTACCGAAGCAACCAATGGTTGATCGTCATTTTTTGTATTAAATTTATATATAGGCAATGATTCCTCGTCTAGTTTTTCCATATAATTATTTTTCCTAACTTTCTTACAAACTGATGCTAAATGGCCTACTAAATTACAATTAAAACATTTGCTGTCCTTAAATTTACAAATCTGATTGAACTGGTGATATTTACCACAACACTTACACTCCGATGCCTTTGTTGCACTTTCCTTTTGTTGTTTTCTTGGAAACACCGAACCCTTGGCTTGTACCGTTGCAGTTGTTGGTACCTGGACCCTTCCGGTTGCTTGAGTTCGTTCACAGTTCTGGGCGTTGGATGGTTTATTCCAAATCTGTTTACCACGTGTCCAGCTCAAATCTTTTGTGTTAGTCACCATCCTGGCGTCGAGCGTCGCTTCTTTCCTCATCGCCATATCCACCATCATTGCAAGAGTAATTGCGTCGGAAAATTCGTCCTCACATAGTTTGTCTAAAATCGGTCCTTTACACATCCCTGTCACGAATTTATCTCTCAGGACTTTATCTAATATATCCCCGAATAGACAATTAACTGCTAATTTTTTTATTCTAGCGTGCCATTCCCCTACGGTTTCTCCTTTGATCTGTACAGCCGAATAAAATTCTATACGCTCTCTGTACACGGATAGTTTCGGACTAAAATGATCCTTTAATAATTTACATAATTGATCATAGGTTTTTTTGTTAGGTAAGTCTGGAAAACACAAATCACGCAATAACTTATATGTTTCTTCTCCCATTAAACTTAACAAAATCGCTGCACGCCGTTCCGTTTCTCCAATCGAATTAGCACCAAAATAAAGTTCCAATCGTTCTTGGTAGATCAGCCAGTCACCTGAAATACCGTTGAATTCTACCATCGACCCGATTAAACCCGCCATAATGAGCACTCACTGTTTATCTTTTAAACTGAAATACGCGTCACTGTGCACTCTATTCTAGTACATCATATGTATATCGACGTATTCACTGTACTCACGTATGCACGTTCTAGTTTATCCTCGTCGCCACTGTTGTGTTTGTTTCTTAATAAACGACACGTTATACTTAACTAAATATCTTTATTAACGACATACATAACTTGAGCTACAACTTGGTTCTTACCCATAGAGCAGGTAGTTGTGAACTGGCGGTCACTGCAACCCTCGGTCGCTTTGTACCCCAGCTTTTGTCATTTGTGCATTTCTTACAATACATATACTACATTAATTAAAACTACTTCTATACATAAATTAAATAATGAATCACACATTATTTAGGAATTGTTGATGTGAAATGGTTGGGCTTCGATAACACACACAATAGCTGGATCAAGAAAAGTGATTTATTATAAAAAATAGTCTGTTTATGTATATACTTTATTTACAAAATAATAATAATTAGAAAATATATGTACAAATATTAGACTACTTATCTATATATACTGTGATTTTATTTACAATAAAATAATTACAAAATATCTTCTTCTTCTTCTTCATTTATTTTAAAATGGCCATATGGAAGGGTATCAATTTTATTTTTAAGTATATACTGTTTGTCATCGCACGAGTCTAGAGCTTTTTTCTTAATAAAATACGTATAAAGATTGTGTTTATCAGAACGAATGCTTCTATTAACGGCATATGTAATTTCCGAATCAAATAAACTTTTGAAATAATGTTCGAAACTTAATCTATTTTTTAGGGCCTGCTGTTCTACGCCTTTGGCCTTACAAACCTCTTTACGCTCCTCCTTCCGCATGGAATACATTTTCTATTTCAAACCGACAAATTCTAATAAAAGTTTTCCGTTTAATTCGTCTTTGAATTTACCAGGAACCTTCTTATTTACTTTTTGTATTCCATAGGGATTGTCTGGAGGATAATCGGATGTATCGAATATACCCTCCGATCCTTTCGCGCTTTCCTCTCGTATAATGTAATAAATATCTAGTCCGTCGTTACTTTTCGCACAAGCATACACCATTCCGTCCGTGTCCGTATAAAGCAAGATAGCGGGACAGGGTTGCTCTAACATAAACTGATAATGAAAGTACATTAATAATTTAGACAAGTCTAAAATCACCATTCCCAAATAAACCGGTTGGTTATATTTAACCACGGTTTTGTTTAGTTCGACGGCGACCAGATTTTCTTTAAATATCGTACTGGAACGGAACTCCGGTAACGAGATATACTTTTGAGCGCTTCTAAAAGAGTACGCTAATTTGATCTTTCGATGTTTCCGGATGTTTTGCATGGTCTTACCAAAACCGCGTTGTTCATGAGCTTAAAGAAGTCCTTTTCGAATTCGTTTTTTGCCTTAGCCCTTAAATTCGTGTTCAAGTCTATGTAAGGTTTGAGCCATCTCCGTTGAGAGAATTTTAAAACTCTATGAACCTTCGTTAATTGCAGACCGTACAATAAACATTGAAACAGGTTTCGAACGTGTAAAACGTATTTAAATTTCGGGAACATAGTCAACATTAATTTTGGGGGGGCAATTATTTGAAGCCGTAGGAGGTCGCCGATGCTCCGGGAAAAGGGAAACGCTGACATTTTGTCATGAATTTCCCGGGGCACGTTAAGATCTACTTCCAAAATTAATGAGGTAGGGGCTTCTTCCTCGTCAACCGCCATGTTTAGAGCGAGCATGCACGCTCGATCGGGATACATTTTCCAATCCGGTTTTTCATCGCATTTAAAATTTTCTAATATATTTTCTATTTCGCGAACCCGATTTTCCGCTAACCATTCGAAATTCCCGTACGGTAAACTTTCGGACATTGCGTAACCGTAAAGGTTATTGGCGTCTACATAAAGCAAACAACTTGAAGGTTCCTTCTCGTTATAATTTTCTTTCATATATTTATTGTTTGCTTTTGCGTATCTATGCGAACATTGGGTAATCCCGCCTCTTATCGCTAACTCGAGAAACAAAACCATATCTATGTCGGTCAACAAATCTAATTTTACACGTGTACACTTTAAAGCAGCTGACCACGCGAATCCGGGCCTCGTATAAAAATGTACACTGTCTAAATCGTATATTTTCATACATAGATCGCGAAACTGTTCAAAAACATTCGCTAAAATTTTTACGCCACAGTTTAAATAAAGCTCACTGTATGCGCTAACGATTTTATGTTAAATGTTTTCGATACATTCTGAACGTGCTCGTAATCTTTGGAGCTGATATGTTCTTCGCGAAGAGCATTATAAAACGATTCTTTCGGCGGTAATTCCGTTTCATTGAGTTTCTCCCAACTATTCATATAATCGTAACAAAATATACCTTTGCGTCGTGCTAAATTAAATTGTTCGGGATTTGGAAAGGCTTCGCGGACAAAATTAAACATTTCCGGGGCTAAATTATTGGCTAAAACATCCAAGCTTCTAGCTAAGAACCGATAACTGTCTATAAACCTCCATGTCAGATTAGCACATTTTTTCGAAACTGAAATGTTATTTTCCCTTGTCACGTGGAGGATATTTACCGGTTCACGGTTGAAATGTAATTCATTAATTATAAAATGTATATCATAGCCTGACATGTTATGAAACAATATGGGAATGTAATTACCGCATTTTTATTGCAGGTTACAATTTTGACAAAGGGCCGATAGGAATTTCCCAGTGAAATGGTTATGATTTCTAACTTTCATAACCAGATCCTCATTGAACTCTTGCAAACAATGGGGACATAGTACGCCATTATCGTACCCCTGCTGTTCCTCCAATGTAAGCGGCAACATGGAATGTTAATTTTTATCTTTTCCTCTATTATTGCGGTTTCTTTTATCAACTCGTTAACCAGCCATTTTTGAGGATTTGTTCCTACATAACTTTTATAATGTGATAAGGAGGGATTGAACGAGCAAACGACCTGGTATGCGACAGCGAAAGGTATATGTTTTTGGTATGGTATAGTACAGCTTTTGAAATGCGTAACATCAGCATCATCATCAATTTGATTACATGGCACTGTTAAACATTCAAAATCGGCGTATACAACAAAGGGGTGACGCAAATTAAAATTTAAATTTTTAAAAGACAACGTATTTTCGCCCGGTTTACCAAATTCTATGCGAACTGCATCGAACTTTTCTCAATCATCCGATTGTTCAACGATTGGACACTCCTGAAGTGTCTTAAGCACCTGTCGCATATAAAAGTACGGTTCCTGTGCTTGGTGATGGCCGACCTACATAAACGGGACATATTCTTTATCCAGCAGTAGTGAGATGCTTTCCTCTTTCTCACGTACAGCAAATTAATATGCTGTTGTTTTTTAGATTTTGTATGATAAAGAGGACCCATCACTTTACTACCCTGCAACCCGTACACGTTAACGGAACTGTTAGGATTTTGACGTTCAAATTTGGGAATGTCCATAATTTTCACCGGAGATTTAATACCCTTAATATTAAATAGTTGTTTGAAATTTTGCGGATACAAGGATGGTAATTCTTTATTTCTATTGGAGGGATAAAGAGCGGAAACTAGAGCGTAATAGAAGCATTCGTTATCCGTATTTTTTACATTTATAATGGCGTGCTTGCTTTTAATTACAGTAGGCAACTCGATAAATTTAGAAGCTCTTAAAGGTGAATATTTATTAATATTTATGGCTAAAGAATTAATACGACTAAAACTGCCGCCTGAGCCTACTTCCTGAAACGTTTCCATCTGTAAAAAAGGGTAAAAACTAATTAAAAGTGAGTTTTTTTAACTTTATATACACACCTGTGATAATAAAGAAATCTCAATGTCCCTGAAGATAGAAATAAGGTCGCTAGATCTTGATATAATGAAGTTTGAAGTGTTAAAGTACTTGGCCTGTACTGTTTCGTCCAGTTTCATTTTATAATCGGCACATAAAACGACATTGGCTTTCATGTTTGGTATTCGGTTTTGGAGGGATGCTTCAATCTTACCCACAAAAATGGGTTGTGCTTCCTCGAGAAACTCTTTTGAATCTAAGATATTGTTATTGATCACTATGCCAGTCTTAATACGCCCTTTGAACGCTAATTCCAGCTAAAACATGCAAAATACAATCAATCAAAATGAGAATATTCAATAAAAACATGAAAAACCTACGTCATAATACGTTACGCTGCTTTCGTCACCACCTCCACTAACTCCTTCTCCTGTTATAATAAGGGATTGCTTTATCCTCGCATCCAAGTATTTACATCTGGTCAAAATCGTTTCTAATTTTCGTTTATCACCTATTCCTCTCGGTAATTTCTTATCTGTTGGATTGTTAATTCCGTATTTTCATCATTCAGGGTTGATAACCTGCGAAAGTCTTCAGGCGTTTCTGCATTTTTTAAATATTCATCCACCAATGTAACCTGATTTTGTAAACTGGTAATATCCATTATGTTAAGACGGGTAAAATACAATTCAGTCTTTCAATTAAATAATAATTAACGCCGTGCGTTAATGGAGTAATTGGTTCTCGAAGCACTTTAATTTCATAAACTGAAATCACTGAATCGAACGGATTTTCAAAACGAGTATGTAACTTACACCAACCGCTTGTTTCAACTAAAACACTGATGCTTTAGTGCGACGTTTTTATACGAGTGCAAAGTATAATTAATTTTAATTGCTGACGCAAATCGAATTCGCAAAGCACCCTCATAAATTGATAACATAACTTCAAGACTTTTTTTATTTTACAAGCAATAACACATAAATTACATGTTTTTTAAACACCCCTATCAAGGTCAACTGTCGACACTTCGAACAATACACTTCATAAAACAATTAATTTTTACAACTAAAATAACCACTAACCGAATAAATAATATAATTTTTGGATTCACGTAATTCCCCCCTTCTTTATAACTAATAATTAATTTGGTATTAACTGTAGAAAATTTACCTAGTGATTATTTGTTTTTATGTATACGTATTTCGTAACGCACTTAAAGTAATATTAAAACCGACTAATTTTATCTCTGTTTTGCTACTAATGATATTTTTTGTATCTAAAAAGCAGTAATTTATTATGTGTCATGATCATGACATTTTAGATCACAGGGCAAAAATTTATTATGGCGCGACATTAAGAAAAACATTTTATAGTTTTTTCTAAACATAAATATTAATTAGCCAATTCAACGTGGGAACATTCCCTCTTTAGCAACACAGCGTTCAGTTTTAATAAAAGCGTTGAACAGATCTGTGTGCATATGTAATGTGTTTTGTTCATTTAAACCTAAACTCGCATCTTTTAATCAATAAGAATATTATTAAAAACAAAACGCAACCGCTTTCAGTTTTATTTTTAATAGTGTAAATTGAAAAAAGAAAAAGTCTTTTCGCAAGATTACACAAGTGAACGGTTATAATTAGTAAGTATTGCCTGTAAGTGCTTTGTTTTCTTAAATCAATATTTCGTTTTGTTATAGTGCGTAAAATACGAGGTCTTCCTGCTCGAGCGTTTCTATCCATTTACAATATCGAAAAAACAGACGCACGTAAGTTGAGAATGTTATTTAATGTTTATTTTTTCAGCTTCCAACGTCAATCTATGCAATGTATTATAATTGATGTAAAATCTGGTGACATCATCCATGAAGAGAATGGTTATTTTTAATTTCATGCGAGAGAAAGAAGTTTTTTCGCAAGTTTTCGCAACTGAACGGATATAATTAGTAAGTATTGTCTGTATGTGCTTTTGTTTTCTTAAATCAATATTTCGTTTGTTATAGAGCGTAAAATATGATGCTCGATAGCTGCTCCAGCGTTTGTTTTACAATATCGAAAAAAACAGAGGCACGTAAGTTGAGAATGTTATTTTAATTAAGGCGCAAAATTTAATGTTTATTTTTCAGCTTCCAACGTCATTCTATGCAATACTTGAAGTAAAAACTGGTGACATCATCCATGAAGAGAATGTTTATTTTTTTATTTTCATGAGAGAGGGAAAGAAAAAGACGCATTCTTCCTTTAATTATTAATATTATTATTATTATTATTATTGTATTTTGTAGGCTGCTATTTTTCAATAATTGTATTAAAGAAAATCTGCAATACGCTTATGTTGTTAATATTGTATTTACATCTAGCTAATTCAAAACGACGACGATGATTGTATATTAATTTTTTCCAGCCCCCCTTTTATAAAATGTTTACCCCCTGCAATTTATACCACCACCTTATTATCTGATTCTACGGGACAGCAGCGAGGCGACGCAACCACCATGCCCCCGCCAAATTTTTCAAATTAATCCGTTTCAACGCCCCACTGGCCCACTGGTCCACCGCACCACTGAAACACCCTCACACCCCCCACCCCCCCACGTAACGCCATGACAAATTTTTCAGATTAACCCGGACCGCCCGGCCGCATTCACACGGACCGCGACATCTTGCGCCAAGTGTGACACAGCAACAACCCCTTTTTTGCGCCAACGCCTCTTTCTCTCTTGACCACGACACGAGGCATGACATTTACCTTTTCCCGCCAAGCCACGGCCCACTGCGACATCTAGCGACACATGCGACAACTTCTTTTACCCGGCAACTCGCTCCGACCAATTACGAACAAGCATTACATTCACCTTTTTCCCGCCTAAACACTCAACCCCACACCCATGCTGACATCTAGCGGGAAGGACGACAAGTTTGACACAAATAACCTCACTAAATTGTCCTGCCTTCAATAGGAAAATCCCATAAGAATAACATGGGGAGATTTAGTCTTGAAGGAAAATTTACTTACTACTCCAGTTTTCTTCAACACGGCCTTCCCTAATAATTTCAATGAATATAATTACTAGCATTAAGCTGAACTGAACAATCTTACCTATCATCCATTTCCAACGTAACTTTTTAAAAACAAAGCTAATTACAGAACACTAACAGCAGAACTGAATGTCAACTGCACAAAAAGATTGATAAATTCCAAACATAAAATCCTATATGACACAGAAATGTGTACATTTAAAAAACAATCAACCCATTGCAATTCTAACTGTGTACCATCGATTATCTGGTTTTGACGCCATTAGGTGCTATTAGTGATTCTGACCGGAGGGACATAGGTTCAGGAATTACTTAGTTTTTGATTGTCTGGCATCTCGAGATTACGATATTAAATTAGAACTCTTAGAATCAAAGTAGCTAGTAAAGGTTGGATTTAAAAGCATTTGCATTGTTTTTACTAGATATTTCTATAATTTTACAGAATGTAGGTACAGTTAAAAATAATCCATTTTAGGGCACAAAAAATGTGGCGTAATACTAATCTTTTGTAACTCTAAATTATTCTGAATACATAACATAACGTAGAATACTTTCTTCATTCTGTAACCTCTATAAAAATTCAAATACTGGATACTTACTGCAAAACTCATAAATACGATACTTACGTTATGTTAATGCTCCGGTTCCTGAGATCTCTCATTAACAAATTATCTCACGGGAGTAGGTCTGATTTCCATGGCTTACGAATTGTACAGAAAAATAAGGATTTTTTTAGACACAATAAAAGGATATGGGCGTTATTTATTTGAAGTCATTCTTGACCTGGGTTCCCAAATAAAAAAGAACCCAGAGAACATAGATTAAAATTAATCAACTAGAAAAACTAATCAGCATTAGTTAATTTGACGTTAAAGCAAGTTAAATAATTAAATAGCTTCAATTAATGATCTGTCCATTATCATCATAACAGAATTTATTTTAAATATTTATTTATTTGTAAATAAATGAATTTGTTTGTTTCAAATGTCAATAATAGTAGTTTTGTTAGTAATATCCTAATAAGAATTCTTATATGGGAGAAAATGTTTGCATAATTAACAATAATTTTACAAGAAATGTTACAAATAAATTTTAAATACAGAACTTATTTACTTTTATTATACGAGTTATCCATCAGTCTTTGACAAAGTATTAAAGTTTTTTTGGCCCTTTAACTCTCACAACCTCACTTTCACAATAATGCCCTTTAAAAACAATTCACACTTAACCACAGGTACACAATACCTCACTAACTAAAGAGGGAAAACCTGGAAAGTCTGATCGTCGATGCAACGTTTACACCCTAAATTAACGAACTGGAGTCCACAATAATTGTTTCACAAATTTATATTCATTAACAACCCCTTAATGAAGAACTAAAACCATATAAGTTCAAAAAAGAACTTGCGTTAATTATAAAAATTACCAAAAAAAACACGAGGTTATGTCGGCGGCAAGACAGAATCAGAAAGATTAATTCTTTATTTTCAAAATTAACTAACTTTTGAATTATCCTCATGAATCTTAGCTTACAACACGTCGGAATGATTTTATTTGTTCTTAAAACAATGCAAAAAGCTTTATACTTTTAAACTTTTTCTTAACTTTCGATATTTTATTAGAAATACTTTAGTTTATTAGTTAAATTCATTAACTTGACGAATTAAACGGTAATAACAATCACTTGTTACACTTAACGGTAAATTCACGGGCTTTCTTGTGTTATTCACTCGACTTACTTAATTTAAGCTTCGCGTGCGGTTCACTTAGCGAAATCTTTCAAACTTTTACTAATCACTTTTCTAATCGTTTGATTAGACTACTGTACTGTACTGTATTCAACTATCTTCAGCTAACTTTAAAATTGATTTTCAAGACGCATCAGATTTAGCGACTTGATCTTAAAACTGTAATAACAAAAAATACAACTAACACGAAAGAAACTGAGGGCTATCGCTCGCTACTTGGCTCGAGGCCGGTATCGGACTTGACTCTCTATGTGAGGCTCACTGACTGAAGAAATGGAAAATTTAAACTAGCCTATTCAAATAAGACTAACACTTCTTAAACCAATAGGAAGTAACCACCTTAAATGCTTCTGGAACATTCCATTTAATTTTGCGGGTCTTTTTTGACATTATATTCCTTTGTTAGAAAGACGATATTATTTCTGGATATTTTATAAACTCAATTTGATATGTATTTTCTCTACGAAAAAACAATTCGTAACCGCGAGAACACTTTGAAAATGAACTTTGATATTAAAGGAAACAACAATTGCTTTAATATGATGTCTGCACTTTTAACCGACGAAAATATATTGGAATATACAGAATCATACTAAGGTTTTTGTACCATTAATGCATTTGAAATTGCATTTCTAATAAATCGAGAATTTAAACACGTTACAGTGGTTGTAGGAAAGTTTAAACTGATAAATACGCCGAGAAATGTTTATGACCAGAACTAGTAAAATTTGTGGATGTATCTAATACCAGATACTTTTTCTAGTATGTAGTAAAGTGGTTTACAACGTGAATGTATTTAAATCATTGATTAATTTAAAACCTTAATCGATTTTTTAAATACTACTTCCTCTGATGAATGATCATATTCAGAAAACATATTTTTTGTTATGACTGGATTTTATCGTACAAGAATTAATTTAGTAGGTATCTGTCGTGATTTTCATTAACTATATTTATTTTTCAATGGGCACTTTTGGAAAAGAGTGGTTAATGTAACCCTACCTAAAATTACTAACCAGAATTCTTGGGACGTAAAAAAAGTCTTATATTCCGGCAAAGGAAAAACTGTCGAGACTTAGAAATCTGATTGGTTCATTTAAACTAGATCGAAAATGCAGCTACGTTCCGTCCAAATTCTTGTTTCTATCCGAAAGTGCAGTTTCAACTTTGTTATTTTAAAATTGGAAAAATGTCAAAATCTCGAATATGGTGTGCGGTTGTTCTTACGTTGTTAGACATTGTCGTAAGAGAAAATAAAAAATAACTAAAGTAGGATCCCAAAATATTTTATTTAGTAAGTTACATTTTAATTACATTTTATTAGTCTATTGGCCGGCTTCACAAAACTTGTTCTGATTAGCTTAAATTGATGTGATTAAATTTAAAATCTAGAAATATAATTGGATAAAATCTCAGGTCTCTTTAATCTCAGCCAATGAAATTTCTGAATTTAATAACAATTAAGTTATTCATAATTCAATCAAGCTTTGTGACCCCGGACATAAGAGTCTGTAACTAATGATGGAAACTAACCTCAATGCAACTGATTACCTTGTTCCTCTTGTCATACAAAGTTTGCTTAAATTCTAAAGTACCGAATGGAATGGTGGCCAAGGTTGTAATCTTTCCATAATTTAAGTAAAAGTTATGTACGTAATACTTGCCCTAAAAATGTGCTTATATAAATTGCATTATTTCCTGCTTAAATACTAGGTAAACATACCTTCGGTACTGGACAGACTCCTGGTAGTTGTTGCAAACTTCTTTCAAGTTCATACGCAAATTCTCCATAATATTTGTGGTAAGCTGTACACGCTTTATACTCATTTACGTCTAATAAGTGGGTAAATCTTTCTCCTGTTAAAATTGAGACAGCAACAGCTGCCTAAAAGCACAAACCTCAAATACAACTGATATATTTAAAAAATACTTAATATACAAATACTTCTATAATAGAAGCATAATTGTTAGGTATCTAAGATACACAAAACAGATGTAAGATAAAACCACTCAGAACTTTTGTAATTTAGCTAGAAAATAAGTTCATACTGGTATAGTGTCACGGTTCTGCTCTTACCCTATTTTGTTATTTTGTAGTTACTTACACGCAGATTGTCATCAAATGGAGTCTTGTATAATATCCAACCATCCATGTACTGTCTATTGTCAATTGTTTTAAATGTCAGATTGTACAAAATTTCATAATCGATTTTCGAATCACAATTATCCAATGATTTTACATAAAAAGCACTACAACCCATCATATTATGCTGCCACAAAATAATATTGTTAACACTAAATCTTAACTAGAGAATTGTCAAGGACAATAGTTAAACAAATTACCAAAACTGTTATAAGTATTGCAAAAAGCGTCTGACTGTAATTTTTGGTTTCCATTTGTGTTTTTCTATGGTTTACACCAAACTTTACACAACTGAATACTGTAATAGCAAACTGTACAGTTAAATATGCAACAAACAACTTTGAATTTGAATATTATCTAATTAGTACGACCAGAATGTACATATATTGGTTTCATCTACAAATAGTTGTCAAAAACTAATCAGTGCTTTAAAAAACATCGTCCTAGTATCGTTCGAACTAACGTCATCCAAAAACATTGCGATCAGATAATACGGATCTAACGATCTAAATTTTATTTGTAATCAAGACTACTATTTATACACTTTTATTAGTAATGATCAGGCTGGGACATTTGGTTATTGTGTAGTTAAAGTCACCATTTGATGTAGTTGTACGTATAAAATAACGAAGAGCAATTCATCACTCGTCGTGATTTTATACGCGGAACCCACGGAATCGCGTACTCAACTAGACACTATCGGCAAGGTTACAACGTTTCTGGTAATGATCTTTACGTAGAATATGGTATAAATATTAAATTTATAGTTTTTATTCGCTATTTTGATATTTAGAACACCTATAAATATATAATCAGACACATAACCTAGATAATAGAAGGAGGTCGGTCAAAGTCTCATAGCGAAAGCACCTTGAACCACAGGCCTGGCGATGATTGTCTAGAGTGTATGTAGCATTCCATACT
Source organism: Agrypnus murinus (assembly GCA_929113105.1). Taxonomy (NCBI): domain Eukaryota; kingdom Metazoa; phylum Arthropoda; class Insecta; order Coleoptera; family Elateridae; genus Agrypnus; species Agrypnus murinus. The sequence goes on from OV816025.1 coordinate 19,677,123, forward strand.
TTGGAAATATCTGCCTATGGAATTACCATACCTCAAAAAGTTAAAAATAACTATAATAATATCTAATTAGAAAGAATAAATGAAGAAAATAAATTACATAAAAATTCATTGATTGAACATTCGTAAATAATTAATTGAATGGCTCGGCATAAAACAACCCTTCCCCACACTTTATAATTTTATAAAAATCGAACGATTTTTTCATCGACATTTATTAATCGCCGCACGTTCGACTGCAGAAGCGGTTTGACAATTCTTCGAGGCCGCCTTTCAACTTAAGGTCTCTCCCCCTTTTTCCTTTTTTGTAACTATCATTGGAAATATAATCCTTCTATTATCTAATATTTGGTTATTTGATGCTGTCGCCCTTGAGTAACGTTACGAATAACTGGCATTGCTCCCGATACAACAACCGAAGAATTTCTACAATTTACAGGAACTGAAAAACGTAGAGATATCGTGAACTTTATTTAATTAAACTCCTGCGTACGTCTAATTATAACAATTAGCAACTACTGCATTAAAGTAATTACTTAATTAATGTTTTATATAGGTTTTTCTGATTTAAATGGTTTTTCCCTAGTGTAACATTTAGAAAACTGTGCATATAAACCTTGTTAGAATTTATTCCTGCGAGTGTGCGAGAGTATTAACTAATTACTATTTACTTGAAGCATGTCCGATTGTACAATCTATGTGATCCCGTAGAGATCTTTGTGACCCTGATTTAGTTTTTATACATAAACAAGTTAAGAGTAATTGCCCCGCTCGCATTAATTGCTTAACTTAACAATTTTTGGTTTATACATAATTATTACCTAAATACTTAGCTAAATTAATGCTTATTTATTATTTGTTATTTGATCTTCAGTTATAGTTTATTTACACGTTATCTATCATGGCAATACAGCATTTTATATTTGATTTGGTGACTTATTATTTATGAGTATTGTCTGTGGTTTTGTTTCCTGCAAAGTAACAAGAGCTTTCAGCTCTTTAGGTACGTTTTATTAGGAAGAGTCTACCATTTCGGAAGAAGTCGTAGATGTGTAGTTCTTTACTGATATTGTCGGCTATAGACTCTATTTTGACTATTTTAATCGACTCTTGGCCCGTTGCTGAAGACATCTTGAAAAACCCACGACCTCGCACTAGTTAGCTGCCAGCCGACAGGATTAATTGCGGTTAAAGGTTGTTACCGATTCCCAATTAGCGACCTCCATTTTGTGGGCAACAGTTATTACAGCATTTTATTCAGCTTTTAGCAATTTAAAAAAATGCAGAGCCGTTTTGTTCCGAACTCTTCAATTAGATGTTGTTAACTATGTAAATCTTTAATTTACAAAAATATTCGTGCAATTGTAAATTTTGAATATTTTTTCATAACATAATATTTTTCATGAAACAAAATATTTTTTTAATTATTTAATGTTACCTATCCCTCTCCACCTTATCGAATGTTATTTGTTCTATATGTATTTACTCCATACCTCAGCAAATTTTACTTCGCCGGCTCTGTTGAATCGGAAATGATTTGACCGTTAGATATGTTTTATAAAAAGAGAAAACAAGTCGAATGGTGTAATTGTTAGATAATTTGGTGCCGTGAAATTCGGGACTGGAAATTCGACGCTGGACAATTCGGAGCACTTACCAACTTTTGCTTTCAAATGATATGAATTGATATCCTTTTCATACCTTATAGTAGAATACATATTAATTATTTTCCCAATATCTTACTTATATGTCATTATACAATCAGAAGAAAGGTGTCAAACATGAAAAACCTTCATCATCGACAATATGTTTTACAATAGTTCGTGTTCTAGAGCAGCTTAAATGTTCTTGACATAAAAAGCAAATGAAAACGAATACTACACCAGAGGTTTTTATGTACAAAAATGCAAGAAATTATACACAACAGTTTACAAATCTTACACGTATGTACTATTGGTTTCATAATGATATAGTACAGCAAGGCTAATTTGATGCTTTTTTAATTATTTTATCCTATGCATTTACACTGAAAAAAAAAATAAAATATTTTATTCTTTTATAGTTGTATCGCTTAATTACAAAAGCAAAATCTGTTGCCTCACAACTGAACGTCAATAGTGTAACACACGAAATGCAGTCAAATGTACATTATTGGGAACCAAAGTTGTATACTTACGTCAGATTTAAATTTGTCTGACTCGGCTGAGCTAATCAAAGTTGACAGGAGATAAGTTTTCATTAAAATTCCTTTGGGCCTACGAAAATTGAAATTTTGGCTGACTCGAAATGAACTACAGTTGCCTTGTGAGCGCCACCTGGTTTTAATATCATTTTAACAGTTCTTAATAACACAATTTTAAGCGGTTAATTCTAAATAAAAACGAGGAAACTCTCCTAAGCAACCTTTAATATAGCATACTAAATAAACAACACATTAATAACAAAACAATGCAAAGTTAATTGTCATATTTATTGCACATAAAAACAACAATTAAAACGATTTAATACTCAAATACTGTCGAAGAAATAAATAGGACAATGAAATTTTATTTCTCAAGTTAATATAATTATTATATTTATACACAACTGATAAAAAATGTTTAGAAGGTCTTTGGATGTAATATTACGAAGGTAAAACGAAGCTTCATAAAGAGATCAAATTGTAGCTAACGATAAACCGTAAAGTTACTAGTTCAGTCTTAGGTTAGTTCTGTAGCACTCTCACATGCACTTTTCAATCTTACAGTGCTCAATTTCCATTTTGACCACTAACGTAATAATAATTTTAAGCTCAATATAGAATTACCCAGCGTCGAATAATTGCCAGTGCCAAATTTCATGATATTGTAGCAATTTTCAAAATGCGATTGCATCAGTAGACAACTCACAGCTCGACATTTGGCTCATTCAACATCCAACATCTTGTAGGTAAATTATATAACTTCCATTTACCGTTAGGTACAGGCGCGTGCTGACCCACCGAGACACGGGGAGTTCCTCGGTGGGCCTTTATAAAAATATTCCTCGTCGCTGTTCAACTCGACCGCACCTGTCGAACAGCGACGATTGAATCTAACTTTCTTCCCCATTTTTAGTCTTGCGAACCATTCAAGAACTCGCTAATTTAGAAGAATCGAAGTATCCTAATGTTGCGGATGCGTTGTGTATCATATTTATATTGATGACGTAATTTGGGGACATTTTGTAGGTTCTGCCTAGAAACTTCAATTGGAGTTAATAGAGGTTATGCGATCCGTTGAATTAGAGTTGCGTAAGTGGGCAAGTAACTGTCTGGAACTGTCGGCGGCTGTACCATTGTCTGATGTCCAAATGCCAGTTGAATTCGACAAAGAAGAACCTATCTTTATTAAGGTTTGAAGTCTTCATTGGGACCCCATGGCCGAAATGTTTTTCTACTTGTGTCACAGTATAGATCGCCGTTGCACAAAAAGAAATATCTTATCGGAAGTAGCGAGAAGATTTAAGATTTTTAACCCCAGTAGTTCTCTTTGCAAAAAGGTTAATACAGCAATTATGGATGGCGAAAATAGATTGGAACAAACCTGTTCCTGAGGCAGTGATCAATAACTGAATTTGTTCAATTTGGAACTTCCTAAACTTTAAAATTTAAAATTGTCTAGATGCATTAGTTTAGACTCGGCCGTCATAAAAGAACTTCATGCATTCTCGGATGCGTCTGGAATTGGTTACAGTGCTGTAGCATATTTAAAGGTTCTATATTCTGACGGCTATGTCAGAGTTTTCTTGATGTGCGGGAAAACTAGAGTTGTACCTCTCAAAACATTCTCCATCCCACATTTGGAATTGTGCGGTGCTGTATAGTAAAATACTTACTGAAATCCAATAACAATATACTTACTGTACTATAATGCACCGAATTAAGATTTCTTTTTGATGACAAATTATCACTCAGGCGTAGGTACTGGTCTCTATAGCTTATAAATTGTAAAAAATAGGGTTAGTAAAAATAATAAGGATTATGGGCGCCATTTGCTTGCAAGTCATTAATACATTCACAAAATCCGCAAACGAAAAAGGATTCTGATTATATTGCTTGAATTCAACAACTAATTGTAATTAGTCAAATTAACGTTAGGTAGATTAATGTATTTCAATAACTTCCACAAGCGAAAGATCCATCATCACACAATGTTAGTTTAAATTGATTTATTCAAACTTTAAGAAATATTGTTTAATAAACAATGAAACCAAAATCTATTTATTATGATAAGAAGGATCCCTTTGTATATATTAAGAGTAATTGTTCATACTAGCAGTTTGAATATAATGGATAAATATAACAATCTTAAAAACTAAAAACAATTTACTTAGATAATAAAGTTCAACAAGTAATCCTAAATAGATGTGAATATCTATTTAATCATTCAAGATCTCACTTCACTATAATGCCTTTTGTATTCACATCCAATCACAATAAACTGTAGACACCAAATACATGAATACAATTATGAGCACTGGCAACGATGCTCAGGTTAATTACTGAATTTTAAAACTGAAGCTTGCGGAAATAATGTTAATAAATTGATTATTATCTTTCATTAATAAAAATCTTTGAACTCATATGATTCCACAAAAACAGTACTTATTATTGCCAAACTGCAGAATTATCTCAACGCATCAATATTAAAATTTAGTGCGAAATTCTGCATTTCCACGATTTATTTATTATAACGAATTTATTATCACCGAGAAAAATTCAATAGCATAGACGTTAAATTTATTATTGAATTTATTACATAAAGTGTCAAATGCTAGTAGATAGGCTATGACAGTTCGAGCACAATCCTTATGGAAATTAACATGGGAAATAGCCAAGGTCCAAAAACGCCGAAAAAATCACAAATCCAAGATGGCGTCGGCTCGCGACTCGAGGTCATCCGCGGTTCGTCCAGACACGCGGCAGTACTTTCATATTATTTTTTTAATAATTATCTATTATATTAATAATAATAATAAAACATTTAACATTTTAACAAAATCCCCAATAAAATTAATTCCCCTCTCTTAGTAGGTGTCTCATATACAATTATTAGATTTTAAAATACATTTAAAAGAGAAACTACCTGCCTCCCAGGTTTTCAGAAACGCTTTACACATTAGCTGCATTTTTTCTCTTTCAATAGCCTTAAGAGTAAATATTTCGATTTTTAAAAAAGATTAAACTAGAACTAGAAACCAGGTAGCCTCGACAACAAAATATAATGCTTTGAGTTATATTCATTTCCACGTGAGAAGTTCATTAATTCTATCCTCATCAGCTAATAAATGTCACAAAACAAAGACATGATTTACGTTTTTAGAAAAGGTTGACTTGCTTTTTTGCTATCTTTCGAACAATCGCAACAAAAGAATTCCAATTCTCAACTTAACAAAAACACCTACGTATAAAGTATAACTAAAGAAGAAAAGGTTCGTCACAGCTGCATATATCCGACTTTCAATAGATAATCTATTCAGCAATCAGGTATAAATGCGAGGTATTTTGATTACATGCATCAGTTATCCATCACCGATCATCATGAACACAATAGATCTCTTCGGCAGAGCTATGATGAGCATGACAGATGAAGCAGCGGTAGCAACAAAACGCGGACCGAGAGGTTATGGTTTCAAATTAACACCAGAGGTCAATTTAGATGTTGAGAACCGACGTATAACTAATGTAGGCGCTCCTATCAACGATAACGATTTTGTCACGAAGCGTTCTGTACTAACGTTATCAGATAGCGATGAAGGTGTAATTGATTTTAAGAAGAGAAGACTAGTACATGTTAATGGACCGATTGACGACCACGATGTTTGCACGAAAAAGTATACCAATGAGCTGGTGGACGATGTTGAAAGAAAATTACTCTCTAAATGTTTGAGACGAGAGGATAAAGGACGGGAATCGTACTGTAATGATATTCATCATTACATTACATCCATATTACCTCAAGAAGGCATTGCATGCTAAGTGATTGCCATGACAACAGTAATCAACAACAAAAAATATAAATAAATATCTCATAGAAGTAAACATGTCTTTTATTGTCTTCTACAAGAGATAACATATAAGCAGTGTACAAGACCACACACACAAGCAACCTGTATTACTACATTAATCTTCTAAACACTACATTGGTGACCCCGTAAGAAGAAGTATAATAATTTATTGTTTGATCATTGATATAACTGATGGTGCTCTGGCGTCTTAACAGTAGAAATTATTCTTACCAAAGGAGGTTTAGTAACGTTTAAGATCCCGGCGACCAAGGGGTTTTCTTTATATGAATTTGCATTCAAACTATAATTTAAAATATTTTATTTAGTTAATACATTTTCAGATCCCAAGTGTCTGTAACTAATGATGGAAACAAACATCAACGCAGTTAACTATCTTGTTCTTCTTGTCATACAGTATTTGCCTAAATTTTAAAGTACCGAATGGAAAGTTGCCCAAGGTGGTTATTTTGCCATAATTTAAATAAAAATTATGTACGTAATACTTGCCCTAAAAACATACTTGTATAAAATGCATCATTTGCTGTTTAAATAATAGGTAAACATACCTTTGGTACTGGGCAGACTCCTGGTAGTTGTTGCAGACTTCTTTCGAACTCGTAAGCAAATTCTCCATAATATTTGTGGTAAGCTGTACATGCTCTATTCTCATTGATGTCTATTAAGTGCATAAATGTTCCTCCTGTTAAAATTGAGAAAATAACAGTTGCCTAAAAGCATAAAACCTTTAAAATACACAATAAAAATATATGTAATCTTATACAAGCATTATTGTTAGGCATCAAAAGGTGCAATTCCATTGATGCAGCACTAGGCGACATGTAACATGCCACATGTCGTCGTTGCTAACGCATGTGGCTGGCAAAGACAATCAACGTGTGGCATGCGGTTCATGTTGCAATGCTTCATGTTGCTTCGGTTGAAAGACTTAGTGTAGCATGCATCCTTGCCGCATGCCACATGTTGCTTAAATGTTGTCTCAGTTGAATTGCGCCTTAACATGCACAAAACAGATGTGAGATAAATCCACTCAGAACTCAGCCAAGGTTCACACTGAAAGTGTCATTTGTGCTCATGTTATCTTATTCTGTTATTTTGAGGTTACTTACACGCAGATTGTTATCAAATGGAATCTTGTATAATATCCAACCATCTAAGTACTGTTTATCATCAATTGTTTTAACTGTCAGATTGTACAAAATTTCATAATCGGTTCTCGAATCACAATTATCCAATGATGTTACATAAAGAGCACTACAACCCATCGTATTATGCTGCCAGAAATAATATTATTACCGCTAAATCTTAACTAGAGAATTGTGAAGAACAATTAATAGTTATTCAAATTACCAAAACCGTTACAAGGATTGCAAAAAGCAACTGGTTGTAATTTCTGGTTTCCATTTGTTTTTCTTCTGTGTGGATGATGCTTTGGCATACACAAAACTTTACACAACTGAATGGTAAAAAAACTATTTACAGTAAAATATGCAACAAACAACTTTGAATTTGAATATTATATGTTTATTGTCCCCAAGATTTATATGGGTCTTATCTATAAATAGTTACAACTAATTACTGTTTTAAAACATTATTCCAAATTCTAGTATTGCTCGAACTATCGTCATCCAAAAACATTTCGAACAGTATATATTTGTAATCAAGAGTACTATTTATACATTGTCACTAATGGTAATGATCATTAGGCAGCAGATGCTTTAGATACTAAATATTTATTATTCGCTATTTTGATATATATAAAACAACATCCACAAATATACACTGAGAGGGCCATAACCCGGTCAGTAAATAGTGGTTTCGTTGTTACATACATATAATAATGAGTTTAGCAAAAGTTTTATAGGGAAGGCACCTTAAACCGGAAATGATTTTAATGTCACATATGTTTTATAAAAAGATAAAAACAAATCGATTCAGCGCCGCATACAGGGCTGAAACCCGGTTCTAGCCGGTCAAAATTATTTTATAGGTTTAACTGAAATAAAAATAAAATTAATAAAATAATTAAAAAAGAAATTTAAAAAATCTTTTTAGCCACTAGAACAGGATCAGTTTGATACTTTTATTCTTTTCCCCTGAAAAAGTTATTTACATAATTATGCTATTAAAAAATAAGGTAAAGACGTAAAAGAAATAGCATTTACACGCATTCTTCTTTATTTTAAAAAATATTATTAACTTAAATAGCTTCTTTAATATTTAAATGAAATTACGTGCAAATATTATATTGCTAATCGTTTAATAACTATCCCTTTTCATTTCGATTGTATTTCAGTTTATGCATCATGGTGCATGTTGATTTTTAAATATGTTATTCTTTATACTGTGGCGGGTCCAACCGCCAACGAAGCGGGTTCGTACCGCTCGGGTAGGTAACCTGACGTTCAAGGCACCTGGTTCTATTCTTCTAGCTGCCCACTGCGTCCTGAGGTTGATTCCTTGTACCTACACTCTGTTATTAATGAAAAGGTTATGCCTATTTGATATTACTTATTATTATTCAATGATTTTTAGATTAGATAATTTCTATTAATAAATACCAAAATTTAATTCTCAAGCTTTAAACAAAGTTACACAAAAGTTTAGGCTAATCCTTCTGTAAAATCTCTTGGTAGATTTTACGTTAAAGCAGATTGGTACTACGACCTTTCTGTGGTCACCACTTCTTCATAAGGGTGACTGTTATTTTTACCTCCTTAGGTAATCAATACCGCTTGGTATCAGATTCTAAAGGAGATAATAATTGATTGATCAGTATACGTTACTAATGATTTATTTGAAAATTCCCTTTGTTTATATACAAATTATAATTATTTTTATAAATCTGTGATGCTAAAACATTTACATTAATTACATTAATTGACAAGAAATTTTTATTCTAACATTTTGTTATTTTCTGGTTTGTCTAGTTAGCTCTTTAAGTAAGTGATTATTTTAGCATAATAGCATTTTATACTAACCTACTATTTTTAACTAGTAAGCATATCTTGCAATTATTAGAAAAAATGTGTTTATATTGCAAGAAAGCATTTGTTCATATTTTGAAATGTGAGTTGGCCTAGAAATTATTAACCATTTAATGTTACATTATTTTTTGAAAGAAATTAAGAAAATTAAATTTTATGTTTAGTTTTAAACACCTTCTGAAAAGCAAATTTATTAAATGATACGCAGTAAAACAACTATAAAAGAAAAAACTGAAATTTATTAAAGAACAACAAAAATTAAAAATATAACATGACGTTATCGTCTCACAAGTGTAGTATAACAATTAAATTAGTTCATCCTAAATCAATAAATTATTAATAATTGCCAACAAAAATACAAAAGAGTTTATGTTATTGTATTCCTTCAGTTACATAAATTAATGAATAAATTCTACTGACCTTTTGTAAATCAAATAATCCAAACAAAGTAATCCCAAATTAGATATCACTCATTTATTTAAATTAACATACACATAGATTAAGTAAGTTACGAGTTGCTGAATTTAGTACTAAAAATTTCTAATACATCCCCTAAATAATGATATACTTCAATTTAATTTCTAAGTTAATTATTCCCAACGAACGCGACCGTTAATTAATTAATTAATACATGTTTTTCCAAACAAAAACAATTCACCACTAACTTCTAAAGGGTTTACAATTTTCACCACGACTAAACGGAGGACAGTTTTGATATCTTTTTTTTCTATTTAATTTCTACCATTCTGCTTGCTATGATCAACAATTGTCTCAAACCTTTTTTCTCTTAGCAATTTTGTCGGGATTGCAAATCTCACGAGTTGCGTTTGGTTTTTCTATACTAAGCGCTAAATAAGCTTCCTTAAGTCTAAAAGTGATACCACAGGATATGTAATATCAAATTATGTCTCTGCCTTTTGTGCAATATTTCTAAAAATGCAACTTATCATTGATACTTTAATATTTTAATCTTTTAGAATAAATGAAAAATTATGATATGTTAGCTTTATAAAAATTACAATAAATTTGAAAAACTTGATTTGATTCATCAATAACAATTATGCATTATAAGAAATAATAAGTATTTATGAAATCGTTAATAAAATAAATTTAAAAATCAAAAATGAGACTTAGGCTCCGTTACAATACTATAGCAAAAAAATGTTAAAAATGCAAACGCAAGAGCTTGAAAAAATTTCTAAGTTATAAACCACAAAATAAAACATTTATTATTCGGAAAGTAAAACTCACCGTTTTCTATATTAGAAGGGTATCAACTTACCTTTTTATAAGACTTTTTAGCACTACAATTCTGTTTTTATAAATTATTGAAATCAATAAAAAAAGTTCCACAAAAAAACACTTTCACGTTAACGAACAAACTACAAATACATTTACACAGATTGGCGCCTTCGGAAGTGTTAATACTGACCTGCACTTTACCGGAATTGTCGGATTTTTTTATGGTTACTATTTGCCGAAACGGTAAACGGCACGAGTTCACTCAGCTTTCTACTAAAATACTAATTCTTAGAATACCTTTGATTTTAACAATGGTTTTTGGAGTTTTGACCGGCTAGAATCAGGTTTCAGCCCTGTGTGCACCGGACAGTTTAACGCTGTGAAATTTAGCAGCGGCAATTCGATGCTGGACAATTCGGCGCTGAAAAACTTCATACCAAAAAATTTTGTGTTTAGTTAGGGGAATTTCGACTAAAGGCTGATTCTCACTATATGGCAGGCTACCAACAGTCACCGGACCGACAAAACATTATGCTGTACATTTTATATGAAGGTATTCACATCAACCATCACAGACACGGATCGTCGCCAAGAGAGAATGTTTTACAGGTCGGTGTTGGTCCATTCCTGGAAGAAACGGTTAGTGTGAACAGTCGGTCGCCGTCAACTGTCTTGTTGGTGACCGTTTTCGTCACAAATTTTCTGAACTTTTCTGTAATCAGTGTTTGTTTTTTACAATGAATGATTGAAAATAATCTAAATAATCTGTGGGTCTGTGGCTTACGAAACACTGTTAATTAACGCAAGATAGTTATTAAGCGTTTGAATTCTTGTTAATCCCTTTTTAAATTAACATTATAAAAGGAACAGAAAGAGATTTTATCAAAATTACCTTTCTAATAACAAACTTATGCATAATAAAAATAGTTGTTAAGATAATGGACGCAACAAACGCATAGTTATTAGTTTTGGAAGAAACTGTCGGTCCGGTGCCTGTTGGTCACCTGTCGCCGGCTAGCAGTATAGTGTGAATCAGTATCACGTTTTGTCGGTTCGGTGGCTGTTGGTAGCCTGCCGTATAGTGAGAATCAGCCTTTATTCACACATAATTACTTTCCACAGAATATCTTTTTCAGACCTAACAGTAAAATGTACATTCATTAACTTATCATTATAGTTGTAGTTTTTTAGTTTTATCGCTTACTTGTAAAATGCAAAATTTATTGTCCTTCGACTGTACAGTTTACGTCAGAAGAGTAACACACAAAATTGATGATACGTAGCAAATTGCAGTCAAAGGCCGATTATTGGAAACCAAAATTCCAACTCGGTTCATTAATTTTAAATTCTTCGCTGTTTCAGAACTGATGTTATTACTATTATTTTGTTTTGTTTAGTGTTTCTAGCCTTACTTTGTTGAACTCCATAATCATGAAATAAAAATTAATAAATAGTTTTACAGTATTTATTAAATTATAACCTGACAATATTGTTTCGACAGCTAAGCTGTCATTATCAAAGGTAATATAAATGTAAACAAACACGTCGATAAGGTAAATACAAAAAATAGGTAACTAGATAAAAAGATAAAAATAATCAGAATTAAATATCTAACACTTCCAGTAACGGAGAATTACTGAGCTCAAGCTGTTCATTCATTAAAGATACCCTGAGTTTGTGTTTGTATATCTCAAAAGCTTCTAAAATGTCTAATTTGCGTGTGTTATTACAAAAATGTAGAAATTTAATATTATTTTGAGAAGTTATTGTGTGATTTTGTTCTAAAAGATGTTCGGTATAATTAGATTTTTCAGGATGTTTATTTCTGTAACAACGCACGTGTTCGTTATATCTTATGTCAAAATTTCGAAGTGTTTGTCCAGTATATACCGAAGTACCAAAAGAACAATTTAAACGATAACTGCCCGATTTCTTGATATCATGTGTTCTATCTTTAGTATTAACTAAAAAGAGTGTTAAAAATGTATTTTTATATTTGCGTGTCCTAATGAAATTTTCAAAAATACTGGAAACAGTAACATATTATTTTTTAAAGTTGATATCACTGTTAGACAGCTGTTCTGAGAATGTCAAACTTATGTTATTTACGCAGTGAACTCCCTAACTGGAATGCAACGCTTGCAAAACTAGTATTACAGGCTACATAAATGCGCCGAATAATAATTAGTCTTAATAAGGGCGTAACAGCTCACGATAAACTTAACGTAATAAAATTAAATTTTATAAAATTATACATAATATCTTTACCTTATAAGTTATAATATCCAAAAGATCCAATGAATAATTATTTTGGTTAACAAAAATCATTCTTTGCTGAAAATACTATTGTATTTATACCTTATTAATTTCTTTAACAAACAAGGTATTTATTCTATGAAATTAAATATAATTATTCTTATTTCATCCACGTTTTTAATTCATTAAGTAGCAATTATTTATGCTATGCTACTTACCAAAATATCCCTAACAAATTTTATTTAAAACTAAGTAATTTTTTTAATTATTTAATACCGAACTAACGCAAATAGAAAAAATAGTATAAAGTATTCGTTTCATAACACGTTTTAGCGCACTTGTCCTAATTAGAAAACTCCCCGCTACGCGGGTCGTTTTCTAAACTCGGACGCGTGCGCTAAAGACGTGTCTTATGAAACTAATACTTTAATATACTATTAAAGTGTTAGTGTTGGTTTTAAAGGATATTTTATAATTGTTGGTTTTTCTTAGTATATATGTTTAACTTTTTCTGATATTTTGCCAAAATATGGTATAGATATGTAATTTGTGCCTTCTGTTTGATTGTCAATGGGATATATTCTTTTGATAGCCAACCTATAATCTTTTTGTTTAACTAAAGTGTCAATCATGTTCGGATTGTAATGATTTACATGTGCTAGTTGTTTAATGGTTGATATAGCTTTGCTAAAGTCTGGCTGTGTTAGTGGAATAGTTAAACCACTGTGCACTAATCTGAAGGCTGCTAGATTATGTACTTTGTGGTGACAGGATTTATTTGGTATTATTATGCCCGTTTGTGTTGGTTTTCTGTATATGGAAAATTTAAATAGATTTTGTGCGTTAATCTTGATAGTTAAGTCTAGAGTTAATAGCTCTGTTTTGTTCTGTTTCTAGTGTGAAATTTATGCTTTGGTGGATACTATTAATAAGAATTAAAAATTCATTAATAACCTAAAAAGAACTAAACAACTTTTTGGTCTGCTTTTCCTTGCATTTTTCATACTTCTCCTTTTTTCTTGCTTTCCTTTTGCAAGAGCTTCATCTTTTATAAGCAACAGTTTTTGCTTCAGTTCCTCCTTATTAACTTCAATTCTCATTAATCCTTTGGTATATTAGTTCCACAATGTTCAGGATATATTGAAATAGTTCTAAACATTGCATTTTTGTCATTACCGTCCCATGTTTAATCATTATCATCCAGTGATTATTCTTCATAAGGGACGGTAAGACGACGACGGTAATAACATTTTTACAGGTTTATATAGTTTAAAAAGTGAAGTAATATTCAACATATTTAATAGACTAATGTTACAAGGACATCTGTGCTGTTGGAATAATAATTATAGTCTCATCCTGTAGCACTTAATTCTATATTTAAAGCGAGGGATGGTAATGATGTACAATAATCATACGGCAACATTTCCTCACCTTTTAAAATTCAAAATCTTCCCAAACATGATACAACCATATGCTACATACAAAATCTGAGAGTAAACAAGTACTCGCTCTTCGAATGCTGTTTGTACGAGGATGTATCAGAAAATAACGGAAAATAAAGATCTGTGGGCCGGGGCATTGTCGTGATTCAGCGTCCAACCAAAGTCTTGATAAAGCGGCCGTTTTTTCTTTAATTTTGCCTTTAAGGGTCCTCGAAGTACATTAGAATAGTACTCCCCAGTTACTGTATGTCCTCTAGGTACAATGTGATCGTAAATAACGCCATATTTATCAAAAGAAACTAGGTGCATCACTTTACCAGCGCTTTTAACAGTTTTGGCCTTCTGCGGTCTTGGGCTGTCTTTATGCTTCCATTGCATACTTTGGGAGTTCAATTCAGGATCGTAATGATAAAACCAACTTTCGTCACATGTAACCACGTTTGACCAATGTTTAATTTGAGACGGACAAATCGGACATTCACTTGGAGCGCCCTCTAACTTTCTACGGTGGTGAGTTTCGTAACTACCCACGTTTATAAATATAAAAGGGTGATGCAGCCGTCCACTTCCATCATTAATAAGTGCTTACCACGCGGTTAATGTTTAAAGAATTGTTAGGTTGCGTAGACAAAACCGGCACAGTTGAAAATTACGGACTGCAGACGAAGTATACAAATAATAACTGATGGCAATTGCTTATTCAGAACAGTTTCATATTGTTTGTATAAAACGTGAAATTTGCCAACACTATTTTTATGTCATGTTTTTGAAATATGTACTAATAGACGTTTTCGAGAATGTTTTAAACAAGATCGATTTTTGATTTTATTCTTATTATTTCGTAAGGTAGAATTTCTGTATGTATGTATGTAGAATAAACCGGTGGGGAGGGGTAAGCCAGAGAGGAGGGTACGCTGGGAGAGAGGGATGCTAGGCTTAGAATTTTCAACTGGTTATGTTTGGTTGAGTTTATTTAAATAATCACTCACGAAAATCCGAAGGATTGTAAACACACATCGAATGTTGTATATAGGGAAATCCTTCAATTCTTTTGATTGTCATGTCTTGACGAGGTTTTCCTAGTATTTAATTAAAACAAATATCACTAATAATATATGGTAAGAACTGTGGTTTATCACAACACTATAGTTTAACGGTGTCTGCTAACCACACATTGTATTTGACTAATTGCCAATTACGTATTTCGGTGACGATGTTACCTTTTTTTCGGCATACAACCGTTGTTGTTAATAAGCGTTTCCTACTGTGAATTTAAAGAGCCAATCACGACTATGCAAGAAAGGTACGTAGGCTAAGGTACATAGACGATATTCTCGAGGTGTTTAGTACAAATATGTGTGATATTGAGTTTACGAACAAATTAAATTCAGAATTTAACGCTATTAAATTCACGGTAAAAAAAGTTTGGAGCGATATTTGTCGAAATAGACAAGAAAGAAGATTTTGTTGTAGTTTTGTACTGTACATTTTGGACTAGATCTCCCAGGCGACCCGGACCCAATGCATAAGTGGAAGTGTATCTAAAGCGCAATTTAACGTAGATTCTGAAGATATACAGCTTATGGTGGCAAGCGTTCTTAATCCATAAAAAAATTCTTAAAACCGCCAGAAGATTCCACTTTTTAGTAGTTTTCTTGACGTAATTTTGCGAATAGTAGGAATTCTTGAGCTCGTCAAAATGCATGTTATTATACGATGATTCTACTCAAAGTTAGCATTTTGGCCTTTACCGCTCTGCTACGCCCAGTTTACATGGGCTTGAAACTTTGAAGCAAATTGGAGAACATAAATTTCTTCTGTATCCAAATTTGTGCAGTTTCTTGGAGGCAGCCTCTTAAAGCCTATCGATTACGATTTTATTTTTCAGCAAATAATAATGCACCAGCTAACTTGATAATTTTTCTGAGTTTTAATCCAGGCTAATTTAACTCGCAAAGCTTCAATTAGGATTAATCAATAGACGATCTCAAAAAGAATGTACTCAGGGGCGAAAGAAGATTTCAAAGCCAAAACCGTTAATAAAATAGATTTAAATTAGATTAATAAATAAACAAAGATTGACTAAAAACGACTTTAAACTAAAAAGTAGAAAAATACCTAGAAAGTACCTTATCTTCTACATTTATAGAACGTTTTAAATACAATTAATAACCACAAGAGCAGGTGGCAATAAAGAAGAAGCTTTTAATTTACTAACAATCCTCCAAGTAATGCGATAATTATATTCAAGATAATCATAAACACCACAATGAATTATAGTTCAACTAAGTTACATTTAAAGATAAAAAACTTTTTTACGATTCAGAAAATTGACGCTTATGGCGCATTCTTCTATCTAAGAATGTCATGTTTTAGCAGAACGCTTCGAATGAAATACGTCATACAGCGAAAATCAACGACATTGAATGATGCTTTACATGAATTTTGGCGCCATATTATCAGCTTAATAGACGCGTTGGCCGTCCGTCTTTCTCTTTCGCACTGCTAGGATCTCTTGCGTCGATTAAGAATGATCTTGGGGGTAGCGATCATCTCTTCGAAAAAAGAGTCGGTTTTGAGTCTTCGAGTATAAATTGCTAGTACCCACTACCAGGAAAACCAGGCCTCAAAAGCTATGAGCTTGTGCGGGAGAGACGATTATTACTATTACTCACTGACTGACTAACATGTCGTCCCGAGGAGCGTAATCTCAGAGAGGAAAATTTTAACGAGATTTTAGTTTTTGTACTGACTTGGTTAGGTAATCTTACCGTATTGTAGTGCTTACGGCTTAAACCTTTAAGTAAAGGTTGGGATCGGTTTGTATACTTCAGTGAACAGTACACCGTAAAAAATGCAGTGGTGGTGAAAAACATATTTGGTGTGGTGAAATATCTGAGTGTAAATTTCTACACTCATGTGAATGAAATTAACAACTAAAATTAACACGCAGCACCAGGTTTCTTATGCGTGTTATCTTAATTTAAAAAATGGGTAAAAATAATGTTTTTGGTGTACAAAAATCATTTGAATTTAGTAAAGATACTCTCGTTAGTGTAAGAGTCATCTTTCAAAAAATGTATTTCACTATTCTAGCATGTTAACAACATTAAAGAGTGTTAATAAGATCCAACAAAACCGATTTAACCCTCGCGAGTGTCATCCACCGAACATCCACCTCCAACGCGAATAATCACGATTGGACGTAAGCACTTTTATTTACTGTTTATGTTTGAATGTAGTTGGTTCTCTTTGAAAGTGACAACAATGATTTTTAAGATTCAACTAGCCAATAAAAGTAAATATGCTAAAATAGAAGAGGATGCATCTTTCTACGATCTTGTGCAATTATGTAAGTAAGATTTTAAAACTATAATTTCCAGTCCTGGTTGTGTCTATTCAGCTTTTTCTTATGTAAAAGTTTTAGCTGCCATGTTGATCCATTGTAATTTAAGTCATCATTATGCATAAATAAAAATAATTATTTTTACGTGAATTGTGGATAAATAATAGATAAAATTATTTTCAGATTTTTGGTTTACAAGGAACAATTTAAATGCAAAACCGTTTCTGGTTCCTGCTATGTAGTACCTAACCCTAAGTATGTATGTAATGAAATTATACTTCCATAGTTTAATTATTGCCGCGCTCTACGCATTGGTATAGTAGGTATTGACGGCCGAACTCAGCTTACAAAGATGGCGGCGATGGCGCACATGTGTTTATAAAATCCACGTGTGATTTTTAAGAACTGACATTGTGATTAGTGACATTAAATGTCGTTTCTATAATTACAGGTAAAGTTTGTAATGTAAATTAGAATGTGTCAATAATAAATTTATTAAAACTTTAATTACAGAAACTGGTGGTCATGATGGTGATGACTGGGTCATTTACCCTAATAATACAAAGGAGCTCATAGGTAGTTGTTCAAAACTAATGTTGATTTCCTAGTAGTAAAGATTCACTTTTTTATTATTTTAATATTATCAGCCGTACTTATAGAAAGATTTACACGCGTGCAACATTAATAAACATTGTGTTACAAGCGTGTAATTTATCTATAGTACGGCTGTAAATAATAATATGTAAATAATATAATATACAAATTATAACATTTTGTCTATAAGGTATTCTATAATATTTAAATATTGTATCTATTATATTGTACATATTTTTATTTATTAATTCTGTATTTATAATTTAACCATTTATCTTTTTTAGGCCATAATTTTTTTTAATTGGATTTATTTTTCTTTCTATGAGAAACACTAGATATGCTTTATATACACTTGTTTCTATTTCCACAAACCTTATTTTGTGATTCACTTTATTTTCTTTTGTAGCTGCATGCTGCTTGGTGTTATGCCCTTCAAGATTCTGCTGCTGTGGTACTCCCAAAACCGTTCTCTGGGCTGGATAGCTGTCAATACTGAAATGGTGAGCTCAATTTTCTTTTTATTTATTTACCTTTCTTAAATAGCATTTCTTGATTACTATTCAAGAAACATTATTGCTAACTTCTTCTTCACTTGTTGCTGGTTTCTTGAAAACAACCGTATGTAGGATACTAATTAATATTTTACGTTCTTCTCCTGTAGTTCTTTTTTAATTATTTTGACCAATAAACTATACACTATTAACCCAGGATAACTTCTTAAACTTTTATTTATTATTTTCTTTATAAATTATACATTTATTTACTGGATAAATTCATTTACAACCATTTTTATCATTTTATTAAATTCATCTCCCCCTTTTATTTACATCACTACCCCTTGGTAACTTAATATTGTTTTTCTTGCAATTATTTTCCATATATTTTGATAGTTTATAATTTTATTCAAAAAATAGCTTGACCTTGATCATTATTTCAGTAATTTGATTATTGTCTATAAAGCAATTGTATTATGTACCTACTAACTATATATGGTCGTCAAGACTATTTTTATATTGCTGTTAATAATGTTTGTACTGTTTTATAAACCTTTGTAACTAATACATTTTCTTTTTCAGATTTAACTGGAAGTGAAGATCCTGTAGACCCAAAATTGTTTTCCTGATCAAATTCTGTTACTATATACATGTATCCAATAAATAAATTAACTCAAACTTGAATAGTTTTAACAATAAATCCTTTTAAAAATTCAATTCATAATTACAAATGATAAACACAAACAGTCAACTTTGAACTTTTTTTACATTGGGTAACAAAATTAAGAATTCATGATTTTCAAATAATGAAGAAAAATTATCACAATATGTATTTACATTGGTTTATTTAGATTTAGAATGTATTTATATTTTGCATTTTGTTTTAAAATAAAACTAATATTTGTGTGCACTATTTTTTTACCTTTTTCTGTTTTATCCTAAATTACAAAAAAATATCTGAACCAAAAAATAGAAGTATATAATTACACGAACAAAATAGTTATTTACACTCCAATAAATGATTGTAACCACTATAGTTGGTTCCTTTTCCATAAAAAAAATGTTCCTTACCATTATAAGTAATAATTTTTACACTAAAAGAATGGGAAATTAACACTCAGTTCGTGCATACTTTACACTCAACAAATGTTTTCTCAACAATATGGTTGTCATTTTTACACTCAGTGTCCATGACTTTAACCTGCATTGAAGGTTAAAGTTGTTATATATTTTACCACTTTACCACAAGACCAATGTTATTTACACTCGTCAGTGTGGATAAATAGGAACCACTCTGGGTGTTATTTGAGTGTAAGATTTAACACTCCATTTTTTTACTGTGTATACATTCAAAATTGCTATTTTTGCTAGATGTTTCTTGTAATTTTTTGTGATCTTGTAAAAACTACATTATATTTATTGCACCTATATGCCTATAAAATATGCATTTATTAAAATTCTGAAATTAGGTTTTCTCTTCTCAGTGAGAATTTACAGAATATGGCGACAGTTAACAACAGTCAATTCTAGGTGTTTGGAAAATGTAATTACACAAAGCTGTGAAATATTTAGTAGATGTATAGAGTAGATGAAAATCTGAAAAATTCTGACGACGTGTTTCCGGTTAAATCCCGTTATATTAAATTTAAGTATGTGTTTTTTCAAAAGTTATATCTCAGTAACCGCTTGTCCGATTTTTTTCTTGGGATCTATTTAAAGCTACGAGTGAGTTCTAAATACGTGTATAAGAATGTTTTTCTGGAAAAAGTTCTAGAACTTGGTTCTAAGATTTTGAAAAATCTTAGAACAAAGTTCTAGAACGTTTTCCTTTTTTTTTAATGCCCACTGTGAAGAGCATATTCGTTTTAGTAAAATAAAAAAATGAGAAAAATCGGACGAGTAGTTTTTGAGAAAATGTAGAAAAAAATAGAAATTTTCAGATTTAAGAATTGTTGGTACAATTTTGAATTTTTGAACGAAATTGATACAAAAGTATAAAATCTAATATCAAAAATATGATTTACTTATTGATTATTGGGTAGTTTAGTTATTTACAATTAAATTTTACAAGTACAATAACAATATGATTGAATTCAATTTTTAAGCATTAAAAGGGAATTATGATCATATTTTAACTTTTCTAGAATTAAAAAACTTTTGTAGAAATAACTACAATTACTTGGAAAATCATTGATATGCCTATCCATAATGAGAAGCTTGTAGGACATGTTGCAACCCATTGCTTCATAACTTTCAACTAATGAGTAGAATAATTTTGTTCAGTTTCAGAATCATATTTAGATGATGATGACGATGGTGATAATAGATTTTCATAACGAGCTTGTTTTGGAGCAGAACATGATTCGATGATTGAAAACAAATTCAGAATAGGTTGAGTAACATTATGTTGACAATTTTTAGGCCATTGATAAGAAACTTGAAAACGACCATCTTGAACTTTTTCTGCTAAACACACAAAACGTGCATCTTTATGATTACTAAATGAAAAATTTGTTTGATTCGAAATTGCAGGTGACGAATACTTTAACGATTTGGTTTTATTTAATTTCATATGATCTTTCATAATTGTAACTCACGAAGCACAAAACACATTATATGAATAGCATTTATCAGCACCATTTTGTTAACGTACGATTTGCTTCAGTTAACGGATAACTTTTAAATTTAGTAGCAATGAACACATAATAGATTAGGTGATTTATTACACTTCGAATTGTTCATTGAAAAACGTGACCTATTATCCATTTTATCGACTATTCCTAAAAATTACAAATAAGCACCAAGAGTAACAAAATTTGGATGATACTTAATTGAAAACAAAATGTAAAATGAATAACGAACCCCTTTAAGAAGGTCAAACAATTCTATGTTTATTTATATATAATGTAATCGCAATTACAAGAACTGCATCATCTCCAAACACGTGGACGAGATGTAAAATACTACGAGGATCCCATAAACACCATAAAAGATAAGATAAACAAACGATAAAAGATAAGATAAACAAACGGTTAGTTCGAGATGTGCAGTCTGTTTTTATGATTACACTATCTTGATACAATGGAAAATAAAAATCTTAAGACAAATGTCTATTAAACAAACAAAAAAATATGGACAAACATTTCACAACAAATGTGCCATTTAGGAACAAAAAATATATTTTTCCTTTAAAATAAAGTTCTAAAAATAATTCCATAGAAAAACATGAAATTTATACTTTAAATCTAAAAACTTCTATTTTTCTCTACATAGAAATTTTCCAAATCTTTTTTCTCAAAAACCGATTTTTCTTATTTTTTGGATATTTTACTAAAACAAATATGCTCTTCACAGTGGGTATCTTAAAAAAAGGAAAACGTTTTAGAACTTTTTTCTACGACTTTCCAAAAAGTTCTAAAAATCTTTTAGTTCTAGAACTTTAGACACACACGCATTTAGAACTCACTCTTAGCTTTAAATAAACCGCAAGATCATTAAAATCGGACAAGCGGTTGCTGATATATAATTTTTGAAAAAGCACATAGGTAGGTATTTAAATTTAATATAACGGGATTTAACCGGAAACGCGTCCTCAGAATTTCTTCAGATTTTTATCTACTGACTTAAACGCCGTCGATTGTAGTGATGGACTCGAGCCCGGCTTTCCTAGAAAGCTCGACTCGACTTGAAAAAAAATTCAAGCTCGACTCGAAACTCGACTCTAAATAATCTACTTCAACTCGACTCGAAACTCGGTTCGAAATCGAGTCGGCTCGTTTTGGAGTCATAGTTATTTTCCAAATTCATATAGCAGTCGCGAAAACTTTTTTCTCCTCTTAGTCAGAAAACGAGCCGCTTGCGGCTCCTAACTGTTGTGACTGTCAAAGTCTGCCATATTGAACATAAAAATCAAAATCTCAGTAAAGAAGAAAAAGATTAATGTTTGCACTGATTCACCACTAAGTCTATACGTTAAAACAAATCGCTGTTAACAACTTGAAAGAAATCTGTAGACTGGCTACAGATATTTACTACATATCTTTTTAAACTTTTGTCGGTTCTTTTTATTACACTTTAAACCAAAAATGTGAATTCTTAGCAAATTCTAGGTAGTTTTCCAATAAATGTGTCAGTAAAAGTAGCCGGTGATAGTAAACAGGGTTCAAAGAAAGGATTAAGGGATGATTCATTGCGACTCCTTTTTATTACCCATCTGGTTTAAAACCAAATGTTAAACAAATTTTTAGAAAATTCCGAAATAAGTAGGTAAACCCTTTTAGATAAAGTGTTTAATTGATTTGTTGTTGAAGAAGATTCTGAGATCCGGTTTGTTTCTTTGATCTTGTCCGTGTACTTATAGGAAGGTGTCATTCACAATTTAAAACAATTTTACAAAATGTACAAAACAAATTGTACTGCAAATGATAGAGAAAATAGGCAACAACCAACAGCTTAAAGCAATAAATGTTCTCGATGCTGTGCGTTTGATATGTTTGCCATGGAGTCAGATTAAACCAGAAACAATTAAGAATTGTTTTAAGAAATTGGGTTTTTACACAGAATTTAAGGAAAATCATTTGGAAGAATGTTTTTCTGATGAGGAGCTTGCAAAGTGGAATAAAATAAACTCTGAGATTTCCTTCAATGAATACATAGAAATAGACAATAACGTTGACAATTTGCAGTACACTTGACGAAAATGATATTGTTTCAGAAGTTAAAACAACTAACAAAAACTCATTTTCTGAAGATGAATTAAAAAATGAAGTCAGGATCCCACCATCAAATAATGAAGCAAACAATGCAATCCTTATATTGCAACAATATTTTGAAAATTAAGAGTCCACTGAAAGTGAAGTGTTTGATTATATTAATAAATTAAATGTCATCATTAATCTTACTTATCCACGACGTTATCAACACGTTTTGAAAATAAAAGCTATGATCAGATTGCAAGAAGCAACTTTTGTTACTTCAGCTGTTAAAAACTTATAAAGTGGCGTGCAGGAGTTTTACTTTTTAATATTTTGTTTGTCATTGATGAATACATTACACCCTAATAACGGGATAAAATAATTATATAATAATAAAAAATTTCATTACGTTTTAAGTGTTATAGTGTAATGAAGCCATTTAAAGAAAAGTAATTGCACAAATTCTTAGTTATAATCCGTTAAAGTACAAAATAGGGGAAATACTGTAAGCTGTACAATTTTCTCGAGCCGTCTCGAAAAGCTCGAAAAACTCGACTTCAAAAACTCGACTCGACTCGGGCTCGACATACGTGAAGCTCGACTCGACCCGAATAAAGAATTGTCAAAATCGACTCGAAATTTGGCTCAAAATCGAGTCGAGCTTGGCTCGGGCTCGAGTCCATCACTAGTCGATTGATATAATATAATTCGCCTAGGAAAGTTTAAGTTTATGCTCATAAATACATCGTGAAATATTTATAGCAGTTCAATAGACCAGAAATAATAAAATTTATAGGTGTAATATCAGGTACTTTTTTTAGTAACTAGCAAAGTGGTTGAAGGATTGAAGTCATTTTAAAAAAGCGAATTTTTGAATTTTTGTAATATAAAGTTGAATTACCTGGATTTTTTAAAAAAGTCTCGAGCCCCGGGAAATGTATTGAAAATCGAGATCGAAAATGCGGCTATATTACGTCCAAATCTTATTTTTAACCAGTGCAGTTACAATTTTGTCTTTTATATTTCTAAACATCAAAATCGCGTTTGAAGTGGAATTCAATACTTTTTGCTTATGTTGTTGGATATTGTCGTAAGAGAAAAAAGCAATAACTAAAATAGAAGCTCAAAATATTTTATTTAGTTAGTACAAATTCAAAATGTCTGTAACTAATGCTGGAAACTAACATCAATGCAACTAATTACCTTGTTCTTCTTGTCATACATGGTTTGCCTAAATTTTAAAGTTCCGAATGGAATGTTGGCTAAGGTTGTTATTTTCCCATAATTTAGGTAAAAGTTATGTACGTAATACTTGCCCTAAAAACGTACTTGTGTAAATTGAATTATTTATTGTTTAAATAATAGGTAAACATACCTTCGGTACTGGACAGACTCCTGGCAGTTGTTGCAAACTTCTTTCAAACTCATACGCAAATTCTCCATAATATTTGTGATAAGCTGTACATGCTCTATACTCATTTATGTCTAATAAATGAGTAAATGTCTTTCCTGTTAAAATTGAAAAAGCAACAGTTGCCTAAAAGCATAAACTTTCAATAAAATAGGATCTACTTTAAAAATACATAATATGTAATATAATAAAAGTATCATTGCTAAGGAATCTAAGATAACAAAATAGATTCACTATATTCACTATATAAATATAAAAATTCACACTATATTAAAAGTGTTACTGATTCTGCTCGTATCCTATTTTGTTATTTCGAAGTTACTTACATGCAAATTGTCGTCAAATGGAGTCTTGTATAATATCCAACCATCGATGTATTGTCTATCGTCAATTGCTTTAAATGTTAGATTGTACAAAATTTCATAATCGGTTCTCGAATCACAATCAGCAAATGTTTTTACATAAAGAGTACTATAACTCATCATATTATGCTGCCAGAAATAATATTATTAACGTTAAATCATAACTAGAGTAATGTAAAGGACAATAGTTAAACAAATTACCAAAACCGTTATAAGAATTGCAAAAAGCAATTGGCTGTAATTTCTGGTTTCCATTGTTTTTCCTTCTATATATTATAGGTACGTTGCTTCGGTATATACACAAAACTTTACACAATAATATTAGCAAACTGTACTATGCAACAAATAACTTTGAATTTGAATATATATTTTGTTTCCCCAGGATTTATATGGGTTTCATCTATAAATAGTTACAGCTAATAACTGTTTTAAAACATCCAAAAGAATCGCGAACAGATAATACGGGTCTGCGTATATTTGCAATCAAGACCACTATTTATACACTTTCATTTGTTTATTGTGTAGTAAAGAGCATAATTCGGTGTAGTTGTATGTGTAAAACAACGAAGAGCGATTCATCCCTCGTCGTTATTTTATATACACGACCGCTCGGAATCATACACTCTACTACAATATCGGCAAGGTCACGCTTGCTTTTAGTAATGCTCATTAGGTAGCAAATGGTTTAGGTTTAGATACTAAATATGTTTTATTCGTTATTTTGATATTTAGAACAACATCCATAAATATATAATGTGACAATCCAGCCAATAGATAGTGTTTTCCTTGTTTACATACCTATAATAAAGAGGTTGGTCAAAGTTTCAGGGGAGGCAGTTTGAAACGGAAATGTTTTGAACATTAAAAAGAGAAACGAAGTCGAATGGTGTAATTGCCAGACAATTCGCCGACGGGCAGTTTGAGGCTATAAGATTCGGGACCGGCAATTTGGCGTTAAAAAATTCCATGACAGAAAATGCAGTTAAAACAGTTTTGAGTTAGGAGAATTTAAACTTAGTAAACTTATCAACTTTTTGCTTTTAACACAACGATTTTTTTCATATCTGACAGCAAAATGCATATTGATTACTGTCCCAGCATCTTACCTATTTGTCATTATAAAATAATTAGAAGGTAGGTGGCAAACACGAAAAACGTACATCGTCAACAATATGCTTTACATGTTCTACAGAAATCAGCTTAACTGTTCTTGAGATAAACTGCAAAAGAAAACTAATACTACAATAAAGGCGTTTATGTATAAAGATGCAACAAATTATAGACAACAATTAACATTTTTCTGCTATTGTAAATAAACTTATTAAGTTAAAATTAAGATTGCTGATGTCATATTATTTTTTATCTACGATTATACAAAAAGTGACCACTTTTTACACTGATTTTCGAGTAAAAAGCTAGTATTATAAACTTTTTATTGCATGCTAATGTCAATAAGAGATGTATGATAAATCAATGATTTATGAATATTTTACAAACTGGTTGCTAACCAACTTAGCACATAAAAATCTAAGCACGCTAATATAATTATGTACCTGCCAC
Organism: Agrypnus murinus; assembly: GCA_929113105.1. Classification (NCBI taxonomy): domain Eukaryota; kingdom Metazoa; phylum Arthropoda; class Insecta; order Coleoptera; family Elateridae; genus Agrypnus; species Agrypnus murinus. Next base: position 19,703,553 of record OV816025.1, read on the forward strand.
AAGTCACAAAAAATAAATCAAATACAATGAATACTTTAGTAAAGCGTTATGATCGTAGACAAAACGTTGTAGGATATACGTGTAAAAAGTCTCTTCATTGCACTCACATCTTTTAAGACACTCCTTCGTACCTCGCTCGTGTGTTAAACCGTTCGCGCAATAAAGAATGCTTTTTACACTTATATCTTAAATAACTATTAATATATTTGTCAGTTGTTACCAAAAGTTTCTGGCATATTAGTGAAATTTTAAATAATTTATAGCACTAAACCCCATTTATTAGAGTGTGTAATAGTTATTTACGTGCCAAGCTTTGTAAATTAATCTTTACGGGTGAGTTGGAAAGTTTGTGGGGCGAGCGAGCCTCCATAATCTAGTGAGCCCAGTAAAGATTAATTGCAAAGCGTGTCGCGTACAAAGTTTTATTTTCACCTTTACCAGCGTTTTTTATAATTTGTATATTTTTTATAAAAAGATATTTTCTAATCAAAGGCGGTAGCACAATTTATAGCTAGGCGTTGTCGTAGTGTTGTGGTTAAGCTACAAAGTAGTTTCCATAGCTTTTTGTTGATGAGCATTGTAAAATTTTACAGGTCTCTTTTAGGAGCCCGTAAAGTTTTACAGGGCTGTAGTTGTAACTACTCATTTACTTAGTTACCATAAATGCCTGTAAAGTGTTATTTACATAGAAAGTGGAAATACAATTATAAAAAAACATTATACATGCCAGTATACATGCAATAGTTTTTGATAAAAATATTGTTGGAAAAGGTTGGCTTATTTAATTTATTAATTATGTTATTAAAAGTTCCCACACAAAATTATACGGCAACATTACTTTTATAGTTGTATCGCTTACATATAAAAAAGTGTAACACACAAATTTGATGATGACCATCAGATTGCAGTCAAACGCCCATTATTGGAAACCAAAATTTAATACTTACGTTAGATTCAAAGTTGACTATCACGGATGAGCTAGTCAAAGTTGGCAAGAGATAAGTAAGTTTTCATTAATTTCTTTGGCCTAAGAAAATTGAAAGTTTGACTCGAAATAAACTATGGTTGCTTTGTGAGCGCCACCTCCTTTGCAGTTGATTTTAACAATTATTGGTAACACAGTTTTAAGACGCTGATTCCAAAATAAACGAGGTAATTCTCAGAAGCAACCTTTAATAACACATTAATAAAAAAAACATACTATAATGTTCATAGATTTATTTCACATAAGAAAAATCATAGAATAAAACAACTATTAAAATGGTTTATTCAACTTAAGGTTGAAACAACTTAAAGGGTATCGATTACGATTTTAGCAAATGATAATGCATCAGCTAACTTAATAATTTTTCAATGGTAGAAATTAGGCTAATTTAATTTACAGAAGGTTCAATTACGCTCAAATGACGATCTCAAAAATTCGAGAGTGAAGACCTTTAATAAAATAAACTTAAACTAGGCTATTAAATACACAAAGATTAAGAAAATTTGAATACACAGAATACCTAGAAAAATACCTTATCTTCTACATTTTATAGAATGTTTTAAAACAAAATTCGCACAAAGGCAAGTGCCAACAAAGAAGAACTATTTAATTTGCCAACAATCCTCCAAATAATGCGATTATTGTATTCAAAACAATCTTAAACACCACAATGGATTAAAGTTCAACTAAGAAGTTACATATAACGACGAAACAACTTTTATACGATTCACAAAATAGATGGATATGGCGCATCCTTTAACCAAAATAGCTATTCAAGAATGACGTATTGTAGCAGAACGCTTCCAATGAAAATTCATTGGAATTAATTTCAGTCATTCAACGAAAATTAGCGAAATTGAAGAATGGTTTGAATGGATTTTGGCGTCATACGACGAGTAGATCTTAACGGCTTGTTTACCTGTTATGAAGCAATATGGACAAAAGATTTGCAGGTAAACCGTAATTTCCGCAAAATGTTTTATGTGTAGGGTCGTGATATCTCATATGCAATAGTTGTTTGTTTAAGGTCAATTCTGCTTCAATGTTTATCCAATACGTATTTTCCAAATTAAATTTTAATGGCTGGTTTGTCGTCAAATAATACCCATAGAGAACCGTTTTCCATTATCACTAGTAGAAAATTTATTCAAAAAAAAACTTAACAACAACACGTGATTAGAAATGTCACAACCTTGAACCTACCTAGCTAACTGTTTCAATTGTTCTGAAAAATCATTTCAAAAATACAACAGTTTCTAGTCGCAGTCAAGGAGTTAGCATGAGATGAGGAAGCTAAAGATCCGCACTGTTATTTCGTGTGTTGACAAAGATCCCCACTCAGCCCACAGTAGCCACTGGTTGCGTCACTTGACGCAAAAATCTTATTTTCTTGAACAAGAATATCTCTGCATGAAATTGTATTATCACCTTATCCTTGTAAGGCAACACTGATGTGACAGATTTATATATGTATGTGTTGTGTATATTGTGAATAGCGAATAAGGCCGGTTCTTCGAAACTTAACCAAGCAAACTAACCAATTCAGGAACAAAACTAGGAAAATTCATAGATCCAGAAACAAGAACTAGCAGCGCAGCGCAAGGAAATTCATCGAGTGAGGAACAAGAACCCAAAGCCCAGCCCACACACTGATCTCACAACTCCAGTACCAGTTAAACAGGAGACTGATCCCACAATTGCACTGTTGATTAAACGGAAGTGCTAGATGCGACTGCTAGTTTTTTAATGTGCAGTTCAGAGTTGCAGCCGCATCTAGCATTTCCGTTTAATCAACAGTGCAGTTGTGGGATCAGTCCTTTGTTCCGTAAAAAGGTTAAAAACTTCACTTTCTGAAAAGCCTGGGTCCTTGCACTGCATCACTGAAACAAATCAAATAAAATTAGGATACAAACCCAGTTCGTTCACGTTGACTTACATTTATTGAGCTGCTTCTGTTCATTAAATAATCTATTTTCAAATTCTCCTTCCTAGAAATGCACTCAACTACTTTTAACGATTGAAACACTTCGTTAATGACCTGACTGCGGACCTAGCAAACTGCGCTTAAAATACACTTTTACACTTTTAAATTTAATAGTTTTTGTTTAAGATAAAAAACACCTTTAAACTAAAAAGTTAATTATAATAAAAATACATAAGATTTAAACTTGTTGGGTATTAGTTTCCAAAAATACATTACTAGAGATGCGGGGTCTCAAACACAATTACCCCTAGACAATATTGTTTAGTTTTTACCTAGACTCGTCAGTAGGGGATACCATACGTATACGACAAATATAGATGGCACCCCAGCCACTTGTCGCTATCAATGTTAATTCCACGAACGAATATACAGAGGATTGACACGAGATGCACGCATGCAAATATGGCCTCCCTACTGACGAGTCTAGGTGAAGACGAGACAATATTGTCTAGGGTAAATGTTCAACAAAAAGTTCAAAACCAAGATCATAAGATAGTTAATTATAATGTGGGTGTCTGTAATACCTAAGTACGCTGTTTTAATAGCAAAAGAAAGATGCTTTTATGTCGGGTTTTTTCCTCGCTAGAATGCACTTTTTAACTTATAAAAACCACTACAGCGTAGTTGCACCTTCTGTTGGCTAATTTCCAAAGTAGGCCACATACCTCTAACAAGCTCGTTATATTATATATGGATGGATGGATATAAGATGAATATAATGAATATATAGATGGATATAAAAAATACCATTTGAGATTAATATCAAACAGTCATATTCTTTGGGCTAGACTTCAGAGTCAGTAAATGGCTATGTCCTCTTTTCATAATGCATGTGTATTTTTCAAATGTAAAGAGCTCTTTAGACTTCTGAAGCAAATGAATAATAGAAAAATGAGCTTGTATGCACCTAGAACATATATACTTGATTAAGCTACCTAAATATTGGCAAAAGTTAGTGTTAACATAAGATTATTTAATAAAATAATTTAATAAAACACAAATTAGTTTTGGTAATAATTTCCTTTTATTTATCACGCTGGTCCTTGATGCTGAACTTCTTTATTTGTATTCTTTCGATTACGATTCAGTTTATCTTGTATCTCGGCAAACGTCTTTCCTTTTGTTTCAGGTTGGAAAAAGAAACAAAAGAGCGCCCCAAGTATACATACAACTGCGAAAATCCAAAATGTGGTATGCATCCCCCATTTTATAGATATGGGTTGGAAAAATTTTATTACAAGGAATGCTAAAGTGCCTCCATAAAACGTTGACGCAGACACGGCAATACCTTTAATGTTAGTTGCAAATAGCTCACCAAGTAATATCCATGGTAAAGTAAATACACCCACTGGATTCATAATGAGGTATAACAATAATGCTGCTGTTGGTAACCATGAAATCATACTAACATTGACAAATGCCACGTTGTAAAGATAGAAGTAGGCTCCTTCAGCAATTAAAGCTACTCCACAACCAACTGCTGATATTATCATTAATGGTTTACGACCCATTTTATCTACTAAAGCTGCAGCAACAAAAGCTAAAATTAAAATAGTTAAAAGTTAGTATTGGTGTACGAAAGTAGTTAATCTGTAAAAAATATATACCTGCAGGAAGTTGAACTAATCCTGCTATTACACTTGATATATCTGAAGATATGCTGCTATTACTAGATTCGATTATCGTTTGAGTATAAGAATCTATAGCTGTTGTACCACTTAATTGTTGTAAAGTCTTAATTCCTAAAAACATAATCTATGAATGTAATTGTAAACAAATAAAAATGCCAGAGTTAACATAAATAAATAATTACTATTTACAACAAAGATACTTTAAAAGGCTGGATTTGTGAGATTTTGTTATCTTTTGGTAAGAAGTAAGAATACAACACCGCAAAATACTAGTAAAGCATCTAAGTTGGATTTGAAAATCGTCAAAGGTTGTAAGTTAGGTTAGTATTCCAAGTCTATACGAGTCTGAGATGGTTATCGTCTGCTACGAAAACAACAAGATAATACAAATTGTTAAGATTCATGACGTGTCTAGGTGGTGTTAGAACCAGCAAAACTCTTAACCGGCTATGACTATAGATTAATATCTTTAGAGGGTGTCGCCAGCGCAAAAAATATTGCACGGTACTCGATTGATCTCATATCGTAACACTATAATGCTGCGTGTCTCTTGTCATCGACAAAATCAATGTTTGAGGATAATATAATATGTAAATAATAATATTTTATACCTGCCATAACTATAAGAGATCTTCTGTATTCTTTTTTTGATAAAAACTCCCACAAAGTTGACTTATTCTGCATGTCGTACTCCACGACAGATTCAATTTCGTTAAGTCTTTCTTCTATTGCCTTACTAGAAATATCACTTCTTGAAAGACGGATTAGATTTTCTCTAGCCGCATCCTTTTTGCCAACTTTTATCAGAAAATATGGAGATTCGGGCATAAAATAAAATATTATAACAAATACTATTGGCAACACGCTGCAACTTAAAGCTAATGCTTCATATGACAGAAAAGGACCCACGCACAGTACATATAAACTTCCGGTAAGTTTCAGAATGTTGAATGTTGTACCTAATTTCCCTCGAATGTCTTTATCTGCTATCTCTCCGTTGTATGTTGTAGCACCCTAGAAGAAAATATTGCTAATACTAAAAATAATTAAGCAGCTATAATTAGAAAAAACTTACTGTTGTTACTATTGCAAGTCCCATTCCTGCAATAAATCGAAGAATGCATAAAACTAGAGCCGACCTTGCGAAGACAACTCCAAACCAAGGTAAAGCTAATGGCAAAGCAGCTATAAGTAAGGAGATCTTACGTCCCAGTCTTTCAACTAAGATTACTGCGATAAAACAGCCTGGTAAAGTACCCAAAAGAAAAGACGATGCTACCCAAGAACCTTCCTCCTAGAAACAAATTAATAATATGCAACTTCTTAACACATCAGTTTATTGTATAACGTTTAATATTAGTCAGTGCATTACTACAACGTACTTCAGAAATCGTGACACCTATCGGTGAATCGGCTGATGTCAGTTGCAGAAGTGCGGGCGATGACCATGTTAAGTACATAGAAGCACTTGCCATGGATAAGGTAGCTGAGAAAGATATATCCTGATTAAACATCTAAAAACTAAAAAGGAGATGTGAAACATTTTTTTTAACCAAAAGTGTATAAAAATCGTATGCTGTACCATGATCACTTGATCATCAATGTTTTGTTTCATAACTTAAGTTCTATAGTAAGCATCCTGCAAAATATGAAGGATAATCACAATTGCTATACAAGTGATAGTGAGAACATAAAAGATACTATAATATAGGTAGAATATTTCATATTAGTTAATGCATCAGCGTTAATGTAACTGCGTGGAGAAAATCTACCTACTGCTGATGATCTTAATTCACTTGCATTATGTTTGCGTGTTATATTGTACAGGGATTTTAGTAATGCCATATATTCTTTGCATGATTATATACAGGGTGATATTAAAATTCATCTTCAGTAAATCTTCAGTAAACAGTCAATATTCAAATTGAGCTAGCAGTTGCTAATCAACCTCCATAGCTGTGCCGAAACCTTCTAATTTTATCTGTTTTGCGATTTAGATGTTCAATATTAACATTTAAAAATTGTTACACAGTATTGCCAAATTTCGTAAATTTTCTTAATTTTTTTAAATAGAACATCTTTTATATTGTCAAATTCTGAAAAAGTACTGTTGAAGAGGAATCTAACGATATATAACAATATGAATCTTCGCGTTTCCTAGACTCCAGAATTTGGAAAGTCCCAGACATTTAAATACCTTAAACTTCAAATTATAAAAAAATATACAACTCAGAATTTCACTGTTAAACATATTTCAGAGATTCACAACGATAAATTTTCAGACAAATAAAGCTTCAGAATTTCCGATTTTCAAGGTCTTCGACTTTTAGATGTAAGTAATCAAACTATTAAAGACTCTAAAAGTTCAGGGCATCAAAATTACATAGTTTTTCAAAACTTTTACTTTTTTCTTAACTTAGATGACTTTAAATAACCGTTTTCTATCCTAAATCCGTTTAAAATGGAGTTTTTATCGACCACCTAACTCATCGAAACTCGCTCATATTACAGTTTTCATAAAACTTTATAGTTTGACCTTAAAATGACGTCTAAGTACCTCTGTGGTCCTTGAATGACGTAATTTGATCTGAATGATCGTTATAGAGTCGTCTCAAAACAAATAAGCAATAACACACAGGGTTAAAGAGCGTCACAGATCGAATTGAAGAAAGAAACTCTTGTTGCTAATATGACCCTGTTATATTCTTGCTATTGAGCATTGAGATAACCAAAAAAATGTAAAGTGATATCTATGCGATATGTATTTTAGCCTGCCGAGTTGACAGGAAATTCTAAGGAAAAATATCGGTCAAGGTCAAGTCTTTGCAAACGATGACATCAGTGTAAGCGTTCTTGCTATCATAAACTGGTTATTTTTTTATTAGGAGTTTATTCGATGGTGTTTTCTATTTTAATTAAAATTGATTCACAGTAAAAATCGCCCGCACTTAATTTAGCACTTTACTTAAACACGTACTTTAATAAAAAAATCGCCCTTTAATTTAAGATTAAAAGTAGGATTTATTTTTATGTTTATTTTCAAATGTCATTTAAGAAAGTACGAAAGAAAAATTGTTTAACACAAATTGCCGTTATCAGATTATAAACAGTACCTTAGCGTTTACTTATTCCACGGTGGTTTTAGTTTTACCGAAAAGGATTACTAGAATCAAGTAATTATTCAGGTTGTAAACAACCTATTAACATCGCAGATTAAAACTCGTAATGCAATTTGCTTATAAAGCCGAATGGTTTTTATGTGTTTTAAATTAAATTCAAAGCCGCCTACACTAACAAAGTATGCACTTTAATCTAATTAACTTAGCCTTTTAGAAAACCAAATGATTTTTTAAATCAAATATTTTTATTTTAAGATAAACTGCAACATAAGTAAAAAGGACATGCGTTTTATTTATGAATGTATTTCAAGACCAACAGTCATCTTCGTCAAGTCATTCTTAAGATTCTGTGGCATAGACAAAATCGTGCTTTATTAACATAAGGAGAATGACTGACTGAGAACTTGAGGTTTAAAGTAGGTACTTATAAGGAAAGTTTTCTCTACACACCATCAACTATCTCGTATTGCTAGGTATTCTTGATACCCTGTATATATATAAAATTATGTATAATAATATTTTATTGTTGTGATATTGTTCTATGAGGTTTTGTTACAAATTAAAATTTTCTTAACGTATAAAATAAATTTGCGATTTTTTTGACCTAATTGTTCAATGCATTGATTTGAACAATATATATTTTATATATATGTTTAAAAAATTTAGACTAAAATGTCGTTACTGATGCACAGTGCATTGTAGTCAGCGGAAAAAGTTTAAACTTGATATTGCAAGTGAGTTAACATATATTCATTAGTAAAGATATATACATAAGATAATTATGACCTCATTATTTATGAGAAATGTTAAATAACTTTATCTAAATGCATTCTACAAAATGCTAGCTGAAGCAAAACTTATCGCCACGTGTGCGCAACTGAACGATTTTACGACCACAGAATAGTATATAAACGCCGCAGCTTGGTAAATTAAATCTGTTCGAGTTACGACGAGCTCGAAGGCTAGAAACTGAATACCAGTGATATTGTTTACCTGCCTTTCGAGCTACACTCAGAAGCCTTAGAAACTGGTAGCCAGGGATATTGTTTACCTAGGCGTTCTGAGTATTATTAATCGTTTAAAGTTGAAACTGTATAGCGTTTAAGTTATTATGCAAGTGCAGATTGTATATTAACTATATCAACAACGAATAAATATTTATTGTACTTAACAGTAAACTGTGTACATTTTGTAACTTGGACTCCGTCTTTTGTATTTTTAAATAAAGTATTATTTTAAAAACACTTTTCAACGCCAAGAAAAGTTAATTAGCGCGAAATCAAATTTAAAAATGTAATCTTTTTTATAAACTAATTGTTTCAAATCAATAATAGTTAAATTATAGTAATTATATGAAATTGATAAAATATTTAATGTTCAATAAGATTTTATGATTTTATTTATTAGACTGTATATATACATTCGGTCTTTTTCCCGGCAATTTTTCAATTTAACGATAAAGAAATAAAACAAAAACAAATTCTTAAATTTAAAAAAATTGTAATGTTTTTCATTTCATAAACTTTCTTAAAACCCTTTACTTCTTGAAAGCGACTGGTTGTTAACGTGATCAAGATCATACTTAAATATGAATTTTTAAGCAGGAACATTTTGTTTAGATATTTAGGAAGACTACTATTTAAAAATGGTAGTACTACCTGTTTATAAACAACGAAAATTCCGAACATAAATCCTTGTATAATATAATGGAATAGAAAGTACAAGTTTACTTAATGAATTAGGGTGACACATCTAACGATAGCTTCTTTCTGAAACTAATCCCCTTTTATCTTTATTGATTATTTATAGACAGATTGTAAATAATTTGTAGGTATTTAAAATAGCTTCATTAAAAAGGTGGTTAAGAAAACCACGACACTCTTGTTTTCAAAACTGCACTTTTTAACTAATAATTTGGCCAAAATTGAAATAGTATATAAAACCTTATTTCTAAAGTAAGAATTTTAATTGAATACTTTGTATAGATACAAAAGTCCCGTGTCTCGAATTACTTTTCCCGGACTCCAGAAAACAAAAATTGAACAATTTCCGGCATTTATGTCCCGGAAATTTCGCGATTCAGAAATACTACTCTTGATATATCCTTTATGCACTATCTGAACCCTGTTGATATCAATCTATGAATAGGTTATTAAAGAATCACGTACGTATTCGAGGTAATGACTTTTTAACATTGCTGTAGGTACATTGTATGCAATTCTAAAAAATATACTCTGCAAAGTATACATTTCCTTAATTGTCATTAAAGATCCGTTTGTAATGATTAGATAATTAAGATTAGACAATAATGAACGAAAATGCAAAGCGATATCTTTATCGACATAAAATAATCTGCAAAAAATAACAGCATTGGCAGAACTAAAACGTATGAGCTTATCAAATGTACAAAGGTCTATCTTTCAGTTCTATTCCTGTATCATTGATCATCATATCGCAATTGATTTTGCACATTCTTAGATGTATTGTCAAGTATTATTACTTTTATTGTATCTAACCGCACTTAAAATAGTAATAGCAAACTATGTCAAGATATACAATGGAATACTACAATGCAGTTGTGATAGCATAATTATACTTAAATGTATCTTTAAAAGAAAAAAATATCTTAAGATTAGTACCTCTTAGACATGTTTGTATTATTATCGTCACTTACTTTTATTTACTTTGTCTGCTGAAGATATATTGAAGTATTTTTATGCAGTATCTTATTATGTTCCCATTACACTGACTTTATATGAAGAATTAAAATATCTGAATATTTTGCTATCCTTTTGGAGTAACAGCTCCAGTTTAATTGTTCGTGAAAAACCTTCAAATATATTTGCGACAATAAGTAACTAATAAGTTGCTTAATTAACCTAATTGCTGCCTAATTTTATATATTTTTCGAAATTTAGTTTTTCTAAGTAATGTCGGAGTCAATTATCTAATAAAAATTAGATTAATGCCATTCCATAAGACAGAAACGAATGCCACACACCAAATGAATATAAGTGATATACGATAGGTCGTCCTCTGACGTCAGGACGAACCCATGGGGTGGATGGGGGGGAAGCTCCCCCCTCAAACTTGATCATTTTGAGCGAGAGTTGGCAATTTCACAATTTGAGAAAAATGAGAAGATAAGAAAATGTGTCCAAAACAATTTATTTTTTTAAATTTAATCTAATTGCCATACATACACGCTGGAGAGTTTTAAATAAAAATAAGATTTATACTAATTTTGCTTCTTATAATATTAGGTACAAATAAAAATATTTTCTTACTAGTAGTTGATATTTTCATCGTAATAAGTTGGCAATTTTAAGCTTACCTCCTCCAAAAAAACTCATTTTTGCGGCAGCGCTTTTGCAGCGCTCATTGGCTAATCGTCACTGACTAAAACTTAATAATAAAATTAGTTAATAAAACTTGGGCTTAATTCCCCTTTTACGGTGAAAGTATATGACACTAGTTTATTTTAACTCCATTTGACCAACGATTTAATGTTATACGTTATTATCTGTAGTTCTACTCGCCCCATAGTTATTATTTCATTAAAATAATTTAAAGTTTTTCATAATTTAACTAATTGTTACTCTACATATATGTCCGTGTGTAAAAGCAGCACTTCTTATCAGGCAAGGCGTATAGTCTTTATAGATATTACACAGTCAAATAAAAACTGGAATATGTACAGGGTGGAAGGGGTTACTATGTGTTAATCTGAAGGAGTGATAGAATACATCAAAAGGTACAAAAAAAAGTCTTGTACAACTTTGTTCTAGCGTTCTAGGACGTACTACTTTTTTAGAAAAAAAAATAAAGTTGTAAACTTTAACATCATTTTGTTGTGTTAATAATATTAGTTTAATTATGGGGCTTTGTCAGAAGATGCATTTTATCTAGCACAACAAAACACCTTTGTAACATTTTTTCGTATGATCAATCGTTTACATGTAAAATCAAGTTCTTCTCACATTTAAAAATTTGCTTCAAAAATCTGTATCGTCCATCTTCTTTGTGTTTTCTAATATACGTTAAAATTAATGCATAGTAACCTTTTCTACGTTGTATAATAATATGTAAATGGAATTTATTTATACCGCAATGTCCTTCCTGGGATTTAATAAAACAAAGTAATGGGATTTGTCAACAAATTAATTAACTGTGCTTCCCTATTTCTTTCACAGTAAAAATAGTATTTTTAAAGTTTAATGGGTATAAGGCATCTCATAATATTTTCTTGTACATGTCGTATTACAAACTATTTTACTCCCATGCAAAAAACCTTACAGTAGTTTAAATATACCTATATGATTTTATTATTCGGATTTTTTCAATGATTGTTCTCTGATCAGATCTCTGCAGATTGTGCATGTTATTTATAATACGAGTATAAGATATAGTATTAGTCTAATAAATACTAATTTGTCACTCTTACCATTTTCATACTGAAAGTAAGTGGGTATATATTATAACAAAAAGCGCTCTCTTGTAGTTAATCTACACTGTTCGCTTATAATTATACAGAGTGTTTCAGAATAACACCAAGAATTGATAGTATAGATTCGTAGTGACTGGAAAAGTATTTTTTCACATAGAGCCTGCAATCAATTTTTTATAACTTTCGAGATGGGTTTGTATTAAAACTTTATTGTTAATTTAATATCTCGATAAGTGCACGGAATATAGCAATAAGATTTTTCAGACAGTTGTACTATCAGGTATGTATAATTTTATAAAATTTTATGGTCTGCCAATGTTGCTCTGCCGATTTAAAGATTCACAAGATTTGCTAAAAATCGTGCCTGGAATGGAATTACAATTTGGTATGGTTTAGGTACAGAAAATATACCTAAATAACAAAATATGTCCGTAATCTTAGGAGATATTTAATCAGATCATCAATCTACAATACTACTGCTGTTTTCAAGTGATTTTTATATCAGAAAAGCAGAAAGATCTAATAGCATTTAGGTTTCCCTAAATGAACAAGTTCAAGATAATATGCAGAGTATGTTAGGGTAAATATTTGATAATTTGTTCAAGTGCAATATTTAAGAGAACGAAGATTGTAGGATATTTTTATATTAAGGATAAAAGATTATTATTTTTTATAAATTAAAAAAATCTTTTGATGTTTATAAAAATATTGGCATTTATCTGTTACAGTGTTGACTTGGTGATTATAAAAGTGTAAAATTACAATTTAAATCTAGCTAATTAAGAAAATTTAGATTAATTAACTCTTCTCCGCTAAATTAATATTAATATTTTAGGGGTTATTAAATTAATTATATATGGCGTAAATACTATGAGAGTAAAGTAAAAGATGCGAATCTTGATAATATCAGGTTTATTCATAATATAGTAGCTAGTATGAAACTTATCAGTAATTTGAGAAAATCAAATAAGATTTTGTAGTGTGCATCAATTTTTTACTTAATTTTTTGTTATTTACCCAACATTTACTCTATCTAATGTGTACTACAGACTAATCAATCTAGTAGTTCCGATGTAATCTGGTCTGATCAGCCCGGCTGATTGAACGTAATTATGCACGGCTTACATTATTTTGCTATAATCTATTACAGTAAATAAAAAAATAACATGCTAAAAACTATAAAAATAAATTTAAGCAATTCCAAATAACAATGATGAAGATTTGAACCTAGCTCAATGTACGGTATCAAAAGCTGTACAGAGGTATATGAATTTTTTTAATGTTTGTAATGGTAAATAAAAAGTACTGTTAAAAACTGCACTTAGAAATTTCCTGATTATAAAATATTTTCTTCCTAAGTAGTAGTATACGAATTAATCTGAGATAAAACAGTTGGGTAGGTAATTATTCCTTGAAATTATATGTAAATTATATTATTTTTATAATATTTAAAAAATAGAGCTGATTTAGTAAGGATTGATAATAAATGCCTGATTTCTATTTAAAGGTAGAGCTGATTAAGTAAAAATACCTGAATTATTGATATTACTTTCATAACTTTAGTGGTTGCTCCTATTTACACAATCAACCCCAATTAATATTTTTGAGTTTTAAAGCTGCGGATATTTTAAAATTCGAAATTATTAAAAGTGGATAAAGTACCTTAACAGATTAAGTAGTAACATAGATTAATTAAATTACAAATAATATCAAATTTTGAATAAACAAACATGACATTACTGAAGTTCAAAATATTGTTTTTTATGTAATGAATGTTTCTTCGCAATAATACATTATAATAAGTGAATAAATAAAATATTAATCTCCCAATACAACGATAAATACTGTTTTTTTGCTAAACCAGAAATGTCTGGAAATTCTTCGTGGCAAGTTAAAAAAATAAGAAAGTTTGAAGGAAATTTAAACCCGCGTATTATCTCGGAAACAAACACGCACCTACTATAAAAGAATGAACAATAACTAACAATTACGTGGCCGTAAACAATTTTATTTTATTTAGAGGTACATTGACGTTTGTATAACGAGTTTATTAAAGCGTCGAAAAAAAAGGATTAATAAGGAATATACATACATAAAGAAGAAATAGAAAAGATTCGTTTATTAACTAGTAGATACTATTTCTATAAGAAAAAGCTTAAAAAAAGTAAATAGAGGTATATAGAGAGGAATAGAAAAACAAAAACAGAATTTCGTGAACAAACGTATTTTTTCCAAATTTCAAGGACACTAAAACAAAAAGAAGTCACGAGATTAGATAACATTGATCAATGAACTTTCATTTAGATGTAATAAAATTAGTTCTGTTCTTTAATTTGTATACTTTTATAATTACTGTAAATTATATGTATTTTATTATATATAAGAATAAATGCTAATAATAAAAAACGTTTAACAATAAAAATAAAATATATTATAACACTTACCAACAATTGCAGAAAGATACTGCATGTATCTTGTGTTTTCTAATGAAGCTAATACTTTCATGTTGATGTGTTTTACACTTAAATTTATACAAATTCTAATTAATTATTATTATTATTAATTTATTATGTTCTAGTGTTTTATGTTCTTATGTTATTTTTTTCAATATTATTGTTTGTAGCGCGAATTTAGTTTCATCCTTTACCACTGACTGTTTAAAACTCAATGGATACTTAATTGTACATTTTTCACTAATTTGAAAATGAATTCTTATCCTATTGTTGTAGTGCTCTTAAAGATAACAATACGTAGGTACTAAACGTAATACAGGTACTTACATATTACAAAAAACTGAATATATAAATAAAATAAAAAAATATACTCGTTTCACACCGTAATCGGGTAATATATTGAAGATAAATCAAGCGAATTCATAAATTAATGAATCGTGAGTTTTATAAAAAGAAGATACAATATACAAATTAACCAATCTTATTGATACACAAGGTCAAGAATTTTGTATTATGTGAAGAATGTTGCAACAAAAAACTGCAGCTATATGTATAATCATAGACGGACGTTAGCAAGCAAAACTCTATGAACTATTTTGCCAAAGCTACATGTTAAAATTCAACTTTTATATTAGACTGAATGATAGAAGTGGAATTATCGGAAATAATATCTTTCAACAATTCAATAATATGTATATTTAATCTGGAACTGTCGTTATTTCTGAAATTGACCAATGAGATATTGCATTAAGAACACCACACGACGTTATTATTTTCTTTAAAAAATGTGAACAATTATCCAACGCATAATGAGGAAAACTAACTAATTATACAATTACGGACTTATTAGTAATTAGTTACTTCAGAATTAAAAACTTTATATTTTAAGTAAATTTTCTATCAATTTATCGGTATTAATAATTGCGCATAAAAGTGATATAATACCGGTCGACGTTGAAGGACTTTTTAACTAATAAGTAGTAGTCTATGGTAATAATATCAATTACACTATTTCGCACCGTGTTTTTATTAGAATATTTTAGGAACACAAAATCTACCATAAAATTTCATACATTTTGAGATCTCATGGTAATTTGTGTCTCCTCCAGCAATAAATAATCGGTGTTGTGGTAACCGGTCCATGATGCCCAAAACAACGTGTTACTAAATTTTTATTTCGATTGCGTCCGTATTTACAAACATTTAAACAATGTGCGCTACTGTCAAATTCTCCTCTCTCTCTTGCTCTTGTCACTGCCGGGTTCTTTGAGAACATTTTTGGACCATATGTATGATAATTAATCTTGTTCTCTTATCACTCTGATTCGTTCTCTTTTTGAGAGTGTCGTACGCATTTATCTCGCTGCTCGCTTTCGATATTTCGTTATCTTGAAGATTAACAGGTTTTGGGGTGCCATTGTCTCTCGTAAGGTTTCTTTTGTAAGACTTTCGTCTCGTTTCTATGGTTTTAGTTTTTGTTCTAATCTTCGGAACTGGTCTACGACTTTCAGCGGAAGATAATATAAGATCCACCTGCAACTTGATTTTCGAGACCTAGCTCTTTATTTAGCCACCGACAACCTGAAATTTGGAAAAAGGAGGTAAACATCCTTTTAAGAATAATTAATGATGTTAATCATAAAATTATTCACTTAAAGATGACCTAGTCTAACTCTGTTTTATGTAAGCTAAGCTTTGTAATAACGTGTTAAGAACTATGCAATTAAACACTTATTTATTATTATTATTATTAATTTATCGCTTACTTTTATCTTGAGTTTATGGAACATTTATTTACTTTCGCTTTATCAATTTTAATAATATTATTTTGCATTTAAAAAATACTTTGTTAATTGAAAGTTAATTGTAAATTTTTATACAGAGTGATCATTTATTGGAACCTTTGCTTTACATTATTATTTTGCTACCGAATGAACTAATATATTGATTTTGTTTAATAAACAAGGTGGGCGGCGAAATGTGTAATATTGTTTAAAAACAGCTCTTCACCATTTTTTTTAATTTTAATCTTTGTTATAGTCAATAAATTTAATACAGAGAGAAAAGCATACGCTATTCAGATAACATCCGTTATAGTGTAACTCAATTTTTTAATTTTTCACACCTGTACACTGTAACGTCTTAAAATCTCAAGATCCCTTTTTTATTACATTTGAAAATGTATTTATTAAAATAATCTTATTTCGGCCCTGTATATTTATGTGAATTAAAATTTAAACTTTAGCACTGTGGTTAACGAATTTATAATTAAACCAGTGTGTCGTTAGTCGACGATTTTTGAAGAGAATCTTAATAATAATTTAAACATTAAAACTAATAACCTTCATCTTCTGTTCTCCATCAAAATACCTATATTGTGGGATTACCAAGTCAAAGAAATGCAGCCTTCTAGTAATTAAATCTATGTCAACAATGGAAACTAGTGAATAATGGACGCTTTTATTGGAATTATATGAGTTTAAGATTTCTAGTATTAAGTGGCAAGTGCCAAGTTATTACAGACATAATTCCAGCAAACTCTCGTTCTTAAATTTAGTTATTTACCAGATTCAGCATCTTTACCAGGATTCATAGTTCTTCCTGCTCTATATGTTAAGGCACTTGGTGCCGGAAGTTTAAAGTGAACAAAAAGGCAATATAGTGTTGTGAGATTTTACAATCTATTAAGTATTAGCTGATGAACATTATTTCTTAAATAAGTCGTCTTGTTGTTAATAAGATTTGTATATGTACCTTACGGTGGTCCTTAAAAAGTAAATTTTTGAATTTCATGCGTCCCACCCCCTAGATCGATTCTGTATTAAATAACAAAAAATTCTTCAAAAATATTAATATTAACCCGTGCCCCACGACGCGACGGTTGAAGTTAAAATGGGGTTTAATGTGGGTTTTAGACACTTGTGGATACTATAAGGTATAACACTGTTGGTTTTCAATGTTTTGACATCAGCACATGTCTTCTAAGTGCTTTTGGGGATGCTGAATCCGAATTTGTGGTTAAAAATGTGTTTTGACACATGACAACTGTCAAAAATGCTGTCGACTTGAGGAATTTTAATGTAAATACGCATTTTTACAAGTTTTCACTATTTTCAAGGTTTCTTGGGCCGCTAAACTCGATTTTCAGATTCAAAATCGGATTTGACACATTAAAGCTGTCAATAATTCTGTCAAAATGAGAAATTCCGATGTAGATTTGCATTTTTTATCTGCTTTTGTGGTTCTAAGGGTCACTAAATAGGAACTCTAGGCTAAAAATGTAGTTCGACATACGGTTACAGTCAATTCTGTATTAGGTTTTTTGAAGAAACTTAACACATTTGTTATTATATAAAAGAATTTCGAGGTTTTTAAAAACCTTTGATTATTCGAAAATCTTGCCTTTCCCAGTGTTGCTAAAGTCTAGCACTAGCGTCGCCACAATATGTTCTCACGTCTCATGTCAATGTTTCAAGACATGTAAAGATAATCTCAAAAATATTCACGTGATGGTGGACTTATAAATCATGGAGCTGCCAAAATTACGTGAAAATTTTTTTTTAATCGGAGATTTCGAGGTTCAGATATTAAAGTTATTCTTTCATTTGCGTGTTCTAAAACAAGATATACATGCTAGTATCGCTTCAGTAATTGAAGAAGAATTGATTTTTTGGAAAAAGCTGAAATTCCAACTATGTTACTAATGGCCGGTTTCACAAAGCTTGATTAAGTTCTGATTAGCTTAACCGTGATTAAATTTGAAATCCAAAAAAATCATTGGCTGAGATTTAGGAGACCTGAAATTTTATCCAATTATATTTCTAGATTTCAAAGTTAGTCATGATTAAGTTAATTAGAACTTAATCAAGCTTTGTGAAATCGGCCATTAGTTACTCAAAAAACTTAATGAGTATAAATTGATTAACCGTTCTCTGGCCGAGGTTGCTTTAAAAAGAATTGTCAACCATTTGTGGTATTTCAGTCCAGAACTGGCTGTGCTTGCACTCTTTGATGAAAGCGTTTTATTAGAAGTTAAAGTAAAAATAGTTGACAAATTGAGAAAATAATCAATCAGGAACAGAAGTCGGGACAAGCATAACGACTGGCGGAAACGATGACGATTACACAGCCCCACAAAAAGATTGAAATTATTTTCTCCGATATCTGAGAGGTGCACTTTATGTTTTTGGGGTTGCTGAATCCGAATTCGTGGTCCGTTTAACCCCATCACGTCAGGGTTAAGGGCATCTGAAGGTCAAATTGCGGAATGACTATTAAAAATCTGGAAAAATCTATATATATATGTTTTCGGGGTCGCTAAATCTGAATCTGGGGTTCCCTTGACCTTGAAGTGTCAGAATAAAGGTCAAATTAAGGTCAAAACCATAAAATTTAATGATATGATATTTTTGACCCCGGATTCCAAAAGAGCAGAAAATTTTACATCCGAATACGTATTTACCTTTTTTTTTCATCTTTTAATACGTCAACAAGTCATTTTGTGAAGGTCTATCCATCTCCTGTTGTCCGTTTGTGATAACGGACTCGCTTATCTTCAAACGATCTACGTAGTGATTTTCGTTTAGGTGATGCTTGAACTGTTTCTACATCTCGTTTCAAATTACAGCAATAGTCCGCCATCATATATAACGTTGAAATTCACAACCCATTATTTGTTTGATGGTCACTGTTTAAAACCAAGCTTCTCCGTTGTTTGGTTGTCACTGGTTTTCCCTTTCTTTCGGTTTATCGTGAAGTCGCTCCTGCGCGTTTGAGCTCCCTGCTCAAGAGTAGAGTGAAGTAACAAAATGGCTGGCTTTTTGGTACGAGAAGTTGGATGTACGAGATATATTAGAAATTGGTTTAAATATTAATTCGCTTTAGCGGAATAAATCTCACATTCAACAGAACGATCGCTTGGTTATTTGTGTGCGATCGGTCGTCAAATTGGACGGATTAGGTTCTGGTACTAAGCATTTTAGGTACTATTATTTCCCTAGCCGTCACCTTGAGGGAATTGTTTTTTAAAAGACCTTTCAGTTTATAGAAAGGTCTTTTTTTTGTTTTGGGTTTTGTTGTTCGTTGGTGTATTCTTGTTCCTGCCCGTCTGACCGTGTATTTTAATTGGAAGGTTCTTCCCCTTTGTGTCCGTACCTACATCTATACATATACCGGGTCGGAGTAAAACAACCAAATATCGAAGGGTGAAACGAAAACCCCCTCAGCAAGGCTTTAAACATACAGCCGTGGATCAGCGAATGGTGGGATGTTGGTCTAAATTTGTATGTATTATGTGTCATTTTATTTATGTATATGTATATATTTACTCAATGTGTTTACAATTTATGCATGCATGTTAATTTTAAGGATAAAACGAGATCTCGAATAGTGGAATTGTTGTAGGGTAGTTTTAAGTACAACCAACTGTGATACAAATCACCATTCACCTTTTTTTTTTTCATTGAAACATTACATTTTTTTTATCTGCACAATAGAAAATAGTTGCAAGTAAAATAAAGCCCTACTTAGAACGTTTACATTTCACTACGTGTGTTTTATTTATTTATTATTTATTTGTATGATTTTAATATTACTTTCCAGTTCGTCAATTGTAAGTATATATGTACGGTACGACCAAAATATTGGAAGTTGCCCATATTTTAGTAGATCTATTTCTTCGTTTGTCTGATAAGCTTGAAGCTTTAGTAATAAGCATTGTTTTTAAACGAAGTGGCGCTTGTTTTTTTATCTTTTATATTTTATATTACCCCGCCCCTCTCCGACTTATTGGGGGCTAGCTGGCAAAAACTAAAGCAGTGTTATTTGGATCAAGCTGATACTTCCAGCACAGCTACATTTTGGTTGGTTAAGTGTTTCGTTATATAAAAATAGCCTTTGTGTTTCTGTAGGTTATACATACTTATACCCCATGTTCCTTGATAGCGTTTTTCCATATCTTTCATATCTTGATGACACCTCTCTCCCTGCTCTTCACTGAAATCGCCTAATTTGTCTGGAAAGAAATCAAGATCTGAATCTACAAAATGTAATTTGATGCTCATATTACACCCTAAATTCTTATAGTTTTCAATCATATCACTTACTAACTTTTGATAATTCTGGCTTTTATTATTTCCTAGAAAGTTCTCAGAAACTGCACGAAAACTAGTCCATGCAGCTTCCTCTAAATCCGTCATTTGGGCTGTAAAATTGACATCTTTGAAGAGCGTTCAAATCTGTGGACCATCGAAAATTCCTGCCTTTAACTTGGCTTCACTGACTGGGCATTTTTTGCACTATATATTTGAAGCAATTTCCATCTTTATCTAAGGCTGTGACAAACTGTTTCATAAAGCCAAGTTTGAGATGCAGTGGTGGAATTAAAATTTTTGATGTATTCACAAGAGGCGGCTGGATGACGTTGAACGATCCAGGCTGCAGAGATCTTTTTGGCCAATCCTTCTTTATGTAGTGATTTTGTCGATCCCTGCTATCAAAAAGACGCAAGGAGCAAGAGTATTTGATATTTCCGCTCTGCATCCCAAGAAGAATTCCAATGATTTTGAGGTCACCACAGATTCTCCATTGATGTTCCTTATATTTTATTTTTTCTAGGACAATTTTTATATTTTCGTAGGATTCTTTGAGAACTGTGGAGTGAGCTATTGGTATGGGAGCCAGAATGTTTGTGTTGTGAAGCAATATCACCTTTAAATTGCGAATAGAAGAATCTATAAATAATCGCCACTCATTCGATCTGTAACTGTCAGCTTTGACATTATTCATGAGTCCGACAATATCATTACAATATACTAATCCCACTGATTCATCTTTTGTGAAAAAAGGTCGAAACTCGAGCTCTCTCGTCCTATAAATTGAAATCTTTGCACCTTTTTCCAAAAGATTCTTTTGTTTTAGCCTTGAAGCCAAAAGTTCATGAGCTTCTTTAGACAACCCTAATTCTCTTCCCAAGTCACTTAATTCATTCTGCGTAAACTTTTGAGGCTCTTTATTTCTTTTACTTTGCTTTCCATCGCTTCCACTTCCTTCATCTGAACTCATGTTGCTGTCGCTTTCCTCTATCTGTACTTCTTCCTCACTCATCTGCATATCTATGTCTTCCTTGCCTTCTATTTCTGCAACGGTATCCTTGAACTTACCCCTATGCTTCAAAATCAAAACAGGTGGAACTACTTTATCGGTATAAATATACTTGATTTTTGATTTACTTTTCCTATTGAATCCATGAGTAATTGTCCTACAAAAGAAACAGACTTGTTTTGATTCCGGCATAGTCCATTTTACAGGTGCAGAGTATTTCAAATTTGAAAGATCTTTATTGTTGTAACATGTAATCAACATCTTATGACAATTCAGACAAACGATATGTGGAACCCAATTCTTATCTTGATTTAATATGTTAAGTGAGAAACAATACTTGTATGCAGTATTAACAAAATGAGTAATATTTTTCCGGCCATGTGGTGGTGTGTACGAACCACAAACATAACAGAAATGATATAGGGTTTTTGGGTTGTCATGTCTATGGGTTCTACTACTTGTAGCTTTATACTCTGGTGAGGCCAAGGTAGCCACCTCAACAGAGCTGCGGTCACTGGATGACGACGCCTGCGGGCCCGCTTTCCCACCCTGACCAGCCGCCGATACTGGGGTTCCATCCCCCTGCATCGTAGATTTTTCCGTTGTGTTTGCCATGACGGCATACGCGTCCTGTTCCAGGGACTTTGCCGGATAGCGGGACAACTCCGTTGCCCGCCGTCACCACAGGGAGGTGCCCTGGATGCAAACACACGGACGAAATTTTTCGCTCTTTCAGAATCCGGAGTAAGAAAATATTATATCGTTATATTACGACGTGATTGGCTCAAATGAATACCAGAATCGTGATCAACGACCCGAAAAATATCAACTCATCAAAGACCCAAGATCTCAATTTACAGCCAAAAGCTGGAAAATGGATTTGATTTTGGATGGTCATCACGTGACCTACAAAGGTCTGTTCTAAACAAAATACATATTCGGACGTAAAATTTTCTGCTCTTCAAGAATCCAGGGTCAAAATGATCATATCATCAAATTTTAGGGTTTTGACCTTTATTTGACTTTGATTCTGACACTTCAAGGTCAAGAGAACCCCAGATTCAGATTTAGCGGCCCCGAAAACATATATATAAATTTTTCCAGATTCTTAATAGTCATTCCGCAATTTGACCTTCAGATGCCCTTGACCCTGACGTGATGGGGTTAAACGGACTCAGCAACCCCAAAAACATAAAGTGCACCTCCTCAGATATCGGAGAAAATAATTTCAATTTTTTTTGTGGGGCTGTGTTATACAAACGAAAAGTGTCAAGTCAAGCGCTACGAGGTCTACGACGTCGACGAAATATTAGATAAATATATCTATTTTGTAAACCGCCAGTGTTTCAATTTTTTCAAGAGATTCGATTTGACAACAGAATTCCTTCATTCCATCCGTCGGAATGGATACAAAATCATAGTTATATAGCAGCATCGACTTTTGTTAACAAATTAAAAGTTGTCAATGACTGTGCAGAAGGGGCGGTAAAATTAATGCAGGATTACCACGCTAAATTTACGAAAGATGAAAAACAGCAGCAGTATATATTGCAAGTAGTCAAGGAATACAGAAAAAGATACCCGCTTGATGCAAGGCGTAAAGATTTATTAGATGAATTTTTAACATGATAATAATCATTAAAAACTTTTTCTAAACAAAAAAATACCTTTGCTTAGTTTTTAAGAAAAGTCTTGTATGCAGCAAAATTTATTATCATAACAACATTTTTGACTCCTGCCTATATGTCAAAATATATTTTCAACTTCGAATTCGTGCGTATTCAGCGACCTCAAAAACCTTAAAAGTAGTAAAAAAGTATACATAATATCTAGGTACATCGGAATTTCTCATTTTGACAGAATTTCTTGGCAGCTTTAATGTGTCAAATCCGATTTTCAATCTGAAAATCGAAGCGAAAGCGAAGGAAAATTAGCGGCCCAAAAAACCTTGAGAATAGTGAAAAATTGTAAAAATGCCAATTTACATTAAAATTCTTCAAATTGACAGCGTCTTTGACAGTTGTCATGTGTCAAAATACATTTTTAACTTCAAATTCGGATTCAGCTTCCCCAAAGCACTTGGAAAACATGTGCTGATTGCAAAACATTGAAAACCAACAGTGTTATACATTATAGTATCCACAAGTGTCTAACACCCACGTTAAACTCCATTTAAACTTCAACCGTCGCGTCGTGGGGCACGGGTTAATATTAATATTTTTGGAAAGTTTTTGGTAAATCTTTTGCTATTTAATACAGAATCGGTCTAGGGGGTGGGACGCATGAAATTCAAAAATCTACTTTTTACGGACCACCCTAAGGTACCTATGGTTATGACAGATTAATTTAAAGGGATCCCCCGTATCATATTAAATAAAATATGGTTCCATTGTTTTACAAAAACAATAATTTTTGATCTACGAATAAATGAGAGTTTAAACTAGACCTTATTGAGATAATGTTGGCTCAATCATTTGTTGAAGTTATTCAATTTCATTAACCTGCTTTAACGCCAACCTAACTAATTACTTTTTTTTTTTTGTTTATTGTTTCCAGCCTTATTTTGTGGAACTCCATAATCATGAAATAAATAAAGATTATTAAAAGTTTCACAGTTTTATTAAAATACAACCTGACAATATTGTTTCGACAGCTATGCTGTCATTATCAAAGGTAATATAATTATAAATGTATCTACCTTAGCGACGTGTTTGTTTATAATTATATTACCTTTGATAATGACTGCATAGCTGTCGAAACAATATTGTCAGGTTGTATTTTAATAAAACTGTGAAACTTTTAATAATCTTTATTTATTTCATGACTAACTAATTACGATTAGTTTATTTTATTCAATCAATTTAATCGGAATCTTCTTTTAACTTGTGTATCCTGATCATGCATTGTAATGACTTTCAAGTGAAGGGCGGTTATATTTCTTATTATTTCTAAAACCTTATTTTTTCTTTAAAATCTATGACCTTAAGAAACCAGTACCTACCTCTGAATTACATAGTACGTATCTGTTCCTATTACGATGACGAAACACACCGGCATACGTCGGCGAACTGATCCTGCGTGTTTACGATATCCGAGGCTGGATAGACAAGATCAAAGATAACCAAGTGAATCTGCTGGTTATTTTTATGCATGGTAGTAGGTGTTTTTTAACTGATTTTTCGTGTTCATTAACTTGAAAACACTCGATACGTCCAGGGTAATTTTTTTTAATACCAATTTATTAATTCTAAATATAATTAGTGCGCCATCGCGTCCACCACGAATATCGGGATTTAAGTAAGACAATTGCTAACTGTTTTTATTATTAAACCGCCATCGTATTATTATTTAATATCTTGCGTTTTATAAATTATTAGAAGCCCAATACTAGTTAATTGGCCCAATTGTTGCTTCAATACTATCACTATTGGTTTTCTTAGATTTTCTTGTTTTAAGGTAAAACATTGCAAATTTCTTTTTGTACACTGTTGGTATTATAATTTTGTTTGTTCTTTAGACTAAAGCACTTCTAATTTTCTTTTTGTAGTTATTACATTGCTTTAATTATTGCAGCACTGCTTTTAACTATTAGTGAGTTTTTAAATTATTTATATTAAAGCTTGCGTGTGCATATTGAGATGGCGCATGCATATGTGTGCACGTGCGTGCTCGGTGTGTACGCGTGCCTATGTGTACCTATAGAAATGAAAGCGTTAGAAAGTATTTGACTCATATATTTAAAGCTATTACAAAAGTTGACTCCAGACGTTAGTATAGCTACCTTATTACTAGCAAAGAAAGAATTGATATTATTATACAAAATATTGAACCCCCAAAACAATTTCGTCAATGAAACGTTTTAAGAGAAATTGGAAACATTTAATTAAGTATTACTGATTGAGAGGCATACCGTTTAATTAAGTACTTTTGAGTCTAGATGCAGTAAATACTAGATAGATAAAGTCTAGACGTTAGAAATTAAAAGTAGTTAGAAATCGTAGTGTTTGTGATCATGATAACTATAAATACAGCTTGTGTTAAAAATTTTAAGATTTTGTAAACTCATTTTCCGTTATCACTCTTCTTAACAACTCACCGATCTTCGAATAGTTACTTATATAGTCGTGTCAGTTAGAATCTGTGTCAAAAAATCTGCCCAGTATGTCTATCGCCAGACTAATTTTCACCACTAGGCTATTCGAACCATCATCGGCAGTAGTTTAATTTTTTAATATGTATTTACTATAAGTTACTAACAATATTGTATGTATTTTTGGAGAATTTCATTGTCTTGAGTAAATAAATAATATAATCTTTGATTTTACTTTTTTTATTTCATTTATTTTTTTACTTCATGTTTTATTATTAATCTATTATTTCTAGAATTCATGTTCTGCGCTTTGGGTTGTTAATAACTAAAAACACATAATAACAAATAATAATAATTAAAAACTCGCTAAATATGCCTTGCTATAGTCTATTGTTTGAATACTATCTACTTATGACGTCTAATGATTGGGATTCCGCACGTTTTTTACCTACTTAAACTACATACTATAACGTTCTTTTAAAATAATAATCAAAAATGCTGTTTCAAATCGTCTATTAATAAAGAAAAGCTTATTTACAATGCACTTAATTAAAAACACTATAACTATAAACTATTTAACAAACTATTAAAAATGCTAGGTATTTACAAATTTATTTGAGGACTATTTATATAAAAACTATTTATGTATTAAATTATTGTTCAGAGTACATTTCAACACGACGCCGGTTAAACATTATCTGCCCTCCTTCTACTCGCGACTCAATTTATATCTTTCATACGATGACTCATACATCTAGAATGTTCGATGACGTGTTGATGAGTCATACACGCAACTGCCGATAAATCACGTCGATGAGGTGTGTCGATGAGTCATACTTGCACGTGGTATTGATGAGTCATACAGTTGATGACTCATACATCTAGAATGTTTGATGACGTCATATGTGGGCTTACTATTCGTTACACTGCCCCCCTCTTCAAGTCTGTTTTGTCCAAGAACAGGTTTTATTCTCTGGTTTCTATAGAAAGGGTCGTGACGGTATCGACAGTCTTCACCTCGACTACATGTTCCATTACGGTAGAAATAACAGTCTACACTCTTTGTTGGCCTTGATGCGGGCTGGGAATCGAAGTTACAGACTAAGATCTTCACATCCGTATCTCTAAAAATAACTTCCAGCAGGTTTCGAACGATTCTCCAATCCAACTGGTCCCGCCCATATCCGAGTTTGGGAACTGCCAATTTGCTAATACCCCTGGTAAGCAATTCGGTCCTCAAATCCCATAATGCCCTCTACAGGTCGGCGTAACTCGGTTTCTGGTAGTAAAACTGCTTGGTTACCAAGTAGTAAATGGAGCGGTCATGATCAGGCAAGTGTAAGGCTTTGCCAACAGAGGGATTCTGCTCTCGAAGTTCATCCAGCCGTCCAAATTTATTCCTAAACACTACTGCGATCCCCCTGGACATGCGGAGATCCTCGGAGACACAGTGGGCAATGGAATAATCACCAGGGACCCGGAAGAGGTCTTGTTGCATCTCGGTCGTGACTCCGAATCGGGCTTTTCTAGTTCCGGAAAACGCAGCCATAAATTCTCCAAAGGTTGGCTGATCATCTTCAGGCCTTACGGTATTGACAGCCACCTCAGCGTCATTTTCTCGATCCGGGACTACGTTATTGTTTTCCTCATAGTGCGCCAGAGATTGGAGTGTACCACCTTTGGTTTAATAATAATAATAATAATTTATTGGTGCTAGTGTACATTAGTACTTACACAAGTCAAACAAAACAGATATATTGAAAAAATACAGATGATTACCAAAGAACATTGAGTGAATATTAAAGAATAGATTTAGTAATAATTAACATAATTAAATAACAAGATATATAAAACATATTTCTTGAATAACAAACAGTACATAATTGCACTTGATGAACAATTATATGAACAGAGGCATATAAAATATGATAGGTATCAATATCACAATTCATGTATTCATTATAGTGGTAGAATGCCTTTCCCAGTAGAAACCTTTTTATTGTCAATTTAAATTTTTTTATGTTGTCAATATTTTTAAAGTTTGAGGGTAGTTTATTAAACATTTTAATTGCCAGATGATTAGGTCCATTTTGACATTTGCTTAATCGATAGTATGGTGTAATAATATTGTTTTTGTTTCTAGTATTATGTCCATGTTGACTAACAAAGGTGGAATAATTATCAAAATTAACTTTAACATGAGTTAAACATTCTAATATGTAGATTGAAGGTAGTGTAAGTATACCAAGCTGTATAAATGCATATTTGCAATCCTCTGCATACCAAAGACCTTGTCAGAATCAGATGCATGTCCCCATACTAGTACAGCGTAACAAATTAAAGGATGGCACAATCCAAAATAGGCTGTTCTCAATATATCCCTCGACACTGTCCCAGATAAGTTACGTATTATAATAGCAGTGGTGCTTAGTTTGCGGCATATATTAGCAATATGTATGTCCCATCTCAAGTGAGGGTCCAAATACACACCCAGAAATTTGACACAGGAGTTTAATTCAACTGGAGTTGTAGTACGTAATGTAAACAACATGGAGTGGGTTTTATCATTATTACATACAAGATTATTAGAAATGAACCATCGTTCAGCATTTGATTGTGCCTCACTAGTCAGAAGTCTGATCTCTTGAAAATTTGAAGTCCTAATAGAGATAGTAGTATCATCAGCATAGAGTATAAAAGACAAAATGTCTCTTGCATAAGGCATAAGGCCTCCCTCTTGGCAATTTCTGGATGCGATAAATTAAGTCATTTATTCGTTTCTTCACCTGGTATAGGCCCTCCCAATTTCGCTGTAACTTTGGAGAATAGCCACGACGTCTTTGCGAGTTGTATAACCAGACAAGCTCTCCAGGTTGAAACCCTCCTTCTTGGGCTCTCACATCGTACGTATCCTTCATCCGGTCACTCGCGATTCGAGTACTGTTTCGGGTTCGGTCGTGAATATCCTCCAACTTCTTCTTTAAGTTCACAACATAATCATTTCCAGCTACCTCCTGTTCTGCGGTTGGACATCCCAATTCCAGATCACCCAGTAACCGTAGCTCACGTCCAAACATCACAGACGCTGGTGACTGACCGGTTGTTTCGTGGACCGATGCACGATAAGCCATCAGGAACAGATGTAGGTATTGGTCCCAGTCTCGTTGATGATCGGAGACGACCTTCGCCAAATATTTGCCCATTGTCCGATTCATGCGTTCTACCATTCCATCGAACTACGGATGCAACGGTGTTGTCCGAGTCTTGCGAATACCCAACAATCGACAGACTTCGCCAAAGAGTGCAGACTCCAAATTGTGGCCTTGGTCCGAATGCAGCTCCATAGGCACTCCGAAACGATTGAAAAACTCCTTGACTAGTACGTCAGCAACAGTCGCGGTTTCCTGGTTTGGTAGGGCATATGCTTCTGGCCATTTGGTAAAATAGTCCATTGCTACTAAGATGTATTTATTCCCATCGTCGGTCTCGGGAAATGGTCCGGCAATGCCTATAGCTATTCTTTCCAGAGGACTACCCACATTGTACTGCCTCATAGGTGCTCTTCGTTTCCCCAAGGGTCCGTTACCAGTGGCACAAAGTTCGCATTTTCGGCACCACTCTTTCACGTCTTCTTTACAATTGACCCAATAAAAACGCTCTCTAACTTTCTCCAAAGTCTTCTTCACGCCGAAGCGTCCTCCTGAGGCAGCGTCATGGAGATGTCGCAATACTGTAGCCACTCGGCTCCTTGGAACCACGAACTGAGACCTAATGGTAGTGCCATCTTCACTCTCCAGCACCATTTTTAATTCGGGATCAGCCTCCTGCTGTCGTTGCAATTCTTCCGGCAACCAGTTGTCGTTGAAGATAGTAGTTCTTAATACTTGGCAAACCTTCTCTTCCAGACGAGAGCAATGACGGCAGTCCGTCGGACAGGGTCTTCTCGAAAGAGCATCGGCATTCTGATGCCTGGTGCCCGCTCGATGTCCGTGTCAAAATCATATCCTTGTAGTCGTTCAATCCACCTTGCGACCTGGCCTTCTGGATTACGGAATTGCAGGAGCCATTTCAACGCTGCATGGTTCGCCCTCAATAAAAACTTCCGTCCGTACAAGTATTTGTAGAAGTGCTCAGCGGAGTTCACGACAGCCAATAATTCTTTTCTGGTCACACAATAATTCCTTTCGGCTTTCGACAAAACCTTACTAAAATAGCTGGTGACCTTTTCTTGTCCATCCTGTATCTGAGAAAGTACACCTCCAATGGCCAGGTTACTTGCATCTGTGTCAAGTATGAATTTCCCTTCTGTCCGTGGGTAGCTCAATATTGGCGCTGGTGTTAAGGCACGCTTCAACTCTTGGAAAGCTGTTTCGCACTCTACGCTCCAAACATACTCGCGCCCATCTTCAGTTAACCTTGTCACGGGCTTTGCTATATTGGCAAACCCAGGAACGAAACGCCTGTAGTAGGTACATAACCCAAGAAAACTACGAACTTGGTGTTTATCTCTCGGTGTTGGCCACTCTTGGACTGCATGAATCTTATCGGGGTCGGCTGCCACTCCATTTTGTGATACGACGTGCCCGAGATATTTCATTTCCTTTCTGAATATGTGGCACTTTTTCGGACTCAGTTTCAGATTGGCTCCACGTAGTCTTCGGAACACTTCCTCTAGATTGTTCAAATGTTCGTTGAATGATTTTCCGACTACAATCACATCATCTAGGTATACCAGGCAAGTCTTCCACGACAGCCCTCTCAGTATGGTCTCCATTAGACGCTCAAGGGTGGCCGGAGCGTTACATAGACCGAAAGGCATAACTGTAAACTGCCATAGTCCGGAACCAATAGTGAACGCGGTCTTCTCTTGGTCTTCAGGTTCCATTTCAACTTGCCAATAACCACTCTTCAAGTCCAAAGTCGAAAACCATCGTGAACCAGACAGGGTATTTAACGTGTCGTCGATGCGTGGTAAGGGATAGCTGTCTTTCTTGGTCACGTTATTGAGCTGCCGATAGTCCACACAAAATCTCGTCGACCTGTTCTTCTTACTGATCAGGACCACCGGTGATGCCCATGGACTGCTGGATGGCTCGATGACCCTTGTTCTTGCATATCGGTAATAATCTTCTCGGCTTCTGCTCGCCTTGCTAGAGGTAGACGCCTCGGCTGCTGACGGACAGGCATAGAATTTCCTGTATTGATTTTATGTTTTACTATATCTGCTCGTCCCTTCTGGCTATCGTCAAGAGCGAAGATATCTTGGTATCGGTGAACCAAACCCTGTACCTCTTTCACTTCTGTTCCATTAAGGTCTTCGCACGAACTAACAACCATATGAGGTTTTATGCATTACCATAGCTAGCTTACAAAGATAACTTTAAGTATCTGTAAATCAATTATGTAATGCAAAACATGATAATATCTCTAGTATTTTTTTCATAAATTCTAACTAAATATGTAAAAATTGTAGCGATCGGCCTTGTAATCCATTCTAAAATTGAGGCGATATCGACGTAACTATACATAGAATCGTAGCAAAATCAGGTCAGCAGTTGTAAAACAGCTTCGGCACCTTCTTTTACTAAAAAATATGATTAAAAAATATCAGTTAACCCCTTTATCCACTCGCCCCATCAACTATTAGTTATTCTTTAAACAAATTAAATAATCGGATAGCTTAAGAAATTTCCTTAAGTGATATATAATATTCCTGTTCCCAATGCAAAATAAGGCCACTTTCATTGTCGACCAACCCACATTTTCTCACAACTATTAGATAACTAAAATTAACTTAATTACATTAAAATACTATTTACACCTTCCTATCTTGACAAAATTAAACCTTATATCCTAAGAAACATTATTTACATACTTTTAGATATCAATAAAATAAAAATTCATACTAAATTACATTTTTTCAAATTACAGTAAAAAGTCGCACAAACCTGCATCTTATTCTACTGATATCATCGACAAAAGACATCCCCCAACATTCGTGATAGTTTTAAATTTGTACTTAAGAAACTGCTTGACAATCCTGTATCAAAATATTTTAGCCACGAGCTGAAAAGTTTTGAATAAAAGAAAAAAAATAACAATATCAATATCGCGTTAACTTGAAACACACTTCTTTCTTATAAATAACTCAGGTAAGGTAGTTAATACTTGTATACACCCCCCATTACACACACCTTGTCTGTTTTAGGTTAGTACTTGCCTTACTATGGCCTTTACTTTGTTTTAAATGCCTATTTATGACATCGTCTCACATCGTAAGCCGAATAATGAAGAAATTACCTAAATGCTAAGGAAAATCAACTTTAAAAATATCCTTTCACTGTCTAGTGTGGATTTTTATTAAAATAAAACCTTTTTTGGTTTCATAAAAAAATTTACACAAAATAATTATTTTTCTCCTTGAGGTTAGGCATCCCATCTAACGTCTCAGTTGAAAAAGTCCTATTTAAACTTGGTAAAGCCTACTGAGTGGTTGTCCTCTTTATATTATATGTCAAATCTTGTCAAATATGTCAAATTTTGTTAGTTTTTACCGAAACCGTTGCAAATGATGGATAAAACGTTCTAGAATTTTCCATAATTATGAAAGTCATTGGTACTATTAAAAAAGAACCGGAACTGAATTAACTTAAAACTTAAATTGTACTTTGGAAAATGTTGAAAGTAAATCGGTTAGAATCTACACAAATAATTTAAATTGATTTATCAGTTTTTAAACTTATAATTTAATACCACAACTAAGTTGAATTAGAAAAGCTCACTAGATTTGGAAGGAAAATTCTGGAAGTCGTTCCTCACTTGTAGTTTATATCTAACCACTATTTAAACTTCAAAAATACTTTAAAGGTTCAAAACTAAATTAGATTAAGTAATCTAAGACAGCGAGGGATTCGCAAGAATTTGTTTAACCTTAACAATTACAGTGCATATATTTTTAAACCCCGCGGTAAACCTCAGCGGAATTGGCTTAAACGTGACAAATCTTTAAACTTTAAATTTTACCCATTCCCACAAAGTTGACTTAAACGAGGTACCAGATTGCACCGTAACAGTCTTTGGCGGTAGTTTTCTTGCTACCTATCACTTGATCTCTCACATTTAAAATTTCACATTTAAAAGAGAAAAAATAAACACCATTTAGCATAGACCAAACGAAGAAAGAGATCGTTATTGCTTTCTATATCATTTACGTTCTATATTGTTGATATAAATTCCCACAACTTTTAAAATTTAAATTTTTTGGTGTCACGTAAAAAGACGCTTTGCAAGTAATCGTACAACTTGCAGGCCTATACGGTTTAAGTAATAAACCAACAACCATAACCGCACTCGCAAAGGTACAGTTTCTGGATTAGTAATACATAAATAATTATTTGTTTATCTATCACCAATCTTGCAAAAGAATTACAATAACAAGTATAATAATAATAATAATAATAATGTTTATTTACTCAACAGGCTTATGCCCAATTACAGAGTAAAAAAAAAGTGACAAAGAAAAATCAAGAACTAATTTGGCAAGACGCTCTTAACTATAAGAAGAGAAAAAAAAAATAAAAATTATATAGATATTAACATTTAGATATTTCATTTTCCTAATATACTGTAACGTTCTTTTTCAAATAATAATACAAGTGCTGTTTAAATCGTCTATTTACAAACAAATATTTATTTATATACACTAATGAATACACTATAAATTAACGCTATGATTATAAACCATTAAAAACTATTATTTACAGACTATGAATTTCTAATACAACATTTATATTCACTATTTATTTTGTAATACCCAGTTAATGACTTGCAGTTGACTGCCTCTCTTTTATCCGCAATCCGCTTTTATATCCTCATATAAACGCACCAGAAGTCGCTGGAACCTTCTATGTATTCTAGAAAATGCTAGAATAAACCGCGTCTGATTTACATGCTTGTGCGATGCGTCATTCTCTCGAAGGCGGCAGAACACACCACCTGTCGCTCGAAAAGAGGTTCGTTCCTTTTCTCTCTTGTTACACTGCCCCCCTCTTCAAGTCTGTTCTGTCCCAGAACAGGTTTTATGCTCTGGTTCCTGTAGAACGGGTCATGACGATATCGACAGTCTTCACCTCGACTACACGTTCCATTACGGTAGAAATAACAGTCTACACTCTTCGTTGGCCTTAATGCGGGCTGTGGGTCAAAACTGCAGACGAAGATCTTGACGTCCGTACCTCTAAAGACAACTTCCAGCATGTTTCTAACGATTCTCCAATCCAGCTGGTCCCGCCCACAGCCGAGTTTGGGAACTGCCAATTTGTTAATTCCCCTGGTAAGCAACTCGATCCTCAAATTCCATAGTGCCCTCCACAAGTCGGCGTAACTTGGTTTCTGGTAATAAAACTGCTTGGTTACCAAGTAGTAAATGGATCGGTCATGATCAGGCAAGCGTAAGGATTTACCAACAGAGGGATTTTGTTCTCGAAGTTCATTCAGCCGTCCAAATTTATTTCGAAACACTACTGCGATCCCCCTGGACATACGGAGATCCGCGGAGACACAGTGGGCAATGGAATAATCACCAGGGACCCGGAAGAGATCTTGTTGCATCTCAGTCGTGACTCCGAATCGCGCTTTTCTAGTTCCAGAGAACGCAGCCATAAATTCTCTAAAGGTTGCCTGATCATCTTCAGGCCTTACGGTATTGATAGCCACCTCAGCCTCATCTTTCCGATCCGGGACTGCGTCATTATTTCCCTCATAGTGCGCCAGACGATTGGAGTGTACCACTTTTGGTTTCCCCCTTGGCAATTTCTGGATGCGATAAATCAAGTCATTTATTAGTTTCTTCACCTGGTATGGACCCTCCCAATTTCGCTGTAACTTTGGAGAATAGCCACGACGCCTTTGCGGGTTGTATAACCAGACAAGCTCTCCAGGTTGAAACCCTCCTTCTTGGGATCTCACATCGTACGTAGCCTTCATCCGGTCACTCGCGATTCGACTATTATTTCGGGTTCGGTCGTGAATATCCTCCAACTTCTTCTTCAAGTTGATGACATAATCATTCCCGGCTACCTCCTGCTCTATAGGTGGAGACCCAAATTCCAGATCACACGGTAACCGTAACTCGCGTCCAAACATCACAGACGCTGGTGACTGACCGGTTGTTTCGTGGACCGATGCACGATAAGCCATCAGGAACAGATGCAGGTATTGGTCCCAGTCTCGTTGATGATCGGAGACGACCTTGGCCAAATATTTGCCCATTGTTCGATTCATGCGTTCTACCATTCCATCGGACTGCGGATGTAACGGTGTGGTCCGAGTCTTGCGAATGCCCAACAATCGACAGACTTCTCCAAAGAGTACAGACTCGAAATTGCGGCCTTGATCCGAATGCAGCTCCATGGGCACTCCGAAGCGACTGAAAAACTCTTTGACTAGTACGTCAGCAACAGTCGCAGCTTCCTGGTTTGGTAGGGCATATGCTTCTGGCCATTTGGTAAAATAGTCCATTGCCACTAAGATGTATTTATTCCCATCGTCAGTTTCGGGAAATGGTCCGGCAATGTCTATAGCTATTCTCTCCAGAGGACTACCCACATTGTACTGCCTCATAGGTGCTCTTCGTTTCCCCAAGGGTCCGTTACCAGTGGCACATAGTTCACATTTCCGGCACCACTCCTTCACGTCTTCTTTACGGTTGACCCAATAAAAACGCTCCTTAACTTTCTCCAAGGTCTTTTTCACACCGAAGTGTCCTCCGGAGGCACCGTCATGGAGATGTCGCAATACTGTAGCCACTCGGCTTCTTGGAACCACGAACTGAGACCTAATGGTGGTGCCATCTTCACTCTCCAGTACTCGCTTCAGAAGATCGTCTTCCACCTTCAAGGACTCCCATTGGGCCCAATATGCTTTGAGCGTTCTGTTAAAAGGGCTGACGGCCTCCCAGGCAGGCCTTTCTCCCACGCGCTTCCATTCCAGTACCATTTTTAGTTCGGGATCAGCCTCCTGCTGTCGTTGCAATTCTTCCGGCAACCAATTGTCGTTGACGATGGTAGTCCTTAATACTTGGCAAACCCTCTCTTCCAAACGAGAGCAATGACGGCAATCCGTTGGACAGGGTCTTCTTGAAAGAGCATCGGCATTTCGATGACTAGTGCCCGCTCGATGTTCGGTGTCAAAGTCGTATCCTTGTAATCGTTCGATCCACCTTGCGACCTGGCCTTCAGGATTACGGAATTGTAAAAGCCATTTCAACGCTGCATGGTCCGTCCTCAATAAAAACTTCCGTCCGTACAAGTATTTGTAGAAGTGCTCAACGGACTTCACGACGGCCAATAGTTCTTTTCTGGTCACACAATAATTCCTTTCGGCTTTCGACAAAACCTTACTAAAATAGCCGATGACCTTTTCTTGTCCATCCTGTATCTGAGAAAGTACCCCCCCAATGGCCAAATTACTTGCATCTGTGTCAAGTATGAATTTCCCTTCTGTCCGTGGATAGCTCAATATTGGTGCTGTTGTCAGGGCACGCTTCAGCTGTTGGAAAGCTGTTTCACACTCTCCGCTCCAAACATACTCGCGCCCATCTTCAGTTAACCTTGTCAGAGGTTTCGCTATATTGGCAAACCCAGGAACGAAACGCCTGTAGTAGGTACATAACCCAAGAAAACTACGAACTTGGTGTTTATCTTTCGGTGTTGGCCACTCTTGAACTGCACGAATCTTATCGGGGTCGGCTGCCACTCCATTTTGTGATACGACGTGACCGAGATATTTCACTTCCTTTCTGAATATGTGGCACTTTCTCGGACTCAGTTTCAGATTGGCTCCACGTAGTCTTCGGAACACTTCCTCTAGATTGTTCAAATGTTCGTTGAATGATTTTCCGACTACAATCACATCATCCAGGTATACCAGGCAGGTCTTCCACGACAACCCTCTCAGGATGGTCTCCATTAGACGCTCAAAGGTGGCCGGAGCGTTACATAGACCGAAAGGCATAACTGTAAACTGCCATAGTCCGGAACCAATAGTGAACGCGGTCTTCTCCCGGTCTTCAGGTTCCATTTCAACTTGCCAGTAACCACTCTTCAAGTCCAAAGTCGAAAACCATCGTGAGCCAGACAGGGTATCTAACGTGTCGTCGATGCGTGGTAAGGGATAGCTGTCTTTCTTGGTCACGTTATTGAGCTGCCGATAGTCCACACAAAATCTCGTTGACCCATCCTTCTTACTGACCAGGACCACCGGTGATGCCCATGGACTGCTGGATGGCTCGATGACCCCTTGTTCTTCCATATCAGTAATAATCTTTTCGGCTTCTGCTCGCCTTGCTAGAGGTAGACGCCTCGGCTGCTGACGGACAGACATAGAGTTGCCTGTATTGATTTTATGTTTTACTATATTTGTTCGTCCCTTCTGGCTATCGTCAAGAGCGAAGATATCTTGGTATCGGTGAACCAAACCCTGTACCTCTTTCACTTCCGTTCTGTTAAGGTCTTCGCACGAGCTAGTAACCATACCCACTAATTTTCCACCATGGTCTTTGGGCACTGGTTTTGGAACATCAGCCATACACCTGGCTACTCGAAATACTGGCACACACTGTCCCACAAGGGTACTCTTCTTCAATGTCACCGGATCCACATTAACGTTCATAATTCTCACCGGTACTCTCTTTCCAACCTTGATCAGCGCTTTTCCCACCAGTATGCCACTATGGATCTTCTTATCACAAACAGGCTCCATCATTCGCACACATCCTACCCGAAGATCTCCATCCAAACCCGCCTCGACAACCATCTCGCTTTGACCCGGCAATATCACATCTTCAGTCAGCAAAACCCTTACAACCGGATCTTCTCGTGGGTGCAACGGAAGTTCTTCGTTACCGACCTTCAAAACACCCTCTTTCAAATTCAACGTAAAACCAAATTTTCTCAGGAGGTCCATTCCCAAGATGAAGTCATCAGTAATATCGGCTACCAGCACCTCATGATCACGTTCTTCACTTCCAATGCCAATCTTCATCTTCACCACTCCGCGTGTTGGTATCACTTCACCCGTTGCTGTACGGAGTTGAGTAGTTGTGGGTAGCAACTTAATACTTGTTCGTAGAACGTTAGGGCGTATGATGGATTTTGTCGCCCCCGTATCAATGAGCAGTGGAACAATTCGATTCGCAATTTTCCCATCTATGAACAAACTGCTGGTACTATTCCCTGATGTTACGGCATGGACGATGATCTCTGGGGCATCTCTACTCAAGGTCAACGTTCGCCCCCACTCGTCGACCTTCTTTAGTTTTCCGACTGCTGAACCTGTTTTGGTTTAGGGCAACGACGTCGTATGTGACCTTGTTCGCCGCAATTCCAACAACGAGGCCCTCGAACTTCTTGATGATTCTTCTTACGGCTTTCTTCCTTCCGAAGAACTCTCAGTACTAACTCTTCTAGGTGATCTTTAGAACCTTCTTCTTCCTCCACAACGGCCCGAACACGCCCGTGACCTCGGGACGCTTGTTTTGCAGCTTCAAATTCTAAAGCGTGAGCAAGCGCATCATCAGTTGTTCTTGGTCGTGCTAGCCTCAATGATTGTTGTGTTTCCCCGTCTCTTAACCCATCAATGAAGGTCTGCACAGCGAGCTGTCCCAAAAATGAATCGGGTGCCGTAGGGTACGCCAATCGGACAAGCCGCGCAACATCGGCTTCAAACTCCTGCAGGCTTTCTCCATTCTTCTGGATACGATTCTTCACTTGCGCGTGATACACTTGTTGAAGATGCGCGTCTCCATATCTCATCTCCAATCTAGACACTAACAATTGATAATCATTTTCCTGTCCTACTGGGATTGTTTGCAGGACGTTCAACGCGTCTCCACGCAAAGCCACAGTTAAAGAAACGGCCTTTTCCTTGCCTGTCCATCCGTTGGCCCCAGCGGCCGCCTCAAATTGTTTGTAGTAGGTGGACCAAGGTATCTTTCGATCGAACGTGGGTGGTTTTACTTTTATCCCTACGGCAGGAACCTTTTCTTCTTTAAATTGTTTCTTTACTTCATTAAACGGCCACTCAGAAGTTGAGGGAAACCGTAGTTGCCTCATTCTATCTTCCAACATTTCGATCATATCGTCTTTCTTAGTTGTTGGTGGTAATTGCATTTGGGCTATTTTCTCTTCTACCATCTTTATTACCCTATCTTGTTCCGCCAATCTACCTTCCAATAGTCCTAACGCACTGGCATTCTCCAAAAATTCTTCGAAAACTTTATCTTCCAACGCTTTGACATTTTCCAACAATTCTCCTTTCAGCATTTTAACATTTTCTTCCAGTGCTTTAGTATTTTCAAGTAATTCTTGTTTAAGCATTCTAACATTTTCTTCGGACTTTCTAGAATTCTCTTCGGACTTTTGCAGTAATTCTTCTTTTAAAATTCTAGAATTCTCTTCGGACTTTTCCAGTATTTCTTCTTTTAGCATTCTAACATTATCTTCGGACTTTCTAGAACTTTCCAGTAACTCTTCTTTTAATATTCTAGAATTTTCTTCCATTTTACTTAACAACACGTTACTATCAATTGCGGGTCCAGGTATTTCGAAGCGGTAATTTTCAGGATCTTCCTTCTGTTCTAAAAGCCATTCTCTTAGCCGATTTATCAAAACTTCTTTCTTTCCATTACTATCCAAGTCCCTCTCGTCCAATTCCCGTTTTAAATCTATTACTAAGAGATCTTTCAATAGTTTCATCACCATTTCAATTGTTTGTTGAAATTAATTTTAACACTAAAAATTTATTCTCACAGCACTTTATTTAATTATTACGCGATTTTATTTATTTTAAGACACCACACCTGACAACACTGTAACGTTCTTTTTCAAATAATAATACAAGTGCTGTTTAAATCGTCTATTTACAAACAAATATTTATTTATATACACTAATGAATACACTATAAATTAACGCTATGATTATAAACCATTAAAAACTATTATTTACAGACTATGAATTTCTAATACAACATTTATATTCACTATTTATTTTGTAATACCCAGTTAATGACTTGCAGTTGACTGCCTCTCTTTTATCCGCAATCCGCTTTTATATCCTCATATAAACGCACCAGAAGTCGCTGGAACCTTCTATGTATTCTAGAAAATGCTAGAATAAACCGCGTCTGATTTACATGCTTGTGCGATGCGTCATTCTCTCGAAGGCGGCAGAACACACCACCTGTCGCTCGAAAAGAGGTTCGTTCCTTTTCTCTCTTGTTACAATACTAAAATGTCAGTAAATACCGATTATCAATGAAATTACATTTTCTTACTTATAATTTGAAAAACAAAAGTAAAAAGAAAAACTAATTCAATTCCTGGATAGTTGTGTAAGTGCTGCTTTCCCTAGCTTATTATTTCATTTAAACGGGTTCTGAATACTGTAAGTGACAGGTGAAATATATCTAACTGTTGCTGGTTTTCAATCTCACCAAACTTACTGCAAATTCTTATCAAAGGACTATTTTTCCGATAGTTGGTTCTTGCAAAGTCAGACTGAAAGGTCAACGGATTTCTCAGAAAAGCTGTGGGAACATGGAAATTAATGGCTCCTAGGAGGTTGAAGTCATTTATGCTACCGTTAACAATTGTATGTAAGAATAAACATTGACTTATCAACCGTCTACTACCTAAGGTCTTAACATTGAATAGCTCTATGAGTTCTTGATAATTGCCGTGAAATCCTTCCCCTGTTCTTTTGAAAAAGCAATATTTTAGGAACTTCTTTTGAATTCTTTCGACACTGATTTTCTGATGCGTATACAGCGGGTTCCAAACCACCGATGCATATTCTAATTTAGGTCTGATTAATGTGTTAAAAAATGTTATCATGACGTCGGTGCTTCGAAAATCCGCAGTTAACCGAAAAAGAAATCCAAGCATCTTGTGGGAGTTACTGCATAAAGTATCTATGTGTTGATTGAATGTTAACTTTGAATCAAAAGTAATTCCCAAGTCTTTTATTTCCATTTTACGAACTAGTATGTGATCGCCCATTTTATAATCATAGATAAAATAATTATTTTTTTTGTGAATGTCACTATCGCACACTTATTGATATTAAATTTAAGTTTATTGTTTAACGACCAGCTATGAATTGCTACTAAATCATCTTGCAGTTCTCCACAATCCTCTATTGATGTTATTTCTTTGTATAGTTTGAAATCATCCGCAAATATCAGGCACTGAGAGTATTTCACATGGGTTTGTATGTCATTTATAAAAATTAAGAACAACAGAGGCCCTAGATTGGACCCTTGAGGGACACCAGATGTTATAAGTATGCCGTAAGTAAGAATATCTATAAATTGTTATTCGATATTTTGCTTTTGCTTACGCATGAAAATTCAAACCTAAAGTCAAGTCTTACTAACACATATATTTCTCATCTTTGTGTAGAAGAATTAATCTAACAATGAGACTTTAAAAGAATAAGAATTAGAATATATTATTATAATTAACCACAACTAACAAATTACTCTATCCACCTTATTCTATCACATCAACTTATAGTATAACATCACCTTATTCTATAATTAGTAACTTGGCAAAGGCACTTGAACATTATAACAAACTTGAAAATAGATCGTTAATCAGTTTATTAAAATGTACTTAACTCAATTCCTTCAGATAATTTATACAAGTGGAATGATCTGTACTATAAATAACCGGAAAAGTGTCAGTAAGTCATCATCACTGGAATTTCAAAATCACTTTGTCGAAACTTGGTATTCTAGCATTCGCACAAATAGGTAACTAACATTTATAGATAGTCCATTTAACGTATTCTATATATTCTTGAAGTACCTGCAATTCATAGAAAGCATATCGCAATATCAATAGTTTCTTAATTTTAGGAATGGCCTTACGATGCTGCCAGTGTTCAACTGAAGAACAAGGCGAAGTTTGCGTCAATCCCATTGAAAACGAAGTCAGCATTGTTGACTGTCCCGAGGATAGTTTGCTTTACAAGCTTTATTTTTACATGTACCTGATACATTTTAATAATTAATCTTACAATTGGGAAAGTAACTGACTTTTATACTTTACACCATCTTTAAGGTCTTATGAAAGAGATTGCAAACCACTTATCGAATGTCTGAAACCAAGAATTTAAGTTAGAGGATGTCTAGCATGTCAAGACGATTTATGTAACAGCTGGTAAAATTAAAGTTTTAAAGGATTTATAAAAGATAATCAAATATATTGGTAATTTGTAACGTTTGAAACATTCTCATTAATAAAAATTATTGACATACAGATTTATCAGTCATGTATCTTAAGCAATAAAATAATGTAGTGTGTTTTTACAAACTTAGAAACTTAACTAAATATTACAAAAATAGCTAACTAAATATGTTTTCTTGTTTATTAGCAGAGAATGGAATTCAATAAATTAAAATACGTTTGTATATTCTTCATAATAAGTTTAATGACGTTTATGTTTCACTTGCATATTATTAGTTGTATATACCTGTAATACGAACTATATAAACAAGTCCATAACAACCAGGGCATTATAAGCGGGCATTCTCGTTTATAACGCCCGCCTAACGTTTACCTTGCAATCGGCGCCGGCGTTACTCTCAATAGTAATTAGGATTATTAGACCAGAACCCATGTGTTTGCGTACGAGTGTGTTATTGTGTAAGAAAGTTCTGATTCCAATTTTATTTTTTATATTCTTTTTTACTAAACAATTTTAATGGTCCATTCCCACTACTTTATCAAAATTGTTTTCATTTAGTTTTCCTTTGGAATCAAAATCTATGGTTGAGTTAAATCTTGCCTTGTCTTGGAAAGAATTAGCCTTAATTTTTCCAATTAGTTTATTGTTAAATTAGTTTTATTTAAATTATTTTAAATACAACAAATCGTTTTTTTGTGCAATTAGTACAAGGTTTTAATTCTTTTGTTTTGTTTGCGAACAATTTATTAATTTGATTTTACTCATTTACTTAATAATAATAAATAATAATAAAACTTGTCGTTAATTATAAACTGTAGACTATGTTTATTTCGTTTGGATTAACTCTTTCTCTGTCTGTAAGAAAGGGAAAAAGATAAGGTAATCGAACTGGTGATTAAGCCTGGTGATTACGAGCAGCTGTACCATTGGACATCATCATGTCTGCAATTATTTGTTTTATTAATTAGCCTAGCACTCAACCCCGTTAGCCTTAGAGGAAGCT
Source organism: Agrypnus murinus (assembly GCA_929113105.1). Classification (NCBI taxonomy): domain Eukaryota; kingdom Metazoa; phylum Arthropoda; class Insecta; order Coleoptera; family Elateridae; genus Agrypnus; species Agrypnus murinus. The sequence continues at coordinate 19,746,614 of OV816025.1, forward strand.
ACCAAATATCTTAAGATCCAACCGAGGGGCTACAATGACTTAATAGTATGGGTTATTTTATAGAAAGATCACTTTTTTACATCTGCACTGTAATGATCATCAGGAAGTTCTAACTATGTTAATGTTTCATCAAACTCAACAGTAAACCTGTATAAAAAACTATAGGTATTGTAAAACATATCTATTTGTGCGAGTAACATACGAATAGAGCGGGGAGCAAAACTTATTTCTTATTTTGTTTTCAATTTGTATAGTCGGCGAAAATGTATCAAGTTGTTTTCTGCTGTTGAAGTATCTACTTCGTTTTGTTATTGCTGTTTTGTATTGCTATTGCTATGCTTTGTTGTTTTACATTTATAAAACATGGATTTTAAATATAAAGTAAAAAATTATATTGCACTGTTACTGTAGCACGGAGTATACATACAACACGTGCTTGTGACGTACTATAGTATGAGCTATATTACCCGACCCTTCTTTCTATCTATTTTATACATATCTCTCTCGCAAGATAGCTATGTTCCACAATATGTATGTATCAGAATTCACAGAACGATTTCAGGGCAAGATATGCTATTACTGAATTAATTCAATCTTTTTAACTGTTAATCAACCAAAAGTTATAGATTGTTTAAAGCTCACTCCTCAATGAGTTTCTATATGGCAACTGATGGATTTCTTGTTGCTCTATGTTTCTATCTATTTCTTTATATCTTTATCATATTTGTCACTTTGTGTAAAAAAGTAGTCTCATAGGCTACTCCAATAATAAACGATATTCTAGTAGTAAGTAGACTTACCTAGAACTAGCATCTTATACTTATCTCGTCATTATATTATACGTAAATTTAAAAGTTGATACTTGAAAATGATAATAAATATGACGAAGATCATTAATAGTTTATCAAATTGTACTTAATTAATTTTGTCAAATAGTTTAGATAAGACATGATCTCCACTATAAAAAGCAAAAAAAAAATCGAAAAGTTATCATTACAGACATCATTAGCGGACATTACGAAGCTTGACAAAATGGCTTTCAAAATCGCATTCACAGTACTTGCTGTTCTTGCATTGGCACAATTAGGTAAGTAACTACATACATAACTTTTAATTTTTACAATCTAACTTGTATGGTCTAATCGTAAATGCAATTGTAGGAATAATATCTCAATGTAATTTTAGGTATGGGCTTACGATGTTATGAATGTTCAACTGAAGAACAAGGCGAATCTTGCGTAAATCCCAATAAAAACAGTGTCAACGTTGTAGACTGTCCCGATGCAAAAGTTTGCTACACAGACTTTGTTTTTACACGTAATATTCTTAATAATTTAATTTTACTGTTAGAAAGTAGAATAATTTGATTTTCATACTTTACAGCATCTTCAATATCTTACGAAAGAGGTTGCAAACCACTTATCGAATGTGTGCAACAACCAAGAATTGAAATTAGAGGATGTGCATCGTGTGACTCCGATTTATGTAACACCTTCAACACCTTCAATAATTAAAGTTTTGAAAAATCTATAAAGAAATAATAAAACGAAATTTGCAATTTACTTTGCCTTTTTCTATTAGACATCCTTACATAGACACAGAAGTTATACAGTTATGTACACAGTAATGTTTAAATCTTTTTTTAACATAAAAGAAAGTTTTCAAAGAAATAATATAAGTAGTAGTCTACATACAAGTAGCACGACAAAATAAAATTAATAACACCTGGCATGATTGAAATTTCGTAAAAATTAAAGTAGTGATAAAAACAAAATCATGCTAGTATCTCCCAAAACCTTTAGCTTGTTTCGATTGGAAAATAAGTGTAAGTATTTATTCTGTCTAATAAAAACTGTCAATTATTGGAACGTTGACGTCAGACTATTTGTTGTGATATGTAAGTGGAATATTTGTATTAATCGCGGATTTACGTGACATATAAACGAACAGCCAGCGAGTTTCGTTTGTGTTCAAATGAAACGAGTTTTTAAAAAAATTTTTTGTTTTTCCTGGATCTTTATTTTAAACCAGCGGAAGTAATGACAATTACAATACACAAGAATATAAATGCTCATTAGAGCTTAGATGTAAACTTAACTATGAACTGAACAAACTTAATGAATCTACTGGCTAACACACTATATATATGATTCTCTTATCTAAATAAAATATTACTAAGCAGTTCTCACGACAAAGGTAATTCAATCTTATCTGCATGATAAGCAATTCTCATGAGAAAGTTAATACTGTATACTAAACAGTTCCCATGTAATATGATCTTATGTGCTTGCTGATAGTAAGCAGTATTTCTACGTAGCTAGCGACAGAAATAGTTACGTCATTTCAATAAGATAAAAATTCCACGTTTTTCTACTCTCTTAGCATCGCTGATAATTGATTCGGAAGGCTGCATGGTTTACGGTGGTGCACCGGCCTGATAGATGCTCAAAGGTGTAAAAGAAATCAATTAAAAAACGTGATATGAGTAAAAGGTTGACTTTTGGTGTGGTAACTGGAAAATATGATGCATATTTAAATAAGGGCAGACACTTTAGTTAGTGGAAAAGTAATGGCAAACTTTAATTAAGAGCGCGTAAAGATCTGCCGCACTTACGTTATATCAGTAAGGTTTGGACAACATTTTTATTTTACAAAAACTCATCAAAATTCTACATACAGTGTGAGTCAAAAGTAAGGAATAATTTCAATAAAAGGGAAAGTATTGATTTTTGGAAAAATTCCAAAAACTTGTTTTTAAAATTCACACTTTTTGATATAATATTTTATAATTCTTTTTTAAAGAATTTTCTTAAGTAAGATAAACTTATTGCATTACCATGTTGGCAATTGGAGGAAGTGTCAGAATATGGAATAAAAAATACAACTTGCAATTGAAAAAAAATTCCGATAACGTCACCACACTTAAACGCATCACCTTGTATATCCCAATATTATGTCAAAAAGTGCGGACTTTAAAAACAAAATTGTCTTGTTTTTGGAATTTTCTCAAAAATCAATACTTTCTCTTTTATCGAATTTATTATCGAATACTTACCTTTGACTCACTGTCAACGTGTTACTGTTGTAACGTGTGAAAATTTCAGATTCATTTTAAATACATATTAAATGTATTTATTGTAAATAATCTTAGTACGGCCCTGTTCATTTAAATATATTTTCGTTGGTTTAAAATTGCAGACATTATATCAAATTTAATAGTGTTTTTCGTTAATATAAAAAGTCATCCAAAACGTTCTCACGCAGATGAAATCGTTTTTGTAATACAAATACCGAGATAACACTGCCTTCTTGACGGAATCATACGTCTAAAAACGCATTTAATTCAAATTTATGTTTTCTTGTATTTTCGTTGATGAATAGATTCATTAAAAATATATACTCGTATCAAGAAGGAACAGTCTGAAATATTTTTAAATATCAGGTTTCATGCTACAAAGCAAGTCTTCGACCCTGCAAATGCTCGTGGAATGTTCGAGAAGGTTTTCTCTCATTGGTGCAATATGTGCCATTCCTGGACTGATAGGGTAATAACAAACTTCCCTTTCTTAAAATATTATTTACTCGAGAAAAAGTTGAATTTTTAAATCGCCAAGCGGGGCGCATACAGTTTGGAGAGTGAAGGAGTTGGCCAAACAGGACGCATACAGAAGGTAGCGAATAACTTGCTAAGTAGACGCGAGGTTCTGTTAGGGACCGCCAAGTGAAATAAGTTTGAGTTTTTTCGTTCAGTTTACCGATCAGAAATTTAAGAGCTTAAGAACTAATCCAGTGCGCCGTTAGTTTATGATTTGTGAAGTGAATTCAATAATTAATTTAATTTTAAAGATAAAGAAACTACATTTTTGTTCCGAATTGCAGCGCTAATATTGGGAAGTGCACAAATTTCTGCCGGATTAAGAATAATACCGTATTGGGATAATGCAACCTTTTGATAAATAAAATTGTGTCAACGTGGTAATTTTTTAAATGATGAACGTTTCATTTGAAATTATATGGGTCTAAATCCTTATTAATGAAAAGATACTGCAAGTCTACGTATGACATAATTATCATAAATTTTAGTTCATAAACAATGGTTATAATCTCAACATCGACACCAACGATAAAAAGTTTTACATTTATAAAGTGTGAGGTACTTTGTACCTAATGTTTAAGTGAATTTAAAGGCATTATTGTGTTAGTGATACTTCTGGAATTTAAAAGATTGTAAACTACAACGAATTAACAAGGATTAGCAGATAAACTGTATGTTAAAAGTAAGTTTTGTAATGAAAACTTATTTGTATCATTTGCATGAAAGCCTTTTGCTAATAATACAAGCATTTTCTTCTCAGTAAGGATAACACTATTATGATTGTTTTTATTATTGTCTTTTGCGACAAAAGATTATCTTTATCTATGAATAAATGAGAATTTAAACTAAACCTTATTATGATAATATTGGACCGATCATTAATTGAAATTATTCAATTATCTTACCTGCTTTAACGTCAATTTAACTAATCATGATTAGTTATTTAATTTAATTAATTTTGATCAATATAATCCGAATCTTTTTTACTGGGAGATTCGGATCAATAACTGTAATGACTTCGAGTAAACGGCGCCCATATTCCTTATTATTTTGACAAACCTTATTTTTCTTTACAATCTATAAGCTAGAGAAATCAGTACCTACCCCTGAATAATAATTTGTCATCAAAAAGAGATCTTTTGCCGGAGCATAAAGTACAGTAAATATCGTTCTTTGTTTTCAGTTTGTAATTTTGTACTAGTAGCATAATTATGGTTGTATGTCAACTTCTTATAAAGGATAAAATGTCCGCGAGATAGTATACAAATAAATAACGTTTATGTCCGATTGCATTATAAAGTACTGTTTATTGTATTGTTTTGCGGCAGTGAACTGGCTTATTATTGTACTCGTAAAATAAAGTGGTAGTAGTAAAATAAAGTATATAGTAGTAAAATAAAGTATGACAACTGTATATTACATGTAAAATTTTCTTCTGTCAAGAATAGATGTCAAATTTATAAACTGATTTTTTTTTGATAATTACCCAATTTTAGGAATCGAATATAAAGCTTTGTATGCAACTCTTACATAATCGGACCTTATAGACTCGCCATTTTTATAAGCCTTGCTCGCTTCGCTCGCTCGGCCATAAACTGGGCTTGTCTATAAAGTCCTACATTATGTACTTGTTACATAAATAGCTATTATGTCCGATTGCATTATAAAGTACTGTTTATTGTATTGTTTTGCGGCAGTGAACTGGTTTATTATTGTACTCGTAAAATAAAGTGGTCGTAGTAAAATAAAGTATATAGTAGTAAAATAAAATATGACAACTGTATATTACATGTCAAATTTTCTTCTGTCAAGAATAGATGTAAATTTATAAACTGACTTTCTCTTGATAATTACCCAATTTTAGGAATCGAACATAAAGCTTTGTATGAAACTCTTACATAATCGGACCCTTATAGACTCGCCCAAACTGGGCTTGTCTATAAAGTCCTACATTATGTACTTGTTACATAAATAGCTATTATGAAACACGCTCAATAGTTGTTGATGCAATAGCTTTATACTCAGCACCAATTAAACGTATTTTAAACGTCAATGCAGGTACGTAGAATGGACGTTTCATATGTTTATTTTGTATACTGTAATTAAGAAAAGATAAAAATAACATTGCAGAAAAGTAAAAAATCTATTTAATAATAAAACGGTTCCATCCTGTTTATAATAAAAGGTCTACAAAAGTTATAATAAAAGAATATTCGTTTTTAGGAACAGCAGGTAATTGGAGAACATCCATGGATGGGGTGTAGTATACTTTAAAACAATTTAATTAAATTTTACTGCAACATAAAAACAATCAGGGGTTATACGTAATCTTCAAATAAACTCAAAAGATAATAAAGAAACAAAAGAACAAAAGAAAATAAAAGATAATAATAATAAAAACTTAGTTTTTTTGTATTATTGCTTATTTTTATTTGGAATTTTACCCTTGAAAAGGATGCATGATTTTCGAACATGGTTCGAAAATTTGCAAATAAAATATGTTATTCAATATTCCCTTAATCAACATCAATTATTTATTGTATTGTAGGATTTCTTTAGACTTAAAGAGAAGATATTTTACCCTAAACTTTGACAACAAACTTTATTACAAAAAAATTATGCAAATTGATATACGACTAATTTTTATATATAAATACATAACCTCCCAAGCAACACAGGTAGAGTTGCCAGATCATTTTGATTCTTATGTATGAGATAATCTTTTAAAATATATGAGAATAGGAAAAAAATATATGAGATTTTTGTATGAAGTAAAAACAACATCGAGAATTTTTTTATTAATATAAAGAATTATACCGTGTATTTTGAACCTGCTTGAACCTTGAATTTCTTCCTGCTAAACATTTTTCTGTCTTGTGCTACACTTAAGGCGATAGTACATGCTTATCCCACATTAAATGATCATTACAAGACGCGTACTGCTTCTACTAACGTCCATATACGAAACATTAGAAAGAAATAGATTGAGTTATTTGTATTTTTATAGAATTGTAAATGTAGCAAAAAGAAAATGTTTATAAGAAAAAAAACTAAATCAATTGGATAGTCAAAGAGTTATACAATGGAGGAAACACGTTGAACTGAACAAATTTGTAATATTTGTGTAAATAAATGGCATTCAAAACAAAACTTGGTTACAATATGTATTAAAAGATTTCATTTCTAGACTAACTACATTTAATTGAATCGCATCAAGTACTTCCCTCTAATTTATAAACATATAGGTAACTACCCATAATTATATTTTATGCAAATCTTGTTTAATTAAATAACAATATTAAGATTAAAGTAAAAAGCTGCATTGCCCATCTCATTTCCTCTCAGTTATTAGGCTAATGCACTATCTTTGTCGTATATTGTCGAATTCTAAATGTGCATTTGACGTGTGTTAAGGAAATAGAATCGCCCATATAAGATACCCATACTGACGCCGCTCATTTCTCGTAAAGAAATAATTGGGAAACTGATTTATGTTTTCGTAGCTGGTGTGCAGGCTTCGGGCGGTATCGGTTGCCGGTTGCAGTCGAGTGCACTTTTCTGTTCGATTAGGTAACGCACGGTAGGATAAACAAAGAGAAATAGATTTTTTGTTACAGAAGTTTTTTGAGAAATAGAATAAGAATTACGTTAAAATCTATTCGTTTGAGCCCATTTCAAAAGCCAAAGTGGAAATGGGTGGGATAACCTTTACTTTGGATATAATTATGCATGTATCCACGGACCTTGGTCCAATCCATGTAGGTCAGTACATATTGCTATAAAATATGGGGGGGGGACTATGTACACTGGCTTGCAAAAAATTCGCGTACACCTATTTTTGATTGTATTAAGTCGGTCTTAATTTTTAAGTTGTCAGTGTCAATCAGTTAAAATTATTTTGGTTTATTTTTCTAATGACAGATTTATCCGTCAAAAATGTAATGTCAAAAGTCAGAAAGGTCACGTTTACATAGCAAAAACTACATAAAAACTCGGTTACTTGATTTTTAAAGTGTATGCGATTTTTTTGCAAGCCAGTGTAAAGTATGATATATCTTTACCGTTAAATTGATTTTAGAATTGAGAGTACACACATATGTTATATGAAACAGACTTCGGTAAAAGCACAGCGAAGACATATACAAAATATAAACCACCTACCTTTACCATAAAAGAAAAGTGTCCCGGTTATTATTAAATTAATTGTGAACCTAGACTCTAGTCACAAATGAGACCCTACCAGGCGGGTCGCTTCAACAGGGCAATGAATAAATATAAAACATTCTATAAAACATTAACTAGACACAGAAATTAATAATAAACCAGAGGTTACGCCAGTCTCGGTGGATTAATGGTTTGCTTCATAATCCAAAGATCGCAGGTTCGATTCCCGGCCGAGCTGGTAATTTTTCATAGCGGAGAAAAATTTAAAACGTGCGTTCTTTTCTGATAGGAAGTAAAACTGTAAATCCCGTGTCAATGCGATGCTTGGCACGATAAAGATCGCTACTGGGGGTGGAATTCCACCAGATTCGGCTAAATTCTAGTAGGGTCGGCCAAATGATCATAGCAATCGGTGCCATGAGCAACGAAGGATGCTGCGCCATCCTGATCCTCGCCCAAAAACAAACAAAACAAACCAGAGGTTACTTTTAAAATATTTAAATGACAAAATTTATTTGACACCAACACACGCAAAATAAACAAACAAAATTAAAATTGCTAAAAATTATTAAAAGTTACAAGTAATTTGCATATCTCCAATAAAAGAAAAATTAATTCTAAGACAGTATAATTATTTTTATCTTTAAAATTAATATTTCTATTATTTGTATTACTAACTTTAAATAAATACCTTACATTACTTACAAAGATCAAACTTTTGGCGCCTTTTAAAATTACATGATTGAATGTCAAAATGGTTGACATGTACCAAAATTTCTCCTCTCTTCATGAAAAAGTTTTTGTATTACTGGATAAAATTGAAATTAGAAACAACAGATGTATTTCGATCAGAAGGTAAATCTATTTAAATTTATACAATGATAAATTTCCATATTCTATCCAAGTTTCAATGACCAATATTAATCGGATAATCCAAAAAAAAAATTAAATCACTGACTAAATTCAAAACTTTCATAAATAATAAACATGTTGATGTAACAAAAAAATATAACCTCAAAATCTTGAGGTTTAATTATTGCTGACATTTCTAACTTACTACATAAACATTACATTTTTTTTAAATATTATGCTCTGCACATAAACGCGTGGTTTGTACAACTAAATTTACAGAGAGTTTGTCACTAAATTGCTTCCTATATTTATATGTATTACAAAAACCTTTCTTAGATCCTATAGAACATATTTACACAAATTTAGATATCCAAACTACAAAATAACAGCGTTTACTGTCTCCAGCCTTACTTGGTGGAACTCCATAATCATAAAATAGAATAGAAACTGTAACTAATCTTTGTATTTATATTCTATTTTATACAAAATAACAACTAGATTACTTAATTTTAGATTTCCAAGATAAAACGCAGAAATATGTGTTTTTAAACCTATAGATCTTCTATAAGAAATCATCCCCATATTTGCATATATGTCTCAGTTGTACCCAAGGAACTACTTGACAACATAATAATAAAATGTTTAAGCCCACATAATTTTTATTGTTGAAAAACAATAAAATTATAATAAAACTGCTCAAATCGTTAACTATCAAAAAAATCTTTAGAAATTTTATAAACTAAACCAGCAGGTAAGGTATTAAATACTTGCATACATCTCCACTAACATGCGCCTTATCTGTTTCAGGTCAAAATATGCCTTGAAACGGCTTCAATACTTATTTATTTTCTAAAATCAAGTAACGATAGTAAATCGTCAGCTGACCAAGAGAATCTACCGAATATAAGAGAAAAACCAACTTTAAAATTTATGCTTTTTCCATTTAGTGTGTTATAGAGTGTTACTTTAGCAACATGAAACATGATTATTTTATTTTAACTAAAATTTGCCTTATAAAAAAATCATTTCCCTTGGAAGTTATGTAACCCAACTAACATATTTGCACATCGTGATGCCTATATTTCTAATCACGTCATAAAAATTATGACAATATATAGGTAGCTTACATATTATACATTTAGACGGTTAAACGTACCGAAATACTATATTATTTTACAAAGTAATCTACATTATTCATTAACAACTACCGTCACCAAGCATCACGACATATGAAAATGAAAATCAATTGCACTTCAATAATAAAAACTTAACTAAAACGATCGACTGAAACTGAAGACAACAGCTATTTCTTTATACTTATATATAAATATATATATATGAAAATGACTAAATGAATTTAACTAAATTACCTTAAATAAGGTAAGAAAACTTAAGCAAACCAAGTACAACATTTTACTAGATACAGATACTAGTTACAAAATTCTAAAGAAATGTAAGTTACAAGCGCTTTTCTAGATGAAGTATATAATTCTAGAATAGTAAATTCTACTGCACTTACTCAAAAAGTGTTTGAAAAAATACGAAAAAAATATCAAGTTCCATATCTAACTAAAATATGTATAACTTACCAATAAGAATTCAATTACAATGTATTAAAATGTAAATTCTTGAGTTGACAGTTCTGAAGTGAATATTTGAGGTGACAATTCGAGTGGTTTTATACAAAAATACACCAAAAATGCACGTAGTACACGTGCACTGAAAATGGTATCACTAATTGGCCGACATACTATTGTATCATATTATCATACTCGTATAAGTAGTTATTCTTATATTACCTACTTAATTTCATCATGATACATAACAGACTTGTTATTTAATTTCATCTGAATCTCCCTAAAAGTTTTACCTTTGGTTTCCGGTAACAGATACAAAATAAAAATAAAACCAAACATACAAACTCCTGCAAATATCCAAAATACCGTATACCTTCCCCAAGCTTCTGAAAGTGGTTCGAAAAATTTAAATGCAATAAACCCCAAGGCGTAAGTGTAGATTAAGAACAAGCATGTGGCCACTTCCTTGATGTTAGTGGCAAATAATTCTCCTATCAAAACGAAAGGTAGGGAAAGCAACCCTGCATTGTTTATCAGTAAGTAAAACGCAAGTGCTGTTGTTGGTAACCATAATAAGTGCTGCATGTCCATTTTTACAACATCTTGAAGATAGAAGTAGACGCCTTCTACTGCTATAGTAATTGCACAACCAAAAGCGGAAACGAGTAAGAGAGGTCTGCGTCCAATTTTGTCGATAAAAAAAACTGAAATAAAAACTTTCTTTTTCATTAGTTGGCAATTTACGAATGTCTCAAATTATTGCTGGTACCTGCAAGTAATTGTAATAGTCCAAAGATAACACTGGAATTTTCAGCTGAGATACTACTGTTGCTTGAATCGATAATTATCTGTAAATATGCTTGGATTACATTGACTCCGCTAAATTCCATAACAAATAATATCCCTAGAATTTATAGAAAACATTAATCAAGATATAGAAAACATTCAAATATTACCAATAAAAAGACTTTAAAGAAAACGTTTAGAGAAACACACGGAGATCGGTTAATTCAACGAAATAACGCCACTATCTATTATTAACAGGTCCATACGCGTTAGGGTAAACAGGAAATATATATCATGAGGTTGATACATGAGTACAAAGGGTTTCTATAAAATATATAGGTATGGTCCAGCAGTGCGCCGTCCATACGAGACAGTGGAAGCTGTCCCAATATGACGTATGCGCTATCACGCTCGTACACATTGCGTACGAGCGTATAAGCGCATACGTCGTATCGTGACTGCTTCCACAGTTTCGTATGCACTGGACGCTGCTGGTATGGTGAAGCGCATCTGATTTATATGACACAGTAAACTTGGAAATGTGATTCATCTGTAAGATAAATTTAGGATGTAGATGCATGCAAAATATTATGTATCTACCCTAAGATTTGTAGTTAAAAAAATATTGAAGAAAATTGTAGCATTTCTACCATTGCAAAATAGTTGGCCTACCATCATTAAAGTCATGTTTTTTAATCCGATATTGTTTTCATTGCTTGCATAATGTGCTTAGGAGTGACGTATCGATTTCTGTCGACTACCGATTATTTATTTGTCAATTTCTGCTTATGTTGTGTCAAAATGGCTCGAGGAAAGCCTGTTGCATCTGCACTTCGCGAAATTATTGTTAAACTCCATTTAAAATCAAAGTCAGAATATGAAATTGCTGAAAATTTATCTTTACCAAGGGAAACAATAAGAAATGTAATAGCATCGTTTAAACGTACGGGAAACACCAAAACAAAAAAAAAACTGGGCACCCTGCAAGCATATCTGCAGCAGATAAAAGACTCTTCAGACGTATTGTGAGAAATAATCGGAGATGCGGATCTAAAGAACTTGCTGTTAAGTGGTCAGAATCAATAGGAAAACCTGTGTCCAATGATACCGCTTTACGAGATTTAAAAAATTAGGTTGTGGTTTTTACAAGGTAAGAATAAATGTGTTAACTTTAATTTTTTCTTTACAATATTTTGGTGTTTGTATAGGCCAAACATAAGCCATTTATTAAAAAAGGTCAAATGGTTAAAAGGCATCTCTGGGCTAAACGCCATATCAATTGGACACTTAATCAGTGGAAATAGATTATTTGGAGCGATGAAAGTCAATTTGAACTGTGGGTGGGTGACTCGCGTAGCCGAGTGATTCGTACTAAAACTGGAGCTTTTCTTCCGGATTGCTTAAAACGAACTTAACGAAATTTACAACATCTGTAATGGTATGGGGGTGTATGTCTGCCCAAGGAGTGGGAAAGCTTTGTTTTATAAATAGCGCAGTGAATGGTTCAGCTTATCAGCAAATTTTGGAAGGCTACTTCATTCCTTCAATCCCTTTATTACAAACAGCAGACGTCTGAAGAGTCTTCTATCTGGTGCAGATATGCTTGCAGGACGCCCAGTTTTTTCTTTGTTTTGGTGTTGCCCGTACGTTTAAACGATGCTATTATATTTCTTAGTGTTTCCCTTGGTAAAGATAAATTTTCAGCAATTTCATATGCTGACTTTGATTTTAATTGGAGTTTAACAATAATTTCACGAACTGCAGATGCAACAGGCTTTCTTCGAGCCATTTTGACACGACATAAACAAAAATTGACAAATAAATAAACAATCGATAGTCGACAGAAATTGATATGTCACTCTTAAGCAGATTATGCAGGCAATAAAAACAATATCGGGTGAAAAAACATGACTTTCATGATGGTAGGCCAACTATTTTGCAATGGTAGAAATGCTACAATTTTCTTCAATATTTTTTTAGCTACAAATTTTAGTGTAGATACATAATACTTTGCAAGCAATAGCAGTATATTTGAAAAGATCTTGTCGAGAGCTTGAAAACGATATAATAAAAAACAACACACGTGGAGCGAGGGAAGCGTCGCGCATACGATGATTACGCAATACGCGAATTGGACTCTACGCTATTTACGAATAAGCTAATACGATTACTGCTCAGCACGTATTTTTAGCGATACAACGATCTCAATTAGGACTTATTTTGTCACAAGCAATCGGCCGTAAGTTGCCCCATAATATTCGCAGTCTTACGTCAAAGTCTGCGCTTTGGACCATGTCACCACCTTCATCGCAAACTACAGAAAACACCTTCTACCGATTGTTCGGTTGATCTACCAAATTTTGATTGCATATACCCATCTACCAATACCAGAGAAAAATATACCGAAAAATCACCTTGTGTACACAGAGAGAAGTACTTCATAAGAGCTTTGCACAATATTGTTCAAAACGGTGTTGGAGAAATTTATATTATAATTGTAGAATCGTATTGTCCAGCGTTGTGTAGGATTTCGTTACTGAATTGTCTAACAGGAACTTACGACAATTATTTAACACAGTCAGATTTAGTTCTGCATTCTTTGGAACAATGTTGTAGAGGATAAGCTAGCATATTATGTTGAAGTATAATTGTAAAAAATGTTTAGAAAAATACAATATTTTGTTTGAATGAAATCATAATCCAGTGTTCAAACTGCTTGCTACTAATTATTGTGTTTCGCAAAGTTTATGGATGACATCCTATAGATGTCACCACTTGTAATTGTCGCTATTAATGTAAATTCGAGATTTATATATAAACAGCCGACGGCAAAAGAAAATTTTAGTGTTATACATGTATATACTACACGTTGTATAGTATGTAAATACTATACATTGTATAGCTATATACATATTAGTTACATATATTTTAATATATGTAAAAATATATATTTTATTTGTGATATCTAGCCTTCTGTATAGAATATTTGTGCCAGAGTATTGCACAATTTGTATAAATGTGAACAAGTAATTGTGTTAAATACTATTAAGCAATTGTGGCACTAGCGCAACAATTGTACAATTTTGTATAAAATTGTATGCAATAACATTACACATTCTGTTTTAATAAGTAACACAATTTGTTATGGAAACTTATACACAACTATTCATTTGATTCTACAAAATTACTATTGACTTCCACAAAATCTTGACAAACTAAATGACACAATCTTGTTTTATAATTGTACACAAATTGTCCCTGTCACTTTTTTAAGACCAATTTGTTTTACAATACCACACAATTGTTGATGAAATTTAAATACATTTTTCTCTGTGTACGTTTAAATAAAATATTTATTACAAAAATGCAAATTAAAAATGAAACTTTTTAATTAATATTATAATTTTTATCAATATACATGTTTATATTATTTATTACCCAAACACATGCATGAAATTAACTTAACCTACTCTCTTGTACTTACAAGGTAAAATTTCTTTAAAAACTTAAAATCTACATGAAAGCGGAGATGATAAAAATTATAATCTGTAGCAAATCTCTTTCTAATAATTGCAATGATAAGTGATTCCGAAAATGTTACTCTGCCGTTTCTAGTTGATACTTCTAATTAAAGTTACAGCTGAAGATCTCAACAACTTAGAGATAATTCATAGTTATATATCGATAGGTTAGTGAGATCAAGACTGAGCTTAATACATGAAATACAAAAACTGTACAAAAATCACCATTGCCTTAAGTTGTTAGGCAAACAGCTAATTGTAATTAGTATGCATTAGTTTTATTGTAACTTAATCGATTACTTGTTTAACGCACATCCCCAAGATATTGGGGTTAGATAACGTGTCTAATTAAACCATAACATATAAGGTACATTAATAGTTAATAAAAAAACAAAATATTACATCAAAAATCTTTTAAATTGAATTTTAACTTTTTAAGCAAATCAAAAGCAAAAGCAAGAACTTTCAAAACGAGGTATAGTGCATTTCAGATTTTTTAAATTACATAGTTGAAAGATTGATAAAAAGATTGAAAGTTTTGTACAGACAATCCAACTCGAAAATTTTTAACCAATCAAATTACAGAATTTTTCAAATTGGGACCAATGAAATTAGTTTTATAGTGAAAAAACCACTTGTCAAAATGAAATGTCAAATTTAATTAAATTAATATTAACTACACACGCTAAATAAAAATTTGCTTGGTGGATTATCATGCCGAATACAACTCGTGGTCTAATTTTTTCTTGCAAAATTTATCGTTTAAGACATTCGTAGCTTTTGCTTTTGGAAAATTACACTCGTCTCCTGCGTCGATTCGTGTAATTTTCGTTGCAAAGCTACTCATATCTGAAACGACAAATTTTGTCGGAAAAAATCAGACCACTTGTGATATTATTTATGAGAATTCTATGCGTTACATGTATGCATAGCAGACACAACTAGCGTCTATTTTGTATTGATAAATACCTTAGTTGCAGATTTTATTTTATGTATTCATATTGTGATTTTTTTATAAGCAGAATTTAATCAATAGTTTAAACCAATTCATTATCCAATATAATGTTTTAGTAAACAAAAGATATATATGTTATAAACATGCTGCATGTTTAAGACATTAACCGTCAAAATAAATAAAAAACAATAATATCTATAAATTTGTTATTGTTCTACAATTATCAGTGAAAAATCAGGGAACTCTGATAATCTATTTATGTCCGGTTTCATAAAAGCTTTGTTATAATTTAACACACTGTTATATTTTTAACAGGACATTATATCGAAATGTTTGTTTTACAAATCATTGCTAAGTTTAACAATGCGATAAACATCTTGTTAAAATAGCAGGTGCTTAGAGCACAGGTTAAATCTTAACACACAGTTAAAACTTCTATAGACAAATAAAAAGCAGCAAGATTTCATTTTGTTTGTAGAAGTCATTTTTATTTAATATACTTTATTGCCAATGCGAAACGTTATAAAAAAAATTATAACTAGAAAATTTTGCAATACTTAAATATAAAACATTGTTAAATAATAATATAAGCTTATAAACAAGATTTATAACATAACACCTTTCTTGTAGTGCTCTCCACAAACGTAACCACCTCCAGTCTGCTTAATTTCTTTTGTATCAGTAAATCAAGGTACTTTATATAAAATTAAGTTATTGGAAATATTTACCTTGTGTAGGGGTCTTATGTGTAGTAACATTCCTTTTCGCATTCTGTTTTATATAGTAATAATTATTATAATTATAATACTGCTGCCCATTATCTGGCCTTTCAGGCCCCAGAAGCTATGAAGCTTGTGCGACAGGGAGGGGCGATTATTACTATTACGCAGCCCAACGTGCGGCTGCAGCCGACTTAACAGATGGTATAGCACAAAGCCCACATTTATGTTACAGCTAAGAAAAACTGCAGAAAGCCTTAACCAGAGTTACGAACAATGATAGAAGTGAGAATTCTGTAGATCTCACTCTGTGACCTGCAACTTTTTCTTTCACAACTCTTTTTATGTTTGTGTAGCAGCCTTTCAGTTGCTCAGGATTTCTGCTCCTTTCAACAATACTGCTATAATCAATGGCTATATTTCTCCAACATTCTTGCTTTTCTTTATTTTTTGTAACACCCTCTATTTTTTTTATTTTGTATGATATGCTTGTACTTCTCTAGCTCTACTAATTCAATTAGCAAGTTGTTCTTTTTCGTGTTGTGTATAATTATAATTCCTAACCGTTTTCTTTCACATTTTAACTTAAACAAACCGAAAAAATAATATAAGCATTTTGTAAACGTTTTAGATGCAAATAATAAATTTTAAATACTTACAAACTTTGAAAACTAGGGTAAACACAGAAGTAACACAAAGAATGCACCAAAATAGTATATTATATACCAAGGTTGTGAAGAGTTTTTTCTAGAGCCGAGCATTATTAGATCCCGAGATGCGCAGCATCGAGGGATATAAGATGAGAGGCTCTAGAAAACACTTCACAACCGTGGTGTATATATTATTTTTTTCACTACTAGTACTTTTATTCCTTTTATTCTTCTCACATAAAAAACGTACTATCGCGATCACGGATTTTTTCCTGGATGCCAGTGTATAATGCCCCGTATAATTTTGCCCCGTGTTACACTAAAATCTGGATTATTGACTAGTAGTCAATAATAAAAAATTATTTACCACTAGGCAAGAAAACTAACTTCACAAGGTGACAACAGACTAGATAATAGTATGTTTTAAAGCTAGTAGTGAAAAAAAGGTGTTTATTTGGCGGTAATTTTACTGCCAAAATACAAATGAAGTTGTATCACATTGCATTTTATTGCCAACTTAAGATGGAAACACACTATTAACTTTTAAAATAACAGCTTACTAACTAATGTTTAAAATCATTCTGTTATTTTACAGAAATACTTATAAAATTTAATCGACTGTTAGTTTAGCATATCTGCTTACTAACTAATAGTTAATGACGGTTTTATGAAACCGGGCATTATACCTTTAAATATACGAAAAGCCTACAAAACAAGCAATTTTCAGAGGTCAATTACTATTGATTGGTATTTAAAAAATAAGGACTGTTTTATCTAGATTACCAAGAACCAAAACAAATAATTACGCAAACCATTGAAGTTTAGATGACAAATACTAAAAATTGTCCTTTATACGTTTTGTGCTATATTAATTTTGACAATTCGCAAATAATAAAATTCTGATGTAATTTATCAGTTACATTGAAATTGAAAACTGATAGTATTGTTTTCGTCATTGGTATTACATCAGAGAATTCGTTTAGTTTGTCTTTATTTGTGCCAATAATCAAGTAACCTGTATTTCCCATATAATTCAAAGCAATAGATTAAGAACTCTGTTTACATACCGGTCATTATAAGAAGAGATCTTCTATATTGTTGTTTTGATATAAATTCCCACACTGTAGATTGATTTTTCATATCATCTTCAATAGTATTTTCAATTTCTTTCAATAGGCCCTTAACGTTACAGTCTCCATCACCTTTGCATAATTTAATTAAATTAAGCATTGCAGCTTCTTTTCGGCCAATCTTAACTAAATAATAGGGTGATTCTGGCATAAGATAAAACAGTATAATAAATGCTAGTGGTACGATGCTGCAGGATAACGCCAAAGCCTTATAAGATATAAATGGACCAACGCCCAATACATATAAATTTCCCAGGCCCAATAAAAAAATAGCAAAAAGGCCTAGTTGCCCTCTAATTTCTTTTTCTGCTATCTCCCCATTGTATATTGGCCCAAGCTAAAAATACACTTAAGAAGTCGAAACATTTTCAGATGGATATTTACAAACCATAATTGCAATACCACAGCCAAATCCAGCCAGAATTCGCGCAGCAACTATTAGTGCTACTGAGTTTGTAAACGCAATTATTATCCAAGGTGTAAATAAAGGAAATGCAGAACATAATAGTCCATTCTTACGGCCAAGTTTGTCTATAACTAAACATCCTGCAATGCCGCCTAAAATGATTCCAATAGAGATACTGGACGCAATCCATGAGCCTTCATTCTAGAAAACAAGATAGATTTATGCTTACAAGGTAATTCTTTTAGTGTGATCTTAATCTTACTAAAATTGATTTCATTTAAAAACTTATTAGCAATAATTTTCTGTGGTCTGGGTTTATATAGCTTTGTATGTCATTTATTAGAAAGCAAGGTGCATGCTGCATTAGGGTGGTTCTTATTTGGGTCATGTTGGAATTTCGGTTTTGCCGGGTACCCATTTGATTCTAAAAAAAAAAAACTGAAAATTTTAAGCCCAATACGAACCTCCTATCTCTATTCTAATCATTCTCTGTAATAAGGAGAAGTTTCCCATTTAAAATACACGCTTTTTTCACTTCTTATGTATATATTTGTCCACTGGGACAAATTGTTGAGAAAAAATTTGAAAATTGATTTTTTTGGAATTAACAGGGTTCGATACTACTTTTAGGCACAAAAAAATTATATGACGCATTCGACTTTTTCCAACGATTTATAAATAAATTCAAAATAATGCACCGTTCAATTAGGGTTGAAGTGATGTAGAGTGTCCCATATAATTTCTTTTCTCACCTAAAAGTAGCATGCTCGTTAATTCTATAAAATCAATTTTCAAATTTTTTGTAAAAATTGAAAAGGTGAAGCTGAAATCATAATGTACGAATTATTTAGTGGCATATTCAGGGGGTGCTTTTGGGGCAAAAGCACTCCCCAAGACTTCATATTAGTATTTTTAAAGCTTTATTATTAATGAACTGAATAATAATTATTAAGAAAAACCACATCGTGTTAATCATAATTCTCCTAACTTGTTTTTACAGTTTTACATATAAAAATGATGGGAAATTCTAGATGTGGATAACCCCTCTTTGAATATAATTGAATAGTACTTTACTTAAGGACTAGCAGGTAGGTATGTAATTCCCTTATACAATGTCCATTGTAACACAGGCCATGAACAAGTAGTGGGAATCTATTTACTCTTCTCTGGAAGCCAGCGTTCGTACAAAGTGCACCGATTACTAAATTTCTTTACTACATTTATGATTAATACTGAATTTATTTATTAGATTTGATTTTTTAATTTTCGTTTATTACAATTTGATTGCTCATGTTCATTAAGTAGTTTTGAATAATTGCTTAAAAAGATATTGGCCAAAATAGATGGAGTTTTATTTATTAAATAAAATTTGTGTTATCATTACAATCCTCACATTTTAAAATATCTAAATATGATGGGGGGCCACTTTTAGCTTGTCAGACAAAGCAATGTCGACACAATAGTCTAACATTGCACTTGGCAGTTGAAAAACAGCTAAAATGTCTGCTTCACTAACACAGTAACAAGTGCATGTATAATGTGCAATTGTGCAGCTGGGGCGTGATGCAGTAAAAGTTTGTTTTGAAATATTTTTTATTTTTATCTGGTCCATAAAATTAATTAAATATGAATTCTAATATTCTAAAACAGTAGTAATCAGTAAAAATGGAGATTTTACAAGAAAATGTTGATGAAGCAACGCAACTTGCATCATGTGACGAACCTACGCTGTGCTTGTTGCAAGTACGTATGCATTTTACAACGAACACACCTTTGAAAAATACACCTTTGCAGCTTGGTTTTTACAATATATGTTATTTTCATTTACGTTTGTATTTTTTAAAAACTCAATTAGTTAAATTATCTTTTTGCTAAGTTAACGGTATATATCATTAATGGAAAGCCATTGTAGTGGGTAACCTATTACGTTAGTAGTCGGCTTAGTTAGTTAACGTTAATCACTGTACATCATCTGAATTTAACGTTATGTTTGGAGTACCGCAAGGTTCTCACTTAGGACCAATTTTGTTTTCTATTTCTTTTATTTGCAAATGGTTTAAAGATATTTGCGGCAATAATGTGGATTGTTGTACCTTGCAAAATGTATGCATAATAAACAATTAATAATAGTAAATATTAAATAAATACTAAATTAGATTTAGTATAATACGTGATATTCATGTATTTTGAATGTTATAGTAATGACATACTACTTGAAAATGTTTCTGTTATTTCGTTGATCATATTACTTTGCTATCGCTAAAACAATGAGAATGTCTGGTTTTATTAAAAGAGTTATTTTACAATTTAGTGATGTAAGATGTTAACTGTTTGTAGCTTTTGTTTGCTCACTTTTTGATTATAATTAATTATATCATATTAGTATCATATATGATCACCGGTTTATAAAGTGCATTCGGATAGAATTGAGAATGTTGAGAAGATTGGCAAAGTAATTTGTTACAAATCTGGTATGGCTTAATGTTGAAAACTATGATCAATTAAGACAGTATTTTGGTTCCATCCAATGCACATTTGGAACAACTCTGTTGAATTGTGTTTTGTTAAAAATGTTTAAATGTAAATATTTCTTGTTCACAGATACTTTCCTTATTTAACTTACTAGTTATTTTTAGTAAACATCAGAAATATTTAATTTCTGATGTTATTGTTGTTAAAGTGTAGAAATTTGTAGGAACTACCCGACACTATTAAGTTTTTGCATGCATGTAAATTTGGTGTATTTTAATTTAACTGTGTTAAGTAAACCATACTAACCGTAGTTATCCTAATTCCTATTGGAGAATTTTCAGAGCCAAGTTTTGGTATAGCTGGAGAAGGCCATGTTAAATATGTCGTACTAGAAACTAGTGGTAAGCTAGCTGTGCAAAATAATCTAAAATGAGTCTTATTCTACATAATACTAAATTTTTTTATAAATATTTTTTACTTTAATAAATTATTACCAATGAACGAAGAACAGAACTGCCTGTATCTAAATTCCTTTAAAAACTTATGCAGGCGCATCGTAGTTGCTAAACTAATAACCAACAATATTATTCACTCACGTACTATATTCGTATCTACATCAGGTGTAGAAACAGTATATTCATAGAACTATTTTCATAGTTTAGGATTATTTATTCTTAATTTTAATCTTATTTTTTGGCAATGAAATTAAGATTAGATAGGTTTATTAATTCCATAATCAACATTATTTATTTGCAACCGCAAGGATTTTTCTATTATGTTATTTACACTTGTTATTTCTAAGTTAAAGTCAAGTAGTAGGTGTTAGGTATTATATGCAATTTTTCTCAGACATAACAAATAATTCAGACAGAAAAACATTCTTCAACTGGAAATAAAACCAATAAAGCAATCAATTAAAGACCCTTGCAGATTTGGTTGTTTCCATGCAATAATAATCTAAGTTTTAAAAAATTTCATCATTTTTATGCTAAATATTTGAAATATTGGTCATTTTGAAGTTTATAATAATTAATAATAATAATATAAAAATCTAAAAGTTCATCACCATCAAAGTTTACAAATTTGAAAATAGTATAACCAAACATTAAGAGTTTCAATCAAACAACGACTTGGATTCTTAAAGTTTCAAATTCAAAAATTTCAACTTGTAAAATCTCATAGTTTCAGATTTTGAACACTTGCAATGACAGCAGCTTAGGAGCCCGTAAATAGTTAAGAAATTTCATTATCAGTTTCTAAAGACTATCATCTTTAAGTTTTCGACCTCTAACTAAAATACTTTAGGCACTTATCTGATTTCTAGAATTTCGAGTTTCAGGTTACACAGATGTCAAAGTTTATGAAGCAGCTTGCAGCATTTCTCATAATTCAGATTTTGAAAAAAATTACACATACTTTACATTACGTTTTGCACATTTAAATTCTTAATATTTTCAAATTTTATTTTTCATCTATCGAAAATATAGGAAACCATTGGATTCAAATTTACAGAATTCCACAGCTAAATCTCAGGTCATACTTACTGTAATGAACGAGACTAACCCCTATACTATGCCAGTAAACATTCTAGAGTGGCACGGAAATATGGCACATCGACAAGGCACGTACTAGAAATTTCGGTCATTCTACACTCCCGTATACATGTATAAAATTGCCGCTCATGAAAGAAGAGAGTCAGTAGTCAACTAGTGAATTGAATACGCACATCGTAAATTAGTAAAATATAAATGTGTATACAGATAAATGTTAAAAATAAATGGGTATTGTAAATAAATAGTTTATAAATAATCTAGTTTAAGTTCGTTCGTTAAGTTAACAGTTTATAAGTATAGTATTTGTAATTAGTGTTAGTAATAATACTTCTTTTGTTAATAGACGATTAAAACAGAATTTTCAGTATTACTAATAATAATTAAATATCTGATAGACATTCCCACAAAACGAATGTGAGTGTACAAATTAAAGAAGTAAGTATGATTTTACCCACTAGGAGTATCATTTTACTATAAATATTTAATTTATAGTTTAATATGATTTTTAGTACCTATTATTTAAAAAGAACGTTACATTATTTTAAAGCGTTTGGATTTTCAAATCGCTTTTGGAGCTTAATTTCCCTTGTATTTAAACAATACTTTGTATTCCTCAAATGGTACGTTATCAATGTTGATTCCTTTATCTGCCATGAATGGTAGATTATTTTCAATTTATGTATTACTAGAAGAGGGGGATGGGGAGTCTCATAGAATTATTTTGCTTTATTTGTCTTTTTCTTAAGTAATTTAAATATAATATAATAATAATAATAATAATAATAATAATAATAATAATAATAATAATAGCTACAACCCATATAGTATAATTAATTAATTTATGTTTGTTGCGAGTGATTAATAAATTTCCCCATTTGTTAATTTATTTGATCAACAGTATTTCATGACCTGCTTCCAACTAGTCTATGCTATTTTCTGCGTAGTCTAGTTTCTTTTCATTTTGCTTTCGTGGCAAACTTAGTTAGGTTTCAAGAATATTTGAAAAAATAGAAAATAAATTGTTCCCGGAATTTTCGTTTCACAAGAAATCTTGGACATTTCACGACGTAGTTTGTGTGAAAACTATTTTTAAATTTTCTGATTTGGAAAATCTGGATCGTATTTTCGTGGATTTAATGGGAATACCTTCCCATTTGTGACCAAATCTGGTATGAGTTTGGTTTTTGGGTGGTGAATTTCTTCGTATTTTGCTAGATGTTTTTGGGAAATAACTTTGTACACAATTCTACATAAAAGAAATCAAAGCCAACCGTGAGAGATTTATTTTCTAATTGATCAAATTGTCAGCTAGACTATTTTCTGAGATTTCCGAGTAATGTAAGTTAAAATCAACTTTTCTGGAATTTTAAAATTTTCTGGTCGTATATTCTTTTTACCTTTTCCACTTCTAGGTCAACCCCTACTGTGGGATCTTAAGTGACTCTTCGCTTCTGCCGGCAACTGTCAATGCCGAACTTCCACTACACATTTTGATGGGATACGATTATGGAGGGATTCTTCTGGAGCCAGCAGTTGTTAAGGAAAAAACCGATGTGAAACGAGAAATCAACCCTGTGTTGGATGTAGAGAGTATTATTTAGAAGCCTTAAACGGAAGCCTTTATTAAACACCTCCGACATCTCTCCAATTTTAAAGAAGCAATGTGAGGGATTGATAGAAAGCTGAGGAGTGTTGTCAAAATGGGAGGTACGTTTTATTTCTCTCCAGATTTGTTTGTTCATTAGTATAGCTAAGAAGATCAACACCAAATAGCATTTTGGACTGCAAGTACAGACGTTTCAGAACTTATCAAACCCCTTAGATATTTGACAAGGAACCCTATTATATTTCTTCTAATTTATGTAGCGAAAAGTTAGTGGTGGGCACAGTCAGGGCATATAGGTGGGGCTTTGCGATCTAGCTAGCCAACGTTTGGAGAATCGGCAATTGAGAAAATGTAAGTCAATCCCGTGAACTGCGAACTAGATAATTAGTGATTCGCGAAGAAGTCGCTGCCTGCAATATCGATGTCATACTAGAAATCGATGCCTGTGTAATAATAGAATTTTGTAATATGCTCAATGCGTTACTCGTCTTCAAACAAATTTAAAAAATTACTAAGTTGGAAGAACAAAAATAAATTTCCACAGCTAATCTTCATCTGAGAGAGGGAAGTAGAAGCTATCTAACACCTGCTTATTTCATTTTTCATAAAATAACTTTGGACCCTTATAGACCGATATTTGCAATAAACAGTTTGTAACCGATCATGCCATTTAACCTATCATTTCTTTTGTCAATTCAGTTTTTTGAGTGCAAATGTTAATAGTACCAAATAGCCTAACTTTTCCGGCTCTTTGTTTAATAAATTCGTGTGTGTGTCGTAGATATATAACACAACTATTAGTATTGGACATATGAAGGAGTGGATTTACTACGCATATAGAGTGGGAGTACCAGAGTTACACACAAACCCTCCTTGTGGCATCGGGTTTCAGTTACCCGTCCTCCGGGCAGTTAACTGCAGTAGTACATCAACTGCGCATTATGAAAAATACCACTCGATTCTAAAATATAGTGCTGATGTTTTTCTACATTCAAAAGTGTCCTTGAGACGAAATTGTTGGTATTGTGAAAAGAGAAGCTATCAGAGCTACTCTACAATGTTCATATCCACAACAAATCTTTATGAACGTTTCAACAATTCTATACATTTCAATTTCCTAAGCATGATTGCTAGTGATGTGGAGAGGTTGAAAGGGACCTCATAGATCTCCATTACAGCTGTTTCAAGAACGCAGTCACTTCCTGCTTTGTCCCAATATCTGGTGAGTGAAACTCCATGATAATTATTTCACCATGATAATTATTTTACAGACTGTAGTTTTAGTATAGTTCTCATAAATCTTTAAATCTGAATCTAGCATTATTCGCCTCTTTGAACTATCCGAGAACTCTGTTGGCTGCAAGAGTGAGTAGAAAAGGAATGGACCAGCAATAAATAGGTCATAGTGTCTAATTACTGACATGCACCCAAAATTCCGTCAAATTTTTTAAATAGAGAGGTCTGCGTGCCATGGTGATACCAATTATTCCACAAATGCTTTGTTCTGTTGATATGGTGTCCTGACTGACATGCTTGAAAAGAAATATAAAATGACACATCTTGGCAGAAGAAAAGCGTGTTCGTAAATTCTCTTGCCAGATGGGAAACGTTTTTATTATTGGTTTTCAAAAAAGTCGCTCTTTAAAAAAGTTCTGCTTCACTTAAAACCTCAAATGCTGCCATTAAAATTAACCTAGCGTATACAGAGGGTGATTAAAAAAATAGTAATTTGATTTTAATGTTTACATTTTTTTAAATATTTCCAGTACCTACAGTGACCAAATTTTTTACCTACCTAGGGGCGGATCCAGACTTCCATTTTTGGGGGTCACGGTGTTACTTTTGTAACAGGGGTGTGGGGGGTGGTTCATAACTGAACATTAAAACACGATTTCATTTGCTGTTTTCAAATATTGTATCTAGTTTTTATATATATTTGTATATATTATATATTTCTGTTTATATATTTAATCATCATACACCTTTAGATAATCATACAGCAGACTGTCTTCTGTCACGGAGTTCGGGTATTTTTGATTCTAACTTGAAATTATACTACCAAATTGATTTACAATATATTTCAGTGTGGGAGAATGTGTTGCAATAAGCAAAATAAATCCCTTTTTTATAAACAATTACAAACATCATGAGGAAAAGCGATTTTTTTTCACTTCAAAACTCTTTGCCTAATAGCGCCAACAACACTTTTCAAATCTTAGAGTTTCTATATCTAAAAGGTTCTTCGGCAGTATAAAAAAATTAATGAATCTATTTTGGAAGTTGATTTTGAAATATTTACAAAATGTAAATGTTGGTAGTCACATAGTTGACTAGACCTTAAATGGCACAGTTCTCCCATCTATCGGTCGCAATAATATACCGACAAAATATTTGTTTTCGATTATTTAATTATACACAGTTTTAATTCAAATCAGAAGTATCTAGAACAGCGAACCAAACAATAGATCTTAATTGATAATCATCTTAGAATCTGTGATAATATTTTCCATTTAGAGTCTTAAAAATAAATTTTGTTTCTTAAATTATTTACCTTAACTATTAGAGCCGAAATAAAAAATGTTCATGCTGTACCTACCAAAATTTTTCTAGATTTAAGCAGTTTTGTGATAGGTTCTAACGATTCGGTAAATGACAACAATATCTTTTGGCTGCAAAAACATCTTACGACCTTCACCTTTCTTCGGATAAAGGCGAATTTTAGGCATCAACACTAAAGTTATATGATTTAAAGATTTAATATTTTAGCTATAATTACATTGAATTCCTTATACGGGTGGTACAGTATTGCCTTGTTTACTATTACATGTTTATATTTCTCATTGTAGTTTGTTTATCTCAAACTAGGGTTTTATGACTTTCCCATGGTCTTCCTAAATACCAGTCAGGTTTCCAGCGCCTCTCCTATATTTGTGTGTGGTGGGGTAGTCATATCACAGTATATAATAACAACCAGTGGTGCACTCTCCCAAATATGTTCTGCCGCCATTTGCGACCTGGTATTCTCAGACTGTTTGGGCGGTCAAGATTAATTTTAATGGCACCATTTGAGGTTTAGGTAAAACAAATCTTTAGAATGGACAAAAGTGGAGAAAACATATGCATTATTCTTCACAAATCATTTATAAATGTAGTTTTACACTTTGATATTTTAGTAAGAAAGACAGTAGAAATTGTTGCGGCATTTAGTTTGTCGCAATTTTGTCTGTTGGAACCAAATCTTGACAAATGCTTCTTTTGCTTCTTCTAAAAATGTTTTTTGTGTTATAAATGTTCTTTGGTAGTTCAAAATGTAATTTTTCTAATTCGTTCGGTTTTGTGTCATAATTTAATAAAGATATGTGGTCCTTTACAGCTTCATAATACCCAACAGTTTTAACGTTTTAGCGAAGCCCGCAAATGAAAGACAATTTATGCCATTTCATAAAGTGCGGAAGATAAATGAGTAGTGCACTTATAATCAGATGAAGAATAATTGAAAGGTAGGAGGAAAAAACAAGAAATGTCACACTACTTTGATTAGAGATATTCTGATTGCTGTCGACAACGGCATTATTGTAAAGTATCTAATAAATATAACATCGTAAAAATGCTTGCCATGGATTATGGGCATGTTCTATTCATGTGGTAGTTTATACACTAAATAGTCATTAATAAGTGTACATCATTATGGTTTTGAACAATATTTACACGATTAATTTTATCTTTCCATACTTTATAACGCTTTCGTTCTTTTTCTTTTCTAGAGAAATTATGAAGAGGCACTGATGGATTTTTTTAAATGTTATTACACCCAACAACGAAACAGTTAAACATTTTGAAAATAAATTATGCTAAAAACGTCAACTATTATTATAGTGCAAGGGTAAGTCAATATTAATAGCGCAACTTCTTTAATTTCAAGTCGAGGCAGTCGTGCCGGTATGACGTCACACACTGAACTCGCTATTCTTTAGGAGCCGATATCTACTAAACTAATATCACTAGACAAGTGCGGTTTTCATTTTCATTCTTAGAATATTTATTTTCAAATGTTAATAAAAACAAGATGTTTGCAATACATCCCCTTTAAAGAAAACTACTCACACAGTGCACAGTAAAGAAATGTTGGCTCCGTTCATCAAGAAGTACCTGAAGTCCGCCGCCGCATCCGGCGCACTCGTTCAGACCAAGGGAAAGGGCGCTTCCGGCTCCTTCAAACTGGCCGGCGGGGGATCGGCAGGATCCGCGGCGCCGCCTCAAAGAAGCCCGAGAAAGCTTACTCCGCCTCGAAGGCCGCAGCCTCCGCGAAGTCCGCCGGCGGCAAAAGCGCCACCTCCGGAAAAGCCAAGGCCGCGGGCGCCAAGAAGCCGAATGATATAAAATAAAATAACAATATATATACACATGTATTAATATTGTTAGGTACTTTTGTGTTTCATTAAACCCGCAAATACTTAGTGTTCACCTATGGCTTGATAACACTGGCGTATTCTTTTTTGTATTTTAGTATTGTAGGTATCCTTAATTACTCGACAGTGATGGTTTGTCTTAAACTCATAATTGAAAATTTTATTCATTAGTGGTCATCAGCCCGGGCACAGTATATATAACAATCAGTAGGTTCACTTGCATGCGGCACCATTCATTTTATTAATCCACCTTCGAATATCACGCCCATAAACGAAGTAGTGGACCGACGTTTATCGGTCGGCATCGCCTATGAATAATAATAAAACGTAGAGCCGCATTCAGTAAAATGTGTCGAACAAATATGTAAACAAAATCTCTTGTTATATAATAGTATAGTAAAATATAAAATAGAATTATGTGTAGTGAACCATTTGATTGAAGTTGTTTTACTTATAAAATCTAATAAATAAAACGATAATTAATTTAGATATTTAAAACATTTATTAAACTAAGTTAGAAGAGTTGTTCCTTGTTACATCGTTAATTACCAACTAAAGTTACATTATTCTTTCAAGCCATTAACTATATTCTTGCACTGTAATAGTCATTTCATTTTATTTAGAAATAATTGCGAACAAATGCATAGCTGTATACAATTTGAATACCTGTTCAACAAACAAATGGAGAATCTAGGTCACCGAAATCACATACGTACAAAATAGGGAGATTAAATCAATTTACACTATAATAATAATAAATAATAATAAAATTTATTTTCATTTATATTAAATTAAAGACACAATGACAAACGAAATGCTAAAAAGTTCAATCCTAACGCACGCTTTGACTTTTTTTAATAGTTGAGAGTAACAAAAGACGCTGTAGTTCACACCTGTTGATAAGGCGTTGACCTAGATTCTTTATTGTTGAACTCTTTTAATAAATCAGTATAAAAAATTTTATTATGTAGGATTTCGTAATCGCTTATTTGTTCTATTACGTGTTAGTAATTCAATTTTAAGCAATTGGTAAATATATACAAAAGTGAATTCTCAAATACGGCATTGTTTTTACGAGCGTGTTTATTAAAAAATAATAGTATGTAGGAAAAAATAACCTGAAATCGGAAACCTAAAAAAACTAATTGTAGTTCTTTCCGAGGTATTTTTACAGCCTTTGGCGGCACAACGACTAACACTATGCATTGTTGGGCAACACTGGCACTAATACTGCACGATTGTGGGTTTATCCGGCTCTGGTAATTTGCGATACGTTCTGTTGCGTGTTTGAAACAGAACTGCTGTCTGCATACTGCCGACACGCGCCAGCATGTGGTGTGGTGGATGTAAATTATTTGCGACAGTCACATTACTGTATGTTATATATACTGTGACCATACTTTGGCAAGATATCAGAACAAATTGCAAATATAATGCGAAAAACCTATAAAGCTTAATACTAACACCAATACTCTTTTTTATTTTTATTTAATGCTAAAGACAGAACACACGATACCATGAAATTCGGCATTTATCGTTTGCATTATTCTTATTTTAATTCCGTTTATATTAGACAAACACTTTGAAATTTCAACATAAGATATAAAGAACACAAATCTAATTACGCCAAACACCTTTTGGAAGAGAACTACTGAGTGGCACCTCAAAACATCAAATTCTTACATTTTTGCAATAACAAACAAAAATCAGACATTTTAGAAACTTTTTAAATATACAAGCACAAACTCACAGTACCTTTAACGAATGAACAGTCTGAGCTTAGTAATTCTTCTTTATTAGAGTGTTAAATAT
The DNA here is from genome assembly GCA_929113105.1 of Agrypnus murinus. Classification (NCBI taxonomy): domain Eukaryota; kingdom Metazoa; phylum Arthropoda; class Insecta; order Coleoptera; family Elateridae; genus Agrypnus; species Agrypnus murinus. Next base: position 19,776,821 of record OV816025.1, read on the forward strand.
TTAGTTTTAGTATGTAGTATTGTATCTATAACCTATTTTTATTTATTTTTTTTAAATTTATTTATCAATCTTATCTGCCATTGCTTGTAAAACTTTTAATTAACCTTTTTCTTTTGTAATAAGGGAAATACTTGTGTACTTTAAAACTCAAAAATACTCAGTTGGAAAACTCATTTTTAATTCAATAAACTCGACAGTGATGGTTTGTCTTAAACTCATAATTGAAAATTTTATTCATTAGTGGTCATCAGTCTGGGCACAGTATATATAACAATCAGTAGGTTCACTTGCATGCGGCACCATTCATTTTATTAATCCACCTTCGAATATCACGCCCATAAACGAAGTAGTGGACCGACGTTTATCGGTCGGCATCGCCTACGAATAATAATAAAAAGCCGGTAAATAAAACGCAGAGCCGCATTCAGTAAAATGTGTCGAACAAATATGTAAACAAAATCTCTTGTTATATAATAGTTAATATAAGGTTATGGGTTGTAGTAATTATTATTATAGTATAGTAAAATATGAAGTAGAATTATGTGTAGTGAACCATTTAATTGAAGTTGTTTTACTTATAGAATCTAATAAATAAAACGATAATCAATTTAGATATTTAAAACATTTATTAAACTAAGTTAGAAGAGTTGTTCCTTGTTACATCGTTAATTACCAACTAAAGTTACATTATTCTTTCAAGCCATTAACCATATTCTTGCGCTGCAATACTCATTTCATTTTATTTAGAAATAATTACGAACAAATGCATAGCTGTATACAATTTGAATACCTGTTCAACAAACAAATGGAGAATCTAGGTCACCGACATCACATACGTACAAAATAGGGGAGATGAAATCAATTTACACTATAATAATAATAATTAATAATAATAAAATTTATTTTCATTCATATTAAATTAAAGACACAATGACAAACGAAATGCTAAAAAGTACAATCCTAACGCACGCTTTGACTTTTTTTTTAACAGTTGAGAGTAACAAAAAACGCTGTAGTTCACACCTGTTGATAAGGCGTTGACCTAGATTCTTTATTGTTGAACTCTTTTAATAAATCAGCATAAAAAATTTTATTATGTAGGATTTCGTAATCGCTTATTTGTTCTATTACGTGTTAGTAATTCAATTTTAAGCAATTGGTAAATATATACAAAAGTGAATTCTCAAATACGGCATTGTTTTTACGAGCGTGTTTATTAAAAAATAATAGTATGTAGGAAAAAATAACCTGAAATCGGAAACCTAAAAAAACTAATTGTAGTTCTTTCCGAGGTATTTTTACAGCCTTTGGCGGCACAACGACTAACACTATGCATTGTTGGGCAACACTGGCACTAATACTGCACGATTGTGGGTTTATCCGGCTCTGGTAATTTCGATACGTTCTGTTGCGTGTTTGAAACAGAACTGCTGTCTGCATACTGCCGACACGCGCCAGCATGTAGTGTGGTGGATGGAAATTATTTGCGACAGTCACATTACTGTATGTTATATATACTGTGGCCTGGGATTGTTTGGCCTTCAAACAAAAACATTCTGTATTATCCTCAGAGCACTAACACATCCACATTCACTTCGGTGAACACCAAACCTGAGCTGGTTTTTTCACTGCTTTCTTGTTTTGTATCTTCTTATACTTTAGAGGTTCAAATTGAAAAGGACTGATATTTGTCATTAATAGTTTGATAAATATCAATAATAACTTTATCGTCAGTCTCGGTGCATTAGTGGTTTGCATGTTTGCTTCATAATCCAAAGATCGCAGAAGCTGGTAATTTTTCATAGCGGAGAAAAATTTAAAACATGCCTTCTTTTCAGATAGGAAGTAAAACTGTAGGTCCCGTGTCAATGCGATGTTTGGCACGATAAAGATCCCTACTGGGAGTGGAATTCCCCCAGATTCGGCTAAATTCTAGTAGGGTCGGCCAAATGATCATAGGAATCGGTGCCATGAGGTACGAAGGATGCTCCGCCATCCTGATTCCTCGCCCAAAAACAAACAAACAATAACTTTATCTTGACAGATTGAACTACACTTTGATATTATTAGTTTAGACTTGCCACCATTATGAACATTATTACATACTTGTCAGACACGTTTTATCTTTTTAATATTTCAGTACTTTGATGCTCAGTGATTCAACTGATCATGTATTCGGGATATGTAATGAGACACATTGATTATTTACACGTAATCTATTAAAAGATTAATTGTACACTACAGATGTTGGTCGTGTAATGCTTTACGAACTAACCTAAGATTCAGAGCTACCCTAACTATACCCGGGCCGGCAAATAGATATAGTACAAAAAAATCAAGGCAGCACAGATTGTTTCTGATAGGTTTCATTCGAAAGTGAAATTTACAATAAAACATTTTTGCATATCAATTGTGAATTCATTATAAATAATGTCACTTCGAGAGATGCTAGTATAAATAATAATCATATATTTTAAACAATTGGTTTTATTAATTTAATAAAAAAGTCATTAAAAGTTCATAAGTAAGACAGTTTGAAAGTAAACGAATTGATATCTTTTTGGTACAATTAAACATGCCTCTCAGTTTGAGCGGTATATTTGAATGCTACCAATAGAAAGGTTTTGTTAAAAAGAGGGGGTACGTAGGCGGTTTTAATTACTATATCTGTTCGGTGACCCAAGTGTAGTACAGATGATAGAGGGGGTAGCTTGTAGCCACCATCATCTACAAGCAACGACTTCCATTGCCTGAAAGTTTAAAAGCAAGTACCCCTGATGTATGATCCTGGCATCTTCTTTGTGCTTATTATTTTATTCTATGTCAAAATTCCCCTCATCTAAAACAACTCACTTTTTTACTTCCCAGGACCTTTAATTTGCTAAATTCTATTTTTTTCATGTTACGAGTTACATGGTTTAAAAAACAAATGCAATTTCTAATATTTATTTACAGAATAAAAATACAACAGAAATTACAATATTATGAACCAATTACATTTTTCATATCATGTTCATGTTTTTTATTAATTTATTTTTTAAAATTTATAATTTATTAGTAACAAAAATTAACCTTCAATAACGTGAGACAATTATAACACTGATTAAAATTACATAGCAATTTTCACAACTTTTCTACTGATGAGCATTTTTTAAAATTCGATGTGACATATTCGGAATAGTTCTAAGCATTATAATAAAAACAATGAATAAAATAAATAATATAATATAAAAACATAACACAATTTAAATTCTTATTCCTAAATTACAAACTTATTATAATTAGGTAATTGTATCATAATATGTTAGAATTAAAATTGTACAAAATGTAACTATTGACCTTGACCAGATAAACACACGCTACTTTGGAAATGAATAATCATATTATTCACCATCAAAGCAGCGATATGTATATTTCTTACCAAAAATATTCTAACTCTCATTTATTTCAGTGTCATTCATTTTAGTTTACTAAGTGTTTGAAAAAACTTGCAAATCTTCAAATACTTCAGAATGGTTTGTATGATCAAAAGTTAATTTGATAATTAGTTGCATTCGGGCATGATGTATTCAAACCATGAGAATACTTATGGTATGGTTAACCAAACAAAGGAATTGACAACAGTGTCAATACCAAATTTGTATGCATCCCATTCAAAACACATCTAAATATCAAATTTGGTGATGCTCCTGATAACCATTCTTGAGATATTTAGAGATTTCCATACTTTTGACTCACACTGTATAGTATATGCAGGTATATGTACATCTATAACTAAATTTAAATTTAAAAATCAACAGCAAAATATCATAATATTCAATAAAAATGTGCATATTACTTGGCTTGGAAAGATTAGGCTTATCTAGCCACCCTTAACTTATTATATAGGTAGTTAATTAATATTATAAATTCAATTTAAAACGGGCAATCGATATATTTGCTTTTAATTTTTTTTTTATATACATATGGAGTTACATTTTAGATTTTACTATCTCCAGCCTTACTTTGTGGAACTGCATAATTATAAAATATAAAAATCAAAATTCAAATTTCACAAGTTCTAAACTTATGAAACTTTATTTAATCCTTTGGTTTTTATTATATTTTATACATTTCAGATACCTTTAAGATCTTCATGTTAGCTACAACATACGTGCCAACCTTAGAAAAAGAACAGAAGTTTAATACAAAGAATTCAAATGGGAAAGCTGATTACACGACTGAAGTAATTATGTTTATAAAGATTTAAGCCTTCTACACCACTTAGAAAGTGAATGACCACAGTTAATTGCCGTGCTTAGCAAAACCGCAAGATATACCATGTGAAATCTTAATGCATGCTAATAAGAATGTGATATATTTCTAAGTGGCGGTTTTGTAGATACTGCCTTCTTGCTAAGTATGGCAGAGCAGCAGCATTGTTGATTGGCTGTTAATGATGGCAAATTTAATTTCATCCTTTTTTATAAATACTATTTAAATTGTCCTTAAAATTTTAGTAGAATTTATAACATGATAAATAAAATTGGTATTAAAATCAAATATTGTTTTAATTATTGCATTACTTATTAATAATTTTTAGAACTTCATTTTAATGAAATTATTGCAATTATGATTAGTTTTTTAATTATTTGATGGATTTGCTATAAATAGGGGTTTGCCATTAGATTACCATACATTTTTAGGTATGAGAAAGGCAGATGAAAAAACCTAAAACTAATAATAATCGTAATGATAATTAAAATCAAGTTATTTATTATATCTAAATATAATAAATAACAATTAGTAATTAATACAAAAAAAATACAGTTTTCAAGGGTGGGACTTAAACCTATGATTTCTGAGTATGAGTCTGACATGTGAACCGCTAGACCAATTCGGTGTAGAACTTCAAGCTTTTCCTTATACCTTATAACCAAAATGATTAAACCAATACGCTTTTTAAGTATTTTTCTGAATAGTTTTTAATGTTCTTCATAAAGTTTAATATATTTTTAACATAAAATAAATTTTGCTTTTGATTGCTACCAAAATTTCTACTTATATTTGCAAGGGAACAAATTTAGGAGGAAAATAATAAAATTCCATTATATTTCCTATATTATCGCTTACAAGAAATACACTGTATTAAGAGACTATAAACATCTTTGAATGCAACTCGAAAAGATTAGAGAAAGCTTAAACATATATATAGGGTGATTCAGAAATTACTCTTATCCTTTAAATGGTAGGTAGAGGGGAGGCAGTAGAGCTAATTTACCTTGAAAGTATAGGTCAAAAACAAAGTTTTTCAGAAAATTAATTTTAAAGTTGAATTTTTGGATCCGGTCCTGACTTTGGATCCTTTTGAATCCAAAATTCATTAAACTTTAAAATTCATTTTCTTGAAAACTATTCGTTTTTGACCTATACTTGTCAAGGTAAATTAGCTCTACTGCCTCCCCTCTACCTACCATTTAAATGATATCAGTTTTTTCTGAATCACCCTGTATACTCCATAGATACAAAAAACATCAGAAAGCAGTATAAACCAGAGCGCTATTATACATAATAATATAACAAGTAATAAAAATTGAAAGTAGACATTTCTGAGATAATTTCAAATATTCAAACATAAATTCGATCTTAGCACTATAAAACAATAAAAATGATTAATGATGAGTATGAGTATGTCAACAAGCTACAATAGGCCTTAGCTGTTTATATGTTTTTTTTTAATTATCTAAACATTCACCCTTCCCAGTATTTTTTTAGTTATTATATCATCTTATGACCTACAGATGTTTAACAGCTACTGAACTATCAGCGGGGATACTACGTACTCTTTTGGATGTTCTGTTAGTGAGCGGCAAACTTTGTATCCATGTAAGCAGTCATGAAGCATCCAGTTAAAATGCTTGTCGCTCGCTAAAAGAACATCCAAAGAGTGTGTAGTAACCGCCACTGTGAACATTGATATTTAGCTATATATATAAATTAATACATCAATCGGTTTTATTCAATAACACTGCTCACTTGGTAGCTCTAACAAATGGGCAGTTTTTCTCTTGATATCATATTATTTAAGGGAACGTTGCCTCCATAAAATGCACATGAATTTACTGTGAATATAATAAATTACTTACATAGAATTGATATCTCCCAGAGATAAATAAAAAGAAATATTAGAAATGATAGCTAACATAGACACATTTATCTTCCAAGTGTAAACAGAGTAAGATGATTATTTGTAAAATTTGGCCACAATAATTTCCAAAAGAAGATCAATTCTGATTATATTAAATTTAATTTTTGATTATAGATGTTAATATGTCGTCTTCATCAACTTCCGCATCATATTCATATTTAACTTCATCAAATAACATTAAATTTGAATTTGGCGTTAGAATAGAAGTTAATATTGGATTTTCATCATTACTGGACGGAGAATTTTGGGTTTCATAAATTATAGTATCTTGTGAGCTGTTTGACTTTTGGGAGTTACTTTTATTAAAATCATCTTTACATGGACTGTTTGCATAAGAATTGTTTTGATTTAGAATATTTTCAGCATGGTTAGAAAGACTATCTAATAAATTGTGGTTTTTGATGTTTGAGCTTCCATTGTGGAAGTCATTTGAATTGTTTTTGGTATTTAACGGATTATAAATCTTTTCAAATACATTTTGCTTTGGTTCTTCACTTTCTGTTTCATGTTTATTTCTAACTGGCTTAGAAAGAATTATTCTTTTTGAGTTTTGTGCTTCCCTTTTTGTGGAACTATGGTCTTCAAGAGTAGTTTGTGATGGTTCCTCATTTTCTATTTTGCATTCAATCTTAATCGGATCAGAAGCTATTTTTCGTTTTGATCTTCGTGTTTCTCTTTTTGGTTCTATTTTTGGACGAGCAATCTTGTTTTGTGCCAACCATTTCCTTATTTGAGTTTTGCATTGCTATTAAAAGAAACGATAGTTATAAGTAAGGTCAAGAAATGTAAATATGCATTGCATTGATACATTTAAGAAATGTTTGCTTTTCATAAGCCCTGGTTTCTAACTGCGTTGGAAAATTTTCGGCAATGTAGCATGGAACAGTTCGCTATCGTACAACGTTATTATTTCGGTGCAAACTTTCGTCTGTTGTGTGGTCTTTATCAATCAATATTCAAGGCACAATCCGAGTTTGTTGTATTTTCATAATTATTATCATCAAATCTTCATACTTAAGGAAGTGTTGCAGTGTATGACTATACATTCATTACAACTTGTGCCGGCTATACTTTTAGAGGGAGAACAAGATGATGAAGATGAGTTGGCATTGGAAGTATGTGCAGAAAATAGCACCGCTTTTGAAATTTTGAAAAGAGAAATAAAGAAGGAGTCTATGGGGCTTTGGTGTTGAGGAATGGACATTGGGTGCGTCCAACACACAGCTGGAAATACAACGCTGCAGCAGCTTTCCTAGCCGTCTTAGATTTAAAAAACCGCTGAAGTAATAAAATCGTTTGAAATACATCATCGATTTCTACATATAAAACGCTTGAAGCGCTGACAAGTAACACTGGACAACTGATTTACTGAATGTCAATATAGAACATCAATTTTGACAGTAGATAAGAGATATGATAAAAAAAATAAAAATTTTAAATGGTTGTTTTTAAATCTAAAACCGATGTGAAAGCTGCTGCAGTGCTGCATTTCCAGCGGTGTGTTGGACGCACCCGATGACAAAATTCAAAGAATATTAATATTTCAGATTAACTCCACAACTACTTCACATTGTCCTTGGTCATATCAAGACGGAAATCAGTTCTAAACCAATTTTATCTATACACAGCAACGTTTTAATACGAACGAACTGAGCTCCATGAACAATCGTCAACATTCACGAAACTTCGTCCCGAACATTCATACAAACCATTCATATTTAGCTACAATGAAGTTCGACGAAATCATCAACAAACTTTTCCATGCTACATTAATGATATTGTTCGTGACGATCTCTTAATAGAAACCAAGGCTTTATGGATATTAGATATATGACAGATGTTTGTATTTTTTATCAACTATATCATAAAAGAAGATTTGGCCCCGGTAACAAAAACCGTACCACTAGAACCAGAACTACAATGACTGAAATGGTTAATTTACATTTAGCAAAAACTATCTTTGCAAAAGATTTCGCAGATTGTCCATAAACTTTTGAAGTATTTACATTTAAAGCATCTTTTAAGATTATATTAGTTCAGTGCGTTAATCGAGCTATCTGTCTGAGTAAGTTACCTTAAACGTGACTTATAGTAAAATTATATTAACAAAAACAATTTTTCATTGTTATACAATTTAGAATTTTAAAAATGCCATCGCAAGAGACAGTAAAAGTCTAGCATTTCGTATAACCTAATTGTAATATGGGTGGCTAGATATAAGGTACTTTTTATCTAACCTGTTGTAATCTCAAACATAACCTAACCTCTAACCAAATCTAACTTGTCGCCTAACCTAATCTTACCTTTAACCTCACCTAACCTGTAACAAAACCTCTAACCTCACCTAACCTGTAACATAACCTCTAACCTACATAATATCTAATCTAACCTTTCATTTAAACTTTAACCAAACCTTCTCTAATCTTAACATAACCTAGCCTAACCTAATCCAATCTAACATCAAACCTAATGTGTTATCTAATCTATCCTCTAGCTTAATCTCTGACCCAACTTAACTTAATCTATCCTCTCACCTTACCTAACCAAACCTATAATATAACCCAACCCAACTTCTAACTTGACCTAACCTCACCTTGACCTTAAACCTTTAACCTAATCTCTAAACTACCTATATATTTAGTTGTATGCAACACATCTATTTTCTTAATTCTGTAGAGCACGACCTTCTAGATTTCACGAGACGAAGTCTCTTATTCGGCCTGGGTACTTTTACGATTTCCCATATAAACTTTGTTTCTGAGAAAACGCCAAATTTCGCCGTTTTGGCGCTAGCTGACACGCTGATGCTTATTTGTCACTTGAAGATATATAGGTTAGATAACCCTTACAAATGTCAAGCATTGCATGTTTCTTAAATATTTTGCGAATTAATTAAATAAATTTATATAATTAAGAAATAAACAAGATTATATAATTAAATTAATTATGTTATTAAAATTAATTAAGTTCAATAACATTATTGAAATTACAATTTTATAACTTCCCGTGAGCTGGATTTAGGATATAGAGATAGTGAGCAGTAAGTACATTATCTGTTCACGTTTTTACAATGTTTCTGTTTGCCAAACAAGGTTTTAGCAATTTTTAAAGAATTATATTACTAAGTTCCTGCTTGTGGTCGTGGCAAACCAAAAACTGTGAAAAAGCAATTGGAGTTAGAAATACCTAGTGATGTTAGAATATTAGACGGATTACATTCTCCAGGTAAATGTTCTACAATATGTATTACAAGTTCGATTATTTGGTTGATTAAAAGTGTAAATGTTCTAGTGGAGTATTTTAAGGCACCTCTGTTTTGAAGATTTACAAATCCTATCAGTGAATTTGAACACGAGGCAGCTAACAGAGAATCTAATAGGCTATTGACATTCAATCCTTTCTTCAGTTTTTTTGTAATGTATCCTGCCAGAAGGGCTACAGATGCTGAAAGAATTTGCAATCAAGATGCATAGATTAGGTTTGGAGTTCTTTTATTAATTCTGTTATATTTTTAGGAAGTTCGATGTAGAAATTGACTCTTTCAGGTATCTGTAATTGTTGATCTGTAGAAATAAAGAAGTATATATTATTTTCCTGTTGAGTGTTGGTGTCCATAACCCCAACGTAAGATTTGAAACCATTTTTCTCGTAAGGTAGTTATAATTTGAAGGAAATTCATGAAATGATATTGTAGGATCAGTACTATTACACATTGCATTGCGGCAGTTATACTTTTTTCTGCTACTGTTTGCCATTACTAGAGTGAACGAAAAAACAGCAACAAAACTACGAAAATTTAAACAAATAAGGAAATAACGTAATTATATTAAAAAATAAAGAAAACTGCCTTAAAAGATTAGGAAAATATAATTTATTGGCGATACGCGCAAAACCGACAAAAAGTATAAAAGCGCGCGAAGTTAGCGTAGTTTGAAATTGGCGTTTACGTGTTATATATCCGTTTCCGCATTTTCGTGTTTGGTGGCGCCAGCGGAGAAACACTTGAACTAATGGAGTGCGCAGGCCGGATAAGAGACTTCGTCTCGTGAAATCTAGAAGGTCGTGCTGTAGAGAATTGAATTCTATACATTCTAAATATATGATAAAATTCAACATTGAGTATCATCACACTCACATTTATGAATAGAAGTAATAGTAACTTGTAAAATTGAATGCCAACTACCTAATCATTCTGCAATTGATAATTATTATCCTCACAAAAACCGGCTATAAAATCATATCTTCAAAATCTTGCCTCCAAAGAATTCGCTAGGTTCATAAATTGAGTTCTCATTTTATTTGTAATTACTATAAATCTATCTTGTGACCCCATCTAGTATTATTGCTTTCCTACATTACTCTAGCATCGATAAACATATTATTTCCGAACTTGAACAGCAAAGAGACAGATTTTTTATAGTTATCACTGTCTAGCAACATCTTACAAATTTCTGAACTAAAACACTCATTTAACGTAACTGTAATGCAAATATAATATTTAGCATATAAAATCTTAGTATTTTCAACAACTTCTTTAAAATGTATATTAGATGTATCCATTATATCAAATTTATAAATAAATGTCACCAAAGTTTGTAAGAAAACAAAAGAATTAAGTTTAATAAATGAAGGATTGGCCGTAACAACGTAGTATGTAACATTTTGCTGAAATAAGGTATTGCCGTAAAAACATTAGTATGTATATCCCTATTGGAAGGTGTTGGCATCATAAAGTATTCTGAAACAGATTCCCGGAATGCTAGTTTTTAAAGCTTGAATTTGTAGTATGATCTTTTAACAACGCTATACGTCTGTTGAAAGTGCGTGTTGCTGTTCAATCCTTTTGTTACACACAATGTTGTTACAGTCGACTCTTCAAATGTCAAGAAACAAGAGATGTTGATTTTTAAAACTCAAATCTCAAAGAAAAGTACAACAAATGTATTTTGATATCATAATATACAAACCTCTTGTTCTTCAATAGTAGGTGCCTTAAAATTATCACAAAATTTCCAAGTTAATCGTTGCCACCAGTCTCTGTATGGATTTCGAAAATTAATTAAGTGATCGGTATCTTCCCTAAAAACAATCACAATTATTTATCAAATCATTACTCTTTACTATATCTTGTAAAAACTTACACACCAAAATCAGCCAACTTCCCTAGCACACCTGGATTTGACCAATTCAACATAGTCCAAAATAATTTCTGATCAGGACATTTCTGTACATAAAATTATAGATAGCTCTTGTTAGTATATACATTTGCGTTCATTCATGAGTATGTTTTGATATGGATACTAGATGGTGTTAAAGGTGTTGTAAACCCGTTGACGTCATTCGTGCTAGCGACAGAAACACTTGGTGTACTTATAGGATGTATTAGTTGATTTAAATAACTGTTTACTGCAATTCTTATTGATACAGTATATTAATATTTAATGGATAAAATTACACCATATGCATTTGAACCTACCAGGAATGATTCAGAGGCATCCGATAACAATTTGTCACAAAACAAGGACAATATTGGAATCAGAAATGATGCTTAGTGTCATTGCGAATTTTTTAGTCCTATTATGAATCGTATTGCTGTGTGGAAACAAATGAAATTTTAAATTTAAAAGGCGGGTTTCAGTGTTAAACTTTGCACGAATCTTTTCATAGTGTATGTTAAATGTAGGCTTTTTGCAAGGCTTCTCAGTACCAGATGCTATTACAAACAGATCAAACTGAACAACGAAAAAGTAAAAATAACTTTAAAAATAAATAAAATCATTTATGTTGTATTAGTCCCCTCAGAGATTGGGCGTTTTTTTTTGTTTTTGGGTTGGTTACATGGTTCTTGGTCCTGTAGTGTCTTATCCATGTTGTTTTTATAATTGGTGAGTCAACACTTGTTCAGACTTGTTCTGACAGAGTTAGTTTAAAGGTACATTGCTATTGATTGGGTTTTGGGCCATAATGGGTGACACATCTACTGCGATCTTGATCAGTATGGGATGTACACTATAAGACAAATTAAATGAGACTCGGATAGGTATTCTAATTCAAATAAAACCAACGAATTTGATGAAATTTGAAAATAAATTGCATTAAAAATATTTCAGTTTAAGTTTAAGTTCGGTCCTGATATATTTAGGCAACCCAACAATCACCTGTGTGCGCAGCTGATTTTTTAAGTACCTATATGAGTCTCATTTAATCTGTCTTTCAGTTTACATACTCTTTTAACTGCTGTTACCAAACAACAGTTGACAGATTTATTAAAAGTAGTTTCTTATAGTAAATTGGTTGTTGTGAATTTAAATTGCATTATAAGCTTGAGAATCTATACTACAACTTTTATATTACGCACTGTTTTAATAAAATGATTGCTTTTCAAAATAAAACAAGTTAAATAAATTTATAGAACTAAAACAAATTGTTCTTTCACAGGTAGCATTAAATCATTTAACTTGTTACATTTTGAAAAGTAAGCATTTTATTAAAAAAAGTGAGTGATGGTTTTGAATTTTGACAAGCATTGTTATGAAGAAAAACGAAACCCAATTGCAGTGTACAACACAAGTGTGTGCAACACAAGTTTACATGTCTACAAGTTACAAGTCTACATTTAAGACATTGTGCCCAGTGCCAGTGGATATATCTGTAAATGCACTGTATTTCTGACAAATATTGATTTATTCCTTATTGTATTATTAAATCCAAATTTGTATTTTAATTGTCTTGAGTACAGTAAAGGCCAAAAAGATATGATCAGGGACAATTTCGAGCATTACTCGTAGTGACGTAAGCCCAAATGTCAACTTTTCATACATAAATGTTAAAAAGTAGTAAAGAATATATACCCAGTCAATCAAATGTTGACGAATTTTAACAACAAAATAATAAATTAATTAAAAAAGTTTGTGATTAACATTGGCGTAGTCTAACAGGGTGGCCAGCAAGAGTGGTACTTTTAAATTCAAGGTTTTTTCCCAGTTTTTCAGGTTGTAAAATATCTTTTTTCTCCCGGTTTTTTCTTCAATAATTTACCCATACCCAACATTCATGATCAAATAGTATAAATTTACTTTCAGAAGGTACGCCCAAAAGGGGCGGGAGTGGCGACAATCGGCAGGGCTTCAAGAAGGGAGTCGAACGGTGCCGGTGTTAAAGTGCGGAAACGCCCCCTTAAAAAGTTACGTCACTTTTTGTGCCGCATGTTAAGTTTATAGAAAATTCTTTGTTTCATTTAAATTCAATGGAGCAATAAATTTAATGATGTTCCGCACCTAGCCTAACCTGACTGACCTAACCTAACCTGACCTGAAATAACCTGACATGACCTAACCTAACCTAACGCCGTATTGAATATTTTTCTACGAAAATAAAAGAATTTTTCAAAAATTAAAATATTTATTGAAATCAATTAAGGGACACGCCCATAAAAGGGCGGTTTAGACGATGAGCGTCAGCTTAAATTCGCAAAAAACATCGATTTAAAAAATCAAATTACTATTGATTTTCAATGAAAAAAGGTCTCTCCCATAGACTTAACATAGGTAGCAGAAAGAGACGCAACCTTTGAACGGTGGCATTTCCGCACCTCGGTTCGCCAAGCTGCATCGAAAGGGTAGGGTGCGTTGAAGCTCCGTTCTGCCCGCTAAAGTAAATCTGAGCTAGTAAGGTAAAGTCTAATATTTCTTTGCTTTGAAACGGTTTAATTAATAAAGAATAGATAAGTAAAAAATAAGAAGTATTAAATATGTAATAGATTTAGACTCAGTACACATGAAGCGTTACAGGTTGTAATGAGCTTCACCAAAATCGCCCGTTTGAATGTGTACGGGTCTTATGAAATGCTACGTAGAAACTAACGCGCGTTAGTAATCGAGCGTTAGCTAACGCTTCATGTGTACTGGGTCTACGCTCCAGTACACATGAGGAGATTAACGCAACGTTGATCGCGCGTAACCAAAAACACTCCATCATATAAATGCAAGCGCTTAACGCGGCGTCACCAGTCATTAGTATGGAGAATCTCCTTCACTTAAATCGCGTGTTTGAATATGTACGCGTCTTATGCAATGATATGTAATCACTAACGCACGTTAGTAATAGCGCGTTAACTAACTAACCATATGTACTGAGTATAATAACTGGTGATGGCGCGTTAAGCGTTTGCAAGTGTATGATCGAGTGTTGTTGGCAACTGGGAACAACGCGTAGTTAATAGCTTTAAGCTTAAGTTAACATGAAAATAAATTCCCGACTTTGATCGCTAATTCAAGGCTTTTTAACATTTCTTTCTATATGAAAAATTGGCAGTTGGACTATGTCACAATGAGTTATGCTCGCAACTGTCTCTGATCATATCTTTTTGGTCGCTACTGTATGTCTGATGCATTACTATTAAAGACAAAAAAAAGAAATGTGCTGTTCTTTTACATCTAATAAAAAAATAGACTATTGGATTAAATGTCTTTATCAAAATCAACATCAACATGACGGTGGAAGAATACTATTTTTAAACACATTCTTAGGTGAAAGCACAAGGTTTCTAACTACCTTTACACACACTATTGTGATCAACAAACTATTGTTTATTTTTGCTTCTAGCTCTTATTTAGTTGGAGCTAAATACAGAGGAGCATTTATTTAAACCTTCTTTTCTCAACATTTTGTTACTTTTTTGAAAGCTCGGATTCTAAGTTTAACCAAGTTGGCTACTCACGTCCAACACTTCCTTCTGAACCAGCCAGAGCAATTAACCTTAATTTTGTTTGTCAAAGTGGTGTGTGTACATGACATTAAAACAAAAATAATTGACAATTTTTAAAACCAAATTGTCAAATTCAATGGTTTGTTTTATTTAAAAAATGATTTCTGTGTTTTAACGTCATCTAGTATTCGCATGAAAGAATTATAAACCTACACTAACACGATTTATATTAAGAAGAATATATTCTTTGATAAAAGTCAAAGTAATTTTAGGTGAAGATAATAAGATTGATTGCTACTTACCAAAAAGTTTCTAGTTGTCAATCCTATTTTAAATTGGCCTTCAAGTTGCTTAATAATAGCCTTAGTAGCAACTAAATCAAACTCGTCGATAACAATAGAGAAAAAATCAATTTCCTTAATCTCTTTTAATAATTGTGTATTATCAACTGTTGTTAAAACGACTTGATGAGTTTCCTTGAGCATGATCTCTTTGGAATCTAAAAGCATACTAGATAATAATCAAACCTACAATTTTTATAAATTATATACTTTGTGATGATAATATTGTAACATTAAATCCACCATGAACTGTAAGATGGTAAAGCCAAGCATTTATAGATTTTTCTGGAGATAAAATTAGTACGGGTGATTGGGGTGAAATATTTTTACTTAGCGCATTAAAAAACGCTGAAACTTGTATTGGAAAATTCATATCACTTTCATGATTTAATATAGCACCTTTCTTCTGAAAGAAATATGCACTTTAGCTTATATTAAAGACATTTTCCAGAAGTATTGAAGACAATGTATATATGAATCTGTTAAATAATTCAATTTATATCTCACAGAAGTGGTCGTAATATCTGGCAAAAATACATCATTTTATGATATCAAGACGCTGCTTTTATTGATGGCAAATATAGTAATTTCAAGTAATTCAATTCATGATTTTATTACATTTTGACAGTTTAAACTGTCAGTATTAATTCCACAGTAAGAACCACAAGTTAATATTTATATGCTAGAAGCTATTGGTCGTCTCACTTTGGGGCTACAGTGTGTTCTTATGGACAACGGGGTTGCCAAACATCTTTCAAGCAACTTCTAAAAACACTTTCTAAATATTGTAGTTGTAACTGCATAAACCTTTATAAACCCTATTGTTCGAGCAAGTTACATTTGCAGGTAGTCACTTCTTCCGACAGCGGTAGTAAAACAAAATTTCAAAACTTGCTGTTTATATGAGTTAACGCCAGTACTATTACAAAACTAATCATTTTGAGTATAATTAAAAGTCAAACGTTTTATTTAGACTTTTTGAATTTTAGGTAAATAAAATAGTATATTATGGGACAAGTGGTTGAAACAAAATTTCAACGTTGAGAGTGGTTTTTTTAATGAGCGACAGCGAGTTGAAAAAAGTAACTCGAGTTGTTGAAATTTTATCAGCCACGCGTTCCATATACTATTTTTTCTTCGAACTTTTAGTGAATTAATGCACTTTAGAAAAAAATATTACATTTAAGTGACAAAACATGACATTAAAGTGACATTTCTCTTGTCAGCAATTGAATGTCAAACAGTTTGAAATTGAAAATCACGGTAGTCCGATAATTTCAACCTCTAGAGGTTGAAATGCGATTTCAACCATTGTTATCGATTGCAAAATGAGTGATTTCAATGTCATGAGTAGAAAAAAGTACAATACAAGTTATAGTTATTTGGTTTTTATTAAATAAAGCAACATTAAAACTAATAAATAATTGTATACTATCAAACTACACTTTTTTAATTGTGCAGCTTTCATATAAAACAGTAATTCCACGAAGTAAAAATAGAAAAAATCAGAAAAGTTGATTGTTTACTAAAATTCTTTGAATTTGCTGCTAATCCTAAAATTCCGCTTTTGCAAGTTTCTTTTTAAACAAGTTGAACAAATGAATGATTTTATCATGATGAATCATTTTACTGTGAAAATTGCGTTTGGGACTGGGCTTCCTTTATTCAGCTGTGAATTAAAAGATTAACAAGTTCATACAAAAGCTAACCAGCCGTTTATTTTTATTTTGAAAGAATTTGAAGATGAAAGAATTAAACAAAAAAGTATAAGTAATAAAATATCGAATATTTAGATACATGTACGAAGTAAGAATGCCAAGTAATGTTTAATAAAATAACAAATACACATTAATAAGATTTTCTTTTAAATTCTCCTTTAGTATGGTTACGATTACACTTTTTCGGCTAGTTTTCAAAGGTTTAGAACTTCTGGAATCTTAATCCATATTTCTACAGATTCATACAGTGAAATAAGTGGCAACAACAAAGCACAAACTCCCATGAGAAATACATTGGCTATCTTTCCTTTGCTGTAGTGAGACGACCTATAGAGTGTCATATCTATTTACTCGAAGAGCTCAGTTTCTTCAGTTTCCATCCATTAAGCATATCTCCACTGAAAGATATCTTGAAAACCATAAGGCATAGGAAGCTAGAATTTTGGCAGACCTTACCACAAAAGGGTGCATGAGTAATTTTTAACGGTGTGGATGACGGATTTGAGAGGTATAGAAATATATATTTTGAGACCTGCTCACAGTTTATCTTATTGTTGTGACTTTCGCAGCATAACGCATTTTGTTTGTTTGTGCCAATCTTCCTAATTATTGTTTTTATATTTTAGGGTAAGGGACCCGACTATGGAATAGGGGCCTAATATGAGATACCTTTGTAAATTTCTTATACTATTTAGGAAATGGAAAGTTGGGCCAAAATTTGGTTATTTTTGTTCTACCACACTATTACTGAGGTTGGCAACAATAAACAAGCAGCCATTTCTAACATAGATCAAAACAGTGTATTTGAAGGTGGTAAAATATTTTTAGTGTTAGTTTGTATCCATAATTTTTACTAGAATATCTCTTTAACTGGCTTTTAAATTTTCATTTCTATCTTTGTGTAAGTACTAAAATTATCAAGTGAGGTAAGTATTTTACAATTATTATTACTTCTTTTTGAAGAATTAATTTTTGTTTTTATCCCACATGTTTTCCTAATATGGGACACTAAATGTACCCTAAAAAGGGATATCATCCCATATTAGGCTCCTTTTTTTTTCTATACTGCAATATTGTTTTTTTAAGGGCCAGAAGCGACTAGGGAAATTCACATCCGCAGAACGTGGATGGTTGATAACGGTTGTAGTGTGTATGAATCCAGTTGGAATGTTTTTCCCTCCAATGCTCGTCTCTCCCCGAAAAAATATGAAAATGGAGCTGATGGAAGGAGTTCCTTTAGGGTCTATTTGGGGCTGCCAACTTCGGGATGGATCCAAACTGATCTGTTTTTACAGTGGTTCAAGCATTTCATTGACTATATAAAACCATGTGCTGAAAGTCCAGTTTCTAGTCTTAGATGGACATGCATCCCATACAAGAAACCTTACCTTGATAGAGTTCGCCAGGGAAAACCACGTGCGCATAATTTGTCTTCCTCCGCACTCAAGCCACCGACTTCAACCCCTTGATGTGCCATTCATGTCGCCTTTTAAAACATATTATGCGCAGCAAATAGACTTGGCTGCATAACCATCCTGGTCAGATTGTAAAAGTGTATTCCATTGCAAAGATCTTCGGTGCTGAGTATGAAAAAGCTGCGACTATGCAAGTGGCTTCCAGTGGATTTGCAGCAATGGAACTGGTTCCTCTTGACCATCACAAGTTCAGAGATAGTGATTTTGCAGCTGAATCTTTAAAAACTCAATCTGAGGCCTCATCGGAATCTTCATCTGAAATCAACGCACCGACAAGTCCTCACGACATTTTACCATATTCTACATTGGAACCTACCACTTCGAAAAGAAAGGGATACCCACAGCAATTATTACGTCATCGCTTTACAAAGAGCAGCTTAAAGGAAACCAGAAAAACAGTAAACCCCTAAGAGGCGGTTTAGTTTCACTCCAGATCCTCCTAATCGAAAGAAAACTAGAAAAGATCATTTAGAAGATTCAGACAGTGACTCCGCATTCTCTTTGCACGGCAGTTCTTCAAGCAGTGTTTTTATAGGTGACGATGAATCAATCACAGATTCGTGAATGGGGAACCAGAAGAAAAAGTGGCCCAAAAAACATTGATGAATTAGCAACTCCAGATTCGCTGAATCGAGAAACAGCAAGAGCTGTGACACCCGGAAAAATAATCCAAGGAGCTTTCGCCAAAATAAAAAATACATACGATAAAGGGACAAAAAAGGAAGCTGAAAAATACTTAATTGGAAAAGTTCTGAAAGCTGTTACAGAAACTAGTGTACAAGTTTGGTTCTTGAGAGAATCAAAAAAAGTCGAGAATGTTTATGTTTATCCTGAAGTACCAGATGAAATGAATATTAACATTAACGACATTGTTGAAATTCTTGAGATCAAATCCGAAAGAAAGGGAAGATTTATTTTTAAGTAATAATTCTGTTACCTTTTGTAATAATAAATCGTTTCATAATTTTTCATCTTTTTCTTTTCATCCTAGACCTGTATGGCTGAGTAGCTAACTAAAAGTAATTTTTTAATTTCGACACTTAGGGTCGATATCTCGAACAGCTGTAAGAATTTTGACTTGAGACTTCATATCAAACGCCGAAAAAAATTAAAAAATAAATTGGATGTCCTAATATGAGATACGTCTCATATTAGGACCCCACAGTATCTCATATTAGCTGACCAAGTTTTACAAACGGAAAATGACAGGACTCAACAAATACGAGTCTACATGATGAAATACATTGCCACAACACCATCATCTGTTAACTTGGTAGGGGGTATAGGAATCTAGCTAATTTAGAATAATTAGTGCATTTTAAATTTTAATGACTATTTCATTGTCAGAAAAAAGTATCCCATATTCCTTACCCTACTCATTATTTGACTCTCTAAAGACCCGAACAATCCTTATATATAATAACCTTCTCTTCAAGAAACAAGCTATCAAATGGTGAAAACGGCATCAAAATCTATTCAGTGGTTCTTGAAATTCACCAGTTTTTATGCAAGTTGTTTTTAGTATCAGCTGTAGTGTCTCAGTGGCAGTGTCTACGTAAAAATTAGATAATAGATTAATGATGTCAATAACAGATAACATAACCCCAAATGCTTTTAAATCATCGTCAACCACTCACATGTGCCAACTTCATTAAATAATTACAACAAAATTGCAAACATGTATATCATTTTAGTAATGTCCAAATGAACATAGTGTCCTAGTTAGCGTCTTTAGAATCAAAATGATTGTTTATAAATAGTCTTGACACAGTCTTATACAGCTGCTCCATAGCTTAAGCATAAATATTTTTATGTATGATGTTCGGTATCCCCCATCAACTTGATTTATTTACATTGCTGCTAGTACTTCGGCGAGTAAGGGTGCTTTTAATGCTAATATCTTACAACTAATTTTCTTTTTTCCATCTTTATGTTGTCTAAAACTTAAGGTAAAAACATAGGTATTACATTGTTAAGTATGTCCAAGTTGTAAAACAAAATTCAATGCAATAATTGTATACTTTGCATCGCAAGATACCATATCACACTGAAATCAATCACTCCACCAAACGAACACATTTAAAAACGTATCCCTTCATATATGTATCTGTAAGTTCTGAGTTAACTTTGCCAATCATTAATATCACTATAAAACATAAGAATTGTTCGAGAGATATTTAGTAAGATATAAGTATTCAATACTTTTGGAAATTCATGAATATAAACAAAACCTTTTTTGAGGTTATTATTACACACTTTTAATATAACTTACATCTTTACGAAGACAATCATATAAAAATCTTATACCCATTAAATGATAATCTTTTATATCTTCTAAAACATCTACTGGAATAAATACAGGTACTGCAGCATCCCATCGTGAAAGAAATAGGGGCATTTCAACAATTTCCTCAGTCTTGTCAAGCATGATAGCTTATGTACTTTTCCACTTGAACTGCTTGAATAATAACAACAAAAATTAACTTTTATAAATATATCACGCAATTATTTGATTAAATCGCGATAAAATGTATAAAGTCATAACTAAAATGTACACCACTTTTATGTATAGAATAGCAACAAATATTGAGAAGCTTGTTTTGTATGGATCACTTTCACTGTCCATAAACCCTTGCATTTTCACATCGTTATTAAAAAAACTGCTAAAAACCTTTAAAAAACTTATTATTATGGACAATCTCGTAAACTTGTTTTTGACTTAAAACAGCTGTAAATATTTAGTGAGAAACTAGGACAAACGGATTGCCAACCAAAATCACTATTACGCGTTGCCAATAGGTCGCTTAGTTACCTAAAGAATTGTAATACAGAGTGTTAGACAAGAAACTCGCTCACAATAATTAGCCAGCATCAAAGAGTTTAAATAAATCAGTGGCGTGCGGCGAGAAATTAGGCTAGGGAAGCAACCACGATTTTAATTTCAATATACCAAGGTATGTGATGATTCCCCCACAAATTTAGAAATAAGTATTCATAGAATAGAAACAAATAATGTTTGTTTAATTATTATTTATTAAAATAATTATTTTTCCAAAAATTTCCCCCTCAAAATTATTCTCTGGATCCGCCCCTGCTACGTACAATAAAAAAAACAGTGTTATACAGTGGCGTAGCTGGACCTTACTTTCGGGTGGGGTTCTTGTATTAGAAAAAGTTGCCGACCTATTAATCTTTCTTTATTTAACATAATAAATTTTCTTCGTATAACATAAATAAAATTAATAAGTAGAAGAAACAGTTATAATAAACTTTATCTTTTCTTCTGCGCGAACACATTTAACACTTTTTCGGTATCCACAACTATTTGTCTATGAATATTCAAAAGCGCAAGCCCGGTCAGACGATTTTCTTCCATTGAGTTACGCAAGTATTGTTTAATACGTTTCAAAGTTGAAAAACTACGCTCGGCCGCCACAGTCGCTACGGTTACAGGCTGGGTAGCTCCAATTTTTAACTTATTTTGTAACTTATCATTAGCAAATTAATTCATTAAATATGTAACAAATGAATTGATAACAATAAATAGTTATTTACATTACAAGCTCCGAAAGCTTACTTTTAGGTGCAAGGTGTTTTTGATTCGCCGAGGCGAAGCGTAAGCGTAGCCGAGGTTAGTTAAAAAAAACCGTGCGCCTGAAAAGGCTTTCGCAGCGTGTAATGTATTAAACTTTTCATTCCCCCCTTGACATTTACTAACCACCGTGAATAAATAAATAAAACGACGATTCAGTGATTATAATAAAATAATGTTTGTATATACAACAGTATTGTTACCAAGGTAATGTTGACAACAGTCACCTTATAATATTATATTTTAAAAAATAGACAGTTTTACTTCGTTGTCCAGGGACGGAAAGTTTTTCATACCTAGTAACCACCTCGCATGTTTTACTTTCGCTTTCGGTTGCCTTGTCAAGATAGAAAGTTACACTTTCGTAAAGGGGAGAATTAGTCCAGGCGACAGGGTAAAAAAGTCACAATACTTGATAACATTGATTGTCATGATTCTTTTACGTGGGGTACCCGTGTGAACATACCCCCACGTTCCCTTCCAGAAGGAAGTGATTGGGATACGCCCAATCAGCGCGCAAGTTGCATAACCGGCAACATTGCTACCAGATCAGCTCACTGGTCGGAGCGAGGTTGCCTATCCACCCTCTACTAGCTATCGCAGGCTAGTACCGGAGCGATTGACTTACGTCACGTGCTGACTCGCCGGTACCGAAGTACCTCGTCCAGCAATAGGACTATTCCCCAGCTATGCGCTATGCGTGAAATAACCATTTCATTTTTGGTCGTACGAGCAAAATTGTTTTTACCTTTCTTGTAGGCAATCTAAAAACGAGCAATTTAGTGTACTCACTTTTTTGGTTCCGTTCTTTGGTATAGTGGAAGGCAGCGGCCGAATGGAGGTAAGTCGAAAACGAGGCAGTAAGCGCTTATAACGTTCTTCCTACTGGTAAGTTATACGGAAAAAGTTAAACGGAAAGGTTTCCGTGCAAGTTTAATGAGCCTAGTTTAAAATAGACTCTAAATAGTTATACTTTTTGCTGGACGGAATTGGTATTGAGTTTTAAGTTGATTAAATATTACAAATAAACGATAACCATAATTTTATAAAAATATTTTTGTTAGCATTGGTTTTTATTTTTAATAAATTCTCAAGGGAAGCATTGCTTCCATTGCTTCTATGGACCGCACGCCACTGAAATAAATATACAGTCTGTTTTTTGTAAACGATAATATAGGAAATCCAATGGAATTTTATCATGTTCTTCTTAAATTTGTACCCTTTAATATGTACGTAAAAAATTTGGTATCAATCGCAAGAAGAATTCATATTACCTCAAAAACATATTAAACTTTATGAAGAAAACCAAAAACTATTTAGATACATACTTAAAAAGCTTATTGATTTATTGCTTTTAGTAATAAGCTATAAAGAAAAAGTGGAAGCTGTACGCCGATTGGTCTAGAGGTTAACGCATCAGATTCGTAATCAGAAGTTGCGGGTTCAAGTCCTATCCTCGTATACTTTTTTTTAATTGTATTGCTTAGTAATTATTATTTTTATTTTTATTAGTTTACCAAAACATAATAATAAAATTGTCAAAAATATACATAAATTTATGGCATCCTTCCATGCAAATAATGTGTGTTGATTTTAAGTCAAACCTTCAAGCAGGCGCGGTCGCTTCATACGAAAACGCGGGACGTACTGCGCCCACGTTAGAGCAACATGTGCTGCATTGCAGCAGCTCTGAGATGCAGCGGTCCTCGCCTGGACGTAACCACACTAAAGTATTGGGTTTCACTTGGTGAAATTCGTACTTCCCACGGTTTTCGGCAAATTCTAAAAGTTAATTAAATTGTTTGCAGTCAATTATTCTAAATTATAAGCAAAACGTATTTCTTTTCCCAATTTGTAAATTCCCGTCAGAGTTTTTGAACAATAATAACAAACAAATTAGGTTGCGTATTCTGATGCTGTTAATTTTTCCTGTGTTTGATCTGAATTTAGTGATTACCATGTACTACTACACCTGAAAGTAATTTGTATAAGTAGTCTCGGTCAGTAGCTTGAGTTCTTGTAATGTAAGTATTACTTTGATTTTTTCGTGTTATATAATTCTTGTTCAAATGTGGGGCTGTTAGATTTGTGTCCTTACATTGTACCTATTGCAACATGGACCATTGTTCTATTCTAAATAACATCTTCTAATACGTCTTCAGTTACAAAGTTTTATGTCTTAGCGAACTAACATGGAACTTTGTTACTCCCTCTAAATGACATACATCTTTGTTATTATATGTACTTATTCTCGTATTTGGTTTCGTATATTGCCCTAGCAAATTTGGCTTGTAAAATATACAACCTTGTTATATTAATAAGTCATAATATAAAAAAGTTCAAAATAAAACCTTATTGTAGTATGAGGGCCGATTATGTGGTAGGGTAATCACTGCAATAGATTGATGGTGATTTTAATGTATATAGATAGTAATTCCATGGCTTCGCCAGCGTGAACATTTGATCTGAATAGTTGAATACACCTATCCATTAAAAAAGCAATTACCACTGCACCATAGCACTGCACGCACTAGTGCAGAAGCAACAATACAAGGTAACAGCTTCCATACACATTTCAGGCCACAGCCAGCACACTGAGGTTATAATAACGTTATTTTTAAGTTATTATTGGCCGACGACGTCATATGACTAATAAATGATGTCCATAAGACGTCATATAATGAGACGTATGTAGACGTCTTCAAAACGACGTCTTTTGGACGTACAATACAATACGTACAAGTTTCATTAAAAATATATTATTTTAGCAGGGGCCAAGGAATACTGGTCATATTAAGCAGGTGGTCACAATATAGAGATGTTTTTACTGTAGGTAGTATATAATAAATGTTATTTTCAATATTCAATTATTTATTTATAATTCCTGTCTTAGTCCTAGTATAGGACGTTTTAATGACGTCTTTATATTGACGTCTTTGGGCTGTGACATAATAATGTCAGTTTTACAACAATTTGATGTCGTTACTGTCGAAAAAACGGCGACATTATGACGTCAGTGTGCTGGCTGGAGCTGTTTCAGATGGGTCTTCTAAGAAAGTTGTAGATGCATTTTTTAGATTCAATATAAATTAGACTGCAATCGATAATATCTTTTTGTATAAAATGACATGACGAAATAAAAATAACATTTTTATTTTTAGGAAAAAATAGTTTCGTAGTAGCAGTGCCATTCTCTGATTTTTTTTAATAAGGTTGATTTTGATTCCCTGTAAGTCAGATGTGGGTAAGACAAACTTATTCTTTTAATAGGGATAGGAAATCGAAAAAACAAATTTGTTTTACTTATAGGTGTTAGAAGTTTTAGAAAAAGAAGAACGTGCTTTAGATTTATAGCAGTCATCATCAGTTATTCTGCTTTGCTACTTTTAAGTACCTACCCGAAACCACTTTTGGAACTATTGCATTAAAAAATGAAATTATTTCTTACTTTACCATTAAACAAGTTATTTTTTAAGAATACTACAAAAACTTTTATCCAGGAATCTGGGAATTATTCTTTATTGAGGAAACTCAATTAACGCGGTTTTTTTGCGTAGCCCGAGTTTAATATATGCTGTCAATAGAGGAAAGATATATGTATAAGAATTTTTAGAAACATTTTTTATTAACACTGGCAGCTTTATTTGTATGCTAATTCGCAGAGAGAAAATTTCTTCAATACAATTTATTTTCTAAGGGTTCTGTTCTAGTATACCTATAACAGAAGTATTATTATAAAGCGTATTTAAAGACTACTGAACATGAATTTTCTACATAACATACTAAGTATTGAACATAAATTTTTATTTTTATATTTTTATCTAGTTATCTATTTTTTGTATTTACCTTAGCGACGTGTTTGTTTATATTTATATTACCTTTGGTAATTATGACAATTTATGTTAACAAATGTTAATAATTTTTAAAAATATGTATTGTCATGTTATTTGACATACGAAATAAGGAATTCACCCACTCTATAGTTTTAAACAAGCTTATGTATGAAATCTCAAAGCGACACGTTAGATTGGTTGCATAACCTCAATTTCATAATTATAATTTTGAGAAATTTGTCTTTTATGAAGCTAGATATGGTTAATTATAATTAACATGCACACTAGTACTGCAATAACTTCTGTATTACGTCGAGTAATTAATAATACAAATTATGGTTTATAAGCTTTATTCTTTTACTGTTAAAGGCGAGAGAAATAATGTTTTGGCTGTTTTATTATTATTGCTTTATGAATTTATTTCTGACTTCTTTACATTTGTTGCATTGGATACTCAATCTTATCCAAAGTACCGGTAATCATCACAGTACACAATAGTCAGATAAAGGCTATCTGTAAAACTTCTTTCATATAACTTAGTTAATTTTCCTTATCCATCAATGATATAGGAGCTGTACGAGGATGAATTGATAAATCTCCGGCCTAACCCATATGGGATACAAATTTTTGCAATGTTTTTACGGCATTTTATTTTTTCATAATTTATCAGTATGGCTGTGAAATAACAAAAATTTCTGTCAAACAATAATTGTTTGGCAAGTTGTCAAAGTCGATAAAGTTTTGTGTGGTGTTAAAATGGAAAAAGCTGAAATTCGTGCGGTTATTAAATATTTTCACATTAAGGGTTTATCCCCAAAAGAAATCAAAGCTGAGCTAGACGGGACATTAGGCGAATCTTCTCCTTCCTATAGCACAGTTAAAACCTGGGTTGCGGACTTTAAACGAGGTCGCAAAAGCACAGATGACGCACCGCGTTCAGGAAGACCGAAAACTGCCACCACAACGGAAATTGTCGAAAAAGTCCATAGAGTTGTGTTGAATGATCGGCGATTGAAGTTGGCTGAAATAGCAGATACCCTGGGCATTTCAACGGAACGAACATATCATATCCTAACCGAAATTTTGGGAATGAGAAAGTTATCGGCACGTTGGGTGCCGCGGCTGCTCACAGTGGAACAAAAGCTGACTCGCAAAACAGTTTCAAGTGAGTGTTTAGACTTGTTTAATCGAAATTCAGTGGACTTTCTGCGACGGTTTGTAACAATGGATGAGACGTGGATTCATCACTACACACCCGAAACAAAGCAGCAATCAAAACAGTGGACTGCCAAAGGAGAACCTGCTCCGAAGAAAGCCAAAACAGTTCCGTCAGCCGGAAAAGTTTTGGCTTCAGTCTTTTGGGACGCCAAGGGAGTACTTTTCGTTGATTATCTTCAAAAAGGTAAAACAATCAACGGAGTATACTATGCTACCTTACTGGATGAATTAAAAAAAATATTGAAGAAAAACGACCTGGATTAGCAAAGAAAAAAATTCTGTTTCACCAGGACAATGCACCTTGTCACAAGTCGGCAATTGCCATGGCAAAAATCAATGAATTGCAATTTGAATTGTTACCCCATGCCCCTTATTCACCAGACTTAGCCCCATCGGATTTTTATTTATTTCCAAACCTAAAAAAATTTCACGCTGGAAAGAAATACGAGTCCGATGAAGAAGTGATTGCTGCCACAAACGCCTATTTTGACGAGTTAGAAGAAAAGGCTTATAGGGACGGTATAAGAGCACTTGAACAAAGGTGGACCAAGTGCATTGAACTCGATGGGGACTACGTAGAAAAATAAAATTTTTGTTAACCTGATATTCTTTTGTTTTATTGCCTAGGCCGGAGACTTTTCAATTTATCCTCGTATATCTAATGTTGCGTTTAAATTAAGTTTAGACTAAAGCTTAATAAAAGACTTATCCTAAAACAGACAAGGTGTGTTGTAATAGGGAGATATACAAGTATTTACTACCTTACCTGAGCATTTAATAGAAAAAAAAGTGTCTTCATGTTAACGAGATTCTCCATTTGTTTAAGTTTCTTATAAATTTTACAGCTCTTGGTTAAATAATTTTGGTGGAGGATTGTAAAGCTGTATCATTATCACATAATTGTAATTGTATCACGTAATTGTTTTAGTAATGATATCGGTTAAAGAACATATAATTATGTTGCGTTTTCGAGGCTCAGATTGGGTCTGAATCTTTAGCAACTATGCCAACATCCGAATTTTTAAGGTGTCGACGTCAATTGATACCTGAGATACTGTGAGTTAGATGAGTTATGCTCGCAACTTTTTTCTTTATTTTTCTTTTTCTCGAAAATCATTTTGTATACAAAATGATTTTGGAGAAAAAAGGCGATATTGGATATATCCATTTACAGACTCAAGAGTCTAACTCACAGTACCTCAGGTATCAATTGACGTCGACATCTTAAAAATTCGGATGTTGGCATAGATGCTAAAGATTCAGACCCAATCTGAGCCTCGACATAAATCGTATCATCAGAATCTTGGTGAGTTTCCTAGCATGTTATTTGTATTGTATAGCTTGTTACAAAAATGACCAGGTTTATATACCTTTTTGTCAAAACAAGTGCATGTGCTATAAAATCGGCATAAAACAAGCAATTTTGACAACCCAATTTCACATAACCAAATTATTGTTTATAAATTTTAATTAACACAAAAACTAATTAGATAAATTTATAGATTAACAGATTTATAATCTAATGGTATATAACACTCATGTTTTCATTACACAACAAGATCTCCATTGAATTCGATGGAACCTAATTCTCACACAACTACTTATTAACTTATTTACATAAAAATACTTTTTTACACCTTACTATCTTCACAAATTTAAACATTATATGCTAACAACATTATTTGCATAATTTCAGACAAACAATAATAAGATTCCAACCAATTATTTCACTGTACGATTTTCTGTATAATTTTCTGTTCATTTGTTTTATTTTGTTTTTTGTTCATTTGTTTTGTTTTGTACATTATGTAGATGCACATCTGTTTATTTTAGGGTAATAATTCGAGATACTTTACAATCTCGGATATCTAGATTCATGTTATTGGTGAAATTAACTTAATAAACATTTTTTACGTTTTTTTCAAAAATTTTCTTATATAAGGGTACTAAGATTTTAGGTCATCGAAAAGAGAAAAAATTTCTATACGTTCAGTTTCTGTTAAATGAACCATTTTTATTTTTCCATGTACCAACAACTTAATTAAATAAACAAACTTCTGTCACAATAAAAGCCTACAATCAATTGTTAAGACAAATGAAAGAGATCTCGGATATCTAGATTCATGTTATTGGTGAAATAAACTTAATAAACATTTGTTACGTTTTTTTCAATTTTTTGATATAAGGGTACTGGTCATCGAGAAGAGAAAAAAAATCTCTATCAAATGAGCCTAATGAAAGGGTACATTGCTATTTAAAAAATTAAAGTGTTATTCATTACTCATTTGTTTTCTGAAATAAAAATAATTGAATGCTATCTTATTATGGAAAATAAAATGATAAACAACTTTTATATAACAAATTTTTTTATAAAGTCGAGATTTACAGAGGTATATACTATATTCCATACATAATGGGCACCCTGTACATTATTTTGTTTAATTATTCGAATTGAATTTTTCTCTTCTTATAATTACATCTTGTGTTTTTCGATTTTTCATATTAATAAATAAAATTAGGATCTTATTTAATTAAAAACATGTTTTGTTATAGATTCACCTATAAAGCTGCAAACTTAACAAGAAAAATTAAACTTTCTGCTATTTTTTTATAATTTAATAATATTTGTATGACTAATTCTTGTTCCTAATTCAAATAAAACCGGCGAATTTGATGAAATTTGAAAATAAATTACATCAGAAATATTTCAGTTTAAGTTTAAGTTCGGTCCTGATATATTTAGGCAACCCAACAATCACCTGTGCGCGCAGCTGATTTTCTAAGTACCTATACGAGTCTCATTTAATTTGTCTTTCAGTTTACATTTTTTCTAAAAGCGCTATGAGCTTATTTTTAACAGCAAGATTATATATGGTTTTAGGTTACACTCTGCATGTGATTGGATTTGGCAGATTTATTTATAATTTTTGTTTGCTTGTTCTCTGATTTGAAAGTGCATTCCATTCCAGTTTAAATTGTTTTAATAAAACGTTTTCACAATTTAAATAAAGTGAATTTAAATAATGCTTTGGAATAGACATTCTATTACTGGTTAAATGAAATTTAAATTAAATTAAATAACAATTAAGTGAAAATAGTTTAGTTCCTGATGCTTGACTTATAGAAGATATCTTAACTGACTAAAGTTTTTTGTTAGAAGTAATCAATACACAAACGGAAATCAAAACGAAACACTAGCTAGCGACTTATGCTATAGCTGGTAGGGAAACTATTACATGCTTAATGGCTTGCTCTAAATAAAACTATTTCAGGTTCCCTATTTTATACAATTTTTATTCCAACATCTTTTAGACTAAAATTCAGCTATTTCTTTCAAGCTCAACAGCTTTATTTAAATTTTCTGAAAGTAGTAGCTGTTAAAGAAAAACATTACATTTCAGCTTTTATCGGTATGGGTAATTTTGCGTAAAATAGAGCAGGTGTTGTAAGCCTTATTTAAATGTTTACTTTGAATAAATAAAAGAATCAGCGCATACAAATTTCTACTTTACTTGTAACTGACGCTATAAAGGTGATACGGTGTAAGAATAAATTGGGAAGTTTCAGAAAATTGGTCCAATCAAAACACTTAGCTCTACAATGCATCACTTTCAGGATTTTCAAGCTTGGCAATATATCCTAGAAAGTCCTGATAGCCACGAACTTTAAATTTGAAGAAAAACGACGATATGGGAGTATTACAACACATAACAGGGCCAACTCGCTACGAGTAATAACCGCTCGAGGTTGACGTAGAATTCTTTACAATGGTTTTATTTAAGGACATTTACAGTTTCAGGATGATATCACCTTACATTTTCTTTGACGACGTAATTTCTTATTTTGTTCCGCATTTTCTGAATTAAGTGGAAATGTTAATTCTGCTAAAGTTCAAATTTCCTTATACTATAGATTTCAAAGGCTTTCTCGTTTCAAAAAGGTTTTCATAAATACGTAGCTGTTATTCAAATCAACGGCAAGGGGATGTGACACAACAAGTCAAAAGTTAGTGTAATTTACAGTCTTTTGTAATAAATTCCACTTGTGCCTTCATTATTGTAATAATCCAAGTGCGTGAACACATCTGTCGAACTTTAAACTCTATCATTAAATTAAATCTCAGTTCTGAATTACGGGAAGCTAATTCCAAATAGGATGGAACAAGCAAAACTTTTGTACTACACAAACGTACTTTATTATGTCAAAATTTTAGTACTTCATAAAATCTACTAAAAGGTTTCATATCCTAATGTCGTCTTTCTGGTTTTATTAGCGTTTGCAGTAATTTAGTATTTTATTATAAATTCATTGTTTCTAAACTGACTTCAAAAGGAAGTAAAATATAGTTTTGGAAAATTGACTAGTCATAAAATAATAGTCCACAAGGGAAGAGCTAAAAAATATTACACAGAGCAAGTTGACTGATGAAACTATTTTAGGATTCTCAGCTCGTTCAAGCGTCGTTGATACATTGTTGTACATGACAAATGCTTCTTTTCAATGCACCGAACTCTCTTAATCTCAGACATAAAATAGAGTCAAAAAGCTAAGAGTGTTATTAAACAAAAACGTTCTACGCCCTTAGGTTCACAAGATCTAATGCTAACGAACTATAAGGTAATTAATAACTCCAGCAAAATCACCGGTAGCAGAGGAAATTGCACCATTCATCTATATTACCTGGAGCTGGTTTTTTGAATATCCTTTAAGAAAATTAATTTAGCTGTTAATAGGTACATTAATATGTTTGTGTAAAGATACAGTTTATTCAATACTGCGAAAGATACATTCATAAGCACTTACTATTAATTAAAATACTTTTAAGTTTTTAAATGTTCCACTAAAATAAACAGCTTATTAATTAATAATTAATAGCTTAAAATAAATACATAAAGTAGATGTAAATGGAATTAGTTACGCATTTTTTGTAGTTCTTCCGGAGGCCGTTAAACTTGAATCTCAAAAGGTATATTGTATTCATTTGTTCGATCCACATACATGTGGATTGAGTTATTTTTAAAAACAAATTTTATTTAAGAAGGAAAATTGACACAATCTGATGTGGGACAATATGAAAAATTATAATAATAATCATCACGCGTATCCAAACGTCATACCTTAGTTGTAACAAATACTTTAATATTATTAATACCGGAAACTCCATATACTTTACCATATGAAAATAGGCGACATTTCTCGCAGATGGGTGTGCAACTACTTAATGTTTTTTCAGTGAGAAACCTGCATCTAATAAAAAAATAATATTATTTTTAGTAGGCAGTGGTTTATTATTTGTATGTTAGCTTACATCAGCTATTACAAGTTATCTAAACTATTCAATCTTTCATTACTATGACTATTTTTTAATTACTTTCAAAATATTTTAGAAATGTCACGTTTATTTGCACAAGAGGCGCTATTAAATTTTGTCTCCCATTTTTGAAAATAAGTTTCCGGTATTAATAAGTATTTGGTTGTAATTTAGTATTTAACTAAATAAGAAGTATGTGATGAATACAGTTTAAGGAGGATACAGCGAAATGTAAAAATGTAGAGAATGACGTGAAATTTAAACCTCGAGTTCTTTGACACTTATTCTATTCGGTAACTTTTTTTATAATCTTCTTGTGTACCATTACCGAGAAAAATGGAAAATAAAATCCAGAATTTAACATGGGCTCTTATGGAGACCATCTAACTTTTAGCAGTTTTAACGAAAAATTATGATGAAGAAATGTAGGGAATCTGATAAAAAACTAAAATGACATACTCTCATATTCGAAGAACAATGCTGCCCAATATTTTTGAAATCTTGTGTCTAGTTAATGCACAATAATAATTTAAAGTAAACAAAACAAGAATTTTTCACGACATATGTGGAAAGACAGCAGAGATGTGACAACACCTCGTAGCGCGCGAATTCAAATAACAGAACAGAAAGATGACATATAATGACTGTTATAATAATCTATATTTTATTGTACGAGGGTAGATTGAAAAGTTTCCGGAATGGGCAAGAGATGGCGCGCGTATCGTGAAATTGTTATGATGGTTGTCAAGGCTAACCTATTTTAGGAAAGCTGTCAAATTTTCAGACACGTGCGTCGTTCCGTTTATGTTTACTAGGATATCTTGTGAAGCAATTCAGGCACTTTTGCAAAAATGGATAAAAACGAATTTCGTGCAGTCATCAAACATTTCTGGATGGACGGGAAAACGGCGACGGAGATACGAGATATTTTGCAGAAAGTTCATGGCACATCCACACCTTCATTTTCGACTATTAGTTTCTGGGTGAGCGAGTTCAAACGTGGCCGTACGAGCACCAAGGATGAACCACGCAGTGGACGTCCAAAAACGGCCACAAATGAAGAAATGGTCGATAAAGTCCATGATCTCGTGTTAGCCGATCGACGAGTGAAGTTGCGCGAAATAGTAGAGACCACGGGCATCTCATATGAACGTGTGCAAAATATCGTGCACGAACATTTGGGCATGAGGAAGCTCTCGGCGCGATGGGTGCCGCGTTTGCTGACTATGGACAACAAGCGAAATCGTGTGACCACTTCGAAAGAGTGTTTGGCCTTGTTAAATCGTAATCCAACGGATTTTTTTCGCCGATTCGTGACCGTGGACGAAACATGGATCCACCACTACACACCAGAAACCAAGCAGCAGTCGAAACAGTGGATTTCTCCAGGCGAATCTGCTCCGAAGAAGGCAAAGACTGTCCCATCTGCTGGAAAGGTCATGGCCACCGTTTTTTGGGATTCGCAAGGTGTGATACACATCGACTTTTTGCAGAAGGGAAGAACTATCACGGGACAATACTACAGCGATTTATTGGATCAATTCAACGGCATTTTGAAGGAGAAACGGCCTCATTTGCAGCGAAAAAAAGTGCTCTTCCACCACGACAACGCGCCGGCCCATTCATCCCGAATCGCCAATGCTAAATTGGTTGAATTGGGCTACGAGGTGGTGCCGCATCCCCCGTACTCTCCAGACCTGGCCCCGTGCGACTTCTTTTTGTTCACAAACATGAAGACTTGGCTCGGAGGCAAGCGCTTTACGTCAAATGAGGAGGTCATCGCCGCCACTAAAGCTTATTTTGCAGAGTTCCCGAAATCATATTTTTCTGAAGGCTTAAAAAAGTTGGAGCACCGCTGGGAAAAGTGTATCGCCCTGCAAGGATATTATGTTGAAAAATAAAAACAAAAACCTGTTCAATTACTGCGTTTTCTTGCCCATTCCGGAAACTTTTCAATCTACCCTCGTATTAACTAATAATCATATATTTTATTAATCAAATTATGTTGAACAATTCAGTCTTCAGCGTTAATAATATCAGAATACAAATGTTAATTCGACGGAAATATTGCAAAATGTAAAATTACCTTTTGCAATGTGATGAATACAATTTATCATCACTATCAGAATATCCACGAAATCAGTAAAGAAACACACTAATTTTAAAAATATATGTATTAAACTTCAACAACTTTTTATATATTTCTTGTATCTGCTTAGCAGATTGTAATCTTTAGACTATACAAAAGTTAAAAAATAGAATATTCCCATCTGTAATTGCATACAAAATTACAAAACATTCAACATGTTTCCACTTATATTTTGGGATTGACATTTGGAGGTTAGGATGTCAACTCAATCGAAAGCTGAAACCTAACACTGCTACCAACAAAATCGATTGATTTCTTTGAGGTGTTGCCACGATTCTTAACCTATTTACATTTATATTTACACTTTCAACAATTAAACAAATGCACTCCAATCGACTTAAATTATTTTAATATATACAAATAATTAATAAATGCATTATAGGCATTCATAATAAAATGATTTTATTCAGTTTTAAGAATGTTAATTTATTTTTTTATCGATTGGTTTTCTTGTTAGAGCCTATGTAAAAGCATAGGAGATATCCCCTTGCCCTTCACCCCGCAAAGATCCGCTGTAACCTCCTTAAGTTAAAGTTAACTTATTATGTTTCATTTAAGGGAGTTGTGGTGGGATAGTCTAAGCCAAAAGTTATGGAGCTTTGCTATTTTGACAAATAGAAATAATTACATAGTTCTGCTTCAAATAATGGCTCAAACGATACTAGTTTTATTAGAATGCATGTGAAAGCAGTTTAGTTATTATTTATATATGTTTTTAATTAATTATTAGTCTTTTTAAAGTCAGAGATTAACTTTTGACTCTCTAGTCCAAACTTTAGAACGTGAAGATATGACGAACAAAACAATTCTTCTAACCAGAAATTTCATTCAAATTTACTTTTTTATTAGTAAAAATAAAATAATATTACTATTTAAACACAAAAAAATAAAGAAATCTCTCTAGAATATAAATAAATTATACGCTTCTAGAGTTGTTCTGATGAAAACATATTAATGCACTAAATGACGTTGACTCGAGTTTTGAGGTTATCTTGCAAATATATGTATATAAAACGATGGACGAAAAACACTTTTTATTCAGATTCATTTAAAACGTAACAGTAAAAAAATTCCGAAGTATGTATCTTTTTATTTAATACAACTGATTTTGTTTTTGAGATGTAAATTACGAGCGGCCAGTGGTGCTGCATGTAGCTATATAAAGCATTTAAGTTTCCCGCTTGTTTGTCGCAATGCAACGTTTTTACTTTGCGAGCTATATCAAGCGTTCAATAGACAAATTCTTCGTATTAATTTTTTTTCCAAAAGTATCTTTCTAACAAATTTGAAACTTAACGGCACAATCTTACAACGTTTTTACGTGAAATGTTTTGGTATCAATTTTTTCTTATCATTCTTTATGAAGTTATTATAATATATGTATCAACAACGTGCCATTTTGCATAAGACCGCGTGTTATTTTCAATTGCAACTTATACATAAACTAGCTTCCTAAACATTAAAGATTTTTCAGAAAATAATTTTGTGCATTAAAATCTATCAACTGCACTAATTTATTTTACATTTTCACAACTTCCTTAATAAGATCTTGCTTTAATACTCTAGAGTTATTATCGTCGACTCTTGGCATCAGTTGCAGAAAACATCTTGTGAAATCCACCACCTCAAACTAGTTTGCTGGCAGCTTAACTAGACAGAGCTAACTGCGGTCAAAGGTTGTTACCAATTCCCAATCAGCGGCTTTCATTTTGTTAGAATATGATGAAAAATTATACGATATGAAAATATCTCATTTACAAAATAATATAGGTGCAACACTTCTACACATTTGTTGTAATCAAAAACACGTAACAAGTTCCATACGTTTCCAGCCTCAAGGCGATAAGTTTCATCTCAGGTAAGTGAAACTGTGTCCGACCCTGTCGATAACGTGACTCGGCAACTGTTTTTATTGTGTGTAGTACCGTCGCACCCCACTACTTCAGTTGGTATAGTTTTAACTTTGTTGACAAGTTTTTTAAGTTCTTAGAATCGAGTATCGAGTATCGAGTACAGTTATCGAATTCGATCAATGAAGTTCTTACATTGCACTGGTGCAATTTAAAAATAGTTTAGATGATGCGTATGAGAAATCTTCCCATCGTATTCAACTGTGAAAGAATTGAATGAAGAAGAATTGAATTGAATGATTCGATTTGGGACGAGAAAGACGATCTCCAACATGGTTGGTTTGCGAATGCCACCTCTAAAAACCATTGACCTCGTGGTGCCTGTACTACACGGTAATCGACGTTTGAAGACCAAAAAAGTGTGAACAAGACTGGAAGTCTATAAAACAACCGTAGGCAAGATAATTAAAGAATATTTACATATGAATAAGGTTAGTGCAAGACGGGCTCCGCAACTTCTTTCTGTTGCACAAAAATACGAACTTGAGAATTGAAGATACTGAGAACTTTGGAGATTTTACCGAATTCTTGGAGTCAATTGTTACTAAAGATGAGACTGTGGTCTTATGCTATGACTATCTGTCCAAAAGGGAGTCAATAGAATTGGCAGAACCAGGAGAAGCTTAAAGGCCAAGGTCAGGCAGTCAATAAAAAAGACACGAACTACTACACAGCTCTACTGCACCGTTTGCGATACATCAGGAAAAAGAAAGAACAGGATAAACCGGCAAAGTTGCTATGAAAAATGCAGTTTCAAGAAAATCTTCCACTTACACTACATCCTAGCCTAGCCCTCCCGACTACTACCACCTGTTCGCCAAATTGAAATCTGATCTTCGACGAAGGAGGCTTAAGACCAATGAAGAGGTCCAAGCAGCCATTGATGCCTATTTTGAAACTAAATAAGAAAGCTATTTTTTTAAAGGTATAGAGTTATTGCCAAAGATATGTAATCAATGTATTGTATTTAAGAGAGATTATATTAAAAAACCCCAAGTGTTATTTCGTTCTTGTTACCTTCCTTCTACCCCAGACCTAAACTACTACGGGCCATACTACGTAGCTTTAGAATGCCGCAAAAATCAAAATAAGGTTATGTCTTAGAATGTTTCTATCATAAATTATTTATTTACCGATAAGCTACCGAATTTTGAATATCAAGAGCTTTGTAATTTGCAAACAGATATTATTATTTTAGATGTCTATTCAGTCTGATCTGGTGATGGCATCAAAGTAAAAGTAACAAATGGGTACTTTAAACAAGTTGTTGCACAAAAACAGATCAGACTTTTTACGGTAGAAGAAGATCTAATTGTAAAAGTATAATATGAGCAAAAAGTAACCCCATCAAAGGAGTCCTTTGACAGTAACAGTTGTTATTAATTTGATAGAACTTTTTGGTGTTATAACACACACGAGTTCAAAATTCCAAAGGCAGTTACTATTCTATCCAACGGTAAGTCAATCATTATAGACCAGACGAACGACGAGAAATGCACAGTTGTCAAAAAGTGTACAATGCGTTAACGCGGCGATTTAAAACACACCGGCGAGTAACAAGCTAGGCTTTGCAACGGCTTTACAAACGCATTTGTAAATTAATAACGGCGCCTTAGTATTTGTAAAACTATGAGTCACTCGTAAAGATCAACGTAATTACTGTAGACCGGCGCACACAAGGCTGGAAACCGATTCTAGCCGGTCAAAATTATTTTATAGGTTTAACTGAAGGTAAAATGATTGGAATAGTATAAAAATAATAAAATAATCAAAATACAAATAAAAAGCAAATCTTTTTAGCCACTAGAACTGAATCAGTTAGTACTAGTAGTGAAGGCAAAGCCGGTACGAGGACAGTGATGAGAGACGAGGTGCGGTAAAGAGGGTGATGACCTGTGACGAGGGGATTCTGAGGTAAGACGCAGGTAAGAGTTGACAGTGGGCGTTGCCGCACCGCCCATGAGTGTGGGTTATGAATATTAATGAGTCCATATGTGCTATCTGACCGCCCATATTTGCTCGCCATTTTATTCTAAATATTAATGAGGCCATATGTGACTGCACGCCCATATTTGATATTCCATATTTGATTACCGCCGCCGCTAGAGAGAGATAGAAGGTATTTTGAAGGAAAAGTACGCCAGCGGTTTGAATATGTAATGAGGCGCAAAGGATTATGTCATGAATGTAAATGAGGATTTAAATAATAACACAAAAAAAGTTCCTTAAAGCTATTTATTGACTAATAATATACATATTTAAAAATAAGTAGTTATTTATAATTAATTAATAGTATATGCTAATTCTAGTGTACATTATATTTATTAATAACTTAATTATACATTTTTATTTCTAGTATACATTTATAATACTAATACAATTATAATCTTATAAACTAAACTATATCAGCTGAATTGATCCAGCTTTTTTCATTTATTCCAAGCCATTTGACATAAATTTGCCCTCCAGGCTTCTTCTTAAGAACACGTTCAATTAAGTATACGTTATTATGTTTAGTTTTCTGTAATTCAAGTTCATAAAAACCTCCTTTAATCGGATTTCCATGCATATCTTCTAAGAGGAATGTTACGGGATCAGTGATTTGACGTTTAATAATACGAAACAGTTCTGTGCTCCAATTAGGTGTAAAGCCCTTTGAGAACACAGTCTTATATTTAGTGATGCGAACAACATCACCCACTTTAAGTTTACTTTTTCCAGCAATTTTAAGATTATTATAAACTGGTAAAGTTGTTTTTTCTGTAACATTAGCAGGAGGCATACCAATTGTCGAATGTTTTTGTTTATTATATTCTCGGATAACATTTTGAAGGATATTATACCATTTGTAATTTCCTTGTAAACTAAACTGTTTATAAAGTTTATTTTTTATTGTTCTAATTACGCGTTCAACCATTGACGCTTTTATAATACTAAAGGTTGAATAGTGATTAATATTATACTTATTCATTAGCAATTTAAAATGTTTATTGTAAAATTCCTTTCCATTGTCAGATTGAAGATTGTTTGGAATAACACCATCCTTACTATTTAAAATATTTTGCATTTGCCTCGTTACTTCTTTTCCATTTTTAGTTTTCAATGGACGCGCATATAAATATTTAGAATAACAATTTATCATTAATAAAATATAACGATATCCCTTATTTATTTTAGCGTAAGGAATAAATTCTGCAATATCAATTTGGAACAGGTCATTATAATTTAAAACGGTCGTTTTACGTCGTTTAAAATTCTTTCTCGCATTACGATGTAATTCGTTAACAACGTCTCTTTTTTTATCACTCATTATGAAGTTGTCGGATTGATTTGTGTATCGATAGGTTTTATAATGTTGTATAGAGAAACTAGTTTACTTATGTCGTAGGATTCAGATTCAGAAGTACTCAGGCCAAAATGACGTTGTAGATCATTATAAAGTTTAATAAGAAATCTTGTTGTTTCGGTTAATTCAAGAAAACAGGCTTTTATAAGTTTTGTTTCTTCTTTCATATCTTTAATAGTCACGCGAAAAGCATCGATAACATCAGATTTTTGAAATAGTTTGTCAACATATGCTTTATTTACTCCGTCAGTTGCATTTAAAGGGTTAGCTACATTAGTAATTTGATTATTTTTAGCATCAAATCCTTCTAATGTTAATTCTTCAATTTTCCAATCTACATATGATTTTGTCGCTCCGTCATGTAAATCTATAGGATAACCAACAGATAATATTCGTTTTTGTTCTGCACTAAAATGACGTTGTGCATTTAACGTTATAGCTCTAGTTTCAAAATATCGTTTGGTTACTGCATCGTTCGCATTTATCGCTTCCCCCACGTTAGAAATTCTTTTACTTTTAGCAGTATAAGCATCTTTTACATCTGCTAGTCCTAAACACTTAGATAAGATATCTTTTTTAGTTTTAAGTGTATGCTGTTCAATGAATTTTTTATTGCATCCATCGTAATCATCAATCGGGTCGTTAACTTGAATTAATCGTTTTTTCTTAACATCTACCGTATTATTATCATCAGATATCATTAAAACAGATTTTTTAATAACGAGATCATTATCATCGAGAGGACAAGCAGCATTAGTAATGCGTTTATTCTCTACATCAAAATTCCCTTCATTAGTTAATTTAAAACCTATACCAGGCGGTCCTTTCATTTTAAGACCGCCAAGTAAAGGTCTACCAAAGAGATCAACAGTTTCCATTCCAGGGAGAGAACTAAACTAATATTTATTAAGAAAAACTAACTATTTTATTTTATTAAACCTTCCTCTTTCAATTCTGA
Source organism: Agrypnus murinus (assembly GCA_929113105.1). Classification (NCBI taxonomy): domain Eukaryota; kingdom Metazoa; phylum Arthropoda; class Insecta; order Coleoptera; family Elateridae; genus Agrypnus; species Agrypnus murinus. The sequence continues at coordinate 19,817,566 of OV816025.1, forward strand.
AATAATAGAATGAATTTCGTTTCTGTTTTGTTCGCTGTTGTTCCCAGCTTGTTTAGCAGCATATAATATACGAAGACGTTTAATTAATTCTGAAGGTGTGTTCCAATATACGAACTCTATAGGTTTCCGGTTTAACTTTTTAAATGTTAATTTTCGTCGCGTATTATTTATTCCTGCACCCGTGTTTGTTTTAATTTTTGTAAAGAATGGTTTTAAAATGTCCTGATATTTCGAATGATTAGCAGGTACTATTTTTCCTCGAATAGAATATTCTTTTCGATGTGCGTTTGTAAGAACAATTAATTCTCTATATTTTATAATATCAATCCTTTTCGGATCAATAACCTCTTTAAAAGTAAGCAAATCGAATAAACCAGGCGTACCTGTAAATCGTTTATTTTTAACTACAATATCTTTCCCTTTAATTAGAATAGTTGATTTTCCCAACGTCCACTTATTTTTGTTAATATCATAACGAATTCCATATCTAGTTCTGTCGATATTTTGTTTTTCTTTTTGTAGTAATAGTCTAGCATAATGTTGTGGTAAGTCATGATAATTTTCTAATTGTAATTCAATATCATCAGATAGTTTATTTTGCTTTGCATCTTCTAATTGAGTTTTCTCCTCTTCCTGTTCGTTTTCCACTTTTTCCTTTTTAATATTAAGTTCGTTTTCCACTTTTTCCTTTTTAATATTAACAGGTTGAATTACTTTTTGCTGCTGTTTATCTAAGGATGATACAATATCTTGTAAAGGGTCAATAATCTGATGGTGCGTAGTATGGTAAATTCGTTCAGCTTGCGCTTTATCTTGTTTAAAATATGCAAATTTTTTTCTCATAGCCTTTCTAACTTCTACAAGTTTTCGTTTAAGGTTATCTGACGTTGTAGTCATTATGTTATTTTTAGACGAATGATGTAATCTAGTAACGTTTTATAAGTTTATATACGAATCAAATCCTTTTCGGTAACGTCCACCATCTAAGGAACATTCTTTATTAATTACTAAAAACCCGTATTTATCTTTACTCCAACACATTAAACAGATGTCTTTAAATCGATTAAAATTCATATCGGATGAAACGTGCTCATCGAAAACATGTTTCAAATTCAAATCGTCTTGTTTAAAAAGAATAATTAAATTAACATTATCTCTAATCAAGTGTTTTGGTATTTTTGCATAAGTCTGACATAAGTAGAATGAATCGATTTGCTTGTGTCGTCCCATGCTGTAGTATTGTTTAATCTTATGCTGGTTATCGCAAGCTATGTCATCAAATATGAAAACGGAATCTCCTTTTGCCTCACTAGGACAAATAACGTTTTCATTATCATTGAACTCGTAATATCCCATACCTTTAATTGATATAATGACTTGTTTTAAAAACTGGTATTTCGGTTGAAATAACGATTTCGAGTAAATATATAAATTTTTAAATCGTAAACCATTAGAATGAATTAACAGAGATATTACAACATTAGTCTTGCCACATCCTGATGTACCTGCTACTATAACTCTACATGTAGACGGTAATAAATCACCATGTCTTTTTTTATCGATTATAATGCCAATGTCATCATCTAAATTTAGAATGGATAATGTTTGTTTTTGTTTAACAATTTTCATTGTTCACACACTACACATGCACATATCTAGTTACAGTTTCTTGAAAGGGATTATATTCCATCAAAGTGTCGTGTAAAATTAAACAATAAGCTTTAGTTGTCGCAGTAAATTGACGAGAAGATTCAAATTCGAGTCTTATATCCACAGCAGCATCTTTTACAGTTTCCTGTTGTCTCGTACAATCAATCACGAATACTGGATAATCCTTAAAATCACTATAATTAAGTAAACACTTATCGATAGAATCTTTTCTTTCCATTCCGTAGTAACCTTCTCGGAAATGTTTATAATTTAGATAGGCTTGTATATATTCATTATTTTCAAAATCTAAATTCATTCGTTGATAGGGAAAAGCTTGTGAATTCAAGTATACCTTCAAATCTGTTATATCTGAGTGCATAAATTCACAAGCATCACCACTTCTTTTCCCTTGAACATTCCCCTGCAGTACAACTAGTATCCAGGGAGGTTTTTCTAATTCATTCGAGTTCTTTATACGCCACACTTGTGTTTTAGCAGTACCAAATACAGGCAACTCATGTAATTCCCATTGTCTAAATGGTATTACTATATAAGGATTCAATCGTAAATTATCCATTAAATGTAATTTCGCTTCGTCACCCAGTCGAATATGAGGAACTTCCCAAGATATTTTGTTTATTTTGAAATCAATATCAGTACCTGTTTCACCAACAGCACTATTATAACAATTGTAATCATTTTTAGATCGAATCAAAACTAATTCACAACGCATATTAACTATAACTTTTCTATAATCATCAGCAAATCCGAAGATCTTATTCAGTGGAATACAGCATGAAAAGCGAAAATTCGAAGTAACATTTTCATCTTCTTCAATTAATATTTTCCATCCTGTACATCCTAATCCTCGATCTTCTCTAGTATGTGATGCAAGACCCAGTATCGTGCTTACTATACCAGGTTGTTTACAAATATCAACGATTTGATTACTACCTAATATTAATTGAATTTCTTCAAACAAAAAATGAGTGAAATTATTAGTAATTTGATATATTTTTCCAGCCTGTTTCAACGCAAAAGCCCCCTTAATATGTATGTAGCTGTCATAAAGTGCTATAATGCTGTCTGAACTTTGAATTTCTATGCGAATACTGTCGGAGTGATTAAAATTCTGAGTAAATGGGAGGTAGGTATAAAAATCTTCTTTCGTTATAGATTCATTGAAATAAGGTGTTTTAAACACATCCAATTTATTAGGGAGATTAGAAACTAACTTTTTAGAATATTGTACTCCGTTGTTATCTGCATTGACTTTTTTATACCTTTTAGGTGCCATGACGTAGTCGTTGTCGTAAAACTTTATATCCTAGAGATTCAAGGAACCTTATATCACTTATTGACAGAGGAATGACTGCTCGCATTCGTTTACGGCGACTGATAGAAGATTGTGCTACTAACGATGTACTTTTATACCCATCTTCATTCAGATTTAATAGCATCTTCTCGTTTAAATGCTACAGTTATGCTAGTATATGTGTCTTCAGAAATATTTGCTAGATTTCCTTTATAATCAACTAAACGTACTGTTAAATTATCAAATTCGTTTACGATCAAAGGATAATAAGTCGTATCTATTTGATTAATGTTAATTACGTATCCTGGCGGGACAGATAAACCAAACTCGTAGATGTAATGACACGGTTGATTATTTCTGTATGCACCACCACTGATGTTTGTATCAATAAATATATTTGGTGTAGAAAGAATATTCACATTTCTATCAGACACGTATTTCTTATTAGCTTCCAATACACGATTATTATCAAAACCTAATAAAGAACCTATATTATCAGGTTTGGTGAAATCTATTTTTTGAGTTGATTCGATTTCACAGTTTCCAGTATTAATGTTAGGTTTGATTTTTAACAATAAATCTCCCTTTTCTGAATCACTACTAATTTGATTTTTTATATAATTGTAGATTTCTTCTATTTCGTAACTTCCAGACTCAATGGTTATTTCCTTATCTCCAAAATAGAATTTATTATTTCCAGGATATATATTTCGTACTGAATTACATGTAAATAAACTGATTAAACCTACTGAATAATGATAATTACTATCGAATTTAATTTTCGGAAAAATAGGACCAGTTGAAAAAACGTTCCCGAAACCGCACACCGATAACGATCGTGTCATGATTGATTAATTTTGAATTGAAATGTCTTTTTTATACAGAAATTGTAAACATAAATGACCACAAATGTATGTATTAAAATCTTGCTCCTGTTCGTAATTATAGTAGATGTTGCAATTACTAAAATACTTTACTAATTCTCTAGGCGGTCTTAAATCACCAAATGGATCGTAATACAAGACAGTTTTGTTATTTTTTCTATATGCTACCCAATGCGTACCGGGTCCATTTACATCATCTAAATTTACGATGCCTCGCTCCATTCTATGAGGAGGACTCGTCGGTAATGAGTTTCTCATAAATACACCGCGAAAGTAAGGGATATTTTTTGCGTATTTTCTTAAATCAAGATCATTAAGCGGTCTCCGAGGCAAGTTATTTAGTTTTTTGAGTTTTTTCTATAGGGTTTTAGGAATAGAGCACTTCCTCCTTTTCTATATGGTTTCAAATACAAAGCATTTCCTCCTGCTCGCTGTTTACCTATAGCTATAGCTTCCATTGATTTATTATGACGTATACCTTCCTCTAATTGTTTCTTTGCATCTTTAGCTTGATTAACTGCTTTAGCAATTCCTGAGGCTCCTCCCGCAATCGCTCTATAATAAAGTTTTATAATATTATATTATAATATTATAATATAATTATACTTACCCCGCTGCTGAAAGTGCAGCGAGGATAGGGAGAAGAGGTAGAATACCACCTTCTTTTGGCACAGGAATTATTCTGGGTACTTTTATCTTTTTTCTTCCTCCAGCACCCTTAATTATCTTCTTAGCAGCGTTTACAGCATACTTTACTAACTCTTTTCCTCCGCTACTGTTGCTTGCATGTAAAACACTTTTTGCTAATTTCTTTAACACCCCTCCCTTAAATGAAATTTTTTTGTTCCTTGTTCTTCTTTTTACACACCCCATTCCTAATTTCTGTTTTCCTTTCATCATATTAGTTACTACCCAAGCAGAAGTTTTCTCCGATAGTGATGCGTCTTTAGCCTTAACACGTCTCCAAGCTGCTTCTTCTAATTCCTTATCAGCTTTATGTCTGTTAATCAAATCGTTGTATTTAGCATATGCAATATCGTGGTCTCGACAAGCTCTATCCAAAGAATTAATTCCCTTATCACCACGTAACAATCGTTTTTGAAGTTTCGTTCCTGGACCACAGAACTGATAGGTAGGAATATGAACCTCAAAAGGCAGCTTATTTATAAGCTTATTAACGAAACCTTCTCCACCATAAATTAACATTTACTGAGCTACTTCCCCTGTGTAGATTTATTTATACTTTTACTTATAGAAATAAAAAAAAACAATTCATGTTAAATATAAATTTATTGAATCAATATAAATGCATCTTATTAACTAATCATTACATCAAAAATAAGATAATTGACACATATTTTATTTTTCAACTATAATTCATCTTATCATCTATTGTTAAATAAGATAATTGTTTACATATTTTATTTTTCATATCATACATACTTAAATCATATTTTAAGAGTTCTAACTTTGAAAGAAAGTCTTTTAAACGATTAAACAAACACTTCCTTTGAATAAATTTCTTTCTCTCCGTCTTCTTGATGATGTTGATCGGATGATGATGAGAAGGTACCTTGAAAGTGTATTATTTCTCTTTGAACATCTTCAACCATTCTAGTAGGGTAAAATGATGTAATTTCTAATAACATTTGATAGAATAAACCATGAGGAGTGTATTGATTTAACATGGAATGTATACATAACATTTGTGCATTAAATAAAATTGTATCTTTATTAATTGGTACACGATTATAATTTCTTTCAATTTTTAATGCTTCTGCTATCGAATTAATACAACTGTAGTAAAATTGGGAAAAAGCTGTATATGTTAAACTGCGACGAATATGATTAATTAGCGGAACAAGATTCAATAAATGAGAGAATTCATCAGCTTTCATACAGATAAATGACTGTTTATATCGAATTGTTACATAATTAGCACATTTATTATAGTAATCTTTTCTAAATTCTAATCTTAAGGTTTCGAAACAAGTTTTTACTGTCATCCTCTTTCCTGCAGTATCCTCCATTTCTTCATCTTCCTCTTGTGAGCGTTTATTATCGAAAAAACGTCTAAATTTATTCTCCAATCGTATATCATATATCTCATCCCATAAATTACATTTAAGTAAAATTTCATTATTCTTACATATGTTACTTACACATTCAAGTTTTATAAATGTTTCAAAGTCCGAATCGAAGGGATGTATTCCAACATGTGCTGAATGAATATGATCACTCCATATATCATCTTTTGAAATAGTATGTAATGGGTAACACGTATTAACGAGTAATTGAACTTTTTCTGTATCATTTTTTTCTATTCTAACTACTTCAGGAACCGTTGATGTTGATGCATAATTAGTAGGCGGAGGAGGAAGTTGAGATAAATAACCATTTATCTCTTCTAAGAAAGAAATAATTATATTAGATTATTTATTTTCATTAATATATATATATTTTTTTTACCTTGTTCTGGAGTAAACATTTCCCAGTCTTGATAATTATAACTATCGTTTCTCTTGAAATCCATTTTTAACTACTAACTAAGGAGTACTAAACTAAAATATTTATAGTTTTCTAATATATATATATAACTTTAAAATATGTAATACGCATGAGCGTTACTTAATAATCTATTTGATATTTGAATTGACGGTATATAATGTAAGAACTTACTACAGTTATTTCTACTAATATAATTGAAACTAAATACAATAATAGAATTGAGTTTATCATTACATCGTTAACTGTTAAGTCTGATAAGTGAGTTACTTCATGATTTTTAAAATCCCATAACAAACGATGCCATCCACTTTCAAAGTATGCATTAAATGATTTATTACTTTTAGCATAATAATACCTAATTCTAAAATAAAGCAAAGACTTGTTATTGTCTTTATATTTTGTAAGATTATTCGCAAATGTAAAAGCACTATTTTGATTGATGCTTGTTAACTTCATATTAGTCCATTCATGAGGCCATTCACAACTTTTATTCACACTTGTATAATTATTAGAAAAGTCAATGCACATATAACATTCACGTATTACAGATATTGGATTATATACGTACAATGTATTATTTTGCACTAACGCTAAGATTAGATAAGGCAGAACAGTTGCTTCTAGAGACATGATGAATGAGTGGAGCAACAACGATTGCAATTTATCTTAAATGGTGGAGGTCCATCCACTACGTCCCCTGTCGTTCTTTGCACACATTGACAATATTGATAATCGCGAAGCTCTTTCTGCATCCATTCCGGTAAATGATTAAAATTACGAGCAATATCAGATTTAAAATTTTTTTTTAATATAGCAACAGGTATCTCAACGATTTCCTTTAATGTTAACATATTTACTTCTATAATGATTGACCGCAGAAACGTCTACATGAGATTAAAGAAACTTTTGTCGAATTTAATGTTTTTTGCAAATTTTCTACTTCAGATTTACTTTGTTCAAGTTGTAATAGAGTAAAATCATGATTAACACGCATCGTTTTTAAATCATTTTCCATCACAGCGTATTTATCCATCAGATCGTCATACTCATTCCATTCCTGTTTACAGTCGTTTTTATTAGTTTCAACTTCACTTAATTTTTTATGAGAAGATTTAGTACTAGTTTCTCTATTATTAATAGGATATGAGCTATAATCATCACTCAGCGACTGAGTTGTTAATGATTGTAAGTTCTGTTGCTTTCGATTAAAATGACGTCGATTAAATGCATTTGAATAATTAAATATCGGAACTGATTCATGTTCAGGTTCATTATAATGTACACGTATATTACTATTCTCTCGAGATCTTTCGAGGGATGTTGTTCCGTTTAGGAAATGTTGTGAGTTAAAAGATGAATCGAAATCATCTCCTTGAATTGGTTTCGATGTTACAGTACTTACAATAACCATCAATCTTAAGAAACAGTTAGGAGCAATTATTGTTTTTGAAGTATACATAATGAACTCATGAATTTACTTTTGATTGTGATAGAATAATAAGTTTATTTTTAATTTATTATTATCACCCCACCTCACCTCAATGTCAATGACCTAATATATTTGTTTTCATCATATTTACAGATAAATAATTTATAGCTGTTAAAGTAGTACCACTACCTGACTGTTCAAATTCTGACATTTGATTTGTTATTTCATCTAATACAGCTTTATACATTTCTTTAATATTACTATTTTTAACAAGCTGATAATTTTTAGTATTAAAAAATTTTTTATAAGTTGTACCTTCAATCTCTTCCATATTACTATTTACCTTTGAATAATCACCGCAAAATGTAAAATTGACTTTCAAAATATCAAATTTTCTAATAGCATTTTTAATTCGTTTATAAATTAATGAGAAAGCATCCTCAAAAAATGATTGAATATCATTATGATTTTGATTGATCACAGCCCCAGTTCGAATGCGTTTCTTAAAAGCACTTTCTATATCTTTCCAGTGAATACGTTTATTATTTACTGACGATATATTATTATTAATATTTAAATTAGACCCCAATTTAACATTTTTTATTTGAGCTTGTTCTCTTCGTAAATTTACTAATTTTGTTTCTAAATGTCTCTTTGCCCCCACAGTAACACTTTTATTATCCTTACTTTTTCTTAATAATTTTAAGGTTAATCTAATATTTCGTCGATTTATTTTAATTACTTCTTCACTCATAATTAGTACTACTCTTGCAAACGTTTCTGAATATTATGATTAGAAAAAAGAAAGAACATTCATTTAAAATATTTATTAAGCATTTATATTAATTCAAAAAGAAATACATTTATTTTAATACAAAATTATATTTTCATTTTTATTCTAAAATTAAAACTGTTACATTTCAGATAAAAAATTATTTATTTCAATACAAAATTATGTTTTTCATTTTTATTCTAAAATTAGAAACAATGTTACATTTCACTCAAAAAAAAAGAAATACATTTATTTCATTTTTATTCTAAAATTTAAAACTATGTTACATTTCACTCAAAAAAAAAGAAATACATTTATTTCAATACAAAATTATGTTTTCATTTTTAGTAAATCGGAAAGAATTAATTTTTATTCTAAAATTAAAAACTATATTACATTTTCTATTCTAAAATTAAAACTATGTTACATTTTTATTATTTTTTTTTAACTTATAATGTCCCCATGGTAACGTATTTATGTTATCTTTCAAGATGAATCGTTTATCATCTAAATTATTTAATGCAAGCTTTAATTGTGATGTAGTAACTTTCATTAAACCGATTTGTTTTTTGTTAGCTAAAGGTATAGAAAACATATTATCTTTTTTATAATCACTTGTATCAAATTTATGAATATCTTCTTTTATTGCAGAATAAATATTATCATTTATAATTTCATAAATAAAAGAGTCAGTGTCGCTATATAAAAGTCTGAAATTTTTAAATTTTTTTTTCATATAATTATAGTGAAAATCATAGATATAAGTTTTGGAAATATCTAATATTGACATACCTACGTAAATAGGTTTATTTAAAGTTACTTCAGTTTTATTCATTTCAATAGATACTAATTTTTTTGAAATTATTGTACGACTATGAAAATTTGGTTTTGATAAATAATACTCAGCTCCATATCTACCCTCCCATTTGCTTATCAATTTAATTATACGTCGTTTCCTAACGTTTTCAATAGTTTTCCCAAACACAGACAGGTTCATCAGTTTATGAAAATATACTTTAAATGCATTATCAGCTTTTGTTCGTAAATCCGTATTTAAATCAATATAATCTTTTAGCCAAGGTTTCTGTTTAAATTTTAAAACACGATGAATCTTTGTAATAATAAGACCAAGTGAAAGACATTGTTTTAAATTTCGATAATGAATAATATATTTTTCTTTATTATAAAGAGTTAACATCAACTTGTTATATTTAGAGTTAGGTGGTATTCTATTTTCGGGGCATAGGGGAAAATCTGAGTGAAAATCGTGTAATGATTCCGGATAATTTATGTCAATTTCGTATATATAACCATTTTCACTATCATCAGGAATATTTAAAATATCTAAATTAGCTATTTCATCCTGAGCAAGCCATTGAAAATCTCCGTAAGGTAAAGATTCGCGCATAGCAGCTCCATATAAATTATTTACATCTAAGTAAATCAAGTAAACTGATGGTTTCGAAGGATCATATTTTGTCATATATTGATTATTAGCTTCACTATATCTTTTAGATACCTGACAAATTCCTCCTCTAATACCCTTTTCAATGAATAAAGCTATATCTACGTCTGTAATTAGTTCTAAACGTATTTTTGTTTTCTTTAACGCAGCATCCCAAGCAAATCCTGGAATTGTATAATAATGCATGACATCTAATTCAAAAATATCCTTACACGTTTTTCTAAAATTTTCAAATACATCTGCTAAAAGTAAAATATCAGTTTTCAAATATAAATCACTGTATTCACCTAATGTTTTAATTTTGAAATTTGACCAAACATCTTGAGCATGATTGTAATCATCTTGAGTAATATTAGTACATGTTAACGAACTATAAAATTTATTAATGTCCGGAAGTGATGTTTCATTTAATTTTTCTAAACTATCAACAAATTCATAGGGGAAAACACCTTTTCGCATTAAAAATTTTAATTGCTCATCATTCAAATCAGGATTCATTTGTTTAAGAATGATAAAATCACTAGGTTTTAGAAAAGAAGTTAATTTATCTAAAGATGAATTCATAAATCTAAATGAATCGATAAAACGAAGTTTAATTCTTGTATCTTTATACGTTTTTATAACTGAGATATATTTTTCATTATTCAACGGAATTAAATCAACTTTACCTTCAAATCCTAACGCAATCTCTTTTATTATAAAATGACAATCATAATTACTGAAATTATGAAACAGTATTGGAATTATGGGTTGTAATCTAAAATGCAAATTACAATCTGAATGGCTATACCCTCTGAAATTTGATAAAAGATGATCATGATCCCTACATATTCTATCAGTCGCCGTAAACGGTTTTTCACATATATGACAAATAACAGCAGGATCATTTAGCGGTATCGTATCTATATTTATTGGCTCATTCTTCTTGAAATAAATAGCACAAAATTCAGAAATACTTTCAAGTTCTCCTATAAACCAAGTAGCACAATCATGACCTCTATACTGTTTAAAATATGATAAACTGTTATCAAAAATACAATGAAAATAATATCCTATACTAAAAGGTTTATGTTTTTGATATTTTGTAGTTTTACATTTTGTTTTGTTAATTGAAACAGGTTTTAAATAACATTCTATGTCGGCATATACTACAAATGGAACGTTTAATTTATTTTTATAGTTTTCAAATTCTACCCATCTTTTACTTTTATTAGGTAAAACAGTTTTACATGAATTTAATTCTCTACAATATTCTGAATGTTTTTCTAATGCATCTTTTTTATAGAAATATTGCAAACATCTATTACATATCATTAATTTCTTCTGATGATTATTAACCTGTGAGCTAATTAATCTCGATAAACTTTTAATATAACAAAAATGAGCTTTAGGTTCTATATTTACATCATTATCAGATATTTTTTTATTTAGTAATTCTACTGAATTATCGTCAATTTCGTCAATTTCGTCTACATAATTATCTTCTAGCATTAATAAATTTACATGTTGATTTAATACATGATTTGTCAAATAACATGGAACCACAGTGTATTTACCTCGTTTAAGCTTTAACATATAAACGTTAATAGAAATCTCATTTAATTTCTCGAATTTTGAAATTTGATTTAAAGATATAGGAACTTTTAAGCCATCAGTTTTTAAAATTGATTTGTAATTCGGATAAGATGATAATCGATTAGGTTTACCATTTGGTTTGCAAATACCACTAACAACAGCATTAAAAAAACAATCATGATTGTTACTAGGCAAGTTTATAATAGCTTGTTTATTTTTTATTTGAATTGGAGGTTCAATGAAACCTCCTGACCCGGCAATAAATGCTGTATTGCATGAATTAAAATTTACACAAAGATGAATTATTTCTTTTAAAGTCCAACCGGAACCATTTGTAGAAAATTCACTAACTTGATTTAATAGAGAATCTGAAATATTTGAATGAAACCATTCAGATGTTACTGTTAAATCTGAATCAACTATATAAACATTTTTAGTATTGAAATATTTCATTTCTGTAATATAGCTGACACTAGAATCTTTTGAATTTATAACCATTTTCTCAAATTCACAGCAAAGGGAAGTGTTCATTTTAAAGCAACGTTTAAGTTTTCTAAATACATTTTTTATTCTAATTTTTAATAGAAAATATGCATCTTGAAGAAAAAAATTTAAATCTAATTCATCCGGTTGTAAATTATGAATAACTGATGAGGATATTCTACTTTTAAATGCTGATTTATAATTTTCCCATTTAACACGTTGACTTCTATTATTATTGTTATTATTTCTATTAAAGTTGATAGATAATCTTTTAAAATCTAACTTAAGTTTCTTCAAATGACAAAGAAATGTTTCTAACTGCTTGCGTTTACCAACTGAATTAAAGTTTCGAATTTGTTTTCGTAAAAGTTGTTCTTGATTTTTACATAATTTAAGCCATGATTCAATATTAGTTATTTCCCTTTTAGTTTTAAAAATATGATAAACCTCTCTTAATTTTTTTATTATACTATTTGTTAATTCAGACATTATAAGATAAAAAACTAAATATATAATATAAAATTTATTATACGATAAAAAAAACTAATATAGAAATTTATAAAAATAAAATTACTACTTGTTAATTCAAACATTATAAGATAAAAACTAAAATATATAATATGAAATTTATTATACGATAAAAAACTAACATAGAAATTTATAAAATAAAATAACTTACTAATTTCTTCGCATACGCTTGTTAGAATTTTGCTGACTGCTCTTACGTTTTTGAGATGGAATCAAATCAAAAATTTCTTGAACATCAATTTTTGATAAATCTTGGGCGCATTGGTATTGGTTCTGAAGACATTCAATATCATCATCTGTATCATCACTATCCGAATTAATATTTTCAGATTTAGAAATAAACCTTAAAATAGGCGTTTCATGTTGGGTTCCTATATTTTCTTGACCTTTAACAAAAAGAAAAAAAAATTAAAATAATATTAACATTTTCACATTCTTTCTACATTACCTTTATATAAAATAACTAAGTCTTCTTTCTTACGCAATTCTTCAAGACTCTTTTCATCTAAGACCTTCACCAAACGTTTCGGTAAAAATAAAATTCCAAGTTCTATTTCTGCAAAAATATATCTAAATCCTGAACTGGATACTCCACTTTTTAATTTCATCACTTTATGTTTTGAGCCAATAGGTAGTTTACTTGTACAGACCTTTTCTTTAAGGGTTTTAAGAGCACCAATCTGATTTAATTTTTTCAAAAATGACATTTTATACTTCTTTTAAAACAAAGTAATTCACTTTAAATACAAGCGACTGCTTGATATTATATTATCAACCTGTGAATATTCCATCTACTTATATAGGAGAGAGACTCATTTCTTATTGGTCGAGAACTTTGACGTCTGTTGCTATTCCTGTTTCTTTTCAAAGCATATAATTATAAGTTACTTTTTACCTATTCAATAAATAAGTTTTTTATTAATAAAATATTAACAATTTGTTTTTAGAATAATTATCTTTTTACTAGATTTAAAAGGTTTCTTGTATTTTAGATGTCTATTAATCGATTTAAAACAAAAGCAAAAATATTTTTTGCATTCGTAGCAATAAAGTGTTCCTTCAGGTATCTAAAAATATATATATATGAAGCTATTAAATTGTATAATTATTTTTTTTACTCACTCTAAATAATTTTGATGTGTTTGGCATAACCTCATAACAATATAAATCATCCATCTATAAAACCTTAGTAAAGCTCTATTTTAACTTATTTTACTCACTAGTTAAATTTTTCACGATAATTTATAGTTAAAGTCATCTCATTTAAAAATCTTTCAAAACTTGCATCAAGAAAATTTAAATGCTTAAACTACAACTGATCGGTGTTATTTTATCACTCTGCAAATGTTTACAACGTCTTATATAGAGAGAGAGGCTATCATTTCTTATTGGTTAAGAACTTTTAGTTGCTAATATCAAAGAAAAATAAAACAGGACACATTTTTAAAAAAATATTTAATTATAAATCTATCACATTAACACAAACTTAAAACTATCTACATAAACTTAAAAACTAAAACTAATTATTTACACTTCACTTACGTACTATAAAAATTAACTGATGTTATATACACCCCCACTCTGTTTTTTATATTGTTGATTATTTTTAAAAATTCCTCGAAGATGAAATCTTCGTTGCCTTCGATGGGGGTTGTAACGTAATTTCGGGAATCGTTTAATACGCCACCCCCTGGCAACTCAAGCTCCTCTTCGTAGGATATTATGCAGTATATTTTACTGCAACTGCTGTTGTTTTTTATAAAATTGCGGAATTTATTTCGCAATTCACTATCGCTGTGTACATCACTGTTGTAGAAAAACACCTCTTCTTCGTCGCTGCTGTAATCTTCGGAATACATTGTTTTATTTTTTTTTTGATAAATAAATAATACTTATTACAACTGATAACTGATAAATAAATAGAAAATGACTGAGTTTATATACTTCAGCCTCCACCCTTTAAAAAATAGCTACATCCTGTTTAACATAATAATATGCGTAAAAAGACACGCATTTTATTTTCAACTATAAATTATTCAATCTGCTTAGCAAAACCTGACAGTAAAAAAATTTAGCTATCATTTTATAAAAATTTAATTAATAAAATATAATATGTTTTTTAGATAACTTTCAAACTAGTGCTGACCTTTAGGAAACATAATTTATTCCTAAACTTGTTTTCTTAAAATCTAAAGTGCGTCATTGCGTCAACGTGATTTTCTAACAAAATGAATAAATTTATTCAAATCAAGTTTTAAAAATTACAACTTTTACATATGCAAATGAGTATATACTAATTAAGGAAAAATATCTTATTTCAATTAAATTAGTTTTTTTTCCTTCAAAATAGTTTTTATCGTATAAATCCATTTTTGCATATATTATAGAAAAAACTAATTTAATCGAAATAAGATATTTTTCCTTCAAATTAGTTTTAAATTTTTTATTCATTATAACAAAGAAACTTCTTTGTTATATTATAAGGTAAATTATTTTCGTGGCTATTTCTTCATCTTAACTCATTGCGGATGTTTGTTTCAATAATATGCAAATATCTTTTTTTATCTACGTAGGAATTCTCCTTTTTGATATTTGAATTTTAATAGCTTAAAACAGGATACGACGCAAACACCAATGAACCTTCATGAACTTGCGTAGCATTGAGTGGGATCTTTATAAGAGTTCTCATTTTTAATCTACACTTTAGTTTGAAAAGTTCAAATATGAATTTGTTGCCAATAAGTCTTTTTTCTGAAGAAACGTTTGATGAAAATCTTAAAAAAGTGGCATCTCTCAAAGATATTTGCATTTACTATGTTTGCGCTTTCGCCAGTAATTATGCAGACTTGGAAAACGGGGTGAAGTGTGATTGTTTATTACCTGTTACATTATTAGCAGATATAAAAATAAATTTTAATTTTATTAAAGAGTACATCTTCGGCAACAAATTAAGTGTATACCAAGAAAATAATATAATTAAGAGTAAAATAGGCTACTACGCATGGCTAAATTTGTGGGAAAATACATTAGAACGTTTCATCCCTTTAGTCGGTAAATTAAAATGAATGAACATACCTAATTACTTCGACGGTCTAAAGGATATAAGAATCTGCATTTATACAGAATATTATGAACATGGTAAAGATATATATAGCATGAAAAAAGTATGCTACAATTGTCGATTAAAGTTCGAAAAAATGGGGTATAAAGCAAAAATCAAATTATTCAAAGATCACGAGCATAATATGACTTTTTACGAGCTTTCCCATTTCTTCGACATCATTATTTGTTGGTGTGATTCGTGTTTCTATACCCCATTAAATTGCATAAGGCAAATGTGTGTATAAAATCTTTATTGTGAAAACCTCTCACCTATGAAATGACTTTTTACTTTATTTTATATGTGTGTGTTCATTTTTATATAATCTTTTGTGAATCTCACCTATGTAATGAAAATTAAATGGGTTTATGTAAATAAAATGATTTTTTTTACTTTATTTTTGTGTGTGTGTGTGTGTGTCTGTACATTTTTTATATAATCTTTTGTGAATCTCACCTATGTAATGATAATTAAATGGGTTATGTAAATAAAATGATTTTTTTACTTTATTTTTGTGTGTGTACATTTTTTAATTTATGTTTACCTGTAACCAGGATGTCAATAGTTGAATGCATAATTTGCTGGATGGGTATATAAACTTGTGCAACACGTTTTTCATATCTTTATTTTCATTATGGAAGTAAAGTCTATTTATAACCTGAGCCCGAAAAGTTTATTTTACATTTGTTCATTGAAAGTTTGTAAAAATATTAAAAATTGGATAAATTTTGAAACATGTGTACGTAAAAATGGGTTGCTTCCATTATCTATAATGGAATATATAAAACCGAAATATAATAAAATTCAATGGGAATCGCTCATAGTGAAGTATAAAAAAATTAAGGGAAATACACAGTCACACCTTAATTATAAAATGTGGTTAAAGAGTATTAGTCCAGAATCCTATGGAATTAAATCAGATATAGAAATATTTCAAATGTATATACTTCCGGCAGATTATAATAATGAAATGTTATGTTTCAATCATATTTATTGGAAAATAAAAACATCGTCTGCATACGGATTAACGAATATGAAGGTTTGTGAAGACTGTTATCTTAAATTTACTGATTTAGACTATACATTAATCGATGTTCAAAAACAACATCATGAAATTACATCTGAAATAATGGAAACCTACATACAAATGGAATTACTATTTTGTGAATCTTGTCATAAAATACCACTCTCCTATGTAATGAAAACAAATTATTGTAAATGTAACATATTTTCTAAATAAATGTAACATAGTTTTGTATTGAAATAAATGTATTTCTTTTTTTAAAGTGAAATGTAACATAGTTTTTAATTTTAGAATAAAAATGAAAACATAATTTTGTATTGAAATAAATATTTTTTTTATCTGAAATGTAACAGTTTTAATTTTAGAATAAAAATGAAAATATAATTTTGTATTAAAATAAATGTATTTCTTTTTAAATGAATATAAATGCTTAATAGTATCTTAATAAATATTTTAAATGAATGTTCTTTCTTTTTCTAATCATAATATCCAGAAACGTTTGTTGCATAGTGAAGAAGTAATTAAAATAATTTGGTGTTATTATTTTTTATCTGAAATGAATTAAATTAATTTCTTCTGATTGAAATGTAGCAGTAAGATGGGTTGCATACACTTCTCATACTAGTGACTCTAGCGGCGGCGGTAATCAAATATGGAATATCAAATATGGCCTCATTAATATTTAGAATAAAATGGCGAGCAAATATGGGCGGTCAGATAGCACATATGGACTCATTAATATTCATAACCCACACTCATGGGCGGTGCGGCAACGCCCACTGTCAACTCTTACCTGCGTCTTACCTCAGAATCCCCTCGTCAGAGGTCATCACCCTCTTTACCGCACCTCGTCTCTCATCACTGTCCTCGTACCGGCTTTGCCTTCACTACTAGTACTTTTATACTTTTTCCAAGAAAAAGTTAGTTACATAATTATGTTATTAAAAAATAAGGCAAAGACGTAAAATAAATAGCATTTACACGAATTCTTCTTTTAAGAAATATTACACAATTTAAAATGCTTCTTTAATATCTAAATGAAATAACGTGCAAAAATTATATTGCTAATCGTTTAATAACTATCCCTTTTTATTTCAATTGTATTTTAGTTTATGCAACATTATGCATGTTGATTTTTAAATATGTTATTCTTTGTACTATAGCAAAAAAATATTAAAAATACAAACGCAAAAGCTTGCAAGATTTCTAAGTTATAAACCACAAAATAATACATTTATTATTCGGAAACTAAAAATCACCGTTTTCTATATTCGAAGGGTATAAACTTACCTCTTTCTAAGAATTTCTAGCACTACAATTCTGTTTTTATAAGTTATTGAATTCAATAAAAACAACACTTTCACAAAAACAACCTTTCACCTTAACGAACAAAGTACAAATACATCTACATCAGTTTGTCGCCTTCGAAACGGTTAACTCTAAACTGCGCTTTACCCGTATTGCCGAATTTTTTTGTGGCTATTATTTGCCGTAACGGTATACGGCAGGTAGTTACGAGTAGGTAATAGGCCACTTGAGGCAGACAGTTCTAGGGACCCTAGATTTTCTGTCTCTCTCTAATATGGTAACTTTTTGTCTGTCTCTCTCTCTAGGTGGTTAAGTACGGAATCTGTATTACCGACATTCTGTATTATCGGCATTTGGTTCGTCACTTGGCTAAATGGTAGCGTCGTTGCTAGGGGAAAACAGATGGCGCCAGTGTCGTTTTACGTCAAATCTGGGGCTCTTTTTATGTCGATCTCTCTCTAATCTGGGGACTTTTTATGCCGATCTCTCTCTAATCTAGGGATTTTTGTCTCGAAGTACGGAATCTGTATTACCGGCCTTGTATATTACTGGCATTTGGTTCGGCGCTCGGCTAAATGGTGTTAGTGTTGCTAGGAAAAAACAAAGGGCGCTAGTGTTTAATTATTTCCTTCACGCTCTAACCGATTACGGTCGTTCTGCTAGTTGTTAATAGAGGGCGTCATGAAGGGATCTGTATTAACGGCAATCTGCGTACTACTACTAGAGGGCGTCATGAAGAAATCGGTATTACCGGTATGTAGAGAGGTCGCGTAAAAAAAGAGTACTGTATTAGAGAAGAAGACCCTTCAATTAGAGTCTGCGGCCATTTTATATCACAGCATGTGGCGCTAAATTTGAATCTGTACTGAATCTGTCAATTTTAAATTTTTCATTTTTGCATCTGTCATTTTTGCATCTGTCATTTTAAATCTGTCAATTTTGCAGCTGTCATTTATACGTCTGTCAATTTTTAATCTGTCACTTTTGCATCTGTCATTTTAAATCTGTCAATTTTGCAGCTGTCATTTATACGTCTGTCATTTTTGCATCTGTCAATTTAAATCTGTCAATTTTGCATCTGTCATTTTAAAGCTGTCATTTTAAATCTGTCATTTTAAATCTGTCATTTTAAATCTGTCAATTTTGCATTTGTCATTTATGCATCTGTCAATTTTGCATCTGTCATTTTAAAATCTGTCAATTTTTAATTTGTCATTTTTGCATCTGTCATTTTAAATCTGTCATTTTTGCATCTGTCAATTTAAATCCGTCAATTTTGCATCTGTTATTTTTGCATCTGTCATTTTAAAGCTGTCATTTTAAATCTGTCATTTTAATCTTGTTTATTGTTTCCAGCCTTATTTTGTGGAACTCCATAATCATGAAATAAATAAAGATTATTAAAAGCTTCACAGTTTTATTAAAATATACCTGACAATATTGTTTCGACAGCTATGCTGTCATTATCAAAGGTAATATAATTATAAACAAACACGTCGCTAAGGTAGATACAAAATAGGTAACTAGATAAAATAATAATAATAATAATAAAAATTAATAATAAAAATCATAATTAAACATCTAATACTTCCAGTAACGGAGAATTACTGAGCTCAAGTTGTTCATTCATTAAAGGTACCGTGAGTTTGTGTTTGTATATCTCAAAGGCTTCTAAAATGTCTAATTTGCGTTTGTTATTACAAAAATGTAGGAATTTAATATTATTTTGAGGAGTCATTGTGTGATTTTGTTCTAAAAGGTGTTTGGCGTAATTCGATTTTTCAGGATGTTTATTTTTGTAATGACGTACGTGTTCTTTATATCTTATGTCAAAATTTCGAAGTGTTTGTCCAATATATACCGAACTACAAAAAGAACAATTTAAACGGTAAATGCCCGATTTCATGATATCATGTGTTCTGTCTTTAGCATTAAATAAAAATGAAAAAGTGTTAGTGTTGGTTTTAAATGTTATTTTATAATTGTTGGTTTTTCTTAGTATATGTGCAATTTTTTCTGATATTTTGCCAAAATATGGTATAGATATGTAATTTGTGTCTTCTGTTTGATTGTCAATGGGATATATTCTTTTGATAGCTAACCTATAATCTTTTTGTTTAATTAAAGTGTCAATCATGTTCGGATTGTAATGATTTGCATGTGCTAGTTGTTTAATGGTTGATATCTCTTTGCTAAAATCTGATTTTGTTAGTGGAATAGTTAAAGCTCTGTGTACTAATGATCTGTATGCTGCTATTTTATGTGTATTGTGGTGACAAGATTCATTTGGTATTGTTATGTCTGTTGTGTTGGTTTTCTGTATATGGAAAATTCAAAAAGTTTGTCTGCGTTAATCTTGATATTTAAGTCTAGAAAGTTTATAGCCCTGTTTTGTTCTGTTTCTAGTGTAAATTTTATATTAGGATGGATATTGTTTATAAGAATTAAAAATTCATTGATAACCTCAAAAGAACTGTCAAAACAAGCTAAAATGTCATCAACATAACGAAACCAGAAGATAATGTGTTTAGAGAGGTTTAATTCAAATATTCGATCTTCAAACTTGTCCATAAATATGTTAGCTAATAGAGGACTTAGACATCTTTATTTATTTCACTGTCATTTTAAATCTGTCAATTTTGCATTTTCATTTATGCATCTGTCATTTTAAAATCTGTCATTTTAAAATCTGTCAATTTTGTATCTGTCATTTATGCATCTGTCAATTTTGAATCTGTCATTTTGAATTTGTCATTTTGAAGTCGCCATAATGGATTTCCCTGCCCTTGAATTTTATATTTCACATCTGACTAACCACGTGATCAAGACCGATGATTCTAATGAAACTTTCTACCCAACGAGATCAAGAATTAAAAAAAAACAACAATCGTCAATTATATCAACGAGTTTTGCATGCTCGACTAACCGATATATCTATGTCAGTTACTACCCTTTGTAATCAAAAGCTTCCTAATCTCAAGTTGGTTGGAAATTACGTTAATAAATACAGGCTCTTGAATCACGTTCAGGGATCTGATATGTATAACACTAATATGTATTATTATCACCTACTGAATTAACTATTTAAAAAGAGAAAAATAAACTAGTTCTAATGCAGAAAATATATATAGACTTACCATTTACGCATTGTATGACTTTAAATTAAAACGGGTAACAACAATATTAAAACCGAAAATACACAACTATACTGTATAACATACCGCTCTAAACTGAACTCAAATATATAAACCTCGACGGCAAAAAGGGAAACAAACACGCTGAGGCTATGCCTGCATTCTTTTAAAAAAGCATGATTTGACCACTATTTGATCACTAGAACTTTTGCGGTTTTATACCTGCTTCGAACCCCAAAACAGGTAATTTTAATGGTTCTTTCTGTAAAAATTCTCCCTTTTAACGTAATTGTTCCAATGCTTTGCCGTCGTCAATATAATCCTTTCAAACTTCTTTAAAAGAGTTTACTGTAATCAATATCATCTTAAAACTCTGTCTACCTGAGAAAACCTTTTTAAACAACAAGAATGTACAGTTTACCTAAAGAATCGTTTCTAGAATTTGGAGAGAATGTGTGAAACTCATCTCTGTAAATTATAAATTTATATTACATTTTTATTTACAAACTTTGCCTAGGTCGATTCCTGCCCCCAATTTAAAAGCTAAATTATTACTTATTTTAAATTTTAATACTTTACTTTAAAATTCTCTATTAAATACAAGCATATATTCTTTATTAGTTACTTATATTTTATTACTTTGTTAGTTATATATTTATTAATTATCTAACTTTTATGTTATTGCAATAAGCAAGATCAATATCCATACATAAGAATCTTTTTACCTAAGCACACCCTTTTAACCGAATTAACCGAATTTAAAGTGTTGGATACTCATCTGACGCAGAATTTAATGCTCGTTAATTCTTGTAATAGTGAAGTTTTCGTTGGAAAGCACCGCTTTGGAGTTATAAGCGAAAAACTAAAAAAAGTCCGAAGATTTCGTAGTTCTTTTGATGCCCTCAGGTAAGCTCGAGTCGAGGAACCGTGCAAACCTAGGATACTTATATTTGACCTCAAACGAAGCGATCGAAACGATCTCCCGCTTTCCGACATTTATTTCCACCAATGGTCCAAAACGGGTCTAATTTTACTGGCCTAGTAAGACATTTCATTTTTATATTGTTTTAGTATAACGTAAACTTTAATACACTTCTTACTGTTTCACAGATATGTTTAACGTAACCGAAACAGTATTTTATTGGGAGAAAGAAGATATTGTGACCTGGCGTAGACAATATTTGCGTACTATCATATTAATGAATACACAACTAAAGGTCGGAAAATAAAATATACTTTCTTCATGAGACATGGATGAACGTCGGCCACATCGTTTCTAAAGTGTGGGTAGATGAGTACATATAAAGTGTAAAAGACAAGCTTTGATTGATGGACTTACCATAGGCTTAAAAATCCCTACAGCTAAATGGAAATGACTTATCATTTTACACATTATCAAGCAAACATGCAAACCACTAATCCGCCGAAGCTGGCGACTTTTTAATTGAAAAAAGTTTATTCAATACAATTAATGCTGTCATATTGTCACTAAAGAATATAATTGCAATACAGGTATCAATTATATATGCTATTTGCTTTGTCAACTTTTACTGAAGTGTGTAAAAAACATGCTCGTCTTAAATGACAAAATGGGCGTTCAATGATTTTCATGGGCAACAAACACGGTGCAGATGTATAAATTTTGTGCAGCGTGATAAGAGATTGTGTTAACTCCACCCCTATCACGCAGTTTTTACGTGATCACTCAACACCACAGGTGGTGTTGGATCACTCCGCTCCTATTTCGAATATAGTATAGCATTGTAGCAAGTGACAGATGTGTATGTGTCAAATGTCAAACAAAAACAAAAGCGAAACATCGCATTATCAAAAATTCTGTTTTACAATGAAAAGCAAAATAGCTACACTGTATACTATGCACAAAACTTTCTTCTGGATTAGCCAGGAATATACAGAAAATTGAACAATTTTCTGTGTATTCTTATCGAGATTGGCAGAATTTCAATTTCATTGCATAGATGTATTCTATTCTTAATTAGAAATCTAAAATAATTTATTTTGCATTCATTCAAAAGTCTAAGTCTTTCAACTTTTTTTAGTCTATTCTATGTTTCAAATAAGTAATTATAGGTGGCAAAATACCCTCACCTCCCTATTATGCCTTATAACCTTTGCATCTTGTGCACAAGACGGACTTGTCTATAGTATTCATATTATTATATCTACCTTAATGACTCATAATTACAAATAATTGTTTTGAAATACTTGTTCAAAAAACTAAGAAATTATCTGATATATCAAATGTGCACTGCTTGGGGAATTGGATAGTTTAAAAGTGAGAAGTTAATTTCGATACAATACCTCTCAAATTCCTAGGTTATAAAAAATGTATATGGCTATACAAGAACAATAAGAGCTTTGATGTGGTTTCTTCGATGTATTAGCAGCGGTTATTGCGTGATGCGCTACCTTCAGCTATCATGTCGTGCTATAAACGTCTGAAATGTGACAGTTTCACTGCTGTTCAATATCACCTAATGACCTTTTTTATTTTTCTAATTTTCTAGTTGGAATGAAATAAAAATATGATATGATGATATTTAATACACAATTATTGTTGTTACCGAAAGCTAAATGCTATTTCAGCAACCTACGTATGCTTGTTATTTAGTCTTTAACAGTTGCTACATAAATTATAATTAAAAATACATAAAATATAACTAAATTTAAGCTAAAACTCTATCAAACAATTTAAATTGTTCATTTATTTAAATTTAAAGTTTAATTTGCTGATCTGACATCAGATGCTGTGCGCATTCATTTTCGATTCAAGTATTCCAATTTACCCAAACATAAGGAAATTTAATCCCTTAGTAGGGTTGGATGAAACAGTAGGACTTTATTGTGACAAAAAAAAACGTATTGACACGGGACCTACGCTTCTACTTCCTTATTCGAGAAGAAGCCACGTTTTAATTTCTCTCCGATCGCAAACGAGATCGCTTTTCTATTTCGTAACGAATTGATTCCCGACACCCATAAACAAAATCTTGAAAGTGATAAAATATTTGTTTATTTTTATTTATTAAAACCTCTTTATTATATTTAATGAAAGCTCGGTAGTGTCCGCGAGATGTTTCCGAAATTTTATGTAAATCACTCTGGATTGACACTATCCTGGAAAAAAAAGCAACAGGTTGGAGAAGCTATCCAATAATTCTTTTAACTCAACTTTATTAAATCTAAAAGAGTGCACCTGCCTGTATTTCTCCATATCTCTGGCTGTGCGAGTTATTGGAAAGGCTAAGTTCTTTTTTTAACTTATTGTTAAATATTTTATTGGATGCATATTATACGCGATATACTTATTTATATCCCGCCTGTTAAAGCTCTAAATCTTTTTTATTTAAGTTCCATTACTTGTTATAATAAATATAACGTATTTATTTCAAAATAATTCTTTTGGCGCGGCTTAATACGACACCGCAAATTAAAAATAATGCCACCTTTTCATAGTTCTATCAATAACAACCAACAAATTCTCGTTTCCCTTTATTTAAACGTAAACAACAACGACGATGCAATAAAACATAGGTCAATACATTGCAAATTTAATATAACCTTTCTAAAACTTTTTTCACTACTTTGTGCTTAACGAAGAAAATATTTTATCTACGACCACCATAGAAAGTTACATATTCCGCACAATCTAGTAACCGTGAAAACGACCAATTGCAAACAATCTCCAAACTCAACGGTAAAGTATGTGAGGAAGGAGTTCTCAATAATCAGTAGTTCTATTAAAACGCCATAGATGTCACCACTTGCAATATTTATAATATTATTAATTATTTGAAATATAAATTTATAAATATGTTATAAATTTTAGATAAAGGTTAATTTATTTTGTTTAATTAATATTTTACATTAAATTATATTTCGAATGGAAATCCATCTAGAAAAAAAACTAAGGTCAGACCCGTGGAATGGAACCCGGATCGCTCGGTTAGTAGCTACAGCGTAACCATTGAGCTACCGAGACGCCTTTCAATGATGTTTTTTCTCATTATATAAAGTTACAATTATTGTTATTCAATTAAAACGTAAAATTAATTAATGTTTTACATTATTATATAATTTTTAATGTAATTTTATTTATTATTATTGCTAAATTACAATAAAAACATTGAAAACATTTATAATTTGCTACATAATGCGAGAATATTTGACATTTTGCGCAGAGGTTAATAACCTTGACAATTGAAATAATTAATAAATAAATCATCTTCTAAACGTAAATTTGGGGTTTGGCTCTGTAGCCAAATCTTTGTCGTCAAATTTACATTTTTAATAGTGTTCATTCTGCTTGTGTTTTTCAGCTTCTACAAGTTGATTGAATTTAAGTAAGTAATAGTTTACTAAACGGAGTTATTCTTTTATACGCTGAGTAAAAATGTAAGAGAATCAGGGAAATAAAGGCGCAACTTTTAAGAAAATCAATCTTTTGAACACTATATTTTCTGGCTGGAACGATGCTTCTGAATATTAACGCTCGACTTACTGCGTAACATGATGCTTTCGCCAAGCTAGGCGGGATTGGCCTGTTGGCCTGCTTGATTGTAGTGTAATTGTAGAATAAATAATTGATATTAAATGAGGCAATTATGGTATCACATGTAATATGATATACGTTGCAAAAATAAAATAAATAAAAATAAGTAGATGTTTATATCTAATATCATACCGTGTAGGTCATGGTAAATAAGTCGTAAATAACAACAAACTTTTTCTCTTTTGAGGTTATGTTAGTATTTATTAACAATAAGTATTATTTTTCTAAGTGCTGCACCGTTTTAAAGAACTTATTTCTGTTATAAAATGGCTTAGCAATTAATACCATTAATACAATTTACTTTAAATAAGACGAGTTTAAGGTACTATTGGTAAGATATTGCCGAAGATACAGTTTTTGAATCTTTGCAGATTGTGCAAAATCTAGTTTCATGAATAAATTTTAAACTTATTAAAACATACGAAGGTATTAATAAAATATTAATAATTTGGTAGCATATACCTAGACTTTTGAACAAAGCAAAAAATTATGTTATAATTTATAGAATTAACATTTATTAAGGGAAAACTAAAATAATTTGTAGGTTATGTCTAGCATATTTCTGTAAAATGCTTCTTTATTGTATTATCAGTACATATTGTTAACTACTGACAAAGTGCATATTAAATATTAGCTGGATATACATCGACGAAAGTTATTCAAATGCTTCTGCATTATTTGCAGCATTGTTCGACAAAGCTTAAACTTTCAAACAAAAAGTTCACATTACTTAAACTAATTTAGGACACAAAATACGATACTTACTGTATATAAAATGCTCAAAATTGCCGGCTTGAGATCTTGTCTTTACAAATTTAAATTTCAGGTCGCAGGTGTTAGCCCTAAAAGCTTCTAATTAAATAATGGAGTCAGGAACAAATAATAATATGTTGGGCGCCACCAAAGCTGAGGATGCTTTTCATAAAAACATGAATAAAAATTGGAAAACTTGAAGGTTATCAGCTAAGGATAACCTCCTTATTAATTTTGACGTTAATTTAATTAAACATTTATCAAATTATAAAGAATATTGATTAACCAAAAAAACAAAAAACATCAGCACTCCGTTTAGCCAAACTATGTCAAATAATCAAGTAAATTTGAAATCTGTATATTAAAAACAAAAAAATGGTACATACAATGCACATCGAAATAGTTACACATTAATAAAAGTTGGCAAATTCAAAATACAAAACACTTCAAATCAAAATAATCATTATTCGTTAAAGTGAGTAAAATCTCGGGATCCCAAATGACCAAATATTACATAAACAATACTATATTAAGAAAATTCAATACCTTAACAGTTTTTCATCGTCCAAATTAATGTTCATACAAATTCCTTTCACAAGTTGAAGGATTCAAACGCCTGACACTCAAAACACCATAAAAGCTTTAAACAAAGCTACAATAACAAACTGCTGAACTGCAACGATGCGGGAAGAAGTCTTCTGGATTTTGAACTAAATGTTATTAGCGAGATTCATCAAACTTTCACATAATTGTTTGCAATAACTGCCTTTGATAATAAATTCTGTATTATTCTTCTAACTGGAACGATACTCAAAATCACTTGAATGTTGCTCAAAATAGTTGTGAAAATTATTACGTAACAAATGCTTATTCTTTATTTGTTGTTTCCATTAATTCAAAAAAATCGGTATATCGGTATCAAAATCCCCTTTTCTTATACATGGGAATTACCACTGAATTCTAATGACAAATGTCCGGCAACTAAACGATTCTTCTATAAATGAAAATTCACGAAATAACTTTATTTAAGTTGTACTGTAATACTGTAATTTTATTGTTAGATCAAACAACTTGAAGAACTAAGCGGCACTTTAAATGGTTAATTTGTTATTTTATAATAAACAAATCGGACGGTAATGACAACATACTCAAACGGAAAATTACTAAATTCACTTGACGGGATTGAAATGATACCCCGCCTAGGCACGAGGTACGCCGCGAAAAAACTTTAGCTGGACTAAACTGCAACTGTCTTGAATCAGCAACTGAAGTTAAGTGAGTCCTCTCTTTTTTAAAACTCTGGGTTCTTTTATACTGTGTCGGAATGTTTCTTTTGATGCAAATCGACTTCATCCAATAGCGAGGTCGAATAGTTTCGCCTAAACGAATCAGGGTTATACAGTCCACTTGTTGATAATAAGGTAAGTTTTCTTAATTCCAATATTAGATTTTGACCCTAAAAGACTAGAAATTACATAGTCTTGTTTTTACGAAGAAGAAAATAGAAACGCAATAATGTTTCAAAGCGAGATTTGCAGATGTATAGCATTTTAAGCGCAGATGTGAATGATCAAAATATATTTATAACACGTATCAAGCATTATTTATTAGATAAAGGGGATTTTTTTATAATATTTTCAAGGAACGCGAAACTGCAATATCTATGGGAACTATATAAATTTAGGTTTACCACGAACCATGTTTATTAATTTTCAAGGTTTTAACAACGAAGCCATTTTAACCAACGTGCACGTGAGTAAATAAGATACAGAAAGAAATAATTTATTACCCGAATGTTTTTATAATTCTAAGAAGATTTGAAATACAACCTTTTAAAATTATTTTTTTATAGGTTTATTTGTACCAAATGCTAACATAATTTTAAATTGCAAGAAGAACGTGAATTTGCAGGACCGGAATTTAGATTTTTCAGTAAATGTATAGACAAAACTACATTTATTCAGGACTGATAAAAAATACCGTTACAAATGTAAGAATTGGTAGTGTTTATTTAGAAACTCCTGTTGTCCTACATGTAGGACAACAAAATAATCATGACCAAGAAATAAGAAATGAACTTATTAGCTGTAGCAAATGCAAACAATGTAAGTGTAAGGCAAATAGTCAACGATACTGAGTTAAGTAAAAATTACGTTCATCTCATTAAGAAAAAACAAATATCGATCCTACAAGTATTCATTCCACTTTATGATACATTTCCTCAGTACATTTTACAATATCGATCCTTTTCAGGATCAAAACCTTAATTCAATTGGAGTACTGGGGACCTATCAATTTCAATGATGATCACTGGAAGTGATGTTAATAAAGTAGTTTTAATTTTTTTTAATTTAATTTATTATCTACAATCTCTCTCTCAGAGACATTCAATAGGCGATTTGACAAGAAGATAGAATATATACAGATACAGCAAGGACATGCAGGAAACAAACCAATGAGAGTTTCCGTTTAATAAGTTCAATTGTTTTGTATTATTAAGATAGCACGGCACTCGATACGATGCACTACACTCTATGCGACGCAATACGCATTGTCACTCAATGCGATGTGGAAGGTCAGAAAGTTTTATTCTTTTGAGTCTAGCCTGGACGTCGTCTTCCTCTAATAGGGGCTTCATTAACACATTAGGGTGAGAACTAAGTCGGGTAACATAACGGACGCTAGATTGTTGAATTTCTTCTGTTATTGAAGGGATGTCCAAGTCAAGTTGAATAACTTCATTTGGGACAAATCAGGGAGCATTTACTAAAGATCGTAGAACTTTGGATTAAAAGCGTCTTAAGATGTTAATATTGGATTTGCTTGCAGTTCCCCAGAGTTGTATTCCGTAGCTCCATATTGGCTTTATGATGGCTTTGTAGAGCAAGATATTATTATCAATGGACAGTTGGGATTTTCGGCCTAATAGCCAGTACATTTTTTGAACTTTGAGACTCAGCTGCTTCCTTTTCATGAAAATATGCCTCCTCCAAGTCAGGCATCGGTCTAAATGAAATCCCAAGTATTTTACATGTTCGTCTTGCGGCACTGGCGTGCCGTTGAGCAGAACGGATGGACAGGTACCTTATCTTAGGGTAAAGGTTACATGCACTGACTTTCCTTCATTTATCTTTACTAGCCATTTGTTGAACCAGAGTTCTAGTTCTTGCAGATGTTCCTGTAGATGGTGACTTGCCATATGGGTTTCGAAATGAGAAGAAAGTACTGCAGTGTCATTTGCGAACGTGGCTACTTAAGTGGAGGTATTGGTGGGAGGATCAGCTGTAAAAAGTAGGTATAATATCGGGCCGAGCGCGCTGCCCTGGGTATTGGGAATAAAGGTGTGTGACTATCTCCATATTTGACGAGAAAATGCCTATCGGTTAGATAAGGCTTGAGAATCTCATAATAGTCGGAAGGTAGTGTTCTTTTGAGTTTGAATAAGAGCCCTTTATGCCACACTTTGTCAAAGGCTTGCGAAACGTCTATAAAGATGGCCGAGCAGTAGCGTTTACCATCAAAGTCCTTTGTAATTTTGTCAACTACTCGATGTACCTGCTCTATGGTGGTATGATCTTTCCGAAAACCAAACTGGTGATCAGGTATGAGATTATTATCTAAGATAATTGGTAATAGTTTCCTTAGGAGCAGTTTTTCAAAGACCTTGAAAAAAATGGCAGTAGACTAATTGGTCTATAAGAAGACAGATCAGTAGGTGGTTTGCCAGGTTTGGGTATTAAGATAAGTTCAGCAACTTTCCATTGTTCTGGAAAGTGTCTTCATCGCAGTACTGCATTGAAAAGGTAGGTGACGAACCATGAACCCTGAATTTGTGTAGTGTTGAACTTCTGGATTGGTGGACACAATTGTTATTTAGAAGACACAATGGTGTTTCATGTTTCTGTGGTTGCTTTAATCTTTTCGTCGCTCTCCAGAGCAAGTACTCTGAGGCTTCTGCTGGGGACAAGTGCTGTAAGTTTACATCGATTCATTTTGATATCCGATAGAAGTTGTTTTAGTTCCAACGTTTTACGGTTCTCTTTTCATCTCATCAGGGTCTTCTCAGTATTCTCTTATCAGCAGAGTACCTGGTAGTTTGCCATTTTCTACGTAGACTACGTTTCTCGGAGATCTTTTTCTTCACTACTATAGGACAATCAATCCGTACAATATTTAGTGTGCTTGGTGGTGTCGCCGTCTATGCAGCTTGCTGGAGGGTTTGATTAAATAGTTCTAGTGCAGTAAATAAATCTTTTTTTGGTTTTAAGGGTACATCGAGCGGTAGGGTTTCATCGATTATCTGTCTGAAAAGATACCAGTCCGTGTTTTTGTTACTGAGACTAGGATGCTTCGAATTGAGGGTCTCCCGCGTTCCCATGGTTAGTAAAATTGGCGAGTGCTTACCTGTGAGATCGAGACAGGAAGCAGCATTGAAGTAGTTTGGATTTACGCCTTTATTATACAGAAGTCAAGTAGATCGGGCATTTTTGCTGGGTCCCATGGCCAGTGTGTAGGTTCACCTGTGGAAATATAGTGCAGTCTTTGTTGAATGTTTTTAGCAACTCTCGTCCGTTGGTGGTAGTTAACCGTGATCCCCACTGCGTGTGTTTTGCGTTGTAGTCACCACCAGAAACAAACCTGTTGCCCAAGGTTTGTCAATAGTGGTCGTATTGCTCTAATTTATTATTATGTCGTCGACGACAGTATACTGCTGAGAGTATCAGCGGTGCTTTCAAGTCTTTTATTGCCACTGTAAGTGCTCTGGATTGTATTTGGGTAGTTCATGGTGTTTAATAGTATTTTTGATAATAATGGCTGTTCCAGCGTGGGCCGTGCCATCTGGCCATCTGGCAGTTGTGTGGCATGTATTGTGTAGTTTGGAATTTTAACGTAGGTACGATCTGTATAATGAGACTGAGGAATTATCATAACATCTATGCACTGGTTTGTCATAAAAGAGGCAAGTTCATCTTTGTGGTGTGCTAATCCATTAGTATTCGAGACATTTATTTTAAGATGTAAATCCATTACTCATTCTAGAAACGACTGTGGTCAGTTTAGGTTAACATATAGCCCATCTGTTCCATTAGGGTTTTTAGTATTTGTTTAAGTTCTTGTAACTCGTTTGTTTCGCTTATGCTTGTGGGTTGCTGTCGTTGTGTTGTGTTGGAAAGAAGTTGCGGTTTATTAACGTTCGATACATGGGCATAACTGATGTTGGGTTGGATCAATTGGTTCGAAAACCGATGAGTTGATACAAATTGTTTGCTTCTTAACGGGCGATACATTTTTTGCTGTAGTTTCTTATAAACTTGACATTCGACTCGAATTTCATTATTGCGTGACACAGTTTACTTATAATGTAAATATCTTTGTTGTTCTGGGCTGGTTTTAGCTCCACGAAAAAGAATGGTAGTGCCAGTTTTGTACCTCTTAGCTTTATGTTGGCAATGTTGGTGACCTCATGTCCAAGCGTCTTTAACTCTTCTTCTAACTGGTCTGGATTAGTAGATGGGTGTATATTTCTAATGACTACTCTGAAGTTTCGTTCTTGTTCTCGCTAGTAAGTGTGGAATTCGGTATTTTTTTCAGCAAGGGCCTTAATTATGACTGTGTATTTTTCAGATGTATTTGGTAAGATTTTTTACTTCATCCTTATTTAAAATTTTTAATGTGTATTCAGATTTCGCGATAGATTCGACTAAGCTCAGAAGCGGTTCGATGATTTTAACACCTGATAGATATATTGGGGGTGATTTGGGTTCCTCGTTTGCTGGGTCTGCGTCCAGATCTGTGTTGGGATCTGTATGATTATCAGTAAGCGGTTGAAAACGGTTTGTAGGATTCAGCCAGTACTCTGGTTGTTTAGCCGACTTATCCTGCCTCTGTGTGGTGTCACTGACATCTTTACGTTGCTTTTAACTTTTTCCCAGTCATGTTGAAGTGTCGGTTGGTTGATTGGTGATTGATATGGAGTTGTATTGTTATAGTGAAGCAGGTTTGTTGGTTTAGATTGTGAGATATCGGCTATTGTATATTTTGATTGAATATTATTTGTTGGCGTATATTGGTAATTAGGAACAATTTACATTTGGTGGATTTGTTCCGTTTGCATCGGTATGTATTGTTGTGTATTTTGTACAGGAATGATTTGATTGCTATAATAAGCCATAATAATGTTTATAAACGTTACTTACTGGAACGATAAAAAATCACAACCTATTTATGTAGAATGAATAAATAAACAAGTGATAAAGTGACACTTGACCCGAAGGTCACACGATAACTTCGTAATCACTAGCCTCACTTGCAAGACAACTTTACACCTCGAAAGTCAGATGGCAACCTCCTTTTAATTTAAGACTATGTTAATCTTTTAATATTTAAGCAGAAGCAACTTTGTGCAATATGCAAGACTACTTCAAAATATTAAAAAATATATTAATGATAAGCACATTGTGTGTTTGTAGGCTACTTGTGTAAGTAGGCCTTTTAAAAATTATCTATTTTAGTCGCATGCCTACTCGTAAGTACAAATTACCACGAGATCATTTGAATTTATAATTAAAGTTGGCTGTGATTTTTAAAATCACAAACAAATCAACTTCACAGTTTGATTTGAATTGTCAAAGTGACGCTCCAAAATGTTTAATCTAGAACATAAAATTGCATAACCTCTAATTTACACAGCGAGTCAATTGGCAGGATCGCCAAACGTATAAAAAAATTCCCGCCTACTTTAATTTTAAATTTAAATGATCTCACGGTATATAAAACGGTACGTAATTTACCTATCCTTTAATAAATTATTGTAAATTCCTTTTTTTATTGGTTTTTGAAATTTTTAACCTCAAATTATTGTCAATATTAAGTAGTAATTAATGCCATTACTCAACAAGTAGTATTTTTTTTAAATATTTAATAGGTCTTATTTATAACATTTAAAAAACAATTTGCAGTCATTGACAAATGTCAAAAACAATTGCATATTGTTATTCAAGCGCTGATTAAAATCTCTTTCTTACATCAACAAACTCTAATGAGGTAGATGTTTTAACTCAGTTTCTAATGTTTCCATATTGTACGTGGATAAATTAGTAAATTCTACATGTATTAAAATGTATGTTCCGCAATACCTGAAACACACGGTATTAAACACCTATTAGCATAAAAGAAGTTCAAATGTAAATATGTATCTTCGAAAGTATAAAGTTTACAATTTTAGCATTTGCAGCATATTTTCCAGTACCAGCTGCATAGCGAGTCATAAACTCACTTATATCTGTTTCTCTAAACGAAAATGGTTTTCAAACAGCTATAAATACAGTAGAAACTGCCTAAAGTGACCACCTTTGGGACTGTCCCAAAATGGTCAATTTAAGCAGGTGGTCACTTTGTAAAAGTGTGAATTTTTTATACACTTTTATTTTCATGCGATATTCATTACATAGGTAGGTATTTTGAGTTTTTGTGCTTATAGTAAATGCTAAAAAAAATGTATATGTACAATATATATTTATTCAACAGAGCACTTACCCTTCTTATTACATGCGATAGATATGTGTTATGTACATACTACTTATAGGTACATATTTATTTAAAAATCATGTAACGTAGATTGTTTCAAGATCATATGTTTAGCACAGATTAGTTCATTAATATTATTTTTAGCATGGTACAGTTCTGTTAGCATTCCAGGGCAGTTCTGAATAGTAAAATGTTCCGCTGTTTTTCTTTCACTGTGGTTTTCTAAAAACTAACACCTTTTGTTTTTCTTTCAAATTTAGGTATTTGTAAACTTTCTTGAAGTCATCTTTATCGCGCTAATTAACACAAGGGTTTTAATCAATAGATGAAACAAGACTAATTTTATAAAACAATTTTAAAACTATCCAAGGGTTACTAATGTGAAAGTTTGCAGGCAAAGAATTTCTCAGAAGCAGAAATAAAGTCTTAAAACTTGGAAATACCTGAACCCAACTGGTCACTATTAAGGGATTAGATGCATTCTTAGAAATTCTTTGAATGCAATTTACATGTACGTGAATATTTAAACTTTTAGAAGATTAGTTATAACTGTAAGTAAAGTAATCCCTTGGCTAATGGTCACATTACACAAACATTTTTAAACAAATATTTGAGGTAAATGTGGTCAATGGTCACAAAAGACAAGTGGTCAGTGTATACAGTATAAATTACATTAAAGTAATGGGATTTTTGCAGGGACTGAGAAAAAGTGGCCAATATGACCAGAGGTCAGTTTAAACAGGTGGTCAGATTTACAGGTTTTACTGTATATGCTTCTACCTAATTTACAAATACAAGCCTAGTCTTATACTAATTTAATTTAATTACTACTTCTATTGTTTCAAGTCATACTTCATGAAACTTTATGTTCATATAATGAAAATTAACATAATAAATATATTAACAGCTTTCAGAAATAACATCTATTTACCAGAAACTTTAAAGCTAAAGTATTATTACCAGCGATGTAGTAAATATAAACAAATACGTCGATATGGCTCTATAAACATATATGTAGGCAACTAAATATACCAAAGGTAATTGAATTTGCGATATTTGAACGAACAAATTGATTTTAGTAATTCTCTGTTACTGGAGGCCCTTTTATACAATTACCTTTTGTACAACTAATTATCTGTGTATTATTTACAAGAGGGACATTGTTGTTTATATTTACTGTAGCTTTTACATTATACAATTATACATGTATAAACATTGGAAACGTATAGGCTTGACATAGACAATTCAAGATTTTCAATTCTATTAATAAACGCTGTGACTAGAATACACATAGCAACAAAAACAATTGCACCTCCTATTTCTGTCTCTCTTAAGAGAGATGTGTTATTATCCTTCCTTTTCAACTTATACGTATACAATTCCCGCTCTTCGCAAAATTCTGGACGAGCTGTATATTCCATTACAACCTGCAAAAACATTAAAACTTTTTAAAAGAATTTTTTGAATACAATATACAAGTCGATGACGGTTATTGTGTAGAATTGTAATGCCATACAATAGAAGGTTCGAAAAATAAAATTTACTACTACTAAGTACGGAAATATAATACTACATACACTTCTAACAAAAGTCAAACAAAGCTCTAAAATAACCAGTACAAGCTCCCAATAAATATAAAAGCAAAAATCTGGTTTGTACTACATTGTCAAGAATGCATACGTCTACATATCCTGAAGCATTATATTCGATAAAATGGCTTTTGAAAATGTGTACGAATCCTGAAAAATCCTGTCACCTCTGACAAATATTTTCCAGTGCATACGTTTCACATTACTAATGTTCCAATATTTTATCTGTTGGTGCATGTTTTAGAGACTGCACAAAATATTTACAGCGAGTTTTATTGTTTGGCACGTTTTTAGTTATGCTGAAAACTGATATTTTTCATGCTTCATTTCGAATTTCCAATAGTTTCTATATAATATCCCGCCTTTATTTACCCATTTAATTTTTTCTATTGGAAGTAAATATGTGTAGGTGAAACCTGATTAATTTAAGTAAATTTAAATGGACTTCTAAAATTATAAACTAGCTGTTTAATGCAATGATTTATATATTGTAATGTTATTAATGTTTAATATTTTTAAGTGACTCTTATATGTATCTGTACCACCATTGTTATTAATTGACTCTATAAGTTGTATTTAAAGTATCTCAGGGTCTATTCCTTAATTGTCAATATTCATTAGTTATAGTAAATAATTTGATCTTAGTAATTTAATACATAAATGGTAGTAAATCTATGGTAGTAAAATCCTGTTATGTTGGTATTGCTGCAGAATTAGTATAACCACACTTTATACGTTTTGACAGATGATTATAATCTGTTCATATTATTTAATTTTTAAGTTATAAAAACTCTTTATGAATTTTAAAATGGTAAGACTCGATAAACAATTTTTTTGTTTTAATTACCTGTTGTGATTTTTATTTGTATTCACAGTTTTTCTGCAAAGTACTTTACAATAGCTTTTGTAAGTAAAGTAAATTCAAATAGATGCACTTTTATTTTATTATAAAAACTTAATGTGTTTCTTTCCAATCAATAGCTTAAATAGAAACCACTCACAAGTACTGACTTTCTTGTAATAATGCTGTGCGAGTTTTGTACCTATTTGAACCTGTTTCCCAATTGGTGAAAAGCCTTCAATTATCGTTCCTATGTTCTGTTGGTATTGAAACTTTATGGTAAGTATTTCTGCCTGTTTTATATTTCTACAATTTTCTTTTTTAGAATATGAAACATAACCAGTCAGTACCATGGAACCTGCATTCTGTGCGTTTGCTAAAATATTACTTCATCCACTTTTTTGGATAGAAAAACGAACCAGTATTTTCTTCTGAATACTTTTTATAAATAAATTGTCCAGACCTTCCAATAAACTAGATTTTAATAGCCTTTTTGCATTATTTTATAAAACGTATGTTCATATTAGTTGTCATTATTTATTTTCTTCTCCCTATTTACCCATAGTATTCTAAATCTAGATCTAGATTTATTTTCATTATGTTCTCTATTTTAACAATTTGTGATTATTTATGTATGAATGCATCTTATTGCATGTGAAGCCATGGTAGCTCAGTGGGTATGGCACTTAACTTCCATTCTTAAGGGCTGGGTTCGAGTCACAGGAATAATACATTGGAATTTTAAAAATATCTAAGGGTTCCAGGTCGACGCAGCCTGTAAAAATGAGTACCTAGGAAATCATTACCTGGGGTATTAATAGGCGGTCGGTGCGTAAAGCTAGCCACTTTACCACCCTTGAGTATCGAACGGCTCGAGAATAGCAGCCTACCCTGCTATACCCCAATGGGCCTTCATGGCCTGTGAAAGGGGACTATTATTAATCGTATTGCATGTACCATTTCTTATCATTTCTAAGCATTTTCCATTTAGTTAGTGCTTTGCAAAATTTTCTTTTTAGGTATAAACAAGATAACATAATTTTCCAAAATTGAGTCAACTGGTTTTAATCTATTTACTATAATCATGCAACAAACAGATAATAATACCTTTTTATCAAAATTAATAAATAAACGACTTACTTTATAAGTACTAACGAAACTGATCAACAACAACAATAACTGGACCTAACTAATAATCGTAATATATATTTATAGAGTAAATGTTAGTTTTTACAAATTAGATACGACAATGAACAACGCTATCATTTTTAGTTTTTGACAAAATTGAAGACCCTGGTGCAAGAAAAAACCTTTGTCACGTGGGGGTTGTCGTGACTAGGGATGTAATTAAGGGTAAAGTTAGAATTAAACACACAGTACAATTTAACAATATAATAAATAACAAAATAGACTACAAACTACACAAGCATGATGACGATCGGGATTTCTTAAATAACTTACATACTAATACTAAGCATTATGGTTTTGAGAAGTCAGTGAATATGACATCAACTTGCTGGTTACTACTGATAGCATCTGAGTAAAGTTTCTGAGTAAGCAGTTTCTGAGTAAACTGAATCAAATTTGTGGAAGCTGATCAAGCAGGCATGAATCCATGTTGATTGAGATCAATAACCCCTTTCACTTGGTTAAAAATATACTTGTGGAGAATCATTTCAAAGACTTTCGATGCCGTAGACAAAAGTGCTACTGATCTATAATTAGCAGAGACGAGAATTAAAAGCTGATAAAGAAATAAATGTAAAATAATGCAATGGGTGTCCAAAGCAGCGATTTATTTATAAATGGAATAAACACATGTAAATAATAATTTAAATGTGAAATTTTATACACCCCTAATGTTGTTTTGTAAATCAAGTGGCAAATATCAAGAAATGAAGCATTTAGATAGTCGTCCAAACAATTTTATATGTTGATGTTCATTTAATTTATAAAGAAACCGGATGACTTCCCAGGTGTTCCACTGCCGCACATGTTCGTTTTGAATTTCTCATTATCAACTACACCATACAATAAAATTAAGACAGTGGCGCGGAGCTTTTATATAACATCTTCTTCATGTATGAATCTATCACAACATGGAGTAATATTGACTGATAAAATATTGTGATGATTGTGAGTTGAATTATTTTTTATATAACACTTTTATTCCATCTAAATCACATAAAGAAACATTACTAGACAAGATTATTGGTACACCGATGATCCGACGTATTGCACAAGCTTATCAGCAAATCTTTCTCGTCTCTGATAATTAGTAATGTCCGATGCGTTTCCGTTTAGTTTTGAAATACTGTCTTTGTTTAATAAAATATTAGCAAATAAATGGATGGAAAGTTTAAAACATGATCAATAGTCACAAATAGGTGTTCAACGTATATACAATAATTTATTATCAAATCAAGTTAATTATATTATTGCACTTGAAATGAAAATATTTACACGGGCTTAAAAGGAATTGATTTTGTAAGCCTTGCTGTTAATATATTACTAAGGAAACTCCGTCGAAACATGACGGTCAAAAGGCTAATCTATTGAAGGATTTCCTTTTGTACAACGTACATTGTGTGATTACAATCCTTCGGGTTTTCAAGAGTGATTATTTAATATTAACATTTATTAGATAAACGCAATCGAACAAAAGCGGTTGGAAATACTAAGCTTACCGTTTTCAGACGAACTTTCAAACGCGTTATTTAACAAACAACCCCCAACCTCTCCCCCACCAATCCCGACTTTTCCTAAATATGTTCCTCTTTTAGTTACCACCGGCTAACCCCTCCAACTTATCTCTTCCTCAGACTGACCTCCCCTTTCCCGGCTTAACTCATCTCGACTTATCTCCTTCTCCGACTTACTCCTCCGGCTAACTACCCCACGGACTCTACCTCCGACTCACCTACCCATTCTTACCATAAAATTCTACATTAAATATAAATATCATTTATGCTTAATATACCAGCGTTTGAAACTTTGTCGGTTATTTTGTCCATGTTCCTTAAGAGATAAAACGTTAGTTCTTAGACATTCCTATTCTATTTTTTATCAAATATCCCAATCTGTAAAATTTAAAAATTTCGAGAAAACGGTCACATTCACAGAGACGATAGAAATATCAAATTTCGTGAAAATGCTCCACAGCAAATACTGTGAAACTCGACTGAGAACTGTTGGTGTAGAGGGAAGATGTTTAGTCACCAAAACGTGACGAAGCAATCGGCCTTGGGCAAATTGAAATGCATCGATTACAAATAATTCTTAAAAATGTAAATATTTAAGAAATCACAAAACTAAAACTCCACAGACTAAAAAAAGAACGGTATTAAAAATATAAAAATTAAATAAAAATAGAAAGTAAGTCGTGCTAACTAATCTACAGAGTCAAAACTATAATATAAAAAAGAATAAAGCAAATCGGTCTTGCAGAACTCATAGACGAAGTGGTACAAAAATGGGTCGTGTTTTAAATAAGCCATGATGCCAATCATGAAATCTGTCTTTATCATAATCGCCCCACTCATCTACAACTTTTGTAACAATTTGCAAACGTATCTCGCGATAATTTGTTTTGTCCAAACAATATGAAACAGCTATAAATAAGCAATTATCATCACCTAATATTTGAACAATTGTTTGGCTTTCCATGGTTTTCAATGCGGTTGGGTAATTGCGTTTGTGTACGCAACCTAATAACAAATCAGACTTTAAAAGCAAGTGGTGGTTGGTTGCAGCAAACTTTTATAATCGTGAATAGTTCCAAAAGCTACCAACGCTGGAAAATGAGATGGCGCGGCAAGTGGATAGTCATTCTCGTGCATATCCACATAAATATTTTAGATTTATTTATTTAAAAATATGAAACTTAAAGAAATACAGAAATTAAGTAGTGTTGACTAATATACACAACGAAAGCTTCAACATAACGTAAAAACAGAATCGCCTAAATCGGCCCAGGAGAACTCTCAAACGAACTGAGACAAAATAAACCTTGTGTTTTAAATATATAGATAATTCCTATACCCTTTTACAGATTTTTACGTTCTTGCTTTTGTCTAAGCATTATAAATGATAGAATTTTGTTTTTAGTTAAAAAGTTATTTAGATGTTAACTAACGTTAGAAACTGTATTACTCATATACTCATTACACATAGCAGGTGTAATTCTGCTTTTGCAAAAATCTCGACAAATGTAAAATCAAAGTGCGACCATTTGGATCCGTGTTTGTTGGCAGTTTATTAATAAAATAATTGGACTTGCTGCATAAGTTGCCTTTCAAAATTCTTTACATACCTACATTATGTGTAATGGAATTGGACAGACGTACCTTGATATTGAATCACATTAATTTATTATTCAGGCATTTTTAATTTAATATTCTAGTTGTGTGGATATCTTGGATAATACAGTGTTCTACTTATGACAAAACTATTGTTGAATTCGTTCTCAATTTGTCTTGTCAACCTGAAATGCATTGTAGTACTTCAGATCATGTGAAATGCAAATTACCTTAGGTGGGTCTGGGTAGTTGCAACAGACATACTGAATTGAGTACCTTATTCAGTTTATGAAGCAAATTACTGTGAGCAGCATCTAACTCTACGTATAGTTTACTAACGAATATATTGCTTTTGCTATTCAATCGATCTATGTTAATATTTAGTTCACTCGAGTATTGGGATTATTAATGTCGATGCATAACTTACATTAGTATGCAGAATTGTTAAGCCGACAAGTTTATATTTAGGGCCTTAAAGCATGAAATTTAATCTCACTTGCAGTAGCGTATGCGGGGATGACTTTTTTTGGATAGTAACATGTTAAGAGATATAAAAGGAATTTTTGAAAAGCCACTTTGCGTGCCACCTCTGTTCACTCATGTATGCTCTCATCCAAGATTTTAAACGTTTTAGAGATGAGAAGCTCCTCTCTGGCGAGGCGTTGCTTACTGGTAGCGTGCAAAGTACTCTTAACGCTGTACTAATATATGGATATATATTTTTATCGCACTGGTGATATGTATCAACTGCAGAACTTGGAATTTGCTTTTCACCAACTTTTTCCGCGTTTAACTTTATTAGTAAAAGTTCCTTATCTTCTTCTAACAGCACAAGCACAGTATAATCTCATTTTTTCGTAATTTTCTAAATTCTGATGAAATAATTCCACCCAGCTCAAAACTGTTATAAACCTTTTGGTTAAATTTAAATTAAGATCTTCAATAACATTTTCTAGAAGTGGAATATATATTCTTACTCTGAAGTATGTTTCGACATCATCGGTCATAATATTGCACCTGTTATTTTGCTTTTTTGCTTGACGAGGAGGTGCTACGGTGATTTCTAACTTACTATGTAAATTTACAATTTACACTTGGCATGGCACTTCGGCATTTTCTAGGAATCGACTTAAACCGATAGAACTTGACCTTCTAAACAATGTTTTAATTATCCTCAAAGTGATCGTCAGATTGCTTGACCGCTAAAGACCACCAAAGGCAACAACGGTTATTACATACCTTTTGAATATTCCGTTAAGGAGTGATAAATGCTGTAGCAGTGTAAGTGGCCCCGAAACATCCAGTTAATATGCTTGCCGCTCACTAACCGAACATTCAAAAGGGTACGCCACGGAATCCAAAGTGCATGTACTATTGCGAGATAAATAAATTAACGGTTGAATTATAAAGTAAACTGATTCTTAAAATCTTTTGCACATTGTGATGTATATGTTCATAACATCAATGATTCGAAGAATCAGGTTACCATGTTCTGTAAACAAATGACAGGTTTCTAGTTCTCACGACCTTCTCGATTTCGACCGAAACGTCAAATCAAGGAGGTCGTGCTAGTTCTAATAAAAAAGTACATGTCATGTGTCTTTACTATTTAATAAAACTATTCTAGTATTTTACATATTTACAATAACCAAGTGAAACATACATATTATAAAAGCTAACAACAAAAAGACAAACATTACTTGGTGGCAGCGGTTGAAAGCGCACTTGAGTTATGTTATTAGAATTGTGTAAAAATACTGGTGACAGGTATCAAAAACATTCATAATAAGCTTTGTGTGCTTGCTAAAAAATCAGAAGATTAATCATTTTTAAAGCTTTTAGTGCTTAATAATAATGGCAGAAAACAGTAGGACTCCTGGAAATTTCTGCTTTCAAGGAAATAGTATCTCAAACAACTGGAAGTTGTGGAGACAAAAATTTGAGCTTTACTTAATTGCCAGTGGTAAAACTATACAGCCTGATAATAATTATAAAAGTTGCAATTCTTTTAAATCTTCTGGGAGATGAAGGTATACAAATATATAATACTTTTGAATATGAGAAAAAGGAAGACTCACAATATTTAAACAAAATTATTGAAAAATTTGAGAAATATTGCAATCCAATGAGAAATTTAGTCTATGAACATTTCAAATTTTTCAAACGAGATCAACAACCAGATGAAAATGTGGATCAGTTTGTAACAGCTTTGCGGCAATTAGCTTCATCCTGTGATTTTAAAGAAAAAGATTTACTTATACGGGACAGAATTGTTTTGGGAATAAGTGATCCAAGAATTCAAGAAAGATTACTTCAAAGTGCAGATTTAAAACTGAGTGAAGCCATTGACATTTGTCGATCGATGGAAAGTAGTGTGGTTACTCAAAAAGAAATCGCTGGATCATCAAATGTGAGTACCATTAGAACATTTAAACCTAAGAATAAAGAAGGTGCCGCTTATACAAACAATTCTAAATTGAATATGATGAAGTATTCATGTGGTAAATGTGGCCTACAGCATGAACGAGGTAAGTGTCCTGCATTCAATAGACTCTGCTCAGGATGCCGCCAAAAGGGACATTATCGCAAATTTTGCCCCAATAAACCAGTACATGAGGTGATTACCGAGGATTTTGACAGAAATTGTGAAGTAAATTCCGAAAGTGACAACAATGTTGTTTGGTCTGTAATTAATAGTAAAACTATTGTGGACTCTATCGAGTGGTTTGAAAAAATAAATGTTAATGGGTGT
Organism: Agrypnus murinus; assembly: GCA_929113105.1. Lineage (NCBI taxonomy): Eukaryota > Metazoa > Arthropoda > Insecta > Coleoptera > Elateridae > Agrypnus > Agrypnus murinus. Next base: position 19,861,074 of record OV816025.1, read on the forward strand.
AATCTTAATTTAAAAATTGATACTGGTAGTCAGGTTAACATTTTAAATTATGATGATTTTGTGAAGTTAAATGTAGATGCCAGTGAACTTTTAACTGCCAATACTATTTTATCTTCTTATTCTGGTCATAAAATAGATGTAATGGGCCAACTATCTCTTAAATGTAATTTTAGAAATACAAGCAACAATTTTTTGTTTTATGTATTAAGTTCTTCGGCCCCAAAATCTATTTTAGGACTTACTGCAGTAAAAGATTTGAATATTATAATTGACAAATCTATTAATGTAATCAATAAAAACAGTTTAAGTGATAGTTTACAAACTATTCTAAACAAACATCAATCAGTAATCATAGGAATAGGAAAAATAAATAAACAATTTAGTATAACCTTAATGGAAGGTGCTATACCAAGTATTAGTGTTACGCGTAACATACCTTTAGCTTTAAAAGACAAAGTGAAGGAGAAATTAAATAAATTGGTAGCTGATAATATTTTAGTGCCAGTAACTGAACCTACTGATTGGGTTAATCCAATAGTCGTAGTACCTAAAGGTAATGGGGACATCAGAATCTGCATGGACCCTCGTAATTTAAACAAATACGTTAAACGTGAACGATTTCATATACCTACCCGACCATTTATTCTCACATTTAGCAGGTGCCAAATTTTTTACACTGCTAGATGCTTCATCTGCATTTCTTCAGATTCCTTTAACTTATGAAAGCTCACTACTTTGTACAATTGCTACTATTTTTGGTAGGTATCGTTATTTACGTTTACCATATGGTCTAACTTGTTCTCCAGAAATATTTCAACGTTTCATGTATGAAATGTTGAATGAAATGAATGGTGTGATAGCCTACTTTGATGATATTCTTGTGTATGATCGTACTGTAGAAGAACATAATCATAATTTAAACCTAGTCTTAGCTAAAATAAAAGAAAGTGGTTTGACATTAAATAAAGAGAAGTCGCGATTCTGTGTTGAAAGAATTAAATCTCTAGGTCATGAAATAAGTGATAAGGGTATTTCACCTGACAAAAATAAAACAGATGATATCACAAATATGAAAGCTCCCCAAAACAAAAAAGAATTACAGAGATTCTTGGGAATGGTTGTGTATCTTGCAAAATTTATACCTAACCGTTCCCAAGAAAGCAGCATGCTCAGAAGACTATTAAGTAATAAAATTCAATGGACATGGGCTCAAAATGAAGAAAACTGTTTTAATAGAATTAAGAAACTTGTGTCTTCACGCTTTCTTATTTGGATCCCCGAAAACTGATTACTTTGTCGGTAGATGTTAGTCCATATGGACTTGGAGCAATGATAAGTCAGGATCAGAAACCCATTGAGTTTGCATCAGTGTCGTTAACACAAACCCAACAAAGATATAATCACATAGAAAAAGAATTGTTAGCATTAGTGTTTGGATGTGAAAGATTTAATTTTTATTTATATGGACAAAAGTTTGATATTGAAACTGATCACCGACCTTTAATTGGTTTATTAAAGAAACCATTAGATGAAATGTCACCTAGAATACAAAGATTAGCTATTAGATTCCTGAGATATCAATTTACTCTTCATTATGGACCTGGAAAAAACCTAAAGGTTGCTAATGCTTTAAGCAGAGATCCTTCATCAGAAACTATTAATACAGATTATGTCGAGTCCAATCTAAGAGTCTTTTCTATAATAACTACTATGAAATCAAATGAACAACGCTTACAAAGGGCTATTGATGAAGATCCTACTTTGCAGAAAATTAAACATTATGTACTTCATGGTTGGCATAACCATAAAAGTAATGTAACTTGTGAGGTTAAAAAATATTGGCCTTTAAGAAATGATATATTTTTGCACCAGAATGTTTTGTTTTATCAAAAAAGGTTAATTATACCAGAAGTGCTAAGAAAAGAATTTCTAAATGTTATCCATCAGTCTCATCAAGGAGTAGTATCGTGTAAAAAGAGAGCACAAGAAGCAATTTATTATCCTGGTTTGTCATCTGACATAGAAAAATTAGTATTAAGCTGTCTCACATATCAAATGTACTCCAAACGTAATCAGAGAGAACCACTTACTCCTAATGAAGTTCCTTTGCTGCCTTGGCAGAAAATTGGCATTGACTTGATGATGATTGGTTCTCTAAACTTTATAGTAATAGTAGATTATTTTAGCAAGTTTGTAGTGGTCAATAATTTATTAAGCAAAAATGCTGCAAGTGTGATTTCTAGTTTGAAAAATGTGTTTTGTTTATATGGCCTACCTCAGGAAATTTTTTCAGACAATGGACTTCCTTATAACTCTAGAATTTACCAATTTTGCAAAACAATACGACATTAAGTTAACCACTTCCAGTCCTTGCTACCCGAGAAGTAATGGACAGATAGAAAGGACTATACAAACGATAAAAGTACTTATAATTAAAGCTGCGCTGGACAGAGAAGATCCATTTCTGGCCGTCTTAAACTTTAATTCGACTCCAAAAGAAAACCTTCCAGCTCCAAGCTTATTGTTAATGGGAAGGAGATTGAGAACAATGCTTCCAGTGCATGTGGAAATCTTAAAACCAATGTACAATACTGATAAAGAAAGGATGATATTTCAACAAAACAAAATAAAGCAAATATCATACTATGATAGATCTGCTAAGAAGTTGTCACAGTTACATCCTGGAAAAAAGTTCTAATTCAAGAGAAAACAAGAAATTGGAAACCAGGTGTAGTTATTCATAAAAACAATTTTAATGACTACACCGTACAAACAAATGGTAGTAAATATAGGAGAAATAGGCAATATTTGAGGCCTATGAGATTGGCTTCACCAGATAACTCACCTTTGAAGGAAGAATCTACAGAGTGCTCTTTGACACATCCTGTTGTAAGTGCCTCCCCATCACGATCAGAAATTATACAGCCTAGTATACCTAATGTAATTGATAGACGAGAAACTGACGTTAAAAAAAAATAAACACTACAAGAACTGAGCGAATAGTGAAACCACCTGATCCATTAAATTTATAGGTTACATGTATATTATATTTATTATGTTATTTTGATTATTGTTATGTTTGAGATTGTATTGTGATTATCTTTGTTTTGAGCTGTGTATCTAGTTATATTTTAAATTTTATATTTCTGTCTAAAGAAGGGGCGTGTGATGTATATGTTCATAACATCAATGATTCGAAGAATCAGGTTACCATGTTTCTGTAAACAAATGACAGGTTTCTAGTTCTAATAAAAAAGTACATGCCATGTATCTTTACTATTTAATAAAACTATTCTAGTATTTTACATATTTACAATAACCAAGTGAAACATACATATTATAAAAGCTAACAACAAAAAGACAAACATTACTCACATTACACCGACAGTGACAGTTTCAAATTTTATATTTTTATTACGGAGGAGAGTCCTATGGAAAAAGTCCTATTTAAACAGGAAAAATTTGCCGCGTGCCATTGGGACGCGTTAATAAATACAGATGGCGTTGTACAACAGCAAAATGTCTTCGATATGCGGTAGCTGATAACGTAGTTTTTAGAGGTTATTTTTGCTCTGTTGCATTTTAATGCTGATTGTAATTTTGACAGACATAAATTTAATATTCGTGTTAATACTTATGATTATATTGCCAGGCTCGGTGGATTAGTGGTTTGCATGTTTGCTCCATAATCCAAAGATCGCAGGTTCGATCCCCGGCCGAGCTGGTAATTTTTCATAGCGGAGAAAAATTTAAAACATGCCTTCTTTTGGGATAGGAAGTAAGACTGTAGGTCCCGTGTCAATGCGATGTTTGGCACGATAAAGATCCCTACTGGGGGTGGAATTCCCCCAGATTCGGCTAAATTCTAGTAGGGTCGGCCAAATGATCATAGCAATCGGTGCCATGAGGTACGAAGGATGCTCCGCCATCCCGATTCCTCACCCAAAAACAAACAAACAAACTTATGATTATTTTAAGTATAATATTAGATTTTATAATTTTTTTAAATCTCAGTAAAATGTAATTGTCATAGATTAGATTCTCAATGATATGTTTACTGTAATGGTGATTATACATACTGCAACATAGCCACCACATCCTACCGCATGCCGCCTGAGTACAGATCAACCTTTGGCGCGACCCATTAAAGTTCTAAAATTTCGTCAAAGTTTGCAAACTTTTAGACCTTGACCTTCTAAAGGATTTCTAAATTAGATTAAAACAAACCGATGATCCGCTGACATTAAGCTGTCATCTCTATCGTGGATTGCTTAAGGTCATTGACTTGTATGAAAGATTCACTGTAAATACCTAGGATACAAAAATAGATATGATAGCTTAAAATATCGTAGAAATTAAAAGTTTAGCTTGCCCAGGACTCAATATATGCACTAAAGCTAGGTTACACAACATATATTTGCACTAATTTAAAAGATGAAAAGTTAATATTTTTGTAACGTAGGATTCTTTGCATTACAGTTGACTATGGCGTTCTTTGCATGAATTCAATACAAAAATCTTAGGAATTCGTGATGGCGCTCTGCTTTTGAGATTGTGTAACTGGGATTTGAGGCGTCGTGAACCCAGATGATGCATTAAATGCAATTATCACTCGTTGTGTGTTGTGTATTCAGAAAGTCAAACAACAAAATCATATTTGGGCCGGCGGTAGACGAGTGGTGTCAGTGCATCACTCGTGTTCCAAGGGTCGTGGGTTCGAATCCCACTTGGGGCGGCGGGATTTTTCTAATTGGAAAGTTCCGCCACCTCAACTATGGGTGTGTGTCTTCGTGTTGCATGTTAGATGGGGGACAGATGACCTTAGCAGTTGGTTCCCCCGTAGTGTAAGCGTGAAATAAAAAAAAAATCATATTAACGTTTCGGCCTGATTTAATTAGTCAATAATCAAATTTCAATACCTGCATGACAAGTTTCCTATCTTTAACGTCCTTCTCCTAATCTAATGCAACTTTTCCAACATTTAATTCAAGTTAAGCCAGGTTTTCCAAATACTTCCTTACCGCAAACTTAGCAAACAGATTCATCGGATTACAAAAACTCTAATAACAATTGACAAAATTGCAATTTTTAAACGAAAAAAAACCAATCTATGAAACGGTCCCGAACGTTTCTGCTTTAATTCTACTTCAATCTTGTAAATTTTTAAGAAATATTATGCATGTTGGGTTTCTTTTGTAATTCCGGTAGCTTTTGAATTTGCAGTTGACCGTTTATCTAATCCGTTACTGTGGCCGCATGTCGTCTTAGGTATGAAATCGTATATCAACTCTATTTATACTTTGCTTGAGTTTACACTTAATCTATTTTAGAGCAACAACTGACGTATTAACAATCATGCATCACCAATGAATGGATTGAGTTTTATTTTACTTCTTTTCTGTGTTCCTGCAGATTGTCCAAATAAAACCTAGCAGATGGTTATCACACTGGTGAGAAGTTTTCAAAGTTTGATGTATGGTATATAATCTGCCTCAAAAGCATCCCTCTTGCCTGTATACATACTTCGAACCTTCTGGTTTGACAACAATATATATGCATAAAGTCGGTGTTATACTGCATGGGTTTTAACACCAGTGAACGTAAACGTTTGTACCGCACAATAACCTCGTGCATATGTGTATGTATTTATTATTTGTAACTGCATATCTTTGCTTTATTCGCTTCATACTTCTTATCTAGAATTTCTTATAATTGTTTATGTACATACATATAAATACATGTGTTTAAATGCGGTGTGTCGTTTTTCTTACCACCACAAGGGTTTGTTTCGTCCTGTTCGGCTTTTATAGTGCTTTTACTAAAAATAAAGTTTAAATATTATTCTCCAGCTGCACATCTTGGCTGCATATTCAATGTCTTAGATTTGCAGGTATTTATTTTATTTTGTTGTTTTTTTGCTTTAAATAATGTAGGTCAAACCTTAAAGTTTCTAATACTTACGTTTATTCAATATTATTTATTGAGCATTTCCAGTAGTGAATTTTTGGTTATATCACATTGGAAAACTTAGATCTATTATTCAGAGACGTCTCATTCGTTTCTTTTTTCTTTGAACTCTTTGTGCTTGTTTTAGGTTATTAACAGAAGATTTTCTTTTAGTCAGATATCAGTTTGGTTATTATTGTATTTTTGGTCATTTCCTTTTGCTGGTATTCACTTTAAATTTGTAAAAAATGTGTTGTAAATTTACTAAATCTTTCTTCCGAAGTTTTTTGCAAACACTGTTCTGATCGCACTTGGCAAAGTTTGCTAGTTGTATTATTTTAATTTCTACGTGGTATTTAATTGAATTAAATTTAAAATATTCTATTGTCATGAGCTTGTTGATTAATTAATTTGTAAAGTCGATCTGTGAATTTATAATGGGAACTTCCAAACCGGCTGACCCGCGGTGTACTAAGAAGTTTTTTGCAAACACTGTTCTAATCGCACTTGGCAAAGTTTGCTAGTTGTATTATTTTAATTTCTACGTAGTATTTAATTGAATTAAATTTAAAATATTCTATTGTCATGAGCTTGTTGATTAATTAATTTGTAAAGTCGATCTGTGAATTTATAATGGGAACTTCCAAACCGGCTGACCCGCGGTGTAATAAGCAGTCCCGCTATATTAAAATTAGGTATAAAACAAAATATTAACCTAAAACCTTACTAAGTTTTGGGTCCAGCAAACATCTGCTACAAAACAATAGCCGTTGCTGAAACTCACACCACAAGCGATAATGGAAATAAACGACAGGATATGAAAGAAACACAAAGAGATTTATTCGGTAATAACATAATAAACAATAAAAAAGGAGATATCAAAAATCAGGTAATCAAAAGTTAAATCAACTTAATGCAAAAAATCGGAGAAAATCAAGTTCAAATTATAATAGTTCACACAACAAGCAGATTACAATTATTGCACTTATAACTCTTTTAACAACAAATCAATATAAACAATAATTATGCAGTTGTTATAATTCTAAAATAAATCTTGTCAATCATTCAGTCAATTAAATTGAAATCAAATAAATCATTATTTTATAACAGTAAGTAAACAGTTCTTGAATACTAAAATCAAACAATATCACTCAGTCAGCTATTACGTACGTTATCCAAAAAAAAACTCTGTCAATTAAACGTACTATTTCTGCAGAAAATGTAGCTTTAAAGTAAACTTTGCAACTGTGTAAACGCATAAAATATTACCAAATCAAAACAATAGCCAAGTTTGTCTGTTTAATACATAATCTAAAAAGCAAGGAATTTTTTATAAAGATAAAAGGATTACCAATAATAATAATAATAATTGCTACAATTCATAGCCTGGAAACCAGGCCCTAGAAGCTTAGAAATTTAATAATAATAAATAAGAATAATTTGTGTATATAAGGGTGTAGTATATATAGTCTGTTTTTTATGTATATATCTTGGATTCGAAAAGAACGCTTGATGTTTTAGATGCTGCACCAACGGTTTTTTTAAAGGTAGTAGATAAACAAAACTCAACGGTCCAGAAGCAAACGTACAGTAAGGGTAAGAAAAATGTGTAATCAAGAAACGTAACGTAAAAACGTAAGGTAAAAAGACAATTCTACAATTAATTAACAGTTATTACCGTAAGCTGCGGCATATCCAGATAGTAGATATTTTCGGCTTCAAAAACTCAATATAAATTCAAAATAGAGGTCCAGAGAGATAAAAATTGCCTCTTATATTATTAAAAATAAACCTAATAATAACTTAGTTTAGCAGTAAGTATTTCAGCTTGAAATGGAGCGATCAAATTCAATCTAATTAGATTTCCTGTGTATTGAAAATTCATCTACGCGAAACTAACTTTAGTTAATGCACAGAAAATAATTAAACTTCCACCCACTTAAAAACCTCAGAGAGGGAAACTATAATTCAAAAGTAATGAAAGCACTACTACATGTTCCAAGAAAAATTACAACCAAACTAGTAAACATAACCTAATATAGAATAGCATCAATCAAAAGCATGATCAAATTGGAGTTCAAGATAATCATAAGGAAAAGCGTTTGTCTTAATAAGCAAATTTTAGGTTAATACTGAGGTGAAATCGCTAAATGAAGAAGCTAATTGTACTTAAGTTTTGTTTTAAAAGATTTATAATTACATTGTTTCCAGCTTTAAGAATGTTGGTTTCTAGTATACACAGTATTATCAAAAGATTCCTCGACTGATGCAAAAAAAGAATACTGAACACCTTCAGAAACCTTTTATTTACATACATCTTAATTTTCTACATATATGACCCCTATTCTCAATAAAATGTTTGGAACGTAAATATAAAGTCAAACGCGTGCGTAAACTCATCAGCTGGAATTGTCGTCAGGTAGTCGATCACATTTTTCTTAATGGTGTCAAACAAATCGAAATGTTTTCCTATGAGCAGTCTTCAGCTAGGTGAGTGCACACACAATCAATGCTGTCATTTGCGGTGCTGGTAGAAGGACGCCCTTGCCGCGCGTCGTCTAAAACTCAAGTTGAAAAAATTCCAAAGACACATTGCGTGTTATTGCGACAAATATTAAATTTCGCACCATGCCGTGACTGTTATGACGGCGCCACCTAATTCAAAATATTAATCAATCGGTATAGGGGTTGCGTATGTGAATATGCGCGTGCAATTTGTAGGCCCAACTCCATGGAAATCGAAATTCACAATAATCATAATCCAAATTTAGTAAGTGCACAAATTTAATTTTGCTGCAGGTAATTACGATCATTGTTCATCATTATTATTTCTTCGCCTTCTAATTTACATTCATGTCTCCTAGCGAATTAAACATTTTGGTGATTAAAAACTTGTAAGACTAACTTGCTTACTTAACTAAGTCTTTAGCTTAAAGGAAAGTCTATTTGCAATGCCTCGTATTTAATACAACTTTCAATAGATAAGTACTAGTAGTTTCATATGTATTTCTAAAAATCGATTAGGAGCATCAAACAAAACCTGAAAAAGACGTCAAATTAATGCCTTACATAAGACGTGAAATTGACGTGTAACGGATGACATCATGGGTCTGAAACATTAGCATACTATTACATTTCCCACTCAGCGACTAATTTTTTAATCTGAGTTTTACGTGTCTTTGCTATCTGAGTTACATCTACCCCTTCTAAGTTAGTCACTTCTTATAACGTCACATCTACTTCAGGATCATACTAAGTAATCCCTTTTTATTACCGTATAAAATGTATATTTCTGAAATACTGGTTTTGAAAATAAATGCGAGCCATCATATTGAATTGTAACCATTTTTTCAATAGTCTTATTTATTCCAAGATAATGGTGTAGGATCGACAGTACCTGTCATACTCCTTGCTTCACAAATAAATATAAAAAGATATCAGCTTAAGAATTTTGCACTTCTACCAGAAATAGCTACCTAACCATTACAATATCATAGTATCATACATACCGTACATACATTATTCCTTTTTGATACGAGTTCATATTTAAAAGTTTATTACGATGCAGTGTAATTTACCTAGACATGATACTTGTTGGTATCCTCTTTGCTTTTTAAGTCGTCTACCTTAAAACGATTACTAAATATAACATAAATGTATCGTACAAGTTTACTACTTTTACTAAAAAACACGAACTTATGTCGAAAAGAATTCAACAAGTAGCTCGTTAACTAAGAAACTTCCAATATTGATTCGTATTTGCTGCCATCATCTGTGTAAACGTTAAAGAAAATTTTGATGGATAGCGATGTTAAAACACGTTTTAGAGTTTCATAAGTTCGGTAATAATTAATCGACGAGAACGCATTCGTATGTAATACAGGGTGAAAAGAAAAAGGGCATGAATACATAAACTTTGACACACTATATTTCATTGTACTTACGGAACACTAATTCAATACAATATTTTTGCAACTAACTATACATATTTTAAAATATTAGAAAAACACCTTTTTTATGTCTATGTAATTTACTTCAACTACTACAATCCGTTAAACAAACGGTAACTCAACATTTTAGAATTTCTTGTGTTATCTAATTTCCAAGAGCTACTACGCACTTACATTTTAAATTACCCAGTTTTATCAGTATGCTCCTTTCTTAGAATCTTTCCGCGCCGCTAAATTAGCTTTTAATTTATAGAAGAGGTTTAATTTTACATTTTATTATCAAGAATAACATTCATGCAGATTTATCTCAAAAACTACATAAAAAAATTTAAACATTTTGGAAAAATATTTGCTATACTGCAATAAAGGATATTACATATTAAATTATGTGTATTTATGCCTGTTACACCCTGTATGTTTAGCAAAACCTACTCGTAGCAATGTAGCAATTTTTATTTGTACACAGCAATTTTATTTTTAATGCAAAACGTGTTTGCAATGTGTAACTCCCCCAGTAATAAAGTGGTGCTCAGAGCGGCATACGTAAATAAGTTATAATATATTCTGCGACAGTTTAACTAAATATCTACCCACATAAAATGTTTCACATTAAAAATTAAATCTCTTAAAAGTCGCGGTTGAAATAGCACTTTGTAAACTAACAAGAAATTTCCTTAAATGACCTACCAAATAGCTTGCTAAATCGGATTTATTTACGGCGAAAAAGGAAATAGAACGCTAATTTTACCACAATGTAATTTTCTGGTCATTAAATTGGTTTACATCTTGGGACTTGAGCATTTCCTTTTTGATTTCGTTTGTTTAGTAATTTGCTGTTAAGAGGGACGTAATGTTAACAGTATTCGTATACTATGTCTCAATATTTATTTAACACAAAAGTAACAGTTTACATACAAAATAAATTAATCATTAGGAGGCTTTTGCACGGCACCAGCTAAACCTTCAGGAGAGAGGCAGCGAAAGTATAGTTTCTCGAAGAGTGTTAGATTTTCAGTTTTTTAAGATTTTCACAATAAGAGATGCAAAAAACTGTGAAAACGGTTTCAAATTCGAAGATAGACTGAAATGGCTAACAACTAATTTTACATAGTCTTTGCAAATCTTCTACTATAGTGCTTTAGCATCTAAGCTCCCTGTTTTACTCCACTCAAAACTGGGTTTAAATAATTAATTGTGTAATAATATATAACTAATCAAATAATCAAGTTGCTTAAGAGCGTTTAATCAAGCCAAGTGGCAAGACAGGACTTAAGCAATCTAAGGTCAATTTCTTCTAACATTAGGTGCTTACCTCCGGGAGGTGACCGTGTCTAGTGCCCATAATAATCTAGAATAAGTGTGGTACTGCAGCCTTATTTTATAGCATAGTGTATTGCTAAGGACGACGGAATATTGTAAGAGTAATGATGATAACCACAACTGATTTCTAACTTATTATAACAATGACTACAGGGCTGTAGGTGTATTTGAAAATAACCAGACCCACTCTGTTGCTACAATTTGCACAGCTAGTACATCACTTCTACTTTGTTCTAAAGTAATATCTGGATTAATATAAGCAATGATCCTGATATATAGGATCAGTACCAAGAACTCATATGCAAGAGTCAGTTAAGTCAGTATTTTGCAAGATTGCTTGCCTTTGGAAGCCTATAGCATCTGTAGAAGTAGAACAAAGTTAATGAAACATTTAACAAAGACGCAATAAGTCAAGTCATCAATAATCACGCATCAATCTAGAACAGCACTGTATAACTTGAGGTTATTGTTTGTTACAAATAGTAAATACAAGCCAAATCAGTAGAATGAAAGAATGCGTAAAAAATGGTTTGAGACGAAACAATTGCCCGAGAGTATTTGTTTAAAATCCTGCATCTCGTAATATTTTAAAACCTCTAAACCAAGAAATCAAAATCTATATGTACTAATTACATTGAAAGGTTCAAAAAATGAAATTTAAAACTCTCCTTAACTTGGTGGAATTTGTAGAAGAGATAAAAAGTCTTTCTTTTTCGCACTTGGGTTGATAATTGCTTTTTTGACGGCTTGACTGGGTTTTATATAGTTTTCGTGTTTACGACCTTATTGGGCGTTTTGGTTGGTTTGACCTCGTAAAGAGGATTTTTAGGAAGACCGATTTCACTTTGCCTTTACTAATGCTGAAAGCCGCCCAGATCCATAGAAGTATGTATGTATATTATTTAGGCATTTATTACGTGGTTTCTTCAGAAGCTAAGAAGTGGTTTATTGTAGGTGCCTGCTAGATTTTGAAAATATTATCTGGGAATTTATCAGATTACTGTCTGGTTCCGGTATGTGCAAACGTTGATGCTTCCCTTTTTGTTTAGCGGTTAGGCCAGTGAAGCCTTATGTTTTTGTTCTGTGTAGATACCTAACAACTTGGAAATTTATAAACAGACACAATCAACGATTCCTTCTGTGCTAGCTATCACTTTGTGGGAGCATGTCACACATTACCTAAACTTGTAGTAATCACTTTTCGAATATTCGGCGATTAATTGCGGTGGTTAAAAGCGTAATTTGAGTACTTGATTACATAATCCACAATATTAAAAAATTGTCTTTGTCAAGACTCTATTTTTATAACTTCATATTAAAGGTTAATATACAGTGATAAAATAAACAATCACAATTTTAAAATATAGTTACATAAAAGTATTAAAATAATTTCCATAAAATTATGAACTATTATTTTATTGTTTTAGATGAGTAAGTGCAGTAGAGAAAAATCTCTCACAAGTCAAACTAAAAGATTGTCTTTAACGTTCTTAAATAAAATCAAATTGTGAGTACTGCAACTAATATTTTTTTGACTGTCGAATCTTTGGCGAATCTAACAAGCAGAACTAAGTTAGATTAATAAGTTTATCGATCCTGTGTGAAAATCTCGGGAAATATGATTTTAATTTGAAGTCTAAAAACCACTATTTAAACTTCAAAATACTTTAAAGACTCACAACTAAATTAGATTGATAACATTCAGACGATACTGCAAGAGTCTGTTTTTTAAATGTTATTTTAAACTTGATACTTTCAACAGATTTTAAACAATCGCCGCAGGATGATCTCAAAATTGGCAAAGCCTACCACCATGTGCATGTGCGAATGGTACTGGAAACTTTCTGCGGAATTCCACGTGTCGCTTTTGCTACCAACCACTTAATCACATTCTGACAAGAGCAAAAAACAAACGATTGAACGAATAAAAAAAATTGTTGAAGATTCTGAAATATTTCGCTGATGACACGTTCCATCAAAATAAACAAACAGTTTTGCGTCTTGCACTTAAGATCTTTATCTCGTCTTAAGTGAATGCTGCTTCTTCTTATGCTATTAAATGTTTATATCAATGATAACTGAGACGAAATTCATTATTTTTGGTCAAATAGGATCATAAATAAATCCAAAAATCAGCTTGATTTTATATTTATTATAACAGGCAAGCAATAAATTAAAAAAAATGTAATTACAAGTTTTGTAGTGAGTTTATTGTGGATAGTAGGAAATAAATTTGAGATGTTATTATACACGGTCAAATTAAATGTATTTTAATATAAATATTTTAAATGTATTTCTACAGTTCAAATTTCAAGGTTGTGAGACCGGCTGTAGCCTTTGTTTAAACCGGACTGTGTACCTCAGCTCCATCGGAATTATGTTAAGTGTGAAAGTCGAATAGCGTGTCAATGTGAAACACCTTTGAAAATTCGTGCAAATGTATCGTACATTTTGTAACAAGTTTGTATCATTTTTAATGTTTTGAAGAGTGTCAGCACAAACGTTCATTCGCATTTGCTTATGTTGAGGAGTGAGCAGTTTGGTGCAAATTTTTTTTGTAGATTTTCATATAAAATTGGTCGAACCATTTCTTTATCGATATTGACTAACTCTGCAATTATTCGAATGCTTATACAACGATTTTTTAGAAATTTCACTCATTTTTTGAATTTTACCGTCTGTTGTTGATGTGCGGGTGCATCCGGAGCGCGGATCGCCTTTGATTTCTTATCTTCCCTCTGTAGATTTTTTAAGACACTCGAAGACTTGACTACGAGATAGACAGTCATCACCATCCTAAGTTTCTATAGCGGATTTTCCAAATTTTCCAAGGAATTTTACATGGACACGTTGTTCGATTTTTAAACTCAACAGAATTCCGAAGGAGCTCAAGTACACGGTCCGTTCAAAGGCTAGAGCTGAACTGTTGATGGCGATCACGAATCACCAAAAATGTTCAATACAATGTTAAATGCATATGTTCGCGATTGAGAATGAACAGACTGTATATTTTTGATTATTAAACTGTTTACAATATAATATCACCATTGCTGTAAAATGGTCACAGTTTGCTAAGGTTCTATTTCACGATCTCTTTTCGACCCCTTGACCCACTAGAATCCGATAAAACTTGGCTTGTGTAAAGTACTGACCTAGGGTACTACCCAACAAAAGATCGATCTGAGTTGTCATTGTAACCAGAAATTCGGACTAGTAGTGAAACTTATCCTTTGATAATTGTCAGTTAATGTAAAAAATTGTGTGTTTGTAAGATATCTTTTTGCAATTTCCTCAATCTTTATCATTGTTTTATCAACTAAAATATATTCTTCTTATGTTTTTGTAAACCTTATATTTTTAACATAATTCTCTAGAGTATTTATGATTTTAGTTGGTATTTTCACTTGTACCTAGAACATAATGTACCTAAAACTGTATCTACGTACTTATTTTAAAAGGTACTTCTACCCAGGCGCGTGCTGGCCCATCGGGATACCGGGAGTTTCCCGGTGGGCCTTTATAAAAATACTACACGACACGACTGAATTTAAATTATCAACAATTAAATTATATTTAAAGTAGAAACAATATACCTCTCCGTTGTTCAACTCGACCGCACCTGACGAACAGCGACGATTGAATCTAATCTTCATTCCCGTTTTTAGACTTGCGAACCATCAAAGAACTCGCTACTTTAGAAGAATCGAAGTATCCTAATGTTGCGGATGCATTGCGTATCATATTTATATTGATGACGTAATTTGGGGATATTTTATAGGTTCTGCCTAGAAACTTCAATTGGAGTTAATACAGGTTATGCGATCCGGTGAATTCGAGTTGCGTAAGTGGGCAAGTAACTGTCCGGAACTTCTGGCGGCTGTACCATCGGCTCATGTCCAAATGCCAGTTCAATTCGACAAAGAAGAACCTATCTTTATTAAGATTTTAAATTTTCATTGGGACTCCATGGCCGAAGTGTTTTTCTACTTATGTTCTACTTATGACTGCATTTCGGTGTTTTTCTCTTCTTACTTGAATTCTTCTGTTGGTCTGCCCTATGTGGGATTCCCCGCAGTCTTTACATGGGATCTCGTATACTCCTTGGTTTTCTAGTGGTATTTTTGTTTTTGCGGATGGTAGCATGTTGCCAATCTTTTTGTCGGTGTTGAAGATGGTGTCGATGTTGTGTTTTCTCAGCACTCTACTTATTTTGTCCGTGGTCCCTTTGATGTACGGTAAGTGCGCTTTGGATACCGATGTTTCTTCTTCCTTTGGCTTTGGGTCTCTTGGTGTTAACGCTTTCTTGATATTTTGGACGAGAAACCATTTTGTTTTAATGCCAACTTCACCTGTTCTAGTTCTTGATGTTTATTATCGCCATCAGTCAATCGTTGCGATCTAGTTATTAATGTCTTGACTACTGATTGTAGTTGCGCTGGGTGGTGATGTGACTGCGCGTTCAGGTAGCGATTTGTGTGGGCTGATTTTCGGTATACTGTGTATCCCAGGCTGCCGTCTTCCTTTTTGATTATAGATACATCTAGGAAAGGTAGTTGATTGTCCTTTTCCACCTCCATTGTGAATTTGATCTTCTGGTGTATGTTGTTTAGATGCTGTAAGAAGGTCTGCAGTTTCTCTTCTCCATGGGTCCATATAATAAAAGTATCGTCTACGTATCTTAGCCATAGCTTAGGTTTGTCACTTGCCGTTTCTGTTGCTAGGACTTCTAATTCTTCCATGAATAGGTTCGCTATTACCGGCGATAAAGGTGATCCCATAGGTGCTCCTTCCACTTGTTTGTACCGTTGATCTTTGTAGATGAAATAGGTGTTGTTTAGGCAGTGTCTTGTTAACTTGATGATTTCATTTGGGACTTGGCATTTCCATTGAATCATATCTACTGCTTCTTTTACTGGAACATTCGTGAATAAAGAGGTTACATCAAAGCTTACTAGCAGATCTCCTGGTGCCACTGTTATGTCTTTTATACGCTCGATGAAGTGGCTTGCGTTCTTTACGTAAGATTCGGCTTCTTCGGCATAAGGTTGCAGTTGCTTGGCCAGGAATTTCGCTAGAGGTTGCAGTGGTGATCCAATGGAGCTTACGATGGGTCTTAGTGGTACACCTTCCTTGTGGACTTTTGGTAATCCGTACAGCTTAGGGCATACTGACGACTTCTTTCTCGGAATTAGTTGTAATTGTTGTTCTTGACTGAAACTGCAGGCTTTTATTTCGCTTTAGTGGTCTTTTCCAAATATGTTGTAGGATCCGTTGAGATTGTTTGGTATCCAGGATCGTTTAGTAAGGTTTCTATTTTTCTTTCATATTCACCCTTATCCACGACTACGGTTGCGTTCCCTTTGTCTGCTGGTAACACGATTACGCTAGTGTTCGCCCGTAGGTCGCGTAAAGCTTGGATTTCTTCGTGGGATAAGTTCTTCTTCGGTGGCTTGGCTGTTCTCAGTATACGTGACACGTCTTGACGTATAATTTCGTCGGTATTTCCTGGGATCCCTGTTATTGATGCTTCGACTCCGCAAATAATGTTTTCTATTGGAATCCGGTTTGGCGCTACTGCATAGTTAAATCCATTCGATAGCACGCTATGTGTCGCTTCATAAAGCGGTAGATCTGAAAGATTGAAAACTACCTTCTTTGGTTCAACTTGGTGGTTGATGTACTTCCTGGGCTGTTGTTCGGCTTGTAGCTTCTCAAATTTCTTCTTCTGGTTAGAAGTTGTCAAATTAGCGTCAGTTTCTGCTCGAAACTCCGTGAGGTTATCTAGTGTTGACCATAGAGCTGGATGAATTGTGTTACTTAAACGTAGGTGTAACTGTAGTAGCTCGATGTTGATGCTATTTAGCGCCCTTCTGGTATCGTGAATTGGCAACTTCTAAAATGGGGTGAAATTGAAATTTTATGTTAATTGATGCGGAACATCATTCGCTATGCTGTGACAAAACTATAAATGGTTACATCGATATTTAAGTTGTCAAGAAAAACATTTAAGATATTTATTTACGTTGTTTCTTATGGGAACTCCTACTTTTAAAGTCGATTTTCTAGAAACAGCACTTTTAAGGTTTAACAAAATTACATTTAACACTTAATATCTTCAAATCTAGTACATATTAAGAAACAATGACTAGAATAAAAGTTTTACGTTGATTTTCTGTGAACACAATGGTGCTTTTATTTTTGTCACAGGTATAATACAAGCGAAGATATCTGTAAAACAACGTAAAGATACCGCGTCTCGTCTTTGCTGTTGGTTAACGAAAAAGGATTTTAGCACGCTAATAATGCATATTTGAAGCTATGTCTCACCCACGGTAAACAAAATATATGTTCTTATGCGTTTTACACATTGCATATCATACACAGTGGCATATATTTATTATTTCTTTCTTAAATTCGTACAAGCAAAGATATTCATCAATAACTAAAAGCTCTCCTAGGATATCATATGTAGTTTTACATACTTACAATTAGTAAGCTACTATATTACAGCATTACTTTGTATGTAACCACAGAAAATCTGTATGTAATAAGTTAAATATGTTAACTAAGGAAAGACAAAATTAAAAAATCACATCTTAGATTTAAAATTATTTCTTAATAAAATCATGGAAATATTTAGATACTTACACCTCTTTTCATGGATTTGACAAAATTACAAAGACAACTCAAATTAAAAATACATATTGTGCAATTATTTATTAACTATTTGAATGAAAGAAATTGAGAAAGAAAAACTGAGTAAACGCATTCACTCTGAATAATTGGAATTCCGAATCTGCTTCGATGTCTGCTTTTGGTAAACCATTTTTCTTGTTTTTGCATCCTCTAGGACATTTGCATGTTGGTATACAATAAAATTTATTTTTTATGCAGCAACCAATTATCGTCGAGCAATCGCAAAAAATTAAATAAAAACTACGAACGAAAATAAAAACTAAGGAACTTTCTGGCTAAATAAAACTCTACTATTTGAAGCTGTTTAATATTTTTTTGTTAATTAGAAATGGTTTTGTATGTTTTTTTGTTTGATATAATAAAAACATAAATAACACATTAGAATATTTGTGTATATTTTAATTTGAATTAAGTTCTCAGCTTTCTTCTCAATCTAGGTGGACACTTCTTACCCTTATTTTTATAGTCTTTACATTTATAGTCTTCATGCCAAACGTCTGTATGTGTTCGAATAAACTTGGTATATTTAATAGCCTTTGTGTAAAAACCAACATACTTTCGGTTTATATTCCACTTGCAAGGATTGTCGCCAACTGATGATAGACCTATTAGTGTATTGTCTTGAACAATAGGGCTACCAGCGTTTCCCAAACACAAGAGAGTTGGAGACGGTGGAATTGGTGCAGCGCATATCATTGACTCTGGGTGATATTTATAACCCGACGGTGGGTAGTTGGTACGTGCCATCCTGCATCCTGCAATGTATTCCGTTATTCGCAGTTTTAGTATGCAGTGACCGAAGTCACGATCCTACTGACGTAGATGTAAAACCTGTGAGGTTAGGATTGAATATTAGCCAAATATGTGTATATTACTCTCCGTTTTTTATTGTTTGATTAAGCTTTTATTCCAAAAGAATAAGACATGAAAATTTAGTAGGAGTTTTCGTACCCTTATAGCAAAAACTAAAGTTTATTCTAGAGACTCTAAGGCTTTACCTCCTGCTGGTAAGACTAGTAACATAGATTCTGACAAAGAAAGGTTTTCATACCATCACGATCTAATAATCTAGCTTCTGTATATTTTAAAGAATATATTCCATCTGTTTCAGTCCAACCAAGAAGCGTCACTTTTCCATATAAACTTCGTCGCTCTCGGGCTAGCATAACTGGTCTTATAAATCGATTTTTTGGAAAAGGCTTGTCCGCTTCCAGTAAAGCGATATCATGGGCAATCAATCGACATTCTAAAACAAATTTTGTGCTACCGGAATTCCTGCTTTCTATAGTGTTGGAAAAAAATTCGGAATAGCTCGATTACAGTCAAATTTAACATTGTATCGAAAACAGTGTCGAGTGTAGGAGAGCGCATTCAGTCGCAAATATAACAGCTAATTGCAAGGATAATCCAATTGATAACATGATATTCAGAAAGTGATTATAAGAATCGTTTTATACAGGGAATACGAAAGTAAAACAAAACTATATAAATTTGTTTACTTAATTCCCAATGTTAATGTTAATTACAATTAACATTTATACAGTACAATACGAAAATATTAAATAACAATAATTAGGACAAAACGGACGAGACGGAATATCTGGCGTATATAAAATTTATTGTAAAGAACGTAAAGCATTTTATATACTGGGCAAAAGGCAATGTCAATAAAGTGATCATTTCGCGAATAAGCTTATCACGAGCATTTAATGAATGTGAATGCTCTCCTGACTTCAATATGATTTTTTTATTCGGTTAGTATTCGAGCCGGTCCAGATGTATTGGTTTATAAAAAATAAGATTTACACATACTTTCTGAAATAAAGAATTTCGGATGGATATAAATGTGTGTAACATTTCTTTTCTCAACGCATGGTTCTGTATCAGTTCTGTTGATCATCCCGGCAATTAAAACAATACTTTTGAAATGTGGACTAAAATTGAAACATTGTGCAACAGAAAGGATCCATTTTGCAGATATAAGAACTCCTACACAATAATGGTAGCCAATCATCGTAATCGATATAACATATGGAAATTGACCTTGCGTAGCTTCTTTCCCATTTCTATCTTGCAATATGGACGACCACGTATGCGGGAAATCTACATTTCCTACAGGTTTATTGAAGAAATGGTTTCGAGATAAATTTCTGGTTAACGTGTGTGCTTTGATGGTTTCACTTTCAGACGAGTTGGCATATGCAGCTGCTGTAAAACGTAAAAGAGACATACATGAAGGTATTTAATCGAGTTAAAAAAATATACATGAAACTTACAGAACATAAGCACAAAACAGAGGGAAATGAAGTTTTTGCGATTTCGTAATCTATCTCTCACTCTATGCCAGTTCATAATTTTAGAAGATCCGACAGACTACGTACTATAAATAGAATTATTATAGTTAATTGAGTTAAAAGTAATTGTTAGTAATAATTTTAATGTTTGCACTAATAGAAACTAATCAAAACTTATAACGAGGCTTTTAGTTATTTGCAAATGAGAAGCCCAATTAAATTATTATTACCAAGAGTTTAAAATGCTAAATTTGTAGGATAATTGGTGATAGATAATAGGTTAACGAATCCTGCACTGATTTACAATATTTTTACTAAATGTTGCCCTCGATAAAATTTAAGAGTTTTAAAGAGCTACACGAAACGGCTATAAAATTAAAATAAAACTGAAGCATATTGGAAAAGGAAAAAATTAATAAGTATAAGAAATTGAGTTTAATTTACTTCCAAGTGATCCTCTTCCAAAAAGAGCTAATACAAGTCTCAGTCTCAAGGTTTATTTCCATGCAAAGCAAATACAAAGTTACTAAAATAAAATATATTGAGGTATTATTTTTATTATTTTACTATCACCTTTCATTGATAGGTTAAATTATAAAATAATTCTCTATACGCCTTTACTGTTACTGTTCTACGCCGCTCTCGGGGTTTTCCTGGACTTTTTAGTAGTGATATGGGTGCAAACTTATGTAGTAGATGATTCAATTCCTCCGATAACAGCAGATTTTTTGCAATTGATCGTGTATGCTTTGTCACGGTTAGTCTTCAGCTGTATTTAAGGTGTCTTCTTCAACATGTGGCAATAACACTTGAGGTGAACACAAGGCCGGATGTATATCTTTAGAGGCTCTAAACACTGACGACTGCCCCCACAAACCGCCTTTAATCTATAATTTTATAATTACATTAACCTACTTTTTTTAACATTATTTATAATTATATTTTTAAAAATGTAATGATTTGTACATAAAATTGTTGATTTTATTAAAAATCAGATTTGTGTATTTTGAAACAACTTTTAAAAAATTATTTTGTAAAACAGTGAACTGGCAGTCAATAGAACAAAATGGTATTCAAACAGTTCAATTGTCGACGTTTCGGTTTTATTTAAACCTTCATCAGGACCGGTAACCATTACAAAACGGTAGTACAGCCATGACCAACTACTATTAAATGTAAACATTATGGCCATCTCAAAGGGTCCGGACCGTGGCGTCCTCTATCAGATTTATCTCAGCTTAGAATCTTTTAGAGTTCCTGTATAATAATAGTAGGTTATATTCTTATTATTTAATATTATTATAGAGGGACTCTAGAACCTTTTATCTTGACATGTATTTAAAAATTTAGAATTGTCAGTTTGTCGTTGTTGAGGTTATTGTAGTAGTGCGAATGAGCCGTATCAGAAGAAAACGAAGATCAGTGAATGCAATAAGCTAAGTTTAAGCGCAAGTTTAACAACGGTTATTAAATAATTTTTTAATTTTTATTTTCTACAAATCTGTAAAGAAAAAAGTATAGTAAGGTAGAGTTGCGTTTTTAAAAGTGTACTGCTAAGAGCTTATATGTACTATGTATCATAAAGCTTTTTTACGGTGTCTGTTTATTCTAAAAAGATATTAAGTATTTACTACTGGTCTAATAGTTGTTTTGATTATTTGTTTTGTAACAAGGTATAATAAGGTAACAGTCAGCCATATGACATAGCTATAGAACCGTAGCCTTAACGTTCCATGATCTCTATCGCCGGATTTCTCAAAGATTTTGAAGAAGTAACAGTTAGTAGAGAGAGAAACTAAACTCACACTCGGTTAAAAGCTTCAATACCTGCATTGTTAACGAGTGGAAAACATCTAGAGTTAAAGACGTATGAAAGACACATCGTACTAATAATAGGGTTTTCTCCAACAGTACCAGATCCACAACTATCAAGTCCAATAAATACGATATCCGGTGCAGCTGTTTGATTTTTTGAATTTTGGCGGTATATAAAAAAGTCTAAGCTTGCAAATGTATCGACCGGGGGCGCCACGGTCCGGACCGTTTGAGATGCGAGATTTCTAAACCTAATGGACTTTCTTGCGAACGTGTATTGTGGCGCCGTGATTGGTCAGCTTCTGTGGCGCACAAATATGAAATGAAAACTATCATAACAACTGACGTGTTTAGATAAATTCAATGTTGTTTTATAGTAGAGTGCATATTAATCCTGTTTGTGACTTAATAATAGTTTAATTAATAAGTCGTTTTAATTAATTAGAATTAATTAAAACGATAGATGTTTAAAGGTTTAACTATTAAAAGAAGCTTTGATATTTTAAATAAATAATATAATCGATTTCGTGCTGTCGAATACTGTGTCACAATAATTTAAACAGCAGGGTCGACTAAACTTTTTGCAAGAATTATCAGAACCCATCATCTCTTTCAAATGATTATGAAGATTGTGGTCATTCACATTTTTAGAAATTTATTATGTAAATAGGACTAATTTTAATATTAAATGTGACATAAATATCAATATTTTAAATAATTTTCGAAGTTAATCACCACTGCTTGCAAGGAAAAAGCCTTTAAACTTGCAGAATATATCAAAAAATATAAATGTCATCAGTACATTATTAAGGATTTTAAATTAAAAAAGAAGGAAATCTAATGTAAAGCTCTTTAAAATAAATTATAGTTCGTGTGTGAGATAATATGTACAAGAAACTATTAAATCTATCGAATTGTTTCAAACTAGTAACAAGTTTCTTAATTCAAATCTGACGATTAATTAAGTTGAATAAAAAATTAAATTAAAAAGAAATCATGATACATATTTTCGGAGAATTGGAGAAAAACCATTTAAATGCATCTACAGATAAAGTAGTCATCTAACTACTCAATAAATACCCATTTAATCCAAAAAACTAATTATAATCCACAGAAATATATAAAGCACAAGCACTTGTTATAAAAAATATTAATAAGGGGTAGCATCTAGCAAAACATAAAACTGGAAATCACGTACCATTATTATTACGTACGATTAACACTATCATTAACACACAACAATCATAGCGCAACAACACGACAGTATTTAATAAATACTAGACACCAATTATTGTGACTTTTATATTGTAAAGATGAAGGCAAGCCGGTTATGAAACTTCTCGAAGCTCCGAAGGCCGTCCACTAGTGGGAACGTAAACAGCCAATCACGGCGCTACAATGTAGATCCATAAGAAAGTCCATTAGGTTTAGAAATCTCGCGTTTGAGATGGCCATAATGTTTACATTTAATAGTAGTTGGTCATGGTACAGCATATATTGTAATGATTTTCGATTACAATATTAATAAAAGAATCTGTTGATGTCTCAGCTGTTGAAGTTAAAATCGTGTAATCTTATTGATACACAACAAAGAAACGTTAAGTGTTGACTGTTTGCGTTTATTATTCATAATTGTTAATTAAACATTTATAAAGAATTTACCAGAAACGATTCAAGTTTGAGTTGATTTTATTAATTTGGCACATGTACATAACAAGATTCGGTTAAGGAATTAACCGAACAATAATATAACAATACAAAAATAGCCTTGACTACGATTATTAAGAAACCAATATCTATCTTGAAATGCAATTACATAGTTGACAATAATCATGATATTAAAAAAATGGTCAAAGGCAAGCTATTTTGAATTGAAATATGAACAACAGTACAATATGAGAAATAATTGCAATCTAAAAGAATGTTTACTTACTAGGAAGTAGTTGAGTAATTAAATGGGGATTAAAAGGTATTGTTTGTTTGTTTGTTTTTGGGCGAGAAATCAGGATGGTGGAGCATCCTTCGTACCTCATGGCACCGATTACTATGATCATTTGGCCGACCCTACCAGAATTTAGCTGAATCTGGGGGAATTCCACCCCCAGTAAGGATTTTTAACGTGCCAAACATCACATTGACACGGGACCTACAGTTTTACTACGTATCCGAGAAGAAGGCATGTTTTTTAATTTTTCTCCGCTATGAAAAATTACCAGCTCGGCCGGGGATCGAACCTGCGATCCTTGGATTATGAAGCAAACATGCAAACCACTAATCCACCGAGGCTGGATTTAAAAGGTATTAAAAGAGAATAGTTGTAAAATTTATGTCCCCTGAAAAGAAATGCTCTAAAAACAAGAACAATAAAAGTTTAATAGTTTAACGAGTGTAAAAAAGCGTTTATTTATTTCAACAGTAAGAAAAAGGAAATTTAAAAGAAAAAAAATAAAACTAAGACCATAGAGCAATAATAGTGAAGTTCCATTCAACTAGACCCGCTAGACCCGAAGAAACTGAGACCCGAGAAAACAACAAAGAAATAAAATTTCTTATTGAACGTTGTTCAAGAAGTAGCTCAAAAAGGTAATTTAATTAATGCGATTTACCTCAACGTTCTAGCTTAGACTGAGCATCCAATGAGAGTTTCAGAGTCCATAAGCAGTGGGCAGATTCCTGCGTGGTGATTTTTCAAATAGCAACCTGAAATAATTCCATAGTCACAATTTAATATTAGTACAATATTTTACGATACCAACAAAAGTATTTTTCAATACATGGTTTTGGTTACGATAGTGTACCGCCATTTTTAATAAAAGACGAAACGCTTTTACGTTATCACCATCATCAAATCCACCTTTTTATTTTTTGTCGTTTATCTTCAGAGGAAGAATTATATTAAGTAAAATATTTTACAATTCTAATGAGTGCTTGTGTCCAAGTTTTGGCCAATTATTACAATATTGTCGAAAGTGTGCTAAGGATATGAAAAAATATAAAGGTGAATTTGACTATTACGCTCCGTCTTTTATTAACAAAATATTAATTAATCCGCAACCAAATTGATCCAGTGTTAATACTAGAATATAATAAGGAAATAACGATAAACTAACAACAAGCACAAAATAAGTAACAAAATTGATCTAGAATAACAAAATAAAGTAATTGTAATATAACGAATTGGACAAAAATAAATTAAGACTAAGAACAAAATAAATTAAAGGTAACACAATGAACGACACGAGTATGACTATGAAAATATGACACTATACCTGACGGTAAGTTGACCTTTAGCACTAAAGTTGCTTAGAAGGGCGTGTGCGGTCATAATAATGATTTTAAGCTTTCTCATTTGTTTCTAGAGAAAAATACGTACGTAATAAATCTTAGCGAGTAATGCGGACAAAATTATGGGGAGTAATTCCGAACGACTTAAATTCGTTCCCAAACAACAAATTATTACGTATCTACTATTCTTTTTAATAGGTTTTAACATTATATGGGTTGATATCTGATGAGATACTTGACATATTTAAGTTTATATATCTTAAATGGTTTCTTATTGCTTAATTACTTTACTGATTACTCAATTACAGTCCCATAGAATAAATATCAAGTGCTTCCTAAAATTTCTAGATATAGTATTTACAAAATTTAAAGGTTGCTTAGTTTAACTACATGAAATAATTAAATTGAGCCTCACCAGCCGAAATATGTGAAGCTTTCTTCTTCTACCTAACTACGTAACCAAACTAACTGTTATGTTTTACTATTAATTACACTGGCTTGCAAAAAAATCGCATACACTTTAAAAATCAAGTAACCGAGTTTTTATGTAGTTTTTGCTATGTAAACGTGACCTTTCTGACTTTTGACATTACATTTTTGATGGTTAAATCTGTCAGGAAAATAAAACAAAATAATTTTAACTGATTGACACTGACAACTTAAAAATTAAGACCCACTTAATACAATCCAAAATAGGTGTACGCGAATTTTTTGCAAGCCAGTGTACTATTTCGTTAATTAATTATAATCAATCAATAAGGTTATTGTATATAGTAAATTCAATTCAGTCGAATTTCCAAAGTCAGTCGCATTTAACACCATTACGTTTAACGTGATTAAAATGAATTATTTTTTCGGTGTCTGTTTAACCCTTAGATACCTAAAGGAGGTAACTTGGGTTGAATATTTTCTTTTAACTTTTTTTTCTGAACCCGTTGGCAGCACTGCTTCCAGGTATTTGTTAGATGACATTTAAGGATATGTATTATTCAGTTTTGCTGTGATTGAATTGTTGGTGTTGGAGATTTTGGTAAATTAAGTAAGTGGGCCCCGAAAGTACCCCGCTTCGGTATTTATGTGTATTAAATGATGTTGCATTTATTGCAGTTTTATCCCGAAAATGAGCCGTTCAAACAACGATAGACCTTTATCAAAGGCAGAAGTTGAACACGTTGTTGGGAAATTCGGTGATTTATCAGATTGTGAGGATGAAATAGCTTATGAAGGTGAAGTAGACCCTGAAAGTGTTACAGAAGAGATAATACAGACGTCTAATCTGAAGACGAATCAGATATTGAACCAGGTGCTGAAGATTAGGAAATTATTGAAGACGAAGGTGACGCATACATTGCAAAATCGGGAATGAAATGGGCCAGTAAACCTAGAAGAGGCTCTAGACGTCTTGAAAGAAATATTGTGAATGTTCATCCTGATCTTACGCCTTATAGTCGGACTGCTGATTCATTATTTGAAATTTTCGGTTTATTCATAGGTACTGAAATCAAAGATATTATATGCCTCTACACTAATCAGGAAGTCAAACGATATTTCATGTCCTGGAATGACAAGCATCCAAACTCGCAAAAACGATGGAAATCACTAGACCACATCGAGTTAGAATGTTTTATAGGTATTCTTATCAAGACAGGTGCTTTGAGATGCAGAAAACAATCAGTACCAGAAATGTGCATTTTGGGTACATTTAGACAGCTAAATTTTCAAAAAACCGGTGGGGGACCCTAGTGACCCCACTTCGGTCTTTACGTAGATTTGCGCAGCTTAGGTATCTAAGGGTTAATATTAATATAAACTAAAATAAAGAAATCACCAATTACTGCTGTGATACACGTGGAATTACTTAAAAGTAAGTAGAAATTGTAGATATCAAAGTGTTATTAATCAGCACAAGAAGTTGGGCTTGCTCTAATTAGTGACAGGTCAGAAATTACGATAAAATCTATTGACATTGTGACTTTATGAATAACAAAATAACTTTTCCTTAATTTTACAATACTATAACGATAAATAGTAGTCTATATCACAGTTAAGCCTAACCAACATAATGCACTTATTAGAGGTTATTAATTGGTATATTGTATTTTTTGCATCGATTACTAACATATGCGAATATTTAGTTTACATTTATTTACTCATTTTAATAAAGCGTAAAACAAATTACGTTAACTTTAAATTTCTATTCTGGTTTGAACCTCCTACTGGTTTGAAGTAAGTCTGAAGTATAATCAAGTTGGAACAACTGCTCGAGTTCCAATTTAAGCAATAATTTATTTAAAAATGTTAATTACAAATAAAAAGATAAATTGTTTTTAGATGTAAAAAATTGAAATGTTTTCTTTAACGTTATAGCAAGTGCAACATTTATTGGTAACACTTATTCTGTTGAAAATTCAATATATTCTAATGGTTGTTTCTAGAGGTTTTTTCTTGAAAACCTTTTGAACTGCTTGAGCGTTCGTCTTTGTCTTGTCGCGAATGGAAGCTCAGTTCATGTTAAAATATTTCTAAACCGTTTTCAACTATCTTTCTACTCCAGAGAAAAACTAAAAAATCTCTAAATAACCAATCTACCGAATGTAACCTAGCGAAAAGATAATGCAAGTAACCACTTATGTGAAATTGAATTCTAGGTATATCTAAAAATTGCTCAGCAAGGTTAAGGAATGGCATGCGCAGTCCACCGACACCGTACTAGCGGATGCACACATCTCCACACATGTTCCATGCACGTTACTGCATTTAGATCGCATACAAGAGTGAAATGTAGTAGCTGATTTGCGCAACCTTACCTCGCCCGTAAATTGCTTTCATTTCCCCTACTCTCTGCACGTGCCGCTTATTCAGCAACCTTCGTCCGCTTTTCTAGCATCATCGTACGTGACAGGATTAATGCTTAGGTTAGAGTTCTATTTTTTATATAACAAAACCGCCTGCGTGTATAGCTTGAGACTGAATTCTGGGTGTGGAAGACCTTCAGGCAGCACCTCGGGTGAGTTTTAGGCTATGAAAGGATTTCAGTTTTGGCAATGGTAACATACTGAACTACCGTGCCGTTTCAAAATTTTTGTATTAGTTAAAGGCCCTCTTAAGTCATGAAACAACTAATTAAATTGACAGTTAGTCTTTCTGAAAATATTAGCACCTTTTTATCGCGTAAAATAAGCGAGATATAAGCATTTTAAAAAATCTCGATGACGTATTTTCTACCAATACGAGGCAGCTACCGTTCGTGACCAGGCGTGCTTTATATCTGTATACTGCATTATGTGCTATTAGCTTCCACATTACACATTGTACCTTTAGCTGTGTTCTAATTTTTAATTGTAAAATAATATGGCTGGGTAAATTACACTTTGCTGTTTTGAATAGAAAAAGGTTTCTATAATAATATATCAATTATTCCTCGAAGCCAAGCGCCGAATTTATTGTTTTCATACTTTAAAAACGAAATAATTGTCACAGACATATGCTGGTTGGAATTAATGAGATTAATTTGTCACAATAAATAGTCGAAGGCTTCCTTTACATTTAGCAGGGTACGAACGAAAAAGATTTGCTTGCTAAAGAATAATTCTTATAAGAATTTAATTTTTCATTCGTTCACGAATTTTATTATTTAATTCTCTGGTTAAAAACATTTTCGCGAATCATATTTGTTGAGAATTAATAGTACATTACATACCGAGGCCGAAAGTACTCCATTGCTGTCGAGAGAACAATATAGTTTCCCGAGAGGCGATAGCCTCGAGGTGAACTAGTTCTCGAGACACAGGAATGGTACTTTTGCCGAGGTTTGTATACTATTTTATTCGCAATCGTCCTTTAAATACCGAATTATCTAAAATTCTTGACAGATGCAAAATGTCATCGGTTGGGATTGGCATAACGTATGTCGCCACTTACATCATCAAATTCGATCGCATAATATTTCGAGGATTTTATTGAATAGGAGTATTTATAAATTAATAATAATACCTGGGTACTCGTTCTTTAGCAGCCAAGGTGCGCAACATTACCAAACATGATTTATACAGCCATTTATACACCGCATTTGGCGATGTAATTTTCTGCGCGCCACCTAGTAGCTGAATTTAAAGACACGTAGAGGTGCGAAAATAGGTCGTTTCGGACCATGAGAATGTCAAAGTTACAAACAATGATGCATTTTCGGACCTCTAAATGGTCAGGAATGGACTCATTACACCAATACGATTGCGAATAAAAATTAAAACGTAGCACTCCACAAAACATTAGCTTGGTGTACGAAGTCCAAAGTGACATGCAAAAAACGACACGTTTTCATCAATATGGCGGACAGTTTGCGACGCCGCCTCGATGTGGTGGATAAGTTCCACGTACTTTGTCTAACTAATAAACAATATAAAACACGAATCAGCTTGGTGCCCATTCCCAAAAAACATAGTTTTTCTTGGCACTTTCAGAAAATTGCGCTGCGCGAAGGCGACAACTACAGGTCGTCATACTTGCATTTCCCTGTAAAACATAACACCGGCTATCGTCCAAAAGAGTTTCGTCGTGGTGCCTTTCATACACTTTTTTCGCTGGTTCCCGGTCTATTTTGTTATTAAATTAAAAACAGCAGCAATCCAGGACATATAATCCAACGACTACGCATAATAATGCAGTGTGTACGCAAGTGGGTTTCGGCGCTGACTGGTAGTAGCTACGTCATCACCCCACAGGTTTCATACTTTACAAGCGTTTTTCTTGGAAACGATATGTATTATAAACAAACCGTTTTGACAAATGAATTTCTTTTAATATGAACCATTAAAATGTTAAATAACCCAATGATTGGCCAATGACTTAAGAGGACCTTTAAGTTAAGGTTATTATAATGTTAAACTGGACTTTTTATTTTATTTGCTGTCTATCCGTAGCTGCGTTCCCAGTGACATCAACCTTTAACATGACAATTTTTTCCAGGAGTGGAAGGAAGTTATGATTTAAAATGTGATAAGTGCAATTTATAACTAAAACAACGGCAATTTCGAAATTTATTTTATAAAATTTGTAAAAAAAATATTAGACTGTTTGTCTGAATTTAATGAATCCCACCTTTGTAGCAAACGTTTATAGCCCTTTATAGCCAGTAATGAATTTAATTTTTAAAATGTGATTGACGAAGCTTATACAGGGTAGCTACGAAAATTGGAATCACTTTTCCACTTTTGCCCAAAAGAGGGAACTACAAGAAAAAATTAAATGAAATTGATGGCAACATTGCTTACGTAACGTAACCATGCTTTCAAACAATGTAGCTAATTAATTGCGTCTTCAAAAATTTCGAAATATTTTATTTAAAATTAAATACCTAACGAACGGTTTCAAAAACAAATAACATAAACATAATGGAAAGCGATGCAACAAAAATATCTACTACCTAATATTAACACATAAGGTGCTCGAATTGATGACCACCATTCTCTGTACATAATTCTAGTCTCCTTTGAAAAGATCTACAAATTTTACTGCATAATTCAGGAGTGAACGTTTGAAATGCTTCTTGAATCATCACCTTCAAAGTTTCCAAGTCCTCAAAAGCATTATAGAGGTATACCAAATCCCGCACAATTCCCCAAACACTGAAGTCCATCGGTGTTAAATCACATGACCTCGCAGGCCATTCTATCGGACCTCTTCGACCAATCCAAGACTGGTGAAAATGATCGTCTAAAAACTCTCGAACTTGTACAGCATAATGAGGTGTTGCGCCGTCTTGTTGCAGAATTATATCCAGAGGACAGTGTACCAAAATAGCTGGCATTATTTGTTCTACGAGCAGAGCTAAATAAACATCTCCAGTAATATTAACGTTAATAAAAAATGGACCAAAAATTCCTCCACTCCAAATTCCAGCCCAAACGTTTATTCCAGGCGATTTAAAATCTTTCTCAATGGTTACATGGGGATTTTCGTCAGAATAATAAACGCAATTATGGCGATTAACTCGACCACACAAATGAAATTTAGCTTCATCAGACCACAAAATACGATCAAGCAAAAAATTTGGATCAACTTCATCGACCAGCAAACTCTGAAATTCGTCGCAAAATTGTAATCTTCGATCGGGATCATCTTCGTTCAAAATATGCACTAACCTTGGTCGATAACGTTTTAATCCAATCTCACCAATAATTTTCTGTATCGATCGTCTGCAAATCCCAAACTCTCTTGAAAGTTGCCTCTGAGATGTTGTTGGTTCTTCCAGCAAACGGTTGTGGATTTCAGCTGCATTTTCAACAGTCACAACATATTTGGATCTGCCACTCCTGTTCTTATGCTGATTTTTAACATCCCCATGCAATTCAAACTTTTTAACGATTTTAATAATCGCACCAATCGTTGGTTGTCGCTGATTAGGATATGTTACACGCCAACGATCCTGCACTCTTAATGCTGCAATTCTACCAGAGCGACCTTCTTTAGAAAGATAATACCATTTTACGATGTTTATTCGCTGTTCAACATTGAAATTCATAATGGACAATTATTGACAATAGTTTGACAATTGTTGACAATTACACGAAATTGAATTCCATGTTGCCATTTAATCAAATATAGTTTTTAGAACCGCAATTTTTTTGTAAAAACGGCGACATCTCTTGGCAATTTGAAGAAAAATGACTCCAATTTTCGTAGCCACCCTGTATATATTTTTTGTTTACACTACACTTTGTTTTACATTCCTGTTACTTAGGGTAATTAACTCTCTCATTAAAACAAGTAAATTAATTAGTCTCTTTAGATCCTTTCAGAATATCGTCCTCATTTGGGATATTTGATACTTAACTCTTTAAATGCTGTCCAAACATACTGTGTGGGTGCTTTCTATTAAGAAAGTCTTTGTTGTAAAAAAGAATTGCCTGTATCCAAGTGAGGGGAAGATGAGATTTCTTTGCATTTTCTTTAAAAGGAGAGATAATTACTTCTTATTGTTTCCAGAGGACACGAGAGTTCTAAAAGGGTAAAAAAATTCTGAGAGTATGCTATGTTTTTTTTAATTATCCCTTAATCTTTAATAATAATTTAATTTAACGGCTGCCTGAATTTTTATCTTTAATTAAGCTAAATTTTCTATTTAGTTTTATATACTATTGGAATTTGTTACAATGTACTACAAAAAAAATGGAAAATGAAAGAATTTATTATTCAAGCAGCCAATATTGTATTTTAAGGTCAGTCGAATTTTTACTCAAGTTGGCGTAAAAGCAGTAAATTCTTTTAATGGCATAACTTAGCAGGGTTTATGCACTATTAACTAAAAACGTGGTAGCTATAAATACCAGTCTGTTTTTCTGCGGTTTAAAATTTAAATTCCTCTTTCTATAGAATTTCCAATTCGGCATTCTTCTATAGTCATGGATTTCTGGTATAAAATAAAATATGATTCTGGTTCACGTACTGTAATTGACATATTGTTCCATTTAATATGAAAAATGTGTCTAACCCTGACATGAAATTGAAATACCTTCGCATTTAGTTATACGCTTAGGGTTAGTTCGTAATAAGAAAAAAAGGGCGATTCAATTTATTTAGTATGTAGGTTTAGACATTTAATAGTGGCACTGCCATTTTTTATAAATATTGGATATTTAATGTCTTAATTTAATTATACTTCGTTATCCTAAAAGTAATCAAAATCTTTCAGTGACGCCCGTTTTAATCGACAACCGCCGTTGCCTTTTTTTTATTTTTCATAATTATATTAATATCATGATCCTGATAACCAGTCAGGTTTATTACAATAAACAATTGTTGGTAATAAAATTACTAACAAAAAGAGTTACTGGGTTACTTAAGGTTACTCAAGACAACTTTAAAAATAACCATCAAAACAGTGTTAAAACAGTATGTAAGAAAATGACCGTTACGACCGTTGTTAAAGTTTCCAAATATAAAGTATTTACAAAAGATTTCAACTTAAACATTGTATCTACAACCTACAACAATTTATCCTTGCACCCTATATAAAGCTGCATTCGGCAAAATCACCCTTGAAAGCACTAGTTATTCACCTATGTAGTTTGAGTATATAGGTACGTCACACTTTTTTAAATAAAAGAAAAAGGAAGAATCGCATACAGCCAAACCAGTCTTGTAACTGGATGACCAATCATCTAAACATTCTAAACTGTCGCCTCTTTGAGGAATTCCGATGTTTGCATTGTAGCATGAAAAGAAAGACTTCGAGTATGCACTCTGTTAGTTGCTAGATTAGCTTATTCGTCATAACCTACTAATTGTTAGTTATTTTCTCTTCACTTTTTATTAATAATGTAATAATGTCATTACTACTGTCTTATTACTTCTGTTAATATTTTACCATGCCTAAAAGCTTAGATTACACATTTTCTGTAGAGCGTACGTGGAGCTGAGTTAACAATACGCAACATGGAAGAGAATTAAAAGCTGAACAAAACAATTCATACTAGTGAGTATAAAATATTTATCTTTGTTTAAAATTTGGCGGAATGGGCTGGTGCATTATCGAGTAGGAGACGGATGCCTTTGCCGATCATTCCACGGCGTTCTATTTCATTGCATTTTATAATTTTTGCAGAAGAATGCAGTAGTGAGCGCGGTTGATGGTCTGAATTTCCTGCGGACCTTAAATCGGTTAAGTTTCCTGCAGATTTCCGCACCTTGGCGTTTTTGGAAATGGGGAGGATGAGTGTTTCCATTCCTTGCTTATGTTATTAGTCTCTGCATAGTATAGGTAGACCAAAAACTTCAACTTTGTTTCTGAACTTTAGTTTAAAAATTCATTTTCCATTTCACAACAGTTATATAATGGACTATCATCAGTATAAACAGTCATCATTTCATCAGGGAGCTGTTTGACAGAAGCTGTTAGCCTTCAAATGAGGAAACTTCATAACACTTTGGGCTTCAATTTGATTCATCATAGAGTCACTACATTTAGTCACCTAGTTGGTCGTTCAGAGTACCGCAAAACGCCGCCAGAATGGGGCAAAAGAAGCACGAAATTGTTCATTACTTGTATCTGATTGCATTAAATCAAATCCATGATTACTTTAAAAGGTTTTCCTATTCTGAAAGATCAAAACTCTAATATGTCAAATACGTAAAACGTGGTTTTACGTATTTGAAAACGTGTCTATTATTA
Organism: Agrypnus murinus; assembly: GCA_929113105.1. NCBI lineage: Eukaryota > Metazoa > Arthropoda > Insecta > Coleoptera > Elateridae > Agrypnus > Agrypnus murinus. Next base: position 19,895,549 of record OV816025.1, read on the forward strand.
AAAATCACCCTTCTCTGCCCCAATATGGTGGCGTTTTGCGGTACTCTGATCGACCAGCGCGACTTAGGTGACTAGATAAAGTGACTCTAATCCATCATAGAGTCACTGCATCTAGTCACCTAGACCAGCTGGTCGATCAGAGTTACGCAAACCGCCGCCATATTGGGGCAGAGAAGGGTGATTTTTAATAATGGACAAATTAAAACTACGTTTTACGTGTTTGACATATTAGAGGTTTGATCATTCAGAATAAGAAAAACTTTTTAAAGTAAACGTGGATTTGATTAAATTCAATACAGAACAAATAATGAACGATTTCATGCTTCGTTTGCCCCAATATGGCAGCGGTTTGCGGTACTCTGGTCGACCAGCTGGCCTAGATAACTAGACGTTAGTGACATCTACTGGCTCCTGGAACGAAACAGTAAATAGCTGTAATATACAGTATGTAGCTAATATAAAAAGAAACATCGTAATGGGGGTAGTTGTAATGATTTAGAACATATTTTCCTTATCAAATGCTGTCGTTTCCTGCTAATTTTCGAAAAAATTTCATTTCAAATTTTAAATAAGCTCCTTGTACTCACATTAAAAATATCAAGCAAGCAAAATTTTTTTTATTTAGAAAAATTACCTACGTTTGGTAACAGAAATCCGGTGATTTTTTCAGTGAGTATGGTATACACCGAAAAGCAATAATTACTGTAAATTAAACGCACCAATTCTAGAACATCCCCTGATCTTATAATAATAACGTTCACTGCAGTATTTACTGCAGTGTGTATTTATAGAGCGGTAGGTAGTACAGGATTAAGAACTCGTGGCGCCCAGCAAGTATCTTATCGAACCATCCCGGGCTAATTGACCGAGTCCATTGCTAGTGTGAAATCTTTTGATATTGCAAAAAGAGTCGTTAACAGGTATTTTCGATGTCTATTTGTAAATCAGCTTTCTGTGGTTTTTCTACGGATTGTTACATGTGGGTTCTTGAGTGTACTTATGAACATATATCATTTGCAGAGTCTAGGTCTCTAGAGTGTCACAAAGATTCCATTGTATTTATGTACGCCATCGACCACTACTATAAAAATAAAGGAAACAGGGCACACCCCTGCCGCTTCATTTGTGAAAAGCATTCGATGACATCTATTTGCAAGCTATTCTACATTCATACTCAATGTATAATTTTTATAAGTAAATTGACTTTCTAACTGAGTTAAGCCTTTGTTTTTAAGTGCCAGTAGAATAATCTTATGTATCAAAAGTTTTTTGAATATCAATATGTTCAAAAGTTTGTTCAGTTATTATCCTTAGAGTTATTATATATGATCCAGACATTTGCTTGATCTAAAAACACACTATCATTTCCTCAGTTGAGCAGAATGAAGCAAGTGAATATTTGCGCGAGATAGAAAACTTGATAATGTTGTTGTCGACATGGGCGTTCCTGGATCTCGAGGTAATATAGAGCCATCACATGTAACTTTATTTTAATAAAATTACGGTTGGTTCATAGTTAATTCTATGATATCGCTAGATTATGTAACGTCACGTTTTTTTCAAACCAATAAACACTAAAGGATTCTCAGTACGGTCCTGGCAGTTTAGTAAAACTCAATTATGTTGGAACTGCAAATATTATATTAATCTAAATAATGTTTCCCCAAGTACAAAAGAGTCACCTCGAAACATATTCGTAAGCAAAATCTTGTATTTCAGCAGAACTCTCATTGATGCGAGTGTTTATCTTAAAGCGTACCCACGTCGACCAAATGTTCCTTCTTGGAGAAAATGGATTATTCTAGAATAAAGTTGTTTTTAAATTTTGTGTTCTCAAGGGCTAAAATATAATACTAGCCTTAATAAAAGCTTCCTTATGGTTAAAATATAATAAACCTTGAATCTGTAGTTTTAAAACATATTGCGTTGCAATTCCACTAGTAAATAAAATACCGACAAAAGGAATTTTCTGGAACAGGCTGTCTAGACAGTACCTGCAAAGGCTATTTGCTTTCCGTTGTGTGTAGATTTGAAAGGGAATCCCCTTAAGTTTTCGTTAGGATTGTTCTCGAACAAAATAATGTAAGTACACCCCATTGGCTGATGAAAATCCCGCTATTTTTTTGTTGGTTTGTTTAAAATTTCGCCCTCTTTAAAAAATCATACCACCGCAAAATAGTTTTAGTTTACAGTCAGTCGAAGATAGTTTAAGATAGGGGCTGATTGAAGACACAACTGAACGAAGTGGCGTTAGCCACGGGGAAGGCCTTGCGTCTTCCCCGTGAAGAGAGTTGATTGCCTTTGGCATTTCCCTATTTTTTAGTTGTGTGTTTAATTACCGATAAAAGTCCGGAACTCTTATTATGTTGTACAGGGGTTGACAGCCGTTGGCACTTCCCAAATATTCAATTGTATGTTAAAATATATACAAAAGTGCAGAAATTTAAGTGATAATATTAAAATCGCTTTTACCGAATCCTAATAATTATTTCCGTACGAGCTATCGATTATAATGAAAGTGCAGTTAATGTCTAGCAGATACGTTTCAGTCTTGTTGAATAATCTTGTTTAATCAAAAATACAGTTACTATAATTTATAATTATGTTTACCGAAGTTAATTTTTTGTAAATCAAGTTCTTATCGGATTCCCTTTTAAAACAATTTAAAATCGGAAGTTTGAAAACTAAATAATACTTAAATAATACATTTAAGTGTGGCGTTATCTTTATTGAAGAAGGGTGTTTTTAATAAACATCTAATAATTGAACATTCGGTTCTAGGAAAAATGCCCACAGGAAAAAAGCCCACAGGAAAAATACTCACGGAAAAATGCTCACAGGTATAAATGCTCACAGCAAAAAAGCCCACACGGAAATATGCTCACATGGAAAAAAGCCCACACGGAAATATGCTCACATAGAAAAAAGCCCACACGGAAATATGCCCACAGAAAAAAGCTCACATGGAAAAATGCTCACATTTGAAGTATTATCTGAAGGTACTCAACTCTTTGAAAATGTAATACCTTAAAGCTTATGGATGTCTACTTTCTGGCGAGGTGGTATTCAATAATTAACAAACAATGGGGTGTCAAAGAAGAAGGTTTGCCGTTGTTTGTACTAAGAAGTCTCTGTTAGATCTACCAAACTTACTAACTTATAACCTAACCTTCGCTGCATAGCGTTTCTCATTCTCTTATGCATTATTATCTTTTATGCATTATATTCGATTAATTATTGATTGATTAATGTAAGCATATTTCTAAGTGAACATTTTTCCATGTGAGCTTTTTTCCATGTGGGCATATTTCCATGTGGGCTTTTTTCCTGTGAGCATTTATACCTGTGAGCATTCTTCTGTGAGTATTTTTCCTGTGGGCTTTTTTCCTGTGGGTATTTTTTCGGTCACGTGAACTTTTATGGTTATTTCGGCTATTTTTTTAATGTTATTTTAAACAATAGTTCTAATGAGACAGTATTGGAACTGCAGTTAGTTGGTTTGATTTCCGTAGCGGCATTAGTGACTTCCAGATGCTTTAAATTCCATCGAGTGGTTGAGTTGGTGTTGGTTTTGATAGAAAAAGAAATATTATTTCAATTGCTTTGTAAGGTGAAGTTGGATTGAACTATTTGATTAAGGTATTGTGAATTAACGGAATTTATTTTTGGTTAATGTTATTGTAAGATGAATTATTATTTCTGTATTGAATATTTTTGATCACAATCTTTTTTGATGTGTATTATTTCTGTCGTTAAGAATTCTTACGTTGGGTATTATTATTTTTTTATATATTTAAATTTTGTTATGATGTTTTATTTGAAATTTCTTATGTTTTATTTTCACTTATCAATAAAATCTATAATTAAATTTAATTAAACTGAATATTACAGGACCATATATTTATGAAATCTTTTACATATTTTAATCAACCTAACTTTGACGTAACCGATAATGACTAAATAAAATGGAATTAAATTTATTAGATCTGATTCCAGTTTCTGGTTACTGGTATCGAGTGAATATCTTTTTAAAAATTATTGAACTTTCCTAATCAGATGGCGCCCAGATATATGTATTTTGTTGTGTCTTAAACCTTTATCTATTCCTTTTATAATTTGTGAGCTGTGGAAACAATACCTGCGACCTGAATTTAAATTTGTAGAAAGATATCTCAAGCCGAGGCAATCTTGAGTTGTACATTAAGTATTAAGTATTTTGTGTTATACAGTTTGCGTAAGATTTTTTGAAGTTAAATATGTTTTTGTTTCGGGAAAAATCACTATCGTTTCACTGCCGCCCAATTGCGGGGTTTTGTTTTTTTGTGTTGAATGACTTTCGTTTCACTGACGGTCCAACGTGGGCCTTGGTTTTTATAGCGCTTCAATTACGACCTGAGCATAGATGCAGCTGTTAGCCCAACTAAAGATTCGAAAACCTCCATGAAGGTTAGTAAGTATTTAAAAATAATACGACTAAATGGCCAGTTAACAATGACTTTCTTGTAAGTATTTAAAAATAATACAACCACTAAATGGCCACTTACAATGACTTTCTTGTGGAACAGTCTGCTGTTTAAATTCTTTTGTTATTGTTAAACATTCCTTCTGGCACAATGTGAATTCCAGAAAAGTAAATATTATGTATTAGTAAAATCAATTTTTATTTATCATTTAACTAATGCTCTACTAGATTTACATTTTTATCTATAGGATTTAGTGCTTGATATGGTTTTTAGAAATAACAATTCTAGTAATCTTAGCAGTAAACCGTTTACTAATAACTTTTAACATTCTAGTGCACAATTAAATGTTCAACAGGAATTAAACCTATTACAGATTATTATTCAGGCATAATTATTAATTTTATTGTCTTGTTAATAATTCTTCAAGTGTTAACAATATCTATCAATCAACGTCAGTTTTCCATTATGATATCACCAAGGATCATGAAGTGTACCAAAAAATAAAATAATTAGTGGTTTCTGAGACAGGAAAATTAGAATTAAAATATTCAACCGATTTTTTATACCGACATTTTCCCGTACATCTGTATATTTGTTTAATGTTCCAAGGAAATGGGTTTAAATAATTTCTTTTTTTTATTTTTAGACATAAAAGGAAAGCAACGTGTAAAAGGAACCAAGCAAAGTAAACGGTAAACGTTGGTAATTTTTTATGCATGGGAAAAGAGTTGTTTCGTCATCTTTCACTGGAGAAATAAATGCTTCCAACACAGTCAAGGTCATTAATCTTGGAAGAGTAGAAGCAAAGAACAAACTTCAATCTTAAGAGCAATATTGACGCTGGTGCTATATATAATTCAACAAGTGCCCTACACTCCTCACATCCCCAACCTCTATAAAAGACATATAACTTGATTTTGCTTTGTTTTTCTTTTTGCGGTTTGTATTGCAATTTATTTTAGTGCCTCTAGGCAGTAACCAGCTGCAACTATAAGTGCAATTTGGGAATGATATGAAATGTATTGTTATTATTGGTTTTGAAAGCATTTATCATCAGATTCCTAGAAAATAGTAATCTTAGAAAATACTAAATGTTCCTTAATCGAATGCACTTTTTTTGTAATAACAAGGTTGGCAATAAGAAGTTCAGTACGTTAATAAACCTAGTAATTATATATAGATTTTAGTGTTCATTGAAACAATTATAAACTAAACAAATTCTGAAACGTCGCAGCATTGTTGCCACAAATTCATGGGTGCCAATACAAATATTTTCATTTATTAGAATTATCTATGATCGCTTGGTATAATATTAATAAGTATCCACATAAGTATTACACACCTTTCAAAGTAATTTTCAGATTCGGTACTGCTACAATTTACAATAATTAGCTGTAACTAACTTTGTTGTGTACAAGACAAAATTGTATAATTAAAAGTTTTATATTAATTCTCATTTTTAAATCTTAAAATGAACGTTTTAACTTCTGAGATAAATGACAGACTATGGATTTATGATAAACTGAAATGATTGATTTTTAGCAGCCTGGTAATCTAGTTGACAAACTTTAAATTTAATTTTCGTTGGTATCTTCTGAATTCACAGCTAACATCAATTTAATAAGGAGTTGACGCTTTCGATACGTCAAGTTACATTAGGTGGAGAAAATTCTAGAAAGCTGAAAATGTAGTTTCGATGTTTTATGATAAATTGAAATGCTTTTAGTGTATTATTAGAACGTCTTCAAATTCTATTTAATAATACAGAAAAAGACAATCTTAAAATGTATCTTAACTGGTATATTCTATTTGCAAAACTTTGATACTGATACTTTTTGAAAGCTACTAATATTAAGTTGGTATTTATTGTATTTTATTTATATTTATGCACAAATGCATTATAATTAGACTATTATTGCAAGACTCATCTACACCTAAACGTCTTTTTATGGCCCAAGGGCCTCTTTATGGTGGACGGGCAATAACGAAACGTCAATTAATGTCAGAAGCTTTTTTGTAGAACTTGATAGGTTCTTAATATAATTTGTAAACTTTTCTCCAATGAAAATAAGCTGAAACTAAATATTTTGGAATAATAACTATAGTAATGTACTTCGTATAAGCACATAAGTATACGCACAGCGGCTTGATATACCTACGTACTCATTTAATTATCTTTCTACACAATAATAGATTTGGCATAAAAACTTAATCTGTGCATAAAATAGTGTATGTATAGCGGGCATAACTTGCTTTTATGGCTCTGCAGCCTTTTCCTAGCCCTCGGTTAACCTCGGGCTAGAAATAACGCTTCTGGCCATAAACGCTTCATTATGCCCTTAATACATAAATAACTATTTTGTCTCATCCTTTTATTGCTTAAGGGTAGTAATGACATGTATTCGTTGGTGTTACTATTAAAGTTTAAACTGATCAATATTGAGATGTCTAGAATTCATCTCGTTGAAAATTTATTAGACGATATGATCGAAAACATAAAAATAATCATTTCATGCAATAAAATAAATGATAAACATTGTAACCCTTCCGGGCTTACAGCTAACGGCAGCTCTTCGTCTGGTGGCTTGGGTCGTGGGTTCATTGAAGGCACAAATCATTAATTACAAAAAAATGTTTATTTTAATTTTATTTGGCGCCACTTAGTTTTACGCTGTTTGAAAACTAAGAAAATAGGATTGTTAGTATTTGGGTAGTTATTATACTTTATAAATGAAATAATCATAAATGCGTTATTAAATTTAATGATTTTAATACCCAAAAATAATTGCGCAAAAAATAAATTTCATTATTGAGAGTTACGTATTGATAGGTATAGATAATTAATTTATTTATTATCCAAAATACCCAAAATAGCTATTTGAGGTTTACATTTGTAGTTATTGCAACTCTATTTATATTAGTTTGAAAATAATTAAAATAAGATAATATATGTATAGTCTTATAAAATAAGTTTAAATCATTAGAATGATAAAGATTGATCGATATTCGATAATCGCCACAGGAAGCGATTGCATATCTGTGGTACAACAAAATTTGGAGTAGTCTGACCTGAATCTGGACTTCCTTAACTGGTAAACGTATAGCTTCCGTACAATTGACGAATAATAGCAACGATGAGTCTCTGCAACGGATTCCAATGAGAACTTCCGTCGGTTATTGAGCTCAGGCGAATTTCCAGAGGTAGGCTTGGAAAAGTGATAATTGATGATGATAATTTAGTCGGTATGTTGATGCAGTAAAGTATTTAATTATGTTTGCTAGCTTGCAAACCTGCTAAATTGCTAATTTTCTGATTTACTGACTTACATACAGACTTACATACAGGCCGTCAAATCTAAAATGCAAAATTACTCAAAATTAGGCATCACGCCAAAAAGTATTAAACAATACTTAAGTATGATAATAAGATAACATTAACATACCTTCTATAAAATAGAATGGCCTTCTTGTTTAATTAAAATATGTTAATAACTAAAATTATTAGTTGTAATACATGTACAAAGTACTCGTTCAGATCTCTTTTTAAAAATGACAAAATGTCCGTCTATCGCACGGTCTATCAAGGAAACTCGCCTGCGCCTCTGATAAAGGTTTAGCTATCTATCCTTTTCCAAAATTGTATTACAATAATAATAAATGATACCTTTATTTAATATACAGTGTGTATTATTATAAATAGGGTATAATAATAAATGCAATCAAAATAAAGTTTAATAGGCAAACAATATAAAAGTTAAAATCAGTGTTACAACATGCTAGGATGTTAGGTCTATTAATATAGAGGGTGCATGTTAGGTCACAGATAGATTCATCAATTTTTAAAATAGAAATTAAGAAGGATAAAATATCATGCAAGCATAAGCTAAATTTTTATATGTAAAAAGGTCTGATTCTTAAAAAAGGATATTAATCATTTAGATTGTTTCTTGATAATACATGTTATATGCAACCCAAGTAACATATTAGGATGGTTTTTCCATTTGTCTGGAAGATTTAATTTCCTTGATTAAATTCTAGGTCTACGATTAATAACGTAGGAAGAATTTTTCTGTTTTCCATGAGACTGACTCAGTTTCGGGTTGATATTTAACTAAAAATATGTAAATTAGGTCAATCTTGTAATGACTAATCTAGCACAATAAACTTACAAACTCTCATATAATAATACTGAGTATTGATTTTATTGAAGGCTTCGGCTTTGTTGGTATGCTTCGTGTTTTACAAATATTGATTCTTATACAACATTTATCACCATTGTTTGAAAGCAAATATTTAGAGGACCGTATGTTGGACAATTTGACCATAATTTGACTTCATTTGAGTTGATTTGAAAATGGATTTTGCATAAAGCATCGTTGGGTTTATCTGATCGTAGAGAGCAATCTTAATTTGTGTTTTTCTTCTATTGTAAAGATGTCCTTGTGTAAATTTTATATGTATTAGTTATATAGTGTAATTATGTATTCATTTTGTAAAGGATGAAGCTGGATTTATCGAGTTTTGTGTATAATTAGGTCATAATGAGATTTGTTCATCGTCAATAGTATTTGTCAATTATCTTCGTTATGGTAGACTTTGGAATATGAGTGTCTTATATTGTTTTAATGGTTATTTTACCAGCTACAATCCTATCTATGTAGAATTAAGATTAGTGGTAATTATAGTTAGCTGTGTTTGAATAGTGACGTCATATGAAACATTCGCGAGGCGGTTTGGAAAAATTGACATAATTTTCATTTGTTTCGCCAAATCATATATAAACCCCAGCTAAAATTAACAAATTCAGTCGATCAAAAGCAGTTTGAGAATCCATGCTCGGCGCGAGACCCAAAATCTGTAAAATAAGTGTGGTTGTGTAATAATCATCTGGTTGGATGTCAACAAAAAAAAAATACAACAAAGTTTAAAGAATAATTTACCTGGATATTTTAAAATCAAAAGAAGATTTATTTGTTATCTTACAATTATATGGAATTGTGAACAAGTTGTTTATGGGATAAATTCAAGAAGATTTTATTTCCATTATTGACTCAAATAATCGACGTATTTACAATACAAAATCATCTGACAGATTTGAATGCAGTAGTGCCAATATAAAATAATATTGAAGTGGATCCCATTTACTTTATATACAAGGTTGGTCAAAATTAAAAGGTTTTGATTTAATTTCCAATAACAAAAATTATAAAGACAATCTGAATAATCTCAGAATTCATTTTTCTAACCTTAAAGATTTTTAAATAATTAAATTCTTATGAATAAAACAAATTAAATTTCTCTATTAAAATTTAATTATCATAAATTAAATGTATTTGAACATTTGTAAATATTTTTATTTGGTTACATTGATTGATGTCAGTTTGCTCAAGTGAAGAACTGTTATAGCCCTATGTCAGGTTATTAACGACTAATTAACACATTTGAGCAAGCTCAGGAAAGAATTTACTATTTTACTTTATTGTTCTGTTTTGAATAATTTTTCTTTTATTTTTCTTTGAATTTGATTTTTTTTTATTTTCATTAATAAAATAAAGACTGTGTTTTTAATTTATCTATGTGTTTATTTGATGTGTATACAAGCATCCATTTCTTTTTCTTCTCATATTTAGAGTTTAGCTTGTTGTTGTCCAGTTGCGGAAGTCCAAGTGTCTTCATTGTAAGTTTTTCTTTTCTTCCAGGTATAAGAATCAATAAGATTTTATTAATTCAACTATTTCATGCTCTATCGAATTAAACCTGAGTTAGCCGATTGGGAAAAGGAAAAATATTGGGGTGTATTTTATTTTATTTTATTAGATTTCACACTAGATACTTTATGGGTTATCCTGATTGTGGCGCAGAGTAAATATCACCTTAATATAATAAGTAATGGATTATTTTTAGGAGAGTTTATGTTAGAGCAACAAAATTATCCTTGGATTTAAAAATCGTATCTAATTTGGGAGACTGCTTGATCGTGAAAATAAAAGCAGGTTTGAGGTAACTACAACTGTTTTTAAAAGAAACTAACCAGAATATTAAAAAAAACGTAGGTTTAACTTCGTTCCACTACGACAGAATGTAATAATTCCAAGTTTTTCTGATACTATTTTAATTATATATTTGAATTGTATTATAAATATTTTAAGGTTACTTAAAAATAAATTTATTGTAATTAATCATAATTGTTAGCTGATGTAATATCACATTTTCATTTAGCTTCTCCTTAAAATACTTTATATTAACAACTCTTAACTACTATCTGTTATAATAATTCTGGAGATTATCTACATGAGAACAAAAAACCAAACGTCATTGGTACGCAGTAAGAGTTAATTAGAAGTTAAGATAATTCGCTAAACGTATCCTTGTAAATTCGGCATATTACCTATTTATGATTTTCTAACTGGTAAACAATGTCTCCTTTTATATGCCAGTAAATAAATAAAATTTACTCATATGTGTTATTGTAGCGATAACTCATTTTCGTGTTATGTGTGTTTGTTTAACGCCATCTTCTGTACTTCGCTTAGTAAAGCTTAGATTAATAATTTAATTATAAAGTCTTATTAAATCAACCATTTTGCAATTAGTATAGACGAGATGTTCCCAAAATTGAGTGAAGACCTACCTAACTGCCATAAAGTAGTTTCCTTTGTAAATGTATTATTTAGGGTCCCTACAGTGAAGATGAAAAAGTTGCCATTTCAAGTTATCATTTTCAATAACTTAAAAAAAAGAAGCCCCACGATGGACTGTCATTGAAACGCGATAAATACTCTAAACAAAACAAACTATACGTCGCGCGATGGACGCCACTGTAATCTTAATAAAAAACTCAAATCACTAAATAGTTACTGTACTATATGCACTGTCTGAGATCTCTAATTATGCAGATATAAATACAGGTGTGGGTGTTAACTCCAAAAGCTTCTAATTAATTAATGGGGTCAGGAACAAAAAAAAACATCTTGGGCGCCACCAAAACTGAGGATGTTAGATTTAGAAAAATTCGAGAAGTCATCAGTTAAGGGAATAATTTCCCATTTAAATTTGCCGTTGGTTAATCAGAATATCAATCAATAAATAAATTTGAAATCTGTATATTAAAACATGAAAGAAAAATAAAAAAAGAAATACAAAGCACAAAATCAAAAAGTTATCAATCCTAGAAGTTAATTAAATTCCGGATTCCAAATAAATTTTACATAAAAAACTTAATTAAAAGAAATCAATACCTTAAAATATTTTTATTAGTTCAACAAAGAATTCCTTGCACAAATTGAAAGCTTCAAACACAATACACTATAAAAACAATAACAAACTGTTGACCTGGACGTTGCGGGAACACATTATTATTTTAAATTCTAAACTATTTTGTCTTAACGAGATTCATCAAACTTTAACATAATTATTTGCAATACATTCTAAAACGGAACAAATTCTTCATGAATTATAATGGTAACGGCACTTTAACTCTGTATACTTGAATGCTGCTTAACAAATCGATAATACGGAATTATACTTATTTTCCCGAAATAACGAGACGGTATTACTTTTCTTTACTAAACTAACTAAACTTGCGAAATAATCCTTGTATTGGATTAATTTCCAAACAATGAAATCGGCACGATATAACACTAAACTTAATTTGAGGCACAAACGGTAGTACGGAATATTTTATCGAATTCATTAATTCCGAAGTAAATACTTAACAATAAGGGCATACATTCACCGTAACGACCCTTTTAAAATATCATCGGGGCGCGAAGCACCCGGAGAAGCCTCGAGGCACCAGCGTCTTTGATGGTTCTCTTAGACCGTCCTGTTAAAAACTAAAAACTGCACCAAGAGATCTGAATTTTATATCATCACAATTAAACTTAAGCGGGGACTCTTTAAACTAACCTATAGAAAAATAGCGTGACTTTTTAATACAATCAAGAACAAGCTTTCAAAAAGCTTCGAGAGAGTTCCATATAATTTCAAGAGACTTCACCGCAACTAAAATCTGCTTATCGAAAAGAACTCGATATCCATACGTGGATTGAATATCTTTTTTTATACGTCTGCACTCGGGAGAATTTGTTTATGCACAATGTCGATAAGCATGAACAGGAAGCCATAAATAAAAACTAAATGCATTTTAGGAACTGAAATCCTTTGTAAGAAAAGCGGTATTAGTTTAAAATAGTTATAAATAAAATTTTATCAAGGTTCATTTCTACAAAATTACTTTTATAACTATGGGAACGTCTTGAACTGAACTTTAACATTTACAAAGACGTCAACATGTTGCTTCTAGAAGCATTATTATACAAGAAAACATTTTAGGGTAACCCCGGGCATTTTAAGAAAGCACTATTTGAAATAAACAAGTCTGCAGATTTTTAACTAAACTAAAATGTATTGAATACTACGCAGGGCCGGACTAGGATTATTTGCTATTGATGCGTATAAAATTATATTTCTATAAAATTGAAAATTTAATTAACGTTAAAATCTTTGGGTACCTTGGTTAAATACACTGACAGTGCTTCACGTCCAGCGCCGCAGCACCGAATTCTCCGAAAGGGTAGAAGCACCGATGGCTCTCATGCATTGTTTTGTTACGGTAAGTATTCTCAAATTGGTTGATTGGTCGATTTTTGTTGCGATTATTTTTAAGCAATAATTCTAAAATAATAAGCGAACCAATAAAATAATACACACACACATACGCACTTTCTTGTTTATTCTTTTTTCATTCACTATTTAGTACGTTACTCTTTAGAAATTATTACGTGAATTGCATATAACCATCTGTATCTCTTGTTCAAATAATACCTCTGAAAAAGGTCGTCTAGATGGATCCCTAGATATCTGACCTAATCTTTTTGAAGTAGTGAGTTTCCGCTAAGGTGAACTAGAGGGCAAATAGTTTTTTTAGTACTAAAGATGGTCTGTGTTGATTTTTGTATGTTTGCTTTAATGCGTCATGTTCCATCATCTTTCGAAAAGTCTTAGGTGGTTTTGTAAGTTTCTGAAAGCTATATCTGCATTAGTATGGGAAACCAGTATTGTCATGTAGTCCTGTTTGGTCGTGTTTCTAGTTGAAAATTAAGTATAAAATCGGACCAGTCGCGCGACACCAGATGCTATGGGTAGAAGAGCTGCAGTGGAGTCTTTATATTTCACGAAAAAGTATCTTGCAGTAAGATATGACGCGAGGATTTGAAAGAAGGTATACGGTAAACATGTTCCTTGTCAAAGGCTTGGCTTATGTCTATGAATACCACTGAACAAAATCTTTTGGTCTCCAGGTCAAACCTGATTTTTAATGCAACTGTGTACAATGTGTAACATGTGTACTTGTCAGATTGTATCGTATTGTCGACGAAATCCAAACTGTTAGTTGGGTATTCGCTGATTTTCGTTAATTAGCAGCGACATTCGCTTGACGAACAATTTTTTAAAAACCATTGACAGGATGGGTAACAGAGTAATGGGTCTGTATGAGGCCACATCTGATGGCGGTTTCCCCGGTTTTGGGACCATTGCTATTTGAGCAGTATACCGTTCTTAATATCGCACTATAGATTACAGTTATCACACGAAATCCCTCATACGAAAGTTCCTTTAGGAGTTTTCAAGTTATTAGGTCGAAGCCTGGGGACTTCGAATTTATTTCAGTTTCGATGACCTTAATTACTTCGCGCTTGAAAGAAGTCCCGTATGAATTTTTCTTCTTCAATGGTAAGAGGCGTAAACACGATCTTTGTGGAGTTCCATAATGCATAATGCCAGTTGCTGTTAGGGAGTGGAAATAGTTCTGGAAATCTTGTATTCTCTGCTCATCTAATAATTTCTTATACTCTTTGACGGCCCTATTAAACTACGTTTTATCGCCCGGTGCGCGATAAGTAATCTGTCATTTTTTTCTAAGAGCTCGTTTTCTTGTATTTTCTCTCGGATACGTATGCAGCAATACTATTTTGGATTATGCGGTTTATTTCTGGGGTTACGTCCCATGTTGTCCCCTAGATTGATTTTATTAAGTACTGGACAGATTCGTAGATATCCTGTTTACTTTTTAGGGGAAGATTTACATTTAGTTTAATTTTAAAACTGATAAGAACAGCAAATTACGGAGTTCAAATTCAATGCAATAAACGTCCCCAAAATGGAAATATTGCGGTAAACAGGTTAAAGAAAAAACTTTTGATGTTAAATTAACCACCCTGTAAACTAAAGTATCGTGAATCTGTAAATCGTTAAAGTGTATTGAGATGTATCTGTACCAAATTTTCAGCATTTATCTTTTAATCTGCCTGAGATACTTACCGAGAAAATAAGAAAGAAAAAATTCTTCAACGTCACGGCGCTGCAGTTGTATAGAGGTGCATTTTTCAATATAGGTAAGTCACGTTAAATCGCTACTTGGACATCAGACCCCGCTGTTAAATTCTGGACGTACCTTATTGAAAGATGTAAGTTAAAAGAGAGAAAACAGCTTTAATGAAACCAAAATAACAATATGAAAAAAGTTGGCCGTTGTGGTCACACACTCTAGTTGGCCGTTGTGGTCACGCGCCACAGTTGGCCGTTATGGTCATTTTGGCTGTTGTGGTCACACTCCACAGTTGGCCGCTGTGATCGTTTTGGCCGTTGTGATCACACACCTTAGTTGGCCGTTGTGGTCATTTTGGCCGTTGTGGTCATCGTCGCCAGCGACGCCAATACATAAGCGTCGGTGGCCGTTGTGGTCAAAATGGCGGATGGGTTGGAATTTTTAGTTGGCCGTTGTGGTCATGGTGGCCGTTATGGTAAAGTGTCGAGTTGGGCGATATGGTCAAATTGGCCGTTATGGCTGTTGGCCGTTATGGTCACGGAGGCCGTTGTGGTTATGACCACAACGGCCAAAATAGCGATTGGCCGTTGTGGTCATTGGCCGTTGTGGCCAGGCCCCATCAATTACACGACCTTTAAAAACGAAATGGTGGACTATTATTTGGGTCCACGTTTGGACAAACCTCCTACATACGCTATTGCAATAGCAATAGCTCAAATAATAAAAAGCGTGTAGATTTATAGAATTTTTATTATTTTGTTTTGCTGGTTATTTATTATCGTTGCTATGACCATCCCTATGCTTCAATGCCTTCCTGATGAAAGTTATTAATGTAATGATACCGTGGTGATCATTTATATTGAAAGATCATTACAGTGCAAACTTCAAATAGAGAATTCAATTTGATTTGCAGTTGTTTTAAAAATAATAAATAAAAAGTACATAAATTAAACTCGAAATACATGTTTATCGGATATAATTATCTGTATAATAAATCGACTGGTTGATTTGAATAGTGTAATAGGCGGTCTAAATGGGAAAATTCAGAGAAAATAAAATATAGTTCTTCTGGTGTCGGAAAGCCTAACATAATGTAACAAGAGAGAAAAGGAACGAACCTCTTTTCGAGCGACAGGTGGTGTGTTCTGCCGCCTTCGAGAAAATGACGCATCGCACAAGCATGTAAATCAGACGTGGTTTATTCTGGTGTATTCTAGAAATACATGGTATGTTCGGGCGATTTCTGGAACGTTTATAGGATGGTATAAAGTCGACGTCGCGGAGAAAAGGAGCAGTCAACAGCAAGTCATTAACTGTGTATTACAAAATAAATAGTGAATATAAATGTTGTATTAGAAATTCATAGTCTGTAAATAATAGTTTTAATGGTTTATAATCATAGCGTTAATTTATAGTGTATTAATTAGTGTATAGAAATAAATATTTGTTTGTGAATAGACGATTTAAACAGCACTTGTGTTATTATTTTTAGAAAGAACGTTACAGTGTTGTCAGGTGTGGTGTTCTAAAATAAATAAAATCGCGTAATAATTAAATAAAGTGCTGTGAGAATAAATTTTTAGCGTTAAAATTAATTTCAACAAACGATTAAAATGGTGATGAAACTATTGAAAGATCTCTTAGTAATAGATTTACAACGGGAATTGGATGAGAGGGACTTGGATAGTAATGGAAAGAAAGAAGTTTTGATAAATCGGCTAAGAGAATGGCTTTTAGAACAGAAGGAAGATCCTGAAAATTACCGCTTCGAAATACCTGGACCCGCAATTGATACTAATTTGTTATTAAGTAAAATGAAAGAAGAGTTACTGGAAAGTTCTAGAAAGTCCGAAGATAATGTTAGAATGCTAAAAGAAGAACTATTGGAAAAGCACGAAGAGAGTTCTAGAAAGTCCGAAGAGAATTCTAGAAGTTTAAAAGAAGAATTACTGCAAAAGTCCGAAGAGAATTTTAGAAAGTCTGAAGAGAATTCTAAAATGCTTAAACAAGAATTACTTGAAAATACTAAAGCACTGGAAGAAAATGTTAAAATGCTTAAAGAAGATTTACTGGAAAGTTCTAGAAGGCTTAAAGAAGAATTGCTGGACAATGTCAAAGTGTTAGAAGAAAAATTTTTCGAAGAATTTTTGGAGAATGCCAGCGCGCTAGGGCTATTGGAAGGCAGATTGGCGGAACAAGATAGGGTAATAAAAATGGTAGAAGAGAAAATAGCCCAAATGCAATTACCACCAACAGCTAAGAAAGACGACGAAATGTTGGAAGATAGAATGAATCAACTACGGTTTCCCTCAACGTCTGAGTGGCCGTTTAATGAAGGAAAGAAACAATTTAAAGAAGAGAAGGTTCCTACCGTAGGGATAAAAGTAAAACCACCCACGTTCGATGGAAAGATACCTTGGTCCACCTACTACAAACAATTTGAGGCGGCCGCTGGGGCCAACGGATGGACAGGCAAGGAAAAGGCCGTTTCTTTAACTGTGGCTTTGCGTGGAGACGCGTTGAACGTCCTGCAAACAATCCCAGTAGGACAGGAAAATGATTATCAATTGTTAGTGTCTAGATTGGAGATGAGATATGGAGACGCGCATCTTCAACAAGTGTATCACGCGCAAGTGAAGAATCGTATCCAGAAGAATGGAGAAAGCCTGCAGGAGTTTGAAGCCGATGTTGCGCGGCTTGTCCGATTGGCGTACCCTACGGCACCCGATTCATTTCTGGGACAACTGGCTGTGCAGACTTTCATTGATGGGTTAAGAGACGGGGAAACACAACAATCATTTAGGCTGGCACGACCAAGAACAACTGATGATGCGCTTGCTCACGCCTTAGAATTTGAAGCTGCAAAACAAGCGTCCCGAGGTCACGGGCGTGTTCGGACCGTTGTGGAGGAAGAAGAAGGTTCTAAAGATCACCTAGAGGAGTTAGTACTGAGAGTTCTTCGGAAGGAAGAAAGCCGTAAGAAGAATCATCGAGAAGTTCGAGGGCCCCGTTGCTGGAACTGCGGCGAACAAGGACATGTAGAACGGCGTTGTCCCAAAATAACAAAAGTACAACCGTCGGAAAAGTTAAAAGGGGTTGGCAAGAGAGGGCGAACGTTGATTGTTAGTAAAGATGCCCCAGAGATCATCGTCCATGCCGTAACATCAGGGAATAGTACCAGCAGTTTGTTCATAGATGGGAAAATTGCGAATCGAATTGTTCCACTGCTCATTGATACGGGGGCGACAAAATCCATCATACGCCCTAACGTTCTACGAACAAGTATGAAGCTGTTACAGACAACTACTCAACTCCGTACAGCGACGGGAGAAGTAATACCAACACGCGGAGTGGTGAAGATGAAGATTGGCATTGGAAGTGAAGAACGTGATCATGAGGTGCTGGTAGCCGACATCATTGACGAATTCATCTTGGGAATGGACCTCCTGAGAAAATTTGGTTTTACATTGGACTTGAAGGAGGGTGTTTTGAAGGTTGGTAACGAAGAACTTCCGTTGCACCCACGAGAAGATCCTGTCGTAAGGGTTTTGCTGACAGAAGATGTGATATTGCCTGGTCAAAGCGAGATGGTTGTCGAGGCAGGTTTGGATGGAGATCTTCGGGTAGGATGTGTGCGAATGATGGAGCCTGTTTGTGATAAGAAGATCCATAGTGGCATACTGGTGGGAAAAGCGCTGATCAAGGTTGGAAAGAGAGTACCGGTGAGAATTATGAATGTTAATGTGGATCCGGTGACATTGAAGAAGAGTACCCTTGTGGGACAGTGTGTGCCAGTATTTCGAGTAGCCAGGTGTATGGCTGATGTTCCAAGACCAGTGCCCAAAGACCATGATGGAAAATTAGTGGGTATGGTTACTAGCTCGTGCGAAGACCTTAACAGAACGGAAGTGAAAGAGGTACAGGGTTTGGTTCACCGATACCAAAATATCTTCGCTCTTGACGATAGCCAGAAGGGACGAATAAATATAGTAAAACATAAAATCAATACAGGCAACTCTATGCCTGTCCGTCAGCAGCCGAGGCGTCTACCTCTAGCAAGGCGAGCAGAAGCCGAAAAGATTATTACTGATATGGAAGAACAAGGGGTCATCGAGCCATCCAGCAGTCCATGGGCATCACCGGTGGTCCTGGTCAGTAAGAAGGACGGGTCAACGAGATTTTGTGTGGACTATCGGCAGCTTAATGACGTGACCAAGAAAGACAGCTATCCCTTACCACGCATCGACGACACGTTGGATACCCTGTCTGGTTCACGATGGTTTTCGACTTTGGACTTGAAGAGCGGTTACTGGCAAGTTGAAATGGAACCTGAAGACCGGGAGAAGACCGCGTTCACTATTGGTTCCGGACTATGGCAGTTTACAGTTATGCCTTTCGGTCTATGTAACGCTCCGGCCACCTTTGAGCGTCTAATGGAGACCATCCTGAGAGGGTTGTCGTGGAAGACCTGCCTGGTATACCTAGATGATGTGATTGTAGTCGGAAAATCATTCAACGAACATTTGAAAAATCTAGAGGAAGTGTTCCGAAGACTACGTGGAGCCAATCTGAAACTGAGTCCGAAAAAGTGCCACATATTCAGAAAGGAAGTGAAATATCTCGGGCACGTCGTATCACAAAATGGAGTGGCAGCCGACCCCGATAAGATTCGTGTAGTTCAAGAGTGGCCAACACCGAAAGATAAACACCAAGTTCGTAGTTTTCTTGGGTTATGTACCTACTACAGGCGTTTCGTTCCTGGGTTTGCCAATATAGCGAAACCTCTGACAAGGTTAACTGAAGATGGGCGCGAGTATGTTTGGAGCGGAGAGTGTGAAACAGCTTTCCAACAGCTGAAGCGTGCCCTGACAACAGCACCAATATTGAGCTATCCACGGACAGAAGGGAAATTCATACTTGACACAGATGCAAGTAATTTGGCCATTGGGGGGGTACTTTCTCAGATACAGGATGGACAAGAAAAGGTCATCGGCTATTTTAGTAAGGTTTTGTCGAAAGCCGAAAGGAATTATTGTGTGACCAGAAAAGAACTATTGGCCGTCGTGAAGTCCGTTGAGCACTTCTACAAATACTTGTACGGACGGAAGTTTTTATTGAGGACGGACCATGCAGCGTTGAAATGGCTTTTACAATTCCGTAATCCTGAAGGCCAGGTCGCAAGGTGGATCGAACGATTACAAGGATACGACTTTGACACCGAACATCGAGCGGGCACTAGTCATCGAAATGCCGATGCTCTTTCAAGAAGACCCTGTCCAACGGATTGCCGTCATTGCTCTCGTTTGGAAGAGAGGGTTTGCCAAGTATTAAGGACTACCATCGTCAACGACAATTGGTTGCCGGAAGAATTGCAACGACAGCAGGAGGCTGATCCCGAACTAAAAATGGTACTGGAATGGAAGCGCGTGGGAGAAAGGCCTGCCTGGGAGGCCGTCAGCCCTTTCAACAGAACGCTCAAGGCATATTGGGCCCAATGGGAGTCCTTGAAGGTGGAAGACGATCTCCTGAAGCGAGTACTGGAGAGTGAAGATGGCACCACCATTAGGTCTCAGTTCGTGGTTCCAAGAAGCCGAGTGGCTACAGTATTGCGACATCTCCATGACGGTGCCTCAGGAGGACACTTCGGTGTGAAAAAGACTTTGGAGAAAGTTAGGGAGCGTTTTTATTGGGTCAATTGTAAAGAAGACGTGAAGGAGTGGTGCCGGAAATGTGAATTATGTGCCACTGGCAACGGACCCTTGGGGAAGCGAAGAGCACCTATGAGGCAGTACAATGTGGGTAGTCCTCTGGAGAGAATAGCTATAGACATTGCCGGACCATTTCCCGAAACCGACGATGGGAATAAATACATCTTAGTGGCAATGGACTATTTTACCAAATGGCCAGAAGCATATGCCCTACCAAACCAGGAAGCTGCGACTGTTGCTGACGTATTAGTCAAAGAGTTCTTCAGTCGTTTCGGAGTGCCCATGGAGCTGCATTCGGATCAAGGCCGCAATTTCGAATCTGTACTCTTTGGAGAAGTCTGTCGATTGTTGGGCATTCGTAAGACTCGGACCACACCGTTACATCCGCAGTCCGATGGAATGGTAGAACGCATGAATCGGACAATGGGCAAATATTTGGCCAAGGTCGTCTCCGATCATCAACGAGACTGGGACCAATACCTGCATCTGTTCCTGATGGCTTATCGTGCATCGGTCCACGAAACAACCGGTCAGTCACCAGCGTCTGTAATGTTTGGACGTGAGTTACGGTTACCGTGTGATCTGGAATTTGGGTCTCCACCTATAGAGCAGGAGGTAGCCGGGAATGATTATGTCATCAACTTAAAGAAGAAGTTGGAGGATATTCACGACCGAACCCGAAATAATAATCGAATCGCGAGTGACCGGATGAAGGCTACGTACGATGTGAGAGCCCAAGAAGGAGGGTTTCAACCTGGAGAGCTTGTCTGGTTATACAACCCGCAAAGGCGTCGTGGCTATTCTCCAAAGTTACAGCGAAATTGGGAGGGTCCATACCAGGTGAAGAAACGAATAAATGACTTGATTTATCGCATCCAGAAATTGCCAAGGGGGAAACCAAAGGTGGTACACTCCAATCGTCTGGCGCACTATGAGGGAAATAATGACGCAGTCCCGGATCGGAAAGATGAGGCTGAGGTGACTATTAATACCGTAAGGCCTGAAGATGATCAACCAACCTTTAGAGAATTTATGGCTGCGTTCTCTGGAACTAGAAAAGCGCGATTCGGAGTCACGACTGAGATGCAACAAGATCTCTTCCGGGTCCCTGGTAATTATTCCATTGCCCACTGTGTCTCCGCGGATCTCCGTATGTCCAGGGGGATCGCAGTAGTGTTTAGAGATAAATTTGGACGGCTGAATGAACTTCGAGAACAAAATCCCTCTGTTGGTAAATCCTTACGCTTGCCTGATCATGACCGATCCATTTACTACTTGGTAACCAAGCAGTTTTATTACCAGAAGCCGAGTTACGCCGACTTGTGGAGGGCACTATGGAATTTGAGGATCGAGTTGCTTACCAGGGGAATTAACAAATTGGCAGTTCCCAAACTCGGCTGTGGGCGGGACCAGCTGGATTGGAGAATCGTTAGAAACATGCTGGAAGTTGTCTTTAGAGGTACGGACGTCAAGATCTTCGTCTGCAATTTTGACCCACAACCCGCATTAAGGCCAACGAAGAGTGTAGACTGTTATTTCTACCGTAATGGAACGTGTAGTCGAGGAGAAGACTGTCGATATCGTCATGACCCGTTCTACAGGAACCAGAGCATAAAACCTGTTCTGGGACAGAACAGACTTGAAGAGGGGGGCAGTGTAACAAGAGAGAAAAGGAACGAACCTCTTTTCGAGCGACAGGTGGTGTGTTCTGCCGCCTTCGAGAAAATGACGCATCGCACAAGCATGTAAATCAGACGTGGTTTATTCTGGTGTATTCTAGAAATACATGGTATGTTCGGGCGATTTCTGGAACGTTTATAGGATGGTATAAAGTCGACGTCGCGGAGAAAAGGAGCAGTCAACAGCAAGTCATTAACTGTGTATTACAAAATAAATAGTGAATATAAATGTTGTATTAGAAATTCATAGTCTGTAAATAATAGTTTTAATGGTTTATAATCATAGCGTTAATTTATAGTGTATTAATTAGTGTATAGAAATAAATATTTGTTTGTGAATAGACGATTTAAACAGCACTTGTGTTATTATTTTTAGAAAGAACGTTACAATAACAATAGACAGTCAATAGTTATTTTGATATATAAAAAACAGTGGTGGATGCGAGATTGTAGAGAATGCAGAAGTAAATGTGATATGTGATAACGTATTTTGCCGTTCTTGAGCTCATACTAATGATAATGGCTAATTCAGTTAGTTAATTATACTAATTAGCTATAAATTAATATATATTAATATTAATTAAGTATTAATATTTAATTAACAAAACTTAACTAATCTAATCTCTTTCTCTTGGCATCTTCTTAAAACTACTAGCCGGGCCGTTCGGAATTCAGTAGTCTTCTTCATTATTTCCGGTTTCTCCATCTCTCTGGAGGTAGGTTCCGTTTTTCCGTCAGTTGTTTGATGTTTTCATTCCATCGTATTTTTGGTCGGTCCCGTTTACGTTTTTCCCTTGGCTGTCAGTTCATTATTTTCTTAGGTAGTCTATTGTTCATTTTACCGAAGTGGCCATACCACATAAGTTGTTCCTTTTTTATTTATGATCTAATTTTGTTTAAATATTTTTATATTGCAGTTAGGATCATGTAAATAAATTTAATATAACAGCTCTCTTTGTGAACGATAGAAGCCGTCATTCTAATCAAGAACAATCTGCTCTGGATAATGAAATACTGACATGAGACGAATAAGAAATATAGTAAGTACTTGTATAAATATTAAAATCATATTTAAACAGGCTCATCTCAAGCTGTTAGCCGGCTTAGTCCTTGTGCTCATCCAACAATGACTTAGTTGCCAGCCTGGTAAGCGTTTTAAATATTAACTTAATAAGAGATCATCATTCACTGTGATTGGTGGTCGCCTTAACAATAAAGTAAATAGATTGAAAAAGCATTTGTGAGCTGGTCTGACGAAAGGGATCTTATCTTGCAAGAGTAAAAAAAGCAGCAAAAAACCCATTTTACCGTAGAGTCACTACATCTAGTCACCTAGGTCGCGCTAGTCGATCAGAGTACCGTTTTACGTATTTGACATATTGGAGGTTTAAACATTTACTTTTAGATGTAGTGATTCTATTTTACCGAACCTCTACCCAAGAACCAAAAGGGATCTAAACTTGCAGATTTAAATTCAAAACGCCATAATTTCGTTAATTTCTGAGATTTTTGCGCGATTCTTGGGACGTTCTCTTCTCAGAATGTTTGTTGTTTATCCAATGGTATTAAAAACTCAATTTTGACCAATGGCAAGATAAGGTCCCTTTCGTCAGACCGCGTCACATTTCCGTCACAACAAGATCTCTTCCGGGTCCCTGGTAATTATTCCATTGCCCACTGTGTCTCCGCGGATCTCCGTATGTCCAGGGGGATCGCAGTAGTGTTTAGAGATAAATTTGGACGGCTGAATGAACTTCGAGAACAAAATCCCTCTGTTGGTAAATCCTTACGCTTGCCTGATCATGACCGATCCATTTACTACTTGGTAACCAAGCAGTTTTATTACCAGAAGCCGAGTTACGCCGACTTGTGGAGGGCACTATGGAATTTGAGGATCGAGTTGCTTACCAGGGGAATTAACAAATTGGCAGTTCCCAAACTCGGCTGTGGGCGGGACCAGCTGGATTGGAGAATCGTTAGAAACATGCTGGAAGTTGTCTTTAGAGGTACGGACGTCAAGATCTTCGTCTGCAATTTTGACCCACAACCCGCATTAAGGCCAACGAAGAGTGTAGACTGTTATTTCTACCGTAATGGAACGTGTAGTCGAGGAGAAGACTGTCGATATCGTCATGACCCGTTCTACAGGAACCAGAGCATAAAACCTGTTCTGGGACAGAACAGACTTGAAGAGGGGGGCAGTGTAACAAGAGAGAAAAGGAACGAACCTCTTTTCGAGCGACAGGTGGTGTGTTCTGCCGCCTTCGAGAAAATGACGCATCGCACAAGCATGTAAATCAGACGTGGTTTATTCTGGTGTATTCTAGAAATACATGGTATGTTCGGGCGATTTCTGGAACGTTTATAGGATGGTATAAAGTCGACGTCGCGGAGAAAAGGAGCAGTCAACAGCAAGTCATTAACTGTGTATTACAAAATAAATAGTGAATATAAATGTTGTATTAGAAATTCATAGTCTGTAAATAATAGTTTTAATGGTTTATAATCATAGCGTTAATTTATAGTGTATTAATTAGTGTATAGAAATAAATATTTGTTTGTGAATAGACGATTTAAACAGCACTTGTGTTATTATTTTTAGAAAGAACGTTACAATAACAATAGACAGTCAATAGTTATTTTGATATATAAAAAACAGTGGTGGATGCGAGATTGTAGAGAATGCAGAAGTAAATGTGATATGTGATAACGTATTTTGCCGTTCTTGAGCTCATACTAATGATAATGGCTAATTCAGTTAGTTAATTATACTAATTAGCTATAAATTAATATATATTAATATTAATTAAGTATTAATATTTAATTAACAAAACTTAACTAATCTAATCTCTTTCTCTTGGCATCTTCTTAAAACTACTAGCCGGGCCGTTCGGAATTCAGTAGTCTTCTTCATTATTTCCGGTTTCTCCATCTCTCTGGAGGTAGGTTCCGTTTTTCCGTCAGTTGTTTGATGTTTTCATTCCATCGTATTTTTGGTCGGTCCCGTTTACGTTTTTCCCTTGGCTGTCAGTTCATTATTTTCTTAGGTAGTCTATTGTTCATTTTACCGAAGTGGCCATACCACATAAGTTGTTCCTTTTTTATTTATGATCTAATTTTGTTTAAATATTTTTATATTGCAGTTAGGATCATGTAAATAAATTTAATATAACAGCTCTCTTTGTGAACGATAGAAGCCGTCATTCTAATCAAGAACAATCTGCTCTGGATAATGAAATACTGACATGAGACGAATAAGAAATATAGTAAGTACTTGTATAAATATTAAAATCATATTTAAACAGGCTCATCTCAAGCTGTTAGCCGGCTTAGTCCTTGTGCTCATCCAACAATGACTTAGTTGCCAGCCTGGTAAGCGTTTTAAATATTAACTTAATAAGAGATCATCATTCACTGTGATTGGTGGTCGCCTTAACAATAAAGTAAATAGATTGAAAAAGCATTTGTGAGCTGGTCTGACGAAAGGGATCTTATCTTGCAAGAGTAAAAAAAGCAGCAAAAAACCCATTTTACCGTAGAGTCACTACATCTAGTCACCTAGGTCGCGCTAGTCGATCAGAGTACCGTTTTACGTATTTGACATATTGGAGGTTTAAACATTTACTTTTAGATGTAGTGATTCTATTTTACCGAACCTCTACCCAAGAACCAAAAGGGATCTAAACTTGCAGATTTAAATTCAAAACGCCATAATTTCGTTAATTTCTGAGATTTTTGCGCGATTCTTGGGACGTTCTCTTCTCAGAATGTTTGTTGTTTATCCAATGGTATTAAAAACTCAATTTTGACCAATGGCAAGATAAGGTCCCTTTCGTCAGACCGCGTCACATTTAAATGTTCTCTATATTGAGATGTCTTGATTTCATCTCATTGAAAATTTAATAGACGATTCGATCGTAAACATAAAAATAATTATTTCATGCAATAAAATAAAATAAAGGATAGACATGATAGGATGTTTGGTCTATTGAATCTAGCGGCTACATGTTAGGTCACAGATAGATTCATCAATTTTTAAAATAGAAATTAAGCAGGATAAAATCTCATGCAAACATAACTTAAATTCTTATATATAAAAAGTCTGATTTTTAAAAAGGATATCAACTATTTAGATTGTTTCTTGATAATACATGTTTTATGCAACCCAAGTCACATATTAGGATAGTTTTTCCATTTGTCTGGAAGATTTAATTTCCCTGATTAAATTTAAAGTCTACGATTGATGAAATATGATATAAATACAAAGATTAATTAAAGTTTCACAAGTTTTATTAATATCTTAACCTGATAATATTGTTTCGACACTTTGTGTCATTATCAAAGGTAGATAAGATTGATAAACAAACACGTTGCTAAGGATAAATACATACAGAAAATAGGTAACTACATACAATACATTACAATACAACAAAAACTAAATATCTAACACTTCTAATAAAGGAGAATTACTAAGCTCAGTTTGTTCATTCATTAAAGGTACTGTGCGTTTATGTCTGTATATTTCAAAAGCTTCTAAAATGTCTAATTTCTGTTTGTTGTTGCAAAAATGTAAGAATTTAATGTTGTTTTGAGGTGTCATTGGGTGGTTCTGTTCCAAAATGTGTTTGGCATAATTCGATTTTTCTGGATGTTTAAGTCTATAAGAGCGTACCTGTTCTTTGTATCTTATGTCGAAATTTCTAAGTGTTTGGCCAATATAAACCGAGTTACAAAAAGAACAATTCAAACAATTCTACGATTGATAATAACGTAGGAAGTTTTTTCTGTTTTCCATGAGACTGACTCAGTTTCGGGCTAATATTTAATTAAAAATATGTAAATTAGGTCAATCTTGTAAAGACTAATTTAGCACAATAAACTTACAAACTCTTATATAATAATACGGAGCATTTATTGTAATGAATGTTTCGGTTTTGTTGGCATGCTTCGAGTTTTACAAATATTGATTCTTATACAACATTTATCACCGTTGTTTTAATGCAAACACTTGGAGGACTGTATGCTGGACAATTTGACTATAATTTGACTTCATTTAAGTTGATGTAGAAGAAGGATCTTGTAGAAGCATCATTGTCTATCTCTCTCGTATATCTGATCGTATCTATCTGATCGTAGAGAGGAATTTTAATTTGTGTTTTTCTTAAATTCTAATGATGTTCTTATGTAAATTTTATATGTATTAGTTACAAAGTGTAATTATGTATTCATTTTGTAAAGGATAAAGTTGGATTTATTGAATTGTGTGTATAACTAAGCTATAAGGAGATTTATTCATCCTCAATCGTTTTTGCTAATTATCTTAGTTATGGTAGACTTTGGAATATGAGTGTCTGATATTGTTTTAATGGTTATTTTACCAGCTACAATCCTATCTTTGTAGAATTAAGATCAGTGGTAATTATAGTCAGCTGTGTTTGAATAGTGACGTCATATGTAACATTCGCGAGGCGGTTGTTTGGAAAAATTGACAGAATCTTCATTTGTTTTGCCAAATCATATATAAACCCCAGCTAAAATTAACGAATTCAGTCGATAAAAAGCACTTGGGAAATCCATGCTAGACTCCGGATTAAAAATCTGTAAAATAAGTGTGGTTATGTAATAATCATATGGTTGGATGTCAATAAAAGAAAATTCAACAAAGTTTAAAGAATATTTACCTGAATATTTTAAAATTAAAAGAAGATTTATTCGTGAATCAACAAATATATGGAAGTGTGAACGAGTTGTTTATTGGATAAATTCAAGAAGATTTTATTCCCATTATTGATTTAAAGAATCGACGTATTTATGTTTATAAAACCATCTGACAGTTTCAAAGCAGTAGTACCAATATAAAATAATATTAGAGAAGATCCATTTACTTTATATACAAGGTTGGTCAAATTAAAAGGTTTCTAATTAAATTCTTATGAATAAAACAAGTTAAAGTTCTTTATTAAAATTTAATTATCATAAATCAAATTTATTTGAACATTTGTAAATATTTTTATTTGATTACATTGATTGATGTTAGTTTGCTCAAGTGGAGAACTGTTATAGCCCTATGTCAGGTTATTAACGACTAATTAACACACTTGAGCAAGCTCAGGAAAGAATATCCTATTTTACTTTATTGTTCTGTTCTGAATAGTTTTTCTTTTATTTTTCTTTGAATTTGCTTTTCATTTATTTTCATTAAAAAAATAAAAACGGTGTTTTTAATTTATCTATGTGTTTATTTGATGTGTATACAAGCATCCATTTTTTTCTTTGCATATTTAGAGTTTAGCTTGCTGTTGTCCAGTTGCGGATGTCCAAGTGTCTTCATTGTAAACTTTTCTTTTCTTCCAGGTATAATAATCAATAAGATTTTATTATTTCAACTATTTCATGCTCTATCGAATTAAACCTGAGTTAGCCGGTTGGGAAGAGGAAAAATATTGGGGTGTATTTTATTTTATTTTATTAGGGTCACCGTAGATATTTTATGGGTTATCCTGATTGTAGCGCAGATTAAAAATCACCTCAATACATACGTCGGAAACATAAATCATTCTTTTGTGCATAAAGAGGTTTTACATTAAGATTTTGTACCATTAATCTGCTAAACAAGTATATACTTTAAATTTTGTCCTTTAAACTTGTAATCGATATAAAAAAAATAAGCAGGTTTTAAACCATCGGCTAGAAACAAAGAGAAAATGTTTCTTACCTAAGAAAAATCTGCTTTTCAGTTTTCAGTATCAACAGAATAACAAAGAAGCTACTTTCAATCATCCACAAATGTTGCAGACTTTTCAACCGTATGAAAACAAAGGAGAATGAAAAAAGTTATGTACTAAAAATATTTTTTTATCAAACCAGGTTTACGGTGTGCTTTTAGGTAAGATATACTTATTATTGATTACCTTAGATAAACAACCCGGTTTTGTAAACAAAAACTTTCAGGATTTCTAGATCAACATAAAATGAGATTTATGAAGACCATATTACGCTAAGTTATCAGCAAGCATACAATAATTCAATTTTTAGGAATAGGAAATTAGGAATTCTGTTTTATTGCGACTTTTTATTTACCTATTTTTGTACAAATATTGTTTTGCCTAACAAACTTTTCGTTGTTTTTTACTAACAAACATGTTAGAATAACTTTTTCTACACAAACAAATCGTATTTCATTATCAACGAAAAGAATAGAATTCGCTTATTCTTAATGTGCAAATTTCAGAATAGAGGATATTTGAGAATCTTGTTTATTGTTTCCAGCCTTATTTTGTGGAACTCCATAATCATGAAATAAATAAAGATTATTAAAAGTTTCACAGTTTTATTAAAATATACCTGACAATATTGTTTCGACAGCTATGGTGTCATTATCAAAGGTAATATAATTATAAACAAACACGTCGCTAAGGTAGATACAAAATAGGTAACTAGATAAAATAATAATAATCATAATTATTAATTTTTATTATTATTATTATTTTATCTAGTTACCTATTTTGTATCTACCTTAGCGACGTGTTTGTTTATAATTATATTACCTTTGATAATGACAGCATAGCTGTCGAAACAATATTGTCAGGTATATTTTAATAAAACTGTGAAACTTTTAATAATCTTTATTTATTTCATAATATTTGAGAATGTTTATTTTACGCAAACATAACCTAAGCCTCCTTTTGGTCATTTTAAGTTGCACACTTGTAACTATAAAAGTGAGGCTTATAACTTTGTATTGAAATTCTGTTACCACAATATGGTTTTAACCAGTACGTGTACTCTTGTGGTATTCTGGGGCTGTTAAACAACGGGATAGGGGTACGGAACAACAGTTACGCTGTAATATTTCCCGCTCGTTATTACCAACATGCAATGACGGTGACGACGTCTTTAGAATGCAGGAGCATTCATCGTTTTAGACATAACCTCGAAATAATCTTTTTTACTATAGGTGGATTCGTTTGCAAAAATTCATCTGCTAAGATCATCCATCTCTTTCCTACTCCCTTTTTTATTATTAATTAATTTTTAACTATCTTTGCAATATTACTAATTGCAGTATATTTACTTATCAATTGATTAATATTAACTAATCTACAATTAATATTAATTCGTCTACGCATGTAAAATATGCTATCAAAATCTTTTCGTTGGAATTCTATAACAAAAAAGGGAAGTGAGTAGGAAAGAGATGGATGATCTTAGCAGATGAATTTTTGCAAACGAATCCACCTATAGTAAAAAAGATTATTATTAATTAATTTTTAACTATCTTTGCAATATTACTAATTGCAGTATATTTACTTATCAATTGATTAATATTAACTAATCTACAATTAATATTAATTCGTCTACTCATGTAAAATATGCTATCAAAATCTTTTCGTTGGAATTCTATAACAAAAAAGGGAAGTAACAACTAAGAAGTATGATAAATGGACATTCAGGGCGTGCTAGATTTCGAATTCAAAAACTCGAGTTCTAATCCCAGTTTGGTTAATTTTTTTTATTAATATTTAATATATTTTATAAAAAACAACTTTTTACAAATATAATATTTATAAATAGAAATAATTACATACAATTATTCCTTAATTTTATAATTGTATAAGGACAATCGGCAAGTAAAATAAAAATACATAGAAAATAAATTCATAAATGGTAAATGGTAAAATCTCCCACAAATAAAATTTTGTGACGTTTTTATTTTGACATTACCAGGTAAGATTTTGAGAAAATCGATTTTGAAAATTCAATTTTTACGAAATTTAACATAGGCTCTTATGGAAGTTTTGAAATAATAAAAACCTGAAAAATACTGATACCTGAAAAACCTTAGATAAAATTTTGCACAAAGATTAGTTTAATAATAATAAATGTAATTCCGTTGGGAAATTTGACATTGCCAAGTCTTTAGCTAATACAAAAAATATTTTTTCAATATATTTATTATTTGCAAATTATGCATTTTAAAATAACATGCAAAATTTTTTTATATTTCTTATTCTAAATCTATATAAATATGTTTTTTATGCAATTATTATCATTATCAAATTAAATTTTATATATTTAATTTTAAATACAGAATAATATTATGTGGAATGTTTTTTAATTTATAACATTTTGTAACAAAATACATTTTACTTATTTTTTATTAAAAAACGCAATATTGATGCATATACTATTAACGATTTCGATTTTATATAAATGTATATTTATTTCGTTCGACACAACATTTTTATTAAGGCTATAAAATCATTTATGGTTTTAAAAACACGTGTTTTCTGCTATAATACGTTACAATCGGCAATGAACGCATACTAATATATTTTTTGTATATGCTTTTTCCTCAAATTCGAAAAAGCATTGCAATAGAATTGAATTTTCTCTTTATTTTGATTGGTAGTAGGGTGTTAAAACCTTAAGAAATAACTAAATGAGAAGTATAGAGAGGTATCCTTAACAACTTCAAAGTGCCAACAATTGAGTGGGTATGCTGTATCCTTTTATGCAGTGATATTACGATACTAGACCGGTGGTAAGTGCTTTATAGCAGATAGAGAAAAAATTGAGAGATCTGTTGTAACCACTTAACGATGAGAATCGTATGATATTCTTTGGGTTAATGACACTATTTAATAAATAGAAATCTTCTCATGTTTTCATAATGGTTATCTTTTTTTTAATTTGACGTCGACGTTGGCTGAGAAACGTTTGTTGTGGATATACCGCAAAATATACTAACCTTACTTTTGTAATTTTGTAATGATAAATTATATGCGTTATCTGTCAATAAATTACAAAAGTAAGGTTAAGTATGTTTTAGTTAAGTCTTAAAGTTGAAGTCCTCAGACAATGCATAGTATTCATATAGCAGGGCTGCAAACTTGATAAAAAATGTAGAATCTACAAGTGAACAAAAACAATTCATAACTCTTCTTCTAATTATTGTAGAACTTTCATCTTGTGCTTCTATTAAAGCTAAAATATATAAATGTTTTATAATAAAATATTGAGTTTTTCACTTTAAAGTGACATGATGTGACCTTTGACCTTGAATATCTAAGAAAGTCTACCTTAATTTTTTTAAGAATACGTTATACTACAATTAAATGCAGTCTGTTCGGTGTAAATTTCATTTTGAGAAGCCTTCGGGAAGATATAAGACAAACAAGTACATATTAATGAACAGACAGCAACAAATACTTAATAAATTCGTTTAATGATGGCCCAAACTCAAATTAATTAAAAAACATGAATTAATTGTGCTTAATTAAAGTAATTTATTGTACTTAGTTAATTTTATTGAAGATGTTTAGCTAATCGTGCTGTTAATTACCTAATGATTAACAAAACGGCAATTTTTGCGTAGTATTTGTTGATACTGTGAGCGTTAAAAGCATACAGAAAAAGATACAGATATACGGCATTTCTATTTTGATAATTAAACTTCTTCTGACTTAGTAAATGACAGCAATAGTTAGAAAGAGGGTTGCCATCAAGTCTATGATCGTTTTTCAAAACCCAATTCAAAATTAATCATTTGAAATTTGAAATTTATTTTCATTAATTAAGTTTTAACAGATTACAGGTAATTTAGCATATATAGCATAAAAGTGTTTGAATGTTGACTTTGTAGCTCCAGTAGCATATAACAACGCTTTTTTCTCTCATCAAAACAAAGCCCGATGGGCGACATTTATAACAACGGTAATTTTAACACAAAAACAAAAAATATGCCTCACGATCAGGCAACATAAAATTCCTCTAAACACAAAATATTTGATACTTACTATAATTGCTCATAATACGATACTTACTATACTAAATGCTCCGGCTGAGATCTCTGATTATGCAAATTTAAATACAAGTGTGGGCGTTAACCCCAAAAGCTTCTAATTAATTAATGGAATCAGGAACAAATAAGAACACAAATGTTCAGCGCCACCAAATTGATAACAAAATCTAAGAATTTCAATTTGGAAATATTCCTCTTTTAAAATTGGCGTAAGTTTAATCAAATGGGTATCAATCGATATTACTGAATTTTAATAAAAGACAAAAAATAAAACATCAGCAATTTGTTGGGCCAAACCATATCATACGATAAATTAATTTGAAATCTGTATATTGAAACATAAAAGAAACGGTAATTATTTTATTAGCACTAACTTCCGAACGAAACAAATTCTCAAAAATTTTAATGGTAACTGTACTAAACAAACTGTATGCTTGAAAATTACTTAATAAACTTTTAATTGGTAATACAAAATTATTTTCTTCGTTAAATTAACAAAGCTTTACGAAACTATTCTTATTTTGGATCTATTTCCAAACAACGGAATCGGCACGATACAATACTAACTTATATTGAGACAATAACAATAGTACGGAATATGTTGTCAAATTCTCCAATTCGGCACTGAATATTTATTAATTAGGGTGTACATTCATCGTAACGACTCTCTTTGTATCACTGGTGCACGAAGCGCCCGGAAATGCCTTAAAGCAACAGCCTTTTCGATGGTGGTCTATTACAAACTTTTTAACTAAAAAAACTTCAACTAGAACTCTAATTACGGAATAATCCTTCACTGAAATAATTTTATTCGATAATAACACGAAAACTAGAATACTGGGGCAAGCCCGCTAACTTAGGGTAGAACACCCAGTTTCCGAACGGACACCACTTCAGGGTACGAGACCCGCTGTCCGACTCAGGCTCTCTCTGCTAAAACTAAAAATATTTCGTTGCTAGAATAAGTTTTTTGAGGAAGGTAAAATTTTAAATAATCCAATAAAAATATAGCGGGATTCTCATTAGCCAATGAGGTATATTTACGTCATTTTATTCTAGAATGTTTTTAACGAAACGTTCGAGGATTTCCCTTTAAGATTTGCCTACAAAAAAATATGATGTTATTTACAGATGTCCGTCTAGATGAATTTATTCAAGTGTATTATGTTTGTCGGCATTTTGTTTACAAGGGAATATTTCTACCCAGTATGTTTTAAAGCTATAAATTCAACGTTCAATGCATTTTAACCATAAGAAATTTTTTATCAAGGCTAATATTATATTTTAGCCCTTATAAGCTCGGAATTAAAAACAATTTTTGTTCTGGAACATTCTATTTCTCAGAAAATAATCATTTGGTTAGTATGAGAACGCTTCAAAATAAACACTCGCACCAATAAGAATTCTGCTGAAATTTAAAATATTGCTTACGAATATGTTTCGAGGTAACTCTTTTGTACTCTAAAGAAAACATTATTTAGCTTAATGTAATATTTGTGGTTCCAACACAATTGAATTTTACCAAACTGCCAGAACCGTACTGGGATTCCTTTAATATTTGTTAGTTTTATAAAACGTAACGTTACAAGCATGAGCGGTTATCAACCAAGTCAAGAAGTTCGAAGTACCGTTACTTAATGCCGTCATTAATGTCTTTCGTGGCTGAAACCCCTCAAATATCCTGTTTTAAATTGCTAAGTAACATTTCTTATGGTATAGGAATATTAATAAATTGTTAAACATACTCAGAAATATTGGAGCTATATTGTATGTTATTTTAAAGGATTTAACTGCAAGTAATAAAAAACTTTTAAACTTTAAAAAAGTTTTTTAGATTCAACGCCCATAATTAGTTCAATATATTTAACATCGTATTTGTACAGTATAATTCATACGAGGGTCATTTTTTAAGTAAGAACCGTTTTATAATGGAGTAAAAGAAACTTTATTTAATAACACAAATTATATCAAAAACATTATATCAAAATATGAACATTTTTTCACTTTTCAACATAGTCGCCATCAACGTTCAAGCATTTGTCAAGCCGTGGCACCAGCTTTTGAATCCCTTCATCAAAGAACTCTACCGCCTGACTATTAAACCAGTTCGTAACTGTTTCTTTAAGCATGTCATCATTGTCCAAACGCTTCCCACCGAGAAATTCCTTAAGTTTTGGAAAGAGATGAAAGTCTGATGGTGCCAAGTCTGGGCTGTAAGGCGGATGATCCAGTACTTCCAGTGAAAATTGTCCAGTTGCGTTTTTGTTCTTGCTGCAACGTGAAGCCGAGCGTTGTCGTGAAGCAGAACGATGCCGCTAGACAGTAGTCCCCACCGGCAATTTTGAACAGCGCGCCTAAGCTTTAACAGTATTTCACAATACCTCTCGGCATTTATTGTCATTCCTCTTGGCAAAAAGTCTATCAGAAGAATGCCTTTCCGGTCCCAAAACACCGTGGCCATGATTTTTCGTGTTGAAGGTTCTTGTTTGAACTTCCGCGGGCGTGACGGGGAGTTTGAATGATGCCATTCACAGGATTGACGTTTTGTCTCTGGAGTGTAGTACGCAATCCACGTTTCATCTCCAGTCACAATGTGACTCAAAAAATTGTCACCATCCTTGTGGTCGCGCTCCAAAAAGGACAAAGAATGTGCTATTCGCTTTTGTTTGTGTTCTTCTGTCAACATTTTTGGCACCCATCTCGCACACATTTTTTTGTAGTGAAGTTTGTCACTAACAATGTGATAAATTACCGACCTTGAAACTTGAGGGAATTTCTGATGAAGCTCGTCAATTGTGAAGCGCCTGTTTCGGCGGATTTCCTCATCAACGTTTTGTGTCAATTCTTCATTCATGACAGTTGGCCTTCCAGATCGTTCTTCATCATGAACGTTTGTCCTCCTTTCATTGAAACGCCTACACCATTTACGCACATTACCATCATTCATTACACCTTCACCAGAAACTTCAACAAGCTGCCGGTGAATTTCAGCAGGACGAACGTTTTTTGCATTCAAGAACCGAATAACGGCACGCACTTCACAATCGGCGGAATTACTGATAGACATGGCGACAAACTACGCAGTATAACCACACAATCAGCACTGGCAGAGACGTGAAACGTAATGGCGGTGTAGTGGAGGACCGGCCAAGAGTTGCTGACCTTGAACTGGCGTCACCTGACTGAATGCGCAGACACGATGCGCAATCGGTTCTTACTTAAAAAATGACCCTCGTACATTCTCATTTTTTAAATGTAGATTATATACTTATACTGCAAGCACCTAAGATACATATGAATTCACTAATAGAACTACAAGGATAACACTGTGATTCAATCGACAACCACAAACGCGAACGCCGAAGCTGCTAGAGTTAACGACTGTACTACATGCCTGGCGCGACGGCTGGGCCTAGTTGGGTGAAACGAACGGTATATTGTACTTTGTAATCCCATAAATTGAATTGAATTTATCTTCTATTAACGTGAAAAAATCAATAACGATTTTTATAAAAACACTTTCAGTATATCAAACAGTTCACAAAAAATGATTTGTCATCATCCTGTAAATTTATACCTCCTAAAAAAGAGTAAATGGAGAGATCGCTAATGCGGTTTTGCGTTTCTAAAGCGTACATGTTATGATGATTGATAGAAGCAATGAAAAATACCGAGGATAGTGTCGTTACATGAGTTTCATTTTGAAATATGAAACTTGGAGCCATGATAATTTATATTCATTGTCACCCTATTATTATAAAATCTGTGCGTATCATTCGGGAGTAAATGAGAAAGTCGCATTGAAAAAATTTTGTTTTGATGGTTGTTTTACACATTTTCCGTTGGAAAATATTAATTTAGGTAAAGCATCCATTAAAATGTATTTTTCAAAATAACTATACAGGCCGGGTACTTAACTGTAATAAAAGTACACTTTAAAAAGGTTCTGTACTTTGAAGCTAATTTCATAGAAAAATATTTAAATTAGGATTAATTGTAATTAACAGTTTATTTCCCATAAATAGTACTCTCCAATCTCATTAACCCCTGAAAATCCTGAAATAAATTGTATTAATTAAACTTCTGCTTGATTTTCAAAAATTGTAAGTCATGATTAAATACTCTAAATTATTACCAAAGTTAAATTTGGAAAATTAAGTACTACATATACAGGCAAAGACATTTTCTCAATATATATGTATTTTCCATAAGGTGGGACTATAAAACTACAAAAAATTCAAATTGCAAAATAACTCAATATTTCCTGACTTCCAATCATTCCTGAATCATTGAATTGACTCATTCTTGTTTTGTATAATCTCATGTCAGAACAGAAATTATCTTTATCGAACTTATTGCCAACTAACTAAAGAATTGAGCTAATTATTTTTCTATTACTAACATTCTACTTAGACTGTTAATATTCTGGTTTGAGGTTAGTAACAGAATGTGAGAGAAATAAAGTTTCACTCTTAATTTTACGATCTAATTTAACTACTAATGAAGGTAACTTTTTTGAAGTCATTGGTTTCGACTTATTGGACGTACGCACATTTTTCCAACTCTGGTGTGCATTTACCTAAAATTGAAAACGAGTAATAAAATAAGGAATGTTTTACAGAATATAGTGATACGATATTAACTTATAGATGCATATTTGTTAGAATTTCTAAGGAAAATTTGGTTATGAAAATAAACACGTAATTTATAACTCGAAATTATGTAAGGTTTTAATAAAAAGCAATTTAACCAAAACGAATTAGCATTTTATATAATCTACTTTCCTTTTTTTTAAACTAAAATTTACTAATTATTTGAAAACGAAAAATTGTTCCTACCTTTTATCTGTAGTTGTATCAGCTCTTTCCTTGTTACGTTTCTACCATTTCTCATACAAGCCAAAGTTTATTTCGGCATTGCAATTACCTAATTTGACCCAACTCCTACACCTAGTCGAGGGTAGTTTCTTAAACACCCTAAAATCTTATTGTAAATAGATTGTTCCCAATCTGAACTATTTGAGCAGTCACAGAACTGTGTCCTTATGAGAATAGTTGTAAGATAAAAAGCAAGAATGATAAGAATTTTGTTGCACTACGAATCAGTTTTTAGAAATGGGAGTTATTGTACAAGGTCAATAACGCAAAATGAATAGACAATGACTACAGGGTGATCCAAATTGATTGAAGACTGTTTGAATTTACCGCCACGTTAAATTATTGTTACGTTGGCAATACAAATATCTTTCAGGCATTTTTACCTTCTTTTATTTTACAGTGGCGTCTCAAAAATAATATAGCTTATAAACTTCATTAATTTTAAATAATAAACTTACCTTACAATAAAATCGTCTAAAAAACTGTAGTTCTGAAAAGCAAAAATCCAATGAAAACCTGGAACAACGATGTAAACGACAAAGTGACGAGTTGTCGCTGTAATTTGACGCAACGCATTTCAATAGTGCTACACTAACAATGTGAAATACACTAAAACCTACGGCGCGAAATTCAAACAGTCTTAAATCAATTTGGATCACCCTGTACATATCTCATTTAAATGAAGAAATTTCCATGTTTTTCCAGGTTGAAACATAGGATAAATAACAAGATAGTATTGTCTACTGTACCATCAGACAAGAAATTAGAGAATTCCGGTAGCAGAAATTATAGAATAGCATAGAATAGCATGATTGAAGTGTTGCCTAAACATCAGGGTAGAGAAAGCAGTAAAATTTATTTAATTCGAAATAAACTTTATAAAGAGAGGGGTCATAGATATTGTATATTTATTTTTAAATACTAAACTATATAAATACACTGCAAAAATGATGCGTTTTACGGCAGCGGAAATAGAACCATCACACTCTGATACTATCTTCTCAACCACGGTAGTTTTATAAATTTTCACAAGAACGGGAAATCTTAGGGCCATAAACAAATTCTAACTTTTCCATATAAATCTAAACGTGATCAACGCACTTGAGCACTTTTGAGCAATTTGATAAGTGCGTGAACTTTGCCTTAATGTTTCAATGCTCGTAGAATAATATTTTCCTATTTTATGAACGGCTAAACTTTGCCTGTTTACTTTTGTTTTAATAATGGACTTAAATTATAATTTTCCTGACCGTCTTTTTTTGCATACCTTTATTCTGATACATTTATTGTTTTAAAACTAAGTTGTTCACGATGTAGATTAACACTTTTAATGTAATTCAATTTCCTAATCTAGTAGGTACTGAGATGATATAAATCCATCTCATTGAAAATTTAGTAGACGATATGATCGTAAACGTAAATAGTACATTACATACCGAGGCTGAAAGTACTCCATTCCTGTCGAGAGAACAATATAGTTTACCGAGAGGCGATAGCCTCGAGGTGAACTAATTCTCGAGACACAGGAATGGTACTTTTGCCGAGGTTTGTATACTATTTTATTCGCAATCGTCCTTTAAATACCGAATTATCTAAAATTCTTGACAGATGCAAAATGTCATCGGTTGGGATTGGCATAACGTATGTCGCCACTTACATCATCAAATTCGATCGCATAATATTTGGAGGATTTTATTGAATAGGAGTATTTATAAATTAATAATAATACCTGGGTACTCGTTCTTTAGCAGCCAAGGTCCGCAACATTACCAAACATGATTTATACAGCCATTTATACACCGCATTTGGCGATGTAATTTTCTGCGCGCCACCTAGTAGCTGAATTTAAAGACACGTAAAGGTGCGAAAATAGGTCGTTTCGGACCATGAGAATGTCAAAGTTACAAACAATGATGCATTTTCGGACCTCTAAATGGTCAGGAATGGACTCATTACCAATATGATTGCAAATAAATAATTATTTCACGTATCGAATTAAAATTAAAATCATATATTGACGTTTTCACAATACAAAGTCATCTGATAGATGAATGCAGTAGTACCAATATCGAATAATATTTGAAGAAGTTCTAGTTACATTATATACCAGGTTGGTCGAAACAAAAGGTTTTTAATTTGATTTGTCAATTACAAAATTTATAAAGTTAATCTGAGTAATTTCAGAATCTTATTTTTTAACCTTAAAGGTTTTCAAGAGAATTTATTTCTCATAAATAGAACAATTAAATTTTTTTTTATTAAAATTTATTTATAATAAAGTAAAGCTATTTGAACATTTGTAAATATTTTCATTTGAGTATTGATTTATGTTAGTTTGTTCAAGTAAATAACTGTATAGTCCTATGTCAGGTTATTATGACTATTTAACACTTGAGCAAGCCTGGGAATTAATTTCCTATTTGACTTTAATGTTCTATTTTGAATAATTTTTCTTTTTAGTTTCTTTTAAATTTTGATTTCCATTTATTCTCATAAATTAAATAAAGATTGTGTTTTTCAAGTTATTTATGTGTTTAATTGATGTAAATGCAAGCATCCATTTCTTTTTCTCTTGATATTTAGAGTTTAGCCTGTGGTTGTCCAGTTGCAGAAGCCCGAGTGTCTGCAATATAAGTTTTTCTTTTCTTTCAGGTATAAGAATCAATAAGATTTTAATAATTCAAACAATTCATGCCCTATCGTATAAAACCTGAGTTAGCCGATTGGGAAAAGAAAATATTTAGGGTGTATTTTATTTTATCTTATTTTATTGTAGCATTTTTTATCATTTAAATCACCGCATATATTTTATGGCTTGCCCTGAACGTGGGGCATATTATACACAAGTAAGTACATCGCAGTACATTAGTACTACTAAACAATTAGTAGATGATAGAAGTCCTCAAATCACTATAAGAAATAAAACACTTCACGTCAATACGGAAATATTTACTTAATTGGGACGGGCGAAAGATTGATCTGCACTCTCGCGACAAGTTGTTAACAGATATTATGTGGTAGCTCTGTTGCAATATGTAAATTCACCAGTACAGTAAACATATTATTGAATTTAAAATGAACATCAAGATTAACAAGTATATTAAATTTGATCACCATTAAAATACAACACAGCAAAAACAACCTCTAGAACTACGTCATCAGCTACCGTATATCAAAAACATTTTGATGTTGTATAACGACATCTATATTTATTGGCCCGACCCAATACACACTGAATAGTGCATCCAATCCTGCAACCTATTTTCAATCCTTGTATTTCGAGATTGAAATTTTTGTTTCCCAGTATCCCGGGATTGTATATGCAAAATATTTAAAATAAAACTCATAATAGTATATTAAAGTAATAGTTTTATAAAACACGTTTTTAGCGCACGCATAGTAAACGATCCGTGTAGCAGGGAGTTCATCGTAATCATTTAAAAAAAATAACTTAATTTTAAATAAAATTTGTTAGGGATACTTTGTTAAGTAGTTTGGGGATACTGGAAATTCTAATCCTGCATTTGTTTTTCAAATTTTCAGTATAAATAGGTTTGATATTTTATGAACAGCTGTTCAACACTATATTATAATAATAATAATAATAATAATAATAATTACTACAACCCATAACCTAAACCAAGGCCCCAGAAGCTATAAGCTTGTGCGGGAGGGAGGGGGCGATTATTATTATTATGTAGGCCCAATGTGCGGCTGCAGCCGACTTATAGATGGAACAGCGCAAATCCCACATTTGTGTTTCAGCTAAGGGAAACTGCAGAAAACCTTAACCAGATCTGCCAGCACCAGGAGTCGAACCCGGGCCGCTTGGGTGAAAGTCCGGCACGCCAGACATTACACTACCAAGGCTGTATTGCAAACGAGAATAGAAAATAGATAAAATTGTTTAAGATTTTACTTTTTGATTATAATAAAATATGAAAAAATCATCATCAGTCAAAAAATATAAAAAACAAAATAGAAATAAATTATTAATAGTACATTACATACCGAGGCCGAAAGTACTCCATTCCTGTCGAGAGAACAATATAGTTTACCGAGAGGCGATAGCCTCGAGGAGAACTAGTTCTCGAGACACAGGAATGGTACTTTTGCTGAGGTTTGTATACTATTTTATTCGCAATCGTCCTTTAAATACCGAATTATCTAAAATTCTTGACAGATGCAAAATGTCATCGGTTGGGATTGGCATAACGTATGTCGCCACTTACATCATCAAATTCGATCGCATAATATTTCGAGGATTTTATTGAATAGGAGTATTTATAAATTAATAATAATACCTGGGTACTCGTTCTTTAGCAGCCAAAGTCCGCAACATTACCAAACATGATTTATACAGCCATTTATACACCGCATTTGGCGATGTAATTTTCTGCGTGCCACCTAGTAGCTGAATTTAAAGACACGTAAAGGTGCGAAAATAGGTCGTTTCGGACCATGAGAATGTCAAAGTTACAAACAATGATGCATTTTCGGACCTCTAAATGGTCAGGAATGGACTCATTACCAATACGATGGCGAATAAAAAAAATAACCTAAAAACACCAGTTCGTCCAAGATGTCTGCTAAACTAGAACAGATTTTCGTGAAACGTTTCCAGCTGTGGAACAAGCCCCTCTCGGGTTCTACACTGATAGGTAGTACGACCATTACAAAATTATATACAATTTGTAAGCTTGGTGGGTATCTTTTTCGAAATATTCTCTTTATAGAACAAAATAGTAATAGCACAAGTAAGGGAAGTCCCGCGTTTTAAACAACTAATAATAATAAATCACTTCGCTGAGTTCGCACGGTTGCCACGTTTAAATGGGAATCGAAATAGAATTTATATAATTTTGGGATTTAATATTAATACACTAGCTATTAATACACTAGTTAATATGTACTAGCCTAACAAGCCCGCCCAGTCGGTCTCCATGGGTCAGTGGGTGCCGCAGGAAAATAAGACGGATAGCTACAACATAAGAAAGCACCACCGTCTCTAGCTTCGGTCGACCCATCTTTTTTCGGTTGGGTCAACCACAGTCACTTCGGTCTCTACAGGTCATTTCTACCCACTGGCCCATGAAGACCGACTGGACGTGCTTGTTAAGAAGGTGATGACTAACTCGAGGCACCAAACTGACCCTGAAAGAGCAAAACCTTTAATGTCCTCCTTCCACTCATGAATTTAAAAAACCGACAAAAATTCCCGATTCGTTATCAAAAATTCGATTTCGTCTTAGCTTCAAAATGAGACAACCCACAGCTTTCAAAGTGGTTTGGGGGCCGAGAAAAAGGGACCGGTGGCTTTGTCTTCATGAATTAGTATACTTAATTAAGATAATCCCGGGATTAACGGGTCTGAAAAATGCTCGGGATCCCGGGATTTCGGGATCACGGGATTGAATGTCCTAATACTGAATACTCAGGTCAAAGCACAATTTTCTCTAAAGCTTGGTAGATGGCGCTAAGATCATGGCCAACTAAAATTAATATAGGCAAAGTGTTACTACGTTGGTTCTAGTAGTTGTCTGTGATTATGCTTATCTTTCTTTTAAGATTAATTTAACGAAGATTTTATGAAAATTTAAACTAATAGTAAATTAAAAGTATTTCATATTATATTTCAGAACGAAAGATAAAGGATGTGTGTGCACGCTAACTGTTAAAACGATTTTTTTAGATGAAAGGAAGTTAAAATTTCAAAAACACATTTCTAATCTTAAAGTTAGATTTCTAATCTAATAGTTAAAAAGGTTATCAAGAAAAGCGAGTTATTAATTTTTTTATACAAAACCTATTTATATTTGTTATTTTATTGCAGAACTACAAACATCTTTAGCCCATGTTCATTTTAGGAGCAAATTTAAGTAAGTTATGTCTATAGATGTACTTTATGGAACGACAGTTCATAAGGCAATGATTGGTTGGAGATCTCTGTTAAATTTATCCTTTTCTCCATTGCATACAAACTTCGCAACTGTTTTCTTAACATTGATTAGAGGGAAGAATAGAAGTCGGTGATGCTTATTTCTAGTTATTAGTGATATGTTATTATTAGTGATAGCACAGTGAGCGTTTACCCAAG
The DNA here is from genome assembly GCA_929113105.1 of Agrypnus murinus. Classification (NCBI taxonomy): domain Eukaryota; kingdom Metazoa; phylum Arthropoda; class Insecta; order Coleoptera; family Elateridae; genus Agrypnus; species Agrypnus murinus. The sequence continues at coordinate 19,939,507 of OV816025.1, forward strand.
TCAAGGTCACGGACTTATCTCAGTGTTCCCCTTCGGAGTAAAATTATGAATAAAAAGACAATCGTTGGGGGTCAGACTTCCCTAAAAGTACCGACATACAGTATTATTACTTGGTGATTCAGAATGGAGTAGTAGTCCATGTTAAAGTGCAGTCTCACCATTGGAGTAAAAATGCATTGCATTGTAAAGGTCGTTTGAAACAAAAAAATACAGGATATTGATTAGTTATCTCAAAAATATTACACGTCACCAATGATGGCCACGGCGGGGAGAGAATAGTTTAAAAAACTTTTAATTAATGAATTTAATTGGCTGTCTAGAAACTCTGTGCAAATATATTAACGAAGAGGAAAAATCATGCCCAACAATTATAATGACATGAAATACTTAAAAAAAGATAAATAAAGCGAAATAATTCGATGAAACGCTCCTGTCAGTACAAAGGTTATGCACAATCTGAAATTAAATCTAAAGAAATTGACATTAATAACGAGAGAAAGTACGGAGAGTACAAAGTGTTGCCTAAATCCAAGAGAAATGATATAAATGTATCAATGCTGGTTCTAATAAAAAAAACTATAAAAAGATTGTGTATTGAATGTTTATTATTTGTTATAAGATGACATTTACAAAATTTCACAGTTTAATATTTTATAGTGCCAATAAATGCTTTTGGGTCCTTTCTTTATACAAGAAAAATCTATTTACTCAGGAAATGATTAACACCCCTTTATTTCATGATCGTCATCTAATTTAGCTGTCAAATGTAAATATTCAAAATTTCATTTAGATGGGTTGATTTTGAAGCTTAATATTTCCGAATGCCTTTGTAAATACGTCTGAATTATTCATTTTCAGATTTTATCCTCGAGTGGTTATCAGTTTTGTTAGAAAGTTGGTTTTGCCTTTTCCTTTTGCGCGGTTTACCCTGGGAAACATATTATTTGATCTTGCAGTTTGAGCTATTTAAAGGGCTTTTATCGAAGACTCTGTTGATTTTGCATGTTTTCGATAAAACTGTACATGAATAATAAACTAACATGTTAGAAAAACTCAAATTTCTATTTCTCGGTAGTTATTTCTGAGTGTGATACTAAATCATTTTAATAAGAAAAGAAATTTATAATCCCAGCATTAAGCTTAAGAATTCTGAGCTAATTAGAAATTTTAATGGATTTTAAAATGAAGTTGAAGAAAAGTATATACCACTTGACGTTAATTTGATGCGAGTAGAATTTACAATTTTAAGTGCAGAAGCAGCTATTCCTGATGAGCAATTTGCATCTCTCCAAACAATACAATTATTTCCTTCATAAATTTGTGAGGTGCCTTTTAATGTAAAACAAACGAAACGGAAAATTTCTTGATGCCGTTGTTTGTTGATGGTATATTCCGTGAGCCCCCAAGCGGCACATAAAATCTGTTGAATAAATTCTTCAAAAGCCCATAAAATATTCAAAAGGGGTTTGCAGGCACCACGCAAAACATTTTAGAAGTTTAATTACAATTAAATTACCTAGAACGGATTTCTAGTTTGCTACTACATTACTATTTTCGGTATACAACCGAAATGTATGAAATGTTATAATTTTAAGAGGTGCTATATGTGTACACTGTGCTTTCATGGCGTCGAACTAACCAGTGATTTTTGATGATACAATAACATTTTTTTATAAAGTTTTTTGATTAAAGAAAGTGATTGTGGTCGATGTTTTTAGAAAGGTACAATTATAACGCGCATGCGATGTTTCAACAATATAATTTATTAGTAGCGAAACTGTAGTGCTAATACTGCAAATTTGAAAGCAATGCAAGCATACTGACAAATTTTAAGGTTTTACATGGACAATCCAACTCGAAAATTTTTAACCAATCAAATTACAGAATTTTTCAAATTGGGACCAATGAAATTAGTTTTATAGTGAAAAAACCACTAGTGGTTTTTTCATAAATAATATCACAAGTGGTCTGATTTTTTCCGACAAAATTTGTCGTTTCAGATATGAGTAGCTTTGTAACGAAAATTACACGAGTCGACGCAGGAGACGAGTGTAATTTTCCAAAAGCAAAAGCTACGAATGTCTTAAACGATAAATTTTGCAAGAAAAAATTAGACCACGAGTTGTATTCGGTATGATAATCCACCGAGCAAATTTTTATTTAGCGTGTGTAGTTAATATTAATTTAATTAAATTTGACATTTCATTTTGAAAAGTGGTTTTTTCTTAGTGAAAAAACCACTAGTGGTTTTTTCACTATAAAACTAATTTTATTGGTCCCAATTTGTCTTAGTGAAAAAATTTATGTCAAAATGAAATCTCAAATTTAATAAAATTAATATTAACTACACACGCTAAATAAAAATTTGCTCGATGGATTGTCAAGCCGAATTCAACTCGTGGTCTAATTTTTTCTTGCAAAATTTATCGTTTAAGACATTCGTAGCTTTTGCTTTTGGAAAATTACACTCGTCTCCTGCGTCGACTCGTGTAGTTTTCGTTGCGAAACCTACTCATATCTGAAATGACAAATTTTGTTGGAAAAATTAGACCATTTGTTAAATTATATATGAAAATAAAAATTAAAATTAGATAAATAAAAATTGTTTTTTAAAATCCATCTGGTATTACGAGATTTTTAGTTAATGTAAATCTGAACTTTACTAAAAAACAGTAACAGATAATGTGTGATTAAAATATCTGTAGTTTTCATATTTGTATTATTCAAGTATGAAGTGGGAAATAAAAGAATTGTCTGCAAATAAGGAACGGAAGGCACGCTGTTCAACGCATAACCGACGACGATAATAATAACAATAATAAACCGACAATCCATAACGTTAAATTAATGTTCAACTGTAGATCAAGTCGGTGGGAGAGAGGGTCATCGTAATATGAAGCACTATTATCCGCTAAATGTAATTCAACTTTTTTATTTTGTCCATTTACATTCAAAACTATCGATATATCTTATATATACATCTCGTTTTAGATGTCTGTACTTAAAAATTTGGTAAGTAACGAAAAACAATTGAACATCTAACCTAACAAAATTAAATATCTAAAATATTGTTAAAAAATTAAATTACATAATCGGAAAGAGGATAATGTTCCCCATATTTTGGTATATTGCATGTCTAACAAAAAGCAAATTTAACTCCAGGATTCAATGGCAACCATATCGAATTTCCCGACGAACATGGTTTTTACAAAATTACAGATAATAACATTTTCACACCTTATTACTTTCTCTTGTTAGTATTAAATGAATCCACATATCCTATCACACAATATTTACAACAATTTTGGCACCAAAACTTTAAATATTAACAAAATTTTAATATTTTAGCAGATAAGGTTAAAGCGATACAAATTATAAGCTTCAACAGGCTAAACCTTCTCTATATAGAGCTGCCCACTTTAAAATTCTATTGCTAAAGGTGCTCTAGAATCTAATTAAGAATATTGCAGCAAAATGTTTTGGCTGCAAATGCATAATTAATGAAAATTATACATTTATCATGAAATTAGATGCATCATTAAACCAGCATGGCATTTGCTTGAAATTTAACAACAAAAACTGTGAGTATAGTGATGATTGCTTGCATACACTTTTCCATCTATACCTTTTATAATTTCCAGGTGAAACTACACCTTACAATGGCTTCAATTATGAAAAACCAAGTCCAACGACCTAACGATATGCAAATTGTAACTTGTCAAAATAATTTTTCAATTTTAACTGAAAAATTCTTTTAAGATCTACTTCTTATTATTATCAAGTGATGTAAAGTGTATCCTTTACCTATTAAGTAACAAATTAATTTACTTCACTAATATTTGGACAAGTTGAATCCAAACCCCTAAATTTATAGGCAACCCAAATGACATATTCAATTATGAGTGCTGGAGTCACAGCAGTATATTGGGCGCCAAACTTAAACCAATATAACACCAATATTAATTAGATATATAATATTAAATATCTACTAATGAATTAATCATATCGTCGGCTGAAATATAAACCCAATATAGGACCAATATTGGCTACATATGTTGGGTGCCAGTCTTTAAGCGATGTAATACCAATCTTGGTTGAGTCTTCCAAATATTGAGCCTGAATATAATATGTTACCCATATAGCAGCAATATTGGGTCAATATCTTGTGCTACTTGGGAAGCAAGAACCAACATTCAATTTCCTCAATCAATATTCAACGCAACACTTCAAGATGTTGTTTCTATGTTGTGAGTTGTTTGTATGTTTAGTTGGAAAATAATCTACCTTTATAAGAATTAATTGATATGCAATAATCAAGTAATTAGAGTCTGCAATAGTTACTATTTATAGGAAAAAAGTTCATACAGCAAGAAATATGTTACTACTTTGTTAATTATATATCGTACCTATCTGATTTCAATACTAACATCTAAAAGGAAGAAGTGAGGAGAGAACTGAAATAATACTATGAATAGCCGTGACTTTAATAAAAATTTGAAATTAATTAATTTTGTAGTCATCATTTTAAATTTAAAAAGCTTAATTGAAAATGGAACTACTAAAACAGTTCATGGTAACTAATAGCCGCCATTGGACTTTTTTTAAGGATTCTTGTACTAAAGTTTTTTAGATTGCGCATGTATAAGAATTTATTATTTCGGTAAGCACATAAAAACCAATGTGAGACATTAGACAAACTGTGTTAATGTATTTGTTTCCTAAAGTTAATTAAATTACAGAAAAGGCAGCACATTCCCTGAACGAGATGTTTTAGGAAAATTCTACGAAAATTGGATTATTAGAATTTTCTTATGTCCACTTAAGTGAATTAGAAGAACTAAATTAAAGTAGATTCAATTGTTGAAGTCAATAGTAATTACATTTATTATAAGACTGCTTAAATTGACGAAAATAAAATCGCCATATAAAGATAAATTTAATACAAATTGTGGAATGACAATTGTGATTTAGAACGCACTAAAAAATGGTTAGAAACGTTGGGAAAATCTTTAAAACTGAAATAATTAATGCTGTTAAAAAGTAATTACGACTTTAATTTATAGTTTCTTTATTTATGGGGCCTATGAGTCATTATATCTGTCCTCACAGTTTAATATAAATGCCTCAGCTCGCTTTTTTCAAATTCCTTCGGCTACTCCAGGCTGTTAACAGTTATCAGTGCTATCTCCGTTATTATTGGATTTACGAAGTCGGTTAAATTAGCAAATTAGCAGTATTTCTTGCTGCTGATTAATATGGCAAAGACAAAAAGACAATTGAACGTCGCGTTTTCGAGTTATTTTCAAAAGTAACATTTTTCTGAATGGGACATCCTGTATATATTTTATTAGATAGTAGTAAATAATAATATTAAAAATAAATATTAATGAATAATTTAAAATAATAGTGACAAAATAATAAAATGTAATTCTTTTATAATAGGTGCTCGAAAACTCCTTCTTGCTCGATACATCTTCTTGTTCGGATTTTAACATGACGCACCGCTTTTAAAACTGTCCTACCATTAATATTATTAATTATGTGGGTAATTCTGTTTTGCTGATTTACGTTCTCTTATGCTTGCTTGAAAACTTCATCTTTAAGGTACCCACAAAAAAAAAACAAGAAGCGTTATATTAGGGGAATGCGGAGGCCACTGTATGGATCCTTGCGTTCCTATTCATTGGTCAATAAAAAATTCTGTAAGCAAGTTCCATGCTGCATTGGAATTGTGCGCAGGGGCTCCGTCCTGCTGAAAGTGCATTTCTTCATGTCTGTTATGAATATCAAGGTTGTCCAGGAAACCATCTAACCTTGGTGTCAATTGGATTTCTTGGATGTATTAGGAAAGGATTAGCGGTAGAGCAATAATGGGAGTTTTTACGGTTAAACATATCAGGATTCCAAAGATTTTACTCATCACTCCATAACATTAGTCTGTGTAAGTTGGGATTATGATTGGAACAATTAATAAACCATTGGCAAAATGCTAATCTTCGTTGGGAATCCTCCCTCATCTAAGTATGCACCGGTGCAAATTTGAATGCTTTGTATTTATGCTTTTTTAGAATTTTGTGTACAGTACTCACGCTGATTTCAAATTCTCTCGAAGCATCTTTAATTGAATATTCAGGATTTGCTTCAGAAATAGCTAAATGTTTACTTCAGCATCCTCGTTTATAATGAAATTTCTCGTAGTGCTCCTCTATATAACGTACACTGTAAAAAATGAGGTGAAATTTACCTGGGAAAGAGTTAACTTTTACTCTAAAATTTAACTTTACCTATACGTTAATAGTTGTTTTACTATTTGTGGTAAAATGTTCTTTAATTGTGTAAAATTACAAAAATATAAGTAACTTTACTACATTTAACTGGTTAAAATCACCATCCATAATGTAAATTTACATAACTCATTACATAAATTTTTTCCTTGGGAATGTATTATTACTAAATAACTTGATTCATTTTCAGTGTAATATTATAGATAAGATGAACTTTAACAAGTACAATGTAATTTTGCCCTTAATGTATTTTTTTAGAAACAAGTCTATTTTATTTTGTAAATTAATTTAACTTTCTTTAATTAATGTTTAAAACATTTCCTGGTATAGATACTTCATTATTAACTTTTTAAACGACAACCACATTAATAATTTTTTGAGAAAAATACAGATAAGTGAATATTACAAGTGTAACTGTCTTAGGCGGGTTGATTGTACATTAAGTTACCTGTTGCTTGCTTAAGTTACTTGTTGAATTGCTTATTTATTATGAAAGATAGAAAAAAAATAAATTTTTTATGGTTTCAATAAATCATAATAAATATTTTAATAATTTAATAAATTTATGGTTTTATGTGACAAATATCTTAAGAGAACTAAATCAAATACTTGACTTAGCGCCAGTTATTTTAACGTTTAAGTTTAGGGAAGGGACGCGTGCTTTCACTTGTATCAGCGGCTTATCCCAGCGGCTGTAGATTGCACGGATGATAAGCATATTTACTCTTATACCCAAAATAATTAACCAAAATGACATATGATGTTTTTGATGATATGATTGAAAGTCCAGCACAATCACTTGACAACTCGACTGGATTTATTTCTATGGGGTCAATTAAATAGCAGTTCACAATAATAGGTCAAACAATTTAGACGACTTAAAGCATCAGACACATGTATAAACGGAGAATATAAGAACGGAAATTAATGAGCATACATTAAAAGGTGTTTACATATTGGCCAATGGCAATGGAGAGGGCCATTGATACATTTTTGTTAGGTCTTCCTATTGAGGTTGTTTTTCGAATTTCAACATATTTCTCAATAAAAATTAAATTTTTATTTTAACCTTATGTGTATATTTTTCTTATTATGTTTGAGAAAAATATAATATGAAATGCACGTGTAAATGTTATGCGAGAGGCTATTTTTTACATTTCCATTTAACTTGTAAGGAAATCTATCACAAATCTGGCAAAAATGGGGTTGTTACTTAAAAAAATTCATTGTGACGTCATAATGGAAAAAGTATCTATAAAAAATTAACAAAATAAATAGAATAACAAACTCACGAATATTTGCGGAATTTTACGTTTTTAATTAATGCGTACCGGAAATATTCAAACATGCAACGTTTTCCGAATAAAAACAATAAAGTGTTTACATTTTAAAATGAGTTACAATTTCCGTAGCGTAGTTTTACTATAAAGTATTTACATAATGTACATTTTTCTAAACCTTTTTAATAGCATAAATTAAATTTTATATTATACAAAATTATTTCCTGATTACAGAACACAAATATACTTTTGTTTAAAACGTCTAGTGAAAATTGCAAATTAAATTCGGTACATTACGAAGTAGGCTCTTACAACATTAAGGCTCTTTTCTACTAACTTAATATGTAGATGTAAGTATATAATTATGTAGGGTAACAAAGCATCATATATATAATAAATGCTAAAAATGTATAGACTGCTATGGATAGTGTAGGTATAAATATTTAAAATTTTCCAACCTTTTTATTTTTCTGTTGAAATGTGTTTTTTATGATAAAATCTTACTTTCGCTTATCTCAAAGTAAAATCAAATTCATGTAAGATTTTCATAGAAAATCTACAATTTGGGATTTTACGGATGTCGAATCAATACGGTGTTTATTTTCGCTTTATTTAAAAATAAAAGCTGTAGTAGTTAGTAGTTCGTAGCAATTTGATTTTCTTTTGCATTAAAATCATTTAAATATCAGTTAAAATACAACTGTCATATTTTCGACGAACAAAAAGTTCGTCTCTGAATTCGTGAAGTTTGTCTGTCGGTCTGTCGCCTTTTTCCCTGTTGACTTTTTTGAATTTTTCTTTTTGGAATCTTATAGTACATCAAATTCTAAGAAACTTTTGGTTGAAATATTTTTTGTATCTTTTCGGAAAAGTGGTCAAAATGACCACCGAAAATTTCGGTAAATTTTTGAAAAATGAAAAATTTTGTATTTTTGAAACAAACATTTTTAGCAACTTTTTTTTCTTTTCTTTTTTTTAACGAAAAATTTTAGGACTTAGAATTTTAGTTTTTATGACAACTAATGTGTTACGTGAACATTAGTTTTCAAAAATAAATTAGTTTATTAAGTATACAGTTATTTTTGTTCGTCATGGCAATGCTAGCTCTGCGCATTCTCAACTGGTTTGCTTTAGAGCGAAAAATATTTCGTACATGTATGTGAATTATGCATATTTGAGCAATGTCCATTCCGTAGCAACAACGAAACTGTCCATTTTGCGCTAAAATAAAAATTTCCTTGTGCTATTTTTTGTAATTTTTTCTACTTTTGCAATTATTTTAATAACGCTGTAGAAAAAACGTTGTGTGCAATTCGTGCTCGAAAGACTTTCCTTTTTGACCACCAAAGTACTGTTCGCACTTGGCGCACTAAATACACAAATAACTTATTCTACGACCAACTACAAAAGTAACATATCGTGTAAATTTTAGAGACTACGAAGCTGCCAATTTTCATACGTCTCGCGAAAATTTTACAACACATGTACGGAAAGTCCTTGAAATGTGTCATGAACCCTGTCTTATAAAAATATTTATTATTTTGCTACAAATATATAGCATTTAAACATTAAAGTTAATATTATTGTAATATTTAATTACACGAAATCACTGAACTAAATTATCTATTATTATGTTTTGCAAACTTTTCTTCTAAATATATTGATCCTATACCATAACCCATAATACTTTGAATTAATCATAAGTTCGTTAATTCAAAACGACAAACTTTAAAATTCAGTTCGATGTTAAATTTTCTTCGCCAATTTTCAGAGGACGGTAAACTAAATTATTTGTGTTAATTTATATTCACCTAAAATTAGCCGATAAAATGAAACAAGTAAGCTTCCTGTACTGTAATCGAAACTACACAAAACGGCATTAGCACACTAAATCGTACTTTTAGTATAAAAACTGTAATATTTAGGGCGCGAACTAACATAGAATTTCACCTGGAGCTCCTCCGAGGTGAGGCCCCAGGTGGACGCGGGAGACCACTCTCCGCTCGGCCCGTCACTGTTGATTCTATTCGGCTCTGTACAATACTCTTGACTGTATGAGGCTCTATTTGGGGGATGAAAAATTTTTATATGCTTTTCAAATAAAGTTATGTGGGAAACTTTAAACTGACCTATCGCGAAATAGCCTGACTTTTATAAACCAATAAGGAACAAGCATTCAAAAAGCTTCGAGAAAATTCTATATGATTTCGCGGGACTTCACCGTAGCTAAAATCTGCTTCGCAACGAAAAGCTTAACATGTCACCTCAGCCGTTTTTTATTTGTCTGGTTACCGAGAACCTATTCTTTAAAAATGGGAATAAACACGTATAGGAAATAATAAATTTAATTAAATGTCATTTTATTCCTTTGTTAGGAAGGCGGCATTATTTCTGAATATTTATTAATTAAACATTATTTGAATTTTCTCTACGAAACGATACTTGTAGCCGTGGGAACGCCTTAAAATACACTTTGGTAAATACAAAGACGTCATTTGCTTTATTAAGAAGTCGGCATTTTATTCTGGAAGGAATTTTATCTGTATGGGAACATGTAGAGGTGACCTTTGATATTTAAGAAAACACTATTTGAATTAAACTGAAGTCTGCAGACTTTAACCCAATGAAAAATATATTGAAGAATTCAGGACCGTGCTAGGTTTTTTTTACCATTAATGTATACAAAATTACATCATTATAAAATAGGGAATCTTAACACGTTACATCAGGGATCATGCTTTTGATATTAAATTTGAAATTATTTTTAATATAGTGAATAAATCCAGATAGATAAAGTTATGTCAGTATAAAAAGTTTGTAGGATCATATAATTAATTAACACATTGTGATCTTAATAAACAAAAAATGAATATATGAATGGAAAACTTTAAATTAAAAAAAAAGTCAAAGTTAACTGGTAAGCATTAAAACAATTGATTTACCGACATTATAATAGTATATTAAATCATATTCATTATTATAAAGCTTAATATTGTTGTCTTCTTGTGTTTTAATGGAATAAAATTATTAATTTAAATTTGCTAAATTCTGGAAATTCTTTGTGATCGTTGGAAGAATACTGTACAAAACACGTTGTTGGAAAGTGTTTTTCATGTGGAATGTTTCTATCATAATGAGTCAACATTCCCACTCGTACGAAATATCCCACTTTCCACACTCGTTATGTAATCCTATTTCGGGGGCTATGTGATCTTTTTAACTAAAAGTTGACTCAAATCAATTTGAGGTTTCACAAATATAATTGGCCTTTATTATTAAAATCTATAAAATATGACAAATTTAACTTATCAGAGATTATTTATTAGTGAAATTATTTTGCTTATATATTATTATTTAAATTAAATTATGTAAAGTGTTTATAACTGTAAATGAAAATACGTTGCAAGCACAAATTAGATTACTTAAATTCACTGAAAGCAGCAATTCAATTGTAATGGTCTAAGGCCCATAAAGGATTCACATATTCGGCATAATTAAATAAGAGTGTTTTTTTCATGTAATTGGGGGCCTTGAGGCCTTCAATGTAATGGTGATGTTTCCAGATCCGAATTTCAGACTTATTCTTAGATAATATTTCAAATAAAATTGTCAACGGACGCTAACCCAATACCACAGTATATATAACATACAGTAATGTGACTTTCGCAAATAATTTCCATCCACCACACCACAAGCTGACATGTGTCGGTAGTACGTAGACAGCAGTTCTGTTTCAAACACGCGACAGAAAGCATCGGATTAGCCAGGGCCGGATAACCCACAATCGTGCAGTGCTAGTGCCCAGTAAACAGTGAATAGACACAGTCGTTGTGCCGCCAAAGGCTCTATAAATACGTCGGAAAAAACTACAATTACTTTTTCAGGTTTTCGATGGATAATCACCGGTAAGTGTTATTTTTCTTCTATATTGCGGTGATCTTTGAATATAAAATAAAATACAATATGTCCACCGCTCCAAATATAAACATAAATTATATACGGTGGATTGAAATGACAATACACCACAGATATTTTTCCTTATTCCTTTCAGCTAGCTCAGGTTTGCTCAGTAAAGCATACATTATTTGAATTACGAAACTCTTATTTACTTTTATGCCAGGAAAAAAAGAAAAACTTATATCATAAGCACTAAAGCTCCTGCAAGCTGGACAACTGATACTAAACTCTGAATTTAAAAGAAAAGAACACTGGATGCTTGTATTAACATCAATTAAACACATATGTAAAATTGAAAACACATAAACTTTATTTAACGAACAAAAATTAAAAATCCAAATAGAACGTCAAAAAGAAAAATAAAAAAATATTATTCAAGATAATACAATTGGTAAATTGAAAAATGAATTCTCAGGTTTGCTCATACGTTATAAATAATTGTAGTGATCTGACATAGGATCAGTACGGTCATTCGTTTGAACAAACCAACACAAATAAAATTTATTTATAAATAAAACATTTGTCAAATGAAAATAAATTTCATATAAAGAAATTTAGTTGTTTTATTTACTTTAAATCAAATAAATTCTGAAAAGAACTTAATAAACTAAACCAAATAATTTTATATTGAGGATGAACTTTACAAGTTAATTATTATTTATGTACTTAACAAGAATCATTTATTATAACCAACCTTGTATATTACGGTATATTTTCCTTTTTAAAAAGTTAATCCTTATTATTGGTAACACTGTGACAGAACCTGTCAGCTGACTTCTTGTTTATAAAAAATCGTCGCTACGTAGATCGATGTCAAAAAAATAAATTCACTTGAATTTATTTAAACAATCACTTTCACTTTATATAATTGTTAAAAAAAACACTAATATCTTCTTTTAATCCTTTGAAGAAAACGTTCAGGTAACACTTTAATTTATTTTACTTTATTTCATATATGTTATGACGTTTATGTCAAAACATATGGATAACTATCTAACCTCAAATTAATTACAGATATTTTATCCGGAGCCGGGCATAAGTTCTGCCTTCTACGTTTTATCGACTGACTTTTTTACAATTTGCCCCAGCTTATATAGTTTATGCCAGAACAAAAGAAAACTATGACACTTTTTCAAAACAACGGAACATCGAACAAGATCGTGACGTCACTAATCCGGGACAGCTGATATTTTTTCTCACTAATCTTAATTCTGTTATTATAGCATTGTAGCCCTTGAAACGAAGTTCAATAAAGTATGATACATTCATTATCCCAAAATGTATCGTAACGAAGATATTCGAGAAAAACGCTTGACAATGTACAAATCTCGTTACAATCTAATTACACATAAAGTTCAACAAATCAAGGTTCATCCTTTACAAGCTAGTTACAGGAATACATGATATAGATAAAATAAATAATTTCTCCATAGAAACATCTTTACAATTTAGTATAAACATAATTTTTACAGTACGCAATACAATGAATACACCAATTAATGCATATACAAGTGCCAACTTAAATATTAAGTCAACGTTAATCAATTTATGCACAAAATGTCTAGCATACAGTACTCTAAGCACTTGCATAAAAACAAAGATGAGGAAAAACAGGATAAGAGTCTATAAGAGTCATATCAACATGAACAACAGGATTCAATACCTTCATTAATAGAAGTGACCAGAAATCTTGTAAACAAATTCAAAAATTAATTATATTGTATCAGTCATAATAAGATTGACCTAATTGATCTATTTTCAGCTAATTAGCAACATAAACTTGAGCTGGTCTCCTGGAATATAGAAAAATCTATCTAACGTTAAACATCGTAATATGTAAATTTTACTATGGAAATTACTTTTTTCCTAACAAGTGGGAAACCGTCCCAAAGTAACATGGGTTGCATGAACATGATTATAATCAAGCAATCTAACTAATTTATATCCTTTTTCTAAAAATGAAACCTATTATTATTATGCATGAGAAAGCTAGGTTATGTTTGCATGAAGTCTTTATTATTAAGTTTTTAATTTAAACATTAATGAACCTAACTGTGTCCTATCTACAACCTTTATATTAATTATGCCCATGACATAACATGTCCCTCTTTTAATTTAAATCCGATATAAAAATATTTGTATTAACGTTTCTGTTCGGTCGATAAAATTTTCAATACAGTCATTTGATATCACCTGAATATACTATTATTTTTTAATAAATACGCTCGTAAAAACAATGCCGTATTTAAGAATTCACTTTTGTATATATTTACCAATTGCTTAAAATTGAATTGCTAACACGTAATAGAACAAATAAGCTATTACGAAATCCTACCTAATAAAATTTTTTATGCTAATTTATTAAAAGAGTTCAAAAATGAAGAATCTAGGTCAACGCCTTATCAACAGGTGTGAAACATATCGTCTTTTGTTACTCTCGGCTGTTAAAAAAAGTCAAAGCGTGCGTTAGATTGTACTTTTTAGCATTTCGTTTGTCATTATGTCTTTAATTTAATATGGATGAAAATAAATTTTATTATTATTAATTATTATTATTATAGTGTAAATTGATTTCATCTTCCCTATTTTGTAGTTACGTATGTGATTCACATATATTGTAATATCAAATTGTAATAATTAAATGCAATATTTTATAAATCATTTTTTTTGTCTTTTTATCAAAATTAATTGTAAAGTCATATACATCTATTTTCATAATGTAAAATTATTACGTTGTATTTCTTTATGTACTAGCATTCTTAACTCCACGTGCATCATGTGGTACATAATATGCATTCCATGAGAATCGAATCCTGCATTTTAGAACAGCAAGCAACTCTTGAAAGAATAATGTAACTTTAGTTGGTAATTAACGATGTAACAAGAAACAACTCTTCTAACTTAGTTTAATAAATGTTTTAAATATCTAAATTGATTATTGTTTTATTTATTAGATTCGATAAGTAAAACTTCAATCAAGTGGTTTACTACACATAATTCAATTTCATATTTTACTATACTATTATATAACAAGAAATTTTGTTTACATATTTGCTCGACACATAATTTACTGAATGCGGCTCTGCGTTTTATTTACCGGCATTCGTAGGCGATGCCGACCGATAAACTTCGGTGCACTACATCGTTTATGGGCGTGATATTCGAAGGTGAATTAATGAAATGAATGGTGTCGCACGCAAGTAAACCTACTGACTGTTATATATACTGTGCCACTACTAAACACAGACACGATAACGTTTATTTAGATTAGATTTTTATGACATGTGTTATTTGTTTGTATCCTTGCCAATTTCAAACATTAAAACATTACCATGTCTTACCACAACTTGCTTATTATAACCAAATTTTATTTTTGCGAAGATGAAGCAGAAGATGATTGAAAAGCAGAACATGATAATCAAATGTATGTATTTCAAACATAACAACAAAGAACATAGGCAAGCTGAAATGTATTTTAGGATGTGTTATGTGGGGCAGGTATGTTAGAATATCTGAGTGAGCTTTCAAAGTTTCAAAACTTGTCTTCAGTGGCATTATTAAAATAATTAACGCCATAAAATTAAATTAACTCACTTGCGAGTGAGTATATGCTGCATACATAGAACGGTTTTCAAAGCTTATACATTTTATAAATATTTTTTAATAATTGTATATTGTTTCTTTTTCTTTTGGGCAATCAATTAAAATATTTTGATTTATTTAACAACCTATTTATTTTGATCCGTTTTAGGATCTTCTTCAGGGTACAAAACTAAATGATGGTGAAACCTATGTGTCTAATAATAATAATATTGACAGTGTTACACATAAGTTTCAACTTCATTTTTGTACTCTGAAGATGATCCTGAAACGGATGGAAATATAGGTTGTTAAATAAATCAAAATATCTTATACATTTTATTTCTTTCTGTTTTTATTTAACTATGCTCGTTTGCAGCAAAGAAGTTCGAGGAACCTAGAATACCAATTTATTTCTACAAAGAAGAATAATATTTATAAAGCAAAAAGTTTAGAACTTAGAAGAATGAAAATATGCACCACCGAGTGCCTAATTATCTATAAGTAAATAAATACAGGTTTGCTACTATTGAGAATTCCCATCGTCTATAAAAATAACTGAATCATCAAACAAGTAACTATGGCAACTAACGGTTTCATCCGCGTAATGCTGGTGAATCGAAAGATATCTGTTTTCAATTAGACATTTTAATATTACATCTATTTAAAAATGCACATTCATAATGTTTAGAAAAACATTTTTTTAATTAGATTTTTATTTGGAAAACTTTATGTTATTTCAGTACTTGATTTTATTAGAAATTCTATTCAAATATTCCCCTTGAATGGAAAGTAATAATAATTTGAATTGGAATAACTTTGAAAGGAAAAATCGGCAGCAAAGGTTTTAAAAAAGCTTTAAAAAGAGCTGATATCTATGTTTAGACATGATTGTATTATGAAAGCGGAACAAATATTTTTTTATTATGGTTAAGTACGCAAATCCGAGAATTCGAAGTCTAAGGCATATTCATGAAATATAATATAAATACAAAGATTAGTTAAAGTTTCACAATATCAAAGAAACAAATTGTCAGGTTAAGATATTAATAAAACTTGTGAAACTTTAACTAATCTTTGTATTTATATTATATTTCATGATTATGGAGTTCCACAAAGTAAGGCTAGAGACAGTAATCGAAGGCATATATTTAGGATTTTAGTAAATTTAGAATCTTTTACTTTTAAATCTAGAATATTTTGTTGTAACAGATATTTTGAAAAAACCAAGTTCATGTCGTTTTTCAGAATTTAAGTACTTGTCTATATCTATAACTTAATGATGAATACTTTTATACTGAAAAATACGATACTGTTCACAACTTTTATTTTGTTTAGTTTTATTTAGCTTCACACAATCCCTAATAAGACCAATATTTAAAATCATCACCAAATTTTTAAAAATTGCATCTTCCTCGGAAGGCAATGGCAAACCACCGAGGTATACTTTGCCCAGGAAATTTCCCTAAAATTAATAAAAAATCCAAGCGTACTTGGGAAGGTTCGGAGTCTACCTTAAGCTGTAGGTCCCCTATACTTGTGATCACTGAACACGCACAACACAAATATATAGGAGGGAAATGCCAACGCTTTGCAACAGAGCACGGCACGCAGAAGTAGTACCTCTATAATTACTCAACAAAACAGGATATGAAGTTTATCAATGATTTTGGTTTTCGGTCAATATTAAAATCAGTAGATCACAATTAATCATACTTTTGCAAATTTATTTAATCCAGAGATTGCAAAAAGTTTTCAACTTCAAAAAGGTATTACATACAAATTAACAAAAAAATCCTTAAAAATATTGTGTGTACAATTCTTATATCCAAACTAATTTAAAATTATTGTTTACCACCAAAAATTCACCAGTTGATTACTACAGATAGAAGAACTAATCAAGCATAAATTTAAAAAAATAAAAAGATAATTTATTTCAAGTGCATAAGGTTTACCTTCCTGTAATTGATTATTATTATTATTAAATTATGTAAGAGGAGGATAGTTTAACAATACTAATAAAGTAGTTCGCATTGTCCTGTAGAAGAATAATATAATAAACTACTATTTTAAAAAGAAAATTTGAAATGCGATTGCTCACATCCTTTTTAGAAGCTAGCTGAAAACTTTTTGAATTTCCATAAAAGATTATTAGATATTGATACATTTCCGTAATCTTTAAATCAGTTTCAGTTATGAATGTTGTTTGATTATTAATTACATAACATACTGAGGTGATTTTTAATATGCCCCACGCTCAGGGCAAACCATTAAATATATGAGGTGATATAAATGATAAAATAAAATATAATAATTTTTTTTGCTTCACGATGACAGCGTCAAAAAAATATCTGCGGTGAAATTTAATAAAATAAAATAATACGCCCCAATATTTTTTCTTTTTCCCAATTGGCTAACTCAGGTTTAATTCGATAGAGCATGAAATAAATGAAATAATAAAATCTTATTGATTCTTATACCTGGAAGAAAAGAACTTACTATCAAGACACTTGGACTTCCGCAACTGGACAACAGCAAGCTAAACTCTATATGTGAAAAGAAAAAGAAATGGATGCTTGTATACACATCAAATAAACACATAAATAAATTGAAAACACAGTCTTTATTTTTATTAATGAAAGTAAAACAACAAAATGATTTACAAAGAACTCAAGGAAAAGTAACAAGAACGCCTTTTCACTTTATATTTGAGAACCGTAGCGAGAGATTTAATGAGTATACCTAAACGGCATGTATGTATATTGTTAATAATATTTTCAAATCATTGTAGAAAAACGTTTTCCCTAGATCTTCGCGTGTGTAGTATTAATTATTATAATGTCACACGCCAAATACGCAATCGAGATTCTTACAATTCTATGATCTTTCCTGTGTCAATTCATGCGTTATTACAAATTAATTACTGCATACAGTAAAACTAACAGTAAAACTTTATTGTCTGCTGAACGTGTCTTTGGAAGTTTATGTATCTTTGAAATCTTTGCGGTAATAACCAACTTCATTTTATTTAGCTCATTGTTATGTATATGAATTGTGTTTTAAAATGATGACTTTGTAATCCCCATACAAATTATTTGTTTGAGTTTCCTAATTTTAAGACACTTACAAGATAGGAAGCAATGTCTACAGATATAAAGTAGGCGGTTACTTTTCATTAACTTAGACAACGGCAATAATTCTTCTTCATTTCTACAAGGTAGGGTAGCAAATTATCTTTTTAATTTTTAAAAGAATGGAAGGACATCATTCATTTTAGCCCTTCTTTCTCTATGTAATCTATGTAATTAATTATAAAAATATATTGATGAATATATTTCTATTGCAAGTACTATCAATATACAGATTTTTCACGTAAGAATTTGGGTTGTAACACGCTGTTTATAAACTTACCATACTTCATCTCTTTTTAAATGAGTGTATGTCTACTAAGGGTTTTGTTCGGTATCGGAAACTGCACAACCTACGTTAAGCAACTGGTTTGGTTTGCCAGTAGCGTAGCAGTATGCTAAGCGGTAGGTAATGATAAGTAAAGGTAAGTCATTGATAAAAAAGAATCAGAGGTTCTAAAACAATTTGTAGGCGTTAACGTAAACCTAAACAAATGTACAAGGATTTTCTTATTTACTTGTGACGAATAGTAAACCCACATATGACGTCATCAAACATTCTAGATGTATGAGTCATCAACTGTATGACTCATCAATCAACACGTGCAAGTATGACTCATCGACACGTCATCGAACATTCTAGATGTATGAGTCATGGTAGGAAAGATATAAATGGAGTTCGCAGGTAGAAGGAGTTCAGTTAATGTTTAACCGGCGTCGTGTCGAAATGTACTCTGAATAATTAGTTAATACATAAATAGTTTTATATAAATAGTACTCATATAAATTTGTAAATACCTAGTTTGTTAAATAGTTTATAGTTATAGTGTTTTTAATTAAGTGCATTGTAAATAATCTTTTCTTTATTAATAGACGATTTTAAACAGCATTTTTGTTATTAGTAGGTATTGGGACACCTGGCCCAGACATTTTTGCGGGGATGCAGTCGTCGTTAAGTACGGAATCTGCATTACCGACATTCTGTATTACCGGCATTTGGTTCGTCACTCGGCTAAATGGCAACGCTGTTGCTAGGGGAAAACAGGTGGCGCCAGTGTCGTTTTTGTACCGACATTCTGTATTATCGGCATTTGGTTCGTCACTTGGCTAAATGGAGTTAGTGTTACTAGGGGAAAACAAATGGCGCCAGTGTCGTTTTACGTGATTTTTGTACCGACATTCTGTATTATCGGCATTTGGTTCGTCACATGGCTAAATGGAGTTAGTGTTACTAGGGGAAAACAAAGGGCGCCAGTGTCGTTTTACGTGATTTTTGTACCGACATTCTGTATTATCGGCATTTGGTTCGTCATCATGAAGAAAGTTGTATTACCGATTACGGGCGTTCTACTGATTGTTAATAGGGGGAGCCAAGGTTTATCATTTTATATTAATAAATTTTACCGATTTCTTAAAATAATTATCGTCGTCATTAATACTTTAATTACATATAATAATTTAAGATAATTAATTCAGCATTAAAATTTTAAACGCAAATCGCCGAACAATTTACGGATAACAATAAAAATAACAATAATTATAATAATGTCTTTATTTCCCTTACAGGCTTACACCCCAAATAGGGAAAAATATGAATTTACAAATGTTTTCATCGTTTATGCTATTCTCCTGTAATATCTCATGGGTAATGTGTAAAGAGCGGAAAATATGCAATGTGCATTTTATGATGTTGATGAAATAAGAATTATTTGTAGATTCAATTAAAATGCCTAAAACCTAAAATTTAAGGCTTTAATATTATTGTTTATTGTATATTTTATATCAATAAATGCGAAACTCCGTGTAATGCCATGTAATAATAATGCAACAATGTAACATAACTGTATACATCGGTGTATACATAAAATAAACTTGATGTTGATGAAATAAATAATAGAAACAAAATTTAATTTATGATTTGATTTATTGAAATTTCCTTATTCTTATAACAAATAAGTTTTTACTAATAATATTTAGTTATTACTAGTTAGTTAATAGTATATTATATACATATTTGTTGCATTTTTTTTTTGTCGAAACCCATGCATTTTTTGTCAAATTTCGTTGCATTTAAATGTGCATATGTTTTCTTTTTGCCTTGCATTTTTCCGCTCTTTAGTAATGTGTATTGTGGTGACAAAATTCACTTGGTATTGTTATGTCTGTTTGTGTTGGTGAATATTTCACCATTTACAACATAATCATGAATAAAGTGGTTGGTGTATTTTTGCATACGAAACAATGGAACATTTATTTACGTTTAAATTTAGGCGATTAGCTTTACACCAATCACATAGAAAGTTAATGTTAGACTGCAAATATAAGCAATCATTGATATCTCGTACTTGATGATATATTTTTAAATCGTCAGCAAATAATAGTTTCTCGCAGTGTATAGATTGATGATGATGATGAATACCACGTAGACACGTCCATTCGTGACGGGTATCTTGGAATACGTTCTGCTTGGTTCGGACATCTTGTATCCCAACCCTCTGGCGTTTAATGTCATGCTTACCTTGCTATCTCTCTCTCTCTCTCTCTCTCTCTCTCTCTCTCTCTCTCGCTCTCTCCTTCTCACTCTCTCCTTATCATCTATTAGAGAGGACGCATTAAAGAGCCTTCTCTCTCTCTCAATGTCTCCTCTCTCACTCTCTTGCTCTTTCGCTCTCTCCTTATCACCTATTAGAGGACGCATTAAAGAACCTTCTCTCCCTCTCTCACTCTCTCGCTCTCACGCTCTCTCACTCTCACGCTCTCTCACTCTCTCTCTCTCTCTCTCTCTCTCTCCCTTCATCCTAATGCTAGTAAATGAAACAGTATTGGATAGAGGTAACCGTTAGGTCTACTGTTCTGGGATTGGTTCGGACGATAATTATTCAAAAAAGCGTAAAAGCATACGATGTTTACTAAATTAAATGCGGGCTGATTACGAGAAGTCTCAGTACCGTCTACGATTATGTCTGAGAACATCCGACGAACTGTATAAATCTCATGACGTATTGAAATATGTACATCATTGCGCTATGAAGATCTCAGCTATAAATACTGTGTATTCTGTTCATGCGTGACAGTTATTTGTCATACGTCATCATGAACACAATAGATCTCTTCGGTAGAGCTATGATGAGTATGACAGATGAAGCAATGGCTGCAACAAAACGTGGACCGAGAGGTTATGGTTTCAAATTAACACCAGAGGGTAATTTCGATGTTGAGAACCGTCGTATAACTAATGTAGGCGCTCCTATCAACGATAACGATCTTGTCACGAAGCGTTCTGTACTAATGTTATCAGATAACGATGAAGGTGTAATTGATGTTAAGAAAAGAAGGTTAGTACACGTTAAAGAACCGCTTGACAACCACGATGTTTGTACGAAAAAGTATACCGACGAGCTGGTGGACGATGTTGAAAGAAAATTACTCTCTAATTGTTTGAGACGACGACGAGAGGATAAAGGACAGGGGTCGTACTATGATGCTAAAGATGGAAGAATTTGTAATATAGGGGAGCCTCTAGAGGATGTAGTAAGGAAGATGTAATCTCTAGGCAGTATTTTAACAATCGGGCTATGCATACAAACGATCAAATGCAGTTTAATGCAGATGGTAAACGTATTGTTTCAGTAAGTTACCCTATAGATGGCACGGATGTCACTTCTAAAGCTTATGTAGATGCTCAATTCGACTCTGCTGTACAAACCTTCATTACAATGACTACCGACACTCAGAACACTATTAAAGATCTAAAGCAAAAGGTAACAAAGGTTGACATTGAAACTAGTAAACTTAACAGTTTGCTAACAACGTTGGAAAAAGAAACAAAGAGAAATCACCTAATAGCGAATGATGAGATGGAAACTAATCATTCGAGTGTGTTGACAAAGATAGAAGAAACGAATAATACCCTAGATAGTAATTATAAAAAATTATTAGATAAAGTACAAGTGCTCGAGGATACTCAAAAAGTTATGCGATCATCGTTTGATGCCCTAATAGCCGAATCTGCAACACGTACGAACTCTTACAACATAAAGAGAGTGTACAATACCGACTAATAACGGAATTTACTACTACTATCGGTAGACCTAATCATATTTACACCATTTTTTATTCTAGTTTTAAGTGTATTATATCAAATGCCTGATTAGCGCAGATAGGAAATGTGGTGAGCCTTACGGGAATGCTGCGCAAATGCTTAGTTTGCTTATATCTACGCTAATCAGTTATTTTTTTTCTATCTTAGCCTAAATGTATCGTTGAAGAAATAAAAATGTATTTAAACAAAGTTTTTAGTTTTACTAATGTCAATAACTCTCCAAACATAGCGATTTGTAGCAACAGCAGCAGTAACACATCGATATGGTAAAGAAAGTAAGTTTCGCCGACGCAAGCATAAATAATATACATCATATGATAGTATGGGAGTATGCATACAGACAGGCGAGAAAGGGAGACTGGCAAACATTAGCTCTGGACAGATACCGTTTTCAAACAAGAATACATAATGTTGAAAAGCATCTGTGTGAAATTCTACAAGCTGATCATAGAGACTTTATCTATACGCAGAGATTTCAGAACACAGATTAGTCCGGCTGCAGTGGTGACCGAGTATAAATACAGGTACAAGCAGTCTCTTCTCTCAGTACCAGATGTTAGTTCACGAAGGTAACGGCTTTGTTAACAAGCTCATAGACAAGCTGCCTATTGAACTACATCTTCCTTCCTATCAGTACTGTGGACCTGGTACTAAATTATCTAAAAGATTACAACGTGGCGATAAAGGTATAAATCCTTTGGACCAGGCGTGTATGCAGCACGACATCTCGTACGCTCAAAGCTCCGATTTGAACAGTAGACACCAGGCAGATCGTGTATTAGAAGAAGCCGCTTGGAAGCGTGTTAAGGCTAAAGACTCTAAATTAGGGGAAAAGCATCAGCTCTGTTTGTAACCGGTATAATGAAGGCTAAAAGAAAGTTGGGAATGGGCGTAAAGACAAACAAACCGTCGGCGAAACAGGGTCTCGCTAAAAAGATGATGAAGAGGAAAACTGTCACTTTCAAAGGTGGCGTTTTAAAGAAGCTTGTTGGTGTAGTGAATCGTGCAAGCAAGAGACTCACGGGTAAAGATTTAATACATCATGCCCTGAGCGCTGCCAGAAGAATCATTCAAAACGTAGGCGGTCGAAAAAACGTTAAAGTACCCCGAATAATTCCTGTGCCTACAGCTACAGGGGGTATTTTACCACTCATACCAATTTTTGCTGGCCTCTCGGCTCTCGGTGCAATTATAGGAGGCGCCTCAGGGGTAGCAAAAGCTGTTAACACTGCTAATAGTAATAAGAGACAGCTAGAAGAAACTACACGGCATAATAAAAGTATGGAAGCTATCGCTTTAGGCGGTAAGAACGGGAACGCCCTTTACCTGAAGCCGTATAGAGCTGGCGGAGCTGCATTGTACTTAAAACCATATGTCAGGCGGTCAAAAAACTGAATAACTTGCCTCGGAGACCACTTACAGACCTAGATATAATAAAACATGCTAAAGACATTCCCTATTTTAGAGGTGTCTATATGAGAACAAGTCTACCTGCAACGAAACCTTTGCAATTCGAAAGAGCTATTGTTAATCTTGACGACGCTGGAGGACCGGGTACTCATTGGGTTGCCTATAGAAAGGATCGAAACGTGGTTTTGTACTATGACCCCTTCGGAGACCTGAGACCACCATCTGAACTTGTGAAATATTTAGGGCCTCGCTGCGCCGTATACTACAACGTAGCCCAAGAACAAAAGTTCAATACATACAACTGCGGACATCTGTGTCTACGATTTTTGTATAAAAGAGAGGTGAAAGTGTAAATCGGTTAAGTATGGCTAGGACCATCACGGTGTACGGTACAGGAAACAGGCTTTCTACGGATCGTATTTATCCACCTATAACACTAGATCACGTGCGTTACGAATACTCACTAGGTTTAGTCGGCTTATATACAAGTCACACGATACGGAATATATACCCAGGCAAAAATAAATTTTATTACGGAGAAAAGGCGATAACTATTGAACCGGGTAGCTACGAGTTGTCTGAAATCGTTAACTATATAAACAATCAAATTAGTGACGATCCCGAAGAGGGAGATCTACTACTACTACAAATCAAAGCTAACACTAATACGGGAAAGTGTGAGATTGAATCAGCTACCGAGTTGATTGATTTTACCAAACCCGATAACATAGGATCACTACTAGGATTTAAGAAGCGTGTGTTAGAACCCGGTAGTAGACACGTGTCAGATCGAGTTGTCGATATACTTTCAACTCCAAACATCTTTGTAGACACGAATATTACAGGCGGCTCATATAGAAACAATCAAACAGGTCATACAATCTTCGAATTTGGTGTTTGCGTACCACCCGGTTATCTGATTGAAAAGGAGCCATCGCATGTGATTTACTTTCCCATCACTGTCACCGAGATCGACAACATTACCATTAGACTGGTAGACGCGAGAGGAGAGTTGATAAATTTGTCTGAAGACACTTTCACGAGCATCAGGCTAGAACTTAAACGTGAAAAATGGGAATAAACTTTAGCTATAAAAACATCAGCATATGTCCATCAAAGGTCATTCACCGTCGAACGTCGGCACGTGCAGACCTTCGATTAAAACTAACTAAAGCTCGTCGCCTTTTTCTTGAATCTTTAGGCTTTAAAGTACGATAACAACAGCAGCAGCAGCATGTCAAAACTAAGTAAAATGCATATTAACACCGACACCTTTACCATTGATAAATTAAACATATTTGGGAAGCCTCGCGTCGATACAGATATAATAAAAGAGGATTTTTATACCTATCTGCCGTTTACGCTAAATGCCAATCATTCCGACACCATTAGAATCAGCATACAAAATTCCGATAACGTTTTAGCTTTGTATGACAGCTATGTACTTGTTAAAGGTAGCATAACGCGTGCAGAAAACAAGCAATTCCTTCTGGTAAACAATTTTGCCCACTTTCTGTTTGATGAAATTCAACTAATATTAGGCACAAACCAGCTCATAGATGTCTGTAAACAGCCCGGCATTACAAGCACTATAAAAGGTCTCGTTTCACATGGCGCCGAGGATAGAGCTTTAACCAGCACAGCATGGAACTTAGGGATTACTAGCGATAATGATTTGTTACATAACCAAGGGAATAACGTCTTTCATTTCACGTGTAGAATACCATTAAAAGATATCTTTGGATTTGCAGACGATTATAAAAAAGTAATACCTCATATGAGTTGTCAGCTAGTTTTAATTCGCGCCAAGAACGATTTTAATTGCTATAAAAGCGAAGCAGGTGATGCAGGTACCGACGTAGATATCAAGATTGATAAGCTTTCGTGGGAAGTTCCGCATATACTGTTATCAGATGAAAGCAAAGTGAACCTGGTGGAGAGTTTAAGAGATAATTCTTGTATTATCGCTCCGTTTAGACGTTGGGAATTACACGAGTTACCCTCGTTGGGAACTACTAAAAACCAGGTTTGGCGCGTAAAGAACTCCAATGATCTAGAGAAACCGCGCTGGGTCTTTGTAGTTTTACAAGACGAGCGTCAGCTGGGTATAAGAACGGGTAACCCGACTACATTTACTCATTCGAACTTGGTCGACGTTAAGTTGTATTTAAATTCGCAAGTGTTCCCGCATCAGCGTTTAAATCTCGATTTCGACCGTAAGGACTACATTCCTGCGTATCTGAATTATACTCGTTTTCGCGAGAACTACTATGACGGTATAGGTAGAGGTGCGGCTGAGAGCTGTTTACTCAGCTACAAATCGTTTGAAACGTACCCCATTTTTGTTATTGACTGTTCAAGACAGGTAGAGAGTTTTAAGGATTCCACTGTCGATATTAGACTAGAGCTCGAGTCTTCAGCCGCATTTACGAACACAACTAAGGCGTATTGTTTGATCCTTCACGACGCATTAATCGAGTATAATCCGTTTAACGAGACCGTGACTAGACACGTACGCATACCGTAATGAAGGTCGTTAAACAAAATAAGTCACTAAACATATGTAACCTAGACGACTGCGATGATACATCTTTACAACGACGATCAGGCGAGGATGTTAGGAAACATGGCGATCTGTTACCTGTATCATGTAGAGCAATATTGAGCGGTCCATCTTCCTGCGGTAAAACTAATGCTATGTTAGGTTTACTTATTAGCGAAAACGGATTAAAATTTGAAAATATCTACCTATACGCCAAGTCTTTATTTCAGCCTAAATATGAATTCTTAAGACGTGTTATGAAACCACTTACGGGTATGGGATATCATGAATTTAGCGAAAACGATGACGTAATCAGCCCCGGTGATGTTAAACCTAATTCAGTGTTCATTTTTGATGATATAATTTGCAGCAGGCAGGAAAAGATTAGAGAATATTTTAGCATGGGTAGGCATAAGGGTGTCGACTGTTTTTATCTAGGTCAAACGTACGCCAAGATACCGAAACATCTGATTAGGGACAATGCAAACCTAATTATTCTCTTTAGACAAGACGAGTTGAACTTAAAACACGTGTTTAGCGATCATGTTGTAGCAGACGGTATTAGCTATGATCAGTTCAAAAACATTTGCTCTCTGTGTTGGAAGGAGCCGCATGATTTCCTGGTAATTAATAAAGACAGCTCTCTAGACCGTGGCAGATATCGGAAGGGTTTTGATTCATATATAAGTTTATAATTAGAGTCGATTCGTTTAGTAGTCTCTGCATAGCCGACATGTCCAACACGTATGATCTGAGTTTAAAGCGTAAAATAATACACGCTCGTAATGCTATACGTAAGAAATTTGCATACTTTCGTCGTGATAGAGCAGAAGCAGAACGTATGTATCGCGTCACGCACAATCCAGTTATATCGCCACTGGAAACCATTGCTAAATCAGTTAACACCTCTAACGTACCCCTATTGAAAGTTAAAACACAACCATCTGCTGCTACTACTACTACTACAGCTAGTTACAGTTGAAAGTTAAAAAACAATCTGCTACATCATCATCATCGGAAGCAGACGAAGAAGAAGAAGAAGAAGAAGAAGAAGAAGAATCTAATAAAACTCTTGATCTCCCTACTCATTACGGTATGCTGATAGCTAACGCTGTCGGAAACAAAAATATAGATAGAACTAGATTCGGTATTAGATATAAAATTGATCGAGACGCGTGGACATTTGCATCTTCCCCTGTGACTATGCGTGATACAAACATCATAATTAAAAACAACGTTTTCAAAGCAACACCCGGTCTGTTTGACTTACTCACGTTTAGTGAATTAGAGTCTATACCAACGCAAGCTGATATCAATAATTATATGCAGATAATAGCCCTTACTAATGCGCATAAGAAATCATATAGACCACAGGGTAAACTAACAGCTGTTAAACATTGGAAGTATGATTATATAATTAAACCGAACTTACCCAGAATCAAAGGTTTAGGCATTAGACTATCATCATCATCATCGTCAAATTTTAAAAAATTAAGCGATTGCAAAGTCGAATACGTCTACTGGAATAAGGCTAACGAGCTAGTCGACCGGCTTCGTTTGTTATATGCTGTAAAGAGTGCCGGCAACACTAGTCCACAGAATGAAAACGAAATAATATCAATTATAAGCGAACTTAAGGAGGAAGGCATCATAGAATAGAATATTTCGGGGGTATATAATGATATATTGCTTTAACATTGTTCAGTATTCATCAAACACGGCTGCTGCCAATATAATTATTTGAGACGTTGCTCTCTCGGTGTCGTTGAGATTAATTGTATGATAATGACTAGTGCTAAACAAACCGTTGTTGATGAAATACACAGGGCTGCTAGAAAAAACTTTCAAAGACGTCGCACTATAATAAAAGATTTCCAGGACTTGTTCCAGGCTGACTTAGCCGAGTTTATGCCCTATGCTAAAGTAAATAAGGGGTATCGTTACATACTGCTGATGATAAACTGTTATTCGAAATATCTGTATGCACGACCGTTGAAAACTAAATCCGGAGAAGAGGTGACAAAGCAGGTACGCAGCATCTTTAAGAGTTCAGTCATACCCAAGAATCTTCAGACGGATCTCGGGAAAGAGTTTTACAATAAACATTTTAAACGATTAATGAAAGAGCACACTATAAATCATTACTCTACATATTCCGTAATTAAGGCTTCGATAGTTGAACGCGTTATCCGTACAATTAAGCAAAAGTTGTATAAAGAGTTTAGCTACCGAGGATCATTTAAATGGATAGATATATTACAGAGGGTAGTTGACAGCTATAATAACACCAGACATAGAACGATAGGTCGAGCTCCTGCTACTGTTACACCTACCACCAAACTAACCGTTTATGACACTAATGTAAAAGCAGATGTCGCTGCAGGAAGTAAACGTAAACTAGACTTGAATGACCTCGTACGTATTAGTAAGTTCAAGGGGGTCTTTTCTAAGGGATACACGCCCAGCTGGTCAACTGAATTATTCAAAATAGTTAAAGTTCAATTTACAAAACCTGTCACATATCTGCTGGAAGATCTTCATGGGGTTGCTGTTCGAGGAGCTTTCTACGAGTTCGAGCTACAGAAAACCAATCAGCCAGACGTTTACTTAGTTGAAAAAGTACTTAAACGCCGCAGCAATGGTGACATGTACGTCAAATGGCTCGGCTTGAATGAAAAGTCCTGGATAAAGGCGGAAGATGTTGTTAAATGACAGTTCTTGCCTATATAAAGTTTATATTACTAGATTAAATAAAGTATGTTGTTGAGGTTTAAGTTTAATATATAGTTAATATTCTATTAAGTAAATGTTAAGTGTTAGAATATATATATATATATTATAAGCTGCTCTAAGTTATTTTGTTAGAAAATTAATTTGTAACATTCTGATATAACATATCTAGTTTATATTGAGTAATAAAGTAATATACTATATAAAACTATAATCACCTAGTTTAAGCTGATTTACAATAGAATATTAATAATATTGTGTAACTATACGAAAAATAATAAAAACAGTAAAACATTTATCGATGTTTTTTATTTTCACGTATGAAATAACAAAGCCGTCCGAACCAATCCCAGAACAGTAGACCTAACGGTTACCTCTATCCAATGGTGTTTCATTTACTAGCATTAGGTTGAAGGGAGAGAGAGAGTGAGAGAGCGTGAGAGCGAGAGAGTGAGAGAGGGAGAGAAGGTTCTTTAATGCGTCCTCTAATAGGTGATAAGGAGAGAGCGAAAGAGCAAGAGAGTGAGAGAGGAGACATTGAGAGAGAGAGAAGGCTCTTTAATGCGTCCTCTCTAATAGATGATAAGGAGAGAGTGAGAAGGAGAGAGCGAGAGAGAGAGAGAGAGAGAGAGAGAGAGAGAGAGAGAGAGAGAGAGAGAGAGAGAGCAAGGTAAGCATGACATTAAACGCCAGAGGGTTGGGATACAAGATGTCCGAACCAAGCAGAACGTATTCCAAGATACCCGTCACGAATGGACGTGTCTACGTGGTATTCATCATCATCATCAATCTATACACTGCGAGAAACTATTATTTGCTGACGATTTAAAAATATATCATCAAGTACGAGATATCAATGATTGCTTATATTTGCAGTCTAACATTAACTTTCTATGTGATTGGTGTAAAGCTAATCGCCTAAATTTAAACGTAAATAAATGTTCCATTGTTTCGTATGCAAAAATACACCAACCACTTTATTCATGATTATGTTGTAAATGGTGAAATATTCACCAACACAAACAGACATAACAATACCAAGTGAATTTTGTCACCACAATACACATTACTAAAGAGCGGAAAAATGCAAGGCAAAAAGAAAACATATGCACATTTAAATGCAACGAAATTTGACAAAAAATGCATGGGTTTCGACAAAAAAAAAATGCAACAAATATGTATATAATATACTATTAACTAACTAGTAATAACTAAATATTATTAGTAAAAACTTATTTGTTATAAGAATAAGGAAATTTCAATAAATCAAATCATAAATTAAATTTTGTTTCTATTATTTATTTCATCAACATCAAGTTTATTTTATGTATACACCGATGTATACAGTTATGTTACATTGTTGCATTATTATTACATGGCATTACACGGAGTTTCGCATTTATTGATATAAAATATACAATAAACAATAATATTAAAGCCTTAAATTTTAGGTTTTAGGCATTTTAATTGAATCTACAAATAATTCTTATTTCATCAACATCATAAAATGCACATTGCATATTTTCCGCTCTTTACACATTACCCCTGAGATATTACAGGAGAATAGCATAAACGATGAAAACATTTGTAAATTCATATTTTTCCCTATTTGGGTGTAAGCCTGTAAGGGAAATAAAGACATTATAATTATTGTTATTATTATTATTATCCGTAAATTGTTCCGTGATTTTCGTTTAAAATTTTAATGCCGAATTAATTATCTTAAATTATTATATGTAATTAAAGTATTAATGACGCCGATAATTATTTTAAGAAATCGGTAAAATTTATTAATATAAAATGATAAACCTTGGCTCCCCCTATTAACAATCAGTAGAACGCCCGTAATCGGTAATACAACTTTCTTCATGATGACGAACCAAATGCCGATAATACAGAATGTCGGTACAAAAATCACGTAAAACGACACTGGCGCCCTTTGTTTTCCCCTAGTAACACTAACTCCATTTAGCCATGTGACGAACCAAATGCCGATAATACAGAATGTCGGTACAAAAATCACGTAATACGACACTGGCGCCATTTGTTTTCCCCTAGTAACACTAACTCCATTTAGCCAAGTGACGAACCAAATGCCGATAATACAGAATGTCGGTACAAAAACGACACTGGCGCCACCTGTTTTCCCCTAGCAACAGCGTTGCCATTTAGCCGAGTGACGAACCAAATGCCGGTAATACAGAATGTCGGTAATGCAGATTCCGTACTTAACGACGACTGCATCCCCGCAAAAATGTCTGGGCCAGGTGTCCCAATACCTACTGTTATTATTTTAAAAAGAACGTTACATAATTTATTTTTGGACTATTGGCTATTGATGTGTTAAATAATGTTTGTTCGTAAGAGGTTGGGTATCAGGTAATAAATCGCTTTACAAAGCCTTACTTTATTTAAACGTTTGATTTAAGTAAACATTTTTTACATTTATTTATATATTTTCAACCAACTCAGTTAGTTTGTTAAAACTTTTAGATCTTAAACCAATACTAAATAAAATTCTTAAAACGTTTAATAAAATATAATTTTTTCATAATTAATTTGTTTTCAACAAATCTTAGAATACAATTACTTCAATCACTTGTTATAACGTTGAAATTCATAACCCATTGATTGTTTGACGGTCACTGTTTAAAACCAAGCTTCTCCGTTAGTTTGGTTGTCACTGGTTTTCCCTTTCCCTCTGTTTATCGTAAAGTCGCACCTGCGCGCTCAAGCGCATTCTCAATAGTGGGGATGATATAACAAAATGGGGGATTTGGCATTAGAAGCTGGATGGGAGATGAATTAGAAAATTGGTTTTGATATAATTCGCTTTAGCGGAGAAAATCTCGCATTCAACAAAATGATCATTTGATTGTTTATATGTGATCAATCGTCAATTAGACGGATTAGGTTCTAGTGCTAACCATTTAGGTAAACCTTTTTTATTTTCCACAATCTGCTAAAATCTCAAAATATTTTTCTATTTTAGGTAACATTTTCCTATCAGTTGCCCTGAAGGAATCGTGTAATAAAAGACCTTTCAGTTTATCGAAAGGTAAAATTCTGTTCAAATATTTAAAATCAATACCATATACAGGGTGATTTATTTTTAGGTCTTTTCCTTTTATCTTTTTCCTGTTCCTGCCCCGTTGACTTTGTATTGGGTTTAATTTGAAGGTTTTCCCCTTTGGGTTCGTACCTGCATACACAAGTACAGGGTGTATGTAACAAGATAAAATTATACCGGATCGTGAAACGAAAAACCCTAAGCAAGGCTTTTAAACCGTACTGTATCAGCCGTGGGTCATCAAATGGTGGGATTTTTGTTTGAAACTGTATGTATATGTATATTGTTCCATT
Source organism: Agrypnus murinus (assembly GCA_929113105.1). Taxonomy (NCBI): domain Eukaryota; kingdom Metazoa; phylum Arthropoda; class Insecta; order Coleoptera; family Elateridae; genus Agrypnus; species Agrypnus murinus. Next base: position 19,971,882 of record OV816025.1, read on the forward strand.
TTATCTACGTTTATATATATATTTATAAAACGTTTATACAATTTATTTATTCATGCACGTTAGTTCTAAGTGGTAGTTAAAGCGAGATCTCGAATAGTGAAATTATCATAGGGTAGTTTTTAAGATTTACAACTAGCTGTGATACAAATCACCATTCTGTTAATTTTGCTAGACATTAAAATCCTTAATCAGTATAATTACCGTTTACAATTTGCATTAAACAATAAAGCCCTACTTAGAAAGTTTACTACATGTACAATTTCACTACATGTTTGTGTTTTATTTATTACTATTTGTTTGTTTTGTGGTTTTAATATTTGTTTATAACCTGTAAGTATGTTATATGCACCGTACGACCAAAATTTCTATTTCTATTTCTTCGTTTATCTAAGAAGTTTGAAGCTTTAGTAATAAGAATTGTTTTAAAACGAAGTGGCGCTTGTTTTTTTTATCTTGTATATCTTGTATTACCCCGCCCCGCCTCTTTCCGACTTATTGGGGTTAGCCGGCTAAAACTAAAGTAGTGTTATTTAGGTCAAGCTGATACTTCCAGCACCGCTATATTTTGGTAGGTTAGGTATTTATATATATAAAAGTAGCCTTTGTGATTCTGTAGGCTATATTGTGGCTGATTGTGTATTTAGTAGAAATTTGATACTATAATCTAATAATAAAACTTCAGTAATAAGTAGGAGTATCTATTTCGTATAGGCGGTGGGCTATATTTAAAAACTTCTAACTTGTAAAGTTTGCTAATCCAGAATAGTATTAAAATTATTTTATTTACAATATTTATTAAAATAATTTAGATAAAAGAATATCTTTTAGTTATTGCACTAAAAAGTTGTTTGCCGCAGACGAGTTTTTTCACCTAACAACATTTTGCAAAACACGTCCTCTTGTTCTAATGCTTTTTCTTTTTTTTTCAATTGTTTGTTTTTTAGTTTACTTATCATTAATGCCAATGGTTATTAGTAAGCTGTTTACATATTTGTAATTGTTTAATAAAATTCTTATATTTAAAAATCTGCCACTTGGATAGTAACATAAAAATAAGATTTTTATTATGTCTTGTGTGCTTTTAATTTAATTATTTTACACTCCAAAGAACATTAATTTCACGGAGTTGTAATCTAGTAAATAATCTTCTTGCTAGAAATAAAAACTTTATCATTAAAATAGTCGTTTAGTTAAATTAAATTGTAATTTATATTTCTTTCTATTAAATACAATAGATTTCTGTAATACGTTTTGGAACCGCTGGTGGTTTTGTTATCTTAACCAATTGGCTTTTTGTTAATTCCATAGCCAGGGACCTGTGTAATAAACTGTACATACGTACATGTGTTTAAATTTCTGAAATCACCTTTGTATTGAAGTAATTCTCGCTGAAATAGAATTGAACTAAAAAAGTAACAAACTTAAAATTCCTAAACTCCTCCAACTCCAGCAATATTATGAATTATTTACTTCGATTCTGCCTATTGTCAGGGCGTATCTTAGATAAATTTTTAGTAAGGGGTAAGTCTCGAGAACCTTCCTTTTCGGATTAAGGGGCCAATAAAGTGCAATCCCTTATATCGGCTTTAGATGCCAATGTTTTTTTCATTGTCTTCGACATGCGGGTCTCCAGATAAACGAAGTATAAAAATGTTATGAGCTATCTTTTGTATATTCTTGATTTCAAGGCTTTTACATTGTACTTTGTGTTTCCTAATATTAAAATCTATAGGTTGCACATATAAACTAATACATATAAACTCTGTAGTAGAAATAAATATCAAAGTGAAAAATGGAGCTATTTGTTATTCAACAAACATTTATTACTTATAGTTGAAAAACTGTAGCGATTTCTGATCTCATCAGTTTATTTTCGTGATGAGTTACCACGACGGGTCAAACCTCTTTTAAATTGCGTAGGGTTAGTAAGCCAGTAATTGACCATCACCCAGTAGTTGACCAAATTTCATTTTAAAATAAAAAATAAGATACCTGTACATCTTTATGAATATTTTATGTTTCACAAGCGATTATTGCACCTCTAATTACTATATGGTGCCACATTGCTGCATTATCTTGGTCAAACGGTTATCTAAATACATGTGGAATTTGTATTCGTTTATTTGACAGCGAAATTTGTGCTTTTACAGTAAGCATGGCAAGTAAAAAACTCTATTGAAATCTGCAATCATCCGGGATTTTAATGAAAATCGTTATATTATACATATTGTGCAAGTAATAGAAAGGTCGAACTAATAAATTTTTGTTATATATATTTTTTTAATTGACACTTTTTTTGCAAAAAATATGGTGGTCAATTACAGAATTCGAAATCTTATCAGTTTCCCAGTAGTTGACCAACCACTAGTTTTATGTAAAATAAAGAATTTTGTTTTTTTGTCACCCCTACAAGATTAGTAAGTTACTCTTGTTCCTGTTTTTCTTACTAAAATTTCAAATAAATAGCTGTCTCCAGTATTTGTTCGCACAAAACTACTGCTCAACCACTGGCTTCGTAAAGTGGTCCAGTACTGGTAATTTCTCTTTCCATTTTTGTTTTTAGCAAATGTCAGCAAAAATAATATACATATATTTTGATATTTTTTAAGAATTTTCGTTTTTCTTTATGCACTACATACTATGTGGCTCTATAACAATATATAATAAAATAATAAAAAACTAATGTTTTATTCGTTATATTATAACACTGGTCAATTACTGGGAAAAATTTGGTCAAACACTGGGTAGTTTGTGGTTAACTACTGGAAATTCTAACTTTTTTACTCTTATATTTTTTTTCTATGAAACAAAATGTTTTTTAATTTGTGTATTATTGATATTTAGAGTCTTAGACTATAACTGCACTTTATACCATTTTTTATTTTGTTTAAAAAAAATATATTACAAAGTTATAAATTTATATTTCTGAAAAATCTCTTAAGTGGTCAATTACTGGCATATTGAACCTATATCAGTTTTATTTGTAATGGCCGGTTTCACAAACCTTGATTAAATTCTGATTAACCCAATTATCATTAAAATCGAAATTTAGATATTTCATTGGCCGAGATTTAAAAGACCTGAAGTGTTATCCAATTGTTATATTTCTAGATTTCAAATTTAATCACATTAAATAATCAGATTTTAATCAAGCTTTGTGAACCCGGTCATTCGTCAATTTTTATAATTTTTGTATTCGTATATATTATTAATATTTTTTTTATATAAAGCTGTTTTAGATAAGAAATTTTCTTTTATAACATGATAAACAAATTTTTGGATAAATTTGCATCTCCTTATTCTAATTTGTGGAAGGTTATTATCGTTATATTACAAAATTTTTTTAGCAAACTTAAAAATCTTAAAAATAATAGCTGAATTAGCAACTTTTGATCATGCTCTTGATATCGTCTCACGACAGACGAAATGAGAATAGGCTATTTCTCGTAACGTGTTGGATCGCGCTTAAAACTCTTTTGAATAAATTATTCTACGAACTCATTGGTTTTTGTTGAACATTTGTTGACATATTGTTACCCCGAGAGTTTAATTCAATTCAATCAATGAACAAATTTCATTGATTGATTCTTTAATCCAGAATAGTAATTTACTCTACCAAGAACTTTTAACATTAATTAAGGCGCTTCTAATGATGGCAAAGATTCAAATCAAAGCAAATAAAATAACAGTTGATTTTTGCTTCAGATCTCAGACAATTATTAACTACTTTTAGTGAAAATGTAGAGGCTCGGAAAGCCCTAAAGGTTTTTAAAAACTTCAAGGTTCTGTATTATTCAATATTATGATTAAAAAATTCTCGAAAAGAAATATGGGACTTTTGAATCTAATAGCCTTAACTTCTGCTAAAATCACTATAAAATTTTCAAAATGTTGCTTCCAAAACGTCTTTGGGAAACAGTTTGTTTGATTTTTTGGGTTAATTATAAATATTAAAAAATTTTTGTCTCATCCTTACATTCTTTGTAATTTTAAATCACATTAAATTTTTTCGTTTAAAGAAAATTTAATTAATTCTGAAAACCTCTAACCTTAAGATCAAACACAATTTCCAGCGCAACAATTTAGATTCTCGCAGAAACATAGTTTATAAGTCAGTTTGCATTTCAAGGCAATACTTTAATGTTGCATCGTAGCTACAATGCTAGTATTCATTTTCAAATTCAATCAAATCCTCACGAATATTTGACTGTTTGCGAATCGGCAAAATACAGCTAGTCAAAATGATTTTCTAACTAATGTTACTACTACATTTCATAATGGTTCCTCGTTCAGAGTAATGCATACTTGGTTATCAACTTCAATTGATAGATTCACAGTACTATATTATGTTCTCAGATTCTAATACAATTTAAAAAACTGCACTAACCATATACTTTGTAATCAGAATACTTTGTAGTTGCATAATCTTACGAAATTTTGCTTTTTTTTGTACGGCGTATTTAGCATACTGTTTTTCGAGAAAATTTTAAGCACCATTTAAAAACCTTTTTAAAGATTAAACCTATGCATTGAAAATGGCGCACTGTGTCCTAAGTATGGGCGGTCGTTTAACTCTTTCTGGTCACTCTTATGATAAAAGAACAGCTCATAGACCTTATTATTATAATAGTTTTATATTGAACAGGTTCATAAGGAAAACTTTCATCCAGGTTTTCACACCGTACAGTATCTTCCTTCGCAAAATCTCTAGGTTTTTTCTGCCAGACGTGCTATTTGCCGAGTTCTTTCTAGATATTTCAAATGTTATTGACTTAATCTAAAACCTGCTCAGCGGCTCAGCCATATATGGTAGTAGCGATGGACTCGAGCCAAGTCGCGCCGAGCTTTCCTAGAAAGCTGGACTCGAAACTCGACTCGAAATAATCTGTTACAACTCGACTCGAAACTCGGCTCGAAATCGAGTCTAGTTTCGAGTCGAGTCGAGCCGGCTCGTTTTGGAATCATAGTTTTTTCCAAATTCATATAGCAGTCGCGAAAGCTTTTTTCTACTCTTAGCCAGAAAACGAGCCGCTTGCGGCGACTAACTGGGACTGTCAAAGTCTGCCATATTGAACATAAAAATCAAAATCTCAGTAAACAAGAAAAAGATTAATGTTTGCACAGATTCACCACTAAGTTTATACGTTAAAACAAATCGTTGTTAACAACTTGAAAGAAATCTGTAGACTGGCTACAGATATTTACTACATATCTTTTTAAACTTTTGTCGGTCCTTTTTATTACATTTTAAACCAAAAATGTGAATTCTTAGTAAATTTTAGGTAGTTTTTTTGTTATTATGTATTTAAGGTGCCTAAATAAACAATAAATGTGTCAGTAAGTAGCCGGTGATAGTAAACAGGTTTCAAAGAAAGGATTAAGAGATGATTCATTGCGGCTCCTTTTCTTTACCCATCCGGTTTAAAACCAAATGTTAAACAAATTTTTAGAAAATCCCGAAATAAGTAGGTAAACCTTTTTAGATAAAGTGTTTAATTGATTTGTTGTTGAAGAAGATTCTGGAATCCGGTTTGTTTCTTTGATCTTGTCCGTGTACTTACACCAAGGTGTCATAAACAATTTTTCCGTAAACAAATTGTACTGCAAATGATAGAGCAAATGGACAACAACCAACAGCTTAAAGCAATAAATGTTCTCGATAATTTGCGTTTGATACGTTTGTCATGGAGTCAGATTAAACCAGAAACAATTAAGAATTGTTTTAAGAAATCGGGTTTTTACACAAAATTAAAGGAAAATCATTTGGAAGAATGTTTTTCTGATAAGGAGCTTGCAAAGTGGAATACAATAAACTCTGACATTTCCTTCAATGAATACATAGAAATAGACAATAACGCTGTTATTTGCGGTACACTTGACGAAAATGATATCGTTTCAGAAGTTAAAACAACTAACAAAAACTCATTGTCTGAAGATGAATTAGAAGATAAAGTCAGAATCCCAACATCAAATAATGAAGCGAACAATGCAATTCTTATATTGCAACAATATTTTGAAAATTAAGAGTCCACTGAAAGTTAAGTCATTAATCTTAATAAAAAAAACAAAACAAACTAAAATTACTAATTTTTTTAATATAAGTTAATCAATCCACGACGTTATCAAACATGTTTTGAACATAAAAGATAAGATCAGATTGCAAGCAGCAACTCTTGTTACTTCAGCTGTTAAAATCTTATAAAGTGGCGTGCAGGAGTTTTACTTTTTAACATTTTGTTTGTCATTGATGAATACATTACACTCATAAATAATTATATAATAATTAAAAATTTCATTATGTTTTAAGTGTTATAGTGTAATGAAGCCATTTAAAGAAAAGTAATTGTGCAAATTGTTAGTTATAATTCGTTAAAGTACAAAATAGGGGAAATACTGTAAACTGTACAATTTTCTCGAGCCGTCTCGAAAAGCTCGGAAAACTTGAAAAACACGGGCTCGACATACGTGAAGCTCGACTCGACTCGTATAAAGAATTGTCGAACTCGACTCGAAACTCGGCTCGAAACCGAGTCGAGCTGAGCTCGGGCTCGAGTCCATCACTATATGGTAGCTTGCCTTTATTCAGAGTTTCTCAGATTAAACCTTTTTCTATAGTTGGAGTTGACTGTGGTTGATAGCCCCTGAAAAATACATATTTCTGTTTAAACTTTCATCGATCAAGAGACTAATTTCGTTGTTACTTTAAATAATGCAAGACATGCAGATGTCAAATCTGCTAAAACTCAACTATTCAAGATCATTGGCGATCAAGTTCTCATGTTGGAAGAACTTTATACTGTTCGTTTGCCAAATCTGTATGATTTAAGCAATGTTCTTTGGGACTTCAGTAATTACTCTATGATATTTCCCAACTCTGGTTCCCTTAACTTCTTTTTCTGACTCCAACCTTCAAACTCTTTTTTTAAACCATTTAAATTAGGCAAGTCTTCCAAACTGGGATTTTTGGAAACGGTGGCATAATAGTTATTTTTAACGCTATTTAGCAACGGAACAAATGAACCAAGGATTCAGCTAGACTCAACGAAATTCTTTAGTTTTAATCAAAAATGATTTATTAACACCTCTTTTGACTTATATAGAGATAAGGACAGTATTGCTTTTACTGCCACTTTACGTGGCATCTGCTACTTGCAAAGACCACTGATAAAACTTTGCGGTTTGCAACAATTTTCTGTTTAATTGCTACAGCATTTTAAAGTAAGCGGTGGCGGTTGAGCCGTATTTTTTTGTTTAATTTGCGTTTTGTTTCAATATTTTTTATTCTTAAATTACATTCTTGAATTTTTAAAATTTAATATTAAGGTAAATAATATTCAACCCTGTTGTGATGCTGAAAAAACTCAACATTCATTATTTCGTGATCATTTCTTTTTGCTTCCTAATATATACTGATGGTAATACACCATGAGTATCTCTTGAAAGCATACACTTCCTGTGACACCGACTTTTCACATATAGTACACCTTTCAATGTGTTGCTTTGAAACTATTGTTTTTGCCAACATATTAATTTGTTTACTTTCAAGAGATACTCGCAGTATAAACCTTACCTACTTGAACGTCAGTTTTTGACTTTTCTCGCAGTCAACATCAATCACGTAGAGAAAAAGAAACACATATTGCATCGCGTTGTGAATCTTATTCACCGACATATCAAATTCCTCGAGCTTCCGTGAAGTGGGTAATCAAAAAGCAGTGCTGCTAAATAAAGTGCAGAAATTGCTAACAGGACAGGTATTTGTTGCCTATTAAATCAAAACCTTGGAACGTTCTTAACTGGAATATGTGTATAGTAAATTATTATGAACTAAGGGCAACTCATTCCCTTTTCAAAGTACCTTTTTCGTTGGGCGTTGATGATTAAATAAGATAAAATAAGATTGATTTTTAAATATTTATATACATTTGTTTACAACTTTCTTAATAAAATTCATTTGTTTATGTTCGGAATATTAATTAATTCTTATCATTTGGTTTCTCTTTGTATAAAATACCTCATTATTTACAACACAGAAATTCAATAGACGCAAAATAATTGTGTATTTGCTCGAGATTAAATTATTATATTAAAGAATTTACGTAGCTATTGTAAATTCTTATTGGTTGTGTTTTTAACTCGAAATTTATTTCTATATAAAACCACTCTCGAAATGTTATTTACGTGCAGTTGAAAGTATTGATTTAATAATTTACTAAGGTGATTCTCAATCTACAAAACTAAAAAGAATGTACTTCCAATCTTCGTAGCATTTTTGGTAGATTATTTTTACCTAAGGTTTATAGGATTATGTAGACTACTCGCTATATAGTACCTTCTGCTGATGAACAGTAGGCGTAGATGACACAGAGTTTACATGTACTGTAATTTATTACAGTCAATAAATTGTGCCTTGTGTTTATTGCATTTAATAATAACGCATTTTTTAAATTCTGTGTATTAAAATGAAATAAATCTTATTGACTTCATATTGTTTACCCGAATCTATTCGGGTCGTCTTTTAAAAACCGTCTTTTATACCGAGAAAAAGGTAACATTGTTACCGAAATATGTATTGACAATTAGTCAAATACAATGTGTGGTTAGGAGTCACCGTTAAATATAGTGATGTGATAAGCCACAGTCCTTACAATCCATTATTAGTACACTGTTTATGTTGATTGATTTATAACTACTTTGCTAAGTTAGCAGATGCTTGCTACTATTAAAGATTTTAATTGTTTTGATATTTCTCAGTTCTGAAACCACGCTGTGATATTATAACATCGATAAAGCACAACCCGTCTTATTTCCTTTTCTTTTTTTTTGTAATGAAGCATCTTTGTATCATATTTGTAGATTATTATTAATGTGTATTTGTAGTTATTTAGTTCTTGATTCGAAACCGTTCAGCTTTTAAAATACGTTTTATTGGAAATTATGTCACAATTGTGTTTTGGAACTTTACAAGCACTGTTGGCATTAGGACCGAAAGCTATTAACGTCACCTCTTGGCACCTATTGAAGAAGACTTCGTGTGAGAACCACGACTTCACACTAGTTAGCCGACAGTCGACAGAATGAACTGCGGTTAGCAGTTTTATATCAATTTTACAACTAGCGACTTTCCTTGTAGCAAATTTAATTCCTTTGGATAGATTTGGTAAAGCAGACCTTATAGTGATTGTTTCATAATTAATATTTTTCTACGTCCTCTATCATAATTGACACAGTTAACATTATATTGACAAATGAAAGATATCTGTTTAAGCACAGCGTAAAATAAAATTAGTTTCGTAATTGCAAGATTTTTTTGTTTTTGTGGGTTTTGCAGTCTGGTTACTTAATAAAACAAACAGATTTTATTTAAAATATTGAACGACTTTTCGCTTTATTATTGAAGTTCTTACAAGTTTTAAACTCACTTCAATAACTACCTCAAACTTCAAAGTCCGGACTTGAATGTTATTGAAAATGGATGTCAATTGAAAATTGCAATAATGATTATAAGAAATCATGAAATGCTAAACAAAGAACAACTAAAACGAGCGCTTAGCGAAGAGAGATCAAAAATTACACCAGAATATTGCTAAACATTAGTGAAAACGATGTCTAATAAGTTAAAAGATATTATTAGTCTTATTAATGGTTTTAGAGTTAGTTTTAGTTATTTTTTCTTTTTACTGTTTTACTAGGTAGAGAATTTTGTATGAGTGTTACGTTGCATTTTAACAAAACCAAAAATAAAAGATACAAATTTGTAGTTAACTAAAAAGGACAATTCGTTCCGCTACCTACCCCTAATCGGAGAAAGCTGCATTTCTAAGAATCCCGTTATTTAGGGTGGATGTTTACAGGTCAAGCCTCAAGAATTCACAGTATGTTTTAGGATGCAACGCAACAAGTTCAAAATAAATGAGTATCTGAGTGTACGACTTCATTATTTTGTTTAATAAATAAATTCGTGAAAGTGTTAACATGTGTGTGATGATGATTCATGTGATTATTTAATTCAATTTACTCATTTTCTGTGATGATTGAACATTGGCTGCTGCGAACATTTGTCAGTGTTGAGCCAGGAGGTCAGGACCAATGCCGTTATTTTGTGTAACACCATTATTGTAAGCATGTAATGTAGGTAAGTTTACGCACAGTCATAAAAGGGTAGTTAGTGCATCGGTCAATACCCTACTTGTTGAGACGTTTCTCATAATGTTTAATCTTTTATTACAGGAACGAACCAGTCAACCAGTGTTGGCGTGAATAGCCATCCTTCCTTTTATTATATGTTTCTTCTTATTATAAGTTCTAGATTATTGTAAGATTAATGTTCTTTCAGGCTAGATATTTTATTTTGTTTATAATTTCATTTAAATAAGTTTCCGTCGTTTCTTTTATTGTCTATTTTTAAAAATTAACATTTGATTCTTTCCATTAAACTTTTGTACATATGGATGTAGTTTTCAATTTTATTTTTTATGTATTAATAATAAATATGATGCAATTAACCCATCGTTTTTTATTTATATTACCTTTATTTCTCTTGTTTTCCAATACAGGGACAAAATTATAAAGCAATATTTACAATCAACATTTCGCCACCATAGCATGCTATTATTGAGCAATGTCTAAAGACCATATTGGACCAATAAAGTAGAATATTATTGAGCAATATTTAAAATCGACATTGCACCAATAATGCAGATTATAATTGAGAATTATTTAAAATCAACATTGCACCAATACAGGATACCATTATTGAGCAATGTTTAAAACCCATATTGGACCAATAGAGTAGAATATTATTGAGGAATATTTAAAATCAATATCGTACCAATAAAGCAGAATGTTCATATTTCTATATTGGGTCAATATTTGTTAGGAACATTGTACACTTATTGCCGCAATTTCTAGTCAATAATAAGTATAAAATTCGATATACTTTTTTTGATATTTTCAATATTTAATTTAACATTGACAGGGTTAAATACAATTATAAATGTTATTATTTTGAAATGTATTTTAAATCTTAAAAAATTGTAATATATTTGATGAACAACTATATATTTAAACACACTTCAAACAAAATTATCTGTTGAAAACCACATTGTTCCTCTGATAGAATATTGTTACTTAATTGTAAGGAATAGATTCCCTTTATATACTCTTTTATATAAACAAAAGAACTTTTCTAAAAACAAAAAAGTCTTGGCATTTCAGATTTTACAGAACCCAATTACTATTTATTAACTTTCATTAATGTAAAAACTTAATAAAAACTTGTAGACAAGAAAAATTAATTAAATAGAAATAAATTAATAAAATGCTAGAAGAATAGAGAAATTTCTTCCGCCCTCTTATGTCAAATACATAACCTCTACACTGCAAATAGATATAGATGTAATGAATTTTTTCAATAAACTACCTATTTTCCTTGAAAATGTGGATTCTCACATACCCATTATCTGCCTAAAGAGTTTTTGTGTGCAGGTTAGTTTTAATTAACTAAATCTATTTTCATTAGGTAAAACTTATTAACTTAACTTTCAAAATTTCTAATTTTAAAAGTGAGGTTATGCAACCATTAAATCGGGTAGTTATAGAATTGCATGGAATTAGTTAGTTCTGAATTGCGCCTATTAAATATTATCGTAAGAGTAAATAATCCCTAGTATGATCAAATATCATGAAAATCTGTTAAGGATTTTAATGATGAGCTGCAAAGTCCTTAAAAACAAAAAAAGATTCTTGCAATTTTAATTAGGTGGTTTCAGCCTAAATAGAGAAAAACAATATGAATGTACTAAAAATAAAATTATTTTATTTCACTGGTGAAATAAAGTAAACTTACGGTTTATATTCAAACATATAAAAGTAACTAACTATCTATCTAAGAAACAGTTATTAATTATTTTAGTAAATCAGAAACATAATGATTTTTAATTTTTTTAATATCATTAAGTATCAAAAATTAATAGGGATATTTTCGATGATATTTCCTACTATTGAGAATCGTATAAAAAATGATAGGCGTGTTAAAACGGTTTTTGGTGCTATTTGTTAGTTTTTTGCTTCTAACTTAACTTATATCATAAATCATAAATAACTATTTTGATTTGAGTACTAACTTCCCAGTCTACAAGTTCAATTTTACCAAAATCATAATGCTTTTGAAAGTTTGTTCCCCTAAAATGACAGAACAATTACATTAACTCTTGTTTGGATTAGTTCGTGATTGTTTACTCTTATCTTAATGATTAATAATTAACAGTTTTTTAAATAACACCTAAAGAGAGAAGAAGTCAACTATAATATACTGGATAGTATGTCTATAAAGTTATAATAAGACCCATTTAAAGATATAACAGTGTGATATATTTTATATGCTCTTAAAAGATGACAACCTGGATTATATATATTTATTTAAAAGTATGCATAAAGGTGCGCAAATGCTGTATATTTACATAAAAAGATACTTTCAGCAATTTTTTATCATAATATATCTGTATTTTGTATATGCCACTCTGATGGCATTTTTGTAATATTAATGTTGTTATGGGATAAAAAAAAACATTATTCGAGATCACTGCTTTATATCGTTCTGAATACTTTATACAATTTTCTGAATGTTTAACGCACTGTTTTTATGAAAGTACCTTTTTCATAACGTCAGCTATGGTTGACATATAAAAATTAATTTCCTTTGTAACTTTTGTGCTTTTATCAAATAATGTTTCATTATAAGTTAACGTGTTCAATGTGCACGACACTTTTCAAACCTACAATTTCGTGCAATATTTAATATCACAATAAAAAAGCAAATCTTTAAAATTACTGTTAAATTATATTCCAAAATCCTTTCAATAGAAGTTTCAATAGAAAATTGAAGTTTTGCAAATAAAAATATATTAAATAGTAGGTTTTCATTTTCTTTTTATTTTTTATAAAAAGTTCGCTAGTTTTCAAAACAATAAATTTTAAATTTTACATTTAGGCAAAGCAGGGAATTTAAATTAATTTATAACTAAGGAAATCCTGTTTGGTACCTAGTAAAATATAAAATTAATAATAAAAGAGTTTTGGATAGAATAAGTAAAGAGAAGAAACTACTGAATTTAAGCAGCGTTTTGCAAACGTTCATTTTTTATTTACAATTCGGACTTGTAACGCTGACCTAAATACATAAATATTTACCAAAAAAAGGGAGTTTTACACTATTTAAATATTTACCTGAAGTATGAAAACTTGCCATAACCCAAATATGTGTTTACGTTTATATATAGATAAATATTAATTTAAAAAATCTCATTGAAATTTGTAGAAAATCTCCAGCAAATTTTTAAAAAATAAATTTCCTTCCTTAATAATCACTTTATTGAATAATGCATATTACTGGAAGTAATTTAAAGTTAATCGGGAAAAATTACTCGAAACGTCGGCTCAGCAGCAGCATCCAAAGAGCATGGACCATGGCAACCGACGCTTTTAGTCTTCATCCGCTCATCGCGACGCTCGGTCGCAACGACGACGACGCTGCGTATTCGGTTTACATCTCTCGTACATTGACGTGTCTGTGAAAGTGAAGTGTGCACTTCTTCCCAAAGTTTGTTGTTTCCGTAAAAGTAAGAGGAGAGGTATGTGATAAAATGTTCATTGAAAGTTTTATTACATTCATATAAGGAAAATGTTTAAAAGTTGTTTGCTTATTAGAGGTTACTGAAAGTCCTGAAGATTAAGGATAATTAACATTTATTTGTCTTAATCTCAACAAGGTTTTTTTTAACATTATTTTCTTTAGAACATTGAAATTAATTACTTAATAAAATTTTATGATTTTGAAATCAGCAGGTACAAAGTTAAAAATAAATTTTGATTTGTACATGTAAGAGGACGCTAATAGATCTGCTTTTGTTTTTATTGTCAGTTAAGAATTTGTGTTTAATCTTATGTCTAACCCCTCAAAAGATAACTTACCACTAAAGTATCTTCGAATTTTCTGAAGGTGATTTCCAAGGATTTATGTAAACTTCATATAGGAAGGTTTACGTATTAATCTGAGAAATATGCAAATACGTTCTATATACACACAATTTTGCAGACACATTTTCAATTTGCATAAGTTATGTGCTTTATTCATGATAACACAAAACTCCTTACTAAAGTAAATATCTTATATAGCAACAAATACGTAGGAATACGTCGCAGATTAATAACAATTTCAGATATTCTGGTTTTGCATGAAACCGAATTAATTAATTATAAAATGCTAAAAAGAGCTAATAATGGATACTTCTCTTTTGAATAAAATTTTGTCGCATCTAATTCGAGCTAAAATAAAATTAATCCAAGTGCGATTTAAATTCTTAATTGTCATTTTCAAAGAATCAACGTAAACATTTCTTCGTATAAAATGAAGGAATCAACTCTTATCTAAATTTGAAATCAGCAAACAGACTTCTCGTTACAAATTTAAATTGCGAGTTATAACAAAATGAAATTCATAAATTCATAAAGAAGTGCTCATCATGTAAAACGATGTGTATTGGAGCTTGCTTTCCTAAAGGTATAAAATTGAGGATGACATTAAGAAGTTTATTAAGATAACGGCAATTACAAACATTGCAAGTGTTAGAAATTAATAGAATTCTTAACTTCGGTACTGGAGTATTTTCTGATGTCTTTTTTATTTCATTAAATTATCTGACTGTAAAGGTTAAACTTTCAGTAAGAGTACACGCGAAAAGGATGTACTAAAGGTTCATTTTTAAAGGAACTCGTGTTTTTTTTTGAGAACATGTGACACACGTGAAAGGTAGGCTTGGGTAAATTTCGTGACAAGCTTTTATGAGTATTTTATGGAATCTTGTCTATGGGATCTTCTCATATTATATTATTTAGTAAGCTGAAGTCACTTACTCTGTGTCATAAAGAAGGTAGTATAGAATTTCGGAAATTCTTTCTAGTGAGTTTCTAAAATAATTCTTTACAATTAATTTTATTGTATTACTTGTAGGTATAGGCTTTAAAGAAATCTAAAATTTTCTAATTTTATTATTGGAACAATTGCGCGCCCCTGCTAGACTTACGTTTGCGCCCCTCATATATACAATTATACGTAGGTAACTTTTGTTAAAATAAAATATGCAACACCTAATAATATAATTCATTGTCTTTCCATTTGCTTGTATATATTTAACGATTTTTTTATTTGGTTAATGACATAGTTCTTTCCGGGCTTGGTCCATTAAACTGTCCAAATCCATTGTTTTCGCTATTTCCCTTATAAACCTTCCTAATACATTTGATAAAACTTTAGATTAGGTTCGCCACTCGCACATACTATATGACCATTCGGTGCGTCTCGAACTGAACAATAGTGTCCTAACCTAACCGAATCTAACCCAACCCAACCCAATCGAACCTAACCTAACCTAGGTTTAAGTGAGGTTTAATTTAGGTTTGCGTTATTCATCAGTTCATACGTGTTCTAATTTAGTTTTTGGTTAGGTTAGGTTAGGTCGCATGTGCACCAAAACATCCATTTTCAGGTAGGGTCGGGGAATTAACATGGATGGCTATGGCTTCCCCTCCAAAAAATTTTTGGCGATTATCTTGAAAACTACTGCTCTCCTTCTAAATTTCACTGATGTTCAGCTCGACGAGACTCATCGAATGGTATATAGCATATGCGGGTGAGAGTGGACTAAATCGGTGCGGTGTACAAAATGAACGCTAAGGGAAGGGGAGCCGCTTATCCGAACGACTATAGATTGCAACGACTGATATATTTATTTTTTCACACATAAATAATAATTAAAAATAAAGTACTGTTTATAAAATTTTTCCAACTCTGCCGTACTGAATTTTTATTAGGTCCATAGTTTACTATAACCGTAAATCTTCAATAATTAATTATTTTTATGTCTACTGTCGTTATACGTTTCGATATTAGTTTCCATTCTTTTATTTTGCTCACCCAATTTACCTATATATATATATGATTACAGTTACTCTAGCACTACCATGATTTTGCATATCCACTTCACTATAAATGACGACGAAAGTGTTTTAGTTATTGTTAGTGTCGCACACAGAGCTGAAACCAGATTCTAGCCAGTCAAAATTATTTTATAGGCTTAACTGAATACTTTACTGGAATAGTATAAAAATAATAAGATAAAGAAAAAAAAGAAACTTTTTTAGCCACTAGATCTGGATCAGTTTGATATTTTTAGACTTTTTCCAAGAAAAAGTTATTTACATAATTATGTTATTGAAAAATAAGCTAAAGACGTAAAATAATTAGCATTTACACGAATTCTTCTTTATTTTAAGAAATATTACACATCTTAAAATGCTTCTTTAATATCTAAATGAAATAACGTACAAAAATTATATTACTAATCGTTTATTAACTATCCCTTTTCATTTCGATTATATTTCAGTTTATGAGTCATTATGCATGTTTATTTTTAAATATGTTATTCTTTATACTATAGCAAAAAAATATAAAAAATACAAACGAAAGCTCTTGCATACGTTGTAAGTTATAAATCACAAAATAAAAAATGTATTGTCCGGAAAGTAAAAATCACCATTTTCTATATTAGAATAGAAAGATATAAACCTCTTTATAAGAATTTTTAGCACTTCAATTCTGTTTTTATAAATTATTGAAATCAATGAAAAAACACTTCCACAAACAAAAACTTTCACGTTAACGAACAAACTACAGATACATCTACATAAGATTGGCGTCTTTAGACGGATTAAGACTGAACTGCACTTCACCAGAATTGTCGGATTTTTTTTATGGTTATTATTTGCCGTAACGGTAAACGGCAGGTAGTTACGAGTTCACTAAGCTTTCTACTAAAATACTATTTCTTAGAATATCTTTGATTTTAACAATGGTTTTTGGAGTTTTGACCGGCTAGAATCAGATTTTAGCCCAGTGTGCGTAGTCGTCAAAGCAGATAAATAATCACTACTTAATAATTTAATTAATCTTATTTAAACAATAACAATATATTATTATATAATAATATATTATTATATATAATTATATAATGATATATTATTGTAACACATATCCTCCAATTTATTTAAGCAATGTATATCTGTAATTCCCTTTTATTGTTTTCGTAGAATGTTTTTTACCTCCAAAGCTTGTTTTAAAATTACTATTTTCAACGAAATAAAATTTCACGAAAGCAGCGCCCTTTGGAGGGTTGCGACCCCCTCGTCGCTGGGTTTGCGGGTACAGTACTTACACCACTGAACAACTCTTTGTTTAAAATCTGTTTGTTTGCATATAAAATAATAATACTAATAATAATTCTGTTAAATAGCGTTTACTATCTCGAGCCTTACTTTGTGGAACTCCATAATCCATGAAATAAATAAAGATTAATAAAAAGTTTCACAGCTTTTTAAATTACAGCCTGACAATTGTTTCGACACCTAAGCCGTTATTATCAAAGGTGATATGAATATAAACAAACACGTCGCTAAAGTAAATTTTACTGAGCTCAATCTGTTCATTTATTAAAGGTACTCTGAATTTGTGTTTTGTATATCTCGAAAGCTTGTAAAATGTCTAATTTACGTTTGTTATTACAATAATGTAGGAATTTGATATTATTTTGGAGAGTTATTGTGCGATTCTGTTCTAAAAGGTGTTTGGCGTAATTAGATTTTTTCGGGTGTTTATTTCTGTTAACACCACACGATCTCTTTATATCTTATGTAAAAATTTCGAAGTGTTTGCCCAATATATACCGAACTACAAAAAGAACAATTCAAACAGTAAATGCCCGACTTTTTATTAATCTTTATTTATTTCATCATTACGTTAAATGTCCAACATCGATTACTTGATTGTCTTACATAATTTGCCGTCGATTAGCAGCAATTGTTAAAAAATATATTTAGCCAAAATCAGTTTAGGTAGCATTCCAATCGGTTCATTCGACTAAATAATAGGAAATATTAAATAATCCTGCGTTCTATTGGTTCACATTACTTCTAATATTAAAACATAAATTCAGCAATAATCAGTTACAATAAAAGTAAAATAAACGATAAATTAGTAAAATAATTAAAAAATTATCCTCAAGTGATGAATAGGTTAAACGGCTAGAGCATTTTGAACATTTATTAGTTGCATAGACATACAGTAAATGTAATGGTTCGATATGATTATTTTAAAATGCAATACAGGGAGTATATTGCATTTTAATTTAATAGCACTGTATAAACAAAGATCAAAAACAAAATCAACAAGGTCTTTTGATACCTTTGACGTAACAGAAATAATACTTAAATTACATTATTTAAGTTGGTTATACGACGTCTGGCTATTAAATAACGAGACTGCGTATGAAAAAGAGTTTTATTTTAAAAATTATTCTACAATCGAATGCTGTACTCCCCTTTCCTCACCACACACCGTTCCATTCGTTTTTTCCATTGGTCAAAGCAATGCTGGAAGTCTTCTTTTGTAAGAGCATTTAGGAGCTCCGCCGATTTTCGCTTCACCACTTCGATCGACTCGAACCGGGTTCCTTTTAAGGCAGACTGGATTTTCGGAAACAGAAAAAAATCACAGGGTGCTAAATCAGGCGAGTACGGGGCGTGTTCGAGCACTGGAGTGCCTCTAGCGGCTAAATAACGCTTCACTGACAGCGCGTTATGGGCAGGTGCGTTGTCCTGGTGCAAGATCCACGACTTGTTTTTCCACAACTCCGGCCGTTTCTTACGAACTCGCTCTCGCAGTGTTGCCAAAACATTCAAATAGTAAGTTTGGTTTACAGCTTGACCCTGTGGCACACATTCAGTCATCACGATGCCGTTGATGTCAAAAAACGATTATCATGGCTTTAAATTTTGATTTCGACATCCTTGCTTTTTTCATTCTTGGCGATGAAGGAGTTTTCCAGTGCATGGATTGCCGCTTAGTTTCATCATCGCAAGTGATGATGTTTTCCATCAATTCAGGCTCTTCATCTAACCTCTCAAGAAAATCTGAGCAGATCTGTTGACGGTCGAGCTTTTGTTCAGGGGTCAAATTTTTTGGGACCAACTTCGCACAAACTTTCTTCATGTTCAACTCGTCATGTAAAATTTTTCTGGCAGTTTCTTTATCGGCGTTTACAGTCTCAGCAATAATCCCAATGCTCATACGACGATCTCCGCGTACAATTTCATTGATTTTGGTCACTGTTTGCTGAGTTGAAACAAAGACAGGTCGACCTGGACGTTTGTCATCTTCGGTGCTCTCTCGGCCTTCAGAAAACTGTTTATACCATTCGAAAACACGCGCACGAGATACAGAATTCTCATCATAGGCCTCTTTCAACAACTTATAGCACTCAGTCGGAGTTTTTTTAATTTAACGAGAAATTTCACATTGATCCGTTGCTCGTGTTTTTCGTCACACATTTTTATCAGCACGAGAAAAAAACACGTTCGTTTCTAACCTCTATAGAAAAAATACTACTACAGCGACAAAAACGTGTTTTCGTACTGGCTTAGTAGATACTTCCAGCTATCCGCTGCATTCGTTTCCCCCCTAACCCTATAGGACGTCTTCTGCGGACAGTCTCGTTATTTAATAGCCAGACCTCGTATATTTCAATGTGTTTTATAAATTCAATTGTGTTTCTTGGTCAGTCAGATAAGGCACTTTGAGTATTTGAGATATTGTACTGCAGCCGATATTGTTGATACTTTGGACAATCACATAAAATATGTTTCACTGTTACCCAAACAAAAGATATTTAAAGCTACTGTTACTAGAAGTATTTTTTATATGTAGTCGTATGTTATTAAAAAGTTTTAATCCTAATATATTAGGCGAATTTTTTGTTATATTAAGTTTTTCAAAAGTAACGTGGAAATCATTTTTATTCCTTGTGTCATGTTTATAAACCATGTTATTTGTTAAAAACTTAGATCTATTATTAAATATAGTAAGACATAGTTCTAATATGTATAAGTACAGATTTACTTAACTACTTCTTTACGTTAACAAAATATAAAGAAAAAAGTTTGGGTATGCCAGGAATCGAACCTGGGACCTTTGGTTGGGTATCTCCGATGAATAACATTGAAAAGTAAACTGTATTGAATGCTCTACCATTGAGCTACATCCACGCGATTTATAATTACATTCGATTGCTTTAACAACACAACAATTATTACTATATTGTGCTACATTGCGCAAATCATGCTAATGTTAAGCGCGTCGACTCCAAGAATATTCAAATAAAAATACATATATTAGATCTCATAAAATGGGTTTAGTTATTAAAGAATCTCGAATTATTCTACACAGGACACTAATTAGGTTATTTATTGTGATTGGTAGTTTAAGTCTTAAATTAATTTAAAAATTAAATTAATAGAAAAAAGAAATTTTTCGAAAGATTGTTGGAGATGCCAGGAATCTAACTTAGGACTTTTGATTATACCTATACTTAGTATTTGCAAATCATTTAAAGTGTCATTTTAACATTTGTCATTTTTAATAGAACTTACAGAACTTATTTGAAGGCTAGGAGACACGTCCCAAATTTTATCTGCTAATTCTGATAATTCGTGTATGTCAGTTTTACCAGAAGCGACTTATGCAATATTAATAGCGGAAGGTAGTTTTTTGAGCCATAATTGCTTCAGCAGTTCTTTAGCTACTGCAGAAAAGGAACCAGCTAAAATTTCCATAGAACAATACAGTCCCGATGATTTACGGTCACCCATTTCCGTACTGGATAGAAGTTCTTCCAATTATTTTCTTCACTTACAGAATGTCTGCTAGTTAAAATATCTTTAAGTTTTGTATAATTTTGAAAGTTTGGATTCTGAAGTTTATCCCAAACAGTTAGAATAGTTTGTTGAGGTAAGGATTAAGGAAGCTATCAAATATTGCTATTGGTAGTGGTGTCTTGACGAATGTTTTTAAATTGAAATTGTATTACTGCTTGTAGAAACAAAGCTTCCGGGCACTGTGTCCAGAAAATAGGCAATTTAAAACTTGCAGCCGCTTGTTCTGTTGAAGAAGAATTATCTTCAGTAATAGTTGCATTATTGCTATTCATGTTTCCTTCCGTTAATTAACAGCTCTTACTTAGAAAATTAGGAACAATAAAATGAAGCTTAAAGAAATAAAATTGAAATGACAAATTAACACAATTGATTGGTAACAGTTAAGAAACACACTTGATAATACTTGAAAAAGAAAACTTAACTTAGTCTTGTTATATTCCTCTTGATAGATGCTGATGAATATCTTGATTACTAAATCAATCTTGAATAAAAAATCTTGGCGAAGGTGACTTGAAAGAATTAGGTAATCATGTGGATGTTTCTTGTTAAACAGCTAAATATTCCATGTCTTGTAAGTCTATAACTATTTCCTTTAAAATGATTTATTATCTATTATTTCCAGATGGTTTCTTCTCTTTATATTGTATAATAGAAAATCATCCAGTGAAGGTTGCAAAACATCAGATTACCTGGATCACGTCGGGGTCACCATTTTTGGGGTTCTTCAGTATCCAGGAGCTCCAGTAATTGTAGTAATGTGTTAGATAAAGAAATTATATTATATACATGGAATGATAGAGATTTCATAAAATAATTTTTATTATATTAAAACATTGTCTGTTTATTTACATCTATTAACTTATTATTTTATTTTGTAATTAAGTAACCAATTGATATTGCTAACTACTAGCTACTTTAAATTAAGTTTAGAAATAAAAGTTTGCATGAGAGCCTACAGGTATTTTTTATTATACCCCAAAAATACCAAAACAAAAATACCAAAAATTAGATTGATACCAAATATAACAATTTAATAAATAAATGCAAATGAATATAACAAATAGCGAGTTAGTAATTAATAACGTGCAGTTGATACAACTAAATGTACAGATAATAGTAACTAAATGATACAAGGTAAGCGAAGGTATACAAATATTAATAAATAATTAATGCAAAGGAAACAATGATATATAACGTAGATGAATGTGCATATATAATGTTAATAAAGTATAGAACAAATTTAAAATCTGGGAAAATGTCGGTATATTTAAGAACAATTATGCCAATTTTTTAGCATCATAAAGATTATTTTATTGTAATATAATAAACGGAACAACTACATCAATTATGATAAGAATGAAAAATCAATCTGGGATATTATGTACATATAAAATTAAAGTTACAGAAAGTTTCAATTACCGACAAATAACGAACATAATATAGAAAATAGATATTTATATAAAACCTGAAAACGATACTACAGAAGAATTAATTAAATCACTAAAAATTATCAAAGTCATTCAAACGTTTACAAATTTAGCTACCTCTTCACGTTAAAAAATATAAAGAAAAAAGTTTGGGGATGCCAGGAATCGAACCTGGGACCTTTGCTAGTGTATCTCCGATGATTAACATTGAAAAGTAAATTGTATTGAATGCTCTACCACTGAGCTACATCCCCGCGATTTATAATTACATTCGATTGTTTTAACAACAATTATTACTATATTGTGCAACATTGTGCAAATCACTAATGCTAAGCGCGCCGACTCCAGAGCATGTTCAAATAGAAATATATATTATATCTCATAAAATGTATTTATTATTAATATTTAGTTATTAAACAATCTCGAATTATCTTATATAGGTAACTAAGTAGGTAGTTTATTGTAGTAGGAAGTTTTAAATTAACAGAAAAAAGGAGTTTTTAAAAATATTTTTGAAGATGCCAGGAATCTAACTTAGGACTTAGGATCATTAGGAAACAATGATATATAACGTAGATGAATGTGCATATATAATGTTAATAAAGTATAGACAAATTTAAAATCTGGGAAAATGTCGGTATATTTAAGAACAATTATGCCAATTTTTTAGCATCATAAATATTATTTTATTGTAATATAATAAACGGAACAACTACATCAATTATGATAAGAATGAAAAATCAATCTGGGATATTATGTACATATAAAATTAAAGTTACAGAAAGTTTCAATTACCGACAAATAACGAACATAATATAGAAAATAGATATTTATATAAAACCTGAAAACGATACTACAGAAGAATTAATTAAATCACTAAAAATTATCAAAGTCATTCAAACGTTTACAAATTTAGCTACCTCTTCACGTTAAAAAAATATAAAGAAAAAAGTTTGGGGATGCCAGGAATCGAACCTGGGACCTTTGCTAGTGTATCTCCGATGATTAACATTGAAAAGTAAATTGTATTGAATGCTCTACCACTGAGCTACATCCCCGCGATTTATAATTACATTCGATTGTTTTAACAACAATTATTACTATATTGTGCAACATTGTGCAAATCACTAATGCTAAGCGCGCCGACTCCAGAGCATGGTCAAATAGAAATATATATTATATCTCATAAAATGTATTTATTATTAATATTTAGTTATTAAACAATCTCGAATTATCTTATATAGGTAACTAAGTAGGTAGTTTATTGTAGTAGGAAGTTTTAAATTAACAGAAAAAAGGAGTTTTTAAAAAGATTTTTGAAGATGCCTGGAATCTAACTTAGGACTTTCGATTATAGCTAGACCTATTTGCATATTAAATGTTCCACCATTACTGATTGATAGAACTACACCCCCACGTACTTAGTTGTTATTATTTAATTCTTGATATTATTATTTTACATAAAAAGATGGAACGAAAATAAATGCAATCAAAGAAGTACGTGAGTTCCAAAAGTTTCCAAATTTTTTTCTTTTAAATAAATTCACAAATACACAGTAGTCTTTAAAATGTGCACCAGGTATTCTTTATTATCGCCCAGAAATACCAAACAAACAGACGAAACATTAAATTGCTACCATAATTAACAATTAAAAAAATAAATATAAATGAGTATAGCAAATAGCGAGTTAGTAATTAATAATCTGTAATTCATACAATTAAATGTATAGATAATAGTAACTAAATAATGCAAGGCAAGAAAAGGCATACAAATGATAATAAATAATTAATTCACAGGAAACAATGGTATATATAACGTACAGGAATGTGCTGTGTATATAATCTTGTTAAAGTATAGAACAAATCCAAAATCACTTAACTTAATCTATATTTTTGTTCGTCTTCTAATGTCATTAACAAGTTAATGACGTCATCGATAACCTCTAAATATTTTCGCGGATTGTTATCTGTTTTACGTTTATCTATACAACTGCACTTCAATTATTTTATTTTTCTATTGCCATATTTGATTTGAGAACAGTTATGCCAATTTTTAGCATCCTGTCAATTATCCCATTTATTAATACTTTTAATTTTATTGTAATATCATAATAAAAGGAACAACTACATCTAAGATAGGAATGGAAAATCAATTTGGGATATTACATTTGAAATTAAAGTTACAGGCTTCAACTACTGACAAATACCAAACATAAATAGAAAATAGATACTCCTTTTATATAAAACCTGAAAATGATACAACAGAACAATTAATTAAATCACGAAACTGTATCAAAGTCATTCAAAAGCTTATAGATCTAACTACCTCATTACTAAAAAAAAACATAAAGAAAAAGGTTTGGGGATGCCAGGAATCGAACCTGGGACCTTTGCTTCGATATCTCCGATGATTAACATTGAAAAGTAACTTGTATTGAATGCTCTGCCACTGAGCTACATCCCCGCAATTTATAATTACAATCGATTGTTTTAGCAACACAACAATTATTACAATATTGTGCAACATTGCTTAAATCACTCATCTGTTAGGCGCGCGCCGAATTCAGAGCATATAAATAAAATCATAATTATGTTGGATCTCATAAAATTTACTTAGTTATTAAAACATCTCAAATTCTTCTAGGTAACTAATTAGGTAGTTTATTGAGTTGGAAGTAAATTAACAGAAGAAATAGATTTTTAAAGAGATCGTTGAAGATGCCAGGAATCCAACTTAGGATTTTTGATTATAACTATACTTATTTGCATATCAAATGCCCTATCACTGCGCTGGCTGTGGGAACTAAATCTACATGTACTTTTGATTTTTGAATTCCGTATCTGACATTGTTTTACGTACAAAAATATAACAAAAGTAAATTCAGCCAAAATAAGTTCATGGGTTCCAAAGATTTCCAAAATTATTTTAAGTTTTACAAAATACACTAATACACAGTAATCTTAAAATGAGCGGCAGGTATCCTTTATCATCCCCCAGAAATACTAAAAAAGGCTGCACACAAAGAAACCAAATTAATTATGAAATTTCAAGTCAAACCCTCAAATTTTCATATCATTACCACTTTTAGAAACCCTTTACGAGGGTATCTATGACAGATATACGTCTACCGTCAACCTATACAGTCCGCTTGATTTAAAGCGCCCCGCTTTGTAGTAACTTTATTTTCAGTCATAAATGGTATAAACCATATAGTTATATTATTACATGGCATAAAATTCTTTATGTTCTGGTTCAGTTTTCTGTATTTACTAATTCGCCGTAAGCGTGATGACGTCATCGATTTTTTTTAAATTACATGATAGGCATTTTTTTACTGAAATCGATAGAGTATTGTGTTCTCTTTTCAACCATAATAAATATTCATACTCTTACATGAAAAAATTTTCAAGAAAAACGTGAAAAATGATTTACGATTAGTAGGCTTTGATTTCTGGTTTTCCAATTAGTAAAACAGAAATAAGTTATGCATGAAACGTGGCCGGACATACAGAATTATACAGTATTGGATCTCATAAAATTTATTTAGTTATTAAAGAATCTTGAATTCTTCTAGGTAACTAATTAGGTAGTTTATTGTAGTTGGAAGTTTGTTCGAAGTTAACAAAAAGATAGATTTTTAAAAAGATCATTGAAGATGCCAGGAATCTAACTTAACTTATCTAACTTAAGGACTTTTGATTAGTATCTGTTAGGGATGTTCTGGTTTATATTTAATTAAAACTCGAAGGACCATTCTATTTACATATTTATTTATTTAGAGTACCCCTTGGTATTGCTTTGGATCAACTTACAGTATCGGCTATTTACAAACACACAACATATCATTTAAATGGCCCTAGTAGAGGTGTTACTTACAACAGGAGGAAAGGCGTCTTAACATCCTCCCGGACTGAGATAATTCAATTATCTCAACCACACAAATAACCAATAAAATCGTAAAAACACACAAAAAAAATCAAGTAAAATGAGCAAAAGTTTTTTTTAAACAATCACTAAACATTGCACAATAAACTTTTATCTTTACTTACTAATTACAACTCTAAGCAAGAAAAAGCTATTATTTACTAATATCTAACGAACAGTTGTAAAATACAAAAATTTCTTAAATCTCTGTATCAGTTATTGTTACCAGGCGAACACTAATCTACTTTCACGAATCACTTCGTCAATCGGTAGCACACATACGCTGTTTGCACCTTGTTTTGTAGATCCACCTGCACTTTTTACCAAATCCACTCTGATGACACCGTCGTTTCCAGGATAAACTAGAGTAATTCTGCTCAACTTCGAAAGAAGCCGAGGTAGGTGGTCATCAACTAGTAGCACCATTGTTGCTACATTTAATGGAATAGCTGTGCGTCGGTACCACTTAGTATGTTTTTGCAGCTCAACCAAATACTCTTTTACGACACAGTTACCAAAAGAGTTGACATATATTCGTTGCCATCTGATAAACGATTTTACTGTAGATCCTCTAAACTAGGTTCTAAAGGTGCTGTTAACGGTTCCCCAATTAAGAAATGTCCTGGAGTTAAAGGCTCCAAGTCGTTGGGATCATTACTAAGACGGGATAGATGGCGAGAATTGAGGTAAACCTCAATTAGGCATAGGAGTGTGTTTCTTCAATCGTAGTTAATGTACTACCCATTACACATTTAAAGTATTGTTTAAAGGACTTAACACCCGCTTCCCAAATTCCTCCGAGATATGATGATTTAAGTGGTATAAATCTTTAACGTATACCTTCATTAGACAAATATTGTATAACAACTGATTTAAAATCTTGACTACAAACATGGTTCTTGGTAATTTTAACTCTTTATTCGCGCTAACAAAATTTGTACCATTATCTTAGTACAAACACATTACTTTTCCTCGTCCTGCTAATGGCCGCTTTAACGCATTTAAAAAAGTTTGGGTTCCTTGATTTACCGTGAATTCGTCAATTTTTTTTGTTGCCTCCAGCCCCGAGAAAAATAATTCGAGACACGAGATAATTGGTCCTACCGGTAGGCGTTTTGTGTTTCTTTAAAAATTCACCTATCAGTAGGTGAATCCTTTTTAAATAATTTTTCACCTACCGCTTTACCGATTTGTTATATTAACTATCTATATAAAGCTTAAAGGAATTGTACAGTCTGATATAGAAAAACAAAAACAAATTCTTTTCTCAAAGATATGTAAATATATTTTGTATACTGTATCTATTACAAAAATAATATATTATGGAAATAATTTATAGTATAACCAAAATAAACGACTATTATAAGGTGACCAGACGTACCGCTTTTGGCGGTATAGTCTCGCTTTTGTTCACTGTTCCGGTGCCCACAAAATCTTCAAAATGTACCGTTTTTCGTGGATAATCATGATTTGACGAACATAGATAGCAAAACAGTTACATTACGTTTATTGGTTAAAACAATAAACGTAAATGTAAACTTTTTAATTAATTTTCTTCTAACTTTTAAATTGCAGTAAACTTAATTAATATTGGTATCCAACGGATTTATATTTCTTTTCGAAAACTAGATATCATTTATCCTAATTTAATTTCACCGTGCCAATTATATAAATAAATATCGCACACTTTATTTGGGTTTAAATACAAACGCTGAGTTAACATTAATTACAAGAAATAACCGTAGTTACATCTATATAATGCCAATCACACTTATTATCAAACAAAATTAAAATCTGTAAAATACTAACAACAAACAACAGTTGTTCTTGGCAATGAAGAAGACATCAAAAAGATGTATTTTTTACGTATTAATTTTAACGCGCCAAATATATACCGAGAGGCACGTAACTATTACATTCCATTAAGCACCACTTTGGAATATTAATTGTGGCATGCAAAAAGGATTAGAGACACTAATTTTCATATGAATTTCTATTCCAGCGCTACTTGGGCAAAAGCATCTGGCTACCGATAAGCATAAACTATATGTAAATGTTGCTGCCTCTTCTTCTAAGTAACAAGATTTTTCCGTAAAAGTAATTTTGGAAAAGAAAAGCAGTTAGCGTTAGCTGAAGGACTGTTTGAATTTTATATAATTAATAAAAATCAGAGTTTTCGGTCAATGGATTGCACATCTAAAAATCATTCAAAAATTGTTCGAAAAGCTTGCTTAATAAATTATTTATGAGGGAGGGTACCGTCTTATCGATTATCGAAATCTGGCCACCTTGGGCCACCTTATTAGTATTTACAATTAACACATAACCATTTTTTTGAATGAAGCTTGATCAATAACAACACATGTTAAAAGAAACAAAGTAAGCAACTGTTACATTTTGCTGATTTTGTCTGACAAATCTTACTGCATTCTAGTTTTGAAATGAGCATCTATAATTTGATTAATTTAAAAATATGTCAAAATAACCTATGTATGTACGTTATAAAAATGTATTCGTGATTAGGTTTTGTTGTTGAATTAGGTTAAGTTTTGGTAGGTGAAAAATGATTTAAAAAGAATTCACCTATACCGAAAGGTGAATTTTTGAAGAAACACAAAGTACCTACCGGTAGGAACAATTTTTTTCGGAAATTCGTTACCTACCGGTAGGAACATAATACATTCCCTTTGTATATAGGATATTCAATTAAAATTCTTACTTTAAAATCAAGGTTTCATTTGTTTCAATTTCTTGAGCAAATTATTAGTTAAAAATGCTGTTCTAAACAAGAGTGTCGCCTTATATAGTTGATTTTCTTAACCAGCTTTTTTTGACAGAAACTAGTAAACAATCATTTCAAAGACATACAAATTATTCACAACAGGGGAAACTGATTAGAGCATTGTTTAAAGCGATTCTTACGACCAATACGGCCGTAAAAATATTTTGGGTAGTTGTTCACCACCCTAATTTTCACAATACGTAATACGTCGGTTAGTAAAGGATCTAGCTTGAATAAAATATTATTAAAAACACAAAAAATATTCGTTTGGTCACCCGTAAGCCCTTTACTCAGACTCAAGTAAAGGTTAAAGCGATAGGAGTCTATGCCACTTACGGTCAATTTGTGACAAGTTTAAATTTAGTTACAATTGTATTTATATTATTTGGATGTAATGACCACAGAAAAAAATGTGCTCCTTTATGACGTCAAACCAGGTAGTTACTACAAATTTTACCTGATGCATATTGCACCAATTTTGGTTAAGAAATGCTTATTAATGACATACATACTTGCAGTTCAGCGAACGATGATATTTCATATTACATTTTAGTTAATTAAACAAAATTATTTGTTAATAAAAACTTATAAAATATTCCCTTTTTATATTACCATAAAATTTTAAACTAAATCTAATTAGAATAAATGTTCAAGGAGATTGAACAGCGATTTTAAAAACGAATAGGTATTTGGATTTTTGTATTAGCCAAGAGGCTAAATTTGATTTTGCTTATATTTATCTAATAACTTTTTATTTAAAATAATAATAATACCTACCTATGTAAAATTACTATCAGCATTCCCAGGAATCCTGGATCGGAAAAAGTTTCGTGTCCCAGGAATAGAGACCCAGAGATCCTATCCATTACTAACTCTAAATGCATTGCCTTTGTGACTAAATAAACAAATACGGCTACATAACATTTGATTGTTCTTTTTCCGAGATTTTTAACTTCTCTTAACATAATCGAACCAGCATAATCCACCCAACAATTTGAAAGTGATCTAGCAGGGATAACACGGTTGGACGGTAAATTACCCATTATTTTCTGTACCTGGACCTGGTGGCTTGCATGTATGTAATTCCTTTTGATGAAAATATCGAATAATAAGTTTTGTTACTGTGTGACATTTCGGCAGAAACAAATCGGAATTATGTAAGCATCGGCTAACCGGCTAACCGGCTAACTCTTATTAAACCATTCTTGTCCAAAATTTAGTATATTATGGGACAAGTGGTTGAAATAAAATTTCAACGTTGAGAGTGGTTTTTTCAACGAGCGATAGCGATTTTTTCTTCGAATTTTTAGTAAATTAATGCATTTAGAAAAAAATATTACATTTAAGTGACAAAACATGACATTAAAGTGACATTTCTCTTGTCAGCAATTGAATGTCGAACAGTTTGAAATTCAAAATCGCGGTAGTCCGATAATTTCAACCTTGAGAGGTTGAAATGCGATTTCAACCATTGTTATCGATTGCAAAATGAGTGATTTCAATGTCATGAGTAGAAAATAGTATATTTCTTTATTAGGCGGAGAAGTCACACTTTTTGTGCAGAATCTGTAGTTGTTTTAGTGTGACGGACGAACGTAGTGAGTCCGGCATAAAACAACTACACCCATGTACTTTTTATTCCAAATATTACACATTATTTTACATAAAAAATGTAACGAAAGTAAATTAAACCAAAGTAAGTTCATGGATTCCAAAGATTTCCAAACTTTTTTCGTTTTAAAAAATACACAAATACACAGCTTAAAATGGTCGCCAGTTATTTATTTTTCCAGGTCGTCATTCATTTCATTCAGCAAAAAACGGTTGCAAACAAGAAGATCAAAAATTAAATTGATACCATAAAGAACAATTTAATAAACAAATGCAAATTAGTATAACAGATAGAGGATTAGTAATTAATAACGTGCATTTTATACAATTACATGCATAGATAATAATAACTAACTAATGCAAGGCAAACAAAGATATACTAATGATAATAAATAATTAATGCAATCCAAACAAAGTTATATAACGTAGAGGAACCTACACAATTGCACATAGTGTTGATAAAGTAAAACAGTTATTTATATAAAACATGAAAACCATACTACAGAACAGAACAATTAATTAATTCACCAAACAGTATCACAGTTATTCAAACGTTTACAGATTTAACTACCTCTTCACGGTAAGAAAATAATAAAGAAAAAAGTTTGGGGATGCCAGGGATCGAACCTGGGACCTTTGCTTGAATATCTCCGATGATTAACATTGAAAAGTAAATTGTATTGAATGCTCTACCACTGAGCTACATCCCCGCGATTTATAATTACAATCGATTGTTTTAACAACACAACAATTATTACAATATTGTGCAACATTGATTAAATCACTTAAATGTTAGGCTCGCACCGACTTCAGAGCATATAAATAAAATCTCATAAAATTTACTTAAGTTAGTTATTAAAAAATCTCGAATTCTTCTAGTTAACTAATTAGGTAATTTATTGCAGTTGGAAGTAAATTAACAGAAGAAATAGATTTAAAAATCTATTAAAGTTCAATTAAAGATCGTTGAAGATGCCGGAAATCCAACTTAGGATTTTTTATTATAACTATACTTATTTGCATATCAAATGCTCTATCACCGCACTAGCTGCGGGAACTAAATCCCCAGTGTACCTACTTTTTATTTTTGAATTCCTTATCTGACATTGTTTTACATAAAAATATATAACTAAAGTAAATTCAGCCAAAATAGGTTCATGGGTTCCAAAGATTTCCAAAATTCTTTTAAGTTTTACAAAATACACAAATACGCAGCAATCTTAAAATGGGCGCCAGGTATTCTTTATCATCCCCCAGAAATACCAAAAAGTTTGCAAACAAAGAGACCAAAAATTTAAGTCTTACCATAAATAACAATTTATGAAATACATAAATGCAAATGAGTACAAATAGATGTATGGATAATAGTAACTAAATAATGCAAGGTAAGCAAATGATAATAAATAGTTAATGTAAAGCATACAAAGATCTCTATAACTTAGATGAAAGTGCATATATGGTGCGCATAAAATATGAAATTTCCGAAAAAATCCAAAATTACTTATACTCGTATTTGTCACGATTTATTTTTGTCTTCAATATTCTGCATTATATTAAGTTCATTTTGCTATGAAATATCAAATTTAAAATAAAAGCTCTTCTGCTAATCTTGTATTTAAAGTTCTGATCACGCTAATAGAGATACATGTGGTTACCTTTGCACAGGTCACGATTTTCATTTTTGAAAAGACGGCTTTTCTTTCTGTTTCGTTTTGTTTGTTTCGTTGAATGTCGTTTTGACAAAACTGCTTCTTTGCGTGTTAAAAGAAAAATTCAGTCCTGCCGCGCCCTATACCGTTGATATCGTATTATCTAATAAGGGCACACTTTTTGTGGAATTTTGGCGAACGAATTTGGCAAAGAACACAAACACAACAATTATTTAGTACAATATTGTGCAATCACTCAAATGTTAAGCGTGCTGACTCCAGAGCATATAAATAAATATATACATTGAATCTCAAAAATTTGTTTATTTAGTTATGGAAGAATCTCGAATGTTTTTAACTAGTAGTTTACTGCAGTTGAAATCTTAAATTAACAGAAAAGAGGAATTTTAAAAAGATTGTTGGATATGTCAGGATTTAAATTTGGAATTTTTCATTCTAACTATACTTATTTGCAAATTAAATGCTCTACCACTGCACTGACTGTGAGAACTACACCCCCATTCCCCCATGTATACTACTTATTATTTAATTCTATATTTGATGCATTATTTTATATAAGAAAAATACAAGGCAAATAAATTCAATCAATGTACTAAATTCATGGGTTCCAAAGATTTCCAAAATTATTTTTAGTTTTAATAAATGCCCAGCAATCTTAAAAGGGGCACCAGGTATACTTTATTACCACCAAAAATACCAAAAAAAGTAGTAAACAAGAAACCCTAAAATTAAATTATTATCATAGATAACAATTTTTTGCAAAAAATTAGCAATTACCAGTAAGTGGCTCCTTTATTAATTGTGAAACAAAGTGAAATAAATTGATTTATCCAACAGCTCTTTATAATGATGGTATTCCTATGATGATTTTGCATAAGTAATGTGATATACAGGGCGATCCTAAATGATTGAGGACTCTTTGAATTTACCGCTACATTAAGTTATAGTCATGTTGCCAACACGAACATACTAGCTTCAGATTTTCACCGATTATACTTGAAGCAATTCTAAAGGTAAAGAAATACAGAAATTACAGGCGTTTCATCCAGGGATGGAGTAAGACAACATTCAAGGGGGAGAAGAGTTTTCCGACAAATAAATATTAGAAAAATGTTGATTGTGAGTAATCTGTAAGAGACACATATACGCCACCCTGCACTTTTTTGTAGATCATTTTGAGACCTACAATTCGTTGGCTTACAGTTTGCCTTTATCCGTTACCGTTTTCGCGCGTAAGGCATTTTGTATTTGTGTTGCCAATTTCCCTGATCATTTCTTTTTTCATTTTGCTCATTATTATTCGACTCTCGAAAGACCCTTTGTTCAATCTTTATACTATAAAAAACTTTCTTCAAGAAACAACCTATCGATTGGTGAAAACAATATTAAATCTATTTAGCGATTCTCGAAATTCACCAGTTTTACGAAGACATAAGTTAATTGTAATTATTTAAGTGTGCGTGCGGGGTGATATGGTGGTATGCACGCAGATTACCAGTTGCGTTACCAACTCAACTTTTCTAAATAGATCTCTTTTTTCATTGCATTGATAGCTGACACGACCAGAGACGAATTATTAATTTTTAAATGGGAGTTATGCTAGTGTTAAATATTTTTTTAATAGACTTTGATGTATTCTGAATGATTATTACTACAGCGGCTTTATAATTCCTTTTAGGAATATACCATCGAGCTGAACGGGTTACATATTGCAAACATATAAAGATGTTTATACACCCGCAAATACGTGTATATGTAAACGTTGATCACATGCAAACATCTATAAAATATTTCAATCTTACGTCTTCCATACTTCACTGTCGCCTTGAGTGAGGTATTAACAACGTATTTCCGATATTGCAAATAAATACACCTTTTCAATATTGTATATAAAAAGAACTATCACTTTATAAGATTGCAGGAGCTGTGAGCTGCTCGCAATTCATTTTTAATAATTCAGTTATTATTAATTAGTTTTT
Organism: Agrypnus murinus; assembly: GCA_929113105.1. Taxonomy (NCBI): domain Eukaryota; kingdom Metazoa; phylum Arthropoda; class Insecta; order Coleoptera; family Elateridae; genus Agrypnus; species Agrypnus murinus. The sequence continues at coordinate 20,006,099 of OV816025.1, forward strand.
ATATGGCCGGTTTCAGAAAGCTTGATTAAGTTCTGATTAACTTAATTGTCATTAAATTTGAAATCCAGAAATTTTATTGGCTGAGATTTAACAGACCTTGAATTTTATCCAATCATATTTCTAGATTTCAAATTTAATCACAATTAAGTTAATCAGAGTTTAATCAAGCTTTGTGAAACCGGCCATTAGTCTTAAAAAGTATGAAACTGTAAAATTGCTATGGCAAATCTAAACAGTGTGGTAAGATATAAATTCAAAACCAGTGTTGTTTGTTTAAAGATGTTTATTAAATAACAAGTTATTTCAAATGCCAAAGAAACACCCCATCACCTACTACAAGTCACTCTAACGTCAATAAATTGAAATATGTTCCCATAAAAGTTTTTTACATATTCGACTAAGTAGACGGCATACATAAAATGATTAAATTGCAGTAGCTTTCAGGGACTACACATTTTAAATTATTTTGATGGTTGCTCCGAAGAAGTAAATTTAATTCCCGAAGTAGCGAAAAGTTTTGTAAGTACTTTAACACACGAGGATGTTGTAAATACAAAAGAGTTATAAGAAAATTCCAAGTGAGTAAAATTTTGATTTGAAATCCTTTTTCGAATGACGCAATTTGTTATTGTCAGTATTTTATTAATAATAATAATAAATGAAAAATGAAATATGGAGATCAAAGGGAATATTACTTTTGTTATTAAATTTATTCTGGATAAGATTTAAAGTACTATTAAAATCTACCAGCTAATGTACTGTTTTTGTCGTGCCTGATATCCTTTAGTTGGGGAGAACATGAAATAAATGTGAATGAGAAAATATTTTAAACACTTAAAGTTAGTTTTCTTAACTTATTGTGAAGATGTACCATAAAAAACTGAACTAAACAATTAAACGTCCATATTGTTCACCAAACGGTTCCTCTGCAGGAAGCTACCTTAATCCAACTCAGACGTGAATGTTAAGTAAATGTATTAAACAAATATTCTGTCTGGAAGTTATTCAAATGTAATGCATCTGGCACAAGTATGCAAATCTCCAGCAGATTATGAATGACAGGAGTCTTAAAAGTTTAGATTTTTTTTTAAGGAGAACTAGAATTTTAGTAAGGAAAGTAACCGCTATAACTTGTAAATTGGCAAATATACGGAGATTTTGTAAAGGTTTACAAGACAATTCCTTTATCAGCGTCAAATAGTTATATAATATAACAACACACTTTCATTTCACTACACACGCAATCTACTTTGTCCCAGGAAATTCTAGGCAGCCTGTATAGTGGGAAGGGAATAAAGAGATCATTGACGATGAGATTAAAAAATTCACTTCAGTTGGTTAGCGCTAGCGTATATTGAAATTGAATATTAACAACAAAAAAAATAAAAACCAAAATATTAACAATTAGCATATAGTATTATAGTTGGCCAAATTTATTATCTTGTTTGTAGACCTACATTCATTACTTGGTATTCGAACTGTTGCAACTTTTTCTCTTTTCTTTGTCGTTATTCATTCTTTCTTGATTTTCTAACAGAATTCATCCTGTTTATCGCATATACCGGGGGGGGGGGGGGGTTAAAATTAGAGACATGTAGTAAGTTGCAATGGAGTTGTTTTGCTATTTGCGAAGTATTTACGGTTTATTAATGTTTCGATTAATTGAATTTCCCAAACCAAGTGAGATGCCACAAAGCGATGTCAATTTAAACACGTCCGCTAGAGTAAGTCATTATTTACAGATCCATTGTGCAAAATTTGTTGTGCGTGTGCGCGCGCGCGCCATTTTTTCAAGAGTATTTGAGAATAAGTCGAATTTGATGAATAAAACGCTGTTTAAAAACGACTAAGTTATTATTAACCAACCTTAGCCCCTATCCTTATATTTACGATATTGCCTTGTCCTGCCTTGAGATACCCAATATTACATGTTGGATTACATCGGATCAGGATAACGACAAGACAACGAAAAATTAAAAACATACTTGCTTAATATCAAAGACCTTTTTCTGATATAAACAGTATGATGTAGATATCAATTAACTCCCAAGGAACTATGGTTTAAATAACCTCATGGACTAACCAAATCCCTATCAGTGAGCCACAGGTTAGTCACTCACTCCAGTTAGCCTTGTGATATTTCTATCTATAGTTCCGTCATTGTCGATGATCGATTCCAGATATTTATATACAAAATTTCTCTGTTATTTTAATTGTCGTATTGTATAGGAGTTGGTGAAGAGTTCTGGTCAGCTGTTCCAAAAAGTGGTTATATATAATAAAGTCAAAGAGGTATTTTTCACGAAATATACTACAAATAAGTAAACGGTCATTTTTTTGTTAGATCTGTTGGAGCTTGGTTGAATGTTAAAAACAGCCACATAAAAGCTGTTCACAAACCATACCATCTTGAGGCAAGCACCACTAAGCTATCCCACAGTCCGATGCTCAAAATCAACATCCTGACCTATTTAAAGTTTAGTATGGAAACATTCCCTGTATATCATTTAATTTAATAATAAGTGTCTCTAAAATATTATACCTATTTATAATCTCTAAAAATCTATGAATATCCAAACGTAGATCCAACAGTATTTCCAGGACGTATCACTTTTACAAATATATTACATTCTCTCCTTGTAGTGGTCCATTCTTGAATTGAAATTCGTGTACCAAGCAACGTGTAATCATACACCTACTGTTTTCCGTACTATCCAAGTGTTGATGGTCGTTGCTTGCTTACTGCGGCCACTTCATTATTAGCCTTTTGGTTAAACTTTGTAAAATAAAGTATTTATTTGATTAACTCGATTGTTTATTGATTAACTAATTATCTTGAATGAATCATTTGCTTAATTATCTGAAAAAGCGGCCTTGCTTAAAACGCCGAGATACGTTATTACCTGCAGTGCTTGTTTTCTAAACGAATAAATTTCAAACCATTAAAACTAGCTTCTTGGTACAAGAGAACCGAGTTTCTGCCTTGAGTCCGATCAACTGAGTTTGTAAGCGCTCCTTTGAATTGTATATGGTACTAAATCGCACACAGTCTGATATTGGTTATTGTCATAACAGAACAAAAACGAAGCATGTAATGAACATAGCTAATAAATAGGACCGGAGCTCAGCCAACGCTAGAGTGCAGAAGCTAAGAGCGTATAAATCAGTTAAATTGTATTTTATCAATGAAATACTTCAAAACTTTTGTCTTGAGTCAGTAAATACCGATGATGCGCCCTATCGGGAATGGTGAAACGGGAGACCACGATAAAAGTAAGAACAAGATAAAGTAACTTGGCAATAACTTAATCATCTACAATAGAATTTGTTTTAAGAATTATTAACGAATGCAATAATATAATCCCCTCTTCTGGAAAAATACATATTAATTATATCAATAAAATAAAAGAAGAATAATTATGCGTCTTGCATGAGTTTCAAGTGGAATTAATATTCGTATTAATTATCCCCAATCTCGTTATCATGACTGTTATCTGGTTTCTATTAGAAAATTTAACTGCCGCTTTATCTAAAGCCTCTAAATGTATAGACCTTCGTTTTCAAAAACACTTTTTTTCTTGAACACCTAATGATGGCGCTTCCAATCTATCGTTAGCGAGCAGTCGTCGTGGATCGATAGATTTCGCTCCCGTTCCTAATTCTGCGGACCTTGGTTCAAGTCTAACCTCGTTATATTTTTTATAAATTTAATTAATGATTTAAAAAATATAATAAATTATTTATATGCAACTTTTAATATCCAATATGGAAATTTTCAAGTTGTAAAAATTAATAATTTTTTCACGATTGTTTTTCAAAATACAGAAATAACACTCTTTTTTAAAAATTTTTTATTTGACGCTTACACTACGGGGGAACCAACTGCTAAGGTCATCTGTTCCCTATCTAACATGCAACACGAATACACACATCCATAGTTGAGGTGGCGGAATTTTCCAATTAAAAAAATTTTGTCGCCCCAAGTGGGTTTCGAACCCACGACCTTTGGAACACGAGTGATCCACTGACACCACTCGTCCACCGCCGGCCCAAATAACACTCTAATAATGGTTTGTGTTTGTCATGCTTTTATTACCGATTTCAAATAATTTTGATGTATTTGTCAAAAAATAAGCTCATCACTCATCACTAAGTATTTAAGAAAAAAAATTGTTTTTTAAGAGGTCCAAGAACTCAAGCAGCTTTTATCTCCATTTATGAAAAGGAAAGAAATCAAACCCGCCATAAACAGTTAAATTTTTTTTCAGGCAAATCTTGCCTACTGCTTGTTCGAAGAAAATAAAAGTTTGTATGGTTCATTAATCAACACACTGAATTTTAATTCCGGTTATTATTCATAAGTCCAGGAAATAAAACATCGAATCACATTCATTTATGCTACACAAATTCAATGTATATATTACGGTAAAAGTACATATTTGGAGAATGTACACATTTACCGGTAGATGTATACATTTCCCGGTAAAAGTAAAAATAAAAGAATGTAATTGTATAGCTTAAAAATAACCTAATATTTAATTCTAACAGTAAACTAACATTCTAGGTTATGTTATTGGTTAGCAAGTGATTATAATATAATTAATAAGATTTGTTAGTAAATATTAAAACTTTTACTATTAAAAGTTCTTCTTACATTTACCAACTAGGCGAATGTGTACATTTACCGCTTTGTGTATTTTACCGTAACATATACACATGTACAGAGTGTTCCCATATGTGGATTACAACAGACGCGATTTATACATTGTTCCAATACTGTTTCTATTGGAAGTAGTCGAATTCAACTGTCTTGTCAGATTGGTATTCCCCAAAATGAAATTATCCAAGATCTACCTTCTTAGTAAATAAAGTGAAGGGCAAAAAAATCACCAAGAATCTCTTAAAATGAATTAGGATAAGGATTTCGTGCTCTTCATTCTGCAGCTGAATAATAGAAGGTAACACATTTGAAGTGAAATATTTATTTCTTTTGACAGATTAAAGTAGTCATAAATGAAAGAACTAGAATAATTTTAGGAGGGCTTCAAAAATTCTCGTGGTAAATCTCTAACAATCTTCAATTTAACTGTATTTATCATATTGGAAATCCGCATGTTGTTTTTATAAAACAAAAAAATGTATATTGAAAGCTTTTAGAAAATATCCAAGGTTTTATTTTCTTTCTTCGAAACACATCATGAAAAAGTTATTTATTTTGAATTGTACCGTAAAATCCCTATTAAACTACAACATTTTTATAAGAGCTTACTATATAAATTCTCAATATATAAACAAATCAGAACATAAACAGAAAATATTACTGATGAATAAACATTATTTATTCATGGAATTATTTATTTATATTTCGGAAACTGCACAGACGTTTAGTTTATCTTTAACGTAAAAGACGCTTTTGATGTAAAACCTTAGCATAACATATGCTTTTCACAAAATTCGGTTTTTTGTAAATTGAACTAGGCGAAGTTAATAAATCGGAATATGAAAAAGTAATATTTAAATAGCATCTTAGTTTTGACAGTACGTACATATATACAGAATGATGTAATATGGTTCAAAAGTATCATAGAAGAATGATTTCAATGAATGAGATAAATTACGTTATAAATAAAAACAAACTCTTCGGAGGTTTTCAACTAAGGTAAATTTTTTTCCATAAAATAAAAATAAATAAAACATTAGTGCAAAATAAGAATAAAATAATATTGCAACAAACGAATCAGGATATTATTAAACAAAATGATATAAAAGACATTTTGGTCTTCCTTTGTATAAGATTATCCTATATTTCAAATGATACCTACCTTTCAGTGTCTGAACAAAACAACATCTGAAATCAGATTTGCATTAAGATACGTGTAAATACATACAAAACACACGTGTCGAATATATGTATAGCAGATTTAGGTCAAAATGCTCACATAACCAACAACAACGTTGTACGCAAGTTCTCTTCCCAAGAAGGAGGTAAACAAAACAATGGATTAATCTATTCAATAAATGCTTATAAGGATTTGAACGATCCAGTTTCACCATTTGAAACAAGCCCGGGGATAAGGCGGAATTAAATCGTGCTTAACCTTATTAATCTAGTGGTTTACAAATATAAATCAAATCTATAGGAATTAAAGTCTGCATAAAAGTGTAAATAGTGGTATACTACTCATATAAACATTTTTCATTTCCGAGGTTAAAATAACTTCACCAACTGGGAAAGCTCACCAAAAGATGCTAACATAAACACCATACGAATATTAGTGTAATTCTTTATTTAATTCATTAGTTTAATTTTATAAAAATCCAACCATATTTACAGCTCACATTAAATAGATGCACTATTAAAAATTTAATAGAATTTGCAGATTTGGGCGATATTAATAATTCCAATTTCACTTCGTCAGATGGAAACAATCCAAGCCTCTTCCTGAATATTGAGATTCATTAACGCAGACATCAATTTCATGATAATTACTTAAGCGTAATTACTAAACTTGTTTAATTGTGAAAGTTTCAGTTTAGTATAAACTTTTGTTATGTGGTTATTATCCAACAAGAAGAAGAATTTGCTTTGTAATTCTGTTAACAATGTTTTTAAAAACGTACATATTTTTGAAATTTTCAAATACTCTTAGCTGTCGAAAACACATACACTGTCAAGTACATGTTTCCTTTCTGTTATCATTAACACATTTTCAACCTACAAAAGTTAAATACTTCTAGCCGAGCTTGCGTTATCTGTACGTTGGGTTTGTCTAAATCATAGAAAACTTGTCAACCTGAGGGTACAGTTAGCGCATTGTAAGCACATTGTGATAAGTACAGGAAACAAAAGTAGATGATACCGACGATGTAGATGTTCTTACCGATTGAGATTATCTGACAGTACCTAATTAATAGAATAATTAATACCGACTGCCTCATCTTCTCATTTTTTAATTGTTTAGTATATGTTAGTCCACTTTCGGTTTAACCGGAAATGACAGATATTTTGGGGATAAGGCAACTTTGTGATTTCAAATGGAGCACCCTGTATATTTTTTCACAGTTGGAAGGCCTATTGTTTTCCATTTCCAAAAGTGCCATACTTTTCTGGCCTTTTTTCATTTTCTCTTCTCATAATTAAAATTGTACAAAAACTAATGGTAAACCCTCGTAGCTAAAATATCTAATAATAAAAAAATTAATAATAATTGTAATAATGTTCTAAAAATAATAATTAGTAAGCAATACATATAAAAAAAGTATACGAGGATGGGATTTGAACCCGCGATTTCTGATTACAAATCTGATGTGCTAACTTCTAGACAAATAGGGGTACTTTTCTTTATAGCTTATTGTTACCAAAAGTAATAAACCATTACGCATTTTAAGTATTTTTCTGAATAGTTTTTGGGGTTTTTCATAAAGTTTAATGAATTATGTTTTTGACGTGAAATGAATTCCTCTTTCAATTGATATCAAAATTTCTAATTAAATTCAACAGCGATATAACATGTATCAATGAGTGTATGAAATTATACAGGGTGCCCATTATGTATGGAATATAGTATATATCTCGGTAAATATCGACTTTATAAAAAAATTTGTTATATAAAAGTTGTTTAGCATTTTATTTTCCATAATACGATAAAATTCAATTGTTTTTATTTTAGAAAACAAATGAGTAATGAATAACACTTTAATTTTTTTAAATAGCAATGTACCCTTTCATTAGGCTCATTTGATAGAGATTTTTTTTCTCTTTTCGATGACCTAAAATCTTAGTACCCTTATATCAGAAAATTTTTGAAAAAAACGTAAAAAATGTTTATTAAGTTAATTTCACCAATAACATGAATCTAGATATCCGAGATCGTAAAGTATCTCGAATTATTACCCTAAAATAAACAGATGTGCATCTACATAATGTACAAAATAAAACAAATGAACAAAAAACAAAATAAAACAAATAAACAGAAAATTATGTACGTCTCTTATAAAGCTTGAAGACAAAACGAAATTAGCAATAAAATGGTTTTCATGGCAATAAGTGTTCAAAATGTTCACCATTAACTGCAAGGCAGTGGCCCAACCTATCACGAAAAGCTTGAAAAGAATTTCTGAGCGATCTGAGAGAAATTGCTGCAGCTTCATTTTGTATTCATTGCTCTAATTCGGCCAGATTCTGGGGTCCGTTTGTATACACTTTTGATTTTAAATATCACCAGAAGAAGAAATCGCAATGTGTAAGATCCGGAGATCGCGGAGGCCACTCCACAGACCCTCTTCTGCCTATCCAACGGGCCGGAAATACCACATTTAGATGTACATAAGTACATCTAAATGATAGTGGGGCAGTACTCCATCTTGTTGAAACCAAAGATCATCAAGATTTGCTTGGCAAGCTGGAATAATTTGCTGTTGCAATAATTGCAAATAACGGTCACCAGTTAGAGTACCACTAATAAAGAAAGGTCCAATTATGTGATCTTCACAAATTCCCACCCATACGCTTAATTTTTATGGTGTTTGGGTATGATCTTGGATCATCCAATGGGGATTTTCAGCCAATATCGACAATTATGCCTATTTACATTTCCATTTAAACAAAACGTAGCCTCGTCAGAAAAAACAATATTATTAAGAAAATTTGGATTGTTGTTGATTCGCTCCATCATAAATTCACAAAATTCAACACGTCGATCGTAGTCATCTTCGGATAATTTTTGCAATAAAGTCGGTTTGTACGGATGTAATTTTTCTGAATGTAATATTTTGTGTATTGAACCTTTACTTACGGCATGGTATAAATTTAACTGACTAGTTTTCTTCGATTTCTATTAAAACATCGAGCTTTTTATCTTCATTTGTCGCAGACCTCTGCGGACCAGTCTTCACCAGATCTTTAAAATTGCCAGTTTCCCTAAACCGTTTCAAGGTTTTGCTAACTACTGACTGGGTGATTGGTTTTCGATGTGGATAACGCTCATTAAGAATTGTGTTCGTTTGCGATCCCCATAACCGACCATAATTAAAATTTCTATACGTTCAGTTTCTGTTAAATGAACCATTTTTATTTTTCCATGTACCAACAACTTAATTAAATAAACAAACTTCTGCCACAATAAAAGCCTACAATCAATTGTTAAGACAAATGAAAGAGATCTCGGATATCTAGATTCATGTTATTGGTGAAATTAACTTAATAAACATTTTTTACGTTTTTTTCAAAAATTTTCTGATATAAGGGTACTAAGATTTTAGGTCATCGAAAAGAGAAAAAAATCTCTATCAAATGACCCTAATGAAAGGGTACATTGCTATTTAAAAAAATTAAAGTGTTATTCATTACTCATTTGTTTTCTGAAATAAAAACAATTGAATGAAATGAATGCTATCTTATTATGGAAAATAAAATGTTAAACAACTTTTATTTAACAAATTTTTTTATAAAGTCGATATTTACCGAGATATATACTATATTCCATATATAATGGGCACCCTGTATATAAAATATTATAGATAACTCAGTATTGGACTTTTATATTGGTATTATTTTCAATCACTTTTTGTTTTTTTGTACCTATTTACATTAATCTATGTAGGTCAGGGACGATCCAGATAATTATTTTGGAGAGGGGGGAATTTTTGGAAAAATAATTGCTTTAATAAATATTAATTAAACAAACATTATTTGTTTCCCTCCTATGTATATTTATTTATAAATTTTGGGATGGGGGTTCCTCATCCTCCCCGTAAATCCGCCCCTGATGTAGAGTAAGAATATATACAGTACATACATGTAGTGGAGTTATTTTTATTTGATTTATATTCGCGGTACTTGTAAATGTAGTGTATACTGGTTCCTTAATGGTTTTAATTGGAAAACTATTTTTTATTAAATTTTCTTTTACTGTCTTTGTACTATTGTGTCTGAACTCTGGGTGGGATAGTAGGTATAATTGCTCTGTTAATGTATAATTTTATTTAACGCCATACTATCTAAGGATTTGACTAAATTAAACCTATTATCGATTATCGTTTTTAGCAATTTTTTTATTGTGTGCAGACATGCGCTTTTTCTAGCGTTTTAGCGACTGAATATGCCTTTTTTGTATACATATGTTGTATACATAATGTAACAAAAGAGAAAAAGAAAGAACTTCTTCTCGAACAACAAATGGAAAATTCTACAGCGATCGCGAGCATTACTCATCGCACGAAGCCTGTGAAATAGACGCGGTTATTCTAGCAATATACCGGTATGGTATGTTCGAGCGATTTCTAGAAGATTTGTATGGTGGTATAAAAGCGACTTTGCGGATAAAAAGGACCAGTCAACAGCAAGTCCTTAACTGTGTATCACAAAATAAATAGTGAATGTAAAGATAAATGTTGTATTAGAAATTCATAGTCTGTAAATAATAGTTTTTAATGGTTTATAATCATAGCGTTAATTTATAGTGTATTCATAGTGTTTGTAAATAAATATTTCTTATTAATAGACGATTTAACCAGCACTTTTGTTATTATTTTAAAAAGAACGTTACAATAATAAAATTGGTTGAAACTTGCAACAGTAGGTATATATTGGAGTATGTGTTGTTTGGAAAACACAAGTGGCATTGTTTTACATATACATTTAGCAGTAACAGCCACTATTTTAAAAAAGTGTTATCTAGACAACAATATTTATCACTGCTATTTGAAAATGGAGCTGGTGGAGGAATAGCCAAATTTAAAGATGAACAAACGTGCTTGTGATCTGGACACTACGGTATCTGTTTCACTTTTACTATCATCTTCGTTGTTTTAAATATAAAATTAGTCAAGAATGATTTTTCTGCTGTTTTCTTTAGAATTATATTCAGGATCGTTATTAGAGTCAAGAACATCCACAACCATATCTTCGGTTATTTTGCGACGTATTTACGCTATCTCTACTACCAGAAGCGTCCCTAAGGTCGGTCAGCCGGGCGTATGCCCGGGGCCCCGAGGGCTTGTGGGTCCCCGAGAGCTAGTGAGACCCAACACCCAGCTACCTTATTTTAATCAACAATACCAAAGCGTCGGGAAATAAAAAGGTGTCTAACACTTCTCGAGACTTTAAGATAAACAGTAGCAGTGCGTCATAGCATTTTGTTATCGGAAGTACCTACTAACAATAAACTTGGTGCACTGATTCTGTCACTCAAATGCACGTCTTTGCGTGCGGATAAGTATGAATGGTACTCTTGAATGTCGTTTGAATTGCGAAACCAGTGGGAGTGATAGAAACAGCAATATATAAAAATATGTATTTAGTATTAAAATAAAGATGGGTAGACTTCATATTTCAGCACTTCTCGTAAGCAGGTCTCACAACACCTAAGCGTTGTAACACTTCGAGAAGCATCGAGAAGTGTATGCGTTATCTTATAACCCACCACTACTGCTTAGTAGTGCTTACACGTTGCACCGCCAGTCGTCCTAGAAGATTTTGTATACAGGGTGTAACTAATATAACTAAAAACCTCATAATGGGGGGGGGGGGGGGTAGCTGTAATGATTTACAAAATATTTTCCTTATCAACATGTGGTCGCTTCCTGCTAGTTTTCGAGAAAATTGCATTGTAAATTTTAAATATCCCCATTGTACTCACATTACATTAAGAATAATAAGCAGGCTTGTTGCTTGTTTCGTATTTTTAGTATAATGTGAGTACAATGGGCGTACTTAAAATTTAAAATGGAATTTTCTCAAAAACTAGCAGGAAGTGACCACATGTTGATAAGAAAAATATGTTCTAAATTTTCTATTACAGCTACCCTCCTACCTCTATTGTTTTTTATAAAGACTTAGAAAGATAAGATAAAGATAATACGTCAAAAAATCCTGTGTAAGAGTAACTGTTACAATAAATATGCTGAAACATAAGCAAATAGCAAATTATGAAGCAAATTTGCTCTATAAACAATAACCTTACAAAAAGGGCGGGATTTAATAAATTTGACTTCTTTGATTCGCAGAAGTCCAATCTGTATATAAATTTCTCAAAATCAAATTATAAATTTTTACAAAAATAAAGAACTTCTGCTAAACTGTATAAGTGCATATAATTGTAACGTGTTCGATTTTGGGCAATTAATTGTTTAAGCCGCTTTACTTCATGTAAAGTAATGATTTTACATGATTCTTTGCGATATCAATTTAACAGCTTGAGAAAAAAGAGCAGTTTATGGTTTTATAGAGAACAAACATGTTTTTTCTTGGGGATCGATTTTAGATAAATTTTTAAATTAAAGAAGCAAATAATACGTTTATTTTAATCCAAACCTTCTAAATATTAAATGTACTCAAAAGAAGGGTTTCATTTGGTTCAGCCTGTTCTACAGTATTCTGCACCTGTTTGCGCTTCTCAAAAAAATATTAGAGGTAAATCTTGTATATTTGAGATTGGTTAAAATGACATAAACAAAATATTCTCAAAACTTTAATAATCTTCTTTCGTCGTTAAACCGGATGTTATGGGTATGTTTTTCAATCTTAAAATGCAGAGGTGGTACTTCCAGTGCGACCGACACAGAACACGAGTGACATTCCTTTACGGGCGTTCGCTGTCTGGTTAGGTCGTGCAGCCACTCTGCCAAAGCCGACCTAAATTGTCCGAGCAGTATAATTTTAGAATGGGATATTTTAATGATAATACAGTGCTTACAGACGTTCAATGTAGGCAAGCGATTCAAAAATTAGTGGTAAGATCTGGCCCTTTGAGCTTTGAAAGATCCTTAAATCCGTTATGGATGTAATTATTTCTGCTGTTAATATTCAGTAAAGCTAGTTGTATTTGTATTTTGTATTCTGTGAAAAGCTAAATTTAGTTTCCAAACCTCGTCAACAACGTAAAAAACGTCATTTTCTTTTCTAACAAAAAAAAAGTTATAAAAAACATTAATAATTTTAAAAGCGGAAATGATTGTACATTTTAAAGATTTATTTAACGAAGAAAGATGAGTTTGTGTATCTGTATCAACATATAGAGTGGAAACGCATAAGCTTGATATAGGGATATAAAAACGTATTGAGATGATATCATATCATCTAATTAAAAATTTTTAAGTTTAGTTTGTAACACATTAAGAACATTTAATAGGCTACGATAGGCTCCGGAAGCTTTCAAATAGTCAAATAGCACTTATACGTAATATTCATGTAATAAAAAATTTAATTTTTCAATTTTTCGTTAGATAAATTTATTTAGCAATTGTAAATATTTTTCTTATCTGATAAACTTATTTGATATCAGGTTCTTCAAATGGAGACAAGTTACAACTCCCATGTCAGGTTGGTAACTAATATTTAACACATTTGAGCAAGCTCAAGGAAGATTTTCCATTTTTTAACTTTTCTGTTTAAGTATTTGTTTTTTTTCTTTTGAAACAGATTTTCTATTTATCATAATAAAAATAAAGATCTGTGTTTCAATTTATCTATGTGTTTATTTATTTGATGTTTATGCAAGCAACCATTTATTTTCTTCACATACAGAGTTTAAGTTTGCTGTTTGTCCAGTTGCAGAAGTCCAAGTGCATTGGTAGTAAGTTTATTTTTCTAGGTACAGGAATTAATAAGATCAATGTAAATTTTTATCTCATGTTCTATCGAATTAAACCTGAGTCAGCTTATTTGGGTAAAAGAAAACGTGGCGTGGGTGTTATTTAAAATTTCTTTATTAAAGCTAGCCAAAGTAATTTTAACATCATTAATTTATTTAATTTTTTTATTTAAATAATAACATCTCAGTATATAAAAGTGGTAGTGGGATAGTGAAAACTGCAATAGGAGGAAAAGTTTTATTCTGCTGTACCATTACTCCTCTCATCAAGATTAATAGTAGACGTTTATCTGGTTAAAATGCAAGCGAGCTTAAGCAGAGGGGTGCGGGCGCTTAACCTACTTAATCCACTCAGTATACAACACTCAGCTTTTTTATTTTTATTACTTGTTTCTATCTCACTACCACTTTTATGAACTTTTTATATCCCTATTTCAAGCCCAAACGTTTTCAATATGTATACACTTTAGAGTTTAAATTAACTGTTCTTTGTTCTTCAAGTTTCAACTTTAAAGGGTGAAAGTTTTTAGTGATGTTTAAAAGAGGCAATTAAGTATATAAATGTTGGTGTTAACTGGGATTAATGTGTTATAAGTGGTTTTGTCAAAATATTGTTATCGAATCTTGGAACCAATATTGTCATTGTATGTTTTTCTAGTAACTTAGCGTTGTTATTTTAGAAAGGGGTATTTTAAGCATACTTTGCAATCTTTTGTGAATGTTTGTGTTTAAACAAAAACGGACATGTTTAACTAAGTTTATCAATTTTTAATTGTTTTCAACATGTTTGTCAATTATTTGACGACAATAATTAATCTTGATTTAATAAATGAGAAATTATTAATAACAATAAAATTTGATTTATGATCTGGTGCCATAATCAAGACTGGAATCTGGAATACAGGTTGGTTATATTTTTAAGTTAATTCCGATTATAAGTATGTTATACTAGATCTTGTGAAAGTCTTCTTTTTAGTCTCTTATGTTTGTCTTTTTGGCTGAGGTTTAACGTCACTGCACTTGGACACACAAAAATTTTATCAAAAAAACTTTATACACTGTTTATTTATTTGATCTAATATCGGTAGCAAGGAGAGTTCCGTATATAGCTGTTCATTCCCACAAACCAGGGCGCGTTCACAGCGATTCTAATAACTTTGTTTTGTAGTACTTGGAGTTTTTTGAGATGTGTGGTTGAAGTGTTTTTCCATACCGGACATGCATAAGTTAAAATAGGTCTCAGTATTGACTTGTAGATTAAGGTTGTACACTCGATACGCATGTGTGATTTTCTGTTGATGAGTGGGTATAACTTGCCAAGTCTGGCATAGCACTCACATATAGATAGTACTAGAAAACTTAAGCAGATACTTGTAAGCCGTTTTGCTCGATCTTTAACCTTTCGACTTATGGGTTAGTCAAAATAACAAAAAAACGCTTGCACTCAGTTCTTTGAGGAGAATTAATGCAACACTATACAGAAACACTAAGCTTTTTTGTGAACTGCTCAAAGTACTGAGCTCAGATAAGTGCTTGTAGGCACTGTGCCCCCGAGCACAAGAAGGCTTCGAGCACTGATGTTGAGAGTGACTTTATTTATCGGATGTTACATGATCTGCTGAATCTTTAATCTTTGAGTCTCGACAAGAGTTTTAGCTTCTAATCTTAAGTTTTCTGTTGACTATTTAACTAATTATTATTATTATTTACGCTTATCACATACGCCTTTAGACCCTTAACGCTTGTTTATAATCTTTTTCCACTCATTCTTATTCATTATCTTGTGCTCTCAGTCTTTTATTCCCTTTTCTTTTATATCTTCTCTTATAACTTCACTCCATGTCTTCTTGGTCTACCACGCTTTCGTACTCCTTCAAATTTCTTCCATGCGATATTTTTTATCACTCTTTCTTTTTCCATCCTTTTCAAGTGTCCCAACCATTGAAGTTTGCGTATTCTGGCGATTTCTGTAATTGGAACGTCTTTATAAATTTGGTATAGTTCGACGTTTGATCTTCTTTCCCATCTTTCTTCTGTTTTTTTGCCTCCCAATATGCGCCTTAATATCCGCCTTTCCCATACTTCCAGCATTTGTTGATCACTTTTCTTTAATATCCACGTTTCACTCCCGTATAGCACTATGGGTTTTAACACCGTATTGTATATACGCACTTTGATTTTAGTGAGATATTCTTTGATTTCAATAACTTTGTCAGGGCACTTACACACTTATTGCTCTTCATTATTTTTCTCTCTATCTCTGCCGATTCATGGCACTTGTTATTTATTAGAACCCCTAGATATACAAATTCTGTAACACCTTCAAATTGTATCTCTCCTTCCTGTTTTATTTGGATTCCTAGGTCTAGTTGTTCCTCGTCTTCTTGTATTGAATCTATTTTCATATATTTGGTTTTTTCTTGGTTTATCACTAGGACGTATACTTTTGCCGTTTGTATTAATTTTATGGTTATTTGTTTTAGATGTTTTTCGCTTCTTGCCACTAATACTACGTCGTCGGCATACGCAATACATTGGTGTAAATTTGTGTATATGGTACATTCTCTTTTTATTTTTGCTTCTTGTATAACTTTTTCTAGAGCTAGGGTGAATAGGAGTGACGAAATCGGATCACCCTGTCTTAATCCTGTTTTACCTTGAAACTCTTCCGATAGGTTATTCCTCCCTTTTACGTGACTATTTGTTGATTTCATCGTCATTCTGATAAGGTTTATTAGTTTGTCTGGTATCTTCGTGTTTGGCATGGCCTTATATAATTTCTTCCTTATTATACTATCGTATGCTGCTTTAAAATCGATGAATATAATATACTGTGGGACTTCGTATTCATAGCAGTTTTGGGTTATTTGTTTTAGCAGGAAAATCTGGCCTGTGGTACTTCTATTTCTCCTGAAGCCCCCCTGCTATTCTCCTGGTTGTTTTTCTACATACGGTTCCAATCTTCTTTTTATAAGCGCCGATGTTATTTTGTACATCGTGTCCAGCACTGATATTAGTTACCGCAGACTGATTTATCTCCTTTCTTATGGATTGGGATGATTAGGGCTTTGCCCCACTGCTGTGGGATTTGCTCTTCTTGCCATATTTCTTTAATTATGTTGTGTATCTCTTGCATCAGTTCTTTACCCCCTTTTTTATATTTTCTGCTATTATGTTATTATATCCAGGACTTTTACCATCTTTCATAGCTTTTATTACTTCCACTACTTCTTCTAGTGATGGTAGGGAACTCCCTTCGTTATGTTCCTCATTCCTGCCCGTTGTTTTTTCTCCTATTGTCTTCTCTACTGTTTTCTTCTTCGTGGGTTTGATTAATTAATTCGTAAAAATGTTGTCTCCAAATTTTTAATTGTTCTTCTTCATTTCTTATTAAGTTTTCTTTCTTATTTTTGTAAAATGGGGCTCTCGTTTTAAAATTACCTCCTTCTTCTCTTATGTTCTTGTAGGCCTTTCTAATTTCCTTGGTTTTGAAATTATCTTCTATTGTTTGTAATTGTTTCTCTTTGTAAATTCTTTTTGCGTTTCTACATGTTCCGTTTGCTTTCTTCCTCTGTTCTTGATATGCTAGCTGGCACACTGATTTGTCTACTTCTGTTTGCGCCTGTAGCATTTTTAGTCTTAGCTCTTTTCCTTTGCTCATCTCTTCCTTACATTCCTCATTTATCCATGTTTTCCTTTTTCTACCTTCTTCTTGGAGATGCTTTCATCAGTTGCAGTTTTTATTATCTCCTCTAATCGTCTCCATTTCTGCTCTATTGTCTGTGGTTTTATTTCATTTGCTACTTCGCATGTTTCTTTTATCGTTTTTTTTATATTTTTTTAGCTATTTCTTCTTTTTGTAATTCTTGCATGTCATATTTTTCCTTCGCTCTTTCCTTCCTTCTTGCTCTGTATCTTGTTTCATTTTTCATGCTTATTCCGACTAAGACGTGGTCGGAGTTAATATCTGCTCCTCTGAAAGATCTTACATTTGTTATCAGATGTGTGTATTGTCTCTGAATTAAAGCATGGTCTATCTGATTTGCATAAGTGTTTCCGGGACCCGTCCACTTCGCTTTGTAGATTTCCTTCCTTCTAAAAGCTGTACTTACTATTTTCATCTCGTTTTCTATGGCGAATGTTATCGGTCTGATTCCGTTGTTGTTTAAAGTTTTGTGTTTGCTTTCTCCTCCCGTGATTTGGTTATATATTTCTTCCCTTCCCACCTTTGCACTTAACTAATTAGTATTCAAAAATAAATGAATACACTAACATATTACAACATGCCAAAAATACACATTGGAAGGCCGTTTTAAACAATATTAATTGTGACTAATAAAATGAGAGCAAATCTAATTAATTGTTAATCTTTGATCGCTCGGATAACGATTCTTGATCACTGTGCAGGATATTTTTATTAATCTCTGGTATGGTTCAGTTATTGTATCCGTTGAAAAATTCCAGTCGAATTAATTAATCTGCTCATTAGTCAATATACACACATACATCTATTGAAATACATAACTGAAATAGGTGCATAGATTTCAGATATTTCTAATATCAACGTAACTATGAAAGACATTATTTATTATTAGCAATAAAAGCATTAAATCAGTAAGTATGTTAAAGAATAAGATTGAATAGTAATAAGTAATAATATAAATAATATCAAATAACTACCAAAACAGCGCACATTAAAGAAAGAACTAAATTATTGGGAACATATGATGTCGGAAGAGAGATTGTATTGATACTGTTGTTGAAGGATGAAGACTGATGCTTATATTGATACTCAATGTCTTGCTCAAATTGCTATTATCAGTTTGTGTTTTGCAATTACTTAGGTGTGGATGTACTCGTCATTCATTTCAAAAACATATTCATGGCAGACTCCTACCTCAAAGTATTCTTGTAGACTTTATCGATTTCAAACACAAAAAGTTTCCAAATTAGTTCCGTAAATTTTAACAGTTTGACGGTTATGCTAGATTATAATATCGGTTGCAACAGGTTAGCGAATAGCATTTAATGTTTATTGTTTGGAAAACAATAAATCTCAGCTTTCATAATATATTCCTGCCTACTACGAAACCCTTTTCTGAATATATTTCTAGCTTTTTGTAAGCTCAAAATTTACTACAATACAAAATTATAAAATCTCATTTCTTTTGTTAATCCGACATATGGCTGCTCTCACGTCAGATAAAAAATTGTATTAAAATTTTTAAATCCGTGTAAGCTAGAAGATTAAATAAAAGTGCCAAGTTCTGATTTTTACATATTTTGTTTTCGTGTTTTATCTACAATATAATTTATTCGCTTTTGGTTATGTTGACATATGGGGTACAGATGATACTAAACCTTGGAGAATATAACAGTACTTTAGAGCACAAGTTCAGAATTTATTTTACTTTTTATGTTTTATATGATCCCACGATAGAAAAAGTTTAAAACTGTAAATCATCTTTGTAATTGCATATACGAGATTTTTTTTTACACAAATATTTATTTATTAATTTTAAATTGTTGTATTGATTTCTTTTAAAGCAAAACAAAACTTAAGATTTTTCTATTTTAACCTATATCTCAATTCATTTTTAAATTTTTATCAGGGTTATGCTGAAGCGATCTAAACAACACTTAACGTTGTATACAAATGTATCTACTCACAAGAATTTGAAATTTAAAGTAGTTTTGCATTGGGTGGTTCACAGCACTAACCTTCAGGTGACATGTACACAACGCGTACAAGTCGTTTGGTTAGTCGGCAACAATTTCCGAATATTTCTGTCTAACTCATCCTACAGAAGTTTTATACGAGACAAGTCGGGAGATTGTGGAAGCCTTCTTTCTAAGACATTTTCTTTTTCTAATGTTTGAAAGTGTTTCTACAAAGTTTGGAGTATCCTTCTGGTAGCCAATTCTCCCCAAGAATCCTTTAACCATATGTTTTTAGTAAGTGAAATTTTATATCTGGCTACCGGTAGTATAAGTCAGAATCAAGATATTTTACATTTGCAGGTGCAGTAATGGAGTAATTGCTTTTCTATCTTTTCATCCATTTTACTTCATTTTACATTCATATGTGCTAATAAAAAGCAAACCTTTAGACAAACAATAAAATAATTAGAGTAAAATTATAAATTCCTCACATATGAAATGTCTTTTCCGATGGAATCCTACTTCTAAATTAAATAAACGAAAATTTCAAAAGTTACTGCAAATATTACTATAAATATTAGGTTTTTCAAAAGACGCGACTGATGGAGGGTTAATAAATGGATCCTAAGTTTTCAAACATCTTTATCATTTGAGCCGAGCTGCTGAAAGATAATTCTTGACTTCGAGCACGTGTTAACAGCAGCTCGGTTTATCAAGCGGTTTTAAGAAAGATTTATATAGGTTACTGGTTGAGCTTATTTTAACTAAGCACGTCGTAGTTCTATTTCGCTCTTCTGTATCACTTTGAAAACTAATATACCGTACACATGCAGATTCTTCGTAATACGTGTTCACGGTTTATTTATAGATCTTGCATCAGCTTGTAACAGACAGTTTTTCTGACTATTTTCTTGTTTTAATATCACCTCATATATTGATAAAAATGTTATTGTGTTATCATTTAGAAGACATCCTGTATATTATAAAATACGATTTTTAATGTTTATTTGCAACATTGTTTTTGATTGTTTTTGCAAATGTTTTTCTTTCTGATAAGTTGATTCTTATTATATTTTTCTCTTCTGTTAATTGCGTTTAATTATCGGTGCTTGAATCCTTTTGTTTTTTTTTGTTAATCAATAATAAATTTTTTGTTAAAATTCGCAAGCTGACGGACCGTCGTCTGGATTCAACGAATTAAAAGGTAGCATGTTGGTCAGAGACCCACGCCTGTTTATTCGTTAGAAAGAGGTTTCTTTCCCTCCCTTTTACAGACTTGGCGGAGTAAACACGTAAATTTAATACACGGTTTAACTTTTCAATTTCTTTGTGAAATCTTCCCTTTTATTCGGATAATTATGGTGTAATTAATGTAGTCCAGTCGGCAGGGAACCAAAAGTATCTGGTTTTGGTTCTTTCGTGTTAACAGCTATTTTATTGTACAAACCTATTCAGAATAGTGGGTAGAGCAATATATGTAGTTGCGTACTAAATCGTAGCGACAGCAGAAAAGTTATTAACAATTTAAGACGCCATCAACCGTTTTCGAGGTGTTTTTCTTCCGTAGCTGATCAGGATGATTTCCTACGAAAAAATGTTTAGTATATGAATTGTTTATAATAAAAATAGCTACAAAATGGCACCGGGTCGATTGTTATAACTGAAATAATTAAGTTGCAAAATCGAAGAAACTGCCAAAATAGCATATGTTTTTTAAGTTGCCATAAAAACTTAAATAGTCGACCAATATTGATGAAACTTACTTTAAGTATACTTTAAATTATGTACAAGGTATGCGAAACTTTTTGTTTAACAAGGTTTTATAAATCTACTGCGCCTAAAACTTTGGAAGTTTGCAAAAGCTGTTTGAAGCTTTGCATACTATTGCAAATGTGCATATATATAGCTTAAGTCATTAGCAATCGAACGCAATTTGTAAAATTCGATTGCGTTAATTTTTGCAATTTTGGAGACGTTTTACATCTTTTCATAGTTTTGTTACGTTTATATATATTTAGTTTTCTTTGTTCGTATACGTGGTCATTTATAAAATATTCCATCGGGTTCGAATGGACGGCAAAAAACACACAATTTTAAAAAAAGAAATTCAAGTTTCGATGTTTGGATCCTGAGATATTAAACTTTTTGCCTAAGTATGCACTACTAGTATATTATTTACCATATTGAAATGAATCAAAATCGTGTGAATAGTGTGAACCTTGTAGAATAAGTATGCAATTTCCCAAAATTATTAGTTGCATATTTCTAATAGAAATTATTGCAATAGAGTGAGACGCGCGCTCAAAAATCGGACAATTGCCTACTTAGTCTAATGCATACTTACGCAAAAAATCGCAGTATCCAAGCATTGAAACTTGAACTTTTTTTAAATTGCGTATTTTTTGTCGTGTATTCGAACCCGATGGAATATTTCATAAATGACCACGTATACGAACCAAAAAAATTAATTATTTATAAACGTAACAAAACTGCGAAGAGATGTAAAACGTCACCAAAATTGCAAAAATAAACGCAATCGAATTTTACAAATGGCGTTCGATTGCTAATGACTTAAGCTATATATATGCACATTTGCAATAGTATGCAAAGCTTCAAACAGCTTTTAAACAAAACCTTGTTAAACAAAAAGTTTTACATACCTGGCGTACGGGTTTTGAGTGCTTATTGTACATAATCTAAACTATACTTAACGTAAGTGTCATCAATATTGGTTGACTATTTAAATTTTTATGGCAACTTAAAAAACATACGCAATTTTGGCAGTTTCTTCGATTTTGCAACTTAATTATTCCAGTTATAACAATCAGACTGGTGCCATTTTGTAGCTATTTTTATTATAAACAAATTGTATACTGAACTTTTTTTCGTAGTATGCCATCCTGATGATCTACGGAAGAAAAATTCCTCAAAAACGGTTGATGGCGTCTTAAGTTGTTAATAACTTTTCTGCTGTCACTACGATTTAGTACCCAACTACATATATTATTCTACACACTATTCTAAATAGGTTTGTGCAATAAAATAGCTGTTTACACGAAAATACACTCTTCACATCTCTATTGACTGCACTAATGAACAAATTCTAAAAGATAATGATTCTTTATAGGGAAATCGATCCAGACATTAATTCAATTTGACGTTTAAGTCCAGTGTCCACTTTGATGATAATTTAGGTCGATATGTGACCTTCATAGTCGAAATTGTCAGCTTTACTGTTCGTTTGGTGTTAATGGCGAATATAATAATAATAATATTTATTCTATAATATGTTTACATAATATAGAACCTCAAGGAGGAAATTCAACAAGGTTGTTCTTCCATTCTCTCCTTGCATACTTTGCATAAAACAATATATTAGTCGGACCTATTACAAAAAAACATAATATAAACAACTAGAAATAACATGACTATCAGAAGAAAATAAAAACATATTCAATACAGACTTTTTACAATCTGGTGTATCAATGTCGATCTGACGTCAATTGCTTAACCTTTTTAAGACTTTTTTAAATTGCTTAACTGATATACCTGAGATACTGATATATAATATACCTATTTGCTCCTGTTAATTAAAACGAAGATTCGTTAATCCTCTTGATTTAGAACCCCCAAGACTGAAATTTAATATGCTACAACCCCTAACCTGAAAACCAGGCCCCAGAAGCTATGAATCTTGCGCAGGAGGGAAGGGGCGATTATTATTATTACGTAGGCCCAACGTGCTGCTGCAGCCGACTTACAGATGGAACAGCGCAGATCCCACATTTGTGTCACAGCTATTGGTCTTATAATCCGAAATAAGTTGTGTACTTATTCGTGATTTCTGGGAGCCTTTGACACAGGATCTTATCAACCTGGTGATCATTTACTACGAGTCCCCTAAAGCAACGTAGGTTAATCAAATTTAATTTATTGAAATAACCAGGTTGGTTCTTTATATCGTATGTTTATGTGAAAGCGTTACTTAGTTCGCTGTATCAAGATTTAAGAGTGAATTATTAGAATTATGTGTTAGAATGTTCCTGTAGAAGTTACAATTTAATGAAGGTCCGTGATATGATGAAAAATCATTGCAGTCCTCAAATAAAATTGGTAAACAATTATAAAAGTTATTTATAGCAAAAGCCTACAGTAAATAAAATTACAAAAAAATGTTGTTAAATAATATTTAAATAAAAAATTGATGTAGTTTTCTAAAATTACTCTTTCTAAGTAAGTCTGTAATCTCTAATAACGCCTGAATAATCAAATCTAAAATAAAAAACCAAGCAATCTGTAGTTATAATAAAACAACCAACTCAAGTAAGAATACATGCTTTATGGTAATGACAGCCTTTTATTAACAACAAAAACTAAAATGGTGCAGTATTCACGTTCATGGTCTGCTGCTTAAAACAATTACATTTCCGCATATTCTATAGAATAGTATAGAAGAAGCGTGAACAAAAGGAAATGGATATTTAATATTACAAGCAAAAGTAAAAATAAAAGCGAAAGAAAATACTGTTACTACTATATAAAAGCTGAACTTGAATTGTAACTGAAAAGCTGAAATATGAAAGGCGGCACAAAGGAATTCTGTGAATCACTAAAGTGAATTTTGTTAAATGCGGTGGCAGCTTAAAACACTGTGCTGCAAAAATCTAGATTTAACTTTTTCCTTTTTTTCGAAAGTTAATTACGGGCAATTTAAAAGAATAAGAGAGCCACAGTAAAAAACATAAAAGGATTTTCTGAAAATAGATATTTATGAGACTCTTGCGTTTTGCATTTTTTAATTTTTGGTTACCCTTAAAAATTTTCATTATATTAAGCAAAAAATCCATTAGTGTACTTTCATACGTTTTGTCTTGATTATTCAATGGTATTAAGTCAATTAAAATGAATAAACTGATTTATTAACTGATAATTCAAACTTTGTTGTAGTACCTACATGTAATAATTAGTAACTAACGAGATTAGTTAAATGACACGTTTTAGTTTGTTGGAAAAACAACCGCTGTGTAATCGAGAAGTTTCGATAAATCTGTCTTTTTCTGCTCAATCCATGTTAAAAGGTGTTTAATTTTGCTTTTGTAAACGTCAGAATGAGGGAAGATCAAGTGCAGGGTAGACAGCGTTATGGCTCAGTGTGGCATTTCTTTTAAGTCACGTTTGTGCAAATGAAGAAAATTTGACATGTGTTAGCTTGAGTTCAATACGGGTTAAGTAAGAACTGTACTGAGATTTGCGGTACGGTTTGGATATATTATATGTACTGTGGTGCGCTTTAAAATTTGTAAATTCACTCTGCAGCAATTGATTAAAATCTGTTTCAAGCTTAAAATAAGTGTTAAAAGTGAATCTAATTCTTGCCTACTGCCGAGGGTTATTAATCTAATTCAGTTACGATCTTTTAAGGTATTTTTGAAGTTTAAATAATAGTGAATTTGAACAATTGCAAGGGAAGACCGACTTTCAAAATTTTCCTGTCGTGTCTGATCAACTTTTCTAATTCAATTTAATGTTGGTTATTAAGTTCTTCTTGCTTCTGTATATCGACAGCTGGAACCTACCTTCATATCGAAATACCATCAAGATTGCATCTTTGAAACGTTGTCCATAGTTGAAGTGATAAGTAGCACTACTGACACGAATACATACATACGAATACATCTTTAAATCTGTATTCTATTTGTTGCTGCTTGTGTATCACGAATTAACAGGCGAATACAAGCTAAAGGTTCTACTGAATCTACTAGGTACATACCCAACATTTGTAACAGTTTTGCAGTACATACATTTAGAATCCGCTTTCTGGTTTTTGCAACTGCTTCATTGAAAATTTTCACAGAATGTGAAAATGTGTTTCATAAAAACTTGATGAAATTGTTGATCACAGCAAAATTACTCAGGATGTCAAAATCGGTCAAAATTTCGATTGATTCTCAAAAAGCTTTTCCCTTGACAACCAGAAACTGCAAATGAATCAATTGCAGCAAGCAGCTAATCCATGTTTAAAGACTCATTCTAGATTTATTTGCCGAATCCTACTCATTTCGAAAATTCAGCCAAATCAAGTCAACATGGGGATATGAAAAGCAACTTACAAACCATACAGGGCGTCTAGATATGATTACCGACAACTTTATTATTATTGAATATATATAAAAATATTTTTAACAAAATAAAACTGTAACTCGGAGAATTTTACTTCCCAACGTAATAACGCTTACCGTTACTGGCTGCCATTAGTTGTTTTGGTATTGTTAATGCGATATTCTATTTTACCTAATCATTTTCAAATACTGTTACGGTAACTGAACCGGTGACAATTCTGATGTGTATTTTTAATGATATCAAATCTAGTACAAAAATTCTAAATTTTTCGTGTTGAAAGTAAACCTTCAGACAAAAATCTAGTGGGCTTATGTCAGGCGATCGTGAAGGCCATGAATGGTCTCCCACGGTCAGTTCATTTTTTCGTAGTCTTTAGAGCAAAAAAAGTGCTATACGATAGTGTCCCATTTTGTTGGAAAATTACATATGGATACCGATTTGCTATCTGAATTATTTAATTAGAATTTGCTATTCTCTTAAAGCTACTTATCAAAAATACATCATTTATCGCAGATCAATCTTGTAATGTAATCAAAAATGTAATAAGCAAACCATAGAAACTGAGTTTTTTATAATTGAATCACAAATAAGAATTATACTCGTATGTCCGTAGTAAGCTGCATTGCGTCTTTTTCCCGATGCATCATTACGACATTCGCCTTTGGATTCATAGTTGGGTTCTTGAGTTCGTTTCCTTATCTGTAACTAATGTTTAACTTACAAAAAATATAGAAAACTGGGTTTAAAAGACGAATTCAGATTCTATGCATTCTATCATCGAGGATTCGAAGTAAACCAACATCACTCATACGAACATTATTATTTGAGGTTAAGGCTTCCTACTTACAAATGAAATTAGACATATTTGCGATGTTTCTAAATAAATTTCAAGCTTTCCCTAAACAAATATTAATTTAATGGAACGTTAAATTTGTGGGTTACATAATACCAAATATGATTCTCTCACTGAAAAGGCTGTTTTAAGGAAACATATACAACTGGTTCTATACATTGGAATTTTTATAAACTCCATGAAATACGACTGAAAGTTTATCCCGTGAAGAGTAAACAGAAGCCGACTGTAATATAATCATACCAAATAAATGATTAGCGTATGAGAAGTATAATTTTATGGAAATAAATATGTCAAATAAAGAAAATTCACAAACAAGCAAGTTTATCTGTGTTAAAATACTAAAGAATCTTTAGAGAGAAAATAAAGTAGCTATACATTACATAGCTATATGTCTAGCTTCCCTAAATGGATAAATGTAGCTTCTGAATCGGGCTATTTTATTGTAGATGTGGGAGGTAATAACTAGGTACATAAGGTCTGCAAGATGTCGACAAAGAATGGGACTAAAGAAATCTCATTAACTTCTAAAATACCGTAGAGAAGAAAATTTCTTCACAACCGTTTGCTCTAGGTATGAACAAGAAGATCGCAGATTTTATCATACTGTTTAAATGCATATGAAAGCAAAGAACACAAATTTCGGAAACCAATCGAAAACTAGTTATGTCAGTTTCCGTGGTTGTGGCCGTGTTCATGTCCACTTGTTCATGTGCCCATGTGTGTCATCACAATAGGTCTATTTGATATTAATGGATTTACAATAAATCTGGAACTAGAATCCCCTAGATATCTTTAAAAAATAAACTTTTATGAGTAATTGTAAGTAATATATTCAATCAAGAGGTATAAAATTTTATTTGTTGCTCTAGCTTGTCTAGTCTGCGTTCACACCTCAACACTCGATCGCTCTTTTCACTTTTCTTCGTAGATCCATCGCGTTTATCACAAATTTTTTTACAGTTACCCCAATATTTTAAAATTGGTTTTATTGTATGTATTTGTAAAAATTACAAGCGTTTTTAACAATGACGCAATTACCGTGTATAGTTAATGTATAATATCGGGCAAAAATCTACAGACTTGGAAAATGATTTGATTAATTTTAGCACCATTTCACGCCCAGAATTTTATGGTTTGTTTAACTACCGGTTCATCTATTTTTAGAGTTGTTTTGAGTTAATTTGTTTAGAATTCACTATCTGATGCTTTAGTTCGTGAAACTTCATAATCATGAAATGAATTAAAAATAAAATTAATTAGTTCTTTAAAAGTAAGTAATATCTTATTGTCTTCAATCTGAGTTTATGTATTTAATAAACTAATTTAAATTAATTTTATTAAAGGCTTTCAATCGGGGTTTCCTCACTCCCAAATACACTATTTTGAGATTTTCCTTAAGTAAAACGTAATTGGACTCTTCATTGGAGCTATCGAATAATGGATGACTGCCATTATGACCCCGGCGCCATCTCTTGGAATCAAAATACATCATTCACCTAAAGCTTTTGGTCACGAAATATTAAAATTTTATTTACAGAAATGCTATTAGAAAAGGAATTGATTTGGATGGTAGCCCATTATAGATAATTAAAGTTAAAAAATTTGGCCTCTCCTAATGTATAGTCACAAAGAATCTGCTTCAATACTATTAACTTTTGTATTATTCTATTTATTTCAATCTTTACATCTTTTTATCTAGGATGTTAAAATGTGTACAGTAAATTAATTTTATGAGATTGCTAATTTGTTTTTTTTTGTACATATTTGATTTTGTACATATTGTTTTTAAGAATTTAATGAATAATTTAATAATGTTTGCATTATATTAGAAAATAAATAATTTTTATAATATTTCAAAGATAAATTTTTATTGCACATTTTTTCACTATATTAAAATCTGTGTAAAGTTTTTATAATATTTTTATTTTAATTTTCTTGGTTTGATTACCAACAGTGCCTTCATTTAGTCAGCCAGAGTTACAAATAACCCAATTTAAAGGTGTATTTTGAACTAAAATTTGCATATACCTAAGAAATTAAATAAATCTTATAAAATAATTTTATAAACATTTTTAATTTTCTTTAATTATTACAAAGTGTTAAAAATTGTAATATTATTTAAAATTGAATGAAAATGTTAAATATAAGTATCTACCATAACAAGGTGTTCGAAAATTATTTATAATGGTGGAATTGGAGCCCATTTTTCTTGCAAAGTGTTTAGATATCATTTGAATAAAAATTTAGATTTTATTTATGCTTGATATAATATAACATAATAAAGGTATCATATCATATATAGTTCCCCAGAAAGAGAAGGGGTTGAGACTTTCTGAAAAAAAACACAGCCGAAATGTTTGTAATGTGTAGTTGATATAAAGTGATAATTAATTTAATATTGGAACTTGGTATAAAAAATGGAAAGTTTATCTTGCTTTACCTTTGCATTATTTGAATTATTCTTATAGATAATATTGTCTCAACTGTAAAGTAAGTTGCAAAGTTGATTAACGATTGAAGGTTTTATCACCTTAAACAAAAAATCTAATTTTACAAAACTTAATGTTAGTATATTTAACCGCAAGGTAAATTATAGGTGTAACTGTATTCAAAGAAACATAAATTGCAATATTTAAACAATTTAGCTTAATCTTTGTAATACACATAGCGTATCCAAATAATTTTAATAAAATTTCATTTATTTCTGAAACAGCAGTTAGTGAGTTAAAGTAAGTAATGGAAGTTTCACTTTTTGTAATGGTACATCCGTAGGTCTTCGTAATATTTTTCATTTGTGTATATAATCTATTTGTTTGAGAAAAGTTCTTTATTATTCTGTCTATCCTATCGTCAGCAGTCAGTTAAACCATTTTTAAGTTAATTAAAATTAAGTTACCCAAATTTAAGTTAAGTTCATAAACAGGCTCCATCAGTTAGAAGGTTAAATGTACATATATCACAAATTCCTGTATTTTATCAATACTGGTTGTTTGGTTTAATTCATTTATTCTTCTAAAACGTTTCACATATAAAAACACATAAAACACATAGCGTATCCAAATAATTTTAATAAAATTTCATTTATTTCTGAAACAGCAGTTAGTGAGTTAAAGTAAGTAATGGAAGTTTCACTTTTTGTAATGGTACATCCGTAGGTCTTCGTAATATTTTTCATTTGTGTATATAATCTATTTGTTTGAGAAAAGTTCTTTATTATTCTGTCTATCCTATCGTCAGCAGTCAGTTAAACCATTTTTAAGTTAATTAAAATTAAGTTACCCAAATTTAAGTTAAGTTCATAAACAGGCTCCATCAGTTAGAAGGTTAAATGTACATATATCACAAATTCCTGTATTTTATCAATACTGGTTGTTTGGTTTAATTCATTTATTCTTCTAAAACGTTTCAGTCAGTTATACTATAAAACCATGATACTCAATTAATGACTCTGCTATAATACCTTGGAAGGGTATCAAAGAAGGGTATAAGAATGGAAGGGTCAAAGTTGGTAAACAATACTAATATTTATGACACACTTCTGCTCTAAGTTGACCGCATAAGAGCTTTATTAAACATCAGCTTTAAATAGAGGTCTTACGAAAAGAAGGCAATCCGTGTAAAAGGGAAAGTAGTAAAGAAAAAAAATTAATCTCTGTTGCGGAAACAGCAAAAGTTTTAGTAGAACAGAAAGTAATAAGTCTGTATCTGGCTTGCATATTAAACATTAAGATTCCATACCAAAATCTGTTTCCAAACAACTGGAAATGAAACTCCCAGTCTGCGTCTATTTGAAACCTGTTTGCAAACTTCTAACTAGAATTCAGCGTACTTAAGGGAGCACATGCTCCCTAATTCTGAAACTTTTATTTTTATCCGGATTGCCCGAAATTCCAACTAAAAGGTTAACAAGGCTTCTTTGAAAGATATTTTGTTCGTTCGTTTCCATCCGTATTCGTTTACTTTTCCGTAAAGAGGGAAAGTGACCTAACTCACGCAAATGATAATGCTTATTCAATTTAAGTTTACCAGAGCGCTCCTTGGAAGCCAAATGTATTTTCATCTAAAACCCCGTGCAAGAACACGGAGATCAAAGCAAACCACACGCTACTAAATGTACAAGGTGCGTACACTAAAATATACAATGCACCTTTGGGATTACAAAGGTACATAAAATGACTTTATCAAAGCTATTAACGTGCTTTTGTCGTTATAACGGGAGCAACGCAAGTCCATTGCTGATAACCAACCGTTAATTGACTGAACCGATATAATTTTTAACGAAATGGCAACATTGATTTATTACGTTTTCCGATTTAATGTTTGTGTTTTGAGTACTCTGTTTGCTTAAAAAGGAAACAATTACCTTTTTTTTAGCATACAGCGAAAATAATGATTGACTTTTGGAACTGTACACAACGCATAAAACTGAAATTGTTCGAAATTCACAGTAAAAGCTAATAAAAACTCAACTAAATATTGGTACAATACAAAAGCTAAATCTCGAATTGTAAAAACGGGAGTTAATTTGTCAGTCTATAGTAAAGCAAAGTGCATTTCTCTTAATGTAGCAGTACCATCTGTTAGACTCAGGACGCTTAATTCACTCCACTTTATGGTTTATCTTGCATTAATGTAGCAGAAATTGTTTTGTACTAAAATTAATTTGACTGTGCCATCTTGAAGACGCTGCATCTAGCTTCTATTAGAATGCATATTAAGCTTTTGTTGGGAGTTTTGCTAGAAATGTATCAGTTTGGAAATGTAGGTGTTATTTTTAAATAAAATTGTTTTGTAAACAAAGTAAAATAATTCTCCATGCCTAGTTCATAATATGCAGGGATCCTGAAAAATTAAGAAGTCAAAAATCTTTTTATAGTCTAACATAGTCAATAACATAAGAATGCAATAATTCGTATATTTATTACAGTCTTTATATAACAATCGCTTATAACCTGTGACCAAGAAATATTTGAATCGTAGCTTGCAATAAGCTGAAATAGATACCTCCATATCTGGAATTGTCAAAACCCAAGTCAAATCATATTTTTGTGGTAGTTTTATCGTTAAATGTAACGATTTAGTTAAATTTTAATCCACTTTTATAATAATAATAATAATAATAATAATAATAATAATGGATATTTATTTGCATACAAGGAATAATACCTCATTACATGTAAATTACTGACATGTGCTTATTTTTTTATATATAATATTGTATTTTCATTATACGGCAATTCAACCAAAAAGTGGACAATTTTTTTTTAATTTTTTCTAAGAATTATGGAATATTTTTACACCATGTGTTGTACTGTGATTTAGAGAAAGGTTTTCCATTATTTTTATTGCTGTGCTACGATCACGTGACTCGGCGGCCTCTTTAATTTAAGATCCCCCGGCCTCGTAATTCAACCAAAGTTATTGAGAGGTAACACGCATTATTATCGGGCCAATATTGGTCAATGTTATCTCAATAACCCTTGCTACATGGGATATAATAACTATTTCATTTATGTGGTCACCTGCCTATTGTTACAGTCTGCTAAGGTAGCGAATTTAGAAAGGTTGCGTCAATTACCTTATCTGTTGCTTCAGTTACACGCGTGTAACTCAAACGCTTAATATAAAAAAAATAAATTAAAGCAAGAAGAGTCAACTAAATACAGTTACCTGTCATACCTTGATGTAATTTTTGTATAAGTTAATGTTACGTGGATAATTACTAACTCGCAGAAATTTAAGAATTTCCAAATTAAAAAAATGTGTCCAATTTGCGTTGCGTCGGTTATCCACAGGAATTTAATTAATAATGAAACCTCCCCTGCCCTAATTAAAAAGAACTAAGTGATCAAGTGATGTATTCTAGTCTCTCATTACCAATGCTTATATTTTTATTGTAAAAATGATAGCTTAATAAAGAATTGAATTGCAAAAAAATTAAGGTAAGGTAGGTAAGGTAAATCTCATTAGTTATTCATATGTTGTCACATTAAAGATTTTAACGCTTCCAGTTTCTCATCAGTCAGTCCTTGTTTATTTGATAAAGCTAATTTAAATCGTTTTATAAAGGTTTTTACTCCGAGTGATTTTCACCGAATACGTCTCTTGAGATTTTACTTTGAGCAAAACGCAGTTGAATTTCTTCAAGTCAAACTGACTTGGTCTTCACCTTGGAATTAGATGAAATGGAAATTTTAATGACCACAGCTTTTCAATTAATAGCCGCATTATTTGGAGGATTGTTGCAGATTAATAAGATTATTTCTGCTGGTACTGCCCTTGGACAATTTATGAACTAAAACCTTTAATAATCATTTGCCACGATAATGTTTTGGCTAGTTATTCATCTGTTTATCACATTAAAGGCATTTTCAGGCAATTTCTGTTTATTTGATAAAACTCAATAATTTAAACCATTCTAATAGTTTTCTTTATCCCGAATAAGCCTTTTGAGATTTTTCTTTGAGTAAAACGTCGTTGGATTATCTTCATGTAAAATTAACCTGGTTTTCACCTTTGTATTAAATGAAATTGAAATTTAGACGACTACAGATACCAAATTTGTAGATTTTAACCAAATTTGAGATGTCTTGTACAACAATAAAAGGAACTTGTTTTCAATAATCATTCAATATTAAATTATTATTAACTAAAGAACAAAATTATGTTTCACCCTTTATTGTTGAAATAAATTTGAGATATATACTTGGTTTGCATCAATTCAAGGATTAAAGTTTCTAAGAAAGGAACTAAACTAATTTCGTAAATAAAATCCAAGGCAAATGTATTTGATTGCAAAATAAATTGTAACTGTAACGTTATTCTCATGAAGAGAGCTTGCAACTTATCGTTGTCTTATTTTTATCTAATCTTTGTAATACACACAATGGAGCAAAATAAATTTGGTTAAATTTCATTTAATTCTTTTAGTTGATTAAATTAGGCATATTAAGTAAATTAAGTGTTACTTTATGTAATAGGACACAGACCTTGTAGCGTTATTTCATTTGCTGATATAGTTTATTATGTTTGTTTGATAAATATTTTATTAAAGTCCGTTAGCTTATGTGTAAGTGCTCATGATTTATTTATAAAAAATTATTCGGGACCTCTGGTTATTCAAGTAAGTATATTTCATTCTAGTTTAAAGAACTTTAATAAACATAATTTAGATTGAATATAAAATTGGAATGTATAATAATCTCACTAAGGCGATAGGACACGCTTATCCCACATTAAACGATCATTACCAGGCGGGTACTGCGTCGCGACTACTTCTATTAACGTCCATATACAAAGCATCAGAAGGAAATAGACTGAGTTATTTGTATTTTTATAAAAATACAAATGTAGCAAAATAAAATGTTTATTAGAAAAAAATTAAATCATTTGGATAGTTACATAGTTATAGAATGTATAAATTATGTTAAAGTGAATAAATTTGTAATAGTTGTGTAAATAAATGGTAATAAAACAAAACCGTGTTGCTATATGTATTAAAACATTTAATTTCTAGACTAATTACATTTAATTGAACCGCATCAAGTATTTCTCTCTAATTTATAAACATATAGGTAACTGGCCAATTTTCTATTTTATGCAAATTTTGTATAATTAAATTACAATAGCGAAATTAAAGTAAAAAGCTGCATTGCCCATCTCAGTTTTTCTCAGTTATTAGGCTAATGTACCATCTTTGTCATATATTGTCGAATTGTAGATGTACATGTAGTGTGGTTAAAATTTACAATTGCCCATATAACGTCAAAATAATACCGTCGCTCATTTCTTATAATAACATAGTTGGGCAACTGATTTATGTTTTTTGTCTTTATTTTGTGGCCGGCGTGCGGGCTTTGGTTGACGCCTTGCCGGTTGCAGTCGAGTGCCTTTCTCTGGTCGATTAGGTAACACCCGGTAGGATAAACAAAGAGAAATCTATTCTTTACTATAGATGGTTTTCTGAGAAATAGAATAAGGAATACGTTAAGAAAAATTAAATTAAAGTGGAGTCGCGTCTTATACTCTTAATTAAAGTAATAATTTGCAACAATTGTAGTTGAGAATGACAACGAGTGGATGAGAGGTTTTGAAGACTGAATAGGTGTTGAATATTTGGCGATAACAAAAGTTTTTGAACAGTCTCCATATTCGCGATAAAGAAATACAATTTTAGTGCCTTGGTATACAAATAACAATTTTCCGCCGCGAATGTATTCACAACTTTTTTAACTTCAAATTTCCTAATTGGTCAGATATTTATTACGTACTGATCACCTATTCAAAAATGAATACTTTAATGCCTTGTTGTGTATTCAAACGAACACATATTTTGTATTGTGTGTATTGAACATGTGTATACTGATGTGTTAAAGAAAAACATGTTTGTACTGTAAAGGCCCATTCGAACGAAGTATAAACATTATAAACAGCTTTCAGTGACCAATCGAATGAAGCAGGTTTGAAGGTTCACTTTTGTAAAAACAAAATAAAATATGCAGAAGACCATTTAAAGTTAATTAAATTCGATTGTTAAACCATTCGAAGACGTAGAAGCACCTTTGTTGCTATCATATGTAAACGACCACTTTACTCATAAATATGTTTATGGTATACTGACTCGTAAACATCTTTTTATTGAACTCTGTTTGTATTGGTAAAGATTCTATTTACGGGCTAGCCTGTTATAAAACCCGCAAAGATTATTACGGACTCGTTATCATCAATACCATAGCAACGTACATATTTATTTATTTCCACTTTATATGTAAATGACACTTTACAGGCATTTATGGTAACTAAGTAAATGAGTAGTTACAACTACAGCCCCGAAAAACTTTACGGGCTCCTAAAAGAGATCTGTAAGATTCTACAATTTTCATCAACAAAAAGCTGATGACAACGCCTAGCTATAAATTGTGCTACCTTTGATTACAAAATGTCCTTTTTAGTAGAGTCAATTTTTGAAAAAAACATGCCTAGGTTTTTATTTTTTACTATCTAGAGATAGAGACTTGAAATCTTTTGTAATGCCTTCAGTACTGGACCAATATAAAATGTTATATGTTTAAAATGGGGGCACGCCACCTCGGGGGGTTGAAACCCCATTTTGTACCCCTAATTTAATAGCGCAACCAAATTGAGCGAAATTTATGTTGGGAGGGTTCTTGGAGTCGCTGATTATGAATCCAATGAGAAAATTAAAAAATTCAAAATGGCGGACCCAAAATGGCGGTCCTAAAATAACGGCATTTGAGATTGAGAATGCGATTTACGCCGTTTCTATTGATTTTAGAGAAAAATTCAAAGAGTTAAAAAGTGTTTAAAATGTGATTCTCCAAAGGAATACACTATTTTAGTTACCTTATTATGTAACCCCTTCGCTCTGCCCTAGTGGTAGAATCAATTTTTGCATTACGTTCTTATTTTTTACTATCTAAAGATAGAGACCTGAAATTTTTTTGTAATGCCTTCAGTACTGGACCAGTATAAAATGTTATATGTTTAAAATGGGGGCATGCCCTCTCGGGGGGTTGAAACCCCCATTTTATACTCCCAATTTAATAACTCGGGAAGTTTTCCATCAACTTGAGCGAAATGTTAGGGTAGTCTTCGGGGTTTCTGATTATGAATTCAATGAGAAAATTAAGAAATACAAAATGGCGGACCCAAAATGGCGGTCTTTGAGCGGCCGTTTCTATTGATTTTAGAGAAAAATGCAAAGAGCCAGAGACTGTTTAGAATGTGATTCTGCATAGGAATACGTAATTCCGGTTACCTTATTATGCAACCTCTTCACTGAGAAGTCAACTTGGGGAGTGTGAAGGGGGTTACATAATAAGGTAATTAAAGTAGTGTATTCCTATGCAAGATCACATTCTAAACATTTTTTGACTCTCTGAATTTTTCTCTAAAATCAATAGAAACGGCGTAAATCGCATTCCCAACCTCAAAGACCGCCATTTTGGGTCCGCCATTTTGTATTTCTTAATTTCCTCATTGAATTCATAATCAGGAACCCCAAAAACCTCCAACATAAATTTTGCTCAAGTTGATGGAAAATTTCCCGAGTTATTAAATTGGGAGTGTAAAATGGGGGTTTTAACCCCCTAGGGGGCGTGCCCCTATTTTAAACATATTACATTTTATACCGGTCCAGTACTGAAGGCATTACAAAAGATTTCAGGTCTCTATCTTTAGATAGTAAAAAATAAGAACGTAATGCAAGAATTGATTATTCCACTAGGGCAGAGCGAAGGGGTTACATAATAAGGTAACCAAAATAGTGCATTCCTTTGCAAGATCACATTATAAACACTTTCTGACTCTTTAAATTCTTCTCTAAAATCAATAGAAACGGCGTAAATCGCATTCTCAATCTCAAACGCGGTTATTTTAGGACCGCCATTTTGGGTCCGCCATTTTGAATTTTTCGATTTTCTCATTGGATTCATAATCAGCGACTCCAAGAACCCTCCCAACATAAATTTCGCTCAATTTGGTTGCGCTATTAAATTAGGGGTACAAAATGGGGTTTCAACCCCCCAAGGGGGCGTGCCCCCATTTTAAACATATAACATTTTATATTGGTCCAGTACTGAAGGCATTACAAAAAATTTCAAGCCTCTATCTTTAGATGGTAAAAAATAAGAACTTAATGCAAAAATTGACTCTACTATTTATAAAAATATACAATTCATAAAAAAAGCTGGTGAAGATGGAAATAAAACTTTGTAGGACAAGCTTTGCAATTAATCTTTACTAGGCTCACTGGATTATAGAAGCTCGCTCCTTCGTCGCTCGCCCCACAAGCTTTCCAGCGTACCAGCAAACATTCATTTACAAAGTTTGGTACGTAAATAACTATTAAAACGTTCATATATATCTTACGTATTGTGTTGCACTGCTTCAGTAAACGAAAATAGTTATTTACAATACAACCTGAGAAAGGTTACTTTTAGGTGCAATGTGTTTTTGATTGGCCGAGGCGAAGCCTGAGCGTAGCCGATGTTAGTTAAAAACACCGAGCACCTGAAAGGGCTTTCGCAGCGTGTAATGTATTAAACTTTTCATTTTTGTTACCAAGGTAATGTTGACAACAGCCACCTTATAATATTATATTTTAAAAACATGGCAGTATTATTTCATTGTCCAGGGACCGAAAGTTTTTCATACCTAGCAACCACCAAGCATATTTTACTTTCGTTTTCGGTTGCCTTATCAAGATAGAAAGTTACACTTTCGTAAAGGGGAAAATGAAAAATTATTTATTAAAGATTTGCGAGTCAGTATACCATAAAACGTTGTACAATCTCGACCGTTATACGAACCCTACGTGCTCACACGGATGATAACAAGCGAGCGATCAGCGAGCTCTAAGTAACGGTATTAATATAAATTAACTATTATAGCTTTAGTTGGGCAAATAATTCGATTCCAATGGGTAATTAATAAATTACCGACTGCTGTTCTAACATTCTGACCTTTACTGTTCAGTCATGTTCTTCGTTTATGGTAGTAGCTTGCCAATTGGATAAACTATCGAAGAGTCCTCATACAAATTAAAAAATAGATTTTGATTTCCGGCCTTTGGGCTTTGCTTATTATTGTTGTAAACTTGAAACCATATATCGCGGACTATTATTGAACTTCTGGGTTCCAAAAAAGGTATCATTTACTGGCAATATATTATACTGGAAGATATGTCAAATTCATGGATATGATATTGCTATAATAGGGCGTGTCAAATTTTCTGACTAGCAAAATTCAAAAATTAGGGGTGCTAAAAAGTTGCAACCTAAATGGAGATTTTCAAAAATATTTTTGGTAAATTTCTATAATTTGGTTTTGCTTGGTAAATGAGCATGTATAAACAACGGTGTTTTTACGCAATTAACCAATATGTTATTTTACGCAATTAACCTAAAACTTCCGATTAACCTATATGTTATTTTTCATATGTTATGCTTTTTACGGTAATATGTATGTAAACTTATCTAAAAATTGATTTTTCTGACTTTCAGGTAAAAATTCATTAGTGTTACTGCATTCAAATCTGTGTTGTGAGTGTTAAAATGGCTTCCAAAAGAAAAACTAGACAAGGAACATCCACTCATATGAGCAATTTCATTGGAAGTGGTCGAGACCTCTTGCCTTCTGAACTACCAACTCTGCGAGATGTTCTTAGATATGGATTATTGCTACGAGAACAAAGTGTCGAGGATGTTAGAAATTATCCATCAAGCAGTCTTGCAAAGGACATTTATCCCAAAGTGATTGAGAAGTGGGAACGTGCTAATAGTGCTTTTGTGGTCCCAGTTATAAATTCAAAAATTACAGTATTAAAGAAGATTCAAGACAGCTGGGAACAGGCTAAGAATATATCGCTTGGTAGGGAAAAACTGAAAGCCAAAGAGGCTTTCACCTTAAAACTTGACAAGCTTTTAGACATCCTTAACTGTCAGTGCAAAATTGTGCTTTGTTGCGAAGCAGGTTGTTCTGTCGACTGCAAAAAGGAAGCTCATACTCAATGTACATGTCTTAAAGATATGAAGATCCCTGTGAATGAACTTTCTTTCATTAAGGGTCAGAGAGAGAAGACTGGTTCTATTGGACCACACCAAATTGGTCTACCAGATTTACCTGAACATAAGAGACAACTCAAAAAGCAGAAACGACAAGAAGATGAGAGGAAAAGACTTTCTGAACATAAAGAGAGGAGTAAGCTAGATGTTTCATTTGTTTCAGTGTCATCAAATGAAGCAATTATCTTCACTGATGATGAAGAAGAAATGACTGATCCTGAAGATGCAAACGATGAAAGTTATGGAATGTCAGAATTGCCAAGTACATCTGGCTTAAATGAAAAGAAACAACACAACACAATGGAAATACGCAATGTTGCTATGCAGAGCATCAGGTATGGTGTTGGCCTGCGTGCCACAGCTGCAATTACCACTGCTGCTTTTATAGATGCTGGCTTAGTCACTGCTCAAGACAAGACATTTGTAGTGGATCACAGTAAAGTAAAGAGGGCGCAAGAAAAACTTATGAAGTCACTGGATCAAGAATTTGATGAACTTTGTAAGAAGAACGAAATTGACTGCATCTTCTTTGATGGCCGTCAAGACACAACTAAACTTATGCTGACAGCTGACATTTCAGATCGGTGTTTTCCTAGCATCATCAAAGAAGAACATTATTCTGTATGCAGTGAACCTGGTGGAAGGTATCTGCACCACTTCACTCCAGAGAAAGATTCCACCACAAGAAAATCTGCTGAAGTTATTGCTGATAATCTAGTGGATTTCATGAAGAAGAAGGGCATTGATAAAACTCTACAAGCCATTGGGGGTGATTCCACCAATGTAAACACTGGTTGGAATGGTGGTATCATGCAATTCGTCGAAGTTAAGCTTGGCCGCAAGCTGAACTGGTTAATCTGTACTCTTCATACAAATGAGTTACCCCTGCGACACTTGATCACGACACTAGATGGGAAGACCTTATCAAACAACAGATGGACTGGTGAAATTGGCAAGATGCTAGATAATGCCACAGAATTGGAAATTGATCCTTCATTCACTAAAGTCTCAATTGGAGAGCCTTTGATTCCTCTTAGTGACAGTGTCATCAATGATTTATCAACAGATCAAGCATATGGTTACAGAATTACGCAGGCCATACGGACAGGAGAACTTCCCAGAGATCTTACCCTTCTTGAAATTGGTCCAGTTAGTCACTCAAGATGGTTAACAACAGCTAACAGGATTTGCCGTATATGGGTTTCAAAACATGGTTTTAAGGGCAAAACCGTGAAGAATTTACAACTGATAGTAGAGTACATTGTTGGCATGTACTTTCCCTGCTGGTTCCAGATAAAAGTAAAACATTCTTGGGTGGAAGGTCCACGTCATGTGTTGTTCCAGCTTCAGCTCCTCAAACTCCAAAAGAAAGCTGTAGTGGATGCTATTTTGCCAACCATCCAGCGTTCAGCTTGGTATGCATTCAGCGAAATGATCATCCAGACACTCTTGTGTTCCAGTGACAGTAATGAGAGGAAAGTTGGTGTGCAGAAGATTGTTGATTTAAGAAGTGAA
This sequence comes from Agrypnus murinus, assembly GCA_929113105.1. NCBI lineage: Eukaryota > Metazoa > Arthropoda > Insecta > Coleoptera > Elateridae > Agrypnus > Agrypnus murinus. The sequence continues at coordinate 20,046,427 of OV816025.1, forward strand.
AATGGTGATGCTCTGGGAGATCTTTCTGTACGTCCCAGAAAAACTCCTTCTATTAATCCAGATGCTGCTTCCTTGTTAGAACTCATAGACTGGTCTGAAAATGTATATGAACCACCTTTGTTCATTACTGAACCAATGGAAGTTCCAAAATGGCCCTGTCATGGTCAGTCTGTAGAAAGAATTGTCAAGCAAGTCACAGAGGCAGCAGGAAAAGTATATACAGCTGAGAAACGTGAGGGATATATACGAGGTCAAGAAGCAAGTCGACGTTTGATGTCCAAAAATGAATCAAAACAAGATTTAATGAAACTTATCACTTAATATTTAATATGGTGTTATTATATTTTGCTGTTCTTTGTCAAAAATATATGTTTCATGGCAACTGTATGTTTTATACTACAGAAAAATAAATGTTTCATAGCATTAAACCCTGTATTCCGAGAGCAACGAATATATGCCTTTATTTCAAGTACCGATTTACCAAGCTAAATGTTGTCCTATCAAAAAAATAATACCAGATTTGAATTTCTTACATAAAAAAACATATTTCTAGACACCCTATTTAAAAAATTTGTGAAATTTTATTTTTTCAAATCTAAATGACACGCCCTATTGCTATAATCTCGATTTCAAGACCAGATTTAGTGACCAGATTTTATTTTATTAACGAAATTATGATAGGTCGTTAATATTTTAACGAGTTCATAATGTATTCTAAGTAATATATCATTGAATTAAAAACTAACGAGGAAAATTATATTTTATGACCATCGTCTTTTTATAGTTATTATTATGGGTTTTATGGCTAGTATTTCTCGTTTTTTGCGACTATCCGTTGTGATTCCATTTGTTCATTTTGCCCTTTATTCCTTTATTTGTCCTACAAGAATCATTTATACTTCTGAAACTGCAAAATTCACATTGAAATATTTTCGTGGTATGATAAGTTACATATTGCCTATTAAAAAATAATTGATTGAAAATAAGCATACGTCAAACAACAGACTTATTTTAATTATGGCCCATATCTAATGATATAAAATTATTTAATTTTAAACATTTTACTATTTTCAATCAAATTAGTTTCGTTGTCTGTTTCTATTACAATATTTTTATTTACCCAACTGTTTATTATTCAATCAATCGCAACCAAATATCTGTTGATTGTTATAATGCTATATAATATTATTTAAGTATTATTTTATTTTGAAAAAAGTGAATAAATTACAAACTTTAAGGTTCTTTAAGCAAAGAGGAGATAGCTAAGGGTTTATTAGGTTATAAAAGAAAATCATCTCTACATAATCATAATCCAACTCATTAAAGTGAAGGCGCCTGTTTACATTATATAGATTTCAGTGAAGACAATAGCAGATTAAAAGACCGTAACGAGCAATTGTTCTTTAGGGATTGTTGGCAACTTTTTTGTATTTTTTTTATAAGTAGGTCAGCCCCCTATAGAGAATTCGACTTTTTTAACTACTTGAGATTTCTGTTTTCAATCTAATTCACTTTTTATTACAAACGTCCTATTTAAACTTCAACTATTTTCTTTACTGTAATTGCCTCTATGCTTCTGTATTTACGTAACTAAGTGAAAACTAACAACCAGACCGCACCACGTCCAAAAGTAGAAAAATAAATAATACTAGACCTTTAACGATTTTTTTTCTACAAGTTTTCGCTTTTAAATATGTCAATATTTATATTAACTCCAATTGCGCGTAACATACGAATAATGGAAAGCCCATACATGCCTATAACGAAATCTAATACGGGAAATTCTGTGGCTGAAATGTTTTCAAAGTGGAATTCTTCGTTTGGTTAATTTAAATACAAAGCGTTCATCTCACCTAACGTAAACACAATAGCCTTGTGCTTTGCGAATACCAGAGGCTATATCTGCTTTTAGTAACGTTCATAATTATATGCCTACGCTAATCTAAAAAAGAAGTTGTTTCTTTGGTTTTGTTTGTGTAGTGTAGGTGGAACAGTATGTTACAGTTTTTAATATACTTAAAAGGACTTTCTATAGGTAATTTTAATTAAATGTTATTTTTTGCATATGCCCACGGGACTCGCAATTGGATGATTGATACAGTTAATTGAAATTTAATTAAGCTTTTTTTTTTTGTTTGAATTTGCATATTCAATTATAAAACAGAAAGCTGTAATAAGAGAGGTGCGATAATAATTAATAGCGATTTCTAATAATAATAATATGTGTTAAGATGGCTGATTTTACAAATGCGTCGTTTATGTTAATTTCATGGTAAGCATGTTCAGGCCTATGCCTAGATGAATGTTTTTTTGTAATCTAGACAAAGGAAACTTACAGTTTAATGGCTTCGAAAAATTAGAATCTGCTTTTATGGAAGCCAAATAAACCTCAGAGTTACGTAAACTGAATTTTTAACGCAGACGGTCTTTAAAAATTTTGGGTTGAAACTGCTGAAAATTAAATTCGAATCTCATAGTTCGAGGATGGTCACTCAAATCAGTATTGTTGTAAATTTAGAACAACACTACAAAATTCAATTTATGTCTAGTCTTGCTGATGTAAATATTTTTTAATAGCCAAGTTTAGTAATTTATTAGCTCTTTTCACTCAAAGGACTCTGTTTCTGTAACTATATTCAATTATTGTCAGTAGCTGAAATTATATCAATAGAGTTTCAAGAGTAAAAAAGATGAAATGCCGAACGCAATAATTAAATTTACGTATCAAGCATGTATCTTTTGAAACAAAAACCCTTTGTTCTCTTGAAACATCATAAAAAAACTAAGTCCCGCGATGGGCGACATTGAAACATACTTATTTTAACACAAAAAATTTAATACTTACTGTCCAATTCATAAATGCACCGGCTGTTGAGATCTCCATTATGCAAATTTAAATACAGGGGTGGGTGTTAACCCCAAAATTTTCTAATTAATTAATGGAATCAAACAAATAAAAAAATAAGAAACATGTTGAGCGCCACCAAATTGATGTTAACAGAATCTAAGAATCTCAATTTGGAAAGATTCCTCATTTAAAGTACTACTGAATTTTAATTGACAAAAACATCAGCAATTTGTTGAGCCAAACTATATCATACGATAATTTAATTTGAAATCTATATACTGAATAAGATAAAAAATTTGAAAATACAATACACAAATGAAACATGTTAGAAAAGATTTCTCTGTCAAAATAATACAATAATAATTCATCACATTCTAAAAATATTTCGGGATTCCAAACCAACTGTTAAATTAGGCCTAACTAAACTTACATAAACAAGAACGTAATTCCAATACAAATCTCCTTCATTTTAATAATTTCCTAGCACAAACAGAACGCTCAAAACGTTTCACAAAAACTACAAAAATGAACATAACACATAAGTTTTCACTATCAAACTGTTGACCTGAAGAACCAAAACGGGAACAAATGTTCTGAATTCTGAACTATATTGTCGTAACGAGATTCATTAACATGATTAATTACAATAGCTTCCGTACAATGCTTCCGAACGGAACAGATTCTTGAAAATCAATACGGTAACGGCACCTTTTAACACTATTTCTTGAAGGCTACTTAACAAATCATTAATTGATAATACAAAATTATACTTAATTTTTCGGTACGACAAGACGGTATTATTTTCTTTGTCAAGCTAACAAAACTTTTCGAAATAATCCTAATATAGATTTATTTCCAAATAACTAAATCGGTTTAAAGTAACACTAACTTAAAGTGAGACGAAAGCGATAATACGGAATAATTTATCAAATCCGATTCTGATTGATAATCCGATTAGATTATCAAATCTAATTCCGAACTAAATACGGTTATTAATAAGGGCATACATTTTTTTGTAACGACCCTGAGAAGCCTCTGAGCTTTAGCCTCTTCGATGGTGGCCTATTGCAGGCTGACTGTTCAAATTGAAAATATTTCGGCGATGGCATGGTTTTGAGAAGGGCAAATTGTTAAATGAACCAGTAAAAGAAATGGCGGGATTCTCCTAAGCTAATGAGGTATAATTACGTCACATTGTTCCAGAACATTTCCAACGAAAACTTTCGGGGATGCCCCTTAAAATCTACTTACTAAAGAGAGCCGAATATTATTTGCTGGTGGTCATCTAGACGAGATTTCTAACTAACTTCTCAACTTCTCAACTCACCTAAACTTTTCGCTACAAAACGACATTTGAAACCGTGAGAAAATTTTAAAGTTTAACCTTTGGTAATTACAAATGCAACAATTGCATTCAGAGAAATCTGTATTTTTAACTTAACGAAAATATTTTATCTGAATAAACATATGGAGGTGACTTTCAATATAAAAAAAAAACTTAAAATAAACTGAAGTCTGTAAAATTAAACCGGGAGAATATACTGGACTACACAGAACTGCACTAAGGGTTTTTGTCTATTATACATACAAAATTGCATTTTTCGGAAGTTGAAAAAAAACGAACCGTTACACTATTTAATTTTTTTATATCTCCACTACCAACCCTAGTGAGATTGATTCATACATAAACATTATATAAGATTACTGCTCCAGTAATATTATCTGAAGAATATTTTCAAGCATTTCATTTGATATCAGAAGGTTCATTCTAGAAATTTCTAAATCATAACTCCAACTAGCAAACATTGAATAATATGAAGTAGCTATAGTGAAGACAATCATTTTGTTTGTGAAAATTGTAGTATTACTAGAGGTTACTGAAGTAAACCTATAGAGAAAAATGATGTTATTGTAAAGGAAAGTTAAACAATAGTTAAAGAAACCAAAAGGAATTTGCAGTTGAGAAGAGCTGACTTTTTATAAAATTGTAGTCTGAAGCGGGAAATATCACATTTCTCTGAATTCAATGGGACCCGAACAGCTAGCGCGAGATTTTTGGTAAATTTAAATGCACCTCAAAATGGATTGTTCTTTACTTCAACTTTCACTCCAACTCCAGGTTGGGAGAGAAGCCGGTTCACACTAAAGAATATCTAGTATACGGAATGAGGGTATTTTTGCTTATTGTTCTACACTTTCTACACTGAATTTATACAATTTGCAGATGCAGGATAATACCAGGCTATCAACAGTATCAACAATTCCATTAATTTTGTTTGTTCACCTAGTAGCAAAAAGTGTTGAACTGTAATAGCACCAGTAACCATTACAACAATTACTAGTTTGTTTCAAGTAGTGATAATAAATTTTAGATAAAGATGATAGATTTTGAAGTAGGTTTAATCTCATGATCAGATTGTAAAAGAGGACATGAGAATTACGAATGGGGTGTACACATTTTGACATCAAATGGAGAGATTCTTAGGGCGCCACTGGATTCAATATGAAACAGATAACTCAAACAAAAGCTAACAATAATTTCATTATCATCGTCTGCCGCTACAGCTTTCTTCGTGTCTTTTTCAACTACATCTAGGAATTATATCTAGGACTTTCTTCCCTCTGGATTGTTAAAAATATTTTTCGGCATATAACGAGCTCGAATATGAAGGTATTTATTTTGTTTCATTTTAATTTTTAACCCCACTATGAAAGAAAAATTATCTCCGTCTTTGTTAATGTTGAAATAAAATAATCAGTTGTATGAACGTATGTATTTCTATAATTTTTTAGTCACGTAGGTAGAATATCTTCTGTTTCTTATATTTAAAAAAAGGCACATAATAATAGCAAATTCTTTTAGCATTCTAATAATTTAGTTTAGTCAAATTTCCTTAATTTTAAATATTCACGTAAAAAAACATAATTCATATTTTGCTAAACGTTTTTATAGTTCTGAAATGGGGTTGGATTTTAATAAGCTTGTTTTGATTTTTAAGTTTAATAGTTTTTTGCATCTTTTATCAAATATAATAGAGAAATTCGTCTAAATTGACAATTGGTAGTTTTTGACGTCAATAATATTGTGTGGTTGGTTGGAAGAAACAGCTCCTCTTAATTTTAGTAGAGTATGCACAATTTTTCGTTCGGAGAGAAGTCAAAAACTTACCGATAGACTCAAAGAGGTGCGTTTGCACGCGTCCATGGGATTCCCTCTATGCCGTTTCGTTGCTAACGATGAATTTGTTTTGCATTTTGCTAAACGAATTCCTGCGGGACTATCTTATTAGTTAGGTTTGTCGTTTAATGACGAGTTACCGTCTATAAGAATAGCTAATACAAGAGGATTGGTAAACCAGTTTAGATAATAGTCTCTAACGTTGTCTCGGTAGCAGTTAAAACTTTAAAACGAAGTTAATAATAATAAAATCATTTATAGAAATTGGCAATGCAACGTCAGAAGATTTAATGTAAATGTAAAATGTATGGAAAGTAAATGTTCTATCGTTTGCACAAATCTATCATTGCATGGACACATAGGACTAGCTCTTATCTTAAATCGATAAAAATATTTATTCGTAAAATTGTGTCCAGTGAGTAATTACGTGGTATAAAAGTCTGGTTTATTATTTTCATACCATTTTTGGGCCTCCACCGTTGTTTTAATAATTTCTTTAGTTTTTATGCCTTTTGTACTATTTATATATCGATAGTTCCATTAAATTTGGTATTTATTTTTAACCATCTTCTTTAAAAAACTCATTGGTGCTCTGTTGTATATTGGTATTTGTTCCAATAGTGTAGCTTCTTTAGCCGCATTGTCTGCTTCTTCATTTCCTTTAAACCCTGCATGTGCTTTAATCCATGTGTATGCTATTTCTTTCCCCTTCGTCTCGAATTATTTCGTCTAATTTTTGAATTTTATATATAAGTGGATTAACGCTGTTTCGATCTTGTAACCCCTCGAGCGCTGATTTAGAATCTGAGACTATCAACGCCTTTTTTACTGTTCTATATCCTTTTATATGTTTTAAGGCTTCCCTGATTGCCAACAATTCTGCTTGAAATACCGAGCAGTTGTTTGCTAGTTTAAAAATTTTTCGTTGACTTTGAATTGTACCGATATAGCTTTGCAAACCAGCACCTGTGTTGTTGTTCATTCTGCTTTCATCTGTAAAGATTGTTAAATCGTTGTTCTTCATGATTGTATGAAGCTCTGCAGTGTTACCATTAAATTGTTCATATCGCAATCCATTTCTATTGGCTGGATGATTTAAATTTGCAAATGTAATTTTCTGTTGTAATTGTACTTCTTCTCTTTCTGTTTTATAAATGAATTTTCTTTTTGCCCGCTCTATTTCTGCTTCTTTAGCTATCTGAATATCTAGTGGCATTATATTTGCTATAGCTAAAGCCGCCGTCGTTGATATTGTATGAAAACCTTTAGCAATTTTTACAGCAAATGGTCTTTGTAATTTCAGTAATTTATTTCTTATATCATGAAATAAATAAAGATTATTAAAAGTTTCACAATTTATCTATTCCACTAACAAAATCAGATTTTAGCAAAGAGATATCAACCATTAAACAACTAGCACATGCAAATCATTATAATCCGAACATGATTGACACTTTAATTAAACAAAAAGATTATAGGTTAGCTATCAAAAGAATATATCCCATTGACAATCAAACAGAAGACACAAATTACATATCTATACCATATTTTGGCAAAATATCAGAAAAAAATTGCACATATACTAAGAAAAACCAACAATTATAAAATAACATTTAAAACCAACACTAACACTTTTTCATTTTTATTTAATGCTAAAGACAGAACACATGATATCATCAAATCGGGCATTTACCGTTTAAATTGTTCTTTTTGTAGTTCGGTATATATTGGGAAAACACTTCGAAATTTTGACATAAGATATAAAGAACACGTACGTCATTACAAAAATAAACATCCTGAAAAATCGAATTACGCCAAACACCTTTTAGAACAAAATCACACAATGACTCCTCAAAATAATATTAAATTCCTAAATTTTTGTAATAACAAACGCAAATTAGACATTTTAGAAGCCTTTGAGATATACAAACACAAACTCAGGGTACTTTTAATGAATGAACAACTTGAGCTCAGTAATTCTCCGTTACTGGAAGTATTAGATATTTAATGATGATTATTATTATTATTTTATCTAGTTACCTATTTTGTATCTACCTTAGCGACGTGTTTGTTTATAATTATATTACCTTTGATAATGACAGCATAGCTGTCGAAACAATATTGTCAGGTTGTATTTTAATAAAACTGTGAAACTTTTAATAATCTTTATTTATTTCATGATTATGGAGTTCCACAAAATAAGGCTGGAAACAATAAACAAGATTATTTCTTATATATATGTATTTCAGAGCCGTCGGCCATATTTCACATCCATAACTAACGATGGGTTCTATTACTCTCAAATATAATATCCTAATAATTTCTGAATTTAGTCGGTCTCATTACCTTGACTAAATTTTTATATATTAGCGTAGTTTGTAACGGTATATTTTCTATCGGCCTCAAATATAAGTAATTTTGCATGTATATTTACTGAAAAATTTAAAGTTCGGTCCTGCAAATCTGTATTCTATTTGTAGCTAAAATTTTATCGTATAAACATATTTACAAAGAATATTTTAAAAGATTGTTTTCGAACTTCTATAAAATTAGAGGACGTTGAAGTAATAAATAATGTCTTTAGTGATTTGCCTGTTTACCCGTAGAAACGGTTGCGTTGTTAAAAAAGAGGACCTTGATAAAATCCAATGACGTATTTAAGTTATACTGCTTTATATAAATATTTCAGTCTGCATTCTGGGAAAGCATTGGTAAAAAGTAAACTTCTCTTTTGTTTGGAAGGTGACATTTAAAAAACCCGCATGGATCGCAAGTCTAGTCGGCAGATGTTAGTGTGCTTGTTTTCCGTCTTCGCGCCGGTACAAAATCTTTAGTTTGGTCCATTAGGGCGAGAATCTCGCATAAAAACTAATAATATCAGCTTTAAGGGGTCCACGTGTACTAAGCGTGTGTTAGTTTTGATTCGCTCCTAGAAAATAATACAGGCTTTTAATTGGTTGGTCCGATCTACATCTTGAGCGAGGGAAAAAGCATTGTTCCTCCACGCTAGCAGTAGGAGTCCAAAAAGTGTTAAAAACACTTTCGATCCAGCTTTCAAAGAAGATAGTCGACTTCGGTTGACATTACAGAATTACCGTTTTTACTTTAGTTATTTAGAATTAAAGAAAATTCTAAATCTAGTTTTCATACAGTTTAATCGATTGCCGGTTTCGGATGCCGGTAAAGTTAATATTAAAAATCTACAGTTAATAATTATACCGTTTAATTAAGTGTCCGGATATTAATTAAGAATTTGCGGTTAATAAAAAGTACCGTTATATAGTAAACATTTTTCCGGATGTTTGTGCTTTTGAAGAATGGAAAATCTAGCTTTTCCTATTATTACAGTTATCGTACCGTACTCTCGTTTAAATAATAACCGTATCGAAGTAAATTAATAATTACAGACATTCTCTTCAGTGACCGAAACTTCGATTAATAAATAAATTTGAGTTATGTGCATTCTAAATCCAGTTCAGATTTAATTAATAAGTGGGTTGTTTTAATGAAAACAACGAACCTTTGTGATGGTTATCAAAATTAGATTAATAACCAAATCTTATGGAACTTTAATGGTTGCATTCAGTTAGTGTATTTTGGGGGTGAATTCGTAAATAATGTTTCACCATATACCGATACTACGAGGGTTTTTTCCTTGCATCTTTAATTTATAAAAAGAAAAATCTACGGACCTTCCAGTTTCCACTTGCGGCGATTGCTTCATGTATGCAGGTGTCATGCTTGTGTAGTTTAGCGCTGATTTTGGTTTGTGAACTACTGAAAACTAAAGGTATTGTGATATATGTATTTTTTGAGTGTTGAACATTTATGTAAATTCGCTTTGAATCTTCTTAATAATTTTTACAGTTTGTTTTTCATTTATATGTATTTCAATACAATTCTTTTATTCATTAAACTTTTATTAGTAAAAGAGCTCTTAGGCAGGGACTTATTATTTAAATTTTTAAACTTAATATTTGTAAGTTTTTTATATTTTTATATTTTTTCTGGTGTTTTCTCAAATAAATATTATTTTAAAGTTAATTAAAACCAGTAAGATTGAACCATATTATTATGAAAGTTTTTATTAATATTTTCATTTAACTAAATTTTTGACTTTGTTGAAATTAACTAAAATTTTGCATTAAATCTTTTATCGGTCTGATTTCATTTTCTGATTAGTGGTTTCAGACAGATTTATTAAATTCATCTAATCTATTTAATCTATTTAATTATCATTATTAAGCTTCATAATCAGATGGCGCCCTTCTTGTGTATGTTTTGTGTTTTTTGAAACCTTTATCCATTACTTACATTTCGACCTGAATTAAAAATTTGTAAGATAGAGCTAAATCTCAAGCCGTGGTAATCTTGAGCATCTTTTAAAGTAAGTATAATGTTTATTGTTTTTTATTGCATTTTATTGTTATTTTATCGTACAGAAATGCGAGTGTTTCAAGTTTTGGTAATTATATAGTCTATATGTTTATGAAACTTAAGATTATCATCCAGTATCACTCCTAATACTTTAATTTGTAAGTCTTCTTTGTTATTAATCGTTTTACCATTCATATTATATTGTAAATCTCGAGCTCCTCTAGTGAATGCCAAGGCTTGAGTTTTCTCTGGGCCAAAATCTAATTTATTTTTCTGTCCCCATTCATTTATTGCATGTAAGCTTTCATTTATATTCATTTGCAATTGCCCAAGATTTTTATTATAAACTATTAATAATATGTCATCTGCAAATGCTTGTAAATGGCACCCTTGTGGTAAATTGATGTCGAATATTTCGTTAAGTAATACATTCCATAGGGTTGGTCCCCCGATTGATCCTTGAATACATCCTTTTGTTAATGTTTTGTGTGCTGTTTCTTCATGTATGGTAATCTTAGCAGTTCTATCTTTTAAATAGTTGTTAAATATCTCATAGATTGGTTTGGTAATCTGCATTTCTTTTAAGCGTTTTTTGATAGCTGGCCAAAAAGCGTTATCAAATGCAGCTTTGATATCAAGTGATATCATAACCACTTGGTTCTTTTTCTTTTTATCTAAAATTATTTTTATAACATCATGAAGTGCATCTATTGTCGATTTTTGTTCCATAAAACCATATTGTCTTTCATTTAGTTGATTTCTTTTCCTTAAATCATGTTTAAGGCGTTTGACAATTATACTTTCGAAAATCTTTCCCATGACCGAAAGCAATCCAATCGGACGATACGATTTTATATTTTCATAATCTTCTTTTCCCGGTTTCGGTAATATTTTTATATGTGCTTCCTTCCATTTTTTGGGGAAAACTCCCATGTGTAAACATGTATTGCAAAGATTTTGAACCAAACTTGTATGATTCTGTATCACATTTCGAATAATTTCTAAATTAAGATTGTCTGCTCCTGGTGCCTTTTTTGAATTCATGTTTTTAATTACATCCAGAATTTCTGCCATATTTATGTCTGGTTCTGGTCTATGGTTTTGTACACTTCTTCTGCATTTTTTCTTATATCTTTTTGTTCTTTCGTGTCAGCTTGTGGATTATCATCAGGAAAGAAATATGTTAGTATACTTTTGGCTGTCTGCATACCATTTTCAGTAAATTTTCCATCTATCTCAATTGTCGCTGGGCACTTTTTCATTGGTGTTCGTCTGAATATTCGATAAATTGTCGACCAATTATCGTCTTTTTGTTGATGTTGTACAAATTTCTTCCAATTTTGTTGAGCCTCTTCTTGTATTTTGTTAACATATCTTTCGTGAATTTCTTTATATGCTCTATGTAATTCCTGCTGTTGTGTGCCTGTCTTATTCGTCTTTTTCTCTTATTTGACTCTTTCTTCAATTCCTCTAACTCATTCCAAAAAGGACAATTGTAGTGTTTGATTCTTTTTGTTTGCGTGGTTTCGAAACATGAGTTTCTGATAGATTCGGTTAGATCTTCTACAAACAAATTTAAATCTTGTTTCGTATTGCATTTGTTTAGTCTCGCCGTATGTATATTTATATTTATAGTTTTTTTATTAACGATTTGTTAAAAGATTTCCAATTTGTATTTTTCACTTGAAAAATTGATGTTGAATCATAATCTTCTTGTATTATCTTATATTGTAAATTTAAATTAAAAACTATAATGTGGTGATCTTCTGCTGTAATTCTATCTTGATGAACTTCCCAATTATTTATTTTATTTTCTAAATTATAACTAACCATCGTAACATCAATATATGATTGAATTAGTTGATTTTGCTTGTATACTTCATAAGTGGGTTTGTCTCTGGTATTTGTAATTATTAGATTTTCCGTCAGCGTAAATGTAAGTAGGTTGTGTCCGTTTTCGTCTTCTTTGTTATCTCCTCCCCATAAACTATGTTTAGAGTTTAAATCACCACCTATTATCACATTTTGTCGTTGTCCCATTGAAACATGTATTTTATTTAATAAAATGTTAACAACTGTACGCGGGGGATTATATGCGCTTATAACTCTAATTTTACCCATGGTTTTTCCCATCTAAATATCCGCCGTTGCTATATCAGGTTCTGTATATTGCGTTATCTTCAAAATTTTGAGTTCTTGATTAATAATTATAATAGCAGCTCTGACGTTTACGTTCCCTTCGTGTTGTATGATGGTTGTGTTTTTTATTTGTTTTATACATTTACCATTACCTAAGTATGGTTCTTGTATTAATAGTACATCTATTTTATCATGTTTACAAATATCCATTACTTCTAACAGTGTGTTTTTATTTCGTCCAGTATTTATTTGCATAAACTTAATTTGATTACTATTTGTATTAGTCATAATCGGTTCTGTCATTGAAGATTTTCTTCGCAGGTACTATTTGTGCGCAGGATACAGATGTTGCTTCGTTTCAGCATTGTAATGCGTCCCTAATCTATCATTTATATTGCAGCAATTTAGTGCATTCCCTATGGTGATGGCTTCCCCCACAGTATGAACGCAAGTTGTGTTGTTCACATCGTTTTGCTAGATGTCCATATTCAAAACAATTGAAATATTGTATGAAAGGGTCAAAATGATCAACTTCTATTAATAAATAAACAATTTTTATTTTTCTCGCTTTTATCATTGCTTGGTAGACTTCCTTATTCACCTCATATACTTGATTTACCAAATTCTGGTTTCTACGATTTTTCGTGAAACGATATTTAAAACATTCTTTTATATCCTTACCTCCCATAGCCGCTTTTACTTGTGGGTTTTGTAGTATTATAAGAGGAACAATTTCCTTTTCTTCAACATCTTTCCCGATTCCTTTAACCATTATCAATGGTCGTCTCTTTTTTTCCCTTTCGCAAATTAACTGGTCGTGTTTACTTACTTCGTTACTATTAACTATTTCTCTATCATCCTCTGTATTAAATATAAATTTTATCGATTTATTTTTCAAAGTTTCTGCCCTTATGTAAGGTCTATTCAGTTTCTGTGCTCCTACCGCTTTATTACCTTCAACCTTTACATCTAAATCCATCTTCTCCTCTCCATTTTGTTTAACTATGCACGCAAACGTCGGTGTTGGCTCTTTGAAGCGATTCGATTTTACAATTTCGGCGTATGTTGTTGATTTCGTATCCATTGTCACATTTCTTGAAAATTTGTTAAGATCTTCGCAGTATTTATTTGAATTTCTTGTAGCACACTATTCATTTCTTCGACTTTTGGCTGGCTATTATCTTCTAGTAATGTTTGTATTTCTTCAGTTACTGCTTCTAAAATGTTTACTGCCACCATGAATTCATTTTTTAACTCTTCACTTTTCGATTTATTTAACCACTTCCCTTTTAAAAGATCTATAACTTTTTGATTTTATTAATCATTTTGACTTCTTTATTTTGCACTTATAATCACTAGGTATTGTTAGTTATTTTACAATTTCTAGATTATATATTATTATTTTGATACATAGAATAGTTAACAAATATGCAAATATTAAGTTTTGCAAATTCTTTTCCGATTTGGAAGGTTTTTCACCACTACTGTAACTTTGTAAAGTGTAACTGTTATAAAATGACTTAAAAGTTACATTCTAATTGCAATAGTTGAAAAATACATCTAACTCAATAACTAATAATAAAATTAGGTATAATAATCCACAGGAAACGGAATAAAAACAGTTTTTTAGAATTTTTTCAGTGGTAGTGACAAATGTCAATTATAAACTTTAACACTATAAAATCTTCAGTTAAACACCAATTCAATGTAACGCATATAACAAATCACAAACTATAGGAAGAAATCTATCTATTTGAATGCTTAATAGTCTTTCAATATATTACTGTGAAATAAAATCCACTTAATAAAAAACTTACTGTTTCTCCAGTTCAAAACTATTCACCAATTGCACAATTTTTTTAAATATCGATTTAATTTATAGATCGATATGAAACCAATAGTATAAGACCATATAACTTGTTAAAGAACACAAGGATATCCCCACACACATATAATTCATAAAAAGTAATTAATTTAAAAGTTTTTATGGATTACAAACTGTCAAAACTTAAGATATATAAAACACTTTTTAATCCAATTTACTCCAATTTATAAATGAAAACTGTAACAGAGCTTCTTCAGGAGACACTGTTACTTTATTTTAACAGCTTCTATATAATATTAAACAGATATTTAGCTGCAAATTCTTTTCTTTATTAGAGAGCGTTGATTACAATTACCGATATACAGTACGTCTGATTAGGTTAGGTTAGGTGTGGTTAGGTAAGGTTAGGTTAGGTTAGGTCAGGTCAGGTCAGGTCAGGTCAGGTCAGGTCAGGTCAGGTCAGGTCAGGTCAGGTCAGGTCAGGTCAGGTCAGGTCAGGTCAGGTCAGGTCAGGTCAGGTCAGGTCAGGTCAGGTCAGGCCAGGCCAGGCCAGGCCAGGTTAGGTTAGGTTAGGTTAGGTTAGGTTAGATTAGGTTAGGTTAGGTTATTTCAATATCAATATCTCATATATCAATTATCTCACGATAATCTTTATTAAATACTCTAACATCTTCAAAATATAATGCGTCCATTTGATAGACATTGAAGGTTGCGAAATGTCAAATTTCTATCCATTATACCTTTAGAACGTGCATTTCTAGGTTTATCTTGCACCTTTTTTATGCTCAAAATTACATTACGAACTGTGTGGTAGTTTTCATTTTACTCCTGAGCTAAATTTTTATTTCATGAGCACTTTTCATGGAGACCATTTGGCTACTATTTTTCTGCGTCTCTTCTCATTGTTCTTCATTTTTATACCCATTTTCAATAACAGTTAAATATGTGTAATCATGTACCACAAACAATAAATTGTAGTTTATTTTCCAATATTTCTTATGTTTTCTTAACGATTCATAATTTGCAAGAATCTTGTTGGTAGTCCTTATGTGTGTGAAATAGAGTCATTTTACACGATCTACAAAAAGTTATTTCAAAAATTACCATATTTTTAAGCGCCTACTGTTTGTTACTTACTCGGATTGAGAAATATATTACCAACAGAACTGTAATGACTTGTAAACAAGATGACATCCATGCATTACTACTTTAATATGCTATCGGTTTTTAATTGTCCTTTTGGGAAATCTTTGATATTGTGTCTCGAATCTTAAAAGCTTGTATTAAGGTAACATTTGCTCTACTGATGCCATTTTGTATTATTACTGGTTTTACTTGTGACTCTCATTTCTAATTCACCGTGTATACGTTTTATACGCACCTTTACATTTGAATCTGATTTAACCTAATCACTGGTGCGGTGAGTGTGGGAGCCGTCAAATTTTCGATCAGGTTTGGCATTATTAGATAGTACCAACCCAGGGGCCCCTTTCATAAAACTTATGTCTCATATTATTGTCTTCAGTGTAATGTATTAATATAAGCTAGAAGCTAATAATATAATACATAAGTTTTATTTAAACTCATAGATATTTTTTGTTGTTTAAAGATAGCAACGGCAGTAGGGTTACTTATAATATTTAGAAGTACCGCTAAACATTAATGGTGAAACGTGCTTCTAATCTCCTAATTTTTACTATCGATCGGTTAAGTACGTTTAATTGAAATCTAACAACCTACCCTTTGCGCCTCGAATATGTAAGTTCCCATCCTAGCGTCTGCTAAGCTGTGGTTAATTTGGTTGAAGCCTTAATTCGTGCGCTTAAGCGATCTGAAATCGTAGTCATTTAATATTCAGTACACGTTCTATGTATTAATTCTAAATCTAAAAAGATCTCATTAGATATCTCGAATGAACTAATCTTAACAGTTTATAATCGCTTCAAAGATTATTTAAATTTATTTGTGTATGACAATATTAAATTCAATTTCATTTCAAGATCGCGACGAGTTTATAATGAAAGCAAATTTAATAATTTTGAATTTTGCTTTATATTCTTTTAATTAATTATGCGTTTGTTAAGCTTCAATTAGAATGGAAAAGCTAAAATTACGCTCTCGTATATTGTTGACGATTCGAAGAAATTCGCAAAAGAAGAACAGGGTTATCTTTATTATTATGTTTTAAAGCCCCTAAAAGTTACAAGACGACTGTTCAAGTCTACGATAATGCATACAATATTTAGCCGAAATTATATCCAAGAACGTTTAGTGTTTCTGAGACACCCATACATTATCATAATCAACAATGACAAAACTATTTTAATCAAGCTGTAGGTAGACTTTGAAAGTTTGTCTTAATTATCGATTAGCAATTATCTTAGACCCTATAATCCGTTAAGATAATTGTTTTAGAGCAAAGTTACCCACATTCAGTTTTGGTATAGAAATTCGTTATTAATCATCTTGGAAATTAGTTCAGATTCATAGTCGAACTGTTAATTTTAGGTTTAGGATATAGATATTTAATTACAGTTTTGGTCGAATTTGTCTATTAAATTTACCACAACTCGCTAGTTGAATAACTTACCCTTTTGATGGTATACCTGTAAACTATCAAAATTTACTTTCGTTAATAGAATTATGTGTAGGTATACTCTGGCAAACATAGTTTTGATTAAATTGTTGTTCTAAAACAAATATATGTTAAGTTTTGGAGAAACAACCGAATTGCGTAATTATTAAAAAGAACCATGCCACATATGTAAAGCGTATAAAAGAGAGTGCTGTATAATTGATTGCCTATGTGTGCATAATGCTTTGACTCGATTATTTGCAAATGCAACATAGGGAAATTGCACATATTGCAATTTAATTTAATAGCGTTGTATGTATATTGGAATATTGATAGAATAAGTGTATTTAGAGGACTTTTATATATTTTTTTCTCAACTTACGTGTTGTAGAAGTTACACAAGAGAGTAACGGTCGTTAGCATACATTTTAAAGGATTAACGTACGAAGAAGGAGCAACTGCTACCATTATTACAGGTTACTCCATCTATCATTACAATTACAGGCGTAAAATTATACTATTTTCTAGAAAGAGAACTCGCGAATATTTTTGGTAGGACAATCCAGAGATCTAGAAAGACTTAATTTAGCATTTGAAGGAGTTAATTAAGAGACTGTGATTTATCTCGCGATGCGTAGAGGACTGTCTTTTCAATACGCATTTAAACTCGTGGGTCTTGGTGGGGATTCACTTCAAAATTTGCATCGGGCGTAAGGAAATTGTGAGATTGGCAAGTTAGGAATGAATTATGATTATATGATCACCTTCGAAATTTGTCAATGATATAATAATGATGAGTCAATGATATAATGATAAACAAGCATAATTAGGGTGCTAATTCAATTTGACCAGCTTAAATACTAAACTCATGGAACGAAAATCCTAAAACTTTTCGTTTTAAATGAACAACATATTGTAATGATTTTTCTATCGTAACATGCATGAAAGTAATTACCTCACTGTAGAAGTTAAAAAAAGTTTCTTAGATGATTCATGGATTCTTATTGACATACAATAAAGAAACGTTGAATGTTGACTATTTGCCGTTTATTATTAATAATTGTCATTTGAACATTTATAAGGAATTCGCTACAAAACGATTCAAGTTTGAGTTGAAGTTATTGATTTGTTATATGTACATAATAATAATTTAATTAATGGAATTATTTGGGGTGAGAGGATTTTCACTAGCAGCTACTTCTGAAAACAAAAAGTTAACAAAAAATAACATAATTTGGGTTTGATATAACAATCCAAGAATTTCCTTAACTACGGTTACTAACAAACCAATCTATGCATTGAAATGCAAGTACATAGTTACCAACTAAATTACAATAATCATGATATAAAATAATAATGAAAGGCAGATTTGAAAGGAAATATGAGCAACACTAGGATAGGAGAAATAATTGCAATTTAAAAAAGGGGGTTTCTAAGAGTTGGTTAGATAAACAAAAAAGAGAATAATATATTGAAACAGAAAGGTTGTAAAATGTATGTCTTCTGTAATGAATTGAATTAAAAGCAAAATAAATAAAAAGTTTAACAGTTAAACAAGTGTTAATAAAGGGTGTGCATTTATTTTATTTAACTCAAAGAAGAAAATTAAAAAAAATAAAACTTACCAGTAGACCAGAGTGCAGTAAAGGCAGAGTCCTATTCAACGAGACTGTATTAAGGCTGTATTCAGCTGGTTCGATAAAAAGAAAAAGAAACAATCTATTCTTGAACGCTATTCAAGAGCATTAAAAGGTAAAATTAATTAGGTGCGATTTACCTCAATGTTTTAGCTTCGACTGTGCATCCTATCTTGAGGGAAGTTTTAGAGTCCCATAAGCAGTAGGCAGATCCCTGCGTGGTGCTCTTCCTCTATACTAAGTTGTACAAAGGAACATAATCAAGGAACGTAATAGGAACATAAATCAAGACATACGGTTTGTGAATCACAATAATCAAAGAGTGATAAATAAAAGCAGAGCTAGTGTTATTCTAAAGAAAGAGAATAGTGAAATCATTTTTTTAAAAGATTTTTTGAAAGATTTGTTTTATTTAAGGTTGAAATAACGCATCATAATTTTTTATTCGATCCTTTGTCAAGCTGCAAGTGATAAGCAAGTCATTTTCAGATGTTTCATTCTCTTTCTTCCTCCCTTCGAAGTTTTACTACACATACCAGAATTCGAGCGGAATATACGAGAATAGTACATATAAGGGAAATTAGTTTAGCAGAAATTAGTAATATTATATTATTTTAGTTGATGTGAATATTCAGAAGAGGCTGTTACTAACTTGATCTTTAGTTAGCCTTCACGTTCTTCGTATTATAATATTCGTATAACCTTTCCCCTCTTGTAGCTAACTGAAGAGTGGACATATGAAAAGTGTTAAGCGTCAAATGATAAATCTGAATTATTGAAACAAAACATACCGTAAACTGAAGGGAACATACCTAAACTGCAGTCTACTTACAAATATTGCAACAGTAAGTAGTGAATATGTGCCTTACATAAATTTTTAGTTTTGACGCATTGAACGGGAGAACATGTGGTGGATAGATAGATCACTATATAGGCAGAAGCGACTGTCATATAAAGGTCCATCCCATCTTTGTGGAACTTGTGCGTATTTGAAATTATTTTGTGTCTCATGGTGCTTTTTTGGCTGAAGTCATCAGAAGGAGCAGATACATAACAAATCTTTATATTTTCGTTATAATGCTCAAATTGTTGTCTATTTGAGCGGAAACTTTATAGGGCTATATCTGATCAAATGTGTGATTTGATATAAAGAATTTAGATTCTTTGTCTTCTTTTTTGAATGGGAATCTACGTTTGATTCACTAGCTATGGATCCTAGGATACCTTAAGGAAAAGGTTGGATTTAAGGCAAGCCTTAAAAACTGCAAATTTTTTTTGAAAATATCTTGCTTATTAAATTTTCCACAAAATATGTCCTACATATTTTTTTAAATTGAATAGTTTTTTATTTTATGATGAGTTCTTAGATCCCTTATAAATCTTGCTTTTGTTTGGTTTTACTTTTTGCGTTAGTTATAGTGGTGATTTTGTGATGATTCTCATCTTTAGATATCTGGTACAATAAATAAAGTTTATATGTAATACGCCTCATTGCTTTTAACAATGCGCTTGCACTTTTTTTGACGGAACTCTTTTATTACTTTAAGCTATCCCCTCTGTAGTAAAATTGTAAAGAGAGGTAAGTTTAATTTTCTTTTAATTGATTCCAGTGCACGTAAGTGAATTTAAACTTTCTCTTTTTGTTGTAAAAGTTCTATAAACTTATCGAGTTGTTTTAACCATATTTCTTCTTTTATTTACAAAATGTAAGATACGTTATTTTTAAAGAAACCCAACATATCGGCTATTAGTGAGATATGAATCTATAACCTATTTGGAATTGGTTTAAAACAAAATGACTGGGAAGCCTTCACGAAATTAGTAATGCATAACGACATTTTTTGTAAAAGACGTCCGCTTACGTATATTGGGCAGACGTCACTGTTTTTAGTTTATTTTGTGCCGGATTATTTACAAAGCCAAGACAGAAATTTTAAAATTTATTTGTGTAACTTGAAAAGTATTAAAGTAGTTTTAGTTTATTGTTTTTACTAAATTTAATGTGGGCTGTTAGATTAAAGAATTTTTATATTTGAATGTTTGGCTTGATTTGTGCGAATAATTTGAAAAGAAAATAAATTAACTTTAAACAAAATATTTTAATAGTAAAGTAAATTAGAAAAAGTAACGAGAAAGATCTTTCATTTTATAGTGTAGAGGCCAACCTCCATATTGATTTTTTTATTTATCCGATTAAATTGTTTAAAACATTATAAATAAAAAAAATCATATGTTGTTCGTTATTTTAGTCATAATCATCATCCTAGCGTGCTGCTGGGTTTAAAAGTTTCAATATTAAATTGTGTGTAGTTTTCTTGGTTCGAATTTAGTGGTAGCCATAACGTAGTATAAATTATTACTAGTTTACTTACTGTAAGAAGGTGTTATAGTATATATATATTATTAACGATGCCAGCTTTTTTAAGCAAGCGAACTTCAATAAGTCATGCAATTCGTATTATTCTATTTGTAACACGACTTGTTCGCAATAATAGTTACCTTCCAAATTCATAATTTAACGTAAAGCCCTGTAGCAGGTTATGCAACAAAGTCTATTGGCGTCATTATTGTAGAATGTACAGTGCTCTAGTATTTCAAGACAAGAAATCATGATCTAGCTACGTAACGTAACGGTAATGGGATTTTAAAATTTGTATTTTTCAGTTGTTGGAGTTACTTCTGAAACTTTGGGTGATCTATTCATAAAAAGTTATAATGGATTGCTAGGTTGTCAATGTAAGATCTCAACTCATATCTGCAAAGCTTTCCTTCATCCCATTACAAGTTTCAGGCAAATAGACAATAGCTACACTAAACAATTCATTTAAATGTAAATATTTATATACTAGAAGTACAAAAGTATATGAATGCATTAGCTACATGTAATTATTACTATTAAATATCTACCTATGAACATCAACGTACGTATCAATGTACGTATAAACAGACATAGTTACCAAGTGAGCATTCTCAGGCCCATGCAGTCCTCCACTATTCCGTTTTTGCACTATGTAAAGTACATCTTACTTTGTTGAGCTACGAGCGCTACCATAAATGCTTCTAAAACATGATTTTAAAAAATCTACTCTAAGCGAAAGGAAATTTGCCGGTATTGATTTTATATCTGTAACACTGCGAAGCTGTCACTTTTTGAAGTTTATTTTGAACTACAGAAGTGTTAATGATATGAGCAAGAGCGTACCCAGCGAGGGGCACGCCAACAAGAAAAATAAATGAGAATAAAGCCCTCTTCAAATTGATGCGTATGAGTAGCAGGGCGGTGAGCGAATCAGTGTGTATTTTTTAGTGACTAATAAAAACAGTTTTGCAATAGTTTTGAGTTTTATTTTGTAAGAAATCGTCGTGTTTCACTTTCCCGCGCCCTCTAGTTGAAAACCTGGTTACGCCCTTGAGTAGTAGCATTGTATTAAAAGAATTTATACCTATACTATTATTTATAAATCTTCATTGATTGTCCTCGAATATTAATATAAATTCGTGGAAATTTAAAAAGGGTAAAATAATTCTTGGGGCTATTTCTTTTTCTATTAAAAGATTTAACTATTTTGTACTAGTAGTATTCTATTGAAAGAATTTAACCCACATTTTTACTTACTAATCTTTATTCATTGCCCTTGAATATTAAAATGAGACAGTGGAAATTTAAAAAGGGTGTGTAAAAGCCGCTGATTCTAATTTGGTATACAATAAATTAAATAAGTTTAATGGACTGTATCTAAGGTAAAAAACATGGGTCGCAATACATTAAAAAAATTCAAATCGTATAGAAAATATACGATTTACCTTGATTGTTGATAATTATAGTGGCATGTCTTCCAGATAAGATGTTTAAGGAAGAGATTAGGACGGAATTCGAGAACACATTAACTAGATATCGAATTTTCAACTTGTTTATCTTATACATTCAAATAGATTAGAATTAGAAAAGAAAAGAATATTCAAAAATAATAACGTTAGCACGTATTTCAACAATTTTTAACCGACTCTGGTTTAATATCTAAAACACCTAGAAGGCACATATCTAACCAACAAAATTAAAGATTTTGAATTTAATTTAAAACGTATAAAGGAGTTCCATCTGCCTGACAAGAATGTAATATAATATAATTCATTGCTACATTTTCCTACAAACAATATAGAATTAATATCAAAATTTTAATTCACTAAGCGTCGCAAACAGGGGGAAACAATTCTTGGAACAATTTCTTTTTCTGTTAAAAATATAACTATTTTATAGTAGCATTCTATTGAAGGAATTTAACACACATTTTTACTTACTATCCTTCATTCATTGTCCTCGAATATTAAAAGAAATTCATGGAAATTTAAAAAGGGGGAATTCTTTTTCTGTTAAAAGGTTCAACTGTTTTATAGTAGTACTTATAGGAGTAATTAGTTATTTCAAACATTCAAGTAAGTTTGTATCAGCGCAATAAAGCAGTGTGTATTGTCAATGACACTAATGTTGTATTTTAACGTGACGAGTAGCTGTTTTACAAGGGTTTTGATTAAGATTACTGGAAAAACTAAATATTCGTAGAGATCTATATTCGAAGAATGTTACCAAATCTATACTTAGAATTGAATCACAATTACCTAACCATAAGTGTCACCACTGGTATTTCTCGATAATAATATTATTTCTAGACTTATATAGTTATAAGTAGAAATGTTAAAGAGAGATGTAGGTATTTTAAACGCCTCTCTCACTTATGAGTCGGGTTAAAGACGAAGCAATTGTCTAAGAGTAGTAGAAGTTGTTTAAGATTCCTACATCTCTCATATTAATTTAGAACCTATATAACCAAATAATTTTAAGGTCTTATGTATAATTACTTAACTAGACAATTGTTATGCTGTTTGCATAATAAACAACTAGTAAGAAATTAAATACACGAAAAATTACTGATTTTTTAAACATGTAATAAGAAAACAATCATTTTGATTACTTCTCAGATTTCGATATTGACATCCCTACGCCGTATAAAGAGAAGCATGTCTTGATAGTTCAATTTTAAAATAAAATACCTTTCTGCCTTCTTTTCATATTTCTACATATTTCTAAAATTTTATCAATAACTACATAACAATAAACAAGAACAAGCTGTGATATGCTACAATCAAGAAGAAGAACTGTAGTTTATGGAAGCAAAAATGACAATACTTTACATATGAAACATCTCTTTTTTTCTGTGCGAAACAAAACATAGGTGTTGTTCTGTTTAATATTGATGGTTAGCGTCTGTTGGAAGCATAGGACTAGTTGGACCATTTTTCAAGAGCACACTTATTTTATATTTATGAGATTTATTCTACCTTTTCTAAAGCAAGATTTTTCCAAAACGCACATTAAATTATTTATAAATGTGAAAACTTTTTTGAAACCTTTGTGCGAATTAATCTATCTCGGTATCACTATTTTATCGTTGTTTTAAATCTAAATTATCCTGAAATAAAAGGAGAATTTTTTTAGAAAACATTTCGCTTGAATGCTAGGACAAAAATCTCTCAAAGGAAAAAAAAGAGCAAAAGCGAAACGTTTTCCTTGTATAAAACTTTGTCACTTTCCTGACACGAGAGAATTAAAATTTAGTTTTTATTTTCACCAATTTTTCTCTGTTTTTTATATAAAAGTATTTTTTCAATTTTATTTTGTGGGAAATACTAGGAAATTACCTTCGTATCAATTCCAACTGATGCAGTCATATGGAAAGAAAAATCCCAGTTATAAATAGTCGTTGAAAATAAATCCGTGTCAGTGATTTTGCCCAGAATTCTGATTTTAAGAGAATATAACCATATATTACAATGTATTTTGTCTTTGTTTAGTGAACCTAACACGTCTATTACTGCAAACACAATACTCAAATTGCAATTAATTAATCTAGCCTCTACGTTTCATTTCTCCAGTCGACTGTGAGACAGCTTAATGTAGGTTGTAATAAAAATCGATAAAGCAATTTGCAGTAGATTAAATGCAATTAGGTTTTATGTGCTTTTAGGTTCATTTAACATACATTAATGCCAGTTATAAAATAAAAGGAGTTTAATAATAGATCTGCTGCGTATAAGGAAAGGAGGTTTAAGAATTATATTCTAAATAGACTTCAGAAATCAGCACAATACTAAGCGAAAAGCTTGGCGAAAAAGAGGAGCATCTTCAAAAAATGCCCCTTTTGAATGAATATTTGCATGGTTAGTGTGTATCCTAGGTTAAGTGAAGTAGTTTCTATTTATACAGAGTGATTTGATAACACGAGCATTAGTTTAACAGATGCTAGTACACAAAAAATGCTGTAAAAAGTCTAAAGATCATTAGTGTTTGTCTTTCATAATAATCGAAAAAGTATTATTTTCGAAAAGTGGATTTGGATGTCATAGATTAAAAATAAAAATTGAGCCGTACGTACTATTTCGGCAGGAAAATCTCACATGATTTTTATCAAGTAAGTTGATTATCCTTCTGAGTTTTAAGTAGAGTCACTGCATCTAGTCCCCTAGGCCAGCTGGTCGATCAGAGTACCGCAAACCGACTAATGGACAAATTAAAACCACGTTTTAGGTGTTTGACATATTAGAGGTTTGAGCTTTCAGAATAAGAAAAACCTTTGAAAGTAAACGTGGATTTGATTTAATTTAATACAGAACAAATAATGAACAATTTCGTGCTTCGTTTGCCCCAATATGGCGGCGGTTTGCGGTACTCTGGTCGACGAGCTGGCCTAGGTACTTAGATGCAGTGACTCTAGTTTTAAGGGCCCGTTATCGCCGCCAGTGTTAATAATAGAAAGCTTCATTAACTATAAACACCTAAAGATGGCGCTACGGTCTCCAAAAGGGAATTAATTTCTTTAAAACTAAAATTTGAAGACGTAAATAGAAACATTATTTGTTCGCATCGTAGTTCTCTGCTCACAGTCTTGCCAGACATGCGTGAATTTTCAAAGTATTTTAAGTTTAACTGAAATTTTTAATTTTTAAATGCCAAGGAATAATTTAAGGTAGTTGAAATTAAAAAGGGGAATGGAATATAAAACTGCTAAACATCTTTAAAAATATCAGTTGTGCTTGCTGGTTTTAAGAAAAAGAACAGTATTACTATATTAAAATATTGAAAATATATATTCGTTCTAAGAAATTAAACAGGTCTAATTAAGAGTGAAATAGTTTATTCAAAAATTAACCGTCACATGCTCTTAAGTAAAGAAAAACAACAATTACTTCGGGAATTTATTAATTAATAGTCAAAAGATTAGGAAAGTTAAAATATGGGAAGGGATATAAACAATAATCTGTTACTTTACATCGACACAAAAATATATGTAACAATATCGAAAACGCGTTAAATGTATTATGTCAAATCGACTCATTAAAATTTCCCGCTCTTTTAACTCGATCCGCCAACAGCGCGTTACGTGAGCAAAAGCCTGAACTAAGAATAATAGTAGTCATTTACCAAAATGTTTGAATAAATGCGGGACCTATGACCTATATGACCTTTTTTTAGTTCTTTTATACTGTTGTATATTCGGACATTTTTATCTCAAATAACACTTGAGCGATAATTTAGAAAGTACACCTTACCATTTTTAAAAGCTCGCTGCTATAGTTTTGTTTTTATAAATTTACACTTTTTTATTCGTTAAGGAAATAGCTTTTGTAATTTTGTATAATATAAACTAGATAACACTCTTAAGAAAAGATCTCATGCACAATAAATGTAAACAAAGTGCAATTTTTAAAAATTGTAGTGAAATTCTTCAGAGCTGTTTAAGCTGTACTTTACCTACGCGATAATGGAGCCTTAAGTGAGTAAGAAAGACTTGCAATGACATGACACAACTTAGGCACAATATCATAGGCGCGTCAAAAATAATTATTGCAATAAAAAAAGAATAATCATTTGACATAAGTACAACAAGCCACTGGATGTGAGACCGCTTACAAAGTATTTTTAAAATGGTAATTAATGCATTGCGGTAGGTCATGTTGTATTGCAGTAGTTCTCAAACAAATCTCCATTTATCTATAAATCACAAATTTTGTTTAGACTTCTTTTCATTTATTAAATAACGCCCACTTTATTAAAACATTTTGTAACACTGCTGTTTCCTATTTTATTTAGATGATTCGTCTTTAGAACCTTTTTTACGAGGAGGCGAATAAACAATAATATTCAAACACGTTTAATAAACAAATATATTCTATATTCTAAAATAAACAATTTTAAAAAAATTACACAAGCATTTATTTTGTTCTATTATAATTACGAGAAATTCTTGAAGGAGTCGATGGTCAAAAAGTTTGGAAACCCCTGATCTACGAGTTATATATCTCTACACGATACTCATTTTATTTGTTTCCGTCTAAATATCTATTAGTTAGACAACACAAGATCCCACTAAGCAATTATCACAGATAACTTAATGAAGTAATATACAGGGTGTCCTTAACCTGTCAAACGAAACTTCAGATATTCTCCTTGGTAGTTTCTAAGCATAAAACTGCAGACAAAGTTGTCTTAAGTATGTACATAAGACGATTAAAATTCATTTTAAGATTATAATTTAAAGGGTTTCGTTCAAGAAAATTATGCTATATGTATACTTGGTATGTATAAAGCTAAGTTTTCTCGAACGAAGCTCTTTAAATTAGAGTCTGAAACTGAATATCAAAAGAACAGGGAAAAGAAAAATAATATGTTGGACTACCTACCATGTCGGATTTTGTTCACCAATAATATCGTAGTAAATTCAAAAGTTTCTTTTGTGAAATTCTAACCTTTCGTGCTACGCCTTGAGTCACATTATAAATATACCAATGTATTTGTTTAAATTGAATTTTCACTTCTTTTAGGTTTTTTAGTTCCCTGTTTTTGTTTAGTTCTTGCTGTTCAGTTATTGTTGTTTCTACACATATACGAGTTTGCATTTTCAATCTTTGTTCGTATTAGATTTAGATGACATTTCGGACTGTACTATGGAAAACGCAACGAACTAGTACATGGACATCATTTGGATAATTGGAGAATGGTATGGTAATTATAATGATGCTACTAAAGTATATGATAAAGAATTCCCAAACAGGCCATATGCAATGGATATCCTTCCAAAATTTTTATTTAAGTTGATTTATAAAATAAATATTTTCATTGAACATAAACTTATTACAAGTGTGTAACGGCGTTACTTATCTGGGAACTATCTAGGATTTATTGACAAATGCCGTATTATATATAAATAATATGTCGTATGCTTTTCCCGTCGTTAAAATAGAATTTAATAAGACTTGGTGTTATACTATCTCGAAACCTATGCAACTCTGTATTATATAATGTGTTATAAAATACAATTATATTACTTTTTGTTAAAACAAATTTAAACAACATATGTTTTTAGATTTATTTTTGAACCATTTGGCTAATAAATAATACATGCATTTCATCTTGCTTATCATAGCTATAAAGATTTATTAGCTTAGAAACATTTTGGGATAATAAGAATTCATCTCTCAGTGGGTAAAATTTGCTTTTTTGTCATTAGTTAATCGTGACTTGAGCCAAATGTTCCACAGTTTTTTATAAATATCTTTCTTCTTTCAACCCATGTTAGGGGGTGTTCTTTCCTTCTTGTGAGATTGGGACATGGTGGTACAGCTTAGTCGGCAGTTACAGTAACACGGCAAGTTCCGTGAAACGTTTCGTAGGGGATGGCTATGTGCCGTGCGTAATTTATGATGCGTTTTAAGTCATTTCAGCTGTAGTCGTTTAAAAATTGCCAAACGTGAAAATATTTTGTTAACGTTAACAATATCTTATTAAACAAAACAATTTATTACTTAAAATACGTTTTAGTAATAAGATTAATTTAAAATAATATTTTTAAAGTCTAGAAAATCAGTTAGTGGGAAACTTTGAGGAAGGACGTGTCTCAGATTTTAATTTATTTTGAGTAACAATTATGCAGGATGTTTTACTTAACATTCGTATCCTGTAGACGGTTGATAGTACACATAAAATGCAACAAAAAAGCTTAATATCATTATTATCGATCTTTCATAATAACCGAGAAAAAAAATTGTTTTTAAAACATGGTCGAACATCTCTCGTACCTCATGACACCGATTGTTATTATTATCTGAAGGAATTTCACCCTCAGTAGGTAGTTTGGACGAGTCAAAACATCGCATTGATATCGTACCTACAATTTTACTTCCTCGATCAAGGAAAAGCTTTTTGTTCGCTTTGAAAAATTACCAACTTGACCGGAAATCGAACTTGCGATCCTTGGATTATAAAGTGTTAATAAAACAATTATTTTTGACTTAAATAAAATTTTCAGAATAATAAAGTTGTATGTGCTGTACTGTTTCTATAGAATAATAGATTAGAACCTTTTCTGTCTATTATACGTAGATCAACAAATGCTTCATTATGTTGGTTCAAATTAGTCAGAATGAATTAATAGAGATAACACTCGACATAACAGCCATTCCAGGTATGTAATAATTTCAACGAGCTCTGCATGATGCAGTTTCCCCTAGCAATAAATTTTACAAAATTTCAAAATATTTAATAACAGACACTAACAGTTTCAGTTTTGATCGTCTCCTTTTATATTACCGTTTATTCTCTCATGTGAGTGGAACAATACCTTTACCCACACGCAATCTACGTACTTCGTTTTTTTTGCGTAGAGGATTGAAGAAAGATTCTTTCATCAAACCGGATATGTATGTTACGTGTGCATCCTAAAGATATTAAAAATACATATATGGTTAGCAGGGGCAACTGTATAATAAAGTTAAGAACACCTTTCGAATACATAAAGTTCTTCAGAGAATTTGGAAAAAGAGTAATGCGCAACAAGTAGGTAAGTTCGTTGGAAGTTAGAAGGCGGGTAATGTTCTCTTTTGCGGCGTTGTATCTCATCCCCGGGACTTCTGGGAAATTAAACAAGCGAAATTATTCATCGTCAGCTGGGATACGGATCGATATTGAAATGTAGTTAACATGACGTTGGTCCTGTAAACAAGCTCCTGCATTTATGATTGATGACTAATTCAGAGTTGTAATTAAGGGTTCCATTCATGTCCAAGACAGGACAATACGATTAACTTTTTGAAAAATTGAAAAAAAAAACCGTTTATTACAGTGGGTTGGTATTAACTGCAGTAATTCGCATGCAAATGATTTTATACAACAGCTTTTAAGGGCTATTAAGGGGGCTTTTGATGAAATGCATTGTGTGAAAGTGTTATGAAACTCAAATGTGAAATAATACCATTCAAATTTATGTGTAGATGAAATAAAGTAAAATTTTAATGCAACAGTTTGAAATGCTGATGCGACACAATACTATTCAACATTAGAAGACACGTTTAAACGTAAAAACTGTACAGCAGCCTAGAAGTTTGTCTGTAGTGCATATATTTTATTGTACTTGTCATATACCAGATTTAAATACGTGACGTACTTGCTCGAATGCTTATTGCCACGGCTCCCTTGAGCCTATGAATTGAGGTAAGCACAATTAAGCAAAAATGTAGCAATAGGTCGAACAAGGGCTTAGTTTTAATTTTTTATCTGCGATCACACCATACAACTTGATAAAATTATTTTGTTTGAATAAAGCTTATTTTTCTAAACTCAATAGAGTGGAACTGTTAGTTAACGAGAAAATAATTTGAAACTGTAGTGTTATGCTCTAAATTTAACACAAAGGAACTTTTAAAAGGAAAAAGGTGTGTCAAAGATTTAATATTGGAAAAGGATGCAGATTTTTGGAAGTCATTTCAAGCCATTGCCTGTTTGATTTTGTAAACATTCCGTATAAATGTAAAATCTGTGATAAAGCTCAATTCGATATACTTCAATATTCAATATATTATTCAAAAACGGAGACTTTCATTAATACTGTTAGACAAATTATTTTCAAGTTGTAGGCGTTGATTGAAAAGCTTATTGATTTTAGATCTCGGAAGAAATAATAGAGAAAATGACGTCGCGGCAGGCTTCTTGTGAATCATTGTATAAAATATTTTAATAAAAAACTGTTCTATTTAAATACTTCCAAATATTTATGTTACCATACGATTACTTTATATTATAATAATAATAATAAATGTTATTTTTTAAAAACACTTTATCAAGCTTTAGCTCTTATTGATAAACTTTAAACATAAAACACAGTACCAGTACCAACAAAACATTCGTAAACAATGGTACTATTAAACTTGTATAATAACCAAAACTAAATTAACCTAAAACTCAAATAACACTTTGGAAAGTGCGAAATTTGATTCAGTCAGAATCAGTACTTAATCTGAACTGGTCTAAACCTAAAAGTTAAAATATAATAACCACCACTAAGTTGGATTAGAAAAGTTTATTAGATAGCAGAAAAATATCAAGTGGGCCCTTAAATTTGTTCAAATTTAATCATTATTTAAACTTCAAGAATACTTTAAAGGATCAAAACTAAATTAGGTTAGTAACCCTCAGGCAGTACATGAAAACTTTTTACAATTATATTAAGCTTCAAACAAGATTTTAAACATTCTTGCAGAGTGGATTTACAAATATCATAGCACATCACAGTGCTTATCACAAGGTTAAAATCGTCATTATTAACTATGAAAAGTCATGTTTAGGGATAACTTTTTATAGCAACTACTTTTAAAAATTTGATTTCACAGGTTTCTATATCTTATTGAAAGCTTAGAATGTAACTGAGAGAGAAAAAATATAAAAGATAGAAAAAGAAGATACAGGACCAGTTGTCCGTTGCTCTTTATCAAATACAAAAAACCGTGTTTTTTTTCAATTAGATATATTGCACAAAAATTCAAATTCGAAGAGTACAGTAGAAGTACATAGCTTTTTAGATCTAACAATAGATCTGAAATATCTTAATCCAATAAAACGTTATGATACTTTGCGTTAATTTACCGACAAAAAATGGATTGCGCTCATGGTCGAATAGCAAATATTTGTAGCTTGTTTATTATGGGTCTTTAACTTATCTCAGAAACCATAACTTTTGTGCAAAAGAAAAAATTGATTCTATTACAATATTTTATAACTTTAATGTCATATTTCTTACTAGGCTACATACAGGGTAATGAAATTAAGTTACTTTTTTAATGAGCCGCTCAATATATTATTATTACATGTTTGAACAACACTCTTAAAAACAGTTAGCTTAGGAACATGATGCTGTGACCCACCATTCCGGACTTATTAACTAGGAGTATTATCTTCAATTAACCGGAAGCGGTAAGTTACAGGACCATGTTTATAATATAATTAAATCTGTCGTCAAGAGCGCTATTCAAAAATTTAATAATATATAGCATGCTCTATTTAAAATAACCAAATCAAAAACACTAAGAAATTATAAATCATTGTAATAGAAACAACTTTTACCTATGTACAATGTTTTTTTTACAAACTTTTGTTTTCTAGGATAATATCTTAGGTCAAGTTTATTCAATTATAAATACACAATAGTTTTCTGCTAAACTTATGATATAGCAAACAAACAACTATAGTTCCAAATATTAAAAATGAGAGTTAGTTTATTCTATGTTGCCCTGATGAAGATGACAAGAAATTTAAAAAAAAATCGAAACGTAGGTATATGTAGACATTAAAGCTAATAAGTAAATTAGACCGTAAACCCATTAGCATTAATTTAATCAAATTAAAACTGGCGGTGAGAAAAACACATCCAATGTAGACTTATATAGGTACATAATAAACGCTCCTTCCCCCTGTAAAAATTGCAAACATACGCTCACGTATTTCTAGTACAGCCATGGTAACGCAACATTGACACGAAAGAAATTATTTATTGACAAATTGAGAACGCTCTGAATACGTACAATTCAATAAATAAATTACTTTAATTAAATTAAATAAAACTATTTTACATTTTTCGTTATTCTGAACCAAAAAAACGTATTTAATTAAATTTTAATAAATTCAATCAATTCTACCACAAATACTTTTTGTGTCTTCATCTTTAACCAATTGTAATAACAAGTCTCATATAGCTTGCTTACATTGATTTTTTGTTCCATGTTTTTGAAATTAGCGAAACTAATTAATTAATTTTGACCGAAAAATGGAACTGATAACGTAGTGTCGATCAGCTCACTTTATAAGGGTGATTAAACAGAAAACTCGTCTCATTTATTGAATTAATTAAATTCAAATATTAAATAATCATCTAAAACTATTATTTATTTAAATAAAATAATAAGAAATATTTATGCATACAAATATTTTTTTATGTTATATATCTCAACGGTACGGTAAATCTCAGCAGAATCCTTACTTAATTCGAATTGGTTTAAGCTTAACAAATTTTTAATCTTCGAAGTTAATTCCATTCTCACACTATTAACTTAAACGGGGTGCACCGTAACACTATTTCTTGTGGACATTGGTCGCGTTCTTACTACCTTCCTACCAATCACTTGATCTCTTCACACACTGAATTTGTTATGAACATTTGTTATCAAAATTAAGTTTCTTCTTATTATAAAAGATATATAGTAGATACTTTTATTTAATTTTCGTATTAAAATTAATATCGAGTTTTTACTGTTTGCCAATGCCCCAATAAATCTCTGTATTAGACCTGCGCATTACTAGCTAGTTTAAATTGGTAGAGAAAGTTTTTGCACAACCTTTTTCAGACATGTAACATCGTTACAGGGTCTTCCGATTATAATTTAATGACCGTCTATGTTTCTTCTTTGACTATATTTTTTTTAACTCCTTTAACTGTTTTTTAACTCCTTTGAGTAACCGTCTGTTGGGATGCTTCCTTAATTTATATTATTTCGTCAAAGTTTGATAAAACCATCTTTAATAGGAAAAATTTAAGGTTTCAGATTATAATTTGCCTACGATGGGCAATTTACGGAAGTTATAAGTTATTATATAAAAATTCTTAGTACTCTATTTTCTGAAAGTATCAATAATATAGGAAAATGTAATTTTTGTGATTCACCTTCTTATAATATTTACAGTAAACGTAATTTTTTTTAAATTAATGTACCGTTAGGTGGGAGAAGGTAAATGATTTAAAACTATGCAGTAATTGTTGATGAAAGGGTCATTTTAGAAAGCAGTGTAAACTGGGATCATGCAAAACCATGTAAACGAAGGCATATCAACATTAAGCAAAGGGTGGATGTAGTAAGATTTATAAGGCTTATTGTTGTCTATTTATTTGAGTTGCAAAAAGAACTGATCATCTAGAACGTAACAGATCTGACTATCAAATGATTTCTTCAACGTTTTTTGTCAAGACCTAACGGTGTACCTCCTCATATCGTAAAGAATTACGTTTGTTCTATAATTTTTAGGCAATGCTGAGAGTGAAGTAATAAAATATTGTGCAGATGATAGTGTCTTGTGGCATTTCATTCAACCCGTTTTGCCAAATTCTAGGGTTTGTGAGAATCGCATCAAGGATTCAAGGAGATATCATCATCAATAATTGGCCAAGCCACTTATTTAATTGAAAATTGTATTTCTAGTTTAATAGAAAGCGGATACTCTACCTCTGAGCTACCTAAGGTGATTACTACCAGAATCACAATTTTCCCATACGAACTGCATTCTCGCAATTATCTACTTTGTACGGAAAAATCATCATTCTTAAGGTAATACCTTAGGTAGCTCAGAGGCAGAGTACCCACCCAGACAGCGGATGGTCCTGGAATCAATCTTTCTATAAGGGTGTGCAGTTAGAATATGAATTACTGTCTTAAATATATTAAGGGAACCGCCGATTCTACCAAAAAGTGTATAGATATATCAAGGTAGGTATCTAAAAGTAAGGCGCCTAGCGACTAAAACTTAAAATAAATATACAAATAACTATTCATAAAATAATCTGATTTCTTAAAAGGTTTGATTTTTTTTCGTTTTAACGCTTTCAACCAGAAATTTAAAACTGACTCGACCTTTATTTAACAGCAAATAGTTTTAATTAAATTATATCTATAAAAATGAGACAACAGAACTTAATTTAAAATAATCTAATGATATTTCATCTTAAAACCAGAAAAAAACAAAATTAAAAAATCTTAAAGTTGAAAAAGTTATATATATTAAATTTGATAAATTTTTAATTGAAAAGTTTGTATTTAGTATAGAGAAAACCTTCTATTCTTGATGTGCCGATTAAGTCTTACATTTAATTTAACATAACTTTGGCTCTTTGGGTTACAATTATTTGCGATTAATTTGACAAAAGCAAATCGTAATGCTACAATATAAAAATTAATATACATCTTTAACATAAAATATTAGGAGCACATTCAACTGCAAATGTTGCAACATAATCATTGTTTGCAATCATACTTTTCGAGGATTTACACTTTTACAATCAGGTAAATGTAAGTTTTAATAGAAGTATTTGGGGTTTAAAAATCGCCCTTACACACGCAGCAACTAATTCCCTAATAGGTAACTCAGCAAAGAAGCTATCAGTTGTTTATATCAGTATTCCCGTAAAGAACTTCTTACTACATCTATACAATATTTCATTTAAGAGGTCTATCGTAATATGGTTTGCGAATATTATGGAGCGAAATTGTAAGCATGATTCAGGTTTCAGGTTTCAGATAGTGTGATTTATGCAACATACAGGATGTCTCTGGTGAAGTTAAATGGTTATACCATCAAATTACTTAGTCAATATCCTGCATTAATACATAATGACATCTATTCAATTAATAGAAATTATATTCAAGAGAGCAAACGTCAACTTAGACGGCTTCATTAAAGAGTTGCGACTCTTCTCGTGGCGACAGCTCATGATATCACGATAAGGTAAAATAGTTGTTTAAATACGTATTAGTTTGGTTAAAGTGCAGAGTGAAGTTATTTTTGATTAAATAAATATCAATTTCAATATATGTAGTATGTAGATGTAATTGATGATAAACTGTCCTTAAGGCATATTTCACAGAACATTCATGTAAATTTCGTAAACATTAACATAAATTCACTTTGCATACGAAATACATAGGTAAGGTTGAAAAGCCAAATAATGTAACTATCACATTAATTGAACAGGTACCGTAAAAGCTTTCAGTTTCAATAAAGCTCTGTGTAATCTAAATGTTCATTAATTGCGTCAATGCTAATGAATATTATTGATTTATGTTTTCGTAACAAATTGCAAATTGAAACAAATAGCCAGTACGTATATCCAATGCTAATAAATAACTTTCAAAATTATGTCCATTACTTCAAAATTTAAAAATAACACAAAAAAGTTAAAGGCATGTCTTATTTAATGGGTAAACAGTAAACGAATAAAAAAAACAGGCTATGGTTAATCGAGAACTTGATATATTCGTATTTTATTATTCTGGCTCATATTTTCATTTCCCGTGGTTAAGTCTCCAACGGCGTCGGAAATTAAAGTTGCCTTATTTAAACACTTTTTTGCTGTGTCATCGTGGATGAATTTTTGCTCTATATACACGGATGAATTTTTATATTTAAAATATAAGCACAAAATCCCTTAATTTTCATATACCATGGAAATTTTTATCATATTATCATATTAAACTAATTTTCTTTTTCTAACTAGTAGCTTAAAAGTGGAATCAACAGTTTTATACTTTTTAGTTAGTTTAGTTACTTTTTTAATTTGTATGTATATACCTAAATATAAATAAAATATTCCCTTTCTAGAATCTTTCAGGATTTACATAAGAGTACCTTAGAAACGGTAAAATGATAAAAGATTTGATTTACTGCACAGTAGCTTTAATATGTAGGCGTGACGACGCCATCGGCCTTTTTTTAAATTACATGATAGGTATTTTTTACTGAAATGGATAGAGTATTCTGTTCTCTCTTTAACCATCATAAGTGTTCATACTCTACATAAAAAAATTTCAAGAAAAACATTTACGATTAGTAGGTTTTGATCTATGGTTTTGCAATTAATAAAACAAGATTATCTAGCAAGCTTAGGTAAATAACGAAACTTTAGTTGTTCTAGTAGCGTATTTGCAAATCTTTCTCTGGGGGGCGGAGTGTACTCTATAAAAATCGCGATTCAAAATACTTAGATTTTCACATAACATAGATTTTGACATAAATGACCCGGACTATTAAAAAGGAATCGGAGGTGGCTCCATTCCGTTAGCCCCCTCCCAAAAAAACAAGCCGCCGAGTGATTCTGATGGCCTTTAATTTTCAATTAGGGAAAATGTAGAACAAAACAGAACAAAAATAAATAATCAATAAAATAAATTGAAAAACTTATTTTAGAATCTCACTAATAGATAGAGAGCGGCAATAGGAAATTATTGATCTATTTTTTACCATACCAGAAAGTATTAATCATATCATATCGAACACGAAGAACAAGAATATGGCCATAAGAAATTTGCATCTCAGTTGCCCTGCAGACGGCGCTCGTTTAAAATCTTTCAGGCGGTCTGGCACCACGCGCAATTATGGTTTGGTATATTTTTTGCTATCCTTGATATTTTTTTATTCATGTATATTAAATAATACCCTTCAAAAATAAATAACAGCCCTTACACAGTAGCTCTCGTGGCCAAAGCAAAGCTTAAATCTGATATCCTTCAAGATACATGAGATGATAAAGTTTTATTTCACTGCTTTATCTTATCATATCGAAAACGAGGAACAAGAATATGATTCATAAGAAATTTGCATTTTAGTCGCCCTGTAGAGGACGCTCGTTTAAAGTTTTTCGGGCAGTCTAGCACCCACGCGCGACTTTCCAATGTTTCTGGCAATCATGGTTTGGTATCCTTTATGATACAAGAAGTTATTAAAAAAAAGAATCGAGTGGTAAAAAGTATATCACGTGACCCATCCACTAATGCAGTGCATCAATACATATCAATAATTTCCTATTGCGGCTCTCTATCTATTAGCGGAATTCTAAAATAAGTTATTGAATTTATTCTGTTATTTATTTTTGTACTGTTTTGTTAAAGATTAAAGACCATCAGAAAACCTCAGTGGCATATTTGGGGGGGGGGGGGACTAACAGGATGGAGCCACCTCCGATTCTTTTTAATAGTCCAGGTCATTTAATATGTCAAAATCTAAGTATTTTTATTCGGGATTTTTATAAAGTACCCCCCCCCCCCCATGAAAAATTTGCAATACACAACTGGAACAACTAAAATTTTGTTATTTATCTAAGCTTGCTAGATATTTCTGTTTTATTAATTGGAGAACCAGAAATCAAAGCCCTACTAGTAGTTAATAATTTTTCACGTTTTTCTTGAGAATTTTCTTATGTAACAGTATGAATATTTATTATATTATTATGGTTGAAAAGAGAACACAATACTCTATCGATTTCAGTCAAAAATACCTATCATGTAATTTAAA
The DNA here is from genome assembly GCA_929113105.1 of Agrypnus murinus. Lineage (NCBI taxonomy): Eukaryota > Metazoa > Arthropoda > Insecta > Coleoptera > Elateridae > Agrypnus > Agrypnus murinus. The sequence continues at coordinate 20,084,441 of OV816025.1, forward strand.
AAAATGATCGATGGCGTCATCACGCTCACGCCGATTTACTAAATACAAAACTTCCTGACCAGAACATATAGAATTTTATGCCATTTAATAATATATATGGTTTATACATACCATTTCTGACTGAAAATAAAACTACAAAGTGGGGCACTTTAAATCAAACAGACTGTATATAATTCATTTATTGTAGAGTTTGACATTTTTAAAGAAATTCTTGCCTAGTTTGTTATTTCCCACGGCCAGCCCCAAAAAAAGAGTGGTTGTAGTTGATATATGAAATTGTATATTACATGCTGTATTTTTACATTTACCTTTTTAGTTAGTAGAGTAAACTCAGTATACCTTTTGCGAAAATAAAGTTTAAATGTAGGCGTTTTTGGTGTGTTTCACGATAATAATGCAGTAGGGGTAGAGGGGGAACAGTGTTACACGTACTACAGTGTTACACTTAATGTTTTTAGGATTGCTTTCTATTAAACATTGTTCATATTTTCATGTTAGAAGTACTTTGGTGTTAACCAAGTGTAGGTGCATTTTGGTTAATATTCACTGATGGGTTTTCAATAAATTAAGGTATGTATATTTTTTAATATCAAAAGTAATTATTTCAAGTAAAATACAATTTATTTCAGAATTAAGTTAATTTAAGCTAGATTATTAAAACTCTATTTATAAGTAGCTTGTAAGCTTATTTACGCCGGAGAAACACGAACTTAACCTCAAAACTGTTTGTGCCCTTATTAACTATTTAAGTATAGATTTTTGATGATTGGGGTACAGAGTTACAGTGGATAGTGGGGTTCGGTGTAATATTATTTATGTAACACTTGTGCAGACAGTGATCAGTCCAAGTTGCATCTAAGTGACAAAGATACATTATTCCATTCAAATGATATCGATGTTGGAAACTTTGTGGTAATACAAGAAGAGGCTATAATAAAACACAGAATTTTGTCAATTAGGGAAATTACACGTAAAACGAATACAGAAGTTAATCTAACTTATAAATTCGTACGTACAACGCAAGAATATAAGAATTTTAAGTGGTTTTATTAACATTAACGTTGTTAACCTTTTCTTGTAATTATGTACCCCACTATTAGGATACAGTGTTACACAGAGCACCAAGTTGAATAAATCTTAATTTCTCTAAAAGTTGAAATAATCAAAGCAAGTTAAATGTAAAAGTTGAAACAAGATTCGTAACTCTTAAAGTAGGAAGAGAATAAATTTTAAAATTTTTATTTGGCTCAGAATTATATCAAAAAATATTTTTTGTGTAACACTGTTCCCCCGCTTCCCCTACGACTGATTTACAAACTCCTAAAAGGATTGGATATCAGCTTATTAATTCTAGCTCTTTTTGCTCGGCTTTACTCAATTTATTCAACAGTAGCTTAATTAATGAAGAAAAACTAAGTAGTGTAAAGCACATGAGTTTTTTAACTATACCCCTACCACTGACCACCTCGTTTGTTAAACACACAAAATAAGTACATTAATTCATTCGACAGTAAAAAAAACAAATCTAAAACAAAAGTCTAATTAATGATCACCCTGCCCTATATATAAATCTACAATTAACTTTAAATTAACAAAATATTTTTAAATATAAAATAATACTATTAAAATTGATAAAGCGGAAGTCAATAAACGCTAGACAAAAGGGAGTGATAGGGCGAGCGATTAATTCTCAAAAAAAGTTTATGAAACAGGAAAATGATAACACGTTTTTTCTAAAAAACCGTCTCCTTTTAAATTAAAATCAATACATAATATAAACTCAAATTAATTTTATAAACTATTAATAAAAGAAATATTTGATTAATATTTGACCTTGAATCTCAAGGTCACCCGCAGTCTAGCGTGTGACCTCACCGCGCTTGCGTTATGTGCGGTCCGGCGTGCGATATTACCACGTATCAGGTTTAGCTATCCAACTTTCTCTGATAAAAATAATTTAATTAATGTGGCAGATAGCATGATGAATGTGGCTGATAGCATAATGAATGTGGCTGATAGCTAATTAATTACGCTATCAGTCACATTCATTATGCTATCAACCACACCCATCATGCTATCAGCCACACTCATCATGCTATCAGCCACATTAATTACGCTATCAGCCACATTCATTATGCTATCAGCCATATTCATCATGCTATCAGCCACATTCATTATGCTATCAGCCACATTCATCATGCTATCAGCCACATTAATTAAATTATTTTTATCAGAGAACGTTGGATAGCTAAACCTAATATGTGGTAATATCGCACGCTGGACCGCGCATAACGCAAGCGCGGTGAGCTCACACGCTAGACCGCGGGCGACGTTGAGATTGACCAAAAATTATTACTTTGGACCTTGTCGATTTCCCATGTTAATTTCCATAAGGATTGCGCTCGAACCGGTGTTGCTTATCTACTGATTGCATTTTTAACACGTGATCGTGATCGTAAAGTAAGCAGAATTAAAGTAGGTGCGTTTTAGTTTAAGACTAATTAATTTTATGATCATCTTACTATAAATCAGTTTTAAAAGTATTTTGATACCCTTATTCCAAATCTGGGTCTTATGTGGTCGTATGGTAAGAGATCCTGCTTCTCGATCAGAGGTACAGTGGTTCAAATCTCGGTTGTGACTGAATTTTAAAACTTTAATGCAATCGAATTTGAGCTCCTTAGGTTGAGGTATGAAAGTTGTATGAGTGATAAAGTATGTGAGAGCGTACTATGTACTTGCTACAATAGATCCATTACTTCCGTGGCACTCCCATAAGAGTTTGTGTGGAACCCTACGCTGCAAATGTATTACAAGGTGTATGTATGATTGTTTTCGAAATCTGAGGTTTGCGATCAAATAAATAGCAAATCCGTTCTCGAAAATCAAGTTTCTGGTTGATAGCTTATCCTCGTTTCCTGTAGAAGTTGTAGGCCAATTCCGAAGATTAGAACAAAAACTAGAATCCTAGAGACGATACGGAAGTTTTACAAACGAACTCTTACAAGAGACAATGGCACTTATCCAAAACATATTGAGGTTACTCTTCAGAAGAAATATGTATGATTCACTTTATAAGCGATTAAATCAGAGTTATAAAAGAACGAGCTTGGTTACCAATTTAATTCTCTTTTGTCATGAAATACAATTAACTTGTTATACCTCGAGGACTCGAAACACTTGCTTTTTATTTTTATTTTTAAGACAGTGTGAACTGCTTAATCGTTATTTTTATTTCTAGCTTTTTATAATAAATCTAAAAGTTTTTATAATAATTCAGCATAAGGTATTGATAAGTTTTTCATTAGAGAAACTAAAATGAAGAATTGCTTCCTATCTTGTCGAATATCAGTTCAATCTTAGCAATAATATTGAAGTAATACACTTCCTCTAAAATTAGATTAAAAAGGACTTACCACTAGGAATGAACATCCTTGTTACAGAATTCACTCATTGTTAGGCCATGAAGAAGAGATAGAAAGAACAAAGAATATCCGCATTCTTTCTTAACACAAACGAAATATCGTAATATTTACTGGGCCAGTTGCAAAAAGCATAGTTAACTACGTTGTGAAATTTATCACGCTGTTAAGCTAACTGATTGGATAAGACTTAACAACCGGTTTAAAAGACCCAATCACATTACAACCCTTGATTTGAATTAACCAATCACATTTGTTAACAAGTGTAAATAATCATGTAGTTAACAATGCTTTATGCAATCGACTCACAGACTGTGCTTATTGTTATTTGTCAACAAATAATAGTAATAATTAGGTATAGGATTTCTATGCATTTGCATGTTTTTTCTGCTTATAGCAAACATATGCAGAGTTATATTTCTACATGTTTAAGCCACATATGAATCACATATGTCAATTTGAAAGTGCATATAAATGCATATTTAGGTGTTTTTTATAAATGCATGCATATTTTAGCATTTTTTAACGAGTGGGCATATTTTACCACTTTTTGAGCGTTTTACATGCTTTAATTATGAAATTTCTAATATTTTTGAAATAATTTTAGCATTTTAGACACCCAACCAAGGGCGGCTTAGTTGAGTCTAGGGGAAACCCATAATTTAAGCTTATTGTTAAACACTAGGCTTTAAAATATTTTACTGCCTTAACCATCTGTGTACTTGTTAATATTTTCTAAGAAAGAAAAAGTTTCAACTAAAATTTCAATCCTGCGGTATTGTGATAAATAGGTATTAGGAAATTCCAAAGACCCTTTGACAACTTCCTGTTCATAGAAAAATTTGCCTGTACTTTTGTTTACTAATCTTGTAATCTTTCAATTAAGATAGTTCAGAAATTGCAAACTGCATTTTAGTTTGAGTGTAGAGATGGGTAAAGAAAAACGGTCTGTGTCTGTTACACTTCGAAGTTATGTTAAGGAATTCAGTGTTCTTACAACTGACGATAAGGTGTTGTATTGTACAGTGTGCGACGACAAAGTGACTGCAACGAAACGCTTTCAAGTTACACAATATCTGAACACGGTTCGACATCAAAAGTGTGTTGCCCTGAAATAAAAAAAACAAGCATTGTTACCGGGTACCTTAATAATTCGCGCGGTGAGTCCAGCAAATCGATCGAATTTAATAAAAAACTATGTAGTGCATTAGTGGCTGCAGATATCCCGTTAAGTAAAATTAATCACTCAGCATTTCGTAATTTTATGGAAGAAATTTCAAAAATGCCAATACCCGACGAGTCTACACTCAGGAAAAATTATTTACCACGTTTATACGAAGAGACCAATAAAATCAATTAGAAAACATGTAGCGAATAACTACATATGGGTTTTGATTGACGAATATACTGACACTACTGGAAGGTGCGTAGAAACTTCATTTCCTTCGTTTTGTTAGTAAAATTAAAGACAGCAGAGCAATTTACGGATGTTTTATTTTCTATTTTGTTAGTTACATATTTAATCACAACAATATTTTTGCTTGATTAAAATATAATTTTTTTAAATAACTGTTTTGTGCTAATTGTCTGTAACCGACTAATTATGTAGTTCGATAAAATAAAAATCAAGCTTTTGTTTTCAGATACGTGGCTAACGTTATAATTGGCGTTTTAAATTCGGAGAAGAATCCCAAATCCTATCTATTAGCAATGGACGTTTTCAAGAGCACCAATCATTGTTCTGTGGCAAAATTGTTTAATGATTCGATGGCTACTTTGTAGCCGGACGGCATACAGTACAACAAATGTCCTGTTCGTCACCGACGCGTCACCGTACATGATCAAGGCTGGAGCAGGCTTACAAGTTCTGTACCAAAAAAAGTGATCCACTTAACTTGTGTTGCCCATGCAATGCATAGAGTTGCGGAAAAAGTGCGGGAAATATATCCTAACGTAAACTCTATAATTTCAGATGTAAAAAAAATTGTTTGTAATGCTCCATATCGCATACAAATATTTAGGGAAACTGCTCAAGAAGTGCCTCTCCCACCTGAGCCTGTAATAACAAGGTGGGGTACTTGGCTTTCTGCAGCAGAATATTATGCAACTTATTTTGATATTATTAAAGCATTTGTAAATAAACTTAATAAACACGATGCACTATGCACACAAAGCGCACAGGATGCTTTTAATACTAAGGAGGTGTGTGCAGAATTATTGTTTGTTTTGACAAATTTTGTGCGTTTAGCTAAAGTAATTCAGAAGTTAGAAGGTCAGGGAAATTCATTAGAAGCATGCTCTCTTGAGCATGTAAAATTGTTAGGTGTTTCTTTGAATAAAGTAAAACGGCCAAAGGGTTTGATTATAAAACAAAAATTTAAATCCGTTATAGACAAAAATCCTGGTTTTCACTTAATTAAAAGCGTAAACGATGCATTATCTAGCCAAGACAGTTTAGACGAGCTAAAACATTAATCGCTTGTAGAATTAAACAATTTTAAGTATGCCCCAATTACGTCTTGCGATGTGGAACGGAGTTTCTCAAAATATAAAACAATATTTAGGGATAATAGGCATATGTTTACTTTTGAAAATTTAAAAATGTACGTAATTGTGGACTGTAACGCTCTATGTTTAGAAAATATAATTAATTAAATTATTGCATAGGATGTCTAATTAAAATAATTTCTGTAAATAAAATGTAAATAACGCTAAACAGGTGTTTTTTAATAATGAAAGTGCATATATTTATTAAAAATTTCTAATAAACGCATATTTCATGATTTTTAAGCGCATATTTAAGTGCATATTTCACGATTTTATAGTGCATAAGTGCATGCATATTTTAGCATTTTTAAGTGCATACAAATCCTATACCTAGTAATAATAATGGTTTGATTGAAGACTGAAACAAAATTATATTTGCACTAGTTCCCGCTACGTGATAATTTTTTAAATATGGCTTCCAAGTCATTTACACAGACTTTTATTTCACCATTCAAAGGTAAAAAGCAAGTCAATCCAACTTTCAAAGAATCCGATTAATTACTTTACGTAAAAGGACAATCTCAAAAACAAGTATACGAGTAGAAGAAAACCCCAAAGGGCCCAAAGCAAAAACTTTTAAGAAACAAATTTAACTTAGACTTTTACATAAACAAAGATTGGCTCCCTTAACGTAAAAAGTAGATAGATAACAAGAGAGGTGCCTTACTTTCTAAATTGAAGAAGACTTATTTAATTCGTCATTGGATTAGATACAGGTACAAACGAAAGACTATTTTCGCCAAAGAATTTTCCAAATAATGCGATGATTACATTCAAAACAATTATTAGCCACAATGGAATAAACTTTTATCAAAATTTTTATTTAACGATGAAACACAAACACAAAAACAACTATTTTGCAATCCACAAAATAAAATCAAAACTAAATAATTAATTAACAATTGTTCTCCTTCAACGAAATACTCTGAATGAACACCTTACCCGGCAAGTCTACGACATTTCTTAATAGATTCTATAAATTAAAAGAGAGACTGTGAAATTATTAAAATATTTATTTTGAACAATACAAAGTAATTTCCTATATAATACAGTCTCATATAAAGGTTTTATTAAAATACTAGATTAACAAAAATACATACGAAGAGCAGAGTTGTATACACTCGAAAGAGCGGAATGCTATAATACGCATATCTATTAATATAAATAGGTTAACAATTGAACTCTAATTGAGAATTGTATAATAAAATCAACTGGATAATTAGGCAATGAAAATTGTCTAGCTACAATATAGACTTTGAAATGATAAAATGGCTAGAAACTGAGGAAAATAAATCGATCTGTAAATATGTAACGAGGCATGGCAGCATTAATTAAGCATCCTCATCCTTAACAAAAATGAAAAAAAAAAACATTATCATGACTGCAGTGCTATATGCCCATAGCAGTGCATTTAGAAGTACACACAAAAACATTAGAAAAAAGATTCTGCAAAATAATTGCGAATCAAGTTGAACGCGAGACAACATGGCAATAATAAAAAACATAATAGAAAGACAGATATAGAAAGGAATTATGGTTAACTTCCATAGTTTCGATAAGGTAGTGGACAGGATAAAAATAGGAATTTTGAACAAGATTAGTACATAATTGATAACAACAACAGTACGAGAAAATATTAATCTTAGAAAAAGGTTAGATTTCCTGGAAAATTATACCTAGGTGGTTTGCTATTGCCTTCTGTGGGACAAGCGATTTATTTAAATGTCCAGTGATATATTGGACCGCGGTTTGAACCCGGGTCTCTTGATAGGTAGTCTCGCATGCAATTAACTACTGTATATGAAATGAAAATGGAAACATATTCTAAAGTAAAAAAAAGCTGCGACGCCACTAGACAAGATCTATTCAAATATATGAAAAACTCTGCGCAGTGATTTAAATTGTATTTTAATTTATTTTTAAAATTTTATTTTTTATTTTAGTTTTAAATTTTAAAAATCGTCTTCTGGTTCACCGGTGAACACACATTCGCAATATCCTGATTTATCTGGATAACCAAGAGTGAAAAAGTGTTAAAGTTCTAGACGTGCTCTACTGTAAGAGACAGTATTTTTTGTCTATTTTCTTATTTTAAGATCAACTCGTTATTTATTGGGTTGATACTTTGGAGGTCACCCTGTATACTATAAAATCTGATTTTCAATGTTTATTTGCAACGCCATATAGGTTTGGTGTTATTGACTTCGAAACTATAGATTTTTTCTTTGTGATAAATTAATTCTAATTGTATTTTTCGCTTCTGTTCATTGAGTTTAACAATTTGATTGTTAATTATAAATTTTTTAAATCACTTTGGTTGTTCATTTTCATTAGTTCCCTTCCCTTTTGTTCAGATAACTATGGTATAATTAGTGCACAGATTGGCCTTGTGACATACTGGAAGTATTATTTCCCGGTTGGAAGTTTTGGAATATAACGAAATTAGATATTTCTTTGTGCGGAGAATTGATGCCCTGGCTACATCTTGAATTCCCGCTGAATTTGGAAGGTAACATTTTTATTTTCATTAAAGTTTCTTCTTGTTTAATTAATGTGATCAATAAACTTTCATCTACAAAATCAATCATTATTTATAGGGCAATAGATCCAGACTTTAATTCAAGTTGACGTTTACGTTTAGTGTCCATATTGGAGGATAATTTAGTTGGGTGTTGGAATAGAATTATTCCTGTTCATTTTACTGAAATCAACTATAAAGCATTATTACTGGTCTCGTCGTCCGCAATGTATTAAGTTCATAACAAAATGTGATCACCTGCAACGAGTCGACGGAAACCAAGTTTGTAAACAAATTTGGTTTATAGAAACAAGCAGGTGGGTTTTTTATATCCTATTTTTATGTGGATGCGTTATTTAATTCATGGTATTAAAATTTAATTATAAATTTAATATGAGTGTTCACAAAGTTATTTTTACGAGATTCTAAACTTAATTTCTCAAATAACCAATAAACTTAAATAACAATCAAAGTTGGATTTTAGAAGTATTTTTAAACTAGTTATAAATCGTTTAAGTTGCTTTTTGTTTTTATGTAACAACATTAATAATTAATTAGAGTAATACATTATTTAATTAACAACTGAATGCTTTCTAGTTCACTATTAATCGAATGAGTGGATTGGGAATTTTTGTCTGAATAAATAAATGATATTATTGGAGTTATTTATTGTTTTTTATATTGTTTGATATTCTTATGTGATAACCGGGGAAAGGAAAAAAATAAATTGACACTGATACATGTTAAGATCTAGAACTCCGTTATTATGGAGCATTAACTAACTGCTAATATTTTATCTGTTTAAATCAATCGTACTGGCGCCCTCCTCTAAAGCTCTATGAATTATTGAGTAACCTGCTTTAATTTAACAAGAGACGAGCCGTGCTTATTGTTCAGGCTATGCCGATACCTAATTAAGTATAACTTAAGTATTATTGTTTAGTAGAGTGTATTCGTTACACTTTTCCAATAAAAAAATATTGCAGTAGCTAGTTAAAATTTAAATTTACATTTCTATTTTTAGCTCATTTCAATTCTTCGATCTTTAAGCCGTAGCCCTACTGTTCACACTGATGGCTCAATTAGAACTGAGCCTAACTGTGTTTTGTTTCAGTTTCAATTTGTATAAAAATATATATTTGATCAAAAATTGGCACAGGCTTATTGCCTCGTTATGCGTTGTTATTACAACAAAAGTAGACGTTTATGTATATTATTTTTGTACAAGTATTTTTGATACTTTTTTAACATTTTACACATCACATTATAACAGCGCCATCTACTAGTATTAAAGATGGAAATTTAAAAATATTATATTACATTCAAATCCATATTTTTCTAACGAAAAAGACATTTTTACAATTAAAAATTTAACTATGTAAATATAATAAGAATTTGAAGTATGATCTATTACTTTGGCTTGGCTTTTAAGGAAAGCTGAAAAAGACGGGATATTAACGTCTAGCATAAAACGCCATCGGTCTGAGATATTACGAGGTCATTGTCAGGTGACATTTAAGTCATTTAACTGCCCTATTTACATGACTCAATGGCCAATATCTGTCGTTTTCACTTTGTTATCTGGACTTTTAATTGTATTCTAACCTATTGCAAGATTTTCTGCAAGCTTGCCTAGCTAGGTTTTTTCTGGCTTCTTTGCTAATGTTTCATTGATAAACAAAAATAGAGCATACACACTTATAGAATAAAAAGCCACCGTTATTTATTACCTATTATTCTGTTTTTGTGAAGACATATTGTACATTTATAAGAATTAATATTTAATATCTAATAAAATAGAAAATTCTTTCTTGCTGAAAATTATTGTTGAGAAATTAGAACGCAACTTATTTCAAGAAAATAAAATAAAATCTACCATTTGAGTACTTTAAGAACGAAAACCTCCGACAAAATAAAATATTGAAATAAGTAAGAAGAAAAGAATCTCTTGCAAAAGGATCACCTTAGATTAAGTTTGCTTTAGTATACTTAAAGATTATTTTTTTCTTATTTGTCAAGGAGATTCAAGATAAACGAATAATGCCAAAAACTTATTTGATTGAGTAGCTTTCTTAGAAAGTAAACTTTGCCTTTCTTCGAAAATAATATTTTTGTTCAGAAAAAATATCGTGTGTTTGTTGAAAAATCTAAGATTTTACAGAAAATGGAAACCTGGACGTAGTATTTATTCACACTTACGGAAATGCTTTTCCCTGCGGAAATGCTATTCTACATATATTGAAACAAAATATATATATATATTTCGTTTGGGAAAATATTGGTAGGTATACTACGCCTGATATAATTTAAAAATATTTTCGGATTTTTTTTAAACATAAAATAGCTATAAAAAGTTAATTTATTTAACATTCAAAAAGAACGACGGGCGTACTCTTTGATGTAGTATATTTATTATCCAGGTCAATTCCGTACCGCAGCATTGTCTGCTTCGGAACTTTATAAAGCGCTGAGCATGCTAAAGTCTAAACATATTTGTTTGTAAATAGCACACGAACACCTTGCCTGAAACAAGGCTATTATTTGCAAAATTACAGTTGCTTATCGCAGGTATTTCCATTAGAGATAAACTTCAACCCCTGGAGGTTACCGCCATATCATATGCTTACGCTTCAAACTTATACTTCGCGACAGCTTTTCCACCTTTGTAATGCTTTAAAATATTTCTGCAATTCTGCATTGCAGTTACATACTATATTGTTGGTCTGCGAATACATGCTTTTGACATTAAAAAACCGTAGTTAATTAATTTTATCAATGTACTAATATTCGTAAATTTAATTAAATATTAAAATATGAGTTTTATGTCTTGAAAATAAATTGAAATTATGTGCGGTTTTAATTATAAATTGTAGAGAGATTTATACCAAATTCTGATTAAACATTAAAATTCCATCAAGAAATTAATACTGCGAAGGCCTTCACCACAATGACCGACTGTTGTGCAGTTTAAATCAATAAAGAGTGATTTGATAATTAATTACAGATTCCACAGTTTTTTTTGTTTACCACCATATTGCAAAATTCTTTGGATACTACATTTTTCATTGCGGCTGGGGATGTTACATCGAGACTTTGCTCGAAAGTTAGTTGCACTCCCAGACTTATTTTATAAATAAAGTCCCATGATACTTACCAATCACTTGATGGTTTTAGTTAGTACAGTTAATTACTGGAGACATGCTGAGGTTCTAGCAAGTGTGTAATAAGTAATCAATTACACTTATCTTATGAATGTATAATACACGAAGAACATGAATATATTTGTTTTTCTAATCTAAAGTAGTTGAATGTTTGTTTCTAACATGTGTGTGGATGTTTTTACCATCACAGTGGATTTCCTTCGTTCCTTTTTGGTTTATTTATACTGTTTTCCGCACTTTATAGATTTCACAAGCTTTTCTCTGGTTACACTTCCATTTTAGCATCGAAACTGTTTTATTTGATCGCCGGTATTAATTATTCTTTAAAGGTCTGGTTTTCTGCCTTAAATAAATTAAAATAATGTCCGTATATATTAATGTTTCAAGCTTCAATATTTACCGTTTTTTATGTTTTATAATTATTCATGATAGATTTAGGTTATGTCAACTTTGCTTATAAACAAACACGACCTTGTTTCCATTTTTAAGTGTCCGTTGGCATTATATGTTATTTTCCTTTTTTTAATTAAAATATTCACGATTATTATTGCTCTTCTTTTAATGTTGTTTGCGTGCCGCCTCTGATATTTTAGTCTCGAATTGTTTTGTTGATAGTGGCGCTTTTTCATGTTTACTTGCGTTTCCATTGGTTTATATTCGAATTATATTGTTGCAGGTTTCATTGATGGGCTGGATTGTTAAAATTTATGCCGTCAAAATTGCTTTTCTTAATTTTTGTGAGAGATTTAGGAATTGTATTAAGTGTTTTATATTTATAGTTGTGAATGATTTATTCAAATAATAAACTATTAAGTCGAGGTCAATCTTACACTTAATCCTAATTTAAAAATCGAGTTTGTTACTGTAAAATAAATAAAATAAGAAACTGTCATACCTACTTTAAATTGATTGATTTAAGCACAGGAAGTAGCGTATGTTTTCAAAAGACGCAAAATTACTGTTATCTAAATTATTTTCAGGTCGTAGGTGTTAATTAAAAAGCTTATTGATTTTAAATTTCAGGAGAAATAATAATTATCTAAAAAATTATTGTGCGTTATCAAATTGTTTGTAAACGATCGTAGTTAAAATATTTTAAATTCACATCCGCTCACAATTTGGAAATTGATCAATTTTTAAATTAAACCAATATAATGCAAAAAAGTACTCTAAAAACTTCTTAAAAACTTTGCGATAAACAATTTGATGTTACCCAAACACAACGTTAGATCAATGTTATTTTTTGAAGTTTAGCCCTAGTTAATACAATTTTATTTAAACAAAACACAGTACAAGTTGTAACAAAAAATTTGTAAATAACAGTTTGTCTTAATAGAGCAATTTTTAACAATTTTTGCTCAGGAACTAGGGAACTATATTATTGAAATTGAAGTCGCGGTAGGCTTCTTGTGAAACATTGTATATGTGTTTTTTAAGAAAAACTATTGTATTTAAATGTTTCCATAAATTATGTAGAGTGCTCTACACATGTTTCGGTTTGTTAGACCTTTTTCAAGAGTTACTCGTAAGTTTCTAATTTGAAACTGATAATTCATAATAAGTTTCAAATTTGAAACTTACGACTAACTCACCTAAAATGTTCTTGAATCAATCAAATTCAACGTTTCTCTGACTAATTGAGTTTTCTTTTATTAACACGATGTCGGCAGAAATTTTGTTAGTTAACAAAACCATATGATGGATATAATGCTTTTCGGAAAAGTCATTACCACTATTATATAATAACCAGAACCGAATTTTACTGATTGACCCTTTACTTACTAAAATCCATATTAAATAATTTAGAAGTAATTTAAAAAACAAACTATTAATTAGTTTTATAATTTTTACTTTATTCAAAGCTAATTACTGGTTTTTTAAATTAGTTAGAACTAAATAAACCTAAAACTTAAATTACATTTTAAAAAGTACGGGAGGTAAATCAATTAGAATCTGCGTATAATTTGAATTAGTTTAAATCTAACTAGTTTTAAACTTGACTATTAAGTTGGATTAGATAAGTTTAGTAGATACAACAAGAAAATTTTGGAAAGTCCGCCTCGCCTAAAATTATTCCTATTCAACCACTATTTAAACTTCAAAAATACTTTAAATGATTACAAGTGAATTAGATTAATAACCATCAGGAAATAAACAAGAATTCCTTTAACGTTTAACAATTATTTTAAGAACCAGTTTCGGTGGATTAGTGGTGTGTATGTTTGCGGGTTGCAGGTTCGATTTCCGGGTGAGCCGATAATCTTTCACAACGGAGAAGAATTGAAACATAATTTCTTCTTGGATACTGTAAGCCTCGTGTTTGCGTTTGTCACAATAAAAAATCCTATTGTAGATGGAATTCTTCCAGATTATGCTAAATTTTAGTAGGGTCGGACAAATGATCATAGTAATCGGTGACATGAAATATGAGAGATGCTGAATCAGCCCGATTCATCGCCCAAAAATAGATAAATATTATCTTAAGCTTCAAACTGAGTTTAAACAATCACCGGAAAATGGATTTAAAAATTTTAAAGTGCACCATAGTTCATATATGTCCGAACGGTACGGAAAATATCAGCAGAATCCTTACTTAATTCGAATTGGTTTAAACTGTACAAATCTCTACCCTTAAAAGTTTAACCATTCCTACAAAATTCATTAATCGCGGTGCAAAACTGCACCGTAACGCTATCTTTGGCGGACTCTGGTCACCATCTTCCTACCACTACCTACTACTTGATCCACATTCCGAATTTTAGAAGAGACTAATTTTATCTCTTTTATCTCTAAATTTCTTTTGAGTTATACCCACGCCCGCGCGAAGAGCTAACTTGGTCCCGGCTATTACCAACGGCTTCTAGTGAACCGTTTTCATCAACTCTAACAAGCCAGTCCGTTGTATAATAAATTTTAGGTTGAAACAATAAAGAAACGCTTTGAAAAATATACGTGTTGTTTTATAAAACGAAAAGTTACTGATTTCATATTTCATTTCCGAATTCACTTCTAATACTAGACTGAGATTAAATTAGTACCTATCATTAAATTCAACAAAATTGAATTTGAAATCAAGTTTGTTAACTGCAACTGTTCTCAACTATGTACTGTAAATTTCATTTCCGAATGTTGGAAGTTGTTTTAAACAATTTATGCTGACCATATGAAAGATTTTCTAATATACCATCATAATAGTTATAAAACTTTTGCCGAGAAACCAATGAGCTTGTTAATTTGGTTAACTAGTTGGAAAGTTTGTTGTTCTGAACAATTACAAATACTTTCTTAACAATTTCGGAGTTAGAATTATAATTTTCATGGTAGAACTGTAAAATTGTTGGCAATGAAAGTCAGGGTTGTTTTCAGGGTATTTGCCGCTGTGGTGCGAAACTTTATTTGTCGTCCCTCTGCAGAGAATGTTAACAAATTTCTAGAGTAAATAAGAAAAAGTTAAAAGACATGCTTATTTTTTAAATTTACTACTTTTAAAACAACTTTCAAATAGGTGCAGTTTTATTATAAAACTCAGACACAGGTAATATAAAACAGAAACGTAAAATTTACACGTTTTCAATCTTCAAGCCTAAATTAAACTAGTCATTGTGCAGTAAAGTCAATTTTTCTAATATTGTAATTCTTTTATATCACTTATATCTAAGGTATTTCAAAAATTTTCTACAATGCTTTTTACTGCCAGGTTTCTGAGTCTTTCTTGGATCATAGTTAATTTCAAATAATCCCTTATAATTTTTAATTTGAAAAATGACTTCTCACCATCAACAACACTAACTACCATTGTTAAATTAGTTTTTAATACTATCGAAAGCTTTGTAAATGTACTTTTCAATTCGTTAGAACGTATATATATTTTATGTAAAGCTCCTAAAGTCAATAAGGTGTATTTTATGTAACTTGACGTAACTTAAATTTCGTTACACAAATGTATGTCATACATGTCAGATTCATTGATTGTTACATGGATTGATTTATTTTGTAAATCTGCCAATCTATTAATTTTCTGCTTTAATCAAAACTGGTTTTTAAATTGGGTAGAAAGTTCAAATCTCATCCAACTTTTCCAACTCTTAAATCTATGAATTTATCTAGCGAATAATTGTCATAGTTACAATTGTTTATGACAATTAACTGTCATATAAAGTTACCAACAGATGAAAAGATCGGCACTTAATCAATTAAGTTTTGAATAACACAGACATTGATATTTTTCTTTTCAGCACATATATTTTTTGAATCTAACCAATCTTTTCGAAATGTTCCTTGCCTTTCATTAAATGCAATAACAGAATTGTTAACCAGAACACATTTATTGCAATATTCTATAGACGAAGAAAATGTACCTAACAGTTAAACTCAAAGCTTAAAAATAAGGGTATACCATTACTATATGAAAAAATTTTGTTCAAACTTTTATATTTATTTTGTATAGATAAAAGTTTTTATTGTACTTTAACTTAATCATCATGAAACTTTATTGAAAAACTGTTTTTCGGACTTTTATGTAATAACTTAAATCATAAAAATTACATCAAATCATTAATTTTAAATTTTGTTAGCAAACAGGAAAAAAATAATAACCCAATTTTCAATGAACACTAGTGTGTAACCAAGAGGCCAAAAATGAAAACAAATATTTTGTCTTTGGAGTCTTCAAATGATATATTATATAAAATAGATCATAAAAATAATCAAGATATTATTAAGTAAAAATGTAAAATTAGTAAATAGAAATTAAATTGATTGAGGAAGATTATCCTACATAATTGTTAAATATTATGAAAGAAAATAATTCTAATTATTAATACTGATATTATAAATTACTAGAAATTGACCAATTTAGTATAGTTAAAGAAAATGAAGTAATATGAACTATGAAACAAATATTTTGCCAGCACCTGAAGACTTTGTCAGAAGAAAATATTAATTAGTATTTAATTCTTAGTGTAATGAAATTAAAGTAATGAGTATTCAAAATTAATTGGAAAAGAAGTTATCAATTGCTATTTCCTTTAACCTTGCTGGTAAAGTTAATTTATTTCACAGTTCAGTTCTGGTTTCATCATTCCTAAGAAAGAAAGATTTTGGCAAGTAAGAAATGTTTTAATAATTTAAATCAAAATTCTAAATATATTAGATTTTAAGTGAAATTATTTGGTAAGTTGTTGAATAAACGTATTGTTAGTTGATATTGGTTATGTATTTGACACTCGTATTGGAGAACCTTATTACCATCCATCAACCAGAAACCAAAGGGGGCTATCCGTATACATTTAACATTTGATTGGTAGTTTGTAGGGGTTACAGGAATCTATCTTCGAGACATTATTAATTGTAATCCAGCTCGTCCACGCTAACGGTTACAATTTGGTGGCAGCGGTGGGATGTCACTAAATTGAAAGAATTGACGGAATAACTCAAAAAGGTAACATCAAAAACTAATAATTTGGCTCAATAACTTCGATCGAACATTGTTTCCTATTTTTTGCATCTCTTATAATTATCTTTGTAAGGACATTGTCCAAGTTTTCTTGTGGCCAGCCGTTTCCTCTTCTTCCTTTATCTTATATACCATTACCACTGTACTTAATGTTATTAACGTTATATGGGTGTTACAATTTTTATAAGCCATTCGTCTGGTGTTGTTTTTTGTTTCCACGCTTTATTAGATTTTCCCAGAATAATCTTTTCCTTCTGATTCTATGGTGTTCATCATTTCAGTTGGTTTTCGATAGCGTCCCGGAATTTTACTATTCGTTATTGATTTTATTGCGTTATCTATCCCCTCTATCTGTATTTAATGTATCTCATTATCTCTTTCAGTTTTTCTGTTAATAATTCATTATTGTCCCTATTTCTTATTGGACATTTAGAAGTTTTACTTTTTCTATAATCTTTAATGGTTTGCAGAAAAGTTTATTAACAAAATGTAATAAATGTTAACTATGTTAACAAAGAAAAATGCTGGAAAAAACATTTGATGGAAAAATGGAAACGAATAGAAAACTATTCGTTTAAATTTTTTTACCAAATGTTGTTTGCAACATTTTTCAGCTCTGACTAGCTCTTTAACTTTTACCCCCTGTTCTTTGAATATGTAGGTATTTATTATCTTTTTATTTTGTAGATATCCTTTCCATTTTACGTTTTTTACTTTTATTTGTTTTTGATTTCTTCATTCGATCATTTTTTGCCTTTCAATACTCACAAGCCTTTTTTGATGCTTGCATATATAATAATCTTTCAGGTATTCCATAACTGCTCTGTATATATATTTTCTGGCGTTATTCTTTTCTCTTTGATTTTTTAACCAGCTTTTAATGTTTCTTAGAAGTTTTTCCTGTCTTAGTTTATATATCTTATGATATTATATTCACAGATTGTGTTGTCTTTTTATGATTGTTCTATTCTGAAATTTTCTGTATGTAAGCCTATTATAATTGACCTATCATTTTCTTCTTTGCCTTGTCTCGTGAATTTATGGATGGTTTTGCGTTGGCAAAAGGTATTAGTTACAATTAGTTTTTTGTGTACAGAATTATATTAATCTATTCCGTTGTCTTTTGCTCTTTCCATATTTACAAACTATGACTTTTGTAGTGCAATTACTTTTTTCTACTCTTCCATTGAAATCTCCACTTACTAGTATTTTCTTTTGTATTTTTCCATTACCAAGTTCAGCTTCTCCCAAAACTTGTTGGTTATGCAACCAAATCTTGCTGCTGCCCAATTTTACTTTTACTTTGTATTTTTCTGTTTATTAACACCTAGACCTACATTCCTTCTTGTCCTTTTTTTTGTTTCAGTTAGTGTTAATATTTCTATATTTTGGTCGTTGAATTTCTCGACTTTTCGGTTGGTTCCTCTTACATTCCAAGTGGCTAATTTACATGTTTCTGCCCTTTTTCTGTCATTTACCTTTTCTATTGGCTGTATTGTTTTCTTTATGTCTGTCCTTATCTCTTTTCTTTTGTTTATCTCTATTATTTCCACTTCTTCTCTCATTTTATCCGTGCGATCTTTGTCATCATTAGTCTCGCGTTACCATAATCAATTTGTTAAGTTATCATTAATCCAATCTGAAGTCGTTTTTATTTCCCTAAACGAGCTAAGCACATCTTTAGAATATTCATGTCCATTTTTGATCATACCGAATTTGTGTATTAAACTACTTCGAAGCCGTCGAAATGCGTTAAAATAATCTAATTAGTCTAATCTTATTAGTCTTAATGCATCCTGTTAATTTCTAATGATTTGCACTCTAATTTTAGGGAACAAAATGGAAATGAAAACCAGACGAAGATCGTATAAAAAGCATAGATAAAAAGGTTACGAAAATTGTTTTACATTTGCATAAAAGAAGAAGAATAAAATATTTCAGATATTCGTTTTTATTAAAATTAATTATTTTCTAAATTTTCTAAAAGTAGTAGAAAAGATCTCGTGTGCAACTCAGGAGGAAAGTGTCTTTTCCTCCCTTGTTGCACAAATATCTATTATTATTTGTCGTTATTATTTTACTACGATTTCTATTTGGTTTTACAGATTGTGAATTAATTTTTTTCTGTGTATTTTGTCCAATTTATTTCTGTTTAGTTTTGTAAATGACTGTGATACGCTCGCTGTTTTTCGACTACTCATTTTATTACGTCGTTCCATCTTATTTTTGTTGGCCATTTCTCTATTTAGCATTTTAGATCTGTTGAATGTTATTTTACTCGTTGTTGTCACTAGTGCTGCTTGGAAATACAGCCCGGGCTGCCATTTAGCACTTAGTCTTGTATATACGATTAAGCAGTAATTGTATTCGTAATAAGTACACATCTTGTAGTTAATTCTATTAATTGACTTTTTTGTACCATCTTGCTCAGATACTCATTGTTATGGATATCAGGTGTCTGTTTGAATATCACATCCTCCGTTTATATAAGCTTAAGAACTGAAATTTACAGACCATACATGTTTAATTACTTATTATCTACTATTTATTTTGACTTATAAAACATATTACCTATAGTTTGTTGTACATACTGCTATAATAAATGGAGGTGGCAAAGTTAACTGTTTATTGTTGTTGCCTAAAAATTATTTTAATTGCATAAAGGATAAAAATGAAATTGATTGACTGATGTGACCGTACAAACAGGCAATATACCAACAGAAAATATAAACCATCTACCTTTACCATAAAAGAAAATGCTCCGGCAAAAATAACTGTTGTGAAGCTTGAATCTTACCACTACTTAGACTCAGTATGCGGGTCGCTTTAATATAGGGCACTAAACATTTATGGATCTAAGAAGCATAATTAAAGTATACAAAAAAATATTCCAAAAACTTCTTTAAAATTGAAATGACAAAATTTATTTAACAAAAAACACAGAAAATAAACCAACTAATAATTAAAATAGAACAATAGAAAATGAAATTTTGAAACCCTGAATAAAAGAAAAATCAATCCTAAGATAGTTTAATGCCTTTTACCTTCAGGAGTAATATTTCCGTTATCCTCATTATCTTAATCACTAGATTATAACTAAATAAATACCTTAAAATATTTAAATAATATCAAAATTTTGGCGCCTTTTTAAATTATCAACTGATGGAGTAATAAAACAGAAATCCTCTTTCTTTCATATGGTTTATAATTATAATGGTTGAAATACAGAAAATTCATCTCTCTTCCAAATAAGGTCCAAATTAAATGGTTTAAATAAAATAATGCTTTCTTGAGATAAGGTAAGTCCATTCAATGAATTAATTTATAAATTCCCTCCACCATCCAATTTATAACGAAGGTTATAATAAACCATAAACCTCATAAACCAAGAAAAATTTTCTTTACGAAAAAGAAAATTATTTCACTAATAAAATTCACAGCACTGAATATTGATTCAATTAAAAGTAATCACTACTAAAACACATAGTCAAATTCAAAGAACTTCAACAACTATTAATCATATTGACACTTCACCAAAGTACAACCCAACACCTTGACGCCCGGAATTGTTTACATTTTTCAAATCACAACATAACATTCAAATTCCAACATTTTTTTGAACACAAGTACAGTGCTTGAAATGTTTAAATTAACAGAGAGATTGCCACCAAAACGGCTGCTGTTTTTATATCCTTTTGAAAACAAAACACTGCTATGGTGATTTTTCTAGTTATAAACAAAAGCCAATTTGGAACTAAATACTACATAACCATATATTTGTTTATAACTATTAACTATTGTTTAAACAATAAATAATTTTATAAATAAATAGAGAAAAAACTCTCTTTTTAATGATATATAAATATTATACTATTATAAAATAATAATTTGCCTAGAACTTGTCAAGCAAATCATCTTTCAAATGCAATTATTAAATAACTAAATTTAACGTAATTACTTTAATTTGCCTTGTTACAACTATTCCTATCTTTGCAAAAATTTATCCTTACAACGTAATTAACATTATTTATATATTTTTAAGATATCCAACCATGAAATAGCAACTAAATTACATTATTTTAGATTGTTATGGCGAAACCACAGAAATTTGTATCTTATTTTAAAGATATCTTCTATAAAAAGCCATCCCCACATTTACATTTATGTCAAAACTGTGCCCAAGGAACTGCTTGACAACTCAATGAAATATTTTAGCCACAAGCTAAATAATCGTACTAAGGAAGAAGTTTTTATCGAATTCACCAAACCGTTAACTTGAAACATATATTCTTTTTAAATTAAATATACATGTAAGGTAGCAAACATTTGCATAGTTCATCATAATCATGTAGCTTGCCTGTTTTAGGCAGAGAGTTTCAGAAGAAAGAATGGGCTCAATTTAATAAAATGTGTCGTTAGTGCAATATATTTTCTTACACTATGCAACAAATTCTTTTGGTCAAGGAATTTCAATTCACATATATGTAGATAGCAGTTTATTCCTACACGTGCATTCAGAATGATAACTTTTGTTTCTAACCTTTAATGCAAATCACAGAGATAACATCTTTATTTGTTAACATCAATACCAATCGTGTGAAAGAAAATTTAGGATACTGTGTATGTTGTTAAGAAGTTATAGGAGTAATATTTTAGTAAATATCTTTTAATTGTACATCATTGCGTACAGGTGGTAAAAGTAGGGAACAGTTAACTTAAACATAAAAAGATAAAATGTTTTAGATACATAAGTCTATTTAGAATTATCAAACTACATTACAACTAAAGATCATTCTTAAACCATTTCAAACAGTAATGGAAACATGAAGATTAGAGGCCTGCCGCAAGCCACTCATTGAATTTATAGATTAAATCTTCATTTCACGTTTTACGTCTGTTATAAATATATACTTACATATTCATACGGAATTAAGAAAGCTGGAACATCGAGTAGATGTTCTTTGTGAGATTTGAATATTTATAAAACCACGTTAGATAGACAAAAGTTTATAAGAAGAAATCTATAAACTTAAATAATTTATTATGCTATATATAGTTCTCTATTTTTATCTTGAAATTGGAATATATTAGTAATTGATTAGAATGATCATATGTAGTATAAAACACGCCTTAAACAATCAAATAAAAAAACTAACTTTCTTATATTTAAGAAATATAAATGAAAATGAAATAAAAACTAAATAAATACGTTTAGAAATAATTAAAAAAAATAATATAAGAACTACTCACAAAATTGCAAAGGCTAGATTAGATATAGATATTTAGATTATAAAGCTGATTAAAGTTTAAACAAAATTAGTAATAATTAAACTCTTCTTATCTTCATTAATAATTTGAGCTACTTTTCTATAGTGTTAATTTATTTTCTCTTTTGACTTTGTAAGTAAATCATTATTGATAAGTGACATATTGTTCAATAAATAAATCTATTTTGATAGGTATATTTTTATTTTTTATTATTAAATAAATAAAACTACTTGTTGATTATTTCATTGTGGTTGAACACTGATATTGAGGAGACTTATTATTAATGAATTGTTTATTGTTTAAACTATTATACCAAATAAGCTGGCGCCCTTTTCCATAGTTTTTCAAACAATCTACCGACGATTCCTTTGTCCAAAGATATTTTGAGTAAGATAGTCATTGCCGCAGCAATATTAGCTAAGTCGAGGTGATTAATAGTAAGCTTATGCAATGTAAGAATTAATTGCCTGTCTTTTTATTGTTTTTTGTTGTTTTCACGTTATTCTTTTAATGCTCATTTGTAGAGCTAGTAATTTTACTGTTACAAAGATTACAACGCGCAAGATGCATCATAGTGAAATTTCTCTTTCTGGCTTTATTTATTTGTCCGCATACCGAAGGTATTAGCAAAGTTATCAGATGTGCTCTAGATGCAGGTAGCTATTGACACCGCAAAGGCAATAGTGGATTATCAAATGTTTTTCAATACATTTTGTAACCTGTACATAATAAAGTTATTTATTATTACAATCTTTTAGAAACCAGTTGAGGGAAAAGTGTCTAATTCATAAACAATCGAAGACTTTTAAATAGAAATAGGAACTTCCCCAAATCTAATATAATTAAAATATATACTAAAATAATTATCAAGGCGTCTAATAATTGGCTGTTCTTTGTAATTAAATTTTAGAGTTTCTAATTAACAAGCTAAGATTCCTTTAAGTGATTTGCATGTCTTTATTGTTAGCGAGGTTTGTGATCCAATTTTGTTTTGATGCTAAAGCAACCGCTTGTTGATTTTGTAAATATTTTTGTAATTATTCATTATACTTTATAATTTGTTCATAAAATTGATAAACAAGCTGTATTTTGTATTCGCTTTTATAAATTAATTTGGTTTTGGTTAGTTTCACCATTCTATTATTCGTCCATGAATATATTCATTAAGGCATTTTCGTGTTCAATTCTGATTCAAATTAATTGTTGCTTCAATATTACTAATTGCATAATATAAAGTAAAATATTTGGCATAATGTGTGTCGAATCTTTTTTTCAAAAAAGTAATAATTAGCTTGCTTGTAATATTTTATAGATAAATATTTTCGAAGCGAATAAAATAGTTTTTAACATTTGAAAATTATATTCTGCTATTTTATTTAATATTATTTATATTAAAGCCTGTATTTTTTAAGGTGATTTAGAATGGCATCTGATTATGAATGCGAATGATAAGAATCGCAAAGAAAACACCAAATATTTCTTAGGACTGTTTGACAAATCTTGCACCTCTAGATGCAGTGAATTGCATTTTCCACTTAAGTAAAATTCATAATCATTTCTATCAAATTGTCTAGTTAATCACAAAGGCTCGGTAATTTCAGATTCAACACCGGAATAAATGAACGACATTATAGAGGGCGCCATTCAAATTGTTTGTTATTATTGTTTAAAACAATATGCGGCGAAATATGCAATTTGTGAAAAGAAATTCGCCTTGTTTATGATTTTGAAAGAGTGACCACCAACTATTTGTCGAGCCAATTATAGTAGGTTCAGCGGTCTCCAGTAGTTGAAAATGAAGTACAAGAAATATAGTAAATGGCAAACATGCCCGTTTTCCTTTTGTTTAAAACGCAAACGTCTAAAAAGGATTACAAAGTAAACTTAATTAGAGACAACCTTCTAAATTACAAAGTTTTATTACTACTTGGAGAACATGAGCAAAGACCATAACGGCTTTCGGAATTTTGATAATAAGCATTTAACAAAATAATTTACAGTACATTAGTTATCCAAATTAGTTCAAAGCAGCACCAAACACTTGAATTTTACTAAACCTAACTAGAAAAAACTTAACTTTTATTATAAATTGTTCATGCAGAAGTCCGACAAACTACACTCAGATTCACTTAATATTAATAATATTAAGATACATAATGGATTCAAGGATCCTTTAAAATTAAAAGGGACAGATTTTCTCACTAATTTATTTGTCATATAGGCATTAAACCAACCAAAACAATTGGTGTACATTGTACAACTTCCAGACGACATACTTACAGATATGTTTAGTTTCCACCTATACATAAAGTTTAAACTGTAAACCGAACGTTACGGTAACGTTTCAAAACCATCATAGCACAAAACTAAAATCCCGATGAAATTTCCTTTTCTCGAAGAAATCAAAACTACCATTTTTGCGATTCTTACTCTCGTATCTACGCACTAATCAGACCACCATCGGCATTAGCTTTTGATGCTATATATACTATGGTGTTATAATAACATGTTATATCATATAACCTATATAATTTACTGATGTTAGTAGTAATTACTCTTGATTTGAATACTACGTGACGTAGTAGCTATTCCAATGTGAAATTTCATTATAGAGAGCATTTCTGATCTAATAGTATCTAATGTAAAATATTTATATGAAGAAGAACAGTACCTGTTGTACCTGTTATAATTATAAGGTTTTTTAAAAGAAAAACTGAATTTTACTAAAAATTGCATATTACTTTCAGCATTTATAAATTTATTTCGCTTTAAATATAAGGCAGCCTTAGAATTTAAGTAGTTATATATCTTAACCTGTTGTAATAAACTGATTGATTAATATAACCATATTTCATAGGACTTAAATACAAAATTATTCAAAATGTTAAATTACAGCAGAATTTAATTTGCGTAGCTAATAATACAAATCAAGCTTTCTAATTTCTTTCACTCATTATTTTGGAGCAATAAACTAAACCACAGTAATATGTTTAGATGTTCCTTTACATATGCATTTATTCAAATTGATTAACTCAATTCAATCCTATTGAAAAAACTTAAACTGTACATGCTACTATTGATAAGCTACTAACAGAAATTTACGTATTAGAGATCTATCAGTAATAAGTTGTAAGAACGCATAGAGAACTTTTAGTTTAAGCTAAAAACCAATATTGCAAACTGTTGAAAGTTTCTGAGAAATTACATATCAAAAAGTGTAATCCTGCGAGTTTTTAGATCTTCTTAACGTTACATTTAACAACCTTAGAAACAAGTTTGGGAAAGTAAGTTCTAGAAAGGTAGTATAAAAAACTTTAGAAACTCTGTCCTTCTGTTTAGGTGTTACGGTGGATTTGGATACTTTTCTATTCTATTTTTTATTCCAAAAAATGCTAGTCTTTATATCTACATCTTGATAAAAATGTCAATTATTAAAATTTGTTTATAGCTAACGCATTGACAATAAAATTGTAGTAGACTAGGCATAGAGAGAGGTCTGTTTGCTTGGTGTATAGTAATATCATCATCTTGATAATTATTTTCGAAAATTTAAACTAATATAAAATTGAAACAAATAAAGATTAGTAAAAGTTTCACAGTTTTATTAAAATACCACCTGACAATATTGTTTCGACAATAGTTCGGTATATATTGGACAAAAACTTCGAAATTTTGACATAAGATATAAAGAACACGTACGTCATTACAAAAATAAACATCCTGAAAAATCTAATTACGCCAAACACCTTTTAGAACAAAATCACACAATGACTCCTCAAAATAATATTAAATTCCTACATTTTTGTAATAACAAACGCAAATTAGACATTTTAGAAGCCTTTGAGATATACAAACACAAACTCAGGGTACCTTTAATGAATGAACAACTTGAGCTCAGTAATTCTCCGTTACTGGAAGTATTAGATATTTAATTCTGATTATTATTATTATTTTATCTAGTTACCTATTTTTGTATCTACCATAGCGACGTGTTTGTTTATAATTATATTACCTTTGATAATGATAGCATAGCTGTCGAAACAATATTGTCAGGTTATATTTTAATAAAACTGTGAAACTTTTACTAATCTTTATTTATTTCATGATTATGGAGTTCCACAAAGTAAGGCTGGAAACGATAAACAATAATATAAAATTGTTGCAGTACATAGTAAAAAATGTAATAATGTACTAATATTTAGTTGTACTTACAGGACCTAACTGGCACTCGGGGACGTACCTGCAGAGGTAGAAGGTAAGTCACATTCAATTAATTGAATTAAATAAAATGAAATGTTTAGGATGAGATAACTTTAGTTTAATTTAATTCGCTGTAATTAATTTCAATGTTCTTAAATAACAGATGTTACATCCTATATTATAGACCGTTAGAATTTTTAAGTTTTTTTTATATTTGAAGCTATATTTTGCGATTCATTTAATTATTTTCATCTTTCACTAGTTACGTTACGTTTCCTCGGTAATTATGTAAGATGTTAAAACAACTACTGATACGTACCTATATGTCTCAGAAAGAATGTACAATTCACCAGTTGCAATTAAACATGTTAACCTACCACTTCTAATTCTGGATTTCTCCACCCTAGTTTCAATTTCCAGACTTTGATTTATTAATTCGCAGAAAATGAAAGCTTTTTACCAGGATTTTTGATAGAAAATATTTGAGAAACTTTTACTTCCTTACCCAGATGTAATTAAACATCCTACTGGTTTAAAATCTTAGATTATCACTTTAATGATTTACTCACGGTGGCAACACACACCTTCAAAAAGACAATTTGGGTCTTTGTAACTCCTTACACTCACCTCAGTATCAACCTTTCGTACGGCAGAAAGCAAGGTAAATAATTGAAAAGTAAGAAATATTCGCGATTTTAATCTAAGTAGGATGTCCAGATTATGATGGATTATGTGACATCATGTAGTAATCAGTTAATTTGCAAAGAATTACTGTATTAAAGAATATATGAAAAAGTAGATTTAGGACGAACTGCTTTGGTATGGCGTAGAATACTGTATTCAGCTCAGTCGCAGTCGATGAGAACAAGATTTAAAAAATAAAAAAGCCCAAGATGGTATGTAACTCTATTAAAAGATAATGGCTACACTGGCGTTACATTGCGTTAAGTGCTTATATAGAGATCCCACGCCTCTGGGATCAGGCATATAGTTACGTAAATATCCAGTAGTTTCGCTTTTAAAAGAGTTTTAGATTTTTCACATCATAACAGTCAACTACTTACCCTTTTTTTATTAGGATTAGTTAAGCTCATACACAAATGCACAAATAAAAAAATCTGATAAAACTAATAAAAGTTAGTATAATTTAGAGGACTCTGGCGCAATTACAGAAATGTTTGAAACGAAGGTTTTTCTGTACGATAAAATTACTATAATAAACAATAATTAAACCTTCAAACGATAAGTTCACATTACTTAAACTAAATTTAGGACACAAATTACGATACTTACTGTATATAAAAATGCTCAAATTGCCGGCTTGAGATTTAGCTCTTTCTTACAAATTTTAATTCAGGCCGCAGGTGTTAACCCTAAAAGCTTCTAATTAAATAATGGATTCAGGAATAAATAATAATATGTTGGGCGCCACCAAAGCTGAGGATGTTTTTTATAAAAACATAAATAAGATTTGGAAAAAGTGAAGGTTATCAGCTAAGGAACTAACCTCCTTATTAATTTTGACATTAATTTAATTAAAACATTAATCAAACAATAAAAGATCTTGATTAGCCAAAGAAAACAAAAAACATCAGCAGTCCGTTTAGCCAAACTATGTCAAGTAGTCAATTAAATTTGAAATCTGTATATTAAGAACAAAAGAAAATGGTACATACAAAACACATCAAAGAAGTTATACATTAATGAAAATTTGCAAATTCAAAATACAAAGCACATCAAGTTAAAATAGTTATTGTTCCAAAAAATGACTAGAATTTCGGGATCCGAAATGACTAAATAATACCTAAACAATACATTATTAATAAAATTAAATACCTTAACAGTTTTTTATCATCCAACGTAGTGTTCGTACAATTCTTTTCACAAGTTGAAGGATTCGAACTCTTGACACTAAAAACACCATAAAAGCTTTAAACAATGCTACAATAACAAACTGCTGAGCTGCAACGATGCGGGAAGAAGTCTTCTGGATTTAACTGATTTAACTGAACGTTATTAGCGAGATTCATCAAAATTTCACATAATTATTTGCAATAACTGCCTTTGAAAATAAATTCTTTATTATTCTTCTGACTGGAACGGTACTCGAAATTATTTGAATGTTGCTCAAAATAATTGTGGAAATTATTATAATTCGGAAAGACCAATGTAACGGTATGAAAATCCTCTTTTCTTATACGTGGGAATTAACACTAAGTTCTAATGACAAATGTCCGGCAACTAAACCATTCTTCAATAAATAATCACGAAATAACTTTATTCAAGTATACTATATTTTTATTCGAACAACTCGAAAAACTAAACGGCACTTTAAATAGTTAATTTGTTATTTTATAATAAACAAATCGAACGCTAATCACAACATACTCAAACGGAAAATTACTAAATTCACTTAACGGGACTAATATTATTCCCCGCCGAGGCACGAGACACGCTACCGCGCAAAAACTTTAGCTGGACTCTCTGCAACTATATTCTATAAAAATCAAAACTGAAGTCACTAGGACCAGCCACTGAACGGAAGTGTCGTCTTAAAACTCCGGGTTCTTTTTCTGCGTAGGAATACATTACCAGATTCAAATCGACTTCAACCAATAGCGGGGTCGCGTGGTTTGGTCTAAACGAATCAGAGTTAAACAGTCCACGAACCATGTTATTTGTTTGTTTCAACCAAAGTACACGTGCGCAAATGAAATACAGAAAAGAATAATTTAATGTCCAAATGCTTTTTATAATTCTAAGAGGATTTCAAACCAACCTTTTTTAAAATAATTTTTATAGGGTTGTTTGTACCAAATGCTAACACAAGTTTACATTTTAAAAGGAACGTAAATTTGCAGAACCGGACTTAAGATTTTTAGTGAATGTGTAGATAAAACTACATTTGTTCAGGACTAATAAAAATATACCGTTACATGTTATAATAATATGACAAGTCGGTAAGGAGAACCAAGGAAAGAGTAAATTGTTTTTATTTACGATAATTTAATTATTCATAAAAGGTATTAGTTGAAATATAAAGGTGTTTATTCAGTTTAAATACAATTTGATACTTATCCTGAAAAAATAAACATGTTATCATTTAATTTTTCTTTCTTTACTTTTAATTAATGTTCAAGTACGGATTGGTTTCCTGCATTTATTCTTTTAAATGTCTCAATATATCACAAGACGCTCTTGAAAGTATCTCAATACTAAAAATAATTCAATATTGAGACGTCGTATGAGCGTTTAGCGGAACTTTTTATATAAAATCTGTTGCTAGATGTAGATTTTGTACATACCCTACTGATTTGGATTTATTATTGTAAACAATGGTAGTTTGATTTTCTATGACGATTTGGTCGTCTGTAATGTTTTATATTCAAATTTAAATAAAAAAAAATAATTCCATTCATGTTGAAAAATAATTTTCTACCGGAGAATTTGTAAATATTGAATAACATAAAAGAAGAAAATAAATACCTTTAACAGTGTTCCTTTTTATTTCCATTATATGGTATAGTTTGCATTAACATCCAACTCGAAGATATTGGAAATTTATCGTTGTTTAAAACAGCTGAAGAAAAGGGTTTCAGAACGGCTTATTTCGGAACATAGTATTAGCATGTGCTTCCAATACCTAATAATAAACTTGGCTGTACTAGAACTACAAAGAGGATTCTTCTTGGTGACAGACCTCCACCAGCTTGTAATACTGGATTGTATGAAGTCTTTAAACCAAATTTACAATAAGGTGGTATTTAATGTGATAAGCAAATCAATATTTAAGTGAAGTTTTTTTTTATAGATTTACTTTTTAAAAAGTGTTCTTGAAACTTACAAGAGGTCTAGAAGGTCAAGGTTTTTTCTTCATTAACAAGCCGAACATAAGGTAAGGTTAATTAATATTTGTTTAATCATAAAAACAAAGGAGAAAACCCATTCTTACTTATCTCATTAATCATCAATCATTACAGAGTCCTGTAGTATCTCATCATTCAATCTAAAAATCTGCCGGTAACAACTTGAATTTATGATTTGTAATTTTACATAAAAGGAACCCTCATGTATAAAGTTTAGTATTCCACAAAAAACAAAATAAAAACGTTATATTAAAATATAGGACTAAAAGAAAATAAAAGAATAATCTTTTTCACAATAATTTATTACAATAAATTACAATTGATTTTAACCCTGAGATATACTAAAAATAAAAATAATTTATAGAACACATAAGATTGAATCGCTTTAATGATATGGAGGTTTTATTTTATTTACACATAATTAACACACACGCGCGCGCGCGCGCACACACACACACACACTTATTAACACATAATTAAAAAGATTATATATTAGTGCAAATTTAATGTCACTAGCCAGTGTGGAGAGAATCATTCATTTTGACAAGACATTATAATACTTTTATTAGGTCTACAAAAATAGTAATAATTTAAAATTTATTTATTTATATAATTAATTTATTTTAAAAGTTTATTTTTATGATATTTTTATTAAATTAATACTAATTAATCTACACTTATAAATAACCTACGTATACCCGCATCACTGTATCAGTTTGTTAAATAGAAATTTTAAAAATCATTTATAATTCAGATATTAATATATATGAACAATGAACATACCTATATAAATTAAAAGATGATAAATAAAAAAGTGTATCACTATTTACTACACGACTTCAGTTTTAGTTAATTACAAGACAAATTATTATTAATAAACAAAAGTAAACCAAATACAATATTTTAATAAATGATAAATCTATTTAATTTATTTTTTTAATATAAATTAGATATATTAGAATGGTATTTGGTATTATATACTAAATATGGTTATTATTCAATTAAAAAAATGTTTAAAATTTTTATTTATATTTAATTAAAATTAGGGAAACAATTTTAATGTAAATTAGCTACATGAATATTGAGTTAAAAAATTATCTTATAATACTATTAAACATACTCTACTTATTATCGTTAAGAATATCTGAGATATTCCGTAAAATTTTAGAAAATCACTTGTTACGTGCTAATTTCGTAGCACCCTGTATAGCTATGCTTTTGTGTTAAGTTGTATAGCGTTTAAGGATTTTCGCATTCTCTCTCCTTGTAGCTGCCATTTTGTTGTAGAACAAATTTCCGTTGTTGATAAAAGACTGTCACTTTATTCGATCCGTTCGTGTGAAGAACATTCTTTAAAAAATATTTTTAGTACTCTTCGTCGTTTAATTAATCTATTCCCTTCTGTTGTGAATTGGCAATTGCGTTGGTGCAGATCTAGGATTTATTTGTGTCGGTGTTTTTTCCAATTTAGATTGGAACCTTTATGGGATTTTTCCACTGTTCTTTTTGAAGGTTAGAATCACACATTCTCGTAAGTTTTTATTGCTTTAACTTTTCTATTATTCAGTCTCTTATACTTAATTCTCTTGTTAGGTTTCGATATATAATCGTCGTTAGCTGTATTTGGAGGCGATATAATTATCTTTTAAGGTCACATTTCACTGAAGGTATTTATAAAGTGTTTGTTTGTGCATTCTGGTAATTTGATTCTATTTGTTACAGACCTTTTTTTCTTTACTCATTTTATAACTTCCTGGTTGTCTTACAATAATTACATACACTACGTTGTATATTTGGGTTGTTAAAAGACCATTACGCTGACTTGGTTGCTGTTGTCTCGTTGGATCAAGCTACGTTCGACCTGGTTTTGGTGACGTTACTCTTCAGTTCGAAGAACACACATATGTATCGTGAGGTAGTTATATTCTAGCAACTATTTACAACAACAATAACGTTTGACAACCCTTATTGTATATAAAACATTTCTGTATATTTGTATATTATAATTTTATGTGTTAAATGGTTTTTCCCCAGTGTGCGTGTAACACTTATATGTAGTATTTATTTCATAAATATAATTTTATGACATATTACTTATTTTATTACATTGTTAGGAATATTTGCGAGTGAATACGTATGACTTTGCTCCGTAATGAATTGGTGAGACTAAATCTGACGATTAATGATTGCGCAATATACATCAAAGGTATTCGCGTTAATTTACCGTGTTTGTTACATTTTTGAGACTTGAAGTCAACTCAAATTTACAGTAAGTAATCGCGCTCGCATCAATCCTCACCCAACTCAAATTTGTAAATAGAAATCGATAACTTGCATTTAATTTATGCCAAAGCTATTTGGCCTTGATTAAAATATAACCATACTTGCCTGATTTATTTTAATTGATTTACTTGATAATTTGTTTAATTAATAATAACGCACTGTAAATCTCTTTTTTATTTTATATTTTCAGCCATCGAGGATTCAAAAGTCGACTACATTGGTAGTAGTTGCAAATGTGTTGTTCTTTTCAGATGTTGTCGGCCAATACTGTAGCTATTTTAGACGATTCTTGGCGCCCATTACAGAAGACCTTTAGTAAGACCCACGACCTCCCACTAGTTAGCTGGCAGCCGACAGATTTAACTGCGGTTAAAGGTTGTTACCGTTTCCCAATAAGCAGTCCCCATTTTGTAAGTAACACACTTTTTGGGTAAAGTTTTAACAGTAGATTACACTGCACATTGTAGGTGCTCTTAATACATTAACCGGTGGTTACACCAAAGGATGCAGTACGTTTTATATATTTGGTAACTATTATCTATCTGGTAAATCTGTATCTGCAATATTTGCTCAATTATTCCACACTTTAATGTAGAAAATTAAAATCAAATTGAGTAAAAATGAAAACATAGATGTGAAGTGAGAATTAGTGATGCTCAATTTAGTCCATGAATTTGACTCTAAAGTTTAAAAGATCTAATGCAGAGAAGCTATTCTTTATTCTGAATAATTTTTCCTTTCTGGTTACGACTAATACTTTTATATTAAAATTAAGACGAGAGTCTACATAAAATCATATACTTTGTGTACACAAACTTTTCAGTTTGTGTTTAAACAAGCTTTGAATTTTTCAACTTTATATACCTTGTTAACAAACATAATAATTTATTTAAAGTAATAAATGCCGCATAAACTTAAAAAATTATTATCCGGCTGTCGCAAGAATTTCCAACAAACTCCAACTTCTAATAATGGAATATTTCAATATTTACATTATAGACACTTTTCATGTTGAACTTAGCAAAAATAAAAAGCCTATAAAATCGATAGTTATGTTATCCGTGCAACGGTAGACTAATGGGGAAGCAAATGCAAGTAGAAAATGCAGAATTATTCACAAGGGGATTATGTATAACGATCCACAGAGGATTCACTGGCGGCAGTTCAAAGGCACAGAGGCAATAAGTTACAAAAATCGATGTATATTTAGTTTGGCAAAAGATGGAAATTTGCGCATTTCTGTGTATTCCTCTATTAAATTAACATGAAGTTAAATTTAGAAATTTATTAGTAGATGCAGTTCTTACACATACATGATTCACTTAAGATTATGTTTATTAAGTAGTTGACGTATGATATGATGAATTATAACATAAATAGAACTCTGAAAATCTAAAATTCTATAAGCAACTTATTTCTTCTTTACTAGTAACGAACGTCAAAACTGAACAAACTCGTTTCTCTTTAGAATCGCCTTCTTTTGTGCTGTACAGTAGAAACTCTCAAAACGTTCTGATAAAGTCCTTTCCACACCTTGTTCGCTGCAGTTTTACTTTCATCTTTGATGAAATTTAATCCTATCTGAAAATCAGCGTTCTTTCAATTTCGTTCAAATCCTTTGAGCGAAGTAGTAAATTTAACTAACTTAAGAGATTTTCGAAGTTTGTAATTCTAAATAAACGTTATCGCAGTTAATACGTGTTCGGTTTACAAAACGTTGGTTTTTCTTATACTCTAATTATATAAACTTATACAGTATAGTATAGGATACTAATCATCATTTATATCACTAATTTATGCACTTATAAAGTCCATTTTTGAATATGTTAACATATGATGCCACTTGCACAACACTGTCGGATAGATTGTTCCAATACACGTTGAGATAAAGTTTTTCCAAAAAATACTCTTAAACTGTTGTTGCTTAAGCTCAAGTAATTAATTAAAAAATATAAATGCAAAAAGTCTAAAAGATCCATTCCTGTCTAGTTCCAAACTACAAACTGGACTAGTGTCACAGACGAAATAAATTATTCATTATTATTTTTCAAGTTGCATTTTCGACTAACATAAAACGTTCTCCAAGGCTGCAAATTCTCTTATTTTGCGGGAAGAGTGGCGCTATTAATAACTTAGCAACATCTGCACTCAGCACCTGCATCCCATGTTAGAGAGAAACCTACGAGCGCACGTGTCCTTAAAACATGCGTTTAGAAATTTCCTACTCTGCAGTTCCCCACTTCCCCACAACGGTTTTGGATTTGGCGTTAAATAAAAGATATCCTTATTTGATTTTCTTAAGTGAAGAACTAACTACGGACTTATTGGTATTCATAGGTAGAGCCAATCAGACGACCAAGTGGATATACGGCGGAAATTTTCTTGAAGTTGTTGAAGTGTTTATTCGAAATGTATTTCATTTATTTTTTTAATATAGACATTTATTACTTGTACATTATTACCACACATTGGTGGTACTCCTCAGGGACTCCTGAAAACTTTATAAAAAGCAAATATTATCTTGCCAACATTAACACAGAATTTTAGACATTTAAGAAAGCAAAAGCTCCCATATTTCATTGCAGTGCGTTTTAATAAAAAGTTACGGTGGCGCACGGTCCAAAGCTTTTGAGAAAATAAGGTAGGCTATACCATTACATCATTTTATATGCATATATAATAAAGGAATTCTAGTACGGTCCTGGCAGTTCAGTAAATTCAATTGTGTCGGAGCTACAAATATAACGTTAAGTTAAATAATGTTTTCCTTCAAGTACAAAAGAATCACCTCGGAATATATTCGTAAGCAACATTTTAAACTTCAGGAAAATTTTCGCGGTGCGAACGTTCATTTTAAAGCGTTCCCACGCCAACCAAATGCTTCTTTTCTGAAAAATAGAATGTTCCAGAACAAGAATTGTTTTTAATTCCTTGCTTATAAGGGCTAAAATCTAATACTAACGTTAACAAGAGTTTTCTTATGATTAAAATGCATTGAACCTTGAATTTATAGTTTTAAAACATACTGGGTTGAAATATCTTCTAATAAACAAAACACCGACAAATAGATTTTTCTAGAATAAATTCGTCTAGACGGCCACCTGCAAATAATATTGAGTCCTAGTAAGTAGATTCTAAAGGGAATCCCCGAAAGTTTTCGTTGTGAATGTTCTGGAACAAAATGACGTAAATATTCCTCATTGGCTAAGTAGAATCCCGCTTTTTTTATTGGTTCATTTAAAATTTTACCCTTCTCAAAACTTACTCTATCATCAAAATATTTTTAGTTTAAGACAATTTACAATAGAATCTCATACAGTGAACAAGATAATAGACGGGCCGAGCGGAGAGTAATTTCTCGCGTTGTCCTGGGGCTCTCTCTTCAGAGAAGCCGGTGACGTTTATGTCAATTTTTGTTTTTAACATTACAGTTTTCAATATAGAATAAAGTGACCGTTTTAAGAGTATAATTAAGTTGTACTATTACCGTTTTGTGTGTTTAGTTCCGTTATCGTATCGGAAGCTCACTTGCTTCAATTTATCGTCGACTTTTCACGGTTATTAAGTTAACCAAAGTATACAGTTTACCGTTCTTTAAAAGTTGTAAAGTTTCGTTACATAAAAAAAGCCTATTTGTTTTAATTCATTGTGTAATTTCGCGGTGTTAATAAAATTAACCAAATCTCGTTCTCGTTCGTTAAAGGTTGTAGTGAAAATTCAATCTAATATTGAATTTTAAAGTTTGTTTTTTGATCAACATATTAAAGAATAATTCGGCGGATTATTAGTTAACAATTTAAGAAGAGAATTTATTTGAAGAATGAGAAGTATTTGAAAGTATAACCTTCTAATAACGAATTTCAGCTAAAGAAAAAATTTGTAATTAATGATTAAAATACTGGAATTACTGCAGTTTAAGAGTTTTAGTATCGTCAATTAGTGCCCAACTATTATAGAAATAATTTTTTTGTGACATCATTCAAGAAATTTTAGCTTATCGTTCCAGCATCCTTACCAAAATTCAAAGTTTCAAAGTTTAGTGAATAAGGCCTTTTTATTGTGAAGGGTTTGTGACGTTTTAAAGAATTGTAGAATCTTAGTTCCGTATAAAAGACATTAAGGATATTTGGTTGATGAAATTTCTTATTTTGGTAAAGCTGAAGTAAGTTGGATAATTATTTATGTATTAATTTTTTTGATTACTATTTGCATGAGCATATTTTCCCCGTCGCTAAGAATTCTTACGTAGGGTATTTTTTATTAAATTTACAATTATGTCTTAAATGAAAACTTTAAACTATTTTTTATTTGTAAATAAACTAATGTTTGAATTTAACCATACTAAATGATAATGGACCTAGCCTTAATTGAAATTATTTAATAATTTAATTTGTGTTAACGTCAATTAGACTAATGTTAAATTAGTTTTTTAAATCTTTAATCAACTTAATCTAGCCCTTTGTTATTTGGGGGTGTGATAGAATAATTTAAAATGACTGGGGTCCATTCTTCCTTTTTTTGTGTCTTTAAACCTATATCCCTTTCTTTTATAATTAGTGAGCTATGGAAACAATACCCGTGACCTGAATTTATATATATTTGCTATGTAGAGATCTCAAGCCGAGGCAATCTTGAGTTGTACAGTAAGTATCAAATATTTTGTGTTGTACAGTTTTGAGTAAGAAGTTAAAGTAATCTGTTTAGTTCTGAGGAAAAATAACTAGCGTTTCAGCATTATTTCAGTGAAAATAATAATTAGAGAATTATACAACTGCATTTATGTAAAAATCGATTGAACAAAAGTAATAATGGTTGACGTTATCTTATATCTTTGTTATTTGTACAGAAATCTTTTTATTTTATCACAATTTCGCAAAATATTTAAATAGTTAAAGTTTAAGAATTTACATAGTGAAGGTCTAATGATTAGATTACAATAACCTGAGAATAAACAGATTAGAAGATTTTAATTGAATACTAACCGGGTTAACATTAAGTACAAAAATACAACTGATGTGTCAATCTTTTGTTTATGTTGAAATGTTTAAACAAAAACTTTATTCACCCCACTTAAAATGGTATTTTAAGTTGTTACGCACACGAAGTCTTATGAATCATTGACTCTTTTTGTTATGAATATTATTTTGAATGTGATATTAGGCTTAGGAAAGTAGTATATTCTCGCTAACTTAATTTACTTTAAAAACATTCAATTCGGTATTTGTCAATTTCGACACTAGACTTCAATTGTTTATTTTTAACTTAATTTAATCTCAAATACACATTCTGTGCACGTACTGCCTTACGTAAAACTGCAAAATATTTCACTAAATTTGAAATTGCTTAATTGCCACTACCATTAATTAGATTTTCCACGTATTTTAAACAGCTGATCTGCACAAATTATTTTAGTCAGGCGAATTGACGTTGATCAAATTGAAACCAACAGATCTGAATTTAAAAAAAACATTTTCCATAACACGAGTTGAACGATGAAAGAGAATTAATGATAATTTTGAAACGTTTTGTTTGTCACGATTAACCCATGACGAAAAGGAGAAATTTACCTCTTTAATTAACGTGCTCGTTCACAATCATAAAATGCCCTTATTCACAGGCTGTTATATTTCTACGGTAAAGAATAAATACACGAAATACATTCCTACTTTTCCAAATAGATAAATAAGTTTAAAGAACAGTTTATCTTGAAATTTCTTTTAACAAGCAAATAATAAATTTGAAAAATTGACGTACAAGTTGAAGAAAAATAGCAACGTTATAAAGCAGTATTGAGTTTTCTCTAAATTTGAAATATTACAATACAGAGCCGCATTCAGCCTAACTTTAACCATTAAAAAATGATTTTGAAATGTTTTATACAATCATTTTACGTGAAATAAAGCGGTTTAAACAATCAACCAGAAATGAACTCGTTACATCTTACAGTTGAATACCTAACCAGTTAATATAAGGGAAACGTGTGATTCTTGGTTGTAATAGTTCGTTACTTTATAAGCCTTTTTTATTGAAAAATAGTTTTTAG
Organism: Agrypnus murinus; assembly: GCA_929113105.1. Lineage (NCBI taxonomy): Eukaryota > Metazoa > Arthropoda > Insecta > Coleoptera > Elateridae > Agrypnus > Agrypnus murinus. The sequence continues at coordinate 20,123,204 of OV816025.1, forward strand.
TTTTAAAATAAAATAAATAACTCAATTAAAACGTAGCCAAACCAACCTAGACGAAATGACTACCCATTTATTATGTTCAGAAGCGCATAATGACGTATACTTTAACGTGGCCTCCGCACTGTTTTTAACGTTGTTTTAAAATGTCTTTCTAATTTTATCCAGTACGTTAGAGGTTAGTAAAAAATCATTTTGAAGGAAAGGAAAAAGACAAGGCAAAGAACATGAGAATAAATTAAGACAAAGAGTAATGTTAAAAGAAAAAAATCCCCAAAAACGAACAAGGGAAGATTAAAAAAGTAGTCGGTTTCAGGATCGGAAGATTCTGAAAATGTGGGTAAATTTATACATATTGAAACAGAAGATGACATGGATGATATCAAAACAATGGGTATATGCAGACTGCAGTGGTAAGGAAAGCATCTAAAACACAGCTTTTACATTCTTACAATTGTGGCTTTTTGTAGAGAATAAGTATAGAAATAAATTTGCTACTAAAGTAATTGTATGTAATGTTATTTGAATTTTATGTTGGTCATCTTACCTACCACCGTTTGTCATGTAACCAGCACATGGAAGAAAAATGGCGAAAATTATAAGTTTTTAAAAGTTTATAAAATTTCAAATTTTAAAGTATTGAAGTTTTGATTGTTTTTAGGATTTGATGTTAAAAGCATTTTATAAAGACTATTTTAATTCAATAAATATATTAGCTTTTATCAAATTTTCAACAGCTTTAGAGTGCAAATTGAAAGGTTTGCAATTGAAGGATCTTACTTTAGCAGTAATTGTGACAAAAATAGGAAACTCAAAAATGCTCTTTGTTGCGCGCACTTTTTTAAAAATAACAAAACTGACTCTTGATAGAATGGAAATCGGATATTTATATTTATTATGGCGAAGCACAGTAGAAGCTGGGATAAATTAAGTTCAACATTCCAAACTGCAACTTCTGTTTGTTATCTTCATATTTATTGTGTATAAAGATAAACTAAACTGTCATTATTTTATTTTACAAAATTTATAAGTACATTCCACTTCTCCCTTCCTTCTTACAACATTTTGTCATGCTACCCGAGATAAATGCAAACATTCAAGGAACAGTAGTAAGAATGTTTAATTAGTAACAAATAAAGTTGAAATGAAGTACAGGGTTGGCTGTATGTGACAACATTTGCTTATTGAATGTTGCTAGCAATTAATAAACGCTGTTGTATATTCCTTGCGATTCCTTTAATAACTTTAAAAAACTGTTGCTTTAAACTTTCATTTTATTATTGTTAGATAAAAATCAAAAGGTTGTTAAACCTTTTTGGTTAAGGATCCGCTGTTTATTTCTGTTCTTCCTGTTATCCACTGTCATTGTAATTTTACAATAATTTAGCTGTCTAAGTTGGGGGGGGGGGGTCTGACATTAATAGGGCGAAGCATTTTACGCATAATTATTGACATAAAATCCACTATATGAGTTTACTTTTTGCAAATTACAAGTAAACCTCTTTACAATTTCCCCCGCTTTTTATATTTTTAGGTCTGGCAGCCGTACTGACAGGATATTACATTACTGTATAATTTATTTTACAACATAACCTCTAACCAAACTTGAAGCGCCACGATACAGCCTTTTCGGAGCTCTTTTAAACACCGTCGTTCTGCAAATGGTTCTTGTTGACACCTATTGCTAAATAATCAATGTAAATGAAATATTTTAATTTAAATTTCATACAAAGTCTTAAGATATCATTAATAAAATAAATAGTGGTAAAAGTATTTAATTTCTATTACGGCGTGCAGAGAACTGTAAAATTATGTACTAGTAGAAATTGCATATTAATCCAAATAAGGGTATATTGATTAATTTGTTTTACAAATAGTTAAAAGGAACGTTTCCTCTTTGAAATCGGCTTGTAAGTGGTATGATATGTACTACTAATAAAAAAAATTATTTCCAAGATTAGATAACTAGTTTAACTTTAGATAGTTGTTATGATTCATTACGTTAAGTTAACTACCGAGGATGTAGAAACCCTATCTGTTAAACGTCTCTAGGGTTTTGAAGAGCTGTTGGGTCTATGTTTCTATTTCACGGCAGGGTGTTCTGCTTTAATGATAGCTACTTGTAGAAAAAGATTCATCCTCTTGTTACAATCCTTAGAGAATCTAACTGTAATAATGTTAAAATTAATGTGGTTTTTTAGTTATTAAGACAAAAAAGAATTATTGTTACTACTATCGAATGCAAATATTATGACCCCTGAGTTTCAATGCGCATAGCAAAAAAACTAACCGCTCAAATTAATTAATTAAACAGTTAGATAGATAAATTATTTTTGTATAAAATAATAAACTTATAAAAGTATCAGATTCCAGGTTTTTGAATTTTTGCATTTTTGAATTTATGTTACAAAAAGTAAAGTTTTTAGGAATATTGATGTAAGACGTCTCTTTAATAATAATTAATATTTCAATAACTACTTGACAAACTTGAATTTTATATGCAAGTAGCTAATAGTGTTTGATGCATGTGGAAATTGTAATTTGATATCTCTATTATTTCTTAAAATACTTATTCTATTAAATAGGGGGTAATGCATTCTGGTGCCTTAATCAAAATCTTTTTTTACAAAAGATAGTATTTTTTTAATAAAACAATAAATACGCCAAGAAATTTGAAAAATATTCACGATTCTTTAATTCTTACGATAATTCTTTAAAAGATATTTCGGAAATATTAATTTATTAATTAAATTAATTAATAAATAATTCTTTAAATAATTATTTATTTATTAATTCGTTAATATTTTTAACATTTCTTAACGGATTTGTTGTTTAATTAAAAATGCTATATTTTGTAAAAGCAGATTTTGATTAAGCCACCAGCATGCATTACTCTCTATTTCATAGAATAACTTGAGAAATAATATAGATAAAAAATTACAAACTTACATTTCTACTTACATACAATACTATTAGCTTATTTGCGTATAAAATTGCATTCAATTTTGTCGAGTAGTTATTGAAATATTAATTATTAAAAAAACGCTTTAGTCTGAAACAAATGTTTTTCTGTCAGACTAAATGACAATAAACTAACTAAATTACTCAAAACAAAACTAGGCCCCGCGATTGGGCGCCAGTGAAACAAAGCTTTTTTCCCCGAGCCAAAAATAACTATAAACTAATTAAAAAAAAATTATGAAAATACATGAAAATACATCATACTTACTGTATCTGAAAACTCAAAAAATATCTGCCACAGCTTGAGATTTAAACTCTCTCTTTACAAATTAATTATTCAAGTCGTAGGTATTGGTTCCACAGCTGTATAAATTGTGAAAAGGAATAGATAAAGGTTTTAAACACAATTAAAAACTCAAAAAGGGCGCCATCTGGTTCTGATGCTTTAAATTAATTATAAATTAACTAATCAAAGATGTTATTTTGAATAAGCATTAAAATTTACTAAATCCATTAACCAGAAAATGAATAAAGTATTTAGTTGAAACACAAATTTTGTTTATTACAATTGTTAAAGAAATGAAACTAAGCTTTCATAACCAATATGGTTCCGTTTTAGAGATCCAGCAGTTTTACAATAATAACATTTATTAAACAAAGAAGGGGTGAAATACACATACAAAGATAAACAAATAAAACACACCTTGTATATTTATTGCTAATCCAATCTAAATTTATTGGATAATAATTATGTCCAAAAGTTAATCAATACAAAAATCCACCAAGAACGTTTCGTTTAATAAAGAAAACAAACAATAAAAAAATCGGATTGACCACAAAATTGTTCAAAACACATACTATCATTATTAGAAATTTACATTGACAGATCATGATCGCAAAATATCTCAAAAGAATCGATTAGATCAACCATAAAAATTCTTCAAAACAATTTAATTTAAACATTAACCTTTTTTGTTTACTGAACTTTTCCTGGACAAAATTTATAAACAAATCTCAGAAGGAGATTAGACAAATTACATCAGTTCAACAGTATCAAAATAAATGAATTGCAATTAAATTAAAGCTTAAAGATTGTTAAATAACAACTGACAAGAATTCTATTGATAATAGAATTTAATAAGCAAAAATTTATAATGAACTTCTAATAATTGAGAAACAATAACAAAAATGACTGCAAATTCAAGCAAGAAATTTATCTAAATGAATAACACTAAAAACAATAGTCACAATACCTTTTATTTTTGGTAAATCACAAACCAAAATCAACGATAAACTGCATAAAATTGGACGACAACGTCACAGCAACAGGAAACTGGAATATTCGTAATTTTCTTTCATACATTCGAGATGTACGAGGTAACCCTCGTAGAAACTGGATATGGCGAATTATAATTTGCGAATTCACCCCAAACGGCAGTAACAAAATGCAACCAAAGAGTTCCATAAAAGATTTGGCTATTAGTTTTGATAACCATTTTATAATTTCATTGTTTTCAATAAAACAATACACATAAACATTAAGTCTGAACTGAATTTAGAAGGCACACAGCACGAATTATTATTTAACCGAAATTTCGATTACAGAGAAAGCGTCTGTAATTATTAACTTATTTCTGTAAAATAATTATTTAGACGAGATTACGGTACGGTAGACTGTCGTAACATATGTTACACAGTAATAAGGGAAACTAAATTTCCCACTTTTCTGAGGCACAAACGTCCGCAAAAATATTTAACGGAATAACTGTAACTTTTGTTAACCACGAATTATTGGTTAATTTCCGAACACTGATTTAAACAATAACTATTACATGTTGATTTTAGTTAAATGCACCGGCCATCCGAAAGCCGGTAATTGTTCAAACAATATGAAAAACTGAATTTAGAGTTTTCTTTCAAACTCCATTTTACTACAACAAAATGGCATTTTTAACGCAAGATCGAACGTACGCTCTCGGCGTGTGATTTTGGAAGACCGCCCGTCTCGAAAATCTGTCTGCTTGTTAGTGTCGCGTCAAAAACGAGCGAAGCCCTTTTTATAACCTTCGATTCGGACTACTACGCGGCTCAACATCTGGTATTCGACGGCTAGGGTGCTTATTACATGGCCTACTATAGGATTTTAGTCCTTACGTATAAAAAATAGTAACAACGTTCTTTCCCGCTGGAAAGGCACGTGTGCAATACTGCCACTGTCGAGACAAAAATTTCTACGCCGCATTGACTTGAAATTTAAGACGCAAATAACAGACAAAGGAAAAATGCATTTACGAGTCGTATACACTCCAAATATTTATTGAAATATTTTAATAGATGAGATGACGAAGCGCGTCTCATGATTTCTTTTCAAGGTTTCTTCTTAAAGAAATTGATATTATTTTCTAAAATGCCAGGTCGCAAAATACGAAAAACGACAACAGAATGACGTTACATTAATCCATTATAGGAAATATTAAACATTCCCGTCCTAAAAGGTGCTTGTTACTTAAGATGTTTATTTGATGACAGGCTAATTTAAATTAAGCGACGTCCACAGGACCGAACTTAGGATTTTTAACAAGAATTACTACAAAATTCTATATACTAAATGCCGGTGGAAAATGTACCCGTTACAAGTCCCAACGAAATGTCCCAAAAAACCGGATTTTTGTAACAGAATTCGGAAAAATTCAAAACCCCTAAAATTAGATAATTTTACAAATTTACTGTCTCACACAAAATAAATTGTCTGTCTGTTTTGGTTTGAATTAACTTGAGCTATTACTTTTTCGCTATGCGCATTCAAATTCAGGGGTCAGAACATTTGCATTCAATAGTAGTTTTATTTCTTCTAATTTCCAATTTTGACAAACATTGTTGTATTAAATTATTATAATAAATAATGTAATTAATTTTTGCTTTGTAATCAAAATTTTTCCGAAGCGTAAATTTTATCACCAACAAAATTTTAAATAATTTCTCTGATTTTCTGTAAGATGAGCGGATAAGTACAGGAAGTTATAAATGATGTTTTCCGAAATCAATCATTGTCACTGCATGAACCCATTTATAAATTTCCAAACATTAATAATTTTTATGTAAAAAGAATATTTTAAAATAAAAATTGTATCTGAAAAACTTAACAAAATAAACCGACAAACTTTTTAAAGCTATCCGAACAGATTTCTAATATGTAAAAAAGCCGTCCTTGAAACGCAACAGATTATTTGCCTTCAATCTTCCCGAGAATTTCCTCTTTAACAGCTATGTTCCGGTTGGGAAATATATTTTCCAATACACTCTTAACAGAAGTGTTCCTACCGCCATCTAGATCCTAGAATAGACTGCGAATTATCGAGATTTTCCTTTTATCGTGCTTTGTAACTGCAATGTGTGCTTTATAATTTGGCTTTTATTGTAAAAGTATAAAAGTCTTAACGATCGGAAATTGTTAGCAATGCATTAGTGGTTTAGTTTGTACGTGATAATTCCTAAAACAAAGTTATCTACTACTTTTATTGGTAATAAAAACGTTGTTTTTTATTATAGGAACACTAAAAATAAAACCTAAAAAATATAGACAACTTACCGAAATAATAGCATCAAATAAACCTTAAGCGAGTTCACTTTGAAAATTGTTATTTTCTCCTCTCTTTTTTATTAAAAAAGTGTAAGCTTACGTTTCAATGAAGTTATTTCCGAATAATCGGCGCTTTTTACAATTTAATTATAGAATAGACTGGAAAACAATCACATCATCCAAGCGTCGATGAGCTCATTCAGGAAGCTCTTGATTTTACATATTCCATTTTCGTACCCGTATACCAGAAATCAATATCTAAACGAATGACTACAAAAAGTTCCAAAATAACTGCACGATGTGGGCCTTAATGAGAAAACAAAACCTGTTTTTTGTTACGTGATCGCGTTATATTGAGCTAAAAAAAGAAGCGATTGTAAAATTGAATATTATCAAAGAGCTTCGGAAGATGGGGTCAAAGATAAAAAAAGGTCTTTTAATTTAATTGAGGATTGAACAAATATCGTTCAACTAGTTCAATAAAATGATTGTAAGGTTAATTTACCGTATGTATTGATTTAAGACTGAAAAGTGCTGTTCAGTTTGGTGTACTAATGAATTTACAAAACAAGCATCTACTAATTAATTCATTAGTAGGTTGATTTGCTAGCTCATTACTTAATTAATGGAATCCCTTTGAATAATCCTAGTGTTAGAGGAAGCATGAAATAATTTTTTTAATGAACGGGTTAAATCAGTCTATATAATTTTGCTATTTGTGTTGAACATTATAGTAGGATTTTAAAATTTCAAATCCATATATAATATAACGAGCTTGTTCGGCGTTTATATCCTACAGAGTCGTCCTGATAGCTAGCACTACTACGCGGTGCAAATTTTTAGTTTAAGCAAAGAAAAAACCTGACATAAAAGCAGCTTTCTTTTAGGGGAGGACGGTATATACTGGGACAGGGTATATAGAGGGGTAACTGCTCCTGCGCCATCTATTGTTTACGTTTAAAGTTTTAGTCTATGTCATGTTTTTAGTTTGATTGGTAGAGTGAATTTGATTGTGGTATTGCTGGTAGTTTCCATTAAGCTTTTTGAGATATTCATACTTATGAACAGGTAAATGAATATTTTATTTTTGACATATCATTAAAATCACCCTGTGCAATGATTATGAAAGTATTATACGAATTATTTTCACATTGCCTTTAAAACTTTGCTGTGAAAGTATTATCAATTTCATAGCGGCGTTGTTGTTTTGGTCGGTGGGAAATTTAAAAAAGTTTGGATGCAATGCGTGTGGTATATAGTGGGACAGTTCATGATGGTATGCACAGGGACATCTGTCCCTTAATACTTAATACTCCCCCTAATCCCCTTATACCGTTTATCAAATGCATAAACTTCTTTAGAAATAGAACAAAACTATTAAAATAAATAATTATAGTAATAATTTCTGACACTAGTGGACATAAGTGTAAATACAAATTTGTATTTTTTAGAAATCTTACTTTTCTTGTGTTTTCTCATTTTCGTAGAAATGCCCAAAATACGAAGAGGAAGGTTCACAGAACATTTTGAAGAAAGCGCACTTAATCATACCGAATATGAACTGAATATGTCAGACGCTGTTAAGTTTGTAATAAGTAAACAAGGCACAATTCGTGTCGCTGCAGAAAAATTTAATATTTCAAAATCTGCATTGCATAGGCAAATACAAAAATATCAAAACTTAGACGAAGAAGCTAAACAAAGTTTTACATTTGAAAGAAAACATGGGTTTCAAGAAATACTTTCTATGTACCAAGAAAAGTTATTGGCGAAATAGCTTCTTGACGCATCTAAAATGTGTTATGGATTGACTGAAAAAGATGCAAGGAATTTGGCTTTTAATTTTGCACAGGCTAATAATAAAAAAATACCGCCATCTTGGGAAGAAAATCATCATGCCGGAAGAGAATGGTTATTTTGTTTTCGCTCTAGACATCCCTATTTAAGTCTTCGTACTCCTGAACCCACTAGTCTTACCAGGGCAACCTCCTTTAACAAACATTACGTTAGTTTATTTTATGAGAATCTGCAAAAGGTTATTACAAAATACAATTTCACTGCTAATGAAATTTTCAATTGCGATGAAACTGCCGTAACAACCGTTTACAGACCACCTAGAATTCTTACACAAACTGGTCAAAAACAAATTGGTAAGATAACGTCAGGAGAACCAGGAACCCTGGTGTCTTTATGTGCAACAATATGTGTCAATGGTATATTTATTCCACCATTCTTCGTTTTTCCACGGAAAAACTTTAAATCACACATAATAAACGGTGCACCTACAGGCTCGCGGGGATCAACGGATCCCAATCATCCTAGTGGGTGGATGACTACAAAAACTTTCGAGGATTACGTAGATCATTTGATCAAAAACACCCGTTGTTTAAAAAATCATAAAATCCTTGTAGTACTGGATAGTCACGAAAGCCACTACGGTTTTAATACTTTACAGAAAGCAAAGCAAAATGGGATTGTTTTGCTAACATTGCCACCTCACTGCAGCCATAAGATGTAGCCATTGGACATTTGTTGTTTTGGAACTTTCAAAACGTATTATAATAGAGCAATGGATCAATGGCTTCTTAACAACCCAGGCACACCTTTAAGTATATACGGCATTGCTGCCATTGCAGGTAAATCTTTCCCAGAAGCATTCATTCCGACAAATATAGTGAACGGATTCTCAAAAAGCGGTATTTATCCATTTAATCCCGACGTTTTCAGTGATGTGGATTACTTGAGCAGTGCTGTTACTGATCGTCCACTGACTGCTGCTGCTAAATGCTTCAAAAGTAACACACAGAATGATAAAAATAATGGAGTCATGGGAACTGAAGAAAGCATTACAGTGGCAAGACACGACGATCAACCAAGTACCCCATCAGTTGCATCGATTGTATGACACCAAGGTGTAATAAAATACCAAGAAAGAAGTCTAAGTCGACAGTTTTAACAGACACTCAAAACTTACGACAGATGGAAAAGGACGCTACACGAAAGACAGAAGAAAAAAATCGAAAACCCATTAGAGCAAGAAATGTACAGAAAAGAAAAGAATTACATGCAAAATTTTCCCTAGGATCTAAGTTTTTTTCTTATTTATTTTGTTTTGTTTTTTAGTAATAAATGTTTTTGCTTTAAGGCCTGTTTATTTTTGTTGTATGCACAGTTTCAAGAATGTTTCTTGCACGTGTCCTAGTAAATAATAATAGGTGTTCCACTTTGTACCAGAGATGGTTTATAGTGGGACATGTGGTATCTAGCGGGACGCTACCAGCGGATAATGAACATGTGTATTTATATTTTTTATATTTAGAATTGAAGACTGTATGATGTTCGATTTTATAGTTATTTTTGTTTTCTTATTTACTAATTTACAGAGAAAATAAATCTTCAAGGAGCAAAGTGTCCCAATATATACCGTCCTCCCCTACTATGAAAACAATTTCAACGTTCGTACCCACATTCTTATTATATTAATTGAGTGTAATTTTTAAAGGTTTCAAGATCCGGCGGTGTTCGCTAGTTACGTTATAACGACTTTGCCTTCCTGCTAGCATACAGCGGTTGTGGTTGGGGTTCCATGAAATAATATAATTATAACACAAACTAAAAAACTGTTAATAAAGAAATTTACCAAAGAGAAAATACCAAATCATCTGATAAATATTAAAAAAAGTTGAGATACAATTTATAAGATGATCACTGGAAACAATGTTTAGGTTTCTATAAATCCAAAAACCTAAAAACCAAAACTTACACATGTAACATTAAACAGGATTAAATTAAAATATTGCCATTGCTTTAAATGATGTTAAAACGCCCTAAGCGGATTATGCTTTTAAATACAGACTCTTTTTGTTTTTGAACAAATATTTTCGGGTCGTAGGTGTTAATTGAAAAGCTTTCTGGTTTTATATTTACGCAAGCATAGGAATTACTTCAATAAAAATTGAATTGGGCACCGCCAAACATCTACTCCCAATTTACAAACAGTAAAATTAATTAATAATTTAAATTAAATCAATACATTGCAAAATCATTACCAAAGTATCACAAAGTTTACGCTAACAACAATTTGATGTTTTCCAAACGTGGCCAAGTTATATTTTAAAAACATTGTGTTTGTCAGTTGTGCTTATTGACAAACTAAAAAACATATCATACATAGAAACAGAGATTGTACAACAATATAAATTTGTTAAAATCCGTTAAAAAACTGTATAAACAGTTTCAATAAACAATAAAAGGTAAAGCTCAATGCCTTAAATTAGCACTAAACTTGAAGTCTAAAATTCAACCAATCAAACGATACGGTAAACTTTCCAACAATCTCAGTTTACTGACATTAGAATAATCTGTTATAAATAACCGAACCGCACAAATCAACATACGATAGCACCACCAATAGGAGAATTATTTGTTAAACCTAACAAAACACCATAACCCTGGAATTATAACCACTCAATAGACTTGTGACCAAGTGCCCCTCAGCGCAAATATATATAGTCTAACAATACGGCAATTTTTAACGGATCTTCATCCAATTAAATTTCATAACTTCACAAATTAAATCTCAGGAAATTAATCCAACTTAAATCTTAAACGAATGCAGCAGCACTAACTTAAAAATGCATCGCAAATCATGCAAAGAGCATAAATCTGCCCTTGGCGGAAAGTTCTGTGAGCTTGTCGCGTTACTTATGTTAGGACAGAGCCCGTGGCGAAATGGCGATTTGCATCTCTTATTCGATCCAAGCTAAAACTACCACATCTGAATCGCAAAAGGAAAATACAACACGAAGGATTATTTTACATTGAAATAAAGTACATAAGTAATCAACTAAAAATGTTACAAGTTATAGCGCCAGAGACAGACCTGGAGCTAAAATCTTCAAAGCTAGAGGTGATAGAACTTGAATATTAAAATCAATTCAATGAAACTCACTGTTATAACAGTAGCAACCTATAAACCGGAAGACGCGCAAAAGCGTTGTAAGGGGCGGGGGACGGTTCAGAGGTACCCCTTACGTAGTGGCGCTTGTGTGCTTTCGGTGATCTCGGTATCGGCGGTAATTCTCGGGCGCCAGTTATTTTTACGTGGTATGCTCCACAGCTCCGGGTAACTACAAGTGGAGAAGAGATAATCCAGGGAACTGCTGGGGTTGCTGGGCGTCGACTCTGCCTGGATCACTTTACCTGCTCCTAAAGCTCTTAGAAAACAAGAGGGTATGAATGCTAACAAATAAAACACACAGTCATCAAACCAAACAAAATTTATCACCAAAGCTCTATCCCTCCAACAAGCTTCAAACTCTATAACTAAAAGCATATGTTATGTACGGTTACCTACAATAGCCACAGCAAGCAGGGTTGTGTAGGGTAAAATAACGGACAACAGGAGATGCTCCTAGTTTACGGTGACGGGTGGAAATTAGGATGAGACCCCCAGGCACACGTACAGTGAGGTCTCGGACAAGGTACGGTAAAAACGGGTGGAAGCAGGATGAGACCCCCAGGCACACGCACAGTGAGGTCTAGGACAGGGTTCGGTAAAGCGGGTGGAAACAGGGTGAGACCCCCAGGCACACGCACAGTGAGGTCTCGGACAGGGTACAATAGAAAGGGTGGAAGTGAGAGCGGCGAGTAGAGAATCGGAATATCGGTAAGGGGACTTTCTCTTAAATTCTCCGGGTCGGTTCGGTCTGCTAAACTGGCTGGTCTTGCTGGGAGTCCTGGACGCGGACTGAATAAATCGTCGGTCTGTGCCTGTTTATATAGGCGCTCTCGGGGCGGTAGGAGTAAAAAAGGTAGGAGTAAAAAAGTTAGGAGTAAAACAGATCGGCGCACGCCAAATATCGGTTAGAGAAGGGAGGCGTGCACTCGCTTGAGTCGGTCTCTTATCCGAACGGTTTCAGATTGCACGGGAAGATACGGATTTTAATTCATACACCCAAAATAAACAACCAAAATTAAGTAACTTCGTTACAGCCTTATGTCATAAAGATTACTTAATATTCCCAAAAAACTAAAAGTAAAGGATCATGATAAAATAATTAGACAAAAATGTTTAAAATGACTTCCATTGACCTCCATACAATACTACAGTTTACTTTCAAACAACTGTTGTTAACATATTTGATTGAATTTTATTGAGTTGAACACAAAAATAAGTCAAAAGTGGTTAAATCTGGTGACCTAGATGACCATTTCATTAGTTATTCTCCACCACCTATTCTTTCTATACAACTGACGGAAAACGTTTGATCTAGGGATTGACGAACAGAAGCAACAAACCTAAGGAGATTTTCGAAAAGATTTTCGTTGTTCTCGAATATATGGGCTGTGTGTTGATTTACCTAACCTTGAAGTAATTTTAGATACGCCTCGGCAACTTTCATTAACATAGAATGGTTCAACAATATGCCTACCTAGGTGTGTCAAAAACAAATTCCGCGAATGCTTCATTAAAACAATTATAAGTGTAACGATCCCACTCTTCTGGGATCAGCCAGAGTTACGTAAATACCCAATAGTCCCCAATTACCCCAAACTCTGTTTAGAGTAGAGAAGATAGAAAAATAGAACATAATTGAATTAGAGCAATAATTTTTGCCAAATCACGTACTTCATACTATTGTGAATGTTCAAAGCTAACAAAAAACATACAAGTAAGCAGTATTATGATCAATAATTGTGAACCCAAACTCTATTTCTATGCAAAAAAGAATAGAATTGAATTAAAGCATTTATTTTTGCCAAATCAGGTATTTCGTGCTACTGTGGACGTTCAAAGCTTACAAAATAACACAAATAAACGGAATATTGATCAACCAAATCAATCAAATGAAGCTGTAATAATTGAAGTAGGAATTTATCAATTAGCATGCAATTGCTTTTTAAGTACTCTTTAAAATCTAAATATTAAAACGTTTTTCCTAACCGAATTGAAGTTATATAAAAATTTGTTTTAATTGATTATTTGTTAATACAGTTAGTATTTTTACTAAAATAAAACTGTATGTGTTAGGCTACATCTTCAATCCTAGTAAAAAAAAGTACACTTAATCCGAGGAGAAAAAATAGTTTGTGTTAACCGTATTAAAAGTGATTTAATGTTTGTTAATTTACAAGATAAAAGACGCTGGAAGTTTATAAAACGTAAAACAGGAATCAGACACTTCTTAATTACTCGATAGAACAAAGCAGCTACTAGACTTGACAGTAAACGAATTGAAGCGAAGTAAATGCACGAGTTGCTCAGTCTAAAATAGTAAAATGACATCCAACACATCTCCGACCAAGCCAAGCTTATGTGTGTGTTTTTAAAATTATTAAAGTTTGAATTAAGCGTTGCCTAATCTAAACGGAAATTTTGAACAGAGAGATGAATCGCTATAATTGAATACATTAGGGAAATTTTAGCCGGTAACAAATATATTATGTATTTATTATTCATATACGTTATTAACAACTGAAAATTGAAATCGTTTGATTTGACTAAATTTTTTGCCCTCTAACTGAATGCATTTTTATAAACTCAAAATTATTATACTTAGTGCACACCCTAATAAAAATGTCTAGAGCCGCTGATGATTTTAAATGAAATGTTCTATGGAATACTGTTGCTCTAAGCTTTTTGTTAATTGAAAAAAGAACAGTATTTTTGCGGAAAATTGGAGTTTCTAAGAAATACATTTTATACGTTTGCTTTCCAGCATTCAATAATTCCATTTATATTACTTCCCAATATCTTTCTTTACAAGTCTGCACATTGATCATGTTCAAAACTATTTGTACCAATACGAGCGTGCGTTCAACGTTATAAGTGAAATATAGGATTCGTTGAGCTTTATTAACAACAAAAGTCAGCTAATTGGCGTTACACTGGACGCTACGGACAGTTGCTAATGGCGTTGGTGTAATCTGAGAAACAAATTAATTTATTATATTTAAATTTCACAGTCAGTTACAAAAATCAGATGTGCTAATTAATATAACAATAATATTATCTGAACCTTTTGTTGTTGAACTTGCAAACTGTTGTATTATGGCATATTATTGTTCATCTAATTTTGTTGTAATTATATTAATAAACAGAATAACATTAGGAGCCGTAGACATAAAGCTCCCGTGGCGACCCAATACATACCGGGTGTCCAGAAAGTGTGGAAACGCTTGAATTTCTCGAGAACGACACATCCGATTACAAAAAAAACACGTGTTTTTTTATTTTTTAAACCTATTCAGTCATGATATGCAAACATCACCCCCATCCCCCTGGGGGGTGGAGCGGGAGTACGTTGTGAAAATTTAAATAGGAACACCTATTTTTTATTGCACTTTTGCATTCTCCATAACTGTCCTCAAATTGCAAATTTCGCCCCCCCCCTTCCCCTCTTGGGGGTGGAAAGAGGGAAAATTGCACATATCCGCAGAAAAACGATTTGTTTTTACTTTTTTTCCTCCAAAATGTCCACCCCCAAAGGGGTGGGGCCGTAGGCGAATGGCGGGCAATTTTTAAATCACAAAAAAAAATTCTGGAGGAAAAAAAAAGTAAGAAAAGATCGTTTTTCTGCGGACATGTGCAATCTTCCCTCTTTCCACCCCCAGGAGGGGTTAGGGGGGGGCGAAATTTGCAATTTGAGAACAGTTTTTTTATGGAGAATGCAAAAGTGCAATAAAAAATAGGTGTTCCCATTTCAGTTTTCACAACTTACTCCCGCCCCACCCCCAGGGGGGTGGGGGTGATGTTTGCATATCATGACTGAATAGGTTTAAGAAATAAAGAAACACGTTTTTTTTTTGTAATCGGATGTGTCGTTCTCGAGAAATTCAAGCGTTCCACACTTTTTGGACACCCGGTATATGGAAACAGTATCTACCTAAAAATGAGTTCAGTTCATGAATTACTCATCCCATTTTAATCGTCTTGGTGCTAAATTAAAGCTTAGGAAACGCTATTACAACTACAAGTTATAACACCTCAAATAAACCGTTTCAGCAAATCTAGGTGTTAAATGCCGCATTGCTGCTTTGAACGAAAGAAAAGTTCTACTTCTGTTCAAAGGACATCCATGGGCTCATCGGCTGCTACCGCGCAATGTGCATTATTCTGACTTTACTCAAATAATATCTGTTGGCTTTACCTGAAAGTCTGTGTCTTAAACAGATGTGTGTTTGTGTCGTAACTTATGTAGTTATGTAAATCTTTAAATAATTATAATTAACCATTACACACGAACGCGCCTTTAGTTGTTTCCATACTACCCACTACATCTAGTAGCAAATAATGTGGTAACATTGAGGTTATTTTTGTTTTAAAATAAATATGCTGAAGTAAGAGTGAGAAAGACATACCGTTTGAAAATGGCCATGACAGGTTAAGCTACTGAAATGTGCTCCCGTATTGTTAAATTTAGCTACAAATGTGCATACAGACATTAATCAAACATTAGAGAGGCCGTAACCTAAATAGAATAATTATTTATTAATTTACTACACTGTACGATAGCAAAAACCAATAAGTATAGATTCTTGTAAAATCAATAAATAAATGAGCAAGTAAATCCTTTTATCACCACAACGACTTTTCCACGGTGTATGTGGACGTTTTTTATTCAGTAGCGAAAGCTACTTTATAAGAACACGACATTTGTCCATCCAGAGCACGGTTGGCTCTGAAATATTTTAAAATGCGGTTTTCTGAAAATGAATTTAATGCTTTCTGGCATCATCAGGTGTGTTTTAATTATTTAAATTTTTATAATTTATAAGTATTTTGATAAGTATAACAGTGTCATGTAGGTAGTGTGAAAGTGCAATAAGTAACTATGTTCAACCGGCATAAATTTCCATAGCGCAAAACGTTTTTCAAGCAGAGGTACTGTTGACGAATTATCGCCTAGAAGGAGGTTCTGTAAGATTATTTTTCTTTTATTACGTATCTACGGAGAACACGCAATCACATTATTCATTATTTTTATTTTTGGAGTGCCGAGACAAGGAACCGCGAGTATTTTCGTTTCTTCCTACCATCAGTTGCTTCACGATAAACTTCGCGTAAGTATGAAGATAGGAGCACTTCTTGCTTTTTAGTTATGCGCTGTGTTATGCGATCATCAACTTTTCAGTGTCGTAGGTGTGATCAGGAAACCATCTACATACGTATGCAAAATTCATCTGTTCGTTCCAGCGGTTCGTACTTTCCAGTGACCTAAAATATTGAAATTTGCTTACTTTTGAGGGTTGTTTCTCGTTTGTGCTTCCAAAAAAGATACCGACATTAAAAGAATCTATTCTTTAAAAATTAAGTAAACCCTGTTTGTGAATCTAATTCCCAAAAGAGGGACCTGAATTGTAATCATGTTACAATGTACGAATCGTATTATAAAAAAGTATCCGATTCTTAAATTCAAATCCAGAACGAATCGAACCATTCAAAGCTCTGCTACATAATTTATTTTGTCGGCAGCGATAAACCGGAACATATAGATAATATCCTAAATGAATTGGTATGTTATCAAACATATTTTTGGCGAAGCGGGATCTAGCGATAATTTGTGTATATTTATAAATGTCTGTAAATACAGAAAAACAAGTGACCTGCATTCTGTCTAAGTCTACATATTTAACCATTATTGATTTATTGCCTTATTATCAAAATTGGGAGTGGAATTTGGGGGGTGAGATTTAAAAAAAATACGTGCAAAAAAGATTTCATATGGCACAATACAGAATTAAAAGACTGAAAGACTTTTAGGTAGTTACTATTTTAGCGACTTAAGACAAATAAATTCCTTCAGCAAAAGTTAGCATTGAAATGCATTTTCATATTCCAACCATTTAAACCAGATAATGCGAAAACTTTTGGTGGTCGCTTTGTAACTGTCCGAATGTTGCTTGTTCTGCAAATGGAAAAGTAATTTCAATTAGGAGAAAGTTTAAATCCTATAGAAACTTTAATCAAGAGCATGTATAAATCTAATTGTAATTAGTTGCCCCAAAAGGAGACGCGATTTTATAAAAGTTTGTTGTGTAAAATTCATTTTATACAAATAACAAGTTGCTAAATTAGTTCTTGGCCTAATTCATTCAACTTTTTCGGTAAAATTGCCCAACATTTTTCTTTCTTGTTTATGTACAAGTCTGTTTATCGTTCGGGAATTTTCTTGAAATTAAATTTCTTTGTAAAATAAAATAAACTTCTGGGTTACTTTCTTCATGAACTAATTAGTGAAGTGCATTTTTCATTTTGATGAAACTTTTAAATAATCTATCTTTTACGTAATTACTGACCAAAATATTAGAAGAAGCTATAACCGGAATGTTCTGATCGACTAGCTCTCGATATTAATAGGGAATCCCGCTATATTTAAATTTATAAAACAAAACAATAACCTGAAATTATTATTAATTTAGTGGCCGACAAACGTCTGCTACAAATAAGCAGCTGCCGTTCAAACTTAGCTTGAGCGAAATAAAACATCTTATAAAATAAACAGAAGGGGGTTTATTTAACAGTAGTAGAGGTTAAAGGTGTTGTCTGTCATTTTCTTGGCGTTAGCTCGAACTAGTTAAAAAAAAGTTGGTCGTTTTAAATGTCCCACTCCGCTGTCCACAAAGAGAGCAGTCCAGTTTCAGGAAATAAATGCGTAGAGTAGGTAACGCATTAAAAATTTGAGTATTTATTTTATAAAAAATAATCTTAGTACGACCATGTGTATAATAAGATATTTCATTTGGGTTAAGTTGAAATTCATTCCCACGTTTAATATGCGTTTATGTCAAATATTTAAGAATAGCTGTATTAAAGTAAAATTTTCAAGTTAATTTTTGCAGGCGAAACTCATGATAATTTTGCTAAATAATAAAATGAAGAGCCTCGTTTTGGTCGAAAAGCACGTACAGATCTCATATAAAATTTATTGTTCTACAACAATTGAAACAGTGACATATCCCTTTGTATTTTAAGCAACGAATAAAATTTTTAGCAGTCAACAATATAATAAATTTCGCTTCATGTGTCAAGTTTATGTCTCTAGACTAACGATGGAAGTTGATAAGCACACGTTGAAATGTGCATTTTAGAGACCTTTTATTGGGTGCAATTATCTTTGGTTTTTATTCCATTGGAAGCTTAAATAATCTCTCTCCTTTTAGTTCGCAAAAATGCAAGAGCTTTGTACCCTCTACAGTCAAGTCAAAGAGAAGCCTTTGAAGCCTTAAGAGTGTTCGCTCGCCCCTTGGCTAATCATTGTAAAACGTTTTCATGCTTACAAAGTCAATATAGTGGATTAGCGAATATTTTCTTTCCAGTACCGTTAATAGTGTGTGGTAGTAAAAAGATAAGCTGGTGAAGAATTATCTAATTTAGTTTGGGTGACGCCCTCTACGTTTTTATGTGTTTATTATCTAATTAGAAGCTTTTGTAATTAACACTCACGACGCATGAGTATAATTTAATTTAATAAGATCTCTCTGCCGGAGCATTCATGTTTATGGTAAGTATCGTAACGTAAGCATGGTTACAGAAGAATTTTATGTTTAAATAATTGACGTATTGATTGATTGTAAAGTAACTAATTTACCTTCAAGAAGTGTAAGTTACAGTAGAAAGAAGTATTAAAAAAGCCTAAATCTAAAGGAAATTATGTAATTAATTAAAAGATTTTTACTAAAAACTGAGGCATACCTTGTAGGAATGGTACGTTTTTTGTATTTTAAGCAATGGCAATCCTAACCAAAGCAAGAAAGGATAGAAATAAATGTAGTAACAATAATTTAGTTTAGAAAGTTATTTTGAAAGCAGTGCTTAAATCCCAACAAAATTGGAATACAAATTCACCTACTTGAAACCATAAACATTAACTAAAAGCAGAGGAAAATATTAAATCTTCTACGCACTTAAAACCCTCAAAATAGGACATTACACCAATTTTATAAAGTAAATGGAAGACCGCTTAACACCATTCCTGAAAGTACTACAGTTCACTAACGAAATGGTTTTAAAGGCATATTATCTTTTAACAAAAACTTGCAGGAATGGGAGCCTAAATAAGCGTAAATTAGACTAGCCAATAAAATAGTCTAGAAAGCAATACAGCTATATACGGCATTAGATAACAATGGATGTTTTAAATTTATGTAACGCAGTGGAATAAAACAAGAAAAAATTGAAATTTATGTTTTACTTTCGCGGTGATGGTCAAACTCAACGGTGATAACTGTGCCTTAAAATTTATATTTTGTAATACAATACATAAAGTGCCACCATTACATTTAAAACATTCAGTACATTATTTTTACATTTCACAGAAATTCCAATAACGAATTGTGTTTAATACACCCTAATATAATGTTTCCGCACGGTTTAAACTTTCACCTAATTGAAATTACATTTTACGTTATATAGAACTCCAGTAAACTGATATTTACAAAACAACCAACATCAACAAAGTTTTGGATTTCGCATTATTATTTAGTTTCAGTGGGTGTATTATGTAATGTAAATGTCAAAAGAGATATAAATTACAATTTACCAAAAATTTGAAAGAAAAGGTGCAGATTTTACATTTTCGCGGTTGGTAAAATACGTCTTGTTATATAGCTATTGCAATATGTAGATTTTTCTTAATTAATCGTAAAAAGTGTTTGTTCTTTGATCGTTTCAGTAATTAATTAAATATGTAATTATATTGACATTATTTTTAAACAAGTAACACAACGTAATAAGTCATCTCCAAGCAGTCAAATAAAATGAGACCTGGTGTTTAACAGTTTCAATAAAATAAATAAATTCAAGCACTGCATTTTTAGACTTATACTCGTACCTACAGCTTACATGGTGGTTACATACTGATATGATTTAGAAAGAGGATGCTGATGTTCAGTAAAGAATCCCCCATGTTTTGGGTGACGAGGTAATATGATGTTTTAATACGGGGCTAAAAAATAAATAATTGGGAAAGTCCCAAATAAATCGATGATGATTGAAAAGTGATCAATTTTAAACTTGATTTATAATTGTTTAGAATCAATAACACATCAAACAGATCTGGCAAAAGTACAATGAAGACATATACAAATACAAAAACCACTTACCTTTACCATCAAAACAAATTCCTTACATAAATGAGATTTCTAGACGGGTCGGGTTCAATAGGGCACTACCTAAATTACATTATAAAAAATTGTTAACTGACACATAAACGCAATAAATAAACCCAAGGTTTCTTTTAAAACTATTCAAATGAAAAAATTTATTTAACACCACACAAAAAAGAAGAAAACAAACTAAATTAAAATTGAAAAACAGAACGCTTAAAATTAATTAAACAAAAAAGAAAATTGGATAGCATATAAAGGATGAAAGAAAAATATATTATAAGACAGTATAATTCCCTTTGTCTTGTTAATTAATATTTCTATCACTTGTTACCAACAAAATGGGGACTGCTTATTGGGAAACAGTTAAACAACCTTTAACCGCAGTTAAATCTGTCCGCTGCCAGCTAACTAGTGGGAGGTCGTGGGTCTCACTTAAGGTCTTCTGTAATGGGCGCCAAGAATCGTCTAAATTAGCTACAGTATTGGCCGACAAAATATGAAAAGAACAACACATTTGCGACTACTACCAATTTGGTCGACTTTTCCCAATAGTGGCTCCTCGATAGCTGAAACTATAAACCACAAATACCAAACATATAAATAATAAGTCTTCAAGTGAGAGATTTACAGTGCTTTATTATTAATTAAACACATTATCAGGCAAGTTAATTAAAATAAATCAGGCCAGTAAGGTTATATTTTAATCAAGGACAACTAGCTTTGGCAAAAATGCAAGTTATTGATTTCTATTTACAAATGTGATCTGGGTGAGGATTAATGCGAGCGAATTATTTACTCTAAATTTTGAGTTGACTTCAAGTCTCAAAACGCAATAAGCAAAGTGCACGGTAAAATTTATCGCCTCTACAGGTACCAATCAGATTGCGCAACCTTCAACTCCAGTAGTGAGCTATTCAATTATTACGGAGCAAAGCTTATACGAATTCACTCGCAAATATTCCTAACAAAGTAATAAAACAAGTAATATGTATGTGATAAAATTATATATATGAAATAGATACTACATATAAGTGCTACATGCACATTGGGGAAAAACCATTTAACACATAAAATTATAATATACAAATATACGGAAATGTTTTATATACAAAAAGGGTTGTCGAACGTTATTGATGTTGTAAATAATAATAATAATAATAATAATAATAATAATAATAATAATAATAATAATAATAATAATAATGCCTTTATTTTAACAGAATATGCATACATTTTACATTTTTTCTCTTATGAGAAGAAGGAGTGGGCGAAGTTCAGCTCTTTTAGAAAAATTCTAAAGCTGCTCTACCACTTAACCCACTTAATTTTAATAAAACAAGTAATAAAATTAAAAATACATGCAGCTTGTTTATAAGCTTTAGTGTTTTCCTTTTTCTTCTATATAAGGTGAAAAATAAAAAACAAATATGTCAGATAGGTACATACATCCGTCAGGGCAGACCAAACCAGAAATAAATAGTAATAGTATGATTGTCAAGTAACAATATTCCTATATGGTATAAACATTTCTTTTTGTTATTGATTAAGTAATAATAATTCCTTTAAACTTGCGCGAAACTTCGAAAGTGTTAAAAATTTGAGATCATCCGGCAAAGCGTTATAGAAATGAGCAATACAGTACGAAAAGGAACGTCGTCCTAATTCCGAATTTATTTTAGGTTGACTTAACTTTCCCCTATGTCTCAGGTTCAGATGATGTATATCAGTACGAAAAGTGATTCTGTTACATAAGTATGGAGGAACTTTTGTCATCAGTATTTTGTGATATAAACATAGCGAATGTAATTGGCGACGGTTTTGCATATTTAACCAAGGAACTTCTTGTAATTTATGTGAAATTCTTTCATGTTTTTTAATACTATATATTAAGCGCAGACACGAGTTCTGCACTTTTTGTATTCGACTTATGTCTCGAGAGCTTAAGCAAGGACTATAAACTACGTTACAATAATCAAATTTTGATAAGACAAGGAAATTACATAACATTATTTTAAGTTTTCTATTGAGAGAGTAACGATGTTGGTATATCAAGCGTAAATTGCAGTATGCACCTTGCAAGCATTTTGAGATATGTTGTTTAAATCGTAATGTATGATCAAGCGTCAGTCCTAAATTTTTTGCAGAGTCTACGATAGGAACATTTTCGTTATTTATTTGAACAGCTATGCTGTCGATTACTTTTGATCGGTCACCATCTCTACCAAAAACCAATGCCACACATTTAGCTGGATTTAATTTTAAGCCGTAATTTTTAGATAAATTGAACAAGGCTTGCAGGTCTGTATTAACTTCATCACATGCTCTTAATAGATCCTGTATGTCAAATGTTTTGTAGATTTGTAAATCGTCTGCGTAGAAATGATAATTGCAAAACTTTAATACATTAGGAAATTGCGACGTATAAATAGAAAATAATAAGGGGCCTAATATTGATCCTTGCGGCACTCCAGAAATAATCGGCAAAGCATCAGACCTTTGTTGATTCGAAACTACAGTCTGATAACGACCACTCAAGTAATCTTGGAGCAGAGATAATGCTCGGCTACCAAGCCCAATGTAATGAAGCAATGCTAAAAGAACTGTATGATCAATTGTGTCAAATGCTTTACTGAAATCCAAAAGTACCACAATTGAAACTTTTCTTTGATCCGTAGCTCGAATCAAATCATCTGTAACACTTAACAAAGCCGTGTTGCAACCGTAACCTCGTCTAAATCCCGATTGTGTCATTGGCAATACATTAAATTTCTCCACATGTTCGCGCAATTGTTGTTCAATCACCCTTTCTAGTATCTTTGAGAAAGTCGGTAAGATACTAATTGGTCTAAAGTCTTTGAATTCCTTTGGTGACGCTATCTTTGGCAAAGGATTGACCAGAGCTGTTTTCCAACAATTTGGGAATTTCGATTTACTTAAACAAGAATTTATAACATGCATTATATAAGGAAGAAGTAATGGTACACAAAGCTTAAGCACAGTAATATTAATTCCATCTGTACCTGTTGCGTTTGTTTTTATTGAATTGATAATTTTTAATATATCACTTTCGCTTACAGCTTTAAAGATTAATGTACTAGTAATAGATTCTTTAATATTGTTTTTATAAAACTCAATAACATCGTTGTTATTAATTTGAAGTTTAGGTATACTATTAATAAAATAATTGTTAATTTCATTACAATTTGACAAGTGTGTTGGTAATCTCATACTAGTACTTTTTTTAGTTAAATTTAAAAGTCGTAGGCTTTTCCAAATTGATTTATTATCGTGGTTAAATTTACTATTGTAATAAGCTTTTTTCTCTTGTCTTATAGCAAGAGTAGTACCATTTCTAAGTTCCTTATAGTATTCCCAATGTGCAGCATCTTTACTTATTTTGAATCGACTCAACGCATGATCACGCATACGCATCATACGCTTTATATTATCGGTTAACCAAGGAGCATACTGTTTGGTAAATCTTGATGTAATAAACGGCGCATGAATATTTAGGACAGCAATTATATTATCTATAATAAAATTAACTTTATCATCTATTTCTTCAATGTCATAAATATTCCGCCACGGTATAGAACTTAAATGATCACAAAACTGATTCTGGTTAAGATTTCTAAAATTTCTGTATGTTCTGAATACAGGAGTTGGTTTTGTATGTGGCATGTCAATATAACATTGTATTATATCGTGATCTGATATTTCATGGGAAGCAACTACAGAAGAATTAGAAATAACATTATTATTAAATAGTTGCTACAATATAACTAACTCACGATACAGATGTGTGGTCTTCGAACTGAAGATAAACGTCACCAACCAGGTCGAACGTAGCGTGATCCTACGAGACAACAGCAACCAAGTCAGCGTAATGGCCTATTAACAACCCAAATATACAACGTAGTGTATGTAATTATTGTAAGACAATCAGGAAGTTATAAAATGAGTAAAGGTAAACCCATAAGTAAAAAGAAAAAAGGTCTGTAACAAACAGAATCAAATTACCAGAATGCACTACACAAACACTTTATAAATATCTTCGGTGTAATGTGACCATAAGAGATAATTATATCGCCTCCATATAACGACGATTATAAATCGAAACCTATCAAAAGAATTAAGTATAAGAGACTGAATGATAGAAAAGTTAACCTAAAAACACTTACGAAAGCGTGCAATTCTAACCTTCAAAAGAACAGTGGAAAATCCCAATAAGGTTCCGATCTAAATTGGTGAATTCCCAATTCACAACATAAAGAAAAAGATTAATTAAACGGCGATGTCCACGAAAATATTCTTCAAAGAAGTTCTTGCTCCACGAATGGATCGAAAAAAGTGACGTTTCTTATCGAAAACAACCGGACGTTAGTTCCATAAAAAATGACAACTACAAAGACAGAAAATGCGAAAATCCCTAAACGCTATACAACTTAACACAAAAGCATAGCTATACAGGGTGCTACGAAATTAGCACTTAACGCACTACTAGAACTACTTTAAAAACTAAATAATTTCCTGACATTAAATTCAAAATCCAAAATATTGGCGCCTTATAACATTACTGATTTGATTTAATAGTAATCAAATTTCCTGTTTCCATATGATTCCATTATAAAAATGGTGGAGATGTCACACAATTCCACCTCTCTTCATTAAAAAGATTTTGTGTTATTAAATAAAGTTGAAATTATTAATATCATCTGTATTTCAAACATAAGGTAAATCCATTTAAATTTATTCATAACTAATTTTTCAAATTCCATCCCAAAAAAGAACATTTTTCCACAAAAGAAAATTCAATCACTAATTAACTTCATAGCACTGTTTATTTATTTTTATTTAAAATGGTTTATTAATAATGGCACTACTTGAATTTAAAATAAAGTTATAACTCTTAACATTTTGGCGTAACATTAAACATAGCCTTCAATTTTTGATAGGAGGTTGACTTTGACGTATCATAATACAACATAACCTAAAAATTTTCTAATTTTTGCTCTCCATGTGATCGCGTGTTCTGTACAACTGAATTTTTCCGAGAGAGTGTCACCAGATTTCGATCTCAACTTATACTTTTTTGAAAAACAATTGAATAACTTGGTAATATTTCTGGTTATCACTAAACATCTTTAGTGTGAAACAATTGAATAGTTTGAAACAAAGCTTTTTTCTGTCAGGCTAAATGACAATAAACTAACTAAATTACTCACCAACAAAACTAGGCCCCGCGATTGGGCGCCAGTGAAACAAAGGTTTTTCAGCCGTTATAAAACAACAAAAAAAGAACTATAAAAGCTATAAAAAGCTATAAAAATACATCATACTTACTGTAACTAAAAACTCATATGTCTGCCTCAGCTTGAGATTTAAACTCTTTCTTACAAATTAATTAATCAAGTCGTAGGTATTGGTTCCACAGCTGTATAAATTGTGAAAAGGAATAGATAAGGGTTTTAAACACAATTAAAAACTCAAAAAGGGCGCCATCTGGTTCTGATGCTTTAAGTTAATTATAAATTAACCAATCAAAGATGTTATTTTGAATAAGCATTAAAATTTACTAAATCCATTAACCAGAAAATGAATAAAATATTTAGTTGAAACAAAAAATTTTTGTTTATTTACAATTGTTGAAGAAATGAAACTAAGCTTTCATAACCAATATGGTTCCGTTTTGTAGATCCATCAGTTTTGCAATAATAACATTTATTAACAAAAGAATGGGTAAAATACACATACAAAGATAAACAAATAAAACACACCTTGTATATTTATTACTAATCCAATCTAATTTTATTGGATTATAATTATGTTCAACAGTTAATCAATAAAAATTCACCAAAAACGTTTTGTTTAATAAAGAAAAGAAACAGGAAAACTTATAGGATTGACCGCAAAATTGTTCAAAACACATACTATATATATTAGAAATTTACCTTGACTGATCATGATCGCAAAATATTTCAAATGAATCAATTAGATCACCCAAAAAAATTGTTCAAAACACATTAATTTAAATATTAACCTTTTTATTTACTGAGCTTTTCCTGGACAAAATTTATAAACGAATCTCTGAAGGAGATTAGGCCAATTATATCAGTTCAACAGTATCAGAACAAATGAATTGCAATTAAGTTAAAGCTTAAAGATTTTTAACTATCAAGGAGAGCTCTCCCTAAAGGAAATTCATAACCATGACATTCTTAATACTTAAATTACAACAAATACCACTTAGTATTACAGTACCTTGCATTTTCCTTAATTAAACTCATAGAATACCATACATCAAGTCCAGTAGAAATTGGAAATTCGCTTTTCATTTGAGGAAATTGTGATAAATCTCGGTGTGCGTCGAAAGATAGATTCTGCATACCAAAACGTGATCCAAATTTAATTGATAATAACAGCTCATATGTTTCCATAAACCAATAAAGTCAAGCACGAAAAATAACCAAGATTTTTAATTGGTGCTTATTTAATAACTTCATTAATTTTCACCCAAAAAAACTAATGGAACTGTTCTGAAGCTTCCAGTTATTTTTAATTCACTGATTGCATTAACTACACTCAAATTCTTTAAGAGGAATTTTAATGTTACAAAAGCACAGGAATCGATCACTACATTTAGGATTTCTTTAAATAATTCTTCCTATAACGTGAAACGTATTTAACTTTAAAACTTTCACAAGTCACAAAAGATCGGTAAAACTATACGGAACGGTGAATAGAATTTCTCGCAATTCTATAGGATTAAAGAACTGTAATCCATTGGCACTAATTTAAAAGCAATCAATCATTATTGATCGATAATATAACCGCGCACCCAGGTCGAATCATAATATCGACCGTTCGCTTGCAGGGTGCTGTTCACAAACTCCCCGTCTCAAAAATCTGTCTGTTTGTGTCCGGTCAAAACCGAGCGAAGCCTTTTTATAAACTTCGATTCAGGCTACTCCGCGTCTCAACATCTGTTTTTAGACGGCAAGGGTGCTTGTTACTTGCCTTACTATAGGATTTTAGACCTTACGTGTAAAAAATAGTACCCAATCTTTCCCGCTAAAATTGTGGAATGCTGCTACTGTCGAGACGAATTTCTACGCCGCATTGACTTAAAATTTTTAAAACGCAAATAACAGACAAAGGAAAGTGTATTTACGAATCGTATACACTCAAAATGTTTACCGGAATATTTCAATGAGTTGACTAAGCGTTTCTCATGGTTTCTTATTGAAGAAATTGATATTATTTTTAAAATACCAGGTCGCAAGATACGAAAAACGACATCAATATGACGCTACATTATTTCATTATAGCAAATATTAAACATTCCCTTCCTATAAATGCTTCCTGTAGGAAATGTTTGCCTGATAAACTGCATATTTAAATAAAGCGATATCTACAGGACCGAACTTAAGATTTTTATCCAGAATTAATACAAAATTCTATGTACTAAATGCCGTCGGAAAATGTACCCGTTACACTCGCCCACTCGTCAATGAAAAAGAAAAAAAACAATAAAAAAAGAAAAGCTATGAAGCCCATCTTGTCTTTATACTCGAAACTAACAAAATGCCAAAAGCCTACGAAAATACCGTACCGGTATCAAAACCAGAACACACCCAAAAGTGCTTAACGCCCAAATCTATAAGACCAAAAGTGTCTAAACATTCAAAAAAGGAAAGTGGAAAGGAAAGGGACTACCCGGCTAGGAAAATAGAAAGGAATAAAGGTAAGGAACGCCGAATAGAGCTGAAAGGAAGCTTTCATTTTGAATCTTTGATTTTCAAATGCCCAGATCTTCTACAATAAATGATCCCTACATTGGAATTTGTGTCTCAAATGTACTCAAGAACTTGCTTGACAGAATTACAATAAAATATTTAAGTTCAAAGACTTCTCAACATTGAAAACTACAAATTTAACATGAAACTATCCCAAATCGTTGGATCTGAAAGACATTTTTAATTTTTCCACAATAAAAATAGCAGGTGAAGTAATAAATATCTGTGTACATTTCCACAACCATACTCCTGATCTGTTCTAGGTGAAAACAAACCTTGAAATGACTTTAATACCTAATTATGTGCAAATTCTAAGTATCGATTGTAAACCGCCAACTGACCAAGAAAAATTATTACAATTAATAGAAAAATCATTTTAAAATTTATCCTTTTTCTACTTAGTGTGTCATAGAGTGTTTCTTAAACATAACTAAAACATATTTATTTATTTTATAGTGTAAAACATGGATGTAAATGTAGTTGCTTAAATTTCCTGATGGTATGTTAGAAACATGACAATACATAATGCTTTTTCTCTTGCTATTCGACCTACTTTTATTTGATGTTGCGTAGAGAATCTTTCTAATTCTGTTATAAGAATAGGTACATTAGAGAAGATTTTTAAAGAAAGGTGGTAAACCACTATAGGTAAGTAATGATTTTGAGTGGGGTGAAGCATTTCTATAATCCTTTAAAACGTACTCCTATAAAATGGCTTATATACAACGCGAATAGCAGATTGGAACAACTGGAACTTATTTCGAATAGATAAATGTTAGAAACTACATATTTAGCACTCATAGTTAGTGTATACAAATGAGCATGTTCTAAGTATCTAATTTTGTTTAAAAACATAATTCATGTTTGTCAAAAGGAATACATTTATTAAGACTGTTCAATTTATAAATAAAATTTCGTCAATAATCTAATTAGTGACGTAAAATATAAAAACTATAATGTTTTAAAGGATTTGACGATATTAATAAATTTCTTCAAGTAACACAACAGCTTCTAGAACTAATTCACACATAAGAACTGCTTTCTGCCTGTTAGTTCTTAGTCTGTAAGTTAGTGAATTTTCGTGTATAGGCGTAAAAACATTTAATTTAGAGTGCTAGAGTAATATAAAAGGTGCTTTATTAGTGATTGTCAATAATATCAAGAGCGCTAATTAATTATTTTTGATTTAGTTACAAGATTTGTAGTGTTTTAAATTATATATTATAACTGAGTAACTACAAGTTATTTTTGTAATACCAATACGTTATTTACCGTTTTACAAAAATTTAACAATTGTCGATTTCCATTATAAATCCTGCCTAAAGAGACGAACAAAATTCTATCCTTTTATAAGCTTGGTGGTCACATGATTTTATCTAAAAATAACCAGAAACAATGTATCATGTTGTATCATATTAAACAAAAATTCTTGGTTATTATTTTATAAAAAAAAACTTAATAATGCTTATATCATTACAGCAAAAGAGAAAATTGATTATAGTATGTTCTGGAATTATATTTAGATTACGTAACTCCCCCCTCCGTAGGTGTGAACCATAGAAACAAAATAATCTGGCCAAGTACACAGAAAGCAATCGTTACATTTTTGTCTACATTATATGACGAACAATGTCTAACTTGAAATGTTTTGCTTCTACTTCTTAGCTACTGGTGGGAGTTTTAATAAGTTTCAATTGGATAAAGCTATATATGTTATGTTTAAATTTAATAATAATTATTACAGTTACAATGATGCAAATCAAAGTAAACAATATATAATTATAATTATGATCAGAATTCAAACCAATTCTTTCTGAAGCTATTTTGTTTAGTTTTGAGAGTTTCAACTTTTTAACACAAATACACGCTAGACACTTTTGTCTTTTGCTAGACTTATTAAGTTTCTTTTTAGTCAATTCAGTGTAGAATTTTGGAATTCATTGAAACAAGCAATTATTTTCTTTTCTCTTTTATTCAAAATATCTAATCTATCAATTATTTCATCTTCATGCATAATTTGTTAGTTAATTTGTTTTTAATTCATTTATGACAGTACCCTATTTTTGGATCACTGTGATTCAGATTACCAGTTATAAATTTTAGTATATTACCAAGTCCATTAAATAATGATCATTTTCAATAAATAAATAAATTTGAAAGTTTTCAATATTATTAAATTTAAGGTTTTCAATTATACTCAGTATTTCGTTTACTATTTAAAAGGAAAATTAATACATTAATCAGTGCTAAGTTTTAATTCAAAAAAGAGATTTTTATTGAATGTCTTTTTCAGTTAACTTTTTAGTTAAATGAGTTCGAAAACAGTTGTCAATTTTAAAAGAATAAATCATTTTAACATTTTTTTATAAATAACTATAAATTTTAAAAGATGTATCAAGTTTTTCTTTGATATTTAATTTTACTAATAAATTTCATAAAGAGGAAATTAGTAAGTATTAATCAATGTTAAGTTATTTTAACATGGAGTTTTAAACAGAGATTTTTCTGTTAAATGTCTCTTTTAGCTAACTTTTCGAAAAACCTCCGAGAATTATCCTGTCAAATATTCCTTTAATAGTTACTTTGATTAACAAACTTGGACAAAAAATTAGTAAATATTAATTAATATTAAATCGTTGTGTAATTGAATTAAAAATGAGTTTTCCAACTGAGTATTTTTGAGTTTTAAAATACACAAGTATTTCCCTTCTTACAAAAGAAAAAGGTTAATTAAAAGTTTTACAAGCAATAGCAGATAAGATTGATAAATAAATCTAAAACAAATAAATAAAAATAGGTAATAGATACAATACTACATACTAAAACTAAATATTTAACACTCTAATAAAGAAGAATTACTAAGCTCAGACTGTTCATTCAGTAACGGTACTGTACGTTTGTGCTTGTATATTTAAAAAGTTTCTAAAATGTCTGATTTTTGTTTGTTATTGCAAAAATATAAGAATTTGATGTTTTGAGGTGCCACCCAGTAGTTCTCTTACAAAAGGTGTTTGGCGTAATTAGATTTGTGTTCTTTATATCTTATGTTGAAATTTCAAAGTGTTTGTCTAATATAAACGGAATTAAAATAAGAATAATTCAAACGATAAATGCCGAATTTCATGGTATCGTGTGTTCTGTCTTTAGCATTAAATAAAAATAAAAAAGAGTATTGGTGTTAGTATTAAGCTTTATAGGTTTTTAGCATTATATTTGCAATTGTATGGTCACAGTATATATAACATACAGTAATGTGACTGTCGCCAATAATTTCCATCCACTACACCACATGCTGGCGCGTGTCGGCAGTATGCAGACAGCAGTTCTGTTTCAAACACGCAACAGAACGTATCGCAAATTACCAGAGCCGGATAAACCCACAATCGTGCAGTATTAGTGCCAGTAAACAATGCATAGTGTTAGTCGTTGTGCCGCCAAAGGCTGTAAAAATACCTCGGAAAGAACTACAATTAGTTTTTTCAGGTTTCCGATTTCAGGTTATTTTTTCCTACATACTATTATTTTTTAATAAATACGCTCGTAAAAACAATGCCATATTTGAGAATTCACTTTTGTATATATTTACCAATTGCTTAAAATTGAATTACTAACACGTAATAGAACAAATAAGCGATTACGAAATCCTACATAATAAAATTTTTTATGCTGATTTATTAAAAGAGTTCAACAATAAAGAATCTAGGTCAACGCCTTATCAACAGGTGTGAACTACAGCGTCTTTTGTTACTCTCAACTATTAAAAAAAGTCAAAGCGTGCGTTAGGATTGAACTTTTTAGCATTTCGTTTATCATTGTGTCTTTAATTTATATAAATGAAAATAAATTTTATTATTATTTATTATTATTATTATAGTGTAAATTGATTTCATTCTCCCCTATTTTGTACGTATGTGATTTCGGTGACCTAGATTCTCCATTTGTTTGTTGAACAGGTATTCAAATTGTATACAGCTATGCATTTCTTCGCAATTATTTCTAAATAAAATGAAATGACTATTACAGCGCAAGAATATAGTTAATGGCTAGAAAGAATAATGTAACTTTAGTTGGTAATTAACGATGTAACAAGAAACAACTCTTCTAACTTAGTTTAATAAATGTTTTAAATATCTAAATTAATTATCGTTTTATTTATTAGATTTTATAAGTAAAACAACTTCAATCAAATGGTTCACTACACATAATTCAATTTCATATTTTACTATACTATTATATAACAAGAGATTTTGTTTACATATTTGTTCGACACATTTTACTGAATGCGGCTCTACGTTTTATTATTATTCGTAGGCGATGCCGACCGATAAACGTCGGTCCACTACTTCGTTTATGGGCGTGATATTCGAAGGTGGATTAATAAAATGAATGGTGCCGAATGCAAGTGAACCTACTGATTGTTACATATATACTGTGGTATGGTATAGATATGTAGTTTCTATCTGTATTTGATTGTCATTTGGATATATTCTTTTGATAGCTAATCTATAATTTTTTTTACTATTCAATCATGTTCAAGTTATGATGATTTGCATGTGTTAATTGCTTGATTATTGAAATTTCTTTATCAAAATGTGATCGTTTCATTTATCGTTATAATATAACAAATGTTATGAAACTTTTAGTTAAACTTTTAGTGAATTTCACAAAGTATCATTTTTATTTTTATCATTGCAATAGAAGAAAAAAATGATTACAGTATTTCTGACAATTATCCATATTGTTGCAGGCAGATAGTCAAATCCGGCAAATAACTATATGCCTAGTCATCATTTACTAAGTGACGGGGCAGATAGCAAAACGAGAATAAATATATGCGATTTTGCTATATGCCTAGGCTTTCTTGAAGTTATGGCGTTTGATCGCATGTTTATTTGTAACGAAAAATTCCTGTATCCTGTATTCCTGAAGTGTGTGACATTATTTAAGCTTTTATTTATTTATTTATTTATTTGGGGTACAGACAGGTATAAACCCACAAACAGTAACCACAAAATACAAAAAAAGAAGGCATATTATATAGCCATATTACATTTATACACACATATAATAATATAAATGTAATTATTAAAGAATAATAATCAGGTACAAGCAATTTGTATTAAGTTAAAAAAAAAGATATAAGTACTTTAAATTAAGCCATCAAAACTAAGTAATTGTGCTGAATATAAAATATACACCAGTTAATTTAGGTTATCAAAAACTTAGTTTTCATACATTTTTTTAATTGCAAAAGTGATAAGTTAAAACAAGTTAAAACAATAAGTTAAAAGAACATTTGTTTGCTAATCTTACCATGCGAGTTAAAGGGGAGTTCATTGAACAATTTGTTCTTTTGAAAGGTATCGAAAATAAGTGATGATTTCTTAATCTACGCAATGTTTAAACCTATTTGATATAAAATAGTTGGTGAATCAAATACATTGTTTAAAATTTTGAATAAAAAGAGAATGTCACTTATTATTCTACGGTTTTCTAGACTTACTATTTTATAATATGAACAGAGTTCATTATAATTATTACTATGAAAAGCAATGTTATATTTATAACATAAAAACTTTATAAATTTAATTTGGACGTTTTCTAAACGATTTATATAGGATCTATATTGGGGGTTCCAAATAATTGAAGCAAAACAAAGATTGCTCAATACATATGAATTGTATAAATTTAAGATACATTGTATATTAGAAAAATGTCTACATTGTCTTATTATATAGCCAAGCATTTGCAGCAGTATTTACAATTGCACATATGTGATTGTCAAATATTAGTTTGCTATCATATATTATACCTAGGTCTCGTAATTCGGAAACACGATTAATTAATACACTATTAATATTATAATTAAAATTATTTATATTAAAATTTAATTAAAAATTTTACCAAAAGAAAAATAATATAAGCTGCTTCTCGGTTGAAACTTATTTGAGGTTATGTCCGTTATGCGCAACGAAAAAAACATCAGTTAAAAAAGGATTAGTTGTTCGCCATATTACTTCCAATGATTTTAACAGTCGAGGACAAGTTGGTTTAATGAATTTTCAATCCGTCCCTGATGGAGAATACAAATGGCTATAGCTCATATAAAAGTTAGCGCGTTTTTATTTTTGTTAAAGGACACCCCGTAACTTAACTAAAATCTTCTTTGTGGTCCACGGTGTCATGGCTGTTCTTTGTTACTAGAGTGAAGTACTGCCAATGTACCTACTCTATGCCACATGCTACATAAGTTTCATGAAATTTTACTGGGAGGTTCTTTCGCACACCCCTTCAAATTATTTCGGTACCTATAATCTACATACACATAATGAAGCGGTGTGAGGGAACTCACCAATAGAAATTAATGTAACTTGGCATTGAGTAGGTACAGGGGCATTATTTCACTCTACCAGCCAGAAACAGCCACCTGGTGTACCAAAAACTATTATATGATGGGGTTCGTATGACAGATTTGTAGTATGTAGACATTACGGTCTCTCTTTTCTTTAGATTATACCAAATTGTCAATTAGTTGCTATTAAGTACAATGGCAAAAAAATATATCGTTTCATCGCACTATAGGAAGATCTCCCTATAAGGCTTTATATGGAGGAGAACCCAAAGTTGGTCTGCAATCAACAAATATACCGATAGAGTTACTAGGTAATATTGTGACAGAGGATCACTCGGTAGCTACATGCAAGAACCCGAACATTCTAACGAGCATCTCCAAACTGAAAACCACGAAGATGATAGTATAACGCAAGAAGAAGACTCCGAGAACTTGGGGATCTCGTTTTGCTATCTGCCCCGTCACTTATTAAATGACTAGGCACATAGTCATTTGACGGATTTGACTATCTGCCTGCGACACATATAAATATGACGAGCATGTTGGGGGTGTCTATTCTACTTTGGAAATTGACCAACAGAAGGCACAACTACGCGGTATAAATCTAATTGGTCTTTATAACGGCGTTGCAACAAATGCCACTGCGCGGTGTAAAGCTTAAGTAAAAAGTGAATTCTAGCGGGGAAAAAACCTGACATAAAAGCAGCTTTTTCAGTTTTTTTAAATGTGGAGTTGCAACCGCATCTAAAGAATTTCCGTTTAATCAACAGTGCAGTTGTAGGATCAGTCTTCTGTTTAACTAGTACTAGATTGTGAGGTCAGTGGGTGGGCTGGACCGAGTGTTCTTGTTCCTCACTTGGTGGATTTCCTTGTGCTGCTGGTTCTTGTTTCTGGTTTTCTGAATTTGCCTGGTCTTGTTCCTGAATTGGTGAATTTAAGAACCGGTCTTATTGGCTAGTAGATTACATAACTCGCTCATTGTCAATAAAGAATTATATTAATATTAATAAAGATTTTTAAAACTTAATGCTGACACCCACTTATAAAATAAATCAACCTAGTCTTTTTTTGTAACATTTCCTTAATCAGATTTGTTACATTATAGTATACTATATTAAATGTATTATAGGTATGTGAGACATAAGTTTAAAGAGATACAATAATAAACCCTTAAAAAAGGTGGATAGGAGATAAAAGATTTGGTGATGCAGAATTGAACAGAACTGCTTTGACCGGCCACAACCTGTCATTTTCAAATTTAATTCCTGTCCAACTGATCTAACTTACATTTTTTTGGAAATAACCATTGTAAAGAAAGAACAATTTTTTAGAAGGTTTATTTTGGGATAAAATGCCCAAAAGAAATTGTTTTTTAGTTAAAAAAGGGATTTAAATGAGAACATAAAGTTTTTTCGCTAGACATTTTAAAGTTTTATGTTAATTTCCTCCGCTAATAGAAGAGATAAAAAAAAAGTTATATTTATGTGCCATTCGAAATGTATTCTAGTTTTTAAAACACATCCGTTTTCCAGTCTAGCTTGATTAGTAGAGATAGTAGATAGTATAAAGAGGTGAAAGTAGTGAACTTGGAATCTAAAACTTCGGTCGCCATTTTGAATACCTGCCCCGAAAGGGAACGACTAGGAACTTTCAGGAAATTCTTAGGCCATCGATGTGTAAAACATATCCAAAAATTATATCTTGTTTCTGATTTGTTCCGGGTTGTTTTTGCTGGAAATTTAGTGACTCTTGCCAACCCGACCTTCAGATTTTTCTAGTTTTTGCTCTTGTTTTTGAGCGAGTACTTATCGTTTAAATAAACGTTCATGTTGTATGCTCTGAATAAAGAACTATTCTAGGGTTTTCAAACGAAAAACAGTAAAAAAATGAAAAGTTGTTTATGGATAGCAAAAACTAACCACTACAAAAAAGCATATTTCGCCATGTTGATTCCAATATGGCTCCCAGGATCCCCTACATTAAGCTTGTGACGTCAAACTTAAGGTGATAACTATTCCACTAACAAAGCCAGATTTTAGCAAAGAGATATCAACCATTAAACAACTAGCACATGCAAATCATTACAATCCGAACATGATTGACACTTTAATTAAACAAAAAGATTATAGGTTAGCTATGAAAAGAATATATCCCATTGACAATCAAACAGAAGACACAAATTACATATCTATACCATATTTTGGCAAAATATCAGAAAAAATTGCACATATACTAGGAAAAACCAACAATTACAAAATAACATTTAAAACCAACACTAACACTTTTTCATTTTTATTTAATGCTAAAGACAGAACACATGATATCATGAAATCGGGCATTTACCGTTTAAATTGTTCTTTTTGTAGTTCGGTATATGTTGGGCAAACACTTCGAAATTTTGACATAAGATATAAAGAACACGTGTACGTCATTACAAAAATAAACATCCTGAAAAATCTAATTACGCTAAACACCTTTTAGAACAAAATCACACAATGACTCCTCAAAATAATATTAAATTCCTGCATTTTTGTAATAACAAACGCAAATTAGACATTTTAGAAGCCTTTGAGATATACAAACACCAACTCAGGGTACCTTTAATGAATGAACAACTTGAGCTCAGTAATTCTCCGTTACTGGAAGTATTAGATATTTAATTCTGATTATTATTATTATTTTATCTAGTTACCTATTTTTGTATATACCTTAGCGACGTGTTTGTTTATAATTATATTACCTTTGATAATGACAGCGTAGCTGTCGAAACAATATTGTCAGGTTGTATTTTAATAAAACTGTGAAACTTTTACTAATCTTTATTTATTTCATGATTATGGAGTTCCACAAAGTAAGGCTGGAAACAATAAAAAAGCTAGGTTCATGTTTATAAATAAAGGACACATTTACAAAAGCCTGAAGAAAATAAACACCCTTCCAGATTATGTAGAAAGATGCTTTCGTATAATCTTAACTGAAGATTACAAGTGAAACAAATCATGTAGAAAAATTAAACTTTTTACTGCAAAGTAAAGTAAATCAAATTTCCTAAAAAAATTATTAGTACCTAGAGGCCATAAAGTTTAAATCTTTAAAAAGTTTCTTGGTAACATTTTTAAAAGTGCCATTCGTTTGATGTCTTTAAGTATTCTATTTGATAAAATAATCTGGCTTATTTTGCATAATTAGTATTCTTTTACAATAACAATAACAAGCTGATAGTACCTACTCGTGTCTGTAGTATGCAATAAATTATTCTACGCTGTAATTAGAGGTCCACCCTAATTGTGTTGCGTTGGTAGAGAATTAAAGATAAATTTAAAAAAATGCGGTAATTATCTTCATTATTTTTTAACTTTGCAAAGTTGAACGTATACTTTTTTTTAATTTAAATCAGTAATTAATTATTAGCAAGACTTTTTGTTCACCCGAGCTCATTATTTATTTCAAATTTTTATTTACTCTCTCTTTGTGCTATGTAAACAGCGTCAATAAATTTTCTAAATAAGGTTATTAATTTGTAATTCAATTTAAAAATTACTTCTTCTTATACAATTACCACTTTTTATGTAATAACAAATTTATGCGTATAATTTAAAATATTAGTATAACGTTGGTTTAACATTTAGCATTCGATTTTTAAAAATGTTAAACATGTTTATTCACAGGTATTTGTTTATTTATTTATTTATTCAATCTATACAAATACTTGTAAATGTAACGCCTGAATATCTGATAATTAATTAACTTAAATGTGATTGCTGCAAAATCCTCATTAAGTAAATATACTAATTTAATATAGAGTAAGAACAGTTTATATTAGCCCATGGCACTTCACAATAAGAGTAAAGAAGAGAGAATTAGATTATAAATGTATGATATAAAAGGAATACGCGGTCTATAGTATCGGATCCGCTAAGTAGGGAGCGATACATACTGGTGTAGTGTGCAGGCAATAATTCATTTTATTCGCATTCTTTGCATTTATGAATAAACATATTCTCGTGAAAATTCTCAATCTAAAATTTTAAAAATGGCCAGAACTTGCACGATTAAAGATTTTACATGAGCTAAGACCAAGGTACATAATAGTAAAAAGTAATACTAAAGAAATACACATATAGATACTAGAGTCAGTGCTCAAATCTCAAGTAGGGCAATCAAGCTACGTACGTTATATGTTGATATGTACGAGATTAGATATATGTAAGTTATGTTAAATATGAGAGATATTAAACATTTGCGACGAAATACTGCTTAAGAAATATTACATATTGTTACTTTCAGAAAGATGTAAACTTATTTAAAGAATGGGAAAATGCAATTACAACAAAATATAAAACATTAACACAAAATCATGTTTGCCAAAAATATCTTCTTAGAAGATTAAATTAAAACAAAGACGATAAGTGGTTTTACAATAATTATAACTTAAAAATATAAAATTCATACTACGCTACCATTAAAACTGCTACGGATATAATTATTACAGCAAAGTAATTCGCGAATGTCTTAAATAAAAAGTATTAACACGATTGACATTTTTATATTTACTATTAGTTTATACAAAGAATTTGTACATAGTACTAAAATTTCTAGAATGCATTATCATTA
The DNA here is from genome assembly GCA_929113105.1 of Agrypnus murinus. Lineage (NCBI taxonomy): Eukaryota > Metazoa > Arthropoda > Insecta > Coleoptera > Elateridae > Agrypnus > Agrypnus murinus. Next base: position 20,162,613 of record OV816025.1, read on the forward strand.
AAGTTTAAAATTTTATTTTTCATTGCATTATTTAACCTTTAACTACATACAAGATACTGTAGATAAAAGTGCCGAAACAGAATTTAACAGACTGCCTTGTGGGCATTCTTTACCTTTAGTATCCCGATATCCAAATCTTAAAAATTTTCGGTGGTACCAGAATTTCAAGGACATTTCTTATGTTAGTTACTTACCTTAACTATAACTGACCACTCTCGAGACCAGAATAAGAATACTACAAGTTACAAAGTAAAGGGGAAGAAGTAACAATTTTATATAACAGAACTTGACACATTATTGGCAATGTATAAAATATATACTTTAGTAAATGAAGAATAAAAATAAACGGCAACTAAAGGTTAAAACACAAAAACTGGATGTTTAAGTAGGAGAGAAATACACGTATTTATTAATAAAACACGCCAGGGTAGTATTTATCCAAGCTTTTTGGACATGTTTAATTATTTCCGATGCTCAAAGTATCATGTTTGTCGAGACCTTAGTTTTCATACTATAATTCACTTTTTGCGGAACTTCAAGTTACAGCAGTCCTTTCTCAATTGATATTCCTATCAACAAAAGGCGTTAATTAGTATTAACTACTAACATACAACAATTACTGTTTGAATCATACTACTTCGTTCTACTGAAGACAGCTTTTGAATATTGAAAACTTTTTGACCTTTAAAGCAATGGAAACAGTGAGTTTCAAACTTTAACCATCTAGATTGGAGCTATCCAAATCTGAACCCACATACTATGACAATTTAAAATAGAATTGGCCACATACCAAAGACTATATTATTATCCTCGATGTAGAAACTGTATCAAGCTTTCAATCAAGATAACAACACAAACAGAATCTACAGGGTGGTCCATACCACCCGTACACCCCTTTTAAAATGCGGGGGATTAAAAATTTATAAAAGACGATGGGTGATCTTACTAATGTCGATGTGCTCTTTCGAATGACCCTAGAATGGAACCCCCTTGATTGCCCCTTGTAGGGGTTAAAGGGGGCAACTTTGAAAATTCAAATAGGAACCCCTACATTTTATTGCATATTTAGATTCTATTCATCAAAATATGAATAATTTATTTGAAACATTTTTTTATTTTGGTAACAGGTGGTGCTGTAATCGTAAAAACCGACTTTTTGCATTTTCCGTCGTCTCTGGTGTAACGGTATATTTTTATTAGTCCTGAACAAATGTAGTTTTGTCTACATATTCACTAAGAATCTTAAGTCCGGTTTTGCAAATTTACGTTCCTTTTAAAATGTAAACTTGTGTTAGCATTTGGTACAAACAACCCTATAAAAATTATTTTAAACAGGTTGTTTTCAAATCCTCTTGGAATTATAAAAAGCATTTGGGCAATGAATTATTTCCTTCTGTATTTTATTTATGCACGTGTATATTGGTTAAAACCGCTTCTTTGTTAAAATCTTGGAAACTATTAAATATGGTTCGTGATAAACTAAATTTTGTTCAATTCCCATAGATATTGTAGTTGGGTTCCGTGAATATGTCATAAAGCAAGTCACCTTTATCAAATTTTATGTTTGCTATGTGTTAAAAATATCTTTGGTTACTCACATATGCGTTTCAAAAAATAATAACTTGAAGTGTCTGCAGTTATATAAAACAACATCTGCATTGCACTATTCGTCCGCGAAAATACAAACTGCGTAGCATTTGGTTCTTTGGGGTCAAAATACAGTAGCAAAGTTAAGAAAATCTTCCCTATCGACTCGACGTGGACTGTTTATCCCTGATTAGTTTAAGCCAAAACACGCGACTCTTTGATTGGCGTACACAGATCTGCACCCTCGGAATTACTTAGTATCTAACAATATAACCTTCAGTTTTAAAAAACACGACACTTCCGTTCAGTTGCTGGTCCGAGACACTTCAGTTTAAGTTTTGATACAATACAGTTGATAGACAATGGCCGATATCGGATGCCCTGCATTGTTATTTAAAAATTTACAGTTAATAATCATACCGTTGTGTAATTAAGTTTCCGGATATTAATTAAGAATTTGCGGTTAATAAAAGTACCGTTATACAGTTTAATATTTTTTCGGATGTTTGTGTTTTTGAAGAATGGGAAATCTCGTTTTTCCTATTAAAAAAGTGTAATAGCTTTAATACAGTTTACCGTATAGTTTATCGTTTAAATAAATCTCGTACCGAAATACCGAAACAAATTAATAATTACAGACTTTATCTTCAGTGATCGAAATCTCGATTAATAATGAAATTCGAGTTATGTGCCTAATAAATCCAGTTCAGATTTAAATAATAAGTGGGTTGTTCTAAAGAAAAACAACGAACATTTGCCGATGGTTATCAAAATTAATTTAATAACCAAATCTTATGGAAGTTTTATGGTTGCATTCAGTTCTTTTATTTTGGGTGAATTCGTGAATAATAATTCACCTCATACAGACATTACGAGAGTTAATTCATTGCATCATTGAATAATGGAAAGCAGAAATCTACGAACATTCCAGTTTCTCTTCGTTTAGCCGTGTTTGATGTATGCAGGAGTCATATTTGTGCAACTTAGCGTTAATTTGGTTTGCGAATTATTGACAACTACAGGTACAGTGATTTATGTATTTTTTTGAATGTTAAATATTTATGTAAATTTTCTTTGGATCTTTGTAATATTTCTACAGTTTGATTTTCATTTATACGTAATTTAGTATACAACTTTTTATTCAATAAAATTTTATTAGTCGAGAGCTCTTAAGTATAGAATTAGTATTTGAATTTTTGAGTTTAAGATTTGTAATCTTTAATATTTTATTTTTTGTGTTTTCTCAAATAAATATGATTTTAAAGTTAATTAAAACCAGTAAGACTGAACCATATAATTATGAAAGTTTTTATTCATACCTTCATTAAACTAAATTTTTGACTTTGTTGAAATTAACTAATATTTTGCACTAAATTTATATCGGTCTGATTTCATTTTCTGATTAGTGATTTCAGACAGATTTATTAGATTTATTTAATCTATTTAATTTTCGTTATTAAGCTTCATAATCAGATGGCGCCCTTGTTGTGTATGTTTTGTGTTTTTGAAACCTTTATCCATCTCTTTATACATAAGACAACTGCAGAACCAATACCTACGCCCTGAAATTAAAATTTGTAAGATAGAGCTAAATCTCAAGCCGTGGTAATCTTGAGCATCTTTTAACGTAAGTATAATTTTTATTGTTTATTTTGTTTATTTTAGTCTGGTCAAAAAACTTACGTTTCAATTGTCGCCCAATCGCGGGACATTTTATTGTTGTTCTCTCGTGCAGAGAAACGAAAGTTTCACTGGCATATTTACAGATGCAAATAACAGTTTTTCATATTTTTGCTATTTTTTACTAAATAGTGATGAAAAAACTTTGCTAATGTGTACTTTTATGAAAAAAAATTTTAGGTTACAATGAAAAACGCAAATTCTCTACCTAAGGTGTTTTCGACAAACGGATTTTTTTTCTAACGTTGTACGTGATAACAATATTTTTTTGCCGTAAATGTTAGAATTTGTGTTCCATTCTAACACTTTCTAAGATTCTACTGGGGAAGATGATTTTACTTTAAAGCATGTCAAGTCAATGCATTACAAAAATCTGCAGACGAGAATTTCACTTTGTAATTCACTATTAAATTTCGGTGGTTATCTTTCTTTTTCGTATAGCAATGAATGATGAAATATGGATATCTCATCCACTCAGGCCATAAAGTAAGAATAATTTAAACGAATAAAATTTTAAATTGTGAAATAAAAATTATTTATTTGAACAGTTGATTTTCAACAATTACATGCTATTTAAATACAATTGCGAAGTAAAGAATTGTAGCAAGTTATTTTCTGTTAAAATTAAATATTAAATTAGTACGATTTAAATATTATTTTGCCATATGCAGAGCAGATTACAAATTAGAATGTTTTATCGATCATTTTTATTAATTACATATGCTTAAAATAAATATTCAGATAAAGATTAAAAAGATTAAGCAATATCTAAATAAGTAGACGTTAAGTTTAAAAAACGATCTAAAAATTTCAGAAAAAAATTGTTGTCACGTACAAGGCAAGAAAAAAAATCTGTTTGTCGAAAACACCTTAGGGAGAGAATTTCCGTTTTTCATCGTAACGTAAAATTTTTTCTCATGAAAGTACACATTAGCAAAGCTTTTTCATCACTATTATTTAGTAAAAAATATGAAAAACTGTTATTTGCACCTGTAAAAATGCCAGAGACGGCGGAAAATGCAAAAAGTCTGTTTTTGCGATTACAGCGCCACCTGTTGCCAAGATAAAAATGTTTTAAATAAATTATTCATATTTTGATGAGTAGAATCTAAATATACAATAAAATCTAGGGATTCCTATTTGAATTTTTAAAGTTGCCCCCCTTATCCCCTACAAGGGATGATCAGGGGGGGTTTCTTTTTGGCGTCATTCGATAGACCACATCGACATTAGTAAGGTCACCCGTCGTCTTGTTAAAAATTTTTAATCCCTCGCATTTTAATAGGGGTGTACGGGTGGTCTGGACCACCCTGTATGTTTTTAATAACATAATAAAATGTAATAACATCAAATAAAATAAAATCTTATTAACACATCATTATCAACACAAAACTAAAACAAAGTAACACAAAAATAAAGAAAAATAAAAAAAATTCAATTATACTACCATAACCTAACGACCATAGGAAAATGTTAGACTTTCAACAAAATTAAATTCTAGCAACAAAATTAAATTTAATTTAAACCTTGAAACTCTTGCAATTACTGAAGTTAGTCTATTGTTTTATTTATTGTTCAAATTATACTTTTATTATATTTTTAAAATAGTCTTAAATATGATGTGTTTTAAATTTCAATAAGTTTTTATTTTTGACTGGCCAGTATATAAACAAATATATCACTTACGATTTGCCCTACAAACCGACACTATTCCTAAGGTTTACCTTCGTAGCGTGGTGTTGTAATGACCACCGCCAAAATAAATTCTTTCGAGGCACTGGTGTTTGTTGACGTTTTCAATGATATTTTATTGATCGAAATTAATTTGATCTTATAATTAACTAAATGCAAATCTAATTTTTAGAAGGGTTTCTTCCACCACATACGGCAAGTATTATATTTAATCTCTTGAAATTTATTTTACATATAACCTCACTTCTTTTCGTGAAATAATTGTATAAATTTTATTTTGTAGTCCGGAAGGAATACAACTTTCCCTTTTTACGTTTTGGAGACTACTGATTGTTTTTTTTATTTTAGATTCTAATTAAAAACATATAGAAACAAAGGAATATTGGAAACACCAAAGCAACCCAAGGATTGGATTTGACATTTACAATTTACAAAAATTATACAAATTTCCATGTTTAATTACATAAAAGGAAAGTCCTACACTTGAATCAAAAGAAAGCCCTGCATCCAAAACATATACTACATAGGTAGTTAATACAAGATTAATGGTACGATTTAGTTCCGACGACAAATATCACTATACAAACGTCACTTTACTAAAACTTGTAATCATTCTCTTAAACATGTTCCCACACTACCATATCCTGTGAAATTTTTACTTAACTTGTTTCATTATTTTTAAATCAATAACAAAATACTTACGACACTAGAATAGATCAAAATAGATTTACGAAGATAAAGCTGGTATGTAAACATGTTTGAATAGAATTTAAAGAATAAACTTTTCCTAAACTAAGCAAACCTCATACAGTTTGTATGGCCAAGATGTTGTTTAACGAAGCTCCAACAAAATTCCAACAACGTAATTGGAATAAACAGAAACGATACCTTGTTACGTGCTAATTTCGTAACACCCTGTATAGCTATGCTTTTGTGTTATATTATATACAATATAAAAATCCCTAACGCTATATATAGCGTTAAGGATTTTTGCCTTCTCTCCCGTTTAGTTGCCATTTTGGATTGGAAGTAACTTCCTGTTGTTAAGTGGACTGACACTTCGTTTTGTTCGTTCGTTCGTGAAGCAACTTCTTTAAAATAGTGTTTTAGTGGCACCGCCGTTTAATTGATTTTTCCTTTAAGTTGTAAAATGGGAATTGCATTTGTGCAGATTTATAATTAATTTGTGTCTTCTGTTTGATTGTCAATGGGATATATTCTTTTGATAGCTAACCTACGAGTATAATCTTTTTGTTTAATTAAAGTGTCAATCATGTTCGGATTGTAATGATTTGCATGTGCTAGTTGTTTAATGGTTGATATCTCTTTGCTAAAATCTGATTTTGTTAGTGGAATAGTTAAAGCTCTGTGTACTAATGATCTGTAGGCTGCTATTTTATGTGTATTATGGTGACAAGATTCATTTGGTATTGTTATGTCTGTTTGTGTTGGTTTTCTGTTTATGGAAATTTATAAAATAATGGAAATATATACTAATTCATTAGAATTAGTAGATAAGCTGCAAAACATACATCTTCCACCACATTCAAAACTTGTTAATTTTGATATTTGCAACATGTTCTCCAGAATACCCCCACAAGAATGTATTTATTCCTCTATTAGATAGTTTCTTGATCAATAGTAATATAGAATTAGTTAAAAGGTTAGAGTTAATTCAATTATTTGACCTTTGTATAAGTCAAAATTATTTCACTTTTAATAACATGATTTATTTACAAAAGGATGGTTTACCTATGGGTAATTCTCTAAGTCCTCTATTAGCTAACATATTTATGGACAAGTTTGAAGATCGAATATTTGAATTAAACCTCTCTAAACACATTATCTTCTGGTTTCGTTCTGTTGATGGCATTTTAGCTTGCTTTGACAGTTCTTTTGAGGTTATCAATGAATTTTTAATTCTTATAAACAGTATCCACCCTAATATAAAATTTACACTAGAAACAGAACAAAACAGGGCTATAAACTTTCTAGACTTAAATATCAAGATTAACGCAGACAATCTATTCGAATTTTGCATATACAGAAAACCAACACAAACAGACATAACAATACCAAATGAATCTTGTCACCATAATACACATAAAATAGCAGCCTACAGATCATTAGTACACAGAGCTTTAACTATTCCACTAACAAAATCAGATTTTAGCAAAGAGATATCAACCATTAAACAACTAGCACATGCAAATCATTACAATCCGAACATGATTGACACTTTAATTAAACAAAAAGATTATAGGTTAGCTATCAAACGAATATATCCCATTGACAATCAAACAGAAGGCACAAATTACATATCTATACCATATTTTGGCAAAATATCAGAAAAAATTGCACATATACTAAGAAAAACCAACAATTATAAAATAACATTTAAAACCAACACTAACACTTTTTCATTTTTATTTAATGTTAAAGACAGAACACATGATATGAAATCGGGCATTTACCGTTTATATTGTTCTTTTTGTAGTTCGGTATATGTTGGACAAACACTTCGAAATTTTGACATAAGATATAAAGAACACTTACGTCATTACAAAAATAAACATCCTGAAAAATCTAATTACGCCAAACACCTTTTAGAACAAAATCACACAATGACTCCTCAAAATAATATTAAATTCCTACATTTTTGTAATAACAAACGCAAATTAGACATTTTAGAAGCCTTTGAGATATACAAACACAAACTCAGGGTACCTTTAATGAATGAACAACTTGAGCTCAGTAATTCTCCGTTACTGGAAGTATTGGATATTTAATTCTGATTATTATTATTATTTTATCTAGTTACCTATTTTTGTATCTACCTTAGCGACGTGTTTGTTTATAATTATATTACCTTTGATAATGACAGCATAGCTGTCGAAACAATATTGTCAGGTTATATTTTAATAAAACTGTGAAACTTTTACTAATCTTTATTTATTTCATGATTATGGAGTTCCAGAAAGTAAAGCTGAAAACAATAAACAAGATTATAATGCTGTTTGTTTTGAATCGGTTGGGTTTTGGATAACTTGTTACCATATTAGTCATTACCAGTCATTACTAGTTATATACGCATTAAGACGATTATTATTTTTAGTATAGTAGGCTCCGTGCCGGAAAAGTAAGTTAATATTAAAGTTACATAAACTTGCTAAGAAATAGGTTATGTGGAAGAGCAGCGATATGACATGTCATGAAGCTGAACTTCGCCTATTAATATTTAAAACATGTATGTACAATTGTAAAATATTTACCTATAATAAACCTATAATAAAGACACTATTATTTTCGTTTGTTCTTCTCAGATTTCTCTGGATATGATTTTTATGATCAGAAGTCTACCCAATTTCTCAGATGCTTTTTTTATGGCTTATTACTACAGTACTTTTCTTAGGATGTGGGCCGTGCCATACACTATTATTATTATTATTATTTTTATGTTTAATTGTATTTATTATTAGAGCTGTTAATTAATCTCAGTATTTATTTTGGTATTGCTATACATATTTTGCTACATATTTATTTGTTTTTCAACTGTTTTGTTAATACCATCTCCGTTATTGGATTAGCTTACCAACGTAAAAGTGTTTATTTCGAATTACAATTATTACTTGCATCTAGTGTGCGTTCCTGGTCGACCATAGCGAACTCCCACCTAGCGTGGATTCATTTGTCTTATTTAGGTTCAACTGATTTGAGTCACTTGTTTTGTGAATTTCCTTTTTTTTAACGCCTAACGCAGGTGGTTAGCTAATTAATTAATTATTGTAATTATTGGTAATGTGGGATATTGACAATTAGTTAATTAACGTATACCCTACCCGCGTTTTTTTTTAAATTTATCTTTGTAAGATTATTACTGCCACTTAATATAATTTGAATGTATGCTAATTTAACCATTAGTTTTATTAGGGTTTTTTTGTTGTATCTGGGTTAATGTACTTGAGCAATATTGGGAGCCTCAATTTCTTTTTGGTTGTTACTGCTACGGGGTCACAATTCGAGCTTGTTGGTCGGCTCCAAGAAATACTGATATTATTCTTGGACCAACTGGCACCTTGGGATTCAATTTATTTATTAGTACTTTGTTGTGGTAAGTATTGCTACACAATTTCGAGACCCCACGACCCTCTCCACTGTATAAAAGTTAGCCGCGGACAACTGACTCTATTATATGTAGCAGGAAATTGGATTGACGTAGCAGTTCGTAGTTTTTAACTTTTCTTTACGTTCAATCTCTTATGGTGTAATTCTTTTGGTATGATTCGTTATTTAATGACCGTTAAGCCGTATTTGTAAGCGGTATAACTTTTTCATAAGGTCGCTTTTCAACTAAGGTACTTATTCAATGTTTGCTAGGTGCATTCTGGTATTTGATCTTGTTTGTTACAGTTTTTTTATTTTACCTTAACTTTGTACACTCATTCGTTGTATATTTGGGTAGTTAAAAGACCTTTACGCTGAGCGTCTTGCCCACGTAGTTACTTGGTTGCTGGTTGTCTTCTTGGATCACGCTACGTTCAACCTGGTTGGTGACGTTCCTCTTCAGATCGAAAGAACACACACCTATGTCGTAAGTCACTTACATAGTAGAAACTATGTATGCCGTCAGTAACGTTTGGTAACCTTTATTGTAAATAAAACATTACTGTATATTTGTATATTATAATTTTCTGTTAAATGGTTTTCCCTAGTGTGCAGCACTTAGATCTATGTATCTATTTCATATATATTATATTATCAGTTTACTTTGTTAGAAATATTTGCAAGTGTGTAAACGACTGACTACTGGGGTAAATGATTGCGCAATCTGATTGGTACCTGTAGTCTCGTTAATTTACTGTGCAATTTTGATTACATTTTTGAGATTAGAACCTTTAGTCAGGTTTACAGTAATTAGTCGCGTTCGCATGAATTCTCACCCCGTTGAAATGTATATTAGAATTAACAACTTCCATATAATTTTTGCCAAGGCTATTTCACCTTGATTAAAAATTACACTTAATTGATTTAACTGTTAATTTGCTTTAATAAAGCACTGTGTATCATACCTGAAGGCTTATTATTTATATGAGTGTTATTTGGGGTTTATATTTACAGCTTTCGAGATACCTATATTGGGAAAAGTCGACCATATTGGAAGTAGTCGCAAATATGTTGTTCTTTTCAGAGTCTGTCAGCAAATACTGGAACTATTTTAGACGAGTCTTGGCACCCATTTCAGAAGACCTCTCGTAACACCTACGACCTCACACTAGTTAGCTGACAGCCAACAAATTCGTTAGTTGTTTCCAAAGTTGTTAACGTTTCCCAATTAGCGATCTCCATTTTGTGGGTAACAACCTTAACGATCACCCGTACTTGCAAATGAAAGATTTAAGTAACTTTTGCTTATGCAAACCTACTCATAATAGCCTGTTTTGTTTGATTGATGCAGCTGATGCAGATGCAGCTTACCAGGATCTGAGCTAATGACGGATAGACTAAACAAAAGTCTCATGCCTCCTCCCTACGCACAAGGATATTATTATACAAGGATTTGTATAATATTACATTAATAAACTTAAAAACAAACTTAAATAGTACCCTTTATTTAAAATATCAAAATTTTGGTGCATGTAAACATCAAGTGAATAAGATTGTTCCACTAAGGAAACCGAAAATTATTTTTAAAGTTTTAGGTTATGTAATGAATACATCGGAAAATAAAATAATTCTGCATGAAATGCAATTTTAACAATCAATACAAGCATATAAAATGTGTTTCTACTAACACCTGTCTTTAACTTGCCTCAAATGTAATCGATAAACTGAAAAATAAATTTTTAAGTTGAAATTTGTTTTAAAATAGTCTTTTCTAATTCTACGTACCATAGTGTTTAATAAAAAACATTAAAATTTTATGTTCAGTTGTAGGGATTTGAAAGAATTTAACTTTCTGATAAGTTATGATTTTTATACACTTTAATACCCAATCGTGGCGAATAAATTTTGATTATTACAATTGGTTTCATATTTATTTATCGTCAATATCAAGCCTCAACAAGTTAATACATACATACATAAACCATTCACCTTTTACCGCATTTTGCAGTGTCGGGGTTCTATACAAACTCTTATGGGAGTGCAACGAAGGTAATGGAGCTATTGTAGCAAGTACATTACGCTCCCCCATACTTTATCATTCATACAACTTTCATACCTTATTCTAAGGAGCTCAAACACGATAGTACTAAATTTTTAAAATTCAGTCGCAACCGAGGTTTGAACCTCTGTCCTTCTGAACGAGAGGTAGGATCCCTACCACTCGACCACGGAAGGCCTACAAGTTAATTTATTTCTTTAATTTTACTGTATCAGCATGTATCAAGCTGTTAAATTGAGTAACCAGCATAAAATATCTGCCCGTTATATAATTTTACGGAAGAACTTTAGTTTTGATTGTTTTCGTGGCACGTTAAAAGAAAAAAAAGTTTTTGAAATCTTTCTTATATGTTTTTGTAAAACATAGTTGTAAAACAATGTTTTATACTTGCGTGTCCTAATGAACTCCATTAGGACACGCATTTGCGTGTCCTAATGAGATTTATTAGAGTACTGGAAACAGTAAAATTTTGTTTTTTAAAGTTGGTAGCACCTAACAGCTGTTCTTAAATGTCAAACTTATTATATTTAAAAGTGCAGTTATGTTATGTGATAAAATGCCATACTTTTAAAATATAAAATAAACATACACAAAATAAATTAATTAAATTAAAAATTATTTAATAAATTCACAAATTATTCTTTATACATCTTTTGTATTAAAAGTACAGTTATTATACACTTTGATTGTAACAGCAGAAGTGTCCTGGGCATTAATCTTAATGAAGGTAAATTTTGCCCCTCAACAATGTTTTGTTGACTCGTTATTGGGTTGCTGCTGAAAGTGTGTGATTCTTCATGTAAAAATGAAGCAGTGGAAGACTGGTCAATTACCACTTGAGCCGTTGAAGTGGAAGTACATGGTTTATTAGATAGCAATTCAGCTACCTCCATTTTTTTTAACTGAAGCATCAATACAACCCTCAGCCACAGCTGAAGACTTCCAACGTCCATGCCGTTTTATAGTTATTAAATCGCCACCTTTGTTTGCCAATTGGGAAGCACTTACCTGTAAAAAGCTTCGGGTTGGCTAAATGCAAATAAGTGGCAATAATAAAAGGAACTTTTCCCATGGTGTTTATACCGATAGGAGTAGAAATACATTTTCCATTGCGGTAGGTTATAAAAAACCGCCTGTGGTTTATTTTCTTAAGCCTTAGGCTCAAATATTGCTTAATTAAATCAATCCACAGTTTCTCTGTAATTAAGAATTCTCTTCGAACTTTATTTTTTGTTTTTGTTACAGTCACAGTGACACATGATCTTTGACCACAATATCGTCTAATAACATGTTGGTCAATTCATCTCTTCGGCAGGCACCACAGAATCCCATTATTAACGCAACCTTAAATAATTGAAATATATTAAAAATTGAAAGTATTTAGCACAACATTTTACTTACTTTCATAGCTAAATGTTGGTTATTTTCGCAGTTGTTATAAATCTATCAATATGGTTAAATTCCAATATTTTAATAAGATTAAGATTAATTAAGATAAGTTAATTCTTTTTAATAAGATGGAGGGAGAGAATATCTGACCATTTTACCTTCTTGTCACAGAAACTAAATTAATTTTATAAAAACAAAACAATTTAAATAACAAATGCTGAAGTTGAATTTTCAGTGTAGCCAACTGTCAAAAGTACTTAACAAAATTTCACTAACAAATCTTATTTAAAACTAATTTATTTTTTAATAATTAACGAAATAACGACGCAAGTATAAAAAATAGTATAAAGTATTCGTTTCATAAGGCGTTTTAGCGCACTTGTCCGTTAGAAAACTCCCCGCTTCGTGGGTCATTTTCTGAACTCGGACGCGTGCGCTAAAAACGCATCTTATGAAACTAATCTTTAATATACTATTTTGTAAGACGTTATGTTTTTATTCTGAAATAACGAGACTCATGAAACGGTACAACATAACAAATCTGATATACGAGAATTTTCTATATTTCAAATATTTGACAGAAAAGTGTTTGGATATTTCAGTTAATTATAGGAAGAGGGTAAAAAGGGAGAAAGGCCGACAATAGTTAAGTCGAAGAACGTAATTGAGGTAAAGAAACGTTTTGAAATATGCATGAAGTTGATTAAAATTTTTGCTTTTAATCTTCTTTGTTACATCCACTTAGAAGAGAGTAAGACTCAACTCAGTGGCAACCACATTAAAAATTTATATTAGATTTTAAAAATTCTTCTCAAGTTACAAGTAAATTAAGGTTATTGTTTTCCTTCACCTTCTCACTTGATGACATTATAATACTTAATATACCCAGGTTACTTTCACATAAAGTGTCAGCACACGTTAGTCTGTGTATCCATCAACAAGATTTAATATTCCACGCACATTTTAGCAACCCTACTACCAACATTCAAAATAACAAATTTCTCCTAAATATTAAGATTATTCTACCTATCCAATAGGTATTATTTATAGCAGCTGGTTTCAGTTTATATTCAAGGTGTAGTTCAACAAGACATTTGCTATGCATCAAATGCTAAGAAAGGAATATAAATGACACTTCGTGCTTTCTCTGAATACCTTTCTACTACAAGAAATGTGTTTTCGTTTTTGTTTACAGAGATACTTTGTAATATGTAAGTTTTATTTTGACAATAACGATATTAATTATAAGGAATAGGATAATATAAAGTGTTGGCGTTGGTAGCAGTATTTTCTTTTTGTTCCTAAGCTCACAGGAGGACAGAGTTGAAATGTTAGGGAAGCACTTAAGACAAAGGAAAATTTAATTTACGGTTGATTGTGCTTACTTTAATTATAACAAAGTTTGTTTTATGGATAACGGAAGAACCGAGCAGCAGTATAGGTGTTATAAAATAAATTCTTTGCATTTTGAGGAAACAGCTATAGTTTATTTTTAAATCTAATTTAAATGAATATCTTACAATGTCAAAACAGTTATAAGCAATATAAATATTAAAGTGTAATAACACATCAATGTCAGACAATATAACGAGCTGATTACATAGGATAGTATAAAGCAATTGCCTCACTTAGAAACGTCCATTTCAACAACAATCCTACATTTCACAAATCCTAGTTTGTCTACTTCTAATCACTTACCGCTTTGGTGTTACAGTTAAAGTTTAAATGCTTAATATTGGCCCATGTTCTGGAACTTTTAAGTACTAACCCCCTTGAGATGACAGTTTGTATTACAGAGGCGGGAACAGTGATACCATTTTAATTAGAAAGTGAAATTTATTCGGATCATTATTTCAATTTATTAATATTTCAGTTTAGCTTCCAGTTATTTACCCTCCCAACTTTTTCCCTATAACGCTCATACAAAAAGAAAACGTTTAGTTATAATTGGAGTTTACTAATAGTATATTAAAGTATTAGTTTAAAATCACACAATGACTCCTCAAAATAATATTAAATTCCTACATTTTGGTAATAACAAACGCAAATTAGGCATTTTAGAAGACTTTGAGATATACAAACACAAACTCTGGGTACCTTTAATGAATGAACAACTTGAGCTCAGTAATTCTCCGTTACTGAAAGTGTTAGATATTTAATTCTGTTTATTATTAATTTTATTTTTTGTCTAGTTACCTATTTTCCTTAGCGGCGTGTTTATTTATATTTATATTACCTTTGATAATGACAGCTTAGCTGTCGAAACAATATTGTCAGGTTATATTTTAATAAATACTGTGAAACTTTTACTAATCTTTATTTATTTCATAATTAACATTTTAATTATTTTTTCAAAAACAAATATTTTGTATTTGCTAACATGTATTAGATATTTTTATTATTTTTATTAGAATATCCATAATGTAATCATGCCCAAGAATATCCATAATAACTATAACATAAAATTACTAATAGTTATTTCTTTATATTTTTTCCGTTTTATAAAATCTATATTCTGAATTTTTGCTTTTTTATTGCTATAATATGATTAGTACAGATTTGGTATCAATTGCGGAATTTACAAAGCTTACGATGTTAACGTAGAAATATAAATTGGATTAACACAAATTATCAATAAAAAGCAAATTACATGTTATCTTCAACCATAAATACATGAAATGAGTCATTTTCGTAATCACACCGGAATAAACAAATACGACCCAAGGTGAGATAAGATAAGACTACAAATTTCAAGTTGCTAAGAATTCAGTGACGTACGATAGAACTAACAGATTTTCATTGCATCATTCACATTTATTTTTAATTAAAAAGGGGTTTGTTCCGCTTATGAATCTTTTTAGCTCATTTATTGTTTATTTTATCATTTAGATTACAACGTGACCTTCGTATAATTCTAGATGTATTTTACATCGCCCACGTGTTTGTGATGACTCATTTCTTGCAACTTTGGTTGAAGTATACTAGCAAAACATGCCAAAGAAGCTTATTTATGTTAATCATTTTACATGCAATATTTTTAAAATTAGTAAATTATAAAAAATAAGAGCTTTACGTTCTATTGTTAAACATAACCTAACTTTCTGAATTTGAATTTCAAAATAAGATTTTTCAATTAAACATGTAATTCTTAAAGATTCAACACATGCACTTAATAGCTAGTTAAACAAGTATAGCAGGATACTATATCAAATGTTTAGATTAAAATATTCTGAATTTCACACATGTGAAGTATCGCAAAAGGAAATTTCCGTCTACCGATAAATCAACTCAGTAACGGGATGCAATTCAACTAAAAACAAATAAAAACGGTTATTATCCAAAAATTTATAATGATAGAATTAACCTTACCTGACTTTAAAAGTTGATTAATTTGAGTTTTTTCTTCTTTGACAGAACGATGTGTTCAATCACAAAATTTATATTTTATTTTGTGGATTTTGTACAATGATTTATTGCAGTCCTCTGGATTATTGTACAAAGTACAAGCATTTTATAGTTAAGAATGTTTTAAGATAAAGATCTTGAGTAAAAATTGCACCATCAAAACGTTTCATCGTCAAAACTATTGTTAAATTTTCCTTTATGTATTAAATTGGATTTTCTCTTGTAGCCATACAATTATTAAACCCAAAAGTCTTAAACTGAACTGGAACAACGTTGAATACTTACATAAATTGCGTACTTCACCAAGAACGATATTTACTGCAATTTAATACACCGGCGAAAGATCTTTTATTGACAAATTATCCTTCAGGACGTAGGTACAGGTCTCTCTAGCTTATAAGTTGTAAATAGAAATTTTTGTAGAAATAATAAGGAATATGGGCGCCATTTACTCGAAGTCATTACAAGCACAGTCATTACAGTCTTGATCCGAATCCCCAACTAAAGAAAGATTCGGATTATATTGATCTAAATTTGTAAAGTTACGTTTCTTTAAATTAACAAATGTTTCAGAAATCCCAGTACGGTTCTGGTAGTTTGGTAAAATTTATTTACGTTGGAACGGCAAATATTACTTTAAGTACAAAGAGTCACTTAGAAATAAATTCGTAAACAATATTTTGAATTTCAGCATTTTAAGTGGTGCTAAAAAGCAAGTTAAAACGTTTCCATATGGATCAAATATTTCTTTCCTAAGAAAATGGATTATTTCGGAATAAGATTGTTTTTAAATTTGCGTTTATAAGAGCTAGAATATAGTACTAATTTTAATAAAAGTTTCCTTATGCTTAATGCAATAAACCTTGAATCAGCAGTTTTAAAATATACAGAGTTACAATTCCACTAGTAAACAATTTACCGCCAAAAGGATTTTTTTGGGACAGGCCGTCTAGACACCATGCGTGTTATCGGCTTCAGTTTTGTACATATAAATTTAATAGGGAATCCTCTTAAGTTTAGTTAGGAAGGTTCTCGAACAAATGGCATGAATGTATTTCGTTGGCTGACAAAAATCCAGCTATTTTTCTATTGGACTGTATAAAAAACCTCGCCCTCTTCAGAAAATCATACCACCGCGAAATAGTTTTTAGTTTAAGAGAGTTGACAAGAGAATTTCAAAAAGTAAAAAAGTAGACGGGTCAAGTGGAAGATACTTTATCGTGTTTTCCAGGAGCTCTCTCTCGGAGAGATGCTCCAGGTAAAGTTTATGGTATTCTTTATTTTGAACACTACAGTTTATAATATGAACAAAGTTACTGGGCCTTATTCACATCTCACTATTAAGTTAATAGCATGTTTAATTACCATGGCGACCAATTCTAACCTTTTCCCACCTATTAGAATTAGATAAAGCTATCTCATTTCTTGTTGATCTTAATCATAACTTTAGTTAAATACACCTTTAATAGTGGTATGAGAATACGGCCCACTGTCTTTAAGGCTGTTTTACCCGATTCTGAAGATAGGGAAACGCAATGTAAACTTTACTCGGTTTTTATTCAATAACCGCTCAATATTTTTTGATCGGGTTTTTACCAAAAATTTACCTACAATGTAGTGTATGATGTAATGTTTCTAAAAAATAATTTTTAACGTTTGAAACCATAAAAAACTTAATTTAAAGTTGAAATTTTCGTTTCTAAAAAAATCTTTACATTACATCATAGCATTTGACGCACAGATTACGGGAAAAATGTTTAAAAAAATATACGTTGATAAATAAATGAATAAAAGCATAGTAAGCGATCCTATTGCAAATTAAGTTTTTTATGGTTTCAAACGTTAAAAATTATTTTTTAAAAACATTACATCATACACTACATTGTAGGTAAATTTTTGGTAAAAACCCGATCAAAAAATATTGAGCGGTTATCGAATAAATAAATAAATAGTTTACATTGCGTTTCCCTATCTTCAGAATCGGGTAAAACAGCCTTAAGAGTATAATTAAGTTATACTATTACCGTTTTCTGCGTCTCGTTCCGCTATCGTATCGGAAGCTCACTTCCTTCGATTTATCGTTGACTTTTTGGGGTTAATAAGCTAACCAAACTATAAAGTTTCCAGTTCTTTAGAAGTTGTGAATTATACAAAATTTTAAGTGATTAATTTAGAATCGTTCTTACCGAAACTTAATAAATAATTTACAGTGCAGTTAACGTTTACATTTTCATTTTTGATTAATGATCTTGTTTGATCGAAATACAGTTATTGGAATGAACAATTATAGTTATTAAATTTAACTTACCGTGAAATAAGTTCCTTATTGGATTCCGTTTTCAACATAATTTAAACTCGGTAGTGTTAAACTAAATAATATATTTTAGTGTGGCATTACCTTTATTAATGATATGTTTAATAAATATTTAATAATCAAACTATTATGGTTATTTCGGCTATATTTTTATAAGAAAAGATAGATCGTTATTATGAACTTTACTTCCTTGGAGCAAATTCCAGTAGTGGCATCAGTAAGGTGTTTTCCAGATTCTTCAATTGCATCGAGCGATCGAGTTTGGTGAATGTGTTTGTTTTGATGAAAATGCAATATTGTTTCTATTGCTTTGTAAGGTGAAATCAGATTAAACTATCTGAATAAGGTATTGTGACTTGATGAATTTTATTTTGTTATTATTGATGTAATTCGAACCATTATTTTTGTATCGAATATTTTTTATTACATTTTTATGTGTATTATTTTTTGTCGTTAATAATTCTTACGTTGGGTATCATTTTTTACATATATTTAAATCTTGTAACGATGTTTTATTTCAAAATTTCATTTTTTATTTTCATCTGTCAATAAAGTTATAATTAAACTTAATTATTCTGAATATTACAGGACCATATATTTATGAAAGTCTTCAAATATTTTATTCAACCTAACTTTGACATAACCGATTCTGACTAAACAAAAATTTAAATTAAATTTATTAGATCTGATTCCAGTTTCTGGTTACTGGTATCGAGTCAATATTTTTATAAAAATTACTGGACTTTCTTAATCAGACGGTGCCCTAATAATATGTATTTTCTTGTGTCTTAAACCTTTATTTATTTTTTTATAATTAGTGAGCTATTGGAAACAATACCTACGATTTGAAATTAAATTTGTAAAGATAAGATCTCAAGCCGTGGCAATCTTGAGTTGTACAGTAAGTATTGAATATTTTGTGTTATACAGTTTGCGTAAGAACTTTTGAAAGTTAAAGTAATTTGTTTCGTTTCCGGAAAAATAACGTTTGTTTCAAATTAAATTAAATAATTAATCATAATTAGTTAAATTGACGTTAAAGCAGGTTAGATAATTGAATAACTTCAATTAATTGATAAATATAGACCATCTTAAAAACTAAAAAAACACAACTTACTAAGGAAATAATGTTCATCAGATAATCCTGAATAGATGTTAATATCTATTTAATCACTCAAGATCTCACTTCACTATAATGCCTTTTGTATTTATATCAAACAACAATAAACTGTAGACACCAACTACAAAAAGTTCTTGCTAAATGAAAAATTATGAACACTGGTAACGATGTTCAAGTTAATAACTGGATTTTAGAACTGAAGCTTGCGGAATATTGTCGTTAATAAATTGACTATTGTCTTTCATTAGTAAAAACTTTGAACTCATGCGATTCCAATAGAAACAGTACTTATGATTGCCAAACGATAGAATTGTTTTACGCAGTAATATTCAAATTCAGCGCGAAATTCTGCACTTACGCTATATATTTATTGTAACGGTAAATCAACGGAATAAAACTCAATTTATTATTGAATTCTCTACACAAAATGTCAACTCACGGCACACTGTAGTCGTTATTGGATCAATAATACAAAATGCTACACTCAAACTTTCAATCAACGAAGATATACTTAAATGTACAGGGCCGTCCTAAGATTATTTACAATAAATGCTTTTACAAATGCATTAAAATAGATCCTGAAATTTTTACACGTTACACCATTATGTATTAAATTGATCATAGTGTAGATTCATTCAGGAAAGTTGCAAATTGGATTAATTCAGCTATACTATGTGATGTTAGGGCTTGGAATCATGTTTTTAAGATATAATCAACGTTTTAAAAATGTAATTAACAGTTGCAGTCACGTTGATTTACAGCCTTACATCGTATCTTATATCATCTTGTTCACAATTTCGTAGGCTATATTTCTATGTAATTAGAATTAAGAAGAACTATCATTGTAATAAGATTTTATTGTCACTTTTCTACGCAATTTATTGGATTGCAATACACAACAACCAAGAAGAAAATTGGATTTAGCGGATCTATAAATGCTGGGATTTGACAATTTGGTTCTGTCAATTAGGAGAGTTGTGTTTGGAATACCAGTTTATTTTGTTAATGGGTATTTAAGAAGCCATTCTCGTGGATAATTTTTTTCAAACGAAGTAAGTGCGTTTTATTATTTCTGATATCAGAATTAAAAACAAATAAAAACAATCAATCATTATTATTTTCATTATTAAGAATATTAAAGTAAATATTTGCATTTAGCATAATTTTGGTGTAGGTTTACTTGAACCCTAAGTTAGTCACAGAGACGTTTGTTTGAGTGGAAATTGTTTAAATTATTATTTAACATTTTCTGATGATTTATTGATAATCAGCAAATTTACAATCTACTCCTGTGTATTTATATAAGAGTATTATGTAAATATGTTGTCCGTCGAGGCATGAAAGGGTGCTGATCCAGTTATAAGTCCCTTAGAATTTACTGGGATGTCTTTATTACTTAGGTTGTTGTCATATTCGGGTAGTCATGCAAAGTAGCTTGTTGCAGATTTTTCTATTACGTCTGTCAGGTAGCGATATTAAGGTCCTCGTGGATAGTTTGGTTACTTACGAACCAAGGTGCGTTTACGATGTATCGAAGAATTTTGCTTTGTGTTCGTTGAATAACGTTGATGTTGGTTTTCTTGGCGCATCCCCAGAATTGGATCCCATATTTCCAGATGGGCATAAGGAGTGTTTTATAAAGCAGAATTTTATTTTCAGTTGAGAGCTTGGATTTTGATCCGAGTAACCAGTACATTTGCTTGATTTTAAGATCAATTTGCTTCCTTTTTGCTCTGAGGTGAAAGGACTACGTTAGCTGTTTATCTAGATGGAGTCGAACATATTTGGTCTTGGGTTTAACCGGCAGTAGAGAGCCTTATATGTAACAGGAGTACGTACTTTTATTGCCGTAATGTATGTTACTTGAAGACATTTGTTTTCGTTTATCTTGATTCTCCATAGGTCGGTCCAATCACTTAGTCTATTCAGGTGTGTTTGCAGATGTAGTGAACCTTCGGCTGCATCTGTATGTGCGAAGAGTAAATTTAATAATCATAAATAAACTTTTGCTGGGTGACTTTTAATTTTCTGTCGTATTTTTTCAGTTATTTATCTTATGAATAAATAAAACCTTTGTTGCTTCTTTATAAATAATGTGTTTATTTATTTATTGTATTTTTGAATATTTCAGCTATCTTTAGCTATTTGTGTTGGTATGATAAGAGAGTCTCTAAACTGTTCTCGTCAAGTGTACTTCAATCCAGGTGATCTTGGAAGTAAGATAATTAAAGGTAGAAAAATTGGTAAGTTCTTTTTATGGCGTTCTATATTTTTCATGCTCGAGCACAAAAGACAAGACTGAGTTAGCTTATTGGGAAAATAAATGTTGCAGTGTTTTATTTATAGCTAGCCAATTTAATTCATGTTATTCATTTAATTCATTTCTTATAATTTATTTAATTAAATTTATTTAGGGCGTATAACACCGCACTACTAGTTATAATTTCATAATTTATTTTTAATAACTTGCCATTAGAAGTATTTCTCATTAAAAACATTTAACTAAAGCAACACGTTTCTCTCTGTCAGTAAAATAACATTTTCTGTTGAAACTATTTCATGTTACAAAAGAGAACTAACATTTAGTTATTTTAGTTTATATTCGTAGACCAACCGGCAAAATTTAAACAAGTGTGTGAAATTCACATACGATGCCGTAGGACAGGTAGGCAAACTAAAACTGTCTGTAAACACTTCATATGAGCTTAAAAATACAAGCCCCGAATTAACATCAATAGCAAGATGTGACATCCCGGGAACAGACGAGACAGAAGTTGTTTTGCCAATACTACTAACAAAATCTCTTTCAGTGTAGGTAATAGCTACGCAGCAGTATTACTCAATTAAGGTATCTTTGCCTACTGCGTTAACGAATAAGATGTATTTATAACACGAAATTTTGAATGCATTAAATGCATTAAATTTTATAAAATCTATTCTTTACGAGTTACCTATTTAAAATAATGTTTTACGTCACCTTAGAGTTAAGCCGTGTGGAGTATTGGGGTCCCACCAACAACGTTTTATATATTTTTCGCACGTAAAACCTTAAAATGTATTGAGGTTGTAATTAGCGGTTCCACACGAAACCAAGAGTTGTATTCAAAATATTTGAAAATACATTACCCCCACGACAGTAAGGTTAGCACTCCCGCTTTGTCAAATTTAAAAAAATTTAGTGCCATATATTTGGACTATTTTTGGACCAACCTCTATTCATCAGAAATAAAATTTTTTAAGTGGGGGTGCTGACTTGAGCTAAAGCTAGAATGATGATAACTGCTATTGAAAAGCGTATCCTAATAATAATTATAATAACAATTGCTACTACCCATTACCTGGCGAACAAGACCCAAGAAGCTAAGCTTAAAACATGATTTAAACTGTTGTAAACTAAGAGATCTTGAAATATTTTAATGAAAGGTTCCAAATAACATATTCTTGTTAAATCCAGGTACAAATTACCATCATGCTCATGATTTTGTATGCCTGAAACAATAATAAAAGTTCTTATCATCACTTTCTTAATTTTACGATTTCCTAGTAATAGAAGAAAAATAATATGAACTTTCAAGAAAACAATAATAAGGAATCTATTTCCATTGTCGCTAAAAAGAATATTAAATATGGTTAAGTCAACGCTTTGCAAATTGTAATTTATAAATAAAAAGCTCATTATTCTTT
Source organism: Agrypnus murinus (assembly GCA_929113105.1). Classification (NCBI taxonomy): domain Eukaryota; kingdom Metazoa; phylum Arthropoda; class Insecta; order Coleoptera; family Elateridae; genus Agrypnus; species Agrypnus murinus. The sequence continues at coordinate 20,185,647 of OV816025.1, forward strand.
CTAAATACATCTTCAGCCCTATAAAAAGAATGCAGAATCAGTAAATAGAAAATTAGTCGAATATTATATATTTATGATGACGAGTCGACAAAGCGCTATATATGGCAGTATTTTTAACAATTTTATTAAAAATGCTGTTGAACCTCATAAAATTCGTGACAGGTTATCTATTGCAAACAATAAAGGTAAAGATAAATGAAGCATTAAACACTATTGATAAAGTTCATATTGAAGGGAAGCATTTTTCAGGTATTTTTGTTTATTTAGATTTACCATTTACGTAACCAGGTTATCTTTAATTATTTTTTCCGTTGTTAATAGCTAGTCCTTATTAAATGTTATACATCTGAAAAGCAATATTTAACATTAACTTAATGTTGTTGCAGCAAAATTGGTTGATTTTATACCTATAATACTATATAAATCACTATTAAATTAAAATTACTTTTGGTGTTCAAGTTTCAATCTTAGTCGCTTTACAAAATTGATTTATATAATACTGTCTAAACTTCAGTTCATAATTTTTGTTATACTTATGATAATATAGCTTTCAGACGGAAACTGGTCATTTAAATTCGAAAATGCAGTCTAAGAATCTAAAATTTATTTTTTTCTTTTTCAGGTTTTTAAAAAGGCATTTTTAAAATAATTACAAAAAAATGTTTAAACATACACGCTTAAAACATATTTAAAAAAAATGGTTTAAAACTTAGTTTAATATTTTAAACTAGTTTTAAACAGGTATTTTAAAAAAATGTTTTAAACATGCCAACCCTGCGTTTAAAATGGTTTTGTATCATTTTCTTTGTATTCTTCTTAATTAGTTAATTTAAAAATTAATATGACCGTTATCTTAGTATCAAAATACATATACTGCTTTATTTCCCGTTTTAACTGGTAGAATTATTATTAATCTCCTGCAAAGTAATTGAAATATAGAGGATCAAAATATCCCAATTTCTATGGTAATAGCTACTCTATTTGACGATGTGTGAAACAAATCAAAGCGGGCGGTATGTATTCAAATCTTGAAATCTCGGTTTTACTTGACGAATATTCCTCAAATGAATGTGAAATGTTAACGGTGGGTATCAGTTGGAAAAATATATTTGAAAATAAAATTGAAGACCCTACCTGAAACATTACCCTAATTTAAAGCGTTTTATTCATATACACATTTTCTGAAGTATGGTGTTATATACTTCGGTAGGTGTTAGTATATTTATCTTTTCCCACAGTTTAAAATTTAATTTTACAAGAAAAATACAGAACTCCAATTATATCTTTTGGATTAATAATAAATTAAAGTATGATGAAATATTTGTTTTTAATTTCATGAAAACACAACTGGATGGTGATTCTTTCTGAAGTACAAATAAACCTGGCAAATATAATTGTACGACCTACTCATATCAAATAAACAATTATCATGCGGTGAACAAGTAAAATTTGTTTGAAGTAGAAATATAAAACAAAGGTTACAGTAAAAAAAACACTTCTGCAATTTATTTAAATGTAATTACTTTTTTTTAAGTACGAAACAAAATTATTTTTTAACATAAGTATCAGAGCTTGGTATTCGAATTTCTACACTTGTTAAATTGGTGCATTAGGTAAGTACTACGTACAATGAGGCACAAAAGTACGAAAACCTTTAAGTATCGCTTGAATGGCTTAAAATAATTTATTTTTGTCTGAAAAATCTAATAAAATAATAATGATAGGAAATTAATGAAATGACCGTGAATCAGCAGCATTCGAGCATTTATCCGACAAAATCAGAATAAAACGAAATCACATGACGTCGCCAACTGCTGTATTAATAATTTTAAAAATGCAGCCAGCACCTGTAAGTATTTATAGTTAAATTCCTGATTTGTAGACTGAAGTACAACAAAACTGACAGAAGTAGTAGACGATTAACAGCATTGAATACGATTGAACACTTCCAAGCAGGTATATCAGGTGGCCAGCGGTTCACAAACTTTATTTTGATACCGGTTACATTTATTAACAATAACCACGTTAGATTTTTGGATTTTAATCTTTATCTTTAAAATGTATTTAAAGGATTTTACTCATATACATTATTAACAAATCTTTTACTATCATCAGCATCTGAATCTTCGAATTTACCAGTAGTCGTATTTGCGGATCATCATCATATGGTGAATTTGTTAGAATCAAATAAACAAATAGGGAATAAACATAAAATTCAAAGTGTCCTTCCTCCACAAATAGAAAATGGGAAAAAACTGGAACATCATGAAGAACTAGATTTCAGGTTCGAGCTTATTACCTCACATCAGCGACTGTCCCGACCACCAATCGGTGCAGTATTTCCAACTACCTAGAAATCTTTATATAGATGCATGGAAAAAATATTAGTTACCCGTTAACCATAAAAATAAAATTCTTTTCTCAAAGAAATTAACTAGTTTTACTTTTGTAAATGAGATTACGTTAAGGTAGAGCTTTAATTAAAAAAATTAGTTTAGCTATGATTTACGTTGATGTAATGTCTAATCAATTTAACGTTAGCTTACATACAACACTGGATGAGAATAGAGCAGTCAACAGCTAACTAGCAAACACTTAACTAGATTTTGTTTATTCCACTCGTATACTAATCTATTGAAGCTAAGCTACCATCTAAATATTTACTTAGTTAACCTTTTATCCAAAATAAAAAGTAGCAGCTGTTCAACAAACGGAATATACTCGAATTATTATTTTTTAGCCGTCTTGGCATTATACTTGGCATTCTACATTTATATCAAGTTTAGATTCAGTCGCCTCGTTGAACTAAACACCATAAACTTTTAGTATAGAGCAATTCCGCAACAGTTGAGTAATAATAAATAGTAAGGTAGGTAAATTGCTTGTATAGTGAATGTGACAGAGATAAGAACATGGAATGTTGCATTTCGTAAGTGCACTCAGTGAAAAATTCTAAGTAGTGTATTTACTCTGTTTTATTCAGCTCTACTTTAATACCTTTAAATATGAATCAGTACCTGTTATAGCACTGTAACGTTCTTTTTAAAATAATAACCAAAATGCTGTTTAAATTCGTTTATTAATAAAGAGAAGATTATTTACAATGCACTTAATTAAAAACACTATAACTATAAACTATTTAACAAACTAAAGCATTTAAATAAATGCAAGGTATTTACAAATTTATATGAGGACTATTTATATAAAACTATTTATGTATTACAATAATTATTAACTAATTATTCAGAGTACATTTCAACACGACGCCGGTTAAAGATTAACTGAACTCCTTCTACCCGCGATCTCAATTTATATCTTTCATACGATGACTCATACATCTAGAATGTTCGATGACGTGTTGATGAGTCATACATGCAGCTGTTTATAAGTGACGTCAATGAGGCGTGTCGATGAGTCATACTCGCAGGTGTTGATTGATGAGTCATACAGTTGATGACTCATGACTCATATACCTAGAATATTTGATGACGTCATATGTGGGTTTACTATTCGTTACAGTACATATACCTACTCTAACTCACTCTTACATAACACTCGTCTCTTGTTGCCGTGATGTTTACTTAGCATTGGTGATTTCCTGTTAATACATAATTATATTTAATAGAAGTCCTTTGAAGTCTTAAAAAGCTTTACTATTGATTAAAACTTAAAACTAATTATAGATTATGAGCAATCCGTAGTCTTAAAACTAATACGAAGCTAAACTACAACGTTATGAACGAAGCTTTTATAAATTTCGTGTTATCTATTTTAATACATTTGGAAGAATTATGGCGATTAAATGGTTTTGAAATGCTAGCGTTTGCAAATGATAATTATATACTAATTGTCGAATGCAAATAGTCAACATATATCAAAAGTGTAATTAAACAGCAACCATTAACTTAGTAAATGTCTCTTAAATGTTGTTTATTGTTTTTAGTCTGATTTTGCAAAACTCTATAATCGTAAAAAAAATAAATGCGATTAGTAAAAAGTTTCACAAATTTCTTTTAATCTGTCTAACAATTTTTTCGACAGTTAAGCTGTTATTATTAAAAGAAACAGAAATATAAACAAACATGTTGCAATAAATAGATAACTACATAAAAACAATAATCTAAATTAAATATTTACTTCCAGTAATAAAGAATTACTAAGGTCAATCTGCTCGTTCAAAGCAGGTACCCTGTATTTGTGTTTGTTTTGAACAACTTTTAAAATGTCAGATTTATTGATTTTTTTATCATGACGCATTAGCATAACGCATTAGGCCTAATCCTTTAGATTAGCATGTCCCCTGCGCAAGGACGACAAGCAAAATCGTGAAGCGTTCCACATTTTTGATATATTGATGGATTAATTAATAAAATACACCAAAGACTGAACCCCCCTGAAGTTTAAAATAATTCAGATTTATTGTTACAAAACACAGGAATAAATAAACAACATTATAGAGGGCGCCACCTAAATTGTTTGTTATTATTATTAAAAATATGGCGAAAACCTACAATTTGGGAAAAAGAAATTCGTCTCGTCTCTATGACTTTGTACAATTTGTTGATCCAATCTGAAGGTGGTTCACTTTGTTCAATTCTCGTTTATTAAATAACGTTCATTAATGTCAAATAATTGAAAATAAACTACAAGACGTACATAATGCACGGCAAACATGTCCGTCCTTTTGTTTTGAACACAAAAATTTACAAAGCTTACAAAGTAAGTTTAATTAATTCTCCTCTATATTTCAAAGTTTTATTACTACTCTACTGACGAACTTGGCAAAGACGTCAATGCCTTTCGGCAATTTGATAATTATCTAACAAAATAATTTGCAGTACATTAGTTATTCAAATTTATTCAAAGCAATATTATTATTAGAGTTTTTTTACAACTTGGTCATTCACCGATATATTCACTGAATATTAAGAAACTGGATTCGAAGATCCTTTAAAATTTAAAGGGCCAGACCCCTCCACTAATTTCTTTGAATTGCTGACCACATCAACAATAAATTAACCATAAGAGTTAATGTAGAACTGTTAGATAAAATACAGATATGTTTAATTTTCACTTAATTGTATCACTCCTAAATAGTACAATATGTACCGTTATACGTATAATTAACCGATCACAAAAACTGAAATTTCTTTCAAATTTCTCTCTCTGAAATTATACTTCACGGACGTGTTAGTCCGTCTTTGTGGAGAGATATGTGGCATGGCCGCGCTGTTAGGGCAAATGCCAACAACGAAGTAACCAACGAAATATCAAGGTTTAGAGAACAATTTGTTTATGTCAATTTTTGCCAATCCCATCCCAGATAAGCTGGATTTACCTCCAATATTTTATCGAAAATATGCAACAGATACTGGATATATATAAAATCGTGAAGCGTTCCACATTTTTGATATATTGATGGATTAATTAATAAAATACACCAGACTGAACCCCCCTGAAGTTTAAAATAATTCAGATTTATTGTTACAAAACATAGGAATAAATAAACAACATTATAGAGGGCGCCACCTAAATTGTTTGTTATTATTATTAAAAATATGGCGAAAACCTACAATTTGGGAAAAAGAAATTCGTCTCGTCTCTATGACTTTGTACAATTTGTTGATCCAATCTGAAGGTGGTTCACTTTGTTCAATTCTCGTTTATTAAATAACGTTCATTAATGTCAAATAATTGAAAATAAACTACAAGACGTACATAATGCACGGCAAACATGTCCGTCCTTTTGTTTTGAACACAAAAATTTACAAAGCTTACAAAGTAAGTTTAATTAATTCTCCTCTATATTTCAAAGTTTTATTACTACTCTACTGACGAACTTGGCAAAGACGTCAATGCCTTTCGGCAATTTGATAATTATCTAACAAAATAATTTGCAGTACATTAGTTATTCAAATTTATCCAAAGCAATATTATTATTAGAGTTTTTTTACAACTTGGTCATTCACCGATATATTCACTGAATATTAAGAAACTGGATTCGAAGATCCTTTAAAATTTAAAGGGCCAGACCCCTCCACTAATTTCTTTGAATTGCTGACCACATCAACAATAAATTAACCATAAGAGTTAATGTAGAACTGTTAGATAAAATACAGATATGTTTAATTTTCACTTAATTGTATCACTCCTAAATAGTACAATATGTACCGTTATACGTATAATTAACCGATCACAAAAACTGAAATTTCTTTCAAATTTCTCTCTCTGAAATTATACTTCACGGACGTGTTAGTCCGTCTTTGTGGAGAGATATGTGGCATGGCCGCGCTGTTAGGGCAAATGCCAACAACGAAGTAACCAACGAAATATCAAGGTTTAGAGAACAATTTGTTTATGTCAATTTTTGCCAATCCCATCCCAGATAAGCTGGATTTACCTCCAATATTTTATCGAAAATATGCAACAGATACTGGATATTGTAAAAAGGTGAACTTTGGCCAAATGAAATTTTATATCATACCTTAAATCCTTAGTGTAATTATACCTAGTAAAATATAAAATATGGTTCCTAAGACGATATATTCTTTTGTGATTATTTAATATACTACATATAAAAGGTTTGATTCCATATAAACATACTAAAGTGTATTCAAATTGAAGATAGAGTAAAATATGCAACCCAAATAACAGATTTCTTTAGTAACTGGATAAATAAAATTAAATAAAATTGAAGTTAAATCAAAGAGGCATTTGCTTCTTATGTTTTATGTTTGACATTTAGTAATTAAATCATAAAATCTGACAAGATAGTTTTTATTAGATATTAGTAGTCATTATTCTGTTTTAAAATATGTTCAGTTATTTATATTATGTTCAATAAAACTTTCGTTACTGTTCTTCAATTCTAAATCATGGTTTATTGTAAAATCTTTGCAACTTTACCTGTAAAATAAACTTTACCTTATTACCTTTACCTTATAAATCTGTAAAAACAACATCAAGTTTGACAAATTTCCTTAACCACAAACAATTTTATGACATAAGAGTCAAAAACCCATCACTCTTTGATCTATATTTCTTTAATTTTGTTTTATTTATCCAGTTACTAAAGAAATTTGTTATTTGGGTTGCATATTTTACTCTAGCTTGAAATTGAATACACTATAATTTGTTTGAAATGGGATCAGAAATTGCTGTATATTTTTGATGTGAAGAATTTACTAACGTGCTTCGGGAAATAATCTTGATTTAAAATACTTCTGTTGACTATTACAATAAACACAATGCTTCGGGATCAAGAGAGTCACCTGCCATATGTCTGTCTTACTAAAAGCAATAAATCTTATCTGTAAGTGTGGTTGAAATAAAACATTGTATTTAGTTAGTTTAGGATCGTAGACTACAACTATCTGCAAATTTATACTTTGCTGAACGTACCAAGGGAGAAGGAAGTTTTTTTAAATAAAATAATTGAATTTAACATTAATATAAAGCGAAGTAAATATTCCTAGTAACGAAGTGCCTCAAAACTCAATGAAAATCACAAAAAATCAGTTACGTTTAACAATAATATAACATAAACACAGAAAGGATTAAAGGTTCAACATATTCAAATTAACAGTATAATTCCATAATACGAAACAACTACATTATTAATTTGTCAATTCTGAAGCTAACCCTTTAATCTATTGGCAGTAATTACTAATTGAAATGCAAGAGCTCAAGCTAGCATTGTTTGTTTGGTTACACAATAGGTATGCAGTTTATTGGTGTTTAGCTATATCAGTTTGATGTAGAATCTGTCAAAATAAATATTTAACTCCGGCATACCTGTAACATTACTAGGATATCGATACTAATACCAACAAAACACCACTTCGGCTTGGCATCCATTTAAACAGGTTAGGTATTTATTTAAAAACTCGGTTGAAATTGAAATTCGACTATACATAATTAGAAAAAGTTCATTTTTAGAAACAACCTTTTAAAAAAGCAATTTAAAAACTGTAAAGAACAGATTTTCTTTTACCCGACATTTTATATTTTGTCTTTCAAACAAACTTTAATGATGTCGCATGAGTGTTTATTGTGCGTTCTTACTTCTTTTTGTATACTATAAAGAGTATTTCAAACAGCATATGGAAGATTGTGAAATCATGACATTTTGTCGCAATTTAAAGTTGATGTACTTGGAAACTGAAGCCCACGTGAAACTCGTTACCTTAAAGTGTCATCTGTAACATTGGTAACCTCCAATTGACTGGTTTTGTGTTTAAACTGAATTTGCATTATCCAACTTTTCAACCTACATTCCACTATAGAGTTAACAGTCTGCTTTGTATATTATTACCAGACACATTGTAACTTTATTCTACTACGAAGTATGATATAACCTTTCTAAACTACATAATACAGTTTATATTAAACATAGTGCAGTGTTCGAGACAGCTTTTCTTTGAAGGCAGTGTTTATTATTAGAGTTTCTTACAAAATTAAATTGCAAAAAGGTTAACTAAAGAACTAAGAGGCCGGGTTTTCAGCAGATACATATACAATTTTTCTGTAATTCTTAACACTCATTGTAGGCCGGGGCGTAATTAAGGCCGGATTAAGGCACACATGAAAAGATAATTACAACACATTAGTCGCTTACCCTTTAAATGGAAATTAGCAATACTTACTGCCGTCTCACGTTGCTTCTGGATGATTGGCGTCTTCGGGAGTGAAGACCTTCAGTGCACTATCACGATCATTATGAAACAGATACTTGCCGCATCTGGCGTCCTTTAGCCGAAGTGTTAACATCACCAGGTACACACGTAGGTACTGTCATGTATTCACTTCCCCCGAGACCGCTCCTCGTCGGGATTGACATACAGGAAACTAGAGGGGAGTAAGCACCACAAGACTGCCTGGTGATCAGCAGGGGCCATTGGTGTGACTCTAACTAGTCGCCCAAGTCGAGGCCGACTTTGAGATGTGCCATCTCTCCGTTTCCAAGCAAACTATATACTGTGCGGTTAATTTTACAGAGCTCAAACAACATGATCAAAACCACAACAGCAATTCCTCAAATTGCCAACAACCAACATAACATCAAAGCAACAGCAATCTACCAATTGCTAACTTCAACATTAAGCCAATATCACACATTGGCCAACAATCACAATTCAACCAACATCTCACGTTGCCACAAAAATAACAACAACAACCAGTGCCGTATCATAAACACAGTAAATATTAGTATTACGCATCTGCGTTTTTGGTCTCAATACAGAATACACGCACTACGCTCGAAACCGCTAAAGGCCTTTTACGTTCGAAGCCACCCGACCATTTGCCCAACACTACCATACCTACCATACTGTCCGTTCTCGCATTATATCACCGACCGTGTCCCTAACAAACCTAATTCTTGTAAACTTTTGAATATTTATGTTTGCTCTGGATTCGGAGGGTGTGACAAAAACCATCAAGACGCAGATATAGGGTTAGAGGGGTGACTAATTTATGGCTACACATTATTTCGTATTTCGTTAATACATTTTAGGTTCCTACAAAGAATTCAAAACTGAACCTATTTAAGACGTTACCTATTATCATTTACCATTAATTAATCACTAAAGATGCTAAATTTTCATACAGAAAATAAATGTCCCACACCATAATGCAGGATATCTAAATTGGGCTTAAAAACAGAGTGCTTTTACTGACACCTTGCTGCTACGAAAAAAATATATGTACAATAATATACAGATCTTCCTACTTTTCGCAGAAAGTAGGAATTACGTAAGTGGATAAGAGAGGGGAAATTTATTTCTCGTAAGAGCGATAGAGAAAGAAGATGCAATAATTGTTTTTGTTGCTAGGTGGACTCTATTCACAACGACTGTGAGTTTAATTTAAAATCTAGGAAACCATGTAGGTATTTTTTTAATTCCTTCTGAGGATTTAAAATTTTTCCTATTTCTGTAGCTTTTACAAAACAGTTATTTACGAATCTTGTTCGCGAAGTCTTTATCGACGCAGGAGCGCATTTTTGGAAGCACGAAGAACAAAGGAGCGAATGATTCATTTGTACGAATGAGTTGAAGATGACTGCGTATCGAGTTTTGTACACAAAATTTTTAAACGAACATTAAGAATAAAAAACGTAATTAACCAAGTTCTTTAATACTATTTCGAATACAAAGTACATATACATAAAACCAAGTAGGCAATAGCATTCTGTTGTTGCCAATAGATGGCGTTCGCACATTTGTCAGTGTAGAGTGTAGAGTTCAATATGGCTTCGGTTTGCGATACTCTATTCGACCAGCTGGCCTAGGTAACTAGATGCAGTGACTCTATGTCAGTGTAGAGTCAATATGTCAAATACTGAATAAAAGGGCCAGTGGTTTTTGTTTAACCGTTTGTAACACAGTCACTCAGTTAAAAATTGGTAAAATAATGTAAGATAAAAGTGGCTGATGAGTGAAACGCAGTGAAAATATTTTGCTCTTATTAATTCGTTTTATTACAAAGTTATTACTTAGTAACATATTTTGCACATTTTATGAAATATTTCATATTCCACATGAATAGATTGAATTAAAAATTGATGACACAAAAAATATCTTCTTTGATTTAAATAAAATAATTCAATCACAAATCTCTGTGATTGTGTTTAAAACCGAAAACAATTCTTCTTTGTTCCAAATTGTAAAGGTAAATGTCATTCTTGATTATGATTGATGTTTGTTGTTGACAAAAAAACATATGGATCTCAATAACTCCACTTTATTTTACAGATTTTGATCCGGAGTCGAGCATAGGCTCAACCTTTAGCTTTTATCGACTGAAACTGATTCTTTTCGAAGGCCATTTTATGTTTTCCCAAAACATTTAAAAAAACAAAGAAATTCTTGGACATCGCCTAAATCATGACGTCACAAATAAAACATGTGATTCTAATTAACACCAATCTTAATTCTAAACAGATGAAAAGATAGCTGGTAAAAAGACAATCAAAACAACATACACAGTTATGGTCCAACATCACTATTTACAAAGAAAATTAACAAAAACGATCAGCTGTGACAAATCTCATTAAAACTTAATTACATTGAACATACACAATTTTCCAGCTAACTCAGTACATGAAATATTTACATTGTTACTCAAGGTAACCTAATCATATGGAGTTTTCAAAAATTATAACTAAATACTAAAGAAAAACTTAACTTGAATATCTGACCATTACGGTTTATGACCAAATGATGGTAATGCAAGTTCTGTCTTAATAAAAACACAAATTGATCAAACCTACAGCTATTCTCGTCCAGTGTACAGTACTCTAGGTGACTGAACCAAAACAATAGCGAAAAACATAATATTAATATCAATAATTTAGAAAACATGACCTAACGATACCATCGATTACATCTTACATAAAACATGACTATAAGCAGATATGGAGATCATTAAGTTAATTTTAGCAAAAAGGACTTCAAGATATTGATTCGTTTTAACTATTTCCAGTGAAACATCTACCCGAAACTGACTTGGCTTTCTGGGAAATGGAAAAATCTCATCTGCGTTAACAACGTCACAACTCAAATAGTGTGAAGATAAAACATTCAAGAAAAGTTGAAATGCTATCCTAAACTTGTAGCCTGTGTTACCTAAAGCATGTTTTATTATAAAAATACATGATTGACTCATATTTCTTTTTAAAAACTAATATCAATAATTTAGAAAACATGACCTAACGATACCATCGATTACATCTTACATAAAACATGACTATAAGCAGATATGGAGATTGTTAAGCTTCCCACTAAGATTTAAATTTTTCGCGCCCTTATCGTACGAGGACGCGGGGGTTAGCAGTGTGGGGGTAGGAGTCTGCATGCAACCACAAGCAAGAGTGCGTGCGTGTTAAGATGCCAAGCGCAATGTACGCTCGCGCGCTAAATACAGTCCACTAGGTTTATTTAAGTGTTATGTTGTTAAAAATAGTTAATAAAATAAAGTTACGATGGTAATCACATCAGTGTTTTAATAATAACGCACAAATAAGGACACCAAGTCCTAACATTTGGTCCAAACGAGCTGGATAAACGAATCTGGTTGATCGCAGACGTCTCGCATGCTGGCTGGAAGCGCCCGGCTTTTCCCATCGCCTACAACACACGTGGCAACTCGACGCAGGTGTCTTGAAAGTTGATAGCATCCGAAATACAAGGTTAGATTTCCTTTCTTTAAATTCCTTTGTTTACCCTTTTATATCACGTAATCATGACGGCTGAAGTAGCAACTCGAATTAAATCTTTAAAAAACAAAAGAACTTACGTACGTAGAAATTTGACAATTTTAAAAAACTCTTTAGAGGCATTTCAAGAGAATGAGGAATATTTGAATAAATTAGAGTCACAATCAAATGTTGTAGAAAAGGCATTAGCCTCGTTTGATAGTCATTTCCAATCAGTATTTGATGCAGATCACGAAGATGCATTTGATGAATTCTTTGTTGATTTATCAGTTATGCAAGATAATTTCGCTAGTTACAAATTTAAAATAAATGCAAGTAAAGCGAAATTGTCTAAAGTTGTTAGCTCTCGCGCGATAGAAACAAACGTAGATAGTCTACCAGTTTTACCGTCAATGAAATTGCCGACATTTTCAGGAAAATATGAAAATTGGTTATCGTTCATTAATTCTTTTGATACGTTAATTCATAAGAATCATTCACTATCGAAAGTAAACAAATTACAATATTTGCAAGCATCATTAATAGGTGAAGCGGCAGAAACCATTAAATGTTTGGAGCTAACGGAAGATAATTACGAGCAAGCTCGTGTTTTGTTAAAGGAAAGATATCATAATTCACGTGTAATTGTCACGAATCATATTAAGATTTTATTCGAATTACCACAATTAAATAAAGAAACCTATCAAGGTATCAGAAATTTATTAGATACGGTAACACAGCATCTACGTGCACTCGAATCGTTAAAAAGAAATGTCACTGAATGGGACGATCTACTAGTTTATTTAATCGCAAATAAATTACCTCTCGTTACTCGAAAAGAATGGGAAAACAAGGTCCATGGCAATGATATGCCAACATTCGCGGAATTAAAAGAATTCTTGACGCGTAAATGCCATTTTTTGGGCGCTATGCACACAAATGAAGAGCACTCGAGCTCAAAACATGATAAAATCATAGAAAGGTCAAACAAGACTTACGCATCACACGTTATATCGCAAAACAAGCAAGTATGTATTTTTTGCAATGAATCACATTGGTCAAATCAATGCTCAAAGTTGTTGGAACTAAAGGGTACTCAACGTTGGGACTTAGTTAAATCAAAGAAACTTTGTCTTAATTGCCTTCGCAAGGGCCATTTATCAAAGGATTGCAAATCCTCGAAATGTAAAATATGCAATGCCTCGCACAATACGCTGTTACATCTCAAAAACGACTCGGACACGAAGATTACGCGCAAGAGCTCGAAAGAAGAAACGTCAAGTAAAGATGTCGCGGAATCAAGCGCTATTAGCGTAAATACGTTGAATTTACAATCGCTTAACGTGTCTAACATAGAAAATATTATTTTGTCGACATGTTTGGTACAGGTGCGTGCTCAGGACGGAAGTTTTTATGAAGCTCGTTGTCTTCTCGACTCTGGAAGTCAAGTTAACATCATTTCTGGAAAATTGGTAGAAAAACTAAATTTGTGTAAAGATGTAGTAAACGTACCAATTTCAGGAATAAGTAACAAAACTGCCTACATACGCGCTCGTACGGAAATTTATATCAAGTCAATGGTAAATTCTTATTCAGTATTTTTGAACTGTTTCGTTCTTGATAATATAACTGGGCCATTGCCAACAGAAGCATTCAATCGGGAGCTTTTGAACATCCCTTCAGATATTAGATTAGCAGATCCGAAATTTAACGAAACGCGGGAAATTGATATAATTTTAGGCGTAGAATTATTTTATAAACTTTTATGCGTGGGTCAAATATTACTAAATAACGCAAGTACAACTTTACAAAAAACCAAGTTTGGTTGGACGATCTCCGGAAAGATGCCAACGAGAATGTCTTCTCTTTATTGTAACTTAGCGATAAACGAAGGGTTACAAAACCTGAATGAAAATGTAGAAAGGTTTTGGGAAATTGAGAGCGTAAAGAATGTTAAACCTCTTAGCGAGGAGGATAAACAATGTGAAGAGAAGTTCGCGCGTACAACAACGCAAGATTCAAACGGGAATTTCGTCGTTGAATTGCCATTTAAGCGAAATTGCAGTGAATTAGGTGATTCATACGAAATTGCGAAAAATCGGTTGGTAAACTTAGAAAGAAAGTTTGCAAGAAACGAAGAATTAAAAGTTGATTATCACGATTTCATTCAAGAATACATAAATCTTGGACACATGGAACTCGTTAAAAATCCCTTTAACAGTCAGACGCAATCGTACTATATGCCACATCACGCTGTTGTCAAATCGGACAGTTTGACAACAAAAACACGCGTAGTTTTTGACGCATCCGCAAAAACATCAAATAACGTTAGTTTGAACGATATTTTGATGAAAGGGCCATATGTACAGGATGATTTAATCCACATTTTATTGAGATTTCGCTGCTACGAATACGTCATTTCTAGTGATGTAGAAAAAATGTATCGCCAAGTCAAGATTGCTGAGGAAGATTGTTCTGTTCAAAGAATTTTGTGGCGATTTGAAATGGATAAAGAAATCGACGTGTACGAGTTGAAAACCGTTACGTATGGTACTGCTCCAGCATCATTTCTCGCGACAAGATGTTTGGTGGAATTAGCAAATTCGGTCGAAAATGTCAACCCGGAACTTGCCGAGGTTGTTAAGTCGGATTTCTATGTTGACGATTTGTTAACCGGTTCAAATGACAAAGAACATTTGAAAGTTTTACGAAAACAAGTAGAATCGTTATTAAAGCTCGGCGGTTTTTCATTAAGAAAATGGACATCGAATGAACCCGCTCTTTTAACGGACGTTGAGAACTGTCACGAAGAACATAAAATTTTGAATTTTGACAATACAGCGGTGAAAACTTTAGGGGTAAATTGGTTACCAAAAACGGATAGGTTAGGTTATTATTCGGAATTCAAATTCGATCAACGCAAAATTTCAAAGCGTGTAATACTGTCATATATTGCCAGAATATTCGATCCGATTGGTCTAATCGCGCCAGTTATAATTGTTGCCAAATTAATTATGAAAGAATTGTGGTATGAAAGTGTCGGCTGGGATGAAGCTGTTCCAATGAGTGTACACACGAGTTGGTTGAATTTTTGTCAGAATTTGAATGACTTGCATAGACTAACAATTAAACGAAATGTTAGTGCGTGGCCATATACAAAAATTGAAATTCATGGATTTTCAGATTCAAGCGAACGAGCGTATGGCGCATGCGTTTATGTAAGAACAATAACGGAAAACGGCACAGTTGTTTGTAATCTTCTATGTGCTAAATCAAGAATAGCGCCAGTAAAGGCAGTTAGCTTGCCTAAATTGGAATTATGTGCGTCTCTTTTGCTAGCTCGGTTGGTTTCAAAGGTAATTGATAGTTCGCGAATAAGATTTAATGATGTCTATTATTACACGGATTCATTCGTGACGTTACATTGGATTTGGGGTTGTCCAAGTCGGTGGAAAACGTTCGTGGCCAATCGCGTTTCGGAAATCCACGAGTTGAGCAATAAGCAGAGATGGTTTCATGTAAAATCGGAGCATAATCCTGCAGACATGATAAGTCGAGGTATACTCGTCGAAAACCTAATAGAAAACAAATTATGGTGGCACGGGCCAAGTTTTTTGCACGAAAGCGAGATTACTTTAGATTTGCAAGAGGTACAATTAATCAATGATCTACCCGAACAAAAAACAGTGTCTTCACATGTTATAAAATTACAAAGCACTCACATTTTTGAAAGGTTCTCAAATTTAAATAAATTAATTAGAGCAATCGCGTGGTGGAAAAGATATACCAATATCTTACGTACCAAGATAAAACCTACTGAGAATATTTTAAGCTCAAATGAATTAATAGGCGCCGAGATAACACTTGTGAAGCTCGTACAAAATGAATGTTTTAAATTAGAGTTAGATATTCTAAAGGGAAACCGTAAACTTGAGAGTACAAGCAATATTCTGAATTTGAACCCATTTGTAGATGAGCAAGATATCCTAAGAGTCGGTGGTCGTCTTAAAAATTTGAAAGGTTCACCTGATGTGAAATTTCCTATTTTGCTACCGTCGAACCATAAGTTTACGGACTTATTAGTTAAACGCGAACACGAAAGGTCTCTACACGGTGGAGTTTTGAGCACTCTTGCACTTACTCGCCAAAAATATTGGATTATTGCAGCAAAACGCGTAGTTAGGAAAAATTTACACCGATGTATTCCATGTTTCAAAGCTAAGCCTATCGCAACGATACCCCGCATGGGTAATTTGCCTGAAGTCAGGATTAATCCATCGCGACCATTCTCGGAATGTGGTATAGATTTTTTCGGGCCTTTAAACGTGAAAGAAGGGTCTCGGAAGAGCAAGAAAATTGTGAAATCATACGGTGCTCTCTTTGTTTGCATGGTCACCAAAGCGGTGCACATCGAGTTAGTTGGGGATTTAACCGTAGAGTCCTTTACAGCGGCATTAAAAGGATTTGTTGCGCGTAGAGGTTTAGTCAATACAATTTACTGTGACAATGCCACTAATTTTGTTGGTACTGCACGTGAATTAAGATCTGTGTATGAATTTATAAAACAAAATGAAGTCAAGATAGGTCGTGGCTTAACTGCAAGAAATATTGAATGGAAATTCATTACTCCCAGAGCTCCTCACCACGGTGGACTATGGGAGGCGGCTGTGAAATCTTTTAAATGTCATCTAAAGAGAGTTACTGACAATGCTTTATTGACGTACGAAGAAATGTATACTCTTTTAACTGAAATTGAAGCAATACTGAATAGTAGACCTTTAACGCAAATGTCCTCGGATCCTAATGATTACGATTTCCTCACTCCTGCCCATTTCCTGGTCGGTTCAAGTTTATTTTCCTTACCCGAGATAGATCTAACGAACCTTGCCAAAAACCGTCTTAGCAGATGGCAGCACGTACAAGCCATACAACAACACTTCTGGACCAGATGGCATAGGGAGTATGTATTGGAAATGCAGAAGCGCAACAAGTGGAAGATTTCGACTGGAGCATGCCTCAAGGTGGGGCAATTAGTGGTCATCAGAGAAGATAACCTTCCTCCGCGAATGTGGTCCTTGGGTCGCATTATGGAAACCTACCCAGGAACGGATGGTGTAGTTCGTTCTGCTATGGTGCAAACTGCTAACAGTGTATTGCGACGACCGGCAGTTCGTTTGTGTGTTCTTCCCATTGAAGAAGAAAAGACTGAATAAACATTTTGTTTTACAGACTGATTGAAATACTTAAGTTATTTATGTTCATTATTACTGAAATGTTTATGTTGCAATATTTAAGTTTCTTTATGTATTTTGGTTTTTTGAAACTTAGTAGTTTCAAGGGAGGCGGGATGTTAAGCTTCCCACTAAGATTTAAATTTTTCGCGCCCTTATCGTACGAGGACGCGGGGGTTAGCAGTGTGGGGGTAGGAGTCTGCATGCAACCACAAGCAAGAGTGCGTGCGTGTTAAGATGCCAAGCGCAATGTACGCTCGCGCGCTAAATACAGTCCACTAGGTTTATTTAAGTGTTATGTTGTTAAAAATAGTAAATAAAATAAAGTTACGATGGTAATCACATCAGTGTTTTAATAATAACGCACAAATAAGGACACCAAGTCCTAACAGAGATCATTAAGTTAATTTTAGCAAAAAGGACTTCAAGATATTGATTCGTTTTAACTATTTCCAGTGAAACATCTACCCGAAACTGACTTGGCTTTCTGGGAAATGGAAAAATCTCATCTGCGTTAACAACGTCACAACTCAAATAGTGTGAAGATAAAACATTCAAGAAAAGTTGAAATGCTATCCTAAACTTGTAGCCTGTGTTACCTAAAGCATGTTTTATTATAAAAATACATGATTGACTCATATTTCTTTTTAAAAACTTAAAAGGTTATGTATGCATGATAGATGATCACACTCCTATAAATTCTGTTTTAAATTGATAATTCGATTTGTAATCTGGCATATAACTCTGTAAATGAATAAAATTAGTATCCTAGCATGTCTATAATTATTTTTATTGCACGAATACGAGGGTAGATTGATAAGTTTCCGGAATGGGCAAGAAAACGCAGTAATTGAACAGGTTTTTGTTTTTATTTTTCAACATAATATCCTTGCAGGGCGATACACTTTTCCCAGCGGTGCTCCAACTTTTTTAAGCCTTCAGAAAAATATGATTTCGGGAACTCTGCAAAATAAGCTTTAGTGGCGGCGATGACCTCCTCATTTGACGTAAAGCGCTTGCCTCCGAGCCAAGTCTTCATGTTTGTGAACAAAAAGAAGTCGCACGGGGCCAGGTCTGGAGAGTACGGGGGATGCGGCACCACCTCGTAGCCCAATTCAACCAATTTAGCATTGGCGATTCGGGATGAATGGGCCGGCGCGTTGTCGTGATGGAAGAGCACTTTTTTTCGCTGCAAATGAGGCCGTTTCTCCTTCAAAATGCCGTTGAATTGATCCAATAAATCGCTGTAGTATTGTCCCGTGATAGTTCTTCCCTTCTGCAAAAAGTCGATGTGTATCACACCTTGCGAATCCCAAAAAACGGTGGCCATGACCTTTCCAGCAGATGGGACAGTCTTTGCCTTCTTCGGAGCAGATTCGCCTGGAGAAATCCACTGTTTCGACTGCTGCTTGGTTTCTGGTGTGTAGTGGTGGATCCATGTTTCGTCCACGGTCACGAATCGGCGAAAAAAATCCGTTGGATTACGATTTAACAAGGCCAAACACTCTTTCGAAGTGGTCACACGATTTCGCTTGTTGTCCATAGTCAGCAAACGCGGCACCCATCGCGCCGAGAGCTTCCTCATGCCCAAATGTTCGTGCACGATATTTTGCACACGTTCATATGAGATGCCCGTGGTCTCTACTATTTCGCGCAACTTCACTCGTCGATCGGCTAACACGAGATCATGGACTTTATCGACCATTTCTTCATTTGTGGCCGTTTTTGGACGTCCACTGCGTGGTTCATCCTTGGTGCTCGTACGGCCACGTTTGAACTCGCTCACCCAGAAACTAATAGTCGAAAATGAAGGTGTGGATGTGCCATGAACTTTCTGCAAAATATCTCGTATCTCCGTCGCCGTTTTCCCGTCCATCCAGAAATGTTTGATGACTGCACGAAATTCGTTTTTATCCATTTTTGCAAAAGTGCCTGAATTGCTTCACAAGATATCCTAGTAAACATAAACGGAACGACGCACGTGTCTGAAAATTTGACAGCTTTCCTAAAATAGGTTAGCCTTGACAACCATCATAACAATTTCACGATACGCGCGCCATCTCTTGCCCATTCCGGAAACTTTTCAATCTACCCTCGTACTTTAATAAAAACAAAGTTTTATTATTTCTATGTTTTCTAGAGCTATCGCAGACTTTTAATATTCTTTATTTTTTAGTTAAATTTTCAAACTGATTATAAGATATCTCAATGTATTGTATTTTTTTAAATCTGCTAGGTCGATATATTCTAATTAAAATGTATCTTATGTTTAATAAAAAAAATAATAAACCTGTATTGCAAATTTTCATCAAAAACCGCAGATTTTTGGATTGAGTAAGAATGTTTCATAAACTGCACATAGTTACAAATAATAAAAATTTTGGCCTTTCAGTTAGTTTTTGGTTCTCATAAAGGTTTTAGTTTTTTTTCATTGGCAATTTATATTTATTAAAAACTTAAAGAGAAATCCATAAAAATTATTCGATTTACTAAACATGAAGTCTTGTTTTGTCCTGAAATTTTAAAATAATGCCAGAAAATAAAAAGGATTAGAATGAGCGACTATGGGATCCTTGGTGTGCGGCATCCTTGTCCGTGGACTGGCATTTTTAAATTTTTTTTTTAAATTTACTTCAATGATCTTCAAACAGCCTTAAAAGTAAAACAAATAAATAAAAAATAAATAAAAATAAGTGTGGCCTGTTTTCACTAAGGCATCTACGTTTCTATTATAGCAATATCCGGTAAGAATGGCGAATTAACCTACGAAAACACTAATTTTGTTTACAAGGTTTCTTAGTTTTGAGAAACATTCTTAAATTAACATGGACGTCATGTTGGTCTAACCTTCCTGCTAGCACTGTTGTCTATTAGAAATGATGGTTAAACAAATCTTAAGTAAGTTTTCTTCGTAGAATAAGGTTTTCGTTTGTTTCATATTAATTTACCGAACTAGCCAATAACCACGTATCAAAATTATTGACTGGATTATTTAACTGTTCTCGTAGCAAACATTTGCTTGCAGAAAAAATCATTATTCCTTTTATTAGTACTGCTTTTATTATTTTTATTACTCTTAATTTTTTGCATGGTTTTTACCGAATTTACTGAATTTTGCAACTCATATCTTTGTAAGTTACTACAATAAGAATTCCACATAGATTAGAATAATACAAAAAATGTAATAAACTAATAATGGAATACATAATGTTTATAATAATAGTACTAATGGAAATCTTTGGCAACACAAAATTTTGTTTCAAATAAAATAAAAAAAAAACAACCATTGAATAAGTCAACACTTCCATAATTTATAATATAATAACTGATTTATCCAGTTCAGCAAATGTTTAAGCGAATAGTTTCCAAAATCCGTGGTTGTGGTATGCTGAAGTTCAGTAGAGAATGTAGGGATATTAATTAATCGCAATGCTACAATCTGCAATACGTGGTTGAATTGTTTACGTATTTTGTATAAACACAATTTCAAAAATTAATTTCAAAGGATTTAACTGCTCTTGGGTTGTGTTTGTTGTTTTAACAAAAATGTAGAGTATGATATTATGTACATACAAAAAAGAGAATTTTAGTGACGTGGAATGTTAATTAACAAGATATAAAAATCAATAATAGTTTTATTACGGTAATTAATTAATGGTTGGATTTAATTTTATAAAAATATTTGTTAATGTTATTAATTCTTTTTTGAACAATAACTCCGCAGTTAATGAATTAATCCGAGTTAATTTCATACATATTTACTGCAAGATCGTTCTTTTAAATAATTACAGTATGTGCCGGTTATTAGAATCATATTCGTACACGGCGTTCTTAGTCATTTGAGCGGCGATACAATTAAGCGGCCCCTTTATAAAATCTATACTTATGGATTTAAAAGAAATCTTTGAGAGTCATAATAGTGGGTAGTATGTATTTATGGTTGAGCTCGATTCCGCCAAAAAGAAATGAAAAGGGCGAAAGATCCATTATAATCCTATAACCATTAAAAGCGGCACGTTCAAGTAATGTAGGCAGATGGAAAATCCCAACCCCCAAGAACTACAATAGGTAGTAAAAACCAGTTAATATGTTAAAAAAGAAGTTTTGTATGTTAGGACTACATATTACCTTTTTAGTGAATGATGCAAGATTCCGGCGGAGATAGAATTTAGTGACTCCAATAAACTGAAAAATTGCTTTTAATAATAAAGAAAGAGATCTGATTTTCATACTTTGATTCATATAAGCGGCTGATGCAAATAACCAGTGATTCGAAGGTAGGCTAGTTTCACAGGGTTAGACCCAAAAAGCAGCAAAACCTCTCACTTAATTTTTTCTAAAACGTTTCATTTGATAAGTACACGTAATAAGAATATCACTACTAAGTATATATCATCTATCCACCATCTACCGCTGTCTCTCTATTTATACAATAGTCTATTAGCTTCTATAAATTAAAAGAGGGTATGAGAAGTTATTGAGCTATTTGTATATCAAAATGCAAGTATATTTCCTGTATAATACAGCCTCGTAAAGAGGATTCATTATAAATAATACGCTAAACGTACAGTAATACGAAAGCGGGTGTATACGCACTCGAATAAGTGAAATGTTACACACTAATATCTATCATTATAAATAAATATATTTACCAATTAATTTTTATGCGCTGGATGAAATTGAACGGATAATTTAAGCAATAAAAATGATCCTGGTACAAAGCATGCTCTTCCGACAATCAGTTATCGGGTGTTACCTAGCATTATTCAATTTTAGATTGATTGGATTTTACGTGGTCAGTAGTCATTACTTTTAGACCATAACATCAGATGAGCAGCTAAAAGGTTCATAATCACCTTTTGCTTCAACTATGTGTTTTACAGTTTCCTGAGGACATACTCCATGTTCATAGTAGGGACATTGAGATGTGGTTGAAGAAAATGTATCATCACTTCGGAATAGGCGAAGAAAATCGGTGATACGTACTATAACTTTACCACTCATTGGAAGTGCTAGCTGTAATTAAAACCCTCGGATTACGGAAATAATTTCGACTACGCGAACGTCGGAAATGGGTCTTTTGTAGGCTAGTATTTTGCTGTTTCTACATCAATTTCGAAACATCCAAATGTTAATGCTACTAATAAAAGCTTACACAAGATGGCGGCAAGTGAAAGTCAAGCGGTTTCTGCTCTGCAATGTGAAAGATGTAAAGCTCGATTATTAAAAGGAGTAAAATGTAAAATATGCTCCGCTATGTATCATCAAAGTTGCGCTAAACTGCGTAATAATATTAAAGGACCCCGCAATAATCTTATGGAAATTGGATTCGGTCAAATTTTCTCAATTTTTGATATGTTGTATATTTTGTCATCCTGAACAAAAGTCTCCATGGGCACAAATCTCCAAATTCAATATTTTGGCAGCTACGGAGCTCCAAAGCTCCACAGATCCGTTACAAAACTATTCATTTTTAATACTATTTATAGATGTAAAAAGCATATTTTAATTATTTAAATATATAAGTTTATGCTTTTGAGGTCGCTAAATTCAAATCTGATGTCAGATTTGAAAAATTGACAGTTGACAGCTGTCAATTCACTGTCAAAGTAGGATAAAAAAGTAAATGTTCTCTTTTTACATCAAGAATTTATGTTTTTGAGGTCGCTGAATTCAATTCTAATGTCAGATTGGAAAAATAGAGAGTTGACATCTGTCAATTCACTGTCAAAGTAGGATAAAAAAGTAAATGTTCTCTTTTTACATCAAGAATTTATGTTTTTGAGGTCGCTGAATTCAATTCTAATGTCAGATTGGAAAAATAGAGAGTTGACATCTGTCAATTAATTGTCAAAGTAGAATAAAAAAGTAAATATTCTCTTTTGACATTGAAAGTTGATGTTTTTGAGGTCGCTGAATTCAAATATGATGTCAGGTTTAAAAAATTGACAGCTGTTAACTGTCAATTTTTCCAATCTGACATTAGAATTGAATTCAGCGACCTCAAAAACATAAAGTCTTGATGTAAAAAGACAATATTTACCTTTTTATCCTACTTTGACAGTGAATTGACAGCTGTCAACTGTCAATCTTTCCAATCTGACATCAGATTTGAATTCAGCGACCTCAAAAACATAAACTCTTGATGTAAAAAGAGAATATTTACTTTTTTATCCTACTTTGACAGTGAATTGACAACTGTCAATTTTTCAAATCTGACATCAGATTTGAATTCAGCGACCTCAAAAGCATAAACTTATATATTTAAATAATTAAAATATGCTTTTGACATCTATAAATAGTATTAAAATGAATAGTTTTGTAACGGATCTGTGGAGCTTTGGAGCTCCGTAGCTGCCAAAATATTGAATTTGGAGCTTTGTGCCCATGGAGACTTTTGCTCAGGATGACAAAATATACAACATATCAAAAATTCTGAAAATTTGACCGAAACCCAGTTTCCTTAAGATTATTGCGGGGTCCTTTTTAAGTGACGACGTAATTGTGTGTTGCGAAATAAATAATGAAAATGTGTTAACCCACGAAGAAGATGCGAACATCTTTTTTGGAACTAATGAAGATTTTCAAAATAAAATCGACTTTCAGTTGTTTAACTACATTTTAAATCAAAAAGACATCATAATTAAAGAATTACGTGAAAAGATTTCGTTATTATATGATAAAATAAATTACCTTGAAGAAAAATCCGAACCAAATGTGACAAGAAATGATAAGATTATAAAGGAAAAGTATGCAAGTGTCAATGTCAAGGAAAATAAAAATTTTACATCACATGACCGCTCGAATACGCAAAAGAAAAAAGTGATATCTGCACAACAGGTATCTGCTGCTGTTCAACAAGCTCAGCTTGTGCTAAAGACCGATGAAGTGATTAACTTAACATCTGGAGTTGACATGATGGCTGAAAATCAAGATAATAAAGCAAGTTTAGCTAATTTGAATTCTAAAATTACTAAAAAAACAGTGCAACAAAACCCTCAGTTGAATATAGTTGGTACAAAAACAAATAGTCTCAAAACAATACCTAAACCTTCTTTCTTACACGTATCTAGATTACATCCTGATGTAACGGCTTTGGAAATGGTAAATTATCTTAAACCTGTGTTTCCGGAAGTAACGTGTGAAAAATTAGTAGCAAAGTATCCTGGGTGTTACTCATCCTTTAAAGTACGGATTAATACAAGTAATATTGAAAAGGCTATTGATGGAGGTACGTGGCCGCAAGGTGCATCTGTACGCAAGTTTTTTCAATTTCGAAGAACTCCCACAACGACAACCTAATTGAAGATTTCACATCGGGTTTTAATGCGTTTTACATTAACATTCAATGTTTATCCAATAAAGTAGACGAAATTAATTTGTTTATTAATGATTTCAATTTTCAGATTATTTGTTTTGCAGAACATTGGTTGACCGAAGAGAATTTAAAAACTATTAACATACCAAATTATGATTTAGCTACCAGTTTTTGTAGAAGGAAACATCAACATGGTGGTGTTGCTCTTTTTGTAAAGAAAGGTACTGTGTGTAAAGTTTTGGATGTTATGAATTTCTGTTCTGAGATTGATTTGGAAATCTGTGGTGTCGAATATGAAAATAGTATCTTTATTGTTTTATACAGATCTGGTAAAGGTAATTTTGATAATTTTTTACATTTGTTTGAAAGTATGCTGTTAAAGATTTCATCTAGTGGCAAAAGCATTGTTATTTTTGGTGATTTTAATGTTGATTAATAATTAACTCACCACAATTAATAGATTTAATAAGTATAATTACATCTTTTGACTTACACTATACAATTAAAGACTTTACTAGGGTGAGTGAGTTCTCAAAAAGCTGTATAGATAATATTTTACCAATCTAGATTTTACTTCTTATTTTACTAAAGTAATCGACCCATGTCTATCTGACCATTTTGGTCTGCTTATTAAAATTGACGTTCCTACTAATACATCTTCAAAGAAAATTTTTAAAAGATTTATCAATAAAAAGGGAATGATGAAACTTAGATCTTCTCTTTGTCCTATTGATTGGAACATGTTTTACCTAGAAAATTGCGATCCTAATCATCTTGCAAATTATTTACTAAATTGTTTAACTAGTCAAATAAATGTAGTTCTTCCTCTTAGAAATATATCAATCAAACAGCGCATATCTCCAGTTAAATAGGTTTAATGAGGATTTAAGGCGATTACGTGATACTCTTTCCTCTTTCAAGTTAGTTTTTAGGGTTAGTGGCAATGAACATGCTTTGAAAGCGTATAACCTGCTTCGAAAAACCTATAGAGCTTCTATTATACATTATAAGAGAGCTGCTTATGATCGGTTTCTGCTAAATTCTAATAATTTACATAAAGCTAGCTGGCAATTAATTAATTATCAAAGAAATCACTTTCCAAAAAATACTAATCTAAGTAGCATATCTTGTCATGATTTCAATGATTATTTTGCTAACATACCAAATTGTATTATACAATCTTTACCTCATATTAATCACTCTGCGACAGATTTTTTAGTTAACATTTCTAAATCGGCAAACTCGTTTTTCTTATTTCCTGTCTCAGAAGATGATGTTTGGAAAGCGATAGGTTCTTTGAGTAATTCACCGTCATTTGATGCCTTTGAGATTAATGGTATCAGTATTAAAGGGATTGCCGACATTATTGTTAAACCTTTTTCGATACTAGTCAATGAATGTTTTGCTAAGGGAATTTTTCCTGACAGTTTTAAACTTTCTCGAGTTCTACCAGTTTTCAAAAAAGGTGATACTAAGTCAATCAATAACTATAGACCCATTTCTATAATTCCTGTTTTAGGTAAAATGATTGAAATAATACTAAAAGAAAGGTTTAAACTATTTAGTACAAATCAGTTTGGTTTCAGAAAGAATTCTTATACGACCAAAGCTGTGCTTAAGTTGGTGACTGACGTAGTTGAGGGTCTTGAGAATGGTAAACACTCACTGATGACGCTTTGTGACCTTACCAAGGCCTTTGACTGCGTTAGTCATGAAATACTTCTCAATAAATTAGAGCACTATGGAATTAGAGACTCTGCATTAAACCTTTTTCGTTCCTATTTAAATAATAGTATTCAATTTGTCTCGCACAGCGATGAGAAATCTGTCTCCGTTGCCATTACTCATGGTGTACCGCAAGGATCAGTGTTGGGACCAATTCTTTTTATTATCTACGTAAATGATCTGTATTACTGCGCTTCTAAAAAATGTTATATGTTTGCTGATGATACTACTTTTTAAATCTTCATAATAACACTAATGTGCTTAAGGATGAATCCTTAGCTAATTTAGAATCTGCAAACACATGGTTCATTGCTAATAGATTAAAAATGAATGAAGAGAAAAATCACCATTTACTGATTTCTTCTCACATTGATGTCACTCAAGGTAATGCAGTCAAATTACTGGGTTTTACTTTAAATGATCGACTCACTTGGCAAGATCATATAAATACTTTAATTCCCAAATTATCTAGCGCCATCTTTTTGATGCGACAGGTTAAGCATTGTGTTAGTCACAACCAGGTGTTAATGTCATATCATGCATTATTTCATCCACACCTTACTTATGGTGCAATTTTTTGGGGGAATTCTTCTAATTCTAGAAAAATATTTGTATTACAAAAAAAAGCTGTTAGATGTTTGGCTATCGTAGACATGAGAACTCACTGTAAACCATTCTTCATTCAATTTGGAATAATGACCCTAACATCTGCTTATATATACTTTACTCTCATTGAAATACATACTCATATCACTAATTATATACAAGGATCAGATTATCACAATTACCATACTAGATCTTGTAATCTTTTAAGAAAAAAGCACATGCGATTAGAAATGTCGGTAAAAAACTCTTTGGATCTCAATCTATATAATAAATTACCAACTTCAGCAAGATTTCTGAACGTAGTTATTTTTAAAAGGAAATTAAAGAAATTCCTAATTGATGAAGCCTTCTACACAGTAGACGAATTTTATAAATGTAATATTAATACATCTCATTTTTAATAAATGCACTCTTTGGTCTACCATGTTTAATTTTTAAACAATGCAAGTTAATTCTTATATTTGTCTACACATTACTTGATTTATTACCCTTTGTTATTGTTATATTATTATTGTTTTATTTGTTTGTAGTTATTGTTTATATGTTTATATTATTGTTTGTATTATTGTATTATATATGACTTGCAACAAACAGCACTGTAACAGTTGCCAATAAATATATCTTATCTTATCTCATCTCATCTCATCTCGTCTCCTCTCCTCTCCTCTCATCTCATCTCATCTCATCTCATCTCATCTCATCTCATCTCATCTCATCTCATCTTATATATTTATAGAAACTATAAAAGGTGAAACAGTCTACATACAGAAATAATGGGTTTATTCAGTAAAAATTCTTGTTACAAATAGGGTCAAAATTACTTCTTACGCGATTTGCATACTTCCTTTACAGTAACCCGTTCATGTGTCCGTCAAATAAGTTTAAAATAACTATGACGCTTATTACTATATTTGTTCCTGCATTCGGGAAACATGGCGTCGAGTCACCCGAGCGGGTTTTTCCAGGATATACCAAGAAATCTCACGAAATTTGTTCTAAACCACCTTTATAACAGCTTTGAGGAATACACAAACGCCTAAAGCGGTATTACTAAAAAACAGTGGAATTACTAAAAAAAATAAAGTGCGAGTCACTTGAGACCCGGTTTTCGTAATCCGAGGGTATTCATTCATACCGAATTGTCTTCATAGGTTCTCTTCCAGGAACAAGCTTTTAACTAGACATCATTAGTCATGCCCGTCTTATTAGTCTTACGAGGGTTGTCCCAAAAGCAATGCGCAGTTGGTTCTAACTCGAAAAATATTCATTGAAAACGTGATTATAGGCCTTCAACATAATCCCCTCCTTTATCAATGCATGCTTACCAGCGGTGCGGAAGTGCTTGGATTCCGTTTAGCGTCCCGTTCTTATTGAGCATCCGAATCTGTCGGGTCACTTCTCTTCGGAGCAGCGTCGGAAAACGCACCCTCCGGAATGGTTCCTTCAACTTGAGGAAGAGATCGAAGTCAGGTGGGCTCAGGTCAGGACTATAGGCCGGGTGGCGGAGCCGTTCTCAGCCGTATTTCTCGAGAAGTTTGATGATCTGTGCACTGATGTATGGGCCCGCATTATCGTGCAAAATCAACACACCACTTTGCAACATTCTTGGACGAAGTTTACAGATTTTTGGTCGCAAGACATTTTGAAGAAAGTTTTTGTAGTACGCTCCCGTGACACTAGTACCCTTCGGAACTCGATCTGTGGCGATTACGCCCCGTTTATCGTAGGCAAAAATCATCATTTCTTTCATTTTCGACTGTTGGAGACTAACTTTTTGTGCTCTCGGCGAACTTGGACTCTTCCAAATGTTGCTCTGAGGCTTCATTTCGGGCTCAAAGTCACATATCCAGGTTTCATCAATTGCAATGATACGATCGAAAAAGGTTTCACCTTCATTTTCATAACGAACAAGCAATTCGCGCGCAATTTCCGTACATGTTGCTTTTTGTTCGGCAGACAAGAAGTGCGGTACCCACCGCGCCGCCACCTTTCATTTGCCTAGCACCTGTGTAAAAATAGGATGCGCGCTCGTTTTCGAGATTCCTGTCTCAGCCTCAATTTCTCTTACGTTATTCTCAGGTCTTCGTCGAGCAACGTTGCAATGATTCAAACATTTGTGTTGTCATCGGTTACAGTAGATGCGCGCGGATCGTCTTCGATGCTTGTTCGACTTTCTCGTAACTTCGTGTGCCACCTATGTACTGTGCTACGATTCACAGTAAACCTTCCACACGCTTCTTTTAGTGCGGCATGAATTTCGGGCACTTTTTTACCGCGCACTGTTTTGATTCGAATATACGCACGTTGTTGTATAGCTGAAATCCAATCCGACGGACTGATTTCGTTGTCTTTTCGAGTTTTTGGCATTTTCTCCTTAAACGAATCCCACTACTGTATGATACCAACGTGTTCTTAAGACTTCAATCTACACACTAACGTTTCGATCAGATGTCTACGTTGCCTACAACGCCCGCTAGAGCGCGCTGCGCATTACTTTTGGGTAGAGTCACTGCATCTAATCACCTAGGCCAGCTGGTCGATCAGAGTAACGCAAACCGCCGTCATATTGGGGCAGAAAAGGGTGATTTTTAATAATGAACAAATTAAAACCACGTTTTACGTGTTTGACATATTAGAGGTTTGATCTTTCAGGTTAAAAAAAAAACCTTTTCAAGTAAATGTGGATTTGATTAAATTCAATACAGAACAAATAATGAACAATTTCGTGTTTCTTTTGCCCCAATATGGCGGCGGTTTGCGGTACTCTGGTCGAGCAGCTGGACTAGGTAACTAGATGCAGTGACTCTACTTTTGGGTAGAGTCACTACATCTAGTAACCTAGGGTAGGTTCGGCATTGTAACTCTTTTTGCTCCAAAAGCTCTATTGTCATAGTTACAATTATTTGATAATGGATACTATGGAAATCGAGCTCTTCGAGTTAAATAGATCTGAATACCGAACTTACCCCTAAGCGTTGGTCGATCAGAGTACCGCAAAACGCCGCCATATTGGGACAGAAAAGGGTGATTTTTAATAATGGACAAATTAAAAGCACGTTTTACGTATTTGACCTATTAGAGGTTTGATCTTTCAGAAAAACAATAACCTTTTAAAGTAAGCGTGGATTTGATTAAATGCAATACTGATACAAATAATGAAGAATTCTGTGCTTATGTTGACCCAATATGGCGGTATTTGCGGTACTCTGATCGACCAGCGCGACCTAAGTGACTAGATGTATTGAGTCTACTTTTAGAACAAGCCTCGTATTATATAAATATACTGCTTATTGTTGAATTTGGAAATCTTACCAATTTTCTCGCTTGCATTTTTTCGTTCTCGGTAATATTCGTCTCAAATGTTTCCAGAATGTTAAAATTTTGTATTATTCTAACTTAAGCAACTCATTAGGGAAGATTCATATTAATTATTAATTTGCGTGAATTTCGTAGATTTTTTTAAAATCTAAGGAAAAGTAGCGATTTCGGAAAAAATAAGTAACCGGCAGCTTTCGAACTGCAGGCAGGCATGTGTAAAATTTTGGTTCGTTCGTTCTGACCTGGAAACCCTTCAATACTATAAGTACTTATTTCTTTTCATTGGCGATATTTTCATTTTTATGCAGAGCACTTTATGTACAGGGAAATTCCACAGGTACGCTTGCGTCGAATTTATTATTAATGTTAATTATAAATAATTAATTAAAATTTCCTAACCACAGAAGTATGATATACATACTTGTGCATGGTATATAGTAAAGTGTTATTTTTAACTACAATCAAGTGTTTACGTGGTTGCCGGGACCGACTGCCTAATGTATCCTTCGACGGCGAAGTATACTGATCCTCTATGTGCCGTACCTGGTCATCTTAGATAACATTAATCAACTTATTGCTGATTTAATTCATTCATTCCAGTTTATCAAAGTAGATTGTTACAACGCATATTGTAACTTACCTAAACCGTAAATACCTATATTGTAAATACCTAAAAAATATAAAGAAGTTTAAAACAAAAATGTGGCTTTTATGTAAGTATGGACAGCTAAGAAATTACACTATATAATGTTTGCATCGATTTTTTGTCTTTAAATATGTATTATCAAGATTTTATGCATATAATATTTTCTATTTTTAACATCAAGCTTTCTGTGCTACATATTTCTAATCAAGTAGCCGTCAAAGCAGTTTATATCTCGTTAAAACTGTTATTACAAAAATAAAACGTTTGATGCTGTTGACAGCCACTGTAAACAGATTACATCTCTAAAAGGAGAAAAAAATACGCAGATCTGCGTGGTGTTGGTATTGAAGCAGAAAAAAATTTCTAAAATTCTGTATATCACTTGTCTCAGAGTTAGTTTAATCTACCCTTCTCTTATGACCACTTTTACAAGCAAACAGCATACATTCAAAATTAATTTTTTAATCAAACTGATAAATTACTTCTTTGCAGATTAAATGGTCGACTGAACAGCCCCCGCCATGAAATGGAGCAATGGATGGCGAGAATCGTATCATCCTTAATGTAGGAGGCATTCGTTTCGAAACTTACAAAGCTACCCTGAAGAAAATCCCTGCTACACGTTTATCTCGATTAACTGAAGCATTGGCCAACTACGATCCTATTTTGAATGAATACTTCTTTGATAGACATCCTGGAGTTTTCGCTCAAGTATTAAATTATTACAGGTAAGAGTTTAATTACAATGCCACGCGGTAACGCAAAAATATAAAATTTGTAATTAAAACGCAGCGTAGTACGGGATTAGTACACTAAAGGAAACGTTAATTACCAGTTCCGGGGTAACATTCATTAAAATGATGATCGTATAAACGTGAACGCTATATCATAATAATTGTAACATTTAGAATAACCACAAACTTACATCAATTTACAAGCAGTGCAGGACTTGATAATAATGCAGTTCGATTAATCACCATACAAAGGTATGATGTACGAAGTACAATACATCATGCATGCTGTGGAACCACAGCTGCAGAGTGCAATTTAACATTTCATATTGGACGACAAAATTATATAATGGAGAACTTTCTCTATTATGTGAGACCTGTGTTAGATGGGCATTATAAATTGAACATAACGTGTACATGTAACCATGAAATGAGTAACTGTCTAAAACAGTAAAATAATACAGATAGCTAAATCATTAATAATAATAAAAACTAATGGCCTATTTTGAACCTCACTAAAAAGCTTTTATACCTTAACGTTGCAGCTTGAAGAACAGAGGACAGTTAATTTAAATTATGAACTATATGTTGGTAAACGCACTCATTATTACCTTTCATTATGAAATAAATCTTTAGGCATTAAAGTTTTTTTATAATGTGATCGGTTGTTTTATTGGGGTTTCAATAAAAAAGAGAATGTTTATTGACATACTTATTAGGGTGCGGATTAACTAAATTTAGTGTTTATTATAAGTTCATTATGCAGAAATTCAGTAAATACACTTAAGTTCATGGAATATTAACAGGGAAACTGATCACCTACAAAACGAACTTAAAAATTGTTCATTATTCAAAGAGCCAGATTTCACCAATAAATCTTTAATTTGCTTGCAACATCGGCATTAAGCTAGCCAGAATAATTGACGTGCATTTGCCCTTGAAGGTTTAAGTCGAAGGCACAACGATACAGTAAGGTTAAAAAACCATTAGAGCATAAAATTGAAGATTTGATCAACTTTCCTTTCTGAATTTATACTGCGCTGGCAACGGGATAGTACGTCTTGGCGGAGAACTTCACGACTTTGCCGCCACGGTATTAGAATGAACGCCCGTAGCGGAATATTATGCGGGCTAGTCGCTTGTTAGGGCAAATACCTACAACAAAATATTCTCAAGCCTTAAAAATGTAAAGGTGGGAACCTATATTCCATAAGGTTCTAAGCAACGACAACAAAAACTGAATCAAACTACCTGTCATATCTTCTCGAGAAAATAGTGCAGACAGGTGCAGAATACATGGGATAGGCTGAAATTATTCAAATAAAATCCAATTTTTAGTCTAATTATGCCTCATAAAATATAAAATATAGTTCCCAATGCAATAAATATATCTTTTTTGAACTCACTGTCTAGAAAGCAGTGTTCGACGCACTGTCTAGTCAACCGGGAACACTTGTTTCCCGGTTAAGTAAACCGGGAAACACTCAGTGGTGCCAACTGCCAACCCTTGCAAAATTTAAATACCTAAACAGTTTTATTATCAAGGAAATTATTATCTCGGACGCTTTAGTTAAAGTTTATATAGGCCAGTCCGGAGCTCCGGCAAATTTAATCTAAAATGGCTGCTAGAATTAAAGACAAGCTTTTGTAAAACTTAGCATTGGTAACACTGGTTTACAGTTAACATGTCCCTAAAGACTGAAGAGGTTATGTTCGTTCGAAAACAAATTATTAATATAACAAAATTATTTAAAAACATTTAAAAAAGAATTTATTTAACTTCAAAGGTAAGTAAACTGCCTAATTAAAGTATTACAAAAATTGTTTCAGGTTATATTAACTTAAGCAGTATCTTTATTGTTATATATGTTGATAGTGCAATTAGTGCAGTTTGAAATTGCAATTCCAGAAGTATCGCCAGAAAAAGACCCTGATGAACACTGTGCCACATTTACAGTTTGAATTGCTTCTGATGAATTTGATGATGGTCTTGATGCTGGTTGAATTAATCGTTCAGCTATGTTGATTTTACTTTGAACAGAATCATCAACGTAAGATTCTGCAACACTCGAGGATTTCCATCCGCCAAACTTTTTGAGTGTTATCAGGTCTCCACCGTTGTTTGCTAATAGAGTGGCTGCACTTCTTCGAAAGCAGTGGCCACTATAATCTTTTGGATTCTCTAGCTGAAGGAATTCTGCCACTTTGCAGGGTATTTTACCAATTGTGTTGAGGCCTACTGGGGAATTTATACATTTTCCATTTCTGTAAGTACAGAAGAGGCGTTTGTTTGTCTCTGGTCTTACATTTTTATATTTTTTCAGCAAGTTTATCCATTCTGGATTAGTCACTGCAAATCGTCGAGACACATTGTTTTTTGTTTCCGGTACATCGACAAAAACAACGTCAGACTTGAAGTTAATGTGGTCAATAGACATTTTGCATAATTCTTGGCGTCGACATGCACCGGAAATACCCATTATAACTACCACCTGTAAAGTAAATTACTTAAAAATGTTTTAATTAGATATGTTGTATACATACCTTCATTAATAGGAATGAATCGTCTGGGGCTTCATGAATAAATTTGGCAATTTCATCATTATCTAAGACTTTTGATTTCTTTCGCTTTAACTTATAGGTTTCTTTTTTTAAAAATGCCACAAGTTTTGTAAACTTTGAAATGTCCACGTTATTGTGAATTATTAAGCAGGACTTGAGCATTGAGTAAGTCGACCATAACGACTTTTTACTAGGAAAGGTTTGAAAATATCCCAATAAACAATTTTCCGTATAATTATGTATCTTATTCGATCTGCACCAATCCATAAATTTAGAATATGCCAATTCATACCTTTTCCTAGATTTGTCCGGTAATAAATTTTGAATTGCCGTATTGGCGGATTCCCTAATTTCGGGCGGGGTACAACTCATATCCGAATCGGAAGACATTTTTTTTTTTACTGCAAAGTTTCTGCCGAAAAACAATCTGTCACATTTGTCAATTGCAGTCATGACTTGCTTTGGTTTATTTTTTTAAATAAAAGTTGTGAAATCAGATAAAAATTTTATTTGACATTTATAACAATGACTACGTTCGTTTCAAAAAATATTGTACAATTCTCGTGCGTGAACAATGTTCCCGCGTTCACGCATATGAAGGCCCTCGCTCCCTTCGGTCGCTCGTGCTTCAAAACTGCGTTCACGCGGGAACATTGTGTTCCCGCACTCGTATCGTAAATAACTATTTTGTCAACATTTAATATTTACAATATTTGAGTTAGGATAGACACACTATTCGCTTGATCATAAATTATTGTATATCTTTGATACGAAAAATTTATTAATGTGCTCCTAAGGAATAATTTTTGTTTAAAGCAATACTGTTGACTATTTCAATAAACAAGATGATTTCAATACGTGATTAAAAGAGTAACTTGATACATGTGCGAAAAGAATTCGGTTGCTGAAAACAATTCATAAACTTCTGGAAACTGTAAGCTGTTTCCGGGGTTTGCCTCGGCATGCGCCTCTGCTCGGACGCCAAATTTGTACGGAGCTTGCTTACGAAGTGGGGCAATGTGGTTTTCGGTGCTCGGCGGTACTCTCTGGCGCCAGTTATTTTAACGTGGTATGCTCCACAGCACCGGGTAACTACATGTGGAGAAAAGGTAATCCAGGGAACTGCTGGCGTCGCTGACGTTGACCCTGTCTGGAACACACCACCTGACTCTAACGTTCTCACTAAGAGGGTACTTATACTAACAAATAAAACACACAATATTAACCAAATGGTTTTATTATTAATACTACTAGCAAAGCAAATCATTCAACTCAACCCCTGATTATTACCCTACGCCGCTCAATCGTGGACACAGCAAGCGGGTGCAAAGCGTAAGCAGCAAGATCAACATGCGGGTGTGGTAAGGCATGTGAACGTGAGGGTATAAAAGTCCAGGGATTGCGGTAAGGGAGGAAGCTAGGATGAGACCCCAGGCATACGCACAGCGAGGTCTCGGGTAAGGTACGGACAATGAGGGCGGATTTGGGATGAGACCCCCAGGCATACGCACAGCGAGGTCTCGGGTAAGGTACGGACAAAGATGGTAGAAGCAGGATGAAATCAAGGCGGAAAGGAAATCGGAAAATACGGTCGAGAGTCTACGGTCTTACTCTAATAATCCTGGCGGGCTGCTAGGTTCCTCGGTAGGCTGCTGGCTAGTCCGGGCTGGTAGTGCTGTTGGCTGGGAGTCCTGGACGCGGACTCAATAAATCGTTGCTTACACCTCTTTATATAGGTGCTCTCGGAGCGTGGGGGAAATTGTAGAAGTGAAACGAAGCGACGCACGCCAAATATCGGTTAGACAAGGAATGCGTGCACTCGCTTGAGTCGGTTCCTTATCCGAGCGGTTTTAGATTGCACAAAAGATACACATTTTCATTCTTACACCCAAAATAATTAACAAATAGTAACTTCGTTATAAAACTTAATTTAAATCGTTTAAATAGAAAATTTTAAAGAATATCATATGCTACTTGATAAATAAGTATTCTTGACTGTCAAACTTTCTAGCTTAAAAATGAATTTTTTTGTCATGTATTGACTAAATTTAGATTCTAAAGCAGTTGTATCAGAAGTTGTATAAATTGTTTATCAACGCTCTTTACTCATATGTTCAAAAAAGAAGACGATAGTGATTAACATTCTCACATTAACCAGCACATCGGAAATACTACAGTAAACTTTCCATTTATGCGAATGAAACTTTATGACCCTCTTTAAAATTGATATATTTGGAAATCAACTTTACCATAAAGTTTGATGCAATATATTTTACAGTCAGCTAGTTAATTCCGTGCATTAACAATGTTGCGCTTGGCAGCGCAATATGGCATTAATAATGATGACTTTTACACGTTCATTTATAAACATTACTGACAAACTAAAAATAATTTAAAACTCTCACTTGGCTAAATGAAAATAATTGTACTTTATTTATGCTTTTCTGTTGTCTATTAATGATTCTATGTTACTAAAAGTAACTAAGTAAGTTAGTAAAAGTAGTTGTTACTGTTCAGAAACCTATTGTAGGTATAAAGTAGGTATAATAATAACCAATAAGAATTTTCTTTGTACTTTTTTTACTGTCAGCTTATTGTAGATATTGTGGCTATTTACTACCTAAATGTACCAAATCCTTTCGTGCACTAGAAGAAGAGAACTGCTTATACTTCTTTTCTCTAAACAACTTTGGTTTGAATGTATAATAGAGATGCTTGTTGAACACCACAGTGTTTTAAATTCTGTATCAATAATAATTTATCTGAAATAAATAATTGAAAATTAAGAAATAAGCAATTCAGTAATTCAGTTACTGCTAATTTAAATTCAAACAGCAAGTACAACACATAATCATCTAAATACAATAAGCACCGAACTATTTGTTTTAATACAAGATATTAATGACTTACTTATGTTATTTATTTATTCCTTATAGTCTAAGAGCCAGCGAAAAAAATAATTACGTCATTTCGTTAAGAAAATTTGTGATGCCATGTTACTGTCTTAACATAGGTAAACTTTAATTGGAAGTTCTGCCACATATCAGTGGTGGAGAGAGTAACGGGAGAGAGTGAAAGGGTTAAAGAATATTAATACAAAAACGTAATATAAGTAAAGCTGATTTTTGGTGTGATGACGGTAAATAATATTTTATGCAATATATTACAATGGCAGACAGTTTAGTTAGTGGGGGGATGGGGAGAGACAGCTAGGAAATATGTGTGCCCTAGAAAATATGTGGCCTATTACGGCATATCATTAAGATTGGGACAACTGTTAAAATCTTCAAAATGTCATTATAATTCTGTGTTTACAAAGGCAGACAACATTTTTGAGTCAAACACCTTGGCAGACGCAACGACACAGAGCGGCGGTAATTTATAGTAGTAATGATTAATTTATAGTAGTAAAAATAATTAAAAAACACTCTGTAAATATACTGTTTAAGAAATCGAGTCCCGAGTAGAAGAAGGTGTGATCAGTCCGCCATCTTGGAAAATATGGCGGTTTAAATAAAAAATAACGGACAAAATTAATAGTAAGCTGAAAATGGTATAGATGTTGCCGAATAGTTCATTTAAATCGGCATTTCTTCCAAGATGGCGTCTCAGACACGCCTTATTCAACTCGGGACTCATCGATTTCTTAAACAGTATGTATTCGCCAACATCTATGCCAATTTTTAGCTTCCTATTTTTTTCGCTATTTGCTAAATTTTCATAAAATTTTACTATACTTTTGACCTTCGGCCTTTTCATAGTCAATGTCTGCCGATGAATCATATATCGCTGGAAAGTACTTCAAATTACCTTTCAAATGATATATAAATGATGCATTTTGAGTGTCTCTCATTGGATATGTTTACTAGTAAGTACAAACTGATATGACGTAATAGGTGACATATTTTCTCAACCTTCCTCGCTGTCTGTCCCCATCCCCCCACTAACTAATCTGTCTGCCATTGTAATATATTGCATAAAATATTATTTACCGTCACACCAAGAATCAGCTTTACTTATATCACGTTTTTGTATTAATATTTTTTAGCCTTTTCACTCTCTCCCGCTACTCTCTCTACCACTGATATGGGGCAGAACTTCCAATTAAAGTTTACCTATGTTAAGACAGTACAGTGGCATAAAAAGTTTTCTTAATGAAATGACGTAACTATTTTTGTCGCTGGCTCTCCGTTTATTAAGAAAGTATCAAAATAAAAGTAAATGAAAATCATTAATTCACAGTTCGAAAAATACGAAATAACACATTTATGTAAAATAACAAGGAAAATAGTTTACTTAATAAAGCATAAGAAGCAACTGTAATTGAGGTTCACGTCAAATTTTATTTGCTTTCAGGAAATTTAGGTTTTAATTTAGATATCTGAAACCTAGAACATGGAGCCAAAATAACATTATCCAATTCCAATACGTATAACTTATTATCGTAAGAAAATGCATTAATAAATTTGATTTATTTATTGTTCAAAATGAAATTCAATGAAACAAATGTGTAGTAAAGAGTGTTAGTTCACTTTTCTAGACTCATAATTGTACTCAATATCTTTTAATTCACTTACCAATTACCTAAATAAACCCGTATCAGTTCTTAGTTAATTCTTTTAAGGTTGTTAGTTTCCCTTTAATTAACTAATTTTCTAACAAATTACCTTAATATCGCCATGAATTAAGATTTTTATCAATATATTTTATTCTTTAATGTATTTCTTTAGAAGTTATATACGGCGTCCAACATAATTGCGTAATCTTGAGGTTGGGTAAGGATTTAAATAATTTATTTGCATAAGTAATACTTTATTCAACTTCTATAAAAAGATATTTTTAAATTACTTAAGAAATATAGAAAAGAAATAATGGAGTTTATTTCTAAGAGATAATAATTAAAATCAGTTATAAGAAAAATCTATCTGTTAATTTTAAATTTTATAAAAATTAACTTATTTAATTTCTACACTCTAAAGTAATATTTTAGAAATACTTGGAATAATTTTGATTTACTTAATTAAGGCATTTCACCACAATAATATTGTAACGAATAGTAAACCCACATATGACGTCATCAAACATTCTAGATGTATGAGCCATCAACTGTATGACTCATCAATAACACCTGCATGTATGACTCATCAACACGTCTTCGAACATTCTAGATGTATGAGTCATCGTATGAAAGATATAAATTGAGTCCGCGAGTAGAAGGGGGCAGTTAATGTTTGACCGGCATAGTGAAATGTACTCTGAATAATTAGTTAATACATAAATAGTCCTCAAATATATTTGTGAATACCTAGCATTTTTAATAGTTTGTTAAATAGTTTATAGTTATAGTGTTTTTAATTAAGTGCATTGTAAATAATCTTTTCTTTATTAATAGACGATTTTAAACAGAATTTTTGATTATTATTTTAAAAAGAACGTTACAGTGGTGTTACAGGTGTGGAGTTTTAAAATAAATAAAATCTCGTAATAAACAAAGTGCTGTGAGAATAAACTGTTAGTGTTAAAAACAATTTCAACGAATAATTAAAATGGCGATGAAATTGTTAAAAGATCTGAAGGTAATAGATTTAAAACACGAACTGGAAGAACGAGATGTGGACACAACGGGCCTTAAAAGCGTGTTAATAAATCGGCTAAGAGAATGGAACAGAGAGAAGACCCTGAAAGCTTCCTCTTCGAAATACCTGGACCCGCAATTGATACTAATTTGTTGTTAAGTAAAATGAAAGAGAATTCTAGAATGTTAAAAGAGGAATTACTGGAAAAGTCCGAAGATAATTCTAGAAAGCTAATGGATAATACTAAAGCACTGGAAGAAAAAGTTTTTGAAAATTCTAGAATGCTTAAAGAGGAATTACTAAAAAAGTCTGAAGAAAATTCTAGAATATTTAAAGAAGATTTACTAGAAAAGTCTGAAGAGAATTCTAAAATGCTTAAAGAAGATCTACTGGAAAACTCTAGATTGCTCAAAGGAAGAATAATTAGAAAAGTCTGAAGAAAGTTCTAGAAGGCTTAAAGAAGAACTACTAGAAAAGTCCGAAGAAAGTTCTAGAAGGCTTAAAGGAGAATTGTTGGAAAATGTCAAAGCATTGGAAGATAAAGTTTTCGAAGAATTTTTTGAGAATGCCATCGCGCTAGGACTATTGGAAGATAGATTGGCGGAACAAGATAGGCTAATAAAGATGGTAGAAGAGAAAATAGCCCAAATGCAATTACCACCAACAGCTAAGAAAGACGACATAACCGAAATGTTGGAAGATAGAATGAATCAACTACGGTTTCCCTCAACTTGTGAGTGGCCGTTTAATGAAGTAAAGAAGCAATTTAAAGAAGAAAAGGGTCATGCCGTAGGGATAAAAGTAAAACCACCCACGTTCGATGGAAAGATACCTTGGTCCACCTACTACAAACAATTCGAGGCGGCCGCTGGGGCCAACGGATGGACAGGCAAGGAAAAGGCCGTTTCCTTAACTATGGCTTTGCGTGGAGACGCGTTGAACGTCCTGCAAACAATTCCAGCAGGACAGGAAAATGATTACCAGTTGTTAGTGTCTAGATTGTAGATGAGATATGGAGACGCGCATCTACAGCAAGTTTATCACGCGCAAATAAAGAATCGTGTCCAGAAGAATGGATAAAGCCTTTAGGAGTTTGAAACCGATGTTGCGCGGCTTGTCCGATTGGCGTACCCTACGGCACCCGATTCATTTTTGGGACAACTCGCTGTGCAGACCTTCATTGATAGGTTAAGAGACGGGGAAATAACAATCATTGAGGCTGGTATGACCAAGAACAACTGATGATGCGCTTGCTCACTCCTTAGAATTTGAAGCTGCAAAACAAGCGTTAGATACCCTGTCTGGTTCACGATGGTTTTCGACTTTGGACTTAAAGAGTGGTTATTGCCAAGTTGAATTGGAACCTGAAGACCGTGTTCACTATTGGTTCCGGACTATGGCAGTTTACAGTTATGCCTTTCGGTCTATGTAACGCTCCGGCCACCTTTGAGCGTCTAATGGAGACCATCCTGAGGGGGTTGTCGTGGAAGACTTGCCTGGTCTATCTGGATGACGTGATCGTAGTTGGAAGATCATTCGGTGAACATCTGAAAAATCTGGAGGAAGTGTTCCGGAGACTGCTTACAGCCAACCTGAAATTGTGTCCAAAAAAGTGCCACATATTCCGAAGGGAGGTGAAATATCTCGGGCATGTCGTATCATAAAATGGAGTGGCAGCCGACCCCGATAAAATTCGTGCAGTTCAAGAGTGGCCAACACCGAAAGATAAACACCAAGTTCGTAGTTTTCTTGGATTATGTACCTACTACAGGCGTTTCGTCCCTGGGTTTGCCAATATAGCGAAGCCCCTGACAAGGTTAACTGAAGACGAGCGCGAGTACGTTTGGAGCGGAGAGTGCGAAACAGCTTTCCAACAGTTGAAGCGTGCCCTGACAACAGCACCAATATTGAGCTATCCACGGACAGAAGGGAGGTTCATACTTGACACAGATGCCAGTAATCTGGCCATTGGGGGTGTACTTTCTCAGATACAGGATGGACAAGAAAAGGTCATCGTATATTTTAGTAAGGTTTTATCGAAAGCCGAAAGGGATTATTGTGTAACCAGGAAAGAATTATTAGCCGTCGTGAAGTCCGTTGAGCACTTTTATAAATACTTGTATGGAAGGAAGTTTTTATTGAGGACGGACCATGCCGCGTTGAAATGGCTCCTGCAATTCCGTAATCCAGAAGGCCAGGTCGCAAGGTGGATTGAACGACTACAAGGATATGATTTTGACACGGAACATCGAGCGGGCACCAGCCATCGAAATGCCGATGCTCTTTCAAGAACACCCTGTCCGACGGACTGCCGTCATTGCTCTCTGCTGGAAGAGAAGGTTTGCCAAGTATTAAGATCTACTATCGTCAACGACAACTGGTTGCCGGAAGAATTGCAACGACAGCAGAAGGCTGATCCCGAATTAAAAATGGTACTGGAATGGAAGCGTGTGGGAGAAAGGCCTGCCTGGGAAGCTGTCAGCCCTTTCAACAGAACCCTAAAAGCATATTGATGATCTCCATGACATCTCCATGATGGTGCCTCAGGAGGACACTTCGGTGTGAAGAAGACTTTGGAGAAAGTTAGAGAGCGTTTTTATTGGGTCAATTGTAAAGAAGACGTGAAAGAGTGGTGCCGTAAATGCGAACTATGTGCCACTGGTAACGGACCCTTGGAGAAACGAAGAGCACCTATGATGCAGTACAATGTGGGTAGTTTCCTGGAAAGAATAGCTATAGATATTGCCGGACTATTTCCCGAAACCGACGATGGGAATAAATACATCTTAGTGGCAATGGACTATTTTACCAAATGGCCAGAAGCATATGCCCTACCAAACCAGGAGCTGCGACTGTTGTTGACGTACTAATCAAAGAGTGTTTCAGTCGCTTCGGAGTGCCAATGGAGCTGCATTCGGATCAAGGCCGCAATTTTGAGTCTGTACTCTTTGGAGAAGTCTGTCGATTGTTGGGCATTCGCAAGACTCGGACCACACCGTTACCATCCGCAGTCCGATGGAATGGTAGAACGCATGAATCGGACAATGGGCAAATATTTGGCCAAGGTCGTCTCCGATCATCATCGAGACTGGGACCAATATCTGCATCTGTTCCTGATGGCTTATCGTGCATCGGTTCACGAAACAACCGGTCAGTCACCAGCGTCTGTGATGTTTGGACGCGAGTTACGGTTACCGTGTGATCTGGAATTTGGATCCCCACCTATAGAGCATGAGGTAGCCGGGAATGATTATAATAATAATAATAATAATAATCTTTATTTAGCATTCGCTATAACTTTACTTATAGGTACTACAGTGGTCCCTTTCATTACACTTTCTTACAATAATTACCAACAGCACAAGTTACAATAACAGATAAATATTTAAAAGTATACAAATAAATCATATAAATGACTATATGTATAAATTATATGACTAGATGCTAGATATAAAGAATTCTTTGACTTTTCTTTTAAACATTTTCAAATTTAATCCTTTATTTGTTCAGGCAATTGATTGTAAAGAATAATTCCATTATAAAAAAGAGAATTTTGTGCTTTTGATGAATTTCTTCGGCTTAAATAAACATTATTGTTAAACCTTGTATTGTGATTGTGAATTTCATTTACTAATATTAAATTATCTGTCAAATATTGTGGTAATAACCCTAAT
Organism: Agrypnus murinus; assembly: GCA_929113105.1. NCBI lineage: Eukaryota > Metazoa > Arthropoda > Insecta > Coleoptera > Elateridae > Agrypnus > Agrypnus murinus. Next base: position 20,229,230 of record OV816025.1, read on the forward strand.
TTCATTTTATGCACAAAAACAACAACCTGAATTTTAAAAAAAGTTTCAACGTTAACCCACCCTAATGTACTTAGCATATATTCCACTCTTGTATATCTATTACAATTAAGTATTACTCTCATTGCTATATTTTGTAGAATTTGTAATTTATTGAAATCCCCTTTATTTCCCATAAATAAAATAGTAGCGGCAAAGCAAAAGTGAGGTAGTATTATTGTATTAATAACCAATCTTTTTGACCAAGTTGACAAATAACCACTACATCTCCTCAAAACCCCAATTTTTTTGAAATCTTTTTACAAATGTAACTAATGTGTTCATCAAATTTTAACTTTTTATCGATAATAATACCCAAATACTTATGACTGTCTCCTGTTTCAACTATCTCACCATTAACATTAACTACAAAATTATTAAAAACCTCTTGATACCCACTCCCTTTACCAATAATTAACGATTTAGTTTTACTTACATTAAGTTTTAATTTATTACTTCCTAACCAATTACTTATATTATTTATATCCTCATTTAAATCCCTTTGAATACCAATATTATCCCTCCCACTAATATACACAACCATGTCGTCAGCAAACAGATGAAATTTGCATTTTTTAATGACATTACTAACATCGTTAATATACAGACTAAACAAAAGGGGTCCTAAAATACTCCCTTGTGGTACTCCATAATCTATGTTCCTGTCTGATGATACATTTTGGTTACATTTTACATGCTGCTTCCTATTATCCAAATAACTTTCAAACCAATTTAATACAATTCCTCCCACCCCGTAATTTTTTAATTTTATTAGTAATTTCTCCCGGTCAATAGTTTCGAAAGCCCGTTTTATATCAAAGAACACTATTATAATTACTTCATTGTTATCATAGATTTCTTTCCATTCATTTATCAAATATTGTATTGCTGTTTCACAGCTAAAATTTTCCCTAAACCCTGACTGATATTTACTTATTATATTATTTTTATTTAAATGTTCTAGCAGCTGTATATAAACAACTTTTTCTAAAATTTTAATATTTGATGGCAACATGTTTACTGGTCTAAAGTTTTCGGCTTTATCATTATTACTGGTTTTTCTTATTGGGATTATTGTAGATACTTTTAAATTATTAGGTACTTCCCCTTTCTCCAATGAATTATGTCATCAACTTAAAGAAGAAGTTGGAGGATATTCACGACCGAACCCGAAATAATAGTCGAATCGCGAGTGACCGTATGAAGACTACGTACGATGTGAGAGCCCAAGAAGGAGGGTTTCATCCTGGAGAGCTTGTCTGGTTATACAACTCGCAAAGACGTCGCGGCTATTCTCCAAAATAACAGCGAAATTGAGAGGGCCCATACCAGGTGAACAAACGAATAAATGACTTGATTTATCGCATCCAGAAATTGCCAAGAGGAAAACCAAAGGTGGTACACTCCAATTGTCTGGCGCACTATGAGGGAAACAATAACGTAGTCCCGGATCGAGAAGATGATGCTGAGGTGGTTGTCAATTCCGTATGGATGAACTTCGAGATCAGTATCCCTCTGTTGGCAAAGCCTTACACTCGCCTCATCATGACCGCTCCATTTACTACTTGGTAACCAAGCAGTTTTACTACCAGAAACCGAGTTACGCCGACTTGTGGAGGGCATTATGGGATTTGAGGACCGAGTTGCTTGCCAGGGGTATTAACAAATTGGTAGTTCCCAAACTCGGCTGTGGGCGGGACCAGTTGGATTGGAGAATCGTTCGAAACCTGCTGGAAGTTATTTTTAGAGATACGGATGTGAAGATCTTAGTCTGTAGCTTCGATCCCCAGCCCGCATCAAGGCCAACAAAGAGTGTAGACTGTTATTTCTACCGTAATGGAACATGTAGTTGAGGTGAAAACTGTCGATACCGTCACGACCCTTTCTACAGAAACCAGAGAATAAAACCTGTTCTGGGACAGAACAGACTTGAAGAGGGGGGCAGTGTAACGAATAGTAAACCCACATATGACGTCATCAAACATTCTAGATGTATGAGTCATCAACTGTATGACTCATCAATGACACCTGCATGTATGATCCATCAACACGTCATCGAACATTCTAGATGTATGAGTCATCGTATGAAAGATATAAATTGAGTCCGCGAGTAGAAGGGGGCAGTTAATGTTTGACCGGCATAGTGAAATGTACTCTGAATAATTAGTTAATAGATAAATAGTTTTTATATAAATAGTCCTCAAATAAATTTGTAAATATCTAGCATTTTTAATAGTTTGTTAAATAGTTTATAGTTATAGTGTTTTTAATTAAGTGCATTGTAAATAATCTTTTCTTTATTGATAGACGATTTTAAACAGCATTTTTGATTATTATTTTAAAAAGAACGTTAATATATAATATATATGTTTTCACGTTTCACACCTTTTGGTACAAATTAGAATCAGAAATATCACCTTTTAATGTTCTTTGTTGGTAATGATAGGCAGTTCTAATAGTAGCTTCGACTATTTCCAATAAAATTAATTCCCACTATCTATTATTCTGTCAGTTTTTTTATTGTTAATGATAGATTCTATCAAGGTGATCGCTGAAAGGCTGGGGTGCGTTAAGGTATCATCGTTAACTATCTTATAGAAAAGAAAAACTAGACGTACAATGAAACACCGCGTATAACGAAATTAACCAAAAAGTAAAAACTGACAGAATCGATCCATTATTACTGACATTGTTTAAATTAGTATTGGAATTTTATGGAATGCGTTACGGTTGTGGTGGTAGCAGATCCGATTTTATTACCAGTTTTAGCGTGAGATTAGGACAGGCTTAAAAGGGGCCTTTTCCCGTTTGAAAATTAATAGAAAAATGAACATCGTTCGTTTGTCACAAACAATTTGATGGTTGTCGAGGGAAGGTAGGTAGATTAAAAAAGTATCATCCTTTTGACACTAATATAACAGGTATGAAAACCAATACCTTTAACAAATATTTTCTTTATATTAAAGCGTTTTGTCAGATATGGAAGCAGATTTCATTTATTACAGTTCAAATTTTTTTTAATAATTGAGAACTTGATGTGAACATCATAATGCAACATATAACAGCAAAGGAGTAGTTTTCAGATGACGTAAGAATCACACATTTTATTTAACAAAAATCATTATAATTTGAAGTATAAAAGAGCAGTATCAATGCAAAAATAAATTAATCAATAAAGCTAGTAACATGCAAGAATTACACATAAAAATTGAAATTCTTTAGACTCATGTGAATAAGCTAAAGATATTCTCGAATCGATGTCCGACGGGACATTTTCGAGCACTAGTTTTCTGAGCGTTTGAAATATAATGTAAACTCTGTGAAGTATTACGACTTAACCGGTAATAGTTATTTATTGTACTAGTGTGTAGTAATGCACAGCAGTCGCATCAGCGACCATAAATACATGTTTGTACAAAATCTCATTCAAGCTCAATACAATCTTGACTTTTGGCCACGGTCATCTGGTCCACTGTCAGTGGAGCGTGCGTTTCTGTAGTTAATTAATTTTTTGATAGACAGTTTATATGTGGTAAAACCTGGTGGATAAACGTGAATATATTAAATCTTTGACCAATAATGTATCAATTTTTTTAATTAAATGCGGAGTTTTAACGAGTTAGGTACGTATTTAAAGTGGTGCAAAGATATAAAGATTTAAAAATATTTTTGCAAAATATAAAATTAATGTAATTTAACTAAGAAATACGAAAATATTAAAGAAATTACTAAACAAACTTGTCAGTGGCGGATCCAGAGAGGTCATAATGTGGGCTAAAGCCCACTTCGCTGGTTCCAAACTTACGTTAACAAATGTATAAACTAATTACTCTTCTATCGTTAATCAGAAGTTGCTACTGCAAGTTTGTGCATTTGATAAACTTTACCCCCCCCCCTTTTTGAAAAATTTTGTATCCCAACGTTGAAAGTTGTAAACTATGTAAAACTTTCACAGATATTCAGATGTTGCATTTTTCTACAGCATGGAAACAACTTTTTATTTTATCAGTTCTACTTACGTAGAACGTACTACTATCAATACGTTCTATTTGATTGCCATTTATTGTACGTGATACATTTATTATCTATTAAATATAGGTCATCATAATAATGTGTTTTAACACTTTTAATCTAACCCACCTCCACATTTATGAGAGGTACAAAATTGCGTACAAAATACACCCTAGACAGCTGTTTTCCCTCTCGTTGGCGACAAGACCTTTCATACTGATGAGCTCTTGCAAAGGACGAAGCAACTAAATATCGCTTTATGTAACTGGCCATCACAGCAAAACCTTGTAAACTAACTAGGTTGAATAACCTTCAACAATCCTCTTATGTGACAACCACGAAGTTACTGGAAAATTGTCGAGGCAATTTCAAGATACACAATTAATTAAATACTTAATTTAGAGGAGTGTTCTTGTTTTGAAATAACGGTTACGATAATACCTCTGTTCTGTTCAATGATAAAATAAACCTGGAAGGGTATAAATTTCGTGATTTATTTGGTTTTACGTCGATTTTATTTTAATGCTTTAGATATTTTATAACTACATATGCGTGATTTGACAGTTATTTTTTAATCGACTACCCTGTACACTATTATCTTAGATAAATCCTTTTGAGACGTTGTTTAGAGCCATACCCATTTTACGAATCTAGTTCCTAATATAAAAAGATACAGGGTGTTATATTAAAAGAAATAATTCTACCTGTCCCACTTTTCTAAAGCCCATCAAAATAATTTCATAATATGCACAGTTTTTCGGTAAATTTTAAATTTATTTTAAGATGTAGAAGCAACTTTAAATTTAGAAAGTTGCAGGACTTTTTCTGAACCGCTAGAATTTGTTACCAAATAAAATAAATGATGATTAAAAAATTAGAAAAAAAATGAAAACTCATCCTTTTAAAGGGAACACCCTGTATACTATATTTTATGCTCTCCACTCTTGTTGCAATATGTACAATTTTCCTATGTTGCATTTGAAAATAATCGAGTCAAAGCATTACGAACACATAGGCAACCAATTATAAAGCACGCTCTTTTATACGCTTTATATATATATTGCATGGTAAATAAATAGCACTGAATATGGAAATTTTATATTAATATCTATATATGTAATTATGTAACTATAACGTGTCCTAAAACAGGTGTTATGTAAGTATCGTATTGATTCAAAAACGTATGTCTTTATTTTGACGGTTGTAGTTTTCAATTAAATAATTAATAACGAGACATATGATTAAATCAAAGCCTATTACTTATATTGCCATAGGTGACTACGATAATTCGTGCTTTAAGGGCCTATACCATGTAGATTATGTAGAATCATTAATCATTTTAGATATAACCTCGAAATACTCTTCTGTAATGTGAGTGGATTCGTTTGCTAAAATAAAATAAAATAAAATTATAGCATTCCAATGAAAAATGAAAGTGTCTTTTCCATTATTACATGCGTAGATGGATTAATATTATTTGTTGATTAGTTAATAATGAAAGAAGACACGACACATTTCATCTACACAAAAAGGTCAAAGAGGAAGCCGGCTTTCGAAAATATAACACTATGGGTGAACTTACTGATCGAAATGGAAACTTAATTCTCGACATCGAAGAAAAATTGGCTAGATGGAAAAAATATATAGAAGAACTCTTCGCAGACCAACGAATTGTGGAGCATCAAGTACAGAACGCTCAAACAGGCCCATCTATAACAAAACAAGAAGTCGAAAAAGCAGTTGAAAGGGCAAAGAATAGAAAAGCTGTCGGACCAGATGAAATACCAACAGAATTATTAAAATTGTTACAAAATAACGGAATAAATGCACTGCTAAGTAGGTATTGGGCCACCTGGCCCAGACATTTTTGCGGGGATGCAGTCGTCGTTAAGTACGGAATCTGCATTACCGACATTCTGTATTACCGGCATTTGGTTCGTCACTCGGCTAAATGGCAACGCTGTTGCTAGGGGAAAACAGATGGCGCCAGTGTCGTTTTTGTACCGACATTCTGTATTATCGGCATTTGGTTCGTCACTCGGCTAAATGGTAGCGTCGTTGCTAGGGGAAAGCAGATGGCGCCGGTGTCGTTTTACGTGATTTTTGTACCGACATTCTGTATTATCGGCATTTGGTTCGTCACATGGCTAAATGGAGTTAGTGTTACTAGGGGAAAACAAAGGGCGCCAGTGTCGTTTTACGTGATTTTTGTACCGACATTCTGTATTATCGGCATTTGGTTCGTCATCATGAAGAAAGCTGTATTACCGATTACGGGCGTTCTACTGATTGTTAATAGGGGGAGCCAAGGTTTATCATTTTATATTAATAAATTTTACCGATTTCTTAAAATAATTATCGTCGTCATTAATACTTTAATTACATATAATAATTTAAGATAATTAATTCAGCATTAAAATTTTAAACGAAAATCACGGAACAATTTACGGATAATAATAATAATAACAATAATTATAATGTCTTTATTTCCCTTACAGGCTTACACCCAAATAGGGAAAAATATGAATTTACAAATGTTTTCATCGTTTATGCTATTCTCCTGTAATATCTCATGGGTAATGTGTAAAGAGCGGAAAATATGCAATGTGCATTTTATGATGTTGATGAAATAAGAATTATTTGTAGATTCAATTAAAATGCCTAAAACCTAAAATTTAAGGCTTTAATATTATTGTTTATTGTATATTTTATATCAATAAATGCGAAACTCCGTGTAATGCCATGTAATAATAATGCAACAATGTAACATAACTGTATACATCGGTGTATACATAAAATAAACTTGATGTTGATGAAATAAATAATAGAAACAAAATTTAATTTATGATTTGATTTATTGAAATTTCCTTATTCTTATAACAAATAAGTTTTTACTAATAATATTTAGTTATTACTAGTTAGTTAATAGTATATTATATACATATTTGTTGCATTTTTTTTTGTCGAAACCCATGCATTTTTTGTCAAATTTCGTTGCATTTAAATGTGCATATGTTTTCTTTTTGCCTTGCATTTTTCCGCTCTTTAGTAATGTGTATTGTGGTGACAAAATTCACTTGGTATTGTTATGTCTGTTTGTGTTGGTGAATATTTCACCATTTACAACATAATCATGAATAAAGTGGTTGGTGTATTTTTGCATACGAAACAATGGAACATTTATTTACGTTTAAATTTAGGCGATTAGCTTTACACCAATCACATAGAAAGTTAATGTTAGACTGCAAATATAAGCAATCATTGATATCTCGTACTTGATGATATATTTTTTAATCGTCAGCAAATAATAGTTTCTCGCAGTGTATAGATTGATGATGATGATGAATACCACGTAGACACGTCCATTCGTGACGGGTATCTTGGAATACGTTCTGCTTGGTTCGGACATCTTGTATCCCAACCCTCTGGCGTTTAATGTCATGCTTACCTTGCTATCTCTCTCTCTCTCTCTCTCTCTCTCTCTCTCTCTCTCTCTCTCTCTCTCTCGCTCTCTCCTTATCATCTATTAGAGAGGACGCATTAAAGAGTCTTCTCTCTCTCAATGTCTCCTCTCTCACTCTCTTGCTCTTTCGCTCTCTCCTTATCACCTATTAGAGGACGCATTAAAGAACCTTCTCTCCCTCTCTCACTCTCTCGCTCTCACGCTCTCTCACTCTCTCTCTCCCTTCAACCTAATGCTAGTAAATGAAACACCATTGGATAGAGGTAACCGTTAGGTCTACTGTTCTGGGATTGGTTCGGACGGCTTTGTTATTTCATACGTGAAAATAAAAAACATCGATAAATGTTTTACTGTTTTTATTATTTTTCGTATAGTTACACAATATTACTAATATTCTATTGTAAATCAGCTTAAACTAGGTGATTATAGTTTTATATAGTATATTACTTTATTACTCAATATAAACTAGATATGTTATATCAGAATGTTACAAATTAATTTTCTAACAAAATAACTTAGAGCAGCTTATAAATATATATATATTCTAACACTTAACATTTACTTAATAGAATATTAACTATATATTAAACTTAAACCTCAACAACATACTTTATTTAATCTAGTAATATAAACTTTATATAGGCAAGAACTGTCATTTAACAACATCTTCCGCCTTTATCCAGGACTTTTCATTCAAGCCGAGCCATTTGACGTACATGTCACCATTGCTGCGGCGTTTAAGTACTTTTTCAACTAAGTAAACGTCTGGCTGATTGGTTTTCTGTAGCTCGAACTCGTAGAAAGCTCCTCGAACAGCAACCCCATGAAGATCTTCCAGCAGATATGTGACAGGTTTTGTCAATTGAACTTTAACTATTTTGAATAATTCAGTTGACCAGCTGGGCGTGTATCCCTTAGAAAAGACCCCATTGAACTTACTAATACGTACGAGGTCATTCAAGTCTAGTTTACGTTTACTTCCTGCAGCGACATCTGCTTTTACATTAGTGTCATAAACGGTTAGTTTGGTGGTAGGTGTAACAGTAGCAGGAGCTCGACCTATCGTTCTATGTCTGGTGTTGTTATAGCTGTCAACTACCCTCTGTAATATATCTATCCATTTAAATGATCCTCGGTAGCTAAACTCTTTATACAACTTTTGCTTAATTGTACGGATAACGCGTTCAACTATCGAAGCCTTAATTACGGAATATGTAGAGTAATGATTTATAGTGTGCTCTTTCATTAATCGTTTAAAATGTTTATTGTAAAACTCTTTCCCGAGATCCGTCTGAAGATTCTTGGGTATGACTGAACTCTTAAAGATGCTGCGGACCTGCTTTGTCACCTCTTCTCCGGATTTAGTTTTCAACGGTCGTGCATACAGATATTTCGAATAACAGTTTATCATCAGCAGTATGTAACGATACCCCTTATTTACTTTAGCATAGGGCATAAACTCGGCTAAGTCAGCCTGGAACAAGTCCTGGAAATCTTTTATTATAGTGCGACGTCTTTGAAAGTTTTTTCTAGCAGCCCTGTGTATTTCATCAACAACGGTTTGTTTAGCACTAGTCATTATCATACAATTAATCTCAACGACACCGAGAGAGCAACGTCTCAAATAATTATATTGGCAGCAGCCGTGTTTGATGAATACTGAACAATATTAAAGCAATATATCATTATATACCCCCGAAATATTCTATTCTATGATGCCTTCCTCCTTAAGTTCGCTTATAATTGATATTATTTCGTTTTCATTCTGTGGACTAGTGTTGCCGGCACTCTTTACAGCATATAACAAACGAAGCCGGTCGACTAGCTCGTTAGCCTTATTCCAGTAGACGTATTCGACTTTGCAATCGCTTAATTTTTTAAAATTTGACGATGATGATGATGATAGTCTAATGCCTAAACCTTTGATTCTGGGTAAGTTCGGTTTAATTATATAATCATACTTCCAATGTTTAACAGCTGTTAGTTTACCCTGTGGTCTATATGATTTCTTATGCGCATTAGTAAGGGCTATTATCTGCATATAATTATTGATATCAGCTTGCGTTGGTATAGACTCTAATTCACTAAACGTGAGTAAGTCAAACAGACCGGGTGTTGCTTTGAAAACGTTGTTTTTAATTATGATGTTTGTATCACGCATAGTCACAGGGGAAGATGCAAATGTCCACGCGTCTCGATCAATTTTATATCTAATACCGAATCTAGTTCTATCTATATTTTTGTTTCCGACAGCGTTAGCTATCAGCATACCGTAATGAGTAGGGAGATCAAGAGTTTTATTAGATTCTTCTTCTTCTTCTTCGTCTGCTTCCGATGATGATGATGTAGCAGGTTGTTTTTTAACTTTCAACTGGGGAATGTAACTAGCTGTAGTAGTAGTAGCAGCAGATGGTTGTGTTTTAACTTTCAATAGGGGTACGTTAGAGGTGTTAACTGATTTAGCAATGGTTTCCAGTGGCGATATAACTGGATTGTGCATGACGCGATACATACGTTCTGCTTCTGCTCTATCACGACGAAAGTATGCAAATTTCTTACGTATAGCATTACGAGCGTGTATTATTTTACGCTTTAAACTCAGATCATACGTGTTAGACATGTCGGCTATGCAGAGACTACTAAACGAATCGACTCTAATTATAAACTTATATATGAATCAAAACCCTTCCGATATCTGCCACGGTCTAGAGAGCTGTCTTTATTAATTACCAAGAAATCATGCGGCTCCTTCCAACACAGAGAGCAAATGTTTTTGAACTGATCATAGCTAATACCGTCTCCTACAACATGATCGCTAAACACGTGTTTTAAGTTCAACTCGTCTTGTCTAAAGAGAATAATTAGGTTTGCATTGTCCCTAATCAGATGTTTCGGTATCTTGGCGTACGTTTGACCTAGATAAAAACAGTCGACACCCTTATGCCTACCCATGCTAAAATATTCTCTAATCTTTTCCTGCCTGCTGCAAATTATATCATCAAAAATGAACACTGAATTAGGTTTAACATCACCGGGGCTGATTACGTCATCGTTTTCGCTAAATTCATGATATCCCATACCCGTAAGTGGTTTCATAACACGTCTTAAGAATTCATATTTAGGTTGAAATAAAGACTTGGCGTATAGGTAGATATTTTCAAATTTTAATCCGTTTTCGCTAATAAGTAAACCTAACATAGCATTAGTTTTACCGCAGGAAGATGGACCGCTCAATATTGCTCTACATGATACAGGTAACAGATCGCCATGTTTCCTAACATCCTCGCCTGATCGTCGTTGTAAAGATGTATCATCGCAGTCGTCTAGGTTACATATGTTTAGTGACTTATTTTGTTTAACGATCTTCATTACGGTATGCGTACGTGTCTAGTCACGGTCTCGTTAAACGGATTATACTCGATTAATGCGTCGTGAAGGATCAAACAATACGCCTTAGTTGTGTTCGTAAATGCGGCTGAAGACTCGAGCTCTAGTCTAATATCGACAGTGGAATCCTTAAAACTCTCTACCTGTCTTGAACAGTCAATAACAAAAATGGGATACGTTTCAAACGATTTGTAGCTGAGTAAACAGCTCTCAGCCGCACCTCTACCTATACCGTCATAGTAGTTCTCACGAAAACGAATATAATTCAGATACGCAGGAATGTAGTCCTTACGGTCGAAATCGAGATTTAAACGCTGATGCGGGAACACTTGCGAATTTAAATACAACTTAACGTCGACCAAGTTCGAATGAGTAAATGTAGTCGGGTTACCCGTTCTTATACTCAGCTGACGCTCGTCTTGTAAAACTACAAAGACCCAGCGCGGTTTCTCTAGATCATTGGAGTTCTTTACACGCCAAACCTGGTTTTTAGTAGTTCCCAACGAGGGTAACTCGTGTAATTCCCAACGTCTAAACGGAGCGATAATAGAAGAATTATCTCTTAAACTCTCCACCAGGTTCACTTTGCTTTCATCTGATAACAGTATATGCGGAACTTCCCACGAGAGCTTATCAATCTTGATATCTACGTCGGTACCTGCATCACCTGCTTCGCTTTTATAGCAATTAAAATCGTTCTTGGCGCGAATTAAAACTAGCTGACAACTCATATGAGGTATTACTTTTTTATAATCGTCTGCAAATTCAAAGATATCTTTTAATGGTATTCTACACGTGAAATGAAAGACGTTATTCCCCTGGTTATGTAACAAATCATTATCGCTAGTAATCCCTAAGTTCCATGCTGTGCTGGTTAAAGCTCTATCCTCGGCGCCATGTGAAACGAGACCTTTTATAGTGCTTGTAATGCCGGGCTGTTTACAGACATCTATGAGCTGGTTTGTGCCTAATATTAGTTGAATTTCATCAAACAGAAAGTGGGCAAAATTGTTTACCAGAAGGAATTGCTTGTTTTCTGCACGCGTTATGCTACCTTTAACAAGTACATAGCTGTCATACAAAGCTAAAACGTTATCGGAATTTTGTATGCTGATTCTAATGGTGTCGGAATGATTGGCATTTAGCGTAAACGGCAGATAGGTATAAAAATCCTCTTTTATTATATCTGTATCGACGCGAGGCTTCCCAAATATGTTTAATTTATCAATGGTAAAGGTGTCGGTGTTAATATGCATTTTACTTCGTTTTGACATGCTGCTGCTGCTGCTGCTGTTATCGTACTTTAAAGCCTAAAGATTCAAGAAAAAGGCGACGAGCTTTAGTTAGTTTTAATCGAAGGTCTGCACGTGCCGACGTTCGACGGTGAATGACCTTTGATGGACATATGCTGATGTTTTTATAGCTAAAGTTTATTCCCATTTTTCACGTTTAAGTTCTAGCCTGATGCTCGTGAAAGTGTCTTCAGACAAATTTATCAACTCTCTTCTCGCGTCTACCAGTCTAATGGTAATGTTGTCGATCTCGGTGACAGTGATGGGAAAGTAAATCACATGCGATGGCTCCTTTTCAATCAGATAACCGGGTGGTACGCAAACACCAAATTCGAAGATTGTATGACCTGTTTGATTGTTTCTATATGAGCCGCCTGTAATATTCGTGTCTACAAAGATGTTTGGAGTTGAAAGTATATCGACAACTCGATCTGACACGTGTCTACTACCGGGTTCTAGCACACGCTTCTTAAATCCTAGTAGTGATCCTATGTTATCGGGTTTGGTAAAATCAATCAACTCGGTAGCTGATTCAATCTCACACTTTCCCGTATTAGTGTTAGCTTTGATTTGTAGTAGTAGTAGATCTCCCTCTTCGGGATCGCCACTAATTTGATTGTTTATATAGTTAACGATTTCAGACAACTCGTAGCTACCCGGTTCAATAGTTATCGCCTTTTCTCCGTAATAAAATTTATTTTTGCCTGGGTATATATTCCGTATCGTGTGACTTGTATATAAGCCGACTAAACCTAGTGAGTATTCGTAACGCACGTGATCTAGTGTTATAGGTGGATAAATACGATCCGTAGAAAGCCTGTTTCCTGTACCGTACACCGTGATGGTCCTAGCCATACTTAACCGATTTACACTTTCACCTCTCTTTTATACAAAAATCGTAGACACAGATGTCCGCAGTTGTATGTATTGAACTTTTGTTCTTGGGCTACGTTGTAGTATACGGAGCAGGGAGGTCCTAAATATTTCACAAGTTCAGCTGGTGGTCTCAGGTCTCCGAAGGGGTCATAGTACAAAACCACGTTTCGATCCTTTCTATAGGCAACCCAATGAGTACCCGGTCCTCCAGCGTCGTCAAGATTAACAATAGCTCTTTCGAATGGCAAAGGTTTCGTTGCAGGTAGACTTGTTCTCATATAGACACCTCTAAAATAGGGAATGTCTTTAGCATGTTTTATTATATCTAGGTCTGTAAGTGGTCTCCGAGGCAAGTTATTCAGTTTTTTGACCGCCTGACATATGGTTTTAAGTACAATGCAGCTCCGCCAGCTCTATACGGCTTCAGGTAAAGGGCGTTCCCGTTCTTACCGCCTAAAGCGATAGCTTCCATACTTTTATTATGCCGTGTAGTTTCTTCTAGCTGTCTCTTATTACTATTAGCAGTGTTAACAGCTTTTGCTACCCCTGAGGCGCCTCCTATAATTGCACCGAGAGCCGAGAGGCCAGCAAAAATTGGTATGAGTGGTAAAATACCCCCTGTAGCTGTAGGCACAGGAATTATTCGGGGTACTTTAACGTTTTTTCGACCGCCTACGTTTTGAATGATTCTTCTGGCAGCGCTCAGGGCATGATGTATTAAATCTTTACCCGTGAGTCTCTTGCTTGCACGATTCACTACACCAACAAGCTTCTTTAAAACGCCACCTTTGAAAGTGACAGTTTTCTTCATCATCTTTTTAGCGATACCCTTTTTCGCCGACAGTTTGTTTGTCTTTACGCCCATTCCCAACTTTCTTTTAGCCTTCATTATACCGGTTACAAACAGAGCTGATGCTTTTTCCCCTAATTTAGAGTCTTTAGCCTTAACACGCTTCCAAGCGGCTTCTTCTAATACACGATCTGCCCGGTGTCTACTGTTCAAATCGGAGCTTTGAGCGTACGAGATGTCGTGCTGCATACACGCCTGGTCCAAAGGATTTATACCTTTATCGCCACGTTGTAATCTTTTAGATAATTTAGTACCAGGTCCACAGTACTGATAGGAAGGAAGATGTAGTTCAATAGGCAGCTTGTCTATGAGCTTGTTAACAAAGCCGTTACCTTCGTGAACTAACATCTGGTACTGAGAGAAGAGACTGCTTGTACCTGTATTTATACTCGGTCACCACTGCGGCCGGACTAATCTGTGTTCTGAAATCTCTGCGTATAGATAAAGTCTCTATGATCAGCTTGTAGAATTTCACACAGATGCTTTTCAACATTATGTATTCTTGTTTGAAAACGGTATCTGTCCAGAGCTAATGTTTGCCAGTCTCCCTTTCTTGCCTGTCTGTATGCATACTCCCATACTATCATATGATGTATATTATTCATGCTTGCGTCGGCAAAACTTACTTTCTTTACCATATCGATGTGTTACTGCTGCTGTTGCTACAAATCGCTATGTTTGGAGAGTTATTGACATTAGTAAAACTAAAAACTTTGTTTAAATACATTTTTATTTCTTCAACGATACATTTAGGCTAAGATAGAAAAAAAATAACTGATTAGCGTAGATATAAGCAAACTAAGCATTTGCACAGCATTCCCGTAAGGCTCACCACGTTTCCTATCTGCGCTAATCAGGCATTTGATATAATACACTTAAAACTAGAATAAAAACTGGTGTCAATATGATTAGGTCAACCGATAGTAGTAGTAAATTCCGTTATTAGTCGGTATTGTACACTCTCTTTATGTTGTAAGAGTTCGTACGTGTTGCAGATTCGGCTATTAGGGCATCAAACGATGATCGCATAACTTTTTGAGTATCCTCGAGCACTTGTACTTTATCTAATAATTTTTTATGATTACTATCTAGGGTATTATTCGTTTCTTCTATCTTTGTCAACACACTCGAATGATTAGTTTCCATCTCATCATTCGCTATTAGGTGATTTCTCTTTGTTTCTTTTTCCAACGTTGTTAGCAAACTGTTAAGTTTACTAGTTTCAATGTCAACCTTTGTTACCTTTTGCTTTAGATCTTTAATAGTGTTCTGAGTGTCGGTAGTCATTGTAATGAAGGTTTGTACAGCAGAGTCGAATTGAGCATCTACATAAGCTTTAGAAGTGACATCCGTGCCATCTATAGGGTAACTTACTGAAACAATACGTTTACCATCTGCATTAAACTGCATTTGATCGTTTGTATGCATAGCCCGATTGTTAAAATACTGCCTAGAGATTACATCTTTATCCTCTAGAGGCTCCCCTATATTACAAATTCTTCCATCTTTAGCATCATAGTACGACCCCTGTCCTTTATCCTCTCGTCGTCGTCTCAAACAATTAGAGAGTAATTTTCTTTCAACATCGTCCACCAGCTCGTCGGTATACTTTTTCGTACAAACATCGTGGTTGTCAAGCGGTTCTTTAACGTGTACTAACCTTCTTTTCTTAACATCAATTACACCTTCATCGTTATCTGATAACATTAGTACAGAACGCTTCGTGACAAGATCGTTATCGTTGATAGGAGCGCCTACATTAGTTATACGACGGTTCTCAACATCGAAATTACCCTCTGGTGTTAATTTGAAACCATAACCTCTCGGTCCACGTTTTGTTGCAGCCATTGCTTCATCTGTCATACTCATCATAGCTCTACCGAAGAGATCTATTGTGTTCATGATGACGTATGACAAATAACTGTCACGCATGAACAGAATACACAGTATTTATAGCTGAGATCTTCATAGCGCAATGATGTAACGGGTGTTTTTTTAAATTTGGCGTCCTAGTTAGCTATGACTATGAGTTTGTTGTGAATAGACCACTATTTTTCAAATGTCAAAATGTCAAAACTTAAAAGTGAGGTTAGGTTTAGATACACTGCGGCGTGGCGACATTCAAAGGTGCGTTCACAATCGAACTCTCATTGCTTGCTCTGACGCCAAATTTAAAAAAACACCCGTTACATATTTCAATACGTCATGAGATTTATACAGTTCGTCGGATGTTCTCAGACATAATCGTAGACGGTACTGAGACTTCTCGTAATCAGCCCGCATTTAATTTAGTAAACATCGTATGCTTTTACGCTTTTTTGAATAATTATCGTCCGAACCAATCCCAGAACAGTAGACCTAACGGTTACCTCTATCCAATACTGTTTCATTTACTAGCATTAGGATGAAGGGAGAGAGAGAGAGAGAGAGAGAGAGAGAGTGAGAGAGCGTGAGAGTGAGAGAGCGTGAGAGCGAGAGAGTGAGAGAGGGAGAGAAGGTTCTTTAATGCGTCCTCTAATAGGTGATAAGGAGAGAGCGAAAGAGCAAGAGAGTGAGAGAGGAGACATTGAGAGAGAGAGAAGGCTCTTTAATGCGTCCTCTCTAATAGATGATAAGGAGAGAGTGAGAAGGAGAGAGCGAGAGAGAGAGAGAGAGAGAGAGAGAGAGAGAGAGAGAGAGAGAGAGAGAGAGAGAGAGAGAGAGATAGCAAGGTAAGCATGACATTAAACGCCAGAGGGTTGGGATACAAGATGTCCGAACCAAGCAGAACGTATTCCAAGATACCCGTCACGAATGGACGTGTCTACGTGGTATTCATCATCATCATCAATCTATACACTGCGAGAAAAACTATTATTTGCTGACGATTTAAAAATATATCATCAAGTACGAGATATCAATGATTGCTTATATTTGCAGTCTAACATTAACTTTCTATGTGATTGGTGTAAAGCTAATCGCCTAAATTTAAATGCAAATAAATGTTCCATTGTTTCGTATGCAAAAATACACCAACCACTTTATTCATGATTATGTTGTAAATGGTGAAATAT
Source organism: Agrypnus murinus (assembly GCA_929113105.1). Classification (NCBI taxonomy): domain Eukaryota; kingdom Metazoa; phylum Arthropoda; class Insecta; order Coleoptera; family Elateridae; genus Agrypnus; species Agrypnus murinus. The sequence goes on from OV816025.1 coordinate 20,246,198, forward strand.
TCACCAACACAAACAGACATAACAATACCGAATGAATCTTGTCACCACAATACACATTACTAAAGAGCGGAAAAATGCAAGGCAAAAAGAAAACATATGCACATTTAAATGCAACGAAATTTGACAAAAAAAAATGCATGGGTTTCGACAAAAAAAAATGCAACAAATATGTATATAATATACTATTAACTAACTAGTAATAACTAAATATTATTAGTAAAAACTTATTTGTTATAAGAATAAGGAAATTTCAATAAATCAAATCATAAATTAAATTTTGTTTCTATTATTTATTTCATCAACATCAAGTTTATTTTATGTATACACCGATGTATACAGTTATGTTACATTGTTGCATTATTATTACATGGCATTACACGGAGTTTCGCATTTATTGATATAAAATATACAATAAACAATAATATTAAAGCCTTAAATTTTAGGTTTTAGGCATTTTAATTGAATCTACAAATAATTATACATTATTATATACAAATATGTATATAATATACTATTAACTAACTAGTAATAACTAAATATTATTAGTAAAAACTTATTTGTTATAAGAATAAGGAAATTTCAATAAATCAAATCATAAATTAAATTTTGTTTCTATTATTTATTTCATCAACATCAAGTTTATTTTATGTATACACCGATGTATACAGTTATGTTACATTGTTGCATTATTATTACATGGCATTACACGGAGTTTCGCATTTATTGATATAAAATATACAATAAACAATAATATTAAAGCCTTAAATTTTAGGTTTTAGGCATTTTAATTGAATCTACAAATAATTCTTATTTCATCAACATCATAAAATGCACATTGCATATTTTCCGCTCTTTACACATTACCCCTGAGATATTACAGGAGAATAGCATAAACGATGAAAACATTTGTAAATTCATATTTTTCCCTATTTGGGTGTAAGCCTGTAAGGGAAATAAAGACATTATAATTATTGTTATTATTATTATTATCCGTAAATTGTCCCGTGATTTGCGTTTAAAATTTTAATGCTGAATTAATTATCTTAAATTATTATATGTAATTAAAGTATTAATGACGACGATAATTATTTTAAGAAATCGGTAAAATTTATTAATATAAAATGATAAACCTTGACTCCCCCTATTAACAATCAGTAGAACGCCCGTAATCGGTAATACAGCTTTCTTCATGATGACGAACCAAATGCCGATAATACAGAATGTCGGTACAAAAATCACGTAAAACGACACTGGCGCCCTTTGTTTTCCCCTAGTAACACTAACTCCATTTAGCCATGTGACGAACCAAATGCCGATAATACAGAATGTCGGTACAAAAATCACGTAAAACGACACCGGCGCCATCTGCTTTCCCCTAGCAACGACGCTACCATTTAGCCGAGTGACGAACCAAATGCCGATAATACAGAATGTCGGTACAAAAACGACACTGGCGCCATCTGTTTTCCCCTAGCAACAGCGTTGCCATTTAGCCGAGTGACGAACCAAATGCCGGTAATACAGAATGTCGGTAATGCAGATTCCGTACTTAACGACGACTGCATCCCCGCAAAAATGTCTGGGCCAGGTGGCCCAATACCTACTCTGCTAGAACTATTTAATTCAATTTACAAAACAGGGATAATTCCATCTGATTGGCTGAAATCAACATTTATCGCCATACCAAAAAAGTATAAGGCGAAGGAATGCAGAGACCACCGCACAATTAGCCTGATGAACCATGTTTTAAAAATAATTCTACGAGTGATACATAAAAGAATTTATAGGAAAATAAAAGCGAACATCGGAAACATACAATTTGGGTTTCGGAAAGGTCTAGGAACACGAGAGGCTTTGTTTAGTATCCAAGTTCTAGTCGAAAGAGCTAGAGATGTAAACAGCGACGTATTTCTAGAATTTATTGACTTCGAGAAAGCTTTCGATAAAGTACAACACGAGAAAATGGTAGACATCTTAAGAAACACAGGAATTGACGACAGAGACACTAGAATCATAGCTAACTTATACTGGCATCAAAAAGCGTGTGTTAGATTGGAGAACAGAACAACAGATGCTATCGCTATACAAAGAGGAGTCAGGCAAGGGTGTATCTTATTGCCGCTAATCTTTAACTGAAGAAGGTGTAAAAATAAATGGAGTGCCAATTAACAATTTAAGGATTACAGACACTCTTCGACAGAATCACAGAAACTTCTGAACGATATGGTCTCCAACTAAATAATAAGAAAACAAAGTACATGATTGTTAGCAAAGAACAACCGGACGACCATGGAATCTATATTAATGGGACACCGATAGAAAGAACAGACAAAATCAGGTACCTTGGAAGTGTTATCAACAGTAATTGGGACCATACAGTGGAAATCAAAAACCGCATTGAAAGAGCCAGAGCAGCATTCATACGGCTAAGAAAAGTTCTGTGTGGCCACGACCTCAATCTACAACTAAGAATGCGTTTAGTTCGATGCTATGTATCCACGGTGCTTCTCTTGGTGTAGAATCATGGACGCTAACAGAGACAGCTCTAAAACGACTGGAAGCTTTTGAACTATGTACATATAGACGTATGCTGCACATAAGTTGGACGGATCGTGTACGGAATGAGGAAGTGGTGGCCAGAATGAAAAAGGATAAAGAAATTATACGAACAATTAAAATAAGAAAACTATCATATTTCGTGCACGTCAGAGACAACCAGACACATATAACATATTACATCTAATCATACAAGGAAAGATTGAAGGCAAGCGTGGCCCTGGAAGAAGAACTTCTTGGTTGGATAACCTGAGGCAATGGTTTAAAAAGACGACAGAATCACTTTTCAGGGCGGCAGCCGATAAGATGATCGGATATGGCACGTTAAGAAGAAGAAGAAGAAGGTAATATTAATCAATTGATAAGTAATTATGTACTGTAAATTAGTAATATTATAAAACACAATTGAAAAGTAATTAATAAAAGAAAGAAACAACCAAAGAGTTTGATAAATGGACATTCATTAAAGAAGAAATGTATGACAACAGCTCTATAGTTAAATGCAGAGCGTTCTGGAATTGGAATTCAAAAACCGAGTTCCAACACAGCTTTGGTAAAAAGTTTTTTTAAATTAATATTTAATATATTTTATAAATAAGTAATTTTGTTTTTATAAATGTTTATTATATTTTACAAATAAGCACTTTTTTTATCAATTATCCCTTAATTTTATAGTAATTGTTTAAAAACGGTCGGTAGGTAAAATAAATATCCATAGAAATTCATAAAACTTTAATTAAATGTCATTAAACACACATAGAAGTTTGAATAGAGGAAGAATTCTGAGAAAATAGATTTTGAAAATTCAATTTTTACCAAATTTAACATAGGCTCTTATGGGAGCTTTGAAATATGCTAGAAAAGCCTGAAAAATACTTAACTTTATTTAAAATTTTGCACCAAGATTACCAGGTATTTTCTTATTAGCTAAAAACTAAAATGCTTAACATACTTGATAACAGCGCTTATAACAAAGCTGTATAGGTATATATTTAGTGACCTATTATATTTGTATAAAAAGAAGCGCGCGAATATATGAAATTTTTAAAATGTATGTGGTAGTTAATATTTCTTGACTAATAATCTTTTAAGTACTTTTCTATACTAAATAAATAAATAATTATCAGATAAAGAAATAGAAACAAATGATGAACAGAAATAAATATGAAATGTAGAAAAAAAAGGAAATAATAACATTTTTACTTCTATCATTAAGGGCCGGCGGTGGACGAGTGGTGTCAGTGCATCACTCGTGTTCCAAAGGTCGTGGTTTCGAATCCCACTTGGGGCGGCGGGATTTTTCTAATTGGAAAATTCCGCCACCTCAAGTATGGATGTGTGTATTCGTGTTACATGTTAGATGGGGGACAGATGACCTTACATGTTGGTTCCCCCGTAGTGTAGGCGTGAAATAAAAAAAAGCTATCATTTTTTACTTAATATATTTTTTGTATTTGTGTGTTTGCACAGTTACCAAATTTTTCTCTTTTTCCACTCACCGCACTTCCTCACCACACGATTGTACCGACCGTCATTAAACCACGTATATTTATATTAATTGAATTAAAAAAACATTGAAAATATAGAATTATAAATATTATATTTATAAAAAAAGATTTATTTATAAAACATATTAAATATATATAAAAATAAATCCAGCCAAACTGGGATTTGAACCTGGGTGTTGTGTTTATTTGTAATGCATATTTTAAGTCATTTGAATACAAATCACCTCTCGCAGAAAAAATGCTTTAAAATTGATTTGAAAAAATTGTTTATTTATAAAATATATTAAATATTTCATAATTGTATTTAAGAAAAATTACCAGACCCGCCTTACATCCACTTGCGGAAACAATACCGCGCGCATGCGCCTGAAGAAGGCGGACCCAAATTTTATATTTAGCAAATGTAGTGACCGCAGTGTCCTCTTTTGACAGCAATAATAACTAAAAATCCAAAGAAAATTGATTTCTAATTATACGTCCCCTAATCTTATTAATTCATCTATTAAAATGAAACAAAAAGTGAAGTAGGATTAATAAACTACTAAAGCGCTTTTATTTTTTTATTTACATTTAGTTAATATTTTAGGATTTTTTAAAAATCAATCAATTTTTTTGTTTGCTTGTGGTTTTTTCCATGAAAAATACTTTCTCGTGAAATCCGAAAATGCACGGGATAGAACGGATTTTTATCTATATTTTAGTTCAAGTAGTGTGTGTGAATTTTAAGCAATAACTAAATGAGAAGTTTAGAGCGAAAAGCATTTATAAATTCCTACATAGTGTAGACCCTTAAGACACCCGTTATATATTATAAATCTGGATGGCAATCAAGGTTTATTTGTGATATGCAAAAGGTAAATTTTAAAGTGATACTGGCCAAACGAGTAATCATCTATAACATCTGTACATTTTTTAAAACGTGGAAGAATGGAGAAATAAAATTAAATATACAAGATGTTCCATTTAAAAAATATAAATTGCTATTTTCTCCTAACTTTTGCGATGGTTATTTGTTTTATATGATGATTAAATTCTGGCGTTTCAAAAAGAATCAAGTAACTTTTGTATTTAAAACTTTTGTATATCCCGTAAAATAAAGGATTATGGGTGGTCCAAAATATCGAAAACCTCTGTATACTACTGAAATAATATCAATATGTTTATTTATTTATTTACTTATTTTTGGGCGGTGTAGCGTCCTTCGTACTTCATGACACCGATTACTATGGCCATTTGGCCGATCCCACTAGAATTTAGCCGACTCTGGGAGAATTTCAACCCCAATAGAGATACCATGTCAAACATTGCATTGATACCGGACCTACGGTTTTACTTCGTATCCGCGAAGAAGACATGTTTTAATTTTTCTCCGCTATGAAAAATTAACAGCTTGGCCAGGGATCGAACCTGCGACCCTTGGATTATGAAGCAAACATACAAATTACTGATCCACCAAAGCTGTCCATATCGACATGTCTAAGCGTTCTAATAAGATACCAATTTATACTTTGTTTATTTGATTTAGCCTAGAGAACTAATAGAGAATACATAGCAACCACTCTCCTACCAATACGAACAAGTAGCACTCACTTAAACCAGTGACGCTCTATTTGAGCTTACCACAACTCCTTAACGCAGATGAGTCACTTAAATCCGTGATAAAGTTTATAATGTTTTATATTTGATCGAATCAATGCCAGTAGTAGGTTATTTCAATAATTTTCATTTTAACCAGAGAATGCACTTCGAGAATTTTATTAAAAACAACAACTGATTTTAATGAGGAAGATTACATTCTGGGAAAGCAAGGTCATAAGGTAATCATCGACGATGGCATCGTTTTATTCTGTCTGTTACAGTCAACGAAAGCTTTTATATTCTACAGGGCAGTTCAAGCGAAAACATTATAGAGAAGAGGTTTATTGTCTGCTTATGGCACATTTCCTAACTCATCCAGACATCCTAATTTTAAGAATTCTTTCTTATCTCAAAAGTATTTTCAATGATTGCACAAATCAAATGGTGTCTTTTTGAATATGTCTCAGAGAAAAAAAATGAATTACGGGGAAAACTTTATTTCCATTGGAAGGTAATATGTGAAGGTTTTCTCTGTTTTAGCTATTCTTTCTTCCGGGTGCAGCTCGCTTTTATATAACCTAGCAGCTAAAGGATATTAATATAGCTGAAAATGTGATTTTTCACTTGCTTGGGATTTAATTTGGAGCTTTGCTAGGTTTAGATGGCAATTTTAGGGCGGTTAGATAAACGAAAAAATATATAACCGTTTGGCTGTTTAAGAATCGCGAGAACCATAACTGTAATTTTATTGCGTATTTCGGAGACCTGAATATTTCGCTTTATGACACCATTTTGTATAAAGATTAAAGTGACTGGGACGTTCTTAAAATTTTTGTGATTGTTAAGAAGTTGATAGTAATTATAAAAAGTTGTAATAAAACTATACACATATATTGTAAGCGAATGATTTTTAATTTATACCCAGATGTGTTAATTGAGGGACGCAGTAGAAAAGTGGTACAAATAAAGTCTTTATTTTAAGAAAGCTTTCTGCTCCCTTTCTCGCTCTTTATATCGCATTGGTTTCCTTCCTTATGTGGCTTCTTTCTGCTGATATCCTCTGAAAAAATCTCTTGAAGAAGCACCATGCAATTGCACACGAAACGTTGAGTTCTTTCGTTTCTTGTTCTCAATTTGACACGTCCAAACCTAGAAGTTCTACTTAGTAAGTATCTACTTACTATACGTATTCAGAAAAGGCTTGAAAATTCATTATAAGGGAGAGTTTTTGTGTTAATGCGGATTTTACGTATATCATCTTTCATTTTCATATTTCTGACATTTCCTAAACAGATTGTTATATTTCTCACTATTTTTCTAATTGAATGGCCCTCACCCGTCTTTTTGCAATCGGGGGGTCCGTCAGTTCTGTTTAAAAACCAATAGTTTGGATGGTACTAACTGATGTAACATGCCATCCTGGAAGAGTGTTTGATTCGAGACAAAGTAAAATTTAATGTCCCCACCTTTGTTTAATAATGGCAGGTGCCTTCAAATTTCTGTAATATATTAATATATTATAATATATAATTAATATAATATATTGTAAGATCTTTAAAATGAAGTGTCAGTCTTTTTCTTGGTAAAAAAAGTTTAGATGGTACCCTATCTCCATTTTGGAAAGCTGAATTGACAAACATTAATAGCTTATCTCTTATTTGAACGCTTCAAATTTCTTCGCGGTACTTTAAACGATTCGTAAGTTAGCAGGTGAGTGGGCGTGAACTTTTTATCTGCAGTGTATGTAGGTAATTATAATGATATTAAAAGCCGCCTTGTATAACCTGGTATTCGCTGGCTGTCGGAACAACAGTTATGCTGTGATATCCCCTTCTCGTTATTACCAGAATGCAATGACAATGACGATCGGCAAGCTTCGACAAAGTAATCGTGGTCTGTCATTGTTGTGTGCGATATTCGAAGATGCCTTAACAATTTCAAAGTTCCGACACTCGAGTGGGAATGCCGTATATTTTTATGCTGTGATAATACTGCTGCTTTAACGTAGCATTTTTACTGTTCAAACATGTTGCAAAATTACAGCCTTACAACTTTGAATACTTATAATAATTAATAAAAGTGTTGGAATTTTATTCTATAAGTTGATTCGTTATTTGAAAAGGCAAAAAAAGATACGAACAAATAGATTTCGCATAATGCGTGAGCCCAGATGTTGCAAAGATTGGCAGAGCTTTTTTGAGTTCCTTAAGTAGCGATGAAACTGATCCTAAACGATCTGCAGTGATGAGTTTACAAATGGTGGCTACAGCAGCTTGGCATATATGCCAAAGAAGGTCAGTGTTTAAAGAAGATTTTAATGCACTCTTCTTTGAATTTAATACATTGGAAACTTCTTTAAGAGACTCACTGGATGCCAAACTGTTCACTTGTATGCTGCCAGCCATTCGTTTCTCATATGGTTCCAGCAAGTTGTCAAAAACATATCTCTATTCTTTCTTACTATTTGTAAAAATATATATTGTTCTTGTTTGTTAAGTCGTCTAAGTTAGCTCATCCTTAATAGCATGCAGGTCACGTCACTGGGATTCAAACCAATTGTTGATAAAAATTTAGCAACTGGGTGTTTGGGGAATTTTTCCGTTCAAGGTGCATAAATTGTGATCTACATTATCTGCTATTATAACAACATGTGATTTGTAATTAACTAGCAATGAAGCAGATGCTCTTGTTGAGCATTATTGTATGATATTGAAAATCTAAAAGCTTGAAGCGTGTCTATAAGATACCATGAACCAAAATAATGGTGTAATTGTACTACGAGTTTTACTGATTGTAGATACCTAGATTAATGCCACTTTTGATTATCTTTGCATTCGCTTCTATAATGAGGATCATTTATAGATGACATCTACATATTTACTCTTTTCGTAGTACAGTCTCAAGGTTACATCTGCACACTCTCGCAGAGGCACCACATCTGTTAGAGCTTCAACTCCAGTAATAATAATACTTTTCCAAAGCGTTTAATTTACTTGCGCGTCGTATGTCTGCCCGTATCATTGGTTGGCACTTCAGTTCCTTCCAAATACTGTTTTATGATAGTTATAAGATCTTATATCATTATCTATTCTTCGGCGTTACTTTCTAAATAACTACAGTTAAAAAAAAACTAAATTCAGTGTTTGTTTTAAGAGCGTCCTACTTTGTGTTTCTTTGAGCAAAATACTTGGATATGTTATTGGGTATCTTCCGTCTTTCAGTACGAAAATTAACGCTATATGGTTGTTGTAAGCATATTCAGCTGCATGGAGGTTAGATATAAAATATTGTATCGTATTACTTAGTGGACCGACCAAACTATTTTGTTCAAAGTATTGGAGGTTTGTGTGTTAGATCATGTTTCTTGATAAAATCTACTTGGGTTCTACAAAAAAGACAATCATTTTTTGGATTATAATGTTTTCCGGTTGACTGACTGGTCTTCTTAACACTTGAATAACTTCGGCAATCTACTTATATGAACTCTAAAACCTTCAACTGTTATAACATCACTTACGCTGCTCTGACTAACACTTGCACCTTTGGCTGGCAACAATACACTGTCTGTTCCATAAGTGTCTTCCTTGCAAATTATACAAGTCGTAGCGGGTTGCATGGCCTGCATCTACCTGCGGATACAAAGATTTGTTAATAGTAATATATGAAAAAACACTGAATCACGTTCTACTGAAACATAGTCATAGGTTTGTGTAATTGTTTCTTGATGATTAATTAGCACGCAACGTCATAACGATAGAATACAAAGAATACTTTTTACAAATGGTGTTGTTACCCACAAAATGAGGGTCGCTAATTGGGGAACGTCAACAACTTTTAATCGCAGCTAAAAATTGGCCGCCAGCTAAGTAGTGTGAAGTTGTGGGTCTCACAAGATGTTTTTGCAACTGGCGCAAAGAGTCGTCTAAAATAGCAAAAATAGAGTCTGCCTATGGTATCTGTAAAGTACTGCATATTTGCAACAGCTTACAATGTCGTAGACACTTCCCAAAAAAACGTATCTGTATAGCTGACAGATTTCTTTTCAAGAAACACACCACAAATGATAAACATATAAATAATATGTCACCAAAGAAAATAAAAAATACTTTACCCCGCACAAGTTTCATAACCTCTGTGGCCTGGTTTCCAAGTTATGGGTTGTGGCAATTGTTTATTGCAATGCATAAATACAAATAAATAAATTCAATGATAAACAAAGAGTTTAAATAAACTTTCGTAAGGTCTAAGAACTTTAGCACTAATTAACTAATATTTACGTACAAACCAAATATTAATGAATTTATGCGAGCGGAATATTTAGCAGTGACCTGTTTATTTATCAAAAATTAAATCAGTTCAACACAATACTTCACGAAAGCTTAACATGCCTACGTGTTCACTTTAGATTGTACAATCTGTAATGCCTCGGGTAGATAATAGTTAGATAATAATACTTTTAACGAAAAAATTGAACGGGCGCACTCGTAAGAATGATTCTAACAAAGTTTATATTTACAATTTATTTACAAGTCCTAAGTGTTCTTACTCATATAAAGATATAACGATTAAAATTAAAATTATCTGTTATCTTAATTAATTAATTTACATTTATACAGTAATTGCTCAATGTTATAGTTGATATATCGTCGCTGTTAATGCATACTGGTGTAATTATTTTTTAGCAATTTTACAGGAGCGCAGTTTAAATGCTTATAAAAACTTTATTACAGATGCCATGATGAATTATCTGAAATATTGTAATTAGCAACATTACTAGCTACAACATTTCAGAGAATTAAGTTCATATCATCTGTAATAAAGTTTATATAAGCATTTAAACATCGCTCCTATAAAGATGCTAAAAAACAGTTACGCCAGTATGCATTAACGTCGACGATATACAGCAGCTTAATTACATGCAACTCAAGCTACTGTTGCGTTCTTCAGTTGTTAAAGGATGTAGGAGTCCTCCAGTTGGTGCATTGCAAGAAATGCCACCAAACAAGCTGCACGTTCCTTAAACGCGACAACAGCATTCAACCAAAGTGCAATAATTATAGTGGACCGAGAAACTCAAAATAGAAAAGAAAAAAGAAGAAGGCCTGCAATACACAAACAAAATTATCAAATATGCATATCGCAGCATTCAAATAACTGTCTTAGCTGGAGGGTGTCTTCGAAGTAGTGTTAAACCGCTTCAGAGTCGAAAAGTCGGCGATTAATTACCATTTCCTACATAATTGTAGAACCATAAGAAAAGAGTGTAGGAATTATGCGGAAAAGATCAATAAATCTGTACAAAATTTGAAATTTGACATTTTACCATGCCCAGGGGCGTTAAAAATAGCCTTTTAACTTTAAGGTCTCTTAGAACGAGCCACTACAGATATCGATGGGGAGTTTTATTATGTGATATAGGGGGCATTGTTCTGAGCTTACATTAAATTATTCCCGTCTGTCATAAGTTTTTTCAGGTTTTGGTGAAATTTCTACTATTTTACGTAGGCATACTTAGCTATGAACGGACCCTAACTACGGAAAAAACAACAAATTCAGCTACCAACGCGAGTTTTAACTGATTTCCCGGAAATTAATGGGGGTTAGAGTATACTACAAATGAGCAATTTGGAACATAATAAATACCAATTTTAAGTATAACTAGGGAAACCTCGTCCAGGCATGGCGGTCAAAAGCATTGAAGGATTTCCCTATATACAACATTCGTTGTGATTACAATCCTTGGGATTTTCGTGAGTGATTATTTAAATAAACGCAACCAAGCAAGCAGTTGAAAATTCTGAGCCTAGCAGTTCTCTGTCCCAGCTTACCCTACTCTATTGCGACATATATTCCTCTCTCGCTTACGCCTCCCCGCCGGTTTATTCTACATACATACGGAAATTCTACCTTACGAAAAGATAAGAATAAAATCAAAAATCGATCTTGTTTAAAACATTCTTGAAACGTCTATTAGTACATATTTCAAAAACATGACATAAACACAGTGTTGGCACATTTCCTGCGTTCTATACAAATATGAAACTGCTCTGAATAAGCAATTGCCATAAGTTATTATTTGTATAACTCGTGTTGTTCTTAATTTTCAACTATGCGGGTTTTGTCTACGCAACCTAACCATTCTTTATACATTAACCGAGTGTTAATATAGATATATAAGCTTTTATAGTTATAAGCGGGAGAAGTTACGAAACGCACCGCCGTAGAAAATGAAAAGGCGCCCCAAGTGAATGTCCGATTCGTCCGTCTCAAATTAAACATTTTAGAGTTTTTCAAATTAAAAATATAAACATTAAAAAAATATAAAAATTAAATACTGTCGACTAATCTACACAGCGAAAGCATTAATATAAAAAAAGAATCGCTTAGATCGGCCCGGTGGAACTCTCAAACGAACTGGAGCAAAAATAAGCCTTGTATTTTAAATATATAGATAATGTCAAAATGCCTTTTCCACAACATTAAATGTATAAACTCTGGTTGAATAAAAGTAAAGAAAAACAATAAATAAAGTAGCAGTAAAATAATTACAAAGGCATGAAAACTAAATATTTAAATTTTTGAAGAAGTTAAGGCATACTGATTCCAATTTGGAAAACTTAAAATAATATAACGTTATTTTAAGTAACGTATTATATATAAGTAACGTTATTTTATAACGTAACATAAAATCCTCATGTATGTGCTTTACTGTTCGCTTTCACACTAACCATATTTTACAAATTAAAATAAAGCGAAATGGGCAACTTGTATAGATCAACACACCAAAATGAAACTAATACAAAAATCTTATATTCATAATATCACCATCAGCGGAAATTCGACTCACTTATTTACAAAAGAACAAAACGAACAATTAAATAAAATCGATCAGTCACATTAGAATTACGAATGCTTGTTCAGGTATTAATTGCAATGCCATTACTATGTAATAAAGTCCATAATTATTAACAGTCCAATGAATTTAATTTAGAAGAGGAACTAATTATTGTTCAGGTAATAAAAAGTGTTTTGAAGCAAGCGTTGTAATTTTTATTTTACTTATATACAAATAATTTATAAAGTCACTATTATCAAATGACGAAGGATTGCAAAACATAAAATATTTTGATTTTCTGTAAATTCTAAATATTTTGTTGTCGACAAGAGAAAACTCCATCACTCCAAACTTCAAACGGTATTTGTCGTCGCTTTTACAAAATATTCTCGAGAAATATTTGGAACGCTAGAGTATTCTTGTAAAGTATTGCATAATTTTCATTAAAATTCCTTAACGTGAATAAGAATGGCATCCTTTTCCATTTTTAAAGGTCTTTGATGTCTTTTGGGAAATATACATGAAAAGATTACTACACAGTATATACGACATACTAGAACATAACGTATATCAGGTGTTCACCACTCAGTTATAATGGTTTTCTTTGTGCATAATTCCTTCCTCTTTCCTATCAATACATGGAACACCTTACACTTATACGTACTATTTAGTCAGTCCTCATAATATACAATTCCATTAAAAAATTCAATATATTCCATCCCGATAGTTATCAAGTCACTCTTAAATTAAATCGTAAGGTAACTTGAGAAAATATTAATAAGTATTTTTACGAAAATATGTACATGATAGTATTTTCATTGCCAAGAAAACATTGCAGAACAAATTTGTTTGATATCAAAGGAGCCACAAGATGGCACTATTCTTGTAATTATAGATGGCGCTGATTTGAGCACAATCAAGGTTCATTTTAGTTTTTAAAATGGTAACCACATGGAATAATCATTTGCTTATTACTTTATTCGCTCAACCAATGTTGCTAATTTGTGGTTTTGCGTTGCCAAAAGATCATTTCCAAATTTTCACCATTTGAGTTTTCGTCGGGCTACAATGTCGTAGAAAGTTAGTTAATGCTATGCTAAGACAAGTTTTGTCAACGAAAAAGCAAACCGCTACAACTGCTGGTATTAATATTATCATACATTAATACACTGGTATTATCAGCAAGGTTTGATGGTTAGGGCACATAATTTCCAGTATGTCCATTAAGTTCAACATGAATAAGACGATGTGTAATTAACATAAACTTATTCATTAATTAGAATATACATAAATATTCAATGTTTATTTGTTTATATAGAGTTCATTTACAGTATAGAGGTTTGTAAATAAAATAGCATTTACTTTTATTTTATTTTTGTGATTTAAATAAATAAATACTACAAGTAGCAGGGGTTTCTTGGCAAGATGCTAGCCAGTAGACCTTGACCAATATTCCTTTCCGAAATTCGACGTCCTCGGAACTTCTTGTCAACTTGGCAGGCTAATACATATTAATTTACAATGTTTTAATTGCACCGCGAGCTAGCCAGTCAGAAAATTCTCGTTATAATTTGGCCTTACAAACGAGACCTTCTACCACAAATATCAAATTATATACAGATTTAATTTTTAGATATTCAGTTTACTTACAAACAAAATGTAATAAATATTAAATACATAAAAGATAATTATGGATTACCAGGTCACTGCCTTACGTGTTGTTAATTTAAGTTCAACTAAATAAACAATAAGTATCATCTATAGTCTTAATAAAAGAAGTAAAGAAAACAATTTTAAAACGTTTGCTTTGACTATCTACATTTAAGTTCGCCTTTCACACCTGACTTACGGATGATCTTGTAATATGCGTTAAATTGGGCCCTTTTAATACATATTAAACACCTTCAAGTGAGAGCAGAAAAATAACGAGCATGCCCAAGGGTCAAAAATTGGCAACATATTTTGATGTTGCCTATAAAAACACAAAACACATAGTATAATGCATTCATCGCATGCGCGGTTTATAAGAATTATTATAAAATAAAGTGTCTTTCATCTTACCATCCCCATAGGGCTGAAACAAAGTGACAAATAAATACCTTAGGTAAAATGAACTCTACCGACAGACTAAAGAACCAACCTTGTAGCGTACAAATAGCTGGAGTTAATACGAAATTCGAGGAAAAAGTAAGAAGAATAGTACAATCCGTCTATCGGAATTTCATAAGCGATATTCAGATTTTCATAGACCGAAATAGAAAGGGACGTAGCTAAGGATAAAAAGAGATAATAAAAAGAAACGTATATTTTAATAACATAATAAATGTAATTAATTAACTAATGTAAGGCAGTAGGTGTAACAATTAACGGTTCGTTACTCTAAATTATTCTGAATACAACACATACATAAGATACGCAGTGCGATGGACGTTACTGTAACCTTTAAAAAATTCAATACTGAATACTCACTGCAAAGCTCATAAATACGATACTTACGGTACGTTAGTGCTCCGACTTAAGACATGTTAATTAAATTATCTCATAAGCGTAGGTCTGATTTCCATGGCTTACGAATTCTAAAGAAAAATAAGGTGTAATAGACATAATAAAAGTATATGGGCGTCATTTACTGGCAGTCATTCTTTTACCTGCGTAACAAAAAAAAACACGAGGTTATGTCCAACCTAGGATATGGTAATATTATTTTATTATTGATTTTAATACGACACGCAATTATACAGTGTGTTAACTTACTGCGGCAAGACAATCGGAAAGATTAATTCTTTAGTTTCAAAATTAACAAACCATTGAATTATCTTTATAAAGTTTAACTTATAACTCAACGGAATAATTTTATTTGTTGCTAACAGATCTCGTTACGCATTTTAATTTTAAATCTCTTCTTAACTTTCGATATTTTACTAGAAATAATTTAGTTTATTAGTTAAATTTATTAACTCAACAAATTAAACTGCAATAACAACCACTTGTTACACTTAACGGTGAATTCGCAGGCGTTCTTGTACTATTTACTTGGCAAAACTTATCTTAAACCTCTCGTGCAGTTCACCTAACGAATTCTTTCAAACTTTTGCTAATCACTTTTTTAATCGTTTGATTATACTACTGTACTGTACTAAATTAACACTAATAGACCCTGTACTATATTCAAATACCTTCGACTAACTTTAGTTAACTTTCAAGACGCGTCAAATTAGCGTCTTGGCTTTAAAACTCTAATAACGAGAACACAATTAACCCCAAAGTAACTAGAAAGCAACCGCCCATTACGGCTAGAAGCCGCAGCTAGACTCGTGGCCGGTATGTGACTTGACTCTCCTCTACTGACTCTCTGGGGTGCGAAATTATTATTGCGTCGATATTTTTTAGGAAAGGGAAGTTTAAACCAGCTTATCCAAATGAGACAAACACTTCTTAAACCAATAGGAAATAACCACGAAAAATCTTCTAGAACGTTCTATTTAATTTCGCGGGACTTTATCGCCTCAAAATATGTTTGCAGGGTAAAACTTGATATTTAAAAATGTGGTTTCAGATCGTTTTTTATTTGTCTGGGTTCAGAAAAATCTATTCATGCAAATTGCAGATAAGCATGTGCAAATTGTACAGGAACTATAAATTTGAGCTGAATGTCTTTTTTGACATTATATTCCTTTGTTAAAAAGACGACATTTTTTCTGGATATTTTATAAACTCAATTTTATCTGTATTTTCTCTACGAGAAAACAATTCGTAACCGTGAGAACACTTTAGAGATGACCTTTGATATTAAAGAACACACTATTGGCTATAATATGAAGTGTGCACTTTTAATCAACGAAAATGTATTAGAATTTACAGGGCCGTACTAAGGTTTTTTTACCATTAATATATTTAAAATTGCATTTTTATTAAGTCGAGAATTTAAACACGTTATATAGGAGACCCCAGTAATCATCATGTCAACTATGACAGATTCTGGAACTCCCATAAGTATACTAGAAGGGAATTAATTTAATAAAGTCACTTGCCGAGGCTGGTACGAAGATGATTGGTTGAGCTTCCAAAAGGAACTGACTTTGTTTAGAGCTAGCCCCACGTTATATACGGTTAGTCGGTTATATTATTTATACGCGCTGACGAAGCAGTTTTGAAATTTTTAGAGGAACGTGTGGGAACTTACATTACTGCAGGTGTGCAACCTTGATGATTAGTTACAGTCATTGCAGGCACATGTTGATATAAAATAATTAAATGATTTAGTTCGAATTATTTCAGCTGTGACAATCTACTATTGATTTCATAATAATCTAAGACAAAAAGGCTAATATGATGTTATTTTATTCTCTTTTTTTTTCATTGTAAATGCATATGAAAAAATAATAAAAAATTGCATCATATTAGCTTTGCTGTCCTAGATCATTGCTAATCAGTTCAAACGAGAATTTCTGAACTTAAATGACATGTAATATCGGGTCTTGTTGCCACCTTGACTGTTTCAGAATATCAGCATGAAATCGAACTTGTTTCTATTCGATGAATCGCTTGTTAGGTGTAGGTCCACGTTCTTTCAAACTACTAAATTTTATGAAATTTACAACCAACGTTAATCGGGACTCCTGGCCTTCTAGATTTAATATATTTTACAATCTGTTTGTAACTTCTGTCACGTATAAGCTAAGATCGCGATTTGTTGTAAAAGCATAATCAATCAGAATCAATCCTAAGGTATAAACTGTCATTTCGAGAACACATCTTTGTAAGTTTTTCACGAAGAACTTTACGCAATGACATTCTAATTAACGTAGCATCTGAACCTAAAAAGAAATTAATATTTATCTAAATTTCCAACGTTTATCTTGCACTTAATCTAAATTTGAGAAGAATCAAACATTGTACTGTACGATGCAATTAATGTTTCAAACTTACAGTAAATTTACATCAGCCTTTACTAAAGATCAGAAATCATTTACAACACATAAGAGAACAATATATCAACTTTCGAACACTCTACGATTAAAAAAAATAGAAAAGTAATCAGTTACGTCTAACTTTTTTGCTAACTTAATAGTATTTTTTATAATTTTGAAAACAAACCTTCTGTAACAGCCTGGGTATCTTCAATTATTCCAATTCCATAAAACGTGAAAGCTTACAATTGCAAATTAGTCGGTTAACTTCCATTTGTTGAATAAATTCGCCATCATATCACGCAATAATGTTTGTTTTAGGGATTAACATTTACCACTAGCAACTTAATTAATTACATAATTACAGACAACAAGCTTACTGTTCGTAAACAAAAAAAAGGGTTAATTTTAAATCCCCTTATTTGAAACATTACTGACAATTTAGTACATCCTTCGGATACATATCTATTTGCCTATGCAGCAAAACGGATAGAAAACACTGCCTAACGATACCCTATAACGTTATAATAACGGCTGCATTTCCATTTTTATGCAGTTTTCCTACACGGTCAGCTCTAAAGGCTGTATAATATTATACTTAGTAACGAATAGCGTTTTGTACGTATAAGGAGTATTACATTATTTTGAATTTTCTTGCTTTAGTTTCAATTTCTTATTAGCAGTCCATTGCTGCGAAAGACTGATTCTCTTATAGGTGTGATGTGACGCTTATATGAAAGCTGTAATTAATCAAATAGCGTCATCCAGGGAATCTTACAGTAGAGGTGAACACTTTCCGAATGTTTTGTAGTAATACTGAAACCATCTAGATTTCATGAGCATTGTGTTGTTTACCTCTAATAATCAGGACAGAAACAGATGATAGCCAAGTTTTTTCTATATTATTTCAGTAGATATTACATTGATCTTAGCGTACGTCTGCCAATAGTGCAATACGTTGGTGAATGTATTGTGAAAAAGAAACAGTAATTTGATTTCTACATACTTTTATATAAAAAATGAACCTTGTTTCAACAGAATAAACCAGATACTTATAAAATCTCCTCTCTAGTACATTTGTAGGTACCAAAATACAGAGTTTATACAGTGTGCCCATGGAACTTTGTTTATTTCTTATTTTTAAAGAAAAAGAAATTTTTTATAAAAAGTTTTGCTTATTTTGAAAAGTTCGAAAATGTGTAGCAGTAGCATGATAATACGTAGAATAATATTTATTGCCTGAACTTATTACCAAAGCAATAACCGTATGTTTTTCTATTAATATTAGCAACAACTTTTACTGGCATTTGAATTTACTGTCAAATAACTGGTAATTTACTCTTGACGTATCTTCACGTTTTCTTAATTTCTAGTCATCCTATAAATTTTATCGGCAGTCTGAGTATGACTAGAGATTTTTACTAGTATTTATTTATTAATTGTTTATTTTATGTGTTTTTTCACTTTTGGGCATGCAATTCAATTTATTTAAAACCTATATTTTGATCGATTTTGTTTCTTCGTCAGGGTTATATTAACATTAACATATGGCGGAACTTAATACAAACACTTTAAGTTGTCACTAACAAAAACCTTTTCGTATTCATTGCATTGGTAATCTCACTCAATATGCTTTAAAAATCAGGTTGATCAAAGGGTCGAAAAAGCCAGATAATATCGTTTATGTTTTCAATATCGACCAAAGTTTTGATATCTTCTTTTACCAAGAATATCTAAGAATACGCACACTTTTTAAATTGTTATCGTACACTTAAATATTTAGTTATTCTTACCAATTTTTCATTGAACATTGAAAATATATGCAAACAAAGCAAAGTTAAAAAAGGTAACAGAGAAAACAAAACCAAAAACGGTTAATTTTACTATGTTTATGTATGTAAAGAGTTTTACCGTAAACAATAAGGTAAATAATTAAAATAGAAATTTTCCTGTCACAAAATATTTTTACGGGTGGAATAGGATCGGTCTAAAATACAAAACACTGTGGAAACGCCATCCGCGATTTGGTCTCTAAGATTACTTCTTTGTCGAAATAATTTTACTCCAATACTTTGCAGGTAGTGAAAGGGCTGTTTTTATAATGCGATGGAAAATAAAGTTTTAACCATTAATGATAATGTATTATAAAAATAGTAGTATTGCATTTGCAGCTACGAATTATTTGTATGAAATAACAGTAAATATAAACACGTCAATAGTGTTAATGCTTTTTATTTAAGATGTCTGGGAATTATGTGATTGTTTATAGGCAATAGTTTTAACGGTAACGTGATATGAATTTTGTAGTTTTAATCTCCTCAATGAGAATGTTTTTCGCAAACATTAATTTGCATTAATTTTTTATATTTCGTTGGAATTGCATTTTCTTATTTTTTCAATGTGTTTGAATTTCCTTATGTCATTTCAAAATTTCGTCACAAATGCTTATATCTCTCATATTTAATCCCCTACGTATCAATGGAAGTATAAGTACTAACTGCTTACATACAACCTGAAATGCATGTGCGTAGCTTGATTATTACATGTTTTCCCTTTTTAAATTTTGAGCAGCTTCGACTGCACCACTACCTGTTCTTTTTCTGATATATTTCTTACTTTTATTATGTAAATGGTGGACCAAAAGCATTTCGAAATTATTATTTTTTGTAAAATTAGCTTAAAGTGGTTAATTTTTGGCAGTTATAGTATTAAATACCTATTAGCATAGAATGGTCTAAACTTTAGATATCCATATTTTCAAAAATATAATAAAAATAATTGTTTTACTATTTTTTTCAAACTCAGGTAGTGTCTCTTAAACCGTATCGTCGAGTTAATTCGCCATTTTTTGTTCTCTGTTGAACATTCGAAAGGGCAATTCGAAAACTAGAAAGCAAATATTTACTTCCAATTCCTGATT
Source organism: Agrypnus murinus (assembly GCA_929113105.1). Lineage (NCBI taxonomy): Eukaryota > Metazoa > Arthropoda > Insecta > Coleoptera > Elateridae > Agrypnus > Agrypnus murinus. The sequence continues at coordinate 20,266,505 of OV816025.1, forward strand.
TTTTTACTAATTAGTACTCCAGAAACCGCTGCTGGTCCAAAAAGCTTGAATTTTATACAGATGAATAACCTAATACTAAATTAGATTCTCTTGCGGGATTCAATATAATATATATAATAAGTACTACCTACATCTACATGAGATGAAACTTTACTCGACGAAACTGTCTTATTGTAAGATATTTCCAACGCCTACGACCATATTAATATTCTACATCACATAATGATTTTACAAGAACAGATTACTAAACCGCTTTCGTAAATATGTCATCGACCTTGTACGGGATAAAGAAGGTAATTTTACGAACTCTAAAACACTTTGACACCCTCTACATTGACATACAAGTGATAAAATGTTACATCATTCTAAGACAAGGCATTTTCTTTTGTAAACAGACTCCTCTCAGCATAATCATAATGGAATTAACTTATGTTTGATAATTCTAGATAATATTCTGAAATTTAACACTGTCAAATAATCTTATATAAACTATGTACCTAGTTTACACTTTAATTATGTAAACTCGTATTTTGAATAACGAATATTTACAAGAAGGGTTAAAGGTTCTTCTATAACAACTGAAGCTTATACGATTACTATTAGAGTATATAAATTATACCTGATGGCAATTAGAAATTCTGTTTCAAGAAGATTTGGAAATTTCCTTTGACTACTTCTATACAGCCCTTAATAGTGACGTATTGTGGAAGGAAAGACCGCTAAAAAGCAACAGCTAAAATAAAGAGGAAATAATCTCTATATACAAAGTCATTGCGTGACACAATTAATGGATTAAAATATCTTTTGCATGAAATTATTCTTCGATAACTTTTTTCGGGACAAAACAATTAAATACAATGTTGTTTGTACCAGACGAATTCAATATAAGTACTTATACAACCTAAGATTTACAAGGTATGAACAGGTAATATATAATTTCATAATTAATAATAAAATTTAATAAATAAATGATATTTCGTTTTATATCTTTCTTTTATTAAGTTAAAAGATATTTCCATTTTTATAAGTATTTTTTGTTTAGTTTAAAATTAAAAGAGTGTATTGATGACTCGGAATAGAAATATTGTTTCTTTTTCTTACCAGTTTCTTTTAGTAGTGCTGCCTTTTCTATAGTAAGTTAACCTTAAACTTATTTGAACTAAGGTCTGATCTGACTTTTCAAGATCAGTATGTGATATTTAACATATTGTAACGTTCTTTTTAAATAGTACTAAAAGTGCTGTTATTATTATTATGCTGTTATTAAAAAAGCTATTATAATCGCCTATTAACAAAGGAAAATATTTACATTGACACTAATTACAAACACTATAATTATAAACTGCAACGAACTTAAACTAGATTATTTACAGACTATTTATTTACAATATTCAATATACAATATTCTACTAATTTACGATGCGTGAATTCATTTAACTTAATTTAACTCTTGGCTAATGATTGACCTCTTTCTTGCACGGCGGCTTTTATATATGCATACGGAAGTGTGGAGAACGTGCTAGAGATTTCCAGTACGCCGCGGCTCGTTTACTTGAGCAGTCGTCGATGGTATCATATATTACTCATGCGAGTTCTGGAATGCTGTAAAAAGCTGTCGATACGGAGAGAACTTTCGCGTGGTTTCCCCGTTCGTTACAATATTTTTACTGTATTTGTTACAGATATTTAATCATACTTTGTACACTAACATACAGAGCGTATCTAGGATCATTCTAAACATATTAATCAAGCTGGTGATCAAAACGACGCTTTCGATAAAGTCAGCTACACAAATAGCAACTTAATTTGCTCCACGCTTGCAACGAACATAAAGTGCCTACTTTTTTGTTTATTGCGAATACTTTCCGAATATCTTCCTGAAGTGTTTTGTTCTATAGTGATTAGTAATGTGAAGAAATAGTTTGACAATCAGTGTTTTTCTATTAGGTGAATTTGGTACGTGGAAAGCTTCACACTTGCAAGTTGTTTCCACGAAACTCTGGTAAAGAAAGGTAGTCAAAAGGGTGGGAAGTAAAAGTTTTTAATAAGACAAATTTAAATTAGTTTATTAATTAGCAACAATTTACTAAAAACTTCTTTTATCTGAAAAATAGATTACTAGAGCTAGAAATAAATAAATAACGAAAATTACAATTCGCTCACAGATAAGTACCAACAAACATAAAGCTATTAATCGCCAATAGACCTTCCAATAAAGCAATAATTATATTTAAAACAATTGTTAACTACCACAATGCTCTAAAATCCAACTAGATCGTTACATTTAACGATGATACTGTCACAAAAACACATTTTCCACAATAATAAAATTGAGTCATCACGTTGATGCTAATTTAAGCCTTTTTTAAAATCTTATGTTTTTATATCCCAAGAATCAATATTAGCAAAAGTTTATTTTGTACAGCTAGGTGGAATCTGATTCGATCTCTCAACATTACTTACACAAGTACTTAAATGACATGTTAATAGATTTTTATATTTACAAAAAAATTATAATTAATTATTAATTACAATTTTAAATTAATAATAATAATAAAATAATAAAAAATAATTAATTATTAATTACAATAATTATAAATAATATTAATTATAATTTAATTAAATAAAAAACAATAAAATTATAAGAAAATAACTTCTATAAATTAAAATGAGAAAATGTAAAATTATTCATCATACAATATTTCCTATTTAGTACAGCCTTATATAAAGATTCTGTTATTAATAACTAGCGGGTATTTATAGAAATAAGAGTGAATTTGCAGTGAGTATGCACTTGAGTAAGTGAAATGTTATACGTTATAGATTCCCCAATAATTTTAATTGGAAACTGGGTAAAATTAAATTGATAGTTTGGGACGTGAAAACACCTCTGAAGGCGCTAATCTTTAAAAGAGTACCATAGCATTTAATTTTACAACTACTACATCCTTAACTTGTTTTGCTTGCTTATAATAAATTTACTTTTGTATTTAAATACACTTATCTACTAATTTTCTTATTTTTCTAAATATTCTGCTTTTATTCATCCGGAGGTTTTTGCTTTCTTCTTTTTATGTTTGAAATATCATAGGTTACAGTAATACCTGGGCAGGTTTTATAAAATGTCTGATGATATGTCAGCATACGATATTATTAGGAAAATTTACCTTAAGAAAATTACCGATCTCTGGGTCTAGAATAGTCTAGATTATCTGGGCTACTTTCTTCAACATTAAGTATTATCTACATTATCAAAATTTAAATTTTGATTGTAATTGAAAATATTATTCTCTTTATTTTCAATTTGAGCGAGTATTTCAGGATTGTTCCTCAAGTGTTTTCCAAAATGTTTGATTCACTTTCGTGGCACTTACAAAATAATCATCCTAAAAAATGTAAAATGAAAAATATTAAGAAGAGGCATAAGTAATATCTTTGATTAATACCCATCTCTAGCCATCAACAATATTTATTTTAATGAACATTTTAATTTCTGAAATAAAGGAAACATCGAAAAATCAGTGGTTCGGCACTGTTTTTATAAAAGGCTTTTTGATACTATTTTATATTAATAATAAAATAACTTCTCTCCAGCTCCAAATTACCCGAGTTTTCCCTTTTTTTATTTACAGTTGTTATTTGGATCTGTATCCTCAGAATTGAAATTTTTATTGGAATGGAAAACATTATACATATTCCTTTTACTGACATTTTTAGTAAGTATTTAACAATTTTTCTTCGAGTGACGTATCTTGAGATAAACTTGATTGAATTGTGTTGTAAAAATTATTTTCTAAAATTGATGAAAATGACATTAAATTTTAGTAACATGAGAAGTACCCCGGTAGCATCCTACATAAATAAAATGTTTATTTCTAAATGATTTTCAAACATGGAAAACAAATTTCTCTTATTTAAAAAACATTTGAAATTTATTATTAAATATATAGATATTGAACTTAGAATGCTGTTTAAATATATTTTACAGAATATAAGTACTTTTAATATAAATATAGAGTGAATATTTACCTGACTGAAATCTGTATTAAAAAATAAAACAAACATTTCACATGCCTTTGGTTTATTGTCATGAAAACTATAAAAATAAAAATTTTAATATTGGTTGAACATAATACATAACACAATATGTTGAAAACAAAGTTATATTAATACAAATTCAAACAATCACCACCACACTACAGCACAATTCACTAAATACACTACTTCATTTGATTTTGTACTATCCAAGAATTATTACTAGCAAACAAACAGCCGCACCTGACCACTTTAACACATCATTACAACGTCCCACTCTGATTGCTGAAATTAGTCGAAACTATTTTGACAAAGGCGACGGACATTATCGGCTTGAGAGTCTTAAATTTAAAAATATTACACTTTTATATATACGAGTAGTATAACAAGTTAATATGCAATACAACTCGTTGCAGCTGTGTCTGGAAATAATCCCTTGCCTTCCGCTCGTAAGTATTCTCGTTACAGCAGCAACTTTTATGCAGAACGACAAATATTAAAGCAAAACTAGAGTTATATTGGGAGGATAATTCAAACAGAAAAAAAAATACAAAATTCATAATATTTTTGACATTTATTTAATGTTTATTGGACATAAATATTCTTGCTGCAATATGTTATTGAATAAGCTGAATGCCTTGATGCAAAATAATGAATTGAATTGTTACAATAAAACATTTTAAAAATGAAACACTTCTTGTATACATTATTTTACATTATAAGTTAAACATCGATGAGCTTTGTATTATTTAAATAATCTATATAACATATCTTATATTGGAAATATTTTTCAAAATGTATGTTAAATATTTTTAAAATAGAAAGATTCAAATATAAATTTTTCGCTAAATTAAATTCATTAAATGCTTAGTAAATATTTCCAATCATGCCAGATTTTAGGTTATGTTTTTTTTTTGTATACTAAATGTTAACTTTGCATTTTGCAATTTTGCATTACAAAATAGGCTGCATTTATTCTTGAAACAGAAAGAAAACGTAAAATCCGTTCTTATTTTTATATTAATGGTCTTTGTACACAAGAAAAGCAAGTTTTAGAATAGTTTATTTTCTCGAAAAGCTTTTCTTGTTCATTTTCCAGTTTGCTATATTTAGTTTTCTGTTTTATTAACTATTTTAATGTTTTCAAATTTTAGAGATAATACAATTCCAATAATAATAAAATAACTCATTTAACAAACAAATTACCAGAAATAAATTTGCAGTGCTACATTAGGTATGATTATTCTACATCCCGTTTTCACATCTGCTCTAATTTTTTGTTAAAGGACTGGCAAACTGCATTACCCGACGAATGTATGCGGACCGTTATTCGAGGAAGAATTGGAATTCTGGGGTTTGGACTCGAATCAAGTCGAACCTTGTTGCTGGAGCACGTATAGCATCCACAGGGACACACAGGTGAGTTCAAATATATGTTTTTGAGCATGCATTAGTATTCCAAACAGTTAGGCCAATGTACAGCAAAATAATATTTTTATTCCGCTACTTTTTCTATCTACTGAATTTACATTTATAAAAGCTCGAAAAAGCTCTAAATCGCTAGGGAATTTTTTTAAGGTTTTTTTTTACTTAACGAATTTAATGAACCAACGTAAAGTGCAATGAACCTACTTCATTGCACTTTGCTTTCAGGCAAAATTCTTATCTTAATAAAGAGACTCTTCAGTTTAACAATATATTATCGATTATTGAATTAGCTTTTAATTCAGGTTAATCTGTAATGAAATTAAATTTTACGTAGCCAGTAATCATTTTCGTTGAATTTTATAAACCAATCCTACTGAAAGGAGTTTACTACATTACCCACCCCAGTAGCAATTTCAGTAATTGAAATACTTTTAAATCAATTATCAGTGCAGCCAATTTTTTACGTTTTTCTGCAAATCGAATTACAAATTCAACCAATTGTAGAGATTCAATACGCTACTTTCATTTTATGTAAAGGAACTCAAACGATTAAAAAGGGTATGTGGAAACGGTTTTTTTTTGTGAAATCTCAAGCAATTTTAAATCCAATATATCACAAGCACCCAAGGGTAGCTTCCCATGTGACTAACTACTAAAGATAGTGTTTTTATTGAGAAACCAAAAGAAATAACTGGAAATAAAAAGAAAATAGTCGGGGGAATTCGGAGTTTTGGAAGATATCTACATTATTTTATTAACCTAGTTCAGAAACTTAATAAAGGTGTGCATAAATCTGCTTAAAAATCTTCTATGAAAGTTATCGCTTAAATGTTGAAGAAATTAAAATTTTTTGTGGTTAATCTGTGAAAATTCTTCTGTGGTAAAATAAATTTACCTATCTTATGGTTTTCAATATGAATGTTGAATTTAAAATAGTGTGTGTACCGTATCAAAAGACCTTTCATGAAACTATTGAGTGAAATGCTGTAGATCATTAAAGTAGATATATTACAATATCCCTTTCAAGTACATTGTTACTAAAGATATTGGTGTAACTGTAGTTATAAATAAACAATATGTTAGAAATGTAAAGTCGGAGTGTTACGAATTGTAAATGATTTCAATGACATTGTTTGACGTTAGATTTTTTAGATGTTAATTTTGATAGACATATCATCAACAAAATGTGAAACTATGAAGCACTGAAAACCTTCATTATTATAATCAATCAGAATTGTATTCTAAAACTTGAATTGGACAGACTTGGAAGATTGACTGCCAATATCAGAACGGTACATAATTTATCTTCTCAACCGCTAAAGAAGTTGAAAATGAAGTTATTGGAATTATTATTATCAAATAAATGATACGACAATCAACTGCGGATTAGTTGTTCTTATACAGATTTCAGTCTTCAGATGTTACATCATGTTCTCAACAAGTACAGAAGAGTTTTTGGTGGTAGGGTTTAGTTTAAACAAAAATTCTGTTATTTTTCGCTCTTGTAAACACAAGAGCATAATAAATACTGAGTGTAATAAAAAAGATTGCTTTGTTTATAAATGGACAAAGTTAATAATTGCAAATTCTATAAAGTCAGTGTTAGATTGCGTTGTTTATAGCTAGAATTTCTAACGTGATTGAATTTAAAGATCCGTTTTAATACATTTGAAAAATCATTGTTAAAATCGCAGATATTAATCCAACTATAACAATGTTTTTTCGTTAACTTAGAAGCAGCTGTAAAAAGGCTTCCAAGGCATTCTCACGCAGATAAAGTTGTTTTTCGGATAAAATGACATGTACTAAATGCATTTAAACCAAATTTATGTTTCCGCTGCGCGCTTATTTCGTGTCTGTTAAAAAGATTGTTCAAAATCTACAGATGAAAAATAAGTCTGCACTATTTTTTAATATCAGATCCCTTACTAGAAAACATGTTATTGTTCTGCTAAAATATCCATCGAATATTCTATATAAAGTATTTTTGCACCATTAGTGCAAAGTACGTCACTATAACACTTGATAGGGTGTTTATATATTTCTCTTTCATGAGAAAATTTACTACTTGGGTAGAGAAATTGCAATTTTTAAAGGGTCTCTGATAATTCACCAAGCGGAGCGCACGAGGGTTGAATATAGTTCGCCAAGCCGAATGCACGATAGAGTTTTCCGTACCATTTTTATCGTTCAGTTTATAGAAGTACAAGTTTAGTTCTTCGCGGAAACTAATTGTGGGAATTAATTATTAGTTCAGTGTACCGTTGGTTCATCATTTTTAAAGGGATTTCATTAAGAAAATTGAAAGGACCCCGCAGGATTCTTATGTAAAAAAAGCCCCGCCGGATTTGGCTGAAATCTTAATATTTTGTTGTTTTTAACATTCTTATCAAATGTCACCATGATGACATCACTGGATGTTTACTTCCTCACGCCACTACAGGTGCATATATTACGCGATTTCGACATCTGTTAAGCTGTTTTCGTCAAAAAATCGTAATGAAGATTTTGCTGCAGTGCGAAGAGCTTGCAAAAATAACTGGAGTTACGGTCCTTTAATAACGTAAAGTCTATTAACTAAACGTAGATCGAACAACAGAGGTTGCAGAAAAAACCCTCTATCATCCAGATGATGTCTACATGATCGTACTTCTTCAGGTACGTAAATATTTTGTAGAATAAAAACACTTACCCGGCATTCTACAGAGATGTAATGTCATTATCCGAATTGCAAATTACACATGTACGATTTCTGGTCTGAGACAAAACGTTTAGTCTCAAACAACCAGGGTCCGTTCTATTTGCAGTAGTTCGTTTCGAATTGACAGGTTGCAGTTCATACAAATTCTGGTACGATCTATTACCTCAAGCTGCGGTCTCTCACATTCTTCCCGTCTCATTATGGCGATATTTCGTTTATCAAGATTTTCATCACCGTATATTCGAGCCATTTGCTGTGGATTAAATGCTGCATCGCAACGGCTGCATAACAATTACGGCGATGTAGTTATATAGTTATATAAAAAGAAAATTAGAAAAAAACAGAAGCATCGAGAAGAACAGCAAAGAAGATGAAAATGAGTAAAATATACATCTTATAAAAATCAAAATACGATCTCATTATTCAAAACATTTACCAAAACTGATAATTACGAAATATGATTTTCGTACAAGAGTGGGCCGTGTAAATAATGCTCGCCGAAAGATTATTGACTAAAACAGTAAAAAACTATATTCATTAAGATAGAACTGTTTTTTCAATTTATATTGTACAACGTATCGCTTTATTTAAAAAGTCAAGCAATTCATAACATAAAATAATATTTTTTATCATTCCAATAACCCTTATTTTTTCCATTGCAATTTATGAGTTTAAGAAACCAGTACCTGAAAATACTAAACACAAAATATTTAAACATTACTTACTGAAAACCAAAGAACGATACTTACTGTACCTTATGCACCGGAGAAAGATCTATTTTTGTTGACAAATTATCATTCAGGGGTAGGTACTGGCTTCTTAAGCTTATAGATTGTAAAGAAAAAATAAGGTTTGTTGAAATAATAAGCAATATGGGCGCCATTCACTTGATATGAAGTCATTACAATACTTGATCAAATTCCACAAGTGAAAAGGGATTTTTATTAAATTGGTTAAATTGAATAAACTAATCGTAATTAGACAGGCTGACGTTAAGCAGGTTACTGTAAATGAATAACTTCAACAAGTTATAAAAAGAACCTTTTGTCTAAAAGACAATGTTAAAAACAATCTTGAAAACATTTTAGTAATTGCTTTACTAGCAGAAAATCTTCTTAAAAATTGGTACACATAAATTTATTTTAGAATGTTAAAAACAATCTTGAAAACATTTTAGTAATTGCTTTACTAGCAGAAAATCTGCTTAAAAACTGGTACACATAAATTTATTTTACAGAACTTACTTCTAACATGCAGTTTATCCGTTAATCCTTGATAAATCGGTAGATTTTTACAATCCTTAAACCCACACATATCACTACGCAATAATTCCTTTTTGTTCACTTAACTTTAGGTACAAAATACCTCACACATTAAGATGTAGAACTTTGGATCACTGGTTTCGATAATAAATTTATAACCGTTGATTCTGATCTAAAATTTGCGGTAATTATGTCATACATAAATTGGTAGAATTCTTCTACTAATAAAGATTTAAACCAATATAGTTCCAAAAGAAACGTCGATCATTTAAAAGTTTTCACGTTAACACTAATTTCATTATCACAAGGTTGTATTTTTTTAACGTAAATAATATTTCGATCCTGCACAAATTCTGCAATCTACAATATTATTATTGCAACTGAAAAACAACGGACTGAAGTTAACTTATCTTTAAAATTTAAATTCGATACACAAATCAACCTCAAACGCCATCAGGAGGCTTAGGCTCGAATTCCGATAGAAGACTCCCGTCCTCCCAACTCTGTTACTAGACTAGACTAACTTTTACGGGATACGAAAAATTGTCCCTGCTTGCTAATTTTGAAGAAAGGAAAAAATAACCACCCTATCAGAAACTGAAATGACGCACGCTACCCCAATGGGAAAATCATTCTAGAATGTATTCTATTGAGACGAAAGAATACTTTCACACAGGAGGTCCGATAAGAAACGGCCCAGACATGCCCTTATCTGTATTTTGTGAAGAATATATCCAGCAAACATGACATAAGCACGTAGCAGAAACATAAATTTGACTTAAATGCATTTATACGTATTATTTTCTTTTAAATAATTTTTATCTTGATATTTTATTACTAAAAACACATTTATCTGTATAAAAATTCCTTGAAAACCTTTTTTCAGCTTCTTCTAAACTAGCGAAAAAACATTTGGTTTGAAATAAAATCTGCAATTTTAAACTGACAAAACACATTCAAATATACAGGGCCGTACTAAGATTGTTTATAATAAATGCATTTTGCAATATTTTAAAATGAATCTGACATTCTAGCACGTTACAATGTATCTTCAGCTGGCGCCCTTAGTCTTAATACTTTTTGATTTCCAGAATTATCATCCCAGCAATGGATCATTACTATTAAACAAATTAGCTTTATACCCCCGAAGTTGGGTGTCAAAATTATAGCCAAAATTTCGTTGTTGTTAAGAAGTGGAGCTATAATATCTACTACGTTTAGCTAAGCTTAGCATAAAACAATAAAAATATTTTACGAAATTTCAAAGTTTCACAAATTGAGAATGCTTACTGATTTTTTTGCGAGCGTCACCTAGGTTTAGTTATGAAATATAAATATTTTCTTTCAAAGACAATGAATGGTTCCTTTACCTTTTTGTTATTTTCTATTTAGTGATTTATTCCGGTTTGGAAAACAAAGTGATCGCGAAGTACCAGAACGCATATCATAGAAGCACAACATATAATAAGACAACAAATACATAAGTTATGTAGGCATAACAATAAACTTACCTCTAGTAAAGAAAATAAATTAGTCAGTAAACATTTAAAAACAAATAAAAGGTTTTTTATTTTCTACAACTTTAATCAACCCATATAAAGCAAATGTTAAATAACAGCAAAAACCTAAAAGAAAAACCTTAACATAACTTAAGTACCATTCTCCATTAAAGTATAAGATAATAATTTTCAGAGCGTTAACAATTTGATGACACAGTTATAAATGCATTTAACATTTAATAGGAAATGTCTTGTTAGGTATAAAAAGTTAATTTGTTTTTGTGTTTTTCATTTAATTATTTAATTAAAAGCATTCGGATCATTAATCGTTGTGTGAATCGATTAAAAAATTACAACGCAGAACCATTATTTGTTAATATAACAGCTCCATGCACCTGGACTACAATTTAAAAAAATCTTTGGGAATTTTATTGAACATACTTGATTTCGATCGGAATCACAACAACAATTATATAAAAAATTGGAACGGTACCTTATTAATTTAGCGTGTATAATTAGGCAAAATAAACTGCTACACCTAATACAATGCCGCTGTCTGAGAACCATTATCGATCTTTTTTCTTGTATTTAGAATTTCAAGGGTGCTATTCTCTTTAAGACTACTTAAGTCATTTTGTTTATGAATTTGGACATGAATTAATTAGCGTAGAACTAATGAATCAACTTATCAATCCCAACCAGTTTAGGTTATCTCAGTACTTATCTTCTAAATCTTGAGTGGATGATTTCTTAGTTTAGCTTGCCTCGTATTAATGTAGATTAGTTCAGTTTTATAAGTAGTGTAAATTTAGGTTCTGCTTAATTGAGTAAGTGAAATACTTTTCTAAGGCATAACAAAGATGGCATGCTTGTTATTGCCTTTAGTTACTGAATCAAGGTTTTTGGCTTATTTTCAAAATTTGGAAAAGGTATAGTGCATTTTAACTCAATTGAGTTGGAAATAAAGTGGAGAAACCAATGGAATGTTTGACTTTCCAAAACCCAACCAAATAGCCATTAAAGTTCAATTTAACATTGTAAAAAACTATTCTAACTGATACAGACATCTTAGCAGGAATCATTAACTCAGTATGTTAACAATGAAACCTTTTTACAGGCGAAAACCATACATGCTTTGATATTGTTTATACACGCATCGTCTGAGTCGTAAACTATATTCGCAGAGAACCTTTTTTTGTAGGTAGATATGCATTAGTTTACTCACGTACGTAAAAAAGTGCGCTAGTACTGCAGAATAAGCGACAGGTGTTGAAGTTGTTGAGTACGTAACATAAATATTGCAAAGTTGGAATTTGGTGCAGAAAGCAGGGTCGCGCAGGACAAATCAAGTTTTTTCTCCCTCTTATATGCGGACTAAATGCGTCTACGCGAACACTGTGTAGACGGAAGGCATATGTCATGGATTAACTTTGCTAACACTTACTCTTAGATATGTAATTTATCTGCATAATTCATGTGTATATGTAATTCATAATCGCGAGCATTTTTTTTTGCTCGCGAGCATGCGGCCGATGTTTGTTTGCTGATGAGCGGATTGGATATTTATAGATTTTATTTATTCTAGTCTGGAGTGTCGAGCTAGTTTAACCTTGCTAAACACTAAGGGAAAGGTTTGGAAGTGACCCCCGAGAAAATCGACGAAAAGCTATATCAACAGATAGCAATAGTAACTAATAGTCTATATATAAATAATTAGCTGCCAAATCCATCAGGGACAAAATCTATGGCCATTTTGGCCATAATGGGAAAAAATTAAAATTGGTCTAAAAAAAATTGGTATATGCGTAGATCATATTATTCTAAACTATGTTTAAATTGGGAAAAAACATCTACACCCACTCGTTTCATCCCCACAGACCCAGAAAGTTTATACAAATAAATCTTCAATATCGATAGCTTTTCTTAAATACATAATTAATTTTTAATACGTCATTCATAATGGATAAAAGTCATTTCGTTGAAGATCAAACAACTCTGATATTTGGATTTTTTATACAGGGTGTTTCACTTTATAGCTTGACACCCCTATATATTTGTTATTTATAACGGAATCAATTCCAAATTTTTATCAGGTATAGAATCCCTTAAAAGACGTTTGTGTGTAATCATAATCTCCATTTATTATAAACCACCAGCCTACTACAATTGACGATAAATGCAAATAATTGAAAAAAACATATAGACCTTGTTTGATATTATAAAAGTCGCGACGGAAATTTGTTCTGGACCACCTGAAAATCATAAAACCATATTTTGATTAGACAATCTTAAATAATAATAATTGTTTTAAATGTATTATTAGAATTAAATTAAAATTATCTTATTTTTGCTTTAAAAGTGCCATAGAAATTAACAACAAAATATTGTTTACTCTTAAACCTTAACCAAAAGAGCAACGGTCTATAATCTATAGTATGCAGGCATATTCAGGAGTATTCATCTTTTTGGACATACTCGAAAAATCTTCTATAATGTGGTTGGGTTTTTTTTCTAAAATTACACGCCCACATTGAGTAGTGAGAATCATTCATCTCTTTCCCACTGATTTTACGTCTTTGTTATACAATTACAACACCGCAACCCACGAAATTCTAGATTTTAGAGCATATTTTACATGCGTAAATGAATTATTATTAATTGTTGATTAAACAATATTAATCAATTGATAAGTTAATGTATTGTAATAAGTAATATTGTAAAAAAGGATTAAGAAATAGAAGTAATTAATAATAAAAAAGAAACAGATAAGTATGATAAATAGATATTCATTTAAAAAAAAAACGTATGACAGCAGCCACCATGCCCAAGTGCAGGATGCCCTAGATTTCTTATTCAAAACGCAAGTTTTTTATAATCACACTTGTTTGGGTAAATTTCTTTTTATGACATATTTATAAAAAGGAATAATTACATAAAATTATCCATTAATTTTATAGTCATTGTTTAAGTAAAAATGAAACTAAACGATGCAACATATGATATTAATAGTAAAACATAAATAGAACATAACATTAACTATAATAGCATATAGTATTGGTATATTGTTTTTGGACTACATTTATGTAAATACTGTTGTTAATTGTGTAGTGTAGACTTATCATTAATGTATGTCATAAATGTTTCAAGTATTCAATAAATTTGTATACATATTTACTTACCAAACTGTAAAATATATTTGCTGCAGACAATAAATAGTATATCATACAACTAGCTATAGAAGTCATACTTTTTTTCACGAATTTGCAGTTCGAATAACGAAGGTGAAGCCCAAGATTATCAAGCAAATGAGTGGAAAAAAGATACTTCCATAACGTGTTGTACACATTTTTTGCATATTGCAAGTTGAGCAATTTGTCCTAAAAGGATTATGAAAAATTTTAAAAAATCAGAGAAAAACAGTATGCTTTAACAATAATCTCCGAGGAAATTGAAGTTTGTTTTTTACAAACATAATTAAATAATAATTAAAAACATAATTAAAAAAAGTGCTACTTTCACTACGATTTTTCGTTAAAAAGAGTCAAAGTTCGTAATCAGTATGCAAAACAAAATAATTAAAAAAAGTGCGACTTTCATTATGATTTTTCGTTAAAAAACAGTCAACTTTCATAATCAATTTGCAAAAAAATATAATTACATTTTTATATTTCTAATAAAATAATAAAATCACTTCCAGTACAGCTGATTTCAAATAAATCTAAGACAGATAGTACTCCATAGTGTAAATGTTGCTTTTTATCTTCCTTGATATTTAATAGATTTGGTGTAGTTAACTATGAAAATATAATTTAAAGCCTGATTCACACGTTTTTGAAAACGCAAAATTAACTCTCAAGACTTGTCTTAGATTTATTTGAAATCTACATCACATGAAATGAAGTACATCGTGTGGGGTGCAGGATTGATTCCTGCTCCGGTAACTTTTTTTGTTTGGACTTGTTAGTTTAGAAACAAAAATTATTAGTTAATTAATTATTTGAATTATATTTTTAAATGTTTTTAAATTTTTAAATTATTTTTACTTGACATAAATACACATACACAGTTTAAACAATGAATATAAAGTTAAGGGATAAATTTATGTAATTATCCCTTTTTATAAAACATTATAATTATAAAAAAATTGTTTATTTATAAAATATATTAAATATTTTATAAAAAGAAATTTACCCAGACAGCTGTGATTATAAACAAAATTTGCGTTTTATAATAATTAGAAATCTAGCGCATTCTACACTCGGACATGGTGGATCCTGTATTACATTTCTGTTTTAATGAATATTTATTTATCATACTTTTCTGTTTGTTTCTTTGTTATTATTAATTACTTCTACTTTTTAATTATTTTTTACAATATTAACAGTACATTAACTTATCTTTTGATTAGTACTAATTAATCATCAATTAATATTAATTCATTTAAGCATGTAAAATATGTTCTGAAATCTAGAATTTCGTGTGTTGCTGTGTTGGAATTGTACAACAAAGAATGGAAACCAGTGGGAAAGAGATGTATGATTCCCACTACTCTTGTAGGCCTGCAATTTTATAAACAATCCACCCAAATTCCAGAAGATTATTTCGAGTATGGCCAAAACGATGAATGCTCGTGCATACTATAGAGTATAGACGTCTAAATGAACATGCTCTTTTAGTAAACTTTTAAGATCAAACAAAATTTTGTTATCAATCTCCATGTCACTTTTAAAGCAAAAATATGATAATTTTAATTTCAATTCTAATAATGCATGTAAAACAATTATTATTATTCAAGATTCTCTAACCAAAATTTAGTTTTATGATTTTCAGGTGGTCCAGAACAAATTTCCGTCGCGACTTTTACATAATGTTTTTTCTATTATTTGAATTTATCTTCGATTGTAGTAGGCTGGTGATTTACAATAAATGGGGATTATAATTACACGCAAAACTCTTTTACGGGATTCTATACCTGATAAAAATTTGGAATTGATTCCATTATAAATAACTAATATAAAGGGGTGTCAAGCTGTAAAGTGAAACACCCTGTATAAAAAATCCGAACATCAGAGGTGTTTGGTCATCAACGAAATGACTTTTATCCATTTTTAAATGGCTTATTAGTAATTAATTATACATTTAAAAAAAGGAAGTCAAAGAATTTATTTATATAAACTTTGTTAGCCTGTGGGGATGAAACGAGGGGGTGTAGATGTTTTTTCCTAATTTAAACATAGTTTAGAATAATAAGATCTACGTCTATACCAACTTTCAACTTTTTTAGACCATTTTTTATTTTTTCCCATTATGGCCAAAATGGCCATAGATTTTGTCCCTGATGGATTTGGCAGCTATATTTTATATAGACTACTAGTTACTATTGCTATTTCTTGATATACTTTTTGTCGATTTTCTCGGGGGTCACTTCCAAACCTTTCCTTGTAAGTGCTAAAGACTACGTGCTTCGTGCTAAGAGCTACGTGCTACGTGCTAAGAGCTAAGTGCTAAATATTAGGTGCTAGGTGCTGAGGGCTAAGTGCTAAGTGCTACGTACTACGTGCTAGGTGCTGAGGGCAAAGCGCTAAATGCTACGTACTACGTGCTAAGTGTCAAGTGCCAAGTGCTATGTGCTACGTGCTACGTTCTAGGTGCTAGGTGCTAAGTGATACGTGTTTCGTGCTCGTGCTTCGTCTTCACAAGACGACCCGTAAAACTCAAATAAGCAGAAATATACAGTATTTTCCATTTAAAGATATGTATACATTTTGTTTCATTATCGGCGAAACTAAAAATGGGATATCTGGAATTTATGTCTAATACCTCCATATCAAATTTCCATAAAATACATTTTTTTTACTTATCACTATAGACATGCATTTTAGGTAAGCATAAAACCACTATGTCAAGGAAGCGAAGCAATTTAACCTGCAATACTACAATGTAACACAAGTAGTGCTTGAAAATAGTGTGTTTGGGCTAACCATGCTGAAAAATACAAAGTGAAAAGAGGTCTATTTAATATAAACAATGTGAATTAAAGAAATTGTCAGTGGCGTGGTAAGTTTTATATAACAGCTTTCGTATTTGTAAACTATATGCCCTAAAGTTTGTAGCGACGACAGCGCTAATGAAAGATGAGCTAACCAAAGATTTTTTCAGGCAAGGTTATCTAAACTGCACGTCTCTACTTATCACTTTAAATAACTTTGATTAATCAATTGTGTAATAAATGTTTTTTAGTTTATATTTGTAAGAGCAATAATTTTAACTGAAAACACTTCGCTGATATAAAAAACTCTTCTTTTTGCTTCTTAACTAACCTGAATGAATAGTTACCCGAATTTTCGGATTGGGTGTTCTATACGTATTAGTAATATTGCAAAGTGCTCAATGCTTAGGTGACATAAAATATGAAATTATAATATGATAATCAACATTACATATGCATTAGTAACCTGTTTCCTGGAGACAAAATCATATAAAAATGAATAAAATGTACAGGGTGGATCAACTACCTACATCTGCATATTAATTAAATACATAAATCCATTCGATCTATAGTTTCGAATACTAATTATTTGTCTGTCCTTTGTGCTTTTGTGCACACTAGAAGATATAAGAAAATAAAAATAATCGCTTTAAGAACCTAACTGAAACGTATTTTTCGTTACACGTAAAGGGTTCTTCTTCTCTTCTTGTATTTCATTCATTAGGAAGTAGAAAATGTGGCAGTACTTCAATGTATTATTTAGTACCTATTATCCTTAAGCAGATGCAATAAATTTTCAAATGAGTTGACAGTTGAACGTTTTCACATTTGCTCATTTTCAGGAAAATTTTATAGGTATACACGATCTAAACAGTCAAGTTTGTAGACAAAATTTATTAAATTTATTATTTGTTACTTGTGTCGATTTTCGTATAAAAGTTTATATTGTAATAGATAATATTTAGGAAAATAGTATTCAAAGAAAGGTAAACAGCAAAATTACCAGTCCAGATAATCAAAAGTTTCTATTTCTAAGTTGCAGATTTTCATGTACTCGTTTCACTATACCCGTTAGGGTGATTTCAATATTAGAACTATTTTATTTATTATATTCCGATTTGTACTTTTTCTTGCGTCCCTAGTAAACAGAGATGTTGGCTACGCAGAAGTTTGAGATTTTCTTTTTTTTCATCTATGTTGTACGTCTATGCTTCATGAAGATTGTTATCTATTTTCTACAAAATTCTTCTTGTTTCAGCCATCAAAATGTCTGTGTTTTTTTAGACGCTAAAGCACAGAACTTCCTCCTATACTTCAACCATAAATGAGCCATTTTTGTATCACACCGGAATAAAGAAATACTACCCGAGGTGAGATAAGATAAGAGTGCTAATTTCACGTTGCTAAGAATTTAGTGACGTACGCTAGAACCAACAGATTTTCACTGCTTCATTCACATTTATTTTTAATTAAAAAGGGGTTTGTTCTGCTAATGAATCTTTCTAGCACATTTATTGTTTATTTTATTATTTAGATTACAACGTGGCCTTCGCGTAATTCTAGATGCATTTTACATTTTCGCCCACGTGTTTGTGATGACTCATTTCTTGTAACTTTGGTTGAACTATAGTAACGAACTGTTTCATTCTTAACGCGTTTCAAATCTAAAAAGAAACAAACAGCATCAATTTGACCGTTAGTTAGTCGCCCCTTCTGGAACAAACAAGTTATCATCTTCTGTTTTTTGAACGTTTCTTGATTCATGAGATTTTTCAGAATAAAAATTATTTTTTTTAACAAGTAGGATATAAGAAGTTTTATGATAAGACTTAAATAACATAAATAAAATTTACTTGATACTGTTTTTCTTTCTCCGAACGTTCTAGTTTAATTTCAGCACAATCTTTGATTAATAAGATCACTGCAAACCTGTTCAAAGACATGAGGATACATACTTGTAAACTTCTTGTATGTTCTTTGCGTCTATCCATAATTTTAATGAGATTTGATCTGACTGACTTATAAAAATTTGTAAGATTTTTATTAACTCTTCCATAAGCAATTTATGGCATTTTTCTTGAATAAGTTTAACTACAATGACCATCATCGTTTTTGTTATTGGCTGCTATTATATTTAACCTTAAAATTATATAAATAATTTTATATTTTTATTCCAATTCGTTTTTATCAAATCCCAGTACCTAAGTTGGTATTTCATCTAGTCTAGGTTTTGCTTTAACGGTGGCTGCCTCCAGGATAATTGCCTCTTAGAGCTCCTATCTAGCAAAACGTAAAGTCCTCCTTAACCTTAACAGGTGCCTATATGAGTTAACCCAGAAGTGTTATATAATTTAATGGAAAAAGTGTAAAAAATATGACCGGAAAAAATCCACCACGTTGCTCTGAAGTTTGAACATATAGACTAACTGCAGATTTGATTAAATATAAAATAAATCAATTACTCAAGGTCTCAAACTACTTGCTTGGATGTCTTTCAGTTTGTTGTGCGAAGTCGTTTCCCAAAAACCTCCAATGATCAAATACAAAAAAAAAACAAAACGTCAAGAAAACCGTAAACAGGAAAACTATATAAAACCCATTTTCAAGCCCAGAAAAAGCTGGAAGCAGGAAAAAGTTATCTTTTATTTGTTTAAGAGTTTTCTAAATGCGCCCAGTATTCTATGAAATTCAAATGCCAGGAACTGGAAGAATAATCAGACAACTGAATCGGGGTGCAAAGAGAAGAGGGCACATGGTGATTAAGCAAGTTAAATTTTTTTATAAATATAATGTCAAAGAAGGCAAATTTATTAACCATTACCAATAAAAATAATTAACTGAATTATTTAAGCAAAATATAAATAAAGCGAAATAATCTTATTAGACCAACTACTAGTACGGGAAATCACGACAGCACAAAACCATTCAAAACGGATAAAAGACTAAAGAAGTAAACCTTGATAACGCAGCATTTGAGGAGTACAAAGTGTTGTTTAAATAAAAATGAAATACAAAAATTAAAATGCTATGCTATGGAAATAATAACCTGTACCAAAGGTAAAGTACTTGACAAGAAGATTAATTAAGTTTAGAAATCTATAGATTCAAACGTGATATGCAAATAACGAAATTGGTGTAACAACTGCAGATTTAACCAAATCGGTTTTCCTGTTTGGATATTTTCCCGAAAAACCGGTATTAAGAATTGTATTAAGATTATTTGAAATCCGATGATTACATATTTGTTACAGAAAATATTTCATTTTCTATCCTGTTGAAGCGTTTTCTAAGTTGTTATTAGCTTTATACAATTTCTTTATTGTCAAGTATTGATAAAGATTAGATATAAAGACCCATTAGTGCAGTAATCGAAAAATTATATTTGTATTAATCATTTACGGATTTAGCACAAAATAATCTTATTTTGTAAACAACTTTGTTCACATTTGCACAATGCTTTAAATAATCCACTCTTCCTTTTTACCTAAGCCGTTTCTATCTGAACGTATTGTAAGATTTTAATTTGGTGAAAAGGTTGGAAGGCGAACAGTTTCTCATAAGAAATCGTAAGCAGAGCATTATCTGTAGAATCTTTTGTCGACTTTGTAGTCCTTTTTGTGAATGAAGAAAGTCAAGAGTGTAAGTGTTTTTTCAAAGTGATTTTATTCAGTTCCTTTTCTTATTTTTTAGGATATTTGCAAATAAAATGTGTATTCGGAAAATAAATTTTGAAGTTAAATTAAATATACGTACATGAGATCTCGAATTTTTTTATAGATACCGTAAATAGGACCAAAAAGTTTAAACATTCGTTGAAAAGAACATTATAAATTCTTAATGTTGGACTCATCTTTGTATCCCATAGCCCCTGTGCACGCAGGAAATACGGCATGACCTCGAGATTGGGGAACTTTCATACACTAGGTACTTATTTTAGTGAGTGTGAAACTTATTATTATAACAGGTAGACTAGATGAATAGTAGGATCTATCTAATAGTAAGAGTGACCTTGTAAATAAAGCCATGACAGTGTAGGGACTAGCGTGCTCGACCCACACCCAAGCGGCCCGGGATCGACTCTCGGTACCTACAGATCTGGTTTTTCTGCAGTTATCCTTAGCTGTAACACAAATGTAAGATTTGTGCTATACCATCTCATAAGTCGACTACAGCTGCACGTTGGGCCTACGTAATACTAATCGCTCCTCCCTTCGGCCCAAGCTTCATAGCCTCTGGGGCCGGTTCGCCAGGTAATGGGTAGTAGCAAAATTATTATTATTATTTTATTACACCCACAGTGCTCTACTAGATAATTATTTTATTATTAAAATATAACTCAAAAATATAGCAAAATTTTGTTTAAGACGCTGTAAGGCCATTTACTAATCAAAAACCTTACAAATCTCAAATTTAATATTTATTCTAAAAAATCTAATGGTATTAAAAGGTCTTGAAGTTGCAGGCTGCAAATCTACTGTGTAGAATAGAACGGAAATATTTAAAATAAAAATATTTGGTATTATCAAAATCTATTTTTCTAATGATGGAAATATCAACTCGTTTAACGTCGAACGTATAAAATTTCAAAGTGGTGAGGTTTTCTAAAGATTATTTAGTGAACTTTACTATAAAGGCTCACGGCTTAGCGCTAACGCCAAGAATATATCCGTTAGGTATACATAATAATAAAAATCGCCCCTCCTTCCCGCACACGCTTCATAGATTCTAGAGCCTGGTTTCCAGGTTATGGGTTGTAACAATTATTATTATATATATAACCTACCACAATATAAAAGATCACCAACTGGTTTGCTAAAAATAGATTAAGTACAATTAAATAATGAAAAAACTGTAATAATTACTTTACTTGACGTTAAATACTGGAAGCGGCTTATGATTCAGAAATAGAGATTATTATTGCTTTTAAAAAATTACTCTTAGGTCACAAAAGTTAATTGAAATATATATTTAATAGGAAATAATGTTATATCAAAAAAATAATAATTTAATGGGTGTCACCACATTCTATGTAAAAGGTCGTGATTAAAATGATGTTAAATTCATATCTGTTCAAAATTTAGAAAGAGTTGCTAACAATCGATTTAAGTTAAATCAAGGTAAAAGATAAAAGGTATTATGAAAGTGTCTCAAGCATTGCGCTTCAAACAATTTGATGTTTAAAAACGTCCATTGTTATTATTATCAACGCTTCATTAATACGTTAGCCTTTGTTAACACAATTCAAAAATAAAAGCACAGTACATATTTGTAACAAAAAAATTGTAAAATATATTGGTTTGTCGCAATAGAACAGTTTTACTTACTTTCTGGTAAGAAATAAAAAGATGAATTCCAATGCACTGAATTCAATAAAACACTGTTCGTAAGAAATTTTCAAAATAAGTCAATAATAAAAGTTACTTTTTGTAAACACCAAACAAGATACGGGATTTAATTAAGCACTGAACTGCGTCAAGTTCAGTTGGAAACTCAGCTTAAATGTAGTTTTTTGTTTACTATAAAAAGTTTGAACAAAGACTTCATACATAACTCTTGACTAGTTATTTTAAATTGTCCGGGACAACCAAATGTACAAAGCTCTGGTCCAATAATAGAATTTTCTTGGTTTACTCTGTAGTGGTCAGACCTACAGTCAACCAAAATTTATCAAAGTAGCTGTAGCAAGTTATATAATCACAAAACAAATTGCATAATAATCAAAATACCTAGTTGTGTTATTACATACAGGTTCAGGACAAATATATACATAATCTTAAAATAGCAACTATTTTAGGTTAAATACTTTAAAGTCGGTAATTTGTGTGTGTAAGTGTGGGTGTGTGTGTTGATTTGTATTGTTAAGTGGTTGTTAGGGACGTTTGTGTTTTGTTTTAAAAAAAGAATGATTTTGAAATGTAAACAAGAAGCAGGTAACCATTTTTGTCTTTGCTTGTAAAGTATTTTCTTTCATGTAAGTGCATTTTTATTTGTTTTATTTATGTTATTTCTAGTTGTGTGATGTGAATTTTATATTACTTAACTATACTAAAACCCAAATCTCCTGTTTGAATCTATAGATAAGTGAAAATCTAAACGATAACTAAATTTTAAAAGACTCGTTTGAGTGATTATTCGTGCCTTAAATACGACTACTGTTTTTATGTGTCTTTTTTATGAATTTAGTTGATTTCTAACCTAACTAAATGATATACTTTGTGACTAAGAGGTTATTTTTTCCTGGGGATAAAATTATTTATTTATGTGAAAGAGGAGGCTCCACGGAGGCTTAAGCACATTTTTGCTTGTTTATCTAGGTAATTGTTCCTCTTGCTGATAGAAAAACTATGTCTTGTAAATGACGTGTTCTGATATCTCTTATTATATATGTATCGTCACAAAGTATCTGTTGCTATGTCAATTATGATATGTATAACTTTTATGCAGTAGTTCTTGTGTATTTATTTTAATCTGGTACGTTTATCTTTTCTAGTTTGCATTTAATTATACATGCTTGACTCAATTTCACTTACTTTTGATGTTTTATACCATTGAGAGATTTACGTTTTGACTTTTTATATATATCTTGTATAAACACATAACTGTATCAACTTGATAAATTGATTTATTGATTTGTATTGTTTATGGTAATCATATTAATTAATAATTTGATCGCCTAGGGAACTTGAAGCGTTGACATATTTAAGCTGGGCTAGCTTATTTTCAAGGGGGCTTTTACAGAACTAGCCTTTTACATATATGCTAATAGAATTTCCCACTAACTCGAATTTGCTTAAACGTAATTAACATTTAAACTTTAAACTATTCTAAAGAACCAAACTACTTGAATTAATACATCTCATACGATACAGTAAAATGTTATTAAAACAGTAAAAGTTATTCTCTACAGTCTTGAATCATCTATGTTTTTATCTGAATCTGTTAAGAAAGAACTCCGATACGTTCGAAACTTTGAAGATACAGTAGAACTTGTAAATCTGACCACCTGTTTAAACTGACCGTCTGGTCATATTGACCACTTGTTTTCAGTCCCTGCAAAAATCCCATTACTTTAATATAATTTATACTGTATAAACTGACCACTTCTCTTTTGTGACCAATGACCACATTTACCTCAAATACTTGTTTAAAAATGTTTGTGTAATGTGACCATTAGCCAAGGGATTACTTAAAACAGTTATAACTAATCTTCTAGAAGTTTAAGTAGTCATGTACATGTAAATTACATTCAAAGAATTTCTAACAATGCATCATAATCCCTTAATAGTGACCAGTTGGGTTCAGGTATTTCTAAGTTTTAAGACTTTATTTTTGCTTCTGAGAAATTCATTACCTGCAGACTTTCATATTAGAAACCCTTGGATAGTTTTAAAATTGTTTTATAAAATCAGTCTTGTTTCATCTGTTGATTGAAACCATTGTGTTAATTAGTGCGATCAAGATGACTTCAAAAAAAGTTTACAAAGAACTAAATTTGCAAGAAAAACAAAAAGTGTTAGAGTTTTTAGAAAACCACAGTGAAAGAAATCGATTAACTTTAAATTGTTTTTTAAAAATGCGCAGTGTAAATGCAATTCTGGACCAATGTTACAAGAAGTAGCATTAAATTTTGCTCAGCAGTCATATTTGCCTGCCTAATTTAAAGCATCGTTGGGTTGGCTCGAATCATTTAAGAAACGAAACATTTCCCAGAAGAGTTTAGTTGGCGATGCAAATGAAATTGATCCCGCAACAGTAAGTTATTTACTTATTCGTTTTACAGAGTTTGCAAAGGGCTTTATATCGGAGGATATTTTTAATGCTGACGAGTGTGGGCTATGTTGGGCAAATTGTAGTGTATAAATAATTCACACTTTTACAAAGTGACCACCTGCTTAAATTGACCATTTTGGGTCAGTCCCAAAGGTAGTCACTTTAGGTAGGTTCTACTGTATATTAATATAGTGTTTATCCTATATTACTGTGTTCCTTCTGTGCTTATTTTTAAAGTGGATTGTAACGGTAGCGAATACATAGTTGTCAAATCCATAATCACTCTACTATGTACAAAAATGAAGAAAATAAACCGGAGTGAATCTAGCAGCCGCAGAGTAGATTATGAATGAGCCTTGCTCCAAAATTGCCAAATTTAAAAAGTTTTTCACCACTCCAAAATTATTAAACTACAATCAATTTATTAATTGGAGTTGTGAAAAATTGTTTAAGCAGCAACTAATGTCGTGGACACTTTTGCTATCAGAAGGTTATTTATTAATAGTAGTTTAATAATTATTAGCCTTTTTATAGCCTTAGTAGTGTAATGTCTGGCGTGCCGGTCTTTCACCCAAGCGGCCCAGGATCGACTCCCGGCGCTGGCAGATCTGGTTAAGGTTTTCTGCAGTTTTCCTTAGCTGTAATACAAATGTGGGATTTGCGCTGTTCCATCTATAAGTCGGCTGCAGCCGCACATTGGGCCTACATAATAATAATCGCCCCCTCCCTCCCGCACAAGCTTGTAGCTTCTGGGGCCTTGGTTTAGGTTATGGGTTGTGGTAATTATTATTATTATATTAATTAACAATAAATAATTAATAATAAATTTTGACAGATTGCAATGACTATTTTTTTATTTCAAACTGTCTAAATTTTACAATTTGGGAGCAAGCTCGTTCACAATCAACTCCGAGTGCTAGTCTGCGGCTGCTTGATTCACTCCGGTTTATTTTCTTTTTGGTTGTACTATAATTGTTTACTTTATCGAGTCACTCTTAAGAGTAGTTGTTTAAAAAAATAAGTATGTGTAACGAATTTTAAAAATAAGCAGGACATACCACTGTAATAATGTGATCTTTATTGTATGATTATGTCGTGTTTGAAATAAAAACCAAAATATAAAATCAACAATGTTAGTTGACTAATCAATAAATTGCACTAAATTCTTAATAAGTTTTGATTACTCTGTTGTTTAACGAAATGGATACATTTTACGACAGTAGTTTATGTCTAAAACTACCCCTTAGCTAGAGTCTCTGCCATATGAACGCTTCCTTTTATTTCCGGAACACTCGATATCTAAAAACCCCATCGCAAAAAGTAGTAATACTTTAAAATTGAATATTACCCTGTATATTTTTGTTAAATTGCGCGTACATGCTTCATAACTTTAACATTTTATTAAATTATTTTTTAGGTAATTTTACCCATAGGCTATTATCAAAATATGTACTGGCAAAACTATAAACATTAAACTAATTACAAAAGCAGCTATTTTATTCAATAATTCTTTTAATCTCACGAAATGGAAGTGCATTACTGAAAATTTAGTGTTATTTCCTTTAAAAATGGTGATTCGGAACTGAAAAGAAGTTTGCGGCGTTATCGATTTGTAACGTATGATTACAGCAAATGTGTTCAGCATTGGTTTTGAGCCTGTAATGTAATTTGCCAACAAAAGCAAAGTTGAAATGTTTTTGCTTTTATCTACTTTTCATCCTCGCACAAAAGAAAAGTAACATACAATAACGTATCTAAGGTTCGTTGCTTCTGGATTTATCATTGGAAGCAACTAGTTAACCCAGGAATTAATGAAGAAACAGAAACGGTTATGTATTTTAAGTTAAAAAGTATTTTAAGTCAGGTTATAACATTTTTATTATTAAGAATAATAATTAGTAGCTACATCAAAAATGCCCACGTACAGATAGCTACTGAAAACGTTACCTTATACAACTGTATTACTTTCACACGAAACGGCAGTAGTAATAACATTCTTATACCTAATACTTTGCTATAGTTTCTGACATTTTCATAATTACCAAGAATAGTTGGCAACACTCAAGGTCAAATAGTGCCACCGGTATTTCAAGGGACAGTTCTAGGAGTCCTAGATTAAGTAAGAATGCGTCATTTAGGCTGGACAGTTCTAGGGATTCTAGATTGTTTATCTCTCTCGAATCTACAAAGCTATTACATTTCACATGTTATTTTAGGCACTTGTTTTCCTATTTTTAACGCTTCCTCTATCGTAGTGTTTATACCTAATTCTTTCTAAAAGAAGTCATTTACTTCTTGTTTAAAGTTTTAGTTTGTAAAGCCAGCTCCTTTGATAGCTAGGTAATTCCGTTTGTTGTTTTTTCTTGTATTTCAAGTTTGTTTTTTAGAATTTTGAACGCCAGCGATCCGGGTTCAATCCCCCGAACGGGCGAGAAGATATTCTATCGACATATAATAGCTTAGTACACTTCACCGTGCTGTAGGCACGTTACGCTATTGGTCCCGGCAACCACGCAAACATCTACTTATGGTAACCGTAAAGATCAACACTTCGCCATATACCTACCACGCACAAGTATGTATAATGTATAACATACTTCTCTGCCTAGGCAATGTTAATTATAAATAACATTAATAATAATTATTAATAATAATAGTTCATTAATTTCTCTTTTCCAGTCAGTTTCTTTTTTTATTAATTCTTCATTCAAGGCTTCTCCCTGTTGTTTCATTTAGTCGCTAATATTTTTATTTCGTCTTTTATGCTGCTAACATCTTTTATTTCTTCAAGTTGTCTATCATGTTATATGGTTCGTTGATGTCGTATTTATCTCCATTTCTTTTCTTGGTGGGGTTTTTATCATAATCTTATTTTTCTCATATTTATTTCCTCTGCTTCTTTGTTTTTCCGCTTGGTACTCTCTTTCTTTTATATACTTCTTTGATATGTAATCTTTGATAGTCCATGTACTGTTAGCTCTTTTGCGCGCTGTATATTTAATTCCAGACATTTATATTCTCAGTTTTAAATTTGTGTATTTGTTATTTGCTGAAAGTACGAATCCAGTGGTTTTGACAATTTAATACAGTTTGTAAGTACCATATACTTCGTACCTCCGCGCGGTCCTATTGACCATGTATTGACAGTGCTATCGCTGTTAATGTGACTGTTTACTTCAACCTTACTTCACCCTACCTCTTTTATTTCAAATCTCTCCGTGAAGCGAAGCCGTGTTTACACTACATTTACACTACAAAATTTCTAAAAATTAAATTAAACAGTAACAAACAAAGTTTTGAAATTTATTAAACTTATTATTTATTAAAATAATTCAACAGGACTCGACAGATGACGCCACTACAAAAACTGTCTCAAACAGAAATTTTTCCAACGCAATCGGCCGGCGGCCGTTTAAAAGCTGTTTATCTCTCAAATAAAGCAGGCCGTGATACAGAGAGATATAGTTAACATACTCGCTACCTCAATGGGGCAATAATTTGTTTATTTAATTGTCTATACAAAAGAGAATCATCATTGAATGTTGAATGATAAAACGAAATTAATTGACTTGATCATTAATATTTTGAAAACGTGCAATTTTTTTTATTAAAACAGCAGTATAGATAACAGATGATCAACCTAGGTAGTATGTATATATTCCTCTCAGTGTTGAAAGCGCTTATATATTTATAAGAGTCAGCAAATATGTTTAAAAGATAATACAATTTAGATTTGTTTTAATTCATTCAAGTTGATTCCTGCATTAATACATACTATATGCTGTAAATATATGTAAATACATAGTACATAATACAGAAATTATTAGTTTGTTAAGATTTTGTTGATTGTATTAAATCTTTTATGTTTCACTTGCATATTATTAGTTGTTTATTCTTGTGATACGAATTATATAAACAAGTCCAGAGCAACCAGGGAGTTATATGCGGGCGTTATAATTCATAACGGCCGTTCATGTTTACTTTTTAATCGGAGCCGGCGTGAGATTCAATAATTATTTGTCACGGCAAATACCAAGCATTTGCAATGGAGTTTTTGGGCGCGTGAGCCACGAATTCTTTTTTGTCGACTTCTCCATAAATATCTTAGATAAAATTAACTTATTTGTTAGATGACATGTGCTATTAAGATTTTATTTGTTTTCATGTTGGTAACAACCAACAGCAAAAACATTTGAATTTAAAATTTTATATCTCTGTTTGACTTTTGTACATTTAGTAAAAGTGGTTATGATCCTACAAACATAAAAAATTCTATGGCCGGTTTCACAAAGCTTGATTAAGTTCTAATTAACTTAATCATGATTAAATTTGAAATCCAGAAAGATAATTGGTTACAATTTCAAGTCTCTTAAATCTCAGCCAATGACATTTCTGAATTTTAAATTTAATCACGATTAAGCTAATCAGAACTTAATCAAGCTTTGTGAAACCGCCCACTAGTTTTATAAATATATACAACGTCTTTGGGAACGCCAACAATTGTAAATTAGAACTAATTTTGTGAAAAATGAAATCCTGTATGCACCACGAGCATTACTAATTCATTCATTAACAGATCCTCGGACTGGAACATCGTCGCCCTCTTGGCATTATCATCACTATAACGCCCTTGGTACATAAATAACTATTACTTACTTGTTATCACTATTTGTTTATTAACTGTCATTTGGGTAACATTCGATTAAGTTCACTCATAGCAGCTTTCAACTATTTGTGTTATATTTTGTTAAACAGTATACGGGTTTATGAAATAATAATTTTTATTGTGTGCCTATATTCGAAAAGTTTATGTATGCTTTTTGTTATATTTTGCTATTGCTATTTTGTTTTCGATTTGAAACATAATGAAAGTACGTTTTCGTTTTTGCGTAAGGCTTTTCGTGTAAATGAAACCAGTTCACCACTGATTGGACATTTGATCTAATTTAACTACGCACTTACTTTCTTGCTTGGTCGGTCAATTTCTTTTCGTGCTTCAAATAAACTGTGTTTACTACCACTAATATGGTTTTTGTATACGTTTTGTCATGTACAAATATATAAAAAAATTCGCTTTTGTACCTAATTTGACGTCTGTCAAAGTTAATGTCAAAATTTATAATAAATTAATGCATTTAACAATTCTGTGTAAACGAATACAAAACTGGTAACTAAAATGACTATTATTGTTAACGCAATTACAAATAGTTGTTGTATGATGTGTAGGCATCCATAAGTACAAACATGTTAGATGGGTTGCATAACTTCCGGGCCCCAGGGGAAATTTTAAATTTCCAGTTAATGATTAATTAAAATAATTAAATATGTTTCATTTTCTTTAAGAAACTCTTTATACCACACTAAATAGAAAAAGGATAAATTTTAAAGTCTGGTAGATAGCCAACGGTGGGATATCGTTACTGGATTTTTGTATATAGAAAAGTATTGAAGCCATTTCAAGGCTTGTTTTGACCTGAAACAGATATAGTGCATGTTAGTGGAGATGTATGCAAAGATGTATTGCCTTACATGCAGGTTTAATTTGTAAAGTTTTTCTTGAGAGTTAACATTTCGGTAGTTGTATTATAATTTTTCTGTTTTTCAAGAGTAAGAAGTATGTGGGCTTAAATATTTCGTTATATTGTTGTCAAGTAGTTTTTTGGACACAACTGCGACATATAGGTTAATGTGGGGGATGATTTCTTATAGAAGATCTACGGGTTTAAAAACACATATTTCTGCGTTTTATCTTGATAATCTGAAATTATGTGATTTTGTAGTTTGGATATCTAAATTGGTGTAAATATTGTTCTATAGGGTGTAAGAAGGTTATTGTAATCGTAAAAAGAGATAAAACATGGACATTGATTAGTTAATTCGTAGTTTCATGTATAAGTGAATGCATTTGAAAATTGATTCAGTCGACATTAAATAGCCATCTTATTATTGGGTTTTAGCATAAGTATTTTATACCATTAGAAAGAGAAACTTTTTTCTAGCTAATTATACAATTTGTTTAATTTGGTTATGTAGATTTAGTAACTTTTTGCATTTGTTTTCCGCCAGATAGCACTAAAAATTACCCATTATTTTTTTTGTTTTTTTAAAACATATAACTAGAGGAAGCAATTTGGTGACTCTCTCTCTCTCTCTCTCTGTAAATTTTGTTTTTCCAAGCCATGCGTTTGTGCCCAAAGCATAATTTAAAACTTAAAGGTTATGTGACGACCTCGACATGTAAACAAAGTCTAAATGTCAAATTTTTATGTTATGTCGATGAAACGTCAAAGTGTTTATTTGTTAAAATTTTTTGAACTTAGTTAATGTTTTTAATAATAAAAAATTTAAGGTAATTAAGTGTTGTGAGTTAATAGTGATTTAATTTTTTTTGTGAAGAAGGTTTTTCTGGGTTATCAGATTAATAATTTTCATTAGAATTTGGATCGAATATGCAGATTTATCATTGTATTAATTAAATTGCATTTACTTTATATCTGAAATACAGCTGCTTTTTATACTTTCAATAATATCAAGTAATACAGAATTATTTGTGAAGAAGGGTGAATTGTTATTGCATTTCCACCATTTTGATAAAAAACACATGGAAACAGAAATTTTGCAGTTTGTTACTAAGTTTGGTTGTCAATTTAAAGGAGTGTAGATTTTGATTATTTGTGAATAATTTAAGGTATTTATTTAAATTTTAAGTTAGTAATACAAATAATAGAGATATTACTTCTGAAGATAAAAATAATTAAACTATCCTACTATTTAGTTTACTATTTAGTTCGCTTGAGAAATCTGAAACTGATAGTAGTTCTGAGTTTTGTTGATGTTGACGTTGAATTCAAAACTTTAATACAGTCGACTCTTGGTTCCTCTTGAAATGACATCTTATAAGAATTCTCACCTTACGGCTAACTAATTGTAGCTATCAGAATTAGTTCAAGTTAATAATTGCATTTACAAAAGTGGGCGGTAAGCGTGGTTGCGAATTGTGATACACCGTTAGATAATCTTTTAAATAATTTATAAAGTTTGTTACATACTGTCACTAGCAGTGTTGAACTGACCATTATGGTGTCAGATCGGCAGATGGGTAAGCGATCAATGTGTGAGTGGTCTATCTCTATGGTTTAAATTAGAGATAAGTAAAATAGATTAAGAGAATCCAAGACTATAATCTACATCAGCCGTCAAGAATGAGCCAAATCGTTACTTTTATGATATTATGCCATAATAATAACACACTTCTAATTTAGAGTTACAGAAACGTGTTAGGACTGCACAGGAAGTTCCAGTGTTTAACTAAATGATAATGATAAAGGCTTTTATAAAAATCCTACAACAGTATCCTTCTAAGTTTTTAAGTTTTGAAAATCCTGATTGAAATAAAGAAGCGAAAACCAATTTCTAAAACTTTATTGATTAGTACTTTTAAGGACTTGTTTTTATGATTTATGACTTATATAATTATGTAATGACGGATTAAGGTAACATTGCTTTTTAAATGACCTAGATAATTGATCTTCGAGGAACAAAGAAAAAAATTAGGATGTACTAAATTATTTGTAGTGACATTTGCAATTTGCTCAGCTACCGTTTAAGAAAAGTGTTCGTAAAAATTTAATTGCCGATCTCCTTTTCTGATAGCGATTCATTTGTCTTGGATTTCGGTAGAATTTGTGGAACCTAAAACTTAGAGAGTTAAGAACTTTCTTACCTTCTATTTCATTGTTTGAACAAGCGCAGAGAGTTCGTAAATTAAAAGGAAATTGCTTAGTCAGCTTTAATTATTAATTATTATTCTAATTGCGAGTGTTTGAAGAAAAATATTTGAACTTCAAACGTCTACTTATACGTGTGATTAACTTGCGCCCTTTCGATATTCTTAAAATTTTAATTATGTGCTGTCTTGTTTGGTTTTGCGCTTTTAATAATAAATTAATTAGTACTAAGGCTTCTTTTTAAAGAACTTTATTACTGCTGCGAATCTGGAAAACAAATAAGAAGGAATAAATGTAAAAGTTTTTCATTTCTCTGAAACAAGAAAGAGTTTTAAGCAATTAACTAAAGTTGTGTAAAACTTGTAATTCTTTTCGTCTCTAATAGAAAGCACTTCGGTTGCTGAGTTTTACATTATTAAAAAGAATATTAACAGTAAGAAACCACTTAGTGGGTTTGAATTTTTTTACGGACAAGAAATCTCAGTTTAAAATGGTCTTAAACCGACACTAATTACGAATAAGATAAATACATAGTTTAGATAACAACGCAAGTGTTACAATTTTGCTGTCTAATTTATATGGCTTTCAATATTGAACACCAACACGTAGAACATAAATTCGTCTTCCCACTTCTACAATCTGAAGCTATCACCAATAAATCCTCAGTGAGCCACTAAGGTTATCTGCAATTTCTTAGACAAGAAAATAAAGCTAGGTGATTCTACAAATAATATTTCCCGGATAGTACGACGTTTTCAAGTAGACTTGAATGTCTCTTGAATTCGTGAGTAATCCTAAAAAGATTTAGTTTATCTAGAGATCTATCGATAGAGCACACAGTATTTTTACATAAGAGTTTACGCATATTTTGCAGCAACTCTTGATCTCGTAGTATCTAATTCTAATATCTTAATTTTAAGCTATAACTAAGACACCATTAACTTAAGTTGTTAGCATACATTATGGCTACTTGAATAGCCTTTTTGAATGTTAATGAAATTAGTACAAAGTAAGAAAGAAGTTCTTCTTAGGGCAATTGCAGGGATTGCTAAACCCGCGAATAAAAGATTCTCAAGAGAACACTATTAAAAGTTAAATATTAAAATCTTATAAGACGATTATAAGATCTACTGTAAATGTTAGGCGAAATTTGCTAATATTCAGAATTTGCATTTTCTGCGGCTTTCGTAGCGTTAAATATCAACTATTAAACTGAGAAAAAGGTTATAATATGTTATATCTAAAACATCATCATTATCAAGATTTTAATTAGATTACCGTTAATACTGTCGGAATCTCAGGTGTATAGAAATATTTGCCATTGTTTATATCGGATGACACAGGAGGTAGGGCAAGGTTTATAACTAATTTTAAATTCAAAATACCTTATTATATTTAGCATTTTTAACACGCTAATTGCGTTTAATTATATTTTTGCCATTTTAATGAAATAAACATGACTTGTATACAGACAGCGTGTGTATAATAATTATATCATATAATAATTATAATCCAAACATAATTGGAGAACATTTTTTAACAGCACGGTTAAGACTAATATCTATGTATAAGCCCGAAGACCATTGACTCACTTGTGTGGACACTAGGGTGGTCCACAAAAATAAAGTTTGAATCTCCATATGAAAAAACTTATATTTGCCAAATATTAGCTGGATTGATAAATATTTAGGGGTGTTCAAGGTCAATATTTCTGGACACATAGAATCACGTTAAATATTGCATATAAATACCTTATAGTATGATGCACCATGTGTCATGCTTGATATATAATGCAATATATACATTAATATTATTTTAAAAATTCAAAGAGGATGCGTCCTTCCAACAGTGTGACTCCATGACACTTATGTGCTCAACATCAGCCGTTCCTCTATCAAGAGACACAGAGAGAAGAACCTGAATAGAATCTGCTGAAAGATAGTTTCAAGGCTACTCCATCAATTGTTCACTGGGATGGAAAGCTCCTTCCTGATCTCCTAGGCTCGGAGAACATTGATCGACTGTTTATTATCATTTCATCTGCCATCAGTGAAGAACCCCAGTTGCTTGGAGTTTCAAAGCTGTCAGCAGGAACTGGGAAAGAACAAGCAGCTGCAGTCTTCAAACTTCTCAATGAGTGGAATCTTACCAATGATGTCTTTGGAATGTGCTTTGACACAACAGCTTCCAATACTGATTACCTCATGGGAGCTTGCGTCCTTCTTGAGAAGAAGATTGGAAGATCACTCATCCACTTTGCTTGTCGCCACCACATTATAGAAGTTGTCCTTACAGGTGTCTTCAACACACTCTATGGGCCTTCTTCTGGACCAGACAATCTCCTTTTCAAGCGCTTCCAGGTAAGCTGCGAGTACATTGACCACAGCAAGTTTGCTACAGATGAAGATGAAGGCATAGTTAACCACTTGATCCAGGATGTAAAGGAAGATGTACTTGCTTTTGCAAAGGACCAGCTCCAGTCTATAACCTATAGAGATGACTACAAGGAGTTCCTAGAACTTTCTATCCTCTTTCTTGGAGAATGCCTGCCTGGCTACCACTTCAAACGTCCAGGAGCCATGCATCATGCCCGCTGGATGTCCAAAGTCCTCTACTCCCTTAAGATGTGGATGTTTCGACAGCAGGTTGAACATCTGACAGCGCGAGAGAAGGATTGCCTGCAAGAAGTAGCAATCTTTGTAGTGAGGATATAACTGAAGTATTACTGCACCAGTTCCTGCAGCTGCTCCCTTCAATGACCTTCTCCTTCTCCAGCAGCTCCATGATTACAATTGCCAAGTTCCAGGCACATCTTTGTTACCTCTCTGAAGAGTTGGTGATCCTGAGTCTATTTAACCCAAATGATTCCTTTGACACCAGAAGAGCCGTGGTGGAATCAATGTTACAGCAGCAAAGCAATGAGAAGTGCGAGAAACGACGAAAGCTTGAAGCAGGCCAGCATTTAACACTGAAATCGCTGGTGACCACAAATTCCCAAAAGCCCTTGAATGCTCTGCAGTTGGATCTAAGCTTCCTCAAGGATGATCCTCAGATTTGGAGCAGAATCCTAAGTTCTTGGAGGGTAAAAACATCATTGGCAACCTCGCTGTAGTCAATTACAATGCAGATAGGAGTGTGGCACTTATTCAGGAATTCAGGAATTCAATAGTCATCATACCAAGGACGACGATCAACCCAACAATGAGTGGTGCTGCAGCCAGCGGCTAATACCCATATATTAGATGGGGGAACTCAGAGCCGTCAGGATAGAAAATTTAGGATGCTTGAGCTACCTCTAAATATTAACCAAACTGGATAAAATTTTGTCTCTGATAGTTTTTAATAGGGTAGAATAAAATGATCCCTTGGGAGAATAAAAGTTAAAAACTTTATTTTTAACCATTACTTTGTAGACCACCCTAGTGGACATTTGTTATAATAATATAGAAGTAGAAACAGGTAATCCTTATAAAGTCGGGTTTTTTAAATGTGATACTCACTTACTTTTTTATGTTATAAACTCAACACAATAGAGCAATTTTATTTATAATAAAAAGTACGGGAATCTTTGTGTAACTACTGTTCAAAGTTTTATCTTATCAATAAAGATAGGTGTGAAACTAGAAAAGTTAATTTTAATTTTGAATAAAATGTGATTGCACTTTGTATTTGTACTATTTTATTTATATTGCTTTAAATTATGTTAAATATTTGGATATATTTTTGCAAACTTTCTCAGTTTATTCATAACAATAATAACAAAAGTTGAAATTTGCAATAGAAACTACTGTGTCAAACCATTTTTGCTTAGAGATCCAGACAGTTTTTAAATATAACTGCTAAAGAAAGAAAGCTAAAGCTTTAGAAGTTACGCGAAAAAAAATAACAGTATGCCCAGATGGAGTCCTAAGAGGTACAATTCTAAGAGA
This sequence comes from Agrypnus murinus, assembly GCA_929113105.1. Taxonomy (NCBI): domain Eukaryota; kingdom Metazoa; phylum Arthropoda; class Insecta; order Coleoptera; family Elateridae; genus Agrypnus; species Agrypnus murinus. The sequence continues at coordinate 20,302,845 of OV816025.1, forward strand.
TCTACTTAACGCTATTACACCCAATAAAAAAGGAAATTAATGGAATAGCATTCTTTTCCGATAAAAACAACTAATTCTACAGTTTCTTCTAAAATCGGATCTCTAGAGAAATTACTCGATTTTAAGTTAGAAGATTTCTAGTTACGCGGTTATTTAAAAAACTAAAAGGCATTTGAAACAATATTTTACTCACTTAGAGTGTATTTATTTTGACATATTTTAGTTTCTAACTCATAAAAATTGATACGAATGCTTTTCAGAGTCCTGATGGATCCAAATAAGAATGAAATTGCCATACATGACTCTTAATATTGAATTTCAAAACAAATGTGCGCTATATGCAAAGAAATCTGAGCTGCTTTTTATTTTTTCATTTATAACAAACAAATTATTAACATACATACATTTAGAAAAAATAAACAAAATGTTCCAAGAAAATATAATTGAACACAATAAACTTGAAAATAATGTATTTACTCAAAATTTAGCAAAACAACAAACTGAAGAAAAAAATTGTTTGCACGATATTTTAACAAACAATTCGAAAGGATCAATTAAATTTAAAAAACACTAATACTAGTTTCAAATAATAAACAATAATGTCGATATTGCCGAAAACAAAAATTGCTTAAGGCCATAAAAAAACTAAAAAAACGCAGATCGTCTTATAAACTGATGACCGAATCAAATACAAAAAAATTAACAATAAAAAAAAGATCAAAGTAAATACATAATTTAAAAGTGCTTTTTGTAAAAAGAAAGCCAAAGCATATATGCAAACTATTTGAAAATGCTTCCTATAAAAGTAAGGTCTATATAAAATGTAAAACATTTTCCGTGAAAGGAAACCTTTCTATAAACGAAACATTCGATTAACTGAGAAACAAAGATCAAAAAGTAAAATAGAACGAACCAATTTTTTTCTAAATATAAATAATTTCGAAATCAATGTAATAAATAATACACTAATAGGAATCAGAATAGAAGTTAATTAGCAACTTTCGGAAAAATCAACTAATAGAACTACTAGCTAAATTGTCGTGTAGTTTAAATCGCATCTGAAATTAACGTACAAAATAATCTCAATTAAATTATTAATCAAACTTATATTTAGATTTAGAGCTCATTTCAAAGGACTTTGAATAACACTGATTTATTTACTTTCAAGGTACGAAGTTGCAATTTAATAATAATAATAATAATTAATGATTAACTAGTTGATCATTATCATTTAGTAATCCACCAAAGCATCAAAGATCAAATAGAAGCAGATCAAAGATCAAAGCATTATTTGATGGGTTAGGTAATATAATTATATTTCTTACTGGAAATCTCGACGCCGAAGTTGGTAGACAATACGCAGAACCACAACAACTGATTAAATCTGACAAATACTAAATAGGATCGTTAATACCTTCAAAACAAATACCCAGGCTATTGCATTAAATGTTTTAAGCTGAAATCTAAATAAAATTATTCTTAATACAACCGTAGGAATTCACGAAATTTGGAAAGACCAGCTAATAAAATTAATTACCACCCAAATTGTCGTACAGTTTAAATCTCTGAGTTGGATGTAAAAATGTTTACACTAATAAAATACGAAAGATAACTGATCAAGATTGTACTTAAATTAAGCGGGATGGAACAACTAAGCAGGGTCAAGTGGACGCGGCCAACTGGACGTGAGATTGTATGTGTCAAAACAATGGCTCATAGCATACCAAACGCCTTAATTAAATTGAAATGTCAATATCGTCTATACATTTCTAGAAGTATTATGAATTACAAATCTAATCAAAAAAACATAAAATCGTCGTAGACAAAGAATAATATTCTACTTGCATATAATGTCTATTATTCACAAGGATGAAGTCTTCTACAATGTTGTTATTTTGATTCTACCAATACTATTATATAACTTTATTTTTTCTGATTAGAAACATTTTAACGTAGCGTATACCAAGTAGATTTTCGGGTCCAGTTGTCTTTGCGTCCAAGTGTCCCGCGCCAACTTGTTCCTGTGCCTAGTTGTCCCTGCGCCCACTTGTCTCGCGCCAAGTAGTCCCTGCGTCCAGTCGTTCCTGCGCCGCGCCCAGCCCGTTCACTTGTTCTAGACCGAAATTAAGAGTTGATATTAAAGCTCTTTGAAATTAAAGCATTTTCAATAATAATTCCTACTTATAACGTAATACTTTTCAATACTGAATTTAGTACTCCTATTACTAAATAGTAATCAATGTATGCAAATTACCCATTCACATTATTTCTTTTCTCAAAAAAACTATTTTTCAATACCAAATACCAAACTGTGCGAAACACGATTATTAGAGTTTAACATTCAAACATATCAAATTTTCATGCTCTAATACATGCGACAAAATAATAGAAATAAATAGTTCAACTTCGGTTATTAATTCCCTTAATAAAATCATGATGGATATCAGATACATTGCTTCCTTAAAGAGAAAAGCCGTTACTGGTTCAGTATTGCTATACAGGATGTAACTAATATAGCTACAAACCTCGTAATGTTTTTTAAACAATTAAAATTTTTAATATTACCTTGAATATAAGTTTTCCTTAAAAATTATATTCAAGTCGAGTAAGGTTATTATATGTACAGTGCTATTAAATTAAAATGCAATATACTCTATTACCCTATAATGCATATGAAAATAACTAAGTAAAGGCATTGGGTCAACCGGTTAGTTGTTGCAAGTACGTAGGCTTTTTACCACAAATGGACGTGATTTTTATAAAAATTCGCCTTTGCATCTTTTATTTTATAATTAATGTTATTTTCATTTAGGTTTGTGTTTTTCAATAAACTCAATTAGTGTTAAATTATCCCTAAGTGACATGAAAAGGTTAAACGGTTACCGCATTTTGAGCTTTTATGTATTGCTGGTTTGAAATGATATTAAAATGCAATTTAGCGAGTATATTGCATCTTAATTTAATGGCACTGTATAGATCCTAGATTCATTTATGTATTCAATTTTAGTTTGCACTTAGAATTAGACATATCTTAATAAACGCATTTATATGCTCTATTATAATAGATTTATAAATATTTAAACTTATATAATATCTAAAAATTATATTTTCAAACTAATTGAGAATCATAATTAAAACGAATTATTATTGCAATAATTGTCATTAAATTGTTCATTCGTAAACTGGATTCCGTTTTTTCGTGTTTTTACCTTTCAGCGACACGAAAAGTTTCAAGTTAAATCCGCTGTTATCCAGAAATTCGCATTAGACACATTTTCGCTAGTGGAGATTTTTTTCTCTTGGTAAAACTTAGTTGAAATATTACTTACTATGTAATATTGATTTGTTTTAATTGCTTTAATCTTCTATGTTCTTTTTGAACGATCTTAATTAATTTGCCTTTGACATATGAAACGTAGGTTTTTCGCCAGACTAATTGATGCTCAAGATTACCACGGATTGAGATTTAGCTCTATCTTACAAATCTTTTTATTCAGGTCGCAGGTATTGGTTCTGCAGTTGTCTTATTTATGAAAAGGAGTAGATAAGGGTTTCAGAACTCAAATAAAAACTCTAAAAGGGCGCCATCTGATTATGAAGCTTAATGATGATAATTAATTAAGCCAGAAAAGATATTAAATTCACTAATCAGAAAATGCATTAATTATACTAGGTTTTGAACAAAAATTTTGGTTATGTTTAAAAAATTTTAAAATGAAAAATGAGTAAAACATTCATAATTATATGGTTCCGTTTAGATCCTTGATATAAACTGAAAAACATATTTATTGGATGATAAGAAAATAAAAATAGCCAAACACATATATAGTAAAAACATTTACAACATAAATTTATTAAACTTAGATTAGTCATTCAGTAAATAATTTTCAAATTACTCCGGAATTATTGAACACAGAACAATTCAAAACTTAGCTAAGATTTATTCAACATGAAAAAATGTTAGATTTTATTGAGCCTAAATTATTCAAAAATTTATTCAGATCAAAAAATTATTTAGATTTTGTTGAACAAAAATCATTCAGAAATTTAGCATAGTCAGAATTTATTAACATAAAATCCTTTGAAAGTTTAACAAACCAATATTTGTAGAGTATTACGAAATGAATCTATTTAAATAATACATAATATGTAATAAACAGTAACAGACTAAAATTAAAAACTATTAGAGAGCTCTCTTCTTATAGAAAATTATAAAAATTCACTTGTTCAAATAATCCGTAAACAGAAAAATTACAACAATAAATAGTTTTTAAAGTACGATACCTTAAATCTTATCCCATTAAACCTTTGTTTATTTGCCTTACGAAAACAAGCTACTCTGGTCTGCTAGAAATTGGAAACGTTTCCCCTTGAAAAGTCGTGGTTGGTTCTAAATGGTTTTGAATTGTTGTTTGAAGGTAGCAGGTCCAAAGAAATAATGTTTATTTCAAATACAGTTCAATCACCCATATGATTTCACCAACAATCTTTATTAAACACAGTTTAAACAATCCTGTTTCTGTTATTGTTTTTGTTTATTATTTAAACACAAGGAATAACGGTAATGTCTTTTAAAAACTTAAACGAACTTAACCACAGATAGCACGTGCTACTTTAAATTCTTCCAATAAAATGGATAATTATTGGTCTTTATCTGCATATAGAACGGGAACTTATTATGTAAATTATAAATCAGTCTGCAAGATTTTTAACAACAAAACTGCACTAATTTTAAAGCGCGAGAGGAAGGAAGTAATTGTTTTAATGGTCCATCACAATAAAACAAACCACAAATGTTTATTAGCGGTACATACGGTATATGCAAATCTCTCAAACAAGATTAATCAAAACTAAACAGCATCCAAAAGCTCACTTCACAACAAATATCAATTAAACTGTACGGGAACTATATTTAGAATTTTCATTAATTCTAAATAATTAGAGTAAACTGTAGTTTTTTTTAAATATCGACCGAAGTCGACTATCTTCTCTGAAAGTTCGTTCGGAAGTGTTTTAATTTTCGGACCCCTATTTTTTGGCGCGGAGGAGCTATGTTTTTCTTTCGCTCAAGATGTAGATCGGACCAACCAATCAAAAGCCTATATCATTTTGTAAGAGCAAATCAAAACTGAAGGGGATAACATCTGCCGACTAGACTTGCAGATCATGCGATTTTTAAGTTAAAACGCAGAGAGACCAAACTAAATTTATCAACACGTGTTAAATGTCACCTTATAAACAAAAGGGAAGTTTACTTTTTACCATGCTTTCTCAGAACGCGCTGGAATATTTATATGAAGCAATATGAACTTAAATACGCCTTAAATTTTATCAAGATTTTCTTTTGACAACGCAACCATTTTAGCGGGTACACGTAAACAAGCAAAGTACTAAGAACTTAATTTATTACTTCAGCGTCCTCTAGTTTTATAGAAGTTCGAAAACAATCTTTTTAAAATATTCTTTGTAAATATGTTTATACGACAAAATTTTAGCTACAGATAGAATATGGATTTGCAGGACCGAACTTTAAATTTTTGTAGTATATATACATGCAAAATTACACATATTTGAGGCCGATAGAAAATATACCGTTACACATAGCGCATATAAATTGTAGTTATCGATATTTTAAATTAAACTATTAAATTTATCAGAAATATTTTAATCCTGATCTGAAGTTATTTCTAGGGAGATTTATACATTTTAATGAATAGTTTCCGGTATACTATAATGTAGCTTTTTCGGAATTCTAAGGGAAAAGTTCAGATGTAGCCAATACACATAAAAAACAACCAATTTAAATTTAAAAGTTTGACTGACATCGATTTAATCCTGTGAAGACACTTTTTACTATTAATTATTATTAATTAAATTTTAGTTATCACAGTATGACTTAACATATTAAATTCCTTCATTCAAATAGCTGTGTGGACAGGCGATTAACGTTTTTATTCAGATATCCAGATAGTCTTAATCAGAAAAGCTGCTTTGGTCACGGCTGAGTGATGCATTTTATTTATATAGTTGAAAAGATTGTTTAGTTTAAAATGTATATGAGACTAATCAGTGTAACAGTGGGTTGGGACAGTGGGGGGGGGAAAAATATTTTTTGCAAATATCTTTATGCTTTTCCGTATTATACAATAATAAATTTTGATGTTATTTTCAACTGCAGCTTTACTTACGAATTACTTAAAATTAGTTTACACTTAAATAATTCGTTGTAATAAACCAAACGGCCAGGCCAATAAAATAAGCCGCTAAATAAAATAGGACAATAAATTAAGCTACGCGTGGATAGCATTGTACGTTAAAGAAAAACGATAACTGTATATCTATCAGAGTTTAATATAAAGCCAACAAAATAAAATCTCTAAGGATGTTATTATTTTGTTTGCAACAAGTTTGTAGTCAAATTAAATGCTTAATTTATCATTTAACATTCTAACTTATAAAGTATAAAGTCACGTTTACCTTAAATTAATTTTAGAAAAATAAAGACAACATTAAGTAGATTAATTAATCTTCAATGAAATTATGCTGTCTTGAAACTTTCAGAGCACTTACTTTTTGTGTTATTTCATTAAATCAGCTGATTAGTGTTAATGTTATACACTGTCAAAAACAGATGTCTTGTGATAAATGGTTAGTAACACAAAATTCACTTTGATGGATATAATACTTAGCCTTACATGTTTTTTATTACTTCTGAAGCAAAATCCGAAAAACTCGTTCTCGAAGGTTTTATAAAGTAACAATCTCATAGAAAAATTTCAAAGGTATTTATCAATATTTAGTAGTATATATTTATTCACCCTTTTAGTACACTGGAACTGAAAGGAAAACTCAATTATTGATCATCTGAAACGTGATTTTATCCCAGATTTTGTACGCAATTTCAATTAACGATCTCTTCTTTCATTTGTTGTCCTGTAGAAAGCACTTTCAAAATAAGTGAAATGTATGTACTTCAAACGACTAGGTATTTTGTTTTAGTTTTGCATCTTTAATATACATATAGCACATCGACACAATAATGCTTTTACTTTACCAGTTCATACCTACTGCATACTTTTTCTGTAAGTGTATAATGTAGTTAAACAACGATTAATTTATTTCGTCAAGGTACGGCATACGTAAGTACCTGCGTACCTCGTAAAAGAGCATAACAAATGAGTGCATGAAAACTGTACCTAAAATGTCGTATTTATCACATAACGAAATTCTTTCTATTTCCTAATTACCAACATGATCTGAAAAGCACAGTAGTAAGCATAGCATCAGCGTTGAAGTCATGGGTTCTACAACGGATCCAGATTTTGTATCACTGGAATCGAGCTTTAAAGAGTCGCACTTTTTTACTCAAATAAATGAAATAATATAAGAAGACGTAATAAGCGTTTTTATTTTCGTTTTTAAATTCTCACCTTATATCAGAAAATTTTTGAAAAAAACGTAAAAAATGTTTATTAAGTTAATTTCACCAATAACATGAATAAGGGTACTAAGATTTTAGGTCATCGAAAAGAGAAAAAAAAATCTCTATCAAATAAGCCTAATGAAAGATTACATTGATATTTCAAAAAAATTAAGCGTTATTCATTACTCATTTGTTTTCTGAAATAAAAACAATTGAATGCTATCTTATTATGGAAAATAAAATGTTAAACAACTTTTATATAACAATTTTTTTTTATAAAGTCGATATTTACCCAGATATATACTATATACCATACATAATGGGCACTCTGTATTTAAATACAGTGCCACTGGCCTAACTGCTAAACAAAAAGATCACTTAATGACTCCACATCAGTGGAGTAGTCAGTATATGTGAGTTCCAAGTAAGTCTTCAAATCTGGCATAAATTTACTGTAAGCCTCTGCAGTAGCTTTCATAAAAACAACATAACACAAGAAATATTTAAAAATATAAATTAACATATTAATTTTGACACCAATTCTACTCCTAAAAAATTTTACGAATTTGCCAAAGTTTAAAACATTTAGTTTATTTTTTTATTTTTATTTATTAAAGATAATTTTAAGAAATTGTAGTAATTCAACTTATTCTTAACAGAACACAGTATAATATAAGATCGAAGATGATTGCAACGACATAGTTGTTGCCAAATATTTAACTGTTTTCAAACTGTGTGCAAATACAATATCGTAGATTTCATTTTTATGATATTTGCCCTCAACAATGCTAGTAATCTTCAATAATTATTGATTCTTTTTTGTTATGGCGGCTCCAACTTCACTGTACATTTTTATTTAAGTTCTATACTATGTTGAATTTTATGCAGTAAATATAAAACCATGCTGTAGATATATTTAGTTTGTTTAATGTGTATTTCTTTGTAAATATATGGTTGTATTATCTTAAGATAGGCTTTTGTGAGTTTATTGCTCGATTTGGGGAATCATGCATGGCATTCGGCCGGTGCGTTTCATTCTTAAAGGATGAATTTATAATTAAATGTTGATGAATTTATAATTAAATGTTAATGAATATGTCGTAAACAATAGCATGAGTTAGGGCGCTATTCATGGGTTAATGGTGTACAACTGGGAATACCTAGGCCGTCATCTAAAGAAAGAAAAAAAGGAACCAGAGTTGAGATCAAAAGGCTCGTTCCGGTCCACTTCCAGGCGAAGAAGCATAATCGTAATTATTGTGGATTTGTGTAATTTATGAGGTTGTTTATGTGAATGTTAAAATTGTATAAAAATCATCCAGCGTAGTTATGCTGCAAAAAAATGCAATCGTTCTTTAATTAAAGTTATTCTCTGTATAATACATTTATTATTGTTATCTGCTATTTTATGTGTATTTTTCATTGATCCTTTGGATCGTTACATTACGTTGTTTTTTTAAAATTTTAAAGTAAAATTTGAACAAAACTTTCATAATTATATGGTTCCGTTTAGATCATTAGTATAAACTAAACACATATTTATTAAATAATAAAAGCAGAAAATAGTTCAAACACAGGTATAATAATAGTAGTCAAACACATAAAAAAACACATAAACAGTATGAATTTATTACACTTAAGACTAAGCATTTAGTAAATAATAGTCTACTACGTTATAATTGATAGACTTAAGGCAGTTTCAAAAATAATTTTAATATTAGTCTAGAATAAATATTATTAGAATTTTAATAAGTATTAATTATCTCAAAAGTTCAACAAGATCTGAAGGATATCCGGATTTATTAGCTAAAAAGTATTTCAACATAATATTAGACTCAAGAATTTATTTAAACCAGAAATCTTTTGAAAAGTTTGACGAACAAATATCCATCACTTTAAACTAAAATAAATCTAATTAAATATTTCGAAGATTTATAAATTTAATTTTCACTATTAATAATGGACTAAAATTCAGTACTACTGAGAGCTCTCTTTTAGTAAAGAACAACACAATTCGCTTATTTAAAATAATCCATCCTCAAAATAATACATAAGATAAACAATTCTTAAATTACAATACCTTAAACCTTTTGTTTATTTACTTTACAAAGCAAATCATACTGGTCAGTTAGAAATTGGAAAAGGCCTCTCTTGGAAAGAACCGTAGTTGATTCTCGATGATTCGATGGTATTAAATTGCAGTTTGATATTAGTAGATCCAAAGAAATACTTTATAACAATAGTCAATCATCCATACAATTTCAGCACCAATGTGCGTTAAACACAGTTTAAACAATCTTATTTGATTAGTGTTTATTGTTCGAATTTATTCTCGAGGAGTAGTTGTAATCTCCTTTATTTAAAACTCACGGATTAAACCAAATAACTGTCTGTCTTTATTGGCAGATAAGATGACAATCCACAATTTAAATTAATACTCAATTTACGTAATTTTTAATAACAAATATACTTTCTTCTTTAACGCAGACTAACAACGTAATTGTTTTTAATGGTTTATTACACATAAACCTACTATAAATGTTTATTGACCAGACGATATTAGTCAATCTTCTCAAACGAAAATTCTCAAAAATCAGTTAACTTCAAAAGTTCACTTGTACCGCAAATCACAACTAAACTGTACGAGAACTGTACACAAAAGATTGCATTAATTTTGTATAATTAACACTGAATTATAACACAATAAGCCCGACTTCAAAATCGACTAACTAATCTCAAAGATGGACCGCAAGTTTCTTAATATCGACCTTCATAGCACGATCTGACCGAGATGGTCTAGCTTAAAGCACGAACGGGAAGCAAGTCCTCACGCTAACCTGTCGAGGCGCGAAGGAAGCCAGCCTCTGTGACCCTGATCACCCGCAAAAACATGCGTCTTATTTGGCCGTAAGGAAGTTTTTTAGCTAACCGTCTACAGATATTTCGACCTAAAGGAATGAAAAGTAGTACTGGAAGAATATGCGCGCAAACTGGTACAAAATAACACCCATCTGGTGTCTAGCCGAAATCGCTTCGCGACAACCTGACTTAAAATTTAAAACGCATATGACAAACAAAGAAAAATTTGTTTTGGAGTCCTGCATTCTCGGAATATTAACAGGAATGTTTTTATGAAATTGATGATCAAGTACTTCCCATAATTTTCTGTATCAAGATCTCTCACGATGTAATTGATATTTCACCAGAATATAAGTAAACAAAATACTAAAAAAACATCATTTTTATGACGCTACGTTCTTTAATTATATCAAATATAAAACAATCCTTTCTTAAGATATTTTCATAGGAAATATTTGCATGACGAAATTCTATTTCGAATAAAGCGCAGTCTTACAAGACCGGACTTTAGATTTTTAATAAATATAAATGTAAAATTTTACGTACTGAATGCCGATGGAAAATGTACCGTTACACATAACACAAAAATTCTTTGAAAAACAAGTTTTTCTAATTCTTTCCTTGTTCCTAGTTCGACGCAGTAAAAATTAGTTAAAATTAGGCAGTTTTGTACTGGACAATATTAGAGATAGAAATATTGCATAAAACAAATGTCTTAACGGAACTACATTGATACTGTCGACGGCGAACAAATTTATGCAAAACAATTACAAATCTATTGCGTGGTGGGTCTGCGCCTTCACATAAAACTGTTATGAATTTATTATTCTCAAGATTTCAAATTCGAAATAGAGTTTTGTAAACATGCACCTGGCGATGTAAGACCGCCAAATACAGTACCTTTAGGTCTTTACTTTCGTCTACGGAACTCTTATTTTACAAAACCTTATTTTTCCTATGGTTGATGTATCTAGATAAGTGCTAAGAAGAAACATAACACCATAATACATTAAAAAAAACAATTTAATAACATTCAAAATTGAACAAAATACAGCTACCACAGAAGTAACAATACATTACAATTCCACCTTTTACCAGCTTTTCACAATTATCAGAACCGACGCAATTACATAAAGATATAATTTTCTTAAATTAATAGCACATTAATAGTAAACTGCTAGCAAAAACTTCAACAATCGCTAATAGTTAAAAGTTAAAGCGCATAAGTTGGAGTAGTCAAATATTTACAAAAAGACTATTGACAATGCTTTAATCAAATCAATAAAATATAAAAATTTGCAATGTTGGAACAATTGAATAAATTAATTAAAATGATGAAATAAATAAAGATTAGTAAAAGTTTCACAGTTTTATTAAAATACAACCTGACAATATTATTTCGACAGCTATGCTGTCATTATCAAAGTTAATATAATTATAAACAAACACGTCGCTAAGGTAGATACAAAAATAGGTAACTAGATAAAATAATAAACAGAATTAAATATCTAATACTTCCAGTAACGGAGAATTACTGAGCTCAAGTTGTTCATTCATTAAAGGTACCCTGAGTTTGTGTTTGTATATCTCAAAGGCTTCTAAAATGTCTAATTTACGTTTGTTATTACAAAAATGTAGGAATTTAATATTATTTTGAGGAGTCATTGTGCGATTTTGTTCTAAAAGGTGTTTGGCGTAATTCGATTTTTCAGGATGTTTATTTTTGTAATGACGTACGTGTTCTTTATATCTCATGTCAAAATTTCGAAGTGTTTGTCCAATATATACCGAACTACAAAACGAACAATTTAAACGGTAAATGCCCGATTTCATTATATCATGTGTTCTGTCTTTAGCATTAAATAAAAATGAAAAAGTGTTAGTGTTGGTTTTAAATGTTATTTTATAATTGTTGGTTTTTCTTAGTATATGAGCAATTCTTTTTCTGATATTTTGCCAAAATATGGTATAGATATGTAATTTGTGTCTTCTGTTTGATTGTCAATGGGATATATTCTTTTGATAGCTAACCTATAATCTTTTTGTTTAATTAAAGTGTCAATCATGTTCGGATTGTAATGATTTGCATGTGCTAGTTGTTTAATGGTTGGTATCTCTTTGCTAAAATCTGATTTTGTTAGTGGAATAGTTAAAGCTCTGTGTACTAATGATCTGTAGGCTGCTATTTTATGTGTATTATGGTGACAAGATTCATTTGGTATTATTATGTCTGTTTGTGTTGGTTTTCTGTATATGGAAAATTCAAATAAATTGTCTACGTTAATCTTGATATTTAAGTCTAGAAAGTTTATAGCCCTGTTTTGTTCTGTTTCTAGTGTATTTTTTTTATGTTAGGGTGGATACTGTTAATAAGAATTAAAAATTCATTGATAACCTCAAAAGAACTGTCTAAACAAATTAAAATGTCATCAACGTAACGAAACCAAAAGATAATGTGTTTAGAGAGGTTTAATTCAAATATTCGATCTTCGAACTTGTCCATAAATATGTTAGCTAATAGAGGACTTAGAGAATTACCCATAGGTAAACCATCTTTTTGTAAATAAATTATGTTATTAAAAGTGAAATAATTTTGACTTATACAGGGTCAAATAATTGAATTAACTCTAACCTTTTAACTAATTCTATATTACTATTGATCAAGAAACTATCTAATAAAGGAATACATTCTTGTGGTGGTATTCTGGAGAACATGTTGCAAATATCAAAACTAACAAGTTTTGAATGTGGTGGAAGATGTATGTTTTGCAGCTTATCTACTAATTCTAATGAATTTCTAACAGAGTATTTCGATTTGTAACCTATCGTGTTAATAATATGGTTCAGTTTTTTGGATAAAATGTGATTAGGTGCATTGATGTATGATACAACTGGTCTTATTGGCATATTCTGTTTATGTGTTTTGACTAGTCCATGTAGTTTAGGTGGTTGTGGGTTTTTATTAATGATTTGTTGCTTTTCTAATTCTGAAAAGCAGATATTGCAGTTTTCTAAACCTTGTTTTATTTCTTTTGGAATTTTGTGGTTGGGTTTTTGTGTAAGTTTCTAAATTTTCTTTATTAATAAATTCATTAACTTTTTGCATGTAAATATCTTTTGAAACAATTACCAAAGTGTTACCCTTATTTGCTTTAACAGAAATTAGATTGTTCTCTGTGATTTTGTGTTTTATAGATTGAAGAAGTGATATGTTAGATGTGTTGTACATTTTGTCCTGTTTCAAAGACATCTCTTTTAACAAATTCGAAATTTGGAATTTTGCATAGTTATTATGATCTTTCTTAGGTATAATTTCGCATTCAACGGCCAAAATTTCTTTAATTTTGTTGGTAAATTTTGGAAAAGGACAAAATTTGAAACCTTTGTTAAGAAATTGTGTTTCTCTGTCATTGAATGTTATATTCGACAAGTTTATGAAACGAGGATAAAAGTTTGTAGTGTTCTGACAATTAAGGTTATTTTGTAGTGTACGTTTTTGTTGTACAAGTCGATGAAGTTTATTTTTCTGTGTGGTGTATTTTTTGAATTTAATGTGACTGACGGTTTCTCTAATGTCAAAATCTAAGATGTCAAATTGGATATTGTGTAATTTATGAGTAAGTTCTGTATTGAGTACCTTTATATAAACGTGCATATTGTCTCTTATACTAAACCATTTCTTCGATTCTTCTTTGAGCCATCTTCTTTTGGCATTCCTAATCACTTTTTCGGTAATCGAATTCTTGGTTCTGGTAGTGATGTTTACGTAGTTAGGAATAACCTGACGTTTCAGACATTCTTGGTTAAACCAAACATTCTGATTTGCGATTCCGTGTTTGATCATAAGTTTCTTGTATAACTTGGCTTGTTCTTCTAACGAAGACGAAATAACCTTGTTTATTGTTTCCAGCCTTACTTTGTGGAACTCCATCATGAAATAAATAAAGATTAGTAAAAGTTTCACAGTTTTATTAAAATACAGCCTGACAATATTACCTTTGATAATGACAGCATAGCTGTCAAAATAATATTGTCTGGTTGTATTTTAATAAAACTGTGAAACTTTTACTAATCTTTATTTATTTCATGATTATGGAGTTCCACAAAGTAAGGCTGGAAACAATAAACATAATTAAAATGAGCTTGCTGTTATTTATAAAACGCAAAAAATAACTAATAATGCGATAGCGACTTAAAAATAAGAAATTGTTAATTGCTGTACGTGAATTCCAGAACTTAATATAGAAAGCGATGGCGCACTAATCATGTTATAATTAATGTTGAGGAAATAATATGGGTATAGACGAGTTGCGCCAATTGCTAATTATTTTGATAATCCCATAGTCCACTTGCGCCGGAACCATTGCAGGTACATAAAATATTAGGGCCGACTTGCGCTTGTTACTGACCCATGAGAGCTCAGTAGGTGGTACCGAGAGGTATTTGCACTCAATATATCACAATATCGGGATAGGGAATATACAAACTTGAATTAAAATCCAAATTAAAACAGTCACAACAATTAGTTGTTCTTGTACTACAGCTTCCGCACAGCCCAAATTTTTGAAGGAAACTTTGAAGAAGACCCAATATACTCAATTATCTACAATTATCTAATAATCTAAATATTGCGTTAACCTTGAATCGTCGATTAAAATGCTGTTGATAAAATCGAACGTAAAACGGTCTACAACTGCTTCTGGTTTTAGAAATGTCAGTCCCATTGTCCATCTTAAAATATTTCCGGTGGCTGAATCAATGAATGGATCATTTGATGTTAACAGTTGTGTCGTGACTGATTTAGTTTTTACAAATTTACATCTATGTCACTTCTTACAAAACTAAATATTAAAATAAAGAGGTAGTTTTCACCGCCATTAGAGGTGGCTTTTATAACTATCAGTGCTGTTGAAGTAAAAGAGATTATAAAGAATTTTTCTAGAATACAATCTACCTATACTCGTACCTAAATCGATTTGACAGCCACTGGCGCAAGTGGACTATCGTATTAATGGGCTTTTTGGTCATCCGGATTAGTACAGGTAATATTAGCGCAACTGGGATATTTGCATTATTAGAGATGAACAAGGCAAAATGGATATACGAAATTTAATTGACCTAATTGCAAACGCACTGATTAGAAAAAAGATACCAGCGCATTTAACTTATTTTGAGTTAAGGCGATAAACGTACAGTTGCATTACAAGCACAATAATTTAATGAAAATTAATTGGAATATAAACGGAGTTGGTAAAAATAAGTAGAAAATCAGTTAATGAAAATAATTAAAAAACTAACGATGAAATCGCTGATTAAATTAACTATAAAATAGCACTAAAATTTTAAAACCAAAGTCACTGGTGCATTAACTTTTTGAATAAAATTGATGGAAATACTAAATCTGACCAGATTATTCGTTAAAATAGGAATTGATTAAAAATTAAATATTTGCGCATTAAATTTTTAAAGAAAGAAACTAGTGATTGCATGATTGAAAATCGATTGATTAAGATAAACAATAGCTATAATGTATTCGTTTGACAATTGCAACGGTTCGTTTTTTTCAACTTCCGAAAAATGCAATTTTTTATGTATAATAGACAAAACCCTTAGTGCGGTTCTGTGTAGTCCAGTATATTCTCCAGGTTTAATTTTGCAGATTTCAGTTTATTTTAAATGATGTTTTTTTATAGTGAAAGTCACCTCCATAATTTTATTCAGATGAAATATTTCCGTTAAGTTAAAAACGCAGATTTCTTTTAATGCAATTGTCCCCTTTGTAATTACCAAAGGTTAAATTTTCAAATGTTCTCACGTTTTCAAATGTCGTTTTGTAGCGAAAAGTTTAGTTGAAGTTGAATTTATAAATGCTTAAGGTTAATATCGGCTTTTTAATAAAGAAATAAATTGTCAGAAAATACATTAAGCTTTTAAATTTATAGATCCTGTATGTGCTTGTCGACTATTTCAGATAAAAGTCGAATCTCGTCTAGGGGACCACCTGCAAATAATATTGGGCTCTCTTTAGTAAGTAGATTTTAAGGGGAATCCCCGAAAGTTTTCGTTGGAAGTGTTATGGAACAACGTGACGTAATTATCCCTCATTGGGTTAGGAGAATTCCGCCATTTCTTTTACTGGTTCATTTAAAGATTCGCCCTTCTCAAAACCACACGATCGCCGAAATATTTTCAATTTGAACAGTCAAAGATAGTTAAGTACTCGTAGTAAGAACGGGCCGAGCGGAGGGTAACTTCCACGTTGATCTGGGGTCCCCAGTGGAGATTTCTGTAGTTGGCGTTTCTAAAATTATAGTTTTTTAAAGTATGAAGCAATGTTATAGTTGTAAAAAAGGTGCAATTGAGTTGTACTAATATCGTTTCATGTATTTAGTTTCGTTACAGTACCGAAAGTTTATATGTTTTAGTTTATCGTTGAATTGTGTAGGTTGATAAAGTTAACCAAATCATTATAGTTCTCCGTTCTTAAAAATAAAACCTGTGAAGCCCCGTTACAATAAGAAGTATATCGTTCGATTTTGGGTAATAAGTTATCAGAAATAACTTAGTTCTTCGTCTTCTAAAATAAAGAGAAAGGAAATTCAATTTCGAATAAATTTAACAATATAATAATGGACGTGTCGAACTTGTGTCTTTTGTACATAAACTTTATTACGTTAATATAAAATCATTTCTTCAATACAGACAAATAGTTAATAAATAAAAATTCGTCGCTATTAAATGAATTACGGAATTTTATAGCAAGCTAAGAGTTTCTTCGTATTGTTAATGCCGAGTTACTGTTGAAATAATTTTTTGTAACTACAGTTCAAAAAACCTTCGTTAAGTATTCATCGTATCTTGTTCAAGATTTTCAAAGTTCTACAATTTACAGTTGTGAGGTACTTGTTCAGTGATTTTTTGAATGAATTGCTATGTCCGAAATGATTAATGTGTTATCTTTTTTTATTAATAGATCGGGTTTTTTCCTCACTCTGTCATCGCCCCAGATATTTGGATCTATTTCGACTGTCCAGCCGAGTTTTCTTCGATTTTTCAATGTGTTGCTGGGCACCCCTGGAGGACGTGTTATACGGACTCTGTTTTGTTGCACCCTGCACGACATCTGGCAGCTTCTCCTCTGTTGTACATGTTTCCTTGGGTGGGCAGGATATTTCCACGGAGTTGTATTGCTTTTATGAAATCTGCACCACTCCAGAAGTTTGGAGGTTTTTCTATCCAGCTGCTGCTGGACGTGTATCGATTACCTTGTTGCAGTCCATTGCCTGAAAAACTGTTATTTAATTTGCTGGCCCAGTACATACGGATCTCGGTTGTTGAGAGGCCATTTCGTAGCAGATATTTTTCAAGTTTTCTTAGTAGGTCTTTACCCCAATTAGAGTTAAATATATGCTCGAGTATGTGATGACCTTGAATAGATGCTAGATTGTTTAGTCTTTTGTATAATATTGTTGGTACGCTTTCCAAAAAACTCAACATCCCTAAACCCCCATCTTTAGTTGCCGAATGAATGAAAGCATTGGGAGTTTGGTCGGGCAGATGAATAGCCCATTTAACTAATCTTCTAAGGATTTTGTCGGCTCTGCTTAGTGTTTTCCTATCAGTAGACAAATTGATGAATCTCGGAAGGACTCTGGGTATTAGATAATGTTTAATCATAGTAAGTCTCTGGTAAGGTTTTAGTGGGGTTTTTCGTAGACTGGAACAAAGGTTATTGAGGTATTCAAAATTGGTTTTATACATTCCCACTCCCCCATAGGTATTGCCCAAGTAGTCAAAGAATTCATTTGGGGCTAATTGTTTTATAAGGATGCCGTTGATTTGGAACCTAGGGGTTGTGGCAAAGTATAATTTTTTTTCCTAGGAGCGACACTGGCCGAGACTGCGGAACATTTGTCCGGATGGATCTGAAGGCTGCGCCTTTCAAAGAAATGATTTATTCGATTTATAATTGCCTGTGTCTCTCCCACGGTCTTACCAAATATAAGCTGGTCGTCGGCGTATGCAAGGGTGGCTATGTGCATATTTGAGTTGTCTCCCACCATGATTCCGGCGTCGAGCTCGCTGATGTTGTCCAGAATTTCATCTATGACCATGTTAAAGAGTAGAGTGATCGGATTTGTTGCTGGTTCTGAGGATCCGGCGCATTTAAAGGTTGTAGTGGTGTTGGAGTATGAGCTCATGATATATTTTATCAGGGAAGGATGGATTTTAAACCTGCGAAGGGCCCTCTCTATCTAGTCATGATTGACTGAATCAAAGGTCTTCTTCAGATCTATGGATATTATATGGTGAGGTTTTATCTTCCTCCTATGTGATTTAATAAGTCCCTGTAAAATAATATTATTGGCTAGACAACCATCCAGCCTCAGAAATCCGCTTTGTAACTTGTTGAATGGTAAGGTTTGGAAACGCTTCGCCATAATTCTGTGTAAAATGCGCAGGAGTAGGGACATGATTGTGATTGGTCTCCAATTATTAGGGTTCCGGAGGTCGCCTTTTTTGGGTATAAGGATTGTCCTGCATTCGCGTGTTCTCCTAGGCCCTAGGGTATTCACCCAGGAAAATACAGGCGTTATAAAATACCGCCAGTCTTTCCCTGGGGAATCTTTTAAGAGTGGCCAGGCAGACACCATCTGGCCCTATCGACTTTGACTTGGTCTTATTAATATTGTCTTCAATCTCTTTTATGGATACAGAAAAGAAGATTTGTGGACTGTTTTCGGGGCTATCAGTTTTATCGGAGTAAGGATGATCATCCCCCTGAGGGGGTTCTTGAAGCAGGTTGGAGTACAAATCTTCAATTTCGTTTCTAGAAGGGAAGGCGTTTGCGTTATCTTCTGTTTGATCGAATATTGAGGATGCAAGTCTAGACTTATCTTTTTTGAATAGTTCTTGGTGATGTTTATAAGATAAAGCCCTTTCCGCTGCTTTTCCTTTATATTTTTTCCGATTTGTATTCTGGTCATTGGTAATTGTGCCTTGTATCATTCTAGTATTTTGGGCCGGTTTGCTCGTGGTGTCGACTATGCTAATACACATGTCTGTTAGAGCCTTAGAAGCCCCGTCCATATCGCCCTCAGTTACAAGTCGAATTAAGTTAATGTCGTTTTCTAGTAATGGACCAGATTCAGCAAGTTCATTAAGGTATACTATAAATGGGGAAATCTCGGCATCAGGAGGATCAGTGTGTGCAGGTGTATTGGGTGGTGAGTTGGGTGGGGAAGGGGGTTGAGGTGAAGGATTTGGACTTGGGGAGGAAAAGATTAATTCTGGAGAAATGTACTTGTTTGAACAGGGAGGTCCTGCTTCAAAGACTTCAGGGGAGCCTATTTGATTGGATTCAGGAGAGAGGAGAATAGGGGAACGATTTGGAGTTCGGGGTTGATCGGTGGCTGGATTTGTTGTTAAGGTCTCTTTTAGTTCATTCAGAAGTTCGGCGTATTGCGATTTTTTCCTCTGGCTTTTTATGCTATCAGCTGTTCTATTAAAAGTGACTGCTAATTCTTTATTGATAAAGCGGCCCTTGAAATTTTATTCGGCTCTAGCTAGGTCAAGAATTTCTAAGCGGGACCATTGTTTATTAGCAGTGATGTTCAATCTCTCTATTTCTTCATTATAGTTAGTCGGGTGGGCTTTACTCTCGTGGAGCCTTTGGCCTGGGAAGGTTTGAAAAGTCAACTCACAATATGGACATTTGAAAGGTTTGTCTGGTTGTTCTTCATATTTACATTCTCTTTGGTGGTTTAGTAAACTACTTCTTAATTTGTATTTCTTACTACAAAGGCAATAGTGCTCTAATGGGTTTGCCATGTCCCCTTTGGATGTGATTGATTAAATTGTCAAATATTAAGAGTGGGGGTATTGCGTGACAGTAATAGAAAAATTCTTGTCCGCTGTGATTGATAAATTTTGAGACAATTATACCCCTTATGTATAGAAAATTGCCGCCGAATACGGCAAAAGAAACTCTCTATGGAAGGTGGCTATTAGTGAATACAACGTATTGATGCAAAAAATGATAGAAAAAGTGTTAAAATGTAGGAGGTGAGGTGCTCTTGAAAAGACAAAACAAAATTTTCTTTTTTTACAAACTACTGCTTCAGACGCATCACTTGTGTATTATCAAGAAATCTAAAATTTTAAATTTTGGTGAGAGGCTTCTAATGAGTTCAGATCTGTAATTAGTGTGTTAAAATCACTAAAGTTACTGTTCCACAAGTTAAAAATAATTAAAGGTTCACTTGTAATTAGCTCACAAAGATATTAAAAAATTAATGTTGGCGATAAATTAATTTATAAATTTGCCTAATATTGAAGACCGTTTTATTAGGAAATAAAATTTTATTTTGTATTTATCAATGCATTGTGACAGATAGTCACCATTGAAGCCGATATGGTTCTCTCGGCCAACCTGATAAAGCTGTATGTTTATATCGGAAAGAGAATTTCCAATGTATTTTAAATTGAAGAAGGGAATTTTTAAATTTATTTCCTATGTTGAATAATTAGAATATCTCGTTTAATTAATATATGTTTAACGAATTTAAACTATTAATTTATCTACTGGACTACAATTAAGCCCTTTTATATTTTTTATTTAAGTAAATTTGTTATAATTTTTGAGAACTATACGGTTAAAGTTGTTCAATATTAGTATTAATGGTTTTTAGCTTTTATTAATTGTTAATCACTTAAGGAATTAGTATTTGATTAACTCACTTGTCTTTAAAATTATTGTTTGAAAGAAATCTTTATTCTATTTTCTTTTGAATAATTGAGCATTTAAATTTAACTACCACCGTTATTATTTTTTTGCTGAACCAACTTATTATATATGAATAAATGAGTATTTAAATAATTTATCATTGGATTATATCGGACCATCAAGTTGTGAAAGTCTTTGAAATAGTTTTTTTAATTTCTTTATTAATGTAATTAACTATGTCTTGTTATTGAATTCAATCAATTAAACCAGTATTTTTTTTGCTTGTGAATACTGAGTAAGGACTTACGAGCAGATGGCGCCCACATATATACATTTTATTGTGTCTAATATCCCTATTTTCTCTACAAATCTAAAGGCTATGGAAACTAATACTCTCGACTTGGTGAAAAATTAAAGTAAAGAGTTCTCTATGTCGGAGCATTACAGTTTTACCGTACCGTAAGTATTTTTGAGTTTCAGTGACGTCCATTGCACGGCGTAATTTTTTTATGTCTTTAAGTGGATTTAGAATAAATTAGTATGATGAAATAAACTAAGTTTCATTGGCGCCCAATCGCGGGGCCTTATTTTGTTTTGATGAGAGGATTCTAGTAGGTTTCACAATGAAAGCACATATTAAATAATTTGACATGGATAGAAGAATGGTTCAATTAAATTGAGTCTACTTGGCCGTCGCAGCGCGGACGCAACTGTATTAAACGGCACTTACTGTTGAAGCTTGTCTCGATTCAGGATAATTGGTGCACCTGATATATGAAACTAGAGATGCTCTCACAGAAACCGAACTAAAACAATGTTATTATTTTAGAGTAACAATAGTGGCACTAAATATTTACGGAATTGATTGACAGAGAGTCGTCTTTGATGGGGTTTCTTTTTATTAAAAACTGTTTTAAGAGAATTATTATTATTAATTATTTCCAGTACAAGATGTGCAACAGCATAATTTCTCGTCATCTTCAGCAAGAGTTTTTCGGATCTTTAAGGAGTGTGACGTCGTTGAAATTGTTACGTCGTTGAAGAATTGCTTAATTAAGGTGGGACAATGAAACATAGTGATGAGGTTAGTAGTAAAGGTATACATGCGCCTTGGAAATTTAACATCATTGCTTTCGTTGTTTCGGAGTTATAATAGAAAATATTAAAGACATAAAGAAACAATAGATACTTAACTATGCGGAGAGTATGTAACGTTACGTTTTTTTAACTACACTAAATATTATTTTGTATGTATAATAGATAAAAACCCTTGGTGCGGTCCTGCATATTATTGTATATTTCTTCTTGATTTAAAATTACGTTGGTATTTTGTATAAATATGAGTATTACTAAATATCAAAAGTCTCTTTCAAAAGAATTATTCCAGACTAATCAAATTTCTTTCTAGAAAAATCTACAGACTTCGTTTTGAAATAAGGTACCGTCCTTGCACGTATTAGCATCTACCATTTCATGTTCCGATGGACAACAGGAATTGTTGTTACGGAATGGAATATTCTCGAACAAAATTGTTTTCAATATTGTATTTATATAGGCTGTAAAAGCAAGATTATTCTCCTTATCAAAGGTTTTCACGCCAAAAATCCATTAAGGCTTTTTATTTATAGCTTTAGTAAGTGGTGGTTAAACACTTGTCCAAATACCGACAAATAATATTCTCCAAAACAGGAGGTCTAAGTAAACCTGTGAGTAATATTGAGTTATCCCGACGACGCAGATTTTAACATGGGAATGGTTTGGTAGACTAAAATAATTTGTTCTAGAAGGATATGACGTAGTCACCCCTTTAAAAATCTTGGATCTCTTTGTTGAATTAAATTTTCAAGTCAGTCGGACAGCGGGTCTCGTAACCTAATGTAGCGTCCGTTCGGACAGTCGGTGTTCTAGCCCAAATTAGCGGGCTTGTCCCAGTATTTTGTTTTCCGTATTATTATCAAGTAAAATTATTTCGCAACTAGAGTTCTAGTTAAAGTTTTTTAGTAAAAACGTTTGCAATAGACCACCACCGAGAAGGCTGGTGCCTTAAGGCATCTCCGGGCGCTTTACGAGGGTGGTCCCAGAACTACCCGACCCAACAAAGAAAACACAAAAATTTTGGAAAAAGATTTATTTATTTTTCAACGTAATCTCCTTTCAGCTCTATACACTTTTTCCAGCGGTGTTCAAAAAGTTCGATACCCTTTTTATAATAAGAACTGTCTTGCTCCTCAAAATAGCCATTAACTGCTGACATAACTTCTTCATCGTTGGAAAATCTTTGACCACTGAGCTATTTTTTCAAGTTTGAGAACAGAAAATAATCCGAGGGGGCTAAATCTGGCGAATATGGTGCATGAGGTAGCAATTCAAACTTTAATTGATTAATTTTGGCCATTGCAATAACGGATTTGTGAGCTGGCGCGTTGTCGTGATGAAACAACACTTTCTTTTTAGCCAAATGCGGCCGTTTTTGCTTGATTTCTTCGCTCAAACGTTGCAATAAGTTTGCATAATACTGGCCGTTGATAGTTTTTCATTTTCCGAGATAGTCAATAAAAATTATTCCACGCGCATCCCAAAAAACCGACGCCATAGCCTTGCCTGCAGATGAAACGGTCTTCGCCTTCTTTGGAGCCGGTTCTCCCTTTTGAGTCCATTGTTTCGATTGTTCTTTTGTCTCGGGTGTGAAATGATGGACCCATGTTTCATCCATTGTTACGAAACGGCTCAGAAATTTTGCTTTGTTGCTGTGAAACTTCGCTAAATACTCAATTGAAACATTTTCACGACACTGTTTTTGCTCGAGTGTGAGCAAACGCGTCACCCATCTTGCACACAGCTTGTGATCTCAACAGACAGTGTATTTTTGAGTTGTACGGTAAGTATCAAATATTTTGTGCTTAGAGGAATTTTGAGTGTTATAAATGACGCCTGATCGCGGGGCATTTTTTGTGCTAAAATAACGTTGTTTCAATGTCACGCATCGCGGGGCTTTGTTGTTTTTTGTAATGCTACAAGTAACATCAAGCTATCCTATTGATATTGATATCCGAAATTCGTGTATGGGGGGGCTTTGTTGTTTTTTGTAATGCTACAAGTAACATCAAGCTATCCTATTGATATTGATATCCGAAATTCGTGTATGTGCTATACTTAAGGATGTACGCTTTTGCAAAGCATCACAACCAATATAATGATACAAAAGCTTTTCTTTATTGAAAATAAGTTGTAACCGAAACTCGCGGTCGAAGGAAAAATATCGTTTAAGACAAAAATCTTTAACAATCATCATTAAATGTTTTGATACTAATAAGGTAATCGGCAAGCAGATTGAAATATAATTGCATTTTACTTATTTATAACAGTTTCTATGAACATCATACATGGTTTCGTTTTAGTGTAATACAGAATCTGTACTAGAGCAAAGAATACTAGGCAACCTGAATCCAACAAATAGAACAATGCTAAAGCTTCGGGTAAGTTCTTATTCCAGGAAATAAATATCACAATTGCTCCAAGTAGCAATAAACTACTTCAGTACTTGGAAAATCCTGCTATGTGTTACTATTTAATTTTTAAAACCAATCGTAACAAATGGCATAATTTATGGGTTTAATAATAACCTCAAAACATATTTTCTTTTAATTGGTTTACTAAAATTTCCATTAAATTATGGCCATTATACATAACCACCGAAACTAGTTATTCCTTACAGACGGGATGTAATAAAATTTTAACAATACGTATCCGGCTATTTATTGCTTTGTGCACACCTGACTTCACAACTGAGATTTTAACGAAAAAATATGTGTTTCAAAAAAATAGATGGAGGAGTTCATTTTGTACGAAAACGAGAACTTATTTCTTCAGTTTTGTTTCGAAAATACAAATACACAGTTTAATATTGAAACAATAACTTCACTCCAGACACCCTCATTTATATCTAAATTCCAACTGAAGAACGTGTTTCCGTTTTAAGCTTAGCGTTACAATTTAAATCACTCGGGGAATTTCTCCTGGAAAATGTAACGTACAGTGATACTTTATACTCATTGCAGCAATGAAAATCCCTTTTATCATGTAAATAGACAAGGATTAAAGGATTAAGCAATTTCGTAAATATAAGCTACATCAAAAAGGGAAACCACAACAAAGAACGATTTTAACGCTTGTCGTGAGAAATAAAAATAAATATCTTCTGTAAAATGAAGTAACGCTTTATAAACACGCCATTAGATTAACGGGTAAACATGAGCTTTTGTAAATAAAATGTTGGCTACAGCTTTATAATAAAAAGAGAGCAAAAATGGCACACATTTTTCGATTTACTTTAGGTTTCCTATCGAACCGTTCAATGGCAATGTTTTGGAAATGCTACGTAAGCTTCCTAATCCTACAGTTATGAGAACAGGGTAAATATTAAAAGTTGAAACTGCAGTTTTAAATTATTCAGATTTATCACGTTCTCCAAATATTTTATTAAAAATATTTCGAGCAGAAAATTTTATACGTAAGTATATCGAATTAATAGGCGGATTTAATCGATAATGGTATCGTAATTTTATTTTTGCTAGTTTTAACGTTACCTGAACCTTTAGAAGTACCCAACTGTGAGTGACAATAGTTAAATAAAATACGCTTAACTATGCACATGAAGTATTTTAATAAAAAGGTTGATTCCATGTATTTAAATTTTCATAAGGCAAATTTTTAAAAATTTAAATGACCTCGCTTTGTATATCGGTAGTACAATGTGATTACATGTATTAAATTTTAGCGAACCGACTGAGACAAGCACAATAAAATATGCAGGTCATGGTTATGTCACAGTATATATAACATACAGTAATGTGACTGTCGCAAATAATCTCCATCCACCACACTACATGCTAGTGCGACCCGGCAGTATGCAGACAGCAGTTCTGTTTCAAACACGCAACAGAACGTATCGAACTTACCAAAGCCGGATAAACCCACAATCGTGCAGTATTAGTGCCAGTAAACAATGCATAGTGTTAGTCGTTGTGCCGCCAAAGGCTGTAAAAATACCTCGGAAAGAACTACAATTAGTTTTTTCAGGTTTCCGATTTCAGGTTATTTTTCCTACATACTATTATTTTTTAATAAATACGCTCGTAAAAACAATGCCGAATTTAAGAATTCAGTTTTGTATATATTTACCAATTGCTTAAAATTGAATTACTAACACGTAATGGAACAAATAAGCGATTACGAAATCCTACATAATAAAAATTTTTATGCTGATTTATTAAAAGAGTTCAACAATCTAGGTCAACGCCTTATCAACAGGTGTGAACTACAGCGTCTTTTGTTACTCTGAACTGTTAAAATGAGTGAAAACGTGCGTTAGGATTGTACTTTTTAGCATTTCGTTTGTCATTGTGTCTTTAATTTAATACGAATGAAAATAAATTTTATTATTATTAATTATTATTATTATACTGTAAATTGATTTCATCTCCCCTATTTTGTACGTATGCGATTTCGGTGACCTAGATTCTTCATTTGTTGAACAGATATTCAAATTGTATTATACAGCTATGCATTTGTTCGTAATTATTTCTAAATAAAATGAAATGACTATTGCAGCGCAAGAATATGGTTAATGGCTTGAAAGAATAATGTAACTTTAGTTGGTAATTAACGAAGTAATAAGAAACAACTCTTCTAACTTAGTTTAATAAATGTTTTAAATATCTAAATTGATTATCGTTTTATTTATTAGATTCTATAACTAAAACAACTTCAATCAAATGGTTCACTACACATAATTCTACTTCATATTTTACTATACTACTATATAACAAGAGATTTTGTTTACATATTTGTGTGAGACATTTTATTGAATGCGGCTCTGCGTTTTATTTACCGAAGATTCCGACCGATAAACGTCTGTCCACTACTTCGTTTATGGGCGTGATATTCGAAAGTGGATTAATAAAATCAATGGTGTCGCATGCAAGTGAACCTACTGATTGTTATATATACTGTGGTTATGTTTGCAATTTTCAAGTTTTCTCGAAAAGTACTTTGCCTAAGTTGTTGTTGCATTTTGAAAAAGCTCCCCAAACGTCTTCATATTCACTCAACACACTTTTGCTGTTTGTATGTTATACTCGTATACCCGAAATTGTTTTTTTTGTGTAAAATTATTTTGTTAATAAAATCACGTCCTTGTAATTGAAAATAATAGAAATAATCATTTGAAGCTAATTCATGAGAATATTTGCACTTATTTTTTTAACTAAATTTAGAGACTATATTTAATTTTTTTTCTTGTAAGTCCCTTTTCACAAATACGGAGTGTAAGTAAGTAAGCCGCTTATACGATTACACTTAAGAATGTACGAAAAAGAAATATAGCTACGTTAGTGTAAAAGAGAAGGGGTGCCTATTATATGCTTGCCTTAAATGCCATGCATTCACGTCAAGTCTTTTCTGTGTTTTATGTTTTAAATCATAATTAATTTACCTCATACAGAATTATTGATAGTAAACCGTTTTACTGAATTTATTTCTGGTTTAATAGTGTCTAAAGCTGTTTTTAAAACTTTTTTAGTTTTTTTTGTGTACTTAAAAAAGGTTAAATTCCTATTTAAGTATTCGTCTTACTTTGCGACAGGCAATTAATTATAAATTCAAATATTTTTCTATAAAATCTGCGCTAACTTTTTTATTAAGTTTCATATAAACAGAGGCTTCAAATTATGCTGTTAAATCTTCTCTGGTACTGGAGATACGGCCTTCATTGTAATAAAGTTTAATATCTCCCAAGCCAATGTTTAACAATCAAACTAAAAGGTTACCTAACCTAACTTTTTGTTATAAAATTTAATTTGAGTAGCAATGAAATATGTCTTCTCCGTATGAGGAAATTTTATTTACTAATTGCTTTCTCATTGCAGCTTTATTTATATATTTTTGAAAACAAATAAGTAAATTGATTATAAAAATTATGAAATTATCTATCAAATAAGCTGTAAAATCCTGTCCGACTTACAAACGTTACAGCACACAACAGTGTATATAATTTTCCACAAACAGGATCCTAGCGCACAACATCGCATGCTACATCTGCATTATACCATTTATCAACTTCTTAAACTTATAAAAAATCAACTTAATCAAATAAAATTACGTCATCAACAAACAATTACACAAGAGGAATTTTATAAAATTGCCTAACGATATCATTGTAATAATGGTGTTACCTTAAAACATGTTTCTGCTAGTACAAGCACTTCATAAATATATGTAAGAAAACTCCATCAAAATATTTTACTATAAAAATGAAATAATTTAGAAATTCTACTAAAGATTACCATCAATGTGCAAACGTTAAACACCATACAACAATGTACATCATTTTCTAAAAACAGAATCCTAGCACACAACATCACATGGTACATCTGCAGTATACCATTTATCAACTTCCTTGGATAAAATTACGTCATCAACAAACAATTACACAAGAGAAATTTCATAAAATCACTTAACAATATTATCGTAATAATGGTGTTACCTTGAAACATGTTTTTCGTAACTTAATACAACTTAAAGATATTATACAGTACAAGCACTTCATACAATATTTAACAAAGCTCCATCAAAACGTTGCACTATCGAAATTAAATAATTTAGAAATTCTACTAAAGATCGCCATCGATCCAATGTAGAGAGAAACATAACAAACAACATCAAATACACATACACACATATAAACAACTTCCTTAAGTATGTTAAGTTGAATTTATTTTATAAACATTCAAATAATAAACCGTTTTATATTTCAGGTAAATGACAACCCGAAACTAGTTTTTTATGGGTTCCTTCCCAGATACTTAACGATGTGAAGAATTCAAAACATTACTATCAAACCGCTGTTAATGTATCCTGCACTTAGTTGTGTATGAACACTCATGTGCATGTATACAATCTTTAAAACTAAATGTTTATTAAAAGACCATATTGATAAATTAATTTCTAAACTGAGGTTAGGTATCCCCTATAGATCTGAAAATAATTATTTTCTTTCAATTAGCTATTTTTAATATTAAAATTGCATGTAAAGCATTTAAAAAAGAATAAACTATATTCACGGCATGTTTTCCTTTAATTTTTATTAATTTCATGTTAATAATATTGTGATTAATTAATTTATTTCCTAAATTGGGAATCGCTATTTGTAACAATACAAAAAACAAAAGCCCTACACTTGGGCGCCAATTTAACTAGTAAAACACTAGCCCTACGATGGGACCGTCAATTTGTAGTTGTAACTGGTTTTACTTTACCAAAAACAAAACTACTTACGTTATACAACTTATCTATGCCTCGGCTTAGCTTGAATACCATCAAATCATCACTGGCTCCTTCGTTTGAGATTGAGATTGATTGGATTATCATCAAATTCATGTAGATATGGATGTAAGGGCCCCAGCATAATTGATTGAGATTAATAACGGAGTGACGTTAATACTCCAAAATACTGCTCTATAGATCTTGTGAAAAATGATTCAGTCTAATTATACAAGGACCGAATTCCGCACTCTGTTATTACACAACAATAGCACATAGTTATTATTCAAATATTTTAACATGAATGATAATAATATTATAACTTTAGATAAAAATATTTTAAGAATTTGTACTATGATCGTTATTAGGCTTAAAAAATTAAATTCAGAATCTCATAAAAATCTCTATCTAAAATTATAATAATCCACTATTAAATTTTGATCAACTAGTTAATGCTTCTACAAGAAAATATGATATAAAAAACACGCCTGGTTATTTCTAAAAACTTAATTTGGTTTACTAACGTTACTTCAAATAACTTGTTGGCGATGTCCATCAGATGTACCAGGTTATTGTGAACGATTTTGAAAAAGGCTTCCAGTAATTCATTCGTGGGGTTTCAAAATAATAGGGGCTGCAAAACCATATTCGCCATTAACATCAAATAAACAAAGGTGAAGCACCGAGTTTCAGCTATGGAGATTAACATCAAAAATACGTTTTAAAATCTGTCGATGGTTTAAAACACCAACTTGTTACAGGTCTAGATCAATATTTTCGAACTAAAGTGAGGATAGATTTTCTTAAACTAAAGTCCGCATCGACTTGTTTAAACTAAAATTTGTATCGACTTTTTCAAACAAATCCGTATCGAATTTTTCCCTATAAATAATGATCGATATTGTAAATAAAGGTTTATTGGTCACATCAATAAAACAAGAAGAAAATTTGATTGAAATAAAAAGATGAACCTTCCAAATCTTGAGGGATTTTCAAGATGGACGACGAAACATGACAAAGAAAACTCTAATTTCGCTACCTTCCAAACTTTCAAATAACTATTTCGTACTTTTAATAAATCACAAAAAACATTTGATGCACTAATAAAATTATAATTAGCCCAACAACAAGGAATTTCACTATTTAAAACAAAAAGTTTAATCAATCACAAAACTACGTATTCACTTTTCCAAAGCAATTTTACAAGAGAACGAAGGAAGCTAAATCTTTTTTTAACGAACAATTGCGTGGGTCTCGTGACCAACAAAATGCCTGTTATTGGTTGAATTCAGGCGCAAATTTCGTCCTATCTTGATGCGAAAATGCCAATTCAGAGAGTTATTATTGATTAACGAAAACGGAAAACCAAAGTGAATTGAAAAATCGATAAATAGCAATTAAAATGTTAAATTTAGTTAACACAAGAAAAAACACGATAAAACTGCACTTAGTGCAAAGAAAATCGATAATTTTGCGGTCAATAATACTAAACCTAGATGGTGTTGTAAATAAACAGAAACGACTATACAGAGTGTCGTCTAAAGAATAACTCAAAAATATTCTTATCAATATATAAGGTGTTCTTAAAATAAATGAATTGACAGAAAAACTATATGTTACAAATTTAATAGTTTCCCGTCACCTAGCGCCACATACTAAATTGAAACGAGGAAATCTTTTAGGAAGAACGCAACAATGATGCAGAATAATAACATTATTTCTCACACAAATAGATTATATAAACAAATGAGAAATGTTACAAAGGCCTTCGGGTATACTATTACAGAAAGTAGAACTACTGATCGTCTTACATTGAGAGTACAATGTGTGTTCTTATGGACAACGGGGTTGCCAAACATCTTGCAAGCAACTTTTAAAAATACTTTCTAAATATTGTAGTTGTAACTGCATAAACCTTTATAATCCCTATTGTTCGAGCAAGTTATATTGCAGGTAGTTACTTCTTGTGACAGTGGTAGTAAAACAAAATTTCAAAATTTGCTGCTGTTCATGTAGTGCGCATATAAAGTCTGGAACTATCGAAATAAATCTTTTATTAAATATTTTTGAGAAAAATCCTCGAACACGTCGATTTTTATCTTAAAGGAGACATATTTTAGTGTAATCGTTATTTGTAGCTCCATCCATTTCATCATGATAATCCGCACTGTTCTTCTTTGCTAGAAAGGTCAACACTGCCCCATTTATAAAACCTTGTTTGCTGCCAGCATGAAGTAAAATAAAACGAGGGTCACGTTTTGTGGGAGCTTTCAAACCAGTGGTTAATCCTCGAATGAAGGCGTCCCGATATTATTTAATTGACATATCCACCCATTGAGCTTTGACGCTGTGGCCAAGATTGACCCAACATTCATCAATATAAACTATATTGTAATCCTCTTCTCTATATTTTTTTTATTTGTCTTAAATAACGATGACACCAAGCAATTATCTCTTATCTTTCAATTAAATAAGATCATCGTCCTCTCTTAACATACTAAAAATTCATATCACGTAATAATCTATTCAACGTAGTTCTACTAAAGTTGGGCAAATTTTCATCGTCATTTACAGCTGCTACAATACTGTTCATCGTTGGTGGTATATTTTGCGAAAAAAACTCGTGCACCTTTCTTATAATTTCACTCCTAATTCCATCATAGTAGGTTATATTGCGCGATTTTGAAGTATTTTTATTCTTCGCTCTTTTTCTTGGAGATTTTATTCCATCAGTTGAAATACTTTCTTGACGTACTGAGAAAAAAGTTTTTTCGCTAATACCTGTTTCTTTAGAAACGTCATCGAATAATTACTGATAATGACTGCCGTGTCTCAGTAAGACGATATTTTATCAAATTTAACAAAATCCGTTTTTCACCAACCTTTAGTACACAACCCATTCTGTTTTTAACAATATCCGCCATACTTATGTATAATGTACTATGTGCGTTATGTAATACTACAATACGAATACTTCCAATAAACATCACGACAATGTTAACAATAATTACAAACGATAAAACCCAAACAACTAAGCGAAGATCTATAGACGCACAAGCTATCAAAATTTGAAACCAAATAATTATTTCTGTATTAAGAATTTTACTTATATGCGTTCGGTGACAAATAATAGTGTCGACAAAAAACGTTATACTATAATTTCAGTAAGTACAAACTGTATTATGTAGTTTCGCGAAGTAAAAGTAGAAAAAACCAGAAGGTTTTATTATTTAGTAAAATCCTTTGCATTTGCTGCTAATCATAAATTTCCGTTTTTGCAAGTTTCTTTTGAAACAAGTTGAACAAATGAAATGACTTCCTGTATTTGCTAGTGAATTAAAAGATTAAAAAGATCATACAGAAGCTAACCAGCCATTATTTTGATGTTGAAAGAATTTGAAGGCGAAAGAATTAAACAAAAAAGTATAAGTAATAAAATATCGGATATTTAGATACATGTACGATGTAAAAATCCCAAGTAATGTTTAATAAAATAACAAATACATGTTAATAAGTGTTTCTTTTAAATGCTTCTTTTGTATGGTTACGATTGTACTTTTTCGGTTACTGTTTTCAAAGATTTAAAACTTCTGGAACCTTAATCCACATTTCTATAGATTCATACAGTGAAATAGGTGACAACAACGAAGCACAAACTCCCATAAGAAATACATTGGCTCTCTTTCCTTCACTGTAGTCCCAACGTGAGACGGACAATAGTTTATTTATTTTAAATCCTTAGTTGCATCAAAACTAAATTAGATTTAAACAAACTGATTTTGCTCCATTAGGTGTATTTCAAGGATTAATCTAGATTTATTATTCTAGATTAATCTAGATTGTTTAAATATTGAAAATTTTGATGCTTTCAATACAAATAAACTTTAAAAATGAAAATTTACCTTGCAGTTAAATACGTTAACCTGAAATCACCTTAACTTTTAATTGATTTATTGCTGCAAACTTTTCTAAATTATTATCGTATTTTTATTTTCTGAAAATTCTTTTACAATAAAGATTGACACGACTTAAAGACTGTTACAATTTTATTCTTCAGCAAACAATAATACAAGCTAGAATGATTACTAAATACAAATTTCTGTGCATTAGATCATGTAGATTTCCATTTTATTCAATTCTAAGGTGTAAACCAGGTTAAGTTAACTTTTAGACGGTCTAATTACCCAAAGGAAGACTTCAAAAACAATGTACTCGGGGTAGGGGGTGAAAAGAAATCTAAAGTAAAAACATTTAATAAAAAGAATAAAAATTAGTTTCACGAATAAACAAAACCTGATTAAATATTTGTTTATTGTGAAGAATCGATTAGACATTAGAAAAATACCTTAGCTTCCTATGTTATTGAATTTGTTCAAGGGCTTCGTCAACCAAAGGCCAAATAATGAGATACTTATATTAAAAACAATTGTTAGCCACCTCAATGGATTAAAATTCAACTATATAATTACATTTATTGATAAAACTTCACAAAACAACCTTTTTAGAGTTCACAAATTGAATAGACCACCCTGATGCTCTTTTGGCAAGGCAGACTTTTAAGACTGTCGGTGTTTAGCAAACCGCATAAGAGAAAGAAACATCAACGGAATTTGAGGTTGGTTTAAAATATGACTATGTGAAAACTGATACGATCTAGTACATTTGAAATACTTAGATAGTAAAGTAAATAATGAATTATCAACGATATTTTCTTTTTCATATATTTTTTCTGCACTATTTGTAACGTTATACATTTTCTACTTTTCAGTTTTTTCACGATGTATTATTTCCTCAATGTATTTTTCCGCGATATTTTTCTACAGCTTTTTGGTATGAAGATCACGAATCTGCTATTGTTTTTTTCGGGTCAGGTCACATACCGTTGTTTCGATGTCATTCGGGTCATTCCATGCAAAATTATCACCAAAAAATGAATTTTTCAACCCGACCATCTCAGATTTTCGTGAAATTTAGTAGGATGGTAGAGGACATCAAGTAACTTACGCATGTAAAATTATAACCCTCAGTGACACACGGTATTCATACAGCGGGGTTGCAAATATGATAAAAAATGTAAAATTTACGCTTACAAGGTGAACAAAAACAATTCATAACTTTGCTTCTAATCATAGTAGAACTTTTATCTTTGGCTTGTTTTAAAGCTAAAAGAACATAGTTTTCATAAAAAATTGTTTTATAAAATAATATTGAATTGTTCATCCCAAGGTCACATGACGTGGCCATTGACCTTGAATACCTAAGAAAGTTTACCTTCAATATTTTTAGAAATACAGTATGTTATACAGCTAAGGGTAGACTCTTTTTGGTGTAAGCTTTATTTTGGGAAGCCTTTGGGAACCAGTAAAAAAATTGTTAAATATGGTAGTTATACACTTTTAACACAGTTGTAAGGGTATGTATCAGGTATTTAGTATATATTTGTACATAAACCTTCAAATCGTATCTACTAAGACAAGTATAGGTATGATGTTGTACCTGTACCTGCAGATACAGGTAGCTATACAGGGCGTTGTTAAACGTTTGCCTACCCTTCTCGTGCATTTAAAAACGCGTTTTATTTGAAAACAAATTATAATATAACTAAAATTTGACCTGACCCGAAAAAACCCATAGCAGATTTATGACCTGCATCTTAAAAACCTCTAGAAAAAGTATAGTAGAACCTGGAAATTTTTGTGTGGAAAGGGCCAATTTTGTTGTTCAGTGTTATTAATAATGTCTATTATTCACTGCGTAACGATTGAACGTACAAGTACGTTTTCAAATTTAGTATATACGAGTTTCGGCTCGTTTCTACGCAACCATTTGATATTCTTGACGCCCGCCCCGCGATTGGGCGCCAGTGAAACTAACTAAAACTAGGCCCCGCTGAGGACCGTCAGTGAAATTCAAGTTTTTCTCTACACAAAAACACAACTATAAAAAAATTATTTATCATACTTACATTATCATAGATACACTAAATATTTGCCACAGCTTGAGATTTCAACTCTCTCTTACAAATTTTAATGTTCAGGTCGCAGGTATTGGTTCTTGTAACGGGTACATTTTCCACCGGCACTTAGTATGCAGAATTTTGTATTAATTCTTATTAAAAATCCTAAGTTCGGTTCTGTGGACTTCGATTTATTTAAATATGCAGTTCATCATGCAAACTTTTTCTATAGAAAGCACTTTTAAGAAGGGATTGTTCCATATTTGCTGTAATTAAAGAATGTAACGTCATAATGATGTCGTTTTTCGTATCTTGCTACCTGGCATTTTAATATAATATCAATTGCTTCAAAAAAAAACCTTGAAAAGAAACCGTGAGAAGCGCTTAGTCAACTCATTTATAGAAATATTTCGGTAAACATTTTGAGTGTATACGATTCGTAAATACACTTTCCTTTGTCTGTTATTTGCGTTTTAAAAATTTTAAGTCAATGTAGCGTAGGAATATCGTCTACAAGCCACATGCCATATTATTCCACACTGTTTGGGCGCGAAATTTCATGTACTGCTTTTTATACGTAAGGTCGGGAATCCTATAGTGGGCCAAGCAACAAGCACCCTTGCCGCATAAAAACAGATGTGTTTTCGCGTAGCAATGGAGAGCAAAGTTAATAAAAAGGCTCGCTGGGGTTGACGCGGGACGAATACGAATACAGACTCCACTCTGGAGACTCGACACAACACCCTGATAGCTAGAAATCGATAGCTGTTTTATCGTTTGAGTTCCGATCAATAATGATTGATCGATTTTGAAGTAGTGTTTACGGATTACTGTTCATTAATCCCTTAGAATTGAATGGCATTCTATTTAAAGTGCATTACCGTTAAAGTTATTTCGTTAAGTGCTAAATCCTTTTGAAAAGGTTTTACGTTCCGTTAAATTGTGTTTGAAGGACTTGTAATTACTATTACTTCCTTTAATCTAATCTTCAGATAAGTGCAGTTACTAGCGAAAGAAGAATCTTTTAAAAAGCAATCCTAAATTTAGTGACCGATTTTCGTGCGTTTGTAAATTAAAATTCCGCTTAAAGAATTTAAACGCATTTAATGTTATAAGTGAATTAAAACAATTTGAAGCTCCAGAACATTTTCGCTATTTTTCCGGGGGAAAATACATACGTATTTACGTAAGAACAAATTAAAATCTTGTTTTTTCGTGCCTGACTCTATTGGTGTATGTAATCATATGGGCTGGTATTACTAATTAATATTGCGTTTTTGGTACGGAGAATCCACACTTCAAAGCAACGCCGAGTTTTACCACAATTTCCCGAAATGAAAGGCCAACTTTAAAATTTCTTCTGGACTATATGTATGGTGTTCCATGAGTTTGATGGAAAATACTCAAGGTACTGTAGTTTTAAGGATTTGTTTGTAATTCAGTGAATTAAGAATCTCACAATTAAGAATTTTTCTTTAGGGAGAGCTCTCCTCGTTAGTTAAAAATCTTTAAACTTTAATTTAATTACAATTCATTTATATTGATACTTTCGAACTGATTTAATTTGTCTAATCTCATTTAGATATTTGTTTATTTTTTTGTCCAGAATAAGATGAGTCAATAATATTTGTGTTAATGCTTTTGAACAATATTTGTGGTTGATCTAATCAATTTTTGAGCTATTTTCATTATTTAATGAAAAGTTCTAAATGAATTTTTATTGATTAATTTTGGTATAATTATAACCTAATAAATTTAGGTTGGACTTGTAATAAATATACGATGTGTGTTTTATTTTTATCTATGCAAAGTTGTGTTTTAATTATTTTCCTGTTAATAAATGTTATTAATTCAAAACTGAATGATCTGAAAAACGGAACCATATTAGTTATGAATGCTTAGTTTCATTTCTTCAACAATTTTAAGTAAACAAAATTTTGTTTCAACTAAATATTCTATTCATTTTCTGGTTAATGGATTTAATAATTTTTAATGCTTATTCAATTAACATCTTTGATTGGTTAATTTATAATTACCTAAGCTCATAACCAGATGGCGCCCTTTTAAGTTTTTATTTGTGTTTGAACCCTTATCTATTCCTTTTCACAATTTATACAGCTGTGGAACCAATACCTACGACTTGATTAATTAATTTGTAAGAGAGAGTTTAAATCTCAAGCTGTGGCAGATATTTTTTAAGTTTTCAGTTACAGTAAGTATACATTATTTTATTGTTATTTAGACCGGCAAAATACTTACGTTTCATTCTGCAGTTGTCTTATTGTGTGAAAAGGAATAGGTAAGGGTTTTGAACACTAAAAGGGCACCATCTGATTATGAAGCTTAATAGTGATGTTTAATTAAGCCTGAGTTGATATTAAATTCATTAATCAGAAAATGAATTCAATATAATAGGTTTTTGGATAAAAATTTAGAAATGTTTAGAAAATTTTAAAGTAAAATTTGAACAAAACTTTCATAATTATATGGTTCCGTTTAGATCATTGATATAAACTAAAAACATATTTATTAAATAATAAAAGTAGAAAATAATTCACACACAGATATAAAAATAGTCAAACACATAAACAATATAATCTTATTAAACTTAAAACTAAGCATTTAGTAAATAATCGTTTACTACTTTAGAATTAATTGACATAAGGCAGTTCCGAAGGTAATTTAAGTATTTGCCCAAAATAAAAATTATTAGAATTTGAATAGATATAAATTGTCTCAAAAGTTCAACAGGATCTGAAAGATATCCGGATTTATTAGCCATGAAGTATTCCAACATAATTTCAAACTCAAGAATTTATTTAGATATGAAATCTTTTAAAAAATTTGACAAACAAATATCCATCAATTTAAACTAAAATAATCTAATTAAATATTTCGAAGATTTATTAATTTAATTTTCACTACTAATAATGAACTAAAATTAAATACTACTGAGAGCTCTCTTCTTGTAAAGGACAACAAAATTCACTTATTTAAAATAATCCATCATTAAAATAATAAAGATAAACAATTCTTAAAGTACAATACCTTAAACCTTTGTTTATTTACCTTACAAAGCAAATCAAACTGGTCAGTTAGAAGTTGGAAAAGCTTCTTTTGGAAAGAACCGTGGTTGATTCTCGATGATTCGATGGTTTTAAATTGCAGTTTGACAGTAGCAGGTCTAAAGAAATACTTTATATGATAACACTAGTCAATCATCCATACAATTTCAGCACCAATATCCGTTAAACACAGTTTAAACAGTCTTATTTGATTAGTGTTTATTATTTAGAATTTATTCTCGAGGAGTAATTGCAATCTACTTTATTTAAAACCCAACGGATTAAACCAACTAACACTTGCCACTCATTAAAATTCCTTCCGTAACCAAATAACTGTCTGTCTTTGTCGGCAGATAAAATGAAAATCCACAATTTAAACTATTACCCAGTTTACGTGATTTTTAATAACAACTACACTTCCTTTTCTTAACGCAGGCTAACAGCGTAATCGTTTTTTAATGGTTCATTACACATAAACCAACTATAAATGATTATTATCGAGACGATATTAGTTAATCTTCTCAAACAAAATTTCTCAAAAACCGAATAACTTCAAAAGTTCACTTTTACCGCAAATCACAACTAAACTATACGAGAACTGTACTCAAAAGATTGCATTAATTCTGAATAATTAACACTGAATTATAATACAATAAACCCGACCCCAAAGTCGACTGACTATTCTCCAAAAATGGCCGCAAGTTTCTTAATATCGACATTCTTTGCTCGAAGATCAAAATGGAAGTCTTTATTCAACGCTTCCGCCTCGAATCTCAAACGGGGAAGGATTGACGCGACGCTCCAACCAGTGTTGCCAGGTTATGGTTCACGTAAGTCGCCAACATAAAGAAAATAATCCGCCAAAAGGCGCCAAAACCGAGCGAAGCGAGGTAAAAAGCCCGCCGCAGGCAAAAATCTTTGAAATTTGGCGACTTGAACAATATTTTTGGCGACTTTTTCCAATTATTAGGTATATGTTTCTGGAAATATAATTCTTTAGTGAAGCGGGAAATTTGAATAAATCAGTCAAAATAAGTTTTTTTTTTGTAAAAAACTGTAAACTGGTTGTTTATAGGATTCATAAGGATGGATGAAAGTCCAATTATAGGTAGATAGTGTATAAAATATATTTATTTAAACTTCACAAAATTAAAATAAATAACAATTTAACTAAAAAAATAAAAACAATTCTTGTGATCTAAATAAACAGTCTATTATAAGACACTGATGACAGGTACATCATTTTGGATTTGGGTAAATATTTAAAAAACTTCAGTAACAGTCTTATCGACATCGGCTTTAGTTGAGTTATTATTAACCTTATATACTACATCAGATTTAAATAAAGCTATCATATCTTTACTAATAGGGTAATTTTTACAACACGTCCCGTAATTATTCACAGTGATTCTTAGTCTTAATATTGCATCCAGCATTTCCAGTAAAAGTCTATTCCTAGATTTAGATTTTACAGCATTCATTATGCTGAGCACTCTCTCAACAACCGCATTACTACAGGGTAGCGAAAGAACTGTTAATGCATATTTAGCTAAATCTGGAAATACTAAATTTCCACCCGCATCTCGATATTCATAGACAGCTGCCCAAAATTTATAAACATTGTCATTATCATTTTGTACTGCTTCGGTCCAATCAACATTTAACAATGTGGAATATTGCAGTTCTGTCGCACCTAATTTACAATCACTAATAAAATCTGTAACAAACGGCAATTGTTGAAATTGTGGTCTTATTTGACTTAAACATTGTTTTGGAGAAAGCATTTTTAATTTCTTAATATGATTAAAACTTAATGGAAGTCTCAGGGATAATTCATAACATAAAGATTTTAGATAACTGAACATTTTCAATTCCAAAACCATCTTTTTTCATTGGCAATTTTACATTTACACAACTTTTGACAGTATTCTATTCCAAAGTTCACATCTGCAATATTTAGGAAAGCCAGTTCATTATTTATTTCCCTTAAAAGGACATTGACACCTGCATCAACAAAAGCAGGCTTGTAAATTTTACGGCAGCACATTAGAAACAAATTTTCTAGATCTTCATATGCCTTTGTAACATCCATATTACTTTTTTGGAAATTAAGATTTTTCTGATTTATTTCAAACAGTAAAGGTTTTAAAAATATCAGATATAAGTAATTCTCATCATCATTGAACATGTCACACAAAACTCTAGCAGTGTAGTCTTTTTCCTTTTTTACTACTAAATTAAAATGAGCTTTTAGTTCAATCCATTGGTCTATAATAGTATTTACTGCATGGTAACGAGACAACCATCTAGTGTTAGAAGGTTGTACAAACTTGTGTTGTTTTCTACCTTCATTAGTATTTATTAAATTGAATATTTTTTCATATTCAACTCTGCGATTTGAACTGACAGAAAACCAACTGTATACTTCTCTGCACAGAAATTCAATACTAGCAGGAAGTTCATTAGTAGCTTTTGAACATTCGTTATTTAGCGAGTGGCATACACACCTTACTAATTGTAAAGCAGGTATATCATCTTTTAAAAGACTATATACTGAATGATTTTCACCGCATAAGCTGTTGGCCCCATCTGTGCCAATACCAACCATATTATTAACTTTTAATTTAACCTTTTGTAAATAGTCTTTTATTGACTGATATAAAACATCCGCTGTCCCATTCTCTATCATTACAAGACCTAAGAATGTCGTTTCAAGTGTTGTCCTGGTTGAACTGTAATATCTTACACAAAGACATAAGTATTTTATAGTAGACACATCAGTTGACTCGTCTATTATAAGTGAATATTTTGAATCACTAATGTCCTGTATAAGATCGTTCAATAGACATGGTACGATTACATTTTTAATTAATCCAGAACACTTTGTTCTATGAATTCTTAACTTACTTCCCTTTGCCATAAACTTATTTGTCAATAGTTCACCTAGGTGGTCAATTGAATTAATCGAAGAGTGCATTCCAATAAAAATCGCTAAACTAAGGTCTTTTTCCTTCTCTTCATTTGTAATTTGTATGACAGTGTTAAGAGTCCTCTGATTTGTTAATGCAGGATTCAGCCTTTTCATCTTATTGATATGGTGAGCACAGGAGCCATGCTTTTTTTAAATCACTTACATGGGCTCTCAAGGCGACCTTGCAAATTTTGCAATAAGCCTCATTTCTAACAGAGTTAGGATCCAAATTTGCATTTGTAGTAAGCCACCCTAAAATTATTCCAAATAAATTATACAAACTGAAAACTATCATTACATTAAGTTGTACATACCCTTGGCCCAGTTTTCGCTCTCCCATTGTGGGCGATATTTACGGGAGTATTTACTCCATTTGCCCATTTCGTGAAAATATAAACAAATGACGAAGCTGGTTAAAAGTATTAAAACGAATATACGTTGAAAGCCTTGATTGAAACGAAATAATGTTTTCAGTTTCATTTCAGTTCTGTTTAACGTTTTAACTTCGACGCCATTTTCATGCAAGCACAGATTTAAGCGACAGCGACACAAAACACACTAAACACAGTAACACACAAGCAACAAAAAAATACCTAGATCAATAGGTAGGGACTTTGCATTTACAGAGTTGTAGGAGAATGGCTCAAAATTTTAAAATAAAATAATTTTAGTCAAATAATTTAATCATAAATAATATGTTTACGAAACTACATTACCGCCAAAATGGCGCTACAAAATGCGATTAAGTAGCCCAATTCAATTGCCAACCGCCAAGTGAGATTTTTGATCACCAAAACC
The DNA here is from genome assembly GCA_929113105.1 of Agrypnus murinus. Lineage (NCBI taxonomy): Eukaryota > Metazoa > Arthropoda > Insecta > Coleoptera > Elateridae > Agrypnus > Agrypnus murinus. The sequence goes on from OV816025.1 coordinate 20,344,962, forward strand.
ACTTCCGGAGTAGCCCAAATGGCGGAATTCCGCCCAATCTGGCAACCCTGGCGCCAACCCCAATCTCACGCGTAGGAACACATTTTTATTTCCCCGTAGGAATATCAGCCAATAGCGAGGTCTCACTCACGAACAAATATTGATTTTTTCTAAGTACCCAATCAACAACGCGTCGCGTGTTCTGGCTTAACGAATCAGGGCACAGCAACTAAAAAGCAAGTATTGATTTTTCCCTAAAACTGCTAACGCCTCGAGTTATCATTTTTTTAAACGCTTATATTTTAAAAAGAATGCGAATTTGCAGAACCGAACTTAAGATTTTTCTTATAAATATAAAATTCTACGTATTTGAAACCGATAGAAAATATACCGTTACAATAGGTATGTAATAATTTTGGAGGACTACTTGATCAATACTTTATTTAGTAGGGAAGAGGTGATTATCGAATAGTACCCTGAAACGAAGTATTTCTTTACACACAAAATAAATGAATGTCCTACACTTGCGCGCCACTTGAAACAAACTAAATCCCTCTCATCAAAACAAAATATTTGATACTTACTGTACAACTCATAAATGCTCCGGCTGCTCGAGACAGCTCTTTAGCAAATTTAAGTTCAGGATGCGGGTATTGTTTTTATAGCTCACAGAGTATAAAAGAGACGGAATAAAGCTGGTTATAGACACAATATGGTCCAATATTATCCAATATGGTTAGATTCAAAAATAGATTTATTTATAAATGAAATATAAATAAAAGTAAAAGACAAAAAAAAAGTTTTCATATAAGACATAGCTGTAGATTTAAAAAATACCCAACGTAAGAATTCTTAACGACGGGAAAAATATATTCACATACAAATAGAAATCAAAATTGATACATGAATAATTATGCAACTCACTTAAACTTTAACAAAATAATATCCTTCAGTTCACAGTACATTGATCGAATAATTTGATTCGATACCACTTCACAGAATGATTAACGGTTAATGCCTTCTTGTTCACATGTAAGCACTAAATACCAAAATTAATAGCTTGATGAAACTGCAAAATCTGGAAAACACCTCGATTACTGACACGGCTTCTTTCTTCAGGGCAAAGAATTAAAGTTCACAATAATTGTTTTGTTTTAAAACTATTTTCATTAAAGTTCCTTTTGAAGTAACCGGAACAACCATATAAGTTCAATTATTAATTATATTTATTAATTAAAAGTTTTTCTTAAACCAACACTGGATAATACTGTCAATCGTTAAAATGTTTTTCTTTATTAAAAGCACTGCAACACTTAAATGTACCGTTTCAAAAATTATTTAATTTTAGAACTTCCGTATAATCTAATTTAAAAACGAAATCCCGTATAAACTTAGTTAACGTTACGTTTTGATTAATATTTAAAATTTTTCGTTAACAGTAACTGAATTGCTAATTTGTTGAAATTATTAAAAAACTGGAATGCGGTAACAAAATACTTGCTACACTTTAATTGTAAATCTTTAAATAATACGAAACTAATTAGTACATTTCTTTACTGTAATTATAATAACAATTCTAATTTAATCAAATTATATTTCTGTACTTCTCACAACAACTAAACACGTTACTGTATTTGGGAAGTGCCGTCGGCAAAACAACCCTTGTACGATAATAATAAGAGCTCCGCGCTCTTTTAGTGTTTGTTGCGGACTGACTTCACTAAAAAAAACTTAATTCTACCTATGGCAAAAAAATATAATAGGAATACTTCAAATTAACCACTAGCGCAGCAACGTGGCTTGCACAAGCCAGTCAGAGTTAATATTTTTTAACAAAGAACGATCACGAAAGGGGGACTTTACCCATACTTAAAATCTGCCGCGTTTACAATAATACGATACGGTGGGATCAAAAGTTATTTATTCAAAGCCTACTAAAAAGCACGTACGAGGAAATCATAAATTAAAGCCAAATGGATTTTATTAATTTTTTCTAGGAGACAAGGATTATAAACCTGGGAACGTTTTAAAATGATCGTTCACACCAATGAAAACTTGATGTGATTTTAAAATACTGTTTGTAAATGCACAAAGATGACTCTTTTATACTTGAAAGAAAACATTATTTAGCTTAACGTAATATTTGTAGTTTTGACGCATTTAAATTTGCTTAGGATCGTACTAAGGATTACTTTAATAATTATACATGTAAAATGGTATTTATTAGATTGAAAAAACGTAACGTTACAACCCTAATATCGGATACCATAATTTTCCCCTTTGAGATGCTGCAACCTGGCGTCTGCTGTCACAATTACTCAATACGTGGCCCGCGATTACGCTGTTAACTTGTGAGCGTTCCTGACGCACGTTCGGTTTTGGGGTGTTTTTTGCTTAGTGGAGTATTCTGCAGATTTTTCTTTTTGCGTCTATACTTTCAGATAAATAATATATTCTAGCAAGTATTATAGCTATAATATTAGCTAAGGCAGTGGTTTAAAATAATATCGTTAAGATTAACATTTTCTTGTTGTGATTCCGTGAATAGCACAATGCTTAGTTGCCTATTACTGTATAGTAAACGGACGTTCAATATTAGATATTAGGGCATCAATTCGTTTAATATTCAATAATGTTTATAGATGTCAGAAAGAGAAACCTCCATAAGGATACTATAACTGGATATTACCTATAAAAATAGTTTGAAGCAATCTATTACAGGATCCGAGGACTAAGAAAACAGCCCAACAAAAAAGGCCCGTAGCCAAATGGGGAAAAATCCAAAGGGGAAGTGTTAAAGATGAAGACAGTACAGACGAAGCATGTGTTTATTGCTGTTGGTCGTATAAAATGGATAAATGTGCTGAACAATGGATTTGTTGTATTAAATGTCTCCGTCGGGCACATTCGTTGTGTAAAGACACTGATAAAAAAAGATGGAAACATTATATACGCGACTTCTGTATTTAGATTATTTTTCAGCTGTTTAATCAAAAACATCTTTTTTTCAAATTTTCATTTCTTTCACATCACATTTTTCTAATTTTCATAAGTAAAATGGCTAATTTCGTTATTTTTTTCAAACTAATTAAACAGACTTGGTGAATCATTGGTTTCGCAAATGTTTGTACTTCTCGTTATGTTCCCTATCCGATAATAGGCAACCTTTTTTAAGTTACAAGTAAGTAAAAGTGCAACAATTTACAAAAAGTTTTTTGTACTTTATATACTGTTTAAATGTTGAAGTAATTTTCAAAAAGTTATAAAGAAAAATATCCGATATTCAGCATATCTCCTTTCCTATCTAAATGGATAATTTTATAATTAACTGCCAAAATGATATCCTCAACATATTTGTATGATTTTAATCGTTTAATAGAATAGATTTAATAGAATATTATTCAGACTAGTTCTGTATAACACAAAATGTTTAATTAAAAGTATTTATCAAAACATTACTAAATCAGAAATTCGTTTAATTACGCGTAAGGAAACATACAAAATGTAAACACCGTGACATGTCCTATCATTTGCTAAGTTAAAGATTGAATAATTAATGATGTTTTTCAAGTATATTAAAAACTGTTAGTAGGCCATTAAAACATAATAATTTAACTTAAACTCCGGCTATATCACTGTTTGAGTCAGTCATTTACGAATACCTAACGTTATTATTGTATTAACTAATAAATAATTAATAGGAATTAGTCGGTTAGTGAGTTTTACATGATTAGTTGCCCTCTTATTACAATACTATTATAAACTTGTAGTTTTTTTTAATGCCTTTGCCTTCGGCTTGAAGAGGTTGTAAGAAATGGTATTTGGAAGTGGTCTTTTTCTAACGATACTACTTAATATTTGCAATAGAAAAAACTACCTAGCTCCAGCAAACTGGAACCAGCTTTAGTATTATTTGGAAGGGTTGCTGTCTTCTCCTGCTGATAACTGGTACATACTTTGAATATAATAAAAAACATGTACATTTGTACATATTGAGGTAATATTTACTCTGCGCCACGATCAGGGTAACCCTTAAAATATCTGCGTTGAAATCGGCTAACTCAGGTTTAAATCGATAGAGCATGAAATAGTTGAAATAATAAAATCTTATTGATTCTTATACCTGGAAGAAAAGAAAAACTTACAATGAAGACACTTGGACTTCCGCAACTGGACAACAGCAAGCTAAACTCTAAATATCAAAAAGAAAAAGAAATGGATGCTTGTATACACATCAAATAAACACATAGATAAATTAAAAACACAGTTTTTATTTTATTAATGGATATAAATGAAAATCAAATTCAAAGAAAAAATAAAAGGAAAATTATTTAAAAACAGAACAATAAAGTAAAATAGGAAATTATTTCCTGAGCTTGCTCAAGTGTGTTAATTAGTCGTTAATAACCTGACATAAGACTATAACAGTTCTCCACTTGAGCAAACTGACATCAATCAATGTAATCAAATAAAAATATTTACAAATGTTCAAATAAATTTTATTTATGATAATTAAATTTTAATAGAGAAATTTAATTTGTTTTATTCATAAAAATTTAATTATTTAAAAACCTTTAAAATTAGAAAAATGAATTCTGAAATTATTCAGATTGCCTTTATAATTTTTGTTATTGAAAAATTAAATCAAAACCTTTTATTTTGACCAACCTTGTATACAAAGTAAATGAGATCCACTCCAATATTTTCTAAAATTGGTACTACTGTGTTAGGTGTGTTGGTTCATTGGTTCAACTTAGTTGAATTTTCTTTTATTGACATAAACCATATGGTCAACACTTTTAACCTCACTTAATTTACAGATTTTCAATCCGGAGTCGAGCATGGATTCTCCAAGTGCTTTTGATCGACTGAATTTGTTAATTTTAGCTGGGGTTTATGTATGATTTGGCAAAACAAATGAAGATTCTGTCAATTTTTCCGAACAACCGCCTCGCGAATGTTTTATATAACGTCACTATTCAAACACAGGTGATAATAATTACCACTGATCTTAATTCTACAAAAATAGGATTGTAGCTGGTAAAATAACGATTAAAACAAGATAAAACACTCATATTCCAAAGTCTACCATAACTAAGATAATTAACAAAAACGATTGACAATGAACAAATCTCATTATAGCTTAATTATACACACAGTTTAATAAATCCAGCTTTATCCTTTACAAAATAAATACATAATTACTCTATGTAACTGATACATATAAAATTTACATAAGAACATCATTACAATTTAAGAAAAACACAAATTAAAATTCCTCTCTACGATCATGATACACCCAAGGATGCTTCTACAAGATCCATCTTCTACATCAACTTAAATGAAGGCAAATTATAGTCAAATTGTCCAGCATACAGTCCTCCAGGTGTTTACATTAAAACAATGGTGATAAATGTTGTATAAGAATCAATATTTGTAAAACATGAAGCATATCAACAAAACCGAAACCTTCGTTACAATAAATACACCGTAAAAAATGGAGTGTTAACTTTTACACTCAAATAACACCCAGAGTGGTTCCTATTTATCCACACTGATGAGTGTAAATAACATTGGTCTTAAAAGTGGTAAAATATATAACAACTTTAACCTTCAATGCAGGTTAAAGTCATGGACACTGAGTGTAAAAATGACAACCATATTGTTTGTTGAGAAAACATTTGTTGAGTGTAAAGTATGCACGAACTGAGTGTTAATTTCCCATTCTTTTAGTGTAAAAATTATTGCTTATAATGGTAAGCAACATTTTTTTAATGGAAAAGGAACCAATTATAGTGGTTACAATCATTTATTGGAGTGTACAAAAAGAAAAAAGTAAAAAAATAATGCACACAAATATTAGTTTTATTTTAAAACAAAATGCAAAATATAAATACATTCTAAATCTAAATAATCCAATGTAAATACATACTGTGATGATTTTCCTTCATTATTTGAAAATCATGAATTCTTAATTTTGTTACCCAATGTAAAAATGTTCAAAGTTGACTGTTTGTGTTTATCATTTGTAATTATGAGTTTCTGTAATTAAAGTTTTATTAAAATTATTTACACATTCTAATTTACATTACAAACCTTACCTGTAATTATAGAAACGACATTTAATGTCACTAATCACAATGTCAGTAATCACATGTTAATAATCACACGTTTTATAAACACATGTGCGCCATCTTTTTAAGCTGAGTTCGGCGGCCCAAATACCGAACTACTATACCGACATATATACTTCATCACATATATACTTATGTAGGTACTACATAGCAGGAACCAGAAACGCTTTTACACTTAAATGGTTCTTTGTAAACCAAAAATCTGAAAATAATTTTATCTATTATTTATCCATAATTCACGTAAACATTATTATTTATATTTATGCATAATGATGATTGAAATTACAAAGGATCAACATGGCTGCTAAAACTCTTACATAAGAAAAAGCTGAATAGACACAACCAGGACTGGAAATTATAGTTTTAAAATCTTACCTAATTGCACAATATCGTAGAAAGATGCATCCTCTTCTATTTTAGCATATTTACTTTTATTGGCTAGTTGAATCTTAAAAATCATTGTGACTTTCAAAGGCAACTAACTACATTCAAACACAAACAGTAAATAAAAGTGCTCACGTCCAATCGTGATTATTCGCGTTGGAGGTGAATATTCGGTGGATGACACTCGCGAGGGTTAAATCGGTTTTGTTGGCAATCTCATTAACACTTTTTACTGCTGTTAACATGCTAGAATAGTGAAATACATTTTCTGAAAGATGACTCTTACACTAACGAGAATATCTTTACCAAATTCAAATGATTTGCACACCAAAAACATTATTTTTAACCATTTTTAAAATTAAGATAACACTCATAAGAAAATTGTTGCTGCGTGTTAATTTTGGTTGTTAATTTCATTCACATGAGTGTAGAAATTCACACTCAGATATTTCACCACACCAAATATGTTTTTCACCACCACTGCATTTTTTACTGTGTACTCAGTATTACTTATTATATAAGAGTTTGTAATTTTAATGTGCTAGATTAGTCATTACAAGATTGACCTAATTTACATATTTTTAGTTAAATATCAGCCCGGAACTGAGTCAGTCTCATGGTAAACAGAAAAATTCTTCCTATGTTAGTGATCGTAAAACTTGAATTTAATCAGGAAAATTAAATCTTCCAGACAAATGGAAAAACCGTCCTAATATGTGACTTGGGTTGCATATAATATGTATTATCAAGAAACAATCTAAATGATTGATATCCTTTTTAAAAATCAGGCCTTTTTATGTATAAAAATTGAGGTTATGTTTCAATTACAATTTATCCTGCTTGATTTCTATTTTAAAAATTGATGAATCTATCTGTGACCTAGAATGTAGCCTTTAGATTAATAGACCTAACATCCTAGCTTGTCTATCCTTTATTTTATTTTATTTTATTGCATGAAATAATTAATTTTACGTTTACGATAATATCGTTCAATAAATTTTCAAAGAGATGACATCTCAATATGTCCCTACTGTTTCTTACAACCTGTTTCATAAAATATAACAACAAATTCAATTTTTTAACTAGAATAAACTAATTAATTAAGATTATGTTTCAGAAAAAAGTTATAATGAACATTTACAATTTGTATTCCTAACTAAAACTAGAGATTTCAGTTTATTAACAAAAATCTTTTTCGTTATTAATTAATAACGAAAACGGGCATTTTAAAGTCATTTCTATTACAATTAAGGAAAAACAGAGCCAAGTAGTAAAATTTCTTTAAAAAAAATTAATTTGTCAAACTTATAGCACAGAAACCTAAAATGAAAGCCTTTTCTAATTAGGCGATTAAAATATAATTAAATTTCATTTACTAAAACATGTACTCTAGCTGGCTGAAACGCTTCGTTCTAGATTTTATCGTAAAGTGCAACTAACCCATTCTTAACTGAATAATCTCAGAAGTCTTTAACATAAACAGATTTCGCTTAATTAGGATTTCAGGGTAGTAGTTGCTCTTTGTTGTTCATCTTCTGTACCACGATTACGGATTAAATTCCTATACTTAGATAGTTACTAAATAAGATTTTCATGCTGACTAGGTTTTGAAATTAATACATAGAGGTGCCTAAATTTACGCCCGTGTTCAACTATTGCGGTTCGATATCATAAAACATATCCGATTAGTAGTTTTCACTCATAAGATTCAGATAAATTACGACGTTGCGTTGCTAAGAAGATTAGAGGAAGTTGGTTGGAAGATTTATTTGTTATAAAGTTGTTATTTAATTTAAAACTTAAAGTCTCCTGTGTGGTTTCCGTTATCAGGGCTTTGCACTTATTACACCCCAGAAACTTTTGTCCAGGTATATTTGTCTTAAGTTTTAAACATTTAGATCTTACTTTTCGAATTCTCCATAGTATATAAAACGAAGCTTTATAACACCTCTTCGATTTTATATGCTTCAAGATGCTCAAGAATTTTATAGTAAACTCACTGCACTAAATAGAGAATAAATTTCATGATAATCTTAAAATCGTAAAAACACACATGAGGAGTAGATGATAAAATTTATAGAGCTATTCGATGCTTTTATGGGCTTTTTTATTCTTTAAATTTGTAAGTCAAAGTGTTTACTAAACAAAATAACAAATTTAATTTAGAATTCTTCTTCTAAAACAGTTACGTTCTTTTTCAGGCAACCCTAGCGATATTAGATAAATTAGATTTAGATTCAGAACGTCCAAACGATGAAGAGGTAGCACGGATGTTTGGATATGAAGAAGCATACCATGCTGGCACCTTAACGATATGGCAACGTTTAAAACCAAAGGTGTGGGCGTTATTCGATGAGCCTTATTCATCCACATCTGCTAAGGTAAGTTATATCTTTCATTATTTCAAGGATTTTAAAGAAAATATTCAAAGCCATTTTTTACGTTTTTCAAAAGCACAGAGATAAACCCTTAAGAGCTTCTGTGCGTTCATAACTCAGTGCTCCATTTAATTGAAAACTGTAAATCTCACAGATTCACAGGAAGGAAGTGTATTTATCCGATGCTGGCCCTATATAGTTATATTTTTTTAGCCCCAGCAACGCCTTCTTCCTGTTCGTTTGATGCCGCAGGGATTTCCGCTATAGTGTATTTAGCAACGCAGCAAGAATAAAACGCTTAAAATGTCGAAAAAGTAGATTACTTGTGTCCATGGTGGTTTCACATTAATTGACCTTTTAGTATAGAGCAAAACTTTAGGATCAACTTGCACAACTTGTAAACTAAAAATTTTCCGACTAGGAGACTGATTGAAAGAGGTGCCAGATAATAAGCAGTTCATTTTTTAATTCAAGAAGATCTAATTATTACAGACAGCCTATTTTGGTAATTTAGTTAAAGCACAAAATTGGTTGAAAAAAATGAATCAAGTCTCTCAAAGACTCCTACGCTCTTGAATAAATTATTTTAGGTGATAGCTGTTGAGTAAAAGGTCAAGTAACTTAAAATTGAGACCAGAAATAATAACTAACCTAAAAAATTGTTGAACGATATCAAATTGCTCGCATGAACAATTGTAATTAACACGATGTCAAATTGCAGTATTTGCAAAAGATATCTATCTAGAATTTGGAAAAGATACGTATTGTTTAGCTTTGAAATGCAATCAATACAAGATATAAATTAAGAATGGTTTCTAAAACATTACGCGGCAAACAATTTGACAAATTAATTAAATTTTAATAAGAAACAAAAAGGGATTTCATGCATTGAAATTCAACAGTTAAGACTATCTAATAACATTTCACAATTTTTATCATAAATTATAGTTGACATTATTTAAAAAAATTAAACTAAACTTGCACAAAATCTTCCAATTTATACATTACTGACAGATGTCCTACTGCAATTCCTTTTCACAAATCAACGTATTCATGTACAGTGAAAATTCTAATCATAATCGTTATGGCTGCTTCACCACAAAACAAAAATCAAAACGAAAATGACTTTGAAACCAGTTAGGATGATAAGCTTTTGTTTGTTGCCTAAGAAGTTTATTCATAAAACTTTATTTGCTTGTGGATTACGTAGATGAAAGCCGACCATTTTTAAAATTTTTCGCCATTTGAAACTTCCTCGTTCTAGCAGGTCGTAGGAAACAATGTTTTAACACAAATACAGAATTAAACACATCTCTTAATTTTACTTTTAACTTGAACTAAATAATTTAAACTGTGATTATATTCAAATGACCAAACTGATTTAACTTAAAAACCACATTGCACCCCAACTTTTTTGTACTGTCAACCACCCTATCATATGAAAGTGTATATGGGAATCCAACGCGAATTGCTTTCCTGTCATATTCTGCTTCTCATTCACATATGTGAGAGAAAAGAACATAACCCCTGGACGTGAATCGCACAATGATAGTGATACCTGTGGAAATGTTCTAGAACATAATGCAGATGTTTTTTAAAATTAGTTAGCAACAACCAATAACTAAACGAATTATGTTTTTATTATTTGATAATTTTATGGTTAACTGAAATGAGTTCTCCGAATAAAAATACCTTTATTTAAGTCGTGTAATTCTATTACAAGGACAATTACTTAGCTAGAATACTATATTTCTTACCTGATGTCAGAGGCAAACCAAAGTCTGCCTAATATTGAATTTATAGTAATAACCAATAAATAAAGTCGAAACATTATGATACGGGGTTTATTTAATAGTTACAAGACGATCTATTGTGGCCAACGAAAGAACGAACGGTTACAGACTTACACCACAGCATAGGTATTCTTTCCGGAGCTCATGAAAATGTTGACTTATATTTAATAAATATAGATACGGGTGTTTTATCTACTATAAATTGTTAAATAATATAAGCACTTAATAGTTCTAAATTAATTTTCATATTAAAAAGTATTTCGTTAGTTAAAGGAAAAAGTATATTTTATTGATGCATCTGCTATTTTGATTATATTATTTGTATAAAAATTAATAATAATTTACTTAGATTTTTACTGTAAGATAGGTAGTATACTACTTTTTGTATATATCAAGTCGCATATTATGTAATACGTTTGATTTATAATGATTTGACAATTATTTTGTAGATAATAGCTTAGGTAATGAGTTTTGTAGGACTAGTTTTAGATGTAAGTAAAGAGGGCATTCTCCCTTGAACGGTAATCAAGTAGACTAATTCTGTCAGGTGCAGTAATGAAATAAATATATCTTGAATAGAAGGTAAAACCGCCGAATAAGTTTTATAAAGGTTAAGTAACAATTGTGTATAATACGTGTTGGTTTTATTATATTCTGTGACCGAAGGTTTTTTTAAAACTTCATTTATTTAATATAATAAAACAAATTTATATATTTCGTTTGCAGTCGTAGAATATAATTTGTTATTTTTAATGAAGAGAAAACTTTATCTCCTTTTTACATTTATGATACAAATGTATTATAATATTACTTTGTCAGTAATTATTTGAACGAGTAAGACGAGTTTAAATAATTAGATTTGAATTAACACACTTAACAGAACAATTTTAGAATTCACATTTAAATGACATTAAACAAAACAATTAATTAAGACTCGAATGAGTCTTTATGTTTTACTAGTAAGACAATTTTAAAGTCCACAGGTAGATTAATACTCACTTTGGATAAACACTTGTTGAAGAGTGATAAAGACTTGTTGAAGATTGCTAAAGACTAAAGATTTAAGATTAAAACAGATGTATTTATACAGTGATATAATCTTATCTGCCTACACAATTCTCATAGTCATGAGAGAGTTAATACTAAAGTAGTTCTCACGAGAGATAACGTAGACTTATTCGGAAAATGTAATTTGATATCGTGTGCTCACACTCCTAAGCAATTCTCATGTAATATAATCTTATCTGTAGTGTGATTATAAGGTACGTTACTTGTTTACAGAGATTAAAGTGTTTTATTACAAAAATAAAAACTAGTGAAATAAAAAATCTGATGGTGTCATCATTAATATAAGTGTATTAAATAATTAAAACAAAAACATCATTTAAAGTATTTAAGAAAAGGCAAAACAGCTTCTAATTTACAACAGCTTTGTATCTATATATTAAAACAAAAATAACAAATTTTTTATTCATAAATGAGTTTAAATTTATTTCCATAAACAATTTGTCTAATAAATGATTTTAAATATTTTGAAAAAGTTTGCAAATATTTTTACTATAGACAATTTTTAATAATTTTATAATATATAATATTATAATTATAATACTATAATTTATTTATTATAATGTATTTGCTTCTTTTCATAAATCTTATAGATTGTTACTGTTAAATTCAGCTTAATGCTATCGAGAACTTGGGTATTTGAATTGATTCCTTTTTTTTGTAACTTGTGTGCCATTTAAAAACTAAAAAATAGCTGCCTGCATAGATAATTTTTAGTTTCCCTTTTAGTTCTGGAAATTCTGTATCTGCAAGCATTATTTGTTCCATACTTATGTATTATTAATTACCGGTTTCTAAGATTTTGTCCCTTTTTTATTACTTCTAGACTACTTTTTCTGCTTTGGAAGAAGCAAGAGGTATTTGTGAGATTTGTGTTAGACAAATTTGTTTTGAATCCTTGTAAATCATCTGAAACTACATTGAATTTCTGTGACTTATACTATTAGAAAAAGTCAATCTATCAAAAATATTAAGGGTATTTTTTTCAAAATAAATTACCACATATTTGTCGTTGTTCATCCGGGTTCCGGTAATAAAAAATTGTTTCTAAGTTCCGTTTTAGGCCTTAACCTTTACCTTTGCCTCTTACCTCTAATTTTCGGTTTGGGAGCAATCTACATGCAACTGTTCTTATAGTAACCAGCAAGTGATCCTCAACAGGCAACCAGGACACCGCGATCATCTGTGAACCCGACAAAACAGTCAAATTCAGGTTCTACATAATCACAGCTTATAATACTTAGTTTAAGTGATATCAGGTAGGGACAGAATTAATAGGTAAATAGTATATCTTCTTTTTATTTTGTATAAATAATTTCACGTTTTTATCAAACATATTTGTTTACAATTTACCTGTCATTCGCTTGTAGGGGCATTACGGAACTGTACAAAATTGGTTATGAATGTTACCTTTAGTTATATTAAGTTTTTGTAATGATTTACTAGCGAAAAGATTTTGACGACCGAACTTTAATTAGATACGTTAATTAATTTCATTGAATTATACTATTCGATTTATGCCAATGCCTTATTTTTATCGCGAACATGAATTGATTTACGTTTCCAGGTTTACTCATCGAGATATACATCTATATTCATGTCCACTATGAACATCTTGATGTATTACTTAAAGAAAATGTTTCTATTTAAATTAAGATAAGTTTTTGAAAGAAAAACAAATATGGTCTTTATGTTCCGTTAAATATATGTTAATCAACGTACAATTGTTGATATACTATCTATTTAAGTAAATAATAATTGTGTTTTAATAATATATTTTGTACCCTAACCGATTGAATCTACTCTCACGTTTATTATTGCAGCCGAGGGCGATACGCAAATGTCAATTAAGTTATAACCTAAACAATTTAGTAATGTCACATTAAATAAATCATTCGTGTTTGTTCAGTCTAGCATAACTAATGTAGGACATACACGGTCTTCCCCGACGACGTCGGCGAAAACGTCGGCGACGACGTCGGGGACAAGGTCGAGATAATGAGGTAATGTTTACATTTACTGTAATTTATAGCTGTACTGAATATAATAAAATTATGAGTATCGTATTTCTTTAAAACATCAAAATGAAAAAAGTATTATTGATAATAATCATTCATAATAAAATATGTACTGAATCTCTTTCTTTATTTAGACGTATTTCGAAATAGCTTATGCAATTAACAAAAGTCTTCATAAACGTAATAACCTTGACGTCACCCATCGGTGGAATTACAAATCAATCTTTTATTATGAAACGAAAACTTTAGTTTTTTTTTATTTCATTGTTAATTTAGTTCAAAAATGGATATAATTAATTAACGCAGGATTTAGGATTCCGAGTTCCAGTGTGCAAACGATGTACAATTTTCCGAAATCAAAAGGAAGATTATCACTTACCAAAGGACAATGTTAAAAATCTGCTGATTTTTATCATATCTGTCATCATTTATTAATAGTAGTAAAAGCATTTGCTACATTTTATTCACATGAATCATAATGCTGATTCTGGTAAAATAAATGTTTTGTCACATCTATTAAATACGTCCGTTTACTAAATTGAACCGAATTTGATATAAACTGATTCACCGAATGAAAAACTGTTGAACATTTAAGTTGGCTAAATAATACCTACTGTAGTTTCAACATTTATAAAATATTGTACATAAATAAAATTAATCTTTCAAAAAGTATAAAATTCTCAGTACTTATTTCCTATTATACAAGAAAATAGAGATGTCATCAAGTGTTCAGGTGACAATTATTAGTAGTACAGATTGTAATTATCTTCCAAGGTTATCAGGTTATGACCCATATTGTAAACATGATTTGTAAAATTAGGAATCAGTTTACATCAAATTCGGTTGAATTTATTAAACGGTCTCTACAAATGCAACAAAATATTTATTTTACTAGAATCAGCACATTCTTGATGAACAACGAAAAAAATGATATTTGATACCTATGTATATAATAATTTGTCCATTGACCTCTCCTATACCAAAATCAGCAGATTTTTACCAGTGTTCTTTTACGGAAAGTCCTTTAAAGGAAATTATTGTACATTGTTTGCGCACCAGAACTCAGAATCCTAAAACCTGCGTTAATTATATCCATTTTTAAACTAAATTAAGAATGAAATAAATAAAAAACAAGAGTTTTGGTTGCCTAATAAAGAGTTGATTTGTAATTCTACCGATGGATATCAATATTATTCCGCTTACGAAAAGTTTTGTTAATTGCATAAGCTATTTCGAAATACTTTAAAGAAAGAGATTCAGTACGCATTTTATTATGCTCAATACTGCTTTCTTTCATTTTGATGTTTTAAAGAAATACGATATTCATAATTTTATTATAAACAGTCCAGCTTGGAAGTAGAAGTTGTTTATGCATTAAATTACAGTAAATGTAAACATTACCTCATTATCTCGACCTTGTCCCCGACGACGTCTTCGCCGAAGTTGTCGGGGAAGACCGTGTATGCCCTATTTAACACAAATTTTGCTTTTCAAATTAATAAATTATGCTGTTTATTAGTAACTGATATTTTATTATTCTAATGTTTTTCTATTTTTTAAATAATCTTATGAAAATATTTATCTTTTACCAAAAAAATGAATACCGGGAAAAGCCATAAATCATCTTCTTAAAAAAAATTCAAAATAAATTTATTACTCACAGAATATTACATTTTATGAAGTTTGTCGTTTTTTTATTAAAAAAGTTGGAATTACGTTAAAGAATTCTTTAGTAGACGCATTTTATATAATGCAACAAAGTAGTCTGTTCAGTATTTTATATGTAGGTAGTTACTCCAACATTGTAAAGCAACTTGGAAATTTAATATTACGCTACTACCAACTGCAATAAAATTTCATTTTCCAGCTTTATCATTTAATTATACTTTACAATTATTTTCAAAATAGTTACGCAAGGCTTTATTTGAATACCTTTATTATTCATGTAGGTGCCTAACAAAACGTAAATCCTTATTCTGGATTCTACCGCGAAGGTTTCTTTTATTTTTAAGATACCGTTTTATACATTTATATGATCTCTCTACCCTTTTAATGCTTTTTAAAATGTAAATGTGCCAGTTAGTGGCATAGAACGTATTTTTTTATTTTTCTATGGAATAATATTGCTTTCAATTTTACAGGCGTTGTCTTGTTCATTGGCATGTTGTCAACTAGATATATTTAAGTTTGTTATATAAATTAAATTTAATTGAAGTTGTATTGTCGATATCTGTGCCAGTCAAATTTCTAATGTCGGACGGCTTCTAACATCGTTACGTTGCACATGAATAAACTGCGTTTATTTTTCGGCTTTGTAAGGATCTTTTGATTAATAGAAGTGTGGAATATAACAGTTTATAATTAATTATTAGAGCCCTTTGTGATCAAGTGGTGGAGATCCTGTTTCTAGATCAGTGGAAAGGGGGCTCGAGACGCAATCTCAGTTGCGACTGAATTTTAAAAATTTAGTACATTCGTATTTGAGTTCTTTAGGATAACGTATGAAAGTTGTATGGGTGATAAAGTATGAGGAAGCGTAATGTAGTACTTGCTACAATAGCTCCACCGTCTCCGTTGCATTTTCATAAGAGTTTGTGTGGAACCCCGACACTGCAAATGCAGTAAAAGGGGAATGGATTATGTGCGTATGCTTCGTAGCCGCACGTAGGGCAAACGTAATGATAATAATCGCCGCCTCCCTCCCGCACATAGCTTCTGGGGCCTGGTTTCCAGATTATGGGTTGTAGTAATTATTATTATTATTATTATCTACAATTAATCATTTTTGTAATGTACGTGAAATTACCTAAAAAGAAGCAGAAGTTATAAATATCTGAGTGTTATTAACCGACACAAAAAATTGCTTGCTTGATTTAGTAAAAAAAAAACAATAAAATACAATGAAATTCTTAAATCTATGTTTAAATAAAAATATTTCCTCTATCTTTCTAAGAACATGATTAACCTAAGAAGTTTCAATTTTTTAATTGCGACATCATGTTTTTTGTACCGATTAGGCCGCGTTCGTGAATTCGGAAAAGAAAAAGAAAAAAGAAAAAGAAAAATTCCCACTTGAAAAATTTGTTTACTGTTTGAGTACTCCTGAGACAAGTTTACTGTAAGTAAATTGCCATATTCCCAAACTTCCCAGAAGAATCCGCAAACAGATTTCCCAAACTTATTGTTTACTTGTGTGACAGGTAACAGATGTCGATTTTAAAGTGTTTAATGGTTGTTTTTCTTACGTATTAACAATACAGAAATATAGTTTATTCACAATCGATACATAATGTGTTCATTACTGACGTTTAAAAAGTTAGAAAGTAGTTTATTATACATCAGAGTCAATAATAAGTTCTCTTGGTTAGTAATGAGTTCTCATATCCATTACTTACCTTTTGCTCGTTCTAAGTATTCTCAACAGATGGCAGAAGTTTTCGTATCTATCTTTACTTTTAGCAGGTAACAAACAGTCAGTCACTGTTTTAGCAACTTCTCGCTATTCCGGTGGTGTGCAACTTACATCAGTTTCACTATCAGGCATTTTCAATCGTGTAAATTGCAATTAGGAGCAATGTAATTAAATTTGGTTTAGTAGTGACACGAATTTACTTTGACAATTGTTGCAGCAATTGTCATTTTATCGCCACCCGAATAAAAACGCTGGTGTTGTGTCCTACATATATCAAGTATAAGGTATCAATGTAAGAACATAATTATGTACGATTGTGAATAAAATAGTATACATACCTCGGCGGGAAGCCATTACGCGTCGAGCAATTGCTGCCCTTGGCGCTTCGCGCCTCGGGCAGAAGCATTGCTCTACGCGTAATGTTCTACTTCCGGCCTCGGTAAGTAATCTACTATTATTCGCAATCGTATTGGTAATGAGTCCATTCCTGACCATTTAGAGGTCCGAAAATGCATCATTGTTTGTAACTTTGACATTCTCATGGTCCGAAACGACCTATTTTCGCACCTCTACGTGTCTTTAAATTCAGCTACTAGGTGGCGCGCAGAAAATTACATCGCCAAATGCGGTGTATAAATGGCTGTATAAATCATGTTTGGTAATGTTGCGGACCTTGGCTGCTAAAGAACGAGTACCCAGGTATTATTATTAATTTATAAATACCCCTATTCAATAAAATCCTCGAAATATTATGCGATCGAATTTGATGATGTAAGTGGCGACATACGTTATGCCAATCCCAACCGATGACATTTTGCATCTGTCAAGAATTTTAGATAATTCGGTATTTAAAGGACGATTGCGAATAAAATAGTATACAAACCTCGCCAAAAGTACCATTCCTGTGTCTCGAGAACTAGTTCACCTCGAGGCTATCGCCTCTCGGTAAACTATATTGTTCTCTCGACAGGAATGGAGTACTTTCGGCCTCGGTATGTAATGTACTATAAATCACCGTATAACCGGATAAAATAGCTAACTTTGGAATAGTAGATTACTTACCGAGGCGGGAAGTAGAACATTACGCGGAGAGCAATGTTGCTGCCCGAGGCGCGAAACGCCAAGGGCAGCAATTGCTCGACGCATAATGTCTTCCCGCAGAGGTACGTATACTATTTTATTCACAATCGTACATAATTATGTTCTTACATTGATACCTTATACTTGATATATGTAAAACACAACACCAGCGTTTTTATTCAGGTGGCGATAAAATGACAATTGCTGCAACAATTTTCAAAGTAAATTCGTGTCACTACTAAACCATATTTAATTACATTGCTCCTAATTGCAATTTACACGATTTGAAATGTCTGATAGTGAAACTGATGTAAGTTGCACACCACCGGAATAGCGAGAAGTTGCTAAAACAGTGACTGACTGTTTGTTACCTGCTAAAAGTAAAGATAGATACGAAAACTTCTGCCATCTGTTGAGAATACTTAGAACGAGCAAAAGGTAAGTAATGGATATGAGAACTCATTACTAACCAAGAGAACTTATTATTGACTATGGTGTATAATAAACGACTTTCTAACTTTTTAAACATCAGTAATAAACACATTATGTATCGATTGTGAATAAAATATATTTCAGACTTAGTATTTGATCGAATCTCCATAAGTAAGGTATAATCTGCTGGTTTCAAAGAGAGTATTAGCCTATTGGAAAGTTGGTGTTGTTTTTTAGTGGTGAAATAGAGTGAGTTTATTACTGAAAATTGGTATAAGAAAAAGAGAGTTAATATTATTTACCTGTATATTATTGGAAGTTCTTTGTATAGTTATAATTATAAATGTTTTACATTGAATTAGAATTAAATTTCATTTAATCAAGAACAAAATTAATTATAAAAATTCAATGTTTACCTAATAAAGTGAGGTTATATTCTTGTTGATAGCTTGATAATTCTTTATCGCTCTCTAATAGAAGGCGCTCATTTTGGTAGCAAAAATCATTTTACATTTCATTTATGCTTGCCTGGAGTTTGAATTTTTAAAAAAGAAACAGAACCCCGCTTTTTTTAATTCTGGCCTTTACATTTCACTTAGTTTAATGAGAATTTATAACAAAGGGAAACATTTAAATATTAAATTTCAAAGTAAAAAAAAAGTTTATAGAAGTGTTTATATATTTAAAATATATATTTCTTAATTGTAGTTGTTTATTTAAAATCTAAACGCATGCGAGTAATAATAAGTAAATCTTATGTATTTTGACATGACATTAGGGGATCCGGCCAACGCCATTTTCTCCGTAAACTAATCACTAGGTAGTTAGTTCTATACAGGTGGCTCTTGTGGCCATTGTCGTTTTAGTCGTCTGGTAACGGTCGGTTGCTTGGAGAGCTGCTTTATTAACTCTTTTCCATGCCCTGGCAGGTTGTATGTGTATGTTCGGGAAAGGCTTTGGATCTCGAAGTCTACGTACGGAATTCGTAGGTAGGTGTGAAGGGTTTCGTTGGTGATGTACCATGGAGCGTTGTTTATTGCGGGGAAAATTTTTGACTGGCATCGTTGCAGGATTTTGGTGTGGGAGGCTGTTAAAATATAGGGGCTAAATATTATTATCGTTACTGTGATAAACTAAGATATACTGGAAATTGCTAGTTAAATAATAATAAAAAAAATAGTATAAAATATTAGTTAATAGTATAAAATTTAGTTAAAAAACAATACGAATGATTTAATAAAAGATGTACTAAGCAAAGTGGTAATAAAAACAAAAAAGTTGGAAATTCTTTGTAAAAGACTTTGTTACAGTGTACATTGGAAAACACTTGGGAGTTTTGGCATGCAATATACAGAATTCGTAATTATTACACAAATAAACACTCAAAAATATCTACACGTGTAATTACACATTCTGAAACAGAATTACAAAATTCTCAAAATAGTATTAAATTCTTACATTTACTACATTACAGTAATAAAAAATTAGACGCCTCGTCGAGGCATTCAAGACCTTCAAACACCAACAGGAGGTACCTTTAATAAACGAACACATTGATCTTAGTGATTTTCCGCTACTAATAAGTCTTGTAAAAAATTCTTTTGTAAGCTGTAAACGTTTGGGGAAAATTGCGATTCATTTGTACTGTAAAGTGAGATTACTTTGCTCCACTTTATGTACGAAATAAGAAAGATTCACAGAAAAATATGAATATAAGGCAGTAAATATTTCGTATTTTGACTACGTTTACATAAAGGATGACATATATTAATAAAAAGTAAGCTGTATTTCATGCTGTAACAACAGTGGGGCCAAATAAACTCGGTCGTTGGTATATCATTGTCTAATAGTTATATTTAAATATATAAAAAGTTGCAAAAACAATTTGTTTATTATTTTATTTTGGAAGTATAATAATAACTTCACTAAACAGAGATTCTACGGAGAGAAAGTATCGAGACTTTTTGAAGCAGAAATGTAATTTAAGGTTATGCAGTTATTTTTAAGCGGTAAACAGCCGAACCATTAAAAAGCTACCTATAAAATTTCCACAGCAACGTAACGAGTATCTTAAATAAAAATCATTAACACGATTGACATTTTATATTTACTATTACTTCATACAAATAATTCGTACCTGCAAATGACATACTAATGTTTCTCTAATACATTATCACTAAAGATTATAGTTTGTAGTATTTTCTGTTTCATCATAGAAAGCGGCAGTTATTTTACTTTAACCTGCCTACAAAGTACTGGAGTAAAATTCTCTCAAAAAATCATACAATTTTGCAAACCGCCTGGCGGCCGGTGATTCGTGATTAACACGATAAAATAAATCCTGTGACAGGAAAATTTCAAGCGCACTTCTTACTTTCTAGTTATTTACTTGACTTTATATACTTAATTGGATCGTTCTTCATATAAACTTAAATTGAAACCGTTAGACTTATTTGACTTAGACTTTTCTCAGAACTAGATTTACCTTGTATTAGTTAACTCCAGCAGGATTGTTACTTGGCACTTGATTCCAAGCTTTTTCAATTCTATTTAACACTATTTTCCCTAAAAGACGTACCAAAACTAATCTATATAAAATATATATGTATATAATATATAATAGATCTTGAGGATCTTTAAGCTTATTATCAGTATTTGCAGTGTAACATAAAGTTTTTTATACTAATGAGCAACCCCCTCACACCGAGCACACTTTTGATTGTATGTTTTTTTCCTATGAATCTGTTCTTGAAAAATCTTCGCTGAAAAAAGTTTTGCAGGAATCAAAAAACGACAAATGAATCGAAAGGACAAGTTATTTATCAAAATTTAAAATATCCACTAATTAATTCCACAGATTTCATCAATTTCGTGGCTTACGTCTATCAAAGAGTCAAGTTAAGTATCAGGTGATTATTTATTTTTAGAATATTGAAGGGTACTAAAAACAAATAATGACGTAGCGGCAAGAAAATTGTCATAAAGCTTATCAGTATAAGAATACCTTTATGACTTGTGATTGGTGCATATGCCCCCTGTATAAGATATGATTGGTTTACAATATACGAGGTTAATTGTTAAATTGCGAAAACAATAAGCCTTGCAAGAAGCAAACAAGGACAAATAAACCTTACAAATAAGTCTTTACTCCGCATTGAGTAGCACTCTCTGCATCTCCATGTAACACTGTGGTGTGTATCATTTCGAGTAGGGTTGAGAACCACTATCATTACCCTAATCACTTGCCTTGTTTATTAGAACAAATTAGAATACCTCTCGCGTTCAATGATAGTGTGTACAAATTCTATAATAAAATTGTTTATTGTTTCCAGCCTTATTTTGTGGAACTCCATAATCATGAAATAAATAAAGATTATTAAAAGTTTCACAGTTTTATTAAAATACAACCTGACAATATTGTTTCGACAGCTATGCTGTCATTATCAAAGGTAATATAATTATAAACGTCGCTAAGGTAGATACAAAATAGGTAACTAGATAAAATAATAATAATCAGAATTAAATATCTAATACTTCCAGTAACGGAGAATTACTGAGCTCAAGTTGTTCATTCATTAAAGGTACCCTGAGTTTGTGTTTGTATATCTCAAAGGCTTCTAAAATGTCTAATTTACGTTTGTTATTACAAAAATGTAGGAATTTAATATTATTTTGAGGAGTCATTGTGTGATTTTGTTCTAAAAGGTGTTTGGCGTAATTCGATTTTTCAGGATGTTTATTTTTGTAATGACGTACGTGTTCTTTACATCTTATGTCAAAATTTCGAAGTGTTTGTCCAATATATACCGAACTACAAAAAGAACAATTTAAACGGTAAATGCCCGATTTCATGATATCATGTGTTCTGTCTTTAGCATTAAATAAAAATGAAAAAGTGTTAGTGTTGGTTTTAAATGTTATTTTATAATTGTTGGTTTTTCTTAGTATATGTGCAATTTTTTCTGATATTTTGCCAAAATATTGTATAGATATGTAATTTGTATCTTCTGTTTGAATGTCAATGGGATATATTCTTTTGATAGCTAACCTATAATCTTTTTGTTTAATTAAAGTGTCAATCATGTTCGGATTGTAATGATTTGCATGTGCTAGTTGTTTAATGGTTGATATCTCTTTGCTAAAATCTGATTTTGTTAGTGAAATAGTTAAAGCTCTGTGTACTAATGATCTGTAGGCTGCTATTTTATGTGTATTATGGTGACAAGATTCATTTGGTATTGTTATGTCTGTTTGTGTTGGTTTTCTGTATATGGAAAATTCAAATAGATTGTCTGCGTTAATCTTGATATTTAAGTCTAGAAAGTTTATAGCCCTGTTTTGTTCTGTTTCTAGTGTAAATTTTATATTAGGGTGGATACTGTTTATAAGAATTAAAAATTCATTGATAACCTCAAAAGAACTGTCAAAACAAGCTAAAATGTCATCAACATAAGGAAACCAGAAGATAATGTGTTTAGAGAGGTTTAATTCAAATATTCGATCTTCAAAATTGTCCATAAATATGTTAGCTAATAGAGGACTTAGAGAATTACCCATAGGTAAACCATCCTTTTGTAAATAAATTATGTTATTAAAAGTGAAATAATTTTGACTTATACAAAGGTCAAATAATTGAATTAACTCTAACCTTTTAACTAATTCTATATTACTATTGATCAAGAAACTATCTAATAAAGGAATACATTCTTGTGGGGGTATTCTGGAGAACATGTTGCAAATATCAAAACTAACAAGTTTTGAATGTGGTGGAAGATGTATGTTTTGCATCTTGTCACCATAATACACATAAAATAGCAGCCTACAGATCATTAGTACACAGAGCTTTAACTATTCCACTAACAAAATCAGATTTTAGCAAAGAGATATCAACCATTAAACAACTAGCACATGCAAATCATTACAATCCGAACATGATTGACACTTTAATTAAACAAAAAGATTATAGGTTAGCTATCAAAAGAATATATCCCATTGACATTCAAACAGAAGATACAAATTACATATCTATACCATATTTTGGCAAAATATCAGAAAAAATTGCACATATACTAAGAAAAACCAACAATTATAAAATAACATTTAAAACCAACACTAACACTTTTTCATTTTTATTTAATGCTAAAGACAGAACACATGATATCATGAAATCGGGCATTTACCGTTTAAATTGTTCTTTTTGTAGTTCGGTATATATTGGACAAACACTTCGAAATTTTGACATAAGATATAAAGAACACGTACGTCATTACAAAAATAAACATCCTGAAAAATCGAATTACGCCAAACACCTTTTAGAACAAAATCACACAATGACTCCTCAAAATAATATTAAATTCCTACATTTTTGTAATAACAAACGCAAATTAGACATTTTAGAAGCCTTTGAGATATACAAACACAAACTCAAGGTACCTTTAATGAATTAACAACTTGACCTCAGTAATTCTCCGTTACTGGAAGTATTAGATATTTAATTCTGATTATTATTATTTTATCTAGTTACCTATTTTGCATCTACCTTAGCGACGTGTTTGTTTATAATTATATTTCCTTTGATAATGGCAGCATAACTGTCGAAACAATATTGTCAGGTTGTATTTTAATAAAACTGTGAAACTTTTAATAATCTTTATTTATTTCATCTATAATAAAAGATTGCTAGCAATACAGTTGATTGCAATTTAAAATACTAAACAGCATATTGGTAGAATGCAATTTGCATCAAACTATGACTTTTGTGGGTCTTCAAGGTAAAAATGTATAAATTTATAGAATTGTAGCTTTGGTTCTGTAAATTTAAAAAGTAAAAAAATTGTGTGGCGCAAAAGGGCACTATTTAAAAATTTCTAGTTAAGTACGTAGATGGAAAATAGAAGATATAAGCTGCCTCTGTAATAAAAGATTATGTATATTTTTGTACAGATTTTTATTGATTTTGAAGTCTTAATAAGAGCTTCCGTTTGGAAATGCACGTAAATCCCATAAGCGAAAATTGAGAAGGTTTCACATTTATGCAAATTTCTCGTTTCAAGCACTGCACAAATCTGAATGCAAGTGAAATTGTAACCACGTTTACGCAATTACGATGGTCCTTGATTTATGAATTTTAAATAAATATTAACTAAGATATGTAATAAAATGTAAGACACCATTCGTTGTGATGTCCCACCAGGCGGCCGTAGATATTCGCATCTCTCGCCTCCTGCCTGTACAATGTTACAGACGTCGGATGGACCACAATAGACGACAAAATAGTATCTGCTTTACGAACATTATCTGCTTTATCTGAAAACTTAAATATTTTGATAGCATGTGGGTGTAAAAAAAGATAAAAGTATTCTATTAATTCATTTTAAATTAATAATAATAATAGTATTTATTGCCAGAATTCCACAACAAGAATACAAAAAAATATAAAAAAGGTTCAAAATTAATAAACAATTAAATTAACTTAATATAAATTAAAGTAAGTATTTGTATACATAAGTAATATTAAAAAAAGAAGTAAAAATGTGATATTATATAAAGAAAAAAATGCAAAGTACTCTATGGTTGATGGGAATCACAAGGGGATGGTTCAATTCAGCTAAAACTGCCTTGTTCTACCACCATCCCCTTGACTGCAGGGAGTTTATAAAAGTAGTAAAAAATGCCTAATGAAAACTAAGTTATATGTGTTATAGTTATACGAAGTGATATGTTAAAGAATAATGAAATCAAATAAGAATTATTGAATTATATCAAATAAGAATATAATATAATATAGTATGATATAATTATAATAATTATAAGAATGAAAATCAAAATGAAGATGAAAATAAGTACGAATAGGAATTAAATACAGTAGCTAAGCAAAAGATCGGATAAATGAAAAGAGAGGCCAACAGAGCATTATCTAAATTGTATTAGAGGTCATGTGCCTTGATTAACAAATAACAGATTTTTAAACTTTATTTTAAATAAATGAGGGGAGACCGCTTTAAGAGAGTCAGGAACGTTATTATAAATTTTTGATACTTGATAAGTAAAGCTTCTCTCAAAGAAGGCAATTCGATGAGCAGGTGGTGTAATTAATTTCCTATATCTTAAAGATAGATTTTGTACGTCTTCCTGGAAACGAATCTTTTGATATAAATATTTAGAATATTTATATAAGATGATTTTATGAAATAAACAGGCAGACTATAACAGACTTCTATTATGCATATTTAACCAATTAGCATCATTTCGCTTATGGGATATATGATCAACTTTTCTTATTCCATATACTAATCTTAAGCAAGAATTTTGAACTCTTTGTATGCAGCGAGCTGTATTGCTCCTAATTGAAAAAGCATAAATTTGATTACAATACGCAAAATGTGAAAGAATCAAAGATTCACACAATCTTAATTTAATCTTAGTAGTTAACGAATGCCGATGAGGATAAATCATTTTAATTGCTGCATAGGCGCGTTTAACATAATGTGATATTTGAGTTTCGTAACGAAAGTTGTTATGCATTAGCCGCACTTAGGGCCTACGTAATAATAATAATCGCCCCCTCCCTCCCGCACAAGCTTATAGCTTCTGGGGCCTGGTTTCCAGGCTATGGGTTGTAGCTATTATTATTATTATTATTATTATTAACCCTAGGTTTTTTACCTCTGCATGAATAGGCAATTTAATGTTATCTATTAAAATATTTATATAAGGGTTAATTCTTTCAATGTTTCTATTATTCACAAGAAGTAAAATAACTGATTTAGTTGGATTTAACTGTAGTGCATGCTGCTTAGAAAAGTTTGAGATTTGATTTAAATCGTTGTGAATCGTGGACACTGCTTGCTGACACTCCTCAACATCAAAGGAATAGAACAATTGTGTATCATCAGCATACATATGGATGTTGCACGTCTGCACAACTTGAGAAAGTTTTGAAGTATATATGGTAAATAACAGGGGCCCAGAATTGAACCCTGCGGGACACCTCTCGTAACCGATCTGCAATCTCATTAGACAACTTGACACACTGCTCTCTACAACTTAAGTAACTATGAAATAATTTAATGGCACTTTCAGAAAGTCCGATGTAAGCTAATAATATTTTATGATTAATAGTATCGAAGGCTTTGCTGAAATCCAGTAGTACTAATGTCGACATCTTGTTGGCATCACGAGCGGTTATCAGATTATCAGTTACTTTGAGGAGAGCAGTTGTGCAACTATGTCCAGTCCGAAAACCAGACTGACAGTCAGATAATAAATCATAGTGTTGCAGATGGTCACGCAATTGATTATGTATAACCATTTCAAAAATTTTCGACAACACTGATAAAATGCTAATCGGACGAAGATGCTTATATTCAGAAGGGTTAGTTATTTTAGGAACGGGGGTAACTATAGCCCTTTTCCAAACTGTAGGAAAATAAGATGATAGCAAACAAACATTGATGATGTCAGTTAAGTACGGCAATATAAGAGGGCAACAACTTTTAATAATTTGAATATTTAAATTGTCTACTCCAGCTGCATTAGTTTTAATTCGATTAATAGTTTTTATAATGTCATTCACAGCAACAGTTTTAAATGTAAATGGAAGGATATTATCTTTAGCCTTATTATTTTTATAATATCGCACAGAGTCATTTACTTTACAATCAGTCTCTGAAATACTGTCAATGAAAAAATTATTAATTTCATTTGGATTCTGAAGGTCTAAAGGAATCTCAGTGGTTTTATTTGGTACAATATTTAGGGATTTTAGAAATTTCCATTGCTGGCTAGCTGTAGCATTATTTAGTTTATGTTCAATAAATGCTGGTTTTTCGTTCTTGATAGATATATTTGTTAAATTCCTTAATGTTTTATAATCTATAATTATGGACTGTTATTTAGGTACAAGAAATATTATTTTTAGACTGCAGAAATAGAAGTTGCAGCTGAAAAAAAATCTTACTTGCACTGGAAATCATGCAAATATTCTATAGAAATTCCATCATTTCCACCAGATTAAGATATTTTGGAAGATTATCTGATAGCTGTTAGTGATCTACAGTAGTTTCAATCTACGGTATATTTGGTTATTTTTTAATTTCCTTGTTCTGTATTTTCCCTGCTTGTTTTTGCTAAATTTATATGTAAATTTGAGTAACAAAAACATTTTGAGAGAACAGTTTTATGACAGTTTTATACTAATCTGTACGTATATTTGCACCACAAATTATGTAGACAAATTATTTTGTTGGTTATACAATATACTTTTGTTACGAATAATTACAAGAAGAAAACAAACATGAAAATTTATTAGTAAATGATAGGAGACAAATAAATATGTACATGCGAGGCAAGCGCGAGCACCTATGGCTGCGGCCGGTGGGTCATCACAATGAATGGTGTCTTACATTTTATTACATATCTTGGTTAATATATATTTAAAATTCATAAATCAAGGACCATCGTAATTGCAAAAATGTTGTTACAATTTCACAAGAATACATTTTCTTGTTAAATGCTACCTTTCACGAGATAAAATGGTGTCAAGAAAAAACTAGTCGAATTTAATTAGATTTGTGCAGTGCTTGAAACGAGAAATTTGCATAAATGTGAAACCTTCTCAATTTTCGCTTATGGGATTTACGTGCATTTTCAAACGGAAGCTCTTATTAAGACTTTAAAATCAATAAGAATCTATACAAAAATACATAATTTTTTATTACAGAGGTAGCTTATATCTTCTATTTTGCATCTACGTACTTTACTCGAAATTCTTAAATAGTGCCATTTTGCACCGCACAATTTTTTGACAAGTTGTAATTTGAGAATCTGCGGTACCAAAGCTACAATTCTATGTAATTTATACATTTTTACCTCGAAGTCCCACAAAATGTGTTTTTTCGCAAGTTTCGGGGCTCCGAGTACTTTACTATATTCAAAACTGTTAAGAAATGACGAAGAGCCATAATATACAATATAACGTGAAAGCTTCTAACGCATTTTATGGAATATAGTTAGTTATTATCTCCATTATGTACAGTGGTAAACATTTGTTTAAGAGCACGTTGCTATTATCCTTTGATATTGCTAAAATTGTCTATCATTTTGAATAGCATCGATTACTACTATATCCATAGAGAATCTATAAATCTGAGAACCCAAAGATGAGCTTTTTGTTATTTTGTGTAATATTGTGTTAATAACTTTTAATTCGACATTTTGTTGCCTTCTCGTGAGTGATATCTGTTGCAGTTTAGTAAGTTGTCCCGTTTATCGCATGTTAGTACCATAAAATGCTGTATTCTTAAAGAAATTTCACACCATTGGAACCACTGATTTTCTTAGTAATTTTGCAATTTAATAATTTCTACACGTTATCCATTTTTATGACTATTTGCAGTTCGTAAGTAGTGTACCAATAAATATAAACTTGCAACAGTTATTGCTATCACGTCAGAATTTATTGCATATCTACGTTGAGTGTGTTTAAACGAATATTTATCACTGTATTTTTAATTAAGACTGTAGATTTATGTCAGGATGGAATGTAAATATGCACAGACTGTATCGTTAAGCAATGCCATCAAATGAAAATAGATCTCGAACATTTTAAATATTATCTCAAAATTATAATGCATAGAATGACCAATTTTATTTTAATTAAAATTAATGCTTTACTAGCAAAAAGAGCAAGTTTTAATTAACTTTTAATTAATTATTCGTAACTAAAAATGCCGAAAGGTTTTATCTCTTATATAAAATTCCCCATACAATGTGTTACTATTATGCATCTTGCATATCAATTCCCAGTTTATAAGACTTTTCAAATAAAAAGGATTTTTTTTCTTTGTTACAGGTAGTAGCTGGGATATCAGTATTCTTCATTTGCGTCTCAGTGCTCTCATTTTGTTTGAAAACACATCCAGGGATGCGTCTTAAATGTGATGTTGGTTATGATTGGAGTAACGATACAGATAATTTAAACTGCACAGAACCATTACCCCTGTTTTTTACCATCGAGCACATTTGCAACGCTTGGTTTACCTTCGAATTAACCGTTAGATTAATAGTAAGTACCCTATATATAAGTTTTTTTTATTTTACGTTAACAAAGATGACCTAGATACTCGACGACAAACTTCAGATGAAAACTTTCCCGGTAAAAAAAGAAAGCATAATTTTCATCAAACGTTATTATGTTTATTTTGTAAACGATTCCATCGGCTGTTTTAATATAAGAACTCTTTATTAGGAATACTGAACTATAGTCTGTTTTCGTCAAACTAAAGTTAAGTTTATCGACAGCGGAAGTTTAATATTATTACTTATTAAGTTCAGGGAAGCAAAGTTAATACTACTTACTAGTTAGTAAAGACGCACAGAAAAGTAGAAAAATGCTTTATTGGAAGATCGATGTCCGTTCTATTGGTTGTAAGAAACACATCCAAGAATAACTCATAAAGCTTTTGCGATATAAAAATTAAAAAATAATTGAATTGGAAAAATTAGAAACTGTCACACTTTTGGAAAAAATGAATTAATTACATATAGATGTTTAAAGTAAGTAATATATGCAAAACATATTTTTTTTTAATTATCAAAATGCAAACATACTTTTAGGTTTTAAGGTAGATTTTTTTATTCTTGTTTTGTTACATTTCATCTTCCTTCAAAATGTCGTTTAAAGTACTTTACTGTCTCTATATTGTGTCTCTATTTTCTTTATATTGTGTACAACCATGATCTGCAACTTCACTAAAAGTTACATACAATAGAAACTGCCTAAAGTGACCACCTTTGGGACTGACCCAAAATGGTCAATTTAAGCAGGTGGTCACTTTGTAAAAGTGTGAATTCTTTATACACTACAATTTGCCCAAAATAGCCCACACTCGTCAGCATCAAAAATAGCCTCTGATATAAAGCCCTTTGCAAACTCTGTAAAACGAATAAGAAAATAACTTACTGTTGCGGGATCAATTTCATTTGCATCACCAACTAAACTCTTCTGGGAAATGTTTCGTTTCTTAAATGATTCGAGCCCACCCAACGATGCTTTAAATTAGGCAAATATGACTGCTGAGCAAATTTTAATGCTACTTCTTGTAACATAGGTCCAGAAAATCTTGCATTTACACTGCACATTTTTAAAAAACAATTTAAAGTTAATCGATTTTTTCACTGTGGTTTTCTAAAAACTCTAACACCTTTTGTTTTTCTTGCAAATATAGTTCTTTGTAAACTTTTTTTGAAGTCATCTTGATCGCACTAATTAACACAATGGTTTCAATCAATAGATGAAACAAGACTAATTTTATAAAGCAATTTTAAAACTATCCAAGGGTTACTAATGTGAAAGTTTGCAGGTAATGAATTTCTCAGAAGCAAAAATAAAGTCTTAAAACTTGGAAATACCCCACTGTTTACTATTAAGGGATTATGATGCACTGTTAGAAATTCTTTGAATGCAATTTACATGTACATGCCTACTTAAACTTCTAGAAGATTAGTTATAACTAGGTATAGGATTTCTATACATTTGCATGTTTTTTCTGCTTATAGCAAACATATGCAGAGTTATATTTCTACATGTTTAAGCCACATATGAATCACATATGTCAATTTGAAAGTGCATATAAATGCATATTTAGGTGTTTTTTATAAATGCATGCATATTTTAGCATTTTTGAACGAGTGTGCATATTTTACCACTTTTTGAGCTTTTTACATGCTTTAATTATGAAATTTCTAATATCTTTTAAATAATTTTAGCATTTTAGACAACCAACCAAGGGCGGCTTAGTTGAGTCTAGGGGAAACCCATAATTTAAGCTTATTGTTAAACACTAGGCTTTAAAATATTTTACTGCCTTAACCATCTGTGTACTTGTTAATATTTTCTAAGAAAGAAAAAGTTTCAACTAAAATTTCAATCCTGCGGTATTGTGATAAATAGGTATTAGGAAATTCCAAAGACCATTTGACAACTTCCTGTTCATAGAAAAATTTGCCTGTACTTTTGTTTACTAATCTTGTACTCTTTCAATTAAAACAGTTCAGAAATTACAAACTGCATTTCAGTTTGAAATTTTAGAGTGTAAAGATGGGTAAAGAAAAACGGTCTGTGTCTGTTACACTTCGAAGTTATGTTAAGGAATTCAGTGTTCTTACAACTGACGATAAGGTATTGTATTGTACAGTGTGCGACGATAAAGTGACTGCAGCGAAACGCTTTCAAGCTACACAACATCTGAACATGGTTCGACATCGAAAGTGTGTTGCCCTGAAATAAAAAAAAAACATTGTTACCGGGGTACCTTAATAATTCGCGCGGTGATTCCAGCAAATCGCTCGAATTTAATAAAAAACTATGTAATGCATTAGTGGCTGCAGATATCCCGTTAAGTAAAATTAATCACTCAGCATTTCGTAATTTTCTGGAAGAAATTTCAAAAATGCCAATACCCGACGAGTCTACACTCAGGAAAAATTATTTACCTCGTTTATACGAAGAGACCATAAAATCAATTAGAAAACATGTAGCGAATAACTACATATGGGTTTCCATTGACGAATCTACTGACACTACTGGAAGGTGCGTAGAAACTTCATTTCCTTCGTTTTGTTAGTAAAATTTAACTAATTAAAGACAGCAGAGAAATTTACGGATGTTTTATTTTCTATTTTGTTAGTTACATATTTAATCACAATATTTTTGCTTGATTAAAATATATTTTTTTGTAAATAACTGTTTTGCGCTAATTGTTTGTAACCGTAATCAAATGTTTGTTTTCAGATACGTGGTTAACGTTATAATTGGCGTTTTAAATTCAGAGAACAATCCTAAATCCTATCTATTAGCAATGGACGTTTTCAAGAGCACCAATCATTGTTCTGTGGCAAAATTGTTTAATGATTCGATGGCTATTTTGTGGCCGGACGGCATACAGTATAACAAAGTACTCCTGTTCGTCACCGACGCGGCACCGTACATGATCAAGGCTGGAGCAGGCTTACAAGTTCTGTACGAAAAAATGATCCACTTAACTTGTCTTGCCCATGCAATGCATAGAGTTGCGGAAAATGTGCGGAAAATATACCCTAACGTAAACTATAATTTCAGATGTAAAAAAAATTGTTTGTAAAGCTCCATATCGCATACAAATATTTAGGGAAACTGCTCAAGAAGTGCCTCTCCCACCTGAGCCTGTAATAACATGGTGGGGTACTTGGCTTTCTGCAGCAGAATATTATGCAACTTATTTTGATATTATTAAAGCATTTGTAAATAAACTTAATAAACACGATGCAATATGCATACAAAGCGCACAGGGTGCTTTTAATACTAAGGAGGTGAGGGCAGAATTATTGTACTATTCTCTTTGTTATTTGGTCACAAGCGACCATTAGAAGATTAATTTATGTATAACTAAAATAATAATTGATAAAAGAATTTATTAACTTTATGGCCATTCGTAACTTACGTCTCTTTTTTATATTATTAGGTGAAACAACTCTTATTCTCCCAGACTAAATTTACATTCAAAATATTTATACTTACGTTACGGTAATGCTCAAAATTGCCCCAGCTTGAGATCTTATCTTTACAAATTTGATTTCAGGATGTGGATATTGTTTCCAATAGCTTCAAATAGTAAAAGAATGGATAAAGATGTTTTAAGTCACAATAAAATGCATATAATTGAGCCCCATCTGATTATGAAAGTTTTGATAATGATGGTAATTAGAATAATGACCTGGCCCATCGAATGCGAAAACAATTGCAAGAGCCTCGCGTTCGTTTATTACACACAAAGTCCAATTAAACAACTTTAAACTTTTAAACAGGAACTTTAATTAGAAATAGTTCTGCACTAAATTTACGTTATTCGATAATATTAATACGATAAACTAGACTAGAACAAACTACGAACTTAAAACAAAAAACCAACGTCATTTAATCTGAACGCCAAACATAACGCGAGGTATAAAGCCCGGCGACGCGAAAGCGTCTCGCTTTGCTCTGTATTATTCTATTACTTGCTTTATTAAACCCTGACTGTAGATTAACTGCAAAAACTAAAGTATTTTGACAGTAGACGGGATTTTAAGAGGGGTGAACTTTCAAATAGACCAATAAGGGAATGACGTGACCTTTTTAATCCAACCAAAATTAATATTTTTACACAAAGAAAGTATAGAGCCCGGGGTTTTACAACAAAATTTGCAGACATGAAATCTTTCGAAACGCAGATGTGTTTATTTGAGATTTACCGATAAACACGTACAAGGAAATCATAAATCACGGCAGGAGAGGTTTTAATGATATTTTATCTTAAAATTTCAACTTATTTAGATGGGAATAGCTGACAATTTGTATTTTAAAAGACTAATCTATTCGGAAATGTTATTTTTCTCACGAATAATATGAGATGGTAACACGTGTGAAAACAATACCTTTATCTAAAACGAAGTCGGTAAATTCTTATAAAAAACAATTTCATCCGTCTGTGATGTTTTTCTAAGATGACCTTTAGTGCTTTATTTTACGCAGTATACCAACGATGATTTTATATTGAAAGAGAAAATATATGAATACGCAAGACCGCATTTAGAACTTTTGTTAAATATGCATACTAAATTGCATGATTTAAAAATCGACAAAAACGTAACGTTACATAGGTGGACTAGTTTAGCGCCTACTCAAAGAACAGCACATTTGTATCAACTTACACGCGTGTTTTTAAAGAGCATGCACTGTAACGTGTTAGAATTTGAGATTCATTTTAATATATTTGAAAATGTAATGTATTTATTGCAAATAATCTTAGTACGGTCCTGTATATTAAACATATATTTTTGTCAGTTTAGAGGTTGCAGACTTTATTTCGAACCTAATAATTTTTTCGTTAACAGAAAAGGCTGCCTAGACGTTCACGTATAAAAATCTGTTTTTTGCCAATGAAAATACTAAGATAAGAATTACTTTTCTAAGTAAAATGACATGATAAATGCATTTAAGCTAAATTTATGTTTTCCCGTACGTGTTTATTTTGGTTTATGTTAAATAGATTCTTCGAAATTATACTTATAAATATACAAAAAATAGTCTGCAATATTGTTTCAAATATCAGATTTCATGCTACCAAACAAGTTCTTTGCCCCTGTGAAACTCCGTATAATGTTCTAGCAGGAATCTTCTCATTGGGTGAAGTGTGACATTTATGTGCCTGATAGGGTGGCCGTACTACCCTTTCTTAAAATAATAGTTTTCCGGGAAAAGTTGAATTTTTAGACATCCAGAAAGATTTTACTAAACGGGACGCACGTGAGAGTGACTGCCACATCACCGAGCAGGGCGCATACAGCAGGTCTCGGAGAATTCGCCAAGTAGACGCGAGATTTTAATACGACTCGCCAAGTGCAACTAATTGATTCCGTAAAACACAAACCTAATTGCTTAAGCTTAATAATACAGTTTAATTCTTTGAGTTAATAAATTTAACGATTTAACTTAAGTGGTTGATAGTATAGTTTAGTCCATCGTGTTAATATTCTTAACAATTAATACAGTGTGCCGTTAGTTGACAATTTATTAAGGGAATTCAATAATAAATTGAATGTTAATGCTAATAACCTTAATTCCGTTGTTTTACCGTTACAATAAATATACTGTGGGAGTGCAGAATTTCGCAATGAATTTAAATATTACTGCGTTAGAACAATTTAACCGTTTGGCAGTCAAAGGACCCCGCACAAATTGAATGGAAAGTGGGTCCCGGTCAAATTGTCTGAGAATTGAATATGTTATAGTTCTCGACTTTCTGAACAAAAGTTCTCATACACACAAGTTGATCCTATGATTAGGATCCAAGATACAAAGACCTGAATGTTGATAGTTGGGCTATATTACTGATATATCCCTAATATAGTTTCCAGATCATGATCTCGGGAAATCAGTAATTTGAAAGAAATCTATCAAAGAATAAGTTGTAAATAGGTGTTGTGAGGTAATATATTGGTCATTACCATAAACCTTACAAGGTCAAGTTGATTTTTTACAGGTAAATCACTGTTTTCTAATATCACCCTAAATAGAGCAGTTCATGGGTCCGAACAACTTCAGATATAAAGTCAGTTGGCTTCCCAAGATCACCCAAAGGTCATGTCTGTTTACTTTCCCTTGACCATGAACTTTACAAGGTCAATGCAAGGTCAAGTTCATTTTTTACATATAAAATCATTATTTAATTTTTAAAATTAACATAATAAAAAAAATAATTTTTTCTATATTGCCTACACATATCACTGGTACTATGGATTGAGTATTTATAAAGAGAAAAATTTATTTCCTGAATAAATATATTGCAGCTCAGTAAAAACCAGTATTAAGTGGTATTGATAATGTAGGAATTTTCGTGAATCTTTAAATTCACATGGCCAAAATTCACCTAAAAATTACCTTGTAAGGTTTATAGTCAAGGGCAAGTAAACACTCATAACCTTTGAATGACCTTGGTAAGCTAACTGACTTTATATCTGAAGTTGTTCGAACCCTTGCACCCCCCTATTTAAAGCCACATTAAAAAACAATAATTTACCTGTAAAAAATCAACTTGACATTGAATTGACCTTGTAAGGTTTATGGTAATGACCAATATATTACCTCTCAACACCTATTTACAACTTATTTCTTGATAAATTTCTTTCAAATTACTGATTTCCCGAGATCATGATCTGGAAACTACATTAGGGAAATATCAGAAATATAGCCAGACTATCAACCTTCAGCCCTCTGTATCTTGGATCCTAATCATAGGATCAACTTGTGTGTATGAGAACTTTTGTTCAGAAAGTCAAGAACTATAACATAATCAATTTTCAGACAATTTGACCGGGACCCACTTTCCATTCAATTTGTGCGGGGTCCTTTGTATGATTAATGAAAACTTGTAAATAAGTGATGATCCTATTGGAATCATATGAGTTTAAAGTTTTTACCATTGAAAGGCAACGGCCAAGTTTTTAAAGACATTATTTCAGTAAACTTCAGTTCTAAAATCCAGTTATCATCCTAGTATCTTTACCAGGGTCCGCAATTCTACCTTCAGTAAGAATTATTATGTATTTGGTGCTTACAGTTTATTGTGATTTAATGGGAATACAAAGGCATTATAGTGACGTGAGATTTTATGTGTTTAAGTAGTTTCTTCGGTCTATTTTGGATTAGCTGATGAACATTATTTTTAAGTAAGTTGTTTTTAGTTATTAAGATTGTTTATATTTACGCATTTACATTGACACTGTTTGTATAAACTATAAAGGGATCTCTCTTACCAAATGAAATAAATTATGGTTCCATTGTTTACAAAAACAATAACACTTTGAACTTATGAATAAAATTAAATTTAAACTAGACATGGTTTTGATAATGTTGGCTCAGGAACTTGTGAAAGTTATTAAATTACATTGACCTGTCTAATGTTAATCTGACTAATTGCGATTAGTTATTAAGTTCAATTAATTTAATCAAAATCTTTTTTTTTACTTGCGGATTTTGATAATGTATTCTAATGACTTGCAAGTAAATGGCGCCCATATACCTTACTATTTCAACAAATTCTCTTTTTTCTTTAAGTCTCTATAAGCTAGAGAGACCACTACCTACCCCTGAATAATTTGTCAACAGAAAGAAATCTTTCGCCGGTGCATTAAAGTACAATAAGTACCGTTCTTGATTTTCAGTAAGCATTTTACTATTTAGTGTTTTTAGTACAGTAACAAAAAAGCGAATGTTACAACACAAAACAAAATCCGGCAGTTCAAACAACACGTCCACTTATC
Source organism: Agrypnus murinus (assembly GCA_929113105.1). Taxonomy (NCBI): domain Eukaryota; kingdom Metazoa; phylum Arthropoda; class Insecta; order Coleoptera; family Elateridae; genus Agrypnus; species Agrypnus murinus. Next base: position 20,382,477 of record OV816025.1, read on the forward strand.
AAACCTTAAAGAACGCCTTGGGGTCACTTATCACGCCTTTATTCTTATAGTTTTATTATGTTTCAAAAATGTTTAAAGCACAATTATTTATCAGCATTGCCTTCTAACGCCGTCTTGCTTGTAATCTTTTTATTTTTACAGATCAATTTGGCTTACGTGTAAAACGGTAATTATTTTATTATCCTCGTTTCTACCGTCATACATACACTAACTGCGCCAATCTCTCACAGTGAAACCCTTGAGATCAGTTTGTCTCGTTTTAATCAATCCCGGCTGCGAAGCTCTATAATTTGTAGTAGCATTCAATTAAATATGGTAATTTGGAATAATGATGTATTTGCACGGGACAAAAATGAGATAAAATATGTAAATCCCAAATAACGAAAAAGGATAAAAAAAACCTTAAATCATCAAACTGATTGAAATGATAATTATAATATGGTTAAAATTGTAAATATCTATTAACACATCTTGAAGCACTAAATACCACTCAACGTCTTCTTTGCTCTCCTTAGTTTGTAGTTTATTAAACAACTTTAATGCTCGAATATTTCCCCACTAACACAAACTAAGAGAGCAAAGGCGGGGCCCGATATAAACCCTTCTTTATTTTACTAGCGCGTTCCTTATCATACATACATATGGTTTCGTAGATACTTCTTACTTGTTTTTCTATATCTGTATATGACACACGGCTGGCTGCTAGACGAGCTACAATACTAGAAGATTCCCGGCCCATCTACGATGTTCGAGATATATGACTCATCAGTTGGTGGCTAGACGAGGTAATACACGAGTATGTTCGAACGTCTTCTAGAACGTTTACATGAGGGATATAAATTGACCGTCGCGCACAGAAGGAATTCAGTTAGTGTTCGGGTGAATTGAAATGTGCTTTGTGTAATTAGTAATAGTGAATAAATAAATGTCGTAATAATAAATACACAGTCCTTATATAATCTACTTTAAGTTTGTAAATATCTAGCATTTAAATTCGTTAAACAGTTTATAATTATAGTGTTAAATAATTAGTTAAGATTAGATTAGTGCTAATAAGTGTTAAATTAAATGTAAATAATATTTCTCTTGTTAATAGATCATTAAACGGCATTTTTGTTATTATTTTAAAAAGGACGTTACAATATATAACAACAATTCATAGACGACTAAACCGTTGAATTAATTAAAATGTATATTTAATACCAAATAACATACATCGTGATAAGGAATAAACAGTGTGTGCAAAGATAAGTAGTTGACATACAGTTGTTAATTCTGTAGTTATTCTTCTATTCAACAGCAACAATGTATGAAATTGTTTTTGTCGATCTGGCTGATTAGATTTTTAAAATCCTGGGACTTCATTTTTAAGATGTTTATTTTATTATGTACTGCACTGAAGATATTGTCTATACTAGTAATTTCCTTATAAGCCACACATTTAAGTAATTTATAGAATTACGTTCTAACTACTTAAATATAAAAAAGCTCTTTGATGCTACGCTGAAACTGATAATGGTCTTCGTAAATGACTGTATTTGTTTCAATTAAATTCAAAATCAAGTAGTAGATCTCGAAATTCTCATTGAATTTGAACATGTTTCCACCTGTTCAAGTTGGCCAACAACTTCACTAAGAAAGCTCTTTGGTGTTTATTCTCATTAAGCGGGAAACGTTAAACCGGTCTGATTTAATGTTTCAAGAGATGTATTCAAGCGTTATGTACACATATATGTCCAAAACGTTTAAGAATAATCTCTCTAGAAGAGCTCTTCACTAGTTATACCAGTTAGAGAAACGTTAAGCTTTTCCATTTACACGTTATACGAAAAGAAATTCTTCGATATTCATCATCTAATTTTAGGTCATCGAAACAGTTTTAATGTAATTTAATCTTACTGCGTTAAGTTGAAGGTTCCTAAATATTAACGTATATAAAGCACAATTCGTGTCATTACTAAAACATAGTACAGGAGTTCTTTCTAAACTTCTGAAAATATATATGCTCCTCAAGACTATACATACAGATTTTTCCAGGTTACACAAGCAACGGGCGGGCCGCATGCGCAGGATGACGAAGTATCACTGTTTGAAAAGCATTGTAACAGAAACTCGAATAAGATGAAGCATACAATTTAGCACCTTTTAATGATTTTAACGGCAGGGTTTCATAAATTTTTATTTATGATAATTCTATGGTTTTTTTTTTGTTTCCATTTGGATGGTACGAGGTATCATCCAACCATATGGTATGTATGTATGACACGACGTTAACGTTACGATACATCTTACGTCTACTAGAACTGGGGGATTTTTAGTTTTTAAATTTATATTTATTGAAGTTGAATAATTTTCCGATTCATTTTATTCGCATTATCGGATTTGATTAGTTTTTGTAATTGACACTTGACAAATTGCCAAACTGACTGCAGTCCCAACTGTAATAAAATTTAAAACCGTAGCAAACGGTTTAGCAATAGCGGTAGTAAATGCAGTTGCTGCTAACTAGGTCGTTTTCAGGTTTATTTAATTCTACATTTATTACAAGTAAAACAATAACAAAAACCTATTTCTTATTTTTTCAGCTTTACAATAGCTTTGTTAAATTTAGTTTTTAATTGTAGTGCAAGAGCTATTTAGATGCAAATATGCATTTCTTTTTATATAGCGAGTTGTTATACGGGTTTCAAATGCATGGGTTGCAATGCGGGTTATGCAAAATATAAGTTTTAAATTAAATTGACTGTAATTTAATTGCAAAACCATCTACATAGCACATTAGCTGCGACAATGAATTTTATTCTCTTACCTTGAACCAGAAATCTTAATTAGTAGAGCCTTCCAAAAATAGAGTCGTCATTTTACATCTGAATTTCGTACTCTGTTGTTTTGTGAAATGTGAAATGGTGCTGATCGCTTGTTCGTTAATAGTTCTTATTTTGCTGTTTTCATGAAATTTTATTATATAAGCATCTGTTGGGCAATTATCCATAAAGACAATTTCATTGCTTTGCAGTTAACTATTTATTAAGCCGAACAGCTAAACATTTATACTAGACATATGTACGAGTAGTTATTCGGCGCAGACAAAGAAAGATTCTGTCTGGCAGTGACGTCAACATGAGATGGGCGACAGCCAACGGTGCACTTAACTTCCCTCTGGTCTCTATCACTAATATTTTCACTTCACTCATAGCTCGCTGACCTATGAGAAACTGCATACCATCAGGTAGGGTTTCGAAGATGACAGTATGGCGGTCTGGTTTTGGCTGTGCAGTTCCAGTCGTCGGATTCCCGGAAATCGTCTAGAGACCTACGCTTAAAGGGCGTTGATGCGAAGATATACCGTATTTACTCGAAAGTAAGACCCCCTTTTTTTCCTAGATTTTTGCTCTAAAATGTGGGAGGGTCTTATATTCGAGTCGGGTCTTATAATCGAGTATAAAAAGATATTCAATAAAATGTTAAAACAATGAGTGTAACTGAGTAATGTTTACAGTATTTATAACAAAAATTGCATTACAATACAATAACATCTAAAATAGCGTTCTGTTGTTTAATAATATAACATCTCGCCCGGTTGTCTGCATTTTAGCCGATATTGATGCACGTAAACCTATGCCGCCATTGTGAAACCCGCGATAAGCAAAGTTTATTGACTGCAACAACTACAGTAATTACGAGAATTATGAAATCATATACAATTATTGTTAGCTTAGCACCTAGTCAGAATCGCCGTTGTCGTCATCATCCTCTGTAAGATCGTTATTAACCTTTATAATATATTTTTTTATAACAATGGTTTTACAAATTAAGCTTGACAACTGACAGGGTCGATTAGTGAAAAAACCCAGTGATGGCAAAAACATTTCTAAGAAATTCATTTAAGCCTTTCATAGTACCGACGGAAGAATTGTAATCTCTTAAGTACCTCCCTAATTGTTAACAATAGTAGCACCTTAATCTTTCCAGTAAGTGTGCAAAATCTTATTATCTAGTGGAGTGACATCTGACCATTTTTGAATGAACTGCCTACAATTTTAGAAGTTTTCCTGGAATTCAGGTAAACTGCTTCCACAAAGGCATTGTTTCCGCGAAGAGATAAAGGGTAGATTTTTTTCCATGAACATAACTAACGGAATTTCTTAACAAAATAAAACTGAAAAATGTTCAATATCTTATATTACTTAGGTATATTTTTAGGGGTCCAATATTCGCATACAAAAGCATTTTTTAAAAATTCGCTCCAAAATATAGGGGGGGGGTCTTATAATCGAGGGGGTCCTATTTTCTAGTAAATACGGTATATAGCCTCTCACGTTCAAGACAACTTCACCCTAACGGGTACACACCGGGATGCTACTTTGATGGACCCTACGAAGTAGCCTCAAGACGAAGCTTTGCCTGGGGCACACCAAGCCTATAACTGGGAGATCGGGACGGCAAAACCATTTAAAAACCAAGTTCCGCCACATCTGTGGTTGGATTCGATAGTGCAGTGGGCATGAAAGGGGGCTGGAGGGTTCCGATGTCTAACCTAGGGTAAGGAATAGTCCTAATCCTGGACGAGAGACTTATCCCCGTATGAAAGAGGACGGCAGGGTTCCGGCGGGTGAGAACGTACAGGGTGGCCCACGCAAGACGATCCTGTACCTTATCTTGGAAACTGTAAGAGTTACGAAAAAATGTTAAATATCAAAGTTGGTTGGTGTGAAACAAATTTTAATTTTATAATAGTTTTGTATATACAGGGTGATTCATATTGCTCTGGCTACTATCAACTTTTTTACTTTTCATGGAACACCCTGTATATTTTTACTGTTTTTGATTCTACACTTTATTTTAAGTATGTTTGCCTAATGTATATATCAAAACTCTGCACAGTTTCTGAGCATATTCAGTTATTCTGTTATTTTTTGAAAAATCCAAGTTTCTCAAAAAATAAATTTACATAGTGCAATTTACATTTAAACGATTATACTAATACACGACGCTTATATATATATATATATATATATATATATATATATATATATATATATATATATATCTAAATCAGCGTTTCTGCGTAAATTTATTACTAAATGCTATACAGGGTGTTCAATATGATATACCAAAGGTATAAATCTTTGAACAGGGAAATCTAACTTTTTCAAATGGCACAGCCTGTATATTTAAATTTTATGTGATTTAATTTTTGATTTCCTACCAATTCATAAATATATGTTCTATCTACAAGTGAATAGTTTCAAATTTATCAGCGTTTTCCTGTTTTTTCGAAATTTTCCGTGCTAATTTGGATGAGAAGATTTTCAGCATTACAGAAGCAGCTCTATCGATTGGCTAATAATTTCTTTGGTTAAGAACTAGATTGACTATTATCAGCTACTATCGATTTCAATAGTATCGGTTTTTAATTATGTATTTAACAATTGTCATTTGTCCGATTTCCTTTTGGAACAGTATAAGTTCATTTCAAAATTATAGACTTCAGACTAGGTTATGATTATGGTTTTGTAACAGTTTAGGTCAACATTTTCATTATTAGTTTTCATCTAAAAAAATAGTAGGATTCAACTGATTTTTACCGATGCAGAATGGGGTATATTATCTCATTAATATACGCCATTATCAAATTGCTTAACAATAACTGTAAGATGTGTGTTAGAACATTTTTATTTTAAACAAAGAGCAACAGATAAGAAGAATAAGAATAAATTACTACAGTAAAACATAAACTAGCGAACGATTATAATATATCTTCGACGTAACCTCCCTGCATTGCTATGTATATTGAACGACCATGGCGGTGACAAATGACTGTCGTTACTCATTGAAATCGATAGTAACTGATAATAGTCAATCTAGTTCTTAACAAAAAAATGATTAGCCAATAGATAGAGCTGCTTCTGTAATGCTGAAAATTTTCCCATCCAAATTAGCAGGAAAAATATCGAAAAAAACAGGAAAACGCTGATAACTTTGAAACTGTTCACATTTAGATAGAACATATATACATGAATTGGTAGGGAATCAAAAACTAAATCACATAAAATTTAAATATACAGGCTGTCCCATTTGAAAAAAGTGAGGTTTTCCTGTTCAAAGATTTATATGTTTGGTATATCAGATTGAACACCCTGTATACTATTCAGTAATAAATTTATGCAGAATCGCGGAACTAGATATATATATATAAGCGTCGTGTATTATTATAATCGCGTAAATGTAACTTGCACTATGTAAATTTATTTTTTGAAAAAACTTGGATTTTTGAAATAATAACAGAAAAACTGAGTTTGCTCAGAAACTGTGCAGATTTTTGATAAATACATTAGGTAAACATACTTAAAATAAAGTGTAGAATCGAGAACAGTAAAAATATACAGGGTGTTCGATTGAGAATAAAAAAGTTGATAGTAGCACAGCAACATGAAACACCCTGTATATACAAAACTATTATAAAATTAAAATTTGTTTCACACCAACCAACTTTGATATTTAACATTTTTTCGTAACTCTTACAGTTTCCAAGATAAGATACAGGATCATCTTGCGTGGGCCACCCTGTACATCCCCTGTAATCGCTCCGGCACTAACCTGGTGAGCTAGTAGAGGGTAGATAGGCAACCTCGCTCCAATTATTTTCAGCATATGTTATTGAGTTGTTCCATGCCGTAATATGCCCACTTTCGTGACCGATTGTCAAGTCATACAGTCAGATAAATGGGCAGATTTAAATGAGCTCTACAGTAATATCCTACATGACTCTTATTTAAATCTGTTCTTATTTTAAAATTGTATGACCTTTAACTTAAGTCACAGAGGCTTTATCGAGCTGAACTGCAAACATAAACTTGAAGCTGAATACCGTCGTGGTCAAAAATATAAGACACCCTATAAAAAACCTCTAGAATTTATTTGTGTGTATGGGAATAGGTACGCCAGTTTTGTTATATGATTAGCTAATGTTAGGTATTTAATGTTTTGTTGGTTCACCTTTAGATTTAATAATGCCAGCTATTCTTTTGGACATATCCAACCCCTTACTTGTTCCCTACACTCTTCAGGAGTAATAATAGCCATTCCATTGTTCTCGTAGAATTTCTTTGTGACGGTTTTTATGTTATGTTATGCTTCCTTATCATTAGCTTTAGTGTGCCCCAGAGATATTTAATCTTGTTTGTAATATACCTTGTTATATCGTAAATATGGGAGTTCTAATCAGTGTTTACTGAAGAGAACTACAACGTTTTATTTTATCCTTCACCTTATGATAAGAACCAGAATTCAGGTAGGGACTGCCCGAGAGTAAGTTGCTAAGGGCTTAGACAGAATTTTTATGAGCTAGATAGCTTGATAAGTAAAGTAGGCTTGCTGGTTTTGATGGGATTTGAAAGAAAGTGTTTCCTTATGGACCTGCTTTAACTTTCTAACAAGTTTAAAATGGAGAATGCTATCACGTGACTTGCAGTTGGCCATAAAAGATCAGTAAGTGGCCTTAAAAAAACTTCACTGGAATTAATTGTTTGAGCAAATACTTTTTTCGGGCTCCTTAGTGGTATGGTAGTCAAAAGATACTTTATCTACCTGTGTATTAAAAACCACTCGTTGACCTTTTAGTTATGCCCTTTACTGTTCACGAGAGTTAGTGGTCTAACAATACCTATCTTTTTCATTCTCCCTAGCAGTTAAGAAGTCGAAAGACCTTAACTTATCTAGGTTGTTTAGGGCCACTCGTTAACGTTTGAAGACCAGTGCAGGTTACCGGAGTCTTTATCTGAGCAAGAACTACTTTCAGGCTAGGAGTCAAAAGACAACCTACTTGCTTTATGTCTCTTTAAGGCCATTTTTGACTTTTTAATGAATTCTTTCACCATTCCATTTTTTATTAGACATTAAAATACTTGATCAGTATAATAATTACCGTTTACAATTACATTAAATAATTACAATAAAGCCCTACTTAGAACGTTTACATTTCACTACGTGTGTTTTATTTATTTCTATTTATTTGTGTGATTTTAATATTGCTTTCCAGCTCGTCAACTGTGAGTGTATATGCACCTACGACCAAAATTGTGGAAGTTGCCTATATCTTAGTAAAAGATCTATTTCTTCGTTTATCTAATAAGTTCGAAGCTTTAATAGTGAGGATTGTTTTAAAACGAAGTGGCGCTTGTTTTTTTTATCTTGTATATCTTGTATTACCCCGCCCCTCTCCGACTTATTGGGGTTAGCTGGCAGAAAATAACACTAAAGCAGTGTTATCTAGGTCAAGCTGATACTTCCAGCACAGCTATATTTTGCCAGGTTAGGTATTTATATATATAAAAGTAGCCTTTGTGATTCTGTAGGCTATACCATAACTAATGATTTAAAATGCATAACATTGCAAAAACTGAGCTTGGACACTCCATGGCTTTTTAATTATTCACAATCACTAGATGAGGGTTTTTTATTTCTTGGAAATACAGACAACAATTCCTTCGTCCGATTCTGTTGTATAAAGCAAAGTTTATTTTTTCTCTTTTTTTATTTTTCATTTGTGAACTATAAAGCACTGTGTAAGTCTACGATAGGCCGTCAGCCATTGGATATTTTCTGTACTGAATAATTTAGCAATATAATTGTAAGGTTTATCTCTGCATCATGTGAAATGATAATAGCCCGTTTTGCGTAGCTCTTTAGGCGTTGTTTGTTCCTTTATAGAATAGGTTCCTCTAAATCCCACCCCAAACCACCAAAATGGTTGGAGGGTTGCAATAGATAGGTATGGTGGGTGTATTCTGTATCTAATACCTAAGAAATAATCTTGTAAGATTTTTGATTGGTTGCAGAAATATTTTCTACAAATTAATTTAAACGAGATTCAAACCTTCTTTAAATGTTTTTATTTAAAAGTGTAGATTCGTATTTTAGTTTTTGTGTTGGATTTGCAAAAATTTTGGATAATCCTCATTATTGCTTACAAACTTATGAAAGATTTTCTTCTTTTGAAATCCTTAGTTGTAAGTACACCAGATTCCTTGGATTGATGCTTCACTTACTATTTTTTTTAATGAACGTTAACATACTTCATTATGTATATATCGTTCCCAATATTGAGTAAAGGCTTCATGTCTACTTTTGAGGACCGTGGAGTTTAAAATAATGGTAATAGAGCTTTCCTGATTCACCACCTGCATTATGTTTTTCTTTATGTTAATTTTCTAATTGATGATGCAGTTTCATATCTCCCATTCGATTTTACCAGTAAAGTTGTGGGATGTAATACGGAAAAAATAATAATCACAATTAATTAGACTGTAGACAAAATCTCAATGCGGTTCCGTTTATGTGAGAACAATCAAGTCATTTTTACTATTAAGCTTACGATTTCATCATGAATCCTTAAAAATGTCAATTTTGAGCTAATTCAAAATATTTCACGTCTCCAAACCTGTAGAATGCCTAGCCGTTATTATTTTTGGAATATTTAAAATATCCTGAATTTGGATTCAAAATAAATGTTGAAATTTCAAAAAGTTTCAATTTTAAAAGTTATATAAATTACTTATATTTAAATTTATGTACAACAAAACGGAGCTCAGAAAACTGCTAGGAAATTGCAAAGGGATTCGGGTTCGAGAAACGATCACTGCAATGCAAAGTTAATAACTTTAGGAAAGAAAAGAAACAAAGATAAACGATTAAAGACAAGAATGTACCACATTCTTTTGTGTAAACGATAGCTACAGCAAACTACTGCGTAACTCTTTTAAATCTCATTAACAATTATATTTTAATGAATTATTCTACTAAATGAATAAATTAGATTAAACGTGAAAAAGATAAACTTTCGAAACAAGGCTGGATTTTTCATATAAAAATAAATCGTAGCTGAAATAACATATTTCGTAATTATCGGTAATGCTTCATGTACCCACCCTTCAATAAACTTTTCAACAGTGGGTACTAATATCACAATCAGTATAAAAAAGTGATACGTTTGGTTTCGAAGCATTATTTATGATACCATCCAATTGAGACGTGTTTGCAATCCAAAATATCCTTGATTTGTAATATTTAAGCTTTATTTAAAACCAGGGTTTTTGTATACCACTATAGATTATGTTCCATAGGGAATTTTATTTTCTCTTTTGTTTTAACTCGGAAATCCTTAAAATAGGACGTTCATGTTTGTTTCTTGTTTTCAGACGTCGCAGTACTAATAATACTAAATAATTTATGCTTCTTCTGTTTTCACAAAACCTTAAAACCTTAAGCCACACCTGAAATTCAAGTAAGATTTTCCATTAAAATATAAAATAAAAAAGGAGCCAAATCTAACAAATTTATAGCAACATTAACGCAAGCTGACTGCATACTCGGCTACGCCAACACGAAAAATAATCTGGAATAATTTAATAATAATACCTAATATGGAACTATTTGTCAGCAATAATATATCTGAAGTGGTAGATTCTAAAATATATTCTTGCTAGTATTCTAAATGTGGCATTTCCCAAGAACAATAAACACTTGAATATGATAGTCTAGAAAATGCCGAAAATCAAATTCTAAAGATATTGTCAATTTTATGGTTTTTTATAACCGTATAAATTCAAATAAACATCCTCAAATATCAATTCAGAGAATTTGTATTCTGCTTTCTTCCCCAGAAGATTTGCTTTTATAAGAAATTTTAGCCGATTTTTTATGAGCTTCGGGGCACGATTTTCAAATAATTCTGTTTCTTGCCGCCAATTTTTTCCATCTGTAGTAATCCATGAAAAGAAAATTTACTGGTAAACGAATCGAATAAATTTGAAGTCGTATATAAGGTAGAATGCGGCCATTTAAAAGACAGTCGTAAAGTATTTTATGCAATTTACATTTTCCTCTAGTATTATGCGGCTTTTTGAAATGTTAACATTTTATTTAGCGTTGGAAAATATTTAGTTTATTTTAATGAATGTGTAATGTTATAAAGGTTATTGCCTTTACCAATTCAGAAAAATCTTAATCATATAATTAAATTATTAACGATCGTCTATAACTTAGTAACTAACTAAACAATTTACGGAGAAGATTTTAAAAACCTGGCTTCTTCTCGGATAGGAATTAAAACTGTACGTCCCGTATCAATGTGATGTTTGGCACGATATAAATCCTACTGGGGTGGAATACTCCAGATTAGTCTAAATTATAGTACTGGTGGCCAATATGTTAATAGTAATCGGCACCATGAGGTACGAAGGATGCTATGCCATCCCGATTCCTTGCCCAAAAATAAATAAATAAATAAAATAATGAAATTACTAACTAAAGTTTAAGTATTGATTCAATAATGAATTGTTGCTGAAAGTGCATTTATTTCACACGAGTGTGCTAGTGTTTCCAGTAAAATCTTGAGTGCAATACAGTTAGTTCTAAGGGGTGCTTGTAGTTTGACGTCAATGTTGGCTGTGAAACGTTGATTGTGAACATACCGCAAAAAAAAGTTTGGATAGGAGGCCAGTTCACAATTACCGTTTTTATGTTACAGTTTGCAGTAAATAATCACCGTTAAAGTTACCTAAACCATTTTTTAAAGTAATATTTAACTTAATCCTTATCGAAATAAACTATTTATTCAGCTCTAATATCTAATGTAGATAAAATATATCCTGTATACTATTTATTTTGCGTTTATAGTTTAGGAGATGTAGTTTTATTGAAAGTGGAAATATTAAATTAAAATGACTACTACTGGAACCGGTATACTACAAGGTCTTCTCTCCATGCATCTGTTGGTGTTATTGTTGATTTATTCAAAATAATATAATAACATAAGATAAAACTAATACATAATATAAAACTTAAAATAGTATCACATCATCTGCAATATAGTATTAGATAATTAATATTATACCGAAACAATTCTCAAATTTTGAAACATTAATTTTATTACAAGTAGCTTTTTCAACTGTTCATCAGATATATTTGCCCTGTATTTTGATTTGATATATTTCATTCGCGAAAAGATTTGTTCTTGTCCCCAAAATGGAAATTAATTTATAAGCAAATTTCTTACAATTTTAAAATTAATAGAGTAATAATTATGTGCACGTTTGTTTATTTGCGTTTATTTGCTTGTTACAGTTTTAGTTGTCAAATTTCGATAGCCAAAACTGATAATCAAGTCTTACTAAATTAGTTTTGCTACAAGCCAGTTCTCGTTATTAATTCATTAATTTTCGCGTTTTTTGTTTCTAAAAATATTTGTTCTAATTTTAACTTTTTTTGTAATAATAGATGCTATTTAAAAACAGTTGTTAGATAGTAGGTATTCCCACACTTGAGTCCATCCCCTCTCCTTTTATGCAAATGACCCGCGATCTAATTAATATTCAAATCAGGCGCGATCTAATTAAATTCGCGAATTAAATGCGCGAATTAAATTAATTCACGATATCATTTGCATATCTCATCTCTCATTTACATATATCATCTCTCACATGCATACGCGAATTAAATTAATTCACGGTATCATTTGCATATCTCATCTCTCATTTGCCTAGCTCATATTTTTATATCTCATATGCATGCGCGAATTAAATTACTTCACGATATCATTTGCATATCTCATCTCTCATTTGTCATCTCACCTCTCTCCTCTCTCATTTGTCATCTGTCATCTCTCATTTCTCATTTGTCATCTGTCATCTTTCATTTACATAACTCATCTCTCATTTGTACATTACATTCTTATATATCATTTGCATCTGTCATCTCTCTCTCATAAATTTATTTTAAAATAAATCTTATGTTGTCATTCCTAATTGATATTTAAATATAGATGTATATGTCATATGATTAACATACGTGTAATATAATTAACATGTAGAAACATCTAGGATAATAATACGAGAAAAATTTACTTTCAAGTATACAAGGTACCTCTAAAGGGTTACTGTCAATCACCTGTCGGAGGATTATCTCTATTGCATTTTGACATGTTTAAATACAAACGTCATAAACATTTAAAATACAGTCTACAAGTAAATCGATAATGGTCATGTAATTATTATCTTAGCATCTTTTCATTTACAATTATCTAATAAAAACTGTATTGTTTTATACGATTGACAAATATTAACAGATTAGCTTTCTTTTGAAATTTCTTGAAAGGTTTTTAGTTGATTATTTCTCAGGGACGCAAATTCTATTTGAAAGAAAACAACTAGGGTCGTTCGTTATGATTTCTTAAAAATTTACTTAAGTAAAACTTTTAAATATTGTATAGCATTATTTTAAAATTCAAAAACATTTTCTGTAGCTAAAATTGTTTAAGAAGTTACTTTCAAACTAATGTTATTGCGTGAAAATACGTTCAAGGTAGTTAGTCGCATTATTTTTCAACATTCCTTAAAACTCTTTTCAACTATAAATAAACAAAACGTTCTTACAGATGACTGAACAATTCAAAGGAATTTAGATTTTCTAAAAATTTGTTAAGAGATGTAAAAGCAATTAACAGGTTAAAATCTTTGCAGTTATTTTGCTAAAAGTTGCATTAATCATTGTCATCTTAAAAGCGGTATAAATTATTGTTTTAAATGACAATTACTCACCCTTGTGTTAATCTGTACAAGTTAGACGTGTAGAAATTTGAAGACGGAAATAATTTGAAAGAGACATAACATTATAACGTACTATGTGTGATTAGTTGTATTGTTTCAGAGCTCTGAATCATACAGATTTGATGTACGCTTTATTAACTTTTTTAACCGAGAAAGATGTTTATTATTATTCTTTACTTAAGATTAAGACGAGTTGTTTCTATAATAACTAACAGCTTTCAAGAGAAGTTGTTTTATTTTAAAACTAATGTTCATCATAATTACGCAAACGCCGAAAACTAGTATAAAAACTCAACGCTTTTTTTTAAATAAACCATTCCGAAAGTGTTCTCGAATCATCAAGATAGTTACATCAAGTGAATATTAAAATCAGGTATGTTTTATGTTTTTTGCTTATATTTTAAAAAACTATATGTAAATGATTTACGAATGTTTTAGATCGACTTCCATTTAGATCATCTACAATTTCGTATCTTTAAGAAATATATTTTCCTTATTTGAAATCAATCATGTAAGTGCTTTAATTTTTAACTATGTTATGCAAACTAATCATTCTGAACTTTTTAGATCGTCTACAATTCCGTATCATTAAGAAGAATGTCTGCTGAAAATTATCAAGTTGACAGTGGTGATAGCGACGTTGACGACAATGAAATTGACTGTTTCGCTGAAAGTGAAGATAAATTTGGAGAAGAGGAAATCTTCTCTAAATTTAAAAATACTATAATTAATACCAAAAGCAATAACTACGACGTGATGAAGTACGTCGTCATCATGATTGTTGTAATAGAAGAAGAAATGGAACTACCCGGGGGAGGAATCATAAGTGAAACTCGTAGGTTCTCATCGGATACCGTTTTGTTCAATCACTAGGATATTCAAATAAAATTTAAAGAATTTTTAAAGTTCTTATCTTACATAAAAGATAGGGTAGGTGTAAACAATATTAGTAATATTTATTTTATTATTGAGTAGTTTAGTTTTATTCCTTTAATTTTTATATAAATAAGATTTAGTTTTAATTTTCTTATATTTGTTTATTTTTTATGTAATAAGATTTAATTTATGCGTGTATGTTTTTATATAAAATATAATATTATTTTAAATGCATTCTGTTTTATTTTAAAAAGAAAATAGATTAGCAAAGCAACTGAGGCGTGTCTGAAAGACAAGTGACAATTGAAATTCTTAACCAATAGAATGGGACCCTTTCTAATATATTAAAGGAATGAAATAACAACTTGATAACACTAGAATTTTTCATCATATCGTACATTGCAAACATTTCATATCATTATGAAATTTTATAAATAAAAACGATAAAAGAAGTTTATAGTTTTTCATTGATTTTTATGTTAAACATATTACGGTAGCAAGATTTAGAATGCTCCTACCCCTCAGAAGTGAAGGTCTTCAGCAGCTTCAGATCAGCAAATTAAAAACTTGATAGAGTCAACATCTAACTCCGAATGTCATACAGAGCTATCAACTAAATCATATACAGCTTTTGCTTAATTGTACGAATAACTCGTTCGATTATTGAAGTCTTAATCATGGAACACGCAGAGTAATGATTTGTGTTGTGACGAGGTGTCGTCAGTTTAAAAGAAATGAGTTTAACGTTGCACGTATTACATCAATTGTATCTGTACATAACAAAGGTATACATCCCTCTTATTAGATTGTCACGAACGTATGTAGTATACTTCTAACTTCATGAATACCCTATACAAGTATTCTAACTAGACAATAAAGATTTACTGAGATTATATACTCGAAGTCGCATAAGTTGTTACCGGCTCTTTAACAAGCGTATGCTACAATTCTCTAATTTTCTAGTTTCTAGACATAATGTAGTTTTTAACAGATTTTAGCCTTTTTCGTTATATCTACTACCTTTCAAACTGTTTCTACATATGTGTTCTTATTGTTTATGCATCATATAGATATTCGTCGCCATATTTAAACGTTATTTTACAATATATCATACATTTTCAATAGCTTCGAAATACGCAGATATGTAATAATATACTATATACTCTTGTAGGATATTCATCGTATCTATAGTAAACCCGTATGATTAATAATAATCTGTAACCATTTTCGATACCTTCGAAATATAAGTCTATAACATATGTTTGTAATACGTCTTTATAACTTTGAAACACAGGTTAAAGTGTACAGTAGACGAAGCCTGTCGACAACTTGATTCCAATACGACGTCTTGTTTTTGGAATTTGAAATTGGTAGCTTGTTAATCTTATATAAATTAGGTTTAATAATATGCTCATATTTCCATGTTTTACGCTTTTTATTTTACCCTCTGGTCTATAATCTTTTCTGTATGCATTGGTTAGTGAGATAATCTGCATGTAATTTTCAACATCTTCCTCCGTAGGTGTAGAACCTAGATGTTTAAGTGTTAGTAAATCAAATAGTCCAGGTGTTCCCTTGAAAAGTTTGTTTTTAATTAGAATATCTTTTCCTCGTTTTCCTACCGAAACTGAAGCAAATCTCAATTCGTCGTTATCCTTATGGAGACCATATCTCGTTCTATCTATATTTCTTCCTACCAACGTATCGTAATACTCAGAAATATCATGATATTTATCTGACCCTTGGTTATATTCTTCTTCTTCATACTCCGATGATGTCTACGTAGTTGATGTATAAGAAGGTAGTTTTTTAACTTTTAATGAGTTGTTATTGGATTTAGCAATTGATTCTAACAGAGATATAATCTCTTTTAGTTTGTCATCACAACTACATTCTGTTTTATCACGATGAACTTTTCTATGTTTCGCATTACGAGCATTTATTATATCGTCTTCTCCATCTTCCATATTATGCATTGCTTTCACATGTCTCTTATAACTGTCAGTCCATGAGTATCCCCTGGAACATTTCTGGCATTGCACTTTATATCCCTGATAAATTCTCATATGACGTGCAAAATCAGATTGTTGAATTCTTTTGTTGCAGAAATTACAAGCAAGTCTGTCAATCTTTAATAGCCGTAGACAACTATTAGCATCATTATAACACAACTTCTATTTATATTTCACAGACATATTAATTACGCTATCAACCACATTAATTATGCTATCAGCCACATTCACCATGCTATCAGCCACATTAATTACGCTATCAGCCACATTCATCGTGCTATCAGCCACATTAATTACGCTATCAGCCACATTAATTACGCTATCAGCCACATTCATCATGCTATCAGCCACATTAATTACGCTATCAGCCACATTCATCATGTCATCAGCCACATTAATTACGTTATCAGCCACATTCATTATGCTATCAGCCACATTAATTACGCTATTAGCCACATTTACCATGCTAGCAGCCACATTCATTACGCTATCAGCCACATTCATCATGCTATCAGCCTCATTAATTACGCTATCAGCCACATTCATCATACTATCAGCCACATTAATTATGCTATCAGCCACATTCATCACGCTATCAGCCACATTCATTACGCTATCAGCCGCATTCATCATGCCATTAGCCACATTAATGGTGAAGGCAATTGTGATCCAGAAAAATCTGAATATGAATATTCATAGATCATATGGTTATGGAATATATATTAAAAGTAGTAATGTTGATAAATTTAATAATTATCTCAAAATATATAGAGGATAGGATACAGATAAACATTTTATAAACAGACTAAGTCTTATTTGTGAACAAATAATCCATAAAATATTTAAAAATAAAATAATGGGGCATACAGATCATGACGAATTTTATAGAGAAAAAGAATGTTAATTATATTTAAATAAATTTACAGATAAGAATAGAAAAGTTGGAAATCATGATCATTGATCATGATTGGATTACAGGAACTTTATCTAAATTTTTTGAAGATATGGGAATGGAAATAACAAAAAACACACAGAGCCATTAAATGTACACAAACATAATTTATGTCTAAGTATATATTCGATTTAACACTGAACAAAGACAATTACAAGAAAAAATGATTTGTGGAAGGACTTTTGGAAATTAATGAATAATGCTTCATATGGTAAGCATATGGAAAATGTTAGAAACAGACAACAGATTGATTAATATTTAGATGCAGAAAAGGGATAAAAAGCTTTAAATAAAGTTACATTTATAAAGTCTGTTAAAACCAGTGATCATTTAATATTAATTCATAAACAAAAAATTAAATTCAACAAAGCTATATATATATATATATCAAGCTGTGTTGGATTTATCAAAATCATTAATGTATTAATTCATTATAATATCATTAAAAAATATTAAAATAATAACGTATAACTGTTGTATATGGACACGGATTATTTTTTTTATTTATACATTCGCTTTAGGACCAAAAGGCTTTTACAAATTATGCATTAAGATAATGATCTTTTTGGTACCTCTGACTATCCAAAGAATCATGGTATTAATAAATGTAAATGTCTTTGAAATTTATGTGCTTCAAAATTCTGTAGTAATAAAAATAAAAAAATTAAAGAAAAAATTATAGAGGATTTTATTCAATTCTTATATTTGAAGAATAAGTAAAGGGTATGACGCGACCGTAGTTAACGTAACAAGTATTAAACGACAACTGATAAATGTAAATCCGACTCGATGGAACAAACGACTATTTTCATTGTGTGTTTTATATAAATGTAATACGAATTAGTAATATCTAAAGGTTGGTAACGTACATTTAAAGTGGGCTGAAGGTATATGGAATTCAGAGTGGAGTTTACGAAGGACCGGGATCTGAGAGAATTTTCACGTTTATTTCTCCGTAGATTCAACAAAAGCACAGACAAAAAGAAAAAGTTATAATTTTTAAATACTTGTTTGTTGCCACTTTTCTTCACTTGACGCTATAGGCACTGAGTACCTTTCCAACCGCCAAGTCACTCAATTTATTAAACACAGAAAAAATATATATCTCGATTTTTTTTTAATTGGATTAAGGTCTGCAGTTTTCAGTCGTCTTGTATTACTATTAAACATAGACTAATAAAAAATAACTTAAGCTTCGAACAAACTAATAAAAATCAACAGGCGATGCCGATATACTAAATATTCAACTCAATGTTCAAAGTAATGTTCTGAAATCTGCCTTATTTTAGCTCTAACGTGATGATAAATTTTATAAAATACTTTTTCGCAATTCTGTAAACCAGTAACAGTAAGTAAACGTAACACGATGTAAGTTATCGAGACGTTCAGGTTTTAAATGTATTAGATTCTTGATGATACTATTAACTGATTTAAAAAATTGTTAAATATGATTTACTAAAAATATGCTTAAGACTTTTTTTTAGATACTTTTAGCCACTGGTTTTTATTATACATTCTCAATGGCTTTAGACAAGTTTGTGGATTTGGCAATTTAGGCTGTATAAAAGCAGTTCAAGTTTTTATTAGTAAGAATTTTTCGTCAAGTTTTAGGATCTGACAAAAGTAACATATTAATGACACAAAAAAATACGAAATAGTTGGAATAACTATTACAGGACGAATTGAGAAATCTTAATAAAAATCCTATTTGATTTATCGTTCAGGACTAAAGAAAAATGGAAATTATGAAAATAAATATAAAGTACATTTTACATAATTCTCAAAATGGCTTATTTATTAATTATTAGAAAGCTTTTAATATACTTACAGCAATTGTGTAGGCAATACACAACTGGACGTATGTAAACTGTAATGCAAACATTTCAAACAATTGTCTGTATTATAATGACCAAAAGTCAGCACAACACTAACTATTAATATGTAAATAAGACATCATTTTTAAACAAAAGCAGCAACATCATTATAAAAAAGATTGTTATCAGGCGCGGGTCGAAAACAATTCAATATGTCATTAAGTCTAAAATCACGAATTTTTTGCATCCTTTTGAAAATGTTATCCTAAACAGTTATTGTATTTCTTAGATCTTACTTCAGTGCGATACTCGTTAATAGTATGTGTCCGACAATATCAAGGGCGAGGTGAACCAATGTACGTCCCATTTTGCCCGTACTTTTAGATTTTATTCTAATAGGTTCAGCACAAAAGTTTATTTCAGCCTAGTACAAACGGCATATAAAATCATTTTTTGGAGGCGGTACAGTCTTCGAGCTTTAGCCTCCGATAAATATTCCTATATGTATGAATATATGTGCATGGCGGCGCATGGCCGATTGTCTCATTCGGCCTCAATCTAAATATAAAAGCTCACGATTGAGTCAGACAATTTGAAACATAAAAAACTCAAACACTTTTTAAAAAACATACTTAACATAAAGGCTCATTAACATTAAACAGGAATAAATGAACAACATTATAGAGGGCACCACACAAATTTTTTATTATAATAAATAGTCGCGGGAATTTACAATTTGGGAAAAGAAGTTGCTCTTATTTATGACTAAATGAAGTTACTAAATGAAGTTGATTGGTTTCAAGTAGTTGAAAATGAAGTACAACATCTTTGATGTTCGATAAACATGCTCAAACACATGTTTAAACGCAAAAATCCAAAAGGTATAAAAAGGAAGCTTAATTAAAGATCTCTTTCTAAAATAACAAAGTTTGGTTCAAAATAAACACACTATTTGCTTGAATGGCTATCATAAATTCTTATATTCATTTGATACAAGAAATCTATTGTAATAGTTTACTTCAACGATACAATTTTTGTTTGAGATAATTCTGTTGACCATTACAACAAACGAAATGATATCAGTACGTGACCAAAAGAGTAACTTGATACAAATGCAAAAGGAATTCGCTTTGCTGAAAATAATAAACCTCAATTATATGTGTAATTGGAAATAAAACATTTTATTATGTACAAATTAGATTTTGTTGCACGTACCAATTTAACATTAAAACAGTGCGATTTAATTATTGGTAATAATCAACCAGTTACACATTTTAACATAATAGCATGGCAACGCAAACACCAATAGACGTCATTGATTGTTTGACGTTTAGTTGATGGTATGCAGTTTTTTAAATCATCTCTCAAAAATCACTTTTTATATTAAATAAAAATTAAAACGTAAAAAAAGGTTATATTCCTAGAGTTTAAAAACAACCTTTATTATTTATTGTGATAGTTAATCTATATTTTTTCTAATCAAGAATTTAATTCGAAAGAGTCAAGGTTACTGGTTTGTATTCTGATTCAGAAGGTTACAATCATAACTGTACTAATAACTAATAACTAATAACTTTGGTTTTTAATATTTCTACCTAATAGAAAAAATTTTAAACGATTGAAAAATATATTTAATGTCGATATTATCTTGTTCACAATCGCGTCGTGATCTTTAATTATATAATTTCAGAAATAAGACTACTTTGAATTGATTGATATTACTATTTATTTAGCATTCAAGTTTGAAAATTTCATTTTGTTAATTGGCGTGTGGTATTGTAAAAGATGAAGCAAACATATATGTATGTAAATCACTTAACAAATTCTCGTTACCGCATGTGAAGTGCTTGTAGCATCTTTACTTTATTGCTTCTTGTAGAAACTCTCAGAACACGTCTGACAAGCTTGATTTTAGTTTTTCGGGAATGATTCATTCAATTAAGACAACCCCGAATCCTTTGAATTAAACTGATTTGTTTGTGATTAGAGAATTATACCTGGAATGTCATTAACTTTGATTTGAATACTATATAGGTGAAAGCTTTAATGACTTCTGTAATTTATTTATAAAATAATTATTGTTTTGTAAAATCAGTTTTTGTATTAAAAGGAACGATGTGAAGGTTGTTATATGGTATACAGTGTACTTCAAACAGGTTGTTTTAGTGGCTTTCAAATTTTTCATGAAAAACCTGAATAACATGTCAAAATTGGTTAAACAGCTTTTTTCTTCAAACGTCAGCAAAATGTGACATTATCCTGCTGGATTGACAGTACTAAAGTGTCACTTCGTTGTCGTGGCACTTAAATCACTTTACTGCCGGTTACAACTTTGTATTAAAATAATTCATGAATTTCAATATTATTTAAATATTTTTCTATTGTTTACGTTTGGAGAAAAAATAGTATATATTATACAGAGATAAAGTGACTTTATGCGGCTCAACTGTAATCAAACCAACAGACTCGACGCATAAAGTCTTACTTTAGCTGTTTATAGAATATAATACACTATTTTTTTCAAACGTCAGTGAAATGTGATATAATGCTGGTTTGATAAAGCTAAAATGTCACTTCGTTGCCATGCCACGTAAATTACTTTACTGCCGCTAACTAGCGGCATATAATATATCTGCCGCTTAAGAGCAGGGGATACAATAAATTAACTAGTTGAACTCAAATTTTAATTTTGCCATTGAAAGATGCAATGAACAAATTTAACGTTTTAATCAGGAAATTGGTAAATAATTACAAAACATACTTACGATTTCTTTCCAAATTTAATTTTATTACAGAAGAACTTTATGGCAACTTGTTCACAACTTTGTTTATAGTAACGCTCTCCAAAGCTAAATTATAAAATCGTGTAGCTCATTCTTTAAATAATTAAATGTATCCAATTTTAAGGCCAAATAGGGTTTTTAAAAAGTTAATTAAGAAACTACTATAGTTATATTTTATTCAACGTTTCGCCCCTGGCGTGGGGCTTCTTCAAGAATTAATATATGAAGTGGTTCCTATGTCTATTTGTTGCATACTTGATTAACCTTATGGACTGTCATAACCTCTATATCTGTTTTTTTTTAAATTTTTTTAAGTCCTTTTTATAATTCCTTTTTTCTATTTACACTTTAAAATTTTTTCTTTTAACATAAAACATGCACATCTAAAATCAATTTACAAAAAATGATTGTGACATCTATTCTAGATTACAAAAAATATTCCCGAAGAAATTTTAAAAACCATCCTGACGTAATTCCATGAACTCTCTGGAACAACCAATTAATATATCGAAACATACAAGTTTCTGTATTCAAGATAGCTTCCATTTCAATGTAGCTGAAACTGTATTGGTCGAATAATTAAAAACGTGCTTTGATTGACTAAATTCAATATTCGAATTTCCCGCCATTTAAAATCCCAAATGAAACATTTTTTAAAATTCATTCAGAAATTCATTTATGGTAATTAAACTAAAAGTTATAAGAAGTTTTTGACAATAAATTTTGAATGATCTGGTATTAAAGCTTGATTGTATTTATCTAGCTACAGCTACAAGTTTTAAAAGATAAGACTGTGTCTAGAGAAATTTTTTAATGATTAGCATGAGGATTGCTTTCAGCTGAAATCGAGTGATAATATTAATTTACCATTAATTTAACTTAATCTTAATCTATAAAGGAAGGGAAAACTATTATTAGACATTTTGCAATATAAACCCTAAATGAACAACTATGAATTACTAAATAACAATAAAATTACTGGTATTTATTAATTTATGGCAGTATAAGCATTTGTCAAACATTAATTTAGCCACCAAGATCATCATGAAATGTTCATTGCGTGTAAAGTGCCTTCTATGCGTATCTATGCGTTAAAACATCAGAAAAAAATTATATGCTTCAAGAATTAATTAATTGAATCCTGCAATAAAGCCATAAAACCGCCCTATATCTTTGTTCGATATACAGCGAATACTTGTACGCATGTTTAATAATAAATAATAATAAAACTTTTGATTTACTTTAGAAAATTCTTATTTTTTATAAAATATCTATTAAATGAACAATGAAATACTACTAATATATAGAATATTAGAATAATATATATACATAGGACGCCTAATTATTCAAGAAATCAGGGAATTGCCTCAAATTTTTGAAATTCTTAGTTATGTTTTAGCTGTCGTATCAATTTTTAGACTCCATTTGTCTGTCTCTCCTCTTTAATTACTCGCTTGAAATTGACAAAGCTATTTTGTATAACATTGTTGTTATTATTCTGAATACTTAATAGCCTTTTTCCTGTTGGATAGTTTTACACTTTATGGTCTAGTTTATGTTTTTGATTTCCACCCTGACTTGCTAATAACCACTTTATACACTATCCATGTATGCATTGTAATTTATGTCGGTTCATTTACTGCAATAATTAATTATGCAAGTAAATATATTTAACAGTAACGAATTTCCATCAGCAGAAATTAGCGGAAATTCCATTCTGTTGTATATGTATATACGGTCGACATCTATTTAAAAAGAACCTATTGTTAATTTACATTTACGAAGTACGACAAAACACAAGAAATGTTTGTATGCTTTAAATTTAATGTCATATCTTGTTACAAGCCATGGTGTTTTGTTTAGAGGAAAGCTGTTATTATATCCATCTTTTGAAAAATAATGAAAGGATTTTTACTCTACATAGAAGACTGAAATTGCGAGTTTGAAATAGGAGCGGTTTTTATTTAAAGATGGAAACTATTTGATCTTACAGAGTGCATGAGCGCGAGGTAGTTAATATTGAAAGAAAATCCGTTGCGCTTGGTGTTTCTTATTCATTTCAAAGCTGTGGGACAATTTAAAATTTTATCACTTAAAGAAATTCCCAATTATATAAATAAACAAGTACTTTCCAAGTTCTAAAGTTGAAAATTGAAAGCTTCTAAATTCATATAGAAAATTACCTTTTGCATTTTATACTTAACAACGGATGTACTCGTAAACATAAAAATAAAAGTATATCCACGTTAAATATTGTAACGATTTTAAATTTGAAGCCCCAAGATGGACTGTCAATTGTAACATACTTTAACTCAAAATCAAAACACTAAATATTTAAACATTACTTACTGAAAACCAAGAACTACTGTAAGTATCTACTGTACTTACTTATGCACCGACGGAAATCCCTTTTTTTTGACAAATTATCATTATCAAAATCTATTATCATAGATTTTAAAGAAAAAATAAGTTTTACTGAAAAAATAAGAAATATGGGCGCCATTCACTTGAAAGTCGCTATATCACATCAAAATCTACAAGTGAAAAAAGTTTCTGATTAAATTGATTAAATTGAATAAACTAATCGTAAATAGTCAGGTTGACGTTAAAGCAGGTTTAATTGAATAACTTCAACAAATTATTGAGCCAACATTACCACAAATGTCTAGTTTAAATTCTCATTTATTCGTCGATCAAAAAAATATTGTTTTTGTAAAATAATGATACCATATTTTATTAAATATGATACGAGGGATCCCTTTAAATATAAAAATGAATCTGTCATAACAATAGGTACATTTAAAATCTCATTAACTAAAAGACAATTTACTTGAGAAATATTGTTTATCGGCTAATCTTAAATAGATTATAAAATCTATTTAAACACACTAATTTCACAACAATAGATTACCTTTTTGTTCACTTTAAACTACCGGCACCAAGTGCCTTAACACTTGACAGAACACGCTGAAAGAAAAATTGTGAATCCTGGTAAAAATGCTGGAGATAGTAACTGGATTTAAGAATTGAAGTTTGTTGGAATTATACCTTTAATAATTTGGCAATTGCCACTCAGTACTAAAAGTTTTAACTGATAAAATTCTAATAATAACGTCAATGATTTGCAAATTTTTCACATTAATACAAATTTAATTATCAGAATATTGCAACGGAAAACAACGAAATGAAGTTTATATATTTCTTTTTAACTTTCAAAGTGTGAATGTATTCCTTTCACAAATCGTCAATTAACGACACACTGGATTATTTATAATTGCTAAACTTTAAATTTTAACTCGGAATATTATATTATTGCAATAGTTATCAAAGAAATGAAGTTTATTTATCTTATTATTAAACATATTATTATTATATTATTATCGTGATATTAATTTAATTCATTATTGAATTAATTTCATAAATCATAAACTAACGGCACATTGGATTAGTTATTAATTTTGCTAGAACAATGTACTATCTAAACTTAAATCTAAAACCCTTAAATTTCTTTGCGGTAAACGGAACAAGAAAATTCAAGCTTATTTCACTTGGCGGCCCTTATCAGAGCCTCGCGTCTGCTTGACGAATTATCCAAGGCTTCCGTGCGCCTTTTTAGCCCCTGTCTTTAACTGACCCTTTCTGACTGACTACTTTGGGATGCAAAGTTATCTCCACTTATTTAAACTAAGAGAGGGAAATATATAGACACCCTATCAAGCGCCAAAATGACACATTTTGCATAATAAGAAAAATCCTTCTAGAATATCGTTCGGTATTTACAGCAGCCAAGACTTGTTTCTTAGCATGAAACCTGATATTTAAAAGTATTTTACAGGCTTGTTTTTTATCGGTATATTTTGGAGAAGCTATTCAACAGAACCGAAAATAAGCACGTAGAGAATACATAAAATTAGCTTAAATACACGTCTACATGTCACTTTATCTAGAAAATAATTCTTATCTTGGTATTTTCATTACAAAAAAACAAATTTCTATACGTGGAAACGCCTAGACAGCCTTTTCTGTTAACGAAAAACATTATGAGGTTCGGAATAATATGAGGTCTACAATTTTAAACTAACAGAAATATATTCAAATATATAGGGCCGTACAAATTAAGATTATTTAATTGATTATTTTAATTGAAATTTTAATTTTAATTGAAAGCATATTTATTGTAACTGCATTATACTGCAACCAATTATGTGTAAAAGGTAACCAACCAGTTATCGTGTATATATTGATAAAAATAAATCTATTATTATTATTATTTATTATTATTAACTTATTATTTATTTATTTATTTTTATTTAATGTATAGCAGGAATGACCCTGGTCTCTTGGCTGCTTCAATTCAAAGTCAAGTTACTATAGTTTTCTCTAGTATTATTCTATTTAATATTAGAATTAGCTCCCATTCATAATAACCCCTTTTACCAACCCCGGTCCAAATAAAAAGAACCAACTAAAAATTGGCAATTTTTCAATAAATTTATTTTTCCTGCATTCCATAACGAATTTTAAAAATAAGACTACAAAAAACAGCAATTTTATGTAAGTTCTTTCAATATATAGAATAATGAACTTGATTTTTAAAAAGGAATTTTTATACTATAATAAAGTATAGATTTTTCAATATACCTCGCTTTTGAACATAGATTTATATAAATATATCTATAATAATTGTACACTATAGATCAATTAAATTAGTTCCATAATTTATGTATTCATTATTTAATAATTAATTGTTAGATTTAGCTAATTCTCAATTAAATACTATGCATAGTTTACTATTATAAATTGTACACCAAACTAATTAAACTTCATACACAGTATGACAGACAATTTATTCAGTTGAAAATAATGTGGTCAAAGTAAATTATAAACTATTGAATAGTTGATTGACACACAATCAAATAATAATGATAGTTTTGTTTCATAACTCAGATAATTATTATTATTTATAATTTATAAATGGAAAACCTTTTCTCAAGTGTATTGGATATGCTGTTTGTTTTTATAATTAAAATACATTTTTCTGAAATCGTCAAGAAAGCTTGTCATGACAGAACTCAGGTTGGTCATGAAAGTGTCACTTTAAAGACTAGTCACTTTCATGATTTTTACAAGACTCCTGTCACTTTACAAGACTCATCTGTCATTTTTAGACTGCAATTGAATTAGAAATCGTCACTTATCTTATGAAACGTTTATTTAATATAATTAAAAACACTAACAATCAAATACAACAAAATATTTTTGATTTGTTGTTGATTCATTGTCATGGATATTAACTTCTCATACGACTCTGATGTTGATATATTTTTTCAGTTTAAATCTATTTTTAGTTTTGAAAAACGATTTCAGAAAAAATATAATACATCACTGGTCATGAAAGTGTCTCTGCTTGACTCGGAGGCTTTAAAGAGATACTCGGATGCTACGCATCCTCGTACTCTTCAATAAGCCTCCTCTTCTGCAAAGTTTCACTTTCATGACTTGTAATGTAATACACTATTTTCTGAAATCGTCAAGAAAGCTTGTCATGACAGAACTCAGGTTGGTCATGAAAGTGTCACTTTAAAGACTAGTCACTTTCATGATTTTTACAAGACTCCTGTCACTTTACAAGACTCATCTGTCATTTTTAGACTGAAATTGAATTAGAAATCGTCACTTATCTTATGAAACGTTTATTTAATATAATTAAAAACACTAACAATCAAATACAACAAAATATTTTTGATTTGTTGTTGATTCATTGTCATGGATATTAACTTCTCATACGACTCTGATGTTGATATATTTTTTCAGTTTAAATCTATTTTTAGTTTTGAAAAACGATTTCAGAAAAAATATAATACATGACTGGTCATGAAAGTGTCTCTGCTTGACTCGGAGGCTTTAAAGAGATACTCGGATGCTACGCATCCTCGTACTCTTCAATAAGCCTCCTCTTCTGCAAAGTTTCACTTTCATGACTTGTAATGTAATACACTATTATTTCATTTCGTATTTCAAACAATTGTTTATATACCACAATTAGTAAAATAAGGTATATCTTTATCTCCGTCGTCAATGACACCGGAGTTCAAGACGTTCTTGATCTCCGTTGCTGTTGGCAACGTAAATCATTTGATGTTTAACAGCATAACAGCAACATGTGACATGCTGCTTTTTATCTCCTTGGTTACGGTATGATGACACAGACAAGGCAACTTGCTTCTTAATACAATAAATTCGGATGAATTTTAAAAGGGAGAAATTAGGATTGAAATACGAAATAAAATAAAACAACTTATGCAATACGGAGATCAAGCTTCTTTAAATGCTAATTACATAATATATATTACATGCTATGCCTTACAACTATTAGTTCCAGGTAATTTAACAACTATGCATACAAGTTAGTTATCATTAAGAAACTATAATTATATTAAGGACAGGTGATTTTTTAAATAAAGGTTAAAAAATAATAATAAACTTCAAAATTATATTTAAGGTGCGAAGTTATCAGAAATCTACTTGGAGCAAAGCTGTACGTCGTTAATACTAAGTCTTGCTAGTACAAGCAAATAATAGTTTGATTACAGTTTCTTAAAATAAAATTTGAGCGTTTACCGTCATGTGTCTACATGTCTACATTTTAAATCTCTTTCCTTCTTACACAATATAAGGGATTGTATACTAATTTATTTTGCCGTTGATAGATATCTTTCTACAGCGATTTGATTTCACCGAGACTGTGATAGTTCTGTAAGGTTTATTTGCTTCCTTTTTCTTGTCTTAAACGACTTTTTCATCTTCTTGTCTTTCGGTTGGTTAAGGTAACAATGACCGTTTTCATTTCCTTTGTCCCGTTATTAAAAATTGCCATGTATGTATACACCTATGATGTTTTTTGTGTCTCGTTAATGGGATGCTGCTTTTTGGATCTTGTGTCATTTTATACAATTTATTAACAGAAAGCTTTCCAAAAAACGGGACGCTGGACAAATTGTTAAAAATTGGGACTGTCCAGCTATAAGGCGGAACGGGTCACCTTAGGTAATCGGTAATCGAAGAAGGGGCCTCGCGAAACTCATCTTGCCCACTTCGTATTGTGGTCTTGCCCCGCCGCTGCACATGCGCAAGTGTTTCTTTCTCACTGCAGTATCTGCAATGGTATGTCTTGGCACTACGACCAGGGATAGTTCTTACTGGATCTACATTGCAGTTCATTTTAATACAACCTCGCCATTTGAGGTGCTTAAGCTGCCCTTTCGATAAATCCATATATTTGCATCCATAAATCCATTACTTCCTGATACACCTAGTCCTTTCTGGGGTAGTTTGCACCACTCCTCATACGAACGTTTTCTTAAAATCTCAGGTATTTTAATACTTGTAATTTTACCTTTTACATTCTCTAGATTATCTTTCACTATGTATAATTTAGTCAAACAAAATTTCTTTGGAGTTTCCAAATCTTTCGAGTAGAGTGTTATATAAGGACAATATGATTTTTCAAGACAAACTTATTAAATCGTTGTAGATACGCTTCCCACGAAGTATTAAATGTTTGTAGACCTTTCACTGTTTTAGCTGCATATAAAAAAACCATACCTCCAGGTATCTGTAAAATTTCCCTTACACAGCTTCTTATAGTTTTGTCCACGTCTCTCAAAAAATGTTTAGATAATTGTTTGATTGGATCTGTTTGCAGACTGTATATAAGACACGGGAATATATATTGGATTAATAAATTTAGTCTTTGTTCGCTATTTAAAAGATTAGATTTACTCAAAATTTCAACTTTTTGTGAAAGATTTTTTAAAAAACTAATAGAATCAAAATTAGTGTTTCTGAAAAGTTAGCACCATGATACTTAATTTTCTCATCACCACTGATCGATGTAATTCTATCTGTAGAACTTAAATAGAGTTGTTCGCTTGATAATGTACTGTTATTAATAATAATAGCAGAAGATTTATGTGGGTTGATTTGTAGTACAATTTCTTCAAATATGTGCTTTACCATATCTATTAAATTTAAACTACACTCTTTATTCTTTGCTATTAAAACTATGTCGTCCGCAAATCCAAAACTGATAACGGTTTCATGCTATCTACTAAGGAATAGCCATTTTCCAATACAACTGACTTTTCACTTAATTCATCGAATATGTAATTAATACATAAATTAAACAATAAGGGTGAAAGTGGTGCCCCTTGAAACAGGCCTCTGTTAATATTAATAGATTTGGATTTCTTCACACCTAAATCAATAATAGTTTTATTTGCTGTTTGTAAACTAATTATGAGATTTTACAATTTCTTCGGTATTTCTGAATTCCCTAAAAATAGTAGTTATTCTCGTAAATACATCCTATTTTAATATTCGACGAACAAAAAGTTCGTCTTTGAATTCGTGAAGTCTGTCTGTCTGTCGCCTTTTTCCCTGTTGACTTTTTGAATCTTATAGTACATCAAATTCTACGAAACTTTTGGTCGAAACATTTTTTTGTATCTCTTCGGGAAAGTGGTCAAAATGACCACGGAAAATTTCGGTAAATTTTTGAAAAATGAAAAATTTTAGCATACGAAAAAATGAACAGTTTTAGTTTTAGTTTTTATGACAACTAATGTGTTACGTCAACATTAGTTTTCAAAAATAATAGTTATTTATGGTACAAGTGAGTTAAGTAAGATATTAATTAACCCTCTCGGGCCTGCCGGCCCTCGAGGGTAAATTTTTCGTTCGTGGATAATATCCTTAACTCACGCGTGTCATACAAGATTTTATCCAACACCGCTGTATTTAAGTTTCAACATCGAATTTGCAATGTATAGTTAGTCTGTAGTTTTGACGGTAATAAATTTAATACTCTAGTGGTACTCTAGTAGTTAATTTAATACTATACGATGACTGGATTTTAATGGTGATTGGTTGTTATCTTTGAAGGAGTGAGTTTTTTAAAGATAGCACACGTTGCTAGGGGCAACGTGGGTTATAATGTAACAT
This sequence comes from Agrypnus murinus, assembly GCA_929113105.1. NCBI lineage: Eukaryota > Metazoa > Arthropoda > Insecta > Coleoptera > Elateridae > Agrypnus > Agrypnus murinus. Next base: position 20,413,524 of record OV816025.1, read on the forward strand.
AAGAGTAAACAATCACTTTCCTTATTTAAAATGACCATAGTCAACATGGTATTTATATAGAGGTGTTGGATAAATTAAGTTTATTAAGTATACAGTTGTTTTTGTTCGTCATGGCAATGCTAGCTCTGCGCATTCTCAACTGGTTTATTTATTGTTTTAATTATTATGCTTTTGGTATGAAGACTTATGGGAGGAACCTTACTTTTTTCTGAAATTCTTAAAGTCCAATAATGTAAAGTTATGGTTTAGCCCACTCATGACATCAGTCTCCCTGGAGCTAACCCCCACACTCTAATTTATACCTGACTTTTTAATTTTAACAAATCGCCTTATATTAACAAAATGAATTTATTAATGTAATACAATTTGCTGCCCAGTATTAGCTAAGCAATGTCCTGACTGTACACGCTATTGCCTTTGATTTGTTAATATAGTTGTATTAGACTGTTTTTGCAAATAAATAACAATAGGTCTTTATTTATGCTACTTTACTTTTACATAGATTGATACATACATATTATTGTAAAATGAGAGCAACATGATTCTGCTTTGTCGCTGACCTTCCAGCTGATCCCGACCGAACAGGCAACTACGAGGTCGAACGGACCTCGAAATTGTGAGTGCGCCCGGCTTTACAGTACCTACACAATTTTTGTGTGGGCGAAATAATGTTATCTAGAGTCATAGAAATATTAGAGCCCTATAACTAAAAAAATATGGTTCTAATACTACAAAACACAGAAATTTATAAGGAAAACTAAATATTAAACGAAAGATATTGACAGAAGATGAAACGGATAAAGAAGAATTGGAGAATGCCTAATGGAAAAAGGGAAAACAAATTAAAAGTGCAAAAAAGGGTAAAAGGCTAATTAGGGTAAGTGGCAAAATCGCCTCAGTAAAACTTTACATGCCTTTCCAACCATTAACATGCTGCGAACTATGGGGGCGCTTCTAGTGGATAGGCTTTCTCGATCGTATGCAAATATATATATATAATTAAGAGCTATGGTTTTAAAAAATTTAAAACTTAGTAGAAAAATTAAAAATAGTTTTGGCTAATCTACAGATTCAGAAGTTCTAATATAAATATAAAAAATAATGCAAATCGGTCTTATATAACTTGCAAATCAAAATGAAACAAAACTCAGCCTTGTGTTTGAAATTGTAACCAATTTATTTGGAATATTTAATCGGATGTGTTTTTAACTCAAATATGGTATGAAAAGAAAAAAAATCCGCATTGGAGCCTAGGTAAATTTCAATCATGGATGATTTAAAATCTCAAATAGTTGAATACGTTGTTTATTTATTGTTACTCATTGAAACACTTGTGTAAACACAATTGCATTTTTACAAGTATCAAATTCCCTATTTAGCGAGGTATTTAAACCATTTATGTTTATCGTATTGAAAAAAGACGACTGGATAAACGTTAATTCTTCAAAGCGAATTAACAAATTTCTTTTATAAAAACATACAGCATTTTATAACCCCTTTTTAGGCAAATAGATGTTTATTTGAAATAAAAACCCTCTCTGATATTAAATGTTTACAAAGGAATGTACCGCTTTCGGAATAATATTTTACTTTTTATGAGACATCATAATTTTACTTCGGATAAAGTTACAGGATAAAGACAGACCTTATTTCAGATCTTGCAATTTTTGCAGCTGTTTGCCTTCTTGATAAACACGAGAGGAAATTTAGTCTAATTTGGCATTGGTAGTAATGATGCTGAGTTCAACATGTGGTAGGTTGAAATCTTCTGGAGTATAATCACCCCTCTTAAAATTTAAAAAGTAAAATGAATATTTGTAATTGCAGGAGAATTTCTCTCGGCAGTGTGGATTCATACACGTTACCCCGGCGAACGTGTCCAGATGACAGGCGGCTAACAGTAACGTGGTCTCCGCAAGTAAAATGTGTCTCGCGAGTTGTTCAAACAGGAATTTTCAGATTTTCATTGTTATTTCGTGCTAAAGACTTTAGTAACATTATCACATCGTCGGGTTTATAGCGTAATCCTTTATGTGAGAATCAAGTGCTACCGTAATCATGGCCATTATGTAACTACATCTGCCTTCATAATAATATTCATAAGTATATGCCTTCATAGTTATAAATTCGATTCTCCCTTCTTACAGTTGCTAACAAATGTAATTAAAACACGATATACCTTGTCCTTGCCCGATACTTTATCCTTGTCCGTTTTTGCTAACTCGCAGAAATAGGATAATTTTATCCCTAAATATTTCAAGAACTACTGAGCCGTTTTTAGTCAAAATACATTTATAGCTATATTAAGTAAGAATTAAGTCGCTAAGTTTAACAAACTAAAAGTCTGCAACTTAAGAAACAGAACATTAAATATTGGCTCCAGTCGTCTGTCTTTACTAGCAAAGTTTTAAATGAATTTACTTTTTGGTGGCTGTGTAATTCTTGTATCATATTATTCAAATACTAGACCAAAAATGCCCTTGAATGTCTCTGTATATATCTCAAGGAGTACAAATTAGCCTCTTCTCAAACTATTGCCTCCCTTGGCAACATCTTTTGTAAACGAGACCGCAAGTGAGAAGGTGGTGATAGCAATGACAAATAATAATCTTCATATTTAAATTAGAAGTTATGCTAAATTTTGTTGTCTGCCAACCTCTTCGCCTCAACATGTCATTTCAACGTGAAAATGCAGTTTGGATGCAGTTACTCATACTCACGGAAATAACCTGTCAGCTACCAAAAATTTCAGTCTTATCGTGGCAAGTCACACTTCCTTCCTCCTCTCTTTTATAACAAATCTTTTTCAATTTCTAGCTTGCGTTCCTTCGCAATTTTATACTAACGGCACTGAACACATCTGACAGTTTATTTGTAATTTTCACCCAAACCTAAAAACGGTCAAGTTTACATTTCGCTTAGGTATTTCACTTTCATTTACGAGATTCTTTGGCTTATTTGGGGTTAGTGTAAATGCCATCCTGACACCACTAGCTGTAATTTGCACTAACACTTAAAGTATAAAAACTGAAATGGAGATGTCTTCGCTTTAACTAGATTTTGTAGCAGTTACAGTAATTTAGTTGGTTAAAATAACTGGAGCTTAATGTACAGTGAAAATTTTGTAAACTCTAAAAATGGGTTTGTAGTAAGCGGAAACGGTATTAATGCGCATATTCATTCTCTGTTTAAATGGGTTTATGTTCATAATGAAATAAAAACACCTTTATAAAACACACTCCCTCACACATTATACGACCTTTTCGTAAAAAAAAAGAATAAAAAGTATTGTTAGTAGTAATTTTTCTACGTGCGTGTGCTCTCGGCTTGATCATTAGCAAAACAGAAAAAAATTGCGTGATTTATAAAATGAGACCTTAAAGGTACAACTGAAAATCCTCTTGAAATACACCTACCAACCTAACCTTAAGTTAATCTCCATCAAACAGCAGGAAACCCTAACGTGACGCGTTAATTCGTGCGTGGGGGATTTTAGAATCCTATCCTGAAATACTTTTTTTTTGTTTTATGAGTGGGATTTTATGAAGTTGTAAACAGTTAATAACGATGTAAAAGCAAACTTTAAAGTAATCAACACGAAAGGTGTAGAAATTCTTTATTGTTGTATTTATTTTTTTTTAAGTATGATAAGGTTGATAAATGTTGTGAAACAGCTCTAAAATTTAAATCATTAAGTAAGTTGAATCAATTTGCGTTATTCCATTCAATTCCGGCCTTTGATGTTAAAAGGTAGTTTGCTCTTTATTTCACATTAATCATCTTTAATTAATAGAAGCGAAAATTTAGTCATCCTGTTACTTTAATGGAAATAATCAGGAATAAACATTTTAATTTTTTTTAAAACTAATATTTCTAACGTATTTTATTACTGTTGCAAGTTTATCAGCGGTGTTTCCGAGTGCTTCGCTTTTGGCGTTGTTCCGGTGTTATAGGATTGTTCTTATATTATAACTAGCTGGCCCGGCGAACTTCGTACTGCCTCAGAATTAAATAATGTGTCAAAGTTAAAAAACTAAAAATTAGCAGAAAACCAAAAAAAATAAAAAAATAAAATACGCAAAAACATTCTCCACGAAAAAATACTCCCACATTTGATTGACTTCTACGACCTAAGTCAGGTCGTCTTCTCCTTGGCATTGTAAATTTATAAAAAGTAAATAAAAAGTTCTCGTGCACTAACTACTAAACTAATACACTATACTATTTCACTAATACACTAAACTACAAAAAATGGTAAATGGCGTCACTTTCACAAGTCACAAAGGAAAGGAATGACATATTTGTTTGTTGTCAAATATTTATAGTGCGTTCAGAAATTTATTTTGTGACTAAACTTAGAAAGATATATCAAGCTACATAAAAAAATGTCTGGCTTGATAATAAACGATAAACGTTTATATATATAGATTAAAATACTATAATAAATTATATGTAGAAATAAAATAAAAGAGTAAAGAAATTGATTTCTGAATTTCTCTTTATAAGTTTAGTCGCAAAATTAATTTCTGAACGCTTGACAGGTACGAACAGTTTGTATGGGAAAATAAAATTGTTGTTTTTACTATTTTCCTTGCAATTTCTTCATATTTTCTCACCTTTTGAACCTTCCTTGGACTTCTACAAATATCTCAAAACCAAAATTAGCCAAATCGGTCCAGCCGTTCTCGAGTTTGAGTGAGACTAACAAACGTCAATTCATTTTTATATATATACATATGTACCTCGAATTGATTTTTCGCTTTTTGACCATGTAATATTCGTGTTTTCAAATTCATTTCTTGCTGTTAATAAACTATAAAAATAATAAACTAAATGCAAATTTCGTATTGTAATATTTCAAATTTATTTCTTGCTTGTTAGGACAAATTTAAGTTAATTTTTAGGTTGATCTATTACCTTACATGGCAAATAGAAAATGAATTTCATTCCAGTTTAGCATAAGCTTATCATTAGCTATAAAAATTTAATACCTCGAGAAAAAAAAGTTACGAAAGTGCAGAGGTAATATTCGTCTTTTTATCATTGGTTTATCGTGACATAATTACATTCTAGAAAAAGTCTTGCCGACATCTCTTTCTTCATTTAATCTATGCTAAGGGATATTTCTTTTTCTGATGTGATTGATCAATCAGGAGAAACTTTTTTAACTTGTGGAAGAACAACACCATAAGTTCGAGAAAACCTTTCGTAAGGTACAGCACGCACCAAACTAGTAGGTGCGTTTTGAATTTGTAATTCCAGTCTGTATGTAGTGGTTCGAAATTTGTTCAAAGTTATAATATTTTGTTAAGTTAAATAAATTCTTCTATTCTATAATTTGAGTTATGTAGTCCAAGCATGTTGGTTATTTAAAATATGTTCATATTTTAAATCTTGGTGCAAGCTAAACAAATTCGAGTAAAATGAGAGATTTACCGTATCGCTCGGACTGCACATAATAATGGCGCGATCTAAAACTGTTAAGTACACTTTCGGCGGTGATGGTTTAGGCTTAAATAATTGTTAAGAAATAAATAAATATCAGCAGCGTAATCTGGGGGTTATTAACAATTCAGTTGTGATCACTTGAAGATTTCAGAAGTTGAGAAAGATTTTCAGAAATTTTCCTGCCACATCGACAAACTTTATTAATCCAATTCAGTAGGGGTTGTTAAATTCGTAGTTTAAAACCTGTTAAAATTTGAAAAATCCAAGCTTAATAGTATTAATGACTTTCCTTTTTGATCATTTATCTTGTTTTGGGTAGGAACTACCAAAACATTTGCTTACAACGTGTTAATATCGAGAATATTCAATTGACCAGAAGAAAGTTAAATTTGGTTACTTTCTTGTTGAACTTCCTTTTTTGTTAAAACTATTCAATTTAAACAAAAATTTCACATCAACCACGTTCCAACTTGAAATGAATGCAATTTAGTATTCACTTGCTATTTTATTTTGTGACAAGAAAACGAATTTTACTTATTTCGTTTTTACAGTCTTGCCAAATTTAACTAATATTTTCCAAAGTTTCCAAACATTTCTGAAAAGATAAATTAAGTCAAAGATGATTACGTTTACTTAAACAATTTCTTAGTTATTAATTATATTGAATTCAATGCATTGGATTTTCTTTTCAATTTCGTTTCACGAACTGTTATTTTAAAGCGCACTAGTATTGTTTACATGTCTTACTTCGTATATGTGTAGTGTTGTGTTTATAGCAACATAAGCTTAATAAAATGTTTTTCTTTTAAGAAAGAACATTGTGACGTGTGAGAAACAAAATGTTTGAATCAAATTGTTTGTAGCGTAATCCCTGAAAATATTTTAGAATAGTTTGTTGCCGTATATATATTTAATGTAAAAATTGATGAATATCGACTCTTTCCAAATTGTGGGCGAATATGTATTTTTTTCTGATTGATACAATATTGAATAATAGTGCCTTAGTTACAATATGTCATAACACACTAATATTTTCCAAGGTAAATATGAAACGCTCATATTGTCCCAAGGGAAATATGAATCGTCATATTTTACTATACAAATGTTTTATTTTTTAACTAAAGCAACAAAAATTATAACAATAATTTATGAACTAACAAAGTTTTTGCATTTGTAACGCTACTTTTCAGAACCAAAATAAAACTTGCAATTCTCAAAATTTACATTACAATTTGCGATTACAACCAGATACAAACGATGAAGTATCTTGTTCGTAATTCGTCGATGAGATTGCAGTTTCCTTACTAAGAGCATTCAGTTCAGCTGCAGTCTTGAACGATTTTTCAAAAACCGTCACCAAAGATTGTGATGATTGTGCTACATGCGATGCCATCATCGACACACCAGGAACCGTAACAGATGCTGCAGATAGCTCTCCCTCCACACCAGCTATCATCTTTGCTACCTTATTTTTCTGCAACATACTGTCAGCCAGATACCCTTCGGCAACCGACGAACTTTTCCAACCACCGTGTCTCTTTAATGTGGTAATTGAGGCTCCCGCATCGGCCAACAAAGTCGCGGATGTTCGTCTTCCACAATGGCCTGTATACGCCTTCGGATTATCCAAACCCAACCATTCAGCAACCTTACACGGAATATTTCCGAAGGTATTTTTGCCGACCGGCTGAAGAGTACACTTCTTATTTCGATAAACCACGAAAAACCTAAGAACGCCTTGCGGACGGAACGCCAAATATTCTCTCACCAAACGAGCAGCACTCAGTTCTTCTTCATCAATAATTTATTGTAAATTTCTTATTTACATCATTCTTTGTCTTTGAAACGTTGATCACGATCACCGACCCACAATCTTCGACATCGGAAGAAAGCATATTCACCAATTAGTTCGTTCTGCAGGCGCCAAAGGTTTCTATAATTAAAGCGACCTTCAAAATTACGGTTGTAACAATCTATTAGACTGAGGAGAATCACAATGAAATTTTTACCTTATACATAAAAAAAATGTCATTGCGAGCTTCTCGCAAGAATTTTTTAAGCTGTTCTTGAGACAATACCTCTGATTTTTTAGGAACGTATCCTTTATTTTTATTCTTCACAAATGCTTCTACATCATCAAACATTTTGACATCAGTTTTCTCCTTTAAATGTAACATTGACTTTAACATCGATAATTTTGGCTACAACGTGTTTGGTGAATATTTCTGCGACTACGGATAGAAATAACAAAAATCATAGCAAAATACCAAATCTTCAAAAAACGCTAGCAAAATATTTTCGTCGACACCATTCACCGGATTTTTTCTTCTCCACTCTTGAAAGTCTTCATACACTTTATTGTAAGCAGTTTTAGATTTCGCCTGAACTAAACATTCACGGGCTTTCGCCGCTTGTGTTAGCACGTAGTTCGACATTTAATCAATTTTATTTATGACAGGACGCGAAAATCAAACCAGTCAACCATGATATTTACAAACACGGTCCTTAGCATCGTTACTAATCCGATAAATTCAAACAATCCAATATTTTTCTATTTTCACAACAATAATTGTATCAATCAGAAAAAAACTATTGATTACAACACTGGAAATATGAATATATTTCCCTTGCTTGTCTATACATCCCTCGGGTTTCATCCTCGGGATGTAACTAGCCAACCTCGGGAAATATACTATTCATATTTCCCTAGTTGTAATAATAGCTATAACATCATTTTAATTACGATCATTTACATACAATTTGGAGGCGCCCAAGATATTTTATGTAATAGTTATTATTTTTTGTTAAATCCGAAATCGGTAAGTTTTTCATTTAAAACTACCTGAAAGCAATTTGTTTAAAAGAAGCATTTCTATTCTTTTTTGAAGCATACGCCACTTCGGGTGATTACACCTAATGTATTTTTGTTAGTTATTGAGTATTATAATTGTTGTAATTGTCTTCAGAAAATATGTTTAATCGCCAGAAACTAGTAATGTTGTAGTGGATGATAGTTTTTGAAGATATTGAGACCGGACTTCTTGCAACCAAAATCGACAGTAATTTGTTGTTTCAACAGAAGGCTACAGCGAAAGTAGCAACATTCCGGTGCGTTTCGAACAGCATTGCAATTATTCCAACTGTTTCCAAGGTACAACGAAAGTGACGTCTTTTAGTGACTAGCGACTGAGCAGTGTTTAAGATTATATTCTTGAAATGACTTCTTATACAGAAAGCGTTGTTGCTGGAAGTGATTTTAACATTGATTATAGTAAAATAGATTCCGCAACATAGCTTTATATTTATTGTTCTGTGTCAATTCCGAGTTTACACAATTTAGGCATGCCCCTACAAGACTTATTTTTATCCTCCAAAACGGTAAATGGTTTAACGTCTTGCGTTCTTGTGGATAGTAATCTCTCCAATCACGAAATAATATCAAAATCTATCGTTTCTGTAACATCAATTATTATTCCGTTAAGGGAAACATACGCTAATCAGAAACATGGAAACGAATTTGTTATCTTTGTGTGCACGTAGCATTGTGATTTATTTATGCATTTAAAAAATGACACTCACTGTTCACACTTAAAAGTTTGTACTCGGTTGAAACAAAAACCCAGGGGAACCTTCAATAAATCCAATTAAGCTTGACAAAAAAGCTTCTTTAAAATGAAAAGTAGATGAATAACTACAAAAAAATAGTTTGACTCCCGCAGAGTATACGATGTTTTTTTAATTTGTCATTCGTACAAAGCGCGTAACACACACAAATTCCATCGGTTCGTAAATAATCTTTCAAACAATGCGATAATTATACTCAAAATAATCGTTTATTACCACTGTGGATTAAAATTCTACTAATTCGTTACATTTCACAATGACACAACTACACAAAAAAGAACTTTTCCACAAATCCTTAAAATGGACGCTGATGATGCATCGTTCAATCGCAATCGTTGAATGAAAGTACGTCATCCAACAAAAGTCAGCCGATTGGAAAATGGTTTGAATAAATTTAAACGTTTTTTTTTATTATATACCTATTAATGAGCGTACCTTATATGGCGATGTGAATCCTGATACAGTTTAGTACCTAAAAGTCTTTAGCTACGTTTTTACTCTAGTCCTTAGAAGAACTTATACATTATAGATTTATATCATAGATTTTTAATTTTTACTAAAAGAAATATAAACAATTGAAACTTTTCTGAACAGTGTTCAAAATTCCATTCTTGAAATAAATTCTTATACAGAGAGTATTGTTGTAGAAGGTGATTTTAACACTGATTATGATAAAATAAACTTGCTTAAATAACTTTATTTCGTTTCCAATCAATTGCCATCAATATAACCAACTTAAAAGATACTCTCAGACATAACAAAATAATATTTTAATGGAAAAACCTTAGATGTCTAGCTAATAATAACAAATATCAACTTTCCTTCCTGAACCTATCGGATGTTAACGAAATTAACACTTTATTGATTCTTTCCCTTCTTCAAACTCTAATACGAATCTGTCTCTTCTATAATAGCAATGTAAAGACAAATCAGATATTGTTTGGTATTGATGTTGTCAAAAGCATTAATAACATAAATACTATTAACCTCGACTTCTTTCGATTGTTACTATATCATCGTTATAATTGGCTGCTTGCGATACCGTGTAAAAGTATTTTCTTTCTGCAACTACTGGAAAGAGTTTCAGCTTTTTGACGAAAGGTTTTAAGATGTAAGGGCGTTGATGAATGAATTAGCAGTTAAAATGACTTATATACCTTTTAAATTGAATAAATTCTTCTTATAGCAGCATCTCAATTTCGAGTTTATTATAAGGTTGCAGGTAAGAGCTTGTTGCAACACTTGTTTCTGACAACATGATCCTTATTTAACACAAACTTATTATAAAATTTCTTTATTCATCGGCATCATGGTATGTGCTATAAAGTGCAAAGTAAAAGTACAAACTGTTTAGATACTAAATACTATAATAATAATAAATATCTGAATATCATAGCTATTGAAACAATTGTTAGAGAGATTAAAATAAATTTGTGAAACTTTTTACTAATCACATTTATTTATTTAACAATTAAGTTATAAAACTATTGCTAATAATACATATTTTTTAATTCAATTAAGAATTTAATTATGATTACTGATTATTGACCATCCTTTCGTTAACTATTGTTTTCTTCCACGTTCTTAAGTTTCTTAATGACATATTTATCTAATTATTATTAATTTAATTTAAATAGTTCATTTTGTCTTTGGTAGTAATTGAAATTAATTTTCAAAATTATTTGTCCAAATTCATGAATAATTAAATGTAATTATTGTACAGTCTTTGTCGATCTGTTAATCTTTTTCTAAGGAACCTTTAACGTAAAAGACCCCTAAAAAGCTCAACTAGCTGCAATGTATATTGTAGAGGAATTACTTACTTTTATCAAAAAGTTAGAGTCAAGATAATGATGCAGATAACCCTTACTGAGATGGTAGTTTTATTAAACGGGGAAAATCGTTTCCATCAGCGTCTTAAAGGTATTATTTTCAAAATCATATTAAGGAGTTCATTTTTGGTTGCTACACAGTAAAAAATGGAGTGTTAACTTTTACACTCAAATAACACCCAGAGTGGTTCCTATTTATCCACACTGATGAGTGTAAATAACATTGGTCTTAAAAGTGGTAAAATATATAACAACTTTAACCTTCAATGCAGGTTAAAGTCATGGACACTGAGTGTAAAAATGACAACCATATTGTTGTGTGAGAAAACATTTGTTGAGTGTAAAGTATGCACGAACTGAGTGTTAATTTCCCATTCTTTTAGTGTAAAAATTATTGCTTATAATGGTAAGGAACATTTTTTTAATGGAAAAGGAACCAATTATAGTGGTTACAATCATTTATTGGAGTGTACAAAAAGAAAAAAGTAAAAAAATAATGCACACAAATATTAGTTTTATTTTAAAACAAAATGCAAAATATAAATACATTCTAAATCTAAATAATCCAATGTAAATACATACTGTGATGATTTTCCTTCATTATTTGAAAATCATGAATTCTTAATTTTGTTACCCAATGTAAAAATGTTCAAAGTTGACTGTTTGTGTTTATCATTTGTAATTATGAGTTTCTGTAATTAAAGTTTTATTAAAATTATTTACGCATTCTAATTTACATTACAAACCTTACCTGTAATTATAGAAACGACATTTAATGTCACTAATCACAATGTCAGTAATCACATGTTAATAATCACACGTTTTATAAACACATGTGCGCCATCTTTTTAAGCTGAGTTCGGCCGTCCAAGTACCGACCTACTATACCGACATATATACTTCATCACATATATACTTATGTAGGTACTACATAGCAGGAACCAGAAACGGTTTTACACTTAAATGGTTCTTTGTAAACCAAAAATCTGAAAATAATTTTATCTATTATTTATCCATAATTCACGTAAACATTATTATTTATATTTATGCATAATGATGATTGAAATTACAAAGGATCAACATGGCTGCTAAAACTCTTACATAATAAAAAGCTGAATAGACACAACCAGGACTGGAAATTATAGTTTTAAAATCTTACCTAATTGCACAATATCGTAGAAAGATGCATCCTCTTCTATTTTAGCATATTTACTTTTATTGGCTAGTTGAATCTTAAAAATCATTGTGACTTTCAAAGACAACTAACTACATTCAAACACAAACAGTAAATAAAAGTGCTCACGTCCAATCGTGATTATTCGCGTTGGAGGTGAATGTTCGGTGGATGACACTCGCGAGGGTTAACTCGGTTTTGTTGGCAATCTCATTAACACTCTTTACTGCTGTTAACATGGTAGAATAGTGAAATACATTTTCTGAAAGATGACTCTTACACTAACGAGAATATCTTTACCAAATTCAAATGATTTGTACACCAAAAACATTATTTTTACCCATTTTTTAAATTAAGATAACACTCGTAAGAAAATAGTTGCTGCGTGTTAATTTTGGTTGTTAATTTCATTCACATGAGTGTAGAAATTCACACTCAGATATTTCACCACACCAAATATGTTTTTCACCACCACTGCATTTTTTACTGTGTACTATTTAAACTTTAAGCTTTATTTCACGTAAAATGATTATTGTATAAAATATTTAAAATTTTTATTTGCTGTGTATAAGATCAAACTGAATCGGCCCTGTATTGTAATATATATAATTATGAAAAAAATTATAATATGACCCTGTTTTATAGCGCGTCATTTTCTTTCTCGCACTTTGTTAGGGAAACCTGTAAAAAATTGTATGGCAATTTTTCCGATTTACTATTTGCCTTAATTAAAAAAAAAATTGAAGATAAACTGTTGTTTGATTAAAATTACCAACCAATTCAAAATAATGTATTTCGTTGTTATTCACTCTTCAAGCATGTTTTATTTCTGGGAACCCATTTTAGATAGAAATATTAAATTCAAGGGGTAAATCTCGCCTTTTACCTATTGATCAATCGAGACATACATCAAATATCCTAGATTTTTAAGAATGTTTTCTCTCTTCTGAAATTCAGAAGTATTAGCTTTAGTTTGATCAAGTACGGGTCAATTTCTCGTTTGAAGTTCAAAGTCATTTTGTTAATGTTAACAGTTTTTTTAAGAAGTCACGCTATTTTGCTATAGGTTAATTTAAAGTCCCCGCTTAAGTTTAATTGTGATGATATAAAATTCAGATCTCTTAGTTCAGTTTTAGTTTTTAACAAGACGGTCAAAGGGAACCATCAAAGAGGCTGGTACCTCGAGGCTTCTCCGGGCGCTTCGCGCCCCGAGAATATTTTCAGGGGGTCGTTACGGTGAATGTATGCCCTTATTACTAAGTATTTAGTTCGGAATTAGTGAATTCGATAAAATATTCCGTACTACCGTTTATGCCTCAATTTAAGTTTGGTGTTTTCGATTTCGTTGTTTGGAAATTGATCCAATACAAGGATTATTTCGCAAGTTTAGTTAATTTAGCGAAGGAAAATAATACCGTCTCGTTACATCGAAAAATTAACTATAATTGCGTATTTCCTTTTTTTTTTCTTTTATGTTTTAAGATACAGATTTCAAATTTATTTATTGATTGATATAGTTAGGCTCAACGAACTGCTGATGTTTTTTTGTCAATTAAGATTTTTTATTATTTCATAAATGTTTGATTAATTTAACGTCAATTTAAATGGGAAGTTATTCCCAAAACTGATGACTTCTCGAGTTCTTTTTTTTAACTTAATAACAGTCTTAGGTTTGGTGGCGTCCAACATGTTTTTATTTGTTCCTGACTCCATTAATTAATTAGAAGCTTTTGGGGTTAACACCCACACCTGAATTTAAATTTGCATAATTAGAGATCTCAACCGGTGCATATAGTACAGTAAGTATTTAGTGATTTGAGTTTTTTATTAAGATTCCAGTGACAGTCCATCGTGGGGCTTCATTTTCTAGAGTGCTATACGTTTTAAGAATTCCTGAATCAAAATTATATCTTTATCTCTTTATATTATGTACCTTAGGTAATGTAATTTATATTTTATTTCAATTTTGATTTACCTTAAAACGGTTAAATGTTCAAAAAATGTTTTCTTTTGTAATTACTTAATGGTAGTTTGTTATAGGGGGTGTGTTTTAATACATATTCCTATTAATTATCCAATTTAAATAAATAAATAAATAAATTAATTAATTAATACATACAATTTGTTGCGGTCAAAATATTTGTTTGATGTGACTCTCCTTCTTAGGTCTAGAATCAGTAAGCTTTTTATTTAACACCTACGACCTGAAGATAAATTGTCATAAGGAAATAAAGGTTTCAGTTTATAACATATTCGATCACATACTTATAAGTGAAACACGAGCAAACGTTTCAAGCTCAACTCAATTAGTTTTTCAATCTTATGGGAACTTTATCCAATAATCACCACTCCTGTAAAACGCTTTAACTGTAGTATTGAAAATGCTATTATTTTTTGTTACAACATAAGGGAGTAGTGAAATTGATCGATTTGCCATTTGAAATCGTTTTACTTGACGCATATACTGGAAAATGTATAATTTAAAAGACCAGAGTAAATGAATAGACCAAATGAAATCAATTCTATATTAAATAAAACTAACTGCTTACAAAATGTTTCTTACCAATATATTAAAATAAATGGGGCAGCTATATGTTAGTTTTTAATATTTGCATTAATGCTACAATATAAAATATAAATACATATTATTGTGTCTATTCATATTGTTATCTTGTACGATCTTCCATTCCATTTTGAGGTTGTAACGTCTACTATTTAATTACAAAATTATATGAATGTGCTGTTACTGCTAATAAAGACATTTCGGCTTTTATCTCACATAAACATTGAATGGCCAATACAGAATAAACGCTTCTGTAGATAACCGAGGCTGGCGGAAATATTATACTGAAAAGCTTGTTTTTCGGTCCAATCTAATCAAGGCCTTTTTGTTTTTACCTCGGATTCAAACGTAATTAATTACTTTCATTTCAGTTAATACATTCAATGAAACACAAAGAATTAAAACCGTTTAATTAAATTGAAAACGGGTTCTGATGCCTCTGAATTTATCGAGAGTGAATGGTTTGATAAGAAACCCCATTTTGTGTGAAACACAAAACAAGTTTGTAACTTATCGTCAAATTGTGATAATTTATTTCTTTGTTTTCAGGTTTCCCCCAACGTCATACAGTTCATGAAATCTCCAGTCAATATAATAGATTTTGTAGCGACGTTAAGTTTCTACGTAGACATGAGCTTAAATATAGAAGAAAAATCGGAACTACTGGAATTTTTCAGTATCATTAGGATTCTAAGATTATTCAAATTAACTAGGCACTCGCCGGGGTTGAAGATTTTAGTTCACACTTTCAAGGCATCTGCAAAGGAATTAACTCTGCTAGTGTTCTTTCTTCTCTTGGGAATTGTTGTCTTCGCCAGCCTCGTGTATTATGCCGAGAAATTGCAGGTGAGACGAGCACTTAAATTACACTTTAGTTGGTCACGGTAGGTAAAATGTTAATTAGGAACTAATGAACGTCAGAATGCATAATTAATTTTATGGTATAAGTTTCGTAAGCACACTTGGGTAATTTTTAGTCTTTTCAAGAATTTACAAGTAGATGAGAAACTTTTCACGTTTTATGTTCTACGTCGACCTCTTTAAGTTCGTTTAGATACACACAAAGTTTTATACTATCGGTGATATTCCTTAGTTATAAATAAATGATGTTTCTAATACAATCTTTTAAAAGTTAACCCCTTTAATAATACTGTTAACATTGTTTTTTAACTTATACACCTGTCCAGATTAATTAAAATTGGTTTATATAAAAAAAGTGTGTTAGGCGCCACTGCGTTTTCAACTTTCACTTTAATAAAATTATTTTCAATGCAAACTACTGTCGCAAGTCTTAACAATATACAAAGAAAAACCATAAAAAATGCAGCAGCAACAAAAGTACCATTTGTAAATAAAACAATATCAATTTCATTCAAACAAGGTGTACTAGATATATTTGCTTTATCAAGTTGATAGACCAGCATTTCGTCAACAACCCATCAAAGCGATTCTAAAGTTTTAATAATCTTATATAGAAATTAAATTACTTTAAATTGAAAACCAATTTTCTTTTTCCTTTATAGAGAAATGTCACCTGCCATCCTCATGCGGGTTGCCCCTGATAGCTCGCTTAGCTAGGAGATTGTTGTATACATCCATAAGACCAGGGTTCGAACCCCAGTCAGGGTGTTAATTTTACTATGCAATGTGAATTTGCATTTATAATATGATTTAATGTAAAATATTAATGGGTAGTTAATTAATATTTATTTTAAAATCTTAATAAAATGCCTGGCCAGTTTACCCTGGTTTGCAGTTTGCCAAATCTGACACAGGGTAATAGAAACTATACACGTACTATTGACATATCGATTATAAAACAATATTATTTATAACTTAAAATATAACTTACAAGTTAAACTAAATATGAATAAGTGTTAAACTATTTACTTCGTAGAATATTGGTTCTAGTAAACCTGTTATAAAAGAATAAGGCATTTCTGGAATTTTGTCTGGGTACATTAAATGAGATTTTATGTAACAAATTCGGACAATCAATTTTGTTATTTAATAAATTGTAAAGAAATGTAATGCTAAGAATTATCCTTCTCGTTTGTAATGATATCATACTCAACATATTAAGCGATACAGTATATTCTAATTCATGTTTCTGATACACTCCTGTTGACAAATAAATGTTAAATTTCACAAAACGTCGCTGTGCAGATTCTATTTTGTTAATGTAAACATTATAAATGGGATACCAAATTAAGAACCCATATTCTAATTTCGATCTAACAAATGCGAAAAATAGAATTTTCATACAGAATACGTTAGTAAAATCTTTACAGTTTCTGTAAATAAATCCTAAAGATCTGCTTGCTGCTAATACTGTCTGATTAATGTGATCAGTAAAACTAAGTTTATCGTCAAATACAATACCCAAATCCTTAAATGTATTTAAGCGATGCAAAATGTGACTATTTATTTTATAATCATAAATTATTGGGCAATGTAATTTGGTAAATGACATAATAGCACACTTATCTACATTTAGGTTGAGGCGATTGTCCTTACACCATTTTGTTAATTGAGCAATATTCTTTTGTAAAGATATACAATCATCTTTGCTTTCTATTCGTTGAGAATTCTTTAGATCATCTGCAAAAAGTAAATGTTCGCATTTTAGATTTAACGAAAGATCATTAATGAAGATTAAAAAGAGTAAGGGGCCCAAGTTTGATCCTTGAGGAACGCCGGAAGTTGGTGTAAAAGGAAGTGATAAAATTTTAATACTATTAATAAAAGAAAACAGATATGATTTTTTTAATTAATGAGATAGCTATTTGTATAGATAGGGAGTGTGAAAGAGGTATGAACAATATTCTAGTTAAAATCACAGTGATTACTGTGCGATTACAGTAAAATAATACATTAATTGGCATTACGTCTTAGAGACTATATATTTTGAAGCAATTTTGGAAAAAATTCCAAAGTAAATATTTCTGGAAACGAATTAATAAAAAAATGTACATTAACAAGTAAAATAAGGAAAGCAGTGGCAATTCGTGATTACCTGGGTAGGTGACACTCAGACAAATAATACTAAACATCAATATCAAAATTAAGAGTATTGAATTATTTAACTAATCATAATGGACTTGGAGATTTTTCATGTAATGTTTTATCCGGTACTTACCCGGTAGCACTATC
This sequence comes from Agrypnus murinus, assembly GCA_929113105.1. Taxonomy (NCBI): domain Eukaryota; kingdom Metazoa; phylum Arthropoda; class Insecta; order Coleoptera; family Elateridae; genus Agrypnus; species Agrypnus murinus. Next base: position 20,431,318 of record OV816025.1, read on the forward strand.
CGATATGGTATCATTACAGACCCAGTCGAAATCGGAATTTAAACAAAACTACATCATTTTTTACTTTGTGGCATAGTAGTGATGTTAAAAATAAAACATAAATGAAACAAATTTTAAAAGTTACCTGGGAGCTCACAAAACCTTAGCACATCAAAGCGCTTGTTGTGATTTTGCGAACTTTTCACTCCCGTCTCTCATTCCTGTCTGAATACTAAACAATTCTATTATTACATAATGTTGCTATTTATGAGAAAAAAATTAATACCCAAAAATATAATGAAATTGTTATATGGTTTACTAACGATAGATTAAAAAATGATTAATATAAAAACACAATTTAAAAACGAATATTTTATTACTGTGCTATTGGGGTTCGAGTACAATTAAGTGTTGCCTGAAACCTGCTGCACTTAAGTGCACGAAAATTGTAATTACACAATTATGAAGTGAATGAGATTTATTAAAATTAAGCAGAATTTATACGTTTTCTAAAAAAATTGTCATTTGAAATTTTATTTTGTAAAAAGAATTTAAAAAGGATTTAACTGGCAGCAGCTGGTTACCAACCTTCGGCGGCAACGACTTTAATTTACTATCCATCTCGGCTCTGCTAACTGATCTACGAAATCATATTAGCGATTGCGTATACTACATTTATTTTAAAAGTTGGTTGTGCTTAATGAAATTTAATATTTTTTTATATATCACTATTAGTGACAAATAAAAGTACTCGTATATTAGGCAAAAATTAATTTTATTTACTTTTACTTTTGTATTTTAAGACAGTTGTTGTCAATAAATAAATTGCAAAGGAATGAATGAAACTAACTTGAATTTCATTGATTGGCTGATTTAATATGCATACACCTATGGATATGAAATTATATCTGTATTGTTAATTAAACGTGTGCGACTGTGTATAACAATTTCAAAAATTTAGAAAAAGATCATTTCCACAATGCGATAATTTTTAATATTATATATAGAGCCTTTTTTATAAACAAGGCAAATTTTAGATAATTTTCAGAAATTAGGAAACACATTTGAACCAAATAGAAATCAAGAGGGTTGAGAAAAGATACTGTCATGTGGGGTTTTCGTGACTGGAGGACGTAGTCACAGGTAGAAAGGAAAATAAACACAAGTCATAAAAACAACTATATACTAACAACAAACAATAGAATAACGAATACAAATGGTTACACACATAGGTTATACAGTGTGAGGATGTACATGTCCTCCTAAATCTAACATAATCATGAGGGTGGTCGGAACCACCCTGCTCTAGCATTAAATCTACAAACTAGGCGTAGGAGTTGAACTCCTGGTGACCTACAACTAAGCGAGAGAGTGCCTGGTCACAACTCCCTCATAACTAAGCGAGAGAGGGTTTTAGCTCAACCCCCTCATAACTAAGCAGAACTAAGCAGTAGAGGGTCAGGTATTCAGCATCCCAGGATGCCAGAATCTAGGCCCTCTACTATTAATTAATGAAAAGATCACTTAACCGCTTGTTTCTTTAAGAGGCTTCTTCCGAGTCTTGGCACAAACTGCCTTTTAAGCCAAACAAGCGGGTTTATATACTGTTGAACGCGGAAGATATTAGCATCGTAGTGGGAATCAGTAGGTTGGTGTTCCAAGTATGAAACCAAGGAAGCTCACGCTTCCTGGTTGCAGGCTTGTGGGTAGTTTACATTCGAGCCGACCGTACCAGTCACCAAACTGTGGGTTGAGGGAAAGTGTGCTGATTTCTTCTGAAGGAATGTGCAGCTGGTTGTTAATTACGTGGGCTGCTAGCATAGACGAGAGTAGCGTAGGTTAGTTGGAATGCAACTTGCAGTTGAGATAAATGGCTAGTCGTGGGTTGCGTGGTCGTAGCTGGCTGCGCAGATGGTCGAACAACGTGGGTCGTTGCTGCAGACGGGAAAATAACGTGGGCCGCTCTTGTAGATATGAACGTAACCTTGGCGTAACATTTGCACTAACGGAATAATATATATTATATTATGAATTATTTAATTCGATGTAATTACCGTTTGTGACAATACACTTAAAATCTCAAATCAAATCATCAAGATATCGTTTTCAGTAATATTTGGGACAAACAGTGCTAATTATTACAATTAGAAATATAATTTATTGTGTTACAGGAACTATAAATTTATTTCAAAAGTTTGCCAAAAGTAGCACAATTTCTTGAGGATCACATAAATAATAATATATACCTACTTATATAATTTACATAAAAAACCACATACATAATTTTTAAAAGACGCAGAACTTGTCCCAGATTTTAGGGTTTTTCTTTTACCATTAACAACGGACCAGAAAGACTGTGAATTAGTCTCTAATTCGAAATATATTTGTTTGTTAAATTACGGTGGATAATAACAGCTTTTAGTGACAGTTTTATGAAACGCAAGGATTTAACAAACCAGAGATTTTTGAATAAAAAGCATTCACAGCTTTATTGTCTTAAAAGCCCAGTCAGTTCCATTTAATAAACTATATAATGTTTTAAAATCATCTTTTCTAAATTGCATGTTCTTAGATTCTTTACTATTGAAAATGCCTTGTCCTCCCTACCAACTATACAATTATAAAATAATAATCAATGGATGGTGGTAATCCTCTCGTAAAATAACTCAGCAGTTCTGATCATATTGCAAGATTCGGTACTGAAAATAAGATTCAAGATGTGCCCAAGAACACCTCCACCTTTACAAGGTGGAGGTGTCCAACTCCCCTAACTGTCTATGAGCCCTAAATATATTCTTTTTTCACAAAATAACAGACGGAACGATTGAAAGGAGAATTCAAACAGGTTAACAAATACAGAAATGATGATGAAAACGAAAATACAACACTATAAGGAAGTAAAATAATTATTTAACAAATTTTTATTAGTAAAGAATGGAATAAGGGCCATTTCCGTCAATAGAGCGTAACATGTGTCGAACCTTGCTATCATAACTTGGACAACATCAGTGTCTATGACTTTAATTTTTTGCCGGATTTACCGCAACCTTTCCAACCACTGTCATAGACAGCTCGTGATAATAGTCCTATAATTAATCTTCAATTAGCCTTGCTTTGGGGACATGTGGAAAGTTCCCATCTTTAAGACATATTTGATGTTACTTCTTTTAAACCCGTTAATGGTTTCTTTTGCATAATTCGAGCAAAGTCTGACCAAAAAACATAATCGCTATCTCTGTTAGCTGAGAATTTGTTAAGTAACTCCCTTATCAGCACTCCGACACATTTATTTAATTTTTGCAACTCAGTAGTAGAACTATTTTTTCTATGACCTCGTCTAACTTCAAACAGTTCCACTCCGGCCTTGAAAACTTTTAAGCGCCCATATATTGATGAGACTGCAAATTCCTCTACAGGCAAGTGGTTATCAATTTTTTTTTATATATACGTCCGAAAACTAACTTGATTCTATTAACAAGTTGTTTGTTATAACCTATTTTTGATAACATAATGAAAATCTAAATGGTACAGTAACAGTGATGGCACTTCTAGCTTTTAGTTTACAAACACAGACAGTTTTGAATAAATTCGTTCTCTTTTCAATCGTGTCACTCATTAATTCATTGTCATAAATTGTTTATCTAGCCACGTTTCAGTGAGACAAATAATTTCGTATTCAAGAAGCAACAAGGAATTCATTGTACAACTCATGTGTTGTAGTTGTTTCTGTGAAAGCTTTGACAGTAAATAGGAAAATTATGCATGACCGTTCTGCAGAAGGGATATCACTGGGGGTACTGGTAGAGATTCTCGATACATTGCCTGACAATGTTGTATTAAAAGGTAACACCGATTGCTATTGACCAGCGAAAATTATTTACTGAATGACTCTAATTTTTGTCTATAGGCAATGCAATTAATATCCTACACGGCATATCAATATTAGTAAATTCCGGGCTTACCTTTGAGATTAATGCAATTAATTCATTTGTTGCTGTTTGACCGACTTTGTCATGACCACCTGCACAGCATGAAGAAGTCTTTTTTGAATTGCAGTTTTGAGATGAGTGATTAATTATATTAAGGCTAATTTCATGCCAAATCGACTAGAGCTATATTTCAATGCCTCAGATTTGTTCAGATTTTGTGCTTGCATAGATACATTGAATTATTTTTTCCAGATTATTTGGACTAAAAATGGCCGAAGTAGAAGTTTGTTGAAAATTTCGATTTTTGGCAAATTCTGCTACCCGTCACTTTATATCATCTAACTGAGCTTGTTATAACTCCCTTATATGTTGAGTTATCTGGCTTATCCAGGTGTCAGATTCAAGCTAGTTCTTGGATCTTTCAGAACATATCAAGAAACGTGCAAGGACAATACACAGTAGAAAACTAGCAGGCTCCGAAGGCAGATTTTAGTGTTTTTACAAATTTTGACATTGCTCCTGTCTAACAACTATGACCCTTTTAAAACTTTTTTTTATAGAACTATCTTAGTATATGCTTGTTATAGCTAAATAATAAAAAGGCTGTTTTTTGTAGTTTTGGAAAAACTTGCTCACAGAGCCTGCTACCTTTCTATTGTGCAATGGATTTGCACGTTTGCTATATGCTGAAAGATCCAGAAACTAGCTTCAATCTGACACCTGGATGAGCCATATAACTAGAGCAATAAGGGAGTTATGACAAGTTCGGTTAGATGATGTAGAGTGACGGGTAGCAGAATTTGCCAAAAATCGAAATTTTCAGAAACTTCTACTTCGACCATTTTTAATCCAAAAAATCTGGAAAAAATAATTTAATGACATTTCATATGTATCTATGCAAGGACAAAATTTGAACAAAATCTGAGACATTGAAATTCGGCTCTAGTCGATTTGGCATGAAATTAGCCTTATAACGATAACAACATAATTAATCAATGCCGTCAAAGAAGAACAGAACATTCTAAACAAATATTTGAAAAATTATCCTGGAAGTTCATTATTAATATTTTTGTATATGTCGTGACATCAACAGATAATGTTGTTTGGAAGATATCGCTATTCTTCTTAATAGACCATATCTTCTACACCTTACATTCCCAATCTTCTTGGATTTTTCGACGATTTTGCTATTATCTCCTCTTTACTTAAGTTTTCCGTAATTCCAATAATACTAATACGTGCCCTCGGATTAATTATCTTTTTTATAGTATAAATGCTAACTAGAAAGTTTATCGTCAACCATTTCCTGTAGATTATGATTGCCATCGTCAGCACTGCAGCTAAGCAAAATCCCACCTTTATCTATGTGTGAACTGAATATGCGAATGCGTGATTATGGCCCACCACTATTTTATTAGGCTTAAGTTTAAATTAATTGATTAAAGCTCAGTTAACAAAATGAAGGCTAACACACCATTTTTGAGATGAGCATAAAAAGAACCGACGTTCAATTTTAAAAAAACCTGCTTACGCAAAATCGAAAATAGTACAAGTTAGATGTCCACATGTCACCCTCTATTGGTCAGAAAATAACATCGCCGAAATGTGTAAATTTTAGGAATAAACACAAATACATAAATTTACGATTTGTCCATAGATGGCAAAAAGTATGAACATAAAAATTTATTACACAATACTGGATTAAAAAGAAAATACTACTAATAAATACCATTATCAACAAAAACAAAGATAAAAGTAATTAAATCTTACCCATTAATAATTCAAAATAAAAGGTTTTAGACTGCTCGAAGAAAGCCCAAGCAAATGAGTTAAATAAAGAGAAAAATGAATTTTAAATGGTTTTAACGAAAACTAACCAATGTATGTGCTTTAGAGCTGAAGGATCGCAATAAATCATCTTTCGTTGAGAATAAAACCACTTTATTTTTTAAAATTAATTTAATACTTCATTTTTATTTTCATACATACGTTACAAAACCATGAATAACCATGCATATTTGGAGTTGAAAAATCAGCTGGTAAATGTACACATTCCACCTAAACTATCAGAAAAGTTGAAAAAGTTGGAGTCGACCATTTTTGTAAATAGTCTTAATAATAATTTTAAATAATTTTGATCAGTGAATTTCACCAAAAAATTAAAACGAACTTCACGTTGTCGAGATATTATCATTAAAATATAGATTAAAATTAAAATTTTCCTTAATTTGTATTTCTGTTTCTATTTTCTGAACCAGTTGCTTTCAAGCTTTATACGTTGTGAATTATAAGAAGAATATTAAACGCGGCAAGTAGTTAGACATCCATAAGACAAACAAAAAATTCCTATAACATTTTTTTCTCGGAAGCTTACTTAGTTTAAAAAAATGCAAATAAAGAAGGATATAATGTTTTTAACACATTTTCAAAATAAATATAGGACGTTTTATGTTTTGTTATGTTTACGTTGCTGATCTTGCAACTTACAATCATATCCTGTACAAGACAATTTTATGAGGTCAGTCAGTAAGAGATAATTTCCAGAACGTTATAATTAAGAAAAAGAATTGGTGTAGATCAAGTCTTTGTAAACAAAGACATAAACGACGTAAAATTCGCCGTACATTAAAAATCTGGAGTTTTCATTACTAAAATGTTTAATTAATAATGTAGTCATAACAAGGTGACATGTCATAGTCCGGGAGATCCCCGCATAGCATCGCAGATATTAGAATTTGTAAATGTAATTTTGTTATTAGACCTTTCATTTACCTTTTAAGTTCAAGTTTCAAGCATAAACAAATTTGTGCTGTATTGACAAATTATTTTGTCTAGCTTTCAAATTTTGGCTGGCACCAACAGTTATTAATGATATCACTATAAACTCGTTTATAATTTTATATACAGGGTGTCTCAAAAATAACGAACAATAACGCAGAGGGTTAAAAAGCGTCCGAGGTAGAATCTAAAACTAAAGAAAAAAAAACTCTACCTTCAAAAATTTTTTTTTTGTAAATTTGTTAAAAATTGTTTGCAATACTTTTTGCTAATACGGTCCTATTATATTTTGCATCAATTTGATAATAAATAATAAGTCATCCAGCATTGGGATAGTCAAAACATTGTAAAGCGATATGTGTAGAGTTAAGCAAAAATTCGGAGAAGTCGATTTAAAAACACGTATATTGGTCAAGGTTACGTCTCTATAAACACCATGACATATCACCGTAATAAGCGTTTTGTTATAAACTGCATAGTTGCAAAAAAGTCCCAAACGTTTGATGATAGTTCATCAAACTAATAATTTTTATTATCAAGAGTTTATTTGAAGGTTTTTCCGTTTTAAATAAAATAGATTAATGGTAAAAATTGCTCTTATTTAATAAATTGCGACCCTTGTAGTTTTTTGAGTAAACCACAATCGGGCCGCAAATTCAACCTGGCGGCGCCCTAATTATGAAAATGTTCTTTTTAAAAGTTTAATTTATCTTCTGTTTATTTTCGAATGTTATTACAGAACGTAAAAATATATTTATGTTTTGTATCCTTTTTTTAAATTGCGTTTTGTTTATTTTACATAGATCAAATTTCACTATGTGTATTTTTGCGGAATGTTTAGTCCAAAATTTTATTTACAAGCACAGAATACGAAAGAAAGAATTGCTATAAATAAGGAAAGTCTGCGAAAGGGGATGTTTATAACAAAGAGAGTTTTTGATTATTGACTTACGTTCATTGAGAAATTTCGAGCCCAAGATCATTTTTGTAAAATTTTATTTCAGTTTTAATGAAAAGGTTTACTATTAGTTTTAAATATTAATGCTTCAGATTCTAGTAAAATGTATTAGCATCGCAGATTAGAAGAACTAGTAATGTAATTTTCTTATTAAAGCCCAACACTTTTTATGTTTTTTAAATTACGTTCAACGCCGCCACACATAAAGAATTCCCTTTAACTTATTGAAATATGATATCAGATGCTCTCTTTAAAAATGAGATGTTTTAAGCTGTTATTAGACCTTGAATTTATTTTAAAATAAACAAACTGCATCATGAGCGAAACGGAACGTGTCTTATTTACGAGTTTCTTCAAGTTCAATTCATTCGGGTATTTTGCGGCATTGACAAAATTGTGCTGTATTGACAAATGCTGTAAAGTTCAACAAACTACAGTCCTCTGCATTATGCGACACCAGGAGATTGTGGAGCAGAACGTGCAGGACCGGACTCAAAACTTGAACCTTAAATAACTCTGAAAGTAAATATTTTAGAAAAAAAAGGTATGGGAAAAACTTTCTCTACACATCATCATCTATCTCGTATTCACGTATTGTCCGTTATGTTTGAGACATGCTGTATAGTTTTTCTAAAACTGTCTATCAAAATTATTAAAAATTTTTACTTTCTTTAATCAAAAAACTTTATTAAGGTTTTTTTGTTGCAAATGCCATCAGAAATGCACTGGTACAGTCTGGTGCATACCCTGTATATATACTCTAGATATTAAATATAAATAAGTAGGCCATACCAAGCTTGACCCTATATCCAACCAAGTTTAGTAAATTATGGTTTTTCGATATTATCGAAATCTCCTGTGGTCAGTCCTGAAATTTATCTATTAAATATATTGTATATATTTTCCGGGTATTTTCTATGTACTCAACTCCAATCTCATCATAACAATTTTCAATACGTACTTTTCATAAATTGTCTTGTTTAAATAAGTCAACTAACTTGTTTAACTCTACACTGTTTATAGTGAAATACATACCTAGTTCAAAAGATAAATTGGGGTCGTAAAATATGTGAATGCAAAAGTGTCAAAAAATAAATAAATTTGAAGAACACACAGGAAAAGCTTATCCCCCGGAGCACATCAGGTTGTGCAAACAAAAAATTGAAGTTTTGGGAAACCACCCTTCAAAGGAATTCAGTTGTTGAGGAATGAAACGGTATTTTAAAATAAAATTGTTTTATCTCTCCTAGATTTTGTTTTCGTATGAAGCTGTATACAGAGATAAATTCTCTTGTAAGACGAACATAAGGGCATCATGTTTTCTCGAGCGTTCGCATAAACGGATTAGGATGTAACGTGATGTTACGAGTACGGATAAGTAGTCAGTAAACCGGAACTGCCGCGACGACTTATCTTTAGAACCCTTCACTCCTTCTGAACACAATCTTATATCCGTTAAAATCGTTTTTCTACTAAAGCTCAGCCCCCTGATATTTAATACTTCTCTTAACACTTCACTTTTTAAATTGTTTTGACATTTGTAGGTGCCTGTTTCTCCCATGAGAATTAAAGTCAGGTCAAACTACACTTTTGGCGGAAATGAAAAATTAGTTATTTTCCAAGGTTAAAGTTTTAGAAGGAAATTTGGAAAGTTAGAAAGTCTATGAGTATATGTGCTGTAGTATCCTTCAAAAGCCCAGTCAGACATATCTCCAAGGCAAAGGAAAACGTTCGCTTTTCTGTTGACGTAATAAAGTTAAACTCAAAACATACAACAAAATGTCAACTGGAGGGCTTCTGTATACAGAATTTTAAGTCAATATAAATTACCATGTTTTTCTAACTTGACATTGTGAATGATGAAGATTTAATTAGTTTAGAGCAAAGTTTCAACATTAAAACAGTAAAAGTAATAATTATCTCCTTGAATTTTCGAACATTTGATAAAAGGAAAATGTTTCTTTACGTTTACCCGAAATCACGACCTAGTTTTCAATAAAGAGGTACAGGGAGTAGCAAGCTTTCGAAGTTGAGAATTTATTATTTATATCGCCCTAAACTAAATATTTTTAACAAGGTGTAGTAGAATTTGAATGAATCAAATTGACTTAAATTCTTTTACAGCCTTTGAATGTTTAACCTGGTTTTGTGCCAACAAGACCGCCTCTTTGTAGTAGGGAATGAAGCACGAGCCGTTGTGTTAAGGTTACATAAATAGTTAATTAGAAATGCATGTTAGCTCCAGTTAGCGTTCTTTTGCGTATTTAATTTAATTAGTTTTGTCCTGACTAATTAATGTTTCTCTTTTTATAACTTGGGACTACACTAACTACTTTTACGTAGAGGTATCTTATGATGTATATACAGGGTGGGGATTAAAGCATGGAATATTAAAAAAAAGCGAACTCAACAGGTTTTTTTAAAAACGGTGAAACACGTCGATTTTGTATTTTAAAAATACACATTAATATGTGCGATTTACCTTCCGACTTTCATTTGTCTCTAAGTTATGACGTCACCACAAAAAGATTTAAATGATAATATAGATTTTTAATAGTGGAATCCGATAGTGATTTTTCTTCCCTTTATAATCATGCAAATAAATAATAAGGTTGCATAACAAAAATTCTGAGAAAAATCGATCTGATATATTGATACCATAATATCAATAACATTAAATGTTCAGATCGATTTTTCTCAGAAATTTTGTTATGCAACCTTAAGATTTATTTGCATGATCCTAAAGGGAAGAGAAATGACTATCGGATTCCATTACTAAAAATCTATATTTTCATTTAAATTTTGTGTGATGACGTCATAACTAACAAACATTTACAAAGTTCAGCTCGATTTTTCTCAGAATTTTTGTTATGCAATCCTATGATTTATTTGCATGATCATTAAGGGAAGAAAAATCACTATCGGATTCCACTTTAAAAAATCTATATTGTCATTTAAATTTTTTTGGAATGACGTCATAACTTAGAAACAAATGAAATTCGGAAGGTGAATCGCACATATTAATGTGTATTTTTATAAAACAAAATCGACGTGTTTCAACGTTTTTAAAAAAACCGATTGAGTTCGCTTTTTTTTAATATTCCATACTTTAATCTCACACTGTATATGCACATGAAATTTCTACTGTACGTTTTTGGTCATTATAAATAGCACTGCAACCAGCGACGGTTTTTGCTATGGTTGGCAGATTTGCTCAATCCAAAAAATGAAGAAAAATATCTAGTTGTACGTAAAAATAATCAACACAATATACAGGATTTAATTAATTATAATATAAAATTTTTTAAAAAACTCCAAACACATTTTTTTAAATTCTGAGGGTAATCCATACAGAACTCATTTACTGTCGTTAGTTATGCGTACTGGAAAGAGCGATGCTTGATACAAAAATACCAAATCAGTGATTGCAGGTTGCAAATTGATTGCGAAGAAAGACGAATCTGGAATTTCCTTTGACAAGGAGGTTTATCTTCACGCTGTAGATGGCTTTGACAATCCACGAGGCTCTTTGTATGGCACCAGGTTGTATTATAGTTACCTTAATGTCATCCACACCAACCATTAAAGCAGCAAGATATTCTTTGTAGTCTCAACAGACTTCCGGTACTTTCAGCTGCTCCTTGATGAAGGATTTTAGCTTTCTTCCACGACAATTATTGGGCATTTACGTTTAATTGGGATATGACGATTCAACTTATCACACTTTTCTTGGAATCGTTTAAACATGAGAATTTCGAGTCCAGTGGATCGACCTAAGCGCACATAATGAAAATGTCGGACAAGAGTACTACAGCCATGTGGCTGGCGTGCAGACATCACATAGCCATCAGGCTAAAGCCTATGGTGATCCCGAAATATCCAGAGTAGGCCTCCTGATGATTTAAAGGCATTCCTGGTACTAGCCCCGAACTAGCAACACTTGCTCTGTTCTCAAGGAAAGCAAAATCTGCCGAGAAATCTCAAATACTAAAGTCCATGACAACGGGACAGGTTCTCTCCTTGTGCACACCTCACCAGATAAAGTAACTAACTTGAACATCTCACATTCTTTCATCGAGATTACTGGAATCAACACCAGCTTCCTCAACTCGCTAGTTGAAACCTCGTCAGACCTGGATTCCTAATAAGATGTTGAAACCTTGCTGCGAAACCTTTCCTGCGTGAACGACGTAACAGAGCGTGGTATGAACTTAATCCAAGAATTTAATAGCTGCAGCAAGGATGAAGACCAGAAGCAATATTTATTGCAAATAGTGGAAGAGCACAGAAAAAAGTTTACTAAGTGCAACAGAAAAGTACTTATGCAAATGTAGGCTAACTACAGTTTACGGCAGTTCAGAACTAAGTGTAGCCTAGTCAAAATATGTTGATCAATGATTTCAGGATTGTATATATAAATATTTTTAATAAAGGTAAATAATTTTTAGCAATTTATATCCGTGGCGCGTAACCTTAATATAGTCTTATATGGCGAGAAAAACCAATATTTTTAGAGAGCTTGCAGGACCTTTAAATATTATTCAACTAAGATCAAATTTTGCACACGTTATTACAAGACCACATAAAAATGTTTTGGGGGGTTAGACTAGAACTTTAAAAAAAAATTTTTGGGGTACACTAGTGTTTAAGAGCGAGTAAACGGAGTTTTTATTATCATAACGAAATAAAAACGAATTATTTGTTTTATTTTGTAGTCTTGTGCTAAATTAAATGTTTTTCGAGAAAACATGTATAGTTACTAACTATACATGTATACAGTACCTTTTTTTTACATTTTCGACATCTTTTTCTACAGCCACAACCTCCTTAAAATGTATCGTTTAACAAATAATTATCAGTGATTAAATGATTATGTTTTTAATTGTGTTTGATATTAGCAAGATATATATGACTTGGTCCAATTCATGTGTGTCAGGGCTAGTACATATTTTTTAAAGGGAACATCCTTTAGGTGTATTATTACATTTCCAAATAGTCTTTTATTCCCGATTCTAAATATATAGGTACTAAATATAATGTTGTATCGTATAAGTCGATCATCAATACTGTTTGACAGACTTGACTTAAAAAATGCAAAAATCTTATAAGGAAAAGCAGAAGGATATACCTATCAAAAGTGTGTAGTAAACCCTGAATTGACTTTGCTCCAAAGTTCTATAGATCGCCTAAGAGATTACGCTACAGTTTAACCCAGGGGTGTACCGCCTTAAACGTTTTTCCGGTCCGCGAAATTCATCACACTTTTACAAAATATATTTATTTTATAATGGCCAAAGTAGTGAAAACCAATGTATTAAAAAATACATTATTTGTGCATCCATATATTCAAAAATTAACTGTCGAAATTATGAGAAAAAATTAACTTTGATTTTAAAATAATATTCTTGCGAATATATGACAGATATTGCCTGTTTTATTCATGAGTTTACAGTTATGAGTTCGCAGAATAATTAAATTTAATGATTTCATTTTTTTTATTTCATTTATATTTATATATTTTTTATATTTAATTTTTAGTGTTATATATTTCTTTACAATGTACGTTAAGTATCATTATTATTATATTATCTATGTTTACATGTAAGAATAATAGTAAACACAATAATAATAACTCAATTTTTCACTCCAAAAAAATGTCTATAGTGTATCTAAATCTAATATGGGGATATATAATTTTATATGTGGCCCGCGGAGTTATGATGCATTTCCAAAGTGGCCCGCAAGAACATTTGGGTTGGCCACCCCTGGTTAACCCGTCGATCAAAAACTTGATGCCCTTGGCAACACACTGAAAGTCTAGGTCGGCTTATACTCACTAGGAATATACACCTAGACTTTTTTAGTGTTCCCTACTGTTTTAGAGTACTTTTGCTTTTCTCCGCCACTCTTTTCTTAAAAGGAACTGACTGGTTTCTCTGCGTTCTGTCGTGGTTAAGCTCCAACAAGTTTCTGAATTGATTTTGTGGTTAGCGGTGACCCGTTCCCACTGAATCAAATTAGTTCACCAGGTCTATTGCTTGAGTGACTCTTTGATCTTGAAAGCTTTTCCTACCTCATTATCTACTGTTACTTGTTTTGTTACATTTTCTATGTCATCGTGTTCCATATTAACTTCACCAAAGTGCTACCAGTTCACACTGGTGGGAGCAAGGTTGCCTTATCCACCCTCTACTAGCTCTCCACCTCCAGACTAGTACCGGAGCTACAATCGTACTCATCCGGCGGGTTCCTTTTCCATAGAGATGCTCCCCTAGTCCAGCATGCGAACTTTTCCCACAACGTAAGTGGGGGACTTCACTACCCGGCCAAATCCAACTTCAATGTGGCTGGACTTCGAGGTTATGCCACCTCTACCTACCATGTTATGGTCCTGGTGTACCCTTATCAGCTCTTCGTTTAATTTTCATTCCAAATCTGGGATTGCATACACTACAGTCAGTTCTATGGGTGAACGCTGTGTGTCTGCACCCAGGTTGGTCTCGGATACTAGACAAGTCCGACACCTCACGCAGGTGTCCAATAGGGTGGATGGAATCCTTTTCGATTGCGATAGTGCGGAAATGGTGCACTTTTCAATCAAAATGAAAACGCTAAAATCTGGGTTCGATCAAAAAATGTCTTCAGGTTCCGCCGGAGGCCCAAAAGTTTTTTAAGGGGTTTTTAACTAATTTTACATGTGTTTTTGGATATTTTTTGTGCTCTACAGAAATAGAATACCATTAACCGATAGGTGCTAAAAGTGCAGCCAGGGGCTTAAAACTAGTATCTAAAGTCTTATTTCTTGATTTTTTAATTGTATTTTGTTTTTTTTACTTGATAAACAGAAATTAAGTACATTACTACTACGGACTGGTAATTTCTTTATTCACGTTATTATGATGCGCTTTACAGAAAATTACTGCAAATGACAACTTTTGCATCAGAAAGTATAATGTAAATAGAAATACCCGTATAAATAATAAGATAATATTATTTAAATTTGCCCCCCAAAAAAATGCATAATACACTTACAAGAAACACAAATTATTAAGCTTAAGTCTGTCTACTCAGATATATGTAATATGTATGTCTAATGTCTGTATTGTCTATACAACTTAGAATTCTTGTTTGCTTTTAAACACTGGCAAGATGTCCTCCGACTGCTTTTGGGCACGGATGAAGCGATCCCTTGGTGTTTCACCACAAAACGCCGATGACGTTTCAGTGACTAGCTTAATTGTCCTCTGGTCCTCTCAACGACCTGGCTACGGCAGGGAAATTGAGGAAATTCTACAGGGCACTGCTCAGTAACCGTGTTGCCGCTTAGAAATTCAATCAGCTCCTTCAATTCCCCATCACTTATGTCCATAGTCATTGGTGGTTCCGTTATATTACAAGTTTGCCATGAAATTCATGAAATTATCTCAAGACAATCGGTAGCTCTAAAATTTATGGTTGAGATGACAAACTTTCTTAGTCCGCTGCTATGTGAAGTTTTCTTGTTCCTTGCCTTCAGGATTCTCTGGAGGGCTAGTTCTCGTATAGCCTTTCGGTCGTCCGTAATCACTATCAGAAGGATATTCTCTGGAGAGGCATAGTACCCGTTCCTTTTGAACAACCTTTTTTCAACTACTTTTTGGGGTTCTTCCGGGAGATGACGGGAAAGTTGTATCAGTTTAAATAGGTGCCTGTAACCATGAATGCAAGGTTTTAATTTGATTTCGAATCAAAGTGGAGCATAGACTTTAACAACATAGGTCGCTAAGGTCCTGAGATTTTGAGAACCACTTGATTTGCTGATATAGCGATGGAGGATTGGCTGAGGTAAGCCACCTTGAATGGGCCAGCTTACCAGGATTCCTGTTAGCTAGATCAGAACTGCAGCAACCACTTGATACTGCCATACATATTTCAAGAAGGTACTTCTCATAGTTACTAAGATTTGACAGGACGCGCAAATTTTCAGGTAGGTTTCCTTCTATTCCTCCAAAATCAACAACCGCTAGTTTTTCATAGCTCCCGAGCTCTTTCCTAGTGACTCTCGAATAGCTTTTGGGTCCCGTAGTGTGTTCCTCTAGATGTTTGTACAAATGTCGCAGAGGAAGCTCATTTCTGCTAGCTATGGATGCCGCTGCTTTACCCGAGACACCTGTTCTGACACAAACAGATGCTACAGATGGCAGTTTTACTCGCATTTAGGACGTTGAAGGTTTGGGAACCTTGTCTTCCCCTGCAGGTAGTTTATGCGGCACTACCCTAAATTCCTCCTCAGAACTCTCATCAGAAGGATTGCTTTCTTCCGTGATTGAAACACAGATTCATTTTCAGTTTGAGTCTCGCTGCTTGCTAATAATGCTAATTTCTTTGTGTGGTACTTCAAAACTCTGCGACTCTCAAATTGTTTTCTCGAATAAATATTTTTTAGTTTTTCACTTGAGACCTTGTCAACTGCACCGATAGACATTTTTCTCTGATCTGTGGTCCATGTCCTTTGATTTGATCTTTCAAAAACTCCTATTCAGCTATTGGACCTTTATTCAACCTTTCACAGGTATAGTTTAAACAATCATGACATTTACAGACAGCAATGTCAAACACACTCTTTGAGGCTGTTATAATCCAACAATCTGGGATATCCAACATACTTCACCTTTTTCCTAGTGGTGACTTTGGCTGAGGTATCCGAGCTAATTAAGCTGCTTCGTGGAAAATTAATCAAACAAACAAGTTTATAACGACGTTAATAAAAACTGAAAACATTAATAAAAGCAACGACATCCGCACAATCAGTGGGTACACGATGTGAGAACCGTGAGCGAACGTTGAGATTAATTGCGCAAAGCAGATCATGACAGGCTTGCGCGCGCACCTATGACTTCCTCCACTACCCCGTGCAACGCACAAACACTTCAAATATATATCGACTAATGACAAGCGGTTTCTTTAATCAATACAAAAACGGTTCCTATAATCACTACACAAGTTTTTCTAAATGACATTAATTTAATCATTTTCTTTTTCATTTATGTTAATACGAGTATCTAAAAACGGGTAAAATTGAAAGTTTGAGGACCCGGTGGCACCAGAAAAACATTTTTGGCCGGGCTGAGATTTTGTAGCATAATTTTTGTTACTAAAAGGCAACTTTTTAGCAGTGTCGCGAAACGATAAAAAAACTTTCATTTTTTTGGGCTCTGTAGTGTCCAGGCCTCTGTCATCCTCGGAATAGTCTCGGATACTAGACAAGCCCGACGACACCTCAAGCGACTGCCTGACCGTCCACCCACAGTTACGCATCCTCAACTTTGATATTTAGAATTTCTTCGCCCTTTAATGATCTACCGGCGTCGGCGCGACTGCCGTATACGACATTTGGATTCGAAAGCTTGGTCGCGGGTAGTCGCTCAGAAACTTCACTTTATTTGCCACTGTATTACGGGTTTTATGATGCCGCTCAAGTATCTGGTTCATTATAATGTTGAACTTGTAACCATCCTACAGTATCCTTATCAAATACCCGGGTTTCAGCCTACCCATTACCTGCAGTTGCGCCCGATAGGTAACGGCTAGCACTTTGGAAGTACTGTACAGCAAAAGAAGGATTATGATTCAAATTATTATCACATAATTTATCTGTATAACATAATTTTAATAATTCAAATAGCTAAACGTACACAATTACTCAAAGTGGTTTTTTGTTTTTTCTAATTTAAATCTAATCTAATCAGCTAGGATGGGCAGGCAATTAGAGTACCGCAAAAGACGCCTTATTGGGGCGAGAAAAGCGCGGAATTATTGTTTTCTATATTGAATTTAACCAAATCTATGTGTACTTTAAAATATTATTCTATATAATACTCATTCTAAAAGCCCCAAATTGTAATATGCCAAATACATAAAATGCGATTTTAATTTGCTTATTCTTAAATTTCATCCTTGCTTTGCCCCAAAATGGCGTCGTTTGTGGTACTCTGATCCAACATGTGGCCTGACTAACTAGATACGGTTACTTTATTGGTATATTGGGCCCTGGGTTCTTCTTATAACAACAATGTCTATTTCCGAATTTCAACAAATGTGCACTACAATTTTAGAGTCCATGTAAAAGAACATTTTTTGATTACTAGAAATCCTTGTTGAGGTAGTACCACAGAATTATTTCTTACTAGCGACATAAATTCTGTTGCACTTGAAATCAAAACTCCTTAGGCACTCGTAGAGTTTTTCGTAGACTAACTGAGTCGGAGAACATTTAAGATCTTTTATAGATGTTGTAAATTCCACCAAAACTCTAATTTTAATAATCAAATTTAATTATTTAATTTAAATTAAATTAAATGCTACTAACCTTTAGTTTAGTACTGAAACAGCAGCAGAAATCAGTGAAATAATCACAAAACTTTTAATTAAACTTTAATAAATTCTAACAATAAAAACTTTTATTTAACCTTTTATTTAATACTACAATAGCACATAAACCAAATAAACTACCATCCCAATTAATGGTTAACAAAACCCTGTTTGTATGATTTTCTGTTGTGAGTATTCTCAGGAATGTCTTGTTGGAGACTGCGGCAGTAGTCTGCTAGCATGTGTTTGTCTGACCTGCTTTGATATATTTCTTCCATTACCTGTCAAATAAATATATAAATTTGTTACAACAATATTGGAAGGTACATACATGTAAAAAAGTAACGCGCACAATAAGCACTGAATATTACCTCTAAGACTTGGTGGAGTCTCTACCCTTGTTCCTCACTGAAACCACCAAGATTTTATTAGCAATGAATATGAAGAAGGTGTCACTTTAAGCTGACGTTAGTACCCAAATCCTTGAAGATCGTGTTTGCACCAACTCTTCATAATTGTCTCCAAAATGATGTTGGTATCCAGCGCCGTCCTTTGGATTTTGAGGCTCCGGGCACAAATATGGAGTGGGGCCCCCAGTAAATAAGAAAGTGAATAAATAAATATACAGGGTGTATATAATATAACTAGAAACCTCGTAATGAGGGGTAGCTGTAATAGAAGATTTAGAACAATGCACTAACTTTATTGTTAGTAGGTACTTCCGCTAACAAAATGCTATGACGCGCCTTTACTGTTTATCTTGAAGTCTCGAGGGGTTAGAAATCTTTTTATTTTGAAAATTTGGTGCGCTTCATTTTAAAAGTAGGCTTTAGCTTTGTGTATAAAAACTTGCATCAAATGCCGGTCTCTCAGTCTATTTTATTAACGCATAAGATATACAGCGTGTCCGGAGATAGAACGCATTAATTTTAAGGGGTGATAGAAGACACCAAAAGGAACAAAAAAGTCTCATACATCTTTGTTCTAGAACGTACCACTTTTTCAGAACAAAATAAGAAAGTTGGAAACTTTAACATCATTTTGCCGCGTTAACAGTAGTACTTTAAGTATGGGGCTTTGTCGGAAGATCCATCTCATCTATCACAACAACAAACCTTAATGACATTTTATCGTATCGTATACCGTTTCGGCGTAAAATTGAATTCTTTTTACAATTAAAAATTCATTTTACTCAATTTAGAAACGTGACAACCCTGTAAAGTTTGTAATCAAATCTGTAGACATCCGCCAAAATGCTGATCTGGACATCTTGACATTGATAATAAAGCACGTCTTGTTTATACAACCTTTAAGAATATTTGGGTCAATGCCTGATCACAGCTATGTTAAAATAATAAAATTGTAAATAATACATACTATTGAGAAAATACTGCGTTTGTAGTTCGTTGAACTTTGAAATAATAATTTATCTATAACGCAATTCGCAACTTGCTGTTTATTTAATAACAGTTTTTAATGATTTTATGAGAGAATATCTTTTAAAGAGAAGATTTATCTAATTTAAATTAGGTAATTAGGTTAAGGGATTTTGTTGACACCTTGTTTTGGCTACATTAAAAAATCTTTAATTTTATGGTAATTAGGTGCCTTAATCAAATTTTTTACATAAGATAGTATTCTTTAATAAAAAAACAAATACGTCAAGACATTTTGAAAATATTCCGGAAATTAATAAATATAAAATGTAGGTCAGTTATTGTTTTATTTTTACAGTTGGTTTGTTATGAATCAGCGTGTTTTTAACGTCCTACAACGTACAAAGTTTGTTTACAGAAACGGTTCGGATTACAATTTTCATAGAACTAGTCTCCGACTAATCTACTTTGGATGTTTATTATTTTTAAACGACGACTGTCATCATCAGTTTGTTTGTTTGATTTTTTAATACAAGGTCAAGACCCAGCTGCGATTATACTTAAGCAAGGTTGCCAGATATGGCAACGGGTTTTTCTAAATTACTCGAAAGCTTATTAACATAGAAAAAGAAATTATGCAGACTTTTT
Organism: Agrypnus murinus; assembly: GCA_929113105.1. Taxonomy (NCBI): domain Eukaryota; kingdom Metazoa; phylum Arthropoda; class Insecta; order Coleoptera; family Elateridae; genus Agrypnus; species Agrypnus murinus. Next base: position 20,451,336 of record OV816025.1, read on the forward strand.
TGTTCCTTTTGATGTCTTCTATCACCCCTTAAAATTAATGCGTTCTATCTCATGACACCCTGTATATTGTGTTGTTGATTAAAATAAGGTAGCTTGGTGCGGGGCCCTAATAGCACTTGGTGCCCCGGCATACTCCCGGCTGATCGACCGTAGGGACGCTTCTGTTGGTATCACTCCTCCGTTCTGCTTTTAACCTTCACGTTCTATAATTCTAGTTAGTGCCGTTTATCTGTTGCAAATGGCATGCTACACTTTGTGTTCAAATAATTGTCTCCAGCTTCATTTAAAATAGAAATTCTTTGACACAAAATCCAGCATACCTTTTGCAACAGAAAAACAGTACTAACTCAAATCTTTGATTTTTTTAATTAACGTTTTTAGGCACTAAACCCTCGAAGTGTTTAAAGTTTTTCAGAGTTTCTTTAATGGGACCAAGGATAGGTCTGTTAGTCTCACATCTATATTTCATTTTTACTTATTTTATATCCTTTTTTGTTAATTTTGGGAGCTTCCTGATCGTATTGGTAAGATAGTGAACTTTTATTTACTCATTGATTTAATTCCTTCCAATGGCGTTCCCTAAATAGTTATTGGTCTACATTTAATTAGTATCTATTCTTGAAAACTGAGCCTTGTGTTTGTAAAAATCGTCATATTTTGTTTTGTTTGGAAAATTCCACTGAATTCATCTTGTAGGGTTCTCAATCAGATATATGTTTTAGATCGAATGCTGGCATAAGGATGATGTTAAGTATGTTTGAAAACCTGATTATAATGTTCACAAGTTTCCAGCTGTATTAAGTATTTGTTTACTTGTTTAATTTTCAAAAATGGAATTTGGTAAAAGCGTCCAAATGTTAACCCGGCGGTAACTGATAAAATGGAAATTAAGTAATCTTAGTATCGTGAAATAGAACAATACAAATTTGGCAGTTCCGTTATAATCCCAGAGATGGTAGATTGGAAATAGCTGGTGATTTCAAGATTAAACAAGAATTTTGGCATAGTAACCAGTTAGTTTCAAATTGGAAATTAATTTAGTCGTAGAGACTTAATGAAAGCTGGAAAGTGAAGGTGTCGTCCGGGTCAATACTAAACCTACAGGTACCGAAATTTAATTTTCTGACTAAAAAAATGTTTTGAAATTGTTATAATTTAATTTGGTTGCCTAAGATATTGAATTAACCTATTTATTTAAAGATTTGATTTATTAACCTATAAAAATAATTAAACCTTAATATTATACTTTATCTCCTGTTGTTGTTGTTTATGTATGTTTTCAATTGAAGAATCTTTAAAGTTTAAATATCTCATAAAACCGAAAATAACCCTTTTTGACTAGAAGTAAGGTAACTTAAGACTTTTCCTTCTCAGAAAAGCTAAGTAATGTCATTGTTTAAAAGATGTTGGCTGACACTGTGCTATTGATTATAATCAGAAAAATCACGATGTATTTATATGAACTATGAGCACAAATCCACGCTTATCGTCGAAGATTTACATCTTGTGAAACTTTAATTAATCTTTTGATTTTTATTATATTTTATATTTTTGTTCAGTTAACCTCTGCTTATTAGTGTTTCCTGGAGTTACCTGTGATTTTTTTAAATAAATGTTATCAATCTTATTTACATTGTTCTTATTACAATCATTAACCTAAATTTACCCAATCGGCGTTGGGTAGTGTTAGTTTTATACGGTTAAAGTCAGAATTACAATTTAGTTTAATTATATTTCGGAGTTTACCCATAGATCTGAGATAAAGTTAAGTTAACCCGGGTAAACCTAGGTTTACTCACTCTTCTAACATTACCCGTAACATACATTTTTTAAATTTTATATTTGTCTATTGCGAATGAAATCAATTCTTGCTTTTTATCTATTTCTCTATTACAACAACAGCATTGTTTTCTTATTAATCTTAATTAAACTAATTATTTGAATTAATTAAGATTAATTTTTAATAAAATCAATAAAAATTAATTTATTAATTAATCTTCATTATAACCTTTGATTTCGTTTTTGTTGGTTTTCTAAATTTGAGATGTGATAAGGATGATATGATGAACTAGGTTGTTGATAACCTTGATCTTGTATTTAAAAGGTGTATTTGATTGAAAATTCGTGTATCGTTTGGAAGAATTTTCTTTAATAAGACAGTTATCATTTAATATATTAATATGGTTATAATTCATAATAAAACGATTTTTATATAAATTAAAACATACATATAGAAAAAAAAATATTTTATTTTAACGTTTTCTTTGCATTAAAAATTACCTATAAGGCTGGGAAATGCTTGTTGAATCTAAATATGTTACAACAAAAGAAACATTAATAAAAGTCGTATTTGTATCAGAAAAGCTGTTTTCGACGCGTAAAGGATATAAATAATTGAAATAGATATATAAATTGATACTTTAAATAAATTTCGATTTGAAGAAAGATATAATACTGCAGTGGCGTACGGTTCATGGAAACAATGGAAGCGATGCTTCCCTTAGAAATTATTTGAACATAAAAACAATGTTACCAAACTATTTTTACAAGATTACATAAGATAAGATTATGGTTATTATTTATTTACTTAAGTTATTATTTAATTATCATTTATTTATTAAATTTGTAATATTTAATTAACTTAAAACTCCAATTTCGTGCAGCAAAGATATTAAAATAAAGTACCTACTATTTTAGGATCATTAAACTGGACAGAACGGTAACGCATGATTCAAATATACTACATATACTTGCATATAAGCAACTACTCATTTGGTTACTGCACTTAGCATTTCCGTTAGCGGGTCGTGCATTGTGGTGGTGCGGTTGGTACCGTAAGGTTATGTTATCAGATGCTCGGTGCTCAGATACATTTGATTATTTATTCCTTTTAGTGTCACTTAAGTGTTACTTATTAAACATTGTATAACTGGTATTGATACTGAATGTAAGAAAATTTTATTACTTTAACTGATATTAGTTAAAATTATGTGATAGACGGAAATAATTGTATTTAGTTTGATACTACGCAAAGTTAAAATAGCTTATCGGGCAACTGCAAATTCGGCGGCTTCGGTAAAAGTTCCCAGCATTTCCGATGCCCTTGTAACGCGTTAGTAAATTTCTGTTTGTAAATTATTAGAGAAAGAATTTTTTGCACGCAGTTTAAGAAAATGTAGTAGCTATATCAAATGATTTGATATATTATCTCTTTAAACATTTTTTGTTCATTTAATATCATATGAATCTGGGAGTGACAAGAGTTCCATGATGTTTGAGAAATTGTGAAAAAGTAAGGGTTCCGCTAGAAAATAAGTTTGAAAACCACTGAGTTAGTGAAACCCCTGTAGAAAACATTATTCGAAATGCAGCATTGACAACCCCCGGCAATAGCTAAAAGTACCATTGATTTCATAATGATCTAGGACAGCAAGGCTAACATGATGCTATTTTTTTCAAGTGTAAATGCATAGGATAAAATAATAAATATAGTATCATATTAGCATTGGTGTCCTAGATCATTATGAAACCAATCGTACATGCAAATGTGTTTGTTGAGAATAAAATATTCTCGTCTGTACCTTAACTGTATTATATACCACTCTGTCTAACTATAATTTAAACTTTTCATAATAAAAACAGAAGAAATTCTCTTAAAAAAAAGTCCAGAACTCATAACTTTACAGGATTGTTTTCTTCTGTGACATAAAACAAATAGAAATCTACAAATACCGTTTTTTTAAGTAACTGCTGAAGTAACTTTGTTCTACTTGCAGTTTACGAGTACCCCATACCTACTGGAAAACTTTCGCAACATGGAAAAACAAACATGTTTTCTACGGAACTCATAAATTACTCAGAACTTGTTTCAGGAATATCTAGTAGGAGTTCTCAACAAAGTGGCATTGAATTGTTGGTTGGAAATTGTATAATAGGGTATTCTCTATTTACTAGATTATTAACACAAGAAATTTTATAAATAGTTTCAGCAACTATTCTGCATGTGAAAATGTAAAATGTATTAATCCAGATATTATTCATGGGGGTTGTTTTACTTAGAAATAACAAACATGCTTTTGTTGTACTCCAGTGGGTGGTTGTTGTTTGTTTAAAATATATCTAAGGATATACAGCAGTGATTTAATAATTAATTAGAGACATTGTTATCCTGAACACTTTAACCAGAAGAGTAATTACTGTATTATTCAACAAAAAGTGTTCAAACTGTTCTTGTAACATATTGAATAAGCCCCAGGCTGCGTAAGAGTTTGTTCGTTTAGCATGACCTTTGCTCTGCCTTACATAATTAAGATTGTTTCGTAATTCATCTAAATCTTACATTTGTTAAAATACCCCAAATAACTTGGGTGTGTATGTTTCAGACATCTAATTACCACTTCAATCTAATTATGCAACAAAAATGTCATCAGAAACTTAAACAATATGGTAAAATGGTAATAAGGATTTTAGTAAAAATTGGAATTTTAATCTAATTTACTAAATATTAATTTGCTGGTCACTAATTAATTGGATGTATTAAGAGTTTTCTCCCAAGTAAATATAAAACACTGTTGCAAACAAATCGCTCAGTATAATTGGAAGCAAAGTGTGCAAAATAGAACTACAAAGCGTGTCTGAAAGATATTAGCAAAACTTACTTTACATAATACGAAATTTGAAAGGATGATGGTAAGCTTTGAACAAACACTACCGCAATTGTACATGCCATGACCCTTGACAAAGATTGTCCTGTCAGGACAACAATGCTTGTTAGGTTTTTCCGGCTTGTGATTATTTACCACGTCAGTGCAGCGGTTAAGTTGAGAATTCGCCAAGCACAAAATTAGAAATACCTTAGCAACTGAGATATTTGCTTCAACTGATAGCCCTATGTAATTAATTGCTATTAAAATAATTATTTTATGTAGTTTCCAAATAATAATTGGTTGCCCCAATTTGAGACCATTTTGTTTTACAAGTAATTTTAATCGTTTACTTTAGGACTTCTATTACTTAAGCTGGAAGAAAAAATACAAATTACTTCTATAATAGTTCAAATTCGCCAGAAGACATTAAAAAAACTGTGCTTATGTAGTGCAGTTATACAAACGCCGTAAGGTCGGCAATTAAAACTTTTCATTACTAAATTGTTACTACAAGAAATGAGTAAAATAATTCTAATAGAATTTATTATTTCTAAAATTGACGGCGTTTTAGCATTTTAAGTTAATACTAGGGAAATCCCGTATTATAACCACTGAATTACTAACATATCAAGATGACAGATTAAGATCTTGAGATAACAAGCCACAGCACATATCGAATGTAGCGATGGAAGTGGTCTGTTTATAAATGTAGTTCAAGAAGTTGACACGATGGATTTTGAGATGGCGCCCCAAGTGGATGTCCGATGTCACGCGTGTTTAATTAGTCATTTTATATTTATTTAATTTAAAAATGTAAAAATTAAAAAAATATAAAAATGAAGTAGTGTTGACTAATCTACACAACGAAAGCTACAATATAAAAAAAGAATCACTTAAATCGAACCAGTGGAACTCTCAAACGAACTGGAACAAAAATAAGCCTTGTGTTTTAAATATTTAGCTAGTTATTATCCAAGATAACTAAGAAAAGCAATATAGTAGATACGTGAAGTCGATAAAACAGGATTAAAGCATAGCCAATTTATCAAAAATTAATTAATTTACGAGTAGAATCAAAATGTTTTTTAAAATTGATACTCATATTAGAAAATATGTTGTTTATAAAATTATTAAGAAAATTCTTGCCGTGGCTAAAGATGCATTTTGGTTTTTAACCTTTATATTACTGAACATTCAAGCACTTTAAATTCAAAAATGCAATTACAGCAAACTGTAAAAAATTAACACAAAATCATGTTTGCAAAAGACATTTTGGCCGAGATGATTTAATAAAAACATGGACGATATGTGGTTGTACGATAATTTTTATTTACCTTTTACTCACCTGCAAGGTACTGTGAATAAACTTTTCTTGAAAGAAAAACGATTTTACAGATCGCCTCGCTAGAAGTGAGCGATTCGTGTTCTGGTACTCTGTTACTAAGATTATATTTTGAAATACTAATATTTTAAAGCATTTCTTACTCTCTATTTAGTTGTTTACCTTGAAATTAACTAATACAAAAATAACAGTAATTTAATAGTCTTCCGTATTTAGACTTTTATTGAATGCCGTTCCATGTCCAAGTTTGGTTTAGACAAAAAGAATTAGCAACCAAAAATGCAAACAAAAAACCAAAATGTTGCAAGCTCAGTACAACTAACGTGTAACCACTGATAATTACAGAAAAATAATGAAATCTAACACTAATCTTTACGCCGCTGTACACAGATATACGCAGCAGCTGTAACACGTAGCACAAATACAACCAAAAGGTCCAGAATTTTTCAATGGCGTATCCGACATTGTTAACATACAAAACGGTCTATTATAACAATATGATGTTAAAAAACTGGTACCAAAACCAAATGGTAAAAAACGTCGTCTCGCGACATCGCGAGGCCAAATCGAAGTGTTTGAAATGTTCCCGTCTTCGGGACGGATCGTTTTGACGTCTAACGATCGTTTTTACCTAAATGTTTCTTTTGTTCACTTTCTGCTGAGAGAAGGGAGGATTGCGTTTTGGGGGACAATCAAAAATATTTTTTTGGCCTTCCATATCTTGCGACTTACTGTAATCGATCCGAATTTCCTTCATCGGTTAGTTATTATTTCCAAAAGAGAGAGGCTGATCTTTGTTTGATTGGGAGGTATCTTGCGAAGCGTTCAACCAAGATCGACGAGCCTGGTGGTCAAAGACGTGGAATCTCAAAAGGTTTTAAAGATCTTCGCGACGACGAATCTTGCAAATTCATAGTAGAAAAATTAGAGCAGAAAACCTGAAGATCTTGTCCTTTTCTAACCCCTAAATCCTCAGCCTAATTGTGTCAACTCCCCGAGTGGTTTGAGTTAATTCTTTACCTCGTCGTCGCTCGTGTTTTCGATGTAACGATAAGTGTGTATAGGAGTACTCATTAGGATTTTTTTATTACAAACGTTTTATAATTATATTAAATATAATTAATAAAATAAAATATAATAGAATTATTTTAATTTAGTCTGTTATAATGCCTCCAAATTTTCTTTATTATTTATTTTTCAAAAATAGCAGCGTATTATTACATATTTAAAAATATTACTGTCATGCATAAATCCGGTCCTGCACTTACCCGAAGCTACCTGAACAGCATCGAGGCTCAGAATTTAGTCTAAAGTCATGTTTGCAGGCTGTTTTGTTATATGGCAAACAGAGCGTAGATCAATCATTAATTTACTCGCATTCGAGGTTGCTAGAAGAGCTTGCAAAATATTGCGGAATAAGCAACACGTTCCGAGATTGTTGAGTAGGTGACATGAAAGTTACAACTTATGTGGACGAGGCAGGGTCGCGCATGACAAGGTCGGATTCTCTGTGTCACTCTGTGTGCGGACTACATGCAATAATATGCATCGAGCACGTGGTGGTGTGTCTTTGCTGTTACTGCTAGTACCACCTGTTAAGAGTTATTCCTGATATGGATATTAATCTTCACTCGCATTTAATGCAATTGCTTGCGTCTTGAATTAAAAAAGAAAACCATACAAGTCTGGTAAAGGTATTCAATGGGGCACCTGTTTAGAAACTTTAAGGTTAAAATAACAGTAACTCCATGCAAGTAAATTTGATATGTATTGAAACAGTGGTCATATTCGAAAAAGTGCAATTTGTATTGCTTACAAATTTTGTATTTTAAAGTAATTAAAGTTTTACAATTAGAAGTGGATGTAGTAGTGAAGAGCTTAACCATCGAATGTGTATACAAGGAACCCTACATTCAAGTTTACATGTAGAGGGTGTATTCCCCTCTACATGTAAACTTGAATATAGGGTTCCTTCATTTGTAATCGAATTTTACATCTGCAATCTGTAATCGCATCTCGATTCTGCAATTGCATTTCGTATATTTTGTAACCTCACAGGATTTAATCTGAGGATTTAATTGGAATAATTTTTATTAGCAGTTAAAATGAGACATAAAAATTAAAACGTAATTTCGTTATATCACCATGAAAATCTTGCTCTCACTTTCTCCTGGAGTTTCACTAGTTTGATTAGAATTTTGTCCTTTTATCAATTGAGTGGAGGATATGGTAAAATTCACTGTTAGGGTATGGGGTGCCCCGGGGTTTGCCTAGGTACTCGTCTCTGCTCGGACGCCAAATTTGTACGGGTCTTGCTTAAGTGGCGCAGTGTGGTTTTTGGTGACCGGCGGTAACTCCCGGGCGCCCGTGGTATGCTCAACGAAACTGGGTAACTGCTAATGGAGAAAAACTAATCCAGGGAACTGCTGCAATCGCTGATGTCGGCCCTGCCTGGATCACTTTACCTGTTCGTAAAGTCTAATAATGCCTATGGCTCGGTTGGCTGGGCTGTTCCTTTTGGGTCGGATGGCTGGTTGTCCAGTTGAGGATGAGTCCCGGGATGGAACTGAATAAATCGTTGCTTTCACCTCTTTATATAGGTGCTCTCGGAGCAAAAGAGTGGGGGAAATAGTAGGAGTAAGACGGAGCGGCGCACGCCAAATATCGGTTAGGTAAGCGACGCGTGCTCTCGCTTGAAACGGTCGCTTATCCGAACGGCGACTGATTGCAACAGTCGATAAGCACTTTTATTCTTACACCCAAAAATTAATTAACAAAATTTAGTAACTTCGTTATACACCCCCTGTTCTTACAAAAAAAGAACTTTTCTTTTTTTTTCTAAATAATAAGCAATAGGCATCGGTACAAATAAAATCCTTAAATAAATCAACTTAGACTATTTCAATACATAAATACATATTATGACGCATAAGGCATCACCCTAATTTAAATAAACGGAATTGCGCATAATAATAAAATAGAACATCTTCTTCCTGGGGACGTGGACTTGATGGCTTACTGCTAGCGGTGCTGACGAGGAGGCTTTGAACATCCACAGGTCGGACAGGGGTTCCGTTTCCCCTCAATATACGATTCGGAGCAACGGCTGGTATAGTAACTTCGTTGCATCATCATTATCTTGTAGCCTTCATGTTGCAATTGTCGTAAGCTTTCAGTCTGCACTTTCACAGAGTTTTTCACATTTTGTTGAAGTAAAGCAAGTTTCTGTATTTGTCCCATACTTTTCTAGAATTTTATAATAGGTTTTACATTTTTTGTCTTACAGCAACAAGTCGAATAAGAAGGCAATGTATGTCTATATAATCACATTAAGGGTGGCATAGATTACGAACTCAATATCCTGTAAGCATTTAGGATTAGTATGTACATCTTTTGACCATAAATATGTTAAACCTATATTGAATGGCATATCAGAGCTGAATTTCCGTCTTGCATAACACTAAAATGCCTCACGATCAGGCGCTATTTGTAGCGTTATAATAAAACAAAACCCCGCGAGGGGCCGACATTGAAACTTTACTTTTTTAATACAAAATACCTCTAAACACAAAATATTTAATACTTACTGTACAACTCAAAAATGCTGTTGCATGCATGCACCGGCTGTTGAGATCTCTATTATGCAAATTTAAATACAGGAGCAGGTGTTAACCCCAAAAGCTTCTAATTAAATAATGGAATCAGGAACAGAACAAAAAAAAAACATGTTGAGCACCACCAAATTGATAACAGAATCTATAGACGCCAGCAACGTATTTCGAGTTGTCATTTCAACAGTCGTGAAAATTTGGGTACTAAATCTTATATACCTGCTGAACACTAAAAGTCGATTCTGGCAGCCCCCTGCGGCCGGGTAATACTACCCCAAAATTACTAAGAGGATGAGAAATAAGATTCCATTTATTTAATGTAACAGTCATGAAATTTCAGGAGTTACTTTCGATAGTATTCTTTATTTATAAAAAATATTGCCAGAACATTTCCTCCCCTTCTAAATGTTGCCAAACGCTGTAAATGTTGATTTAAAAAAGTGACATTTGTGTTATTTTAAAAGTCTTAAATTTTGACACAATAAATAAAGTAGGTATATGTAGGTTTACATGTTAGTGCGAGCGAGACAGTTATATAGCGGCCTGCGGGTTAGAGAGAGAATCTTATTTCTCACCCTCTTAGTAATTTTGGGGTTGTATAACCCGGCCGCAGGGTGCTGCCAGAATTGACTTTTAGTGTTCAGCAGGTATATAATATTTAGTACCCAAATTTTCACGACTGTTGAAATGACAACTCGAAATACGTTGTTGGCTCTTGGTAGTAGGTATTGGGACAGTTGAGCTGACCCCTTCCCTTCCTACTTTTGGCCACGCCTGCTGCTCTCTGATTGGCTATCCCCTCTCCTCTAGCTCCTCCCCTTGCTTCTGATTGGTCGACGCCATCTTGGATGACACGCCTACTATTCTGTGATTGGCTGAAGGCGGCCATTTTGAAAACGCCTACTATTCTCTGATTGGATGACGGCCATTTTGGAACTTTGGGCGCCATTTTGACCACGCCTGCCCGCCATTACGGGAATCTGTATTACCGGCAATCTGTGTGCTACCAATATAGGGCGTAATGCTACAATTAGTGTGTATTGCTTTAATATTCAAATGACCCGCGATCTAATTAATATTCAAATGAGGCGTGGTCTAATTAAATGCGCGAAATCAATTAAATTAATTCACGGTATCATTTACATATATCCTCTCTCATTTACATATATAATTTCTCATATGCATGCGCGAACATATCTGCCATTTTGTATCTGTCATTTTCAATTTATCATCTAGGATTTCCCGCCCTTAGATTCAAATTTTTAGTACTACTACTGCCATCTATCGGTGACGTCATATGATCGGTATAGTAGATTCCTCTCTCTCGCTCTCACTTGTCACTTCCAACTTGTCAATGTTTCCCGCTGAAAGATTTGAATTCACTCTGAAGTCGGTATAGTAGATTTCTATGCGCCTGTTGATAGGCAACCCGCTATATTTTTTATAAAAAACCAATGGAGCTAACAAGGTTTGAACCGGGGACCGCTCGAATGGTAGCCAGCCAATGCATCCACTACACCAACGAGGTAATCTATTAAAAGACTGTAAAAGTTGTATTTATTAAATAGATACGCGTCACCACTAATCTTATACGAACTAAAATTCATATTAAGCATAATTAATCTATATGATTATTTCGACGAACAACGTTTTAAAATAACGCAAAGAAATCTTAATCCTAACAAAATAATAAACGGACTTAAAATTACTAGAGCTCGTAACAATGAATCATTACACTAGAATGTTAAATGTTGCGTAAAAATTTATATGGATGCTCGAATTAATCATTTCTCATACGCATGCTCGAATTAAATTAATTCACGGTATGATTGGCATATCTCATCTGTCATTTACATTTTATCGTTTCTCATATGGATGCTCGAATTAGATTAATTGATGGTATCATTAGCATATCTCATCTGTCATTTCTCATATGGATGCTCGAATTAATCAATTTACATATCTCATCCCCCATTTACATATATCATTTATCATATGCATGTCCGAATTAAATTAATTCACGGTATCATTTACATATCTCATCCTCATTTACATATATCATTTATCATATGCATGCCCAAATTAAATTAATTCACGGTATCATTTACATATCTCATCCCCCATTTACATATATCATTTATCATATGTATGCCCGAATTAAATTAATTCACGGTATCATTTACATATCTCATCCCCCGTTTACATATATCATTTATCATATGCATGCCCAAATTAAATTAATTCACGGTATCATTTACATATCTCATCCCCATTTACATATATCATTTATCATATGTATGCCCGAATTAAATTAATTCACGGTATCATTTACATATCTCATCCCCCCATTTACATATATCATTTATCATATGCATGCCCGAATTAAATTAATTCACGGTATCATTTAAATATCTCATCCCCCATTTACATAACTGATATCTCATTCTGTACATCTCATTTTATATATTATTTGTCATCTCTCTCTCATAAATTTATTTTTAAAATAAATCAGTCCTATTTGATATTTATCTATAGATCATCATGTAATTCTGCGAAAATAATTTAATATGAAACGTAATAATAAAAAAAATTTATTTTCAACTATACAAAAGTAACTCTTAAGCTACTGTCAATTACCTGTCAGATTAGCTCTGATGCATTAGACCTGTTTAAATATACGCCATAAACATTTAAAATACGATTTTCAAGTAAAGCAAATTCTAATTTGAAAGAAAAAGAGTTGAATAAAAGAATTAGGGTCGTTATGATTTCATAAAATTTTAAGCATAATTAATCTATATGATTATTTCGACGAACAACGTTTTAAAATAACGCAAAGAAATCTTAATCCTAACAAAATAATAAACGGACTTAAAATTACTAGAGCTCGTAACAATGAATCATTACACTAGAATGTTAAATGTTGCGTAAAAATTTATATGGATGCTCGAATTAATCATTTCTCATACGCATGCTCGAATTAAATTAATTCACGGTATGATTGGCATATCTCATCTGTCATTTACATTTTATCATTTCTCATATGGATGCTCGAATTAGATTAATTGATGGTATCATTAGCATATCTCATCTGTCATTTCTCATATGGATGCTCGAATTAATCAATTTACATATCTCATCCCCCATTTACATATATCATTTATCATATGCATGTCCGAATTAAATTAATTCACGGTATCATTTACATATCTCATCCTCATTTACATATATCATTTATCATATGCATGCCCAAATTAAATTAATTCACGGTATCATTTACATATCTCATCCCCCATTTACATATATCATTTATCATATGTATGCCCGAATTAAATTAATTCACGGTATCATTTACATATCTCATCCCCCGTTTACATATATCATTTATCATATGCATGCCCAAATTAAATTAATTCACGGTATCATTTACATATCTCATTCCCATTTACATATATCATTTATCATATGTATGCCCGAATTAAATTAATTCACGGTATCATTTACATATCTCATCCCCCCATTTACATATATCATTTATCATATGCATGCCCGAATTAAATTAATTCACGGTATCATTTAAATATCTCATCCCCCATTTACATAACTGATATCTCATTCTGTACATCTCATTTTATATATTATTTGTCATCTCTCTCTCATAAATTTATTTTTAAAATAAATCAGTCCTATTTGATATTTATCTATAGGTCATCATGTAATTCTGCGAAAATAATTTAATATGAAACGTAATAATAAAAAAAATTTATTTTCAACTATACAAAAGTAACTCTTAAGCTACTGTCAATTACCTGTCAGATTAGCTCTGATGCATTAGACCTGTTTAAATATACGCCATAAACATTTAAAATACGATTTTCAAGTAAAGCAAATTCTAATTTGAAAGAAAAAGAGTTGAAGAAAAGAATTAGGGTCGTTATGATTTCATAAAATTTTATTTAAATGAAACGTTTAAGAATATAGAATACTGTAGAGCATTATTTTTAAAATTCAAAAACATTATCTATAGCTAAAACTGGTTAAGAAATAACTTTCAAACTAAATGTTTTTTGCATGAAAATAAGTACAAACTAATTAGCCATGTTTCGACATTCTTTAAAACTGCTTTCAAACCATAAATAAACAAACGTTCTTACGAATGACTGACTGAAAGGAATTTAGATTTTCTAAATAATTTGTTAAGAGATCATTATCTTAAAAGCGACATAAATTATTGTTTTTTAAATGACAATTACTCACCCTTGTGTTAACCCATATGCTAAGTATGTCCTAATGGTAAAACTGTAATCGACGAGCTCTAACATCATAGTAATATTATAACAGATTAGGTGACCTAACAAACTCTTTAAAGAAATGTTTATTTACATGTATGAGATAGTATTTAACATAATGTCCTTACATACTGGGGTTACGATAGAGACGGATAATCATACGAGCTGCTGAAATGTATGATATATTATAAAATAACGTTTAAATAAGAGTTTACTTTAGATGCTACGAATATCTATATGGTGTATAAACAATAAGAACACATATTTAGAAACAGTTTACAAGGTAGTAGATATAACGAAAAAGGCTAGCATTTGTTCAAAATTATATTACGTCTAGAGGGCGATATGAATATAACTTATAATCCTATAAGTTATATTCATATCGCCCTCTAGACGGTATATAATTTTGAACAAATGCTAGCCTTTTTAATCAAACTAGAAAAATATCGATATATATCCAGCGTTGAGAAATAATTATACTATGCGTTTAAATGTTTAAGTTCATCATAGCCTGCATCTCCTAAAATATGAGCGTTATACACATGTTTGAAATTCAATTCATCTTGCTTAAAGAGAATAAGTAAGTTAGCGTTGTCCCTAATCAGATGTTTCGGTATCTTTGCATATGTCTGACCTAAATAAAATGAATCAACATCCTTTATGTCTACTCATGCTAAAATATTATCTAAGTTTTTCCTGTTTGTCACAGATAATAGCATCGAAAATGAATACTGAATTAGGTTTCACATCATTAGGGGTGATTACATCATCGTTTTCGCCATATTTAGGTTGAAATAAAGACTTGGCGTATAGGTAGATATTTTCAAATTTTAATTCGTTTTCATTAATTAGTAGACCTAACAAGACATTAGTTTTACCACAAGAAGAAGGTACACTCAAAATTGCTCTATAGGAAACAGATAAAAGCTTACAATGCTTCTTATCACCATCGGAATATTATCGAGAAACACGATCGTCTAAGTTAAAATTATTGATTTAAAAAGTAATGACCATTACTCATCCTTTGTGTTTCGCCATATTTAAACGTTATTTTTACAATACATCATACATTTTCATTAGCTTCGAAATACGCAGATATGTAATAATATACTATATACTCTTGTAGGTTATTCAACGTATCTATAGTAAACTCTTATGATTAAAAATAATCTGTAACCTTATTGTTTTTTATTACATCACAGGTTAGAGCATACGAATATAATTCAGGTTAGATTTGGTTAGAGTCTACGAATACATTTTTAGGGCAGAACGTAGGGAGCAGAGTAAGTACAAAACAACATACTTTCATACAAGAACGTTTATTGATACGAGTAGTTTCGACGCTAGTTAAAACATAATACAAAACTTATATATATATAATATCTATTAAATAGTACATTTCGTATACACTAATAATGGTACTACATACTCGACTATAAAGTAAACATGGTAGGTATAACAACAGTTTAAAAGAATAGATAGTAAATATAACTATATCTAATTATTTTATATAATACTATGTTAACTAAGAGGTTATATACAGAATATATACGCCTGTATTCGACCTCTAGAGGGTTCATAAGACTACACTAGACCAGACCAGACCAGGCCAGACTAGACCAGACCAGACCAGACCAGACCAGACCAGACCAGACCAGACCAGACCAGACCAGACCAGACTAGACTAGACTATAGATGATAGACAGTAAAATCATGAACAATTATACCGCCTATAAAATAATAGAGCTTATAATATAATATATAATAGAGATATATAATATAGAATATTATCGAGAAACATGATCGTCTAAGTTAAATATATTTAGCGACTTCTTTTGCTTAATAATTTTCATTATGGTATATGTATATGTCTAGTCACAGTTTCAGCAAACGCATTGTATTCTATCAACGAATCATGTAAATATCAAAAATTCGTAACGGTTATGCATAGGTTTAATACCATCAACAGCTCATTTAAAGGAAATGTTAGATTTTTAACAGTTTATGAGCATTAATCAAAGACTATTCTATAATGATGTATTATTTATTTATAAACATAGTATAGTAGCTAAATACATGACTGATTGAAAAAGTTACTTTTATTAATGATGACTATTGAATTCGATCTGTCACTAGTTTAACCTTTTAATTTCCACTTTTGACCAAATTATAGTTGATCTGATCAAATATTGCTTACAAATCGGATCTCTAATCTAATGTCTACAGTAGAATCCTTAAAACTCTCTATGAAGTTTTAGAATTGTCGATTACTAAGACACCCGTTTCTTCTGCCTCCTTTAGTAAATTCATATTGTTAGCTTCTACTTTGTCAACTGTTACTAGAATGCTGTTCTTTAGATCCTTTACCTCGCTCTATGTATCTGTAGTCATTACAATGAAAGTTTGTACTGTTGTGTCGAATTGACGATTTGATTTGAAAATTTAATAATGTAATTTATCGTTTAAACTAACCCTTGTTTATTTCTATATATGTTTAATTAATATGTAATTAGTACATCAAAATATGTTCTTAATATGTTTTTCAATTTCCTTATAAAATATAACTATATATCATTGAAATAAAACATTATTAAAATATTAAAAATAATTTTATTTTATCACATCCTAAATATTTACACGACTGATCGCGTTTCTCGTCAGCTTCTTTTCAAACAATTGCAGTCGTTTATCATAAACCTAATGGTGAGCTTGTATTATTCGTATTACGATATGGATATATTATTCAATTTTCATGTCTTTTGCTAACCCTACATAACTTAAGCTTTACATAGATTTAGACATGTTTTATATTTCGTATTTAGACACATAGCACGACATATTTGAATGATATATCCATCTCGACTAATGAAGGAACAGGAACACTACCCGTCTATTTATACTGTTCGACCAGAGCAATCGGTTGTTCTATCCTACGTTGAGAAAAATAACTATACTATGTAAGCATAGATACGTTACATATGATTGCGAGCCTGAGTATAAGCATAAACCCTATACTACAGATTTTTTATCCTTTTTCATTATATCTACTACAGACGAGGTGAAGAATAGGTACATTTAACATGCGTATGCTACAATTATCTAATTTATAGTTTCTAGACGTAATGTAATTTTGAACAGATTTTAACCCTTTTCGTTATATCTACTACCCTTGTAAGCGATTTCTACATATACGTTCTTATTGTTTATACACCATATAGATATTCGTAGCATCTAAAGTAAACTCTTATTTAAACGTTATTTTACAATATATCATACATTTCAGCAACTCGTATGATTATCCCTCTCTATCGTAACCCAGTATGTAAGGACATTATGTTAAATACTATCTCATACATGTAAATAGTTACAACAACAAAATAGAAAAGTATACTTGAGGGTGAGAAAGAAGTCCCGGACGCGGCTATCTATAACATATGTCATATGTTTTGTAATACGTCTTTATAACTTAACTCTACGTGATTTCCTCTTACAATATCTCTAGTTATGAGAACCTTGAAGACTTAACCTGGAAAAATAAAACAGATAAATATTTTACTTTTTATTGAAACTAGTTAACTTATATTCTAACATACAAATATACAACAACAAAATAGAAAAGTATACTTGAGGGTAAGAAAGAAGTCCTGGACGCGGCTATCTATAACATATGTCGTATGTTTTGTAATACGTCTTTATAACTTTGAAACTTTACGTGATTTCCTCTTACAATATCTCTAGTTATGAGAACCTTGAAGACAACCTGAAGAAATAAAACAGATAAATATTTTACTTTTTTTATTGAAACTAGTTAACTTATATTCTAACATACATATTTGAAACTAGACAACTTATATTCTAACATACAAATATACAACAACAAAATAGAAAAGTATACTTGAGGGTAACATTTTGTATAACCATTATCTTTTATTCTATAATACCTTCTTGTTTAAGCTCAGAAATAATTGAAATAATCTCATCCTAGTTTTCTTAACTACTGCTACCCCTCTGTTTTAAGGTATACAGTAGACGAAGCCTATCGACAACTTGATTCCAATACGGCGTTTTGTTTTTGGAATTTGAAATTGGTAGCTTGAGGTTAGAGCCTACGAATACATTTTTAGGACAGAAAATAATCTCATCCTAGTTTTCTAAACTACTGCTACCCCTCTGTTTTAAGGTATACAGTAGACGAAGCCTATCGACAACTTGATTCCAATACGGCGTTTTGTTTTTGGAATTTGAAATTGGTAGCTTGAGGTTAGAGCCTACGAATACATTTTTAGGATAGAACGTAGGGAGCAGAGTAAGTATAAAACAACATACTTTCATACAAGAACGTTTATTAATACGAGTAGTTTCGATGCTACTTAAAACATAATACATAACTTAAATATATAATATCTATTAAAATAGACCAGACCAGACCAGATCAGACCAGACCAGACCAGACTAGACTAGACTATAGATGATAGACAGTAAAATCATGAACAATTATACTGTCTGTAATATAATAGAGCTTACTTGATATTTTAAAATTAGCGGCCGAATCTAATTATTACAGAAATTCAATTGTAGAAACTGAAGATGTAATCTTTAAAACATCTAAAGTTAGAAGTTTTTAGTAGTCAGGTCAGATTAATAGAGGGTGTTATAATCAAATCGTTTTAGAAACTATTTGTTTGTAAGATTGGCGCCGTAAAGAAAAACAGCATAGCTGTAGTCTTGATTTTGAAATTGAGATAGCTCGGAACAAAACGATGAATACAAAGTTTAGAAGTTTATTTCAAAATTCTGTGATAAAAAACATTAATTCTTCTTTACTTTACTTTAAAACCCAAAATTGCATGATAAATCAATATAATATTAATATAAATGATTAAATTAAATGAAGCAATCTAGGTTAGACCCCCAAAAAATTATATTAAGGTTATAGATTTTAGACTCCGGTTGTTGCAAAGATTCAAGAATCTCTATTAAGATTAGTCCATAAAGCATTTATTAGGTTAGAGCATGTAGCTACTTACAAAAATTCTCTATTAAGATTAGTTCATAAAATATTTATTAGGTTAGACCATTGTAGCTACTTACAAAATCGTCATTAACATTCGAAAAACTTCACGTTCTGACCGAAGGGTTAAGGTTGAAGGGTGAAGGGTGAAGGGTGAAGGGTGAAGGGAGAAGGGAGAAGGGAGAAGGGAGAAGGGTGAAGGGAGAAGGGTGAAGGGTGAAGGGAGAAGGGAGAAGGGAGAAGGGAGAAGGGAGAAGGGAGAAGGGTGAAGGGAGAAGGGTGAAGGGAGAAGGGTGAAGGGAGAAGGGTGAAGGGTGACTAGCCAGGGTTAATTAAGTTAAACGGAACGTGAAGTTTTTCGAATGTTAATGACGATTTTGTAAGTAGCTACAATGGTCTAACCTAATAAATATTTTATGAACTAATCTTAATAGAGAATTTTTGTAAGTAGCTACATGCTCTAACCTAATAAATGCTTTATGGACTAATCTTAATAGAGATTCTTGAATCTTTGCAACAACCGGAGTCTAAAATCTATAACCTTAATATAATTTTTTGGGGGTCTAACCTAGATTGCTTCATTTAATTTAATCATTTATATTAATATTATATTGATTTATCATGCAATTTTGGGTTTTAAAGTAAAGTAAAGAAGAATTAATGTTTTTTATCACAGAATTTTGAAATAAACTTCTAAACTTTGTATTCATCGTTTTGTTCCGAGCTATCTCAATTTCAAAATCAAGACTACAGCTATGCTGTTTTTTCTTTACGGCGCCAATCTTACAAACAAATAGTTTCTAAAACGATTTGATTATAACACCCTCTATTAATCTGACCTGACTACTAAAAACTTCTAACTTTAGATGTTTTAAAGATTACATCTTCAGTTTCTACAATTGAATTTCTGTAATAATTAGATTCGGCCGCTAATTTTAAAATATCAAGTAAGCTCTATTATATTACAGACAGTATAATTGTTCATGATTTTACTGTCTATCATCTATAGTCTAGTCTAGTCTGGTCTGGTCTGGTCTGATCTGGTCTGGTCTGGTCTATTTTAATAGATATTATATATTTAAGTTATGTATTATGTTTTAAGTAGCATCGAAACTACTCGTATTAATAAACGTTCTTGTATGAAAGTATGTTGTTTTATACTTACTCTGCTCCCTACGTTCTATCCTAAAAATGTATTCGTAGGCTCTAACCTCAAGCTACCAATTTCAAATTCCAAAAACAAAACGCCGTATTGGAATCAAGTTGTCGATAGGCTTCGTCTACTGTATACCTTAAAACAGAGAGGTAGCAGTAGTTTAGAAAACTAGGATGAGATTATTTTCTGTCCTAAAAATGTATTCGTAGGCTCTAACCTCAAGCTACCAATTTCAAATTCCAAAAACAAAACGCCGTATTGGAATCAAGTTGTCGATAGGCTTCGTCTACTGTATACCTTAAAACAGAGGGGTAGCAGTAGTTAAGAAAACTAGGATGAGATTATTTCAATTATTTCTGAGCTTAAACAAGAAGGTATTATAGAATAAAAGATAATGGTTATACAAAATGTTACCCTCAAGTATACTTTTCTATTTTGTTGTTGTATATTTGTATGTTAGAATATAAGTTGTCTAGTTTCAAATATGTATGTTAGAATATAAGTTAACTAGTTTCAATAAAAAAAGTAAAATATTTATCTGTTTTATTTCTTCAGGTTGTCTTCAAGGTTCTCATAACTAGAGATATTGTAAGAGGAAATCACGTAAAGTTTCAAAGTTATAAAGACGTATTACAAAACATACGACATATGTTATAGATAGCCGCGTCCAGGACTTCTTTCTTACCCTCAAGTATACTTTTCTATTTTGTTGTTGTATATTTGTATGTTAGAATATAAGTTAACTAGTTTCAATAAAAAGTAAAATATTTATCTGTTTTATTTTTCCAGGTTAAGTCTTCAAGGTTCTCATAACTAGAGATATTGTAAGAGGAAATCACGTAGAGTTAAGTTATAAAGACGTATTACAAAACATATGACATATGTTATAGATAGCCGCGTCCGGGACTTCTTTCTCACCCTCAAGTATACTTTTCTATTTTGTTGTTGTAACTATTTACATGTATGAGATAGTATTTAACATAATGTCCTTACATACTGGGTTACGATAGAGAGGGATAATCATACGAGTTGCTGAAATGTATGATATATTGTAAAATAACGTTTAAATAAGAGTTTACTTTAGATGCTACGAATATCTATATGGTGTATAAACAATAAGAACGTATATGTAGAAATCGCTTACAAGGGTAGTAGATATAACGAAAAGGGTTAAAATCTGTTCAAAATTACATTACGTCTAGAAACTATAAATTAGATAATTGTAGCATACGCATGTTAAATGTACCTATTCTTCACCTCGTCTGTAGTAGATATAATGAAAAAGGATAAAAAATCAGTAGTATAGGGTTTATGCTTATACTCAGGCTCGCAATCATATGTAACGTATCTATGCTTACATAGTATAGTTATTTTTCTCAACGTAGGATAGAACAACCGATTGCTCTGGTCGAACAGTATAAATAGACGGGTAGTGTTCCTGTTCCTTCATTAGTCGAGATGGATATATCATTCAAATATGTCGTGCTATGTGTCTAAATACGAAATATAAAACATGTCTAAATCTATGTAAAGCTTAAGTTATGTAGGGTTAGCAAAAGACATGAAAATTGAATAATATATCCATATCGTAATACGAATAATACAAGCTCACCATTAGGTTTATGATAAACGACTGCAATTGTTTGAAAAGAAGCTGACGAGAAACGCGATCAGTCGTGTAAATATTTAGGATGTGATAAAATAAAATTATTTTTAATATTTTAATAATGTTTTATTTCAATGATATATAGTTATATTTTATAAGGAAATTGAAAAACATATTAAGAACATATTTTGATGTACTAATTACATATTAATTAAACATATATAGAAATAAACAAGGGTTAGTTTAAACGATAAATTACATTATTAAATTTTCAAATCAAATCGTCAATTCGACACAACAGTACAAACTTTCATTGTAATGACTACAGATACATAGAGCGAGGTAAAGGATCTAAAGAACAGCATTCTAGTAACAGTTGACAAAGTAGAAGCTAACAATATGAATTTACTAAAGGAGGCAGAAGAAACGGGTGTCTTAGTAATCGACAATTCTAAAACTTCATAGAGAGTTTTAAGGATTCTACTGTAGACATTAGATTAGAGATCCGATTTGTAAGCAATATTTGATCAGATCAACTATAATTTGGTCAAAAGTGGAAATTAAAAGGTTAAACTAGTGACAGATCGAATTCAATAGTCATCATTAATAAAAGTAACTTTTTCAATCAGTCATGTATTTAGCTACTATACTATGTTTATAAATAAATAATACATCATTATAGAATAGTCTTTGATTAATGCTCATAAACTGTTAAAAATCTAACATTTCCTTTAAATGAGCTGTTGATGGTATTAAACCTATGCATAACCGTTACGAATTTTTGATATTTACATGATTCGTTGATAGAATACAATGCGTTTGCTGAAACTGTGACTAGACATATACATATACCATAATGAAAATTATTAAGCAAAAGAAGTCGCTAAATATATTTAACTTAGACGATCATGTTTCTCGATAATATTCTATATTATATATCTCTATTATATATTATATTATAAGCTCTATTATTTTATAGGCGGTATAATTGTTCATGATTTTACTGTCTATCATCTATAGTCTAGTCTAGTCTGGTCTGGTCTGGTCTGGTCTGGTCTGGTCTGGTCTGGTCTGGTCTGGTCTGGTCTGGTCTAGTCTGGCCTGGTCTGGTCTGGTCTAGTGTAGTCTTATGAACCCTCTAGAGGTCGAATACAGGCGTATATATTCTGTATATAACCTCTTAGTTAACATAGTATTATATAAAATAATTAGATATAGTTATATTTACTATCTATTCTTTTAAACTGTTGTTATACCTACCATGTTTACTTTATAGTCGAGTATGTAGTACCATTATTAGTGTATACGAAATGTACTATTTAATAGATATTATATATATATAAGTTTTGTATTATGTTTTAACTAGCGTCGAAACTACTCGTATCAATAAACGTTCTTGTATGAAAGTATGTTGTTTTGTACTTACTCTGCTCCCTACGTTCTGCCCTAAAAATGTATTCGTAGACTCTAACCAAATCTAACCTGAATTATATTCGTATGCTCTAACCTGTGATGTAATAAAAAACAATAAGGTTACAGATTATTTTTAATCATAAGAGTTTACTATAGATACGTTGAATAACCTACAAGAGTATATAGTATATTATTACATATCTGCGTATTTCGAAGCTAATGAAAATGTATGATGTATTGTAAAAATAACGTTTAAATATGGCGAAACACAAAGGATGAGTAATGGTCATTACTTTTTAAATCAATAATTTTAACTTAGACGATCGTGTTTCTCGATAATATTCCGATGGTGATAAGAAGCATTGTAAGCTTTTATCTGTTTCCTATAGAGCAATTTTGAGTGTACCTTCTTCTTGTGGTAAAACTAATGTCTTGTTAGGTCTACTAATTAATGAAAACGAATTAAAATTTGAAAATATCTACCTATACGCCAAGTCTTTATTTCAACCTAAATATGGCGAAAACGATGATGTAATCACCCCTAATGATGTGAAACCTAATTCAGTATTCATTTTCGATGCTATTATCTGTGACAAACAGGAAAAACTTAGATAATATTTTAGCATGAGTAGACATAAAGGATGTTGATTCATTTTATTTAGGTCAGACATATGCAAAGATACCGAAACATCTGATTAGGGACAACGCTAACTTACTTATTCTCTTTAAGCAAGATGAATTGAATTTCAAACATGTGTATAACGCTCATATTTTAGGAGATGCAGGCTATGATGAACTTAAACATTTAAACGCATAGTATAATTATTTCTCAACGCTGGATATATATCGATATTTTTCTAGTTTGATTAAAAAGGCTAGCATTTGTTCAAAATTATATTACGTCTAGAGGGCGATATGAATATAACTTATAGGATTATAAGTTATATTCATATCGCCCTCTAGACGTAATATAATTTTGAACAAATGCTAGCCTTTTTCGTTATATCTACTACCTTGTAAACTGTTTCTAAATATGTGTTCTTATTGTTTATACACCATATAGATATTCGTAGCATCTAAAGTAAACTCTTATTTAAACGTTATTTTATAATATATCATACATTTCAGCAGCTCGTATGATTATCCGTCTCTATCGTAACCCCAGTATGTAAGGACATTATGTTAAATACTATCTCATACATGTAAATAAACATTTCTTTAAAGAGTTTGTTAGGTCACCTAATCTGTTATAATATTACTATGATGTTAGAGCTCGTCGATTACAGTTTTACCATTAGGACATACTTAGCATATGGGTTAACACAAGGGTGAGTAATTGTCATTTAAAAAACAATAATTTATGTCGCTTTTAAGATAATGATCTCTTAACAAATTATTTAGAAAATCTAAATTCCTTTCAGTCAGTCATTCGTAAGAACGTTTGTTTATTTATGGTTTGAAAGCAGTTTTAAAGAATGTCGAAACATGGCTAATTAGTTTGTACTTATTTTCATGCAAAAAACATTTAGTTTGAAAGTTATTTCTTAACCAGTTTTAGCTATAGATAATGTTTTTGAATTTTAAAAATAATGCTCTACAGTATTCTATATTCTTAAACGTTTCATTTAAATAAAATTTTATGAAATCATAACGACCCTAATTCTTTTCTTCAACTCTTTTTCTTTCAAATTAGAATTTGCTTTACTTGAAAATCGTATTTTAAATGTTTATGGCGTATATTTAAACAGGTCTAATGCATCAGAGCTAATCTGACAGGTAATTGACAGTAGCTTAAGAGTTACTTTTGTATAGTTGAAAATAAATTTTTTTTATTATTACGTTTCATATTAAATTATTTTCGCAGAATTACATGATGACCTATAGATAAATATCAAATAGGACTGATTTATTTTAAAAATAAATTTATGAGAGAGAGATGACAAATAATATATAAAATGAGATGTACAGAATGAGATATCAGTTATGTAAATGGGGGATGAGATATTTAAATGATACCGTGAATTAATTTAATTCGGGCATGCATATGATAAATGATATATGTAAATGGGGGGATGAGATATGTAAATGATACCGTGAATTAATTTAATTCGGGCATACATATGATAAATGATATATGTAAATGGGAATGAGATATGTAAATGATACCGTGAATTAATTTAATTTGGGCATGCATATGATAAATGATATATGTAAACGGGGGATGAGATATGTAAATGATACCGTGAATTAATTTAATTCGGGCATACATATGATAAATGATATATGTAAATGGGGGATGAGATATGTAAATGATACCGTGAATTAATTTAATTTGGGCATGCATATGATAAATGATATATGTAAATGAGGATGAGATATGTAAATGATACCGTGAATTAATTTAATTCGGACATGCATATGATAAATGATATATGTAAATGGGGGATGAGATATGTAAATTGATTAATTCGAGCATCCATATGAGAAATGACAGATGAGATATGCTAATGATACCATCAATTAATCTAATTCGAGCATCCATATGAGAAATGATAAAATGTAAATGACAGATGAGATATGCCAATCATACCGTGAATTAATTTAATTCGAGCATGCGTATGAGAAATGATTAATTCGAGCATCCATATAAATTTTTACGCAACATTTAACATTCTAGTGTAATGATTCATTGTTACGAGCTCTAGTAATTTTAAGTCCGTTTATTATTTTGTTAGGATTAAGATTTCTTTGCGTTATTTTAAAACGTTGTTCGTCGAAATAATCATATAGATTAATTATGCTTAATATGAATTTTAGTTCGTATAAGATTAGCGGTGACGCGTATCTATTTAATAAATACAACTTTTACAGTCTTTTAATAGATTACCTAGTTGGTGTAGTGGATGCATTGGCTGGCTACCATTCGAGCGGTCCCCGGTTCAAACCTTGTTAGCTCCATTGGTTTTTTATAAAAAATATAGCGGGTTGCCTATCAACAGGCGCATAGAAATCTACTATACCGACTTCAGAGTGAATTCAAATCTTTCAGCGGGAAACATTGACAAGTTGGAAGTGACAAGTGAGAGCGAGAGAGAGGAATCTACTATACCGATCATATGACGTCACCGATAGATGGCAGTAGTAGTACTAAAAATTTGAATCTAAGGGCGGGAAATCCTAGATGATAAATTGAAAATGACAGATACAAAATGGCAGATATGTTCGCGCATGCATATGAGAAATTATATATGTAAATGAGAGAGGAGATATGTAAATGATACCGTGAATTAATTTAATTGATTTCGCGCATTTAATTAGACCACGCCTCATTTGAATATTAATTAGATCGCGGGTCATTTGAATATTAAAGCAATACACACTAATTGTAGCATTACGCCCTCTATTGGTAGCACACAGATTGCCGGTAATACAGATTCCCGTAATGGCGGGCAGGCGTGGTCAAAATGGCGCCCAAAGTTCCAAAATGGCCGTCATCCAATCAGAGAATAGTAGGCGTTTTCAAAATGGCCGCCTTCAGCCAATCACAGAATAGTAGGCGTGTCATCCAAGATGGCGTCGACCAATCAGAAGCAAGGGGAGGAGCTAGAGGAGAGGGGATAGCCAATCAGAGAGCAGCAGGCGTGGCCAAAAGTAGGAAGGGAAGGGGTCAGCTCAACTGTCCCAATACCTACTCTTGGTCTACTAGGAATCTCAATTTGGAAAGATCCCTCATTTAAAATTGATGTTAGTTTAATCAAACACGTATCATTCGATACTACTGAATTTCAACAATAAATAAAAACATCAGTAATTTGTTGGGCCAAACCATATCAAACGATAAATTAATTTGAAATCTGTATATGGAACATAAAAGAAAAAAAATGAAATATATATATAAAATTGGAAATACAAAATACATTATAATCAACAAGTTATTATTCCTATAAATGAATTTATTAAATTTCGAGATCCCAAGTAAATCTTACATGAAAAATTAATTAAAAAAATCAATACCTTAGAACATTTTAAATAATCCAACAAAGTTCAAGATCCCTTTCACAAATAACTTCAAACTAAAAACAATAATGACCATAAACAAAGCGCAATCACAACTGCTGACCTGAAGAACCAAAACGGGAACAAATCCAAACTTCAACATAATTAAATGCAATGACAATAAATTCCAATGCTGAACAAATTCTTTTCGAATTAAGAAAACTATAACGGTACATAACACTACATACTCGAATGTTGCTCAACTTTTATATTAACCAACTTTCATTATTTAAAGGTTGTATTGATTCGACGTAATTTTTGTAGAACTAACACAAATTCTGTTAATCCACTATATTACTATTAAAACGGAAAAGCACCCAAAGGTAAGGATTATCAAGGTTAAAATTCCGAATGTTGTAACCTATCTTCTTAAATATGTGACTAATATCACTCGTAATTAAACATACGTTTGTTAATCAAAACGAGAAACTTTAAAATTTAATTCCAGATCAAATTTTCTTCACAAGTTTTTCATTAAAATCCGGTAAACTGAATTATTTGCGTTAAATTTATCAACATTAAGACTTTAAACGATAACGCGAAGCAAGGCTTCCTATACTGTACGATAATACACAAAACGGCATTAGCTCAAACAATTAGTGTTTTTCAAACTGTAACTTTATTCCTTACTTAAAATTTATAATTTTAAACACGCCGAAAATCATAATAATTTGGCCGGGGGTTTCTCAGGAGAGAAAACCCCCGCCCCGATTCTCTATACGAAGCTTCGATCTACACTGTATAAAATTCTAATTAAGATTTCTCTACTAAAAAAGGCTTTTTATATAGTGACAAATAATTTTAAGAGGGATATTTTAAATTAACCTATAGCGAAACAGCGCGGCATTATCAAGCCAATCAAAATTAATATTTTTGAATAAAGGACGCTCTCGAAAGCGTGACTGTAACTGGGTTTTAAATTTTACCTATGATTACAAAGCTAAATGAGACAATAACAAAATTTAATTTCTTCTCAGGGTCGTATTTATGGGTTTTTTGAAATTTAGGCTCATGAAATTCAGCATTCATTTATTTTGCCCTTCTTTGCTTTTATATGGTTTATTGGACTCCTTTCTTTTAACATAAATGAAAAATGAAATAGAGTGGGATTAAATAACATCTATTGAACATCATAAAAAACAAAAAACACACATTTAAATATCCTAAACGACAAAACATAGGGTTATATTTGTGTTATTGTGTTGTGTAATGTTAAACAAAATATCGGTTTTACACAAAAGTCACTTAATCAGGGTACCCTTTCTATAGAGATATATTCAAACCAACACTCATACCCCCTGATCTCAAACAAATGTTTTAATTCTTGTTGGTTATGACTATATCTAATAATAATAATAATATAAATCTTTAAATGAAAAAAAAAAATATATATATATATATATATATATATATATATATATATATAAATAATTGTTGAATGTTAATATTTCGTTAACTTCTTTTAAATAAGACACGCTGCCTTATACGTCCAGAAAGTAATTAAAAGTATTTTGCTTTTAATTATTTAAATATAAAATAAATTCTTTTAACACAAAAACATAACATAATATATTAATAATTGTTGATTGTTAATAAGATGTCGTTATCTTCTTTTAAACAAAACGAGTCCAATATAACCAATCAAAAATATAATAATGAATTTTCACTTAAAACCAAAGGTACTTCCCTGTAAGAAAATCTTCACTTCAAATATATTTCTGCAGGGGGGTTCCCCTTGTACTGCTTTGTGTATGCCGACTTGTTCTGTGTACGATGCCGTCGACAGAAATATAGCAACATTCCCTTGTGTCACTATGTTTTTTATTTTATTTTAATTATAATCACTAATTAAACAATACCCAATATTTCGGATTAAGAATAATCGTATAACAAAATTTTCTATCACTACCATTTACTTAGTTTGGCATCCGAACTTTCCTAAGATTTGTTAGGAAGAGGATTCATTTTAGTGTAGCTTCTTTATGAGCAGCTACCCTTCGCTACCACGCTCTCTGTACTACTACTATTTTATTTATTTTTTCCCGCTAAATTATATATTTTTTGGAAGCGCAAATAAACCGATTTTGGTTGCCTCGTTACAGGACTTTACCCAATCTTAAAATCTGCATCATCGGAATAACTCAATATATTTTTACACGTGTTTATCAGAGTGTTTTTATAAGTCTAGCCTCGGGAGAATATGTTAAGATAACACGTACAGGAAACCATAAATAATAATCTAATGCATTTTAATAATATATTTTTCGAAAATTTAGAATATTTTATTCCACAAAAACAATTCTTATTGTCCATCAGAACATGATTGCAAAGATGGTACTTTTAAAACAAAATCTGCAGATTTTTTTAGAAACAAAATTTTATTAGTCTGAGAAAATCTTTTTTGAAAGTGACCTTTGATATTTAGTAGGACTCATATTCATACAGAATACCAACGTAATTTTAAATCAAGAAGAAATATACAATAATATGCAGGACCGCACCCATGGTTTTTATCTATTATACATACAAAATGATATTTAGTATAGTTAAAAAAACGTAACGTCACAGCGTAAATATGTTTTCATTTTGAATCAGGTTATTTAGTTCTTGAAAATTTGATTGATTTTACTTCCTGCAAGTGCTATTTACTTTATTTTTCTTAATTAGTTATTTTTATATAAAAGTTTATAAAAGTGTATAATTTTACCACTTGCGAAATATATAATTTCAAGAAAACGCGTTAAATGTAAACGGAAAGCATGGATTTTGTATTATACGCGAGCACAAGTTTTGTCACGTTAGAGGTTGACGTGACTGGGGACGTAGCTAGGACGGAGTAGAAACAGAATAAAATACAAATACCAATTTAACAATACAATAAACTGGTAACTACTAATACAAAATCAGTAAGGGAACATGTCAAATATAACATTTTGGAACTCCTCTGTGTATACTACAAACAAAATAATATAATACGAGGCTAGCTGTAAAACTGTTGGTGGAGCTTTCGAAGGAAACTGAATTTGTTTAGAGCCAGCCCCGCGTTACGTACGATTATTGTATTTATACTTGCTGTCCTGATCAGTTTTTGAGGTCGCACTAATAACGATTGCGTCTGCGTGTGGCAGCTGCTGACATGACTTGACTAGCCGTGTCAACGATTTCGTTGCGCATGACAAGATCACACGTGTTGCAAGTAGATCGCTTTCTAACATCCAGTCTATACTTATTGTAGCAGATGTACCAGTCTATTTTTAGCGGCGAACTTGCATTGCATACTGCATGCATGCAACTTTCATGAATAATTCAACTCGTTAGAACCGCATGTTGATATAAAATAATTGAATAATTTAATTTAATTATTTCATCAGTAACGATATTGTTATAACTTTAGCACCACTGAACCGGTTTTAATATAACCAATCCAAAGCGGACCAGATAATGTAGCTACATTGTCTACCTTAGGAGAAAACCGATTTCAAATCAAATCAAATCATTAATTCCCGAGTTTTATTGCATAGATTGTTTTTGATCATCTAAACAACGCGGGATGTAGCAATTTGAAGATTTACTTTTGGGTGCTATCACATAAACGCCTTTAAACTTTATTTAAAAAAGACTGATGCATATAAATCTTTTAGGATCATTAACGCAGTTGCCTATATTTAAGCACTCTTAAACGTCTATGTTGAGCATGACTTATTCTCCAATTTACCAGAAAATGTTGATGTTTATTATTTTTAGATTGATATATGTAAATAAAGTAATAGCACTGTAGATTAGCGAACGTATAAATTGCCTCGTAGTTGTATATCGTTATTTAGATTTAGAATATATCTAGATGGATTATGATGTGACGATTATTTTAGAGTATATAAATGTGCATAAATAAGTACTAACTGTTTAAAATCGGTTTAAGAGTTATTTTACTTCACACTACAATACAATTTTTCTTGCAGATATACCTCCAATTGAAATTCTTTTCTCGCAAGGTAGGTACACTATACTGCCCCATCTACAAATACTTTTCTACCAATGTAAACAACATTTCCCTTTCAACATATCCCTTTACAAAGTTGTTGACGTATCCATATTCCTACTTTAGATAGTAGTACCCAAAGTTCATCTAAAATGTTGATATAACTTGTCAAGACATTTTCGACCCCTTTCACTCACCGACTTTGACTAGTTAATCGATCCTTTGAAGTTAGAAATGTCTTTAAAGCAGTTGCCTTTTAGGAAGTAGGTACGTTTATCGTTTACGATTAAAAACCTATTTCGATCAAAGTTAAGAGGTAGAGTTTCTTAAAGTACTAAAACTTTTTAAATTGAACAGAATACCTACAGTCCTTTATTATAATTTTTGTTGCGGCAACCTGAAGTTAGTTTTCAGAAATCCCTGAAAAAGTTAAAGTATAAAACATGGAAAGGGTTTGCGTAACATATCTATCGCCGGAGAAAAACTATTAACTGTAGAGACGTGCTGAGCTGGATAATATGTTTCTAAACTTTGAGCAGTTGCCAGGAACACCTTTAGATTGTAACGTATTGGAAAAACGCCGATTTCGAATTTATTCCATTTCTATATATATACACACACACCCGATCAAGGATGTGTCAGAACAATTTTCAGTGTTCGATAACATATTTCAACGTGACAAATGAAAAATGGGGTCTAGTCAAAGATTAACTGAAATATTGCTATGTGACAAATCAGTTTTTTAAATTTACGTATTTGAACACGATCAGTTTAATTTATCTTAATCCATAAATTAAACGATTTATATAAAAATTTAACAATTGTTGCACATGAGACAAGCCTGCCTTATTTCATAATAAATACTTACAGTGAGGCATTTTGGAATGCTATTTATGCCAAATTAAAAAACTCAGCATGTTAGATGTTGAAAACATAAATAAAATCAGTCTATGTAGCATTGCGACCGGTTCACCCGTACCACGTTGATTATACATACAAGTTAAAATATATTGAAAATTATATTTTGTTGATCCAGGTTATATGTACGATTTAAATCCAGTACTAATTATTTATGATAATAAAAAAATCATAAATTTTCAGGTAAATGATAATTCTACGCTTACCTCATTCGATTACTGGTCATTCAGGCGTAACTGTTCACAATTTCAATTCAGTCGTAGTGGAACATTGTAAAAACAAAATTCCAAATAATACAAGAAACTGCCATACCTAGTTACTTTCAATTAATGTTTAAACGCACGAAAAAGACTATGCTTGAAAAACAAAGACTCTTACTTCAGTTAAACAAATTATTTTTAGGTCGTGGGTGTTAATTAAAAAGCTTACTGATTTTAGACTTAAGAAGGAATAATAATTATTTCGAAAAATATATAATGCACTACCAAAGTTATTTGTAAAGATAAGATAATTAAAATGAGTTTTGATATAACTGAATTAGATTAATATGCATCGTAAGTACGTAAGAATTCGTTTAACTTTTAACAATGATTTTCAACTTTAAACAAACTTTAAACAATTGCCGCAGAGTAGATTTAGAAATCTGAAAGCGCACCTCAGTGTATATATACCCGAACGGTACGGTAAATATCTGTGGAGTCATCACTTCAATTCTGATTGTTTGAAATTTAACAATTCTCTAAATTCAAAGTTTAACCATTCCCACAAGATTGACTTAAACCGGATGCAAGGACTGCACTGCAACGCTGTTTCTGGCGGACTTAGGGACTTCCCACATTCTGAATTTTACAAAAGATAAATTAACATGAATTAAATTAAGAAAAAGAAATTTACTGAAATTTCTCGATGAGTAAATAAACAAAATATTTTCTCGCATTTAATATTTTTATCTAGACGTAAATGAATCCTTAAAATAAAACGTATCTCAGGCTAGAAAATCTTTCTTATAAGGATAACTAAAACAAAATACAATCTTTATTAATCAAATGGGGCCATAAATAAACCTAGAAATCAGCTTAACTTTAAAATTATTATAAATTGCAATGGATAAATTCGAATTATGTAATACAAAGTATGCGTTCAGTTTATTATAAAGCGTAACAATTAAATTCGAGATATGATAATATGTATTAAGTGTATTTTAGCTAGCAGAAAGTGAAGTGTTAGAAAAGTGAAAGTGCTATTGTTAAAAAAATTACAGAAGGAGCCGCAATAATTACTTACCTATGTAGTTCTTGGTAGTTGTGTATTTATAACTTCATTTCAAATACATTTAATTTAGAACGAAATAAAATCAAAAATTTCAAAACTTACTAGGTAAAGTCCGGTTATAAACCTTGTTGACAAATAGATAATTAATAATATAATTATTAAACAATTATTAATATTGTTTAAATAAAAATAGAGGGTGATCAATGTTGGCAGTAAAGAGTATTTCTGGTATGTTTATATATAATTATTGTTTAAAAGGGAAATGTGACATTTTTTAGAAGGAAACAGTACCCAGTATAATAATAAATGGTCTTTTATTATGACAATATAGATACATACAATAATTAAGATTCAAATAAGACAATATTTAAATAATATAAAAATACATTATAGGTTGAAACATAAGATACAAGTGTACCCCTATCGCCATAATTGGGCGCAGTTCAGATCTATGAAGCATAAATACAACATAGTCTGCTTTTCCACTTAACCCTAATGAAAACATAAACAAATTTATAGTAAAAATACAAGAAAGGCCTAGAGAGATTTAAGTTAAGTTAAATTTACATTTATAATTTGATTTTGTTCTGAGAGTGTGCAATTAAGTAATATTCATACGTACAAAGAAAAAAGAAAAATATTGACAGAAGTTACGTTATAGCATCATATTGAAATTAAATTAATGGGAACTAACAACACAAAATAATCAAAATAAACATTTCACAAGTTATTTCATTTACAGTTCAAAATCACATAAATAATTTATTAAACAAGAGGTTGGAGTCTCTGCGTAATAAAAATTTATGGACACAAATATTATCATCATATATGTGTGATAAAATAAAACATTAGGGAATTTCATTTCTATATTAAAGGAAAGGTAATTTAGATTAATTATAAAATTGTCTTGACAAGAAATTATGCCAACAACTTGCACACTTGCATCAATGGTAATCCTGCCTTTTAATATTTGGGATCCAACTTATCATAACAGCTTTAAGCGCGCCCCCTTTCAATGATTTTTTTAGAGTCTTAATATTTTTATTTCTTTGGATGTATCTCTTATTATTTTGATTTCAGTAGTTTTATCGAATTTTTGTCTTTTCTTTTCATTTGTTATTCTGGCGCGCCCTACAGGTTAAAAATCACTGTAGCAATTTTTTCTTTATTAAAGTTGGTGTTAGGCTCCAGGATGTCGCTACTGCTTAAAAAAGAGGAGCTATACTTAGATGTTATACAATTTGCAGTGGCGTAACTGAGAATTTTAGTTTTTTAAGCAAAATCGCATCCCAATTTTTTTTTATCGGCATATAAGAAAATCTAACTGTCTGAATTATATTAGAAACAAATTTATTTTATTTATGAGTTATTATTAAAAAACAAAAGAATATTTTTAATAATTAGAAAATCACAGAAAGCGTTTACTCATCACAGATTCACAGAAAGATCGATAACATAATAATTAGTAAAAAAATACCGCATACATATAATTATTAATAATAATTTATCTTTAATATAAATATATGTCTATTAAACTAAATTTTCAGTTTTTTTCAGTCTTCAGTCTTTTGGTCACAAAACTTTAAACAATTAACGTAATCGGTAAAATAAACAATAAAAAATTACATGATATTAAAAATTAGGGCAAATATAAAAAAATTGTCTATTTATTTATTTTTGGGCGAGGAATCGGGGTGGCGAGGCATTCCTCGAACCTCATGCCAGCGATTATTATGATCATTTGGCCAAACATACTAGAATTTAGCTGAATCTGGGGAAATTCCACTCCTAGTGGAATTTCTATCGGGCCAAACATCGCATTGACCCGACGCTTTATCCGAGAAGAAGGCATATTCTAGTTTTTTGCACTATAATAAATTACCCTTGGTTTATGAAACAAACATACAAGCCACTAATCCACTGAAGCTGCCAAAAGAAATTACTACTAATACTTTATTTATGTATTTAAAAAATACATTCATTTCATATTTATACTGGTTAGAATCTGGTCTGAGCTCGGATTCCATAGTTGTCAGCCAGCCCAAAACCTCAGGACAACTGGGGCTTTGTTCTAGTAGATCCGCACTTTGAAAACTTTAAAAATTGTTTTTTATTTTTATAAAGTAGGTATATATATATTAATTTTGTATAGAATTATATTCGTATTTACCTTTAATACAACTAATGTGCAACTCCAGTAGGTTACCTATTAAAAGATTTTGAAAAACAGTTCTCGGTATTTTTGACTATTGAATATTAACCCTAAGCTGCTTTGCCAACAAATTTGAAAAAATAAGTTTAATGTCAAGGTTTTTGTTCATGAATAATTCAAAAAATTATTAAAAGTGAATCATGAAAATATTTGTTAGATGGACGTTTCTAGATATCTCAGTAAAGTATTACTGAATCTAATAATTATAAGCTTTTCCTAAATTCTCATAATTTTCTATTGATTAGTTTAAGAAAAAAATATTAACTGTTTATCAAAGAGTCACAAGGGAAGTTTAACGAAAGTCAGGAATGATTCTAGAACTTGGATAACACTTGATATCAAATTCTAAAATATTACAAAATATAAAATTAAAATTATTATTATTATTATTAATGTTAATTGTAACTAACATTGCCTAAACACAGGCGTATGATATACATGCTTGTGCGTGGTGTATAGCAAAGTGTTATTCTTAACAGTAACTACAGATTCCGACAATTTATTTACGTGAGGCACCTGTCGTAAGACTTTATCCCCACGTTCCTTCCAAGAGGAAGTGATTTAGATACGCCCAATCAGCGCGCATTTGCTTAGCAAATGTTACCAGTAACTCACTGGTTGGAGCGAGGTTTGCTATATACCCTCTACTAGCTCTGCAGGCTAGTACCGGAGCTATAAACGTGCTCATCCGTCGGTGTCTATCCCAAGGGACGTACCCCTCGTTCAGCCTGACATTAAGTAGATAGCAGCCAGTTTTACGGGTGAACGTCGTGTGGTCAGCACCCAAACTAGTCTTGGATACTACATCAACACAGCTTTGTCGCTAGTCGCCGTCAACGCATCAAACAACTATCTAGTCCTCTGTCATACTGGGCTAGTCTTGGATACTAGTGAATCCATGATCGACACCTCGAACGACTGTCTGGCCTTTCACTCCGTGACAGTAACTACATGATTATCATGAAAGGCTTTACGTGGGGTACCTATAAAATCATCACTCCCACGTTCCTTCCCTTAGGAGGAAGTAATTGAGATACGCTCAATCAGCGCGCAATTGCGTAGCAATTGCTCCCAGTTACTCACTAGTCGCAGCGAGGTTGCCTATCCACCCTCTATTCTAATCAGGTTAGTACCAGAGCGATTAACTTAATGCGTGCTTACCCGCTGGCACCCGTATGAAAGAGGACGGGGTCTTTCATACTGGATCAAGTGCCTCGTTCAGCATTAGGACTATTCCCCCAACCTAGGTTAGGTACATTGGAACCCTCCAACTCTCTTTCATTTTTTCATAAGTTCCTTCACCAAGCCTTAATTGGGGACACTGTCTGATCAAATCCAAGCTCAGATGTGGCTGGACTTGGTTTTTAAGCGGTTTTGCCAACCCGATCTTCCAGTTTTAGGCCTGGTGTTCCCCTGACAGAGCTTCGTTTCGAGGCTACTTTATAGGACCCATCAAAGTAGCGTCCCGGAGTGTACCCATTAAAGTGAAGTTGTCTTGAACGTAAGAGGCTATGTAACTCCGCATCAACGTCCCTTAAGTGTAGGTCTCTAGACGATTTCTGAAAACCGGATGACTGGAACTGCACAACTAAAGCCGGACCCCATACTGTTATTTCCGAAACGCTACCTGGTGGCATGCAGTTTCTTATAGTTCAGCGAGCGAACTCCCTGACGGAGATAAACTTCGTCTAGGTCAGACAGCGGGATACTTAGCTCCATAAAAGACCCTGACGGCAGGTAAGAATCAAACCTTTGCTAACTAGAAAGCTTTGTTAACAAGAGGGACCCATACCTCTTGTTAGCAAAGCTTTCTCCGCAACGTTCCATCGTCGAGAAACACTTAGGTGTAACTCTACCACACATTTCCTTCTGATTGCGTCCTCCATTAACCAGACAGGCCTGCGATTGGGTAGACAACAACCAGTTCTATGGGTGAACGCCGTGTGCTCTGCCCACAAGCTAGTCTCGGATCCTAGTACTCCCCGAGACCTCTAACGACTGCCCTCCCTCCGTCTTTGGGCTAGTCTGGGATAGTAGTGGAGTCCGACACCTCGAGCGCCTGCTTGTCCGTTCACCGTTGTGAGTAACTACAGGAGATATTTGCGTGGTTGTCAGAGCCGATTGTTTAACGTGCCCTCCGACAGCACGGCGCGTATGTCGACGAGAAAATCCTTTCGCCGCGCCGGTTTGAGGGATCGAACTCGGGCCGCCTGTTTAATAGTGAGACTCTTTATAGTGCAGCTATCCACTGCGCATTGTATGAGAAGACTGTGTGTAAATATTTTTTGTGTAGAGTTTAAAAATTACGGTAACCTATTTATCTAATTTTGATTCTTGGCATAAGGCATCGCTTTTCGTTGAGGCGTTTGTAACAGACATCTTTCAAAAACTAGATGGTTTGCATAAATTTTTAGCACATGTTTTTATAAAAACAAATCTAAAATCTTTATTCAATTACTGAATTTCGATATAATAAGTAAACTTTCTACGTAAGCTAATTTCGTAGAGATTCAAGTGAAAAGAGTGAATGAGAAAAACTGCCATTTTTTCATGAAAGGCGGTCTAATGAACCTTTTCATTAATTTCATATAATCGCAGCATTTGTAAAAGGATTGGATAGGTACTAACAAAGGACACCAATTGACAATTTTTGATACGATCAAATATATTATTTTCTTGTATTTATTTTATTTTTAATAAAAGTTTCGTCGCATGAAACAAGGCGTAACGATGGAGTTGCACACATGGGTTTAATAAATGATAAATAATTTATTGTGTACAATTGTTCCGATAACAATAAAATAGTCTCACTTTTTAATAAAATTTCTGAGTAAAAAGTTGCGATTTAAGGGGCTTTAGCCGAGGTCCTGCAAGTATCCAAGCTAGCCTTGCCTTTTGGGTCTTGTTTTGACCTCGAATTTTCGAGGATTTTCTGGGAAATAAAAGCCATACTTCATTAAATCGACATGCATTATTTTATTGCGAGAGAAAAAAGGTTAATTTTTGTTTACCAGTGTCATTCGTTATTGTTAAGTAATTAAATTGGAGGGTTGTTTAATTTTTGATATAACCCACGTCTTAAAGTACTAAACATTTGTCTATATTTAAATGAATACTACATATAAAGGTTAAGTTATCTTAATCGACTGAAGTAACCCATAAAAGAAAATAGTTTTCAATTACACATTCTTCTAAAATATCAGAAACAAAACCAGCAATTATGAAACAAAAGCTACAACAATTTGTTAGACACTAATTGCCCAATAAAGTATTGTTATGGGAATTGAATCGTGTTTGAGGTGAATAGACTAAAAGTCGATCCCTAGGGTCAGCGTTTTCTCAGGAAAAGGTATATTAAATTAAGTTCGGTTTTTTCCTGAATGATAAGATGGAGCTGGTTGTTTTTCTTTAATATTAGCTTCTGATGCTGAGTTTATGAAGTACTGAAAGTCATGGTTCGAAACTACCTACAATTACTGTTAATGAACGTTTGGTGTTAATTTATCTTCATTATGAATTTACTTTGTTTTTCATTTAAACATTTCTTAAAGCAATTTTCCAAAACTTAACGTTCATATTAACTTTAATTAACTTATGGTTTCTTATTCTTCTAGTATATTTATTTTCAAACGAAAGAGCTTCCGTTCGAGCGAAGCCTACATTGGTATGTACATTAATATTTTAGTTTTGGATGCGAATGTTTAATAAAGCACAATTTGAAAGAAATTAAAAATTTGTAATAGCTTCTCTAAGGTTGGATCTCTTGGTGGAAGAATGTATGCTACTTTCAGACAAGGGTCCACAATGTATTTCTTTTGAATCTATTACAGAATTTTGATTTACCCTTAACATGTCGGCTGCGGCGTCTAATAATGTTGTTGGTTATACTGTGCGTTACCAGTCTCCGACGACCGATAACGATTCTATAAATATGCTGTATCGGTAACCAAAGACCCATATACAGAGTGGCCCACCGAAAATCAAACGAGCTCGTTTTGAGGCACTTAACCGCAATTTTTTCGAAAAACTGCCGGACATGTCAAATTTATTAGGAAGAGAGACATGTTATATGGCTATTTTCATTAAGTCATTTTCAACCCTAAAATAGGGGTGAGATTTACCCTAAAACTTTAAAACGGCATGGGGTGACAAAAGACATACCATTTGAAAGCTCAATGAATTTGCTTTACAGTAGTTTTTTTTATTCCGAGTATTAGTTCCCACGAAAATGCAATTCAACGCCCTTTTTCGAAGTGTTCGTTGTAACTACGAGCCCCGACGCATACTAATTCGTCTATTTTCATTTTTGTTAAAAGTCACTCCACAATCTTTATTCTGAAATTTTCTTCTGGTATAGAAAGTAACTCTTTTTTGTTACCAGATCCAGAAGTAAAGTACTGCATCTGCATCTACACCATGTGACGAGTCATAAAATTTTAACAAGGGGTTTCCCTACACTGCTTCTTGCAAGTTTTGGGTACTTGTTAGGTAGGTTTTTCAAGAGCGCTCTTGAACGGCCTCCTAGGTCGCCAGATTTATCTCCGCTAGATTCCTTTTTGAGGGGTCATCTTTACGTAACGGCTCCAGACTGCTTAGAAAATTTACGACAACGTATAATTACTGAATACCTAATCAGCCCGCAAATGCTCTAGAACATGCAGCAACATTCTGAGCCATACTTTTATTATTGTATGAATGCCTGTGGTGGTAATTTCGAGTATTTAATACGATGAACTACGTTTACTATACGTTGTAGTCGCTCGGTCAACGAATATCGTGTTATGATCAAAAAATGCTTCAAATTTGAATTGTCCTTGAATTGCATTTTCGCCGGAAGTAACACTTGAAATCCAAATGTTAAGCAAAATGTTAACGTGTAAAGCAAATTCATTCAGCTTTCAAATGGTATATCTTTTGCCACCACATGAAAATATGAAAATCTATAGTATGTTTCTGAATAAAAAAGTATAAAAGTACCACAGCTGTAAGATGGATAATAATGGAGCTAGAACCAATTAATGGGTTCTGTCCCGTTTAGCAGTCTACCTTCAATCATTTCGGTAAGCTTCTAGCTATAACAATGCAATTCTAGGATTTTATACCCATTTCCCATTTCAGGGACATTTTTTGAACCCATTTCAGGACATTTTTGGTACCGGCTATGACGTCTTCGGGATTCTTTTAAATAGAGTCAGTAGATTTTGTATAATTTTATAAAGGTAAGTATGGAAATCGATAGCAATTGTGATTCTAAATAAAAAAAGTGTTGACATACCACATAACGAGTTATAATGAATTAGCTAGTTTTATTAATAAAACGGGGCAAAAAAGAGGTTAGTTTGATTATTATTATTAGTTTGATTTTGGTATTATAAGGAGATTACTTTGACGAATGCTATAACGTGAGTGATTGAGTCAAGGTGTCAGGTGGCAGACATTCTCTTCTTCTGATAGAAAATAATCTACTTAAATGTAGTTAATAGAAGGGTATGTTTACTTAAGGTAGTTGTCGACGTTTTAATATAAATAGTTTAGTATCATAGCAGAGATTGATCATTTAAGAATAAAATTACCTTGTGTTAGACCTCTTATTTTTAGGAAGCTGCCTGGTGCCTGAACTTATAATTAAATATATTCACCTAAGGTTGTCACTTACAGAAACTTACTCACTTAGAACTCTTCTACAGAATTCAAAAGTTAATTCTGTATAAAGTGTATGTAAGTATGTATATCGGGTTACAATTTAATCGTTAAATAATATTATTATTGTGCGTTTCGAATGTTTTACATACTGCTTCGAAAAATTCGTAGAATATTGCTGTAGTTACAACATTTCTTAATTAAACAGTGTTATGCACCAGCAAATGTTCTAAAATGGGTTCTAATACCGATCTCGTAAACTAGAATTCGAAATATACAAAGATTTTTCCATTCAATTGCAAGTTGTAACCAGAAGCTTGCCCGAATGTAGTGTAGACTGTGAAACGGGAGGGATCTATATAGCTTCGTTATATGCATCTTCAACCTTTTTTTCGCACTTTTCCATACATACAAATTACTTAAAACCTAATGGTTTCATTTAAATACTCTCGATGACGTCATATCCGGAACCAACAAATGTTCTAGATAATAATAAATAATAATAATAATTACTACAACTCATAACCTAAACCAAGGCCCCAGAAGCTATAAGCTTGTGCGGGAGGGAGGGGGCGATTATTATTATTATGTAGGCCCAATGTGCGGCTGCAGCCGACTTATAGATGGAACAGCGCAAATCCCACATTTGTGTTACAGCTAAGGGAAACTGCAGAAAACCTTAACCAGATCTGCCAGCGCCGGGAAACGAACCCGGGCCGCTTGGGTGAAAGTCCGGCACGCCAGACATTACACTACCAAGGCTGTTATAAGCTAGCTACCAAGCTAGATATAAAAAATATACGAATTCCTTTTCATTTCATTGCTGTATTCTTCAGAAGCTTACACGATGTTAAACGTGACAGAACCCTTTAATCGGTTCTATCTCTTTTATTATGTATTTTAAACTTGTGGCACCTTGATACTTTTTTATTCGGAAACACACTTTTTATCGTTTTTCATACATAAAACTTAATGTTTTGCATTTATAAATCTCGATAACGTCATATCTGGTGCCAGAAGTTATTCTAAAATGGGTTCTAATACTGATTTTGTAAGGTAGAGGTCGAAATATACAAAAATCCTTTCCATTCTATTACTACATCCAGAAGCTGGTCCGAATGATTCAGTGTAAACTGTTCAACGGGACAGAAGCCGTTAATTGGTTTTAACTCCGTTATCATGCATTTTAGACCTGTGGTACCTTGATACTTTTTTATTTAGAATCACACTTATTATTGCTTTCAATACTTTAAACTTAATGTTTTTTGTTTAAAAACCCCAATAACGTCATATAGAGTACCAGAAAATGTTCTAAAATGGGTTCTAATACAGATTTCGTAAAGGTCGAAATATACAAAAAGCTGGCCCGAATAATTGAGTGTAAACTTTTAAACAGGACAGAACTCGTCAATTGGTTTTTAACTCCGTTATCATGCATTTTAGACCTGTGGTACCTTGATACTTTTTTATTTAGAATCACACTTATTATTGCTTTCAATACTTTAAACTTAATGTTTTTTGTTTAAAAACCCCAATAACGTCATATAGAGTACCAGAAAATGTTCTAAAATGGGTTCTAATACAGATTTCGTAAAGGTCAAAATATACAAAAAGCTGGCCCGAATAATTGAGTGTAAACTTTTAAACAGGACAGAACTCGTCAATTGGTTTTTAACTCCGTTATCATGCATTTTAGACCTGTGGTACCTTGATACTTTTTTATTTAGAATCACACTTATTATTGCTTTCAATACTTTAAACTTAATGTTTTTTGTTTAAAAACCCCAATAACGTCATATAGAGTACCAGAAAATGTTCTAAAATGGGTTCTAATACAGATTTCGTAAAGGTCGAAATATACAAAAAGCTGGCCCGAATAATTGAGTGTAAACTTTTAAACAGGACAGAACTCGTCAATTGGTTTTTAACTCCGTTATCATGCATTTTAGACCTGTGGTGCCTTGATACTTTTTTATTTGGAATCACACTTATTATTGCTTTCAATACTTTGAACTTAATGTTTTTTGTTTAAAAACCCCAATGACGTCATATCGGGTACCAGAAAATGTTCTAAATTGGGTTCTAATACAGATTTGGTAAAGGTCGAAATATACAAAAAGCTGGCCCGAATAATTGAGTGTAAACTTTTAAATGGGACATAACTCGTCAATTGGTTTTAACTCCGTTATCATGCATTTTAGACCTGTGGTGCCTTGATACTTTTTTATTTGGAATCACACTTATTATTGCTTTCAATACTTTGAACTTAATGTTTTTTGTTTAAAAACCCCAATGACGTCATATCGGGTACCAGAAAATGTTCTAAAATGGGTTCTAATACAGATTTCGTAAAGGTCGAAATATACAAAAAGCTGGCCCGAATGATTGAGTGTAAACTTTTAAATGGGACATAACTCGTCAATTGGTTTTAACTCCGTTATCATTCATTTTAGACCTGTGGTGCCTTGATACTTTTTTATTTGGAATCACACTTATTATTGCTTTAAATACTTTGAACTTAATGTTTTTTGTTTAAAAACCCCAATGACGTCATATCGGGTACCAGAAAATGTTCTAAATTGGGTTCTAATACAGATTTCGTAAAGGTCGAAATATACAAAAAGCTGGCCCGAATAATTGAGTGTAAACTTTTAAATGGGACATAACTCGTCAATTGGTTTTAACTCCGTTATCATGCATTTTAGACCTGTGGTGCCTTGATACTTTTTTATTTGGAATCACACTTATTATTGCTTTCAATACTTTGAACTTAATGTTTTTTGTTTAAAAACCCCAATGACGTCATATCGGGTACCAGAAAATGTTCTAAAATGGGTTCTAATACAGATTTCGTAAAGGTCGAAATATACAAAAAGCTGGCCCGAATGATTGAGTGTAAACTTTTAAATGGGACATAACTCGTCAATTGGTTTTAACTCCGTTATCATGCATTTTAGACCTGTGGTGCCTTGATACTTTTTTATTTGGAATCACACTTATTATTGCTTTAAATACTTTGAACTTAATGTTTTTTGTTTAAAAACCCCAATGACGTCATATCGGGTACCAGAAAATGTTCTAAAATGGGTTCTAATACAGATTTCATAAAGGTCGAAATATACAAAAAGCTGGCCCGAATAATTGAGTGTAAACTTTTAAACAGGACAGAACTCGTCAATTGGTTTTTAAC
Organism: Agrypnus murinus; assembly: GCA_929113105.1. NCBI lineage: Eukaryota > Metazoa > Arthropoda > Insecta > Coleoptera > Elateridae > Agrypnus > Agrypnus murinus. Next base: position 20,495,677 of record OV816025.1, read on the forward strand.
TCCGTTATCATGCATTATAGACCTGTGGTATAGATTTTCATAATTTAAACTTTGTAGTTCCATTAAGAAAATCTCGATGACGTCATGTCCGGTACCAGAAAATGGGGTGTAACTTCGATTTCATAAACTAGAGGTCAAAAAAATATAAAATCCTCTACGTTTCATTGCTATAGCCATAAGCTGTCCCGAATGATTAAGTGTAGACTGATAAACGGGCCAGAACCCATTGGTTTTTGCTCCATCATAATACATTTTAGACCTGCTGTGTCTTAATAGTTTTTTTATTCAGAATAACACTTAAAACTCATTAATACTTTCATTTAGGAGAATCCCGATGACGTCATATAGAGTACCACCAAATGTTCTAAAATAGTTTCTAATACCGATTTCGTAATCTACTGGTCAAAATATACAAAGTCCTCTCAATTTCATTGCTTTAGCCAGAAACTGGCTCGAATGATTGCGTGTAGACTGTTAAACGAGACACCCCGAAGCATGGATTATTTTTTGATAAATACAAAAAATAGCTTAGGTGGCTAACTAACTAGGCACCTTGTTTTTTATGCAATAATCCTAAGGAGCTAACACCGAAGAACAGAGTGCCATGATTCAACAATATGAAGCCAGGTTTGTTAATTTTTTGCATTAACGACGTTTCCCGATAACTTTACTTATAACGTTCTTGTTTCTGATTAGCCAGTACCCTAGGTAATCTTATAATATTGTCCAATGCCTATCTCAATCAACAGATATAAGAACATTATTTCCAAGCTTCTGAATTGGTAATTTTTTGGTCTCAAAGAACCCCTATAATATGTCTCTACTTCATTGACTGTTTTCATTTGTAGATTATGGTGGTGAATCTAGTGTTTGTCCATGATGATAAATTGCCTTGGACATCCTTACTTGCAGTCACCTTTGAGTAGCAATTAAGCGTTTCTTCTCAGAAAATTATTTGTATATGAGATATTCACAATAGCAAAAATGTGTTGAAGGTTTATCTGCATTTTTTGAAAATCAAATGTGCCAAGCCACATCTTCTGAACTTGTCACAGAAATGGTTTGTTTGAGCGGATCTCACTTTTCAATCACTTTTCAAAAATAGTTTCCCGTGTTAACAATATTAAGGTATTTGATAGTGCCTATGGGAAATGGTACAAGACTCTGTGTTTTTAATTGTTTATGCAAAATGTTGCTTTGAAAATATAGTATGAGCAAAAAGTAATTCCATCAAAGGTGTCTTTGGAATTTTAATACACATGAGTTCAAAATTTCAAAGGCACCTTTGATGGAGTTACTTTTTGCTCATACTATAGTTTATTCTAAGTATGTAAGTTTATAGCAAAAGTAGAATAACACTCGTTTAGATAATGGCATGGTCATAACAGTAGCTAAAAACCACGGACATGTTATTAACGGACTCGCTATACTAGTGGTTAATAATTTGTAGCAACCACCAAGCGGCTTATGGAGCTTCACGTGTTTTTCTTTTAAGTTTAAATAAGTAGCTTACTTTATATACAGTTATACATTGTTTATTAACCTTCAGGACTCAGCATGATTTAATATTAATCGGGCCTATCACTGAAAGAAGTATGGCTGACCTTCACGTTTTTTTCATTTGCCTAAATAAAATAAACCTAAAAACTACTGTATACTAATGTTTACCTCTTTTATTGTTATTACATGATTTTAGAAAGTAAATAAATATTTTTTTTAATAAACCAATGTAGTATATAGGCCCACTCAGTTCACACAAGAATGATGGTTCTGTACCAATGAAGCGACCCGACACTGGGAACTATTTAAATTAAGGGTTCGTTGACATAATAATTATTATATCCGTGATAACAACTGACGAAAAATGTTTCAATCATAGATGCTCTCAATGAATCTTCTTAGATAATATAGTATATCCATTTCATTTTTTATTTTGTATTTTTTCCTCAGTTCTGATAAATAAAAATATATTAGAAAATTCCATATTTCACACTTTCGTTGCCTTGGTTACAAAAAACCGATCGCTTGGAGGTACAATCAAAACTGGAAACGAAATATTGGCTTTCATTTTATATAAAACTAGGCTGGTGTATCTAATACATTCTTAGGCGTTGTATTTTCGTATTTTTCTAGAATACAAGTTTTGAAATCGGTTTTCTTAAAGTAAACGGTACAGTTCTGCACAATTTTTGGTAAAATACGACATACATATTCTATAAGAAATATGAATCATCAACATTACAGGATTATACTTAATTATATCTAATTGTGAAGTTTTGCTGAAAAAAGGTGCAGAACAATTTGGTTAAAGTATTGGATGCTGTAATTCTCTTTCCACCAAAAACACACTTTCCATAAAGTGGTACTAGGTTACTATTTTATTTTACTTTCCTTTAATTACATGGAAAAACTCGCCTTAAGATTTTTTTAATGTACGTAAAAGCTTTTTAATTGTGTACAAAGTTTCGAGTTCAAAATAAAACTAAATTCACTTAAATGCACTAAAATGCAATACTAAAGTTCTTGAGAGAACTAAGGAAAATACTTGGTATGGATCTCAAGTTCCGTTGAAAATTAGATAACCTCTCGTTACGGAAGTAACTTTAATAAAATAAGAATGAGCATCATGTGTATTAGATTAGATAGCTTTTTGTTTTTGTTCCAGTTTCAGCATTTCTTTTATTGAAAATACGAAAATGTATGGATAAAATATAATCGTGAGTAACTGAATTATCCATAAGCTTTATTCAATGTTGATTTGATTGCAATTTGTTTATGAAATAGTACCGTTTGTTGGAAGCACAGGGTGGACTAATAGAATTACCTTTGTTATAGTTTTCATTCGTTTTTATTTATTTTTTAAGCATGCACAATTTATTGTTGATATTTTTAATAATAAAGTTTATATCTAGCTCAAATTACGAACATCCTTCAAACGAACACAATTTTCAGAAAAATAATTTTGCTCAATTCTTTAAGTAATTATGTGATTTTTAAAACCCGTTCGACTGCTGGACCTAACCTAACCTAGATTTACTTAACCTAAGATTCACTGGCCTAACCTAACCTAAGTAACAGTAAGATATGTATTAAATATGTATGAAATATAAAAATTTAAATATAAATTATTTTATGTAAAGTAAAGACTTAATAAATATTTTTTATATTAAAAACATTTAAAATACATTTAACAAATACTTATAAAATTTAGTATACTTCTGGGACATGGTAAAGTATATGAAATGCTGTTTCACTAAATAAGACTCGAAACAATATATGAAATATGATTGTGAACGAATGAAAAGTAAACAAACGTGAAACGAATCTGTAGAAGTTCATTGTGTGCTTCAGTAGTAAGCAACATTAAATAACTAATGGCATAGTATAATAATAACCAGTACGCCCACTCGCGTGTCGGCACATTGAAGTCGTTAGGCTAGCTTCAAATATGACGCCCATAAACGATAGTTCGTCGAGGCTTGTCGATGGTTTTTGTCTACGATTGCAGTATTAAACAACACATAGGGACCTATTAGATAAAATTGTATTTTGACACTACATTTTCTAGAAACTAATAACTCTTGTTATAATGGTAGTAAAGGAGGAAATAGAATTGTGTGTAAGAACAAAATTAATTAACGCCATCGCACAATTAGTTTATTAACTTAAATAGGTATATACATAATTAATTCACCATTTACAAAAGTTACAAACCTAAAGCTTGTTGTTGTGCTTATTCTATATTATAATAATTTTGTATTTTCAGTACTGGCTGCCAATAAAACATATTTATATATATAAAATATTACTACGTTTGCTTATCAATGTAGGCTTTTTCAAGTAACTTTTTGATTAGTGAGAAGTTATTAGTTAAAAGTTATTGATCTAAAAATAAACTAGAGTACATTTAGATTTGTAAACGTGCACAAATTTCTTTTTATTTTATCATCATATAGATTTTCTTCTAGATATTTAAAAGCAAACGATAACAGAAAAAACTTTTAACGAAACATTTTTTTCATTTGACACATTTAAAAAGTTACGAACGTTATTCCATGCATTTTTCGGTTCCTGTATTTGTATGTATTAATTGAAGCACTTAGTCTTGAGCTTTGGCAATTATAAATTATATACTGGGAGTGTTTTTAAAGTGGTCCCCTCCTGCAAAATCCTTGACTTTTCAGATAGAAGCGCCAATTCTGGAGAGCACCTATATGACGCCCATTTGCATTTTACGAGTATTACATAAGACATAACATTCTATCATTTTCGGTTTCATCAGAAGTGACCTCAACTTTCGATTTTTAAATGGTTAAAAAAAGGTACTTTTTACTAATTTTGATTTATGATTAGATTCTGACTCAAACAATGCTGCACTTGTTACTTTTTGACACATCGAATCAATTTTTTTATTCTCTGAACATTTCTGAAGAGAAACAGAGTAGTCCGGTTGAAAAATATTGATTTTCTAGAATTCCATACCAAAGTATTTTTTCCCGTATAAAATACATGGGAAACTTTAAGGGCTTTGAGGCACCCCTAAACATCGTCCGATTTCAAAATAAATAGGGGTACTTTTTCTTCGATATACGATAATCCTACGGGGTGGGAGCATGAGATTTCCGACTTTGCTTTTTTGTTGAACCACTCTATTGTACATACATGTAAAAAGAAATAGATAAATAATTTTGCATTTATTTCTAAATTTAGTACATATATAGTTTTTTCCATTTGAGCCATCCGCCACCTTAAGTATATGCTCCTACTCCTCGGAATGGAAGATCAGGGATGTTTAACTAAACTTTTCTTATTTAGCTCGAAGAATTAAACATTTTGAGACCAAGTTTAGTCCGCAGTTATATCTATATATGAAATTTATTTGACAGGCCTGGTCGATTGGCGCGTCGGTAATTAACCGAAATCACTTGATGGGCCGCATAAAATCTTTGACGAGCCGTTTGCGAGAACTGCTGATCTCTGATTTATGGAAATAAATTATTTATTTATTTGGAAGCGTGATTTTGGTCGATAACGATAATTTCTCAGGTTACAAAATGGAAAAAGAGTTTGGAAATGTATAGGCAACGCTGTCCGTTACTAAACAGTTAGCTGTTACGGTCTCCGGTTTATCTTTGTTTTTTCCATTTGTTTTACGTTTTCGAGTAGGTATGCATATTCTCGTTGAGAATTAAAGGTAAATAAAACGGTTTTGGATCGCGAAAAGTTGCAAAATAATTCATGTTGATTTGCTTGTGTCGTATTGTGTAACATATCCTGTGTTAGAATTATTAAAAATGGTTTTATTTTTGCGGATTAGTTTTTTTAAATTATTATTCCTATTACATAAACCAGACAAAAATCAAATAAAAAAAAAGACAAATAAAAACGCCCCCTAAGCCATTTGCTCGGTGGGATTTAATGTTGCCAACCTCTGCTACAGCAAATTAAACAAAAACATTCTACTGAATGTGGGCGATCTCATGAATGCCATGCAAAACATTTTATTAGCAAATATGGGATGTTGATGATATATAACTATGTTGAAATATAACTCGACACTGAATTCTATCACTACAATAATTTCGTTTTTAGTTAGTTTAAAAGGCCTTGTTATAAAAAAGAATTTTAATGTGATTTTTGATCTTATGATGTCATTATGACGCGAAAAATTACGTCTTCCCGTATACGAAACTTATTCGTATGAGTTCGAGGATACAGACCCCGGTTTATCTTGTAGTTGTTCCATTAAAATCTGGAGGTAGGCATTATAGACAGGGCCAGATTAAGCAATGGTGGCGCTCAAAGCTAAACTTCCGGGAGCCTCCCCTCCATCGAGTCTTATCTCATCGTCTTCTTAGGTCACGGCCAAGCTTTCATTTTGGTTGCCACAACCAGATCGCAGTAATAGTTACCAGGGTTCCAATACAAGAGGCCATACTAGCACCCACGACAGCGATCGACTTGGAAAATGCTCTGAGAAGCATGTTGTCGCAGGCCTTGATTTCGGACTCGTAGCCAGTTTCCTTCCATCTAATACAGCTTCGGAGTTGAATCAGGGTGATAAACAAACACATAGTGGACTCTCTGAAATAGACTTTCCATGCCTAAAGCCTTAAAATAGTTTTAAATTTGATTCTTATACAGGTTAACTCAAAACTCAACTGCTAGCTACTCAGCCTAAAGAAACAAACCCTTTGATTAATAATTTCTCCAATGTAAATAAGTTGCAAATAGAGTTAATAATGATGGTATGACCAACCCTGTTTAAATTCGAAAGTTGGAATTTTTGGCCATAGAGGCACCTCATTATGGGCTAATTGATCCGCTATTCTTATAGCAGCAAACATTAATGGATCGCATTTTGCTTAGTTCTCTATTTATCATCAATGTTCAATGCTGACGTATTTTATGTAATATTTAGTTTACTCGTTGTTTTCAGGTTGTGAAGTGTCTTGCGATCGGTAGTTCACTATTTGGATTTTTATTTTATCAGCTCCGTAACATTTTAAACATCTGCCATTCACTCTTTTAACCGTCTCAATAGCCAATCGAGAACCACTAAGAAGCATTAAATTCTTCATGGAGCTTCTTCTGCATTAAGAGACTGCGTTTGGCAGAGACTCAAATTATGCATAATGGCATTTCTGTTCCATAGCGTTTTTGTAACTCTAAATTTTTCCTAGGATTCAACCATCTGACTGGCGACGCCACCAGTGCATTGTAACCTTTCAGAATTATTCGTGCTTGCATGCCCTGGAGGATATTACTGATAGGTCTTGGTATCCGAACAGTCAATAAAAATATAGATTTGTACAAGACATTCTCTATTCTAGCAAATCGGCCTGGATTGTAATATTCCTTATTGACAATTGATACTAAACAAATTGCAGTGATAAAAATAAAATTAAGGTTTTTGCTTAAAAAATTAAATATTCGGAACTGATAACTATGTAAACCAAAAATTCAGTTAAGGTTCCCTTTGTTTTATTTGAATCCGAAACCAAACAGATACAACTCTATCCTGCCAAGCCTAAATTCAAATTGCACTTACAGTGAATTATAAACAGTATGTGCCCGGATTGATGCATTAAGAGGTATGATGGACCAAAATCTTTGAATTCAACTTTCGTATTCTTGCTAGATTTACTACTAATTTTCTGCTCCATATATTTAAATTTTTGAAATCAAGAGCCTTTACTGTTGTCAATTGTTAATTTTTTTTGTCGAACTTTTGAATTGTTTTCAATTTTTTGAATTATATTTTTTAATAAGTCTATTGTCTATTGCACTTTTGGAATTTTAATGACTTATTTGTTACGAATATGTACATGAACGTTTCTTGGCAATTATTATAACCCTTGGAACTTGATTTAAAAAATTTATATATATGCGCAAAATTAGTTTTCATTAGTTTCAAGCAATTTTTTTATAGCATGAATCCGAGAACACACTCTATATGAAATACAGTTCTACAAATTATCTACATGAGGCAAATATTGTCTATAAATAGAACTGATTGAATCTAACAAGTTATAGTCAAATATTCAATATACGAACCTGTGTACGAAAGGAGTAGCCACGGAATGATCTAGGACAAGTTTAAGATTCAGTGCTCCAAAAACCAGTGTGCCAGTGCACTTAATCCAACTTGATTTATTCGAATAGCATCAAGTTCTTGCCAGGTGTTGCTAATATGAAAAATTGTTGTGACAAACTCAAACAGGCCCAATTTAAAATATCTACAAGTTAATCTATTTACGTTTTTAACGAAATTATTTCTAAATTTGTCATAAAGACCATAGAAACTTCATTATATTTCTTAAACAATTCTAGTAGTCCGGGCTGGTAATTTTTCATAGCGGAAAAAATTAAAGAAAAACTTCTCAGGTTAGGAAGTAAAGCCGTAGGTCTTGTGTCAATGTCAATGAGATGTTAGACACAATAAAATTTCCTAAGGGGAATTCCCCTAAATTCTAGTGGATTCTGCAAAATGATTGCATCCCGATTCTTCACTCAAAAGCAAGAAACAAATCTAGTAGCACAAAGGCTTTTTAACTTTTGATCGTTCTATATAACAGACAGTTAGGCGAGTTTTCTCATCTTATTACATGTACTTACAGGAAAATACTAAATGGGCCACAAAGACCTACAAGTATGAAGTACTTCTAGATGATCAATCACGACCGTATTACATTTTTATGAGGTCCCCTAATAATATGATTTTAATCCACTAGCTTAAAAGGAACGCACCCGTTGTAAAGTGTTTGATTCTCAGCCGTTTTTCTTTATAATTTATAATTTCTTTATAATAACCGTTTTACTTTAGAAAGTGTACTTCCGGACTGAACTAAGACACTAGAAATGATACCATAGATCAAGGACCTTATAGGGATCATAAATACGTAAACGGTTGAATTGTTCAACGAGAAGTGCTCCTTGATCCTTTTTGGTTCTCGTTTTAGTATATCCCTTCCATCAAACGGTTTACACAATACGAAATAGCTACGTTCTGCAGTGTTAGTGTGAACAACGCTCAAAACAGCTCATCATACCTTTGAACTCAACCTTAGCACAACTCTATGACCATTTGAGAAATTATAAGTGTGTAGTTTCAGAAATTATGTTGTCTTTTGATCGATTATGTAACAACACAAATTTCCGGAACAAGAAAAAAAATTAAATGTAGTGTAAGGGGCTTGCTTACGAAGTGGTGCTTAGTGGTTTTTGGTGATCGGCGGTAACTCTCGGTCGCCAGTTATTTTAACATGGTATGCTCCACGGATCCGGGTAACTACTAGTGGAGAAAAGGTAATCCAAGGAACTGCTGGAGTCGCTGAAGTCGGCCCAGTCTAGATCAGTTTACCTGTCTCTAGAACGCTCACTAAATTAGAGGGTGTTAATACTAACAAATACAACACAATTCCCAAACCTAACAATATTTATTGCTATCAAAGCTCCAGCAAATGTTAGTCTCTAAATTAAAAGAAAGCATACAGTTATCTACGGTAGCCACAGCAAACGAGATGCAATACAGCGTGCGGTAGTAAGCAGACGGTATCAAAGTACGCGGTCGGAAAGCAGGGTGTCGGGTAATGGTGGACGGACCGGACCAAAGGGAAAGAGACCCCCCAGGTTAACACACAGTGAAGTCTCGGAAAAGGATGAGACTTCCAGGTTAACACGCAGTGAAGTCTTGGAAAGGGTAAGGGATGTAAGGATGAGACTCCCAGGTTTCACTGCAGTGAAGTCTCGGAAAGGGTCAGAGATGAAAGTGGGGCGGAAAGGGAATCAGAACTTACGGTAAGATGACTTACTCTTATATTCGCTTGATCTGGCTCGGTCTGCTGGGCTGCTGGCTAGTTATGCTGGTGGATTGGAGTTCTAGGAACGGACTCAATAAAACGGTACTTGCATCTCCTTATATAGGTGCTCTGGGAACTTGGGGGAAATGGTAGGAGTGAAACGGACGCTAAATATCGGTTAGGGAAAGGACGCGTGCTCTCGCTCGAGTCGGCGGCTTATCCAAGCGGTCGTAGATTGCACGTAAGATAAGCTTATTCACTCGTATACTTTAAATAAATAACCAAAAATAAAATAACTTCGTTACAGTAGGGTACTGGGCTATTTATATAACTTCTAGGCAACATTTCTGGAACCTTTTTTTTTAATTCTAATAATACATTTTTGGAACCATATACCCAAGAATTTTACATCTTATGTATTTTTATTATACATTTAAAAGATTCAAGACCAAGATTATATTATTAATTAAATGTGGATGTCCGTAATACTTAGGTATGCTGTTTCCATAGCAAAAGAAGGTTGCTTTTATGCCAGGTTCTTTCCTCGCTAGAATGAACCTTTAACTTAAACTTTGCACCAGGCGGTGGCACCTGCTGTAACGCCGTTATAAAGACCACTACCAATGTAGCTGCGCCTTCTGTTGGTGAATTTCAAAAGTAGTATACATACCCTGAACAAGCTTGTTATATTATATATGGATGGATATGGATACTACACATCATTCTACCTTGCCTAAAACAATCTTTCGTAGATTTTGATCTTAGATAAAATCTTTCTAAATTAGTGTTTTAAATAAATAAAGATTAGTATTTTAAATATTTCTCAACACGTAATCAATGAAAGCTGTACACTTTGCATCGCCAAGAATTTACCCCACTTTTACAGCAATTTTCTCAGTCTTCCTTTTAGACTCATGGAGCTGAAACCAGACTTTTAGCGGCTTTGATGACACGCAAACTAATACTAATCCTAAATACTCTGTAGTCTAGTGGATGAGAAAATTTCTGTGAAAGGTGAGGTAAGCTTCGTATATTTTGGGTATTATTCTTTTCAGTAAAAAGTGAATGAATTTAATTATTTTAAGTATATCTAAATCGTACAGTTCTTTTTATTTATACATTATAAATGATAAACAATGTTATCACTTTTCTTACAATGTATTAGGAACGTCGCTTAAAGAAACTGTAAAATTTTCTCTCTTTTATGTAAAACATATTACATTGGCGAAAAATCTGTTAAAATTTCATTATATATTAAACTGAAATATCTTGTATTTGAAGAATCAGATCGGAATATATACTTTAGGTTAATAATAAATAACCAGTAAGCAACAGTATTGTGAAATTACTTTGAAAAACTTTTTCTGTATTATAAGGTCGCTGTCTCTTTTGCTATCGGATGGAAATTTTCAGTTTGTATTCATAGGTTATAAATCTCATAAGGGTCTACCACACAGAATTTAAACCAATCCCTTATACATTTATTCTTTTACCTTGTTTTTGTTGTCTTTTTGCGATTTAAATATCAAAAAATTCAATTTTAATGTAAATATGACGGAATGAAACAAATTCAGTTCTCTGTATCGTTCCAATATATGTTCCCTCATAGACATTTTCATGCTCGAGATAAAAATAAATTTGAACATTTTACATATTGAATGCACGTTTAAGATAGGATTTTTCATCTTTGTTTTAGTTTAAGCTTGTTGAGTTGCCACATATTGAATAAACCAAATTCAATTTTACAGAATAACCCGCAGAACAGCTTTAAGAGCATTCCTGAGGGACTATGGTGGGCCATCGTAACCATGACTACCGTTGGATATGGGGACATGGCACCCAAGACATATGCGGGAATGTTTGTTGGAGCGCTATGTGCACTAGCTGGAGTCCTTACCATTGCACTTCCCGTACCTGTGATAGTTTCCAATTTTTCTATGTTTTATTCACATACTCAGGTATAACACTATTCAAGGTTCTCGTATAATATTTTCTAAATAATAATCAGTGTTAACAATTGCACTATTAATGTACATACAAAATTACAAGCTTGAAGATCTTCTAGCGAAGCTTATTCAAAATTTAACAATAGGTCGTGAAGATAATAACCGTAAAATTTTAGAGGTTTTTCGCTTCGTAGAAGGAAGGATTTCTAAGATATACATTTGAAAAGAGCATCTGTATAACTGCTGTATTTTTCTATTTTCAGGCGAGATCTAAGTTACCAAAGAAACGTCGAAGAGTACTTCCAGTCGAGCAGCCGCGGCGAAAAAAAGTTGAAACGCCTGCAAATAGAAGAATGAACGCCATTAAACATCACCATCCCGCAATTTTCAAGGATGCTTTTGGAAACGCAAAAGTTGGTAAGTAGTGTTATTATTATTATTAGCAAGCTTTGAATTTCTAAGCAGTAAGCATTTCTTAAAATAAATTGGAATTCGACTAAATATGAGAAAATACTATCCTTGCAAATTACAGGAAGTTATGAAAATATGCTTATAAGTCCTTTACGATTATAATTGCGTGTAACAGGAATGAAGGATGACCAAATTTGTAATATAACAAATCTCGTTACAATGAATAAGGGAAATCTTGTATTAGGACGCTCTTAAGAAGCAGTTTTAGAAATGAAACTGAAATAAGGAGTGTAATGTTTAGGAATCATTAAACTAAATGACTTGCTTGGCGTTTTATAGATTTGTTATTCCCTTTATAGATTTGTGATATGTGTTTCTTTTTAGAAATAATTCTAGCTTTTTTGCGCAGCGTTTCAACTCGAAACGCGTGCGATTGACGGAGAAATAACAATAAATATGCCGGATTACGTGTGTAGGGGAAGAGGGGGAACAGTGTTACACGTACTACAGTGTTACACTTAATGTTTTTAGGATTGCTTTATATTAAACATTGTCCATATTTTCATGTTAGAAGTACTTTGGTGTTAACCAAGTGTAGGTGCATTTTGGTTAATATTCACTGATGGGTTATCAAGAAATTAAAGTATGTATATTTTTTAATATCAAAAGTAATTATTTCTAGTAAAAAACAATTTACTTTAGAATTAAATTAATTAAAGCTAGATTATTAAAAATTTATTTATAAGCAGTTTATAAGCTTATTTACGCCGGAGAAGCACGAATTTAACCTCAAAACTGTTTGTGCCCTTATTAACTATTCGAGTATACATTTTTGATGATTGGGGTACAGTGTTACAGTGGATAGTGGGGTTCGGTGTAACATTATTTATGTAACACTTGTGCAGACAGTGATCAGTCCAAGTTGCATCTAAGTGACAAAGATACATTATTTAATTCAAATGATATCGATGTTGGAAACTTCGTGGTAATACAAGAAGAGGCTACAATAAAACACATAATTTTGTCAATTAGGGAAATTACACGCAAATCGAATACAGAAGTTAATACAACTTATAAATTCGTACGTACAACGCAAGAATATAAGAATTTTAAGTTGTTTTATTAACATTAACATTGTTAATCTTTTCTTGTAACTCTGTACCCCGCTATTAGGATACAGTGTTACACAGAGCACCAAGTTGAATCAATCTTAATTTCTCTAAAAGTTGAAATAACCAAAGCAAGTTAAATAAATGTAAAAGTGGAAAGAAGATTCGTAACTCTTAAACTAGAAAATTTTTAATTGGTTCTGAATTATATCAAAAGATATTTCTGATTTGTGAAAAACTGTTCCTCCTCTTCCCCTATAGTACATACATCTAGCATCGTGTACTATCTCCAGCCTTACTTTGTGGAACTCCATGATCATAAAATATAATAAAAATCAAAAGATTAATTAAAGTTTAATTATTAAACTTGTGAGACTTTAATTAATCTTTTGATTTTTATTATATTTTACTTATAGCGTGTTTGCTAACTACTGCAATTTTTTAGCACATCATGTATAGCCGCCCACTCGGCCGACCAATCAGAACTTGAAAGACGCACATCAAATGTAATATTACAGGTTACAATTTTGTTCGTATATTGGAAACACGCTCAACTTATTTTACATCAATTATACTCAGATTTAAGAATAATCCCTCTAAATAAAAATAACATAATTACCTTAGAAACACAAAGGAACCCAGTACGTTGGTCTCTAGCAAACTGTGATTTTTAATTGTTACATTATTTATGTTCGCTTTGCTTCAATTTCTAATTAGATTAGTTTTATAGCTATCTAATTAGATTAATTTATTAGTTTTATAAGTGATACTTTTTACGTAACAAAATCCGTAACGTAACGTAAATCCACGTTTATGAACATAAAATAGTAGCATGTCTGTATACACATTCTCTTAGAATTTTCAGGGTTTCTCGAGAGTTTTTTGTACTATCTAGGACTTATGGGATATCGATCTATAGAGACTGGAATAAAGTCAATCAAATTGGTATCATCATAACAGCGATTTGGGATCTTGATTTTTATCTTATTTATCGACTATATCGCAGCTTTGTATTTGTGATTGTAAATGTCTTATATTTGAGGATGATGTTAAGATTTATAGGAACTTCATTAAAGCAAAGTCTAATCTAGATCGTAGATTCAGCCATATATTTAGTTTTAGTGTGGTGTCAAGATTGGGAATAATAATAAAACACCCGAAAAAATAAATATATAAAAAAACAAACAAGAATAACGTTTATTCTTTTCCAGAAACGATTTACTTTTTCGACCTTTTCTTTTATATTAGTTTACTTTTCTTTTGATGTTTGTTATATATTTTAAGTTTTCATTTCTTAATATATTTTTAATGTTTAATATTATTATATTATTGAATGTTGCAACTGCAATATTGTGAATTCACTTTTTAACGTTTTATTTACAACTTTTTGCTTGTAAATATTTTTATTTCTACATATCAAATTATTCAAATTCACTTACAATCAGTAAAATTGACGAGTGTTGGATAAAAGTTGTATAAGTCGAAAAAAGTCGAAAATCTCAGCTGAAACCCCTATAATTTGTAGTAGCATATAATTAAAGATGGTAATTTGGGTTAGTTGTTTTTTACACAAGACAAAAACGGGATAAAATGAATAAATATAAAACAACAAAAAGGAATAATGTTCTGTCTTTGATTATGCACCTTGTAACACTCTTGAAGCACTGAACGCGATTCTAGCACCAGCATATTGGCTCAGTGCACCATAACTTTTAAATTTGTTTTTAATCTGTAATGCGCGCAAGGACAGCTTCCGAGAAAGAAAATTCTCTTAATTGCCAATAATCTTCAAGGTGATGCATGTATTATATTCAAAACGATTAATCGTCAAATTCAACTAAATCGTTACATTTAACAGTAAATCATCAAACAAAACACTTGATATTGTCACTATTTAAAAAGCATTGCCAAAATGCACTTCCAAAACAAAAGGTGCCATCTTTTAACAAAACGCTTGGGTGGTAATACTTCATTCAGCAAGATTCAAGGGAATTGGTGAACAATTTGATTAAATTTTAGGTGCGATTTGAAGCATCAGAATTGGCTTTTCAATCATTTTAGAACAAGCATTTTAAATCGTAAAATGTCATTGAAATATATTTTTAATTATGCTAAGAAAGTTACAAATAGCCAAATAGTTACAACTAGTGGTATTTCTTGTGGTTACCTTTTTAATGTGCATTCCGATTGACGAAACCAAAGAACGTTTGGTTAATATGTCTTTCTGGAAAGTGAAAATTTCCATATTTTTGGAGAAACTACTGAGAACAAAAAACAAAGCATGATTCCATTTTCCATGGGTACAATCTCTTTTCTATATCTTTCTCCCTTTGAATATCTTTTCGACCTAAAAACCTATAAAATCGATCTATAAAAGATCCTGATTTTTTACTGAATTGTTTTACGTCAGTTAGTATTAAATCTAAACAATAACTTGAGCAGAAAAGTGTTTTCCACTAGTAAGTGATAAAAGCTTTTTTAAGTCTTAGTCAAAAGGAGTTAAAGTCAAATTAATAACTGAAACTTCTGTGAAAGTTGTTACAAATTAGAACAAACAAGAGAAGCAAATTTGCAACATCAGCAAAACCAGCAAGTTTTTTAATATATTTAATTTCAAGCCTAGTAATGAAATCTGGTGGCACTAAAAGCATGTCATACAATGACAACAATGAAAAAAATTTGCCACCTTTCCTAAAGGTTCATAAAATGAAAATTACTTACCTACAATAAAAGTAAAACCCTCTAACGACTCTTTTAAGTACTTGAAAGTCATAATTACGTTTAATCAGCTTTGTGGCGGAATAATTGCTGTTTCTCTCCTTGTTAGCATTTTATTAAATACGCCGTATATTCAGGGTCTTCTACCTGTAGAGTTATATAACTTTAAAGTAATGTGAATTTATCGAGTTGTTTACTTAGAAGCAGTGCTTCAATTCTGTTTATACCTGAAGTCAAAAAAGAGATAAATCGATAAGAGGATAAAATTTAAAATATAGCTTTCATGAGATTGTCTGCCCTAAGAAAATATTTTTCATAAAGACATATATGAAATTTACTGAAAGATTTTCGAACTTGTTTTCTACTTTAGTACTCCTATTCGATTTTTCGTTTCAAGATTTTAGTAAAACGAGGAGATGTTTTCAGGTTAAACAAGTAATTCTTGTTTTATTTTATAAAACTTTTCCGCTTCAAAATATCTTCCACCGATAATTAGTTTGCTTTTGCTTATTCATGGTATTTCAGACGTTTTCGTACATCTTACCCAATTAGTTGCGAAAAACTTGGTAGTTTATTTCTTTCTTGTTTTTTCCCTTTGATCTGACAAAGGAAAAGGTAATCCTCAAAATTAGGAACAATTACGGCTGAAAGGAACTTTTAAGAAAACAGAGCTTGCAACGCTCGTTTGACATAAAACAAAAAGGGTTATTAAAATCGTTTTGAGTATTTGCGGAATTAAGTAAGTGAAGGTTACCACATGTGATAACTAGTTCACCAATGAATCTCTTAAATAGAAAAATAGTTTTATTCGCGACATGCAGCTTTCGCGTTTTCTACACCGTTACTATTAATTGAGAAGAAACAAAAGTAAATCTTGCGTTTAGCTGTATGCCCTCCTCAACGTGTTGTTTTCATAAAATATTTTGTATTACAATTACCAATACGGAGAAGAAATGTCACTTTTAAATTAATATTGTCTTAAATTTATAATTTTATTGTAATTCTGATCCTCATTACTCTGTTGTTTATTGATTCTAACTTTAAATTTAAGAATATGTTTAAAACCTACAGAGGTCGGAGTTGCCAATACTCTTACATAATAAATAAATTAGTTAATCTAAATACTTTGTAATATCGAGACTGTTTCTTATATTTGGCATACAATTATTTTCAAAGATTGAAGTTTTTATTATTGTATAAGAAATATGATTAGTAGTAGTAGTTAACACAATAAATTAGAAAAAATTAATGTATAATAAACTATAACAAAATAACTATTATATATTGCAGTAAGAATGACAGAAGCAGCTGTATGCCTATTATAAACTTACCGTACAATTTTGTAGTAGCTTAATAAAAAAAAGGTAATACAATTGATGTAACTACAAATGTTCAAATATTATAAAAACAAGTGCCTAACTATAAGAGCTAAACAATTAAATTAAATTAACCACAATTATAAACAAGTAAAAGAAATTTAATAAAGGCAATCAAACATTATTTTCTACATGCAACTAACAAACACTGATAGTTAACTCATGCGCGAAACTTCCGTAAAATAAATAACTAATTCAGATTAGATTAATTACACATTACAATTAGAATATATTGTCATGATATTTGACATGCATTAGAAAGCATGTACCCACATATAGTATGTTACCAACAAGATATTAGATGCGTTGCATAACATCAAGGAGAAAATATTTAATTTAAATTTTTTTTATGAAGCCTAGAAAAGGTTGTAATTTAACAAATATTCACTCTAGAACACACTAGGCAGTAAAAGAATAAATTTTAAAGTTGATTTTTCTTACGATTTTGGCAAATATTCACTGTTCAGCTAACGATGTGAAATCGTGACATATTTAAACAAATTAAATAAAATTGAGGCTATTTGAAGGCAACATTTTACCTAAAACAAATAAGGTGCAAGGTAGTGATGATGTATGCAAGTATTTGCTACCTTAGCTGTTTTACTAATGTAAAGAAATTATATATAAGAAGTTAAGGAGATAGTGAAATTGTTAAATTTTCTTTTTTAGTTAGATTATATAGCTTGCGGCTAAAATGTTTCATTGCTGTTTTCTCAAGTTTCTTGGGCACAATTTTAAAACAACTTTTAGTGTTGGGGGTTGCTTTTTGTAGAAGATGTTATTGAAATAAAATGCGTTTTTGCGTTTTGCCATAGCAATCTGAAATAATATAGTTTAGCTATGATTTTCATAGTTTTGATATCTAAAAATATGTAAATAATGTTAATTAGGATGTAAGGTTGGATTGCATCAAGATAGGAAGATCTAGGTAATCGAGGTATCTAAGTAATTTTAAGTAATTTAGTTATATGATAGTTGAGTAGGAAATCTGTTTTGGTTGACTTTTCCTAGTGACCTTTTTTTATGTTAATACAAGTGTCATATATAGTTAAACGAGAAAATTTGGCTTTGAATTTGTTTAAAAAATAATTAATAGTTATAAACAATTATGTGGTTATGTTGTATTTAGTTCTTAAAGTTCTTTTGTTTTCCAGCAAAAATATCACTAAAGCCTTCGTTTGTTTCAAAAAGGGTATAAAAAGAGCAACCTATTTAATAACAAACTCTCTGTTATTTTAGATCTTTCAAACAGTGCACACATGTTGAGAACAAAATTTTAATATTTTAAGGTTATGTAGTGTAATATTTAAGTGTTTAATAATCATTGAAGATTTTTGGATTTGACTATTTGTTTTAGTAATAATTATATTTAATTAATATAACAATTAGTGCTGTAAATCTATCTGTGAAATAATATTTATTTACAAGAAGAAAATTGTATTTGGATAATGGAACTTTTTTAACCTTCGTTATAATTTGGATGTTGGAAGGGCATTTAAAAACTTAATCATTAAATGCACTTCAAGCAAGCAGTTGAATTTGAATTTTATGTATTAATACTATTTAATTGGGCATTATTGGAAAGAGAGGTAGGTGGTTGTGGTTCCACCATTTTAGGTTTAAACCATATGGAAAACAGAGGATTGCTATGTTGTTACAATTTCAGTTGGCAAATTGTTGGCGCCAAATATTAATTTGATTTAAAAATTTTAAGGTATTTATTTAATTTTAAATAAATTTAGTAATTAAGATTATGATGATGCCAGAAATATTACTCATCGGATAAAAGGCATTAACTGTCTCAAGATTTGCATCCAAAATTTGTTTTCTTTAATATTTTTAAAATTATTTTGTTGTTTGTTGTTTGTTGTTTGTGTTCAATTTTAAATAAAATTTCTGTCATTTCAATTTCAAGAAAATTTAGTTTAGTTTTTTACTTTACTTGTGTTTTCTAGATCTATATTTATCTAGTGCGTTATTCAAGCCTGACTCAAGACTCGCCTGAAAGTCTCAGTGTAGTGGAGATTTTGATTTGTTACCACGTTTGTAATTAATCAAAGCAATCTTTTTAAGAGTAAATGTAGGTAGTTTATATTTTGTATATATCATCACTGAGCTTTTACCGAAGTCAGTTGCTGTATAAGTCCTAATCAAAACATTATTTCCATTACTGGTCGCTATTTTCTTTAAGACAATTATACAAATAATTTTATACGAGCTTTTTATTAAATCTACGCAGGGTTTTGTTTTAACAGCTGCTGGCTCCAAGAGTACCACGACCGACTTAAATTTGGATTGGAGGTCCGGCCTTAATACTTGCCGACAGAAGCGAAGAACTACTTCAGACTAACAGTAGAGGTTGGACCAGAGGTAATAAATGATAAAAAGCAAGCCTTGAAATCAGCAAAAATCTTCATTACAGAATACATATCAGAAAATTGACGATTTGATTAAATAGATAATAAATCACTCACTCAAGGTCTTAAGCGGCTTTAAAGTATTTGTCTAAAATCCTCTATCGAGATACTACAATATTTTTCCTAAAACAAAATAATGCCAGAAATAGGTGTAAACAGAAAAATTATATGAAACCCATTAAACACCGCGAGAATACCATCCAAATTTATATACCTAAGAAATCTCTTTGAAAAACGATACAGAAGTTGGAAATGGCAAAGACTTGTATGCTATCTTTTTAAAAGATTCCACAATGTTCCAGGTTTACCAAGAATGTAAAATGAAAATGATCAAAATAATCAAACCATTAAAGAACCATGAACGGGATGGAACCAGACTATAAAAGCTGTTGGTTAAGTATCCCGAAAATTCATTACAAATATAATTAATAAAGAGGAAGAATTTATAAGTCATTCGCAATAAATATAATATAATATAATATAAGCTAAATTATTTAATAAAGAAATAAATAAAGCGAAATAATTCTATAAGCTGTCACTGCTAAAATTAAAACTAAGAATCTGGCATTCCAAAGCAAATAAAAAGCTAAAGAAACCACCAGTGAGATAACGTGGCATTTGAGGAGTACAACGTGTTGCCTAAATATAATAGCTCCAAAAGCAATTAAAAGTCGAAATGCTTTGTATGTCATGTACAATTGTACAAGCTATTGTAAAATGGGTCATTGTACTGGGGTCGTAAGAAAACGGATTTTTCAAAGGCAGGAAAGACAAGCCTGTATGTTTTCTTGTTATTGGTTAGGTCTAAAAAATTTACAGATTTGTTATATTCCAAGTAAATTTAATATATTTTTCTACAGAATTAATAAAATTTTAATTATTCAACTTCCTATATTCTATGTAAGAAGGCAAAAAAAAGGAATTTACATGTCGGATTAACAAGAAACCTTATCTATCAATTCACTTTCAAAGCTGAAAAACATATCACTTAATCATAAAAAAAATTTTTTTTGTTAGAATTCTATAAATTCTTGGCATTTACAGTAAATATGTTTTTTTTGTTATGCTTTGAAAATAGTTTTAAACAGTCGAAGTTTGTCACCAGTACTGAGTGACAATAAAAAAATTATGGACAAAGAGGAATTATTGTTTTGTCTTTATTTTCATTATTATAAATATGAAAAATAAAAATTTTGGTAAAAAATTCCGTTATAACTTCCTTCCTTCCTGAATGTAGTTATAGTTGTTTTTTCAACATCCTTTAGGATGTTTAGGACGAGTTGTATAAATATGGTTTAACTTTAAGCTTGGTTCAGTTGCCGCAGTAACGATTTTCAGAACAATCGTTGCCTAGGATATTGATCCTAGTTCAAAGTTAATCTGTATTTATACAACCCGCCCTTATTATTAATCAATCCTTATTGTGTTTCAGTCTGGTTTTCTAGTAGATATGGTAGTTAGTAACCACATTCTTCTTATCTTGTCGGGCAGTGTGCTGCATTTTTATATATGCTCGATACCAGTACTTGGTATTCCTATCTATTAAATTCTTCTGCGAGGGTAAAAAGATACCGTGTCTACAAACTAAGCGATAGGAAACCCGGTAACCTGGGTTCCTAGAATACTAAAACTAAGCATAGGGAGCCTGACACAACCTCCTAATAACTAAGCAAAGGAGAGACAGGTAATCGGCACCCCTGGGTGCTATATTCGAGTCAACCCCTCAATAAACAATAATAAAAGGTACTCACCAGCCTGCTTCAAGATGTGGCTTCTTCGAGTCATGGCACTAACTGAATTGTAAGCTCAAAGTAAACTGGTTATATACTGTATCTTCATAAATATTGTAGAAGCCTTACTGTATAAATGAATAAATTACAGATAATGAGATGAATATATAAATGCGTAATAAGATGCAAATATAAAAGCATACTGTATAAATGAATAAATTATTTCTAATGAGATGCAGACTATATAAATTACTTCTGATGAGATGCATACACGTGCATGCGCGTGGTTAGCCGCTGCAGATGGTCTAATAGCGTAGGAAGCTGCTGCTTAGACGAATGTAACCTTGCATTGAACAGAACGTAAGTTGAGAAATTATAAAAGTATTCAATTTAAAATAATTCCGTTTGTGACACTATTCTTTATAAGTCTTCTTCTTTCTGAAGCGCACGGAGAGCCCTAAACGTTCCCCAAGTTCTAGCTGTTTCTAATTGCCACTTCTTTGATGATTTGCGATTTGTGATTGATTTGATGATTGTTGATACAAACATCTTCGTTTACTAGCTTTAATTGGCTGGTAATGCTTTGATAATTAGTTTTCATCTGCTTCTTTCAATTTGTTATCTTTTAGTGAAATTTTGCATGTCGCCAACTTTGAAATCTTATTCTGAGAAATTATATATCAAGGATTGTGGGTAAGTATCATTGTTTTGTCTCAGAGTTTTTTTGTAAAACCTTCTTATCTTATTTGGAGTTTTATTACCTGGCCTTGATTTTGTTCTATCAAAATTCGAAATCTAGGGAAGCGATTAATTGCCTGCCGTATTCGATCTCCCAGTACTCATTGAAGTTTCATCTATAAGTCGGCTGCAGCCGCACATTAGGCCTAGAAGCTTATAGCTTCTGGGGCCTTGGTTAAGGTTATGGGTTGTAGTAATTATTATTATTATTATTATTAAGATTTTTTATTAATTGATTTCATACTAATTAGATTTACTATTGAAAAGTAAATTTGCCTTCACCTACCAGAGTTGCTCGTTGTTAATTTTTGTTTTTCAGAATAGCATCAAATTAAAAAATATTATTTATGAAGTTCAAATTTCAGTGCATCCAACCAAGTTCAGATTGTTTTGATGTTATAAGCAGTTATAAAAGTATAATTAAAAATGTAATTGATATTTAACTAGATTTTATTTGGAAGGCCACCATTGTTATTTTTTAAATATAAAGGAACGTATTTTATTTATCTCTTTTGTACTTATCTTACTTCGCACGTGTCATTTTATTAGTGTTGTTAAACAGATTTCAATTGCGCTATTTTGTGTTTATTTTAAGAATAATTCATTTATTCCACATTAATTTGAAGGTTTATATACCGGGGGATTTTATGCAATTATCTGCGTACATTGTTGGAACATACATAATTAAACATTATTTTTAGTACGAATTTAATAAACGAGGTGAAAGGCAGCATTGCTTCAAACCTGCGTGCTCTTCCCAGTTTAGCTTTGATTGTGTTAAAACAATTTATACTCAGCCTTTGCTATAGATTTTATTAATGTAATATAGTCAAGTTTGTTTTGCGTGGGGTACCTGTGTGAACTTACCCCCACGTTCCTTCCATAAGGAAGTGATTGGGATACGCCCAATCAGCGCGCAAGTTGTATAACCGGCAGTCGTGCAATTGCTACCAGATTGACTCACTGGTAGGAGCGAGGTTGCCTTCCACCCTCTACTAGCTAAGTCGCGCATAGTGACCGAGCAGTTGACTTAACACGCTGCTCACCCGCCGGCACCCTCCCGTCCTCTTTCATACGGGGTGAAGTACCTCGTCCAGCAATAGGACTATTCCCCAACTTGACGCTGTTATCAAGTGGGACCACTGCCCGATCTAATCCAACCTCAAATGTGGCAGGACTTGGTTTTTAAGCGGTTTTGCCACCCCGATCTACCAATTTTAGGCTTGGTGGGCCCTCGACAAGTGGGAAAGAGATTTGAGTTAGCCAGGGATATTCTTGTGACTTGAATCTATTATAATTGATTTTATTTTAGTTTTAAGAAACAATGCTATTTAATTACTAATTGGTTATACGTAGGTAATGACTCTATAAGAGACGCGTATTATAAGCGTAGATTTATTGTTTACCAACACAAATCGAAACATGAATTTCTATAAAAATAGAGAAATATTTAAACTAATAACCGTTTAAAATAAGATATTCTATCTATATAACTTTTTGAAAATTGTAAACTTTGCTATAATTTATCTTTCGCTGTTAATATAAATATGGAAGCTTAGAATTCTGCGGCATTCATAAAGACTTCGTATGAAGCAACTTCGTTAGATGTATAAGATACCTTAACATTCAGATTGTATATTCTCTCTCCTTTTAGTTTAAAGATTTCATGTAGTTTAGTTAGTACGAAATTTAGAACAGGGATGGTGTGTTTTGAATAATAAATATTCCAGGTGAGTATAAGTTGATTAACCTTTAGAAAATATTTTGTTAAAGAATATAAATATTATTGTGGCACCTATTTATTTGGTCCTATTGTAGCTCTTGTCTTGCAAGGTTTAAGGATTAGAGGACGATCTAATATCTATATTATGTAATATAACAAATTAATCAGCAAAGCAAATTTTAATTCTAGATGTAATTTGCGATAATTTCAGGTTAAATCTTATGGTTCAAATTATTATTATGTGCATACTAATTACTCTGAGGACGTGTTGATAGTTTTCATTTATACAAGATAGGTGGATACGTGTAGGAGGGTGAGACTTAATAGAGATTTATAGGTTTATGTACTTTAACTACCTAGGCATTAAAGATAGTTACATAACCTTTAATAAACTATTAAGTTTGTTGCAGATAACTAGTACAACGGATTACCAGAAAATGCTGTATGATGCCGTACTTACAACGTAATTAACGGGGTTGTTGTTGCTGGCTAGAATCAAATGGGAATAATTATACCGAGAAAGAGTTAGAGGGATCAGTTCGTCCATTTAGTAAAACGTTCATGAAATTGATTATGCAAAACCAAATGAAAAGGGGTTAAATGGATAATGTTTACGGAAAAACAGTTTTGGTTATTAGATAAAATTAGAGACCACCCCAAACTTCACTCGAATTTAAATAATGCCTCGCTTACTTCGTCGTTTTATTTTTGCCCTGAAATTTACCTCTAGGAAAACCAAATTAATATAAATTTATAAAGAGTGCAGTGATTAATTAACTGACTTTGCGTAGTATAAAACAGAATTGTATACTCAAAAGAACTTAATATAAACAAATTATGAAATAAAAACTAAAAGTGACTAAGTTACTGGTTGCACTCTTAATTAAATAAGGGTCATATAGCTCATTACTTTTATTAAACAAGATTTTTATTAATTTCACAAAGTTAGGTTAATTAGAACATCCTTTAAGTTTTTATATTCTGTTGTTATCTTCTAAAAATAATCGTCAAACGGAAAATAGAAACTTAGAATAAAAAAAAACACTCCTCACATTTAATTTCAACACTCCAAACGGCTTTCACTTTAGAAACAGAGCCTCTTATTACTGTTAAACAAATTATTTTCAAGCCATAGGTGTTAATTTAAAAACTTACTAATTTCAGATTTAAAACCGAAATAATAGTTATTTCAAAAATTTGTATTGGGCGCCACCAAATTGAATGTAAACGATCGTAACTAAAATAATGTTTAATTCATATCCGTTTATCACAATTTGGAAAGAGTTGATATTGATCAATTTTTAAATTAAATCCATACATTTTAAGCAAGAAATATTCTAAAAGCTTCTCAAATGTTATGCGGTTCAATTGTTTGTAATGCTTGCAGGGATTGTAAACCCTGCCCGATTCTGATGTAGTATATTTAATATAATTCTCAGTAATTCCCCGTTACTGGAAGTGTTAGATATTTAATTTTTATTATTTTAATCTTTTGACCTGGTTATTTATTTTTCGTATTTAACTTAGCGAGGTGTTTGTTTATATTCATATTACCTTTGACAATGACAGCCGGGCCAGCTTAGCTGTCGTAACAATTGTCAGGTTATAATTTAATAAATATTGTGGAAGTTTTTATTAATCTTTATTTATTTCATATTTAATAGACTTTGTTATTAATGTATTTAAGCGGTTAATTAATTAATTTAAGACAAATATTACATGTGTAGGGTATTTCCTCACATTTAATTTCAACACTTGAAGCGGCTTTTACTTTAGAAACACAGGCTCTTATTACTGTTAGACAAACTATTTTCAGATTATAAGTGTTAATCGAAAAACTTACTGATTTCAGATTTAAAAAGGAATAATAATTATTTCAAAAATATGTATTGGGGCCACCAAATTGTATGTAAACGATCGTAACTAAAATCAGTTCACCACATTTTGGAAAGAGTTGATATTGATCAATTTTTAAATTAAATGCATACATATAAGGCTAGAAATATTGTAAAAGCTTCTCAAAGGTTATGCAAATAAATTGTTTGTAATGTTTTCCAACATTGTTATTTTTTAAAAAACCTTTTGCAAAATTTTGGCCCTTGTTGGCACAGTTCAAACAAAAAAACATAGACATAAATAAAACTGATTAATTAAAAGTTACACAAATTTATTTTAATCTACCTGGCAGTTTTGACAGCTAAGACATTATCAAAAATTATATAAATATAAACAAACACGTCGTTAAGGTAAATACGAAAAGTATATAACTAGATAAAAAGATAAATAATAGGAATTAAATGTCTAACTCTTCAAGTAACGGACAATTACTGAGCTGTATCTGTTCAATTATTAATTAGGTACCCTGAGTTTGTGTTTGTATATCTCAAAAGCTTCGAAAATGTCTAATTTGCGTTTGTTATTACAAAAATGTAAAAATTTAATATTCTTTTGGGGAGTCATTGTGTGATTCTGTTCTAAAACGTGTTTGGTGTAATTAGTTTCTTTTGGATGTTTATTTCTGCAAAAACGCACGTGCCTTTTATAACTTATAAATTTCGAAGTGTTTTCCTAATATATACCGAATTACAAAAAGAACAATTGATTAAGTGTGTATACACAGACTGATTAAGACTTGCAAAGTGCACCTAAGTACGTTTATATATCGGTACGGTAAATCTCAACTGTATCCTGACTTAATTCGAATTAGTTTAACAACTTTCTAAACTTCAAACCTTAACGATTTCTAGATTGACCTAAACGGGGTGCAAGATTGCACTATAGCGCTGTCTCTGGGCAACTCTGGTTGCGTTCTTCCTACCAACCACTTGGTTTAACACATTCTGGATTTTTCCAAAGAAAAATAAACACATTTAGCATGGATTGAACGAAGATAGTGTTTATGTCACATTTATGCCTCTTGGATTTAATTTTTATCTCGACTGACATGAATTCCAAGAATAAAACGTGTTTTCGCTCAACAAAAAATGCTATTTTCCCAGGTTATCAAATTTTTATGCAATGACATCACCAAAACAAAAACCGCAGTCCTAACTTTATTATATTTTCCATAAACGCTTAGTTATCTCCTATGTAATAATAGCCAGTTTCGATGTCCACCGCAAAATATCTCGAAAACTACAAGACTTAGGAAGCTGAAATTTTACAGACAGGTGGGACTTACCCCAAAGGGGTGCATGAGTATATTTTTAATCCTAGAAAACCCGAGGGGTCGCAGGGGGAGGCATTTCTCAAAAAGTCGTTATGGCTATATATCTCTTGAATGGCGTAAGCTACAAACTTCAAATTTTCACAGATTATACTTACAAGAATTGTGAAGAATTCATACTAAAATACAGAAAATACCGGCATTTCATCCAGGGGCAGAGTAAGGCAACATTCCAGGGGGAAAAAACTTTTCCGCAAAAATAACTATTATAAAAATCTTGATTGTGAGTAATCTGTAAGAGCTACGTACATGCCATCCGGGACTTTTTTGTAGATCTTTTTAAGATCTACAATTCGTTCGCTTACAGTTTGCCTTTAACTCTTATCATTTTTGCAGCGTAAAGCGTTTTGTCCCTGTTTGAGCCAATTTTCTTAATTACTTATTTCACACTTTCCTTATTACACGACATTCGAAAGATTCTCTGAGCTATTTGTATACATAAAAACCTTCTCTAAGAAACAAGCTATCAAATAGTGAAAACCGCATCAAAATCTATTCAGTGGTTCTCGAAATTCAACAGTTTTTACAACTAAGCTTACAAAAACTACAAAGTTAATGGGGGCGCGGTGATTGTCAGCGATTATGGTTGTGTTCCTACACACGCCGTTGTTTTTCTAACGAATATTATGCTAATATAAGGTAGATAATATAATAAAAAACTACATATATAATACACGCCTGCCATTTGTTTAAAGTTATTTTGAAAAATGGCAAACTTATGTGTTTTATTGCATTTATTTGATCAAAAAAAGTTTGGGACTTATTAGTAATTACGAAGAAAGGCATTGCTAATTATGAATCAAACGTGATTTTTTTAAATTATAGTTACATGTTATGATCCTATTGACATTATTATTAAGGCAAATAGAAATTCCATTGGAGTAGCACATCCTGAGCTACGAGGCGACACTTGAACAGCGTTGTTCTGTTTATATACAGTGTGTCGCATTTAAGATGAATACCCTTCCGTAATTTCGTTATTTTAAGGAGTAAAAATTTGAAGGTTGGCACAATGATACATAATCACAAGTTTTAGCAATTTTTTATGCGCTCAACTTAAATGTGTACTGTAAACCCAGCCTACCACGACCCTTCAAACAGGGCCAATTCCCGATATTTCGCTTCGCGTTGGGGATATCAAAAAAATTTATTAGAAAAAGTTGTTTAGAATTAAATTTTTATCCTTGGTGCCAAGTTTCATGACAAAACTGGCATTTTAAATTTTTTAGTATGTTAGCGTTAGGTCTGTACACAATTACAAGTTTACTTTTTAAGGAGGTTACAGCGGATCTTTGCGGGGTGAAGGGAAAGGGGATATCTCCTATGCTTTTACATAGGCTCTAACAAGAAATACCAATCGATAAAAAAATAAATTAACATTCTTAAAATTGAACAAAATCATTTTATTATGAATGCCTATAATGCATTTATTAATTATTTGTATATATTAAAATAATTTAAGTCGATTGGAGTGCATTTGTTTAATTGTTGAAAGTGTAAATATAAATGTAAATAGGTTAAGAATCGTGGCAACACCTCAAAGAAATCAATCGATTTCGTTGGTAGCAGTGTTAGGTTTCAGCTTTCGATTGAGTTGACATCCTAACCTCCAAATGTCAAACCCAAAATATAAGTGGAAATATGTTGAATGTTTTGTAATTTTGTATGCATAATTACAGATGGGAATATTCTATTTTTTAACTTTTGTATAGTCTAAAGATTACAATCTGCTAAGCAGATACAAGAAATATATAAAAAGTTGTTGAGGTTTAATACATATATTTTTAAAATTAGTGTGTTTGTATTACTGATTTCGTGGATATTCTGATTGTGATGATAAATTGTATTTATCATGTATTTATCATCACATTGCAAAAGGTAATTTTACATTTTGCAATATTTCCGTCGAATTAACATTTGTATTCTGATATTATTAACGCAGAGACTGAATTGTTCAACATAATTTGATTAATAAAATATATGATTATTAGTTAATACAATAAAATGTAGATTATTATAACAGTCATTATATGTCATCTTTCTGTTCTGTTATTTGAATTGTCGCGCGCTATGAGGTGTTGTCACATCTCTGATGTCTTTCCACATATGTCGTGAAAAATTCTTGTTTTGTTTACTTTAAATTATTATTGTGCATTAACTAGACACAAGATTTCAAAAATATTGGGCAGCATTGTTCTTCGAATATGAGAGTATGTCATTTTAGTTTTTTATCAGATTCCCTACATTCCTTCATCAAAATTTTTCGTTAAAACG
Organism: Agrypnus murinus; assembly: GCA_929113105.1. Taxonomy (NCBI): domain Eukaryota; kingdom Metazoa; phylum Arthropoda; class Insecta; order Coleoptera; family Elateridae; genus Agrypnus; species Agrypnus murinus. The sequence continues at coordinate 20,524,647 of OV816025.1, forward strand.
GCTAAAGGTTAGATGGTCTCCATAAGAGCCCATGTTAAATTCTGGATTTTATTTTCCATTTTTCTCGGTAATGGTACACAAGAAGATTATAAAAAAAAGTTACCGAATAGAATAAGTGTCAAAGAACTCGAGGTTTAAATTTCACGTCATTCTCTACATTTTTACATTTCGCTGTATCCTCCTTAATTCAATCGAGTGTCATGGAAAATAAAATTTGATTGAACGAAATGTCAATCTGACAAAAAATACATTAATTTTGGTAGATATAAGGTAAAAACTTGTAACTATGTGCAGACAACGTTAACATACTGAAAAATTAAAAATGCGAATTTTGTCATGAAACTTGCTACTAAGGATCAAAATTGAATTCTAAACAACTTTTTGTAATAACTTTTTTGATATCTACAACCGGAAGCGAAATATCGTGAATTGGTCCTGTTTGAAAAGTCGTGGTAGGCTGAATTTACAGTTCACATTTAAGTTGAGTACTCATAATATGAGTACTCAATAACTCAATGAGTACTATAATAACTCATGAATATGTATCACTGTGCCAACATTCAAATTTTTACTCCTTAAGATAACGAAGCTACGAGAGTGTATTCATCTTAAATGCGACACACTGTATAAGGAGCGACGCAACATCGGGCGAGTTTATTTCGACTGTTTTAACTTGAACTTTTTTTACTTCGGATTTGCATTTAGCAAACTTTGTTACGGAGTTGTTAATATTTGATTTTTACAATGGAGCAACTGACAATGGAAGACGGTAAAGTCTGACATCGCATTGTGTCAATAAGTGGCGAAAAGAACTGTCTATTTAGAGCTATCGCACACTGTGTATTTAACAGTTAGACAGTGCACGAGGTGGTAAGGGACCTCATTTTGGGCCACGTGTGCAACAACTGGGAAGAGTTTGAGGTTCTTAGTTTGACTCCCGACGATGATAATTATCTAACTCCTACCAAATACCGGGCAGAGATAGGCCTCGGTCGGATTCATGGTTCGCTGTGTGAAATCTTCCCATTTGTATTTGAAGTGTGGAGGGACGGCGGCCTCTTCTGTCTGACTCACTTCAGGTTCAAGTTGACCTCCATACAAAAAGGTTACTTTTCTCAGGTAGACCCTCAGAGGGTCACTTTGATGTATTGGAGAAAATTGAAACACCGCGTCAAGACGGTTTAGAAGACGGAGGGTCTGTTCAAAAGAAGCACAAAAAAATGAAGTCAACAACAATTAGGGACAAAAAGATTCAAGTCAGAAAGCGAGATGGAGAGACAACAAAGAGTCTGGCCCAAGAGAAGATCGATTTATTGCAATCGAAAGAAAGAGATAAGTCAGGGATAAAGAGAGTTTGGTATCAAAAAAGAAAACGTTGGAGGATAACAGAGATAGACATACAAAGGTCGAAACTAAAGAGGCTGACAGGGAGAGGAAGAAAAATGCTAGAAAGAAAGATGAGAAATTGAAAAAGAAAGGTTGGAAGATCAGAGAAATAGACGTTGAGAGATTGGAAATAAAGCGGCTGTTACGGAGAGGAAGAAAAATGATAGAGAGAAAGAAGAAGAGAAATCAAAAAGGAAAAGATTACGACAAACCTTGTGTACGACGAAATATTCAATTAAGGAATCATGTCCGTTCATTGGTTCGTATGTTCGTTCGTCCACCAAGGTTACTCAAGAATATGCTCAAGTATGCATGCATATAAACTGGTAATTGTTTACGGTAGGGGTTAAGGACTACTAAAATAGTTGGGAGAGTGTTGGTGGTGGATCCCGATAAATGTTTCTTACTTTGTGAATAGACCAGACGAGTGACATGACTAGAAGGGGGGTACCGTTGATTTTTCAACGGGTATTATGCTAGTCAGTGTTATAAATTTAAAAGGCGTTGAAAGAACTAGACGTAAATCACTAAATAGAAAATACTGATTGATCGATTTGTTTATAAGTTTTTGTGCTATGAATTTTGGTGTCAGAACATTTTTCATATCGTTGTCTTTGACCACCAATATCACCATTACATTTGCATGGGCACGTTAACCAATACCTCATCGCTCGTGATAGTTATAGTGATAGGTCGGCTTATTTATTTTTTAAAAAGCTTTATTTGATCTTAGTCCTTATTGACACAAATAAAAATCAATAAAACACAACAAATTCGTGGACGATTTATTTATTTTAAAAACGAAAAATTTGTTTTAAATTTCCATAAGAAACAAAGAGAATTCTCAAAGCATTGAATACAATACAATACAATTTTTTATATTTATTATTACTCAAATAAACTAAAGTTACATAAATACTAGTTTGTAATTATTTATACATTATTGGAAAATGCCACAAAACAATTCTTTTTCACAAAACAACTTACTCAAGCATGATTAAAAATTGAATAATGATAATTATGCTTTTTACACCACATGATAAAATTTGGTACTTTGTGACCACTGAACTGCGTCTATAATTTATTTGAAACCAGTTATAATGATAAACTTGAGATAAAAACAAATAAGAAAGCATAGTAACTCAACTTGTCAACCGCGCTAGATCAGAATTAAATGGAAGAAAACCCTACTGAATTCTGATGTAGTACATATATTTAATATAATTCTCAGTAATTCTCTGTTACTGAAAGTGTTAGATATTTAATTTTTATTATTTTTATCTTTTTATCTAGTTATCTATTTTTCGTATTTACCTTAGCGACATGTTTGATTACTTTTGATAATGACAGCCGACATGATACGCTGGGCCAGCTTAGCTGTCGAAACAATTGCCAGGTTATAATTTAATAAATATTGTGAAAGCTTTTATTAATTTTTATTTATTTCATATTTAATAGACCTTGTTCTTAATACATTTGAGTGGTTAATTAATTTAAGATATATTACATGTTTAAGGTATTAAGAAATTTACACTGGCAGTCTACATTTTGTTTTGTTGTAAATACTGTGTCATATACACTTTTATAAACAATCTCGTCTTTATATTGAATGATAAACACCCAGCAACGTTGTTTTAATCGCAAAGTGTTTAAACAAGGCATCAACCTTAAAAAGTGGAAAGATCCTACAGATACTAGAATTATTATCACTCTAAACTTTTCCTGGAAACTCGTTCAATTTAATTTAATTTATAACTACCACTAATTTGATATATAAGATGTTTTTTGCACAAGATAAAATAATAATGTAAAATCTAAAATCTACATCGCCATCTGTTATCTGTTAGAGTAGACTCTTTAGGAAACACTAAATCGATAAAGGGTTTCCCTTCAGATCCTGCGTATTTTACAGAAACATGAAACCCAGGAAATGTGGGTTTCAGAGCTTTTCCACAGATGACACCTTTAGTAAGGTAGCTCACAATTTAATTCTACTCATAAAGTAAAGCACATTGTGTTAGTTTCAGTTTTAATATTCATTATTAAATTCATATCCAATAATAATTTTTACGTTCAAAATTTACGTTTGAAAATCATTTCATATTATTTAATGAAACATAAACAATAGCCTACGTTCGATTTTGGATAAGCGAGATTGAATATTAGTAGACCCTAATATCCTTATTATTATTTTTTATATTAGTTTTTTATTATCTGCAGCAATTAAAAAGCAACCTTTAAAATAAATGCATTTTGATAACTAGTAAATGACATCGTAAAATTTTTTTTCTCCTAATTAGACACCTGTGTGGTGCTTTGGATTAAAACTGATCAGAGCTGATTAACTATTAATTTTTATCTAATAAATCTTAAACTAAATACTTATAAGTTATATCCATTAATGTCCTGTAGTTTGTTCTGGTTGAAACTATACTAAATATTCTCACTCGCGCACAATGCTCTGCTTTTACCCAAAACACTACACAAGCTCAAATGGTTTTGTCCTCTTCAATCTTCGGGCCAGATCTTGATTGTCCAGCAGCTGAAGAGCTTCTGCATTGATATGATTATGTGGTCTGGCTTCATGCCTGCTAGCAAACCTTTTAATCTCGTCTTGAACAGTTAGAATGCCAAGGTCCCGATGAAGGTCACTATTGCGGACGTACCATGGAGCCTTTACCATGTTACGCAGAACCTTGTTTTGGAAGGTCTGAATGGACTAATGTTACTAGGTTTGGTACAACCCCAGAGCTGTATACCATATAACCATATCGGCTTCAAGATCTGGTTATAGATTAGGATTTTGTTATTTAGTGCCAACTTAGAATTTTTTCCAAGTAGCCAATAATATTGTTTATATTTTAGACCAAGTTCGGTTCTTTTCTTCTTTACATGCTCTGTCCATCGGAGCTTAGCGTCTAGCGTCATGCCAAGGTACTTGGCATTATTCGCGTATGGTACTACGGTACCATTTATGTCTAGTGGCTGTATATCAACTAGTCTTTTGTTCGTAAAGATTACACGGATAGACTCGAGCTCGTTCAGCTTAGTCTTCCATTGTTTTGCCCACTCTAGTACTGTATTACTAACTGTTTGTAGTTTACTGGTGGACATATCCTGTTCCTGACCTATTGCGTAAAATTGTTCAAACTAAAACAGATCTATACATCTTACATAATGTAAGGATGTGGAAAAGACTTGTAGTAGGTATAAATATTTTTTTACATCCTCTCAGTACACCTTATCATTTTCGTAGCAGTTTAATCATTTTTATCGTTTATAACTTCTAATTTGCATACATTGTATAGGTATTCGTAGCTGCTAACAATTCTAATATCTAATGACTTTACACATAACAAATAGTAGAATAGTGTAATCCACGCACTTAACCGTAAAATGAGTAATACCTTGAACTTCAATTTACTTGACAGTTAGACGCTTAACTTGCATTTTTAAATGCTAACAAAAAAATAGAGAGGGGTAGCTTCTTACGGAAATGACGATTACCGACAAGAATTAGCCTGATTGGCACACTCTACTTCATCAATCGTAACATAAGACCGAATTCACTGATCAATTCACTTATTGGAAAGGAGCGTCACTCTTGTTATTTTATATAGAAAGTTAAAAATCGATATGACCTTTACTGAATGTAGAATTATGGGGCATTGCAGATAAGTTTTCAAATTTAACCCAAGAGAGAAATTGCAGCAACTTATTAATACTGCTAAATTTAAAATAGTAAATATGAAAATTAATTGATTACTTAATTATCTACAAACGCAGTGAAATTTCAGAGAAGTACACGCTTCTACGAAAGATTTATCGGAAATAGTTTATTGACGCATTATATTTAAAGATCGAGCTATTCCAATGAATTTATGTTAATACAAATCAGTCAGTCAAAAGGTTTCAAATGCGGACTGTGGGTGTTTGTGCAACTTAATAAATAAATTAAGCATTACAATTCCATCCCGTTACAATAAGTAGCATGAAAATAGATGATCTATAAAACACTTCCATTAGTACTCGTACATAATACTAAAAATAAGTAATTTTTCCATCAACTAATTTCAAACTAACAAGAGAGTTATCTCTCAGTTAACAAGAGTTCTTTCTTAAACTTTAAGCTATGAACAAATTGATCTAAGTAATTCTCCTTTACTAGAAGGGTTAGATATTTACTTTTATGTATGTATTGTATCTAGTTACCAATTTTTTATATTTAATCTTAGCAACGCTATATATTCATGTCGAAACAATTGCCAGGTATCACATTTCAATGAATCTTGTGAAACTTTTAATAACTATTTTATTTCTAATTTATGAAAGCTAGTTCTTTTTTTAGTACGGAACAGTTTCTGTAATTTCAACTTTTAGTATTCGAATTCCAACAGTTTCCTACAGGAAACTAACCTCTTTATATCTTAACTCTACACATCCATTATTTTCCCTTATTCTCATCAAGGTTCTAGCAGCGAAGAGTACTTGGAATTCAGCTTGTTATAAAAATTCATAGATTTAAATTTCACTATCTGAGTTTCAAACAAATTTCCATGAATACCTAGACAGCAAACAAAGCCACGCTCCTTAACAATAAAAGTTTCGCTGTTTGTTTTGACACTCTTTGCAATAAACACTTAATAAAATCAAAACAACCCTTCTTATTAGGGTCATGTCATTTCTTAACATTACTTTCAGAAAGAGCAAAAAAAGGTTATCCCTGTTTGAAATGTATCACGCTTTGTTGACTTCGACCAGCAAGATCGCATTACATACTTGACTTCCTCCCTGAACTCTGTAACCAGAGGTTTATGTTTTAGAAACCCGAGTGGAAAAATGATTTAAGTAGGTACGTGCGACGTGCAGAACGATAAATTAGAAAATATGCATTCTCTTCTACCGTAAAATCGGTTTTTTATTAGAAATTTCGCTTTGTTTAACATTCTTTTCTTGGAGGGAAGGGGGTTATATAAACTTTGTAACCTTACTATTTTACATTTACTTAGTTATAGTGAGATTTATTTTAAAATAATAAAATTAACCAACACATAATGTTATGGCTTGGCTAAAATTTATTATGAAATAAATAATCAGGGTACCTTTAATGAATGAACAACTTGTGCTCAGTAATTCTCCGTTACTGGAAGTATTAGATGTTTAATTATGATTTTTATTATTAATTTTTATTATTATTATTATTTTATCTAGTTACCTATTTTGTATCTACCTTAGCGACGTGTTTGTTTATAATTATATTACCTTTGATAATGACAGCATAGCTGTCGAAACAATATTGTCAGGTATATTTTAATAAAACTGTGAAACTTTTAATAATCTTTATTTATTTCATGATTATGGAGTTCCACAAGATAAGGCTGGAAACAATAAATAAAATTTATTAAATTTAAACAAATACAAAAGTTGCATTAGAACGAAATTGTTTATTTAATATATGACAGTACAGCTAAAGCAGTACAAACTTAGACTTTAGAGAAGAAGAAGAAGTCCTCTAGACGCAGAACTCTAGATTTAGAGAATAATATTGGATTTATACAATTTGTGATGGATAGGTACCTATGCTATCAGGTAACTGCACTGAAAGAAATTGTGGTAGTACTACTTATTGACATAACAAGCTCTGTCAATATAGTGTGACATTTTAGTAGCATGGACACATAGGTTAGGCGTTTTTGATGAGCAGGTAGGCAGGTTCGTTGGTTGCAACGTAACTAAAGTAAGTCCCACGATTGGACTGTCAATTGTAACGTTCAAATTATCTAAACAAAATATTCATGCCCAACACTTGGGTGCTAATGAAACATAACTCATTCGTTACTCTGAATTATTCTGAATATAAGACATAACATAAAATACGCATATCATACCTCAATAAAATTCAAAACACTAAATACTTACTGCAAAACTCATAAATGCGATACTTACTGTAATGCTCGGACTCTTAAGACATCTTAAATTAAATTATCTCACAGGCGTAGGTTTGGTTTCCATGGCTTATAGACTATAAAGAGGAATAAGGTTTGTATACATAAAAAAAGATGTGGGCGCCGTTTGATTGCAAGTCGTTCGAATATATCCTCAAAATCCGCAACTAAAAAAGGATTCTGATTATAATGATGGAATTCAGTAATTTATCGTAATTAGTCAAATGAATATTAGGCAGGTTAATGTATTGCAACAACTTATGCAAGGGAATGGTCCAAGATCAACATAATATACGTTAATTTAAATTGATTTATTCAAAACGTAAGCATTTGTTATTATTTAACAAACAATATCATCATAATTTATTACTATGTGAAGAGGGATCCCTTATTAGATGTAAAGATAATGATTCATAATAACTATTTAAATATCCTGCAAGAATATAAACAATCTTAAATGTTACAACTTACTTAGGCACTAATGTTCATCGGTAATCCTAATAGATACTAATATTAATTTGCGTCGTTACAAATACACTTCACAGTATTGCCCTCATTTCCACATAAAAAAATCACTAAAAACTGTAAACTTCCACTCCGGAACAACTTTTGTAACAGGAAAGAATTGTAAACATAGGTAACGATGATAAGGTCCTTAACTGAATTTTATATCTGAAGTTGCGAGAATAATGTTTATAACATGACTAATGTCTTTCAATAACAAAAACTTCCAAACTCATATAATTTCAATCGGAATATCACTTTTCCGCAAATTTTCATTATTCAAATAACTTTGACTGTCAACATTTAAATTGTTACAACACAATTATCTTTAACTTGAAATAAAAATTCTGCAAGTCCACAATGTATTTATTGTGACATTAGTCAATAAGGAACTTTAGAAGCATAAACATTTTTAGTTTATTATTAAATTTTCAGCATAAGATGCCAACAGACGTACACTGTAGTGGTTATTGAACCGATAACACGAAAGACTGTCATTAAACTTTTAATCTAAGATTAGATTTGTGGTAAACTATCACAACGAACTATAAATGGTAATAATTATTAACAATATTCACTCGAAGAATCAACTGCACGATAAAGCCACTTTTCTTTTATTTTTTACGGTAGACTAGACGAAAGAAAATTAATCCGCAAAACAAACTTAATGAAAACTAGTTTACTGCACTTAGCGGATATTATAAGGCTATTTGCCCCAGAGCGTAGGCCGAGGCCTGCCCCGTGACTTATCCGTCACCTCGCTCGATGTAGATTCTTACCAGAGTCCGACTGAAAAACTGACTAAAATTTAGGAAGCAACCCTATACTGAACTTAAAATTTAAAGGGGGAAAATGAAACACCCTGGCTAACACTTTTTAAGCCAATAATGAACGACACCCAGAACTTTCTAGAACATTCCATAGAAGTTATTTATTTAGACGATGCAATAAAATCTCCCCGGTGGTCTACAAACAAATGTGTCAGACATACCCTTAAATCTCTATTTTTCGCAAACACTCTTTAAACACACAGATGACACGTACCAAAGCCATAATTTTGATTTTAACTGCAATTTAAGACAGATTCCTTTGTTAAAAAGGTAGTTTTATTTCTGGAATTTTATAAACTCAATTTTTAGCTCCATTTTCTCTACGAAAAAACGATTTGCATCCGTGGGAATGCTTTGCAGTGAACTTCGATATTTACGAACACGTCATTTGCTTTAAGATAAAGTCTGCATTTTTATTCTAGAAACAATTTCATCTGCATCAAGATACTTCGGAGTGACCTTTGATATTAAAGAGAACACCATTTAATTCTTAATATCGTCTGTAATTTTAACCCAACTAAAATGTATTGGAATGTGCAGGGCCGTATCAAGGTTTTTTACTATTAATGCATTTAAAATTGCATTATTCTAAAATTGGGAATTTGAACACGTTACATGGCGGAAGCTAGTTAATGACTGATTTGCTGCCTGGGCACGATTCTAAAAGATCTAGAAAGGAATGGAATGATCGCACACAAGCATAAAAAATAATAATAACTGATGTGTGATAGTTGTAATAAAGCAGCAATGCCAGGATTTGTAGAAAAACTAAAATTTGCTTTCAGAGCCTGCTACTTTTCTAGTGTGTAATGTCTTTGCATGTTTCTGATATATAAATTCAGAAAATAGCTTTAATCTGACATCTGGATGAGTCAGATAACTCAACAAATAAGGGAGTTGCAACAATTTTAGTTAAATGATGTAGAGAGTCGTATAACAAAATTTGCAAAAAAACCCAAAGTTTCAAAAACTTTTACTACCGCCAATTTTCATCATAAAAATCTGGAAAAAATAATTTAATATCATTTTATATGTATCTATGCAAGGAAAAAGTTTGAACAAAGTCTGACACAAAACATCCCAGGTAGCAATAGTACGTTATAATGACGTCAATATCTGGTGATAACTCGTCGTAAGACGTCTGCACCAAAAGTCGACGACATAATGACGTCCGGTAAATGACATTAAAATGACGTGTCACATATCACGCCATTTTTGGTTTTACTGTCTTTTTTGGGTAAGATTTATTTATATATTTTACCGGTTTTGTAAGATTTTAAAGGAAACATTGTAACTTTAGATGTCATTGAGACAGTGCTCAATAAAACTAGACTCTGAACTATTTAATCTTTAATTTTAATGAGCAAATTCTTGTTTGTAATTTTTAATAATTTTTCTAGTACCTACATAATCTTTCAATATATGTCATATTTTTGTATATTTTCCCAATATATAATCTTAAAAAGTACTAGTAGTCTCATATGTGCCTAAAAATCTGGGTGAGGGACCAAGTATAACTTGAAAAAACGTCAGATTAATGTATTTGTAAGAGTGAAATTAACGTCATTAGTCTGAGACATTAAAAAGTGATTACTACGTCATATTTACGTCATTCAACGTTTTTCACGTCATTTTCACGTGCATTTGCTACCTTGGATTGCTTTAGATGAATCGAAATGAATTTAGAAAGATCTTACGAAAAGAAACAAGCTATTCAACCGTTCGTTGTTATAATTATTATTGGAACTTTTTGTAATCACAAGACATGCTTATATACTTTGGTTTTTATACAGTAATAAAAATAATACGATTTCATATTTACGTTTCGGGATTACATTTATCCCTTCAAAATTTTGTTAATTTAAAAAGATATTGAAATATATAAAAACATGTTACAATTAATTTTCTGTTCTTTATAATTAAATACTTGTTTATGCTAAAATTGTTTAATGAAAATTAGCGAGCGTTTGGTTTATAAAATAATATTTTATCTTATATTATAAGAAACCATACGGAAAAACTTTATAGTAATTTAGCCATTACTATCAGTGGTAAATTTGTTTACATATATAGTCAGTATATAGGGGTATCTAGCATAACTAGAAACCTCGCAATGGGGGAATAGCTGTAATGATTTAGAACTTATTATCCTCATCAACATATGGTCGCGTTCTGCTAGTTTTGGAGAAAATGTCAACTTTAATTTTGAGTATGCCCATTGTTCTCGCATTACATTAAAAATACCAAACAAGCAAAAACATTTTTTTTAATTCTTTTTTCTTAATACCAGGTTACTACTAATATTAGTTACACCGTGTATATGTAAAGTCTGTTTTCAGTATAATTTATTTTCTATATCTACGAACTCATTTTTTGTAGGCAATAATAATGATATATTTCTTAACCTATTTTTCGAATTATTCTTCTTCGGGATTTCCAATGTTTGAGCATAAGTGATTTGTCATCTTTTTGAATGACAGATGTGAAATCTTTTTTCATTCACTTAAATGTCACAAACATTATAGCGCATACTATAGCATTAAGTACTGCTTCTACTCATTCTATCAGCATCTATCTCTGTAACTATATTATTCTACGTAATTAATTTTTATTGCTTTGTACATCTGATTTAAAATTCATGCTATTGTCAAATTTGTTTACGAAACATATTTTAAAATATAATTCCTTTTTTTTGTATTGGTTTCTGTTGCCAAAAGTATTTTGTTATCAAACTGACAATCTGACAAATTTTATTTAAATTTTATTTATCAAATTTTTATTTGAAACCCTTATTTAACATAAGAACCCAATGCGCTATCGGGTGCGACTAAGGAACTATTTTACAAAAAAAAAACTTTAACATTGTAAGCAGTGCATGCATGCTTCAAAACTTTAAATTATTTAATTTAAAATATCCTTTACCTTCGATATTGCTTATTCGGCAATTTTTGCAAAAATATTTTTTAACTTCAAGATGGGTACAAAATTATAAATAGAAAAGTTTTTTTTTTGTTTAGTTTTTTTACACATACTCTCAAAGTCGATCATAGGCAATTAACATTGTGCATTTTACTTTTATGTATTTTGCTGTACTTCTACTAAATCAATACATATTAAAGTATTGAACAGTTTAAATAGTCGTTATTCAATTCAGTCATACGTTAAAACGAAATAATTTGAAATGCATGGATTGTCATACTTAACAACAGTCATTCTTTAAATTAATATTTTAAAATAAAAATCGCACTCTTAATATTACTATTAGTATCATTTGATGCGGAATAATCTTCTCTTTATATTGATATCATTATTATTCTTGTAGTTGGTAGTTAGTTTCTTGTATTTGGCAAGAAGAAATCATCAAAAACGTTCAATACAATGTTAAATGCATGCATGTTCGAGTTTGAGAATGAGTATATAATAACCGAAATTTAAAAAAGTAACAGAATAAATCAAATTTAAAAACTAAATTGAACCGGATATTTATTTTTGTGAGCAAATAAGTCTTTTATATACATGCATTAATAAAAAGATTCGAAAATAAATGTGGAAAAACATTCATTAAATGGAAAGTAATAATAAGCAGTTTCCGTAGAAAACATTATTACGCTCATAAAGAAAAATGCGTTATTTTAACAAAATTAGATTTATTTCATTTGCAATATACATTCACCACTCATTTAGAATTTTAAATTAGTAGTAATTCTCAACACAGCTTTATGATATTTGATAAACATATATGTCCTCAACGTACGTCTGTTTTTCTTTAAATTAAGATACTGTGGGATATTTATTTTCTCTATGTGAATTTAACATCTTTAGTGATTAGTTAATAGTTTATGATAATAGTTAACATATCCCAAAATATAACCCTAAATATATCTTAAGTAATACGAAGGAATATGTGGCAATAAATTAGTAACCCCTCTAACCTTAGGGTCCACCCTCTGAAGCTATAGGAACACATATTCAAAAGTATACAAAAATTAGGGTAGCGGTCGGTGATATTATGCGAGACAGGCAGTTGCGTTATAGTGGTGTTAGGAGAACGGTTTGCTTCGAACGTAAAAGACCTTAAGCGGTGTCGATTGTAGTGCGTGTATTGAGACCAAAAACTCAGATGCGTAATGCTAATATTTATTGTGTTTATGACATGGCGCTTATATGTGCTGGTACCTGTTAACTGGTTGCTGTTATCATTTAGTAACGTGAGATGTTGTTTTAATTTTATTTCATTGTTAGCCAATGTTTCACATGGGCCTTTATGTTGAACGTTAGTAATTTGTGTAATTGCTGTTGTTTGGATGTTGTGTTAATTATTTAACAATTTGTGGAATTGCTGTTGTTTTGATAATAAGTTGATTGAGCTCTATAGAATTAATCGCACAGTATACTGTTTGCTTTGAAATGTAGATATATACGTATCTCGAAGTCGACCTCGACTTGGGTGACAGTAGTTAAAGTCACACCAGTGGTCTCGACTGATCGCTGGGCAGTATTTGATGATGCTTATTTCCCCTCTAGTTTCCTGAATTTTAATCCCAACGAGGGGCGGTCTCGGGGGAGGTGAATACATAACGATGCCGCGGTGCGTAACTTGGTCTTGTAGCATTCCGCTAAAAGGCGCCCGACGCGGCAAGCATCTATTTCAGGTCACCAAGTTCATTCCAGTGCCCTGAAGGGCTTCACTCCAGAAGGCCCCATTTTAATTATTAATTATCTTTTCATGTGTACCTGTCAATTGTAACATTCAGAACTGAGATTAACTTTGATTTGTGGAAATTGGAATTCTTTGCCAAAAGAATGTTTAACAAATTTAAGTCTTTATTAATTACGCCATTGAAGAACTGAGTACTCCTTACGTTTTGAATTTGTGTTTAACAATGTAACATACTTACATGATTCTTGGTAAGAATAAACGCTACCAAGCTCAATATTTGGCTTTATTAAGGACAAACTTCCTTCACAGCGCGTTAATGAATTTTATATGGGACAACGAAATTTGCAAGTAAAATTATAGTAGGTTGCTTATCGGCATCAGCTGTCGTTTACCCATATTTTTCGATACAAAGTTAATCACCCATGACGTGTCCTCAATTAGCATACAATAACGGAATATTCCAATCAAATTAGTGCCACTAAACAGTCACCAATAACAGAAACCAAAACACAGCAATTACAGAAAACTTCTACGTCTAACTTAATAAGTACAAAAACACGTATAGCATTACATAGTGAGTAAACATTTTCACAGTTATTTTTAATCTTGGAAAAAATCTAGACCAGAAAATAAAGCATGAATTGTGCTCGACTTAGTCGAATCCTTAAAGATAAAATTGTATCACGCGACGTACGTTAGTGCATATAAAACAACAAATTTTACGAAACATTCTCTGGATGTCGATGTTTACGTATAAATATATTTTTTACTTCTGGTCACGTTTTTGTTTGGAATTCTGTAAACGTAACATTACATTAGGGCACTTTTTTATGCAGCGCATTGTTAATTTATTAAACAGGTTGTAACTGTTTTTTTATAATGGAAACCAAATCATTAATTAAGCAACAAGAATTTTTTCGGATATGTATTTCGTATAAAATGTTGAAAAAGGGAAATTGCAGGTAATCAGCTACATGTAAGCTGATACAAATTCCGTTCATCCTTCCTGTATCATGCACATTATAGAAATTTAACAGCAACTACGAGTATAAGTATGTAAGATTATATTAGTTATAGCTGTAGTAACAAAAAAGTCTACTTAAAAGAAAGTAACAAAATATATTAGAAACAAGGGAATTATTGATTGTTTAAGCGCAAGCGCAGGTTGTGGCGTTATTATATCATTACACATTTCTCCATTGATTTACCTTAAATAACACTCTACAAGTGTGCTTTCTGCTGAGCTTAGTACAAGTTCACTGAAAATAGACTGCACAAATCGTACAAGCTGCCTTATGACTCCTGATAGCTATTTTCTCGAATTGAGTTTGGCAGATTAGCTTTCCATTCATTGCTCGATACTACTGCTACTAGGATACTCTTACTTGCCTGGAATTAATTTTTAGTACTTCATTGGTTTTAGAATAGTAGCTGAGGCATGACGTATTTATATTAAATCGTAGAAATAAGCAAAGTTTGAAAGCTTGGTGTGCAGTTTCTATGACTTAAGGCTCCGTTATCGCGTAGGTAAAGTACCGCTTAAACAGCTCTGAAGAATTTCATGGCAATTTGTAAAAATTTCACTTGGTTTACGTTTATTGTGCATGAGCTCTTTTCTTAAGAGTGTTATCTAGTTTATATTAAGCTTTACAGCAAATACAAAATTACAAAAGCTATTTCCTTAACGAATAAAAAAGTGTAAATTTATAAAAACAAAACTATAGCTAGCGAGCTTTTAAAAATGGTAAGGTGTACGTCCTAAATTATCGTTCAAGTGTTATTTGAGATAAAAATGCTCGAATATACAACAGTATAAAAGAATGGTATGAACTAAAAAAAGGTCATATCCCGCGTTTATTCAAACATTTTGGTAAATGACAACTATCATTCTTAGTTCAGGCTTTTGCTCACAGAACGCGCTGTACGCGGATCGAGTTAAAAAAGCGGGAAGTTTCAACGAGTTTGATTTGACTGTTAATATATTTAACGCATTTTCGTTATTGTTACTTATATTTTTGTGATTGTCAATGTAAAGTACGATTATTTGTATCCCTACCCATATTTTAACTTTCCTAATCTTTTCACTATTATTTAATAAATTCTCGAAGTACATGTTGTTTTTCTTTACTTAAGAGCATGTAACGGTTAATTTTTGAATAAACTATTTCACTCTTAATGAGTCCTGATTAATTTCTTAAAACGAATATATATTTTCAATATTTTAATATAGTAATACTTTTCTTTTTCTTAAAACCAGCAAGAACAACTGATATTTCTAAAGATATTTAGCAGTTTTATATTTTTTTTAATTTCAACTACCTTAAATTATTCCTTGGAATTTAAAAATTAAAAATCTCAGTTAAATTTAAAATATTTTGAACACATGTCTGGCAACACCGTGTTTTCAAATCTTAGTTTTAAAGAAATTAATTCCCTTTTGGACATCGTAGCGCCATTTTTAGGTGTTTATAGTTAATGAAGCTTCCTATTATTAACACTGGCGGCGATAACGGGCCCTTAAATAAAATATAAAACCTATAAGAAACGTTAGAGTGGTATAGGTTGACAAATGGTTAATTGTATTTAATTTTGCATTGCAGAACAACATAATGCAACGTAATAACACTATATCAAGTTAAATTTCATAGTGATCGAACTTTAATTGTTCAATGGTAGAATCGATATCGGAAGTTAAAATTTACTAAATACAACATGAGAAATTCAGTGAGAGTTACCTTCTTTACAAAAATGATGGAATGACCTATACATATTAATGTTGCTTTTTATAATTTTTTTCGTAACAACGATAGACCTTGCTTAAGTTTAAAGTATTTTGCAAGGATCAAAAATTAATCCCTTTCAAGTGGCCCAAGAATTAAAAAATGACGTAGTAACAAAATTCACCCGACACGCTTATTATTGTTAAAAAATATAACCAGGTCGTGTGTGTTAATTGAGAAAAATTATTGTTTTCAGATTTAAGAAGGGATAATAATAACTAAACTATATGTAAACGATCGTAATTAAAATGATTTTAAATTCGATCAATTCTTAAACTAAATCAATACAAAACAAAAAACATTTCAAAAACTTCTCAAAGATTGTGCGTCAAACAATTTGATGATTTCCTAACGTCACAATGTTAGCTTTTAATAGCACTTTATTATACTTTATATAATAAAATTTAATCTTTAAAAATTTGTAAATAAGATTAGTGCGCTTTAATAGAGCAGTTATGAATAATTTATGCAAAGAAATGTTTAATTAAATTTTATGAAATTTATAGTGTAATAATTTGGAAACAGAAATTCATTTTCTTGTCACAAAAGAAAATATGAAGTATTAAGTTGGATCCTTAGCTTATATGCAAATATTTTTCTATGAGGAAAACTTCAAACAAAAATCTTCGTTCGCTCACATAAAAAATGCAACCTTCTTCTGGCTAACTGGATTTTCTTCGTTTTAACACATTGTCGACAGAGATTTTATAACTTGTTACCCAAACCAAGAGAAATGAAGAATGAAACGCCTAACCAGCGTCAGCATACTCATCGACACTATTAAACGTGTTGTATAGTAACCAGAACATATTATTGTAAAACTCAAATTACACTTTAGAAAGTACGGAAAGTAAATCAATCAGAATCTTCACACTGGTAAACCAACCACCACTAAGTTGGATTAAAAAGGTTTACTAGACACGACAGAGAAATTTCGATCCTCACTTGAAGTTGTTTAAATTCAACCGCTATTTAAACTTCAAAAATACTTGAGAGGTTTATAACTGAATTAGAATAATAACCCTCAGGCATTACGCAAGAATTCGTTTAATTTTAAACAACTTTTTTTAAGTAATACAAAAATTATATGTTTTGCTCATAGTGAGTTCTGATTTATAAATAAAATAAAATTTAGGCCTTGGTGTTAACTTACAAAATTAACTTTATTAACTAACTAACTAAAATTAACTAACTAAGTTTTAAGCAGATTTTATACAATCGCCATAGAGTAGATTAAAAATCTCAAAGCATGCCACAGTACATATTATGAACGGTACAGTAAATCTTAGCGGAATCCTCACTTAAAATGAATTAGTTTAAACATAGTCTAAATTTCAAAGCTTAACCACCCCTACAAAATTGACTGAAACGAGGCGTTCTTCCTACCAACCGCTTGATCTCTCTAGCTGCTGAATTAAAAAAAACTGTAGAAAAAATATACAGCTCTTAGGATAGATTGAACGAAAAAAGAGGGATCCATCAAAATGTTTCAAACAGTGGCCAAAGATTAACTGAACTAAAAATTGCTAATAGTTTTTTTTTGGAAAAGTGTTGCGTTACCAACAACTTTCAAGGAACTATTGCAAGTTTCGGGGAATACATTATTGACAGTTTTGTACGATTGATGGCTGAATATTGATCAGTAACAGAGTTCTTCAAGTGTAAAGAATGATAAAATTATTAAACCTTAGAATATCTGTCTTTTCATAACCACTGAAAATCAAAATTTGCATTCTAGACGAAAAGGCTCCGATTGCAGTTTGTTTAGGGTTTTTGAGAAGGTTGTATATCAATAATAAGACAAATAAGTGACATGATTCATGTTAGAAGTACAGGCCTTTGGCGGCCTGTAGGAGGTCAACTAGTGCAATGTTATCCTTTTATATCACAGAGGAGTTTATTATAAAAATCCAATGCATAAAACTTCGGAATGGGACGTTTCGGCGCGGCCGATTCGGCGCGACCGATTCGTCGCAGGCGGTTCGGCGCAAGGACGTTTCGGCGCGAAGACGATTCGGCGCAAGCCGGTTCGTCGCGAAGACGTTTCGGCGCGAAATACCTAATCATAAATTTGACGTTGCTTTAACATAAACCCTCGGAAGAAACTGTAACCTTTAAATTTTATAAATTTATTCTGTCCGGACAAAAATGCAATTTTTAATTTACGCATGAATGCACTCGATCACTGTAACCCGATTTATGATATGTGAAAGTATTTTCACATATCATAAATAATTCGGTATCGAATTAAAAAGTGTTTAAGGCAAAAATTAGAATTGTTTCGATGTCTTTTTGCAAATTATAATGTTGTTTTCATCGACTCAAATCCATTTAGAAATACTACATAACAATAACTGAAACAAAAATTTTACTAAATATGTATACCGTGGTCGTAATCTAACAGACAGATGATTTGGTCACACAAACAAACTTTTTTGAAAATTTTAACAATTCTGCATATTCTTGTGCATGATACAATACAAGAAAAGAAATTAAATCAACCCTCACTTATAAGAGGTGTCCGAACAAATAAAAATTATGCCTTATCGGAAGGGATTACTGATTTACAGAGAAATATTCCAATGAAGATTTTCTAGTAAACACCTGTGTGAAAGCAATTATTATTTTCGCATGTTTTATGTAATATTATATAACTTTTCTATATTCTTAGTCGTATTAAAATTGTACTAGATAAAATACTCCAAATTGTACTGTTGTGTTCTGATGCACATGTTAAAGTTTTCTAGTAAGGGAGCGTAATTACGTAAGCATCATTTTATCGATTTTAAACCCCCATCCTCCCTTTGTAAGGAACAATAAGAAAATTACAGAGCCCCCCCCCCCAAAGGATAAGACGTAAGCAGTATTTTGTGTTTTTATTAGATATCAAAATTAAAACAAAATCAAATAAATCAAATTTCTAATGTTAATGAACTACTTATTTAATTATTTTTTAAATTGAATAAATAAAACTATTTTTTATTCAAGCTAAAAGAACGAAGCAATCAAAAGAAAATCCTACAACAAATGTTATTTGACTCTTATTTGTTTGTTTTAATTTTTTTGAGTTGATATATCGGAGATTCTCCCAAATATTATGTTAAAGTCGACTACTTTGTACTAAAGTACAGCGGCAAGGAGAATTCCCGGAACGAATGTTTTGCTTATAAAGAATTATAAACAAACTGGGTAGAAAAAAACTTGGTAGTAAAAGTAGAAAAAGTAATTTTATGGATTTGAAGTAAGTATTCGAATATTATTTAAAAAGATTAATAATTTGTAAGTTCTATCTTACATGAGACCTTTTTGTCTCCGCCCCACTCCCTTGGTCAGCAAAAATGAGGAAAACGTTAACCCTCTAAATCTGCTTACGTAATACTTGAACGCTTCCTAACTTCTATTTATGTAGAAGTTAAATTATCTGCTGCTGGTCTAGACCGAATACATGTATTAGAAAGGGTACAGCAAAACCTAAACAATATGTATATTCGCGCCGAAAGGTCTGCGCCGAATCGGTCGCGCCGAATCGGTTGCGCCGAAATGTCCTAGACCGATAAAACTTATGCAGGAACTATAGAACACATCTATCCTGTAAGGAAAGCGGACAGTCTCAGATTTAGGATTTTTTGTAAGTTGTTAAAATTTGTTGAATTTAGATATTGTATGGATTGATAATAGAGAAATCATGGTAGCTCAATGGGTATGGCACTTGACTACCAATCTTGAGGTTCTGGGTTCGAATCCCATAGATAATACATAAGAATTTTAAAAAATATCTAAGGCATCCAGGTCAGCCTGTGGAAATGAGTAGCTCATTTAAATCATTTTCTAGGGTAATAATAAGCGGTCGGTGCGTAAAGTTAGCCACTTTTTACCATCCTTGGGAACCCAACGGCTCAAGTAATAGCAGCCTACCCTGCTATAAGTAGTAAGTAAATGTATGTTTAAGCCCACAACTCCCCATGTTATTCTTATGGGAGTTTCGTTTTTAAGACAGGACAATTTTGTGAGGTTATGTGTGTCAAACTTACAATTATGTGAGGTTATGTGTGTAAAACTTGTCGTCCTTCCCGCCAGATGTCAGCATGGGTGCGGGTTTAAGTGTTTAGGCGGGAAAAAGGCGAATGTGATGCTTGTCCGTGATTGGTCGGATCGAATTGCCGGTAAAATAGGTTGCAGCATGTGTCGCTAGATGTCTCTGTGGGCGTGGTTTTGGCGGGAAAAATCAAATCTCAGGCCTGTTCGTGATTGGTCCGAAGTTTTGGCGCTAAAGGAGGTTGCAGGTGGTGTCGCTTTGGAGCGCGTGAACGCGGCCGGGCGGGGCGGGTTAAATAGAAAAATTTGTCGCGGCGTTGCGTGGGCGGGTGCCCCAGTGGGCCGGTGAGTCAGTGCCCCGTTGAAAGGGGTTAATTTGAAAAATTTGGCGGTTGCCTCGCTGCTGCCGATTAATAATAAGGCGGTGGGGTAAACATTTTATTAAAGGGGGCTGAAAAAAATAATATACAATCATCGTTTAGCTAGATGTAAATACAATATTAACAACATAAGCGTACTGTAGATTTTTCTTTAATACAAATAATGAATAGTGACCTATAAAATACAATAATAATAATAATATTTAAAGGAGAATGCATCGTTTTCCTCTCTCTCATGAATAGTACTGCTGGATGATGTCATCACTTAATTGCTGCATAGTTTTGAGAGCTAAAAAAACATTACATTTTATACATTAAATTAAAAAATATAGTTTCCAAATTACCTGCATTTGTTTTTTCCTTTATGAACAAAACAGAAGCCAGTAAAATACAATAATGATATTATTTTAAAGGAGAATGCATCTTTCTGCTGGATGATGTAATTATTCAAAACATATGTGCATACATTCCTTTTCTAGAATGATCTCATCATCACTTAATTGCTGCATAGTTTTGAGAGCTAAAAAAACATTACATTTTATACATTAAAAATAAAATAACAATATCAACTTACCTGCATTTGTTTTTTCCTTTAATACGATAATAATATTAAAAGAAAAATGCATCTTTTCCTTCTAACAAAATATTATATATTCCGCCGGATGATGTCATCAGTGAATTATTGCACTAGCAAGAAAAAACATTCCTTTCATGAATTGATGTTCGACTTAGAAAAACAATACATTCGGTATAAAATAACAATCTCAATTTACCTGCACTTGTTTTTTCCGTATTTTACACGTTATAATGAAATTTTTAAGATCGCAAACAATATTAAGCGGTTGTGTTGTTTTTAATGCTATTTTTATTGATTAAAAGACGCGAGTTCAAACCGCATTACATATGTGCACAGTTTACCGCTTGTTTTAAAACTGAAACGAAGCGCTATTAAAATGTGTACTGTAAAATATTTTTCTTAATGCCAAAGGAGTAATTTGTCATGTCATAATTAATTAATGCGTTTTAAGTGCAAACATTAACATAGGCGATAAATTTAAAATGTGCGTCATTGCCACATCTGGGATTCGTTTCTTGATATTCCCCGTTTGATTTGCAAAACAACAGGGATGTACAAAATCTCACATAAAAAGATTATTTACGTGTCTTTTATTCCATTTATAATTGAATCGTTGTTTTGGACATCCTTTAGAATATTTATTTCTTTAGTGGGATATTTTAGTTTGTAAAAATTGTGTTATGAAGTATTTTGTTTGAAGTGTTGGCCTTGTTAGGGGTGGAAAGCGCGCCATTTTATAAGTTATTGCTTGAAGTTATTTTATGAGGGTGTTTTGCGTTTTCGATTTGTGTCAACAATTAAAATTAATTGCACCTTGCACTCGTATAAAAAGCTCGCTCTAAAGTGCCTCTGTTTTAGTTTGAAACAAGTGTTTGGTGCAGATAACATACTCATTTAGAAAAAACCGTTCGATTCAGTTTGTGAAATTAACGTGTTATTATTTTTTAATTGAAAGGCTGAATTGTATTTAATCCGTCTTAACAATAATGGATATTACCAATTTGCAAAATCAGGTTACATTGGTGGAAGATGATTTAGCACGTGCAACAACACCTGCTGATTTTCGAAGGTTATCAACCCTGATTGATGAAACTACGGAATTAACAATCCAACAGATAAGGAATTACTCAAATGCGGGGGGAATAGCTGATAAACGGAAACTAGAAACGATTTTGAACAGATGTAAATACTTAAATACTTAAATGGCGAGGATAAAACAATCCCTTATTAAAACAGGCGAAGGCGTTAGTGGAGGGAGTGACGAAAGCAGTGTTACGTATTATGACGTAAGTTTTTCATGTTTTTTATTGAATATTCTCATTTTGATTGTTTATATTTTGCATGTTTTAGCTGGAATCAGCGTTCAAAGGGCGTATTAAGACGGGTATAGTGATCAATAACAATATCCTAGATCCAAAGGAGTTTCTCGAGGAAGCACAGCCCATTTTTGTGGATAAAATTGAATCATCCCTCCAAAAGCGAATACCTAACATGAAAGCCAATGTCGTTCTTTGTGCCGATTATAAAATGAAGCTAGATGATACAGTACAGGCCAAGTACTTTAACACGTCAAACTTCATTATATCAAGATCCAGCGACCTTATTTCTATATTCAGGGACATGGAGATTTCTTTATTATCACAGGTGCGTATATGAAGTTTTTTAAAAACTCACTTTTAATTAGTTTTTTTCCTTTTTTACAGATGGGATCCTTTGAAGAAGTGGGGTCAGGGGGTAGTTTTAGTCGTATTAATTCGTTAGCTATAAATATTAACAAATATTCACCTTTAAGAGCTTAGGCCAAAGGCGTAGGACAGCAGGCTCTAAAAAATAGATTAAGTTTCGAACATTATTTCAAAAGTTTATTTGATTCGGAAATTACATATGTCGTTAATAGAAGCATTCGTTCTGATAAACATAATCTTTATACATATTTTATTAGGAAAAAAGCTCTAGATTCATGTGATGATAAACGTTTTATACTAAAAAATAAAATTGATACCCTTCCATGGGGTCATTTTAAAATAAATGAAGAAGAGGAGGGAGTTATTTTATAATTTTTTATTGCAAATAAAATCTTAGTTTATACATTTAGATAAGTAGACTATTATTTGTACATATTTTTTCTAATTATTATTATTATATTGTAAATATTCATTGTAAATAAAATCTTAGTATATAGATAAGTAGACTATTATTTATGCACATATTTTCTAATTATTATTATTATTATTATTATATTGTAAATAAAATATATACATAAACAGACTATTTTTTATAATAAATCACTTTTCTTGATCCAGCTGTTGTGTGTGTTATCAAAACCCAACCATTTCACATATAATTGATCATTTTTTGTTCGTAATACACGTTCAATTAAAAAGCTTTTTGGGTGTTTAGTTTTCATCAATTCCGGTTCATAGAAGCAACCTTTGATTGGGGCACCTCTCACATCTTCTAACAGATAGGTTGTCGGTCTAGTTGATTGCACCCTGCTTATGCGAAATAATTCAGTGCTGAACTGGGGGTGATAACCTTTCGAAAAAACCCCTCTGTACTTAGAAATACGAACCATATCGTTTACTTTAAATTTAGGTTTTGGGGGGACCCCGTCATCATCATCATTCGAACGATTTAAAGGCGTGCGAAATGTCACATTGATGGGAGCTAGACCAATTGACCTATGCACGGTGCTGTTGTACTTATCGACAACATCTTGCAGTATATCCAACCATTTATAATTCCCGTTGAAACTGAACTCCTTGTAGAGATTAGATTTAAGTGTCCTAATCACCCTTTCCGCAAAAAATGCTTTCTTAGTGGAAAACGTTGAATAGTGGTTGATGGAATGTTCCGACATTAATTTCTTGAAATGAGTGTTAAAATATTCACCTCCGCGGTCAGTGGCCAAGTTATTAGGTTTTCGCAAGTTTTCATCCAATATGCTCCGCATAGCACCGGCAACTTCATTCCCGCTTTTAGATTTTAGAGGCCTTACCCACACATATTTAGAAAAAGCGTCTATTACCACCAGAACGTATTTATATCCCTTGTTGTAATGGGCATAAGAGTTAAAGACTGCTATATCGCTTTCCCAGAGGTCATCGAACCCTAGAACGATTGCTGAACGTCTGGGGAAATTTATTCTAGCCTGCCTGTGGATCTCGTTAACGATTGCTCTCTTTACATCGCTCATATTAGTACTAGTATTTTAAATATTTTACGTTTTTTGTTTTTTATGGTAACTTTCTAACGCATCCACACGTTCAGTCAATTTCGCAATGGTTTTGTTGAAATTTTCAGCAAGGGGGTTCACAAGTGAAACATAAAACGTCTCGAAACGCTGCCTTTCTGTTTTCATTAAATCGATCGATTCCTGCTGAGTGAGTAATTGCCCCTGTTTTTTAGCTTCGATAATTGGCTGTAATTGATTTATCCCGTTATTGATTTGCACTAACAACGGGTCTATTTTGTCGGTGTAGAATTTTTCTCTACGCTCCCAGGTTTTTACTTCTTCAGTTAATCGTTTTAACGGCACTGCATCGTTTTCTTCCAAAGGATGGCCTATATTCGAAAGTCGTCGTTGTTCGATGTCAAACCCGCCGGTGCTTGTTAATGGAAACAAAGGACGTTGTTGTTGTTTACCTCCCGAAGAAGAAGAACTTCGATGAACCACCCGTCCAAATTTATCCACGGGCATCATGAAAATGAATTAATTTTTACTCATCTTCAAGCTATATAACCATCTTCTCGCAATTCCTCAACAATACTAGCAATTTCATTTTGAACATTGGAATTTCCGGCATTCTGAGAAGCAATGAGCAATCTTAAACGTTGAACGAGCTCTGAGGGCGTATCCCAATACACATATTCGATGGGGTTATCATTGACACGCTTCATACTGGAAAGTACACCTTTGCCCGTTGTTTCTCTCATTTCTTTTTCTTCTAATGATTCAATGATCGGTTTAATGATCTCCGTATATTTATAGCCAACATAACGTTTCGATAGCGGTATTTTATCGACATTGGTGGCTCGAAGTATACTTATGTAATTTCTAACGTCTTGCCTTGTATAGTTAGCGGGTCGTTTTAGAACTAAAAGTTCATACAACCCATGCGTTCCATCATACCTAACTCCTTTGACTTTAAAATATTTCTCTCTATTTCCAACGTCGAGGAAGGAATCTCCAAAATTCCATTTATCCAAATTAACGTCATACTTAACACCGTACGGGGAGTTATCTATACTTCGATCGTTTCGCAGCATAAGAGAAAGATATTTCCTAGGTAGCGGGTGATATTGTTCTAAAAAGTCTCGCGTTGACACATTTTCCCATGCCGGATATATATCCTCGTTACCAGACTCCACCCTTTTGTCCACCCCTCCTGCTTCGTCGCCTTCTTCTTCCACTTTTTCTACTTCTTCGTCTTCACCCTTCATCTTGAACGATGTGTGTATTTTTTTAAGCAATTTTGATCTAGGGGAAACCGATGTGTGCATTTCTGTAAGCAATTTTGATGTAGGAGAGGAAGTACTTGGAGTAGCCGCTACTGTGCTAAAAACGGGTGTGGACCAGGCCAACGGCATTTTCATCGGAGCGCTTATTTTTTCTTTTTCGTTAATGGTTTTCAGGGAGCGAGCGATGTCTTCTATAGGATCCAGAAGGGGTTTGTGCGTTTTAGCAAAAGCGATTTCTTTAAGTTGCGCGCCCGATTGTAAGGCTTTAAATTTCCTTCGTATATCATTAGCAACTCGAATTAATGCTCTTTTACGAAGTTTATCGGCTGCGATGTTGTCCCCCATAATAAGGTTACAATATCGGTCGCTACTTTAGTTCAACTAGATGAGTTAGCTAAATTACTTCGAATTTATAGCGGTTAGGGTCTAATAAAACCGTCAAAATTTATTCTGTAACGTCCGTTGTTGACGTCACAATCCTTGTTGATCATTAGAAATCCGTAGCGACTGTCTTTCCAGCACCGAGTGCACATGTCCCGAAATTTATTAAAAGACATATCGATGCTCACATGATCTTCGTAAACGTGACGCATGTTTAAGTCGTCCTGTTTAAAAATCAATAACATGTTCGCGTTATCGCGCAGCAGATGTTTAGGAATTTTCGTGTAAGACTGACAGAGATAGAAACTGTCTATACCGTGATGTCGCCCCATGCTGAAGAAATGACGCATCGGATTCTGATTGTCCATGCTGACGTCGTCAAACACGAAAATCGAGTTAGGGCGCGCTTCATCGGGCATCATGACGGACTCGTTTTCGCTAAAAGTAAAATACCCCATGCCTTTTACACGCTTCAGCGCTTCTTTCAAAAACGTATACTTCGGTTGATGAAGAGACCGGGAATAAATATAAATATTGGCGAACTTCAACCCTTTGGGCTCCACCAACATGGAGAGCATCGCATTTGATTTGCCGGAACCGGAGGGTCCCACTATCAAGCACCTGATGGAGGATGGGAACAAACTGCTATGCTTAGCACCATCAACTTTTGCCCCAGAGTCCATGAGCAGCTCCTTTTCCAAATCGCGTACGGTTAACCTTTCACGTTGTTGCACGATTTTCATTCTTTTTTCCGCTATATCCGGCAAGTAATAAAAAATGAAGATTATGCTATAAATAAGCTTGTACGCATGATACGAAGTTATTCGTTCAAATGATCGTGCACGAAGGCGGAGGTGTCTTAAACAAGCTTATAGATAAACTACCCGTCGAACTACACCTTCCGGGGTATCAATTCTGCGGTCCCGGTACACGATTGGGGCAAAGGTTAGCACGCGGAGATCCCGGCGTAAATCCCTTGGACGCCGCTTGTAAGGAGCACGATATCGCTTATTCGAGTCATCAGGACGTGAAATCGAGACATCTTGCGGACGCAGTTCTCGAACAAGAAGCCTGGAAGCGGGTTAAAGCAAAGGATTCCAGTGTTTCGGAGAAAGCAAACGCTTGGCTCGTGACCAACGTCATGAAAGCTAAAAGAAAACTTGGAATGGGGTTTGGAAGAGGAGGTGGCGGCGGCGGTAATAAACAATCTAAAGTCGCTTTCGGTAGGATCGTGAAAACCGGACTTAACGCCGTAAAAGGTGCTCAAGCGGAAACTATCGCGAAAGCTGCGAAAATAGCTGTGGGTGCGGCGAGAAGAGCCGTTAAAGAAGCAGGAGGTAGAAGATGTGTGAGACAACCTCGAGTAATTCCTATTCCAGGTGGGGCGGTAAAACAAGGTGGTCTACTTCCCTTATTGCCGGCCATTTTTGGTGGACTCGCTGCGCTTGGCTCGCTGGCCGGGGGCGTATCTCAGGTGGTTAAAGCCGTGAAAGACGTAAAATCCGCTAAAGATCAATTGGCGGAAATGAAGGACCATAATAGGAGGATGGAGGGTATAGCGATCGGAAAAGGCGGAAGTATGATTATAAAACACCGGTCGTCGAGTAAATCGGGCCTCGGTTTGTACTTGAGCAAGAAACCTAAAAGCGGCGGCAGAGGGCTCTATTTACGAAAAAAGCCGACAAAAAACTAATAAATTTGCCTCGACGTCCTCTCACCAACATTGACATCTACAAATATGCCGCAGGTATACCCCATTTTCGAGGCGTATTTATGCGCGATGGATTACCTTCGCGACCTTGGAAGAACGAAAGTGGAATAGTCAATTTGGATTCGACAATGGGGAAAGGAACGCATTGGGTGGCATACAGGAAACGCAACAACTTGATTGAATATTTCGACGGATTTGGAAATTTAAAGCCGCCGCGAGAACTTGTGAACTATTTCGGCAAAAATGCCGGAAACATGACCTATAACACGGAACGATATCAAAATTACAATTCCTACAACTGCGGACATCTGTGTTTGCAATTTCTGAGGAGATAAAAAGAGGGTATGTGACGCGTCCTCGTTTAATCATGTCCGAGACGTTCACTTTAACGGGTACAGGCAGTTACCTGAGTACTAACTATTATCCGCCGGTTGCCTTAAATGCCGACTACGAGTACACGTTAGGACTAATAGGTTACTGGACCTACAACGCTCTCCGAAACATCTATCCAGGCAATAATAAGATCTATTGGCGCAAACCGGGCGATAAAAAAAACAGACAGCTACTCATAGCGGAGGGGGCATATGAAATAAATTCGTTGAATGAGTACATATCGAAAAAATTGGCGCTAACCAATAATGAAACTCTCAAGCAGGAAGAAATATTTTCTCTGCAACCGAATACGAACACTTTAAAGTGTGAAATCAAAAGTAAATATGCCATTGATTTTCGCCCCGACGACTCTATCGGACGCATGCTCGGCTTCTCCCCCAAAGTTTTAGAAGCGGACGTATTACACGAATCGGATTTACCCGTTAAAATATCACCGGCCAGTAGTATACGAATAAATTGTAATATAACTGTAGGCGCACATTATAACGACACCCCGGTACATACAATATACGAATTCGCGCTGGACGTGGAGCCGGGGGAACAAGTGAACGAAAAACCTACAAACGTAATATATCTTCCAGTAGTAGTTGCGGATCAAATAGATAATATCACGTTATCACTCACGAATCAAAACGGAGAACGATTAAATTTCGGACACGAAGACGCTACTATACGATTGGAGCTTAAAAAGAAAGAACGAGAGAAAAAATGGGGTTAGACTTCACTACTAGTACTACTGGTAATAATAATAATAATAATATGATAATGAGAAAAACGGAGACGAATGAAGACATAATATCCCATTATAAAAGAGCGGCTCGCGCTCTACACGTCACTAATCGTTCGAACGTTAAACGATTAAAACCTCAAGACGTTCACTTTTTGAAATCTCTCGGATTTACAGTTCTGAAAGAAAGTGATGAGCAGTGAAAAATTAAACATATTCGACGACATCCGACTCGATGAGGATATTATCGAACAGAAATGGATCGCCCATACGCCCCCGACTCGAGCGGAAAACTTCAAATCTAGCGATGAAGTCACCATAACGGTGGAACAACGAGATTCGCTCGTCAGCATTTATGAGAGTTTCCTGTATGTG
Source organism: Agrypnus murinus (assembly GCA_929113105.1). NCBI lineage: Eukaryota > Metazoa > Arthropoda > Insecta > Coleoptera > Elateridae > Agrypnus > Agrypnus murinus. The sequence goes on from OV816025.1 coordinate 20,553,792, forward strand.
GAAGGACAACTTGAAGTTGCGGACCCCACAAAACAATGTAATCTAGTCAACAACGCTATTTCCCATCTGTTCGAAGAGGTCAAATTAAGCCTGAACGATACCATGATCGAGTCTATACGAAGACCGGGGATTACCTCCACCATGAGGGGTCTTGCAGCTTACAACAAGGACACCATTAAATCGCTCGAGATCGCCGGATGGGGTGCCGATCCCTTTACTCTTCCCATTTCCATCGAGAGTACGGATAAGAAGTTCTCATGTCTTATACCCTTATCATTGTGGTTTGGAATAGCCGAGGACTACAATAAATTAATCGTATGGTCCAAAATGCAGTTAAGTTTGGTTCGTGCTCGTACAGACTCAAATTGTATTCAAAGCGCAGAAAGCGATGGGAACATTAGCCTCAGCAAAATAGAATGGCGAGTGCCACACTTCAGGTTGAGCGACGCCGCCAAGTTACGACTCCTAAACAAAATCGACAAGGGCAAATTCATCACGATCCCTTTCCGAAAAAGAACCCTTAACATCATACCCGGGTTACGCAGCGGACGCGAGGATGTTATAGAATTGGGGTCCGTGAAAGCCTTCGAGAGACCTCATCATGTAATCGTGGGATTTCAAGTGAACAAGGAAAATATTGCTAAAGAAAACGCGAGCACCTTCAATCACGCCAACATAAAAAATATCACGGTCTATATCGATTCGGTGGCTCACCCCAATAGACGCATGAACTTGGACTTTAATAAAAACTTATTTACGGAGGCGTACAGAAATTACTGCGACTTTCAGTCATCCTACTACGGAAACAACCCTCATTTTCCCCACCCTCTCATGAGATACAGCGAATTTCTTAAATCCCCGCTCTACGTCATCGATCTATCGAAACAGGACGAGAGTGTAAAGGCGGGGACGGTTAGTATTAAAATTGAGATCGAAGCGAGCACAGCGTTCGCTAACAACACGTACGCGTACGTTCTATTACTTCACGACACCATAGTATCGTACGAACCAGTTACGAGCACCGTTACCACCCTGTAAACGATGATAATAATAGATTTGCAGGGCTTCGAAGCACCCCATTTTGTTCCGAAAGAAATGGCCATTACTGACGGAGAACGAACAGCTCATTATGTCTTTAAACCGCCGTGTCCATTTCATGAATTGACGCTTTCGCAACAGACCACCGTCAACTGGCTCACCAGGTATCATCACGGATTGCGATGGTCCTTCGGTAATACGGATTTGCGAGAAATCGAAAAAATCTTAAGTGTCGTCACGTCGCGAGACAGCACCATATATTGCAAGGGTAAAATTAAATCCGATTACCTGCGAAATCACACGACGTTGCCGGTGATAGACTTGGATGATCGAATGTTCGAAGAAGAGTTCCTTGAAAAGATGGCTCCTCTACGTCACTGGAAACCACCATGTTTTTCACATATTCTCAATTATTGTCGGTGTGCTATTAATAATGTAAATCAAATATATTACGCACTGTCTCAAAATGACAAATTAATCAAACAAACAGAATAATTTCTTTTTATTATTATTATTAGCTATAATTATTGTATTATTTATGTGTACTTAACTAAGAATGAAATAAAAGATGATGATGTAATAAAATAATGTTTTATTTTTACATACAATTATCTACAAGGTAAAGTAAGTAAACAATCTAAAAATTATTAATACAACCATCAGTAGTATGACAAGGGCAAATACATTATTTGAAATTAACAAAACTTTAATAGTTCCATCCACCACACCTCCTCCTCCTCCTACCGGTGACGAGGAATTTGTTCTATTCCACAACAGGGGTGTCCATTCTGATTCTTGCCAGCTTTCATTTTGATGCAGATAACGTAATTTGATCCAAATAAAACGTTCTCGATGACGCTGATGAAAGGCCCCCAGTGCATAGGAAAATGCGAAGGTACTATTTACATATTCTGTTTGCATTCTATTCCACGCCTCCGGTATTGGAGATGATGATGATGATGATGGTGATGAGGTGTCGTCATTTTCGCTAAAATAGAACCCAACGTAGGCCTCTTTTGCTCCGACCGGATGAGCTACGTAAAGCACTTTACGGTCGGCAACAATCGACGACAACACCAAGGCCACCGTCGACAATAACATGATGCACGTGTTTTTCACTTGAGACGTACTCGATTACTACTGCTTTGATGTCTCGAAAAACATCGGTATAAATTCCACTAGAGCGAACGAATTAGGAGCGAATTTTTGCTTCTTTATCCCCTCACCGGCCTCTTCCCCATCACCGCCATCGGTGACGTCATCTTGTGCAAGTTTCTGTCCTCGATAAGCCAAATAACACGTGCACATGTTTAACATTGCAATTTTTTCATTAGTTAAATAATCACTTATTCTTTTCGGCAAAAATAACACAAAATCTTCCAGTTCTACCAGCAACGAGCGACTATGCGTTTTCGTGTTAATGGCTCGGACGTCTAACATCAGATATTCCCGATCTACAGGTAGATCTTTCAATTTCTTTACCGGTTTCTGAACTGCCGATCCAATATTATTCAGACAGGAAAAAAATCTTGCTACGCCATCCATCACTGCCGATGCCGCCTCCACTGATGATGATGCAATCTCTGTCAAACTCGGTTCACTCATCGTCATTATCTTTGCCCTACTACAAAAAACGTCTTCACTCAACGAATTCACTAAGGCTAATAATATATAATTGAAAAGAAACTTCACTTCACACGCCCCCCCTCCGCATCGTCGGCGTCAACATCCCCCGCCTCCTCCCCCGCATCCCCCTTCTCATCATCATCGATGGACGGTATTTTAAAAAACTTTCGCATCTCATCGGACAGATGATGCGTCAAATCTATTTTTTTTAATTCCTCATATAAAACTTCCAACGAGATTTCCGTTCGCAAACACGCTTCACACAGCTCCATCCCCTTCAAATACGTTCCGTGAAGCTTCATACAATATTCGTAGCCGCCGTACATCTGTTGCCAGTCGTAAACCGCTTCGTGCATAGCGTCTTTAGCACCATCCTCGAACTGCCTCAATAAACATTCCACCCCGCTAACGGCGTCTCGCACCACGGGATAATCCTGAGCACTATACATCATCCACATGTCGATCTCACAAGCAATACTGCACTAGTTTCCCTTAGGAGGCTAGAGCACTAGTCCACCCCCCTACCCCTCGACCCCTTTCAACGGGGCACTGACTCACCGGCCCACTGGGGCACCCGCCCACGCAACGCCGCGACAAATTTTTCTATTTAACCCGCCCCGCCCGGCCGCGTTCACGCGCTCCAAAGCGACACCACCTGCAACCTCCTTTAGCGCCAAAACTTCGGACCAATCACGAACAGGCCTGAGATTTAATTTTTCCCGCCAAAACCACGCCCACAGAGACATCTAGCGACACATGCTGCAACCTATTTTACCGGCAATTCGATCCGACCAATCACGGACAAGCATCACATTCGCCTTTTTCCCGCCTAAACACTTAAACCCGCACCCATGCTGACATCTGGCGGGAAGGACGACAAGTTTTACACACATAACCTCACATAATTGTAAGTTTGACACACATAACCTCACAAAATTGTCCTGTCTTAAAAACGAAACTCCCATAAGAATAACATGGGGAGTTGTGGGCTTAAACATACATTTACTTACTACTGCTATATACTATGGGCCATTATGGCCTGTTAAATGGGACTATTATTATGGATTTAAAGTAGCTAGATAAAAATCTGATATCAATTTTTGCCAATGTGACCTGCGTTGCCAGTTAATCGAGATCAAAAGTAAAGATCTACAGTGAAATCTATCAAGAACCCTGCAAAGATAGGTATTGCTGGAAAGACCTCATCTTTCGGATGGTATTCTTCTCACACTCGATACTTGGGACCAAGACTATTAGCGTGCAGGTAGATCAAAGACCACCAAAAACTTTGTATGTATTAAGTATCATTCACGTACACACTACTGTGCTAAAGTCACAATTTAGACATCCAGGGATCATTGAAGAATCAATAAACACGTTACTCAACCAAACAAGAATTTCATAAGCTACCTTATTCAGTCATTATTAAAGGAAATTCGGAAAAGTTATGCAATCCATTGAAGTGTTAGGAATTGAAATGAAGCGATGAAGTCTATATTTCCACAGCAACTTGTTATATATATTTTTTTTAATCTATATTGCGATAAACACCACAGATATTCTTTATTTCTCTCAGCTAGCTCAGGTTTGCTCAGTAAAGCATAAATTATTTGAATTGAGACTCTTATTTGCATTTATGCCAGGAAAGAAGAGAATAAACTATCGTAAGCTCTAAAACTTCTGCAGGCTGGACAACTGCTACTTAACTCTGAATTTGAAAGACAAAAATGCTGGATATATGTATCAACATCAATTAAACACATGTATGGACTTTACAACACAAGAGCTTTATTAAACACACAAGAATAAAATCAAAAGGAACTTCAAAAATAAAAATAAAATGTTTTTCAAAAAAAAATACAAATATTGAATTGAGAAGTGCCTTCTCAGGTTTGCTCAAACGTAATAAAAAGTTGTAGAGATCTGACATAGGATAACTACGGTCATTCGTTTGAACAAACCAACATAAATAAACTTTGTTTATAAATAAAAATCTTATTAAAATAAAAATAAATTTTTATAAAAAGAAATTTAATTGTTTTCTTTACTTGAAATAAAGTAAATTCTTAAAAGAACTTAATAAATTAAATCAAATAGACTTTTATTATTTATCAGGATGAACTTTGTACATTAAATTTATTTATAAACTCAATAAAGATCGTTTATTTTATTAACCAACCTGGTATAATGTGATATATTTTCCCCTCTTAAATTAATCCTTTTTGTGGTAACACTGCTATGAAACCAAACAGCTGATTTCTTATTTACAAAATCGATATATCAATCGATAAAAAACAAATTAAATTCACTTGAATTTATTTAAACGAAAAACACTTTCACTTTTATATATTCGTGGCACAATAATTAAATCTTCATTAAATTCCTGATATTTATCCAGGTGACACTTTTATATTTGTTTTCAATAACTTTGTTTAAATATGACACTTGTCAAAACCATGTGGTTATAAATCTAACTTCAAATTTACAGATATTTTATCTGGAGCCGAGCATGGGTTTTGCGTTGAATGTTTTATCGCCTCGATTTGTTCCAAATTTCCCCAGCTTATATAGGATTTGCCATAACAATTGAAATCCATGACACTTTTTTAAAATAAAAGAAGATCAAACGACGCTCGTGACGTCACTAATCCAGAACAGCTGTTACAGATGAGCACTAATCCTAAATCTGTTATAATAGGATTGTAGCGCTTAAAACGACGATCAAAAAAGTATAAGACATGTATAGTCCCAAAATGAATGGTAGAGAAGATATTCACAAAAAACCATTAGACAACGTACAAACTCATTACGATCTAATTACATGTACAAATTAACAAAAGAGGGTTCATCCTTTTCAAAATGGCTATAGAAATACATGATATCGGTAACATTAACAATTTATCTATAAAAATACCTTTACAACTTACTATAAGCATGATTTTTACAGTATACGAACTACTATAAATACGAATTGATACTCATACAAATACCAGCTTAATATTTGAGTCAATGATAATCAAATTATGCATAAACTGTCCAGCATACACTGCTCTAGATGCTGACATAAAAACAATGGTGAGAAAAGCAGGATAAAAGCCAATAAACGTCTATTAGCACGAAACAACAGGGTTCAAATACCTTCAGTAATTGTAATGGTCTGAAATCTAGTGAACAAATTCAAAGATTAATTGTATAATGCTAGTCATAATAAGGTTGACCTAAATAATCTATTTTTAGCAAATCAACAGCGTAAAACTGAGCTGGTTTCGAGTAATATAGAAAAAATCTGTTTAACGCAGAACATTGTAATGTCAAAATTCAAAAATGGAAATAACTTCTTCCTAACAAGTGGAAAACCGTTCCAAAGTAAAATGGGTTGCCTAAACATGATTCTAATTAAGCAGTCTAACTAGATTATATCCTTTTTCTGAAATTGAAACCTAATTTTATTTATTGTGCAAGAAAAAGCTAGGTTAAGTTTGCATGAAATCTTTATTTTTTTAGTTTTTGATTTAAATATTAATGAACCTAATTGTGGTTCTAATTATTCTTATTAATCATATTTATGACATGCCATGTCCCTCTTTTAAATTATGACCAATACAAAATATTCGTGTTGGCGTTCACGAACATTGTTTGATAAAATTTTCAAAACGGTGATATTATATCACCTCAGTATATGAAATGTTAACTCGAGGTTAAAATACTTTTCGGTCAGATACGCTCTAGAAAAGTAAACTTTTTTAGCCTACTATTCTAAAATTCATTTTGCTTTTCTTATTTTGCACTATTTTATTAAGTTCTTTATAATATTTTATAGCAGTTATTAGAATATTAAAAATATATATTATGCGTATTATGCACGGAAAGAGTATTTCAAATTTTGCGCTCTGTATGATCGTCTCCTTCCGCTATGCGTCGGGAGACAAACCACACCTTGGGCTAAAATCTGTATTTTTCTTTCCTTATATAATTAGTAACTATTTCTTTAATATCTATATCTTATGCATTAAAACTAAAATATCTAAAAATTGCCTAATATTCTAGTTAGTAGGTATTTTTATTCTACAAGGTGGAGCAGTACCGATTTTTATATATGTTGTTTAGGTCGAGACCTTGATGAAAAATGCATGTTTTTGACTTTGAATGGGAGACGTGAGCCGACATCTTGGATGAAAGGTGCAAGAAATGGTATTTTTCAAAATAACTATCATACGGAAAAAATTGATAAACTTGAAGAAGTTTAAATTCCCAACATTTCTTGTAAAAAACTTTTTTTGTAAGTCTAATATTTAACGAGTTACAGTGGAGGGAAAAATTTGGTAGTCTATGCGTAACCGTGGTTCGCATCGAGAGTGAGAATGAAGATGAGGAAATTTGTTCAATAGAAGACTAGATTCTCGGGATTATAGACAGAGTTAGAAAACGACATTGAGGACGAACACTGTAATGAAAACGTCAACATCAACTGACCAGGAACGTCAAAAAAGAAAAATAAAATGAACGCGAACATAAATACCAAATCTGTTCTTGACTATGTTATATCATAATATATAACTCACTATATAACTCGTTAAATATTAGACTTACAAAAAATGTTGGGAATTTTATTTTCTTTAAGTTTGTTAAAGACATTTTTTGTAGGATCTACCGTTGAGTAATTATTTTGAAAAAATCTATTTTCATCCAAGATCCCCATCATCATTCCCACCTCAATGTCGAAAACTTGAGTTTTTCATCAGGGTCCCGACCTAATCAGCATATATCAAAATCGTTACTACTCCACCTTGTGCAAGACAAATGCCTTTTTTGTTCCTACTGACTGGACTATGGATTTGCATAAGAAATTTTTAAAAACATAGTGCTTATGGCTTTGTAAATACAATAATTATGAATAATAATTAATCAATATTTATTTGAACTAGCAAACCTGCAGTCTGCAGTCTGAAGTTTTTTTCAAATAAAATTATTTTCTTGTAAAGTTTCACATTTTATTAAGTATATTATAATATCCAGAGTTACAAAGGCAATTTTGATTATCTGGAAATGTGAGTGTTTTAAATTTGCACTGAAAGCGCTTTTCTACTTGTAATATATAGGTATGAAATTGCATGTGCTGCTTATTTCATCCTCTAGTTATTTCATTTGAAATACTAACTTTAATAATACATTATACTGTACTTGTCCAGAACTTCCTAGCTAACATAATTGTACTACTCGGATTATATGAAATATTTCATGGAAAACAGTTAATTGATGGAAACGTGAATTTACATTATTGCCAAATTGAATTATTTTAAATTTCATTAATTTTACTTTACCATTTCTAGAAAACATTTTATAACGAATGGTTCAGAGCAATCAATTTAGTGATCAGATTCTGTAAACAAATACTTTCAATCACAGACAAACCTAAAGTATAGAAGATCATAATTTAATCACGAATTCATAACCTAGCGTGAAATATTGAAAATTTAATTTAAGATTATTTGTTTTAACTTCAATATAAATTCATTCTGCAGGAAACTATTCAAATCTCCGATTGTATTCTAAATCCTATGTAAATATTTTGTTATGTACCTATTTGGAAACTAGGGAAAACCCGTTTGATTTAACAACTTGGAAAACATACTCTGGAATTGGATTTCAACAAATGAACACTGAACTTAAAAGCAACCAATAATGGACATAATAGGTTTTTAGGATATTCTGCATTTATTTATTGTTAACAGATATTTTATTGTAAATTTGTATGCATGTGGAACTAAAAAAGTGTACCTTCTCTAAAGTTTAAGCGTAACTAAAACAGGGATAAAATAATGTGTAAAATAGTGTACGCCACTTTAGGTTATTTAAAGCCAAAATGTCCTGACAGTAACAAATTACTGTGTTACAAAGCCACTTGTCAAATAATTCAGGAGTGCTGATTCACAACTTTAATTAACATAGTATGTACGTTAACAATACGATAGTTTAATGCGTCGCTTACGGCTGTCATTTTGATGGACACACAATATTACAACACCAAATAACAATTTCACACTCATCCCATTAATACTGAAAGTTTTATTAAACCTGAAAAACTGCAGCTTTGTTAAAGTAATATTTATGACGTAAAGTTTCACACAAAAACTTATTTTTGTATGTTTGCAAATATAGCTGATATGTATGGAAGAACACTAAGTTAAATAAATAAACACAAAAATAAACAATAAATAAAAAATTCGTTATGAAAATGTTCAAACAGACCTTCAAAATCGCATATTTTTGTTTTAATGTAACGGAGTTCGAATAAAAGAGATACATAACTATTTACGTATTTTAGAAAATCAATTTTTTTAACTAGATTGTACTTTACATTTTATTATTGCCTTATGAACGTTACCTCGTTTGCAAATCATTTTAACAATTATATCGTTAGTTTCCCGAAACTTGATAACAAAATCTTAGGTGGTTCAAAGAAGAACACCTTCAGAAAGAAAAAAACTTGATAAAACATAAATACACAACACATTAATAAAAAAAAACATACAAAGATAATTTTAACGAAGATTTAAATCTTGAACGATGACTGAAAACAAGTGGAACAACTTCTAAAGTCATTTATATTTTGATTCGATTTAGTTCCAAGGTGAAAACGAAATTAATTTGATTAATAGATAATCTAATTATGTCTAACTATATCTAGTTAAGTCTTTTAATGCGAAAAACAGATAAAACAATTAAAAAATGCTTACCTTTACAGTTTATAAAACACAATTCGCTAACTAAACAAAGAGAATTTTATTGTTTGCGAATAATTCTCTAAATAATGCGAGTATTGTATTCAAAACACCTGTTAACCACCACAATGGATGAAAATTCAATCAAACCGTTACATTAAACGGTGAAACTGCAGAAATAACCTTTTCCAATATTCACAAAATGAAAACATCGTGATGCTCTGCTCATAAAGAAAACATTCTGGACTAGCCATACGTCATTGAACAAAAATCGTAAATTGTAGTATAATTTGTGATATTTAGCGGTGCGACTCGTCAAACTCCTACGTATTATGAAGCGTACCTTATTTAGACATGTGAAACCTGATACAATATTACATTTTAACTCGTGGCGTTGTAAATAGATTTTTAATTTTATCAAGAAATTCATACCAAAAGGTTGATAACGTCTATAAATTAGAAAGAGAGTATGCAAAGTAATTCAGATATTTATTTATTGCACAATAAGGAAAACTTCCTATCTAATACAGCCTTATATAAAAATTTTGTTAGTGATAGACATGGAGTATTAAATATACAGAAATGAAATAGAGGATTTAGTATGCACTCGAATAAGCAAAATGTTATACGGAATATCATTGATGGGGTTCATCAATTTTTCACTAATATTTAGTTTTACGATTTTCAAGTGGTCCAGAACAAATTTCAGGAATGCACATTTTAAGTTTTTTTCTTATGTTAGTAAAGTTAAATGCGGCTTAAGAGTGTTTTGTTCTTCTTGACGAATACTTTCACACGTTTAATGCATGCTGATCTTCCCTGCATAAAAATATTGCGGTTCAAATGTTGTAATGCGATATTCCCGGTGGTAATAAATACCTATTCGCATATTTTAAAGTTTGCTTTTATAGTTACTTATTCTTTTCGCCATTCAACATTAGCTGACATTAGTTTAAATATTGTAGATTTTGATATCGAATAAATTCAAATACATCGAGTCCGCTATCACTTGTAACGGTATTTTTTTACTAGTCTTAAATTAATGAAATTTTGGCGCGAAGTTGCTAAGAAAATCTTAAATGTGGTCCTGTAGATCTGCGTCTTTCTTTTATTTTAAATTATATCGGCATACGGTATAAGTAAACCTCATAAAAATATATTAAAGGTTATCTGTTAAAATTATTTTAGACTAGTGAAGTAATTTCGTTTAAAAAAATGATAAAGAATTGTGGTTTCTGTTGAAAACAAGAATATTATTTAGGCAGGTGCTTGCAGTGCCTGCAGTGCCAAACAATTCCGTTGTTAAAATTTAAAATACTGACATTTTAGCTTGCCTGAAATCATGCTTTCAAGCTTTTTCATAAACATTTTAATATTTTATTCTCCGAAAATATTGTCAAAATCTATTTTGCTGAGAGGAATTATAGTTTGTACGTGCTAAATGGTATCTTTTAAAGAGTCCATCTGTGTCTCGGAATACACCACGTTGGCAATTTTTGTTATAAAGAATATTGCGTTTCAGACTTCCTTTGTGTTGGAAGCACTAATCTTGATTCGTCAACCCGAAATCATGCGATTCTTTTATTGGCTTATGCTAAACTGCACCCCGCCAAAAAGTATTCCGCATATAGTAAAATAACCCTGAGTTTTCAGTTCAGTTTTAACTAAATCTTCAGACAGTACAGTTGACGTCGAGTCAAGCTATAGAGCTGGCGTTTCGCCTTCAGTTATTTTTCAGTATTCAGCTAGTTTTCAGTTTTTAATTAAAATCTACAGTTTATAGTTAGTAACAAGAGTACAGACAAAGCCGGGTTCGGATCCAGTGCTAGTATTTAATAATAATGAAGTTAATAAGTGAAAGGACGAAGTTAATAATAAAGCAAGTCTCCACGAGAGCTTCAATTTAGATAGCGGGTCTCGCATCCTAAAGTGGCGTCTGTTTGGACCATGGGTATTTACCTCGAGTCAGCGGGCTTGTTCCAGTATTCTAGTTCCCGCGTGATTATCGAATAAAGTTAACCAAGTTGTGTGATTACCGTTTTGCGTTTTTTTCGTTAAATACAGAAAACTTATTGTTTTATCTATCGTTTTAGTTTTGTGTAAAAAAATTTAACTAAATCCCGCTCCCGTTCGTTAAAGTTATAGTGAAAATTCAATCTATTATTGAATTCTAAAGTTTGTTTTTCGGTTAACGCATTAAAGAATAATGCAGAAATTATTAGTTAATACTTGAAGGAAAGAATTTAATGTATTTCAAAGTATAGCCTCCTAACAACGAAATTAAGTTATTGATAAAATTTGAAAATAATAATTAAACTTCTGGAATTACTGCAGTTTAAGAATTTTATTATGGTGATTTAGTGCCGAACTACTATAGACATAATTTCAGTAACTCCATTCAAGAAATTTCAGTTCATCGTTGCAGCATCTTTACCAAATTTCAAAGTTTTAAAGTTTAGTGAATAAGGTCTTTTAATGTGAGGTGTTTTGTGACATTTTGAAGAATTGTAAAATTCTACTTCAGCATCAAAGATATTAAGGATTTTTTGTTTGATAAGAGTAAGTTTATGTAACTGTGAAATTTATTTATATTGTTTTTGTTTCATCAAATGTTTTGGTATTATTACGTATTTTGGTCCTTTGAATAAGAATTCTAATCAAGGTTTTCTATTTAATTATTAAAATTATAACCATCAAAATTTCTTTATTATCATCGGAGATAATCCGATATTTTTTACTTTTGAATAAATGAATTTATAAATTAAACCTTACCGTATTGAAAATGGATATAGCATTAATTGAAATTATTTAATAATTTAATTTATGTTAACGTCAATCAAACTAATGTTAATTAGTTTCTTTTTTAATTTTGAATCAATTTAATCTAGCCCTTTGTTATTTGGTGGCGTGTTAGAATAATTTCGAATAACTGGTGCCCATTCTTTTTGTGACTTTTAAAAACCTTATTTTCCTTATAATCTGTGTGTCATGGAAATTAATACCTACATCCTGAGCAATAATTTGAGAAAAGACGTCTTAAAGAAAGTCGGATTCGCATTCTATATACAGTAAGTATTACATTTGGTGTTCTAAATTAGTTTATGTAAAGTGAACTTTTTGTTTGAAAGTTAAACTTTGTTTATTTAGTCCGGTTAAAAAAAAAGTTTTGTTTCACACTAAAACTGCAACGGAATACATACGTCGTGTTCAAATTTATATGGATGTATTATATGTTTTACTGAATACTGCCTTATTTTGATAAAAAAGATCCAAAATTTGTTTTGGTTTTACTTTAGATTTGTGTATTTTGTATACGTGAGTTTTCTTTTTGGATTTGCATGAATTTTCTTGGAATAGATATTTTGCGGTTGGTAAAATATTCTTGTCAAGTAGTCTCTTACAACTTGTTCTGTAATTGAAAACAAAGTTTGCTCTCCCTAACTGCACTTTGTAGTTGGTAAGAGGTTTTTAGTTACTAGTAAAGTTTAGTTACACCGTCTGCTTATATGTTCAAAATCACTTTAATTAATTACAATATTACAGCTATTTTAACAACTTTTGCTAGTTGAAGTTAGATCAAATAATATTGTTTTGAAATTCAAATTCTAGCTGGAACATTAAGTTGTAATAATAATTTTTTTGAGTAAGTAATTATATTTAATAACAGAAAGAACAAATGTGTTTGTGAAGTTTTTAATTATAAAATAGAATCTGAAAATAAATAGTATATCAAACTGGTAAATAAATATTACCTACTTGTTTGACCGTATTGCGTGAATATCTTCATAAATTCCTTAATTATATTCTTATCGTATTTCTTTTTTATTGTTTTGTCCAGTTTTACTTTAGTAAAACTGATTTCTAAACGGTAAAAGGTTAGGTCATTTTAAGTTCCCTGATTTGTTAATTATTAATTTATATGAAGACCCCATTTTAAGGAATTGTCATGCACATGTTTTGTTAATCTGTCCACTTTGTCGCATGAAAATTGGGCCCGTTATCAATTTTAATAAACCTTTTTGTAGGTTCCTGACTGCAACTTCTAAAACATGTTCCGAGAGATTAAGTCACGTTCTAATTTCTGGTTGGTTTGTTATTGTTATCCACATTAGTTTGCTCTTTATCTTAGAAAACCGATTAATAATGTCGATTTTAATTAGTAGCGATATTTTGCCGAATAGAATTATTGGAATAAGTATAATTTTCAAAAACTACTTTGAAAGAATTGCTAATCCATTCGGTAGGTTTGTGCATTGTCACAGAACGCATAATATTGTTAGAAACCTACTGGAACCAACTAATTGATGTGTATTAGGGTAATACAAAAAAAGATCATTTCTAAATATCTATGGGTGTACCCCTTTATAGCATTCCACATTGAATAAAAATAAGAGGATGTGAAGTAAAGTTTATGTGTAATTAGTTTTTATTTTATATGTAAATTAATATATAACAGAAAAAACCGTATGCCCATGTGATAATTTAATAATACAAACTATTACTGCTCAACATCAGTACCATTAAATTAACACATGAGCAAGTAGACTAATAGTAAAAAAAACTAATGTAAAATAATATATTTACCTAAATATGTCATTTGTCATTAAAATAAGACATAAACAGTTTGAAGATTATCCTTTACTTTCCCTTCGTTTCCATTCCTTCCTACTCTGAAGAATACCTTCCCGCTAGTTTTTCTGTAATTTTTTATTTCTTTATAACAACCAAAATACTCATCAAAGCTGCTAAATGTTTAAGTTTTTATTGTAAAATTTCTAATTTTAAAATTAATAGATATGAATACTAGCACGATATTTTTTTATATAAATAATAAAATATGCAAAAATTTTAAAAGATTGTATTCAAACGTCAAAGATACAAATCCGTACTTTGTTTGAATTTATTATGCGCCGGCTTAATTTTTATTGTAGTGAGAATAAACTTTATATCCGACAAAATTGAGACTCTCCGTGGTCGGGTCGCTTTGAAGATTTCTAAGTTCTTATTTTTACAGAAAAATAATAAAATACCAACCCACAAATAAATGTTCATATAATAGTAATAACAAAATTCTTTATTTTTTTACACGAATAAACACAATAACAAAATTACCAACTGAAATTGTTTTCTTTAGATTCAAAAAGACTGATCGTCCCATAAATAAAATTGAATTATTAATTTGTGAATAACCTTTAATGGCATAAACATGAAACTGTCCTTTTGCTTCTTATTTAAATTAATCAATACCGAAATTCTTTTTCAATTCTGTGCTTGATGATTCATATGATAAACAACTTAACTTTATTTATTGTTTCCAGCCTTACCTTGTGGAACTCCATAATCATGAAATAAATAAAGATTATTAAAAAGTTCCACAGTATTTATTAAATTATGACCTGACAATATTGTTTCGACAGCTAAGCTGTCATTATGAAAGGTAATATAAATATAAACAAACACGTCGCTAAGGTAGATACAAAAATAGATAACTAGATAAAAATAATAATAATCATAATTAAATATCTAACACTTCCAGTAACGTAGAATTACTGAGCTCAAGTTGTTCATTCATTAAAGGTACCCTGAGTTTGTGCTTGTATATCTCAAAGGCTTCTAAAATGTCTAATTTGCGTTTGTTATTACAAAAATGTAATAACTTAACTTTAATTATAACCGTTTTTATTTTACTTGTAGAGAATAGAGATCGAATATTATTGTGGCCAAAATTAAAAGATTTTAAAAGTTAAGCTAATTGCTACCATCTCTACCTATTTCCAGCCAGCTGCTTGCTTCCATATTATATCATCATAAAATGTCAAAATGAAGATTCTATATCCATAGTTGTAATAATCTAAACCAACACAAAAATATTGTTATACAATTGATTTATTAACAATCGGTAATTCCAAACCTCTAATAATTTCCATTTCCATCATTTTTAACAATTAATACATTTTCCCTTTTTTGAGAAACATAACTTTCGATGTTATTAATTTTTGTTTTACACTTTTAAACAATTAACTTGAACACTTTGTTTGCATTGGATTAATCACTTTTTATGTTTGACGTTTAAATTCTTTTTAACATAACCTTACAAAAATCTAATTTGAAGCGTTCCAGAGGTGCATGTTCCCCCTTCGATGGTTTAGCGCTACTTAATTGTTAAAAAATGGCTTCCTTTATATACTTTATCAACAAACAATTGAATTTTGAACATAAAACAATGAAATATGACTTTCAAATTTTCACTAAACCTAATTTATCTTAGATTTTTATTTACAGAAAAACTTTTTCATCTTGTAGATCACAAAATTTTGAATCTGCCAATATATAATATTGGGCATAAATAATAGTTTATTCATCTAAATTTTGTTGTCGATGAAACATTCTATTAAACTAAATTACAAACATAAATTTATAGAAACACATATTTGCAACGTTCTTTGTTTATAAAACTACACATTACACCTGTTATGTTCTTATTTGAATATTTTTCTAGATCCTACAAAACACTGTGCAGCCCAAATTACATAGAACTACTGCACAAAACAAAAAAGCGTAAACATGTTTTTCACATATTATATCAGAACGAACCAATCTTTATATGATAGTATGTACGAGTATCGAAATGTGGTTAAGATGCTACTCTTCTCATTTCCAATTAAACATTTTATCAATAAGCTTTAAAAATATCAAACATAAATGTTACTCATTGATACTACACAAACAAAACACCTCCTTAAAATGAAACTATATCATATATATATATTTATTTGAAAATTACATATTTCATAATAAGGATTTAATCAATTAGCAGCTTTAATAAATATTTAATTGTCATACAGAAAGTAAAATATTATGGTAACCTGGAGGAAAAAGGTTTTTTAAGAGTAGGAATGAATGGAAAGGCAGAAGGGTGAAACGGAAAGGAGGTAAAGGGTTCCGAATAGTTCAATATAGAACAGTTAAGCAAGATTAAGAACATTACTAATATAACTTAAATTTTTTACCCTTTATGTTTCAGTTTTATTATTTACTGTTATAATTATTGTTGTTAAATCAACTATTTTTTTTGTATAAAAAGTAAGGTTTAAATCAACAAAATCAGTATAAATGTATATTCTACTCTGACTAGATCTTAAGATTAAATTTGTTTGGTGCTCTCTCTACTAATCCCTTCACTGTTAAATTCGCTCTACCATTTCATAGTTGTGTCTACTGATGATTATTAAAAATGCAATTTCCTATTTTATATTAGAAAACTTTCCCATTATCTTAGTTATTGTAGCAACATTTTGTTTAATTTAGCTATTACATCCATTTTACACTCTTTATGTATTAATAAAAATGTATTTGAGGTTTATCAAAAAAGAAACTAAGTAATTTGTGTTAATATATCAGCACACTACGCAAGTTACAGAAATGCTAATTAAGCCGTTTTGTACTCCTCTATACTCCATAGCCCGGCGTATGCTATTTGTAATTGATATGCTAAATATTGTCATGAAGGCGAAGATTAGGATATTTAAATGCATTAACAGTGACTAACATTGTTTTTATCACTTGTCGCTTCATATTCATTGCTTATTGTATATTTAGCACAAATATTTCAATAGTTAGCTTCCTTTCTACAAATCCCAAATACGAATCCTCTCTCTTAACTAGAAGACATTTTTAATTTCAAACTAAATTTTGGATTTAAATAAAATACAAATGCATTTATTACTATACTATAACGAGCTTGTTCGGGGTATGTATCCTACTTTGAAAATTTAAGTGGTCCTTAAAACTGGTGCCACTGCGCAGTGTAAAGTTTAAGTTTGAGCGAAGAAAAAAGTAGACATAAAAGTAGCTTTCTTTTGCTCTGAAAACAGTGTACTTAATTTCAAGGTTCGTACTCACATTATTATAAATAATTCTATTAGTTAAAGGAATGAAGTGGTCAAGGTTTGAAGAACCGGCATTATGCTAGAGTAGACTTATTGTTCTGCATCGGTAACTGGAATTCCATTTATTGTAACCGATATATAAGGTACTTTACAAGTACTAACAATTTGCTTTATTTTTATAAAAAATAGTAGAAAATAAAAGTCAAAAATATGATCGTTAAATATACCGATAGGATTTTAAATAAATCTTTAACAAACTGTGACAAACTATATGCACGTTATTGAAGATTTTATATATAACAACTAAATTATAAGCGTGTGTTATGCAGTACACTGTATTTTATACTGTACACAAATTAATATACAGTATCTCTCACCTTTTTTCTTTTTTTGTTTTCAGGAAATGTCAATGGAGTGAACGTAATAGGTTTAGCTCTGCAAGGTCCCTCTATGCCTAGTATTGCCGTCTTACACCACAATGGACCTTATAATCTTCAATCACGCTTAGGTAAGAATAACTGCAAGACTAAATAGTGGAAATTGGTTCTATTCAATTGTCCTTTTATTAGTAAATATTAAATCTTACACTATTTATTGTTGTCTGTGTTTAGGTGAAGACGATCTCGATTCCAATTTAGGGCCAGTGCTTCCACTGCAACCCAGACCAGCAACAACTGGAATCGCGGATGTTCTTCCATTACAACCCCGTTTATTGCCAAACTTTTGTACTGAACCTGGTTTACGCGAAACACGTTCCGAGCCACGTGAAATTCCACCTTTGACCAAAAGCTTCTTACCTGATTGTAGCCCAGCTAAACTGATGGAAACAGAGCTAGGTCTAGCAAGTGCTTCCGCTCTTGCAATAGGAAGCTCAACAGAAATATTAGTTAGTATTTTAGAAAATCAGGCAGGATTTCGTAGAAATTCCTTTTTGAGCGTAAGCTCCCAAAGTCCACTTTCTTCGCAACACAGGGCCAGTCCTGTGTTAGCTAGTTCTGTATCCGCAATAAGCGAAGCAGATGACGTAGAAGAAGCGATGCAGGCTAGTAGGTATAATAAAAATCATATAGAAGAATGTAACGAAGCGGAACTAAAATCACCTGATTTCGAATTCGTAAAAAGTCCTAGTACCGAATTAACTACTAACCCTTCGGACCAATCTAGTCCTACAGAAGCACCTAGAGATATCAGTTGTTTTAGTTTAGTAGATACCCAAGTTGTTCCTACTACTCCAAATACTTGTGATACGGATTTAAAATCTTTTAATCAACCTTCAGATATTGAAGTTTTACATGCGACCTATCTGTAATATTATGATCAACAAAATTCTTTCCTAACGATTAGATATTAGAAACCGATATAGTTGATACTAATGCGCGACTAGGCCACTAGGGTAGTAGTAGCAGTAGAGCCTTCTAGAAGTATTAACTTTTATTAGAATCTCTATATTCTTGACAGTCAGAACAGAAAGAGTGTTGACTCATAGGTACTACCCGCTTTAATAGCGTAGGTTTGAATTGACTCTTCTGCAGTAGCAATTATTGCAGTTTAGCTCAATCCAGGGATCGAACCTGTAGCCAAAGGCATGATATGTGTAGTTGCGAAGTCATGCTTTAGTATCAACTACTTTTGTGAATAAATAGTTTTTTCATAAATAACTCTTAAATAAATAAATTTTGAATACGTAATGAATATTTTTAAAAGTTCGAGTATGATAGTATTTTTCAGATTATAGTTATCCTAATTTTTATATTAAAGGAAAGCGAAAATGTTGAAATCATGATAGTTTAGGCTGACAAGTGTTTGTTGTAACCCAAGAATATTTGGTGCTGACTTAAAAAAAATAATGTAGAGCTAGAAATTTGCAAACGGTCCTTTAATATCCCGTGTGCGCATCACCGATTCTTCGAATGAGGAATGCCCCGTTATTTACAAACGATGCATGGAACTACACCCAGAAAATTCTCCTGAAGGTGGACGCTAATAAAGTGCCAAAAGTGCATAAAAGGCGGGTACCACCCTATCAAAGAAACCGTTCGGTAGCTCTTCTGGGACCGTACTGTTACGTACGTAAATTGTTTGTAGATGATTGGACATTTTATATGCTTCTAGGTGCCCAGGATATTCATACCACCAGCAATAAGCATCATTTGTAGATGATGTAGCACCCCACCCTCAAGGAATATCAGACAAGAAACCAGTAACACACACATTAGGGGACTTTTGTTATGTCCTTCAGAACATTTAATAGTACTTGGTAAGCGTCTATTACGGACGGTCACGATTTTGCTTATGAAGGGCGCTGGGTATTTTCGGTTTGGTCGTTGGTAATTTTTAAGGAGCCAGTTATTTTAACGTGGTATGCTCTACAGATTCAGGTAGCTGCTAGTGAAAAAAAGGTAATCCAGGGGACGTCTGAAAGTCGTTGAAGCCAGTGCTGTCTAAGTGGCTTCGTGGCCGTCTATCTGTCTCACTAAAGCACTTACAGAAACAGACGGCGTTATCTTTTAGCGTTATTAAACAAGACACACAATCTTTACACCAACCACTTTAATTACTACCAAAAGCTTCAACAAACTCCAATTCTATCCTTAAAAACTTATGGTTATTTACGGTACTCAAGCCAAGCGGGATGCAATGCAGCGTATTAATTGGCAAACCGTGCGGGTGCGACAGGGTAAACGAATACGGAGAGGAAGGCAAGCGGGCTGTGTGAGTTCGGGTTCTTTGTTGAGGCGTCCAGGTTTACACGCAATGAAGTCTTTGGAGGGAAGCTTATGATGAGATCCTTGGTTTCAACGCAGTAATGTCTCGGAAGAGTAAGAATAAAGATAAGGCCTCCAAGTTTGCACGCAGTGAGACCTCTTAAGGGAAGTAATGGTGATGGGGATGACTCCCAGGTTTACACGCAATGAGGCCTCGAAAGGGATGTAAATGTAAATAAAGGAATTAGTGCTACGATCAAGAGAACTTACTCTTAGAATTCATACGAGTTCAGGAATGAACTGGTTAAATCCGTACGCTGTTTTATAGGTGCTAGCGGAGCGTGAGGGAAGGAGTGAGTGGTAGGAGTAAATCGGAGCGGCGTACGCGAAATGAACGCCAAGAAAAGGAATACACCCACTTGCTTAACTTATCCGCTTATCCGGGTGGCTATAGACTACAACGGTTGATAAATCTATTTACTGTCGCACACATAATAATTGAAACAAAGTCACTTCTTTAAAACGTGAGTATAAATTTTCAGCTCGAAGGTAGAAGTAAATCGGAGTGGCGTAGCAGAATGAACTCGAAGAGAAGGAACGCGCCCGTTTGATTGACTATATCTATAGCCGCTTATCCGGGCGACTATAGATTGCAACGATTGATAGATTTATGTACTCTTGCACAAATAATAATTAATATAAACTACCTTCGTTACAACTTGTGTTCAAATCAGCTCTAAGATAGGAGTAAATCGGAGTGGCGTACGCAGAATGAACGCCAAGGCAAGGAACTCGCCCGTTTGCTGAACTCAGCCAATTATCCGAGCGACTATAGACTGCAACGGTTAACAAGTTTACTCTCGTGCAAATAATAATTAAAATAAAGTAACTCCGTTACAACGTATGTCAAATTTTCAGCTCTATATTATTTTGTAAGTTTTATAGCAATTTTCGCCGAATAAATATTTTTGGGTCGATTAGTTTACACCTCATACAGTTTTTATAGTTGCGAATGTATGATAGAATAATACAATACTTTTCTTATTACCAATATTTATATTGGGAGAGGCCGCATATTTAGACAAGCCAATCCATTTTAACGGTGTGCAGATATACATCTGTTTGTTGTACAAAAACATAACCTAAAAGTACGTTTGTTTATAAACTTTCTTTGATATCACTCAATTTTTAGCTTTAGAATCATTGCAGGCTTTCTCATTAACAAAGTTCACTGAACTTTTCATTGCAATGGAGGGAAAAATGTTTCAAATTTTTTCAAAACTCTGATAGCTCAGTTAGTAAAGATCGTATATCAAAAAGGCCTGGTTCGATTCCCAACCGGGTGTTAATTTTTCTATGCGAATCTGCATTCAAAATGTTTTGCCTTTCTTATACTGCACTTATTTACTGTATGTTACATAATGCTTAAAAAATATTATGAAAGATCTTTAAGCATAATTAATTTAACCACAGCTTCTGTCATGGATAATTCTGACCATAGGCACCCGCAGAAATTTGTCCGGGGGGGCAAGCCTAGAATGAACGGCATGCTAGGGGGGCTAGCCTAGAATAAACGACATACTAGGGGGGGCAAACCTACAAAAAGGGCATATTATACAAGATTTTTAATAAAATTCAAATTGTTCAACTTTCAGGGGGGCAAGTGCAAGGGCTTGCTCCCCTTCCGGGCGCCTATGATTCTGACTCTGATTTTAAATAAAGATTTAAAATGTCTCATGTGTCATGATGAAGTATTACTTGAATGATATGTCGGCCACTTACGATTCTATTTATATTAATGTGTTTATTGTATGATCCACCAACTTTAATACCCATTTCGTCAATGAATTTCTTTTTATTATTTTATGTTGTTACTCTGACTTCTTCAATGTACGTCCTAAGTTTTTTTAGCGAGATTTTATATTTTGTTGGTTAAGTGTATCGTTGTGATGTCTTCAAGTAGGGGTTTATCTGCTGCTTTTTTTCTTGCATCAATACTTGTTTTAATTTTCTACATAGCAATTAGAGCGAGTTACTATTACGATCTAGGCAATACACGATTTATAATCGTAATAGTTTTTAATGAATTATTTAAAAGTATAAGAAAAGTTCAACTGTAAACATGGATGCGTTTTTACTAAAAAGCTAATTTAAGAAAATTTTAAAAAGTAGCGCAGTTGGTGGGAATCGAACTTAGGCCAACCGATTATAAAGACGCTACTTTAGCATGCGGCCACCCTATCTGTTGCAACTAACCTTTTTATTCTAAGTAAATATGTGGCTTCGTGTTTGTTAATTTATTTTTTAAAATAAACCTCATCGGATTAAATGCAGAAAAGCGTATATCCTTATTTTGGATTTACTTTTATTTTAAAAAAGAATTTTTGAAATCGGCGGCACCTCAGCTGTAAGGTCTCCCTTGTAAGCAAAAATTTTTTTGAGAGTTTGTTATGAATTGATACCGTTTATGTCTTGTGAAGCTTTGGATAAGTTAAATTAAATGGTGATCTCGTTAGTGCAACCGCTGCAGTTAAAGTCATTTGAAGGATTGTTTGGAGCTACAGTACTAAATCGGTAACAATGTGAACCCTTCTCAATTTAGCTTTTTTGTAGCTTAATCTGTCTGTTTAGGCTACTATTCAGAAATTTGTAGTGTGTTTCAAAGGATGATTTTCAGTTTTGTACTAATTAATCAATTGACGCCATCCAAATGATATAGATTAATTGTTTACAGTATATGATTTACTGTGGTGACCCAAAAAATGGAAACACCACCGCTTTATGTAATTTTCACCATTTGCAATAGGTAAGATTACAGATAAACAAATTGATATGGGTGTTTCTATTTTTTGGCCGCAATCGTACATTATAATATTTCTTAGTTTAAGCCAATCTGTCTAAATATAAGGTCTCTACACATTTTTCTTCCAGTCTTCAGTCAATGGCAACAGTGTAAAATAGTCCTTAAGTACATAAAAGTCAATTTTAGAATACTGGGGTTTATTCGCAATCCTGGTCATCTGCTGTTTATAACGCATTTTCAAGCAAAATCAAAACATTTTTAGCACATTGTCTTCTTAACTTTGCACCATTAAGTAAGGTAAGTGATATTACGTAGTTATATTTAGGTTTGAACATTTGCTGCTACAATTTGTATAAAAATTGATAATGTTATTTAATATACAAAGTGTCCCAATCTTTAATACAATCTCAAAATTATTTCTAAGATCTTATGATAATACTCAAAGATTCCGAGTTGACAAAAACTGGGCATGCAAAAATTAATTAAATCAAATATTTTACACTTTAATTCAAAACATCAAGAACCGTAACGTTAAAGTCAGATTAGGAATTTAAATGTAATGAATTTTAAGTCAGAAAATCAAATTAACCATATAATTTACATTATTAAAATGTGCCATTTTTATGCAAAATAGCTTAATAAAAATTGGGAAACAAAAATTACAATCATTATTTTCATCAAGAACATCCAGATTTCGTGTTTTATAAATGTAAAAGTTGCTGATCTAAAACCCCTTAGCTTTGATGTAGCAAATAATATTTTTATCTTTAAAAAACTATATACATATATTCACATAATGTGTTTGTATAGCCGTTATCGTGAAACGAAAAACAAACTCAAAAGAAAAAATATGACTATAACATTTTAATATTGCTGTTAATGAAAAATTGAGGTATATTAATGGATTTATGTGATGTTTGTTGGTTGTTTGTTGTTTAAATGTGTATTTAATCCTTTGGTATTACTTTGTATATTTTTATTTTTATAAAAATATTTCCAAAGTATGCTATATATGCTTATAATTCATTCAGAGAAATTTGTTCTCGAAAAGTTTTTATCATGAGTAATGAGCTTTAGCAAAACATTTATTCAATTATCACTATATAAATTAAGGCGAATAAAAATTATAACTCTTAATAATCAATTAAATACAATTAAGGCGGATCGTGGTATGTGATGACCAGGAATTTAAAAAGTATGAAGCAGAAACCAATTTTATTAAAATTTGTAGTAAAATATTAAATTATGACCTGTGTGCTTAAGAACATCCGCATTAAGCACAACCAAGTTTTATGCTCACTGTACATTAATATATTTTTGTATTATTGTAAATTAATGATAAATAAAGAATTTTATGATCTTGTTGTATTTATTTAAACATTGTTTCCAGAAGTACAATTAAAACTGAATTATTTTACCAGTACTTAAATAAACAACAAATATTTTATGTTAAAGTAGAGTCACTAAAGAAGATACCTTTCGTAGAAAGAAATTGGTCGAGAAATAAAAATGGGATTAGTAAAAAGAACCAAATAAATAATTTTAAGAGTACCGACAACAGTGGTTTAAAATAAACGAAAGTATCAGAAATTAAATATTTACTAATTAAAACGGAGGGTGCTACAACAAAACTAACTGCACTTCTGAAGGTTGCATTCAAAAATACAATACAATTTTCAAATTAAAAGATTTTTCACTGCTATACAGTAATAACTGATGTGTCGCCGACAAATTACCGGTCATTGAACTTGATAAAGCAAAATACATCTAATAAAAATTATATGATTTCAATTATCTAGTTTACTATGTATGTATTTTAAGTACATATTAATTGTAAATTATTAAATATAAAAACTTAATTTAAAGAACTATTTATGTGAAGTTAGTTTAGTTTTATACGGTAGTGATTTGTCTTGTTAAGTATTAAGACAGAGAACAAATTGATATTTTTCTATTCTGAGGTTTATAACTTGTTGAATGGCAAAGTAGAACGTGGGGCAATATGAACTTCGAAACAATGGATTTCGAATTAATTTTCAATTAACGCAAACATTTGTATGTAATAACAAAAAAAATGTAAATCAATATTACAGAACAAGTAACTATTTTTTGACCAACAGAACGTTTTAATTTGTCCATATTTATATTTCATATTAACAAAAAGAGCATAAGTAGGAAATTAAATTAGGATAATAAGAATCTAAATCTCTCTATCAAGTCTTTATCACCAGTAATATGAGTGAGCTTCAACAATTTCTCAATTGTAAACATAATAGTGTGATACATGTCAAACCAAACAAGTGCTAGAATTGACACGTGACGAATGATTAATGATGACCATTAATAAGGAGCATGACAGCTCATCCACAAAAGAGAAGGTAATTATATCTAGTAGAAATTGTATTAAATATCATTCACAGGATAAATAGTGTGGTGGCGGTTTGTAAATATTGATGATTTGTGACCGATCTGCACTGCAACAGTTTTCTGAGAAAAAAATTGTTTTGAATGTTAAATAATAGTTTTATCAATTTCATTTTAAAAATATCCATTTTTTAGTTTATTTAATGAATACTACTAAAATAATGTTCTATGCAAGCAAAACTTAGTGTTCTGTAAAGCATTGTTCGATAAATTGTTATTAAACCAATGAACAAATTGACATCTGATACTGTCACAGATGGAATAATTCGAAATTATTCAATTATTTTATATTAACATGCCCTGTCAACGATTGTAACTTTTCATCTAGATTACACAAATGCAGTGTGAAATGCAAGTCTACTCCTAAAAATAGACTAGTGCATCTACTATAAACACCTGACTGCTAGAAAGAGATCTACTTCCGATACGGGTGGCCTTACCATGCGCAACGAAATCACACGTGCTCTGCAAATTGCAAAACTGCTTCGTCCGCCATTATAAATATAATAACTGCATATAATGCGGGGGTGACTGTAAATAAATTCAGTTCCTTTCGGGGGTTCAATGAGCCATCTTTGAGCCGGTTTTGGTAAGTGACTTTATTATATTATTTTGCATTTAGTATACTGAGGGCGAGGGGAGCTGTAGAATCTATCATGGTTGACGTGATGATTACTGGTTTCTCCTAATGCCTTGTATTAGTAAGTTAATTAAGCTTATTATATTGTTAAAATCGATTTTGCATTTTATTGCGTGACAATACTGTTAGAGAGATGACACTGTTTCTGTACTATTAAGCACATAGTATAAATGACTCCTTTTCTTGTGTTACATCCATTGTAATGGTAATTTTCAGATTATTTTCATTCATACATGTTTATAAAATAAAAACGATACTTCAAAGTTATTTATTAATTTATTAACTTTGTACACGATATGAAAGGGAGAATTATCAACATATTTTGAACATATAAATATTCACTTATATTTGATTCGTATGAAGTTTTGTTTATGTTTAAAAAGCCGTTCAAAAGAAAATAAATTATAAGATTTGTATTACATTTTATCCATGTTTTGATAAAATGTCAAAAAGCATGAATTGTTAGGTTATAAGGAATTATTGGTGGACAAGGAGATTTAATCTTTCTCAAAATACTAAGCACATTATAAAAGTGAAAAAATTAGAAAAAAATAATACGAGGGAAACACTGATAATATCTAGAATGCCATGTCTCTAAAAACGAATGAAATTTGTTTTTAGTTGACAGCTACTTTTTAATGTTTTGCGAGTTGATTGCCGTTTAGTTTGTTTGATTTGCTCTAATAGTTTTTTAATCATCATAATTTAAAGATTGTGTATTCACTCAAAAATAAATTTGACTAGAGAACATTTCCGGGCTATGATTTTTTACGATTTTAAATCGTTATTAACGCCTAAACAATGTGAAGATCGGCTTACAAGTGCATTTGGCGAAGAAGCCCCGTCTAAGGCAACAATTTATAATTGGTACAGCGAATTCAAAAGAGACCGATTTTTCTTAGTAATGAATTTCGTGAAGGACGCCCAAGAACTGTTGTTACTGATGAAAATATTGCCGCTGTTTGAGCAATGTTTGAGGAAGGTCGACGGACATCTTATGAATTTATTCGAGTAGACATTGGGCATTGGTTTGAGTCAAATACAAAACATTCAACAGTTCGAAGGGAGAAAACTTTGTTGTCGATGAATTCCACATAAACTGACTCCCGATCAAAAAGAACAACGCATTGAATGGTGCGGAAAAACTCTGGAAAAATTCCAAGGCGGCACTTCAAATTTGGTTTGGAATATCGTCACTGGTGACGAATCTTGGATTTATTGTTATGATCCTCACAAGAAAAGTCAATCGGCTCAATGGGTCTTTCGAACCAAACCTAAGCCTACAAAAGTTCGAATAATTCGCAGTGCTGGTAAGAAGATGATTGCTAGTATTTTTCTAAAACAGGTCATATTGCTACTATAGCATTAGAAGATAGACGTACCGTTACTGCCGATTGGTACAAAAATGTCTGTTTACCACAAATCTTTGAAAAAGTTCGTAAAAAACACCCTAAAGGAAAAATAATCTTACATCATGACAATGCATCGTCGCATAAAACAAAAGTAACAACTGAGTATTTGGCTGCCCTAAAAGTCAGCGCCATGGACTCTCCACCGTACAGCCCTGACCTAGCACCTTCAGATCAAGCAGATCAGATGAAGCAGTGGAACATTACAAAAAACTGGTTTCTGAAGTGTCTCAGGAAAAGTGGCATCATTACTTTAAGGACTGGTTTCATCGAATGCAAAAAGGTATTGACGTTAAAGGGGAATATTTTGAAAAACAATAAAATCATTTACATTTTTTTAAACTAATCCTTGTTTGATTCTCTAAGAATATTCAGTGTCGCCCTCGTATTAATAATAAAACTAATAATAATAATTGCTACTGAACCAGGTCCCAGATATAAGTGTATAAGATAAAATAACTGTTTTATTATAACGTCTAAAAATTACCTAGTGAGGCGATGTTATAATTTTGTTTACAACTTGTTACCAACAAAATGGGGATCACTAATTGGAAAACGATAACAACCTTTAACCGCAGTTAAATCTGTCGGCTGCCAGCTAAATAGTGTGAGGTCGTGGCTCTCACAAGAGGTCTTCTGTAATGGGCGACAAGAATCGACTAAAATAGCTACAGTATTTGTGGAAAAAATCTGAAATGAACGACACAGTTGCGAATACTACCAATGTGGTCGACTTTTTCCAATAATGGCTCCTCGATAGCTGAAAATATAAACCCCAAATACCACACATATAAATAAGAAATCTTCAAGTAAGAGATATATAGTGCTTTATTAACAATTAATAAACAAATTAGCAAGTAGATCAATTAAAGTAAATCAAACAAGGTGAACTAGCCTTAGCAAAAGTTGAATGTCGGTTATTTATTTCTATATACAAATTTGATCGGGGTGAGGATTGATGCGAGCGAGATTATTTAGTCTAAATCTGACTTGACTTCAAGTCTCAAAAATGTAACTGGCGCGGTACATTAACGTGGACACCTGCGATGTAGATTGCCCAATCGTTAACCTCAGATTTTAATTGATTAACCAATTCATTACGGAGCAAAGTCATACGTATTCACTCGCAAATATTCCTAACAAAGTAATAGAATAAACAATATGTGACAAAATTCTATATATAAAATAGATACCTAGATATAAGTGCCACACGCACACTGGGAAAAAACCATTTAACACAAAGTTATAATATACAAATATACAGTAATGTTTTATATAAAATAAGGGTTGTCAAACGTTATTGTTGTTGTAAATAGTTGCTACAATATAACTGACTCACGATACAAATGTATGTTCTTCGAACTGAAGAGGAACGTTACCAACCAGGTCGAACGTAACGTGATCCAACGAGACAACAGCAACCAACTAAGCGCAGTGGTGTATTAACAACCCAATATACAACGTAATGATGAAGTTAACGTAAGATTTATTACAGAAAAAGAAAAAAGGTCTGTAACAAACAAAATCAATTACCAGAGTGCACCAAGCAAACATTGAAAAGAATTAAGTATAAGAGACTGAATGTAAAGAAAAGTTAATCTATAAACTTATGAGATCGTGCTCGTAACCTTCAAAAAAGAATTAGTGGAAAAATCCATATGGTGACCAATAAACTTGGAAATCAGCACCAAAAATTATCGATCTGTACAAATGCATTTTCCATATCACAACATAAAGGAAAAACTAATTTAACCGTGATGCCACTAAAATATTCTTTTTAAAGAAGTAGCTCCACCATCGAACGAAAGCGATGTGAAGTCTCTTATCAACAACAGGAAGTTAGTTCCAAACAAAATGCAACCAAAAGGAGAGAGAATGCGAAAACTCCTATACGCTATACAAACTAACAGCATAGCTATACAGGGTTTTACGAAATTAGCACGTAACAAACTTGATAATTCTTTTCGTGTTTAACTCAATAGCTCAGAGCGATTTTGTAGTAAAACCCATTCATAATCGTCAATTATAATTTATTAAAGGATTTGAAACAAAACAAAACCCCGCCCTTTTAAAAACTAAGGGATGGGGAGGGGGCGAGGAGGGAGAGGAGGGAGAGGGAAAGACAGAGACAGCGAAATATATTGGTGGTTGCGCTAGAACACATGGGCAAGCATCTACTTATCCTGGTCTTGTTTCAGCGGTGTTATTCTGACCTGCAAAGGTGGCTGACAGAGAAAGTGTAACTTTAGTGCCTTAGCCTTTTTTAATATATCCATGTTTCATGTAAAAACACAACCTGGAGAGGTGCTAATGAATTTATGTTTTCCCTATATTTATTCATAAATGTTCTTTACAAAGAACTGTGCTGTAGTTCACAAAGTGCTCTTCCGTTATTATGTTATTATCCACGCTATCCGAAGTAGGAAAACAGTGCTTACGCTAATTTTGTAAGAATAGATTTTTTTCGGCATTTTAGCGAAATCAAAGTAACGTATCTTTTTTACGATACATATAAACAGTTTTTCTAAAAGATATTGAACTGCATCAGGAGCACTCGAAATGCTTTTTTTACCACTTATGCGTTTCTTATTTGGAGTAGACAGAATAAAATTTACTTCATATCCATTGTTTATCGTACGCACAATTTTTTCGTTAATTTGTAAAGCATCATCCACCACTAAAATATAATTTTTATTTTATGATAAAGACAGTATTAGTTTTGAGAAAATCAAATTCCCCTTGCAAAATATCATTTAATAATTAGAACTCACCTTTCATATAGCTTAAACTGAGATCCGCTGACCTTTGTTTTCTTTTTCTCGTTGGAAATATTCCAAAAGTTTTATAAAGAACACCTGAGATTGTGAATTCAATACTGGCTGGCTGGCATTAAGTTAATTAAATGGCTATGACACATACTACTAACTACTCAATAAGACTGTGTAATCACAATAATAACTAATCGGATTGTTTTTTCTTAGTTTACTACCTATCATTAACGCTAATATCATTTAAATAGCTATTAGTAAAATGTTTACACATTTGTATTCTACTATCACTTTGGTCACTACTGAGAATTATATAATGGAATTATTGTATTTAAAAATTTCCAACCTGGATGACTTCATAAAAATAAGATTTTCATTATATTTTGAATTAATTTTTAATATATTCAAGATAAAACATTAATTTGTGGAAGATTTAATCTACTTAGTAAATAATCTTGCTGCGAATAAAAACTTTCATCATTAAAATAATAGTTTTAAATATATTAAATTATGATTTCAATGTATTTCTATTCGGTACAATGGACATTGTAAAAATAATTAAAATTTAACTGTAATATTAAAATTATTTATGTTTATAAATTATAAAGATAAACATCGATAACGTTTTTCAAATCGTATTAGTGCGATACGGTATACCTTGTTTTTTTTTCTGTGTTTTTATTTTTGTTACGAGAAAGTGGAGATATAGTTTCGGAATGGATAAAATACTAGAAGAAATAAAAACGAAGCTGCAAGGACTGGACAGAATAGAAATAATTGAAAACCGTATAGAAAAAAAAATAGATAATGTACAGAGTGAAATGAATGAGATAAAACAGGAAAACATAAAATTGAAGGAAGAAAATAAGAAACTAGCTGTACAAGTAGCTACGCAAGAAGCAAAAATAACGTACCTAGATAAAGAAATGCGAAAAAAAAATAGTAATACATGGAATTTACGAAGAAGAGGAGAATGAAAGCAACCTGCAATTGAAGGAAAAGATAAGATGCATGCTAAGAGATATTCAGGTAAACATAAACATGGAACTTGAGATAGATGATATCTTTAGAATAGGAAGAAAGAAAGAAAATCCAACGATCGATCCAGAAAAATCGATAAGACCCATACTACTAGAACTAAGCAGTAGAAGCAAAAAGATAGAAATCCTAACTGCAGCAAAAAAAATTAAAAAAGAAACAAAAATTACTATAACAAGATTTTCCAAGGGAGGTATTAAATCAAAGAAAACAACTAATGAAGCACATGAAAAAAGCAAGAGAGGCAGGGAATAAAGCTTACCTCAAGTATAATGAATTAGTAGTGAATGGAGAAAGCTACACACTGAACCAATTAGAATATGTTGAAGAGGAAGCAAGGAATGAAGGAAAAG
Source organism: Agrypnus murinus (assembly GCA_929113105.1). Taxonomy (NCBI): domain Eukaryota; kingdom Metazoa; phylum Arthropoda; class Insecta; order Coleoptera; family Elateridae; genus Agrypnus; species Agrypnus murinus. Next base: position 20,585,207 of record OV816025.1, read on the forward strand.
ATGACAGAAAAAATGGAGATGAGAGGAAACAAGAAGAAAAAAATGAACAAAAAAAGAGGCCACGAATATCGGACGACACCCCAACAAAAAGCAAAAATGAAGAAATCTATACATCAAAAATATTTAAATCAGCACGGTTAACCAGTAAACCGCATACCCCACAAAACAAAACATACATGATACAACAACTATTATCACCAATCCAAAATGAAAATAAAAAGATTGGAAACAACAATAGCCCAGCAAAACAAACACAATAGCAATTACAGAAAAATACGACGGAAGAAAATATGACAAACCCAGCAAAGAATAAGGATTACAGGAAACAAGAAGGAAAAGTAACTGATAAACTAAATAAATATAAAATGATAACACTGGATTTCCCAAAAAACATAAAAATAAAAAAACCGCCAAAAAAAATAATAAAAACATTAAAAGACTTAAAAATTTATAAAGACATTAACATAAAGAAAAAAGAAAAAAATGAACAGAGGGGCGTCGAAATAAAAATAAAAAACTATAAACAACAAAATAAAAGCAAAAACATATTTAAAGTAGCAACTTGGAATATAAGAACAATGTTAGAAGCAGGTAAGATGCAGATGATAACAGAGGAGTTACAAAAGTACAAAATTGATATAGCAGTGTTACAAGAAATAAGATGGGCGGGCCATGGGGAGATTTGAAACAAAAATTTCACAATACTATACAGTGGAGAAGAAAAACAGGGACGTAATGGGGTGGGTTTCTATGTTAACAGAAGCAACATTGAAAACATCATACAATTTAAGCCTATAAATGGCAGGATAGCAATATTAAGAACCAGGGGGAAACACAAAAACACAACGATAATAAGTGCATATGCACCAACGGAAACAGCCGAGGCAGAGGAGAAAGAACAATTTTATGAGGTGTTACAAGAATTAGTAGAAAACATACCGAAGAAGGACGAAATAGTGATCCTAGCAGATTTCAATGCCCAAATTGGAATTGAAGATTACCTCAGTGGAATATGTGGAAAACATACAGCACACAAAATTACTAATGACAATGGACATAGGTTGATAGCCTTAGTAGCCTCTTGTAACCTGATAGTAACATCAACGATATTTCAACATCCACGCAAGCATAAAGTGACATGGAAACATCCATCAGGAGGTATAGAAAATCAAATAGATCACATACTAGTCAGAAAAGAACAGAGAAGAACAATACAAGACACAAGAACCTATCGCGGAGCAAATAGTGATACAGACCATTTCCTGGTAATTATGACTAAGGTTGAAGAGAAAGAGAAGAGGTACAATAGGGCACCAAAACAAAAAAAATGGGATTTAGAAAAACTGCAATTAGAAGATACAAGAAAAGAGTATAAAAAGCGCATTGTAGAACTTCATAACAATCACAATAGTGATGACAGAAACAGTGTATGGGAAAGAATAAAAAATAACGTGACAAAAGCAGCAGAAGAGATAATCGGGTATAGAAACCCAACCAAAAAAAGGGAAAATTGGTACGATACTGGATGCAAAGAAATAACAGAAACAAAGAATAAGGCCCGATTAAAATGGCTTAAAACCAGGAAAGAAGAAGACAGAGAGACGTACAAGCAGCTCAGAAATGAAGCAAAGACCTGTTTCAAGCAAAAAAAAGAAGAATGGATGTGTAAGAAGTTAGACGAAATAGAGAAGGAAAATAGAAACAATAATGCAAGAAGATTTTATCAACAGATACAAAACTTAAACAAGTTAAAACAACACTAAAAGTAAGGAATATTAAAAACAAGGAGGGGAATGTACTACATGAAGAAAAAGATATCAAGAAAAGATGGGAGGAACATTTCTATGAGCTATTACATGAAGAAACTGAAATGGAAGAAACAGAGAATATAGTAGAAAGAAGAGATGAACGTGAACAAGAAATATCACTACCGACCGAAGAAGAAATTGCACATGCAATACTCAAACTGAAGAATAATAAAGCAGCAGGAAGTGACAGAATCGTAGGCGAGTTGTTGAAACATGGCGGCTCACATTTAAACACACAAATAAGTGAACTTATAACAGAAGTATGGATCACAGAACAGATGCCATAAGAATGGAATAGGGGAATTATCATTCCAATATTTAAAAAGGGGGAAAAAGAAGCATGTGAAAACTACAGAGGCATAACCCTTCTGAACACTGCATATAAGATACTAGCAACGCTAATAAAGGAAAGAGTACAAAAATACACAGAAAAGATAATCGGCGACTACCAACAGGGTTTCCGTCCTGGAAGAAGCACGACAGATGCAATACATATCGTGGAAAGAATACTCGAAAAAGCATATGCACACAATCTAGAAATACACATGCTTTTCATAGACTATAAAAGTGCTTTTGACTCTGTGAATAGAAACAAGATGATACAAGAACTCGAAAACATGGAAATACCAGATAAACTAACAAAGTTGATAAAGATGACATTAAGAAGGACAGAGGCGGTAATTAAATTTAATACAATAACAACGAACAGTGTAAACATCAATAAGGGCGTTAAACAGGGCGATACAATATCTGCACTCTTATTTAACTTAGTTCTGGAAAGTATCATAAAGAAAGTCCAACTAACAGGAACACTTACAACGAAACTCACCCAAGTTGTGGCATATGCCGACGATATTGTTTTAATCAGTAGATCGAAAGAAGACATAACAAGAAAATTCTATATCCTAGAAAATGAATCAACAAAATACGGGTTACAAATAAACCGGAATAAAACAAAGTACCTAAAATACAATAAACAGCAGGAACAGATACAGACAATAAAGATCGGAAAATACAGTATTGAAGAAGTAGAAGCCTTTAATTACTTAGGCTCAAGAATACAAAAGCCACACATACAAAACAGCAGAATACATGAAAGAATACACAAAGGAAACAGAGTGCTATTTTTACACAATCGGATCTTTAAAAGTAAACAAATTAGTAAAATATCTAAAATACAAATATACAAAACACTAATAAGACCAATCGTAACCTACTCAATGCAAAGCTGGGCGCTCACAAAAGCAGAAGAGGAACAACTGAGATGTTTTGAGAGAAAAGTGATAAGGAAAATACTAGGGCCAGTAGTACTAGAAGATGGAACATACAGACGAAGAATGAACCATGAAATATTAACAGCAATGAAACAAGAAGATATAGTTAAATATGTGAAATCGCAGCGTTTAAATTGGTTTGGACATGTAACAAGAAGCGGAAAAGAAAGGATAATTAGAAAGGTACTAGAATGGGAACCAGACACAAACAAGCACAAAGGAAGACCCAAAACGAACTGGGAAAAGAATATTTTAGAAGACATAAAGGAAATGGGAGTAAAAGATTGGAGAGTAAAAATTAAGAACAGAAAAAGCTGGCAACAAATTGTAGAGATGGCCAAGACTCACAAGAAACTATAAACAATTAAAGTTACATCTTCCCCCCTATAGCACTACATTACTTGTATTGTAAGGGTGAGTGAAGATATATCCTGTATAAGGATAAGGCAATAACCGAGAGGTTGAAAGCCGTATATTTATATATATATATATATATATATATATATATATATATATATATATATATATATATATATATATATATATATATATTAGATTATTATTAAGGGAATAGGCCAGTTGTTTATTTTAATTATTCTATTTTATTCTATTTGCCAATATTTCGCAAGAGCTTTCTTGCATTATCAAGGCTCTGTAACATATGTTATACAAAGATAATGAGCATTACATCATTAAATAACTTACATGAATGGAAGAATAATCTTGAACACTTATTTTCTAACAGCACCCTCAATTTTTTTTTTTTTTTTTTTTTTCTGAACTTAAATTATAATATTTTTATTAGTTAGGATTTTTTAAATTTTGGAGGGATTTATACATAAACAGTTGTTTTTGACATTGACATGGTAACTTGAATCTGAGTTTACTTTGATGAAATATAAAAACTTAAATAGATTAAACCGAAAGAAAATCATATTTATATATAAAATAGTATTTACAAAATTAATAAATTAACATATGTACACATCTACGTACACATCTACGTTTATACATATGCGTGTGTGTGTGTGTGTGTATGTGTGTATGTATGTTGTATGTATGTATGTGTGTACGTAGATGTGTACGTAGATGTGTACATATGTTAATTTATTAATTTTGTAAATACTATTTTATATATAAATATGATTTTCTTTCGGTTTAATCTATTTAAGTTTTTATATTTCATCAAAGTAAACTCAGATTCAAGTTACCATGTCAATGTCAAAAACAACTGTTTATGTATAAATCCCTCCAAAATTTAAAAAATCCTAACTAATAAAAATATTATAATTTAAGTTCAGAAAAAAAAAAATTGAGGGTGCTGTTAGAAAATAAGTGTTCAAGATTATTCTTCCATTCATGTAAGTTATTTAATGATGTAATGCTCATTATCTTTGTATAACATATGTTACAGAGCCTTGATAATGCAAGAAAGCTCTTGCGAAATATTGGCAAATAGAATAAAATAGAATAATTAAAATAAACAACTGGCCTATTCCCTTAATAATAATCTAATATATAAAATAGAGGTCATTAAAGCAACATATATATATATATATATATATATATATATATATATATATATATATATATATATATATATATATATATATATACAATGGATTTGTGTTGGAACTGCTGCGCTGGTGGTTTTGCTATCTTAACGCTATTTGGGCGATTCCAGTTAATCTTCTAGCCCTGTTCGGGCCTCTGCCCGCTTTAGTAATTATTCTAATTAATAGAAAAAATAATTAATTGGTTTGTGCATGTAATCACACTGTATATGTAGTTTTTAAAGTTTTATATAGAATCACTGAGATGACGTACTGCGTATTGTAATAAATTCACGCAGGTGTTCATATAAAACATTTGAAGAAAATTTAAATAACATAGGATTTTTCAGAATAGTAAATATATTCTTATAGTGCACATCGTGCTTCGTGTTTAGTTATTTCTCATATAGTGTTTTTCTCCAATTAATTTCAAAGCGGAAGTTCAAATTATATTTTAGACTCAATCTCATGAAATGGTGATGAGAGTCTAACATTATTTTAAGGTGGTTTTCTTTCTCTTTAACCTATTTTCCCGCCGCCAACTACATAAGAAGAGATAATCACCGTTTTATGGGTAAGTACTCAAAATTTTATGATTTGATCTTTTGTGCACAATATACAGTCCGCTCATTATCAAAAGGAAAAAAATTCAAATAACATTTTATCAATATAAATTCCACCTATGGATTTCAAATAGTAATCATACAGAAAACATATGGTCACTTCTCACCGCATTTTTGGTTAACACCAGCTGGTCAGTTTATGTTGATAAAAACTGGTTTTATAGATTTTGTTATTACCTAGAAAAATTAGAAAAATCATACATTTTATGTAGTAGATTAAATAGCAATTTTACATTTTATGTCTGATAAAATATTGATAAATGGTGTGCATTTATACGCAAGTAATATACTGTGTGTCCATCTCAAGTGTTATTTAGTGGTTATTTGCGCACACTAAATTTAATATGGATGTAGATTAAATTTCTTTGTTGCTATATTAGCGTACTATTTAGAATCTGCATGTTACTAGTTATATGTTGTTCAGTGTTGTTACAACACTTCAATTATTGATTTCGCTGTTAGGTTTTATATTTCATATAAAAATAGGTTATATAACGTTGAATTAATCATGTCGGTTGCACAGGAAGAGAAACTAGTTGTGTCAATTTCAAAAGACGAAAAACGATTAGCAGTTCTTGAGGCTAGAAAGGAAACATTGTTTACGCGTTTGCAGCGGATTTATGACGTTAGTAGAGATGTTAGTAGCGAAAAAAAGTTAGCACACTTCAAAATTCGTTGTCAGACGCTGGAACAAACTAAAGAAGAATTTTCAAATATCTTAGATTCTATTAATGAACTTCAACTTACAATTGATCCGAACGGTATCACAGATTTTGCTGCATTAAACAGCTTTGATGAAGTTTATTGTCATATACGGGCTGTAGCAGATCAGGTTTTGAAAACAGATCCTTCATCTAGAGAACGTCCCGAAAATAGTTAGAAACGTACCCCAAAGTTACCTGAAATGTTCATCCTGCCAATATTTTCCGGCGATTTTAAAGAATGGCCAATTTTTTATGAATGCTTTAAAAGCTTAGTGCATGACAACCCTGATTTACCAGATGTAGATAGAATCAATTTCTTAATTAGTAAGTTATCAGGGCCCGCAAGAAATGTGTGTCAAGGCCTTCCTCCAATAGGTAGCAATTATAGCATTATTTGGAATGCTCTTATAGAAAAATATCAAGATAAAAGAGAACTCGCAAATTCTTATCTAGATAAAATTTTTGAATTTAAAACATTAGTTTAGGAATCAGCCGCTGCTTTAAATCACTTTATAGATAATTTTCATTCATCTCCGCACTTAGAAAACTAGGAATTGTTGACTTATTAGATTATATCTTGGCGTATATAGCTTTGTCCAAATTAGATTCAACTTCTCTAAAAAGTTTCGAGACAACTCGTAAAAGTTTAACCTTACCAACTTGTACGGAAATTATAGACTTAGTTAAATTACAAGCTCAAGCTCTTGGTAGTTTAGGCTCTAAGAATTTTAGTAGTAGTAAATCTTCTAGTAGTAATCAGTCAAAACAGAAGACTGTACAATCCTTTGTGGTCAGTAATACAAGTGATAATTTAAAGAAATGTCCAGCATGTTTGCGACTTTTAGATCATTCACTTTTTCGATGCCCCAAATTTCTAACACTTACTCCAAACGAACGCTATGTTATGGTGCGCTCAAATCATTATTGTTTGAATTGTCTAGCATCACATAAAATAATAAATTGTAAATCCAAAACTAATTGCAATAAGTGCAACGGTAGACATCATACGTTGCTACATTTTCAAAAATCATCTTCGGTGACTAGTGGTAACAATAGTTTGCTTAATAGTGGCCCAACTACTAGTGGTAACATGGATAGCCCAGTGGTGGATAATGTTACAAGTTTATTTTCAACTTCTTCAACATTAGTTTGTAACACGACAGTTTTGCTTTCAACCGTTGTGGTTGATGTAGTGGATAGTGAAGGTACAGTAAATCAACTCCGTTTGTTAGTAGATTCAGCGAGCCAAGCTAATTTTATTACTATGAAATGTTGTAGAAAATTCAAATTCAAGTTCAAAATTATCATTTGTCAGTTTGTGGTTTAGGTAACATATCAAATTCCGTATAAGGTCGTACCAGCATAGTTATTTCTTCTACAGTAGATCCTCTTATAAAATACTCTATTGACTTATTGGTTATTGACAAAATCTCGAATAAACTGCCAAATGTGGAAATTAATCTACATTCTTTGCAATTTCTAGAGAATTTGCCCCTAGCAGACAAAACCTTCCATACCCCTGGAGATATAGATGGTATACTAGGAGCTGAAATCTACGCTATTATTGCAGGTAGCAAGAAAGTCATGGGTCCTCGAGGCTTTCCAACGGTTTTAGAAACATCATTGGGATATATTGTCTTAGGAAAACTTCCAACGGAACAATCATCCGAATACACTGAAGCTCTTTGTTCTTTTGTTGAGTGTTCTCTAGAGACCCTGTTTCAGAGATTTTGGGAATTAGAAGAAATTTATACCCCTATCATTAATCCTGACGATGAAAAATGTGAGACCATCTTCAAGGCTACAATTACACGACATTCTGATGGTAGATATACGGTAGCACTACCTTTTAAGAAAGATGCTTCCTATTTGGGTGACTCATATAGTACAGCTCATAGACGATTTCTTTCTTTGGAAAAAAAATTGAAAACCTCTCCTATTTTACAGCAAAAATACAATGAAGCTATGTTAGACTATATTTCGCAAAATCATATTTCCAAACTTTCTAACAATGAGCCTTTATATCCTGATTATTATATACCACATCATGCGGTATCAAAATTAGACTCCACTTCTACACAACTTAGAAGAGTGTTCGATGCGAGTTGTAAAACAGACTCTTCCTATTCTTTAAACGATATCCTGTACGTAGGGCCCAAGTTGCAGGTTGATATTTTCATTATCCTTTAAAATTTAGAATATTTCCGATAGCTATGACCGCCGACATACGTCAAATGTACAGGAAAATCATGATTTGCGAATCTCACAAATGTTATCAGCGTTTGCTGCGGCGATTTTCTCAGGAAGAGTCACTTTCTGTCTATCAGATAAATACAGTAACATTTGGTATTTCCAGTTCTCCCTATTTGGCATTGAGGACTGTTCATCAACTAGCTTTCGATGAGTCTGAATCATTTCCTCTTGCAACCCAGTCGATTGTAGAAGACATGTACGTCGATGACTACTGTACTTCAGTATCTAGTTTAGATTACGCCCGTAGGTTATGTTCTGATATGATTAACTTATGTAGAGTAGGAGGATTCGAACTAGTTAAATGGTCTAGTAATTCAGAAGAACTACTAGATCAGATCCCCGCGGAAAACAAATCACCGAGAATAATTTCGTTTGATGATGGATTGAAGGTATTAGGACTTCAGTGGAATCCAATGTCGGATACACTTTTTTATAAAGTTAATTTGTTAGACGCTAGTATTTGTAGCAAACGAATAATTCTTTCAACAATAGCTAGACTATTTGACCCTCTAGGTATGGTTGTTCCAATAATACTGACTGTAAAATTGATAATTCAAAGTCTCTGGACGTTGAACTTGGATTGAGACGACAGTCCCCCCCTCTTATATAGTAGAAAAGTGGAATGCATTTGTATATGCATTACCACAGATATCAAATTTAAAAATACGTCGTCATATAGGCATTGTTTCTCATAGTTTTAATTATTTGATTGGATTTTCAGATGCTTCTCAAAGCTCATACGGCGCTGTAGTTTATTTACGAACTGTCGCTAATGGCAACAGTCAGTCTATTATGTTCGAAGTCCAAAGTGGCTCCATTGAAAACAGTGTCCATACCTCGTTTAGAGCTTTGTGCGGCACACTTGCTTGCAAAGCTCATTCATGTAGTTTATAGTCAGTATGAATCTAGAATTCATATCGATAGGATATTAGCCTTATCTGACTCTACAGTCGCCCTCCAGTGGATTCATTCTTCCCCTCATCGATGGAAGACTTTCGTCGCCCATCGCGTAGCAAAAATTCACGAGCTTTTACCTTTAGGAAAATGGTTTCACGTTAGTAGTGAAAGGAATCCAGCGGATTTAGTTTCAAAAGGACAAACTCCTACACAACTCGTTGGCAATTCTGTTTGGTTCTCTGGACCACACTGGTTGAAATTAGATATGGAAAACTGGCAAGTTCAGTCTTTCTCGCAATTAGATAGTACTAATTGTCTTGAAGAGAAAGTAGTTTCCTTGGTAGCAGTCGAAGACGCTGAGCCTAATTCATTTCACACATCGATAGAACAATGTTCTAGTTGGCTTAAGTTACTTCGAACTACAGTATACATACTTAGATTTTGTAGAATTCTGAAAACTCGATTACATATAGTTGCTTCTGATTTACAAAAGGCTGAGCACACTTTGATAGCATTAGTTCAGAAAACCCATTTTCAGACACTTTCCGCTTATTAGCGAAAAACAAAGAATGTCCTCAAAATTTACGGAAACTTAGACCCTTTCTAGATGGAAATCTGTTACGCGTAGGTGGCAGACTATCTAATTCCGATTTAGAATTTAGTCGACAACATCCTTTACTGCTTCCCAAAAGGGATCATTTAGTGGAACTTTTGGTAGATTACACCCACATTAAAAATCTTCATACAGGCCCTAGCCTTGTCTTGGCCTTGTTAAGACAACATTATTGGATTTTAGTAGCCAGAGATTTAGTCAGAAAGCGGATTCAGTCTTGTAATGTTTGTTTTAAGTTTCGCCCAAAACCTACATTGCCTCTTATGGCTGATCTGCCAGCTTGTCGAGTGAGAGAAGCCAAACCATTTCTTCATACTGGTACAAATTATGGTGGTCCTATACGCATTTAGTCGTCGCAGAGGGACAAAGACACAGAAGGCGTATATATGTATTTTTGTATGCCTGGTAACGAAAGCTCTTCATCTAGAACTAGAGTCCGATCTTACTACTAACTCATTTATAATGGCACTGAAACGATTTTTAGGTCGACGTGGACCATGTTCAGCACTGTATTCTGACTGTGGAACTAATTATATAGGAGCGAAATCTTCCTTAGATGATCTTTATACATTTGTTACTTCCAATGAATATTTAGATCATTTTCATAGTGAAATTTCAGAAAGGAAAATCGAGTGGAATTTTAATCCACCTTTCAGCCCGCATTTTGGGGGTATATGGGAGGCCAATATAAAAGCCGTTAAAACACACATATATAAAGTTGTTGGTACCCAAACTCTTACCTTTGAAGAATTACAAACCCTTTTGTGTTATGTAGAAGCAATCTTAAATTCTCGCCCACTTTGTATTTTAAGCAACGACCCGAGTGAACCCCAAGCACTGACACCCGCACATTTTCTTAACTTGACGCCTCTGAAGTTCTTGCCTGTTCAAGATTTTCATGAGGTCCCGATTAACCGTCTGGATAGGTATCAATTGATAGATCAGATGATCCAGGCATTCTGGCGCCGTTGGCACTTAGACTATCTCTCCTCTCTACAGGTGAGAGTTTCCCTGATCAAAATTTATTTATGTTCTGGTATAGTTTCTTTCAATTGGTATAGTTTCATTGGTTAGACTTTTCTATTTTAGTTTTTCTATACGTTTTGTTCACAAACAGGAACAATAATAGAAAATAAATCTTGTATTTTTTTGTCGCTAAAGTATTTTCTGAAAATTATGTTTTTCAGCAGGAGGGGTATGTTCGGGCCTCTGCCCGCTTTAGTAATTATTCTAATTAATAGAAAAAATAATTAGTTGGTTTGTGCATGTAATCACACTGTATATGTATAATGTATATGTAGTTTTTAAAGTTTTATATGGAATCACTGAGATGGGGCACTGCGTATTGTAATAAATTCACGCAGGTGTTCATATAAAACATTTGAAGAAAATTTAAATAACATAGGATTTTTCAGAATAGTAAATATATTCTTATAGTGCACATCGTGCTTCGTGTTTAGTTATTTCTCATATAGTGTTTTGCTATTCTCCAATTAATTTCAAAGCAGAAGTTCAAATTATATTTTAGACTCAATCTCATGAAATGGTGATGAGAGTCTAACATTATTTTAAGGTGGTTTTCTTTCTCTTTATCCTATTTTCCCGCCGCCAACTACATAAGAAGAGATAATCACCGTTTTATGGGTAAGTACTCAAGATTTTATGATTTGATCTTTTGTGCACAATATACAGTCCGCTCATTATCAAAAGGAAAAAAATTCAAATAATATTTTATCAATATAAATTCCACAGAAAACAAGCCCTAATCCTGCGAAATAAACTGAAAGTTGTACTTATAGTTGTTTAATTAATACGAATTTTCAAATTTACCAACCAATGTAAATAAAAACGGTTTTCGAACTATTAATTAAAATTATTCGATCATTCATTTAAGATAATCCATGTTCCGCAACTAATGAAATGCTTTGAACACTGTCAATTATGTTTGGATACTATAACATAATCACTATTTTGCAAATATTAGTTTCCGGTACTAATGAGTAATAATACGCATTAAAATAGTAAAACAAAACACGTTACAAAGTTTTTAATAGTAGTTTCAGTAGTAATAGTAAAGTTGATAAGTTTCGCGATGTAACTAACCTTAAACCTATAAATCGTTCTCTATATTCCTTATTTATCCAGTATGGTTTTTTACGCGTAGCGCATGATGCTGGATTCAAAAAATTATATTGAACATTGCCAATCATTTTGTTTGGGCTGGGGCGGATTTTTTCTGTACTTATATACAAACAACGAATATTCATGTATAGCGAGAAATAAATCTCATTTTATAGTAACGACATCTATTAAGCCTTTACTAAACGTGTATGTTTGAACTACATGGATGATACTCTTCAAATGGGCTTTGCTTGTGTTGCTTTATCATTATCACAAGTGCTAGTTTTTTTTCAAATCCTTATTGAAGATGAAAATAAATAAAATTGTACTTTAATAAATATTATGAATACCGGAAAATCCATATTGTTTATGCCAATTTTACAGTACACTGTAAATTTTATTTGAACTAATTCATCTAAACCAACAGTTTTAAAATGTTTGGCAAGGAACTAGTTTAGACTACGGACACAGTGATAGTACTATATGATAGTATTGCCCAGGTATGTTGTTACCAACAAAATGGGGACTGCTTATTGGGAAACGGTAACAACCTTTAACCGCAGTTAAATCTATCTGCTGCCAGCTAACTAGTGGGAGGTCGTGGGTCTCACTAAAGGTCTTCTGTAATGGGCGCCAAGGATTGTCTAAAATAGCTACAGTATTGACCTACAAAATCTGAAAAGAACAACACATTTGCGACTACTACCAATGTGGTCGACTTTCCCCAATAATGACTCCTCGATAGCTGAAAATATAAACTCTAAATACCACACATATAAATAATAAATCTTCAAGTAAGTTATATACAGAGCTTTATTATTAATTAATCAAATTATCAATTAGAGCAAATTATTTAATGTGAAATAACCTTGGCAAAAATTGAATATAGGTTATTAATTTCTATACATAGATTGAAAGAGAAAAGGATTAATGCGAGCGTGATTTATTACTCTAAACCAGACTTAACTAAAGTCTCAAAATGTAACAAACACGGTAAATTAACGCGAATACCTGTGATGTGGATTGCGCAATCTTAACCTCAGTATTTAGTTCTTTAACTAATTCATTACGGAGCAAAATATACGGATTCACTCGCAAATATTCTTAACAATATAATACAGAAACTAATACGTGATAAAATAATATATAAGAAACAAATACTAGATATAAGTGCTACACGCACACTGGTGAAAAACCATTTAACACAAAATCATAATATACAAATATACAGAAATGTTTTATATACAAAAAAGAGTTGTCAAACGTTATTGTTGTTGTAACCAGTTGCTATAATAACTCACGATACGGTGTCTGTACTTATGAATGTACAAATGAATCACATTAGCAGAACGAGCACCACAAACACTTTATAAATACCTTCGATGGAATTTGACCTTAAGAGAGATTTATATCGCCTCCATATAACGACGATTATACATAAAAACCTATCGAAAGAATTAAGTATAAGAGACTGAATGATAGAATAGTTAACCGATAAACTTACAAATAGGTGTGCTTCTATAACCTCAAACTTTAAATGATGGCGCCGGACATACGGACGGGTATTTTAATGTAATTTTATTGTAAATATAAAATATATTTCATGTGATTATTGTAAAAAACCTTATCATATTCATTGTGCTAAAGTGAAAGATTAATTGATAAAAATAAAACAAGAATGTATTAATTTAAAGTGGTTTTGTGGTATCTGTTTGCCGAAAGTTGAGGTTAGGCTGCATAAAAATGATGAAAATGAAACTAGTGTGAAAATACGTAAAGTCCTGAAAAAAACAGTAAGTTAATTGCTCTTATTGAAAATAGTAATGTAGTAACATCAGATCAGTTAAAATGGAGTGATGTTGTAAAAAATAAAAAAACAACCTCTCATTATCAAACCTAAGAATCAAAAACAAAATAGCTTAACCACAAAAAGTGTATTAGCACAAAAATTTAGTCCTATCGATATCGATGTCTCTGTAGCAAAAATTAACACAGGTGCTCAAGGTTGGCTAACACAGGTGCTCAAGGTTGGCTAACAATTCACTGTCAAGATAAAAACTCGTTAGAAAATTTAAAAGTAAATGCAGAAAGAGACCTAGGAACTGATTATGAAATTCAAATCGGAAATGTAACAAAACCAAAAATAAAATTAGTAAATGTAAGTGAGAAAGATATATCAGATGTGGATGACTTTTTAAATACTTTCAAGAAACAAAATATACCCGATGATATTAAAGGTGAAGCCAAGCTGTTGCGTAAATATAAGACAAAAAATAATAAAAATAATACAGTTAATATACTATTGGAGTTGTCTGCAGATGTATTGCGCTATTTGAATAACAAAAAAGAAAATATATATATAGGGTGGAACAGTTATAGATTTTTCGAATTTGTTAGTGTTATTCGATGTTTCCGCTGCTGGAAGTATGGTCATTCTGCTGATAAATGCAATGCACAAGAAGTATGTCCTTTATGTGGTGGGTGTCATAAGAAAGATCAATGCAATAGTGATGGAAGTTATATGTGTACTAATTGTAAATATGCAAACGAAATACTTAAACTTAAAGATGTTAAATATGATCATCGTGTTTTCGACATTAACTGTGCCAGCTATCAGAGACAACTGGCGAAGGCGAAAGATAGAATAGGATATAATATGTAGCAATTAAAGAAATTCTCAGGGAATAAAAAGATGGACGGGGAATGTAAAAATCAACTATTTCTTTCATGTATTAACACAGAGAGCTATTATAAACATCGTGATGAAATAATAATTTATGTACAAAGTTATAAACCATTAATTGTATGTTTGACGGAAACCTGTATTACTAGCGATTTTGGGAACGTCGAGTTACAGATCGAGGGATATGATATGGCTCGCTGTGATTCAAGCAGTCGGCATACGGGAGGAGTATTAATTTTCACAAAAAAATTAATAAAAGTTTCTAATATTGAAACATTGGTTGTGGATATGAATTTTTGGTTATTGTCTATGGATATAAAATTAAATGGTTCATCATATGGTATAGTGGGTGTCTATAAGTCCCCAAACGGTAGTGTGAATGAGTTTCTTGAAACATTTGTAAACTGGGTTGATAACTATTATGATTCGCATGGCGGTTGTAGTGTAATTATTACAGGGGATTTTAATATAAATTATGATAAAGATTGTCAGGGGAAAAGAAAGCTACAAGAATGTATTGAAAATAATGGAATGCAACAATTGATCACAGAGTATACCAGGATATATAAGGATTCAAAATCTACACTTGATCTTGTTATAAGTAATGATTACACTACGAGTATAACTGCCTATGTGGAAAAAGATTATATAATATCTGACCATGCTATTGTACACGTCAGTATACAGGAAGTAAATAAAATTGAATTAGCAGAATCTAAACAAATTCGTGTGAATATTAAGTATGATGATATGGTCAATATTTTAATTGAAAAGGACTGGGGATACTTATTAGATGATATTAATGATGTAGCTGATGTTTTTATAAATAATGTTATATCTGCAATGGATCAGGTAGCGCCCTTAAAAACTGTAAAAGTTAATAGTATGAATAATAACTGGTTCAATGGTAATTGTAAAAGTGCTGTCAGGAATAAAAACATAGCATATAAAATATTTGTGTTTACAAATGAGGTAGATGACTGGAATAACTATAAACAAGCTAGAAATTTATGTGTTAGAGTTTTAAAACAAGAAAAAATTAATTATTATGAAACAAATATAGATATGAACAAAAGTAATTCTAAACTAATGTGGAAACATTTAAAAAAATCGTAGGAACAAAAGTCACAAAATGTAATTTTCAAAATCTACAATGTGAAGGTACAAGTTTCAGAACATTACTCTTAGCCAGTTATATGATATTATTAAGTCTCAAAAGAAGAAAAACAGTGTAGATGAGATAGGTCTCGATGTTATCAGGAGCCTATTTCATGTACTAGGTTATCCGCTACTAAATCTGATCAATTTGAGTTTAGAAAAGGGGGTTGTTCCTCAACGTTTTAAAACATCAACTATAATTCCTATTCCAAAAGTGTTAAATAAAAACAATGTTGAGGAACTACGGCCAATAAATATGATACTTTTTTGTGAAAAACTCTTAGAAGTAGTTGTTTACAAACAGCTAATTAAATATATAACTTCCAACAAAATATTGTGTAGTTACCAATCTGGTTTTAGACATTCTCACTCATGTGAGACAGCACTGCAATTGGTTATATCAGATATGAAAAGCATTCTAGATACACCGGGAGTTGGTATCTGCGCAGTTTTTATAGACCTCAGAAGGGCATTTAAAACTATTGACCGTAACATACTAATTTTAAAATTAGAAAAATATGGATTTAGTGGTGTGGTCTTAAAGTGGCTGCATGATTATTTATCAAATAGGTATCAGTTAACTAAAGTCAACAATGTGGTGTCAAGTCCAGAGATAAATGATATTGGTGTCCCTCAAGGCAGTGTCCTTGAGCCACTGCTGTTCATACTATATATTAATGATCTAGGAAATGCCCTAAATAAATGTAAAATTCATCTCTTTGCAGACGACACATTAATTTATTATCACGGTAAAAACTTCGTGGAAGTGGTTGTAACTATCAATGCTGCATTGCAATTGTTAACAGATAAGTTTAAAGTCAACAAATTAAAAGTTAATGAGCTAAAATCAAAATATATGTTCTTTGGCAGTACTGTTCTTTATAACAGGTTTTTAAATTTGAATTTAAGTGTGAAATTAAATAACAAACCAATTGAGATTGTCCAGGAAATGAAATACTTAGGATTTATCATGGATAGGAACTAAAATTCGGTTTGCACATAGATTTTATATGTAGAAAAATAGGGAAAAAATAGGTTTCTTGAGAAGAGTGTCACCGTTCATATCCATACCTACTAGATTAACAATTTACAACACACTTATTCTGCCACGCTTCTATTACTGCAGTTCATTGATTTATACTAATTTCTTATTACTAATTTTTAATTATTCTAATTTCACAGTCAACAGGTACACACGAATACAACTTATGCTAGACACTTTAAATTGGCTAAAAGTAGAGAAACTCTTATATGTCCAAACAATAGTTTTTATTTTTAAAATGTTAAATGCTTCCTTGCTCGATTACTTAAGTAGTAGGCTTATACCAGTCAGAGTTGTGCACGAGCGGAATACAAGACGGCAGACTCAATTAATTTTTATGTTAAGACTAGTAACAAATCGAGTTCCATGAAATGCTTGTTCCACAAAGGCATCATTCATTTTAATCATCTACCTCCTCATATCAATAATAGCAAAAGTATAAATCAATTTAAAAAATCCTTAATTAGTTTTATTCGAAAACTGATAATACTTAAATATTAAATTATTGTTGTCACTGCTACATAATATTGTGATATATTAAAACCAAAGTTATATTGTACATATATACTAATCACTATATCTCTGTGTTAATCTTTGTATTATCTATGTGATAAATTAAGTATTATTATTATAATAAAAGAACAAGTGGAAATATATCCCATAAAAGCTCCAAACAAACTTAATTGGAAAAACTAACGCCACAATTAACCATCAAATCTGCACTAAGGCAATTCCCATAATTCAACATAAAGGAAAAGATTAATTAAACGGCGATGTCCACAAATTCAATAAACAGAAGTTCTTCACATAAGCAATCGAAACCAAGCGACAATCTCTTATCAAGACAAGAAATCGATTTCCACAACAAAATGGCAACTACAAGGAGAGAAAATGCAAAAATCCCTAAACGCTATACAACTTAATACAAAAGCATAGCTATACAGGGTGCTACGAAATTAGCACGTAACAATGTATTGCGTATGACAACACTTTATTGAGTTTGAGTTATTCCTTTTCAACCTCAATAAGCAGTTAAGGAAACCACTAGTTCGAGAATTAGGTATCATCCATTAAAGTTAAAAAAGATAGATTAATATATGTTGTTACTATAAAATGAGATTTATTTCTCGATATTAAAGCATAAATAAAAAGCACATCAATCGCCATAGCAGATCGGAGTTTTTTTTGAATCCAGTAACATACGCTACGCGCAAGAACCATACTGGATAATACATTGAGAGCATTTATGGTTGTTTAGCGGCTACATTCTTATATTTTGACACTGCTTGTAGAAAGTGCTGAATGTCAGCAGCGGACATTTCCCTTTATACACGTCGTTTATTAAAACGAGAACACGACGTTGTCTATTTTTATTTTGTTTATTATCATACTTTCTGACTGCGAGGTTGTAAATTTGAAAACATTTAAACAATATGTTATGCCAGCTGCCAGCAGACAAAACCCTTCGTATATCTCTACTATTATCATGACTGACTTTGCGACTGCCATGACTATTTATTGATTCAAAAAATTCTTACATACTTTTGTATCGATTTAATTATGGCATGTATGTATGTTTGAGAACTTTCCGTATTAAAAGTTCAAGTTAAAGGACACTTTAAAGCTGGGTTTCTCAATTTCAGGTTGATTGTAAGTTTAAACGAGTTTAAACGATTTAAGTTTTGATTGGCTTATTCGGTTTTAATTAAATTTTGCAACATTTTATAAGACTCTCTTGCACATCGTAAGTACATATTTTGGTGTAAAAAACGATCCAAAATCGGATTTTAAAGACTTACCATAACATAACAAGGCGGCACTGGGCCCCTGTGCAAGATAATCATTAGGCCCCCCATACGGTCGCAAAAAAGAGGAAAAGCATAAATAAAATCCAATCTTAATAAATTATTGGTATGTATTTTTATTACTAGTAGTAGTTTACAGCCTTTTATTATTGTTTTTTATGTTTTATTTGCATATTATTCGTTATTTATACCTGTGATACGAACTATATAAACAACTGTGTAATAACCAGGGCACTATAATAAGCGGGCGTTATAGTCCAAAGCCGCCGGGCCCCATTGTTTTGCCCCAAACTGCCACATGACAGTTACGCCACTTGGCTGATATAGTGCAAAATCTGGACGGTTTGGAGTTTAGGTTATATTACACGCGAATGCTCACCAACCGTTGCTAAAATGACCTCATCTGCAAATGAGAAAGCAACACAAGTAGAACTATGTTTAAAAACATAGATGTCGCTACTATAAAATGGGATTTGTTTATGTTTATGTGTAAGTAGATGAAAGAGAAATAGCAAAGTTTGAAACTACAGTTTTAATTGTTTTAATCTAGTATTATACTCTACGCGTAAAAACCATGTTGGTTAATAAAAAAACTATTAGTATACAATTTTACTATTAAGGTTGAAATACTGCCATCATTACTTATTAAAAACCTATTAGCACAATTTATTGATTTTCATTTTTAATTAAGTATTGGATCAGCGGGACTAAATTTTCGAGAAGTATGTTTTAATTTTGCTGGGATCTGAAGGATTGCAATTGTACTTGTAGATAGATGAATCTTTTTTCAATACATTTTTTTAGAGAAAAAACAAAAATATGCTCTTGTTGGTGATTATACTATTTACTTGCTTTACAATTTTAGCCGCATGACTTGCCAGACTGTTGGAGACTCATTTGTACAGCAAGTACAATTTCACTTGTACTTGTCGATGCAAGGAGAGAGCTAACGTTTTTTTCGCAACTCTTCAAATGGTTTAGAAAGGCGACCTACTTTCTTATCAGTTGAGGAACCAGAGGTATTCGATACTTCTATAATTTCTATAAAATACATTTTTCCATTTAGCTAATCGTTATTTTTTGTTGAAAACCGGCTTAATACGGAATGATACTCTGCCCATCATTTTTTAAATTTCTTACATGCATTATATAGCCTTGATAATGTACCGGCTAGCGTCATAGTATCTCACCCAGGCAGACCGAGATCGAATGCTGGTGCCGGCAAGCATCTGGTTAAGGTTTTCTGCAGTTTTCTTTAGCTGTAACCAAATGTGGAGCATGTGTTATATCATCTGTAAGTCGGCTGCATTCGCACGGTGAGACTGCGTAATAATAATAATAATCGTCCCTCCCTTCCGCACAAGCTTCACAACTCAGTAACTTTTTTTTGCACTAACGAGGAAATATTATCATCAGAGTTCTCCAAATGATATTTTACAATAATATAATTGAAAACAGTAGTTGTCTTTTTCGGATTCTTTGTTTCCATGCGCCAAATCTCGAAAAGCTCTTTTCGCACTATACCTGCTTTTAATTCTGAAATAGACATAAGACAAAGAGTTGATGGGTGCTGACAAAAAGTCTATTTTTTTTATGTGTGTTGATGATTGATGAATACTATAAAAGTAAATTCACGATGGCCTTGCGAGATCCAAAGAAGTATAACCTTAGTAAATCTTAAATAAATCAATATAAAATTTGAATTTGAGAGGTAAAATTAACGAGTCGAGATAGTGTTAACATTCACTAGAAAATATTGAAATTTATTATTAAATGAAGTACATATCATTAGCTAGCTTCTACATAGGGTCAAAAACAAAACCCTGTAATAAAATAAATGAAATCACTTGTACCAATGCCTCAACCACTAAGAGATAACTAAGCATTGCAAATACAACCATGTAACTACAAGATTTCTACCTACTCTTCTGTCAAATGTGTTGTTTTCTGCGAAAAGAGATTATGATTTCTTCTTATCGGTGCATTCAGCTTTGCAAAAGGGGGATTTTTATTATAATACTCAACAACTTTTTCTAATCAAATTCCGCCAGATATTAGGTTTCAACCTCTGTGCGCCGGGTAGTTACGCTCCTTCGTACAGTTGTATATTCTAAGGAAAAGACTATTTTCAAAGCATCCTTAAACAAGTTCAGCCTGACTGACTACCTGACAATTTCCACGGCGATATCTTACAAAAACCCTGGCCGGTGTAAAGACCATCTATAATACTTTTATAAGAGTTGAGCCAACTCGAATGTCAGACCGCCATTTTGGATCCAAATAACACGTTGCAAAAATTATTGGTTATGTTTGCCTGACTAATGTCGAATGTTTCATAACCTGACATTTATTTCATGATAATTTACTATAGCTTATTTGAATTGGTTAATATAATAAAATTACTAAATAGAGTAATATATTTATATCTTAGCTGTAAAGTTGAGAAAAGTAGAAACTACTCTCAGCTACATAATACGCTATCAACGAATAAGATTTAATTTTATAAACGTACACAATATAACGCAAAACATACCTTAATTATAGCTAAAAACCAATAAGGCATTTAAAAGATACAATGTATAAAATAATTAACTGAAGCAATCCACTCTCTTTCAATGTATCAGTTTACTGTATATTTAGAGTATAGGGCCTACCTGTATTAGACTATGCATAGATTACAGAAAAATCAGTCAAAATTGCTCATTGTGAGATGTTAACGGAAGCAAATGAGTATTCACTAAAAACACAGCTATCGCTTCTGAAAAATTATTAGAAGTATAATCCGTTAGTATCTCTTATTTCAACAATGAGAAGAAATTGCAGGACATCACTTCACGTCTTATTTTGTTAATTAACAGCATTTTTGTGTATTTCACGCAATTTCAACCTATGAACTTATGACATTTCAAACTGCCATGAAATTTTCTTTTTAAAAATACCTTTTTCCGATGTAAATTTCCAATTACGAAACACTAAACCACCCATTACTTCTTCCTATGTAACCTGATATTTCAATGGCCTAAACTTTTATATATTCAAGAGGCTTCTCAAGTCATCTGCGAAAATGGTCGCGATCAATCATCTAGAGTAAATTGAAAGAGTTTGGAGGCAAGCCACGTTGTACGTGATAAAAATTTTTGATTAGTAGTTTAAGTCGTCTTAATATCTAACCAACTAGAAGCACATAAAAATAAATAGAACACACAAGTTTTACATCAAACTTTAACTTTCATATACACATGTACATAAATTGTATGTGTGTTTATAAAAGTTTGTGTAATTTATTGCTGGCAACTTTTTCATGTTAAAAGAAAATTAATAATGTAACATAAATATCACATATTGAAGCTAATTAAAATAAGAAAACACAATTAACACTTTATTTGAAGGCTGTTTTCCCAAATATCTGAACTTTGTGTACATGTAAATGTTTGTCGGCTGCTATGCGACTAATTTTTGTTTAAATTTTCAAATTGTGATAGTGTTAATGATACCAAACGATTTGTCGCAAAAAAATAGTTAGAAAATAGGTAACTAGATATAATACATACAAAAACTAAACATCTAACACTTCTAATAAATGTAGGCCGGGGTCGTAATTCAATAATGATTTAAATTGGTTAATCATGCTTTTGGTACATTTATGTTAAAGAATTCTAGTTCTCACAAATTAAAGTTAATCCCCCGTTCTGAATGTTACGTTTGACAGGTCCTTTCGGGTCGTGTTACTGCTTGCTCCGGAATGGGCGGGAACGGTCGGTTACGCTTCACTAGCAGTAATTCATATGCGTTCCATTTTGAGACCAAAACGCAAAATACCACAGAGCCGGATTAAGGCACACATGAAAAGATAATTACAACACATTAGTCGCTTACCCTTTAAATGGAAATTAGCAGTACTTACGGGGGGATTGGGGATCCCCCGTGCCGTCTCACGTTGGTTCTGGATGATTGGGGTCTTCGGGAGTGAAGACCTTCAGTGCACTATCACGATCATGATGACCTGAAACAGATGATGCTTGCCGCATCGGGCGCCCTTTAGCCGAATTGCTAACAGGACCAGGTACACACTTGGGCACCGTCATGTATTCACCTCCCCCGAGACCGCCCCTCGTCGGGATTGACATACAGGAAACTAGAGGGGAATAAGCACCCCAAGACTGCCCAGTGATCAGCTGGGGCCACTGGGTGACACACTTGGGCCACCCAGGTCGAAGGAGAACGTCAAGATCCGCCCATCTTTCCGTCTCCTAAGAAAACAGTATACTGTGCGGTTAATTTTACAGAGCTCAATTCACATATCATCAACAACAGCAATTCTACCAATTGCTAACAAAGCAACACAACAACACAACAACAACAGGCAATTCCGCAATTGCCAACACATCAATTCATCAATATAATACAGCAATTCCAACCAATTGCTAACATCAACATAAAGCCAATATCACAAATTGACCAACAATCACCTTTCAAGCAACAACTCACGTTGCCAAATGATAACAACAAAATAGGCACCAGCATTTCTAAGTGCCGTACCACAAACACAGTAATTATTAACATTACGCATCTTTACGTTTGTAGTCTCAATATAGAACACACGCATTACACTATAAACAGCTAAAGGCCTGTTGTACATTCGAAACCGCCCGCCCACTTTCAACACCACAATGCCACTGCCCCTTCTCGCATAATATCACCGATTCCTTCCCTAGTTCTTGTAAACTTTTAAATATGTGTTTTCTCTAGCTTCGGGAGGGTGCCGACAAAAACCATTAAGACCAGATGTAGGGTCAGAAGGGTCACCACTTTATGAATACACATTCCTTCACATTTCGTAAATACATTTTGGTTCCTACAAAGAATTTAAAACTGAACTTATTTAAGACATTACCTATTATCATTTACTATTAATTAATCTCTAAAGATGCTAAATTCGCATATAGAAAATAAATATCCCACATAAAGGAGAATTACTAAGCTCAGTTTGTTCATTCATTAAAGGTACTGTGCGTTTATGCTTGTATATTTCAAAAGCTTCTAAAATGTCTAATTTGTGTTTGTTGTTTCAAAAATGTAAGAATTTAATGTTGTTTTGAGGTGTCATTGGGTGGTTCTGTTCCTATAAATAATAATATAAATAACTAATATTCCTATAAATAACCTATAAAACTACCACCAACACTTTTTCATTTTTATTCAATGCTAAAGACAAAACACAAGATATCATGAAATCCGGCATTTACCGTTTGAATTGCTCTTTTTGTAACTCGGTTTATATTGGACAAACACTTAGAAATTTCGACATAAGATACAAAGAACACGTTCGCTCTTATAGACTTAAACATCCAGAAAAATCGAATTATGCCAAACACATTTTGGAACAGAACCACCCAATGACACCTCAAAACAACATTAAATTCTTACATTTTTGCAACAACAAACACTAATTAGACATTTTAGAAGCTTTTGAAATATACAAGCATAAACGCACAGTACCTTTAATGAATGAACAAACTGAGCTTAGTAATTCTCCTTTATTAGAAGTGTTAGATGTTTAGTTGTTCTTATGTATTGTATCTAGTTACCTATTTTCTGTATGTATTTATCCTTAGCAACGTGTTTGTTTATCAATCTTATCTACCTTTGATAATGACATTTTAATGTCGAAACAATATTGTCAGGTTAAGATAAACTAATAAAACTTGTGAAACTTTAAATTAATCTTTTAATTTGATTATATTTCAAAATTAAATATGTATTTTTTAGGTTTGCAAATTGTAGCGACGGCGCTTATGAAAGATAAGCTAATCAAGGGTTTTTTCAAGCGAGGTCATCTAAAATGCACGTCTCTAATGATAGCAAACAAATAACCGACAGGTACTTACATATAAAGGATGTCTAATAAATAGAGGAACAAAATTAAATATGTATTTTTTAGTTTTGCAAATTTCTTGTGGTGATTTGCTATGATTTTAGCTCTCTGATTACATATGGACCAATTGTGTTTAATAGGTCGAGCTTGAGATAATAAATTGGGTGGATTTATTAGCCTTTCGTATAGAATTAATGTTATTTCATGTTCATTTAAGTAGTTTGTAACAATTTTGGCATATGATTATTTATTATTATGGAACTTATTAATGAAAGGAATAACACGTTTTATAATACATTCCTTCAAATGTGTTGCAGCGTTCATAGTACCTTCATAAATATAGGGTTTACAGACGTTTCCAAATTAATCAAGTGCCTGGCACGCGTATCATTTAAAAACTTATCCTTATATTTCAGTTCTTCAGAGTTAGCACTATGGTAAAATCTTCTACCGGGGACTTCTGAGAGATTGGCAGGAACGTAGGTCTCATCGTCAATAATTAGAATCTTCTGGGTGCATTTTCGTGCAACATAACCTGCTCCAGATTTTACACACTCCATTTGGTTATCAATACATTTCGGATCTACCTTTTTTGTTATAGCCTTAATTTTTACGTTTTGTACCGTGCACTTTACTTTATATAACCTACAGTCTTTAATCTTAAAATATTTAGCTTTCTGGATAATTTTCTTGCCGAAATGGAAGGTGTCTGCGTAAATGTCATGACTTGTCCTTGTTTCATTGACTTTTGTTTTCCACTTTTTCAGCCAGTCTTTGAGTTGCATCTTCATGACTTACAAAAATGACTGTGCCATGGGGGAAAATTCCTGGAA
Organism: Agrypnus murinus; assembly: GCA_929113105.1. Lineage (NCBI taxonomy): Eukaryota > Metazoa > Arthropoda > Insecta > Coleoptera > Elateridae > Agrypnus > Agrypnus murinus. The sequence continues at coordinate 20,610,449 of OV816025.1, forward strand.
TTGTGTTTGGCGCTGTTAGTAAATCTGAGGTGTACAATATAAAGGAGGAGTAAAAAAAAGGTCCCAAGACTCTTCTGATTGAGTTGGAGATACAGCTAAAAGTCTATCGCTCACTCTTGTTCTAATTCTTAGGAATTTAAACTAACGTCTAAGAAGATAGCTGTGAAACAATTTTTTTCTTCTCGTGCAGTATATATTTTGTGTGCAATGCGGTGGCACTGTGTGACCTGGTATTCTGGTAATCTGATATTCAGTCTGCTGACATAAATTCAGGGTCAATCCTTCGTAGCACTTGCTCCTCCAATAGTTTTAAAACCACTGATTATAAGCTGTAAGAGCGGTAAGATGTTACGTTGCTGGGATTTTTGTCTGGCTTAAAAATTAACAATTATTTTGATTTTTTTAATTCAATAAGGAAGTCTTAACAGTATTGAAAATGTGGATGTCTTTTTTGGTAGTTCCCTTAACATCTTTGTGTAATTTAGCCTAATCCTTGTGATTTCTTGAGATTTAGATGCTGCATCTCTTCTTTAACTTCCTTTGGCGTAATGGATGACATGGATGCGGAAGTTGTTGTGGTTGATGTCAGGTATTCTAGGACTGTAGTTACATCATCATGTAATTGGAATACGCCTGCCAGATGTTTGCAAACAGATCTGTTTTTTCTTTATTTCTCTTTGTAACGGTATGTTTTTACTAGCCTTGAATTAATGAAATTTTGGTGCATAAGTTATTAAAAATCTTAAATGCGGTCCTGTAAATTTGCGTTCTTCTTGTAATTTAAAAGTACATCGGCATATTGTATAAATAAACCCCATAAAAATATACTAAAGGTTATCTTTCCAGACTAGTGGAGCCCTCTTGTACAATAAAATAACAAACATTATAGCTTCTATTGTAAATAAAAGGTAGGGCCGGTACACGTGTTTGCAGTGTCAAATGATTCCTTTGCTAAAACTTTAAAGGTTGGTTATTTTGGTTAGTGTGAATTGATGTTTTCAAACTTTCTCATATACGTTTCAGTTTTTTTCACCCAAAAATATTATAAAAATCTATTTTGTTTTGATAAATGATTGCTTGTACGTGCTAAATGATATTCTTCAAATAAAAACATCTGCGTTTTAAAATATCATCCCGTCTGCAACTTTCGTTGTGAGAAGTACTGAGTTCTGAATTCCTTTGTGTGAAAAACATTAATTTTGTTTCGCTTAAACGAGATCATGCGATTCTTTCATTGGTCTATGTAGAAGTGCACCCCTCTAAAAAACATTTCGTCTACAGTAAGATAATCCTGAGTTTTATAGTTCAGTTGATATCAAGTCTTCAGATAATACAGTTGACGTCAAGTGAAGCTACAGAATTGGCATTCAGCCTTCAGTTAGTTTTCAGTATTCAGTTGGTTTTCAGTTTTTAATTAAAATTTACAGTTTATAGTTAGTAAAATAATACAGATAAGGCCGGGCTCGGATCCCGTGCTAATAATTAATAATAATGAAGTTAATAAGTCGAAGGACGGAGTTTTAAAAAAAGCAAGTCTCCTCGAAAGCTTCAATTCGGATAGCGGGTCTCGTTCCCTAAATGGGTGTTCACCTCGAGTTAGCGGGTTTGTCCCAGTATTCTAGTTCCCGCGTTATAATTTTATTATCGAATAAAGTTAATTAAGTTGTGTGATTACCGTTTTGCGTTTTTTCGCTAAATACAGGAAGCTTATTGGCTTCAACCTACCGTTTTAGTTTTGGGTTAATAAAATTAACCAAATCCCGTTCCCGTTCGTTAAAAGTATTAGTGAAAATTCAATCTACTATTGAATTATAAAGTTTGTTTCTCGGTTAACGCATTAAAGAATAATTCAGAAGATTATTAGTTAATATAATTTAAGAAGAGAATTTAAAGTATTTGAAAGTATAGCCTTCTAATAACGAATTTCAGTTATTGATAAAATTTGAAATTAATAATTAAATTACTGGAATTACTGCAGTTTAAAAATTTTATTATGGTAGTTCAGTGCCGAATTATTATAGAAATAATTTTAGTAACTTCACTCAAGAAATTTCAATTCATCGTTGCAGCATCTTTACCAAATTCAAAGTTTTAAAGTTTAGTGAATGAGGTCTTTTATTGTGAGGTTTTTGTGACGTTTTGAAGAATTGTAAAATTCTACTTCTGCATCAAAGATATTAAGAATTTTTTGTTTGATAAGAGTAAGTTTATGTAACTGTGAAATATATTTGTATTGTTTTTGTTTCATCGAATGTTTTTGTAATTTTACGTATTTTGGTCCTTTGAATAACAATTCTTATCAAGGTTTTCTATTTTATTATTAAAATTATTACCATCAAAATCTCTTTATTTTAATCGGAGATAATTCGATATTTTTACTTTTGAATAAATTAATTTATAAATTAAACCTTACCGTGTTGAAACTGGACCTAGCATTAATTGAAATTATTTGATAATTTAATTTGTGTTAACGTCAATCAAACTAATTTTAATGAGTTTATTTTTTTAATCTTGAATCAACTTAATCTAGCCCTTTGTTATTTGGGGCCGTGTTAGAATAATTTCAAATAACTGGCGCCCATTCTTTTTTGTGACTTAAAAAACCTTACTTTTCCTTATAATCTGTATGTTATGGAAATCAATACCTATGTTACATCCTGAGCTATAATTTGTGAAAAGATGTCTTAAAGAAAGTCGGAGCATTTTATATACAGTAAGTATCATATTTTGTATTCAGTAAGAAATTTACAAACCTTATTGCAAGTATTCAGAATAATTTAGAGTAAGAAATACGGGGCTCTTTTGTTTTTGTCCCGATTAAAAAAGCTTTGTTTTACTGTCGCCCAATCGCGGGGCTTTGTGTTGTTTACTTTAGAGTAAGAAAAAACCTTTGTTTCATCTTATCCCATCCTTGCTGGCGATAGTTTACTGTATTTAAGAGGTGATGTAGCTTTGGGTTTTATTGGTCTACAAATTGAGTTAACGTATGTGTTAAATTTTGATATATGCAGCTTTTAAATTACTTCCCTTAATGCCTCAAGTTTAACTTTAAATTGGTTGCTTATGTTGTTCAGTCTCGTTTTGTGTAATGAGTGTTGGCTTCTTTACCATTCTTGCTGGCTTTTTTGAGCGACTAACATTTTAATGTCAAGAGCGAGCTAGCACTGTATAAATTTGCTGACAGCTTCTTCTATTGCCTTCGGACTTATGTTCAAATCTGTGCACTTATTTATTTTATGGTGATTTATTTTCCAGTTTGTTTTTGGATTATGTGATTTGTTAGAGGGTTCTTTATACATGGCGTATGTACTAATTTTTGCAATAATTGGTAAATGGCCTGGTGTTAAATCGAAGCTTGCTGAAACATCATGTAGGTTGTCGACGTCAGTAGTGAATAGTACGCCGGTCCTAGGACCGTGATGAGGGGCATCCTGCGGGAAGGGGCAGGTAAGAGTTGTCAGTGGGCGTTGCCGCGGCGGGGTGACCGCCCATGAGTGTGCGGTATGAATATTAATGAGGCCATATGTGCTATGTGACCGCCCATATTTGGTATCCCATATTTACCGCCATTTTATTCTAATTCAGGCCATATGTGACCGTCCATATTTGATATTCCATATTTACCACCGCCGCCGTTAGAGAGAGACAGAAGGTTTTTGTAGGTTTGGATTGAATATGTAATGAGGATTTAAATAATAACACCAAATTATTTTAATTACTTCAAACGTTTCTGGATATTATGATTAGAAAGAACATTCTTATTTATTAAGCATTTATATTACAATTCAAAAAGAAAATACATTTTTTAGTAAATCAGAAAGAATTCATTTCAATACAAAGTAGGATATCATGAAAAAGTAGATTATTGTCCATCGCAACCGCAGGCTCTTTTGCTAAACAGATGATGTGGATTGAATATGTAATGAGTCGCAGATTGAAAAGGATTATGTCATGAATGTAAATTTTTTTTTTTTTATTGATAAATCTGCTAATTTACAATCTACTCTAATTATATTATAAGAGTATTGAGTAAATGTGATGTCTGTGGTGACATGTGGGAGTCCTCATCCAGCGATGATACTCCTGGGTTTTAATTAGGATGATTTATTCCTTAAGATCGATGGGCCAGAGCTTATTCAGTCTTCGAGTTGGCAATGGATGCAAAAGTTGTTGGACGAGGTTATTTCCATGGTCTGATAGCTTTTCAAAATAAGATGACGCTGATTTACTTATTACATCCGCCACGAAAGGGATATTTATCAATACTGAATTTCTTACGCCATTAGCCGATATACACCCCAAACTATTTGTCAAACACCTCTATATTTGACAGTAGCATTTAAGGTTTTCACTTTTAATTGTTCAGTGGGTTCCAATTATATTCTAACTTCGGCGTTGCAGTTCTGAAAACACGTAATTTTCGACGTTCTGTAAAAAAGTTTTCAGTCAGTTCCACTCTTAGCAAAGTTTTCGAAGAAATACATGTTCACACAACTCATCTAACAAAACAATTTGGTTCATAACATGCCGACAATATTAATAATTAATCAGAATAATTAGTATACTCAGAATCTCTGAATGGAAATCGAATGGTCTTGCAAAATACCGAGATGTAATAACTTTATTCCTAAAACAAACCTTTATTGGCATGCTTTTCATAATCAAGGCACATTTTACAGAAAAATCCTATTTTAAAAATCTAAATTATAAAATTTATTACAGCAATTATCCAAACAAAACTGGGTAATCAAGAACAGCTGTATTAATAAAACAAACCATAAAACACTATAATCTACCTAAATATGAAGAAGAAATGCTTCAGGTTACATCCAATAATTTGCCCATATTACCAAACAAATTACTGTTGCGGCTGTGTACTTTCTTCCTCGGCACAATACTGAATAAGAAGAATTCTTTCACACTTTGAGTCTTTAGATCATTGCCGGTGAATATTTCAACAGCAACCATACTATCTCGGAATCTCGATAAGTCACTACTAAATTCGGTTGTACAAAGTTATTCAAGAAAACATATTGGTAAAATCTATGTGACATCAGTAGTGAATAGTACGCCGGTCCGAGGACCGTGATGAGGGGCATCCTGCGGGAAGGGGCAGGTAAGAGTTGTCAGTGGGCGTTGCCGCGGCGGGGCAACCGCCCATGAGTGTGCGGTATGAATATTAATGAGGCCATATGTGCTATGTGACCGCCCATATTTGATATCCCATATTTACCGCCATTTTATTCTAATTGAGGCCATATGTGACCGTCCATATTTGATATTCCATATTTACCACCGCCGCCGTTAGAGAGAGACAGAAGGTTTTTGTAGGTTTGGATTGAATATGTAATGAGGATTTAAATAATAACACCAAATTATTTTAATTACTTCAAACGTTTCTGGATATTATGATTAGAAAGAACATTCTTATTTATTAAGCATTTATATTACAATTCAAAAAGAAAATACATTTTTTAGTAAATCAGAAAGAATTCATTTCAATACAAAGTAGGATATCATGAAAAAGTAGATTATTGTCCATCGCCACCGCAGGCTCTTTTGCTAAACAGATGATGTGGATTGAATATGTAATGAGTCGCAGATTGAAAAGGATTATGTCATGAATGTAAATGAGGATTTAAATAATAACACCAAAAAGTTCCTTAAAGCTATTTTTATTGACTAATAATATACATATTTAAAAATAAGTTATTATAATTAATTAATAGTATATGCTAATTCTAGTGTACATTATATTTATTAATAACTTAATTATACATTTTTATTTCTAGTATACATTTATAATACAATTATAATCTTATAAATTAAACAATATCGGCTGAATTGATCCAGCTTTTTTCATTTATTCCAAGCCATTTGACATAAATTTGCCCTCCAGGCTTTTTCTTGAGAACCCGTTCAATTAAATATACGTTATTATGTTTAGTTTTCTGCAATTCAAGTTCATAAAAACCTCCTTTAATCGGATTTCCATGCATATCTTCTAAGAGGAATGTTACAGGGTCGGTGATTTGACGTTTAATAATACGAAACAGTTCTGTGGTCCAATTGGGATTAAAGCCTTTTGAGAAGATAGTCTTATATTTAGTGATGCGAACAACATCACCCACTTTAAGTTTACTTTTTCCAGCAATTTTAAGATTATTATAAACTGACAAAGTTGTTTTTTTCTGTAACATTAGCAGGAGGCATATCATATAGGTAAGAAAGTCAAGTCACGTTACGTTCAACGAAGCCAATCCCGGCGAGTTTTCAAGGTCACCCGAGTTTAGCCGAACATACACGAACAATTATTACACAATTCTAATCATTCTAGAACATTCCAAGGGGGTGAGGGTAATCCAATAAAAGCAACATTTCTCTAGCCTAAATCCAACGAGTTTAGCCGAACATTCTCGAACAATTATTACACAATTCTAAACATAGACAACCGATATTATTATAAGCAATCGATATTAACAGCTGTCTAATACCTGTTTAACACCAGTTAGACCCTTGTTTAACGCCTGTTAGACACTTGTTTAATACCTGTACAATTGGTGGAAGAGTGGGTGACGGTAAAAAGACAACAACAAAATAATCCATTATAATTAGGTGTATTTTTTTCAAGTTTATAAACAATATTAACATTACACATATTTATACGCAAAATACAGACATTTCTTTATTTCTATTTACAGTAGTATTAATTTTATCTAATTTAATTTTTATCTTATAATTAATATCTATTTTAAGATCCTCTATTTCTTTTTCTAAAAAGTAATTTGACATATATAATGGTTCTAAATTTTCGAACTTTAAAATATAACGTTTTTTATTTCTATAATATATTTCTTTAATGGCAATAATTATTAACTCTGTCCCTTCTTGCAATTCTTCTAACCTTCGACACTGGGATGGTTTAACACTCCCGCTAATCGATTGCATTGTAACAATATTTATTTGTTCTATATCTTCCTGTGTGCAAGATAAGTTATCCAAGTTTTGCGGTGTTTTGATACAAAATTTAAATTCCTCCACCTTAACGAATGTGTTCCTATTGTAAGATGTAAGTCCATTCGTTTTAAATGTTATAAATGGTTCTCCAGTTTCCAAACGTATTATATCCAGACCATTAACAGGAATGACCATGACGCCTTCCTTTTCTTCTTTAAAGTTTTCTCGAGATTGATAAACTTTTATAAGGGTACTTTTATCAAATCCTTTTAAGTAGTAAACTCTTTTAATTGCATCTTTTTCGGCCAGTACTCCAACATGTGGATATTTTCCTTTGGTATTAACAGTAAATGCAAATACTTTGTAGAATCCAGTTATGTCCAAATTTATCCATTTTCTGTCAAAATAACTTGCCAACATATCTTTAAGTTCTTTTATCTCTTGCTCTGTATCCAGTAAATGTTTATATTCTTCCTTTACAGCTATGGTTTTTTCTAAATACTCGATCTTTCTTCTTTTTGCATCTGTTTCTTCCAGGTCCATTTTTCGTTTCTTTATACTTAATAGATAAACAGATGAGAGGGGTTTTATTTCCTTAATTGGATATGGAGACAACCTATTAGTTATATTGGTTCTCTTCCTTAAAACTTGTGGAATTACATTATTCGTTTTGATCAAACCGGTGTTTTCGATACTTATATCTTCCGAGATTGTGGAGAAAATGGTGCTGTTCCGAGAAAAAAAGGTGTCGCCAGCTTTAATATAACATTTGTGTATAACATTTATAATATCTTTATTTACAACATCCTCCACAATTTCTACATAATTAATAGGTAAATAGTTAAAGCTAAAAGCGGAAAGTACGTAATTAACCATCTTTTCTCGTAATTTTAGATTACCAGGCAGCTTAATTTGTAATCCAGTCAGCTTCCGTGTATTTAAATTTGCCCAAAATACAAACTGTAAAAGATTATTATAGAGTACTAAACAACTGTTCTGTAAACTTTCGGTTAATTTCGACCACATTTTAGAAATCGACACAGAATAAAATGGAGCATTTCGAAAGTAACTTTTATTATTTTCTAATAAACTTAAACAATCTTCTAGGGGATCAAATGCACTAGATGGTTTACAGTAATTTCCAATTGTATAGTTATAGATTGTTGCTTCCAATCTGGTTATTCCATGTTCCTTAGCTAAAGTAGATGAAAAAGTTTCCTTTAATCGCACATCTGGACAAGAAATAAAATCGATTATATGGTTTCCAAGTTGTTTGTTTACCCCTGCGCTTGTTATTTGACAGATAAACTTGTTGTATATTTTAATTCTTGCATTCGAATTTATCCATGTTAGACAATCTATTCCCACTGTTTTATTATTTTCTACAATCGTATTACAATCTTTTTTGTACTCGCCTTGGTAACAGAAGTTATAATTAGCTGTTAAATAATCGCACATTTCTTTTTTATTAAATATTCCTGCGAAATCTTGCGTAATATCCAAATCCATAAGGTAAAAATCCTCTTTTTGGAGCTCCTTTAAGATGATTGGTAGTTCTTCTAACAAAGTTTCGATTTTAACATCTGCTAGTTCTACTTTGTAAGGGATAACTAATGGGTTTGCATATTTTTTAATAATATTTTCCATACCTTCCTGTCCAATAACTTTTAGTACTCCATCGGCCATTTTGTTCCCACCTTGTAAGAGAATAGGTAGTTTTGCTTTTACACCATGTCTGGCGGAAATAAACTTGGAGAATTTTCCTCGTAAGTAGCTATTAAATGCCCCACATATCTCTTTCTTAACTAAAAATCCACCTTTTTCACTTTTCCCAGTTTGTCCAACACAGTCCACAATGTCACTTATTTTAACCAGCATTATGTTATCACAGAAGGGATCTGTAATCGGTGTTAGATCACTACCGCTAAGGAGTTGTTCACCTTCCGAATAATTTATATTGCCAACATCTGTAATTAGATTGTTATTCCTGCTATTTTCCGTCAATAACCACAGACCAAAACGTTCGTTTGTTGGTTTTACTTTAACTCCTAAGAGTTGACTAACACTGTATATTTTAGGAGCGTCCATGTTAACTGATTCGACGATCACTACTAAATGGATTTAGGCTAGAGAAATTTTGCTTTTATTCGATTACCCCCACCCCCTTGGAATGTTCTAGAATGATTAGAATTGTGTAATAATTGTTCGTGTATGTTCGGCTAAACTCGGGTGACCTTGAAAACTCGTCGGGATTAGCTTCGTTGAACGTAACGTGACTTGACTTTCTTACCTATATGATATTATAAAATATAGAGAACTAATTGTTCTTACAAACGCACATCGAAAAGAATATTCTATTCGAGGTAAAATAGTACCTGCTAGTCATTCGAAATATCAGAACATTTTAAAACCATTCTTTACAAAAAAAAAAACAAATACGGGTACAGGATTGAATAATAAAAATACACAGCGAAAATTTACATTTAAAAAGTTAAACCGGAAACCTATAGAGTTCATATATTGGAACACACCTTCAGAATTAATTAAACGTCTTCGTATATTGTATGCAGCTAAACAAGCTGGGAACAACAGCGAACAAAATAGAAACGAAATTCATTCTATTATTTCAGAATTGAAAGAGGAAGGTTTAATAAGATAAAACAGACAGTTTTTCTTAATAAATATTAGTTTAGTTCTCCCCGGAATGGAAACTGTTGATCTCTTTGGTAGACCTTTACTTGGCGGTCTTAAAATGAAAGGACCGCCTGGTATAGGTTTTAAATTAACTAATGAGGGGAATTTTGATGTAGAGAATAAACGCATTACTAATGCTGCTTGTCCTCTCGATGATAATGATCTCGTTATTAAAAAATCTGTTTTAATGATATCTGATGATAATAATACGGTAGATGTTAAGAAAAAACGATTAATTCAAGTTAACGACCCGATTGATGACTACGATGGATGTAATAAAAAATTCATTGAACAGCACACACTTAAAACTAAAAAAGATATCTTATCTAAGTGTTTAGGACTATCAGATGTAAAAGATGTTTATACTGCTAAAGTAAAAGAATTTCTAACGTGGGAGAAGCAATAAATGCGAACGATGCCATATCCAAGAGATACTTTGAAACTAGAGCTATAACGTTAAATGCACAACGTCATTTTAGTGCAGAACAAAAACGAATATTATCTGTTGGTTATCCCATAGATTTACATGACGGGGCGACAAAATCATATGTAGATTGGAAAATTGAAGAATTAACATTGGAAGGATTTGATGTGAAAAATAATCAAATTACTAATGTAGCTAACCCTTTAAATGCAACTGATGGAGTAAATAAAGCATATGTTGACAAACTATTTCAAAAATCTGATGTTATCGATGCTTTTCGCGTGACTATTAAAGATATGAAAGAAGAAACAAAACTTATAAAAGCCTGTTTTCTTGAATTAACCGAAACAACAAGATTTCTTATTAAACTTTATAATGATCTACAACGTCATTTTGGTCTGAGTACTTCTGAATCTGAATCCTACGACATAAGTAAACTAGTTTCTCTATACAACATTATAAAACCTATCGATACACAAATCAATCCGACAACTTCATAATGAGTGATAAAAAAAGAGACGTTGTTAACGAATTACATCGTAATGCGAGAAAGAATTTTAAACGACGTAAAACGACCGTTTTAAATTATAATGACCTGTTCCAAATTGATATTGCAGAATTTATTCCTTACGCTAAAATAAATAAGGGATATCGTTATATTTTATTAATGATAAATTGTTATTCTAAATACTTAGACGCACGCCCGTTGAAAGCTAAAAATGGAAAAGAAGTAACGCGGCAAGTGCAAAATATTTTAAATAGTAAGGATGGTGTTATTCCAAACAATCTTCAATCTGACAATGGAAAGGAATTTTACAATAAACATTTTAAATTGCTAATGAATAAGTATAATATTAATCACTATTCAACCTTTAGTAGTATAAAAGCGTCAATGGTTGAACGCGTAATTAGAACAATAAAAAATAAACTTTATAAACAGTTTAGTTTACAAGGAAATTACAAATGGTATAATATCCTTCAAAATGTTATCCGCGAATATAATAATCAAAAACATTCGACAATTGATATGCCTCCTGCTAATGTTACAGAAAAAACAACTTTGTCAGTTTATAATAATCTTAAAATTGCTGGAAAAAGTAAACTTAAAGTGGGTGATGTTGTTCGCATCACTAAATATAAGACTATCTTCTCAAAAGGCTTTAATCCCAATTGGACCACAGAACTGTTTCGTATTATTAAACGTCAAATCACCGACCCTGTAACATTCCTCTTAGAAGATATGCATGGAAATCCGATTAAAGGAGGTTTTTATGAACTTGAATTGCAGAAAACTAAACATAATAACGTATATTTAATTGAACGGGTTCTCAAGAAAAAGCCTGGAGGGCAAATTTATGTCAAATGGCTTGGAATAAATGAAAAAAGCTGGATCAATTCAGCCGATATTGTTTAATTTATAAGATTATAATTGTATTATAAATGTATACTAGAAATAAAAATGTATAATTAAGTTATTAATAAATATAATGTACACTAGAATTAGCATATACTATTAACTAATTATAATAACTTATTTTTAAATATGTATATTATTAGTCAATAAAAATAGCTTTAAGGAACTTTTTGGTGTTATTATTTAAATCCTCATTTACATTCATGACATAATCCTTTTCAATCTGCGACTCATTACATATTCAATCCACATCATCTGTTTAGCAAAAGAGCCTGCGGTGGCGATGGACAATAATCTACTTTTTCATGATATCCTACTTTGTATTGAAATGAATTCTTTCTGATTTACTAAAAAATGTATTTTCTTTTTGAATTGTAATATAAATGCTTAATAAATAAGAATGTTCTTTCTAATCATAATATCCAGAAACGTTTGAAGAAGTAATTAAAATAATTTGGTGTTATTATTTAAATCCTCATTACATATTCAATCCAAACCTACAAAAACCTTCTGTCTCTCTCTAACGGCGGCGGTGGTAAATATGGAATATCAAATATGGACGGTCACATATGGCCTCAATTAGAATAAAATGGCGGTAAATATGGGATATCAAATATGGGCGGTCACATAGCACATATGGCCTCATTAATATTCATACCGCACACTCATGGGCGGTTGCCCCGCCGCGGCAACGCCCACTGACAACTCTTACCTGCCCCTTCCCGCAGGATGCCCCTCATCACGGTCCTCGGACCGGCGTACTATTCACTACTGATGTCACATAGATTTTACCAATATGTTTTCTTGAATAACTTTGTACAACCGAATTTAGTAGTGACTTATCGAGATTCCGAGATAGTATGGTTGCTGTTGAAATATTCACCGGCAATGATCTAAAGACTCAAAGTGTGAAAGAATTCTTCTTATTCAGTATTGTGCCGAGGAAGAAAGTACACAGCCGCAACAGTAATTTGTTTGGTAATATGGGCAAATTATTGGATGTAACCTGAAGCATTTCTTCTTCATATTTAGGTAGATTATAGTGTTTTATGGTTTGTTTTATTAATACAGCTGTTCTTGATTACCCAGTTTTGTTTGGATAATTGCTGTAATAAATTTTATAATTTAGATTTTTAAAATAGGATTTTTCTGTAAAATGTGCCTTGATTATGAAAAGCATGCCAATAAAGGTTTGTTTTAGGAATAAAGTTATTACATCTCGGTATTTTGCAAGACCATTCGATTTCCATTCAGAGATTCTGAGTATACTAATTATTCTGATTAATTATTAATATTGTCGGCATGTTATGAACCAAATTGTTTTGTTAGATGAGTTGTGTGAACATGTATTTCTTCGAAAACTTTGCTAAGAGTGAAACTGACTGAAAACTTTTTTACAGAACGTCGAAAATTACGTGTTTTCAGAACTGCAACGCCGATGTTAGAATATAATTGGAACCCACTGAACAATTAAAAGTGAAAACCTTAAATGCTACTGTCAAATATAGAGGTGTTTGACAAATAGTTTGGGGTGTATATCGGCTAATGGCGTAAGAAATTCAGTATTGATAAATGACAGAATGCACAAATGGGATTACCTTGACATATTGATAAGTAATTTCAGAAGTAGTACCGAGAAAATGGGCATTTTAGATTATCGATTTTCTTGATTATCTAGTCTCGTCAATTGCTTAGACAGTGTAGAGTTAATTTTTGGACTCAGACAGACCACCTAGGGAAGAAAGGAAGCAGGATATGAAGAGAAAGGTTAAGAAAAGGCCTGCCGTAAAAGCAATTTTAATTGTTTTGCATTATTGGAAGATTGGTTTGCAAATTTGTAGATCTTATCCCTTTGTAGTTACTAATTAGAAAAATAAATACAATTTTAACCTTTTTTCCGCGGATTTCGATGACGCTTTTTCAAGCTATTAATTTTTATATGATAATACAGTTGTAGAAAAACCATCGTTTTTTCTTTGAACGCGAAATGTTTAGGGCGTTTCGGGTGCTGGAAAAATCAATTTCGCGCGCTTAATATAAAAATATATATTTTGTTGCTTGTAAAATTATTTACAAGTTGGTTTTTGTTTTATTTAGCTAAATATAACTTGCAGTTACGGAGATATACCTTAGTATCAAAAATGTTTGATTGTATTTTCTATAAAAAAAACAAATAAGGTTCTTGTAATTGGTGATGGGTACCAAGATAATTTAATTGCATAATATTTAACGTAAGTCAGGATCTTAACGTAGGTAACTCTTCGAATTCATCACCATGTACAAGAACTGTATTTTGAGCATTTCTTATGGGAAATACAGCTTACATGCTTGATGCTATATCTTCAAAACTGTAAGTCGTAGCTAAACAAAACAACTATTCTGTGAAGAATTTTAAATGCAAGCAATAAAAAGCCCTGTTGCATTTTCTTTGTAAAATCTGACAGAGCCTAGTCATCGGTTTCTTAAACAGTATATTTTTACGGACTTCTAATTTTTTTATGAATTTTTATTTTACTATACTGAAAATGTATAAAGCAAAATAAAAATGTATTTTATTATTTTTCTGCAAAGCATGCTCAATCAAATAAAAATGTTGCTTCCTACGAACGCTTTGATCAGATGTTAGAAAAAACTGCGGTTCGTTTTTTCTTTTGATCTCGCAAAATATGTTTAGATGTCTTTTATTTTAAATAAATCCTACTATAACCTTTTTAAATGGCATACATCTATGTTAAAATGTATGTAAAAATATATATGCATAGTACCCTGTGCAGACGCTGTACTTTATTAGCAGTTTAACAATTTGTGGTATATTATAATTAAATAAATTAAGTTCTTCCAGAGGTAACGTGAAACGGGAATACTCTGACACTTTTAGAGACTATCCAATTTATTTTAAAAATCTGCCAAACTATAAATTAGTTCATTCTTTCTATCAGTCCGTCTAGGATACCTACAGCATAAAATCTGCTAAGATATCTTAAGTCCACAGACATAAAAGCCAATGGACTGGCTATATTAATAGTTAGGTGACATCAAAAGCATATGTTACAGGGAGAGTAGGAAAGGTGTAGTGTACTTAAACTTTTTTTATGATAGCCTTCATAATAGGATACAAAAGAACGCTATTGTACTCATAAAAAATTTAGAAAATATTTTAACACATACGTATTTTAATTTTTTATTAACAACAGTATAGGAGAAGACGAAAACATTAAAAGAAATGGATTTCATATATTCTATTAACCATGTCGACTACAATAACAAAAAGTGTTTATTGCACACTGATTGCTTACGAGGGTGTTTTAGTTCAGGTGGGTAAGTCGGGAGGTGTTAAGTCGGTGTGTATATGGTAAGTCGGGGGTGTTTGTTAAAGAACGCGTCCAGGAGAACCATTTTCAACTGGTTTTGTTCAGCTGCGTTTATTTAAATAGTTAATCAGACATAAAAATCAGAAGGATTGTAATCAAACAACGAATAAAGCAAAAGTCTTTCATTCAATTATTTAGTTTTGACGGAGTTTTCCTAGTAATTTATTAAAATAGCGAACACGTTTACACTTACGCTTACAGATACAGCTGTTACAAGTTGGTTATGATGATTAATGGACGTAATGATTATGCATAACAAATTCTCAAAGACTTTTTTATTCGTAATCCAAGTGCAAAACAAAACCCCTGCACAAAGACAGAAACTTTGCATCGACATATATTACGAAGTTGTACGACATGAACTCATGGCACACTGCCAGCGTGCTAAAGTAGGATAAAATTCGAGTGCATTAACTTTTTTATTTTAATATATCTCGCTAAGCCTCTATTATTATTATTCCAGGTATGTTTAGATTCCAGAATTTTAAATCGGTTTCAGGCGGTTGCAGTTGTTCTACTTTAAAAATCTTATCATGGAATTAGATGATATATAATGAAGAGACATAGCTTCACCATTAATGTAGTTGAATGGTGATGGTGCATGTACTATGTACTTCTATTTAAAATACAGTTTTGCTAAAATTGAATACCTGGATTTATTAAAGAGGGAAGTTTCAGTCGAGCTGTAAATTTTCCAGAAATGAGTACTCGCACTAGAACGCTCCTGGGGGAGTGAGTTGAATACTTAATATATTTTAAACGAATATTACTTGGAGGTTACTATCAAAATTTTACATCAAAAATTTCTAATATGATTTTCTATACGTTTTATTGTTGATTAATGTTAGAAATTCGCCTCTCAGCGTTTTCTATGAAATCCATTTTGAAGAACATGAAATTGAAGTTAAAAGGATTTTATAAAATACTGGTCTGGAATTAATAATATAAATAATATTGTAAAACCATTCATTTACAGCAAAATTGTTAATTAATACTTATTGTTAAATGGCAGCTATAATTTCATTGACCAATTATTGATATTGCATGTTACTAGGTATTGCACAATACAAATTAAATTATTCAGTTATTTGTAACTGTGCTTTTGATTTCCATATTTAGGTAACATGTACACACTGTCTCTTTGGCTACGAGTAATTCCACAGCAAGCGAATGTTTCAGAATTAAATCAATTTAGGCGAACAATGAAAAATTATTAAAATTTATATGAATTTTATACATTTTTATTCATAATAGAGCGTGTAGAATACTTGCTTTCTTTACAGCATTACTTCTTGTAAATGACATTCTTACGTACATTAGTGTGTGAATGGGATGCTTACAAAGCAATCTATTGATTGGAAAGTTTAGTAATTTTGCCATAAAAATCCAGAAAGAATGTTTAAAACTGCGACCAGTGTTACTTAATTATACAAAAATGCCATCGCAAAAAGGAAAAAGTTTCATTCATACGGTGTTTTTTATTTTCATTGGAAACTTCCAAATTGGTATGCAAAAAACTACTGTAGGCAACTCCTACGAAAATGAATTTTCTGTACTATTTGTATTTGTAAATACAAAGAGTTTATGTGTACGTAGAAGCGCCTTAATCCACTAAGACTACTACGTCCACATGGTTGACCATATGGGATGGTGTGTATGTGAATTATCTCCTCGTGGTACAGCCGGACGACAATTATTTCAATCTGAGAAGAGTTTATACAACTAAAGACTACAAACAGATAATATAACTAAAAGAGGGGGCTATTTTGATGGCCCTCTGATTGAAGCTATCGAATCTTTAGTCCGAATTTACAGATAAACGTTGAAAGCTTATCACCTAAGACATGTTCCTAACGAAATTTGAATACATGGCAGAATCTTAACAGCAAGTCTAAAAAAAAACTCACCTAGATGCTGCTAACCACTTTTACTTCAGAAGCAATGTTCATAGATGTATCTAAATAAACTATTTACGTGAAGAGTGCCAATATTCAATTTTTGTGGCCCACAAAGAAGACATGACAATTTTAATTATGCAAACGGAGTAATAACTAGTGGAATGGAATCAGTGGCGGGGCAAGACCAAAATTGGAAGTGGGCAAGATGAGTTTCGCGAGGCCCCCTTTTCGATTGCAGGCCGCATTCCTAAGGTGACCATACCATACGTGCCTTATGGCTGGACATTCCTGATTTTTAATAATTTGTCCCGCGACCCGCTTTTTAGAAAGAATTGCTTTTTGCCAGTTTACAGCAAAAAACTAAAATATACCTACAGGGTGTAACTAATATAAGTTAATGTAATGTGAGTACAAGGGACGTACTTAAAATTTAAAATGTGATTTTCTCTAAAACTAGTATAAAGCTATCACATCTTGGTAAAATAAGCAACGCTTGTGTTGCGCCAATAATTCGGTTTCTTTCGGCTGCTGTCATTTTTGTCGTGTTAAATTTAGTGACCAGCCCGCATTTTTACACAAACTATGCCGTTGTGGCATCAGAGCGCTAAAATCGCATTTTGAATGGAAATGTCTGTAGAGTACTAGAGATGACGGAGTGCTCAAACACATTTGTGAATCGCTACGGGTTAGTATCGGACTAAGAAAAGCAACATAACTTTGCGATCTCTCTGGATGGGTAAACGATGACTAAGTGGGGATGTTAATCCGATTTTATAGGCGTGGCGATTTTGGGAAATATAAAGAAAAAGTAAATCTGTTTTTATTTAAGCGGTATATTAGAAGTATTTTGGAAATATGATTATATTATAGAATAAAAGAATAATATACTACCCATCAATCTTTTAGTACCTTAGTGCATAAGAGACAATCCTCCTCGCAGATTTTCCATGAGGGACACAATGCCGACCAGGACCACTTTGCCCACGTTTTCACTAGGGACACAACGTCCACCTTGACCACTTCACTCAACTTTAGTTTAGACCCACAACATCAAAAATCCGATTGTTAGAAATAGGTTAATGCACACATAAAGTGTTGATAATAGTATCGACGTTGTGCGACTACAATTTAGCAATTTAACATCAGATATTTTAGGCACAGTATACAAGGTAAAACGAAAAGATTAATATTTTTTAATGATATGCATATAATACGTATGTATATGACATGATGTATGTCAATTAAAAAATTACACGTTTGCGCAACCATACGCGAAGTGCACACTTTGCATAAGCAATACAATTCCAATTTCGCGGCCGTTACTCTTAGTAACAACCGCGAAGTAACTTAGTGCCAGTATCTCCACATATCTTTACGATTTTTTACAAAACTAATTGTTGTATTTAAGCCATTTTCATAAATACGCTGTAATATTAAAGCCGCCGTTCTATTTTCAATGAATTAAACTGTTGGTTTTTAAAAGCAATGGAATTTATAATACTTTTACGCTTGCACAAGAAATGTTGTGTATACCTTGTCCGCGAAATTCTTTAGCGTTCTCGAGATTGTTATGTCTCGGTAGCAAGCGGTCTCGGGAACAATTATTTACTCGGTACGTTAAAAACAGATTTCGCGACCTTGGTATACAAATTACTATATTGTGTAACTGTACGCGAAGTGTCCACTCCGTGTACGCAATACAGGCCTCGAAATTGGATTTCGGAATAATGCAAAAATCATCGGATTCTTAAAACTCTGAAAACCTGCTACCCTTCCATTAAATTACCGACCAATAGTTTAGCCTGTGCTATAAGTTGCTGAAAAGAATAGAATATCGCATAAGCATTAGCTAATCGAAAAGGAACAGAAAATTGCGACAACCGACAAAAAATACTTGTGCATAAACTGGAGAAAGTTATCCGCTGTGCTATGATCAACTAATTGATCCAAAACATGCTGAGTAATCGCAGGATCATAAATCAAGCCTATAATATAATGCTAAAGAAAGGGGCTTTGCTTTGGCAGTGTTTACACCAATGACTTAACAGAATCACAATCTTCGCAATTTGCCTATGCGACTGACTTGAGCTTTAAATGTTCTTCATAAAGGCTTGAAGACAGGCAGTAATGTTTTATCAGCAGATTTTGCAATCTTGCACAAATATTACAAGAAATTAAAAATTACAGTTCAATCCTCTAAAGTCTGAGTGCAACTGAGAAATAGACAACTGGATGTAGCATTTAGTCAAAATCGTATGTAATTATACGCTATTCTGAATTACAAAGAACTCTGAAGACAAAGAGTCTGCATTAAACGAGAATGGAATAAGACTGCTAATCAGTACTAGCCTACGCGAATTGAGTTTGGTATCTCCACCTGCAATAAATTGAATCATCTTTACAATGTCATCTTTTATCGTATACTATTATCTGTTTATATTTATTGCATAATTCTTTATTGATATAGGCAGGCGCTGATCCACGGGGGGGGGGATATGGGGGAAATTCCCCCCCCAGCCAAAATTTTTAATCTTATATACTTTAGTATTATAGTTAAATAAATTTTGAATGTAAAATAGTTAGGGTTTATTAAATACTGTGCAATATATAACATTTATAAATATATATACTGAGGTGATTTTTAATCTGCGCCACAATCTTGATAACCCATAAAATATGTAACCCTCTCCGCACGTACCCCTTAGCTGAAAACTTAAGTATAAATTATGGTTGATAGCGTCGTCGTTAGAGGCCAGGGGCTGAAGTGCTAGGCTAGATAATAAAAGAGTGCACTTACCTTATAATCTCGCTTTCTTACAGAAAGGTAGAGAGGTAATCCAAATAATATAAACACAGTTTAAAATTATAAATTAAAGAGGAGTTTATTCATTATCGATAATTAAATTAGTAAATCAACTTATAACATTATTCACAACCAACATAAATTATTGAGTTTAATTACTTTCACGTAGAAAGAAGTAATGTATTGAATTTAAATAATTGACAATTGAAAAATTATAAAATTTAAACCGAAAGTGGGTTCTTTCTTTCTTGAGGACCTAATCAGAACTGTCTTAATCTAAAATCCCATGTAAAAAGGAAGAGACTTGGAAAACAGTATAGATGACAAAACAGACTTAATTAAATTAACAGTGTACGTGTGTTTTATAAACCCTAAGACAAAACTTACTTTCTTTTGATTAGTATTTAAAAATTGCAATTCCGCATACCTTGCAGGAAGTCGCCTTATCACATATGAAAGAATCATCATTTTGAATAAAACATAGAATTTCAAAGTTTTAGCAAAAGGGAAATATTTTACGTTTTAGAATTTCTATTTCCCGTGGGAAACTAATTTTGCAATTTCTTAATATTAGGTATGCAAAAAATTAATTTTAAATTTTAATAAGTTGTATCTTTGAGTTTATTTAACCCTAAATAAATATATTATTATAAATGCAATTATGATTTGCAGAACTAACTAAATATGAACTTTAGCTAAAATAGTTTAAGAATAAATGATACAAACTAATGAACTAATCATGTAGCTAATTATAATAAATCAATGTAGCCATTCGGGTACAAATATCTACGGTGAAAACTAATAAAATAAAATAAAATACACCCCAATATTTTTCCTTTTCTCAATTGGCTAACTCAGGTTTAGTTTGATAGAGCATGAAATAGTTGAAATGATAAAATCGTATTGATTCTTATCCCTGGAAGAAAAGAAAAACTTACACTGAAGACACTTGGGCTTCCGCAACTGGACAATAGCAAGCTAAACTCTAAATATGAAAAGAGAAATAAATGGATGCTTGTATGCACATCAAATAAACACATAGATAAATTAAAAACACAGTCTTTATTTTATTAATGAAAATAAATGAAAATCAAATTCAATGAAAAATAAAGGAAAATTATTTAAAAAACAGAACAATAAAGTAAAATAGTTAAATAAAGTAAAACAACCGGATCGCGAATGTTACTCATGAAGACACTATTCAAACACAGCTGATTATAATTACCACAGATCTTAATTCTACAAAGATAGGATTGTAGCCGGCAAAATAACGATTAAAACAATATCAGACACTCATATCCTACAATAACAAATCTCATTATGACTTAATTATACACAAAACTCAATAAATCCAGCTTCATCATTTACAAAATGAATACATAAGTACACTATATAACTGATACATATAAAATTTACATAAGAACATCATTACAATAGAAGAAAAACATAACATTAAGATTCCTCTTTACGATATTTATTAACCCAACGATGCTACTACAAGATCCATCTTCTACATCAACTTAAATGAAGTCAAATTATAGTCAAATTGTCCAGTCCTCTAAATGTTTGCATTAAAACAATGGTGAGAAATGTTGTATAAGAATCAATATTTGTAACACACGAAGCATATCAGCAAAGCCGAAACCTTCATTACAATAAATACTTAGGATTATTATATAAGAGTTTGTAAGTTTATTTTGCTATATTATTCATTACAAGATTGACCTAATTTACATATTTTTAGTTAAATATCAGCCCGAAACTGAGTCAGTCTCATAGAAAACAGAAAAATTCTTCCTACGTTATCAATCGTAGACCTAGAATTTAATAAGGGAAATTAAATCTTCCAGACAAATGGAAAAACCATCCTAATATGTGACTTGAGTTTCATATAACATGTATTATCACGAAACAATCTCAATGATTGATATCATTTTTTAAAAATCAGACAGATTTTTATATATAAAAATTTAGGTTATGTCTGCATGAGATTTTATCCTTCCTGATATCTATTTTAAAAATTGATAAATCTATTGACAGATTTTTATATATAAAAATTTAGGTTATGTCTGCATGAGATTTTATCCTTCCTGATATCTATTTTAAAAATTGATAAATCTATCTGTGACCTAACATGTAGCCTTTAGATTAATTAGACCTAACATCCTAGCATGTCTATCTTTCATTATATTTTATTGCATGAAATAATTATTTTTATGATTACGATCGAATCGTCTAATAAATTTTCAATGAGATGATACATATCTCTATACATAGGATAAAAATAAACAATGTTTGTTTAATTATTATTTATTTAAAACAATTATTTTTTCAAGAATTTCCCCCCCAAAATAATTCTCTGGATCCGCCCCTGATGTAGGTATATCAATCTTATTATCGTATTATCTATCTTATTGTACACTCATATAGTATACTAGTAGATTCTTATTCGATAAATTAATAAATTGAGCATGTTACGAAGCAAACAAGTAAAGATAATATAAGGCTCAGAGCAATAGGATTTAAAAAAACTTAAATAGTAAAGATAATGTTGATAGAAAGCGGAAAGGCAAAATGACCGGACAAATTGGCTTTTCCAGATTCCACTGTTCCTTAGCATAAAGGCAAAGCAAATATATAATAGATAGGTTACATACAAATATAGTAATAGTTCTATAAACTTTTGCCATAGGGATTCCAATCGTGTTAGGGATTCAAAGGAAACTATATGTATGCCATATAAGCTTTGGAACTGTAAGGGGGTGGGTAAGTAGGTGGGAGTAAATTGAGAGAGGGGTAAGTCGGGAGGGAATGAGTGGTTATATGGAAATAAATGGGAAATTAAGTTGAGAAGAGTGGGTGGTTTAGTAGGGAGGAGAGGGGTAAGTGTTGAGGTGGGTGGATAAGTCGGGAGTGTTTGTTTAATCACGCATCCAGAACATACTTTAGCCGTCAATAAAAGCTGTACGATAGCTTTAAAATGAACCAGAGCTTTTTAGAACAGATAGCGGCGGATACTTTTAATCGATAATGATATAAACTTTAATTTGCAATTCATTCGTTAGGGGCCCAGAAGTTTCTTAAAAAGTATATCATGATATACTTTTAAAGAAATTTTATATGCGTGGTTTTCAGATTCGATAAAAAACTGCTTCAATTTCGATTCTAGTTCGAGGATGCCCCAAGGATTCGATCTTGAACCTCTACCATTTCTAACAACGATGAATGGACCTGTCAAAACATATCATTTTGCCACTATCAGTTATTTGGAGATTATGCCAAATTATACAAAGCTATCGTTAAATCGAATTTAACAAATATCAATGGTATGTAAGTAATCTTGTTAGTTTTAGTATGGGTTAAAGCATTGTCGCGCTTTTACTGTATAAGATACTCATGAGATTTACTTAGAATATGGTTCAATTGTATGGTACCTCTACTTCTTCATTCATATAAACCGAATTGAAACGGTACAAAAAAATCGTATGACATTGGCTCTTCTGTGTTACATCATGAATCTTAAATGACTACTCCTGTCGTATATAGCGTGTAAGGAGTATAACTGCCATTATTAAAAACGGGACATTGAAACTAACAAAAACTATAAACAATTTTTTTCTACCAACATTACTTTTCGCGTTATTTGAATAAAGCGGATAAATCAAATGGCAACAGAGCACTTACGAAAATTGTTGAATTGGCCACAGCCTGTTAAACACTTCAAACCAAAGAAAGTCATCCTTTGTTAAAGGGAATATTTCCTATATTGATGGTACATGCAATTCATTTACAAATCAAGCAGTATGTTTACACATTGTGGTTGTGATAGGTATTGTATTATTTTGGGAGCCTTAAAAGATGGGTATTAACAGTTCGTTTCTCCGACAGTTTTAGTACCGCTAAACGATAAAAGAAAGTAACAAATTACAGAATGTCTGAAACAGTTTTCAGTTTCTTTTAAAACAAGTTAGGTAGGCGTCTGGGTAATCGGAGTATCGTCTGGTATTCCCCTTAGTGCTAGGAAGTGTTGACGGAAAAAAGTTAGATTTACTCCAATAAACATTGTTAAAAATTGGATCTTAAGCGACTTTTTGTTTAAAGAGAATCCTGTGAATAAGGGTTTAAAATGCTAGCTTAAAATGCTCTTATGTTGCAAGTTTCAAATGTTATACTTTCTTTCACTTATCTTTCGCATATTTACTTTAATGTAAGGATGCCTGCATTGTTTACATAAACCGTTACAATTAACGCTTATTAAAAATCTTTGCGTAGAATCTAAAATGCATTTACTAAATTTGTTATTTATGTTGCATTTGACTTTGTAGTTTATATTAATTATCAGCTTTGTATTAGTTTTCGTATCTAGTTACTATGTATATACCTAACACTAAAACGTTTATTCTAAATAGTTTCTTAAGTCATTTAATAGTTAATAATTTAATGCACTTGCATGTTATTGTAATGATGTAGTCGTTGTGAGGATAATTAATAGGAATCCTTAAATTACATTACATTATCTTTTTACCCCTTATACCTTTCGGTGTCGAGGTGCCAGACGCGCCGAGCCACAGAGTGGATATGTGGGCATTAGACGAAGCAGCGGAGGCATGTTGGCAAGTATACTGGCTTAGTAAAACTCGGCTTAACTCCGTTAAGCGGTATAAATCCACTATAACCACCCTGCCGTGATGCCGGCTGGAATCCTTAAATAATAATTCTAAAATAATAAGCCAGCCAATAAAATAATACACCCACATACACAATTCTTTGTTTCGTCTGTTTTAATTCATTATTTAGTTACGTTACCCTTTAGTAAAAATGAACTGCACACAGACATCTATTTCTTTTCGGGTTTCGGGGTTCGAGTCCCACATGAAGCGACTGGATTTTTCTAATTGCAAGATTCCGCCACCTCAACTATGGCTGTGTGTATTTGTTATGGATGTTAGGTGGGAGACATATGTCCTTAGCTGTTGGTTTCCCCGTAGTGTAGGCATGAAATTGAAAAACAACAACAACCACTGGAAAAGGTCGATACCGTAACGATAATAAATTCTATAATTATTATGACAATTAAATGTGTGTATTTGAACTTGAACGGACTTTTTAAGTGGCTTAAAGGTTTCATTAAATTGCAGGGTTGTCAAATCGATCGTGTAACAGAATGTGGTTTATATTTGTAAATTTGCTTAAACGATCATGTTTACAAAAAATATGTACAACTGTTAAAATATTACAATCGCAGTGCGTTTAGTAAGGTGGTAATGTAATGTCGATGTTTGCAACTTTATTTTTTTTTAATTTGCAGAGGGGGGCCGCGACTTTATCAGACGTTTTTGTTTCTTTTGATGTCGTCTACCACGAGGTCCAACACAAATTCGATATGGCAGAGTTTTTTCTACTTTACTTAATTTTGTATTCCATTTTAATAACGGCAGTTATACTCCTTACACACCGCATACTCTACCATAAAGTAGACGTAAATTTATTGATGGGTTATTGTTGTCAATATTTGTAATTGTTTATTTTGTAGTTTAGTAGTACTTATTTTGTAGGTGACTTCATACCCCATGAGTAAAATTTCAGATTTCCACAGTATAATTATTATTCTTGAACCTTTGATTGTTCATATTTACCTTAGCTCGAAAAACATATACTTTTAATTTGCATTTATTCAAGAATTTCATCATATAGTTAATTGTTTATAGTATAATTTTCTGTTTTTGTTGTATATGTATACATACTTTCTCGTGGTCCACAATTTTCTGTTGATCGGAATGATAAAAAAACAAAATTTGTTATTTGTGTTGAAAATCAATATTAACTCCATTTTAGTTATTAAAATTAATGCAATGATTCAAATTACTGTTCACTTAGAAAATGCTTTCCATTAGATAATCTTCGTCTTTCTAAATGAAAAAGATTCAATTAACGTTTTGTTACTAAGAACTGTTTCTTAATGATCCAATTCTCCCTTTCAGCGTGCGTATCAAAAAAGTCTAACCTAATGAATCATTTAGTCAAAAAGATATTTATATTAAAATCCCATTTTTAAAAGAATCAAGTTTAATCGAGCGTTAAATTACACAAAAATCCTACAACAATGATAAATGAGTTTTCTTATTTCCAGAGATTATTATTATTTAATATCTGGTTAACAGAATTAAGAGATGATAACTTTTTCCTCCGTCAAAATTTATGTCTGCTTTCAGTTTTATAGTATACTGTACGTAATGGAAAATATATTTCTTTTTGGTAACGATTCATAATTAGAACATTGCTGTGTTGATTTTTAAAGAAAATGTTAAAATGTATAAATTCATGCTTATATTGTACCTTTTCTATTAATATTCTTATTGTAGCAGCCTTGATCATTAAAGAAAAAATATTTTAGAAGTAATCTTGTTGGTGTTATTTACAAATAATCTTTGAAATTTTCAAGACATTAAAAGTTTCCTAAAGGTTCCATTCTATCTATTCAGAGTTTAATATTAGAAAAAACGTTCCACTATAGGCGTGGATGAACAGTTGAACAAATGCGAGTTTTCATTATATATTTTATCAAAAATTACAAAAAGTATAGTAATAGTTTATGCATTATTCATAGTTTGTACTATTTTTCATCGTCATAGTACAATATATATCTTATGGGAGTTACGTAGCTCTCATGTTGCTAGATATTTCAATTGTGGATTTTATATATTTTTCAATAAAATAAAATAATAAATAATTTTTCGTTTAAGTAATGTGCGTACTTACGACAAACTTTTCATGATGAAATTAAACTTATGCAACTTTATTGACATCATTTATAGGTGGAAACTGTTGGGAGAAAGCTGAGTGAAATATCATAATAATAATAATGGTTTTCGACATTCTAATCTTGATTTCTATATTATTATTATGATGTTCCTTAAAGAGCACGACCAATTCCTATTCTAGAATAGGTCCATTGCCGAATAATGTTGCAAATGAGGCAGAAGATGTTCGATAACTTTCTCCACTGCATATCCAGTTAATAATAATATGCTCTTTTGGCATATATAATAAGATAATTATATATGTAATTAGTAGCATGCAACAATATAAAGGAATTCACTTTATAAGCAACTGTTTATAATTTTTTAAATATACAAAAGAAGTTCAATACAATTTATTAGTAAAATAACAACATTAAATATAGCTAAGAAATTATTTAATCTTTTCCTAAATAATGTTAATTGTATAAATTATAACACAATTACTTTAGAAATCTAATAAATCTAGGTCTATCTATTAAATTATTAATACTTTATGACATTTACTTACCATGTAGTATGTTTTAACCAGTATATAACAAATAAATATAAATTCCACACAGAGACTCTGATAACTGTACCTTCGGCAATATCTTACAAACAGTATCTGGTTAAATCGTTCTCAAATTGATGATATTAATCTTTTAATTGTTGAATTATATTATAACAAAAGTAAGTTCTTTAATAACTTATTTATTTTAAATTTAGGTGCGACACCGAAAAAAATACTTCTAACAAATAAAGGGTGCGCAGTAAAGTAATTAACTCTACACAGATTATTGTAAAATACTAGATGTCTTACAAGTATCTTGCGCTTTAAATAAAATGGCCGTACGTTTTTAGATACGCGCTGACTAAAAGTACAGCTGTTTCTTTTTTACATCAGACAATTCTAATAATGCAGGTGTTTTAAGTCAATCTTTATTATTTTCGTAGTATCTATTATTAAATTTTGCATGTATTAAGGTGGAGGTACCACGATCCCTAGGGCACACGGTATACTTTTTATAAGAATCTCTATCCTGTTTATCAAGTTTTAAAATTAGATCTCGTTTAAGTTCTTTCATCTTCACCTACATAATTTATAAAAATTAGTTTTCTTTAGGATATGATTATTTATGGATAATGGGTTAGCAACAGTTCATTATTATGAGTTAGCAAAACTTCCAGTATTGGCAAAAAATGCTTTTGCACAAGGCGGACAAGTATACAGGATCGTTTTACGACCATACCTACATAAAGACAAATATCTAAAGTTATTGATAGAAATAATTCGTCAGCATTTGTAAACATTTATTTAACATATTTTGAAATTGGTTTGTGCGTACTATGATTTAGAAAAATATGTATACACAAACACATATCTTCTCGAAATTATTTACAATGGTTTAGACTATCAATGTTCTTATAAGGTAGTCAATGGAAGGACATAATTTTGAAATTTTCACCACTAGTACACGTTTTGCAAATTAGCAAGGATGAGCCGTGAATGGTTGATTTTTCAGAGATTGTTGTAAAATGGATGTTTGAGATTTCACCATTACATACGAAAATTTCGTTTGTGGTAAGTAACCAATTTAGTATCAGCAGAGAGTAAAAAATTAAAGTCGTAATAATATAATCTGTAGAAACGTCAGTAAATATTGAAATGTTATTAAAAGTACAAGTACAAACTTTTATTTTTGGTTTAAATCTGTAAAATTCAATGTTATACTGTCAGCTAGAATACGAAGTGTGAGATCTTACTGGATCTTCTTATTTACATTTCCTTCGGTACGGGATATACATCTATTTATATCAAAGTTGTGTTTCATATTTTAGATATATTTACCAAAATTAACATTGTTGTAAATCATTGTAATTACAGTTATAGAGCAAAAAGAGCTGGACTATCGAACGCGGTGCAAAAGTTCTCAAGTTATAATAAAGTTCTATTGTCAGTATATGACATAAAAGTTCTTAGTAGGTCCTATTAACAAAAGTAATGATCATATCTACATTTAATTTTTCCTTTTAATTATTATTTTAATTTATTGCTAAAAGTAACATATAAAACATATTTTAGGAATAAAATATGTTTTAATATAACAAGACTATTTTTTACTAAACATATTTTATGAAAACTATGCTAATTAAAAACTGTCACTCCCTGTTGTGTAGTTGGCAACAATGTTAATGTTTTGCCACCAATCCACTGTTGGACCAAATACCCAAAAGCTGGTCAAAATTATTTTTTCTTATATTTATCACAAAATAAGGTTGATTTTAAAATGTAAACACAAAAAGATATATTGTTAAGTACTAACATGCATTTATTTAATTTACAAATTTAATTATTGATCACTTTGATAGTACATATTTACTCGATCGATATTCACATAAACCATATTTTTTGTATTTTCATTAAGAATATAGATATTAATATGTCAAATCATCGAAGAACAAGAAATAAATTCAAAGTTGGCATTTAATGTCCTAACTATTATAAGTAAAAAAGGATAGTACGCAAGACTTTGCAGTTGTTAAGTATTGAGAATTCATATACGTAAAATTAAGTAAATAACTAATGATACGGCAAAGTACGGCAGGTAAATTTTATATATGCTATAATTTAGAATTTTGACTAAAAAATGTCGTAAAAATTGGATCTAGAGCTCATCAGACTAATTTTATATCTCAAGCTAAATATAAGCTTCGTCAAAGGTTTACAAAAACTAGTAGCGTTCTTTATAGTTCGGATTTTAAAAACGAATATACGCATTAAATAAAAATAATAACGTTTATAAAATCAAGTGCTTACTTATATTTAATTGAACCATCGCTTATTTGACCAAAAAATATATAGAAAAGTTCAAACAATCGATTTATAGTCATTAACTCAATCAGTCGCTTTTTAGACAAGTTGCATTCAACACTACGACGAAAATGTGCAACCTCCTACAAGGTGCAGAAATTTATCCTTCTCCCTAATAACGTATCCCGTTATAAAGCACCGACACTCTTTTTTCAATGTGCAAGAGTCTAAGGTTAATTCTGAGAAGACGAATTTTTCTAATTTTGTCCAGCATTACAGGTAGTTTGTCCCTCTGTGCAATCATAAAAAGAAGTTAAAGTGGTTAAGTAATACATGTTTTGTAAGCTTGTCTTAAAAAGATGTTGAAGTGCCGTTAATAAATAATAAATATTTAATCCAAGATAGTGTTCACTTTAATTATTAATCAAGTAACAATAACAAAGCACTCCCAGCCCCGGGTTGTAGTAAATTATTATGGGGTGCAGGAAATTCTGGGATTCTAAATTAAGATAAATGCATTTTATTTATTTAAACTAATAAAAGTGTGCAAAATACCGCAGTATAGCCATGCCGTACATTGGCTATAACAAATTAAATAAATGCTTTGAAACTATGTAGTACAGTTCGTACATAGATTCCAAGAAAGTATTACGTGGAGCACATGTCGTTAGACTTAATCTCCACGTTACTTCCAAGAGGAAGTAATTGAGATACGCTTGCTCACTGGTAGGAGCGAGGTTGCCTATCCGTATCCACCCTCTACTAGCTCACCAGGTTAGTGACGGAGCGATACGTGCTCACCCGCCAGAACCCTCTCGTTCTCTTTCATACGGGGTCAAGTTTTTCGTCCAGCATTAGGACTATTCCCTAACCTAGGTTTGGTACATCAAAACCCTCCAGAGGGTTCTTTCACCAAGCCTTAGTTAGGGTGACTGCCCGATCGAATCCAACTTCAGATGTGGCGGGACTTTTAAAGGTTTTTAAGCGGTTTTGCCACCCCGATCTCCCAGTTATAGGCCTAGTGTGCTCCTGACAAAGTTTCCTTTCGAGGCTACTTCATAGGGCCCATCAAAGTAGCATCACGGTGTGTGCCCGTTAGGGTGAAGTTGTCTTGGACGTGAGAGGCCATGTGTCTTCGCATCAACGTCCCTTAAGCGTAGGTCTCTAGACGATTTCTGGGAATCCGACGACTGGAACTGCACAGCCAAAACCGGACCCCCGTACTATCATCTCCGAGTCTCTACCTGGTGGCATGCATTTTCTCATAGGTCAGCGAGCGTACTCCCTGACCTAGATAACTTCACTTGATTCTCTTTCATTCGTCTAGGTCAGACAGTAGGATACTTAGCTCCATAAAAGACCCTGACGTCAGGTAAGAATCAAACCACCCACACCGGACCCTCTTGTTAGCTTGGAGCTCTACGAGCTTCCTCTGGGACGTTTTAGAGTCATCGTCGAGAAACACTTGCGTGTAACTCTACCACACATTTCATTCTGATTGCGTCATCCGTTGCCCAGACAAGCCTTGGAATGGGTGCTCCCCAACACCTCTAACGGCTGCCCACCCTCCGTCTTCGGGCTAGTCTCGAATACTAGTGGAGTCCGACACCTCAAGCGACTGCTTGTCCGTTCATCCCCGTTTCATAGTACGAGTGATTACTACAAAGAGCCTCTTTGTTTTAATCGATTTCAGTGATTAATAAAATAATTTCTGCATCTTTGACAAAACTCCGTTGAGAGCTCAATTTATTTATTCAAGAATTTGTATTGCAAACTTGTTCATTGTTTAAGTTACTCGCGAAAAAGTCCAGTTGTATCGCTTATTGTCGAGTACAAACAATCAGACATATTCATTAATAAATGCTGAACAAAACTAAATCAGCCGAATCTCCGACTGAAGAGAGTAAATAAACTCAAAACAGTCCGTTTCGAAGTACCGTCTGTGATTTGCACACATTTATTCCATTTAGTGGATGACATTTTGAGTTTTACATTTTTCATCTTATTATATACCACCCACTTTATGT
The DNA here is from genome assembly GCA_929113105.1 of Agrypnus murinus. Classification (NCBI taxonomy): domain Eukaryota; kingdom Metazoa; phylum Arthropoda; class Insecta; order Coleoptera; family Elateridae; genus Agrypnus; species Agrypnus murinus. The sequence continues at coordinate 20,641,628 of OV816025.1, forward strand.
TAGCAATTATAATATAAATGTTTATATATTTAGTCGGTTTCCTAGGGAAAATTTCCTCGGAATTCGCCTTTTGGGCACCGATTTTGATTATTTTTTTTTAAATTGTAGGTAACCGACTATATTTTAAAGTGTAAATGTTGGATTTGTCCGCTAATGCCCTGTTTAATTGTTATTAACAAATTATTATTTTTTCCATAAGGGACTAATTAATAAATAAATAATTTCATCAAATATTTATTATAATTGAATAAAATTGAGAACCTATAGTTTTGGGGTCGCAGAATACGAATTCAGAGCCCAAAGCGGTCAAAAATTCAAAAATGGCGGCAATAAAATGACCGCCGAGGTCAGAAAGTCGCAAATTGCGATGTTATAGTTATTTACGTATTAACATCTGTTAAGATAGCTATAACAGCCAAGGGCGCTGTTTGAAGCCCGACGAAGGTGGGCTTTAATGCTTCCGCGGTCGGAAAATCGTAAACGCTGTCGTCACATTGGCCATGAAAATTTTGAAAAAAGAGGGTTGCTAAAAAGGACCGTCTGTTGAAACCTCTTTTAACAGCCCACATCGGCCCAAACTCTAAAATGGCGGGCTAATTAACCCCTTATGCAAAAACTATTAATTTGTTAATAATAATCAAACAGGGCATTAGCGGACAAATCCAACATTTAGACTTTGAAATATAGTCGATTACCTACAATTTAAAAAAAATCATCAAAATCGGTGCCCAAAAGACGAATTCCGAGGAATCACTCTTTTTTGTCTCCAGGAAACCGACACATGATACCGCTTGGTATTAATGTGATTCAGGGCTCATATATAAAGCCCAGAATAGTGCGTACAAATCACAGCGGTTATCTCCGACTGAAGAGAGTAATAAACTCGAAACTGTCTGTCTCGGAGTACCGTCTGTGATTTGTACAGTTATACCATTTAGCGGGCGAGACTTTGGGTTTTACATTTCCCCCCCCCCAATGTATTATTATTTTTTATTATTGATATACGTATATTAATAATCATAATTCATTTTTAGCATTTTGTTCTGCACTACTATTTGAATAAGTATAAATGCAAACTGAATTTTAGATTTAAATTTGTACATACACTCGCGCTCTTTTTCGCGTCATTTATTGGTGACCATTTCATACACACATATGACCAAAGCGCTTGTTTTTGGAAAGTGTGTATGAAGAAAAAGAACAGCAGCAAGATTTTGACAGTTGAACATTATTATTCTTTCCTGAAAGTGCGAACGCCCCATTCCCTCCAATCAATTAAACTCTAACATAATCACAGTGCCGAAGAGTAGTAGTGAAAATAATTTAATAAATTCGAATTGTTCGATAACAACAGATAAACAAATATTCTACATGTTTAATACCTTGTATTGTATTACTTACAAGACGGGTATTTGTTTGTATCCAACATAATAAACTAGATGTTCGGCTGTAAAAACTTCAGCAGATGCTATCTCTTGATTCTACTTCAAATAATTAATCTCCTGACTAATGAACTGTGGTTGCCGATAGTTCCGCCCCATTAAAATAAACCAATTGAAAGCGCGTACTGACAACGAAATTAGTTACCACCAATATCGGTAGTTGGAACGGCTTGCTTAAGAGTTCTTCAAAAGAAATCCAGAAATCTCATTTAGAGGCACAACAGGTCGTCCTCTAATGATCGCGTTGTTTTCATTTGATATGAAGAAAGAACTCCTCCCCAAAGAAGTACTTCTCCGTTCGCGAGTATTGGCACCTTCGGAGCACCTTTGCTAAGAAAAATTAAAGATCAATCTTTATCAGATTAATCGGCGGATTTTGGAGCAACCGGACAATCTTCAGATAAAGCTAGCTGTTTTATGGATAACGTAAAACAATAAACAGCTGGTGCATTTTCGCAAATATTTACAGTCGGCCGTGTCATCTTGAAGCAACCTTGGGCTGTTGGCGGGCTACAAAATAGTTACACTGTAATATCCACTGCTCGTTATTACAAGCATACGAGACGGTGACGATCGACAAATGTCAGCGAATTGATCGTGGTGTTTGCGATATTTGAAAATAGCTGAGAAATTTCAAAGTCCTGGCAATAGAGTGTTTTGTGTGATAGTTTTTCGTACAGCAATTGTTGCTTCAAAGACATACCCCCCATAGGTAAATATAAGAGACGTACCCTATGAATCTCACATACATCGCATGAGTGTATCTTACAGAGACAAGAACAGTGACTTATCCTATGAAATACACATAAAGTGCAGTGCCTTTTACTGTATAAACAAATATAATTTTTCCGTTTTTTATTGTGATTATACCGATATTACAGTACTGAGGGTGGGTTTCTGAAGTAAAGGTTGTTACACAAAAATCAGCGACTTTTCCTATGAATTACACATAAATTGCAGTGCCTTTTACTGTATAAAGGAATAGAATTTTTCCGTTTTTTATTGGGATTATACCGATATTTTATTACCGAGGGTGGGTTTTTGAAGTAAGGGTTGTTACACAAAATTCATAGACTTATCCCAAGTATTACATATAAATCGCAGTCTTTTACTATATAAAGAAATATAATTTCTCCCTTGTTTATTGTGAATATGCTGATGTTTCTGTACTGAGGGTGGGATTCTGAAGTAAGGGTTGTTACACAAAATTCAAAGACTTATCCCATGAATTACGTATAAACCGTGTAATTTACTGTATAAAGGAATAGAATTTCTCAGTCTATTTTTGCGATTATACAGAAATTTGAGTACTGAAGGTGGGTTTCTGACGTAAGGATTGTTAAAAGACCGCCACTCACGATCCAACGCCGCTGTACAATTCTGTTGAAAATCGAATGTGTACACTCACGTTACAACCGTGCAGTTAGAAGTTTGCATTGGTGCAGTAAGAATGTCAGACTAAACAGTTCTTTTAGCTGTTCTCGCAGTTTGTGCAACCGAAAATAAAAGAAAATATTATAAGAAATAAAGATGGTGGTGCAAAAAATGGTTACTGAAACGGAATACCTATTGCCACACTCAGTTTTGGAAGAATTATTGATTATATACTGAAGATTGGCGAAACTATCTTCGAATGGACAAAATTACTTATTCAGAAGTTGCTAGCAGTAACACCTTTAATAAAGAAACCGGATATTGTTATTAATCATACAGCTGAATCGATTAACACACACACGTTTAAATCTCGTTGCAACCAATACAATCGCACTACTGCAGCCTGTCGTGTTTGTCTGCCGTCAAAATTGGACCAATTTGGTTGGTCGTGCATACACACGTTCAAAAATACTTCAATTTCGTCGTATCCAACCCAATCGTACTGCGGCGTTGGATCGTGAGTGACGGGTTTTACACAAAAATTAGCGACTTTTCCTGTTAATTACAGATAAATTGCAGTGCCTTTTACTGTACAAAGGAATAGAATTTTTCAGTTTTATTGTGATTATACCGATATTGTATTGCCGAAGGTGATTTCTGAAGTAAGGGTTGTTAAACAAAAATCAGCGACTTATCCTATGAATTACACATAAATTGAAAAGCCTTTTGTTGTATACAGAAATAGTTTTTCAGTTTCTTACTGTGATTATACTGTAGTGATATTGATATGTTATACACATACGTTCCTCTTTTTACTATACCTGACATTTCTCTGGACCCTGCAGGACGAAGCATATGATCTTGTCCTGAAAATATTTTAATAGACGCCCCGTTGTGAAAAGCGTCCCTTAGATTGATTCTTTTTATTATTTATCAAAATTTTTGCGTATGTGAGTACATGCCAGCCACCCAAGTTTGTTTAGCCAGTGTGGTATCCTATAGGGTTAGGTGTTTAACAGATAAGGCAATTAAGAGTTAACAAAATTTATATTAAAAAATATGTATAATATAGCTCATCTATAATCTCAATTTATTACACAGAAACTCTTTACGAATTTTTCTTTTATTTCATTCCAAAAAGTAAAAGAAATTTTCATCAATTTTATTTATCCCCATTAGTCTTGTGCCCGCAGTTCGTCTAAAAAGATCTTATCTCGGTCAGGAAAAACTGCGGTAAAAAACCTGCCCATGGCGAAAGCCATTCTCAATTTGATTGACAGCACAATACTATTGGTGTGCATTCCATGTCACAAAAACAACAGTAATTTCAACCTGAACGGTTGAATCAAAAACAAATTTCTACCAAATTAAATAAGCCTTAATTTTTAACATAGGTGATATTTCAAAATAGCAATAAATTCAACCGGCATGTTAGTGCCTGAAATACTGAACAACAAACAATTCATTCAAACAATCATCTATCAAATAAGTCAGTGAAACTGTTTAGATTCCAGCATAAGTAACTTTCAAACATAACAATAATTTCAACCTGATTATTATTATTGCAACTCTTAACAACAAACGATTTAAACATCAAACCACTGAATGAAACTGTTTTGTTTCTAACATAAATGGCTTTCAAAAAAATAATAATAATTTTAACCTGAATATTATTATTGCATGAATCATTGAACAATTCCATATGTAGATTTCTTGTAGATGACATTAGTTGCAACGGTCATAATAAGAGCATACTTGACCTTTCCTTTTTGTTGAATATTGATTTCCCTATTGCTTTTAATGATAAGAAGTTTCTTCTAGTCCTAACCTTATGAAAATGAATTCTCATGTGAAATTTAATGTTTGATTGCCTGCAAACAGTTGTACGTTTGTTCGCATTTTCCGAATACTATTCATCTACAGCGTTACCGATATTCATGCATATTTGACGCAAAGCAGCACGACGAACAACTCTATGCAGGATGGACAAGCTCCATCGATTGCAAAAACAATTCTCTCTACGTTCAAGACTAGTTAAACATCTTATCAATCTATCAGATAGCATCACCATTTCTTTATTTGAACGATCAGCAAAAATACAAATCAAATTAACAGTGGTCGGCCATCGTTGGGTAGTCCCAGTCAACAGGTCGAGATGTTGGTAGGAGCTCTCACCTTCCTACCGGTATCAAGACAGACGTGGATCGCAGTTACTACCATGAGACAGCGCAGAGAGTCCGAAGTATGAACTCTATTCCGCCGAGCTCAGTCCTCGATTCCTCCTTTCACCAGGAATCGAGAAAAGAAAACTCACGAAGGTCAAGTTCATCAACAGAGTCGCAGATGTGCGTCAGAATAAAAATATATAACGTTGGGCTAACGGAGACGCCGAGAACTGTCGGGCGCTCGGGCCATGCTAGTCGTTGGAGAGGTTCGAGCACGGGGGCTCTCGAAAACCATCTCTTGGTGCTCCCTCGGTGGACCGCCGAGCATGCTAACATGATTAAGAATTGACCTTACAATAGTAAGAAAAACAAAGCATTTCAATTTACTCTAATGTTCGCGATGGTGATTTTATCTGACTATTCTGACCTTAGGATAATGGAATTAAATCCAGCTTTCGTGCATTTTCATCACTTTGTTAAAATCTCTTTAATTAGTTCTCCTATCATTCGGTGATATTCGTTTATGAAGTGTGCTAAGATATCTGATTTCAAATGTTTTGCCTTATCAATCAAACCCTCAAGATTTCAAAATAACTTGTCAAAATCTAATCCTTTTATGAAGCAATTAGATAAAAAAATAAACAGACTTTCTTTTCTTACTACCTTAAATTCCCGTGTTTAAAACGAAGCTAGTACAACGAACACAAACCACTAATCACCAACTCCTAGTTTATTTGAAATGAGTTTTTCTTTTACTTACTACGCTTAACCACCGCACTAATCCAAACACCTCAACGGTAACGAATATATAGCAAAATTTACTAAACTTTTGTCAAAAATCAAACAAGAAAGAATTTAAGTCATCAGCTAAAGGCAATCTTTCGCACGCACCTTCGACTTTTTCTCCCGCTAATTTTCAACTAACTTTTTTTTCCAAATTTCGTTCTGCTCCCCTCGATTTTAAAATATTTCTCCCTTTCTTCTGCTTTAGAATGAACCAATAATCAACCATTCAAATCCTATTGCCATTTTCAATGGTGGACTGCCCGGTTCCCTATTCAAAAATGTCTCTTTTTTTCACGCCCCTTTAAGAAAACTTTCTGAAAATAAACTATCTGCTTAAAAGCTAAATCTTTCATGTTTTAAAATTAACGGCTTTATGTATATTCCGAGATTTTAAAGTATTCCTGACCCTTAATGCCTTTTTAATACGCCGTGACCGAAGTCGAGTGCCCCTGGCTGTGTCATCCGTGACCAGCCAAAACTATTTTTTTGTCTATTTAAAGAAACCCGGCAAGCATAAATCTTTCCCTACATTTCGACACTTCGTATGTTTTTGTTCTCTGAATTTCGATCTGCATTTTCGTAAATTAAATCATCCCATTTCTGTCACTGTAAGAGTGTTTAGTTAAGACTAAAATTCTGTTATTTATGACTTCCTTTTAACAAAAGAATATTACAAGATTTGAAAATAAATAGTTTCTAGGAGCAAATCACTTCACACCGATATTTCAGTACGGAGGGTAGGTTTCTGAATTTAAGGCTATTACACAAAAACAGCAATTTATTCTATAAATTTGACATAAATTACAGAGCCTTTTGTTATATAAAGACCCCAATAATGTGTTGAATAAGTACAATTCGAATGCATGTAGCCATTACTTGCGATTAGTGACAGCGATCTGCTTTGAGAACGCTCGTGAGATTTAAACTGATTCCATTGTTCCTTATGCAGAAAAACCATGCTAGGTGTTTAGGTCAGTAAAGTAAAGTAGAAAACTGAAAAACCATTTCTTTATATAGCAAAAAGCTCTTCAATTTATGTGAAATTTACGGATACATCGCAGATTTTGTGTAACAGCGCTTAATTCAAAAACTTACTCTCCGTACTGAAGTATCGGTATAATTACAGCAAAAAACTGAAGAATTCTATTCCTTTATACAGAAAAAAGCTCTTCAATTTATGTGAAATTTATAGGATAAATCGCTGATTTTGTGTAACAACCCTTAATTCAGAAATCTACCCTCCGTACTGAAATATCGGTATAACCTCAGCAAAAACTAAAAAACGATTTCTTTATACAGCAAAAGGCTCTTCAATTTATGTGAAATTTATCGGATAAATCGCTGACCTACTGCAAGAGTCCTTAATTCAGAAACCTACCCACCGTGCTGATATATCGGTATAATCACAGTAAAAAAAACTGTTCTTTTATACAGCTAATGGTACTTTAATTTACGTGTAATTCATAGGATAAATCGCTGATTTTTCTGTAATAACCCCTACTTCAGAACCTTATCCCCCCCTTACTGAAATAGCACTATAATCACAGTAAGAAACTGAAATACTCTATTCCTTTATACAGCAAAAAGCACTGCAGTTTATGTGTAATTCATAGAATAAGTCCGTGATTTTGTGTAACAACCCTTACTTCAGAAACCCAGCCAATACCGAAATATAGGCATATTCACAATAAATAACGGAGAAAATAATTATAAATAAGAGAAAATAACCTGACTTATCCTATGAATTGGGCATAAATTGCAGTATCTTTTACTGTATTAAAAGAACTGTTTACCCTTCAGTACTGAGGGTGTGCTTCTTCAGTAAGGGGTATTAACAAAAAACAGCGACCGTTCTCATAAATTAGTACACATAAATTGTAGTGTCGTTTACTGTATAAGGAAATAGAATTTCTCGGTTTTTAATTGTGATTATACCGATATTTCTGTACTGAGGGTGGGTTTCTGAAGTAAGGGTTGCTGCACAAAAATCAGCTACTTATTTTATGAATTACACATCAATTGCAGTGCCTTTTCCTGGATAATGGAAATAATTTTTCGGTGTTTTTCTTCATAGAGGAACTCGATTATTTTCTTAGTTAAACTATTTTCTAGGGATTCTGGTTTTGCCCATATCAGATTATGGAGGCTGTTTCTGAAAATAAGGGTTACTTTTCAGAAATCGCTGGCTATGCATTGAATTACACATATATCGCGGTACATTTTGTTTCATAAAAGGATAAGGCTTTTCAGTTTTGTATTCCGATTAGTCGTATACCTTCCTTTGTATAAGGAGGTAGTTTGTTTAGGTTTAGGTTTAGGTAAAAATTTTAGTAGTTACTCATAAATTACACATAATTTAGAAATAAGTCAAAAACTTTTCTGTAATACTCACTGGCGTCTCACAACCACCATAATGTTTTTTATTTAAAACTACGTTATTCTTTTTCGTAGAAGTTTTTGGTGCTTACATAAATATATAAATTACACATAATTTACAGATACATAGATTTATAGATACATAGGTACTGTGGGGGTGGTAGCTCGACGAACACCAGTTATAGTTAGTTCTTGGTCTGCATGTTTCCCCAAAAAGTTTTTCACGACTTTTTAAAATTATTCCAATGTTCATTGCGCGAACACTTTCGTTCATAATCTTTACGTTTTTAAATATTTATCTCTAATTCATTTCCAACGGGGCACCCAATGAGGCATCTAATTAGTCATACACATTGGATTCCTACATTATTTCCTACTTACACATAAATAAATAATTGGGTGTTAATAACTGGTGTGCAAATAACATGTTTTTTGATCATTGTAAAAAAGTCAAACAGGAATAAAAATAAACGTACGATGGGCGTAATACCGACTTCATTTTTGGGATCGACACCAAAAAATACTTAAAAAACCGCCAAAATTATCTTTATCTAAATATGTTGAGCAATGTATTGAAAGAAGCCAGAATTTGATTTAAATTCAGGATTATAAGGTATGAATGCATTTAGAATGCCAAAAACTGTTCACTGATTACAAAAATGGTACTGCAAATATATGTAATAATTAATATTATGTTATTAGTTAGTTATGTACTAGAAATTATGAAAAAGGTAATTTTTCATTTCAACAATAGAAATCCTAAAACGATTTAAAGTTATCTTAGACAAAAATCTGTTTCACAAAATGCTAATATTTGTATTAATTGATGTTGGCATAGTTAACAAGATGCCCACTGTTAAAGCGCAAGTTTAACTATATATTCTACTATTATATTATTCGACCATGTTCTGGTAAAATTGTTAAACTTATTAAATGAAGGGTAGGGTAGAAATTTGGGAATACGCATTATGGAAGGTACGAACGGCGTCGGCGTCTGCGTCAGTTATTTCCCTCCTCGTCAGTAGTGACCGTGCCTTCGCGACGCTATCACCAAGACCACCCTTCCGGAAACAATTACGATATAACCAAGTTGTCCAGCTGTGCTGCTTTCAAATTTTCCGGGCATAAGATTGTGTATGTTGTGAAAATTTCCGGAAATATCCAAATTAAATTCACTAACATTCTGAAAAACTTCAAAATTCTTCCGCTACTGTACGTTAAAAATTTTTCAAATTAAATACTACTCAAACTTTGACCTAGATTTTAGACCCAATATTGTGTTAAAATGCTCTTTAAATTGTAAATCCTTAAATAATAATGCTTTCTAATCCAATAGTTTGATCAACAGTTAAAATTTTAATCAATGCTGTACTAAATTTTATGTTATATTTAATTAACGGAAAGTTCCAAAGAAAAAAAGAAAAACAAAATCGTATAAATAACGTATCCAGGATAGTTTATTAAAGATTTAGTGATATCAATTTTAAGGGTAAAACTAGTGGGTGTGCGATGTCCAGGGATATATAAAACACCATCGGGATCCACCAGATCTCTAAAAGGGCGTAACAGGAGGAAGCAAAGGTAGGTCATGGATTTGCACCTATACGACCACTGTGATAAATGTGTTACCATTCAAGAAACGGAATTCTTTTGAATGGTTCACAAAATCGCTTTTCTAACTCCTTAGAAGTTAGGCCACTTCCTGTAAAGCGAATTCACTGATGGATTCACATAAAAGTTGCTTTCTGAGGTCCGCAAACGTGATACCTTTCTAATTTTTTTTTTCGAACTTCTAAGAGGTAAAGGAAATAACATTTTAGATACTTTTCCAAAGAAGTTTGTTTTAAAGAAAGAATTGAGAAGTGCTGTTGCTCATTCGCATAGAAGCCTTTTTAAATTAAAATGAATTGTGAAGGAAAACGGAAAAGGTGATGTTTCGAATTTTAAATTGTTTTCTAAAGTTCTAGAATGATTTCTGTTCGGTGAATAATTAATAAAGGAGCTCAATATGGATAAGTAGGTAGTAAGCAAGTTCCTACCAAATTGCTATTGACAACTTAATCTTGTTGAATTAGTATCCTTTGTCTAAAAATTGATTTCATGAATAAATGAGATTCTTTAAAGAACATTAGGTTTTTTTTAGTTGTTCTAATAAAAGGTACTCTTAGTAAGTACAATGTAAGATGAATCAAGGGGCGTGGGCTAAATTTGGATATGCTGTACGTTGCGTCAACTGTACGTACAGTTTTCTACTGTATACATACACATACATAATTATTAATAATATAAACAGCCTTTTTAGATTCCAGTTTTGGGAAGCAACCCCATTTAGTTTCTCAGCATGTAGTTGTATGCTCCCAGCCTCAAAGTAATGTTTCGCCGTTCTTTGCTCTTTATCTTCATGCACTAATTTGTGCATTAATTGTGATTAAAAAAAATTGTGACTTAATTCAAAAATGCGCTTGTAGCAGCAAATCAAAATGCCACAAAAATGCCCGAAAAATGGTTGCCTAGAACTAAACTCAGCGGAGCTAATTTCCGTAGTATCATACTTACAGTAAAATTTCGGGTATATTTAAGAAGGGGGGAGGTTTCTGCACATTCTGGCTCTGCGGAGTGTTTTTTCTTCAAAAATGCGCTTGCAGCAGCAAATCAAAATGCCACAGAAATACCCCAAAAATGCCCCATATATCATAGTTTACAACGAAACGCATCGTGGCTCATTTTCGTAGTATCGTACTTACAGTAAAATTTAGGGTATATTTAAGAAGGGGGAGCTTTCTGCACATTCTGGAACATGCGGAATGTTCTTTCTTCAAAAATGCGCTTGTAGCAGCAAATCAAAATGCCACAAAAATGCCCCAAAAATGGTAGCCTAGAACGAAACTCAGCGGAGCTAATTTTCGTAGTATCATACTTATAGTAAAATTTCGGGTATATTTAAGAAGGGGGAGCTTTCTGCACATTCTGGAACATGCGGAGTGTTCTTTCTTCAAAAATGCGCTTGCAGCAGCAAATCAAAATGCCACAAAAATGGCCCATATATCGTAGTCTAGAACGAAACGCATCTGTGCTAATTTTCGTAGTATCGTACTTACAGTAAAATTTCGGGTATATTTAAGAAGGGGGGAGCTTTCTGCACATTCTGGAACATGCGGAGTGTTCTTTCTTCAAATATGCGCTTGCAGCAGCAAATCAAAATACCACAAGAATGCCCCAAAAAATGGTAGCCTAGAACGAAACTCAGCGGAGCTAATTTTATAAACATATAATAATATAAACAGCCTTTTTAGATTCCACTTTTGGGAAGCAACCCCATTTAGTTTCTCAGCATGTAGTTGTATGATCCCAGCCTCAAAGTAATGTTTCACCGTTCTTTGCTCTTTATCTTCATGCACTAATTTGTGTATTAATTGTGATTAAGTGACTTAATTCAAAAATGCGCATGCATCAGCAAATCAAAATGCCACAAAAATGCCCCAAAAATGGTAGCCTTGAACGAAACTCAGCGGAGCTAATTTTCGTAGTATCATACTTACAGTAAAATTTCGGGCATATTTAAGAAGGGGGAGCTTTCTGCACATTCTGGAACATGCGGAGTGTTCGTCCTTCAAAAATGCGCTTGCAGCAGACCAAACGTTCGGTTGCAGCCGACCTAACAGATGGTATTAGCACAAATCCCACATTTGTGTTACAGCTAAGGGAGAAACTGCAGAAAACCTTAACCAGATCTGATGGTATCGGAGGTCTAACCCGGACCGCTTGCGTGAGGGAAGAGCATGCTAGTACCTACATTACCAAGGCTATAACTGTAATAAAATAATTAAATTAAATATTAAATGATATTACCTTGATATGGTTTAAAAGCACAAGGAAAATCATAAAAAGCTGTATTAAAAGTACCAACCAATGGAAATAAATCGCAAATTTACCACTTTTAATGAACAGATGAATCTACTACAAGAGTACTTAATCTAAATAACGTACCCGCTAATATGCCGAATAAAATAAAACGCAAGGTAGTAATTGTTAGCAACAAATTAACAATTTATTGAATCATAACATTACAATTTTGGTTGAGTGTAATTCATCTGCCAGGTACGTAATAGGAGTACCCTAAAACTTTGAAGGGACGGGTGAAGTGGAACCATCTGATAAAATTGGCATAAAGTAGTTGTAGATGCACTACTCTATTTCTAGTCAAAGAAGTGCTACCAAGATCCAGCCACCTCGTAGACAAAAAATATTTCGGTGCGCCCTCTAACCTCTAAACCACTATAAATTACAAACAGTATCTAGAAAAATTAAACGACTCTAGTAACGTATTTTGTCAGGTTTTTTAAAACCAATAAAACTGAAGACAAGTACGAAGACTTTCAGGTCTCAGTCAATGAACCAGGAACGACTTCCGGGTTTGAACCGTGCCATATTGAGAACAACAAAAGTGTTCTCAATATGGTTTTATTGAAGTCTAGTTTTATTGAGTAATACCAGTATAAATGTATCTGAACCCGCCAAAAAAGTGAACTTGTAAATTTGTTTGTGAACTAATGAAACAAACAGAACTTCCAATTACAAAACTTGTTTATTTTTCTGCTATTATATTCTATTGGTTCTATTTTTATTATCTAAATAATTTTTTATTTTGTATTTTTTATTTTTTCTGTTTACCTCACCCTAAAGGCCTAAACAGTTCGGAAATCTTGAAAGATATTTAAAAATTGCCGAGAAGGAGGCCATACTACCAGTACTATCTAAAACGGTATCTATATTACAACGACAAGAAAAACTGCCTAATTAGTTACTGGTGAAAAATTTAAATCAATATTAAAGCAGATATAACATGCGGAATTAACAAAGTAATAGTTGGAGTGTTAAGCACAAATTTATTTTATGAAAACTTTGAAGAAGGGTTTTTAACGGCTGATGATATTGTAAAGACGAGAGGTGCAAGAAGAGCTATTGAGGATAGAAATAATATAATAATGAAAGAGCGGTATAGTGAAATAGGTCTACTACACATTCCGTTGTAGAACTTGAAAACAAACAGCTGTGTACATTTAGAAAGCCTATTCTATAAATTCCAATGTTAGCCATTCTGCAGAAAAAGTATTCGTAAGTACTATTGAATCGTTCCGTTTATTAAAAAACAAGATAGACTTTCTTTTTCGGTAATTTATAGATTGAATAGAAAATACTATATAGACAATGTAACATTTGACTTTTAATTGTTATGTACCATCTGAGATTTTATTGGTTTGATTTACGAATTAATTTAACTTATATAAATAACACCCTACCGTGATGTTCCCCGTTTTATTTTTATTTCGCTTATGCTGAGTTGAACGGCGGCTGTTTACTTTGTAGCACCGTTACCGAACCCTAAATAAATATTTTCAGGTTATTGTTTTGTTTTATAATTTAAGTACTTTAATTTAAAATATTTTAAATACCACACAAGTTAAAATTGCAAAAACTACTAATTGCATTAAAATATTGCAGAATACCATGAATTATTTGTTAAATAAGATAGAATATCTAGAAAATGTATTAGTTTTTGAAGAAGTTATAAACAATGCCTTGAATTAGTCAAATTGATTATAAAATTTTTTTTGTGCTTGTAAACCCCAGCTAGGAATACATTGTATAATATTATTTTACTGGAATTTACATTATTAATATTTTTTTAGTAGAATAAGCAGTTAAAACTAGCAAAGAAGAAATATAGCAATTATAAAAACAAACAACTATTTTCGGTTTGGAATTCTTATAATGTTTGATGTCAATATACATAGGCTGCCATTTATTGCTAACATAAACACGTCTTTTAACATTAAATTTAACTGAAAACATTAGTAACAAAATTAGCACGCAGCCAGGTGTTCATACATTGAACGCTTATGCAAGGTCACGATCTATTTCTGTTTGCATAATAATGCAACATGTGAAAATATTGCTACAAGCTCAATATAAAATTGTTAAATTATTTTAATTAAATGTTATTAATTATTTACGACAGCTAAAACGTATTACTCAATAAAAAATACATATTTGTATATTGATTTTTCATATTAGTAATTGGAAAACCCTACTGAATAAGGAGAGTGCATATTTTAGTGAAACTTTACAAGTTTTCGTAGCTTGCAATTAGTTTATTAGGATAAAACTCATTATAGCGCCATCAACAGTAGGGTATTAGTTATTAGCGTTATTATCGATTTATTTTCCTAACGTATTAATTAAGCGATGTTATTTATGAAACGCATCGTTTTATTTTAACAATCCAAAAGATTCACTTGCTGTAAAAGCAGTTTGTTTGCCATAATATGAATAATATATAATATAATATAAGAGTTATTCAATGAAGTCTTGGATAACTTCCATATGCAATGATTTGCAGTTTCAAGAAGCTTCAATATAAAAGTAAAAAGAATGCATTGATTCCAAAGTGGTTTCTTTTTACTAATGCCTTTAATATACAGATAATTGCTCAAAAACATATTATTATTATTTATTGATCTTCTACATATTAACCTAAAACAGTTTAAATTAAAAGCAAAGTTGGCTACAAGTAAGAATACTGAAACAAATGCTGATAATATATATAATGCCTAACTTAATGAAAATTTAAGAACATAGGAAATAGTTAGAATGTCGAGAACACTGAGTACACGAACACTGAAAATACTGAGAATGTTGAAAATATTAAAAAGGTTGAGTGTTATGACTGTTATGAGCATCCTCACGATACTGATAATACTAAAAATACTAATATAAAGAGAATACTAAAACTAGTAAAAACAATAAGAACGCTGAAAGTTCTCAGAGTACCAAAAATACGGTACTGAGAAAATACCACAAATACTCGAAATACTATCGATAAATACTGAAAACGTCAACTACTAAATATTATATAGTTTATTGTTTCCAGCATTACTTTGTGAACTCCATTATTATGAAATAAATAAAGATTAATAAAAAGTTTCACAGTTTTTATTAATTTATAACTTATTAACTATATAAATATACAATATATATAAATTATATAGAATATTAATATTCCCGTCCTACACTATAGCTCGGCAATGTAGCTTCCACTGTAAAAGGCTTCGTCTGAGAACATTAACCTCCAAAGCTTCCTACTCTTCCACGTCAGTTTTCAGAGAATCAATGCTGAGAATACCGAGATTACTAAGAAAACTAAGAATACTGGGAATACTAAAGATAAGAAAAATACTAGATAATTGCGTCCTTTTCAAGTGACACAAAGTTTTAAAAACCGTACAAAATTGGTTAGGACTATAAAAGTAATCCTTTCCTGTCATATTCTGCTCAGCAATCCTCTCCTATATTTATTTTCAATACCAAAACCAAGAGTGTAAACATGCTCGTCTAAGATACTGCGTCTAAAGTTAACAGTTCTTGAGATATCTGCAATTAAATGTTTAGCTGCATTCAAAAAGTCACAAAGGCGTAACACAATCGATGTAAATTAACCAATAGTTTGAATCTAGGTGGCTATGGGTATCGAATCATCTGTTTTCTTGGTGTTTACAGATTTTCATTGTTTAGCATTACTGTTGTATAATCTCAAAGCTTTTTTTAACAGTTGTCATTTAATTTGGTATATTATATTTTTTTGCAATTTAACCCTTAGAATGAACCTGAACATTTAAGTGCAGATATTTCAAAAACTATTAATTTTAGACATAGGACACTACAGACAAAAAATATCTAGAAATATAAGTAGAACTTTAATTTAAGGTACACTCACTACAGAGCATCGCAATTAAAATTTTGACGTAATTTGAGTCTAAAAGTGAGTTTTCCCAGCAATTCTGATTAAAGTAGATGTGAAATTGTCATAATATTAGTAGGTAACATCCCTCATGTAGCTCAGTAACCACAATATATGTTTCCTACATTCAGTTGTTATATCAAAACAGGGTGTATCATAAAAAAATAGTTCATACAACGTTCCAAAATTTAAAATCGATATCTTTCTGCATAAAAATATATTAGGCTGGATAGTAATCGTCGACAACCGATGTACGCATTTTCAGCTAGTATTATAGAACACCGATCGCACGTTCCAAATCATAATTGCTATAAAATATATAAACTTGTCTAAGAAGAACTTCTCAGTTTGTGTTGACATTTTTGACGGGGAAACGATCTAACAACGTTCAAGAAGCCACCTGGACATCTACATATGCAGATTTTTAGTCTCTGGGATCTTGGTAGTTCTTCTCTTTGATAGTTCTTCATAAAATATAGTAATAATTTATTAATTTACCAGCTTTATAAACGCTTACGTAAATACTAATTAATTATAGACGGTCAAAAGGTAATAATAAAAGCCATTAAGATTTTCTGCTTTTACAGAAAAAGAAAATTTATTTGAGCAGATATAAATTCTTATCTGTTAACCCTCTTCAGCGGCTGACTACAAACCACAAACAAATTCTGACCATATTATTTTTAATTTAATTTAATTCAAGGATATAAACCTAATAGCAGTGACCCTTGACACCAAACCCTAGTTTATCTTTGTTATCAGATTATGTCGCTTCTCCTACTGCTTTTTCTTTCTTTTTTTTTGTTAATTCAACCCTATTTACTGTGGTTTCTCTTTACCCTTTGTTCACTTTTGTAGAAATGGACAGCAAGCTAATGTTTTTGCGGGATTTAACTGTGTAATTTGAATTAATGAAGCATTTTTCGTTTTGTATTATTTTTGAACACATTTAACGCCAGGTTATGTAAATTTTAAGCTAACACATTTAGCTAATGTAAATTAAAAAAAAATTCGAAGCTGCTTCTAGAATTTTTTTCTGATTTCCATTTTACGTTTCATAAATAAATAATGAGGATTATTCTGGTACAATTGAATTTCTTATTTCTTTTTTAACTATAGATTGTTTAAGTTTTATATAAAGCGCTCGTAAATCAAAAACTGCTTGATGTCTCTTACTGTCGCTCTCGTTCTGTCACGCATTTGATGCACCCCGGGGAGAGATATACAGGCATATGCTTTTCTGTTTTTCTTTCTAGGGAGATTTGTCTTTTTCTTGTACTCAAGATTCAACTGAAATTGTAGCATCTTATATTTACGTTACTTTTTGTGTTATCACTACTGAAATAAACCTGTAAACACATTATTTGACGGAAATTTTATATACTCTAAAAGAACTTTAAAAATTTAATACAGTTTAAAGGTTCCTTTAAAGAGTATTCTTTTTTTAAGCTTGTCAACTATAGAGAATATGACAACTAACTGGTTACATGTAAAATGAAATAATGTTTCCCCTTCTTATCTTAGAAATAAATTAAGAAGAGTTATAACTTAAGTTTAATGTTGTACACCGAATTGGTGTAGTGGTTAATGGTTCCGACTCGTAATTAGAAATCGCACATTAGAACCCTACACTCGTATACTTTTTAAAATAGTATTACTTACTAAATGTTATTTATTATCGTTCGAACTTGATTTTATTTATTTTTGTGATTGTTATGTAACGGTATATTTTTATCAGTCCTGAATAAATGTAGTTTTGTCTACATATTTACTGAAAAATCTTAAGTCCGGTTCTGCAAATTTGCGTTCTTATTAAAATATAAACTTGTGTTAGCATTTGGTACAAATAAAGCTATAAAAATTATTTTAAAAGCTTGTGTTTCAAATGTTCTTAGAATTATAAAAACATTTGGGCAATAAATCATTCCTTTCTGTATTTTATTTACGCACGTGTTTATTGATAAAAATGGCTTCTTTGTTAAAACCTTGAAAATTATTAAATATGGTGCATGATAAATCTAACTTTGTTTGGTTCTCATAGATATTGCAGTTTGGTGTTCCGTGAAAATATTATAATCTCCTTTATCTATTAAATTATGTTTGCTACGTGTTAAAAAAATCTCTTTCGATTATCTACATTTGCGCCTGAAAATATCATATGTCTGCAAAACTCGCTTTAAAATAACATCGGTTTACATTCTCTCCCGCGTGAAAACAAGAACTGCGTAATTTTTAATCTTTTAGGGTCAAAATCTAGTAGTGGAATTAAGAAAACTTCCTCTATTGACTACATGTGGACTGCACAGCCCTGGTTTGCTTAGACCGGAACACGCGATTTTTTGATTGGTGTATGCTGAACTGCACCCTCCAGAATATTCCGTATATGATAAAATAACCTTCAGTTTTTAAGCAGACTTGACTTCCGTTGTTGACTCGAGACAGTGCAGTTTAACAATTCAGTCGTTGGTCTGAATAGAGTACAGTTTATAGATAATAATATTCCGATATTTCGTGATGGGCCATTAAATAATTATTTCTATTGCTCCAGTTGTAAATTAGTGAATTTGTGTTATTAATAAAATCGAGTGGTTCTTAAAGTTTTCCGGAATCATCATTATAAAATTATAGAACACGTATTTGTTTGGGATTATCGCTTATTTGCAGACGGATCCATAATAAAATTAATCAATTCCCGTTCTATATGTCGATAAGAATAAATAATTATCGATTTTATCGGAAGTAACTAAACTAGCAAGTGCTAAATGAGTTTATATTGTTTAAAACTTTAAAGATATTACTGTTAGTTATCGGATGCAACTTATTATAATTAAAATTACTAAAGAACAGGATTGTTTTAACTGTGATTTAATAAATAAAGTTAGTTGAACCATATGGATTGTTTTGAACGTTTTGTTTGGTTGAAATGAACTACCAAAAAGTTTCTTTGGACCTGGTGCAGTCAAGTTTAATTCATCAAAAGTCACATTCAGCAATTATCACCAAATAAGAAGTGTTTCCAGTTTCTATCAGTCAATAGTAATGGTTTCTGTGATGCAAGTAATTATTGGCTTTGTATGAAATCGATTTAATGGATCAAGGTATTGTAACTTTGTATTGTTCTTATTTATGGATTATTTGGATGGTTGATTTTTATCATTCATTATCGTAAGAGAAATCTCTGGTAGGGTTTAATACTAGAATGTTAATTTCTATAATACTTGAATATTTTAACTTCAATAATAACTGAATCTGTTAATTTCCTAAAATTTTGAATAATTTTATGTTCAATAAATTTTGAATAACTTTAAGTTCAATAAATCATTAATATTTTCCGTTCAATAAATCTTGAATATTCTCAGTTCAATAAATTTTGAATCTTTTCAGTTCAATAGTAGTTGAATAATTTATGTTTAACGATACCATTGTCTCTTATGTTCTCTGGTTATTTCTGTATTTTATTCTTTTATTTTTTATTATCCAATAAATATGTTTTCAAGTTTAAACAAAGCGAGCTAAATGGAACAATATAATTATGAATGCTTTATTCATTCTTTCTAATGTTGATACTAAAAAGTATAACAAATTTTTTTTTGTTTACTGTTTCCAGCCTTATTTTGTGGAACTCCATAATCATGAAATAAATAAAGATTATTAAAAGTTTCACAGTTTTATTAAAATACAACCTGACAATATTGTTTCGACAGCTACGCTGTCATCAAAGGTAATATAATTATAAACAAACACGTCGCTAAGGTAGATACAAAATAGGTAACTAGATAAAATAATAATAATAATCATAATTAAATATCTAATACTTCCAGTAACGGAGAATTACTGAGCTCAAGTTGTTCATTCATTAAAGGTACCCTGAGTTTGTGTTTGTATATCTCAAAGGCTTCTAAAATGTCTAATTGGCGTTTGTTATTACAAAAATGTAGGAATTTAATATTATTTTGAGGAGTCATTGTGTGATTTTGTTCTAAAAGGTGTTTGGCGTAATTCGATTTTTCAGGATGTTTATTTTTGTAATGACGTACGTGTTCTTTATATCTTATGTCAAAATTTCGAAGTGTTTGTCCAATATATACAGAACTACAAAAAGAACAATTTAAACGGTAAATGCCCGATTTCATGATATGTGTTCTGTCTTTAGCATTAAATGAAAAAGTGTTAGTGTTGGTTTTAAATGTTATTTTATAATTGTTGGTTTTTCTTATATATATTATCTACCTTATATAGTATCTACCTTAGCGACGTGTTTGTTTATAATTATATTACCTTTGATAATGACAGCATAGCTGTCGAAACAATATTGTCAGGTTGTATTTTAATAAAACTGTGAAACTTTTAATAATCTTTATTTATTTCACAAATTTTTTGTTCAAAAACCTGTTAAAATTGGAGTTCATTTTCTGATTAGTGAATTCAATATCCTTTCTGGCTTAATTAATGTTACTAAATTTCATAATCAGATGGCGCCCTTTTAGTGTATTTATTTGAGTTTTGAAACCTTTATCTACTCCATTTACAAATAAGACAACTGCAGAACCAATATCTGCGACCTGAAATTAAAATTTTATAAGATAGAGCTAAATCTCAAGCCGTGGTAATCTTGAGCATCTTTTAACGTAAGTATAATATTATTATTATTTAGTTTGTAGATTTTTGTCGTTCTAAATTACCGCCCAATCGCGGGGCTTTTTATTGTTGTTTTCTCGTACAGAAAAAAGCTTTGCTATAGTTATTCGTTTTTTATTATTAGATATTTTTGATATAGGTGTACAATTTCAAGTATGAGAACAGCAGATGAAAAAAAGGCATAAAACTAATAATAATTATAAAAGAGAAGAGAACATAAAAGAGAAAAATTAAAAAACATGTCTTCTTCTCGGATAGGAAGTAAAACTGTAGGTTAAGTGTCAATGCGATGTTTGGCACGATAAAAATCCCTACTGGGGGTGGAATTCCCCCAGATTCGGATAAATTCTAGTAGAGTCGGCCAAATGATCATAGTAATCGGTGCCATGAGGTACAAAGGATGCGCCGCCATCCTGATTCTTCGTCCAAAACAAATTAAAAAAATAAAAATAAATGAATAGTAATAATAATGATTAAAATCAAGTCCTAAAGATAATAAAGTAACAATTATAATAATACAATAAAAAAATCAATCGAATGCGGGATTCGAACGATTGCGATTTCTAATTCCGAGTCAGATACATTAATTCCTAGACCAATTCGGTGTACAACTTTAAGCTTTTCCTTAAACCTTATTAACACAGCCATTAAACCAAAAACTTTTTCTTTATTATTTTTCTCAACAGGTTTTGATTTTCTTCATGAAGTTTAATATGTTTTTGACGTAAAATTGATTTTTCTTTCGGCTAATACCGAAATTTCTACTTACATTTCCAATGATACAAATTTAGGAGAATGATAAAATTCTATTGGATTTCCCATATTATTGTTTATAAAAATCTCACTGTATATTACAAGAAAAATCTTTTTTTAAATTTCTATTTTTCTGATAAGTTTTTGAAGTGTAAAAACTGTTTACTAATTTTTGTGTCTTATTCTATGAAAACCAAAAAATAAACATGAAAAGATTAAACAAGTTTACAAAACTGTTGAAAAAAATAGTTAGTTTAGACTTATTTATGAATCTGCAGGAATTTACTTAATTTAAAAGTATTAAACCATTATTCAACAAACGAGTGCAGCTGTAGACATCCGTCCGAGAATTTCACTCCTTGATTATGAGTGTGACGTGTTCGCAAATTCTCATAATATGCAAATAGAGCAAACATATTTCTATTAAATCGTGACATAATCTTATTTATTCAAATGAAGTGTTAATTTGAAAGATGGATATTCTCAGACGTGGACGTTATTATACACACACTTCACTAACTTACATAAAATATGCAAAATTTGCCTCTCTTGTCTTAAGCATGTGCGTACAATAGAGTTTTCACCAAACAGCTGGGACTTTCCTTATTGTTACTACTACACCAGTTAATCAGCGTCCTTTATAAGTTGTTAAGATACAGTGTGAGTTTCGTAAAAGACAATACAAAGTTTAGTACTGAATGTGTACATACACTGTCTGGAGAGTTTATATTAAACCGGTAATGTCCCCTTTGTTAGGTTGATTAAAGTGTCTAATAACGCTAGTAAGTTGAGTTGACCTATGCAATCTTTAACTTCCATATTTTCATTAAAGGAATCATTAAATCAACCGGTAATTAATATTGCAAAAAAATAAATAAACGTTAAAAATGTATTTATTCAACATACATCAGTATATTAGTAATACTAATAGTAATAGTAGTAATTGCTACAACCCATAACCTGGAAACCAGGCCCCAGAAGCTATAAGCTTGTGCGGGAGGGAGGGGGCGATTATTATTATTACGTAGGCCCTAAAGTGCGGCTGCAGCCGACATACTGATGGAACAGCGGAAATCCCACATTTGTGTCACAGCTAAGGAAAACTGCAGAAAACCTTAACCAGATCTGCCGGCACCGGAAATCGATCTCGGGTCACTAAATATTATTACTACTGATGAAATGAAAATAGTAACTAAATTCTGTTTTAGGTAACTGTTGAAGTAAAGGTGACGGTGTTGCGACACTGATGACAACTAGTCTATACTTCGAGGTCTTTCACTCGAGATTTACAGTATACGCTCTACTTTAAACTTAACTAATTTGTACTTGCTAGTTTTTCACTTGAGATGAAGAAGTTCGTATTAACAACTTATTTAGGCCAAACTATCTTCTAATTCTTGCTTTTAGATGCGTAAAATATGCTCGTGGTGATTATTTTATTTTATCTTATTTATACATCTTTGAAGCCAGTCTCGGTGGATTAGTGGTTTGCATGTTTGCTTCATAATCCAAAGATCGCAGGATCGTACCCCGGCCGAACTGGTAATTTTTCATAGCGGAGAAAAATTTAAAACATGCCTTCTTTTCGGATAGGAAGTAAAACTGTAGGTCCCGTGTCATTGCGATGTTTGGCACGATAAAGATCCCTACTGAGGGTGGAATTCCCCCAGATTCGGCTAAATTCTAGTAGGGTCGGCCAAATGATCATAGCAATCGGTGCCATGAGGTACGACGGATGCTCCGCCATCCTGATTCCTCGCCCAAACATAAACAAACAAACAAACATCTTTGAAGGTTACGGAATATAAAGTCCAAAGTGTCTACTAAAAATTCAAAAAAATTCTATGTTGGTTTATTTTCTTTGTTGTTTTTAAAGATTCTTTACAGCAATTTTTATAAACAGCTTTAATGAAATGAAATTAATTGTTACCTAATCAATGAGGTTAAATAACACTTTAATTTCTCTACAGCATGAAGTAAATTAATTATGATTAAAAAGAAGAAAAATAAATTAATATAAAAAAAGGAAATTAAATTGAGGTTCCCGGGCAGTTATATAGAATAAGAATTTTATAACATAAATAATATAGAATGTAAAAATATAGAGACACTATTTATACTATAGGTATCATAACGAGATCAAAAATCTATTGTATCTAATTAATAATTTATCGAATATTAGCAATACAGAATATTCCTCTTTAAATAATTAATGTTGAATTATCAGTAATTAAACGATACTTAAAATCTAATTATTTCTAAATTTAGAATTAAATAACATAAGAAAATCTTTTTATTCAAAACATTGGAAAACTAGAAGTTTATTTCTTGCGCAGAATGATAAAGAAAGCGAATAATATATTATACATATTTTGTTAGTTCTTTTAATGTAATACAGAAAAAGCAAATATATTTATTAAAAAAATTAAATTATTATTTATAATTTTTAAAAATGAATCTTCAAAGCAATATAATTATTAGAAATAAAAATAGAAATATATATATGAGTCATTCTTTCTGAACTCAACCACCGGTTAAATCCAAAAATTGGCTTAAACTTATAAAGGTCAGCAGGGGCTCATTTTAAAGCTTGAAACCTGTACTTTCCAATGTAACATGTTGTCTCCTATATGAAAAAATTTATATTTGACCCCTAAAACAGGGTAAACACGTATGCACTTACAAAAGAAATTTTAAAGTTAAAAAATTAGAGAAAAATATTCAAATAAATTCAATAAATAAGGTCATTTTTTTTTAAATGGAAAGCCCCAAATATTTTTGCATATTTAACACCTCTCTTGGCAGGTTTATTCACATCTAAAATTTTAGCGGCATCTAATGACCGGTTTAGAAGTTATAAATCTTTTTTTCAAAAAAATTGAGTTTTACATTATCCCACTTAACAGTTCTAGGGATCTTGTTGCAAGGGCTTGTAGGTGCTCTTCTTTAAAAGAAAATGGACCCATCATGTACAGGGTGTTTTTCAAATGGAACACCCTGTATATTTTGTACCTTTGTGATGCAGAATTAAATAACGAACATTTTTTGTATGTACGTCCCTATAGCTATCTGTAACCACTTTTGATTTATTGAGAAAATCTGCAAGAAGTACACAATTAAAAACAATTATTTATTAGTTGTCAAGTGTGTTGGTAGTTTTGGATCAACAAAACATTAAAGCATCTAGCAATTGTTTTGCACGTATGCAAAACGTACATTTATTGCAGTTATCGGCCATCAGTGTTTAGTTCTAGTAGGTGTTTTAGTTTTACAAACTGAATTTTAGTAATGAAGAACTTGTAGACATGACTTGTTTTGGGCGAGTCGGAAAGTCTCCCTAAAGTTCACAGCTTTAAAACCTGCTCGATAGATTTGTGAGGACCTGCTCGATAGATTTGTGAGGACCTGCAATGTACAGTATGAAAAAAGTGAACGAATTAACAATGTTGTGAACGAAGAAAATGAGTTATCTGTTGTGCTGGCAACGATTGAGAATCCCCATGTTAGTCAGAGAGAAGTGAGTTCATCTGTAGGAATAAGTAGACGTTCTGTTGGTCGAATCTTAAAGAAAAATAAGTTTCATGCATATCACATTCAAATGCACCAGGAATTAACTGATGACGATTTTCTAAAACGTTTACAGTTTTGTAATTGGCCCATAGGTAAAATGCAAGACGATGCTACATTCTTCAACAACGTTTTGTTCACTGATGAGGCAATGTTTCATAAAAATGGATTTGTTAACAGGCACAATTTCCATTATTGTGCTACAGAAAATTCCCACTTTTTCAGACAACTTGATAACCAGCACAGATAGTCCATAAACGTTTGGGGGGAATTATTGGAGAACATGTAATAGGGACACATTTTCTTGATGGTACATTAACTAGAGCTATTTATCTTCATTTTTTGGAGAACTCTTCTGCCACAATTATTGACGAACCTTCCTCAAAGGATCCGAAATGGGATGTGGCTTCAGCAAAACAGTGCTCCACCGGCATTATTTACATGCAGTAAGAGACCACCTAAATAATATCTACCCATATCAATGGATTGGAAGGAATGGACCCACTAAATGGCCTGCGAGATCTCCTGATCTTACAAAAATGGATTTCTTTTTATGGGGATGTGAAAGAAATTGTTTATACAGAGACACCAACCACAATCCAAAATATGAAGGATTGAATAATACATGCTTTTAGAGGTATCACGCCGACAATGTTAAGAAACGTACAAAGATCGTTCCAAAGGCGCATCGAAATGTGTGTCCATGCAAATGGGCAACATATGGAGCATTTATTATAGTTTTTTCTTTTGTTTTAAAACCTTGATTTTTTAAATAAATAATTTTTTAATTGTGTACTTCTTGCAGTTTTTCTCAATAAATCAAAAGTGATTACAGATAGCTATAGGGACGTACATACAAAAAATGTTTGTTATTTAATTCTGCATCACCAAGGTATAGAATATACAGGGTGTTCCATTTGAAAAAGTTGTGAATTTTAGCTTTGAAGTTCTCTAAATTTAAAAATTAATTTTGAACACCCTGTACATGGCGGGTCCATTTTCTTTTAAAGAAGAGCACCCTACAGCCCCTGCAACAAAATCCCTACGTAAATTCGTCTTCATAGTTGCGGACGTGAAAGCGGTAAACTGTTAAGTGGGATAATGTAAAACTCAATTTTTTTGAAAAAAAATTTATAACTTCTAAACTGGTCATTAGATGCCGCTAAAATTTTAGATATGAATAAACCTGCCAAGAGAAGTGTTAAATATGCAAAAATATTTGGGGCATTCCATTTAAAAAAAATTACCTTATTTATTGAATTTATTTGAACATTTTTCTCTATTTTTTTTAACTTTAAAATTTCTTTTGGAAGTGCATACGTGTTTACCCTGTTTTAGGGGTCAAATATAAATTTTTTCATAAAGGAGACAACATGTGACATTGGAAAAACTTCTAAACCGGTCATTAGATGGCGCTAAGGTTTTAGATATGAGTAAACCTGCCAAAAGAGGTGTTAAATATACAAAAATATTTGCGGCATTCTATTTAGAAAAAATTACCTTAAGCGTGCCACACTTTTCTGCAACACCCTATATATTTGAAAAGATTTTTATAGATGCGCCTCTATCCACCGTTTACATCCATATCAGAACGAGTTTTTAACTGTTATCGTTTAGGAGCTATCGGACTTCCCCACACTATTGCCCCACCCGGTATTGTCGAAGCTCATAGATAGGCAACAGCTATAACCATAATTTTCAAAATCGCTTTAAATTGGTCTGTAATTCATTCATGTAGTTTTTTCGTATTCATTGAGTAAAAATAACCATTTTTTACTCTATCATTTTTTTCTATCTGGCACCATTTTCGATGAAAAAATGATAAACTTTCAAAAATGGCAAATTGTTCTCAATTTTGCTCGAAATCGAAGCACTCTAGGAAAAAACGCAATGGACAAAATTTATGTATTCTTTGACGAAGAATGCAATGTCGTTAAAAATAATTTAAAAATATTTGTTTTCTAAGTTTTTCAACTTTTAAAATTTTTTTGGAGCTGGACGAGTTTACCCTGTTCTAGGGGTCAAATATAAATTTTTCCATATAGGAGACATGTGACATTCGAAAGTAGAGGTTTCAAGCTTTAAAATGACCCCCAGTTTGGCCTTTCTAAGTTGTGCCAATTTTTGGCCCTAGCCGGTGGTTGAGTTTGGAAAGAATGACCCATATGAATTTTTTCTTTCTACGAGTATCATCGTTGTTCTACGTTTACATTCTATTCTATAGTATATTATTTATATTCTATATATTTGATTCGATATATAGAGGACCGCTACCTAGTCTAACATAGAAGTTGCAGATAATTGTGAAGCAGAGAATCTCAGAATAATATCACATCACGAAATATATAATCTTAATTAAAAGAAGAAAACCATATGTAACAGGATTATTACTGTGCTGAGCAATTATATAATAATCTTTAGAACCTCAGATGTACCAATTCGAATTTCAATCAAATGTCCTATTAATTCAGATTTACATAAGTTAGTTTCTTTAGTTTATTTTTCATAAAGTAATGTAGGGTACATAAAATTCAAAAATCTACTAGCAGTTGGCATTTATTGAGAACAATTATGCCCAATAAAAAGTGCAACACTTTCCAGAAATATTTTTCTTCTTTAATGTACGTAACGGTTCTGGTTGTGTTTATTTTTTCTCACTGAAATGGCAAATTTGTAATTTGTAAGTTTTTTCAGGCGTTCACTATTTATCTTATTTTTAATTTTGTGAGTATACAGCAATATCAACGCTATTTCTTAATAGTAATAATTACTCTTCATTTTACTTACTTCCTTCACTTCGGTAACTTCATTATCAAGTCGTATTCTCGTTTTGTTACTTCTTCCTTCATAAATTGATTTACTTGCGTTTGTACTTTAAACACCATTGTTGAATAATAAATGAAATGATCTACTTTTTACAGAAATAAATGGACATAAGTGTACTGACATTTCTACCCAGGTAAATCGAATAGATGGGTTCAGCGCTATCGTGTCTATGGTTGTTACTAAATTAAACTGAAACACAAAAAAAACTTCCTACTGAAACTACTATATTCCCTGTTTGACAATAACTCAGGCTTCCTTTCATTTTATTGCAGTTAATTTTAAGCATCTGATCAGAAATATTTTAAAATCTTTTTAATTCATTCACAAATTAATTTAATTTCAATTCAATTAATTAATCAAAGGTGCTTCTCGTAAACAATATTACAGGAGTAATTTTAAATCTGCTCTTTCAATTAGTTTTAGTTATTAGGTTTGTTGACAAGTTGAATAAATCAATTTGAGACCAAGGTGTAAGTAATTACAAATCATGAGACGGATGTTTGGGACATTTTAGTTTTTCTCTTGTTTGAATTGAAACAGCGCGGCGTCAAAATTCTGGTTGTTATGCCTTTAATTCTATATTAACTGTAATAGGGATTTCGTTATACATTTTATACGAAAATATCTAAAAATCTGCATTTTTCAAAACTTTTTGTTTGTTTCAAAGGTAATATTCCTTTTCTACTTATTTTATGTTAAAACAGCATTTTCATGAAACGAGCACACGTTTTAATGGAAAATTGTGTTCTATTTTAGCAAATACATTATTAAATAAATCTTATTTTGTTATTGTAGCGACTATAACTCTTTCTCTAATTACCCAGTTTACAGATTTAATTAAAGCTTATTTATATAAATTTAGTTTTCACTTGTAAAAATCAGCGATCTTTGCATTTTCTTTAATAAAATATTCCTTTCCGCGTATTTAGGAAAAAACTAAGGACCTAAAAGAAAGTCCGTATAAGAGAACTAACAATCTGAGATGTTTAAGATAAATCAAACCACAAAAGCTAAAAAAATATCGAATTGCAACTAGTGAGAAATCATCAAGTAATAGTTCAGTAAGAATCAAAGTAGTAGATGATTCAATTGGGTGATACTTTTCTACATTCTCTATTTCATGAGTTGGTCAAATTGATCTCAATCTGGAGCAATGTATTTAATAATGGGTGTCTGGAACATCACCTATTCGTTTAAAAACAGCTGCCAGGTCAACTGGCAGGTGTGGATTCTTGTTCGGTTTTGTATATCATTTGATCATTGCCCACTTTCTACGTAGTATTTTACTGTTAAAAGAAACCAAGGAAAAAATCGTCGAGCGCAGGTCTTAATTCGAGGAACCCCATGTAGAATTACATAGTTTTTGAAAAATATTGTCTAAGGTCCTTAGTTTTGCAGCTGTTTTAAATAGATGTTTATTAAAAGTAAGCTGTAACGTCACATTTTTTGAAACTAATAAATACTAAAGGAATCCCAGTACGGTCCTGGCAGTTTAGTAAAATTCAATTATGTCGGAACTTAAAATATTACATTAAGCTGAATAATGTTTCCTTCAAGTACAAAAGCGTCGTTTCGAAATATATTAGTAAACAATATTTTAAGTTTCAGCAATTTAAGTGGTGTGAATATGCGAGCTAAAGTGTTCCCACATCGACCAAATGTTTCTTTTCGGAGAAAATGGATTATTCTAGAACAAATTTGTTTCTAAATTTTGTGTCGTCAAGGGCTAAAATATAATACTAGCGTTAACAAAAAAATTTCCTTGTAGTTAAAACGTATAAAAAGTTCGAATTCACAGTTTTAAAACACACTAGGTTGAAACATTCCCTTGTAAACAAAATGCCGTCAAACGGGACCTTCTAGAATAAATTTGTCTAGACACCACCTGCAAGTATAATGTACAGATTCAAAAGGGAATCCCCGTTAGTTTTCATTAAGATTGTTCTCGAATAAATAATGTAAGTATACCCCAATTTTATTGGATTGTTTAAAATTTTGCCATCCTCAAAAACTATACCAC
This sequence comes from Agrypnus murinus, assembly GCA_929113105.1. NCBI lineage: Eukaryota > Metazoa > Arthropoda > Insecta > Coleoptera > Elateridae > Agrypnus > Agrypnus murinus. Next base: position 20,671,373 of record OV816025.1, read on the forward strand.
CGCGAAATAGTTTTTAGTTTACAGTCAGTCGAAGATAGTTTAAGATAGGAGCTGGTTGGAATGCACAGCCGAAAAAAATGGAGTTTGCCACGCGGGAGGCCTCGTGCCTTCCCCGTGAAGAGAGTTGTACGAGAGTTGATTGATTGTCTTTGGCATTTCCCAATGTTTTAGTTATGTGTTTAATTATCGATAAAAGTGCAGAAAATTCAGTGATTAATTTAGAATTGCTTTTTCCGAAATTCTGTAATTAATTCCGTATGAGTTATCGAGTTATAGACAAAGTGCAGGTAATATTTGGCGGTTACATTTCAGTTTTATTGAAAGATTTTGTTTGATCGAAATACAGTTATTGTAATGAACACTTATATTTACCAAAGCGTAAATCAAGTTTTTACAGAATTCCGTTTTAAAATAATTTAAAATCGGAAATTTTAAAACTAAATAGTTCTTAAATGATACATTTAAGTGTGGCGTTAACTCTATTAAAAAAGAATATTTTTAATAAACACTTAATAATTGAACTTATATGGTTGTGCTGAATATATTTTTTATTAGAAAAGCAGAACTTTAATAAACATTAGTTCTAAAGAGAGACCGTTATTGTGAACTTTATTTCCTTGGATCACATTCAGTAGCGGTGTCAGTAAGGTGATTTCCAGATTCCTTCAGTTTCATCAAACAGTCTAGTTTGGTAATAAGTGTTTGTTCTGATAGAAAAGGCAATTTTGTTTCAATTGCTTTGTAAGGTAAAGTTGGATTGAACTATTTGAATAACGCATTGTGACTAAATGGATTTTATTTTTTCGTAATGTTATTGTAAAATGAACTATTATTTTTGTATCGAATATTTTTGACCGCATTTGTTTTTAAGTGAATTATTTCTTGTCGTTAAGAATTCTTATGATGGGGTATCATTTTTTATATATTTAAATTTTGTAACGATGTTTTATTTGAAAATTTAATTTTTTTAATTTCATTTATCAATAAAAAAAACTATACTTAAATTTAATTAAACAATATTATAGGACCATATAGTTAGGACAGTTTTTAATATTTTATTCAACTTAACTTTGATATAACCGATTATGACTAAACAAAATTTAATTAAATTTATTAGATTTGATTCCAGTTTCTGGTTACTGGTATCGAGTCAATATTTTTATAAAAATTATTGGAGTTTCTAATTAGATGGCGCCCAAATATATGTATTTTCTTGTGTCTTAAACTTTTATCTAGTTCTTTTATAATTTGTGGGCTTTGGAATCAATACCTGCCACCTGAATTTAAATTTGTAGAAAGATATCTCAAGCCGAGGCAATCATGAGTTGTACAGTAAGTATTATTTTATTAATTTTATGTTGTATAGTTTGCGTAAGATTTTTGAAGTTAAAGTAATCTGCTTTGTTTTGTTTCGGGAAAAATAGCTAGCGTTTCAAAGCGTTTTGTTGAAAATTACTCGTTAATATTTAACTGTTACTATCGGATGATTCAGTAGATGTAGTTTCTTTCTTTTCGCGATTGATTTGTTTTTGTAGCATTTAGTTGGAGTCTTCATTTAAATAAAGATATTCACTAAGAACGGTCAGATCATTTGTTGATAAATACGGGTTATTCCATATGTCTGCAGTTTGTAGCTACTGTCCATTTCACCAATATGCTCGATTAAATATCTAGCTATCAACGGTGTTCGAATTAAACAATGTAGGGGACTTTGAGGTAGTCTCAGCGTGTTCTGATCCCTTATCGAATTTTCCAAGATTACATGGAATGTTTTTTATTTATGAACATATTGTTACATTCTTTTTAAATAAAAGTAAAGGTACTTTTTAAAAGGTATAATAAGAATAGAATATTTACAATAACACAGGTTTAAATTTAACTTATTAAATGCACAAATTATGAAACGATTAACGAACTTAAACTAATTTATTTACTAAATACACAGACATTTATTTAGTACTATTTCACACTAAACGCTTCTGGTTAACTAGTTGCCCTTCTCCCAAACGGCCCGCATTTATATAGTATCTCGCGTGATGTATTCTACCAGGCTCTCAAATGTTCTGGCTGGTGTTTTGCGTGTTGCCGTCTCGACTGCTCTGTTGTCTCTAAACGTCTGGTTTCGCCGCTAGTCGGTAATATTATTCCCGTCCATTACAATATCATCTTCAGATCTTAGTGTACTTCACGTTGTTAGTGTGGCACTTTGGAAATGTGTTTCATAAAATCACTTTCTCTAGTTTTCTTACATTATGCTTTTAGATTTTCTGAAGTTCAAAATCTTTATCAACTTTTCACGTCGCGCCGGATCCATACTGCACAGTAATTGCTTAGTAACATCTTGATTCTCGGTTTTGATAAATACCGTGTAAATATCTTTTTTGCATATTGAATATGAACGTCGAAATTTTTTAACGAAAAATTTATCACTTTTTTAATTACTATTTAATTATATAATTGTTTGTAAAAAAACAAGCTTCAATCTCTTCGGACATTATTGTCATAGAACACGGTTTTTTAATTTTTTTAAAATTTTGCATAAATCTTTTTAGAACAAATTTTTTCAACTTATAGTATGCAAAAATACAGTGTACCTCAGGTTGTGAACTTTCATAGCCTTCGTAGTGTAGGGACTAGCGTGCTCTTCGCTCGACCAAGAGGCCCGGGTTCGACTCCCGGTTCCGGCCGATCTGGTTAAGGTTTTCTGCAGTTTCCCTTAGCTGTAACACAAATGTGGGATTTGTGCTAATACCATCTGATAAGTCAGCTGCAGCCGCACGTTGGGCTTGCGTAATAGTAATAATTCCTTTCCCTCCCGCATAAGCTTTATAGTTTCTGGGGACTGCTTCACCAGGTAATGTTGTACAATATACTATTTCAGTGCTCAGAACTAACTACACCTAGAATAGAACACCGTTCACAATTGTCATTTATTGGGGTTATTCATCCCAAAGTTTGTCTACCGATTCTGGAAATGCATCTACTGCGTGGAAAAAAGCTTTATAAACTTTATAACAACAACAACATCAGGTAGCACTGTGCGTTATGTAGGCAGTTATTGGTTTTGTTCCTTTACGTCAACTGCATTTCTGTCTTCATACTTCAGACCTACAACTGTTCCGTATTGTTCTTTGTATAAAAAACAAATGAGCGTTAACTAATTTAAACTAACTTACAAAAGCTTCGCCATTTTGGTAATTATTCTGTATTTTCATAATTTATGGTAACTATCAATCACTTCAATAATAATAACATAATCACAAGGGTGTAATAAATATGACTTGCGGCAACTATAAGACTGCTGCATCGGTACTGTTAAAAAAGGAACAGTCAAAAGGAAGTCAAAGCAATCTTACTTCTGTTGCGTATACCTACTGTAGTAGGGTAGCACCTAATATTTAGTTCATATGATCATAGCACTTCCCTAGAGCTACATTACTCTGTATTATCTGCATCAAGGGTTTTCTGGATTGCGACTACATCAGTGCATTTTTTTCCTACTAAAATTAACTGTAGGTATTGATGTTTGGTTCTAGTTGGACTTTTGATACTTATTTGACATGTTCGGATACTGAATCGGAGTATTCTAATCAGTGAGTTCTTATAAGGACTCTAGCTTTATATCCTATGTTTGTTTGTTTGTTTGTTTTGGGCGAGGAATCAGGATGGCGGAGCATTCTTCGTACCTCATGGCACCGATTGCTATGATCATTTGGCCGACCCTACTAGAATTTAGCGGAATCTGGGGGAATTCCACCCCCCAGTAGGGATTTTTAACGTGCCAAACATCGCATTGACACGGGACCTACAGTTTTACTTCCTATCCGAGAAGAAGCTATCAGAAATTTGTAGGGTTATTGTATAGTGTACGTTATGTTACGCTGTTGTAAACTGTAGTTGAATTAATTTCGAAATTCATCCGGTTACTATTACAAGCTATTTGTTAAAGTTTGTTATATTTTTTAACTATTGTAAATATCTAGTTACTCCAGAATCCGATTTAACGATTTCTAAAATGTGATTTAGCAATACCTCAAATTTAATTTTTGTTTATTAAATATAAAACTATTATCAGTAAAGCAGCTACATATTTTTTTTACTCCAATGTGAAAATTTAAAATCTGTTCAGTAACTGATCAATAAGTAAATATTTTGTATGTGATAATGTCTAAGCAAGTATAAAAGATTTTGTCTTTGTTTTACGTGGGGTTCCTATATCAACATACCCCCCACGTTCCTTCCAAGAGGAAGTGATTTAGATACGCCCAATCAACGCGCAATTGCATAGCAATTGCTACCAGTAACTCACTGGTCGGAGCGAGGTTGCCTATCCACCCTCTACTAGCTATCCAGGCTAGTACCGGGGCGATTGACTTAACACGTGCTCACCAGCCAGCACCCTCCCGTCCTCTTTCATACGGGGCTAAGTACCTCGTCCAGCAATAGGACTATTCCCCCAACTTAAGTCAGTTGAATAGAGAGAGCCCTCCAGTCCTCTTTCATACCTTCATAAACTCCTCCCCGAGACAGGGGTTGGGGCCACTGCCCGATCGAATCCAACCTCAAATGTGGCGGGACTTGGTTTTTTATTGGTTTTGCCACCCCGATCTACCAATATATAGGCTTGGTGGGCCCTCGACAGAGCTTCGTTTAAGTCTACACGTTGTAGACTCCCAGTGTGTACCCGTTAAGGTGAAGTTGTCTTGAGTGTGAGAGGATATGTATTCGCTAAGTCTAATAGCTTTTAGAGCTTCTCCCAATCACTGTACCCGGCTGCAGTCCGGATCATAGGGTGGTCGGGATAGCTCCTAAGCACATTTACCTGACGGCATGCAGTTTCCCATATGCCAAAAAGCGGGATAAACCTCACTTCGCTTCTCCGCACTTAAGATTCAGTCAAACAGCGGGTTTCTTTGGTGACCATAAATGACCTCGGTCAAACAGCGGGTTCCGTCGGTGACCATAAATGACCTTATCTAAGGCCAGATTCGAATCCGTCCACACCGGTCTCATATACCAGGACTCCCCCTGATCGGTATGAGCAACCGTCGAGAATTCTCACGAATCTCTCTACCACACACTTGATTTGACAGCTTCATCCATTGCCCAGTTTCCAAGGAAACAAGGATAGGGTAAAAGACAGCCAGTTTTATGGGTGAACGTCGTGTGGTCTCCCGAACACCCAGTAAGCAAGTATACAGTCATGACATGAGCGAAGTAAACACCCATTGATGTCACTCCTAAGAACAGAATATTTTTATTTTTATTTTTGCACTGATTTACCACACTGCACTTTTTTCACTTGTACTACTGGAATAAGTCTGATGGATGTTGCCGGTTTAGTCTACGTGATGTTCTGCTATTATCAAGTAAGTTGACTGCCAGATAGTTTCGGTGTGTTTGCAGTCTCATTTGGTATTTCGTGCTCATTTCACGTATCTCTTCTTTAACTGTTGACATAACGAGGTGTCTGTGTAGCGTTGTGTTTGGTATGTACCAGGGTGATCCAGTAATGATGCGCAACACCTTGGATTGATATCTCTGAAGGATCTCAATGTTTGAGTTACTAGCTGTACCCCAGAGTGGTTTCCCATACGTCCATATGGGCTTTAATATGGATTTGTAGATGAGCAGTTTATTTTCGAGTGATATTCTTTAATTTCTCCCTATAAACCAGTGAAGTTTGGCAAGTTTTAGGTTAAGTTGTTTGCGCTTGGACCAAATGTGCGTTATCCACGTAAGAAGTCTATCTAAGTGTATACTCAGGTATTTGACACTATCTGACTGTGTTAGTTCTTGGCCGTTAAGGGTTACAGGTGGGCACATCTGTTGACGAATTGTAAATGTGATTTGAATTGATTTACTCCCGTTAGCTCGAATGCTCCATTTATTTATCCAAGTTTGCGTTTCATTTAGCTGACTCTGGAGATACCGTAATGCTACAATTAATTGGATCTTGGTTGATGGGTTGTAAAGCGGTATAGGTAGCGATTTGGACGTTTTCGGTCACTGGTAAATCTGCTGTATATAGAGTATACAGGTTTGAACCCAAGACACCGTCCTGCGGCTCGCCTGCTTGTATGGGATGAAGTGAGGTTTGTTCGGACTGGAATTTTACCATGAAAGATCTATCACTAAGGTAGGATTTAATGGAGTGAGGTAAGTATTGTCTTATTTTGTAAAGTAAGCCCTGATGCCACACCTAATCGAATGCTTGACTTACGTCTAACATGGCTACTGTGCAGTACTCTTTTTCTTCGAATGCCTTATTGATATTGTCAACTATACTGTGGACATGTTCTAAGGTGCTATGTTCTTGCCGGAAGCCAAACTGATAAATTGGTATGATTTCATTCTCTTTTAGTATAGGCTGCAATCGTTTTAGAAATAGTTTTTCAAAAATCTTGGAAATTATTGGGAGGAGACTTATCGGTCGGTAGGATGCAACCTCTTTTGGTGGCTTGACGGGTTTAGGTATTACTATGATTTGAGCTACTTTGCATTGGTCAGGAAAGTAGCCAATTCTTAGGATTGCGTTAAACATAAAAGTTATTAGTCTGAAGACGTTTTCTGGTAGCTCTTATAGAATTTTTCCTGTAATCAGGTCGTAACCTGGGGCCTTTTTTAAGTGCAGATCACTTCGAATAGTATTCTCAAGTTCCGACCACTTAATCGCTTTGAAAGGTAGTGACATTTGTAGAGGTGTTTCGAGATGTAAGTTCTTTTTAACAACAGGAAGCATTGCCTGTGAGTACCTCACCTACTGAAGTTTATGTCCAACGACCTTCTAAAGTTTTATAAGATAAAGAAAACATAAAACCGGCTTCTATGCTTAATTTATTTGTGTGTCCATTAAGAAATCGGAATGCACAGTTGCAGTCTGACTTATGAGCACTAGAAAAATTTCGTGTCAATCCAACACGGTTCATTGATCGTCCTATGTCTTTCTTTTGCCGATGTATTTTAATTTGAAATTCACGCAGTATAACCTTTGAGCACTGAACATGTATTAACTTACATACCGGCAATTACAATCACTTACTAATTCTGTGGAAATGGTAAATAGTAGAATACTGAAAAATAAATTGTTGACTATTAGAAAAAATGTATGCAAACAAACGGTTTTTGTTTGGCGAAACCAGATTTCAAATATTCAGCTATGATGAACTAACTCATGAATATATCACACACAACTACAAAAAGCAGACTGTTATAGCGGTTGGAACATACTTTAAAAACAAGTTGGTATATCTATTGTTTGGTATGTCTACAAACGAACTTTGTATCTGACAGATCCATTAAATCTCTATCAATTTTGAGAAGTAAAAAGTTCTTACATCCGTAAACATGAAAATTTTGATTCCTCTCAGAAAATATTCACTCTTACATTGGTGCAACATATAAAATTGAAGAAGTGACAGAAAACTTTTGAACTACTGAAGATTAATGTTTGCTCAGCATGTCGTCTCCTTTAACTTTCTTTATTGTGTGGAAAATTATATAATTCCAAGCAATAATAGTCTTGAAGAAAAAATTTATATATACGTAAGTACATTATATTTTCAAGCGTGGAAGTAGGGGGTGCTTTAGTGAAATATATCTACTGAAGTTTCGGGGTTTTCCTTTGAGATTTTGATATATTAAACTTTACAACACCATTTATAACTATGCTAATATGTTTAATATTAAGCTGTCATGCAAGAGTAACAACCGTAATGTTATACATGAGATTATCTGGAATTGAATATATTCCCTTATTTGAAAGACGCACATAAACTTGTAATATTGCTTACTACCCAGCTGAGGTTATAGCTAGAAAATAAAATTTTACATAAAATAGGTTTCGCAGTTCTGCTTTAAGCTGAAAATCTTTTATACATACCCACATAAGATGGGTTTAGGTACAGAATAAATTTAACAAAACTGCACAAAATAAAATCAAAAATAACTCTTGTCTATGAATAGGAAACAGTATTAAATTTTCTAAAACTTAAATTGTATACATAGATTTATCGAGCATTGTCATAAAACTTTTCGTGTATTGAATTTGCAAATGAATTTATGCAAAGTATTCTCGACATTCAATTTTGAATTAGTAATTTAGTGCTTTGCAGTATGAGAGACTGAAACTTAAATAGTTTGCAGCGTCACAAATTTTCGTTTTGCCTAATGTTGACACGAGAACTGCAATTACTAAGTTAGAGCGCGAAAAGGTGAATATATGAATATTTCGTTGACTTTATGTAAATAACTTGTAGGCACTATTCGTTCGTTTAGTGGTGATGAATTGTACCCAATCGAAACATGGATCGAAGATTTCGAGGAAACGGCTATACTCTTGGGATGGTCCGGTTTACAAAAATTAATTTTCGCTAAGCAATCACTATCAGGACTGGCGAAACTATTTATTCAGGGTGAATAAGGAATAAAATCGTGGGAACAATTAAAACAATGTTTATTAGATGAATTTTCGAAAAGGATCAACGGTGCGGAGTTACATTCGATGTTAGTTAATCGGAAAATGAAAAGGGACGAGTCGCTTTATGAATATTATTTGGTTATGAAGGAAATCGCGTCTCGAGGACATATTGATAATAATTCACTAATATATTATTGAGGGTATTCAAGACGACCCATCCCGGAAAACTATGCTTTATGAAGCACGTGATTTGAAACAATTACGAGAAAAACTAGAAATTTATGAAAAGGTTAAGAAGAGTGCTGCTTCCCAGTGGCAATCGCGACAGGCATTTCAGAAAAAGGCTGGAGCATCGTCAACGGTTGTGTTTCCTGGTACTAGTGGAAAAATTAGTGAACCACGGAGTGTTTCTGTGAAATCAGAAGTGAAATCCGAAAGCACAAGTGATTCGCGTGTTAAGTGTTATAATTGCGGTGCAATTGGGCACACTGCAAAATCGTGTGTTAAACCAAAACGTGATTATGGTTCATGTTATGTTTGTGGCAGCAAGGAACATCAACGCAAGCACTGTCCAAAGCGGAGTTCCGTGGTGCAACAAGGAAATCGGGAGGCAACGATGACCATAGATCCAATATTTCCGACCCAGGCGTATGAACTACAGGTGCAACTTAGAAGTGCAAGCTGCATTACAAATGTTCTGGCTATGTTGGATACAGGTAGTCCGATTAGTTTTGTACGAGATGATGTCTTACCAAAATCTTGTATCAAATCACTTGATGATGATGAACCAAATTTTAGAGGTATAAATGGATCTAAATTAAATATTGTAGGTACTTATAATGATCAAATTTTAATTTATGATGTAAAAGTGCCAATTAATTTATATGTAGTAACTAGTAATACAATGTTTTCACCAATAGTGTTAGGGCGAGACTTTACTTGTCTAAACAATTTCAAAATTGTATTAGCTAACGGAAAACTTTTGGTTGAAAAGGTGGAAAATAGAGATGAATTAACAGTGAGAATGAGATTATGAATATTTAAGTAGAAGTTTTAAACGATTCCAATAAATCAATTTTAAAAATAAATGAAAATCTTGATAATTTTAACCGATACAAATTAGAATGTTTAATTAAGGAAAATTATTTAGACAATGAAAAGCCTGATAAACCTGCAATTAGTTATGAGATGACTATTGCTTTAAAGCATGAACAACCATTTTCATATAGGCCTCGTAGGTTATCATTTGCTGAAAAAGAAAAATTAAGAGCCATTTTAGATGATCTTTTGCAAAATGGTATAATTCGAGAAAGTAATTCACAATACTGTAGTCCCATAATACTTGTAAGAAAGAAAAACAATGTAGATTTGAGGCTATGTATAGATTTTCGTCACCTAAATAAGTTAACCATTAGGTATCATTACCCATTACCTTTAATTAATGATCAATTAGACTTACTGAAAGAGAAAAATTATTATACATCCTTAGATCTTAAAAACGGTTTTCATCATGTAAGGGTTGCTGAAAGTTCAATTAAATATACATCGTTTATTACACCTTTAGGGCAATTTGAGTACCTTAAAATGCCTTTTGGCTTGTCTAATTCTCCTTCTGTTTTTCAACGATATATTAACACAATTTTTCAACATTTAATAAGGCAAAATCAAATATTGATCTACTTAGATGACATATTAATTGCCACCGTAACTATTGACGAAAATTTTAAAATATTAAGAAAGGTATTGGACCTTATTGTCTGAAAATCATTTGGAATTAAGATTTGATAAATGTTCATTTTTTAACTCCAGTATTATTTATTTGCGATACCTTATTAGTAATCAAGGAATACGTCCTGATCCTAGAAACACGTTAGCTGTAGAACAATATCCAGTTCCCGACTCTGTTCAAAAGGTTCAGCGATTTTTAGGATTAGTGAGCTATTTTAGACGTTTTGTAAATTCTTTTGCTGTTATTGCAAAACTTTTGTATGATTTATTAAAAAGGGGACACGTTTTTGAATTTGGTCCAACCGAATTAGATAGCTTTAATACTTTGAAGAGAATGCTAGTTGAAGGTCCTATATTGTCAATATATCAGTCATCTCTAGAAACAGAGTTACACTGCGATGCATGCACAAAGGGTTATGGTGCTATTTTACTACAAAAACAAAGTAATGATTTTTTCCAGCCAGTGTTTTATTTCAGTAAGAGAACTACCGAAACTGAATCACGTTATCATAGTTATGAACTTGAATATTTGCTATTATAAATGCTCTAAATCGGTTTCATGTTTATCTTCAAGGAATTAAGTTTAAGATTAGAACTGATTGTAATTCTATTAAATTAGCGTTAAACAAAAAAGAAATTAATCCAAGAATTAATAGGTGGGCTTTAATTTTGCAAAATTATGATTATGAATTACAACATAGGGATGCCAAAAGAATGAGACACGTTGATGCACTTTCGCGTAGTAATAGTGTATTGGTGTTAGAGGAGAATACATTCGCACAAAATTTATCAATTGCGCAAAATTTAGATCAAGAAATTTCGGAAATAAAAAGTCGTTTAGAGACTCAGAATTTGGAAGACAAAGATTTTGAATTACAAAATGGTCTTGTGTATCGAAAATTTAAAAATAAAATTCTGTTTTATGTTCCTAGAAACATGGAAAGAAATGTGATTTTTAATTGTCACGATAATTTAGGACACTTAGGGATAGACAAAACCCTAGAATATTTAAATAGGGTGTATTGGGTTGTATCCAGAAATGAAAAGCAAAATTAAAGATTACATCCAAAATTGTATTAAATGTCTTACTTATTCAACTAATTTTGGTAAAGGTGAAGGAACATAATATTCCGAAAGGTAATAAGCCGTTTGAAACCATTCACATTGATCACTACGGTCCATTAGAACCAACCGGTGATCACAAGAAATATATTTTTGAAATTATTGATAGTTTTACTAAATTTGTTAAACTTTATTATGTTAAATCCACCAAAACTGTAGAAGTTATACACAAGTTAGAACAGTATTTTGTTAATTATAGTTATCCTGTTAGAATTGTATCTGATAGGGGAACTTCTTTTACTTCTCAGGAATTTACCAATTTTGTAAACAAATATGATGTAATTCATGTTAAAATTGCTACTGCTTCTCCAAAATCAAATGGGCAAATTGAACGTGTTAATCGTGATCTTACGCCTATGCTATCTAAGTTAACTGAATGTAAAAATAAATGGAATAGGTATTTGCACGATGTCGAATTTGCAATCAATAATAGTATTTGTAGATCTGTTGCAACTTCTCCATCAATGCTATTGTTTGGAATTAATCAAAGAGATGTTAATGATAAATTAAGAAATTATTTAGTAACTAATACTGATACCAATATTGATTTATCAGATATTAGGGAACAGGCAGAAATTCAGAATATAAAAGTTCAGGCTTATAATAAGCGCCACTATGATAAGAAACATAAAAGTCCTTATAATTATAAACAAGGTGATTATGTTTTGATTAAGAACGTAGATACTACAGTAGGTGTTAACAAAAAATTAATACCGAAATACCGTGGTCCCTACGAAGTGATTAAAGTTTTACAAAATGACAGATACATTGTTAAAGATATTTAGCGATTTCAGATAACCCAAAAATCTTTTGAAGGCACATGTGCACCAGAAAATATGAGATTATGGTTACAGCCGTAAACTAAACTTTATAATCATTAGAATTGTACTATTTAGGTTTCAATTTATATTTGTTATATAACATTCATATGTTGCATTTTGTTTATTTTTCATATGTTATTTGTTTTTTCTCACTTTTGATCGAGGACGATCAACTGTCAGGTTGGACGAAATTATAGTGGTTGGCAGCGCCTAACGGTTGACGTCACCGACCACCCCTTAATATAAGTTGGTTAGTTCCAAGTTCCAGGTAGCGTCTGCGCTTTAACATGCAGACCTCGTCAGTCAAGCGCATGCCGTGTAAGAGGGTGCACGCTTGTACAACGTTAGTAGCGAATAAATGTATTAAACTAGTGTGTTTTATTATTTGTTTTGCTACAGATGCTAGTTTTTAAAACTTTTAAATTGCAAATAGAAGCAAGAAATAAGTAGTATTAAGGGCGTCACCCGTTTTTAGTATTTTTTGGATTGAATTAAGCTAATACGATAGAATTAAAAAGAAGCTGTTTTATAAAAGTGAACTTTAAGCTGGTATTAGAACACTAACAATTGGTTATGACGATGTAGCTTTATGAGAATTGATTTTAACGTTTCATGTGGTAAATAGAATATGCAAAGAATATTTTGAAACCTTGTAGCATAATTGCACTTTAATAGCGCAGAAAAAATCTTCAGACGGTAAAACGTGCTTTTAAATAAAAGAACCCAAATAAAGGGTAACGATGCACTGCTAACGGTCAACTAAAATTCTTTGTTTATTTTCCTATTTGAAAATATTAGCACTAAAGGAGAAGTTATTCTCTTTTGTTTCAGTACGAAATTCGAATAAAATATTAACTCCCCTTTGACTCCGATTAACGAAAGGTCTATGGTTAAACTTCTTCTTTTGAGAAAGGGTTATTAAATTGGTCGGTACTCATTTAAATGATTATAGCTCATAAACGCCACCAAAGAAATATTAAATGGAGAACACCCGGTGTTATATTTAACTCTTTGTTTAGCAGGTTTTTCTGAATTAGTTCATTGGCACTAACAAAATCATTTTAATTCTGTACAAAAGCACGAAAAAACAATTTCCTCAAGACAAAAATCTTCAGACTATCGGTAGTAGATTCCAGATTAAACCTTTACGTCACTTTAAATATTCTGTACATTCAGATGATAGCATTACTGATATCAGCCGGAACCCAAACTATAATTTTTTTTGGAGACCCACACTAGTAAAGACACCTACGCTCGGCCGCCTAAGCTAGCTGCCCGTTTGTTGCCCCAACCTGGAATTTACTTGAACTCGGCTGCCTTCCCATGATTTTTTTAAACTTACAGTCATTTATAAACAACCACTGAAATGAATATCTATGACGATATTTCATCCAATCCAATAATTACAGAATTTCTTCCGAATATTAATTTAAAAGGTGCATATCGCAAATGGAACGGAAATACCAAGTAATAAAACTTGATTAAAGAAAAATTATTACATTTTCCAGACATTTATATTCTTGGCATAAATGTTTTATTATTATTTATTTATAGAGTATTTAGTTCGCAACTTAAAACAAAGAGATTTAAGCTAATAAAATGGCAATATTTGCTAGAACAGAGTCATAAATTAGATTACACTCTTTGTAGGTGCTTTGCTTATTCTGTAAAGAGGGAACATTAACTTGTTTTTATCGGGATTAATTCGGAGAATTTCACTTCCAAACAAGATTTTACCCGTGAGAAATGCGTTATTTGATATAAATTAGGTCAACTGTTTATATTTTTAAATGCATATTTCTGAATGCAGCTGCCTTTTCTATTCGACGAGAAGATACCTTTAACGTTGAATTGAATTGAAATTATTTTTAACACAGACGAAATATTTATGTATTATAAAGGATGGTATAAGGATTTATTTTCATAAGTCGAATACCCTAATTTTTAGCACGTTACAAATATCATTAAAAACAACCACCATCAATAATGGTAGAACAAATTCATCATTTGTACAAACCAATGATTGTCAAATTAAAACATTTCAGATTTTCAGTTTCTCAAGGTTAAGTTTTTACAGTTTTGTTCGTTTTGGCTTTCAAGTACTTTAGTACTTTAAATTGTATATTTTTCTAAGTTCCTTAGTTTAAAAGTTCTTTGTTTAAGAAATTCGAATTTGTAAAGTTCTATATTTATTGCACATTTGATACTTGAAAGCCAAATTCATAGGCAATCCGATGTCTACACTTCCTAGTGTCTCGGTTTTAGATACAGTAGGGATTCATACTGTTCTACTTTTAAAGTTATGAATTTAAGAAAGTTTAAAAGTTCCATAGCTACAAAGTTAAAGATTTAGAGTCCAATTTAAAATTTTACGTTTTATATATGTACCTGCAGCGATCCGGAGTTAAAAAAGCTTCTGATTCGCCAACTATGCTAGTGTTAAAAAATATAAACAATAATGATGTAGTTTTGGGTTTCCGCTAGCGCATTTTGAGCGGTTGTGTTGTTGGTTGCATAGACATACAGTAACTGCAATGCTTTGAAATGATTATTTTAAAATGCAACATGGAGTATATTGCATTTTAATTTAATAGCACTGTACACTAGGATGGACTGACATTTTTGTCAGAAATTGAACATCCCTGTGCACAGGAAAGTTGTGTCTAGTTTAAAAATAAATTTTGACATTAAAGTTTTTGTTTGAAGAAAAATGTTTTCACCTCCACAAGAGCTTTATTCAGTTCTCTTAGCATATTATTGTTGTGGCGAATAAATGTAATGTAAATAAATCATTTTAACTTTAAAATTTCATTAATTTTAAGTACAACTCTTAAACACTTACCACTTTTTAATTTTTGTTTAATGGTAGGAAACATTATTTAAAAATGACATTAAGTCAGTGGAAAAAATTTAAATAAATTTCCAAGAAAATACTACAAGAAAGTTTTTCCTGTTACACAACTTTTGTACTTTTGTGTGGTCAGGCATTCCAATTTAAAGGAAACAAAAGCTTTTTATTACTGACTAGTAAACCTTTACTTATTATAGTTTCTTACTGTAGGTTCTTACTTAAGTAATAATAATTTTCATAGAGATAATGCTAACAAATTATATAAGATGATGATAGATAATTATGCAAATTCAAAATAAATGTGATTAAAGCATTAGATCCTTCTTAGTACTCTCATTTGATAATTAAATTAAGTTCACTTTGCTGCAATCATACTAAAATAAATTATACATAATAAGGCTCAAATAGTGAAAATTAATTCTGATTGTGGTTAATAATGGTAACATAAATAATTTATGTTTGTTTTTGGATTTGCAAGTATACCAATTTTAATAATTATTTTAATAAAAACTTTAATACTTTGGGTGATATCTATTTGGAAGATAAATAAATAAACTTTAATTTGATCTAGCTATTGGCAGTTTGGTGTCAAATTTAATAATTATGATAATTATCTTATAAATGGATAAGATTGCTCTTTAATATTAACATAATAATTACATATGTTATAGATTATGTTTTTCTTTAACTGATATAAAGATATTTAGAACCAGCTATTAATCTTTGAGCGGAGGGTCTAATGTTTGGCAACATTTTTCTCTGAGCGCTTGTAACACACGTTATTTTGTTAAACACGAAAGTCCCACACATGGGCTCCAATTGTAGCATATTTAACTACCCTGATCAAAATATGAACAGGCCCATACTTACTTAAAGTAACTTATGCAAATAACAAGATGGGCGCCACTAAAACTGGTTAAGATATCTTTATATCGATTTTAAATGAATTCGCGGATGATTCCCAGTCATCAAAACATATTTTCAATAATAAAGAATTTTGATAATACAAGAAACATCAGCAGTTTGTTGAGCCGAACTATACAAACGATGATTAAATTTGAACTGTATATTGAATACAAATTTATAAAAAGCATAAAATACAACAAAATCATAACCAATGAAATTCATAAAAAGATTTGTAAATACAAAAATCATTCTTACTAAAATTTACTTTAAATTTCGGGATCCCAATCCAAAGCATTTTTAATTTTGAACATTAAAAAAGTTTTAAAATCCCCAATACATTAATAAAACATTAATTCTGAATCTTACATAAATAACTTATACGGCCATGATCCTGAATACAGTTATCCCTAACAATTTATAATTTCCAAAACTTTGCAGAAAAATGGCTCAAAGCATTTAAAAAATAAAACCAATGACCATAGCACAAAATTTCACATAATTACTGCTGACTAAAACTAAAGTTGCGGGAAACACACTTCTGAATTTTGAAAGACTTGAAACTTTGCAATAATTTTCAATGCGGAATAAATTAGTTATAATTGTTAACTTTTACGATACTAGAACTAGAACTTCAAATTGAACGGTACGTAAAATTAACTAGAATGTTGCTTGAATTATATTATTGACGAGTCCTTGTACAACAACATACATAATAAGTTATATGATTATTAATAAAACGAGTTGATTTAATATAAATTAACTGTTTACTAGCTTTAAACTGATTCTTTAGGCCAATACAGTGTTAAAATGACGGAACTTTAATACTAAGCCTTATTCTCAATAAGTTATACCGAAATACAATTAATTCTCCACATAACAAAACAGTTAATCTATAATTAGAGTGTACTGAACGAGAACAAAACAAATTTACACCAACTGGTGCCAAATGTGGTTCACAATACTGAATTTATTAATAATTCTCATCACTGAATTAATTTTGTATATCCATATTCTGCTATACGGAACACCCAAGAAGATTCATACCAGTCTTCATATTAATGACATGACAATAAGAATAACCGGCGTGGTTGCGGGAACTGATTCCTCGGGGTGCAAACTTTCATGGGATTTTACATTTTTTTTACATGCACCTATCCGATACTACGTAAAATAATTTCAACTTTTACAAATATCAAAAAGGCAGAATTTATTTCCGTTATTTTACTGAAATAAGGCCCAAGTCAGAAGTTTACTTTACTAGACCTACAGTGTGTTTTTTATATCAGATGGATTGAATATCATAAATAGTGCTTGACTGTTCTTATCTACAATCTTTATAGCATTACACCGAGGAAGTGAAACGAAAAACAGCATTTAAACTTAGAACGGACACATAAATTAATCTAAATATCGGTTGTACGTGCCTTTTTAGCTATAAGGAAGCCCAGTATCTGTATTATTTAGCGAAATTAATTTGAATTTCGTCTGCAAAAACAGTTTTTCCCTGAGAACTGAAATGAAAGTTCTATCAACTTAAACTGTTTACAACGTTCAATGCAGCTGTCTGTAAATATATTGACACGAATGCGAATTTAGCGTGAAAACTTAATTTGAACATAACCCAGACAAAGTATTTCCTGATTATAAAGGGCCGTACTAAGGTTATTTTCATAAATTGAATTTTCAGATTTTTTGCATGTTACACGCTCAGCTTTCTTTTATTAAATTTATTTTCTTTGTATATAACTATGTACTTCATAGACGAGGAGTAATAATATCAAACTGTCTACGTTTCATATACAAACGTCCGTAGTTTCAAACTGTCAGATTTAGGGATTTCAATGTTCATAAATCAAACTACAGCAAATTGGCGATCTATAATGTATTTGCTTTAGATGTCTAAAAATTAAGAGCCTTTCGGATTCAGAGTTATTCGCAGACTTAACATTCTAGATTTTCGAATTTTTTCAGATACAAGATTTTAGAATTGATCCTGCAGCATTTTTAGTTTTAAAGCTTTATAGTTTTAGAATGCGAAAGTTGCAAGCATAAGTCACAAAAATAGTAAAAGTTAAAAAGATTTTCAAATACTTTCAAATAGATTATTATTTAAGTTCCAAGGTGTCAATATTGTTAACTTATCATACTTAGATACTGCGGTTTTAAAGATTCAGAATTTTACAATGTTTAGTTTCAAGATTTAACGATTTTAAAATACTTTAAACCCAAAATTAAAAATTCTTTGTGGCTTAAATAGCGAAATCCTCATGGCGAACTGCCGAATTAGCAGGTCTAGAAGTTCGTGATCTAGCAAGATTTAGAAATTAGAGATTCAGGCATTTCAAAGTTCAAATTAAAAATTGAAAAGCACAAGAAGTTGGAAATGTAAATTTCAGAATAACTAAAACGAGAAAGTGCTAAATACGTAAGAATTTAATATTTCAGTAGTTTGTTTAAAGTTTGATTTTTTATTGTTGAAAGTTTCATTATGACGAATTTCTAACATTCAGTGCAGATATAGAATTATTACATTTACATTACAAGTTAATTAAATTATCTTTTTTATTAAATCGGGCTGCATCATTATAGTTTCGAATCTACTAAGTGTTAAAATTCCATGGTTTCAAATATTAAAATGCATAGTTTAGGTATTTTAGATATTATTTAGAGAGTTTAAAGTTATAAAATTAGAACGTCAAATATAAAGATTTTGAATTTTTAATGTTTCATTATTTTCAAAATTATGTGGTACTTGTAACGGTATTTTTTTACCAGTCTTGAATTAATGAAATTTTGGCGCGAAGTTGCTAAAAAATCTTAAATGCGGTCCGGTGCGGAAAGTTTGCGCTTTTCTTGAAATTTAAAATTATATTGGCATGCGGTACAAATAAACCTCATGGAAATTGTTAAAGGTCATCTGTTAAAATCTTTTCAGACTACTCGTATAATAAAATAATAAATAATTATAGCTTCCGTCGTAAACAAGGATATTGTTTAGACAGGTGTTTGCAGCGCCAAATGATTCCGTTGTTAGAATTTTAAAGATTGACATTTTTGATTAGTGTAAAATCATGTTTTCAAACTTTCTCATATACGTTTCAATTTTTTATTCCCCGAAAATATTATAAGAACCTATTTCGTTTCAAGGAATGATCGTTTGTACGTGCTAAATGGTATTTTTTAAATAAGCCATCTGCATTTCAAAATATATTCCGTCTGCAATTTACGTTGCAAGAAGTATTGTGTTTCAGACTTCTTTGTGTGAGAAACATTAATTTTGATTCGCTTAAACAAGATCATGCGATTCCTATTGGCCAATGTAAAAGTGCACCCCGCTAGAAAACATTCCGATATAGAAAAATAACCCTCAGTTTCAGTCAGTCTCAACTAAGTCGAGCTACCGAGTAGTTCGACTTAAGATAATGAAGTCGACTGTCTTGAAGAAGAAAAACTTCGATATCGTTCGAGTTTGAAATTGCGTTTAATAAAAGTTTCGTTGTGTTTATAATTTTCAGGACTTCTGTGCTATTAAATTGTGGGAAATTCATTTCCTTATCGAAAGTATTGTTTATCTTTATACAGTTTAACGACAAAGTTAATTCTCGTACAGTATTTCGACAATAATAATAAATAACTACAGATTTTATCCTAAGTGATTGAACTATTGAATAATAAAGAAATTCTGATCGCAGTAAAGACTAAAATTATAATTAACTACCGAATTTAAGTTAAAACTTTTATTAAAATTCTAGTGCTTGATAAAATTCAGTCCGGATTTAAGTGATAAACGGATTATACTAAAATATAATAATGAAAAGAAGTGGATTGCTTCCAATAGTAATTTAATAATCAACGTTATCTAAGTTATATGGTTGTATTAGAAATTTTGTTAGGGTGAATTTAATCATAAACAATTCATTTTGACGTAGTGTTATGAAGGTTAAACCATGGTGGGTTAGTTTCTATCATTCAGCAGTAATGGTTCCTGTGTGGTACAAAAGGCAATATCGTGCAATTTAGTATTGGTTTTGTTTGCAACTTATCAAAATAATTATGGTATTGTGAAATATGATTTCTTTGTTTTACCGTGTAACATTTTTGTTAGTTACTTGACTTTTTATATGTTGATTATATATATTTTTTGTATATAAACGTTCCCTACCGCTAAGAGCTCTTATGCCGGGTACTAATACCAAAACTTTTATGTTCGATGAATGTATTTTTGTCTTATTTTTTTATATTCATATAATAAATATGTTTTCAAGTTTAACTAAAGTGAGCAACATTGACCCATATAATTATGAACGTTTTATTTATATTTTTCTCCAGCCTAATTTTGATACTATTGAGTATCGTTAATTATTTGATCAAAATTATTTCATTTTCTGATTAATGATCTCAGCTCTTTGTTTACTTATCGTTATCAAGTTTCATAATCAGATGGCGCCCAGTTACTCTATTTTATTGAGTTTTGATACCTTTATCTATCCCTTTTAATAATTAGACAACTGTAGAACCAATACCTACGACCTGACATTCAAATTTGTAATAAAGAGCAGTAAAGTAAGTATAAATATTTAGATATACTTAAAGTTTTATTGTTTATTTAATCCGGTTAAAAAGTTTACTTTAGAGTAAGAAAAACCTTTTGTTTCATACTGCTATTTCAATTTACAATATTTACGCACAGACGCCATGAAGAAGAAGAACTTTTCATACTATGATCACATTAACGGTACTCTCGGAAGCTTCATTAGTGTTTGTACGTACTACAGCACTGCAAGCAGTACAAGCTGCTTCTGTAACGTATTGTTGGAAAGTTGGTTGTAAATAATATTACTCACACTCTAGGTACTTATTTGCAGTTAATTACTGTTTTAGCAAATTACTGGTAAGAGAAAGCTAAGTTTGATAGAAAATAAATAAAAAGGTTCAATAAAATTAGAATTTAAATAGTATTAAAATATCTTCTTCATGAAGCAAGTCAGAAAACTTTAAAATTATTAAGCTGGGTGATAAATCATATAAAACGAAATAGAATTTGTTCTGATTAAAGCGACCTACACAAATCCTTTTACTTAGATCTTGATATATTTTACATTTTGATTTTTGTGCATGGTTTCAGGTTATTTTTCACAATAGTCGTATTTTTACAAGAAAAATAACAGTTTTTGATACAACTACTATCACTTGTGATGGAAATGTATCATTCCAAAGCTGTCGATGGTGAACCGACAATAATACCTCATGTTCACTTAAAATTCTACACTCAGAGAAAAATAATACTTGTAATAAGAAAATCGTACATTAAATTAAGAATTTTGATGCTGTTTTAGAACCTAAGAAGTTTCTAGTTTCAATTTAAGAAATTAATAAGAATAATATTCTTGTTTGCAATTCAAGAATATGAGAGCTTGGATGTAGAATAATCTATTTAAATTATGTTCTTATTTTTACATGAATTTGTTTTAATTTTAACATGAAAATTCTTAATTTAAAACATTCAACTTCTTTACTTTAACTTTAATTGTTTCTTACTTTAAGAAATGACTTAATGATGTTTTAAGCATTTTCTTTCTTATTTGAAGAAATTAGTAAATGTTGTTTTAAGCATTATTATCTTGAATTTAGTGATTGGTTTTTAGGAATTAGTATTCAAAATAAAAGAAAACAATGGCACATGAAAGATTTATTTTAGATGCAACTACTTAGAAAAATACATACACATATTTCTTTACAAAATAGAAAACTTGCCAGTCTCGAATCACATCTTAAACATACCACAAAAGAGGATTCTTCAGTAAATAAAAACATTTTTTTTGTATGGTCAGTACAAAGATGTACCTTGACAACGTTTATTTCCATATAAGTCCAGGCTGCCAGCTTAAGCAAAGTACGTTTGTACTTGCTATACAGTGTATAGCATATTTCTAGCGTATTTTTTACATCTTGATTTAAAAACCTCCCAGTTGTTGAGAAAAGGCAGCAGAAGCATTTTTTTCTGCATAGTTTATGCCGAATGAAGTCGAAATTAATCTAAAACGGTAATTATTAATACTTTAATTGATTAATTATGACTAAAGTTATAGAAAGATTACCGTTAGCACACTTAACATGGCATATTTGTAAAGGAACCATTCTCTCAAAATTTCTTCGAATAATTTCCTGTGGCAATCTCTTTGTCCCAAATTTTCTATTTGTCGCCATTCTGATATCGAAATATATAATATTGGATATAATTTATCAGTTCACCCATTGCCTTTGACAAGTTATCACTGAAGGTTAATACTTCACCACACAGGAAATGTAGCGCACACGTGCTTCTATTATAACGTAAAAGAACCAACTACAAAAAGTGCAACTAAGCAATATTGAACTAGTGTAAACAGCGACGCAGCTAGAAGCAACACTTAACGTTCTTGATTTAACTGCACTGCACTCTCATTTCCAGAAGAATTATTGTAATATGAAGAATTTAATGTTTTAATTTTAGAAATGTAAATGTTAACTAACTTAATTCAGCATAACATATCTTATTTCAAATTACATTGATTCTTATCTCAAGTACTGTAGTGCTTGAATCAATGCACAGTTTTCAAGAACATATTTGTTCTCACATTAAGTACAAAATTTCTTGAAACCAAAAGTTAAAAATTTTGTTTTTGCACACACCTGTATAAATTGCAGAAAATAATGTTTATTTTTAAAATGCAAAGATTATTATTTGAAGTGGTTTAGTGCTTAAAACAATACCTAGATTTCAAGAACATATTTGTTCTCACATTAAGCATACTTTTTTTGATACAAGAAGTTAAAAGTCTTCTTTTAAACTTGCTTCTCTGAATAGCAGAAAACAATGCTTAAATTGATAATCCAATATCTCTCTTCAATCATTTTATGTCTAGAATTAAAAATTATCTGGATCATTTTGATTTAGACACCACGTTTCTTGACTTTAGATTACCTATATTTCTTTGAGTGTAGTCAGACGTAAATTAACGAAGTAATAAGTTTTTCACTCAATGTGTCTTTACAAGCACTCTAAAACAGATGGGAATTCAAGAAATATTTCGTTGACTAGATTTTCAGATTTAACTACTTTAAAAAAATCTATTTAAAGTTTTGATCATTTACAGAAAATCTTAACTAAATAAATACATTAAAAATATTCCCAGATAATTTATCAATTGTATTATCAGGAGAGCTACTGATAAGGTGATAATTGTGAACACGCATTTGAATGGAAAAAGAAAACCAACCCATAGAAGTCTAGATAAAACTACTTTTATTGTACATTTGAAATAGCGGGTTCCCCAACCAAGGCACACATTTTCTTACTGAATTTGTTGTTCCACAAGAAGCAAAACCTACCTTTAAGAATAAGTTTCCCTGGGATCAATAACAAATCTTCCGATCGTAATATGTACAGGTTTTTATTTCATTGAAATGCACAGTGCAATGACTCCTCTATTTTAAAGTCTCAAATTCGTATAGTCTGTATGTAGACTGTCTGTCAACGCTTGGAGTTAGATATTTTCAATCAAACTAAACCGAATCATCGCATCTTACATGTATCCAAGATGAACCGTGAAGAATTTATAAACCTGAAGGAACTGGAATAGAATTTTGGTGTTTGCGATATTTTTGCTCTTAAACGTTTTGTTAGTAGGGTGTTGATATTTATGAACATATCATTGAGTCCAGACTTTAATATGAACCCTTACAGAATGGAAGCATCTTATAAGTACTACAACGTTTTTGGGTGTTCGGTTGAGGACCGACGTTATATTTATAAAGATATTGAGGTGATTTTTAATCTGTGCCACTATCAGAGTAACCCACGAAATATCTATGGTGAAATCTAATAAAATAAAATAAAATACACACCAATATTTTTCCTTTTCCCAATCGGCTAACTCCGGTTTAATTAGATAGAGCATGAAATAATTGAAATAATAAAATCTTATTGATTCTTATACCTGGAAGAAAAGAACAATGAAAACACTTGGACTTCCGCAACTGGACAACAGCAAGCTAAACTCTGAATGTGAAAAGAAAAAGAAATGGATGCTTGTATACACATCAAATAAACACATATATAAATTGGAAACAGTCTTTATTTTATTAAGAAAATAAAAGAAAATCAAATTCAAAGAAAAATAAAAAGAAAATTATTTCGAACAAGACAATAAAATAAAATAGGAAATTCTTTCCTGAGCTTGCTCAAGTGTGTTAATTAGTCGTTAATAACCTGACATAGGGCTATAACAGTTCTCCACTTAAGCAAACTAACATCAATCAATGTAATCAAATGAAAATATTACAAATATTCAAATAAATTTGATTTATGATAATTAAATTTTAATAAAGAACTTTAATTTGTTTTATTCATAAGAATTGAATTATTTAAAAACCTTTAAAGTTAGAAAAATGAATTCTGAAATTATTCAGATTGTCTTTATAATTTTTGTTATTGAAAAATCAAATCAAAACCTTTTAATTTTGACCAACCTTGTATCTAAAGTAAATGAGATCCACTCCAACACTATTTTATATTGGCACTACTGCATTCAAATTTTTCCAAAAAACAATAACTCGTTCACAACTCCATATAATTGTTGATTCACGACTAAATCTTTTAATTTTAAAATGTTCAGGTAGATATTCTTTAAACTTTGTTGAATTTGCTTTTGTTGACATAAACCATATGATCAACACTTTTAACCTCGTTTATTGTTTCCAGCCTTATTTTGTGGAACTCCATAATCATGAAATAAATAAAGATTATTAAAGGTTCACAGTTTTATTAAAATATACCTGACAATATTGTTTCGACAGCTATGCTGTCATTATCAAAGGTAATATAATTATAAACAAACACGTCGCTAAGGTAGATACAAAATAGGTAACTAGATAAAATAATAATAATAATAAAAATCATAATTAAACATCTAATACTTCCAGTAACGGAGAATTACTGAGCTCAAGTTGTTCATTCATTAAAGGTACCCTGAGTTTGTGTTTGTATATCTCAAAGGCTTCTAAAATGTCTAATTTGCGTTTGTTATTACAAAAATGTAGGAATTTAATATTATTTTGAGGAGTCATTGTGTGATTTTGTTCTAAAAGGTGTTTGGCGTAATTCGATTTTTCAGGATGTTTATTTTTGTAATGACGTACGTGTTCTTTATATCTTATGTCAAAATTTCGAAGTGTTTGTCCAATATATACCGAACTACAAAAAGAACAATTTAAACGATAAATGCCCGATTTCATGATATCATGTGTTCTGTCTTTAGCATTAAATAAAAATGAAAAAGTGTTAGTATTGGTTTTAAATGTTATTTTATAATTGTTGGTTTTTCTTAGTATATGTGCAATTTTTTCTGATATTTTGCCAAATTATGGTATAGATATGTAATTTGTGTCTTCTGTTTGATTGTCAATGGGATATATTCTTTTGATAGCTAACCTATAATCTTTTTGTTTAATTAAAGTGTCAATCATGTTCGGATTATAATGATTTGCATGTGCTAGTTGTTTAATGGTTGATATCTCTTTGCTAAAATCTGATTTTGTTAGTGGAATAGTTAAAGCTCTGTGTACTAATGATCTGTATGCTGCTATTTTATGTGTATTGTGGTGACAAGATTCATTTGGTATTGTTATGTCTGTTTGTGTTGGTTTTCTGTAAATGGAAAATTCAAAAAGATTGTCTGCGTTAATCTTGATATTTAAGTCTAGAAAGTTTATAGCCCTGTTTTGTTCTGTTTCTAGTGTAAATTTTATATTAGGATGGATATTGTTTATAAGAATTAAAAATTCATTGATAATCTCAAAAGAACTGTCAAAACAAGCTAAAATGTCATCAACATAACGAAACCAGAAGATAATGTGTTTAGAGAGGTTTAATTCAAATATTCGATCTTCAAACTTGTCCATAAATATGTTAGCTAATAGAGGACTTAGAGAATTACCCATAGGTAAACCATCCTTTTGTAAATAAATTATGTTATTAAAAGTGAAATAATTTTGACTTATACAAAGGTCAAATAATTGAATTAACTCTAACCTTTTAACTAATTCTATATTACTATTGATCAAGAAACTATCTAATAAAGGAATACATTCTTGTGGTGGTATTCTGGAGAACATGTTGCAAATATCAAAACTAACAAGTTTTGAATGTGGTGGAAGATGTATGTTTTGCAGCTTATCTACTAATTCTAATGAATTTCTAACAGAGTATTTCGATTTGTAACCTATCGTGTTAATAATCTGGTTCAGTTTTTTGGATAAAATGTGATTAGGTGCATTGATGTATGATGCAACTGGTCTTATTGGCATATTCTGTTTGTGGGTCTTCACTAATCCATACAGTTTAGGTATTTGTGGGTTTTTATTAATGATTTGTTGCTTTTCTAATTCTGAAAAGCAGATATTGCAGTTTTCTAAACCTTGTTTTATTTCTTTTTGGAATTTTGTGGTTGGGTTTTTGTTTAACGTTTCAAAATTTTCTTTATTAATAAATTCATTAACTTTTTGTATGTAAATATCTTTTGAAAGAATTACCAAAGTGCTACCCTTATCTATTTTATTATTATTTTGTATCTACCTTAGCGACGTGTTTGTTTATAATTATATTACCTTTGATAATGACAGCATAGCTGTCGAAACAATATTGTCAGGTATATTTTAATAAAACTGTGAAACTTTTAATAATCTTTATTTATTTCACTTTTAACCTCACTTAATTTACAGATTTTCAATCCGCAGTCGAGCATGGATTCCCCTAGTGCTTTTGATCGACTGAATTTGTTAATTTTAGCTGGGGTTTATATATGATTTGGCGAAACAAATGAAAATTCTGTCAATTTTTAATTAAGATTCCACTCTACGATCATGATACACCCAACGATGCTTCTACAAGATCCATCTTCTACATCAACTTAAATGAAGTCAAATTGTCCAGCATACAGTCCTCCAAGTGTTTGCATTCAAACAATGGTGAAAAATGTTGTATAAGAATCAATATTTGTAAAAAAATGAAGCATATCAGCAAAGCGGAAACCTTCATTGCAATAAATACTCTGTATTATTATATAAGAGTTTTTAAGTTTATTGTGCTAGATTATTCATTACAAGATTGACCTAATTTACATATTTTTAGTTAAATATCAGCCCGAAACTTAGTCAGTCTCATGGAAAATAGAAAAATTCTCCCTACGTTAATGATCGTAGACCTTAAATTTAATCAGGAAAATTAAATCTTCCAGACAAATGGAAAAACCATCCTAACATGTGACTTGGGTTGCATAAAACATGTATTATCAAGAAACAATCTAAATGATTGATATCCTTTTTAAAAATCAGACTTTTTACATATAAAAATTGAGGTTATGTTTGCATGGGATTTTATCCTTCTTGATTTCTATTTTAAAAATTGATGAATCTATCTGTGGCCTAACATGTAGCCGTTAGATTATTAGACCTAACATCCTAGCATGTCTATCTTTTATTTTATTTTATTGCATGAAATAATTATTTTTATGTTTACGATCATATCGTCTATTAAATTTTCAATGAGATGAAATCTAGACATCTCAATATACTTATGTTTTAAGGTACGAAATATATGTAGTAGAGCACTGCATTACATCCCCGGTAAAAGAAACACTGAACAATGTCGTTAAAAAGCGTAAGAAGACATTCAACATTTAATACGTAAAGGAAAAGATATAAATTTATCAGTGTCGATGTCAGTAAGACTATTAATATATTCCAGTTGCAAAAAACTTTAGGATGGATTGCATCTTTTTAAGAAATTCCTTAACATGCTAAGACAATGAGAAAACTTAGTAATTAATTAGTTCGCGTTCTAATACACCAAAAACATGTCGTTTAAGGTTGATGAGAAGCTCATTGGTGCTTATTCGAGAAAATACTTGCATACAATCAATATGCAGTAGATCAATTGCACTAAATATTAAAAATAAATAAAAAGGAAGAATTTTAGTCTTGTTAATCCGAAGAACATTCTCTCCATGTGGAATCGATCCGACGGGGGAATGATAGATGTCGGGATTGCGACTGGGAGTTGCCGAGGAAAGTCAGTGGTATAAAGTGTGTCGTATCTTTGAATTTCCGAGAAGTTCATTGGGAACTGGAAGATAGCGGGCATCAGGAACTGAAACTAGGTTTGTGGTTGCTTGTAGTTTCCGAGGAAGGTCATTGGTAACAGTAATTGGTAACTGAAACTGCTCTTGTTGCAGCTTGTAGTTTCCGGGAAGTGTTTACTGGTATTGAATTTGCATGAGCAGAAGTCCGTTTTTTCGTCGAAGAGACGGTGGTCGATCTCCCCCAAAACGACGGTCATCGGAAGCAGTTCCAAATTCTGCTTTAAAAAACATAATTGGTTAGGGTCCAATTTTGGCGTGACCTTAACTGATTCTGGCGTTTCTGTAGTGCGTGTAAGATAATGTAGTACTGTTTGATTGTGGTCAAATGATTGGAATAGATGCAGTTTTGGTTATGAATTAATTGGAATAGATTATGTTATGGAATTACTAACCTGTGAAATGTGCTCTTCAAGAACTGAATTGTTAGATTTAGCGATACAGAAACCATTAATTGAAGCAGGTGCATTTCAAAAGGTATATTTGTGTTCTGTCAGTGATGGACAAATGACGTTTTATTTATCATTACCTATTTGGGAAGAGTAGGAGAGCAGAGCGTCTGGGTCACCACTTTATATAAAATCAATGCTATATTTATAAAGATATGCTTATCTTTTAAGGTACAAAATAAAAGACCATGTGCTTGCAGATTTATTTATTGTTGTTAATATATTGTTATGGCAACCTTTGTATCTGTGCAATGCCTTTTAGATAATATGTAGTAGATCCCAAGAGTACAATTTGTTCAACAGTAATATTTGTTAAAGTCAGCAAATTAACAGAGGATGTTTGTGATCTTCAAACGAACTGACGTAAAATTTTGCGTATTCTTTTACTGTAACCGAGGAAGGGATTTCATCTCATCGGGGATACTCCCTTTATACGTTTGCTAAAAACTTAATTATGGCTCAATCAGTGATTCTCAGCCTTTTAATATTTGGGACCCACCTTCTCATATCACTTCTAAGCGCGTCCCCTGCGATATGATGCACCTACTAGTATAAATGTAGTTGCGTTTAGTCGAGATCTGCAACCCTGATGTCGGGCACGTTTGACGTGATTACTAGATAGGCGTAACAACTTGGATTACATTCTATACATAAGCAATTTTCGAGCATAAAATCATGAATAAATGTTAAATTAGACGCAAACGAACATCGGCCGATTGTATATTATAAACAAACGTAGTATATTAAAAGGGCGACTAATCTTCAAGGCGAGCAAATCAAAATTTGCTTGGTTGTGGTGTAGTGTGGCACCTAAGCTCAAGTTGTTGCATGGATTTACTGGTAATATTTGCAAGAGTTATGGTGAAACAATCTAGTGTTAAATATTAAGAGAATTGCTGAAGACATTTTTCAGGGACTGTTACTACGGGTGTCGTAGCTTTTGGTTCTTGAGGAACGTTATTGATGTGATTTCCATCAGGAACTGGAGGTGTTGCAGTTTGTAGATTCCAGGAATTATTTTTCTGGATCCAATGAAGTCTTCGTAGAAGATACGGCGGTTGATATCCCCAAACCGTCGACCTTCGGAAGCTCTTGCATTTTCTGATTTAAAACGCATTGGTTAGGATTCAATTTTAGCTGTACCCTAACTGACTGTGTTGTTTTATTAATGTTTGTAGGAGATTTTGATTTCTGTTTGGTTGTGGAATAAATGTACTTTTGGAATTAAATTATTTGTAATAGTTTCTGTAATGGAAGTATTAACCTGCGAAACGTGCTTTTTAATAATTGAATGGTCAGGTTTATCAATACAGAAAGTATTAGTGGATGCGGGTGCGTCTGAAAGAGCATTGCATTGATAAATGACGTTTTGAGCATCGTCACTCAATTGGGGGTTAGAATCCTGAATTTGTGACGGATCGTGCGATATTTGATTACAGTTTGTGTTTATGAAATTACAGGGATAAATGATTTCGTGTTTGAATAGGTTAACTAGACCAAAAAATTCAGGTGAATCATTTTGCTGTAACCAGAAATCTGTAATCTCTTTGGGAGAAGAGATAGTATATGATTTTGGGTTGTATGAAGCAGGTTTATCTAAAGAAGAACCCAAATAGTAGTTTAATAGTTCGTTGATGAACGTGGTGTATGGTTCGAATGAAAGTTTATTGTTATCAATAAACCTGATAAGATTCGAATGTAGTTGTAAAATGTTATATGGCAAGTTTGAAATCAGAACATTATATCTTTGAATCTCGTTGTCAATATGTAGGAAGTCAAAGTATCGATTAATCAGGACTATTGACATTTGTACATGCGAACTGTCAAAAAAAATTTACTAACTTTGCCATATTGAAACGTAACCAATAAAATATTTAAGTTACTTATCTTATTTAAATGATAAAAAAGGATATTTATAAACTTCTGAAAGTCGACTGCTTGCGTGAGATAATCAAATAACCAATTCAAGGAACTCCAGGTTGCAGGTTGCGTTTGTCGGCAGAGACAGAAAACCAGAGCAATGGAATATTGAAGATATTGTGTCGATTATCTAAGTACTTCTTTCGTAGCGTCGGAGGTCACCAATGTAGTGTTTAGATGATTAATGTAGTAATACAGGTTGCTTGTGTGTGGTCTTGAACACTACTTAACATATATGTTATCTCTTGTAGAAGACAATAAAAGACATGTTTACTTCTATGAGATATTTATTTATATTTTTTGTTGATTACTGTTGTCATGGCAATCCCTTAGCATGCAATGCCTTCTTGAGGTAATATGTATGTAATATCTGATTTTATGTGAATATCATTACAGTACCTACCCCCTTTTCAAAACAGCTAGAAAAACTCACGAGTAAGTTTTACTACACGACTCCTATAGATAAATGCTAATGCATCCTGATTCGATTCTTCTACCCAGGCATTAGGTAACTTGTTGGATTAGGTAATTATTTCAAGGAATTCCTCAACAATTTCGCAGAGTTAGCGACAGGCCCTTAACATATCTCACTAAGAAATATGTCTCTTGGCGATGGGGAGCGACACATCTTGCCGACTGGCGATAAGGAGGTAAATCAATAGCAACTAAATAAATATGGTGGTCCTGATAAAAAAATAATATGTGGTTACAGGAACTTTTGAACATTATGATTCATGATTCAGGAAAGTGGGGGTTTTGGAAATTCTAATGTTTGCGTAAGTGAAAAGTTTAGGGGTAGTGGATGGTTTCGGTACAACCGTACCTACCATACAGCGATGTTCACAAATGACCAGATTCAAACTCTTGATTAATGAAGACATTAATGTTTTTAGGGTGGCCAAATCTAACAATAATTTTGGGACGAAGTCTGGCAACATCCACTTCAAGTCTCTTTAAGCAGAGTACGAGAGTTAGTGACTGCACAGTGTTACCGGAACTTTCGATGCTTAATAGTGGTGTACTTTTAGGAGGCGATTTCTGTACTAAATTTAAAATTTAGTTATTTGTTAATAGACAACTTACTTAATTAGATAGTGTCGTTCTATTAACTAACCCTAAAATTTTAGTTAGTATGTTACGCATTTTTACATGTATACATAATATTGCACAGGTTAAATGATCTGCAAACTTATGAAATATAATACCCTTCTTTTGTGTGAGAAACTTTTAATTGAAGCTGAAATTAAGAATCTGCGAATATTCAAACACTATAATACCAAAGCAATGTTTAATTACTTTTAGAAGGTGCAGGAACTTAAGCTGAATTATGTATTGTACCGATTGTAGTACTACTTCAGACAACTTCCTGTAGCATATTAGATGCATAGTTAGTTTCATTTCTGATTAACTACGGTTAAATTCCATTGTAACCAAAAACAGATCAGCAACATTCGGGATTATTGTTTCGCGTTCGAGTTATCCACTCAAGTTTAGTAAAGCTGCGGGAAGCCCGACCTAATTTAAACTGCCGCTTTCATTGGATGTTTACCGTGTGTTACTTAATCGTTTTCACACTCCGACTTCTCTATCTTTAAACATAGGTACGCAAAAATCTAGGTTATATTAATTTTTATCCACAATCTCAAAGAATAAAATTTATTGAATGTTCTTTTAATTACGTGTTGAAATACAGTTACTAAGTCTTAACTACTGTCGAATTATCTGACAATGACTGCATACTTCTGATCCCTTGTTCAGACTGTTATAATTCAACTGTAGCACATGATCGTACAAAAAAGGGAAATCTATACGTGTGAGACCTTGTACGCAAAACATACCAAAGCAAGTTTATACTTACGATCTGACGGAAATCTGTCAAAGATAACAAACGTTCGGATCGTCTATCGTCGAGCACAAATTCGAAAAATGTGTGTAAATGCGGAAAATGATCTTTGAAGATAGAAACCAGGCAATCCATAATAGTATTTGTAACGGTTTGTAACAAACAATCCTAAATTCCATCTATAAAAGTTTCACCAGAAAGTTTGTTTTATCATTATTATTAATTAAAAGTTTTATACTGAAAAGGAAACATAATAATTTAATTATGCAATGCTACTCTTGTAATAAGTTTCCTTTCCTTCTCTTTGAGGTTATAATTTAAGTTCACTTTTTGTATACCTTGACAATGGATGTTGAGTGAAAGCCGAAACTGCGGTCGATAATTTGATTTAGTATTACAGAAATGGAGAAGGCCATATGCTTTGAAATCAATCTTATTTTTATCGTTTATTAAACGTAAGCTTCTCTTCATATGGATCATTTATACAGTTCGTAAACTCGTCGGACTGTCATACTGGGTATGCCAACAGAATTGCTAAAGAAATTTGTTTTGTTTGCATTGTGATTTGTGAACTACGCAAGATTTATGAATCCCACGAAAACGAATTCGATCGCGTGATTCGATTACGAAATAGAATCCTGTCCAGGTACATCTCAACCATTCTACCATGTGAGCTCTTTACCGAGTCTGGCTTATTCACATTTGAAAAGATAATTTAGTACTTTCTGAAATTTGACCTAGAGCAAGTCAGCCTAAGTATTAAAATGTTTTATGGTCGCTCGATAGGCTTTTTCCTCAATGAAACCATCTCTATCTCATGTCCTATGAAATTATTTGCCTCACAGCGAGTTAGCTTTAGCATCGTGATAATATCTTCCACCAGCATTAACGGAAATCTATCTTCGTCAGACAAAGCCATACTCAAGGGTGGCTCTATTGCCTCAATGGATTGTCAGTCAACAAGTGTAATCTTCAGCTTCAAATTTAAAAAAAGCAATTGAAACCTTTACAAAATGTAAAGGTTCATTTCTCACGCTGCGAGTATTTTCAGAGTAGCGCTAGAATATATCTTATCCCACATGATATTGAGGACTTCTTTTCTTTAACCCTCTCTTAAAATTAGAACCCCAATATTAAACAAATGGCTGTAACTATAAAGTTGCAGATTTCAATAGTTCTAAAGGATTTTTTAAAAATTGAACCAAAATTTCTAAAAAATGATGTCCTAACATAAAGCATTGACGGTTTCTAGATCAACGTCTTCTAATTCGTTTTTAGTGGAGTCAAGGAAAAAGAAAAAAATTACGTTCCTAGTAAGATAGTTTGAATTTAACCTATCGAGTAAATCACCTCCCAACCAGCATTTTTAGTCATCGCTACGTAAGTACCAGCAACTACCGGGGGAACTATTAAGTTTTGGCTACTAGTCACAAGCAGGTAATTGGTACGGTTTTATTACGTGCCTGGAACCAAAATTGAAAACTATTTTTGGGTAGCTGATACGTTGCAGTGACCTCTCTGAAACTTGTCCAGCTAGGTTTCGGTTACGTTTACGTAGCGGCGTAGTAATTGCTACTTTCGTGGAACTTTTTTTTTTCTTAGGTACATCATGTCTCGCGGTAGCTCTCTCTTCCTCTTGTAACTTGAAAAAATGCTGCGATCGTGCCACAAAATTGATTATTATTTTGTTCATGTTGTTGGCTAAATGTGAGATT
Source organism: Agrypnus murinus (assembly GCA_929113105.1). Taxonomy (NCBI): domain Eukaryota; kingdom Metazoa; phylum Arthropoda; class Insecta; order Coleoptera; family Elateridae; genus Agrypnus; species Agrypnus murinus. Next base: position 20,705,323 of record OV816025.1, read on the forward strand.
AAATTTAAACGTTTTGAAAGTTTTAATGGGAACTTTGCAGTGACTTTAGGAACTCAAAAGTGGTTACGAAAACGTTGACATCGGTTTGTAGTAAGTCACGTAAATACGTACTTAATAATACAAAGCGAGATGAAATGTTAAATTATTTTGTCATTCCAGTATACCAAAATCATAAACCCATAAATCATAACTTGTCTGTTAATTGTAATGATATATCACTGAATAATATTGTTAATATTAATAATAAAACATTAGATTTTGTATTTGCTAATTTCAATGTACCGGTTTCACGAGAACATCTAACGCTTGTTCCACTTGATAATCATCATCCAGCTTTGTTGTTGACTGCTAAGACTGTAAGTAAAACTAATAATTCCATAAATTCTAATACATTAACATACAATCTGAGAAGAGCTAATTTTTAATTACTTACTGATATGATAATACATTGCAACTGGAATGACTTGGATTTGTGTACTGATGTAGATGAAGCGGTGAATGTTTTCTACAATAAAATTAATAGAACATAACATTTTAGAAGTTTGTGTTCCCAAAAGTAAACCTAAAGCTAGTAAATATCCTTCTTGGTTCACACCTGAAATAATCCGAGACATAAAGTTAAAACAATATTATCACAAGAATAGAAACCGATCACAGTTTAACTCTATTGATTTTAAAAGATTACGTGCTCTAATCAAACGGAATATTAATATTGCACACAAAAACTATTTACAGACTATTGAACATAATATTAGTAATGGGGACGTAAACACTTTTTGGAATTATATAAATACAACACGAAAGAACCGCGGGGCAGATGTAAATTTTGAATTGGATGGACAGTTAGTCACCAGCAATGGAGTAGCACAAGCATTTGCAGATTACTTCTCATCTGTATACAATCCATCTTCTTCCACTGCTATTTCCTATGATTATAATTGTGTAACTTCTGATGTTTTAAACATTCAATCACTCGAATTGTCTGATGTAGTAAATGCAATAAACAAATTGAAATCTAGTAAATGTGTGGGAGTTGATGGTATACCTAGTTATATTTTTAAGGGATGCTGTGAGTATTTAGCTAGACCTTTGCTGACAATATTCAACATATCACTTAAGACTTCCACATTTCCAAGCAAATGGAAAGAAACTAAGGTTGTGCCTATTTTTAAATCTGGAAATCGTAACAATGTATCCAACTATCGGCCCATTTCAATACTATCAGTACCTGCAAAAATATTTGAGTCTGTAGTATACAACAAAGTCTATATGCATATAAAAAGTTTTATTTGTAATGAACAGCATGGTTTTGTTAAACGTCGTTCTACTGATACCAATCTAATGTGTTTTTGTGAAGAAAATTGTAAAACTTTAGATGATGGAGGTCATATGGATGTTATTTATACGGACTTATCAAAAGCCTTCGATAAAGTTGATCACTTAATCTTATTAAAGAAATTGTCATCTGTTTATGGATTTTCTGAGTTTCTTATTAACTGGTTTGCGTCTTATCTAAACAGCAGAAAACAATATGTACATTATTCAGGCTCTAAATCAGCATCATATCTTGCAATGTCTGGTGTACCTCAAGGGTCAAATCTAGGTCCATTGCTTTTTGTGCTTTTTATTAATGATCTGCCTAACTGCGTTAAGAATTCTAAATGTTTGTTATATGCAGATGATCTGAAAATTTTCAGAACATTAAAACTATTGATGATGCTAACTTACTGCAAAAAGATATTGATGAATTGCTTCGTTGGTCTAAAAACAATAAATTATCGTTCAATGTCTCTAAATGTTCAGCGATGACGTATTCATTAAAAAATCAGGTCTTAATAACAACATATAACATAGATAACATTGTTCTTAACAAAGTGGCTACTATTAGAGACCTTGGGGTACACTTTGATAGCGTACTCTCTTTTAATTATCATGTGGAAAAAATAGTGAATGAAAGTCTTCGCAATCTTGGTTTTTTAATAAGAAATTGCCAAGGTTTTAATAATACGCAGTCACTACTTCTACTTTATAAGTCTCTTGTCCGGACAAAACTAGAATATGCTTTACTAATTTGGAATCCTTCTACACAATCTAATGTTCATAAGATTGAAAGAGTCCAAAATAAGTTTTTAAAATTTTTATACTTTAAGAGATTTGGACGTAATCCTGAGTATGAATCTTATAATCCTATAAGACATTTATTCCATTTACCCAAACTAGAAAATCGGAGGTTATCTTTTAAATTATTATGTTTAAATAAAATTTTTACTAATTGCATTGACTCGCCTGAAATATTATCTAAATTTAAGTTTAATATTCCGTGTCATGGTCTGAGGTTCAAATGTACTTTGTATATATCAATTTTTAAAACTAATATGAGATTTCACTCGCCAATTTATTCTCTTTCTAGAGCTTTTAATGACTTTCACCACCTGTTAAAGTTTGGTATCTTTGGGGTAAATAGCATCATTATACGTAATGAATTAAAACAACTTAATCTGTTATAACCATGAAACTTAGTATATACTAGATAATATTTTCATTTTAAATTTTTGTATATATTACTTTGTATATATCAATTTTTAAAACTAATATGAGATTTCACTCGCCAATTTATTCTCTTTCTAGAGCTTTTAATGACTTTCACCACCTGTTAAAGTTTGGTATCTTTGGGGTAAATAGCATCATTATACGTAATGAATTAAAACAACTTAATCTGTTATAACCATGAAACTTAGTATATACTAGATAATATTTTCATTTTAAATTTTTGTATATATTACTTTGTATATATCAATTTTTAAAACTAATATGAGATTGCACTCGCCAATTTATTCTCTTTCTAGAGCTTTTAATGACTTTCACCACCTGTTAAAGTTTGGTATCTTTGGGGTAAATAGCATCATTATACGTAATGAATTAAAACAACTTAATCTGTTATAACCATGAAACTTAGTATATACCAGATAATATTTTCATTTTAAATTTTTCTTAATAGAAATAGAACTAAGTACATTTTTATTTTTATATATATTTTTATAATAATATGTTTAAAATTTTTTTCATTCAACTTTGGTAATCTCATTAAAAGTGTTTTATTTTATAGTGTTTATTTTGAAATGTCTGTTTTACTTATTGGCGAATTGTTTTAATTTTTAGTATATGTAAGAAACATGTAATGAGGTTTTATTAACCTGTTTGTTTCTTGATATAAATAAATAAATAAATATCGAAAAATAACAACGCCACTTCTTAAAATCACCTTTTCATTTTTAATACAAAATGCCTTTAATAAAATATGACGAAAATACTTATAAGTCGATACACATGATAAAAACCATTTTTATATTATTCCTAATGCCTCTAAGGCACAATTTGGCACCAATTTGTCATTTTTAGTAAAGGTTATATACTAAAACATTTATTAACAATCATAACAAATTGAAAATTGATTAATGGCCACTAACATTTTACAAGTAACTATAGAGTTTACGAAAAATCACTTTAAAGTAGTAATTACTGTAAAATGCGTGTCTAAAGTTTGTGTCACTTAATTAATAGTAACGGGCACTAAACAAATTTTACTTTAAGTTTGTTGTTACCAGGAAGTATAAAATCCGTTAAAGAACTCTGGAACTTTCGAGTGACTTGCTATAAAACCACGTCAACATTTTCGTAACTACTTTCCACTTTCTAATGTAACTGGAAAGTTCCCATTGGAAGTTTAAAAATGATTAAGTTTAACCTCAGATTTAGCTAAAAACATGAACTTTGTATTTTTTGTACTGCTACTACATTATAATTAGATAAACCACATTTTAAGATTGTGGCAACAAAAGGGAAAAGGGAATATACTGCACCCTCGTTCCCTACAAATGGGTACAGAATAATATTTTGTATTTGCCCCTACTACTACCAGTCCAAAAACACAATTAACCTGTAAATTCCAAACTAACTTACAGCAGACATGCCCCTATTAGGCAGTCCAACTACCAATAAAATGGTGTTTCTTATGGCGGCGACGGAAGTATTTGTCCATAGCGGCTATCATTATTTGGATTGTAATCCAATAGTCTGTCAAATGGTGATTTTATGACGTCGACAGCAATGTTTGACCACACCGACCATATTGGTTTGGATTAGCTAATAGAAGTTACTGTCACTTCGTTGTAATTTTTAATAGTAACTGAAACTTTGTAGTAATTCTGACGCAAAACAAGTAATAAAAATCACTTTAAAAATATTTATAATTCTCCTGGGTAGCAAAAAACGTAAGCTTTACTTTCAATACTACTGCAAGGTTTCGTTGCTTTAAAAGTTAAGTAATGGTTTCAGACAGGTGACAGGAACTTTCAGTACTACTTTAAAGTTTTAAAAACTTTAAAGCAGCTTCGGGCAGATTACTGCTACAGTCGTAATACCACTTTGAAATTGGAACTTCATCCTTGTTGCTCGGAAGTAATGGAACTACATATAGTTTCAATAAATAATAGAAATAACTACAGAATTACTAAAATATACCGAACTAAAGTAATTAAACCTATAAAGTCATGAATTTAGTTGTAGTTACGTAACAACCACTTAATCAAAGTTCCGATCACAATTACTGCTACTTAGATGCTGCTTGGACTACGACTTATGCCACTGTAACATTTAGAAAACTCTAATATTGCTAGTTTGGGGCTAGGAAGAAGAGTTACAGTACGAGATATGTAACAAATGCACATTGTGTATCAAAAAAATTTGAAATCTGCTAGTTGCTAGTTCTTAATCTTTAAAAAACTTAAACAACGAGCAAGCAGTCTAAAATTCGTGAACAATAAGGTAAAAAATAATATTTAAAAATACTTCAACTTCCTTATGTGTATAGAACTTAAATATATATAAAATAGAATTGTGTAGTACTGTTAAATTAGTTCAGTTCATTTACTTTCTTCTTCCAGAATGTTTTCCGAGAACCTTTTTTTATTGGACATTTTTTGCTCTCAGATGTGGATTGGAAATTTTTATCCGTATAGGAAGGCCCTTCCACATCAGTTTAAATTGCTTAACCTTTAGCATCACAGATTGATGATATCTGGTTCTTATTGCTCTTTTTATCATTTCTACTAACAGATTCATTTTTTACGTTTCTTATTGCTGCTGATTTTACGTGTAACGGAAGGTAAAATGTTTCGATTAAAAGTGTGGTATTTCTCAACCTATGAGGCATATTTTTTAATAATTATACTTTTGTGGTTTCCAACACAAAAAGAATTAGGTTTTTGGGATTGGTTTTACAGAAAGGACGATTGAATTAAACACCTAATGGGTCCTTTTACCGCTACTGGAATTGGTTTCAAAACAGCATCCTACGCATTTTAAGGGGATTATTCAAGAACCACTTAACAAATACTTCAGTAGGGTCGTTTCTTTTTTAACATAAGCGTCATTCTTTAGGTTATCTTAAATATTTATCAAAACAATTGGTCTCATTACTTTTATTAAATAAGCCATCTCGGTATTTTATATTTTAGGGGGATTATTAACGAACCACCTAACACATACTTCACTAGGTTCACTTTTTTTCTGACAAAAGCGTCATTCTCTAGATTATCTTTAAACATTTTTCAAAATAACTGGTCTCGTTAATTTTATTAAACAAGTTATTTTTAACAAAGGATTTACGATATTTCACGAATGTATAATATAAACTAAATTGAAGTCATCTTCAAATAATTTTTTTAAATTTATTTTAGACTTTTTCTTTTGTCCATCTTGTTATCTGTCAGGGTGTTCCCCTTTAAATTAATTGCTGTTTTCTTTATTAGTTAATTCGTTTTTACATTAAAATTTGGCACAAATGATCAGAAATGTTGCAACCATTGTAAGTATATTATTCAGTTTCTGTGTCGTATTCTCTATTAATATTTAAAATCTGTTCAGGGCGTAGTAGTAGTAGTAGTAGTAGTAATTATGGGGAGACCGAAATCTATATAGCAAGTAGGCCATAGTAGGCCCTTTTTGCCAATCCCTTGACATCCCTCTAACCACCTCCGCTATCACCTACTTCAAAAACCTCTTCTCCGACTTTAAACCTGCCGAGTTTCCCAATAGAGATTAGGATATCGGTCCACTCTATGGAGAAACAACACTTAGGGCTGTCGGGACCGGCTGCCTTGTGTTATCCAGAAAGGGTTCGGGTCCTCGTACACATATGTTATCAGTTCCGAGTTTGGCCGGTTCATCAACCTTCTCGTTGCCACCCTGGACCCTGGTATGTCCTAGAACCCAAACCAGTTCCACCTCTTTTTCCTTTGCCAACTCTGCTAAAGTATTTCCACATTCTTGAACGAGAGCTGATTTCGTCCTGGATGAGTACATTGCCTTGGCTGTCAGAGCAGATATAGATTATCTTCTCTGGGGCTGTCCTAATCTCATTCTTGGTTGTCACCGATAGAATGGCGTAAACTTCTGCTTGAAAACCCGTGATAAAGTTCCTAAAGCGAAGCCTTCTTGTACCCATCGATTTTCTACTTAAATTCCAGCTCCAGAGGATTGCCTTTCTGTTACTTGAGAGCCGTTAGTGTAATACACCAAGGCTGCAACTCAACTTGTTTTTGCTCCCGCTGTTCTCTAGTTGGAATAGTGAGAGAGTACTTCTTCTCTAGCCGGTCTCTGCTTCGGTTATTCTCAGGGCCGCAGCTACCACCGGGGCAGCCGGGGCAGTGCCCCGGGGCCCCCGAACATAGGGGGCCCCCGAAAGCGGAAGAAGTTTTTTTACGAAATTGTCTTTGAACCAAACTTAGCTTGTTTTTAACAATAAATAAATCGATTTAAAAATATATTAAGTTTTAAAACATTAACAAATTAAATTTATGTATAATGTATAACAGCGCCTTTGCTATTTTGCCTGCAATAGCTTACACTCCTACACTCGCTGTCCTAAAAGTCGCTGTAAAAATGACGTTGAACGCAAATATAGAATCTAAATCTGCCTTAAATTGTCTTTAAAATGACATACGTAAACAATACAAATTGAATATGGCTCTTGTGTTAAACACAAAACAAAATTAGCCACAAAGGGGCAGAAACTTTTGACTCAACTTAAGGTTGTCCTGCACTGTAGTTAAAAGTACCCAGAAAATGTAATAGTTTTTGGGACTTGTTTTTATAAATTAAATTCTAGAAAATAAAGTAAAGGACTCTTATACAAATATACAGTAGGCGGTTTCTATATTTTATGAAAATTTGATTCACGTAGTTAAAATAGGTTGATTTAGAAAAAAAATTTTATAATAGTTTTTCTCAACGGGTAATGCAGCCAGCATTGTGGTTTAAGTTTATTTTACCAACATGTTATTTTTTATACTAGGCTATTTTTATGAATTTGTTTAAAAGTTAATAGTTATTAAAATAAAAAATGAAAAATAGGCAATCCAATTAACAGAGGAGCTTCGAAATTATCTAATATTAGGGGCTAACAACTTAAGTAATTCTCCGTTCTTTTAATCAGACAGCCAGGCGACATTCCGTCGGGACAGTATCACTTACAAAATGCATGAAGGGAAATGCAATAAATACATTTTAAAAACTATAAAGAAATTGACTAGTAGCACTAGTAGTAAGAAATCATTTATAAATTTGTTTAATACGTATTACTTTATATTAAATCTACCCCATGATATAAGTATTTATAAGTGTATGGTTTATTATAATTAATTTATAAACCTTGAGAACTAATTACTGTTCTTCTGCTATTCTATATTTCGTAAGTGATAAATACTCGACAATATAACACTTACAACGGGATATTATTAGTGCTTTTTTATTCGCATCGAGCGAATACAAATTAATAAATTTAGAAAGAAAAAATAATTTAAATTACCGTAGTCGAATACGAATTACAAAACTTATTTATGAAAATTAAACATGTGTTCATTACAATATAAAGTATAAATTAATAAAATATAGGCAGTATTACAGTCTGTTTGGTTTAAAGCACCCCGCTTTGTAGCAACTTTATTTTTGTTCAGAAATGGTATAAACCATATACAGTGTGGAAATAAAGTAGCGGATAAATTCGATAACTTCGTTAAAATTGGTTTTTTGGAAAAAGTCATCGATATTTTTTTTTAAATGACAACCTATATTTTGTATTGTCGATTTCGGTAGTACTTTTTATTCTCTTTTCAACTGTATACAATTTTCAATATGTTACATTTGAAAAAATTGAGAAAAACTGCCCTGCCCTAAAGTTCGAATATTAAAAATTCTTTAAATTTGCAAAATGAATCTAGTCATTTCTTTCTATTACTTAAAAAGTAAAGTGTATCAAAATCGACCATGTTAGATAATAAGTATTATAATTTTTTTTTCTTGTTTAAAACATAAACACATTCAAGTTGTTCTTTTATTTTGGGTGTTGAGTAATAAACATTGTATAACAACCTGTTTTGTTATTCTTAGCACCTAGTTTCCCGTAATTTTTAGTGTAAACCATTGAGTCAATAATTTTACCTCGACGAGTGAAGTTGATTGTGCTATCCAAAGTGTTTAAGTGACTTAAGTGGCAATTAGTGTTAATGAGACAACCACTACTTAATTGGTGAGTTCGCTCACGAGTATTTTGTTCATCTTTTGAGTGGTGACTGTGGGGGTGAGTTGATTTAATGAGAACGTGAGTTATATTGTCGATTTTATTGAGTAGCCACACCCATAGGGTTAGACAGTATTATAAACCTTCTTACTTTACTTGCAATTATTCTTGAATGCTTTTAAATTACTCTAATTGATATCTTTCCTTTTTACTTTATAGAGACCCAGATTTTATCTGATCGAAAAGGCAGCGTTCTGTGCTGTTCTGGGTTTAACTAATCTTTCCTGGTGTTTGTGTTGTCCCAGCATATTTATCTGATCGAAAAGGCAGCTTTCAGTGCTTATCCGACTCAACCTAAAATGTGATGTTATATGTATTTACTTAATTGAAACTGATATAAGACAGTCTTTTGCTGATTGTATTATTCTCTGTGATCTTCTTATTTTATTAGCGATATTAGACAATCCCCATAAGTTGTTACTTTTTAGTTTTTATAGAATAAAACATAGAGCATTCATTGAGTAGTGAGTGAGTGAGTGATCTTATATCAATCTTCTCCTTCTTGGAGGAGCTCCTTTTGAGGTGCGGCAACGTACTCAAGATTGTGTTTTGTTTTACAGTGGTTATCTAAAATCAAGACCGAAGAGAGGAATAATCGGACAAGGAAGTGTTTGCTTACGCAACAAGTCGGTTAGTTAATTATTTATTTTTATTTACCTGTGTCTCTCAAAACGTATCCTTACAACCAATTAATTTAAAAGACCTCAAGCAAAGAATTCGACATGAGATTAGATTAATATTATCTGAAACTTCAGGATGTGAGAAATGTATTGTCAGATGGTACAGGGTCGTCACTTTGAACATCTAGTGTAATAAAAACTATTATTTATGTGCTTATCTTTGTAATTGATGTTATTGTTATTACAGTTTTTTTGTTAATCAATTTAATTTCTTTTTAGTCTAATTAAAATTTTAGACTGTTTTTCTCAACTTTTTTAAACGTAACGTTTTTTATACGGTGACTTTTTTTTTCTCACATTCTGAAGAGTTTCAGTTAATATTAATCTAATCTCATGTCGAATTCTTTGCTTGAGGTCTTTTAAATTAATTGGTTGTTTTTTATACACTTTACTTTTTAAGTAATAGAAAGAAGTAACTAGATTCATTTTGCAAATTTCAAGGATTTTTAGTATTCGAACTTTAGGGCAGTTTTTCTCAATTTTTTCAAATGTAACATATTGAAAATTGTATACAGTTGAAAAGAGAATAAAAAGTACTACCGAAACGACAATAAAAAATATAGGTTGTCATAAAAAAATATCGATGACGTTATTTCTTTAAAAGCAAATGACATAACAAGTTGAAAATGGTACAGTATAGCCAACACCACCTATCTAACTAAGGCCTCACAACATATTGTAAACGTCATAGTGACGTCACATGCTAAAGGCAAAAACAAACGACAAACAAAAGAAATAAACTATAATAGTATTATGTCAAATGTGTAATTGTGTTGGCTGGTGCATTGTAATTTTTATATGTGTAGCATATTATTAGCTTGTATAATTAATATAATGTAGTACTAATAAAGTAAACAAGTGTTGTGTTATTGTGTACCCTGTGCAACGGTAATTACAATGAAAAACACAAAATGCACGTGTTTAAGTTTCCGAAAGACGACAAATCACAAGAAAGTGGATTCATAAAATTTATCGAGAAAATTGTATGCTATCGAATTATTCTGTAGTGAGTTATTAGCTTTTATATGGTTTGCTTTTTACCTGTTTCGTAAGATGCTAACAAGTTTTATTGTATAATCATTATAGTATGTTATTTAGAGTATAATCATTGTTTGATATAACTGTTGGTGCTCTGGCGTCTTAACAGTAGAAATTATACCAAAGAAGGTTTAGTAAATTTAAAACACCCAAGATCCTCGAGACCAATGGGTTTTCTTTACAAAAGCTTCGCAAAAACACATAAGAATTATAAAATCTTTCTGTCAAGTATATCTGTAACCTAACAATCTAACATCAAAATAGCAACTTTAACATTGATTTTCTGATTATTGTTTACGCGTTATTACCGCCATTTGATTTAAGATTCCTATCCTCCGAGTTATTTTGCACATCCTATTACCATCGATTTAGCCTAACTAGTACAAACATTTTATTTTAAAGATATTTAATTGCAAATACATAATAAACACAAGTTAATATTTTATATTTACGGTAAAATTTTCATACGAAAATAGGTCCCTGTCAAATAAAAACAAATTCTTAATTAATATTATGGGAGATCTTTTATTTTTGGTGGAATAATAAGACAGTCTATTAGTTAAAATTTGAATGCAAAATGAGAAATAAAAGATTCGGGGATTGCCTCTTTGTCGTGACGACACTATGTGGTTGGTAGACCTTGTTAAGTAGGGGGTTTATAACGTCAAGTAATTAAAATCGCTATACCACTTCTAGATTTTTTCAAAAAACTAATTTTAACGAAGTTATCAAAGGATCCCGCACCAACCTAATGGAAATTTGGATTTCGGTGGAATTGGCTGAATTTTTGATATGTTGTAGCTGGTGGCTTTGTGATCAAAAGTCTCCCTGGGCACAACCCTCAAAAATTGACAGTTTGACCTCCAGGAGGTCAAATTGGGAAAAATCTACAGAAATAGTTACACGACCAAACGTTGGCACGCATGTGAACAGTATTTGACTCAATTAAAAATCACGAAACAGTGGGTTGTGTATATAAAACATATTTAGCAGTAAAATTACATTATAATTAAGATGTCAAAATCAAAATATTATATCAAAAATATTGTGATATAAAATGGCGGACACCTTGGCAACGCATTGGTCAGACTCTAAGTGAAGGGTCTCTAGCTAAAAATATAGCCCTTTTATTTTCAAATAGTAGCGACAACGATTGATCCGATGAGCTGGCCTAGGTAGCTAGATGCAGTGATTCTACTAAAAAGTAGAGTCACTGAATCTAGTCACCTAGGCCAGCTGGTCGATCAGAGTACCGCAAACCGCCGCCATATTGGGGCAAACGAACCACGAAATTGTTCATTATGTGTTCTGTATTGAAATTAATCAAATCCACGTTTACTTTAAAAGGTTTTTCTTATTCTGAAAGATCAAACCTCTAATATGTCAAACTCGTAAAACGTGGTTTTAATTTGCCCATTATTAAAAATCACCCTTATCTGCCCCTATATGGCGGCGGTTTGCGTTACTCTGATCGACCAGCTGGCCTAGGTGACTATATGCAGTGACTCTACTAAAAAGTTAGCAAGCACGCCATCTATAAATAATTTACGTACCCCTGAAAGAAGAAATTACTACATCCATGGTGTTGTGGAAACTCAATAAAAAGTTGTTGAAAAATTACAGTAGTATATATCATATTAATATGGTCGTTTTCACAGAACATATATGTCCATTATCAAATTAATGTTAAGTTGTGATTATTTTTGTGCATGATTGATATTAAACCTAAGATTTATTGTAAGACGGAATGTCAAGTCTAGTAATATTCATTGTGGCCAACATTGTTTTGGTGCTTTTGCTCCACCGACGAGATTAATCGTTGTCGCTACTATTTGAACATAAAGGGGCTACAGCTAAAAGTTGGCAAGCATGTTATCTTTAAACAATTTTAGGTACTCATGTTGTGTTAAATGAACGATCTAATTATTCAATTTCAAAAGCCGTTTTCGAAGTTAAAAAGAATAACTTCTATGTAATTTTAGCATATGTTGTAGGACGTTTAATGGAACTATTCCTAATAACTTTTGACACTAAAAAAGTTTCTGATTTACTAAAAATAATTGAAATTGTTTATTTGTTAGCTACTTTTGTGTTTCTAAGTTTGTGTCCTGACGCGAAGGGGAGGTAGACCATCACACAGAGTACTAAGATCTGTAATATTCCCCGCGTATAAAAAACTTTTTTTTTTTAATCTAATAACCACTATAAAATATTGAAAAGAACTTGGTAGTCATGCAACATGAGAAAAGCAAAATGAATTTTGTACTAGTGGTCTAAACTACATATTTTACTTTTCCCTCGTAGATCCGGGCGACAAGTACTTTAGCATCAACGAGAAAAATGTATCTTTTTAACAACTGACATTTCATATAGGTTATAGAAAAAAATATTGTATTTCACGCTGTATTTAGTAATTGCTCAATAAATAAGAATGGGAAAAGTGTCATTTATGATAGAGATGACATAGGAAAACTTTATTTGCGTATAAACCTGAATCGATTGTAGCAAATACGCTAATATAAGATAAAAAAGTTTTTTAAAGTTTAGTTATAAAAAGTAAATTTTATTGTTACTAATTAGTTAATTGCAATAAGGTTTAGCATAAGTTTTAATTTACGTTTGATTTGTCTTACAATTAGCGGCAATTCTTTAACCCCATTGCGATAAGAAGTTTTTTTTGCAAATAATAATCAATATGACTAACTAAAATATTGAAAACGTAGTGCGCGAATGCAGTATTGTATATTTGATTAAAATCAAAATTTAGTACCTAACACAAATTAAACACTACGTATACAAATATTTCTATATTTCTATAAAGATGACCAGTTATCAATTCATCACTGTTTGCCTAAAATAAAAATTTGCAGCTTAAAAAAGAAATAAACATTTAATAAAAATGTGTAGTAGGTAGTTAATATAATCACACAAAAAATATTTGTCTAATAAGCAAGAATTAAACCACGTGTTTATGTATTCATCTTATATCCAAGAATGTTTTGGTAACTTAATGAGATAACCGCTATCCGGTACAAAAACATCCATCCCATAATACGTTTTCAAAAATGAACAATATAACAAAAATGTTTTTATCCTTCTTAGAACTTTATTAACTCTCTCGTAAAGAAATTTCGGGAGGCCTGCTGGACACCCTTAAAAAACTAGAAATTTTATGTTTGGTAACAACTTTTACTGAATTCAAAAGTCAAACAGAGATATGAAATTTTAAATTCAAACGTTTTTGTTGTTGGTTGTTATCAACATAAAAAAAAATCCTAATAGCACACGTCATTTAAAGATAATTTTATCTAAGAAATTTCTGCAGAAGTCGGCACAAAAGAATTCGTGGATCACCCAGAAACTACGTTGCAAATACTCATGTTATTTGTTGAGTTGCAACACACTCGTACGCAAACATATAGTTTCTCGCCTAATTACTTAAATTACTATTAAACGTAAGGCCGGCTCCAATCGCAAAGTAAACGCTACCATGTTGTCTAGCGTGGAGACCAATGTGGCGAAGCGGATAACACGGGCGAAGAGAACGAATGGCGGAGCGGACGAAGCGAATTGAGAGTGTCCTACGTAGTACATGTTCGTAATCGCGAATTGCGCGAAAAAAACAGAACTATGATCCCTAGTCTGGTCAGAATAGGTTGGTGAATCAAACGCAAAATTTGAATTTCCGAGAATACATTTTTAAAGTTACGCTATCGGTGAAAAGGTCTTCAACAAATATTGTTTATTTGGAGAGAATAAAAGGACCACGCATAATCCTTGTGGAAAATGGCTTTCACCAGATTGCTCTGATACTGCACTGAAAGATAGTTTTCGAGGTGTAGATCAAAAGTCATTGGGCACAGTCCAGAGAATTATAGTCTGTGAATTATAACCGTTTGAATTTGAATAATGCAAGAATTGTCTACTTCAAATGGCTGTAATTCGAAATCTATAATTTTTTGGTGTTTACCAAGTTTCAAGAATTTTGGCACGGAGCCATTCCTATAAAGATTGAGCGGGGTGCAAATTAGAAATTGCCCACTTCACACAGCTTTAATTCGAAAACTATAATTTTTTGAACTTTCTGCTCAGTGACATTTTTGATCTACACATTAGGAACTACCATTTACGAAGGCTAAAAGAATTCTAGCCGGGAACCATTTTCCATAAGGATTCTACCGGGTGCAAAAATTGCCAATTTCAAACGACTGTAATTCTAAAACTATAATTTTTTGGACTTTGTATCCCATGACACTTTTGATCTGCACATCGAAAACTATTTTTCACTAATGTTTAAGAGCAATCTGGTGAAAGCCATTTTCCATGAGGACTGTGCGGGGTCCTTTGGAAAACTTCCATTTATATAAGATATTAACAAATTGTTCAAATTTATTTTACAATAATTATTTCAAAATTAATAAATTTATTTATTATTAGTTTTCCCTTTTAATAAAATTAAATTTAATGCTGACGCGGTGAAGGAGGATATACCAAATAATTTGATCGCGTCACCCGCCTGAAATCCGGATCTTGCGAAGTTACGGGCGGCGCGACCTCACGTAGGACACCTGCATTGTTTGCTTGGTGTTGATAAATCCGTGCCGGCCGCTCCGCTCGTTTCGGCCGCAAGTAGTCGTTCACGCAGGACAGCGTGTAAGCGGGCGTTATAAGTATATATATATATATATATATATATATATATATATATATATATATATATATATATATATATATATATATATATATATATATATATATATATATATATCTATAGGGCACCACTATGCGTCCCCCCATGTAAAATCTTAGGTTCAAGCAGCGTCCGAAGTCACTCGGCGTCCGGATATACGGACGCTGGGTGACTAGTGCCTCAAAATTGCACCATATGAAGCTTAAAGTGTCTAGATGGCGAAAATGTAAAAATTAGCTGTGCGCAGTTTGACACCCATTCCTGATTCGTGTATAAAATCGTAGTTCGAGCGTTTGCCACACGCAGCGCTAATAGCGCGGGATTTGTATACATTTGTATACAAATTTATGGCATAGGTTTACCCTGCGTCCGCATATTTAACAAGAATTGTGTTGGTAACACTGATTCCTTTGTGGCTAGACAGTGACGTCATTTCAACGGGACTTCACTTTATGCGTTGTATTTCTTAGTAAAGATTGCGTCATTTAAGGTGACAAAAATTCGTACATATTATATTTTGTTAAAGCTATTTAAGAAACACTTTTAATACGTTTCATTTATGCGTCATGTAAATTTCGTTTAAACCGGTTTTAATTGCTCCTACAAATGGGCGATAATTTTAATAAAATCGTAAGATTTAATAAGATTTAATTCAAAGCTCTATTGATTTAAGTGAAACAAACGTAACCATTATTATATTATCATTCAGTATTTAATCAATCACTGATGCTGTTAGCTAGTAATAAATCTGGCTGTTTAATCTTATCCCATATTATATTTTAAAATTTTTAAAACTCATATGTTTGTGAGGCAGACAGTGACATCATTTCAAACGGGACTTCTTATGCATTAAAATATTGAAATTAAATAACTTTTACAACTTCTAATTTGTTAGATGACATACACACTTGAGATTTGGCACAATTATAGGAATTGGGATTCTTGTAAGTAGGAAAATAAAAAAATATATTTATGTCAACCCTCGCACCCCCTGTTAGGAGTTGTAAAACTTCTAGATGACTTAGAAACTTGAAATTTGGTGTAATTATAGGATTTAAGATTATTATAAAGAAAAATATAAAAAAAATGTTATGATGTCAACCCCTGCACCCCGTTCTGGGGTTGCAAAACTTCTAGATGACATACAAACTTGAAATTTGGTATAGCGATGGAATTTAGGACTCTCCTAAAGAAAAATTTTAAAAAAATTATTAAATCAACCCCCATCTTCCATTTGGGGGTTGTAAAAGTTCTAGATGACATACAAACTTGAAATTTAGTATAGCGATGGAATTTAGGACTCTCCTAAAGAAAAATTTTAAAAAATTATTAAATCAACCCCCATATTCCATTTGGGGGTTGCAAAACTTCTAGATGACATACAAACTTGAAATTTGGTATAGTGATAGGGTTTAAGACTCTCGTAAAGAAAAACAAAAAATTTTATTAAGTCAACCCCCGCACTTTATTTGGGGGTTGTAATACTTCTAGATCACACACAAACTTGAAATTTGGTATATTTATAGGGTTTAGGATTCTAGTAAATAAAAATTAAAAAAAATGTTATTATGTCAACCCCGCATCCCCTTTTAGGGTTGTAAAACTTCTAGATGACATACAAACTTGAAATTTGGTATAGCGATGGAATTTAGGACTCTCCTAAAGAAAAATTTTAAAAAATTATTAAATCAACCCCCATATTCCATTTGGGGGTTGTAAAACTTCTAGATCACATACAAACTTGAAATTTGGTATAGCGATGGAATTTAGGACTCTCCTAAAGAAAAATTTAAAAAAATTATTAAATCAACCCCCATAATTCCATTTGGGGGTTGTAAAACTTCTAGATGACATACAAACTTGAAATTTGGTATAATAATAATAATAATAATAATAAATGACTTTATTGCTG
The DNA here is from genome assembly GCA_929113105.1 of Agrypnus murinus. Taxonomy (NCBI): domain Eukaryota; kingdom Metazoa; phylum Arthropoda; class Insecta; order Coleoptera; family Elateridae; genus Agrypnus; species Agrypnus murinus. The sequence continues at coordinate 20,722,281 of OV816025.1, forward strand.
TTATGTATGTACATCAGTAATGAGAAACAAAAATTAATTAAATATTTAATCATAAGGTCAATCCCAAGGCGAGGTTCAGTTAGTTACTGTTCTTCCACCTAAACCTTGATCTGATACGAAAAAAAAAACATGACAATGTTAATGCCTAAACAACAAACTTAAACCTAAATTTAAACCTAAATTCGGTGATAATATGGTTACCATACTACTTTTCTATTTATAACAGCTAATTGAGAATAAAACATAATTAAGAATAAAACACAATCAGATGCACAACTACTGCCTTTGCTGATTCCATAAATAATTACGTAAATTTGACTTAAACTTTCTAATAGTATAAATCTTCAAATTATCTGGCAATTTATTGTACTCATGATAAATTTGATATGAAAAACTTCTCTGAAATAAAGCAGTTTTATAGAGAGGGGGAGATATACGACCACGGTATCTCGTAGTGATATTATGCACATCTGATCTATAAGTAATTAAGTTGCAAAGGTATGGTGGACTTTGATTAACAACAATACTATGGAAAAGACACAGCATTTGTAATTTTCTTCGATTACTCATATTTAACCAACCAATTTCCAGCATCTTATAACTTATATGTTCAAATTTACGTATTCCATAAATGTAACGTAAGCAAGCGTTTTGTACTTTTTGTATCCTTTCAGAAGTTACATTATCAATAGCTGGATGATAAACAGGTGCGCAATAATTGAATAAAGAAAGAACAAGCACTTCGCATAACCTCTTCTTGGTATCCTGTGATAAAGAATGTCTATGAGGATAAAGTTTTCTGAGCTGGGTGTAAGCTCTCCCCACGTAATTAGAAGTTTGGTCTTTAAACCTAAAGCTATTGTCTAACATTAAGCCTAAACTTTTAGCTTTAGTTAAAATTGGAATTTCTACATTGTTTATTTTAATAGAAATCTTACTGGTCAAGTCTTCAGAGCATCTTTTATTACCAAATAAAAGAACGGCAGACTTGTTTGGATTGATTTTCAGGGAAAGTTGTAGCGAAGCAAGATAAATGAAATTTAGAACATCATTGACGGTTTTAACAGCTTCTACCCAATCAGAAGGATTAAAAGAATAATAGAGCTGCGTATCGTCAGCATATACATGAACAGAGCAATCTCGAATTGAATTGATTAGTACTGTGGTATACAAAGAATACAGCAGTGGTCCAAGAACAGAACCCTGCGGAACACCACGTATCACAGATAAAGGTTCAGATACATTATTATGTAGCTTCACCTTCTGCTTTCGATTAGTCAAGTAGTTTTTAATTAACAATGTCGCATTTTTACCAAAATTCATGTGTTGCAAAATGTTTAATAATGTATCGTGATTGACAGTATCAAAAGCCTTACTGTAGTCTAACAATACAAGAATAGTGGCATTACCTCTATCACTAGCAGTCAAGATATCATTAGTTACTCGTAACAATGCTGTAGTAGTACTGTAACCTGCACGGAACCCTGATTGTACAGAGGGCAAAATGTTATTCTTATTGCCATATTCACATATTTGCAAAAAAATGATCTTTTCTAATATCTTAGATAAGGTCGATAAAATACTAATGGGTCTAAGATCTTTTAGCTCTAAAGGATTTTTTATTTTTGGCAGAGGTATAATAATAGCTTCCTTCCAACAATCTGGTACTATATTATTCTCAATGCATTCATTTATGATATGTGTAATGTATGGCAGAATCAGAGGACAGCACAGTTTAATCATACTGATATTGATGCAATCACTGCCATAAGCTTTAGATTTTATTGAATTGATGATTTTGCATATTGAGGCAATGGAAACCGTTTTAAAAGAAAATTTGTTACTATCAGGTTCGTTATTAACAGTAATAGTTAGAGGAGCATTTAGTAATACATTGTTGTCCATTGCAGGAATGCCATTAACAAAGTAATCATTCATCTCACTAACCTCTGCAATTTCGGTTGGAATTGATGAGAGCTTTTGTTTTCCTAAACCAAGAAAATGTAATTTATTCCACAGCGACTTATTGTCGTTAGTATTAGCTAAATGACTAAAGTACGCCTTCTTCTCATTATTTATAGCAGTAGTGGTGTAATTGCGAAGTTGCTTATAATAATCCCAATGCTTAGGCAATTTTGAATTTCTAAACTTTGCTTTTGCTTTATTTCTCAGAGTTATGAGTAGCTTTATATTATCGGTGATCCATGGAGTTATATTTTTATTGAATTTTCTGGTTTTTAATGGAGCATGTTTGTCAAATAACTGCATGATACTAGTGTTAAGATAATTTATTTTATCATTGACATTATTCATATGAAATATGAAATGAAATGGGATACGGTTTAAGTCAGAATTGAATAAGTCCATATTAATTTTTGAGAAATTGCGTAATGTCCCGCAATAAGTTACGTTTTTAGATACTTGTAAATTAAAACTACAATAAGGCATATCATGATCAGAGAAATGACATTCAACCACACCACTATCTGTTATTGATATTGCTTCAGATACCAAGATGAGGTCAATAAGCGAAGTCTTTCTGGTAGGATGATTAACAATCTGAATTAAGCCTAGAGACTCCAACATTGAATTAACATGAATAACAGGATTACTATCAACTTTTAATAAATCAATGTTGAAATCTCCAAGGCATAGAACATGCTCCGTAATCGGAAGACAAACAGAAAGAGAGTTTTCGATGTCATTTAAAAATAACTTATAATCAAATTTCGGGGGCCTGTATACCGATCCAACAGCTACTTTGACTCCTGAAACATTTACTAAAATCCACAACTGTTCAATATTACTGTTACTTACGTCAATTATAGAATAGGCGAGTGAGTTACGAACATATATAGTCCTACACCACCCCCCCTTCCCAATCTATCTCTTCTCAGAAAGGTATAACCTTCAATATAAACATCGGCATCGTGAATGTTAGGACTAATCCATGTTTCAGATATAGTTAAAATGTCTATGTTTTCGGAGTCCATTAGTAACCTTAAATCAAAAATTTTTGGCAGCAAAGATTGTACATTTAAATGTGAGACTTTCATTATTCTCAGATTATACTAAAATCATTATTTTATACGAGACTAAAAAAAACAAACTAATGACAAAAAATATACTAAATCGAAGTATCTTATAATGATATTAAAAAGAAGGAAAAAAATAATTACAATAAATAAAATATCAGTACGAAACAAGTTATATCAATAATAACTAAAACAGAGGATAGTGAAAATATATTCTCAAATAAATTTAAATTTACTTAATTGGTGACAGTAGTAGTGGTAAGCGAATGCTGTCGATAATAAAAGCAGATTACATACAATTATAATTCAAAAAGTGCAAATAAGTATCGCACAAGTATTGAATTAGAATTTATATATTTATGTGCATGTCGATAGCCGCTAGAAATATTCACATATCTTCCACTGATTAAATACGCTTAATGTTGTTACCAGTTTTAACTAATATTTTCCCATCATAGGATCATGCATTTTTTAGACCAAATCTATTTATAGCTTTTTTTAATAATTGTGCTCGGGCTTGTGTCAAGTCTTCTTTAATGACAATTTTGCTGTTTTTAAGAAGCTTCTTCTTGCTGAAAACCAGTTTTTTTGTGTTACGACTGACGAATTTGGCAATAATAGGTCTATGGGATCCCTCCCTTCCAGGGAGTCTGTGGCAACAGTCGAACATAGCGGATGTAACTTCTATACCCAGCTTCTGTTTGCATATGTTTGCGACTACTTGCTCTGTATTTTCGTTATTAGTTTCCGGTACACCAACCGTACACTGTTTAAACGGGTGTACTGTTCCAGATCATCTTTAGCATGTAGTGATTCTTTTTCCATTAAACTTAATCTTGTTTCTAAAACCTTGACTTTATCATTCAACTCTTTGTATTCCCGATCCATACGTTGTTTAACTAACTCATAAATTTTATCAGTTATACCAGTTAAAAGTGTTGGGGAATTTAAAACTTTTTCAACTACGCGTTGAACAAAAGCTTCTTCATCAGTAGCTGACCGTGTTACAGGCTTAACAGAGTCAGGCATTTTGAAGAGTAAATTAAAACAATAATAAGCGCAGCAAAACGACCGACACGTCTACACTCTACCAAAGCATAATGTATAGCGATGGAATTTAGGACACTCCTAAAGAAAAATTAAAAAAAATTATTAAATCAACCCCCATATTCCATTTGGGGGTTGTAAAACTTCTAGATGACATACAAACTTGAAATTTGGTATAGCGATGGAATTTAGGACTCTCCTAAAGAAAAATTTAAAAAAATTATTAAATCAACCCCCATATTCCATTTGGGGGTTGTAAAAGTTCTAGATGACATACAAACTTGAAATATAGTATAGCGATGGAATTTAGGACTCTCCTAAAGAAAAATTTAAAAAAATTATTAAATCAACCCCCATATTCCATTTGGGGGTTGCAAAACTTCTAGATGACATACAAACTTGAAATTTGGTATAGTGATAGGGTTTAAGACTCTCGTAAAGAAAAACAAAAAATTTTATTAAGTCAACCCCCGCACTTTATTTGGGGGTTGTAATACTTCTAGATCACACACAAACTTGAAATTTGGTATATTTATAGAGTTTAGGATTCTAGTAAATAAAAATTAAAAAAAATGTTATTATGTCAACCCCGCATCCCCTTTTAGGGTTGTAAAACTTCTAGATGACATACAAACTTGAAATTTGGTATAGCGATGGAATTTAGGACTCTCCTAAAGAAAAATTAAAAAAAAATTATTAAATCAACCCCCATATTCCATTTGGGGGTTGTAAAACTTCTAGATCACATACAAACTTGAAATTTGGTATAGCGATAGAATTTAGGACTCTCCTAAAGAAAAATTAAAAAAAAATTATTAAATCAACCCCCATATTCCATTTGGGGGTTGTAAAACTTCTAGATGACATACAAACTTGAAATTTGGTATAGCGATGGAATTTAGGACTCTCCTAAATAAAAATTTTAAAAAATTATTAAATCAACCCCCATATTCCATTTGGGGGTTGTAAAACTTCTAGATCACATACAAACTTGAAATTTGGTATAGCGATGGAATTTAGGACTCTCCTAAAGAAAAATTTATAAAAATTATTAAATCAACCCCCATATTCCATTTGGGGGTTGTAAAACTTCTAGATGACATACAAACTTGAAATTTGGTATAGCGATGGAATTTAGGACTCTCCTAAAGAAAAATTTTAAAAAAATTATTAAATCAACCCCCATATTCCATTTGGGGGTTGTAAAAGTTATAGATGACATACAAACTTGAAATTTAGTATAGCGATGGAATTTAGGACTCTCCTAAAGAAAAATTTAAAAAAATTATTAAATCAACCCCCATATTCCATTTGGGGGTTGTAAAACTGCTAGATGACATACAAACTTGAAATTTGGTATAGTGATAGGGTTTCAGACTCTCGTAAAGAAAAACATAAAAAATCTTATTAAGTCAACCCCTGCAATTTATTTGGGGGTTGTAATACTTCTAGATCACACACAAACTTGAAATTTGGTATATTTATAGGGTTTAGGATTCTAGTAAATAAAAATTAAAAAAAATGTTATTATGTCAACCCCGCATCCCCTTTTAAGGTTGTAAAACTTCTAGATGACATACAAACTTGAAACTTGGTATAGCGATAGAATTTAGGACTCTCCTAAAGAAAAATTTAAAAAAATTATTAAATCAACCCCCGTATTCCATTTGGGGGTTGTAAAACTTCTAGATGACATAAAAACTTAGAATTTGGTTTAGTTATAGGGTTTAGAGTTCTCGTAAAGAAAAATATAAAAAATTGTTATTATGTTAACCCTCCGCTACCCCTTTAGGGGTTGTAAAACGGGACTTCACTTTATGTATTTAAGTAATGAAATTAAATAGTCTTTATAACTTCCGAATTTCTAGAGTACATACAAACTTGAAATTTGGTATATTTACAGAGTTTCGGATTCTCGTCTAGCGAAAAATTAAAAAAACGTTAAAAAAACCCATATTTATATTTTCAAAATTTTGTTCTGTTTTGGGTAGCAGCCACCTCTTAGAATTTCTACACACGGGAAAAATAGTAAACAATCTTTGCGTTTCAATTTCGAACGGGTGCCGTGAAAGAACATAAAAAGTCACCTATTTTATAGATTTTGCGAAGTTGAGGGTCTAAGGGGGTAGCAACCAACCCTTAGAATTTTGAAATACGGGAAAAATAGTAAATAATCTTTGTTGCGGTTCATATTTGAATGGGTGACGTGAAAGAACATAAAAAGTTACATACTTTACGGATTTTGCGACATTAAGGGTCTAAGGGGTAGCCAGCCATCCCTTAGAATTTGCAAATGTGGAGAAAATAGTAAAGCAGTTTATTTGCGTTTCATTGTTGAATGGGTTGCGTGAAAGAACATAAAAACGCACATGCTTCACCGATTTTGCGAAATTCAGCATATAAGGGGGTAGCAGCCAACCCTTAGAATTTCTAAATGTGAAAAAATAGCAACGATTTTTGTTGCGCTTCATTTTCATGGTTATCATGAAAAAACATAAGAAGTCGCATATTTTATGGTTAATAATATACAAGATACTTTTTAGATTTTGCAAAATTCAGATTTCAAAGGTGTACGAGTCACCACTTCAAATGTTTAAATGTGAAAAAAATAGTAAACACTTAGCCACTTAACGGGTTCTGGCCTATTTAACAGTCTACACTCAATCATCCGGACAAGCTTTTGGTTATAGTAATGGAATTAAAAGAACTTCGTAGATTTCGGCTTCTTGTTTACGAAAACAGTATTAGAATACATTCACTTTATTATTTCATTATCATTCACTTTAAACCTGTAGTACCTTATTACTTTTTTATTCAGAATCCCACTTGCTATCGATTTCCATACTTCAAATCTAATCGTTCCATTTAAAAAAATCCTGATGATGATATCCAGCACCAGCACAAGTTCTAAGATGTGTTCTGATTTCGTAAACTAGAGGTCAAAGTATACAAAGTTCTTTTAATTCCACTGCTATAGTCACAAGCTTGTTGGAATGATTCAGTGTAGACTGTTAAACAGGACACCCTGTATAGTCTTCAATATCTTCCTCTGAATCGCCGGAAAATTAATTTAGTGACAAGCGGTTTGGACAAAAAATTGGTTTTTTTGTTATTGCACTGTTATTGTTAAAATTAGGAACATTTCTTTGAGAAAAATAATGCCTACATGAAAAGTGTTCATTTAACCAAAACGAAATTAATAAACAAGAAAACATAATTCCCTATTTTTTATATAAATCTTAAATGAATTGCTTTTTGGTCTGAAAATTAGAACCCAAGGTTTCTTTCTATAACCCCTACAAAAATTTCATAGATATATGGCATGTACTTTCTGAGATAAAAACTAATTTGTTTTTAATAAAATTGTCCCTAAAAATGGGTACCTTTTATTACCTATTGTCTGATAAAAACAAAAGTAGCTATAGCATTTAGAAATATAATATTTTACTAAAGTTAAGCTTTATTAAAGTCAGAGGACTCGAGAAAAAAATGGATATTAGATAATCAGGAATATAACTCAATATTATAGTTTGAAAGACGTCCTTATAAAAATTTAATGTTGTTAGCAAGACAATATTTCCTTGTAAGCATGGATTAAATTTCATTGCAGGTGTGCAAGTCTATAAAGTGACGTAATTTTGTGTATGCTATAACGCATATGCTCAGCACACGTAAAAAACAAAAGCTAATTATTGTGTAAAATGACACTTAATTCGAATTCTAGTTAGCGAATAGATTCTGATATTGGGCTATTGCCAGAAATTCCATTTTTTTCAAATTATGCACGATGGTACATTTTATATACTAGAATGATTGCTTGAATCTGGAAAAAGAACTTAAAATTGTCTGCTAATAGACCCAACCTGTGTATTCTTGTATATAACTTTTTTCGGTCAGTTGTGTTTACAAATTTTTAATCGTGTTCCTTTTAACACTCGTTTTTCGGGGATTTTTCAAGGAGTAGAGGTTCTCTTTTGCAATTATGAATTTGATAACGGTTACAGCTGTACATATAAGTAAATGTAAAAAACAATTCATTTATGCAGCATTCATTCGGAGCATTTAAGAATTAAAGTAAACATTTTAGGTTCTCAGAATTGTATGATGAACAATTTGACGTCGCGTCATCAAACATCGTATCAAATATCATGTTACTGAAGATTTTAGTTGCCCATGCAAATTAAAATCTTAATTATTTATGCTGCCAGATTTTAAATTTTTCTTTATATTCTTGAATCTGAAATTTTTTGAAAATATTTTAAATGTTTACACTTGAAACCACCAAAACAAATTTTGGTTAAAAAGTCTTGAATAATTATTGTTTTAAATGCGTTAAATGCGGATTGAATTAAGATTATTATTTTTTGTTTAAAAGAGTGACATGGAATTATAAATTATAGGACCTTCGTCCAGCTTCAAGCAATCATTGTAGTATAAAATGTACCATCGTGAATAATTTTTTCTATCAAAGAAGAAGGAAAGTGGCAAACACTCTTATACTGCATGCACGCAGGCCCCAGTTTTTTTCTGCCTGTCATTTTCTACGAGTTTCTCAAAATATTTTTTTATGTCACTATGTGTAGTTTATAGCAATTTAAATTTGTCCAACAAGCGTTGATCTTCGTACACTGGTATAACACCGTAAGCGTTTCAAAATGGAAAACAGCATTCCAATTATACTGTCTCAACAAGGATTTTCGAAGCTCCACTGTCTTTGAGGTATAGCCCAATGCATGAGAGTACCACTTTTAGGAGATGAATCCCTCCAAGACCAAGCAATAGGTTGGGATTTTTGTTAGACACACTGAATTTATTTGAGCATGTGATGTACTTCTTCATTGGATCACAATGAACCCTTTAGTTCAGTTACATTTGATTTTCTAAGAAATAGAGAAACCATACAAGATCCTTGGGAAGGTTTTTACTTCACTTTCTTCGTTAACGTCACTATTTCCTTTTGTTTTGATAGTACAGTAGCTTTTGAGCAGTACAGTAGTTTTTTCTTTTCCTTTGTGTCATAATTTTTTGCAGTTTTCAATTTTCCAACACCATAGACTGTTATTGTCGAATAATTTATATGAAGAAAAGAAGTTGTCAAGGAAAATATTATGATTAGGGTTATTCTCTACAATAGATAGTAGATAAAAAACAAAGTCACCTCCCAACCCAAGTCTGGATTTTTTATTATTTGCAGGATAACTTGTATAAGTACCCTTCATCTGAACAGATATACCATAATTTGAAACCGAATCTTACCGGTTTCACTTTTAGAAGCATTTTGTTGCGAGTGCCGTTCAAAATATGGAACTATCTGTTCATCTAGTAATATAAGTTGCACGAGAATACTCCATACTGCATGAGTTTTTCATTCATGATGTAAAAATTACCTACTAAGATTTACCAAAAAGAATGAAGTGAATATAATCATGGGTGACTTCAACGGAAAGATAGGTAGAGGAAGAGTGCAATATATTGTTGAAGACCATGGTATTTGCAAACGAAACGATAGGGGGGATATCTGGTACAGTTCTGTAATGAAGAAAACTTAATGGTAGCAAACACCTGGTTCCAACTTCCAGAAAGGCGATTGTACACTTAGAAGTGTACTTAGGACCAGGAGACAATGAAGGAAATATCATAAAAAATCAAATAGATTATATACTGATTGATAAACGATATAGAAACGGAATTAAAGGTGTAAGAACTTATCCTGGATCAGACATATGATCTGATCAGAACCCCGTAGCTGAAAAACGTGAGATTAAATTGAAGAAAATCCGGAAGAGAAATAAAACAAGACCTAACTTTGAGAAACTGGGGGAACCACAAATAAAAGAGGAAATAACACGAGTTTTGAATAGTAAGTTTAGGAAAACGGTATAATTGGAAACAGAAACAATGGAAAACTTTTGGCAGTCTGTTAAAAATGTAAACATGAAGTACAAGAAAATGAATTGGAAAACCAAGAGCAGAGAGCAAAACAGAAATGGATGACGGAAGAAATCCTTTTATTGATGAACGAAAGAAGGAAGTACAAACATAAAGACTATAATAAATATAAAGAAATCCATAAAAAGATTACAAGGCTTATAAGAGAGGCAAAGGAGACCTGGATGGAGAAACGTTGTCAAGTACTCGAAGAGCTGCCAAGAAAGCACGATTTCTTTAACACAAAAAAAAGAAGATAAAAGAAATAACTGGAAATAAAACCCATCAACACGATATCGTAGTCACAGATAGCAACAAAAAAACAATAGACCCAAACGAGATAGAAGAGATTTTGACAAGCTATATACAAGAGCTTTTTGATATCAGAATGTAACCAGAACCAAGAGAAAAAGATCAAGAAGATTAGCCATTGAAAATTATTATAGCAGAAGTGAAACACGCAATAAAACTATCAAAACACGTAGAGTCCCAGGTGAAGATAACATCTATACTGAGATGCGTAAAGTATTAGACGATGAAAGCCTCAACATCTTAACATCTTTCTTAAATAGAATATACTATACAGGAATCGTACCACACGACTGGACCCAACTTACTTTTATTCCGATACCTAAAAAGAGCGGAGTAAAACAGTGCTCACAGTACCGATTGATTAGCCTGATGAGCCATGTACAGTAGATAATGCTAAGAACATGCATCAACGAGTACACACAAAATGAGGACAATATGTAGGAGAAGAACAATTTGGTTTTCGCTTAGGCATTGGAACTAGAGAAGCAGTTCAAGGTCCTAGGACTAGCAGAAATACATAAAACAAAATTAAATAGCTTATCGGTATCTCCAGTGTAAGTGACTCCTGCGTACAATGTTGCTTCCTCACGGCTTGCTCCAAAATTATAAGTCTGGATTTCTTCAGCTAGTTTGCAAGCATAATTTTCAGAGAAGTCTATATGTAGTAACCCTTCATTCTTACTAAGACTGTTTTTCAGTGTGTTCTTAGCAGCATTTTCATTTTTAATGTTAAATTTATATTTATTTTTAAAGTTTTCATTTCTTCTTGAACCTCTCCCTGCAACTCTCGGACAGGTTTAGTAACATTTATTTTAGCTGCAATCTTAACATTAAATTGAACCTTTTCTTCATTTTATTTTGACATTTCAGAGGCCTGCCATACATATGCAATGCGGAAGCCTTACTACATGTTACAGGAGTTCATATGAATTTTCATTATCTACAAGTTTTAGTGGCTTTAGTTTTTGTGGTTTGAAGCTTATGTTTGCACGTTGCTTGTACAAGCAGGTAGCTCTGTTTATTTCATTAGGTTTGCATACATAATATAGACGGTAATAACATAGGGATGGCATCGAGAGAATGTACTGTAGGATATTTTTGTTTTGTGTGCAAGGCCAATTGTTTTATTTGCTAAACTATAAAGACGATAGTGTCGAATATCAATGGACATCAACAAAGCACTTAAAAATCTTTTCCGTTGGTTTTTCGACCTCCAGCAACTCTCCAAGGTTTCACCAGCGAGTCATGCAGAACTAGAGTACGGATTGCTTATTTCTCATTGCTTTTCCCTTTTCCAGGTCCAAGTCCAACAAAACGTTTCCGTGCAGTTTTTTTTTTATTCAGAGATGGGCATTAGTTTTTCTTCAGGTGTTTTCATAACTGTATTGTTTTTTTCTACTTAAATGCTTTCTTCTTCTTTTCACATTCTCAAGTTTGCTCAAAACAAATAACCAGAAACCCAAGTACAGAGAGGTTTCTTTTTGTATCTGAACTTGCCCGACGAAGAGAACACAAAAAAATTGAACAGCTAAAAAATCATGTGGCAGGTCAATCACCGCTGGATATTTTTCTAAAACTCTTTGATGATGAAGTTCAAGATATAGTATTGCGATATTTTGTAAAGTAGGCTCATGATAAATAATACACACGATTTTATATTTACAAGGGAAAAACTTTTCAGTTTTATTGGCATTCTGTTTTTATTAGACTATCATACGTTGCCCCAAGCTAATTTGTATTGGTATGTTGGAGAAGGCAAAAGAGTCGATATTGTATAGAACTGCATGAGTAAAAACAAATTCAGAAATATTCAGTAAGGTCGATAAAACTGTTACATTTTCTAACTTTGCAGCCTTTTTTACATCTTCTTTTTCTTAAGGTGCTGTCTTCTTATAGAAGGTTAGCAACAACTTCGGCAAATCGTTCACTATCTTTTGCTATTCTTAGTAATAACTGTGAGTTTAGGCCAGTGCAGTCTCTCACATTTCTCAACCATGAGCCTTGTCTCCTGCCAGTTCTTTTCTACCCTCAATCTTGCCCTCCATTATCAGTCTTAGGTATGGTTCAGCAGAAGTTCAAGAGTTGCAGGGAGAGGTTCAAGAAGAAATGAATACTTTAAAAATAAATATAAATTTAACATTAGAAATAAAAATGCTGCTCACAACACACTGAAAAAGAGTCTTAGTAAGAGTGAAGGGTTACTCCATATAGTCTTCTCTGAAAATTATCCTTGCAAACTCGCTGAAGAAATCCAGACTTATCATTTTGGAGCAAGCCGTGAAGAAGCAGTCATTTACGTTGGAAATACCGATAAATTATTTAATTTTGTTCTATGTATTTCTGCTAGTGCAGATCATGTCCTGCAGCTATTTGGGCACACTCAATCCTGTCTTTACCTTTCTGTCGCAACAATTGCCAAGAATCCAAACAGTTTATTTGTTTTCAGATAGACTATCCATTCTTTAATAAGGTAATTAGTTATCTTTCAACTTTGATGCATTGAGTATTCCTTAACTATCTTTGTAACATAAACGGTTTTTGTATTTAGTCAAAGTAAAACTTCTAACCGAGAAACAAGAACAACGACGAGTGACATGGACTAAATATGTAGTTGTCCTAGACAATGTTCCAGAGAATGACTGGTATAAGGTCATATTCAGCGACTAGTTAAAGTCTGGTGTTTTCGTTGGTTACTCTCGCAAAAGAGTGATCGGAGCTAAACATGAAGCATTCCATAAGTACTGCTTAAAACGTACGGTTAGGTTTCCTCAAGGTGCAATAGTTTAGAGCTATATGTCAGCTGGAGGGTTAGAATGATTTCAGTCCATAGACGGCACAGTTAATGTTGAAAAGTATCAGCAAATTCTTAACGCTAACTTGTTACCAATCGTTAAAAATCGATCTTGACCGCGATTTAATCTTTCAACAAGATGATTCTTACCACACATCAAAAACGACCAAAAAATGGTTTGAAAATCATAATTTCAAAGTTGTTGAATGATCCTCAAGCAGTTCGGATCTTTAGTGTTATTGAATTTGAAATTATCAGCAAGTGGGGCATTATCCAATTTAGATAATTGTAATCCCCAAGTTAGAAGTATGTCAGCCAAAATTTAAGCGGCGAATAAAGCAAAGCGAGATGTTAAATCTTATTGAATTGTATTTATAAACTGCTATCTGAATATTTAGTTGTCAGCGAGTTTTGTTGAATGCAGCTGCTTACTGCTGACATTTTAAATGCCCCCTCGCACGTTTTTGGCGAGCATGCAAAATGTCAAGAAATAGGGTATTTTTCTTGTACAAAAAAGGAGAACAAAACTTCGTTCCTGATATGAAGAAATGTGGCCTATATCAAGATATTGAAGCAACTCTTTACAGGTTAACTTTAAATGTTAATAGTTTGCTGTTAAACATGAATAACAATTTGGCAGAAGATTACAATTCGTTAGTGTGTAAATTTGTAGGGGGGAAAAGGGTAAATTATTCCCTTCGAGGTTCCTATCAAACAAGATGTGAAGCTGCTAGTATATTATTTAATGCTGGGACAGACTACCACGAACTATTACAAGAAGATCAAAGTGTATTTACAAAAAGATATGCTCTAAAATTGAAAAGGAAACGCCAAATGCTAGAAAAGAACAAGAGGAAAAGGGGCAAATTTACCGCAAAACGAAAACTACTGCACTTCCAGACACAGATTATGGTGTCACAGAAAAGGCTGAGCTGTTATCACCTGAAGAGTATAAAATTCAAGAAATCGAGTTCCGTAACACCTTGAAAAAGTCCAAAGAAGAGATTACCCATCTAGAACGAAATACTGTCGGTCAGTCAAGGAACCCTCTCTGGAAACAAGAAAGATCATTGAGATTGACTGCATCTCACTTCGGAAGAGTCTGCAAATTGCAAGCCAAAACATCTTGCGTGAACACAGTTAAGGAAATACTGTACTCAACATTTACAGGAAATAGAGCAACGCATTATCGCTTGGAACATGAGCCAATTGCCATAAAAGAATTTGAAAGTGAATACAACTTGGAAGTAAGAGAATGTGGATTATTTATTGATCAAGAACACCCATTTCTGGCGGCAAGCCCCGATGAACCTGTTAATGAAGATGCCATTATAGAAGTTAAATGTTCACTAGTCAAGAATTCTAAACACTATAACTATGTCAAAATCTCAAGTTTGTATGTCATCTAGAAGTTTTATAACTCAAAAGGGGGTGGGAGGGTTGACATTTTAATATTTTTGATTTTTCTCTTTAGGAAAATTTTAAATATTATAACTATACTAAATTTCAAGTTTGTATGTCATATAGAAGTTTTACAACCCCCAATGTGGATGGAGGGTAGAAATTTTACCATTGTTTATTTTTCTTTTGACAAGAATTTTAAAGTCTATAACTATGTCAAAATCTCAAGTTTGTACGTCATCTAGAAGTTTTATAACTCAAAAGGGGGTGGGAGGGTTGAGATTTTAGTATTTTTGATTTTTCTCTTTAGGAAAATTTTAAATATTATAACTATACCAAATTTCAAGTTTGTATGTCATATAGAAGTTTTACAACCCCCAATGTGAGTGGGGGGTAGAAATTTTACCATTGTTTATTTTTCTTTTGACAAGAATTCTAAACTCTATAACTATGTCAAAATCTCAAGTTTGTACGTCATCTAGAAGTATTATAACTCAAAAGGGAGTGGGAGGGTTGACATTTTAATATTTTTGATTTTTCTCTTTAGGAAAATTTTAAACACTATAACTATACTAAATTTCAAGTTTGTATGTCATATAGAAGTTTTACAACCACCAATGTGGGTGAGGGGTAGAAATTTTACAATTGTTTATTTTTCTTTTGACAAGAATTCTAAACTATAACTATGTCAAAATCTCAAGTTTGTACGTCATCTAGAAGTTTTATAACTCAAAAGGGGGTGGGAGGGTTGACATTTTAATATTTTTGATCTAGAAGCTTTATAAACCCTAAAGGGGTTGCGGAGGGTTAACATAATAACATTTTTCTATATCATTCTTTACGAGAACCCTAAACCCTATAACTAAACCAAATTTCAAGTTTTTATGTCATCTAGAAGTCTTACAACCCCCGAACGGGATGCAGAGGTTGACATAATAACTCTTTTCTCTTTAGGAAAAATTTAAACACTACAACTATCGAAAATTTCAAGTTTGTATGTCATATAGAAGTTTTACAACCCCCAATGTGGCTGGGGGTTGGAAATCTTACCATTGTTTATTTTTCTTTTGACAAGAATTCTAAACTCTATAACTATGTCAAAATCTCAAGTTTGTACGTCATCTAGAAGTTTTATAACTCAAAAGGGGGTGGGAGGGTTGACATTTTAATATTTTTGATCTAGAAGCTTTATAAACCCTAAAGGGGTTGCGGAGGGTTAACATAATAACATTTTTCTATATCATTCTTTACGAGAACCCTAAACCCTATAACTAAACCAAATTTCAAGTTTTTATGTCATCTAGAAGTCTTACAACCCCCGAACGGGATGCAGAGGTTGACATAATAACTCTTTTCTCTTTAGGAAAAATTTAAACACTACAACTATAGAAAATTTCAAGTTTGTATGTCATATAGAAGTTTTACAACCCCCAATGTGGCTGGGGGTTGGAAATCTTACCATTGTTTATTTTTCTTTTGACAAGAATTCTAAACTCTATAACTATGTCAAAATCTCAAGTTTGTACGTCATCTAGAAGTTTTATAACTCAAAAGGGGGTGGGAGGGTTGACATTTTAATATTTTTGATTTTTCTCTTTAGGAAAATTTTAAACACTATAACTATACTAAATTTCAAGTTTGTATGTCATATAGAAGTTTTACAACCCCCAATGTGGATGGAGGGTAGAAATTTTACCATTGTTTATTTTTCTTTTGACAAGAATTTTAAAGTCTATAACTATGTCAAAATCTCAAGTTTGTACGTCATCTAGAAGTTTTATAACTCAAAAGGGGGTGGGAGGGTTGAGATTTTAGTATTTTTGATTTTTCTCTTTAGGAAAAATTTAAACACTACAACTATAGAAAATTTCAAGTTTGTATGTCATATAGAAGTTTTACAACCCCCAATGTGGCTGGGGGTTGGAAATCTTACCATTGTTTATAACTATGTCAAAATCTCAAGTTTGTACGTCATCTAGAAGTTTTATAACTCAAAAGGGGGTGGGAGGGTTGACATTTTAATATTTTTGATTTTTCTCTTTAGGAAAATTTTAAATACTATAACTATACCAAATTTCAAGTTTGTATGTCATATAGAAGTTTTACAACCCCCAATGTGGCTGGGGGTTGGAAATTTTACCATTGTTTATTTTTCTTTTGACAAGAATTCTAAACTCTATAACTATGTCAAAATCTCAAGTTTGTACGTCATCTAGAAGTATTATAACTCAAAAGGGAGTGGGAGGGTTGACATTTTAATATTTTTCTTTAATAATTTTCTTTATTAATAAATAAAATTTCAAGTTTGTATGTCATATAGAAGTTTTGCAACCCCCAATGTGGATGGAGGGTAGAAATTTTACCATTGTTTATTTTTCTTTTGACAAGAATTTTAAACTCTATAACTATGTCAAAATCTCAAGTTTGTACGTCATCTAGAAGTTTTATAACTCAAAAGGGGGTGGGAGGGTTGAGATTTTAGTATTTTTGATTTTTCTCTTTAGGAAAACTTTAAATACTATAACTATACCAAATTGCAAGTTTGTATGTCATATAGAAGTTTTACAACCCCCAATGTGAGTGGGGGGTAGAAATTTTACCATTGTTTATTTTTCTTTTGACAAGAATTCTAAACTCTATAACTATGTCAAATTTCAAGTTTGTATGCCATCTAGAAGTTTTACAACCCTCAAATGGAGTGCGGGTGTTGACCTAATAATTTTCTTTACCAGAGTCCTAAATCCTATCACTATCTCAAATTTTAAGTTTGAATGTCATCCAGAATTTTTACAACCCCCAAATAAAGTGCAGGGGTTGACTTAATACAAAAAAATTATATTTTTCTTTACGACAGTCTTAAACCCTATAACTATATCAAATCTCAAGTTCCTGTGTCATCTGCAAGTTTTACAATCCCATAAGAGGGTGGGGGGGATGATATAACGACATTTTTTTATATATTTTCTTTACAATAACCTTAAACTATAATTGTATCAAATTTCAAGTTTCTGTGTCATCTAGAAGCTTTATAAGCCCTAAAGGGGTTGCGGAGGGTTAACATAATAACATTTTTCTATATCATTCTTTACGAGAACCCTAAACCCTATAACTAAACCAAATTTCAAGTTTTTATGTCATCTAGAAGTCTTACAACCCCCGAACGGGATGCAGAGGTTGACATAACATTTTTTAAATATTTTTCTTTACCAGAGTCTTAAATCCTATAATTACACCAATTTTCAAGTTTCTAAGTCATCTAAAAGCTTTACAACCCCTAAAAGGGGGTACGGGTTGTCATAATAACATTGGTTTATTTTTGCTTTACAAGAATCCTAATTCCTATAACTGTGCCAAATCTCAAGTATAATCGTCATATTGTAAATCTTAACGTCGAACTCGATATCACCGACCTTAGAAACCCCTTTGTACAAAATCTCATACAAATCCAATAAAATTTCTAATTTTACGAAATTTTTATGTTTATGGTACCTTAAAACTTATTTAAAACATTTTAAATAAAATTCAGACACCAATGAATGGAAGTAAAAGATTTATTAAGTAGCTGTAATAAAATATAATTATTCTTGTCGCTTTAAATGACGCAATCCTTACTGAGAAATACACATAGTACTTTGGCAACGCAGAGAGCTATATCATACCCGCTATTTCGAATATACTCACAGATGTTAAGTTTTATGCAAATAAATCAAATTTTAATTATTATGGCCGCCATATTTCATCCGCCCTTTAAAATTTGCAAACGTTGACATCAAATTTGAAATCAGCGACCTGAAAAACCCCTTTGTAGAAAATTTCATACAAATCCAATAATATTTCAAGTTTTATGATGTTTTTATGCATATATTTTAAATCTGAAAGCCTTTTAAATAAAATTCATACACATACAGAAACGAAACTAAAAGTATTTATTACATAGCGTTAATAAAATAGAATTATTTTTGCCAGTTTAAATGACGCAATCTTTACTCAGAAATGCAGAGAGTAACTCGACACCGCAGACAGGCAAAGGAATTCAAGCAGGCTGGCCAATACTGAAAAAATAAATGGACGCTGTATAAACCTATAGCTTGCATAAAATAAACAGACGCTGAATAAACCTATAGCTTGCAAAAGACGCTGACTGATACCATCATTTATATACACTTATATACGCCGGACGCTGGGCGCTACGCTTTTGGTCCGGACGCATGGTAGGCCTCTATAGATATATATATATATATATATATATATATATATATATATATATATATATATATATATATATATATATATATATATATATATATATATTGATAAAGGGTACCTTGTCACCTCCAAAGTAGATACCCAGCGTACGTTGTCACCTCATATATAACGTTGTGACCTCCGTTTTCGGAGGTGACAACGTTTTGCCCTTTTTTCTACTGTATAAGCATATAGATGGTGTTAGAAGCCTAAATTCAAATTTTTGTCTGGAGGTGATAACGTCATACTTATACTCACAAGATTAATTTTTAGTTCAGCTGTAGATCGCTGGCGTTGCCGTCGCTCTTAGTTGTATAATTGCCAATACGATGTCACCTCCGCCTGTATATGTAGTTTTTTGTACCATGTACGGTACGTTGCAGGCTCCACAGTTTGGCAACGTCGTATACAAGACCTTAACCATTCAGGTATATAGAATTCCATCGAAAGTCATACATCTGGCGTGGTTTGGACCATTTCACGCTACATAAATTTAAACATACTTTTTTGGGAATAGTAGCTGCATTTAAACTAATATTTTTAAGGGATCGCTTGAATTGTACGTCATTTTCAAATAGTTGATGATGGTTTAAAACAATAAAGTAATAATTTCTATTCCATTTAAAAGATTTTGAGTTGAAAATGACTTTCTTTGAAATACGAAGAGATTAAATAGAAAATACTTTTTAGCCGTAATTATGTATAAAAAAGAGTTCATTTTTTTACAATATGATCATTTCGGATTTTTTGGTTTATTACTATTTGATAATTTTCAGAATTGTCATATGGCATATGAAATATTCATTCTCGCACCTACAAAGAAAGATTTAACTTTAAGATTTTCTTACAGTACAACAATTAATAAATTTTTAAAGAAAAATAATTTTATAAACAGAATAATGTAACATTTGGTATGTAGTGTACAAATTTCACCAAATCCGGTTCATGAAGTTTTAGCTGACATTGTAACTATGTTTACATTTTTATTTATTTATTTAATCAAATACACGCGAATCTCCCTTTATATACACAAAATTAATCCTAAAATATGCTTCAAATATAATTTGGTTACCAAAACTCATAACAAAATGCATTTTTATAATAATTATCAACAGATAAAGTTGAAATAATCAATTCCACAAACATAATGTAAATGTTTTAATAATAATTTTAAAAACAAAAAGGTTGGTTTCTGTGAAGGAAGTGGGGTATCTTGACCAATATAAGTTAATTGTTTGAAAAGAAAATCGATGAAATAGCTTTCACTTTTGGGTATGTGGTAAGAAAGAAACAAGTGAATTTATTAATTATCCTTATTTTCATTTGTGGAATTTTCGCCATCTAGTTGCATGCCTTCATCTAGCACATGAAATATGGATATTAAAAGTCAAATTACATGATTTCTTAACATACATATATATCCTGATATATATTGTTTACGTTGATTTTACCGATCTTTTTATTTGAGTGTACGTACAGTTGAGGAGTTAATAAATAGGTTACATTTTTATAAATCTAGGCACTTATGTTGTTAATTTTTGTAAATGTAGTTTATTATAAAAATGGATTAGTGGTTGCTAAGCGAAACAATAATGGTTGACTTCTTTGCTTGTTTGAACTAGCATTCATTAGAGGTAAAGGATTGTGTACTAGTTGTTTTGTTTCTCAATTACCAGCCTTGGTACTACATTATCATTCAAGATTGGTCCAAGACTAACCTTGGTTTTATTGCGATATTGGTGACATTGCTGGCTGTAGTCAGAATAGTTTTGGAGGGTCCGCAAAAGCCCTAATTTTTACGATTTTGCCGAATTTTTTCTTTCTTCATTCATCTTCATCTGTGATCGAACAGGAGTATCAGACAGAGCTGCAAGACGTTGGTGTAATCTCCCAGACAGACAGAGAAAAGGTTATCGACAGGATGAAGATTGGAAGAGAGAGAACAGGACACAGAGATCAAGTTGTTTCGACAGCAGGTCACAGAGCGATCCGTGTACTTTATTATGCTAGCAGAAAGGACTGTTACCAGCACTAGGACCAAGGGAGGTGTGATTTCTCTACTTGAAAAAGGACTGAAAAGGTGATTGCAATGGATGTTTTGTATTTTTCATTCCAATGGACTTCCCTTACGCCGTCTGTACCAGTTTCTAGATAGAAAGACTACTGGGCCTAGAACCTACTCAGGCGAAATTGGCAAGAAACTAGATGGGTGCGAAAAGCTTGACATTGCAAGTTTTTCACCAATCGAAGGTAACCTTCCCTATTTAGAAGTCAGTCAAGATTTGAGTACTGACCAAAAATATTTGCTAGAAGTTTGCCACGCCACGAGGAGAGTATTCAGAAGATCTAGCGAAGAAAAACCTAGGGAAGCCATCACATGCAAGATGGCAGCTAATCGCATTTTACGCCTGTACGTCAGCAGCGAGAACCCTTCTGATAACTTGAAAATACTATCTGAATACGTAATGAAAGTCTACGCTCCAGTTTGGTCCCATGTGAAACTTAATCCATCTTGCACTTACGGCGCTCAGTACTTGGAGACTTGTAAAGTTTTCCCGCTACTTTCCGCATGGGCTCCTAAATAATAATAATAATAATAAATGCCTTTATTTTAATAAGCAGAGAAAAAAAATTACATTCATTACATTACATTAAGGCGAAGTTCAGCATCACCTAACTGGGTGATGCTGCTCTGCCACTTAACCCTTAATTTAAATAAAAACAATGATTTAATATAATATGCGGCAAAATAATTAGGCAACGTATAATAAAACATATTTAAACAGGATAATATAGGTAGAGTTATGTTAACATTATCCTTGGTGGAGCTGGCAGCAGGAGCTTCGTAGAACATACACAGGAACATGATTAATTTAAGTTTGTTGTTTTCTAAACAAATCTGATGGCAACGTTTTTTTGAACTTTGAGATAGGAAGAGCTTTAAATGAGCTTGAAATCTGATTAAGATATGAAGCGCAGGTATATGAGAAAGATCTCTTAAACGTGTGTGTTTTATGTGGTGGAATCGTAAGTAAACCTCTGTATCTTAAGTTTATGTGATGTACGTCTGTACGAAAGCTTATTTTATTAGTCAGGTATTCAGGTTTGCTGTGTTGTAATATTTTATGAAAAAAAGTTGTCGCGTGTAGGTGACGTCTGTTTGACATGTTAAGCCATTTTGATGGTGCTAATTTGTCTGTTATACGATGAACTGCCCTAGGTATGCCATAAATTAGTCGGAGGCAGGCATTGTGTAGTCGCTGTATTTTATTTGCAACCTCTTGCTCTATACATGGCCCATAAACTACATCACAGTAGTTAAGATCAGAAAGAACCAGCGCCTCACAAAGCATTTTTTTGATATGCGTGTCGAGATACTCTCGATTCTGATATATGATACGAAGATTTAAGTATCCTTTTTTAAGAACATTACAGACATGCGATTTAAATCGTAAATCTTTATCTATAGTTAGACCTAGGTTCCTTACCTTTTTGTAGACTTCCACTTTTACGCCTCCGATCTCAATATTGACCTCTGCCACTAAAGAGTCGTACACATAAGAACTACTTATTAGTATTGCTTGAGATTTAGTAGGATTAAGTTTCAGTTTATGTGCTCTAGATAAATTAGAAATTGCTTGTAAATCAGCATTAATTCTTTGACAAGCTTGAGTTACCGAAGTCCAGGGAAATGATGAATACAGTTGTGTGTCATCAGCGTAAAAGTGGGAGTCTACGAACTGGAGCTATTCACGGAAATTCGATATATAGATAGCAAATAAGGTAGGGCTGACAATGGAGCCTTGGGGTACACCAGATTTTAAGTTTAGATATTCTGAAGTATTATTCTTATATACTACAGCTTGCTGTCGGTTTGTTAGAAAGTTTTTAAAAAAATTTACCGCCTCAATTGAGAGTCCACAAAAATGTAAAATAGATAAAAGTAACTGATGGTCTACAGTGTCAAAAGCCTTTGAGAAGTCTAACAGTACTAGAACAGTGGCAAGTTTTTTGTCAAGAGCAGTTATTATATCATCGGTTACTTTAAGTAATGCGCTCGTGCAGCTGTAGCCCCGCCTAAACCCTGATTGTGTCTCAGGCAGTATATCATTTCGTTCTAAGAATTCTTTTAGTTGCTTATCAATGATCATTTCTAAAACTTTGGAAAGAACCGGGAGGATGGAGATGGACCGGAGATCTTTGAATTCTAAGGGATTAGGAATCTTATTTAAAGGGATAACATTTGCTTTCTTCCAGGTAGTGGGATATACTGAATGGATAATACAATAATTAATTACATAAGTCACAACAGGGAAAAGAAAGGGTAGGCACAGGTTTATCATAAAAAGAGTTATTCTGTCGTGACCCGCGGCATTTGATTTTATTCTTTTGCTACTACTCCAAATCTCTTCCTCGGGCACAGGGCGAAAGAACAGTACATGGTTTGTTTTCATATTACTATTGTAATAGCTTAGGAGTTAAGAAAAAAAGTATTTATGTCATTTACGTTTGTCAAATATTCCGGTAAATTTGAAGATTTCTTTTTATTTTCTATAATATTGTGTTTGATACTTTTCCAGATAAGGTTAGCTTGATTGGTTTCCGATAGGTTAGTAAAGTACGTCTTTTTAGCCCTACGACATGTATTTGTAACAAGGTTTCTTAGTTGTGCATATTGCTGACGATCTGTCTGTGATTTGGTTTGCTTATAAATTTTGTGTGCATAATCGCGCATTTCCATTAAGAACCGTATATTATCATTAAGCCAGGGTGCTGGTGGTTTAGATATTCGTGAGTGTTTAATGGGTGGATGGACAGCAAAGAGCGGGGCTAGCTTATTGGTAAGAAAGTCGACTTTACTATCAATATCCGTATAAGTATAAATTTCATCCCAATTGATTGACATAAGATCATCATGAAATAGATTATAATTCAAGTTTTTGAAACAGCGGTATGTTTTATGAATTGTGCCGGCCTTCGACCATCCATGAGCAGGGTGCAGTCTACTGTCTCGTGATCAGACAGTTTAGCATCGACAAAAATTCCAGAGTTAATTACATTCGCGGCTTTGGAGGGCAAAATTAGATCTATAATGGTGTCGATCCTGAATTCCAAACAAATGTCTGCTTTGCCTCCCCACAAAATCTACTTCTCGGGCTTCTAATCGATGAAAGGAGACATATTCGTGAGTTGGGTTTACGACTAGTCCTAAAGGCAAGAACATTAGTCCACAATGGTGGTGGCGTCAAGAAATCCCAAATTCCTAAAATCAATTTCTATGCTGAGAATTACATTGATTTCATTTCATGGCAAGCTCAAAAAGTCACAGAGCCTCCATTTACTAAACATATAAAGGAAGATGAACTAAAAGGTCTCATAGTAAAGGCTGGATCTCTTCAAATGAACTTTCCGTTGATTTTCCACGATTTCCACTGCCACACTCAAGCGGTTGAAAGAACGGTTAAGATTGTCAAGAGGCATCGTCTGCAGTTTGTGGCAGCAGCAACAGAGATGGTTATATTATGACTAAAATAGAATCTCGCAAGTCCATGCCGTTGTTTGAGTCAAGAAAATATTTTAATGTATGACAACCTTATAGTCATAAGACTCATAAGTAATAATATATATAAATTACCTATCCCAATATAACAATGTTTTCTTTTTGTTTTATAGAACTGCATTTCTTTTCAATTAAGATCTTTATTGTTTGCTTTTACCACCTGTATAAGTGCTTAAAGCTCCTATTAATAAGTGTAAAATATACCTTCTGCAGGTTGGTAGATATAGGGTACATAAAACTGAATTATAATTGAAAAAAATTATAAAATTCATAGTTCTTTCGGACCCACAAGAAATTTTTTTACTGATCTGGAGTTTTTACACGATATTAAGCACTACAAAATGCAAGTTTTAATCACTCGGCCATGATAAAAAATGGAAAAGAAAATCTGAAGTTAGTAGGGAAAAACTGATTAATAATTGAGAAAAATGATCAAATTCAAAGTGCTTGCGGACCTTCAAGAAATTGTTTTACTGAGCTGGGGGTTCTACATGTTAATAGGCACCAAACAAGACAACTTTTAATCACTCTGCCATGATAAAAAAAATGGAAAAAATATTTTTTGACCTCTATTTCGTTCCATCCTAATACATATTCTATAATTCGTTAGATCAAATAATAAAGAGGTGTATATCATAGACAACGGAAGATGTTGGAAAAAATGCCTTAAAAGAAAATTTTTAAAAATGTCGATTAATTTGTTGTGTTTCGATTAGTTTAATGTTAATAAAGTTGATAACTCCCTTTGTTAATTAAATCACAGGAAATCCAATGGTCCAACATGATAAGTGTGTGACTTCGGAAATATCAAACATTTGTAGTAAAAAACACATTATTTAATTTCTTTGTATTACACTCTCTTCGAGTTTAGTAAAAATTAAAAGAGTGTCTGAGTATATTTCAATCAAAATAGAATCTAGATAAAAGTATATTCAAATTAAACAGTGATTCTCGAGATTACAAGAAACTTTATAAAATATTAACTTTATGAAGTAAACGAGAAAGCAATGATTATAATTAGAGAAGCCTTATTAAACTAGTCAGTGCTACTCAGAAAGACGCTTTAATAAATGTTGAAACGGCTTTTAAATAAGTCTTTAATAATAATTCATAAGAAATACAAAAACGCCAATTTACTATAACACAGAAAATAAAAAATAAGTAAATCGAGAATGCTTGCTTGTTTTTATTTGTTATTTTGCCACTAAAATGCCTTCGGCGAGCAATTTAAACCGCCCGATTTCAACATCTGGAGACCACAAGAGACCCTTTTTATGAAATGTACATCTATGGAATGTGGTGTCAACGCTCTATATATATAACTGCACATAACGATGGTACCTTCTGACCTCCGAACACTTGGCAGCGTTGCTGGAGGTAACAGCGAACTACCAGTTTCTGCTTGTATATACAATTTGGAGGTCGGTTCGTATCTTCTGTAAACTCTATATATGACAAAATAAAACAAGGGAAATAATTTCCCCTTTCTTGAGATTTGGATTCTAGAGGTTCCCCTCATCACAAATATAACAAATTTTTAGCAATATATTCACGGGAATACCCGGAAGTCAGGTCGTCTCCTCTGTATGGCGGAGGTGACAGCTTAACAGGCATCAATATATATATATATATATATATATATATATATATATATATATATATATATATATATATATATATATATATATATATATATATATATATATATATATATATATATATATATATATATATATATATATATATATATATATATATATATATATATATATATATATATATATATATATATATATATATATATATATATATATATATATATATATATTTACGGCCACTTATCAAAGTGAGGACATATCATGAACCGTAGTTAATGAGGACCACCCTTATAAATGGTCACAGCTTTGCAAATTTTTTTTGTCAGCACTTGTTTACTTGTTCTAGTTATGTATCTCGCAAATATACACAGATTTCTTTGAATTTAAAAAAGTTTTATTTGCTGTGTATAATAATACCAAGTGAGGCTACACTATACTACTGACGACGTGAGGACCATATTATTAGATACGATTTAATCGGCAAAGTGAGCCCCAATATCAAATTATACACAGGTTTTAAGTATAACATGAGGACCGGCGCTGTTGCCATCATTTGCTTTCAATATCATCAGCAAAAATGCATGCTATTCTATTATTGGAATTTGTTAGTTGGTCGGTCGTCAGTATAAAACTAATTTGGTGTAGCGGAGACGGGTATGCTTCAGTAGCCATTTTAATAAACCCGTTTTTAAAAATATCTCGAGAACGGTTGGTTCTACGAAAAAAATATAACAGACTTTTTTGTAGAAAAATAAATTATCTATCTTTTTTATTAAAACAATTTTTTAATTGCTTGCAAATTAATGTTTTAAGAGTTATTACACAGCAAAGTTTTCACTTTTTAGTTTTGCTAAATAATTCGCAAACGGCTAACATCTCACTGAAACAGGAAAACATTACAGTGTAATAACTCTTAAAATATTAATTTAACAAAAAAATTGTTTAAATAAAATAGATAGATAATTAATTTTTCTATAAAAAATGTCTGTTCTGTTTTCTTCGTAAGACTATTTCTCCAGACTATTTGGACTATTTACTGGCTCCCTAACTTAACTATTTCCTGTTGGCTGTTCTATTGCCTTCTAGAATGTTTAAACGAATGCTTGACCGCTTAGATCAATTAAATTTAGACGAAAAATTAGATTTAACTATCAAGATTCTTGTGTTTCTCATCATTTTAATGGTAATTGTGCTAGTAATATTAACAGCCTGCTATTACTGGGGCAGATTAGTGAATTGATAGCTAAGTACCAGATACTTTACTTTAAAATCTAAATGTATTACTCCTAATAATTAATTATTATTAACAGTTAGATTAGTTTCACTAATAATTATAGAGGTAAATCTGTATAATATGTTAATTATTCTGAAAATGCTAGTAAAATCAGTAAATATTGTCGCCTAATTTAAAATGCTGAGTTTGTTCCATCTCGTTTTTTAATTAAATTTAAAAATTTGTCTGTAATTTCCTTACGGTACGTGTTAAAAAGAATATATGTATTTATCTTCCTACCTAAACCGATCTTGGCTTGTAGCAAAGAAAAGTGGTTATTCTATATTTAGGGTATTTATTAGGCCAAAAAGAATGCATATAAAATCCATATTTAAGTGTAAAACGATATAAGAAGGGGGATTAATATCGCTCTTGGTATTTTTAATATTTAACTCTAGTTATTTTTTAAATGCTTTTTAAATTCACATACAGTTCATTAGAACTGTATGTGAATCTGCAATTTAAATTTAACCAACCAATAATTATTGTGAATGACTTTTCAGCATTAACTGTGCCGTCTATGAACTCAAATCTTACTAATCCTCCAGCTGACATAGAGCTCTAAATCATTACGCCTTGAGGAAACTTAACATTAGGTTTCAAGCAGTATTTATGGAATGCTTCATGTTTAGCTCTGATTACTCTTTTGCGAGAGTAAAACTAGAACTGCTTAATGTTAAGTTTCCTCAAGACATAATGATTTGAGGCTGTATGTTAGCTAGAGGATTAAGAAGATTTTAGTTCATAAACAGCATAGTTGATGCTGACAAGTATCTGCAAAACGACGAGTAGCATGGGCTAAAACTAAGTTGTCCTGGACAGAAATGCTGGACTAAGGTCATATTCATCAACTAGTTATAGTGTGGCGTATCCGTCAGTTACTCTCGCAAAAGATTGATCAGAGCTAAACACGAAGCATTCCATAAAGACTGCTTGAAACGTACCGTTAAGTCTCCTTAAGGCGTAATGATTTAGTACCAAGAACTTATAAATAAAGGAAATTATGATTTCAAAAAAGGCGAAACACCTTGTACGTATTGGGTTGGATTCAAAAATTCAGTAGTGCAGGTACTCTTCTAAAATTAACTTGCCAATACGAATTTTTCAGCCGACTGCTATCAAGAATATCGATAATATCGCCTGATGGATTTTGCCGAAGAGATGCTAAGATAAAGGATGACTGTACCACGATGGCGTCCGGTTCTGAACGAATCTTTCTTAGCTACTTCATGGCAATAGGGGACCATAAAAAGTTACGCCAGAAAGTTCCTTGAGCAAATTTACTGGTGCAAATTGCTGATCCGTGTATGACATATCTCCTTTCTTCGATAACACAGAAAGAAGGCGAAGTACGAAAAAAAAATCGAACACTTTTGGTAGGGATTTAAATAAGCTTTATCTTACCTAACCTCCTTTATCTAGATAACCCTAATAGTTTCCGAGAAAAACGACAAAACCGGTAGGGGGCGTAGTTTATCCTCATTATTTCTTTGACCTCACCACCTACAGGTGTTGACTTTTAAGGTTTAATAACCCACAAGGAAGCCGTATGCAAAAATCCATGGACTTACCTCAACTTTCCGCTATTTTTTCTAAATTGATTAGACTAATTATAGCAGTCCAACATAAAGCTTTGTATGCAACTCGTACCTTAATCTATTATCTGAGAAATCGCCAACACAAAGTTTGAAAAAGTGGCAGTATCGATTGGCTTTATGGTAAGGTCATTTCAACCGAGGATATTTTATTTAACTACAATAGAATTGGTATAGGCACAAGTGAAACATGTAGTTGCTAATAATACAACATATACATACACTTGCTGATCTGAAAGAGCTTCTATCAAGGAATTTCTACCGTCACAAATATCATAAATTTAGGATAGAAAAGTTCCAGCAAAGTATTGATATAAGGGATGCTCTGTTAATAGTTAGTAACAGGCCATGGAAGCTCAATTGGCTAGAAACAATTGCAACAATTGAATGTCGCATTAGTTGACATTTGTTATCCACAATTGTCAAACGTTCCGATTTCCTTGTGAAACGTAGTTAATTTTGTAAGATAAGTAGTTGTGCATTTTTAATTCAGTTAAGATGAGCATTCCGCGAACTGCCCTTAGAGCTATGATTTTCTACGACTATAAAAGACAGTTAGGATACCAGCAAAGCCATGAAAATTTGATAGCAGCTTTTGGCGATGCTGCCCCTCCATTATCCGCTGTTAGTCATTGGTTCCGAGAATTTCGACGAGGGCGAGAACTGCTAGAAGACGAAGCAAGACCTGCAGGAGCTGCCTGTTCAGAAAATGTTGATCGTGTGGCAAGCTTGATTCATTCCAATCGAAATATTACTTATAGGGAGATTCAGGAGGAAGTGAAGATTGGATCCTCGGCGGTGAATACCATTTGGCATAAACATCTTGGTGTAAGAAAGCTAGCAAGCCGTTGGATACCGCATTTGCTTTCAGAAAGTCAAAAACAGGCTCGAATAGACTGGTGTAAATTTATGTTGCAAAAATTTGAGGAGCTTCCAGGCAAGTGGTATACATTGTAACTAGTGACGAATCTTGGGTATACAGTTACGACCCTGAAACTAAACAGCAGTCTAGTGTTTGGGTATTCGAAGATGAAGACTTGCCCACAAAAGTAATTCGTGGCAGAAGCTTCAATAAGAAAATGATTGCTGTTTTTCCGCCGATGTGGTCCTGTTGCTGTTATTCCACTTGAAGATCGCAGAACTGTTAATTCTGAATGGTACTGCGAAGTGGCTTACCACAGATGTTTGCAAAATTACAGGCAGGTCGCCAAAGGACCGGTTTGCGTAACATCTTAGTCCATCATGACAACGCATCCTCCCACACTGCTGCCAGAACATTGGATTTTTTGAAAGATACGGAAGTTCAATTGGTAACTCATCCTCCGTATAGCCCAGATCTGGCGCCGTGCGACTTTTTTTTGTTTCCAACTGTTAAAAAAATGATGCGAAGTAAAAGATTTCCCAACGCAGATGCAGCAGTTACAGAATTTTAAAGAATTTTTGAGGACCTTTCAGAAAATGAATTTTCCGAATGTTTAAAAAGTGGTTTCAAAGAATGCACAAGTGTATTAGTCTGAATGGAGATTATTTTGAAAAACAATAAAGATTTTTTGTTAAAAAATGCAACGTTCTTTTTATAAATAACAATTTACAGCGCAACCCTCGTATTGTACCAATATAAAATACTTTTTAATTTTTTGAATGATAGTGTTGCATTATGTCATCAGTCATATTTATAAATTGTTCACCACATAATAATAAAATAATAAAAAAGTACCTACTAAATAAACTATATTTAAAAATATATATGTATAAATATTGGGAGTGTAAAATGGGGGTTTCAACCCCCCGAGGGGGCGTGTCCCCATTTTAAACAGATTACATTTTATATTGGTCCAGTACTGAAGGCATTATAAAAGATTTCAAGTCGCTATCTTTAGATAGTAAAAAATAAGAACTTAATGCAAAAATTTACTCTACTATAAAGTTGGGAACGACCTCATCATCCATCATCACATAGTGAATAATAAATATAATTGATATTCTAAATCTGTTCTAATAAATTATTCTTATTGTTAGTTTTATATTAATTTAAAAAGAGACATTTTGATTGTAATATTTGGTACTTATAGTTATCAATTTTTATAAGCCTGCCTTGAGAAGTAAGAATTAAATTCATTGCGAGCTTTTATAATACAATGAAAGTTGAAAACATTTAGTAGTTGTGTAGGAAAGCCCTCATCTGATCGTCACCCGGTGACCAGTTTGAGGTTACAACTTATAACAGAATTCCACTTGGAAGTAACAAATCAGCAACGGTCCAAGAAAAAAATAGTGTATGCAACTCGAACATCATCATTCATTTGTTGCATAATATACTATTTTGGGTTACCTACCGTTATTTTTTGTTCATAATACAGCCTTGGTAGTGTAATGCCTAGCGTGCCGGACTTTCACCCAAGCGGCCCGGGTTCGACTCCCGGCGCTGGCAGATCTGGTTAAGGTTTTCCGCAGTTTTCCTTAGCTGTAACAAATGTGGGATTTGCGCTGTTCCATCTATAAGTCGGCTGCAGCCGCACATTGGGCCTACATAATAATAATCGCCCCCTCCCTCCCGCACAAGCTTATAGCTTCTGGGGCCTTGATTTAGGTTATGGGTTGTACTAATTATTATTATTATTATAATGATTACTATTTCAATTTAAAGATTAAATCTGTAATGAAATTTTTTTTCAATGAATTTAATAAATGACTTATTTAATTATTGGGTGTATTAAATGCAGAAAAATAGTCTGCAGAGTATGTTGCGTCTAACTTTTCTTTCTAAAAGCAATAATACAAACAAACTTGCCAGCCTCGGTGGATTAGTGGTTTGCATTTTTGCTTCATAATCCAAGGAGCGCAGGTTCGATCCCCGGCTGAGCTGGTAATTTTTAATAGCGGAGAAAAATTAAAAACATGCCTTCTTCTAGGATAGGAAGTAAAACTGTAGGTCCCCTGTCAATGCGATGTTTGGCACGTTAAAAATCCCTACTTGGGGTGGAATTCCCCCATATTCGGCTAAATTCTAGTAGGGTCGGCCAAATTATCATAGCAATCGGTGCCATAAGGTACGAAGGATGCTCCGCCATCCTGATTCCTCGCCCAAAAACAAACAAAAACAAAATTTCATTTGTTTATTTGTTCATGACAATTGCTATTTCCATTTAAAGATTTGCATAGAATCTAGAATTTTGGACATTTCTTTAATGTTTGTTTTCTTCTTTATAAAACAAAATTGAAAAATTTACTTCTCGAAAAACGTCAAAAAGATTTGTGTCATTTCATATAACTTTTTTTCTTCCTTAAATTGAATTTTCATCTTTGTGTTGCGTTTATTCGTCTTTATTTGATGAATCATAGTTTTAAGAATGCTCTTTTATTATTTTTTGCACGTACGATATATAAGGCTCTACTTTAGTCTCCCAAAAGAGGGAGTAAAGTAGCACTTTTACTCCCTGAGGGAGTAAAGTGTTTCCTTGACAACAACAACAAGTAAACAACAAAAAAAAAGTAATCGCGGTACATGTTAGGATTTATTATCCGGAAACTATGTGATTTTGGCAATTGTCCGAATGACATGTAACTAAATTTTCGAAATTTTGAATTTTTGCGATTAAGTCCTTTAGGACGTGCAAAAAATAGCGTATATACTACTGGACTAAAGTGTTTTCTAAGTGTTAATTAATAATTTAAAAAAATGCATTTTAGTCCCTGGATATATAATACACATTATGTCCGCTCGGGCGATTATGACATGATTATGACCTATTTTGCGGACTGTTTCTAGAGCGTAAATCGCTAAATTGGAGCACCCCCTTTTACTACTTTTGTTTACGACGTCTCCATAGTAACAAGAATAATTATAGACCATAGCACCTACCTACTTGAAGTTTAGGACTTTTAAAATTATTTTTATTTTAAATTAAACTTAATTTAAACTTAGACCGCACATTTAACGTACGCATTTCGGGCTTAATTAGTGTTTTAGAGCCCTTTATCGTTTTAGCGTCTTCGGTTTTCGCTTCAGGTGACTGCACGGGCTCTAAGACACTCAATTAAGCCCTTAATATACTATTAAAGACTAGAAAAAGCCTAATCTTGATTAGGCGAAATGTCATTCGAAAAAAATATTTTATTCTTAATTAATACAAAAAAATAAAAAGGCTGCAAGTCCTCGAAGATTTATTAATCTCTTTTACAATGTATTTTAGTTTAATTGCCTAATTACAAATAATCAGACGTTATGAAATTAAATCTAAATATTTCCCTATCGTTTTAAATTTTGTAACAACACAATAATACAACTTTTCTAAACCGATTTCCGCTCGTAAGAAATAAAATCGGCTATTTAGGGTATTTCCGTTCTCTTCTGTAATAGAATTAAAATCAATAGTGTATAACTTTCATTTTCACCGTTGCCACTTGTTCGGATCTCACTTTGCGCATCATTCATACAAGCTTCACACAAGAAATTATACGTCTGAAAAATATACATCTGGCGCAGCGACTCCAGGCGTCAACTCCTTGAACTAATCTGTATAATTCTAGCCATTTTGGCAACATCTGAGGTCCAGCCCATTTTTTCAGTATCGCCAACTTATAGCTTCGAAAAGCTCTAGACGATATATTATCGAATTTCAAAGTGAGGTCCGTATACTTGTCCTCACTTTGTTTGCGGACCTCACTTGAAACGTGAACTTTGTTCATACGGACCTCACTTTATACACTAGCGGTAAATATATATATATATATATATATATATATATATATATATATATATATATATATATATATATATATATATATATATATATATATATATATATATATATATATATATATATATATATATATATATATATATATATATATATATATATATATATATATATATATATATAGTAATACATGCCCGCTTATAATAGCCTGGTTGTTACGATTTTGTTAATATAGTTCGTATCACAAGTATAAACAACAAATATAATATGCAACTGAAACATAAAGATAAATAGCGTTTTCTCCAGTTTTGCCTTATAAATTTTATCATTATAAAATTTATAAGGCAAACTGAAAAAACTGTTATACATTGATAACAGCGCCTTTGCTGTCTTGCCTGCAATAGTCTACACTCCTACACTGGCTGTCTTAAAAGTCGCTGTAAAAAGGCTAGGAAACAGAATTTAATGTAATCATGTTTTCACTTAACTTCGTAAGTTTTATATGCATGCTTGCATGTCGTATAACTGTTGGTACTCCACCTAGTGCAGAAGTTTTTACATCGCGATATAAGGCTAACGCCTTAACCAACTGGTTAGCAAACTTCTACAGTTTTATATTAAACTCCTTTAAAGGAGTTAAAAATTAAACTGTTTTAAATGCCCATTTTTCTATCTTAACAGAAAAAAGCATCAAACAGCAACTCTATTAAAAAAGGCTTGCTAAATAAAAGTGGTTTAGAGGTAAAGGGGAAGATAACATGGGGGCCCCATAATTATTTGTTGCCCCAGGGCCCCCAAGCCTGTAGCTACGGCCCTGGTTATTCTGTATGTTGACAAAGGTAGCTCTATTGCCACCATCTGGGCAGTCTTTGCATGGACAGTGCATATAGCTTGATTGCTCCAAAGTCCCGCATCCCGCATTCTGAGGTGGGTTGACACGGCCGCTTTCTATATCCAAAAGTCAAGGTCCGGGAGACCCAGTATATAATCTTGAATGCGGCCGTTGGGGTTGTTATCATTGCTCCCGTATAGACA
The DNA here is from genome assembly GCA_929113105.1 of Agrypnus murinus. Classification (NCBI taxonomy): domain Eukaryota; kingdom Metazoa; phylum Arthropoda; class Insecta; order Coleoptera; family Elateridae; genus Agrypnus; species Agrypnus murinus. The sequence continues at coordinate 20,756,801 of OV816025.1, forward strand.
GGGTAGTCGTTGGACCTTTGCAGTTTTCCGGAAATGGTTGATCTTTCTACATTAGGCCACCATTTTGAACCAAACTGGGCTCTTGGTCTTATTACCAATGTTTAAAGCCAATACAGGATTTGAGGATTGATTCCCCAGTTCTTACTCACCGCTCGGTGTAACTGCCATTAGGTCGCTATCGAGTTATTCACAGTTTGACGCAGAGATATCTGAAGCAAGGAAGTCATGTCAGGTCGTATCAATCCAAAACTCGTGTACCAATAAATCCCCCATTTGATATATGGGAACATAATATATCAAAATACCTGAACACATTATATATGAGTTAAAATATGCTATATAACTCCAAAAATTCGCCAGAAACATTTTTTATGATTTTATAAGACACTATTTAAAATAAATTCTTGCGGGAGATTTGACTCGCCATTTAATTGTTTTTTCAAAATTTTCCTTTTATTCGCAGATTTTAAATTAAGAAGAAATGATTGTAGTTGTAGCTTATTTTAAATAAGATTATTATGTAGTAGATGTTCATTAGTGAATTTCATTAATTACTGGTGGATTTTTATTTTCGCTTTTATTCTTGATATTTTACGGCTTTATTTTTATTCTTTAGGTGTTTATAATGCACAATGCCTAATCGTCGTTACGCTTCAATAAAAATTAGAAAGTGTATTAATGTGTGTATTAGGGTGGTTCTTATTTGGGTCATGTTGGAATTTCGGTTTTGCCGGGTGCCCACTTGATTCTAAAAAAAATTAAAAATTTTAAGACCAATACGAACTTCCTATCTCTATTCTAATCATTCGGTTAACGAAGAGAAGTTTCCCATTTAAATGCACGCTTTTTTTCGCTTCTTATGTATATATGTTATTTATCCACTGGGATAAATTGTTGAGAAAAAATTTGAAAATTAATTTTTTTGGAATGAGCAGTGTTCGATACTATTTTTAGGCACAAAGAAAATTATATGGAGCATTCGATTTTTTCCAACGATTTACAAAATAAATTCAAAATAATGCACAGTTCAATTAGGGTTGAAGTGATGTAGAATGTCCCATATAATTTTTTTTTCACCTAAAAGTAGCATCGATGCTCGTTAATGCTATAAAATCAATTTTCAATTTTTTTTCAAAAATTTGTCCCAGCGGTCAAAGGTATGCATACGAATTGAAAAAGCCCATGTATTTTAAATTGGAAACTTCTCCTCGTTACAGCGAATGATTAGAATAGAAATAGGAAGTTCGTATTGATCTTAAAATTTTCAGTTCTTTTTTTAGAATTAAATGGGCACCCGGCAAAACCGAAATTCCAACATGAGCCAAATAAGAACCATCCTAGTGTGTATGTGTAAAATTGTATTAAGCTAGTTATGAAAAATAACAAACAACTTTATACATTTTAATTGTTTGTGCAACGTAATCCAATATTTTCATCCAATATAGGGAATGTAATGTTAAACAAGTATGTTAAAATAATAATAAGTAACAGTAACAGTTTCTCCTATAAACGACAAAAAACGAAACTCCTTTCTAATAAATGCATAAGAGGCTCTAGTCAATCCTCGGCTACTATTGTGACGTCACAGCCGCACTCCACCCGTGCTCTGCCCAATCGCTTTCTTTACTGTTATTAATAATACGTTCATATCTGCTAACACTAGATTTTCCAAATATCAATATGTATTGTTCAAATCAATTTCAAAGTACTGGTTAATTTCTTTGCCTTTTTGGCTTCTCTGGGAAATAAAAATGTTTCTACTAAATCCTGTTTAATTTTATTGATGGTTTCTATTCGATGCTAGTTAATAACGTTAATAACTGTTTAATAAATTGACGTTTTTCATAGGTCTGGCTTCTGCACTCCGACAGCAAATTAAAAATGAAAAAATCAAAACTTGTGAAAATTGTTACGTAGATTGTAATTCCGACTTTATTTAACCACGACCTCTAGAACCGCCCAATAGTATAATTATAATACCAAGTTTGATAAAACTTAATTTCTAAGTTTAAAAGGAATTAAAAAATTCCGATTCAATGAGACTCATTAAATTTAAGTAGGTTTGAGTACCTTAGAATTAGAATTGCCTTTGAAAAATTTATCACAGAAGTCGACATTTTTATTCATAATTAAATTCATAAGTCTTCTGTCAATAAATCCGATGCAGTCAAAAAATGTTTAAAAAATATTATTAGTAATTGTTTGAAGTGATCAACATTAAAATAAAAATCAACTAAAATAACTGGATTTAAAAGACTGATTTTTATTTTCTTAAGAGTACCTACCGTGTTTTATAAGTAGATCTACTTTTAGTAGTCACTTTTGTAAGAACTACTAGTTCATAGTGATATGGAAGCGATGTTGCCTATTCACTCCCTACTAGCTCTATAGGTTAGTACCGGAGCTTTTAACGTGATCACCCGTAAGAGTCCTTCTCCGAGGGAGTCCCTTCACTCCTAGCCTACCATGCGAATTTACACTGTCCGGCGGACAAGCTCAGTTGTGGCAGGGCTTGGTACTAGGTTTTCCTAGGATATCAGGGATTTTGCCACCCCGACGGAGCCCTGACAAACTATACCTGAAAGTAGAGACCTGGCTTACACCAACGTAGAGAAGTTGTTTTCTTAGTGTGAGAGGCTAGGTGTCGTTTCACTCTGTATTCGCATCAATTCCCTTTGTAAGGTGATCATCCGGGCTGGTCTCCCTGGGTTCAGTCGTAACGGTGAGTCTTGAGTAAAGTCACCAATCCATAGCTCCTTTAGATTTCTTCTGTACTTCTATTATACGTACCATAACTTTTACGCCCGGCTTTCTGAGCGGTTTATGGAAACAGAATAATTCTGTTAATTTGCAAATGCCAACCCAACTAATACTAAACACTAATTCACACACTTTCTTAAAATTTTACCCTAAGGAAAATTTATTTACACTCAGTAATAGAAAGTTTGGTTAGTAAATCCATCAAATTCTGAACTTAATGCGAATTGTTTAAGCTTAATAGATTTCTTAATGTAAATTTTACACACACACACACACATAAACTGAATTAAGAGATTTATGAATGGGGCATGAATGTAACAAAGAACACATCTGCTTTATTTGCACTTTACTTGAAGTCGCCAAAGTTCATTCACACAAACGATACGGTAAACTTTTATTTAGCTCATTAACTCTAGAATTGTACAGATTTCACCACATTAATTAAAACTCAAAAGTGCCCTAAAAAACCGAACGGCACAAATTACTTTGTTTAGGCGGCACGGTAAATAATTGTAAACTAAAAACACATTGAAAGTCATCCGAAGAGCCCCATTGTAAGTCCCCAGTTGGCGAGAGTGCTCCGCAAACTTGGCGTGTTACTTGGGCTGAAGACTGTAGCAATTGACCACTTTTACACATGTAATTCAAACTCGAATAACTGCATTTCAGAAGAAAGAAATACCCCATAATATGCAGTTTAACAAAGAAAAAGAATTACCAAAGATTCTGGAACATTTGGTTTATGTCACGACTAAACAATGACAAATATGGAAATTTACTTCTTGAATTTAATATTATTTATCCTAAACTCAATTATTTATATCAATAAAGGGTAGAAAAAAACACATCTTATGACTGGATCTCAAATATATTTTCTGTTAAAGTAAGTTTTCTGCACCTTAATTCGGAAAAATGGTGTCTTGGTGCAGTTATTAAAATTTTTACCTCTTATTAATTGTTTAAATTGCCAATAAAACATTTTTTTATAAATCTTTTAAGTATAAAAATTAAACTGTTGAAGAAAATTCAAATTAATTTAATTAATAACAACGGATGCTCATGTACCATTACCAACTTTCTCAATACGATAAAGTTAGTAAATTTTGATAACATGGTAAACAGTAATTGCTCATAACTTCTGAGTTCGTATTGCGGATAAAATAAAGTCACATATTTTCTTAAAGTTTGCATTGAATTACATCTTGGACATGTAGAAGTATAGCGTACTGAACCAAAGTTTTTATATTAGCTTTATTCTCAAAATTGCCCAGATATTATATTTATGCTGGTAATCCTCGGTAAAATTATCGATTTACCTTTTACTAACGAAATTTGGTGTTCAGATGTTTTCTTCATTCGTGACATCTGATCTGCTTCTGCTGGATTAATGTTGTGCCTTTTTCCATGACAATAATAAAATAAAAATTCAACACGTTCTCCACTTATAGTGCCGTGTCAATAGTTTTTACGTAGTATCTATGTCGATATTGTTTTATCAACGCAAAAAATAAACAGAACAAAGGCAAAGATAAATCTGGCCTAAAATCATAATAAGATTCAGAATTATTCCGCTTCATACTTCGAGTACATTTGCTTGTTGTACATTATGTAGATCGAAACTTATGAAAATATTATGGAACACTGTAAAGCAGAGGTGGGAGAAAACCACGGGGAGAGAACAACCTCAACGATGCATACATAAAAGTAGGATATGACCAGCGAATATCCTGTGATATAAATTTTAAAATGTATAGAACCATAACTTACGGTTAAAGATGGATATTCTGCATGTATAAAGTATAAACAAAAGGAATTCAGAAATGTTTACAGATCATATTTTAGGATTTGTCGTAATAAGAGTTTACTTTTTGAAAAATCTATTAGCTGTAACTCTTTCAATTAGCAAACTAAATCGAATTCAGTCAGTTAAATTGATCAAAATACTTGATAACAATTAAATATATCATTTACGTAGGAGGTACAAGCTTCTAAATAGGTTCGCAGAAAGCTTTAAAAAAGCTAAAAAAATACCAAATTGCGCATTTCTCGGCAACTTCCAATTTATCTCCCAAGAGTAAGCGCATGACTCAAACGTAAAAGCAATTTGCAGTATTTTTCTCTGCTATATGCGGATACGTGTACAGCCATCGCGGACCTTGACGTCGACAACCCTATGTGTTGAAAATGTGCAAAATGCACCTTTTGCCTTGCGGCACATCTCTGAGGAATCGATAAGATATACGGCTGTATGTACTATATTGAACACTGCCATAAAGAAATATGTGCGAGTTTATAGCTCAGAATATAGCAGAATATCATCGCAAGAAAACTCATAAAATTTAATTTGGGATACATGCCCGAGTTACACAAACCTTATCTCATGCTTGATGGAATACGCATCACGACCGAAAAATGTTTTTAGGTGGAAATTTTATGGTGCTGTACTCGCATGAAAGAATGAATAACTAAATAAAGCGTAAATTAAGCTTGGCTTTCTACGTATTAATTTTACATTCAATTTGGTAACTGAAAAAATACACTGGTATATGTCTAGCAGCTGTATTTTAGGGCTCCCTTTGTTAGATTTTTATTAATAAGAGAAAAACTACCTAATGATAACGACCTAAAGATTGTGTTTGGTGAGCTTTCGAATATATGGTATAAATTGTACTTCATCTGCAATTTTAATGGCACAAGAATAATTTTAACGGATGTATAAAGTATCACCAAAAGCGACAACTCGCCGTGACTGTAATAATGTTGTGTAACTGTAACAATGTTACTTGGCTGATAAGTGTATATTATAATAACTTGAATTTAGTTCTCACGCTTCATAATAAACATTACTTTTAAACTTTTTTGAATTTATTCTTTGCTGTGTACAATAAATTAAAAGTTAAACAGATTCTTAGATTTATTTATGATCCAATTTGACAAAAAAGAGCGTATTTGGTCTGAGTTACTCTTGAAATAAAAATGTAATAGCCTGAGAAAATAACATCTTTTGTTGAGGGCAAACAGTGTTATTTTAAGAATTCTTAAGTCGACGCACAAATATTACATTGGATAGGTAAATCTATTTATTTTATCATTTGTGAACCGTGATATAAACAGAATTTTTGTGAAATTTCCATGGATCTCTCTTTCTTCGTTCAAGCCATGATAAAGGGATGTAATGGATGGGATGATTCATGTGAAACTGTAAAATTCAGAATGTGGGAAGACAAAGTGGTTAGTAGGAAGAACGCGACCATAGTGCACCAGAGACGGCGTAACGGAGCAGTCTTGCACTCCATTCAAGTCAATTTTGTGGGAAAGGTTAAACTTTGAAGTGTAGTAACTTCTTAAGTTTAAATCAATTTGACTTAAGTGAGGAATACCGCTTTAATTTACCGTACCGTTTGGAAAACTCTGCACTGTGGTGCGATTGTTAAATCAACTCTACGACTATTGTTTAAATAATTATTGAAGCTTTACTGTCTGAGAGTTATTAATCTGATTCAGTTGTATTTAAAGTATTTTTGAAGTTTAAATAGTTGTGTGATTTGAACAATTTCAAGTGAGGGCTGACTTTCTCCACTTTCTTTATCTTGGCAAAATATCTCTACCGTATTTAGTGAACCCTTTTAATCCGAGTGGTGGTTATACAATTCGAAGTATAACCAGAAAGTAACCGAAGTTAAATTGAAATCAATTCAAATTACTTGCAGATTCTGATTGTTTTACTTTTCGAACCTTCCTAAGTGTAATTCGGTTTTAAGTTAATTTAGTTCTGGTTCTTGTATATTATACAACAAGTGTAATAGTATCAATGACCTTCCTGGTTAAGGAAAATTTGGTAAAAACATTTTATCCATCACTTGTCCTGGTATGGGTAACAAAACTAACAACATTTTTGCCGATATTCTGATACGAAGAAAATTCTATTAATCTATATGAGGAACGTTGGATTTGGTTGCTTTCGTGCGCACAACAAATTAAAAGCATTGTAGGTGAGCGAACGAAATTTCTTGTTTAAGCTTAACATAAATAAAAATATAGATATCAGTCGTAATTTTTAGCTAAGTTTCAAGTTAATATAGAAGTACATACTGTAGTGTTCGCTTCCTATTTTATTTTGTGATAGAAAAGCAAAATTTTTATTATCAAGCTTTCACAGCGTTTTTTATATAATCAGCCTAAATATTTTGCAAGGTTGCTTGTGAAGTGCAGAAAAATCAACATTTCTGTAAATGTAAATTAGGTCAAAGATAATGTCAACTATTATTATTGTTGTTTGATCAATTTGTCAATGTAGTCGTATAACTAACATTCTCTAGTTATTTTTTTATTACATCCAATGCAGTAAATCCTCTTTTTATTTCTTAACAGAAATTATTTAAAACTGCTTTACTACAACGTATTAATCTGTTTACAAATTTTTTGTTACATACGCTTGAGAAGTATAGAATTATTTGTCACAAATATTTGAAAAGTTTTTAAAACATTTTATTTCCAAATTGTTAGCGGATATGAATTTATTTTATTTACGATCGCTTACAATTTGTTGAAGCCCAATACATTTCTTTAAAAATTATTAATTTTTATTAAATCTGAAATTAGTAAGCATTTCAGTTAACACCTACAACCTGAAATAAATTTATCTAACAGTAATAAGAATCCGTTGTTGAAGCGTAAGTCGCTTCAGGTGTTTAAACATTAGTTTAAGGAGTGTTACAGTTCCTTAGCTTATTTTAAGTTTTATCACTACAATGTAAGTCAAATCTCATGGTCAAAGATTCTGCGCAATAAAGAAAACTTTGGCAAAGTTTGTCACTGATGTTTAAGGTGAAACCTAATTTTTGAAATTATCTCGAAAACAATAATCGATAGAATTCATAATTAGAAAATTGAAAAATCAAATATGCAAAAATTTTAGAAAGGCAGTTGCTGATTTGGCTCTACCATTTTATGGTCATTGGTCATATTTAGAGAAATATACAATTCGTTTTGGAGATGGATACTATTCTTTATAGGTATGGTGATCTGCTATGACATTACAGGTAGGTAAGAGATAGAATCGACTTTACAAAAAAATTACAATATTTAGCTGGCTATAATGCAGAAATACCATTTAAGTTACATGCCATAGATGGTATCTCATCTGTTGTACTACACACAAGTTTATATAAAAACAGGTCGTAATTTTTAGCAAAAGAAGAAAATTCTACTAAATATCTTTACAAGTAGTTTATCTAAAGTCTGAAAATACCAAACGAATAAAAACGTACAACCGGACATTATCTGTCGTATCTGCGGACTCATCAAATTGTAAAGAATTGCATGAGTATTCCATAAATAACATTTTTACTTTTTGCGCCATGTTCTTGTTGATAGTCTCGACACGTCTAATAACAATCGGGCAATATAACTGGAGGTCCTTAATCGCTGGCACGATCCTGATTTAGTTTTAGGAGCTCTAAATAAAGTCTCTGTAGTTTCGATAAAGGCTTGTTTCATGTGCTTGCCATCCTCGTAAGATTGCTTTAGTTTTGCTAATTTGTATGTGACAAATTTTACACGATGCAATCCTCGCGCCTTTTGATTCCTTTACTGGCCTTGTAAATTTTGTAGTTTACACTTGCTTAATTCAATTTAAGACGGAAATTCATTTTTCAAAGTTTTTATACATTGTTCTATGATGCCTTTCTACATTTCCGAGTTCAGTTATTGCTACTCGACATATAAGACAAATCTTCTACGAGAATTTCTCTACTTAATTCAACATTTGTTTGTATCTACCTAGTGCGTGAGGTCGATAATGACGGGAACACGAGGCCTTTTTTTCGTTCAACTCCGAAGGATTGTAAAAACCCAGCAGGTACATACATAAATTTTCCTACAGTGACATTCTTTCTTTTCTTCCCTCTTTTATGGCAAAACTTATAACTTATTCCCGGATTTTAGAAAGGACATTACGATTAAGCCAAGAAACTGTGATTCCAATAATTTGTTTGAAGTTTAAAATATACAAGGTTTAAAAAGTATTCATCTCTGTAAACCACTTACTAGACCTAGACGAAGTACATGGTATTGCACTCAAAACTTTTATTACTTAGTAGTCATATATCTTTCGACGTATTTATCACCTGCATTCTGCAAAACCCCGTTGAGGAAAGTAATTATTAATTCCAGAATTACAATAAACAGTTTCTTATTTGCATATTGTTATAAAATTTTGATTGACATACACAGGGATTACACGTAATAAAAATGCATAAAACACAACTCACTACTTTCTTACCTTTAATTAAAATAATTGCTCCGGCTAAATAAAATTTATTGTGAAAAGTCTAACTCTCCATAAATTAAGACTCGCAGGCGGGTCTCCTAGGAACACACTTTCTAGGAACACAGTAATATAAAACAGATACACAAAACAATCTTTCAACAATAACCACACAAATTTATTTTATAATTTTAACAGATTACAAAAAATGAAACGATTTTTAAGCTAGATACCAAAATTTTCTTATTACTTCCAAAATAGTTTAATATGCTTTATTTGTAGATAAATACTTTTGGCATTATCATATTTCTTACTTATTACAAACAACATTAGATAATGTTAAAAAAATTCACGTTTATATTTAAATATTTTTTTTTAATATTTACCGCCACAAGCTAGGGCTTTACTAAGTTGAATTCCAAATCCATTTATTTGTGAAACAGTGGTAAGTTATTTCATTTTATAATTAGAGTCAACATCCATTTATAAAATCAAGTCATAAAAAGAATCTGATATCTTTTTCTTTATATCAAAATACAAAATCTCCATAACAAAATAAATTGGCACTTGATTAATCTAAAGCACTTGTTGAACAATCACTTAGTTTTACTGAACTTTCTTAAAACTTTAAATACTTTGACGTTTCACACACATAACAATAACCTCAAAATGTTGAGATTTGATTTGTTTACATTTTATTAACTTAACACATAACCCTAAAAAAATAACTACCTGAAGAATAGAATTAGAAGAGAGTTGGTTACAAAATTGGTCTGGTTTATATATCTTTTTGCCGAAACAAAAGAATGTGATATCAATTTTTGCATGAAACAAAAGTAACTTTGATAAGTAAATTTAACATAACCAAATTATTGTTTATAAATTTTGATTAACACAAAAACTGATTAGATATACTTATTAAGGTGGCATTAAAAAAGTTTTTTTCTACAAACAGGTGGAAACGATCCCAAATGATGAAAAAAGAAGGTGCAAATTCATTTAACGCTTTTTTTAAACTTAAAACTGTGCCACAACGGACTCGAAGTTGTGAAATTTACTGAGAAATATTGTTACAATTTAAAGAATTTTCATAGAAAAACAAAGATTAATTCAATTTATTTTTAACTAATTTGAAACTTTTTACTTTAGAATCATCTAAAAAAGAATTGAAACATTATCTTGAATAGGAGAAAGTCAACGTCTGACTTAAACAAAAAATTACACGCTAAAAACGCATTTTTTCAAAAAGTATATTGCGACACGGTTTTTTGTTAAAAAAAAGCTAAAATTAATTTGCTCCTTACACGTTTTCATTACACAAGTCCTCCATTGAATGTCAATAGAACCTAATTATCAAACAGCTATTTATTAACTTATTTACATAAAAATATCCATTCACATCTTCGTATTTTCATAAGTTTAAACATTTTATGCTAACAAACATTATTTGCATAATTTCATACATCAACAATATCAAAACTCCAATCAATTACAGTATTTCAATGTGCGATCCAAAACGCAACATAATTATGTGTTGTATAACTGATATTAATAAAAAACAGGCCCTACATTTAAGATGTACAATTTTGAAATAGAAGAAATTTATTATAACTGCAATATCTCGTTAACATGAAAACACAGTTTTCTTTTATTAATTGCTCTGGTTTTAGGTTAATTCTTACATTAACTTTGGCCTAAACTTAAATTAAATGCAAAATTAAATAATCGTCTCCCACATCGCTAATGGACTAGTAAATTAATCAAATTCTATGACAAGAAGAGTTTTACAGACGCCCTTTATCTAACTATAGTGTACTATTTAGTGTGCATGTTACTTATAATTAACCATATTCAATTTTATAAAAAACAAATCACTCAAAATTATAATTTTGCAATTAAGGTTATGTAACCAATCTAACGTATCACTTTGAAATTTCATACATGAGCTTATTTTAAACTATAGAGCGTGTGAATTCCCTTTTTCATATGTCAAATATCATGACAATATCTACAATAAATATGACTTAATTGCTTCTAGAAGACCACGAAACGCAAAGAATACTCTAAAGATCTTTAGAAAGATTTAGCAGCAAAGATTTTAAATTATAAGAAATTGTATTAATTACATTGCCTCGGGTTATTATTTTTGGGATTCGAGACAATTAAAAATTAGGTAATTCCTGGGACATAATGTCTCCTAAATTTCTGGTGTCAGAAACACTACTTAAAGTTCTCTTTTTGTTAACTGCTCTGTAGCTGCTAAGAGAAGGCAATTTAACATTCTCTTTGATTATTATAGGCAAATTGAAAAAACTGTCATGACTAGCACCTCTGTTGAAAATTATGAATAAAATTAATAAAAAGTCTTTTTTTTAGTTTTTTTGGCACCTTTTCCTGTATTGAAAACAGCAAAATTCACTGCGCAAGCAAAAATTTTCCCGTAACCATTTAATTTACTTTTCTGTTATTTTCTTTCATTTTTATCATTTCAGAAATAGCTTAAAAACAGATATGTTAGTAAGGTCCAACCTCATTACAGAGTTTGCTCATTTTATGAAATGGATGACCAGCTTTCTTTAAATTACCTAATTGAGAAAAAAAGTAGTAACAAAGTACAATTTTATCTTTTTTTATGTCTTATTTCCCGATAATGTAACTTCAAATATCCACAGTGAACGCAATTTCTATCTCTAACAAAAAATATTGATATATTTCTATGGAGGAACTTTATCCATTTTTCCAATATTATACTTTTCACTACTTTTTCCACATATTTTCACTTTTCTTTTTTCCAACAAAAAATAAAGTACTCTGAACTGAACGTACTACTTATGTATTTATTTTCCTATTTTAATAAAAAAAACTCCTTATATTGGTTACTATTACAAATAGAACGTGGGCATTAGTAGTTTATTGGGTCAGAATTCAAAATGAATTGAGTAAACAACTTATTAGTGTAGGTACCTAAAAATAACTTGGCAATCGTTCAAAATCGTTAAGGTTTTAGACACTGGTTAAATCGTACCGTAAAGTAGGTAAGCGTAAATGATATGTATATCATCAGTTACCAATTGAAATTAATCTCTCCTCGTTTATTAATTGACGTTTTGCCATAGTTGCAGCGACTAAACTTTTATTTCACATTTGCATGTTTAAGCCAACAATCCCACAAAATGTAATTGACGGCATGCAACAACTAGAAGATCAATAAATGTCACGCACGACATTTAGAACCAGAGCTTTGAGGGTGCCGTGAAATCACGTAAAAATAAAATATAAACCAGTGCTTAACTAATCTACCTAAATAAGATTTTTCTCCCTGCGAGTGTATGTGAAAAATAAGTACCAAAGTTGGTTAAACTAATAAAACTACCTGAGAAATCGATAACTTAAGTGAGAGTTAGCTCTTTCACCAAAGGTCTTTTTCAGTTCAAGTGCCTATCTACTATATCTACAAGTTCTGAAATATCGATCATGTTAGTACTTCTATTTGAGTTTCTAAGCTGGTCTTGAAATGCACTTTTAGTTATTGCAGAATATTTTACGACAGTGTAAAATAGGAATGTCAGATGGAATTGAAGTTTACTTGAACACAGTTAGGTATATTGTTTTCCACTGTTTATACAATCTACATAAAAATACTTCTCTTGTACGTTTATTTATGTAACATAAATGTAAATTTCCCAGAGTAACTAATATAGCTTTTAACTAAAACAATATAAAAGTTCCAGTTCGCTAACCATAAACTTCATATTGTACTACAGAAAATCTAATTAGAGAGAAAACTCCTTGAATTTAATATAAAATATTTCCTGTGTGGCTTTCTCTTTTAGTATCAATTAAAGTAAATCTACTAAAGTACTTGAACGAAATAAATTCAATTTGATATTTCTATCACTGTGCTTTGCATCCTAATTAAGATTGTATATTAGTGCCCTGCTGTTTATTACAATCCATACTAAACTATATTTTTGCGCAATCGGGCGTTTTGGTTCATTTACAAGCTTTGCTCTCAGTTGAACTTACCGCCCAAGGCTCGGTAATAAAGTACCTCGTCATTTAAGTCGAAAAACACTCACTATCATTCTAAAATTCATCCGGATTGAGACAAAAATTGTTTTTGTTTATTCAACTCCATAACAACCAGGCACACTAACCGACTGAAAATTTACACTTTCAGTGTGATGTGTTTACTCTCTATATTTAAAATTCACTCATAGATCCGATCGGGCAAAAAATAATGTAAGCATTATGGGCGTTAGGTACGCTTTACCAGTCTCGGCTAATATGGAGACCTCCGCTACGCGTCGGTCTCCACACTATTAGCCTCGACTGGTAAAGCGTACCTACCGCCCTTAATACTTAAATAACTATTTTGCCTGATCGGGAGTTTTGGTTCATTTACAAGCTCTGCTCTCAGGGCGGTAAGTTCAACTTACCGCCCAAGGCTCCGTTAGGAACTAGGTTAATTTAGTAAGTTGCTAGAAACAAAAGAGTGTCTTTTACACTAAAATATTCATAACCACATTGTTAATAATACATTAAACTAATTGTTTAAACAAATGTTATAAAACGAAAGGGAAATTTCTACTTTTTAACAATACCCAACATTATTGTCCTGATGCAAAATTAACTCGAGGATTCAATAACAATTATCTTGAATTTCCTCACAATCATTACTTCAGAAAAACTCAAATAAAAACATTTTAACATCTTGCTAAATCTTTTCTTATCATAAAATTGATCCTAAGATCCTATCAAACAAAAATTACATAAATTTTGACACCAAAATTATAAATACAAACTAGATTTTAACATTCTAGCAGACCATGCTGAAACGTTACAACTTTGGGATTTCAAAGGCCTAAACCTTTGTTTAAAACTAAACATAAAATTTAACTTTCTTAATTTCTTTCAAAAAATAATGTAACATTAAAAGGTTAATAATTTCTAGGCCAACTCATATTTCAAAATATGAACAAACGCTTTCTTGCAATATAAACACATTTTTTCTAATAATTGCAAGATATGCTTACTAGTTAAAAATAGTAGGTTAGTATAAAATGCTATTATGCTAAAATAATCACTTACTTAAAGAGCTAACTAGACAAACCAGAAAATAACAAAATGTTAGAATAAAAATTTCTTGTCAATTAATGTAATTAATGTAAATGTTTTAGCATCACAGATTTATAAAAATAATTATAATTTGTATATAAACAAAGGGAATTTTCAAATAAATTATTAGTAACGTATACTGATCAATCAATTATTATCTCCTTTAGAATCTGATACCAAGCGGTATTGATTACCTAAGGAGGTAAAAATAACAGTCACCCTTATGAAGAAGTGGTGACCACAGAAAGGTCGTAGTACCAATCTGCTTTAACGTAAAATCTACCAAGAGATTTTACAACCTTCTTTTAGAAAAGTTGCTCACTTTGACCTTTTAGTGTCAAAAACACCCCAGAACTTGCTTAAGAACATTGCAGTAAAACATTTATTTATAAATTCAAATAACATTAATAAACATCCATTTACTATGGAAAATCATGAATCGTCAAAGAAATAGAACATTTTCTTGAATTCAATAATAAAAGCTGTAAGTAAAGTAATAAATACTTGTGTATACCTTCTTACCCATGCCTTTAATAATTTCAAGTGAAAATAGGCTTTAAAATGGCTTCAAGATATGTAAATGTAAGAATATCAACAAACGACATAGGATCGTCCATCATGAAATTGAGTTTGTGATATACAAGTAAAGAATCTGTTTAAAATTTATTCCTTCCCATCTCACAGTGTTGTAGTGTGTATCCTTCATAAATTGAATCAAATTTAAATAAGTTAAATCTATTTTTTTTTATTAAAAATTCAGTCGCTTGTCAGATAGGCAACACATCCTGCATATATGCATTTCTGCACTACTCAAATATGTTATATCATAACAATAGTTAATTCAATTGCATGGCTTATTTGCCTGACAGTAAAATTTTAGCATTTTCTGCAGCTAATACATTTATTTTAATCTTTGGTTTTTGACCATAATGGTGCTCCACCTGTTGCTGTGCTCCTAAATCAACTCTGCCAATTCCTACTCTATAGTTAAACAATGCTTTAAATACGGCAGAAGTTTTTCGATATCTTTCTCCAATCTATATCCAGCTACTAATAATATACACTTTTTCATCTGCTAAACAGGCACTTCATGATGTATTAATCAGCTTTCTGTTTAATAATTTCTTAAATATACAAAACTCGAGTTAAAATCCGTTGGTGACACAATAACAATTGATATAGCTTATAAATTAACGTACAGATTAATTACCTATATGTAATTGTATAAATTATAACACAATTATATCATAAATTTAATAAATCTAGGCATATCCAACAAAATTATTAATTCTTTATAGAACGTTACTTTAAATTTTGCACAATCTGGAAAGACTCGGCTAACCATATCTTCGTAAATATCTTACGAACAGTATCTGGTTAGATTCCTCTTATACAAATTAAACAGCAATTATTTTTTAATTGTTACTCCGTTAGTTAGACAGAAATCTAATCTAGTTTTAATCTAATCTTTATAGTTTTCATAGTATATGTTGATTGATCTATTGTTAAATCTTACATGATTAATGTGTATGTTCCACGATAAGTAAATAAATAGTAGTGATAGAATAATTAAGCTAGTGTACATCTAAAATATATAACATTGTTAATTAAGCCATAATGAGCGTAAATGTTTTAATTAAAAAAGGGAAATGATGTGTAACGTCAATGAACACTTGAAAGTAGAAACAAGGGCGTTTGTTTCTAAGTAGAGTAGACATAACCTAAATCTACCATGAATAATAATTATAACATATCGGAAAAAAAACGGTAAATATTGGAGCTTAAAGCATTAATACATATTACTTTAATTAAAGCGGAAAACAATACTCTTCAAAACATTATTATTATCGGCAAATAAAAAGAAAATCGAATTAGAAGTGGAACTGTGGAAAAAGCTGTAAAAGATGCGAAAGTGAAAGTACTCTATTTTCTCAGATTTTGAGACAGCATTTTTCTCATGAATTATCTTAAGAAAATTCATGTAATACCCGAATGTTCTCGAATTGGCCGTTGATGGCGTTTCTTAGTAGGATAGGGTTATGGACCATTATGGATCTTTTGATACATCCTGGTTCTACAGTCTTTTGTTTTGGTGCTTGTCGGGTAAACTTATGGCTATTATGTATATAGTGTTTGGCTACTAGTGGCTACTGTATAATAAATATTGTGCCCAGGCTCGACCTAACGATAGATAAAAATGACTGTCGGAGTAACTACAGCTGTGGTTCATCTGGACTAGTCTAGTGTACTCAACTCTTTTTGTGATGGGTGATTGCGGTTTAAGTTTGGATCCATTAGGGAGTGATTACCCATGCCTATGTACCTGGTAAATCTTTAGTACACTCCAATGGGCGATAAACTCATTTGGACGGGATTATTCCATCATGTTACAGCAGAGACCTTAAGTTTTAATTACAAGGCTATACAAGCTATTGAGAGATAGCCTAGAGTGTGGAAATTAACCAGGGTGGTATTTATACATTAGGGATGATATCCCGGTGCAAAACCTACTATGACAGTCAATCAAGGACAATTTTCTTACCAGGCGGGTTTATTAACAGAGACAGTTGTCCCCCATATTGCCAGACGGGTGGAGAAAACCCTAGAACACAAAGGGATCCTTCTAGGAGCTTTCCTGAATATAGAAGAAGCTTCTGACACACCCTTTAACGCTATAACCTCAACTCTTCAAGATCGTGGGCTAGAGGAGATCTACTGCAGGTGGATTGACTAAGGTAGGATGGTTTACTCATCCTTGCTTGACGAGACCTTGGTGGTCCAAGTAGCAGAGGTCTGTCCGCAGGGTGGAGTTCTCTCCCCGCTGCTAAGGAATCTTGAGATGGATGAATTTGTATGGAATCTCTACAGTGAAGGATTTACTCCCTAGGGATACACTGACGGTCTAGTCATAGTAATCGAGGGGAAATTTATAAACACGGTCAAGGAGTGAATGCGACAAGCCCTGGACGTTGTAGCTAGATGGGTTCAACAGGAAGGCCTTAGAGTCAATCCTGAAAAAAAACTGTACCGTCGAGAGTACAAAGAAATACGGTCATAGTTATGTAGACTATGTCAACGGCTGATCCCGCACTCAGCACAGCATCTACTAGACTAATCGACCAGGACACAACCATAGCAAGAAATTCATTGAAAGACCTTGCCAAAAAAGAGCAACCGAAGTTCTTCTCTTAAGTTAAGGAACATGTATGTAAGATCGGGGCATTTAATGGAGACCTCACTTGCAGACTCTGCAACAAGGAACCAGAAACTGCTATGCATGTTTTACGCAACTGCGATGCGTTGAGTAGGAATAGCTCATTTTCGGACAACCTTTTTTGGAACCGAGACGCCATCCCACATCCAGAGAGAAACCTGGGTACTACCATTACCGACTAGTTGTGATTAACTTGTTATAGGCACAGGGTGAGTACAATAAGCCTTCTAGGTTGCAGCGCCACCGGTACCAACTGGTAGACGTAACCCTCAGGGAAAAAAATCTGGTAAACGCTAAAGCCCGCCTATTCTTAATAACTGCGTAACGATTTTTGTAACTAGGTAATAAACTGCGGCGTTCCGGTTGTCGTTACCGAAGAACAAAAATTGCACCAAACCGTTTTATCACCACCAGGTTATAAATCTTGTTAACTGCCAATCGCTAAATCTCGCATATTCTTAACAGCTGGATAACAAACTAACTGTAGCCAGGTAATCAGCTGCAGTAACGCCAGTTCTTGTTACCGAAGAACAAAAATTGTGCCGAAACGTATTTAATCATTACCAGATAATAAATTTTCTACCTGATAAACGTTAAAATTAACTTATTTTTAATAACTGGGTAACAATTTCTGTAACCCGGTAATAAGCTGCGGCAAAGCATTAATAACGAGTTTTCTTTGAAAACAAATTCAAATTATAATTGAAATTTGATCTTACCCGAAAAATACCATAGTAGATTCATGATCTACATCTTAAAAACCTCTAGAAAAATGTATTAAAACCCGAACATTTTGTTTATCGAAATATCAAGACTTCTATAATAGGTTAGATTTTAACCTTATGAAAGTATTTACGAATATTTTTAGTTTTAAATATTTTAAATTGTTATTTAATGATGTTAAAACACAAACTTTCATATTTTTTAGTCCCAGGTTCTGAACTTGAAATCCTGCAACTACTAAAGACTCAACTTTATCCATGCTGACATTCATCCGGAATTAAAAACTTCATTTAAATTACCCGTCGATTGCGGGTAGCTTAAAGACCAGCCAAAAATGAGTTCAACTTTTACACCTAGCCCTGCCTGTTTGTACAATCGTCTGTTAACTCTTAGCATTCATTTTTTAAATTTTATTAATTTAATAATATATTTTGCATTCAAAGGCGTAATCTACAATGTTCAGCGAAATTATAGGCAAGCTGTATACAATTCTGATCAAGGAGAAACACTAAAAATTATGAAGGAAAAATGAGTAACCGTTTTACAAAGACTAACAACTGATTCTATCAATTCTTTTGATCTTAAATAGTTTACAATGGTAACGTTTATGTTACCGTTTTACTTTACGGTGAATTTCTATGACGTAAATTGATTAGTGTAGTCATAAATACTTTGAAAGTAATGGTTGCGGTCATCTTTCAACTTTATGTAAACTTTGATCTACAAACTTTTTACTTCAGTTTTCTACTTTTGTGTGATTGTGCAATGATGTCACTGTGGTAAAAGCTGAAACTGTTTGCAACAAAAATTCTAAAATTTTCGCCTTACAAAGTCACTAACGATGTTACGATAGAACGATAATTTATTTCAGTACTGAATGGTTAAATAGGATTACTTATGGAACAGTACATTCAATAAAGCTCCGCAACCTTCTCGTAACAGCATGCCTTTTGCATTTCCCAACGTTTCAAACTTCTGTAATTGACATAATTTCGGAAAGGAATTTCTGACACGATATTTTCCTCACTTCAGAATGATTTAACCTTTGGAATATGAAAAATCTATAATCTATTAGACAAAAATAGTGGAGGTTATATGTACATCTATGTGTTATCTTTTTTTCAACGCTATCACATTTACTACATTCCATCTGCTACATTTCCTAGTGATATTCATATTTCAGACGTTTAATATTTGGAATAACGTGAAAGGTAATTAACAACTTTGATGACATGCCTGTAAAGTGATAGCTTTCCAACGGAAAGTGAAAATATTTACCCATAAGAAACACTCTCTCAATATTACTAAGGCGACGCTTAATTTTCTTAATACTAGAAACTATGTTGAACTAACATGTAGCGGAGGTGCAGAACTTGGGATGTATTTACTGAAATATGGGGTTGCGTAATGTCCTTGTATATTTACTTCCGGTGGCCGTACGTATTAACTAAATTAAACTGAATAAAGCCCTCTATAAACTGACGCTGAAATTGCAATCAGCATTATAAAGTTACCGCCAAGTAAGCTTCACAGCTTGTTTGTATAACAATACGAATTTTCTCATGAATAGCTGTAGACAGGATATTTAGTTTACATAACCTCATTTTATTTTAAATTGTTCCAATTTCTTCAATGCCATTTCATAGAATCTACATAAAAATGTTTTAATAGTAGTAATAATTAATTTGAAGACTTAATAATAAAAATTTAAGTTTTGCACAGGTCAGTGGCATAAGTAGACCATGTGCAAATCGAACGGTTAATGACTTATACATTAGGAAATTTTTAAAGAACAAAAAACATAAAATGGGTAATGCCATTCCAATAATGTCATACCGGACGACTATGGCTGTCCTGGGTGAACTGAGCCAGCGTTCTGCCATTGGACACATCGCACACCCATAGTTAAGCTGTAGTAAAATAAATAATTCCAATAAATAACACAACATAAACCAGTATACGAGTACACACAAATAGTAAAAGGTTATAGATAATACAATTGAAGAATAAATAGATAAGGGAAACTAATTTAAAATATTAAAGCGAAATATTAAAATTAATTATTTGTAATTAAATATTAATTACACGTATTAATTATATTTAAGATATAACATCATTAAAGTCATTAAAACAAGATAAATACAATAAGACATGTTTAAACGTAATGAAAGCAGCCATAGCTAATTGTAAAATTCTCTTCTTAGCACGGATTATTTAGTAATGCTTTTATAACGAAATTAATGTAATACCATTCTTAATTAATGCAGATTCATATAGAAAAATCAACCCGACTGGGAATCGCCGAAACCGCAAAATCTTGGGTTCGATTCCCAGTAGGGATAATCTTTCTACGTGGATTTGCATTCAGAATATGATTTAATGTAAAAAATTAACATTCACCTTCACAAGGCTTTTTTTTTGTTCGTTTGAGAGATCCACCATGATTGAGATTTACGCGTTTCTTTTTTTAAACTAAAGCTTTCGCTGTGTAGATTAGTCAACACTACTTAATTTTTATATATTTTTAATGTTTATATTTTTAATTTGAAAAACTCTAAAATGTTTAATTTGAGACGGGCGAATCTGACATTCACTAGGGGCGCCCCCTCACCTTCCACGGTGGCGAGTTTCGTAAGTACTCTGCGCTTAATATAAGGGGTAATGCAGCCGTCCACTTCCATCATTAATAAGCGTAGACAAAATCCGCATAGTTGAAAATTATGAACTGACGAATTATACAAATAATAGCTGATGCCAATTTCTTAGTCAGAGTGGTTTCATCTTGTTTGTATAAAAGGCAGGAAATTTGCCAACACTATGTTTATGTACATGTTTTTGAAATATGTACTAATAGACGTTTTCAAGAATGTTTTAGACAAGATCGATTTTTGATTTTATTCTTATCATTTCGTAAGGTAGAACTTCCGTATGTATGTATTTATGTAGAATAAACCATCGGGGAGGGGTAAGCCAGAGAGGCATATACGTCGGAAGAGAGGAGGATAAGCTGGGAGAGAGGAGTGCTAGGCTTAGAATTTTCAACTGGTTATGTTTGGTTGCGTTTATTTAAATAATCGCTTATGAAAATCCAAAGGATTGTAATCACACATCGAGTGTTGTATATAAGAAAATCCTTCAATGCTTTTGACCGTCATGTCTTGACGAGGTTTCCCTAGTTAGATATAAAACATATAAAAGCAGCATTAATATGATTTTCTCACTTATTAAATTGTTTAAGTTTTTTATTTTAAAGTAATAACTAAAAATGGTCATGCAGTCTCTTAGACAATTAACCTTCCCAATTCTAATCTCAGTAATTTGTTATTGTTGTTTACTAATAGTTTCAAATATAGTACTTTGCGCTTTGATTGGGGTTGTAGGTGCGTCATACAGAACCGTATGCAATATACCGTTAGCAATATACGGCCGTATATTACCAACCCCTACCTAATTATTGACTACTCTAAAATTTTATAAATTATAAATTTTTCAATAGTTTCAATTGATTGGATACGTAATCTACACGTTTTAATAATTTTATATCTCTTTGAATAAGTCCAATATACTTGGAATCATTTGAAAAATTCAGTTTTGTTCAAGAACTACAATTTAATAAACGATTGGACAATAAACATCCATTTGTGTTTTTTATTGTTTAGAAATTTTAAATGTTGCCCAAGCCAAGGAGAATTGCAGTTATCAAATTAAAATCACTTTGAAGTTTTCCAAAACATAAAATTTCAATGTTATCGACAGTTAAAATTACTTTACCAACGGCATATTGATAGATATTGCATAATAAACCATTAATTTTAAATATGTCTTATATTAATAATATTGGAGATAAAATACAACCTTGAGGAACTTCAAAACATGTTTTCTTTAAATCCCTATAAATGGTATTAATATTGCCTACTTCTGTTCGGTCAGACAATAACTTTTGAATAATTTGTGATTGTTTCCTCTTATTTATGAACCTTCGAATAACTCTATGAAAGCAGCGCGCGGTTTATAGCATCAAGAGCTTAAGATACAAATAAGTCATTTCATCAATGTATCTGGATACAATTATATTTTGTACTACAGTTGCCTTACGAGTTGGATGATTGATGAAAGTTAACAAACCATGCGAGTTTAATAGTTCAAGTATTTCTTTACGCCATCTTTGGATTTGTTAAATACTAGTAGTTCTAATTCAGATAAGCTATCAGCATTATATTTCTTATTCTATTTGTTTTGTCTAATGCATTCGTCTGACTCTAAAATAAAATTGTTATTATTTGACGTAAATGGTATGTAATAGCTGTTTATGTAACAAGTATATAATGCAGGAATTTATAGACAAGTCCAGTTTATGGCCGAGCGAGCGAAGCGAGCAAGGCCTATAAAAAGGGCGAGTCTATAAGGTCCGATTATGTAAGAGTTGCATACAAAGCTTTATGTTCGATTCCTAAAATTGGGTAGTTATCAAAAGAAAATCAATTTATAAATTTGACATATATTCTTGACAGAAGAAAATTTGACATGTAATATACAGTTGTCATACTTCATTTTACTACTATATACTTTATTTTACTACTACCACTTTATTTTACGAGTACAATAATAAGCCAGTTCACTGCCACAAAACAATACAATAAACAGTTCTTTATAATGAAATCGGACATAAATGCAGTTTATTTAAAAGGTAAGCGAGACTTTAGATACAACGTGTTTTCTAGTTTGTATTACTAAGTTTTTTGATACTTTTAGAAAATTTGAACTGTAACGGTTCATTTAAGTCGCTTCACTTCGTGAAAAATTATTCTCATATGGTATAAAATCCTTACGGTGGTTAAAATTCAATAGAATACAGCCCTGTATTTTAATCGAATTAAAATGAGATCAAGTGCAGTCCCGGGTTGGAAAGTCTCCCTTTTCAATAAAATTAATACAAACTTGTATTGCAATTTTTTACTTATTATTTACTTAACTTATTATTTGCTTGGTGAAGGTTTAGTTTAAAAGATAAATTTATTGTTTTTGGGCTTATTTATAATCAATTGAGAATAGAATAATTGCGTTAGTCGTTATTTATCTTTTGTGTTACTAATTTAATAGCTTGAGAAAAAGGGGCATTTGACCGTTTCAATTTTTTTTCTGGGATACCATTTCAGATAAAGTATTAAATTCAAAAGGCAAATAATGCGTTTATTTTTAAGCGAAACCTTTTAGATAATAAATGTTCTCAAAAGAATATATTGTCTTCGGAACTATATATTTATTTTTTACGAAGGGTAATTACACTAAGAATTGAATTTAATTTGGCTAAGTCTTCCATAGTATTCTGCATTGCTTGGCTCTCTTGAACAATGTCAGTAAAGCTAGGTGTGTTTTGTAAAAATTCTCCGTAAAGAGCCAATAAAAGCTGAATTTTTAAAAATCTCTAACTTTTTAAAAATGAAATAAACCCCATTTTTCTTTTTTAAAAACAAAACAACAAGTGGTTCAAATTCGTTTATGTATTAATTAAATCAACCAAGTTGTAAAAAACGTTAATAACTTATAAGGGGGAAATGACTGTACAGTTTAAAGATTTGTTTATTTAATAAATAAAGCTAATAAGTTTGTGTATCAACATATTTCAGAATTTAAATAAACTTTTGTTAGTTAAGTTTAATTAAAGTCTTCTGTTCTTCTAACTGCAATTTTAAAGTGTGAGTGTTTTTAGTGATGTTCAGAAGAGGCAATTAAGTGTACAATGTTGGTGTTACCTCGCATGTGGTGAAATGATTATTATCAAACATTCCAAAAAGACATTGTCGTTTATTAGTAAAATTTTTGTTGTCTTAGAAAGTGGATCTCTAATTAATCTTGCTTTGTAGTCCTTTTTGATTTTTTGTGTTTAAACTAAAACGGGCAAGTTTACCGTATATTATAGTTAATGTATCTTTATTTTCAATTATTTTGATGATCATTGAACTTGAATAAATGAGAAACTAATTATAATAAACCACCTGCTGTAGATTGACACAACAAATTTTTTGCGGTCCATCGTTCAAAACTGTAGATAAGACTGATTTCTTTTCCTAAACTGTATATTCCCATCGCAAACTTTTTTTAAGCAGTAATAATAAGTAATAATAATAAGCAATAATAACAAACAATTTGGGTGGCACCCTCTAAATGTAGTTCATTTATTCCCCCTGTCTAATCTAAAACTAGTGACCCTAGTGGGCCTGATACCTAAAAATAATTTGAATAAGTAGTGTCTCAATAGGTGCGTTGAGTTTTGTTAGTATGTTTTCTTTTAATCTTCTTAGCTGTTACAAATTGACGCTCATTTTCGAGGCTTTTGTGTTTATTTTTTTTAAATTTTAATTTAGTTTTTTAACAAAACTTGAAATAAATATTGATTACCATCATTATTTTTTGTACAAAAGAACTGTCAGTCTTTTAAGTCAGTACATAGTGATATTCTACTTTTAATTAAATATTAAGATTATAGTCAACATTAAATTTTACATTGAAGGTGCTTTTAATAATAATTATAAGCAAAGTAAATATCTTAGTGCTTCTTTTTCGCAGATACTGTCTAGAATATTTTAGAGTACAATTTACATATGTAACGAAATGAACCTATATATGTGTTGATAATTTTCATCTCCTTTAATATTTTTAATAGTTTGAAGTCTGATATATTAGCTTATCATGCTTATGTACTATAAGTGTCGTTATGTATTAATTTCCCTATAGAGAATCTTATCTATGGGCTCCTGATTAAAGGCAGAACACTGACTACCAAGTACTTCTTGTTTGATGTTACTAAGTAGTAACGCTTCCCCAGTAGCACAAGATATTGTCCCAATATTGGTTCTATATGGGTAACATATTGTATTCTGGCCCAATATTTGGAAGATTCAACCAAGATTGGTGTTATATCGGTTAAAGACTGGCACCCAATATATGCAGCCAATATTACTACAACAAAGGTCCAATATATACACCATATATTTAAAAAAATATATGTATCCACTATATTAATCCTATATTGGGTTAAGATTGCTGGCCAATATATTTAGCCAATATTTCTCCTACAAAGGTCCCATATACAATTTATTTACATAATATTATTCTATACCGGTCTAATATTGGACATATTATATTAGCCCAGTATTCATTAATACATCTAATGGCCGATAATTCCATTGAGAGGAAATTATAATGAATTATTATTATTATATACGAATTATATTATTATTATTATGTGTAGTTATAAATTGATTCTAAACTTAAAGTTAATTTTTGGGACGTGTAAACTATCTTATTGGTATTAGATTCCTTAGATAGCATCAATTCTCAAGAATTATTGCAGTTAATGTTTTTCTTTTATACTTCCAACATTGAATAAGCAGTCTTTAATCAAGCAGTCTTAATATCAAGATCATTGATTATTCAAGGAATCAAAATAGCAATAAACAGGCTGGCTCTCTTGAAAATGAATAATAACATCGCTACAGCTGCCTCCGTTGTTTTATAACTCACCCGGTTTTATCGAATACTGAATACTAATAATATCTTAATACATAATTATTGTATACCTGATGAAAACGCCAAGGTTTTTAGTGAAATGTTCTACCATATTGCACCATATTTACGTCTATTGTGTTAGTTATTAATCTAACTAGAAATATTAAACCTGAAGTGAGCATCAAAAATACTACAGTACGCTAATGAGTGTTTTAAAATAAATCAAAGTTATTTATTGAACATATTAACTTTACCATGAGACAACCTTTCAGTGTGGATATTGGTAATCTGATTTCATCGGCACTGATATTAATTTGATGCACCTGTTGTTTTACTTTTATGTGTTGTGATTTCGGCTGCTAGCTTTGTCTTGTCGAAAAATTTATATTTATCACTGTGTGTTATTTGTGTTATCACTTATGTGTTATTTGTATTAAACTGTAAGTACTGACTATAATATCTGTATGTATACATTTTAATTATTACAACCGTCGAGTTTAGTTAGCATTTCGTTTAAACATGAATTGTGTAAACAATGTGCATGCGTCATTTTTAGAACGTACGAAAACAATTTATAGGTACATTTATGTGTAATTTGTTTTATGTACCTATTTGTTAATGTAGCATTGTATCGCCTTTAATAGGTGTAATGCAAACGAGATTCTTAATGAAGTGAATGAAATATCATACTTAACCTACAAATAGTACTATACATATTGCCCCAATATGTTGTCAATATATTTTTGATATATTTACGGGGAATCGTATCAGTAATCAGAAATGATT
Source organism: Agrypnus murinus (assembly GCA_929113105.1). Lineage (NCBI taxonomy): Eukaryota > Metazoa > Arthropoda > Insecta > Coleoptera > Elateridae > Agrypnus > Agrypnus murinus. Next base: position 20,783,179 of record OV816025.1, read on the forward strand.
AATATAGACTTAAATTTGTTACAAAAACAGGGACATCTTTGAACATGCAAGTACAAATACTGAGTTTTTATGAAAGAAAATGATATGCTATGTTGAACACGGGTGTTTATTGTTTTTGAAATTTTGTTAAATTCTTTAAATAAATTAAAGTAAATCTGATTAAAATGATTTGACTTTGCATTAAAAGTTTATTAGTTATCTGCTTTATGTTGATAGATTTATTTAGGGCTGGTATTATAAAACTTTTTACTTCATTTGTGAATTCATTTGTTCTGTCAATTTCATATGCAAATTGACAGAATAAATAAATTAAATAACCAATACTGTTTCAACAGTGGACCAATATCCTGTTAATGCATTTTGCCGATATTGTAAAAGAATATTGAACCATTAAATGTTTCCAACATTGGACCAATATAATGTTACAATGTATGACCAATATCAAAATGCAATACTGGGGAGATATTGCTTCTGCATATTGTGCCAATCCTGTCAGTGTCTGTCATTTACAACATTTGGCCAATATGTGGAAACAATATTTTTCCAACATGTATGTGCTACTGGGGTTGGTACTAAAAGGTGTACAGAATTATAAATTCCAAAGGTTTATAAACACCCCTTACTTGTTTAGTGAAACTAGGACGCCTTGTAATGAAAATAAATTATTGTTCAACATGCACTTACGGTATAAATCAGTACCCCGGGAAATTAAAATAGTGCATGTGCGTAACCTGTGGTAAAATCGAATACCCTTAGTTGGAAAATAAACTTCGATTGAAAACGATTTATACTACATCCGGAGATTTAAACTTAATTGTACTTTCAGTATCATGAAAATGTTATGTGGTATAAACTAAGAATAATCTGATCAAAGGCTATCCTTTGATCAGCAACAATTACGGTTTTTATAAAACAAAAGTTTGCGAACCTATTCCTTGTCTTCAGATAACTTTTTATAGTAATAGCTTAGTACGATGTACGGTTTGTGCGTAAAGAACGTGACCGGCTCTTCTAAACCATTTATTGTACAAAAATGAATATATTATGAAAAAAGTGAGGTCCATATTACTTAAACTGATACTGCTGTGCAACCCTACTCTTAAGATGCCTGTAGTAAACAATGATCTACCTCCCTCGACCATTTTCAATAATAGCCCGACATCTATTCGAGATACTTTCGTCTGATCAAATGGTGCAATATTATTGATTAAGTCAATACTTGGCTGATATGTAAATCATTTAAAATTTAAAAAAGCTTCATCTGCTCACCTAAATTACTTCTAATATCGTAGTTATCAAACTGTTAGTAACCTAGCTCTGTGCCAAATTTCAAGTGTTGAACTCTTAGTTATACACAAACTCCTTTTGTTTTAACGCTTGATTGGCGCTAACGTTTATCGATTTTTTTGTTGTCTTACACCGATCAATCACCTTATAATTAACTTTAGGATAAGAATAAATTGTACCAAAACTTGTGTTGCTACTATACGATAAACAGCTTTTTTGTGCCACGACTGGGGGCCAAACTATAATGAAAAGTTTGTGTAGAAGTTTAATACTTATGTAAAGTATTAAACTTCTTAGCGTAAAGCTCCAGAATCTCAAACTTTGTCATAGTTGAGCTAGTCAACTATTCGGCAAGGCACAAATTCTCACTAATATTTGTATTTGGGCATAGGAAAATTGCAAAGACAGCTGATTCAGAGTAAGCTATAGTTACTATCGTATATGAGCTCCACCTTGTTTTGCCAAAAAGAAAACATAAAGGTTTATTTAAGTATTATCGATGGAACAGACGTAGTTTCCCAAAATATGGTATAAATATAAATATACGAGGATGAATTGATAAATCTCCGGCCTAACCCATATGGGATACAAATTTTTGCAATGTTTTTACGGCATTTTATTTTTTCATAATTTATCAGTATGGCTGTGAAATAACAAAAATTTCTGTCAAACAATAATTGTTTGGCAAGTTGTCAAAGTCGATAAAGTTTGTGTGGTGTTAAAATGGAAAAAGCTGAAATTCGTGCGGTTATTAAATATTTTCACATTAAGGGTTTATCCCCAAAAGAAATCAAAGCTGAGCTAGACGGGACATTAGGCGAATCTTCTCCTTCCTATAGCACAGTTAAAACCTGGGTTGCGGACTTTAAACGGGGTCGCAAAAGCACAGATGACGCACCGCGTTCAGGAAGACCGAAAACTGCCACCACAACGGAAATTGTCGAAAAAGTCCATAGAGTTGTGTTGAATGATCGGCGATTGAAGTTGGCTGAAATAGCAGATACCCTGGGCATTTCAACGGAACGAACATATCATATCCTAACCGAAATTTTGGGAATGAGAAAGTTATCGGCACGTTGGGTGCCGCGGCTGCTCACAGTGGAACAAAAGCTGACTCGCAAAACAGTTTCAAGTGAGTGTTTAGACTTGTTTAATCGAAATTCAGTGGACTTTCTGCGACGGTTTGTAACAATGGATGAGACGTGGATTCATCACTACACACCCGAAACAAAGCAGCAATCAAAACAGTGGACTGCCAAAGGAGAACCTGCTCCGAAGAAAGCCAAAACAGTTCCGTCAGCCGGAAAAGTTTTGGCTTCAGTCTTTTGGGACGCCAAGGGAGTACTTTTCGTTGATTATCTTCAAAAAGGTAAAACAATCAACGGAGTATACTATGCTACCTTACTGGATGAATTAAAAAAAAATATTGAAGAAAAACGACCTGGATTAGCAAAGAAAAAAATTCTGTTTCACCAGGACAATGCACCTTGTCACAAGTCGGCAATTGCCATGTCAAAAATCAATGAATTGCAATTTGAATTGTTACCCCATGCCCCTTATTCACCAGACTTAGCCCCATCGGATTTTTATTTATTTCCAAACCTAAAAAAATTTCACGCTGGAAAGAAATACGAGTCCGATGAAGAAGTGATTGCTGCCACAAACGCCTATTTTGACGAGTTAGAAGAAAAGGCTTATAGGGACGGTATAAGAGCACTTGAACAAAGGTGGACCAAGTGCATTGAACTCGATGGGGACTACGTAGAAAAATAAAATTTTTGTTAACCTGATATTCTTTTGTTTTATTGCCTAGGCCGGAGACTTTTCAATTTATCCTCGTAGATTAAACAAATGGGCATAAATTATGTTAGTAAACGAAACAATGTTACAAAGGCCTTTGGATGTTGTATCGTTACAAAAATTAAGCTTAGCTTAATTATTTATTTTATCTACCAGTTTTAGAACTAGATGCAATTTAAAAAAAATATTCTACACGTATTAAAAACAACTGGTCTGAATTAGTTATGTCATGCAATTTAGATAATATTACAGAGATTAAGCAAAATTATTTAAAATTACAATTTGCTTTAGCAGTATATCACGAACAATTTTCATAATACAAACTACATTTTTTTTACTTTCACAGACTATTGCTTATTTTAATCCACAATTCGCACCCTACTCGTCGGCGTCGGTTCTCAATAAAGAAAATGTTATTCATTGCCAATAACGCTCACGATGATACGTGTATTATACTCAAAACAACTATTAACCAATGCATTGAAATTCAACCAAATCGTTATATTGAATAATAAAACTATCTCCCAGATGCACTTTCAATAGTATAAGAAGGGTGCTAATAACGATGTTCTTTAACAAAGCTCTTGGGATAGCAATACGATATTCAGTAAAACTCAAGGAGATTGGAAGACAATTCGTATGAGTTTTAGGCGCGATTTGACTAGTTTGATTTAATTAGATTTAATAAAATTAAGATTTTGTTTTTAAACTATCGTAAAACAGAATTATCAAAAGTTTTTTTGATATAGATATGTGAAACCTAATACAATATCTCAACATTTTAAATGTTTTGATGACGTAAATAGATTTTTAAATTTGTCAAGAAATTTTTAATAAAGTGGTAATAAATCTCATGTAAATTAGAATGAGAAAATGCAAAATTATTCCAATATTTATTTATTATGATACTGATGGATATTTCCTATCTAAAACAGCTATATATAAAAATGTTATTAAGAATATTAAATATGAAGGTGGCCCATGCTTAGTTTAGAGTAAACGTATATAAATAAAAGGATTTGTATGCCCTTGAATAAGCGGAGTGTTGTACGGGCTATCTATATTATGTAAAGAGGCCTACCAATGGATTTAATAACCTGAGTAGATTTGAATGAATAATTTAGTAGTAAAAATAAACTGTTGCGATATTCTGTATATTGAAATAACTAATGAAAAGAAAAATTCTAGAATTATTTTTATTGCTGAATTTTACACTCTTTTGTTTATTAAATCTCCCAAAAAATGTTTATTGCAACGTTCCATATTTGATGACTGATATGGAAGCAGTACATATAAATTTAACCCATTTTAAAGTGACACTAAAATGATTAATTAAAAATTTTAATTAGTTAATTAAGAAATAATACCTGCGCTGATGTTTAAAATTTCACTTTCGTTTATTCTCAGTCCGTATTTGTCATTGACGTTCAAAATAGAATGAAACGCACGCAACTTTTAATCGAAAATCTTTTAAGCAGAAGAGTAAAAATAGCGGGGCACATTACAAGTATTCCAAGATTAAAATTCAATTAAATCTGAAAGTTAAGATGAAAACAGACTTTTTCTTTTGATATTATGAAATACTTTCCAATAACTTCTAAGTTAAGATGGAAAAATGTAATTGAGTGTAATTTATTAAAAGATGATTATATCTCTGAAAAATAAAAGAAGATGAATGTTCGAGGAGAAAGTTTTTATTTCTGAAAGGCAAATCTAATTTCTACCAGATTTAATAAAAGTTTTGATTTAATACCGAATTTAAAACATAACATTTACGTAATCTGAAAATGACATTTCTACCTTTGTACCTTATATTATACGACCTAGTAATAAGTTGAATTTCCTTTATATATTCGATAACGTTGCATTTTAGCATAAAATGTTCGCAGAAATTCTATCCTTTGTTAGTTGCTATGATATGTAAATCTACACGATGCAATGACACCAGCATGAGACTGTAAAACCCTAGAATTTGCATTAATTATCACTGCAGCTGCAGTGTAATAGGTGATATTATGATAGCATTAGATTTTAAGCATATGCACATACAATTAAGTCAGTTTCCTAATCCCGTTGTCATAAATTTGGTAAATTTAAAGTAATTATGCCCTTCTTGAACAAGCGAGAGACCAGTTAATTTTGTTATAATTTCCTATAGATATCGCCTGTAGTACTACTCAGTTTGCATTTGTACAACACTGTCGAGCTTCTGGAATCTACAACATGGTATTTGTATTTGTAGCATGGCAGGTTAATATATTATTTAGTAGCGAAGAGAAGTGCAAATCGGCTTTGAATGCTTTGGTCAATGTTGGCAAAAACAACGCCTTGTCAGATAGAATAAATGTTCAACGTTATTAAATTAGTCCTTTGAATAGAGTTTCTTATAGTTTCAACAAGATTTGATAAACCTACCGATTTGATTATTGCAATTATTTTTTCTACTGTAACGAAAAATTTCCAGAAAAATCAAATATTATAAAACATCATACAGGTGATAGTGTGTTTATTTGGATATAACAGCCAAGCTTTCGCAACCAACACAAGCCTCCAGTGGGCAACTTATGACATTGGTTAAGAGCATGACTAATTAAATAAATACAAAGTATCATTGGTGAATTCCATTGTATTTCCGATGAACCTGAAAACGTGCCTCATATGTAATGTGAAAATATACAGATATAGTAGTAGCTGACAAAATTGATTTTCATGGATGTTAAAAATGCCAGAGTACTTTCTGGTGGAGCATTGGCGCCATAAGCCTTATCAGTCACACATTGTGTGTCCCAAGTTTCAATTCTGGTTCCACTTCTGTTCACTTTATATATATTGAGATGATATGAATCCACCTCATTGAAAATTTATTAGACGATATGATCGGAAACGTAAAAATAATTATTTTATGCAACAAAATAAAATATCGGATAGACATGCTAGGATGTTAGGTCTAATTAATCTAAAGGCTACACATTGGGTCACAGATAGATTCATCAATATGTAAAATAGGATAAAGTATTATAGGTAATTATAGGTAAAGTATATTTTGCTCCCTGATTTCGTGAGGCAGAATTGAAAAAAGATTGACTAAATTATTATTTTTTTTAGTTACTCGGTTTACCCGGTTAAAGCATTTTGAAGTAGGGAAACAATTTAGTTTAGTTAAAACGAAATTTTAATAAATGTGAGCTATACTTTTATTTGTTATTTCGAAGATGATTGGTGCACTACTGACATAAGTTAATTGTTAAAAATAAACTAAAGGATTATAATAAGAACTCTATACAACGTATTTTGTAGCGGTACCATAGTAGTGCAAATAGTTTTTATTATAATCATTGCAGTGACATCTAAATGACAAAAAGATTTAACTATTTTCCCATATAAAATGTTGATAAAACATACTGGTGTTCGTGTCAAAACTGGCACTGGATGATTGTTGATATAATGTCTTGCTACTACCTTCACATCTACCAAAAATATTTTAAAAGTGTTTACGTTAAAGTGTTCTTTATGTTTTTTGCACTAATTTATTTTACTAAACACGGTTTCAAATACTCGGGCCCGTTGTTCCGAAAAGACCTCAGGAATGAAAGAATTGAATGCCTCGACAGCTCCTTTGAGAGAGTTAAATCATATTCCATGCAATTTCTTCTTTGTGTGAAGAACAACAAAAGAATCGCAGAGTGTCAAATCTGGGATATTGGGTGGACGACTCAATAGTTCAACACCTAAGTTGACAAAAACGTTGTTGTTTAAAGAGTGGTGTGGGACGATGCCTTATAGCGATGTACGACTATGCTACCTTCAGAACGTTGTGCACGCATTTTTCTAGGGCAACTGGTAAGCGAATGGTACATTACAGTCGTACATATCGCAATGTTGTTGCCTTTTCTTCGCCTAGGAAGACTATGTGCCAATTGTCACGCAATTTGCGTATCGTAGCATAAATCTAGATTTAGTTATCAGTGATGGTAATCATTTGAAAATTTCTGCACCATTTTCTTATACTGATCCATATGCCCCGTTTTTCGAGACTTGCAGATTTCAATCTTGCCAAACAGCAAATAAAGTTTTCAGTCTATCGACTGTAGTTACTAGTTGAAATGTTTTTGTTTCAAAGTACTTTTATAAAAACCTACCAATCAATTGCTAATTTTATTTTGCAGTAATTTGTTTAGTTAGCTTCGTCTGGTTGGTAATTTCTAAGGTTTGTATTTTTCAAACGGCCGCTTCAAGCACAGCTCCTCCAAAGCTGCACAGAAGTTACTTCATTTTCCATAATAAGTTCCTAGTACTTTTTTCACACGTACTAGCCAAATTTCTCTTAATACTATTAATAAACACAATAAGCTGATACAGTAGATAGTATTCATACAGTAAACTAAATCTGAAAGTTTTCAGACCAAAACTTTGGGTTAGTCGGTTCACGCCCCGTACGGTTATATATAAAACAGAAAAGTTATAGTTTCAATAGCCCAATAATAACTTTTTCACAAGTTCTATCAGCAACCACAGTAAAGAAACTTTTAGGTTAAATTAATTTACTTCATTAGTAGTAATTGGTGAATTATTTGGTGTAGTTTATTATGGAATATTAATGTAATGAAGCGTGCATGTAGTTGTAATTTTGTATGGTATGAAACATAAATGGTGAATCGTAAACTCTTAATTGCATCAGGTAACTTATAACTTCAAAACTTATTTCTAAAGAATCGTCTAAATTCCATACATGAAACAAGAAATTAGCTTTTACTTCATGAAATGAAACTGAAAATAAAAGTCGTAATGTAAACATTTGTAAAAATGTAACAACCCAATTTATAAATTTTGTTCTTGAAGTGTTATATTTTTGGTTTGAAGTATTAAATTATTAAAATGTTATTACTCATAAATTCCACTAGCGTAATATCGAAAGAAACTTGAACAATTATACGTGCTTTGCAATTTAATACATCCTTCAGTTCATGTCTACAAATTTTCTAAATACTCGTTTCTAAAATAGTCAGATCTTCAGACATTTTCTGGATGAGGATTAAAAAAAGTACTTAGAACTTTAGCAGTCCTATATTATTCTTTGAGTTGCTTCGAAACACCCTGCTCTGTTATATAAATGTTAGATTTTGTGTAAACCAAAAGACTAATCCACTGAAATTAAATCGAACAGTTCTTAGCTACTACTACATTATTTTTCAGGATTCTGTGGTTCGGTGATTATTATCAGTGGATCATCATATTGGTCAGCATGTTCAGGTACAATTCTTCGGTCATATATACAGTAAAGCTAATAGTCTTGCCTATACGATATTTTTTTGAGAATATAGCCTATTGTAAATGAAAAATACATATATGACATGTATTGATAACTGTTAAGTGCATAACAGTTGCATTGAATAGTACAGTAAAATCTGTATTTATGACGGTGTAAGTTAAGCAGAATTTGAACTTCAAATGCTAGATTCTTTAACAATTCCGTTACATCCCGGAATAAAATGAACAAAATCTAGTTAATTGCAGTGTAATATGTAGAACATATACATAAAAACAAACCAAACAAATAAACAATATATTAACAACAAAAATAACACGTTCAGAAATTGTTCAAAAAGTCACCACAAGCCCACAAGTCCACAAAATGGAGATTGCTAATTGAGAAACGGTAACAACTTTTAACCGCAGTTAAATAAATCTGTCTGCTGCCAGCTAAGTAGTGTGAGGTCGGGGGTCTCACAAGAGGTCTTCTGTAATGGATGCCAAGAGTTGTCGAAAATAGCTCCAGTATTTGTAAAGTATAGGTAAAGTATATTTATAGGTAAAGTATATTTTGCTCCCTGATTTCGTGAGGCAGAATTGAAAAAAGATTGACTAAATTATTATTTTTTTTTTTAGTTACTCGGTTTACCCGGTTAAAGCATTTTGAAGTAGGGAAACAATTTAGTTTAGTTAAAACGAAATTTTAATAAATGTGAGCTATACTTTTATTTGTTATTTCGAAGATGATTGGTGCACTACTGACATAAGTTAATTGTTAAAAATAAACTAAAGGATTATAATAAGAACTCTATACAACGTATTTTGTAGCGGTACCATAGTAGTGCAAATAGTTTTTATTATAATCATTGCAGTGACATCTAAATGACAAAAAGATTTAACTATTTTCCCATATAAAATGTTGATAAAACATACTGGTGTTCGTGTCAAAACTGGCACTGGATGATTGTTGATATAATGTCTTGCTACTACCTTCACATCTACCAAAAATATTTTAAAAGTGTTTACGTTAAAGTGTTCTTTATGTTTTTTGCACTAATTTATTTTACTAAACACGGTTTCAAATACTCGGGCCCGTTGTTCCGAAAAGACCTCAGGAATGAAAGAATTGAATGCCTCGACAGCTCCTTTGAGAGAGTTAAATCATATTCCATGCAATTTCTTCTTTGTGTGAAGAACAACAAAAGAATCGCAGAGTGTCAAATCTGGGATATTGGGTGGACGACTCAATAGTTCAACACCTAAGTTGACAAAAACGTTGTTGTTTAAAGAGTGGTGTGGGACGATGCCTTATAGCGATGTACGACTATGCTACCTTCAGAACGTTGTGCACGCATTTTTCTAGGGCAACTGGTAAGCGAATGGTACATTACAGTCGTACATATCGCAATGTTGTTGCCTTTTCTTCGCCTAGGAAGACTATGTGCCAATTGTCACGCAATTTGCGTATCGTAGCATAAATCTAGATTTAGTTATCAGTGATGGTAATCATTTGAAAATTTCTGCACCATTTTCTTATACTGATCCATATGCCCCGTTTTTCGAGACTTGCAGATTTCAATCTTGCCAGCAGCAAATAAAGTTTTCAGTCTATCGACTGTAGTTACTAGTTGAAATGTTTTTGTTTCAAAGTACTTTTATAAAAACCTACCAATCAATTGCTAATTTTATTTTGCAGTAATTTGTTTAGTTAGCTTCGTCTGGTTGGTAATTTCTAAGGTTTGTATTTTTCAAACGGCCGCTTCAAGCACAGCTCCTCCAAAGCTGCACAGAAGTTACTTCATTTTCCATAATAAGTTCCTAGTACTTTTTTCACACGTACTAGCCAAATTTCTCTTAATACTATTAATAAACACAATAAGCTGATACAGTAGATAGTATTCATACAGTAAACTAAATCTGAAAGTTTTCAGACCAAAACTTTGGGTTAGTCGGTTCACGCCCCGTAAGGTTATATATAAAACAGAAAAGTTATAGTTTCAATAGCCCAATAATAACTTTTTCACAAGTTCTATCAGCAACCACAGTAAAGAAACTTTTAGGTTAAATTAATTTACTTCATTAGTAGTAATTGGTGAATTATTTGGTGTAGTTTATTATGGAATATTAATGTAATGAAGCGTGCATGTAGTTGTAATTTTGTATGGTATGAAACATAAATGGTGAATCGTAAACTCTTAATTGCATCAGGTAACTTATAACTTCAAAACTTATTTCTAAAGAATCGTCTAAATTCCATACATGAAACAAGAAATTAGCTTTTACTTCATGAAATGAAACTGAAAATAAAAGTCGTAATGTAAACATTTGTAAAAATGTAACAACCCAATTTATAAATTTTGTTCTTGAAGTGTTATATTTTTGGTTTGAAGTATTAAATTATTAAAATGTTATTACTCATAAATTCCACTAGCGTAATATCGAAAGAAACTTGAACAATTATACGTGCTTTGCAATTTAATACATCCTTCAGTTCATGTCTACAAATTTTCTAAATACTCGTTTCTAAAATAGTCAGATCTTCAGACATTTTCTGGATGAGGATTAAAAAAAGTACTTAGAACTTTAGCAGTCCTATATTATTCTTTGAGTTGCTTCGAAACACCCTGCTCTGTTATATAAATGTTAGATTTTGTGTAAACCAAAAGACTAATCCACTGAAATTAAATCGAACAGTTCTTAGCTACTACTACATTATTTTTCAGGATTCTGTGGTTCGGTGATTATTATCAGTGGATCATCATATTGGTCAGCATGTTCAGGTACAATTCTTCGGTCATATATACAGTAAAGCTAATAGTCTTGCCTATACGATATTTTTTTGAGAATATAGCCTATTGTAAATGAAAAATACATATATGACATGTATTGATAACTGTTAAGTGCATAACAGTTGCATTGAATAGTACAGTAAAATCTGTATTTATGACGGTGTAAGTTAAGCAGAATTTGAACTTCAAATGCTAGATTCTTTAACAATTCCGTTACATCCCGGAATAAAATGAACAAAATCTAGTTAATTGCAGTGTAATATGTAGAACATATACATAAAAACAAACCAAACAAATAAACAATATATTAACAACAAAAATAACACGTTCAGAAATTGTTCAAAAAGTCACCACAAGCCCACAAGTCCACAAAATGGAGATTGCTAATTGAGAAACGGTAACAACTTTTAACCGCAGTTAAATAAATCTGTCTGCTGCCAGCTAAGTAGTGTGAGGTCGGGGGTCTCACAAGAGGTCTTCTGTAATGGATGCCAAGAGTTGTCGAAAATAGCTCCAGTATTTGCCGACAAAATCTGAAAAGAACAACGCATTTGCGACTAGGTACTACCAATGTGGTCGGCTTTTCCCAATTTAGTTATCTCGACAGCTGTAAATATAAACCCCAAATAACGCACATACGAATAATGAGTCTTCAAGTATGATACACAGTGCTTGATAAACAGTCAACAGGGGCGTCCCTAGATACTTAGCTGCCCTTGTACAAATATTATTAATGCTGCACCCAATATTTATATATGTTGACCTTTCCCTTTGACTGATCATATTCGTAGCAATAACAGTTTTAAATTTTATGTTAATTTGTAACAAAAATACGGTTATTAGAAAAATAAGTAGGTATAATTCAATTTAGCATTTCTAACCACAACTATTTTAATAGTACAATATAGTTATAACCAGAAGGGGCACTCCCGCTAATATTGAAAGCTGTCATGTGTGACCTTGTTGATTCTCAGGCTGTTTGGTGGGTTACGGAACAAAAGTTATATTGTGATATACAATCTTCGTTATTAGCAGCATGCAATACGATCACGATAGGCAAGCCTCGGCGAACTAGTCGTAGTTTGTCACTGTTGTGTGCGATATGCGAAGCGTCTTACCAACTTCAAAGTGCCGATAATTGAGTGGGTATGCTGTGTTAATAGCATTAGATATTATTTTTCCGAAAATTTTAATTTGGAGTTTGTTATCGATGCCCATCGCCATTAATTTTAAATTCATTTGGCTGACCTAGAATTTGGCTGTCCGTGTGCCGTGCACACCTTCGCACGCCGCCGAGGACGCCTCTCACAGTCAAATCAATTAAGTGCAATATTTTTAATCAAGGTGAAATAGCATTGGCAAAAATTATATGCAAGTTATTTATTCTCATATATACATTTGAACGGGGTGAGAATTCATGCAAGTAGGACTAATTACTCTAAACCTGACTAAAACTGAAGTCTCGAAACAAAGTAAACAAAAAGGCACAGTAATATTAACGCGACTACTGGTATCACTCAGATTGCGGAATCATTAACCCCAATAGTGAGTTGTTTAACTATTACGGAGCAAAGATACACGTATTGTATTCACTCGCAACCACTCCCTAATAAAGAAAACTGCTACTATAATATACAGTGTGTCGCATTTAAGATGAATACACTCCTATAGTTTCGTTATTTTAAGGAGTAAAAATTTGAATGTTGGCACAGTGATACATATTCATGAGTTGCATTTTTTGAGGTACTCAACTTAAATGTGAACTGTAAACCCAGCCTGCCACGACTTTTCAAACAGGGCCAATTCTCAATATTTCGCTACGCGTTAGAAATATCAAAAAAAGTTACTAGAAAAAGCTGTTTAGAATATAATTTTGATCCTTAGTAGCAAGTTTCATGACAAAATTCGCATTTTTAATTTTTCAGTATGTTAACGTTGTCGGCACATAAGTTACAAGTTTTTACCTTACACCTACCGAAATTAAATGTATTTTTTGTCAGATTGACATTTCGTTCAATCAAATTTTATTTTCCATGACACTCGATTGAATTAAAAAGTAAACTTGTAACTATGTGCAGACAACACTAACATACTGAAAAATTAAAAATGCGGATTTTGTCATGAAACTTGGTACTCATGATAAAAATTGAATTCTAAACAATTTTTTTTAATAACTTTTTTTGATATCTCTAACGCGAAGCGAAATATCGAGAATTGTCCCTGTTTGAAGAATCGTGGTAGACTGGGTTTACAGTTCACATTTAAGTTGGGTACCTAAAAAAATGCAACTCGTGAATATGTATCATTGTGCCAACATTCAAATTTTTACTACTTTAAATAACGAAAGTACGGAAGTGTATTCATCTTAAATGCGTCATACTGTATATGGAATAGATACATAAATCTAAGTGCAACACGCACACTAGGGGAAAACCATTTAACACAGACAATTATAATATACAAATATACAGTAATGTTTTTTTTATAAGGTTACCAAACGTTACGTGTTCTATTAATCCGAATAGGAACGCCACCAACCAGGTTGAACGTAGCGTGATATCCAAGGAGACAACCAGCAACGTGGGCAAGAAGCTCAGCGTAGTGGTCTTTTAACAACCCAAATATACAACGAAGAGTGTATGAAATTCAGGTAAAATAAGCAGAAAAATATAAAAGATCTGTAACAAACAAAATCAATTACCAGAATTCACCTATCAAACATTGAATAAGTACCTTAGATAGAAGGCGACCTTGTAATAAACTATAAATATCGAATCCTGTGAAAAGAATTACATATAATCCCTTACGGTACCAATGAAACTTGGAAATCACTACCAAAAATTAATTATAAATTTGCACAAATGCAATTCCCATTTCACAACTAAACGGAAAAATCAATTTAAGGGCGATGCCACTAAAACATTCTTTTAAAGAAATGCTTCTCGATCGAACGAACGAAGTGTCAGTCGTATTATCAACAGGAAGTTACTTAACCAAAATGGCTAAAAGGAGAGAGAATGCAAAAATAAAATTTGCACGTAACAGCTTAAATAGACACTGACGTAGCCATTCTAGCGCGCTTGTCGAGATTTTAACAATGTGCTGAGCCTACGATTCTATCATGATATTGTGGACATTTCATATTGATTATTATTTACATATACCCGTATAATTATCAAATTCGTCTTACATTCTTATTCTTATGCACGTATATTATATTACCTATATTCCAATATTTCTGTGATAATTAATTTCAAAAGATTTGCCATTTATGAAAACTGATATTCTGTATATCTCTCATCAGCCCAATGGCTGGGAAGATGCGAGAAATTGATTAAATATATAAAAGCAAAAAACAATGAAACAATATATTAACATTAAAAATAAATTGATAACAAATTATACAAAACCCACCAAGCTTCATGAAGATAGTTGATCTTCGAGATCCAGGTTGGGTCAAGAGTTAACTAAGCTCGTTGCACCTGGAATATACCATACGACTTAAATATGCCTTAACTTAGCATTTCTAGCGCGCGTGTGCTGAGCTTGCGATTCTGTGATATCATGGACATTTTATTTTCATTTCTGTTTAGACTATTAGAAAACTCGCCTTTGCTGCGTATTCCGTATTAATCCAATCGGCAGCAAAAGTATCTGTTTTTCGTTCTTTCGTGTCAACAGATATTTTGTTGTGCAAACCTACTCAGAATAGTGTGTAAGACGTTTAGGGTGCCCCTGGGTTGTTTCGGTATACGTCTCTACTCGGACGACAAATTTGTAAGGGGCCCGCTTACGTAGTGGCACTTGTATGGTTTTCGGTGGTACTCTCGGGCGCCAGTTATTTTAACGTGGTATGCTCCACGGACCCAGGTAACTGCTAGTGGAGAAAGGATAATCCAGAGAACTGCTGGGGTTGCTGAGGTCGGCCCTGTCTGGATCTGTTTACCTGTTTCTAAAGCTCTCCCTAAGAAGGTGGTAATACTAGCAAATAAAACACATAATATTAACCAAATGGTTTTATTAATAATAAATTCTAGCAAGCCAAACATTAAACTCATCTCCTAACTATTACTCTACGCCGCTTTATTGTGGCCGCAGCAAGCAGGTGCAAAATCTACGGTACTCTACAGTAAGGCACGGCAAGCGGGTGCAAAGCGTAAGCAGAAAAATCAACGTGCGGATATGGTAAGGTCGGTGAACGAGGGGAGTAAAGGCTAGGGATTGCGGTAGGGGTGGAAGTTCGGATGAGACCCCCAGGCATACGCACAGCGAGGTCTCGGGTAAGGTGCGGACAAGAGGGTGGAAACAGGATGAAATCGGGGCGGAACGGGGATCGGAAAATACGGTCCAGAGTCCTTACTCTAATAATCCTGGCTGGCTGCTAGGTTCCTCGGTAGGCTGCTTTCTGGTCCGGGCTGATAGTCCTGCTGGCTAAGAGTCCTGGACGCGAACTGAATAAATCACCGCTTGCACCTAGTTATATAAGTGCTCTCGGAACGTGGGGGAAATGGTAAGAGTGAAACGGAGCGGCGCACGCCAAATATCGGTTAGAGAAGGGCTGGTGCTCTTGCTTGAGTCGGCCGCTTATCCGAACGGCGACTGATTGCAACAGTCGATAAGTACTCTTATTCTTAAACCCAGAATAATTAATAAAACCTAGTACCTTCGTTACAAGTGTGTAGAATAAAATACGTAGTTACTAAATCGTATTGGCAGCAGAAAAGTTATTAACAATTTAAGGTGCGTATAACCGTTTTGCTTTTACACACCTTAAATTGTTATAACTTTTCTGCCGTCAATACAATTTAGTAAGCAACTACATATATTATTTTACAAACTATTCTTTTAAAAATAAATAAATAAAATAAATAAATTGCAAAATATAGATATATTAACAATAAAAATATCATGCTCAAAAATTGTATAAATTAGACAAGCAGGACAGAGACAGCTCCAGAATACAGGTTAGGTCACAGTTTAAACTGGTAGCACCTCGAATATACAATAAGGCTTAAATAGACCCTAATTTAGCAATTCTAGGTTGCATGTCGAAATTATAATACTGTGCAAAACTTGCAATTTGTTGTATTTCACGTTCAATTTCTACACACTTTTCTACCACTAAATTTTACTTATCGTAATTTAATTTTGTACTATGTGTAACATTTTAGGCGTCACTAGTTTGCAAGCATGTACGGATTGTTCATATTTTCTTCTGTAGTGAATGCAGCATTAATTTAAATATACATTAAATAAATTGAAATGAAATGGCAAATTATTATACTTTTTACCTAATAACCAATTAATAAAATACGTAACTAGTCGAGCAAATTTTGTAATTTTGTGTAAACAAAACCTAGCGTTTTATATAGATTAAGGAATTTATCAAATTACAAAAAGAAAGATGTATTATCCCTTTTAAAATTCCAAAGTTACCCCCAACCCTTTGAAAATCGGAGGAGGTAAAAATTTAAAAGCTACATCAAAATGTGCCCCTCTTCTTACCGATTTTATCTGTCCCGAATTGCACTTATATAATCCAAATCATTTCTGATATATCAAAGTGTAATACTTTAAAGTTCACACCCTGTATATGCTCCATAAAAAAGTGAAAAACCTGAAAAGTTAGAATAAATTAGTATGTATAAATAAAATAGTAGCAAAGAGTGGAGTTTGCAGCACAGTTGAGGTCTTGTATATAAATATAATATTTATGTGTAGTGTATCTGCGATGTTGCAAACGTATTCATCCTTTTTAGGTGCATTCCATTCTAGTTGAGATAACCTTGATACAGCGTTTGAATAATTCGAAATATTCGATTGCCATCGTCATAACATTTTATTCTTATTTTGTTTATTTTATATTCGATTTATATTGCACAATATAGTAATTGTTATTGATATACGCCATATAATAAATAAACCATCGCAAGACGGGTATAACAATGTAGTGAAAGTCTGACTCTGATTATTCTTCAATAAAGTCGCAATCTATTACAAAACATTGTGATTACATATCACAGCCGCACATTGGGCCTACATAATAATAATAATCGCCCCCTCCCTCCCGCACAAGCTTATAGCTTCTGGGGCCTTGGTTTAGGTTATGGGTTGTAGTAATTATTACTGTTATTATTATATGTTAGAGTAGTGCACACGATTCAATAGTACTTGGCACTACTCGGCTTATTGGCTCGAATAAAAGTGGAGAAAATCAAAACGCAAGGCAAGAGCAAGTGATGAGGAAGATTAAAAGCGAAAATCACCCAACCGCCTTCTTCTGGGGGACACTGCCGTTGAAAATCATTTTTCAGACAAATTCCAATTGTATGAGTTAAAGAAAATCATGCCGTAATTTAAAAAGGGCGATTTTGTAAGGCTTTGAACAGCTGCGGACTGGATGGATGATGACCATATCACATTGCCTTAATTAAATCTCGTGAAGTTGGCTACATGGTTGCGCTATCTCGTCACACGCACACATATCCACT
This sequence comes from Agrypnus murinus, assembly GCA_929113105.1. Classification (NCBI taxonomy): domain Eukaryota; kingdom Metazoa; phylum Arthropoda; class Insecta; order Coleoptera; family Elateridae; genus Agrypnus; species Agrypnus murinus. Next base: position 20,800,796 of record OV816025.1, read on the forward strand.
CTGCGGCTCGGTGCGTCCGGCACCTCGACATCGAAAGGTATAAGAGGTTAAAGATTATGTAGGTGTGTATGAAGTTGGTTGTAACAAACAGCGACCAAAGACGTTATTTATCTATTCGTCACTAACCACGAATACGTTGAACATAATGCCGAGGTACACTTCGATCTGGATACGGAAGGACATTTGTAGGTTATTCGAGATTAGGCTAGATCGTGGATAACATTTTGAGGCTAGGTTGGCATTTTGAGGTTATTGTAGGTTAGGTTTGGGCGATTATGAGATTGTGACACTTTGAGATTACTCGAGGTTATGTTCGGTCCTTGATGGCATTTTAAGATTATTCTAGGTTAAGTTGACATCTTTAGTTTATTAAAGGTTTGAACTGTACATTTTAATAACTGTCCCTTGTGAACCGCTGGGCACGTTTGACAATACAGCGAATTATCTAGACAACCGTGAGTAAAAAACGTTCTATACTTGAAGACGAGTTTTAAAGCGCTCGAGAAAATCTATTCTAATGGATTAAGAAAATATCGCAATGGTTTAAACTCAAATTTTTAATAACTAATTTCTTGTGAACTGATTAACATTTCCGACAATGCCGTGGAATTCGCAGAAACAATGTATGCATAATGAGTTATTCGAGGTTAGTTCGATTGTGACACGTTGAGGTTATTCTACTTTAGGTTCATAAAATTGAAATTTTTAGGTTTGTATTATTGTAACATTTTTAGGTCAGGTTAGGTTGGCATTTTGAGGTTATTGAAGGGGTTAGGTTAGGTTGGCTGGTGACATTTGGAGGTTAGTCGGCGTTGACAGTTTTAGATTATTCCTGATTAAATTCGATCGATTGCAAGTCCCAGGAATCCTTCGTACCCATCCTTGTCGTAATTGCAAAACCCAGCTAGCACAGAAGAAGAAAAAAGATATATCGCCATGGATGTTATAACCGATCCCTCGCAGAGCACCACGTTGTTCGTAAAATGTAAAAATTTTTAATTTGTAAAAATTATGTATGCAAGTTATTTTTTCTATCATAGACCTGTGTTGGTTATATAACAAAGTAAATAAACGATTTGAAACCATACTTGATTAGCCCATTCTCAACTTTTCGATCTGCAAGTCGTAGTCTTGAACTCCAAACTTGAGCCTACATGTGTTTTTTTTATTTTGATAGCCCCCTAGTTTTGGATGACGCCATTTGTCTCTGTAGCTTAATATTTTCCTAAAACTTGGACGGAATATGTTTCTTGCTACTCGAGTTACCTTAGTATAGAGTGCGAAAGGCAAACAGACGCATAACCAAAGAAAGCAAAATTCTGAAAACTTCAAATTCTAAAACTCAGAAGTTCTGAATACTTTCCCAAGCTCAGCATTTCCAAAATGCAGCATTTGAGGAAGTTTTCTACGATCTTGTTAACAAGATCTTCAGAGTAAGAGACGCCAAATATTGCACTAGCTTCTTGCCTACTGTCAATCCCAAAATGGCACTACTGGATAGAATACTTTTTCAACCTATGACCAAAGTAGTGAAAAGGGTTATTTTGTCAGATAATGCCTGTTTAATAAGCCATAGAATAAAAACCTACGTATATAATACAATTGAGCATTATCAGGTTTACTAACACTTGATGTAGTACCAAGCCATCAAATAAATTAAAAAAAAATCAGATTTACTTGTAGGTTTAAGTCATCTTCATGTATTTAGAAAAAAAATTAAAACAAACTTGGTGATTCCAGAAAGCTTAGATTTATTTCCCGAGAACCGCATTTTAAAATATTGAAACGTTTCAGAGTTAATTGTGCTCGGAACGGAGGGACATTGTGTTTTTATAAAGTAGCTTTTGCCTTCTTAATAAGGTTCATTCTGCTACAACCTGTGCTAATGCAGAAAACGATTAAATGAAATTGAAGGAGTTTCTATAAAACAAAAATTTACCAGATAATTGATTCTAGCTACCGCAATCTTGCTAATGTAAATTTTCTTTGTAAGACAAAAATGAATGCCACGAAATTAGAATTTTATAATTCAACCTTTTAAGCAGTGTAGTTCCACCTTCTTTGAGCTTTGATTTTCATTTCTCAACAATTGAGCAATAAAGTCGATGTATCATAATGCACAGTATATCTTTATTAATAAAAGATTGAAGTTCAAAATTCCAGATATTTTGATTTTTAGTTACTGTCTTTATCGCTTAAAAGTGTTAAAAGTTTCATACTTTTAGTAAAAGGTTTGTAAAATATTATAAATTAAGACCTTATATCGTTAGTTTTAGGCAGCTTTAAAATGCCAGAACTTTAAAATTTAAAGGCTTCAAGAATTTTTGGTTTTTAGATTTCAAATCTTAAGTGCTTCAAGGTGTGATAAAATCAGAAATTCAAAACTGTGTAAAATTTCAGATGTATAATGACGGAATCTCAGTGTCAACAATTCGGCTTTACACTTTCATTCCGATTTTCAGTCCAATTCAGACCCGAGTTGTACATTTAGAATTCTATTGGAAGGGTGAGTGCAGACTTTAATAAGGGATAATTAGAGTAAATATACTCTTTTATCAAATTTTAAATCAGTGATTCATCATCACTCATCAAATTACGTTGCTTCAATTTTCTACACAATGATGACGAGCGACTAGCCTGATATTGTATTACCTGCCGCTAACGAATTTCGTGTATAAATTATCTTCCTTGTTAAGATGTAACCCCCTAATGCAGAGCAATTGTTTGTTGCCGGAAGGTAAAAGAATATAATGGAATCTTTGCGCTTTATGTAGAATATTAAATTTTTCTAGATTAAAGTTGCTTCAAACAGTAAATAGCTATAAAGTGCCTATTCCGAGCTTGTGTATTTAGTAATTACGAAACCATTTAAACTATTGTGTTGCTGTTGCTAAATATTTGCACAAGCTACTACTTTACCACTTTTCGGTTAAAGACTAAATAGAGCAGAACAAAGGCATGAAATAAACTTGGCTGTTTTCCCGAGTTTTTCACCCAGAGTGAAAATCCGTTTTTAAGTAATTACTTTTCCCTTTCCGATGTTTTGTTATGACTTTTGACCAATTATTATTATTATGGTGTTAGGAGAATTAATGACTGCAAAATCCAACTCTCTCACATAGCTCACAGGTAGTAGTAGTATTAAGATTAAAGATGATATGAATAATTTCTTATTGATTATTACTGTATACAGTGTGTACATAAAATAAGGAATAAATTTATTATCTTGAAACCAACCAACTAAAATTTATGCAATGGGATTTTGAAAAAATTCGAATTTGTTATGTAGCCGTGGTTGCCAAACTTACTATTGTTGATGATTCCACGTTTCCCAATCCACCTGCTTGGAAATATGTCGTTTAAATACTTCCCAATAACATTTGTATAATGGATGGAGCTTCAGCTTGCTGATACTACAAGCTTTCGTCGGAAACTCCAAGATTGTATCTACTTGGATAGACGTTCACTTGTAACGGATCGAAAATTCAGATCCATTTTAATACACTTAAAAAATGTATTTATTGTAAATAATCTTGGTAGTACGGACCTGTACATTTAAGCATATTTTCGTTAGTTTAAACTTGCAGACTTTATTTTTAATCAAATAGTGTTTTTCGTTAATATAAAAGGTCGTGCAAAGCGTTCTCACACAGATGAAATTGTTTTTATAAAAATACAGCAATATATTGCCTTTTTTAACAAAGGAATATGCCTAAAAATACAGTTAAATCAAATTTATATTTCTTTCTACGTGTTATTTTAGCGTTTGGTGAATAGTTTCTTCAAAAAAATACAGATAAGGGCATGTCTGGCTCGTTTTTTATCGGACCTCCGTTGAGGAGTTTATTTCTTCGTCTCAACAAATGAGATCCAGAATATTCTAGAAATATTATCTCCCATTGGCGCATTGTGTGTCAGTCTAGTTTTTGATAGGTTGTCTGTAAATTCCCTCTCTTAATCTATTAGAAAGTTGGGATAGTTTTGCATCCCCAAAGTCAGTCTAGTAGAATCTACACCGAGAGAAATGACGGTCAAGTCAGGTAGCGGGCCTCATGCCTACGCTATGAGCGGCTCGCTCCAAAAATTCCGCCAAGTGAAACGAGTGGTGGGTTTTCGTTTAAGTTAATTTTGCGGTCAATTTCTTTAGTCTCGTTTACCGTAAAAATATATGCTAAGTGCTAGCGTGCATTTACTTGTGACAATAACCATTACAGTGTGCCGTCAGTCGACACTTTATGTAGTAAATTCAATAATAAATTGAACATCTATGCTATTGAACTTTTTTCGGTGATTTACCGTTACAATAAATACATCGTGGAAGTGTAGAATTTCGCAGTAAATTTTAATACTGTTGCGTTGAAACAATTTGGCCGTTTGGCAATAATGAGTACTTTTTTTGTGGGATCATATGAGATCAAAGGTTTTTATTAATGAAAGATAATAATCAATATATTAACCACAATATTTCCATCGTTACCGATTTGATCATCGTTACCAGTGTTCATAATTCTTCATTCTGTACGAATTTTCATCTAATTGGTGTCTACAGTTTATGGTGATTTGATGTGAATACAAAAGCTATGAGAGTGAAGTGAGATCTTGAGTGATTAAATCATCTGATAAACATTACTACCTAAGTATGTTGTTTTTAGTTTTTAAGATTGTTTATATTCAACCATTACATTCAAATTGTTTGTATGTAATTATTGTTCTGACAAAGTTTCCTTATAACTAAAAGGATTTCATCTTATGATAATAAATAAATTATGGTTTTATTGTCTATTAAACAATATTTCTTGAAGTTTGAATAAATCAATTTAAACTAAACTTTGAGTGATGATGTTGGACCTTTCACTTGTGGAAGTTATTGAATCTTGAAATACTATGAGTTTTTTCTTTTTATTTTTTTATTGAAATACATTAATCTACCTAACGTTAATTTAACTAATTACAATTAGTTATTGAATTCAATCAATATAATCAGAATCCGTTTTTGTTCGCGGATTTGGTGAATGTATTAATGACTTGCAAGCAAATGGCGCCCATAATCCGTTATTTATGTTTACAAACCTTATTTTTGTTTACAATCTATAAGCTATAGAGACCAGTACCTACGCCTGAGTGATAATCTGTCATCAAAAAGAGATCTTAAGTCGGTGCATTACAGCAAAGTAAGTATTGTTATTGGTCTTCAGTAGGAATTTTACCATTTAGTGTTTTCAGTAGAGTAACAAAAAAGCCCTGTTACACACTAAAGCGGGGATAAGATAATTTTGTAAAACATGAAGATTATGGTGGTCCGTTTATATTGCCACGAAAAAGACCCAACCATCCTGTCTTTAACAATCCCCACGCAAGTGTTTATCTTCCGTAGATACTGCGCATAATGCTCTCGAATCCAATGAGGATTTTCTTTTACCCAGTATTTACAATTGTAGATTGAGTAATTTTCTTCCAAAATGTTCATGTCCAAAAAGTATGTTAATATTCATTACTTGAAAAAAGTTATCGTTGCACGTACTTAATAATAATTGACCAAATTTCATTAGACGTTCTGGATCATTTTCAGATAAATCATGAAGTAAATGTATTTAAAAGAATGTCAGTTTTCCAGTTTTAGCACTTTATGTACAGGCCTGAAAGGGATTTTTTGATCTCGATTGATCTGGCGGACACTATTGTGTGGATACAGTAATAAAACATTTAATTTAAAATTTTCGTCAATAACTGGACGTATATTTTTGGTAAATCTGCTACGAAACACAGCCTCTATAGATCTTTTCTCTATTTTAGACACTGTTGACTAACATATGGATTTTTCTGGGTACTTAGTGTTATATAAATGTCGGCCTTATTTTGTGGAACTCCTTAATCATAATAAATAAAGATTAATAAAAAGTTTCACAATATTTATTAAATTCCAACCTGACTGTCGAATCGACAGCTAGGCTGTCATTATCAAAGGTAATATGAATATAAACAAACACGTCGCTAAGGTAAATACAAAAAAAAATTGATAACTAGTAGTACAGGATCTGTTATTGATGTCGTTGAGCACCGATCGAGTAACCGAATAAAATGTATTTTTTATGAAATAAAATATGTTAACAAAAGTAACGTAGATGAGTGCCTAAATAAATTTGTTCAAGGATATTTTTAATTAAAAATTCAATATTTAATTTTTTTAAATACTTTCACCGATCTCGTAACCAAAAAACATTAACACTAATTGAAAGTGCAAACCCTATAGAAGACGCAAACATAGGCTTGCTTACCTTTTTCTGTTCAAGGCTATACAGTTGCCAAGTTTAAATAAGTGAATTGAAAGTGATACCTTCACCAATCGAGTAACCAAATAAATTATATGTCAAAATAAAGTTTATTTTTTTGCAGAACGATAGTATAAGGTTGCTTGCAAAACACCGTTCAAGAGTCAGGGTTGCAAGGGTTTAAAATTTTTAAATTGAAGCGTGCGAGAGAGAGATAGACCCATTCTATTCAGTGCGATAGAGGGGGACGCAGAATGACAGCTACTCACACTACGCCCGTCGTTTGAAATTGTGCGAGAGAGAGGGTCTATGCGTAATGTCAAATGCGATAGAAAAGGACGGGGCATAGCAACCTCTGTCACAAAAATTTGTATTTCTCTAATTTGTCATGCAAAATCAATATGCTCAATATGATAAAAATACTCATATTTGGTTAGTTCAATACTGCAGTTATTACAATAAAAATAAAGAAAACACTATGACATAATTTTATTTTTGAATGAAATTATTATTTTTAAAAGTTTTAAATATTATTTAAAAATATGTAAATAAAAACGTAATTATAAAGATATAAGAATAGTCATATTATTAACAAATGTTAAAAAAAAAGATATGATTAACAAAATGTTTTTCAACAATACTGAATTATTACTTCGGGAGACAAGTCGATTTTCTTCAAAAAAAAATGTCTCAGAAATATTTTGGAGTATATTGTCAGTTGCTCCAACACAAAGTTTGCTGTTTACTAACCGCTCAGCCGCACAGAGCAAGCGCACTCTCTGTCATACGTCACAAGAGGCGGGCCCAGTTGCTATGCCCCGTCCTTTTCTATAGCATTGGACAGTACGCATAGACCCTCTCTCTCGGACAATTTCAAACGACGGACGTAGTGTGAGCAGCTGTCATTCTGCGTCTCCCTCTATCGCACTGAATAGAATGGGTCCATCTCTCCCTCGCAAGCTTCGATTTAAAAATTTTAAATCCTTGCTACCCTGACTCTTGCACGGCTTTTGCAAGCAACCTTATACTATCGTTCTGCAAAAAAATAAACTTTATTTTGACATATAATTTATTTGGATACTCTATCGGTGAAGGTATCACTTTCAATTCATTTATTTAAACTTGGCAACTGTATAGCCTTGAACAGAAAAAGGTAAGCAACCCTATGTTTGCGTCTTCTATAGGGTTTGCACTTTCAATTAGTGTTAATTTTTTTGGTTACGAGATCGGTGAAAGTATTTAAAAAAATTAAATATTGAATTTTTAATTAAAAATATCCTTGAACAAATTTATTTAGGCAACTCATCTACGTTACTTTTGTGAACATATTTTATTTCATAAAAAATACATATTATTCGGTTACTCGATCGGTGCTCAACGACATCAATAACGGATCTTAGACTATAGATGAAAAGATAAAAATAACAAGAATTAAATATCTAACACTTTCAGTAACGGAAAATTATGATCTCAATCTGTTCATTTATTAAAGGTACCTTGAGTTTGTCTTTCTATGCTTCGAAAGCTTTTAAAATGTGTGTAATCTGCGTTTGGTATTACAAAAATGTAGGAATTTGATATTATTTTGGGGAGTCATTGTGTGATTTTGTTCTAAAAGGTATTTGGTGAAAAATAAAAAATTTTATAAAATTTTATTCGTTTACAATTTATTGTGACCTCGCAAAACTTTTAAGGGAAGAAACTTAATTAATTTGTTTATAATAGAAAATAGCAATATTTTTAAAATAAGAATTTCAAAAATGCAAAAATATACAGGGTGTTCGGCTAAAAGTAAAGAGTTGCTAGCGGTATTGAAAAAAGGATCGATTTAGCAACAGCATTAATATCAAATCGAATTCGTCATAACACAAAACCTCATTGTACAAATTTTTGTAGCGATCCAATAAGTAGTTTTCAATTAGCAGACGTTATGTACACAGTGTATACAGCTAAAAAATTCACCATTACCGCTTTTTACGTTTATCTGTACTTTGACAAACTTTTTATACAATCATCAATTTCAAGGAATTCCCATTTATCAAAACGTTTAAATTTTCTCAGTATTTTTTATTCGATTAACTTTACATTTACATAAACTACTCTTCAGGCTTGAAATCTATCTATTGAAGACTATTTTGTGGTCAAGTAACAAAATGCATTAGCTTTAAAGTGGGATTGAGCCTGTGAGAAGTGTAGAAGTTTTTCTACTGCTTGAACTTCGTAATGGACTGTTGTCATTGAAAAGGGATGAGGCTAAAACTTCAATTTAGTAGTTTTACAATCTGATTTATTCTGAACAGAAAACATCCTTTCTATTTAACAAGAAAACGCGCGTTCTTTTTACCTATAGGTCCATTAAATTAGAAAAAAAAACTTTTTATAGTAAAACTCGCAATTAAATTCAAGAGATAAGAGCAAAGAGAAAATAAATTAACTTTTGGCTAAATGAAGTACGAACGAAGTTAGTTTGAATGGCAGTAGCCTTAAAGCTGTTGATTTTCAGGGATTTTTACTATCGAAGAGCCAAATTAACTCTGATAAATGATTTGAAGTAATTGTGCTCTAGGCAGCCAAATCACAAGACATCTGCTCGGCAACATTCTTTATCCCGACTGAGCTTTAGCACAAATTCGTTCCGTAGTATTAGTTCCTGTTGATGCTGAATTCCTTTAGGAAGAGAGAAAAGTTTTGATTCTGAAACTTTACGTCGTCAATTGGATAAATTGCCTCAGATAGATAACGATTTTTGATACTTTCATTTCACTTTTGCTTTTGGAACTTACTGTGTAGCGTGGTTTAAATTGGAGTTTGTGGTGTTTTAACTTAAAAATAAATTACCCGAGAGAACACATTACGGTATACGTAATAATAATAATTCTTACTATGTGAAGCTTTATAAACCTGAAAATGTATGGGTAATCAAGATATGACGCCACCGTTCCTATGGGAAATACTAGCAAGTTTACATTATAATATATTACGGCAGTTGAAAGGAAGGAATTGCAGAGGATATATAAGTGATGAAAATGCGAAAATAATTTACGAAAGGTAATGGTTAGGGGCATAAAAATGTAGGTAAGGAAGCTTTAGGAGGAAAACAAATTGAGGTTATTCTTGCGCGAGAAAAAAATGTTTATTTTCACCTGGAGTGCATTTCTATTTATTATTACATAGTGTTGTTTGAAAATAGGGGCTTAAATAAAGCTGGTGTTTTCATAAATAACTGAAGGTACTATACCTTTTGTTGTATTTCTATTTTTATTGCATACGTAATTATGTATGGAGCCTACTATTTTATGAAATCCACCATGTATAGTGGCCTGTATGCAGTGCCTTGTATTAGGGTTATTATTAAAAACGAATAGCATGTCCGCTGGTCTGTCGTAATATACCTATATAATAATTAACTATAAAAATAAAATTGCACCAGTGCACTACCACTAACATTCTAAGATGATTATTTATGGATCCCAATAAGCATTTTTAGTCACCGCAACGTACCAGAAACTACCAGTGGAACTATTAAGTTTTTGCCAATAGTCAGAAGCACTTAATTGCTACGGTTTCATTATGTGTCTGGAACCAAAATAGGGAACAATTTTTGGGTAGCAGATAAGTGGCGGCGTAGTAATTGCTACTTTCGTGGAACTTCTTTTCTCTTCTCTTTGACACATCGTGTCTCGTGGTTACTCTCTCTCTTACTCTTGCAACTTGCAACAAATATTTTATCATTTTCCATACTAATGCTGCGATCGTGTCAAAAAATGGATTACTATTTTATTTATAATACGTACTTAATAATACAAAAAGCGATGAAGTGTTTGATTATTTTGTCCTTCCATTAAACCAAAATTATAAACCATTGCAACTTTTCTGTTGATTGTGATGATGATAGGTCGAAAAATAATCGCGCCTTCTTTAAATATATTTTTTAATAAAAAATGTCTTGAATAAAATATGTCAAACATACTTATAAGTTGATGCACATGATATTTTTATTTATATTATTTCTGTTATGTTCTTTTATGTGTTTAAATAAAAAAATACTCAATTATTGTCATTAATAAACTTTATTAATATTGAGTGAGCAGGGAGCATTACATACACAATGCATACACTGTACAAGATGTGTGTCCTCCAAGCCGACTCAAGTGGTACTGACGGACGGGCCAGGATTGGGTAGTTACATCACTACAAATAAACGTTGCCAACTTCTAGTTACATACATAACAATTCCTAAGGCACAATTTGACACCAGTTTGTTATTTTTATTGAAGGTTATGTAGTAAAACATCTAATAACAAGCATAACAAATTGCAAATTATTAATAGCCTCCAACATTTTACAAGTAAATATGGAGATGAATTAGTTTACGAAAAAATACTTTAAAATTATTTTCCTGTGTAGCAAAGACTTTCAGTACTCTTTCAAAGTTTTAAAAACTTTAAAGTAGCTTCGGGCAAGTTACTGCTACAATCATAATACCACTTTGAAGTTGCAACGACTTTAAAGTAATTATACTAAGTTGCCATACCGTTCTACATACTTTAAAAGTTACTTAGAAGTAATGGAACTGCATAGTTTCAATAAATAGTATAAACAACTACACAATTACTAGAATATTGAGTAATTACGTAACAACTACTCAATCAAAGTTCCGATCTCAGTTACTGCTACTTAGATGCTGCTTGGGATATTTGGAGAAGATACTGGAATCAGAGTCGCACCGTTGCTTTTATTTGACAACGATATAAGAGATATGTGCCAACAACATATGCCTTTACTCTTTTTGTGTGGAGAGGTCTAAAGATCAATGTGTCCACGTGCTCAACAGTATCTGCCAATGCCGACCATAAAAAGCAGAAACTATACTTCACCATTTACATATAAATCAGGCTGAGGCAGAGTGGTACTAGCAAGATTCTAGAAGTACCTTCTAAGAAATGAGAAATGTATGGTAGCAATCAATCGCTATTGGGCAACTTTTTTAGAAACTAGGTTATTACAGGGTAAAATTATCATCACAAATTCAGCTGAATAGCAGACTCTCCAATCTTGATGTGGGACAGACCCCAGAAAAGCCACTCAATCTTCGCCTCTTAGAGGAATATGTACAACAGGGGTGAAGTGACCAGACGCCTTCAATTAAGCAGCCAACTCAAAGACCAACACCTACTCATCAATATTTTTTTGTCGTTAATTCTTTTTATGGAAATCTCTCTGTATCTTGATTTACTAAGTTGAAAGTTTTTGTAAATATATGGTTATTAACTATATGATATGATTTTGTTAGTTCTGTTTTTTCTTTTTATGGTGACATGTAGGATCAAGTTATTGGTTAGGTGACCATCTAGTCTCGTAAATCTGTTCTAGAGTATATTTAACTTCTTGTAAAAGGAGCGTAAAATCTGTGGCATGAATCGTTATTGGTTGCTCGACATTTTCAAAGACTCTCTGAACACTCACTCAGAAACAGGCAAGCATTGACAATCAAAACAGTCTTAACTAAGATACGGTCCTGAGCAGGACCTGAGAGAGTCCGTTTGGTCCTTTTAGACTTGCCTTTACGTACTTCTCTTGACCTTATTATTGTTGAATTATTGATTAAGATATGAATGGGCTGTTCATACAAGTTTTAGGAAATCCCAAATGGTCATCCCCAATCATAGATGCCTGCAGAAGATTGCTGTAGGAGTCTCGAATGACTATTAGCTGTGGAGTAGTTTCTCTATTATTCACGTGGAAGGTAGAGATTTTGGCTTCTAGCCTTGTGAGTTTGTCCCTACCTGTCCTTCTTGTACATTTCTTAAGGTGTTATTAAAGGATACTGCACATCCAATGGCAAAATCTCTATAATGTTTTTCTCTCTCTTTTTTCTGGTTAGGCTGACGATGTTGGAGGCTAATCTGCAGAGGTCTAAAGAAGAATTAGTAGTATCACCTGAAATAAAGGGTTAATTGATCTTAAGTGTTGTTTTGACAAACTTTCGTTCCCTACCCGGTCTCTAAATATTTAAATTAAGAAAAGAAGATTTAGGTAATTGCAAAGGGTGGAGGGAAAAAGGGGTAGACTATTCGTCAGCTGCTGGGGTAGGAGGGCCATTTGAAAAAATAGCTTTAAGAACTTTTGAAGGGAGTCTAGGAGAGAGTCAGGTTGTGGTATGTCGGTTGTATTTGGTGCAATTATGTTTTCTTCATCTTGAGAAGATTATCTCGGTTTTGTCGGGATTTCGGGATGGTATGACTTTTCATCAATTGTTCTAGTAAATTTGGCGTTAGTGGAGTTTCTGACGGAGAAAATTTAAAAAGTTTAAGAAAAGCATTTAACCTGTTTACTTTGACATTATTTAGGGAAACAACATACCCTTTATGAATAAAATGCTGCTTGGAGGGCAGAATAGCAGGGAGACTCAATCCTTTTAATCGACGAAAAGAGGGCGGAAAACGGGTGCGAAGGATATCAGTGTTGGGAGTATAGGAAGTAGAATGAAAATTGGTCTAGTTTTCTGCATATTTCTGACTAATTGAAGAGAAAATTTTGTTTGCAGTACATTCAATGCACTCACTTTAGATCGCATACACGTCCTATTTTTAAGGATTTTGCATATTTTAATCATAAAAATGGACCAATCCTCTAAGGAGTGTGAACACTGAACAGAAATCTGTCGAAGCCGATTGTGTGGTATCTTAAGGATTAGAAATGAGCAAAAAATAGTTTGGACAAATGAGAAAAGAACGTTCAAAAACATCAATAGAACTAACTTAAGTACAAAAATAGACAAAGAAACAAGAAGTGGTAGGGAAGGATGAAAAGTAAACAAATGCAAACATACTGGAAACAAAGCAAAACAAACATGAAACATTTCGTTCGACGTAGTGATATTAAAACTCAAAAGCCAGACGTTCATGTAGTTCTCGCAGATTGAGCACTACTAAAAGAAAAAAGGTCTGCAGAACTAAATTAAATAAATATAGAAATATTAAAAGTAGTGGATAAAAAAGAGCTATTATGAAATATGTATTTGTATGTATATAATGAAGGTGCAGTATAATACCGAAAGATTGGTTGCACCCTACTTCATGACTATCAAAAAATAAAAGAGCAAAATGGTGTTACGAATTTTAAACAATTAGTTTAATGAGCCTGATGAGTTTTGAAACTATTTTTTGCACAATTCATGCAAGAATTAACACAAAACGCACAGAACAGATAAGCAACAGACACAAAAGAATTTAATCTAGATTTGTGTAGATGTTGGTTTCGCAAAACGATGTTTTTATGTTTCTTAGACTACCTGTATACTAGGGTCTATTATAAACTAAGGTATTGTAACGTTCTTTCTAAAATAATAATACAAGTGCTGTTTAAATCGTCTATTCACAAACAAATATTTATTCCTATACACTAATGAATACACTATAAATTAACGCTATGATTATAAACCATTAAAAACTATTATTTACAGACTATGAATTTCTAATACAACATTTATATTCACTATTTATTTTGTAATACACAGTTAATGACTTGCTGTTGACTGCCTCTCTTTTATCCGCCATCCGCTTTTATATCTTCATATAAACGCACCAGAAATCGCTGGAACCTTCTATGTATTCTTAGAAAATGCTAGAATAAACCACGTCTAATTTACATGCTTGTGCGATGCGTCATTTTCTCGAAGGCGGCAGAACACACCACCTGTCGCTCGAAAAGAGGTTCGTTCCTTTTCTCTCCCGTTACACTGCCCCCCTCTTCAAGTCTGTTCTGTCCCAGAACAGGTTTTATGCTCTGATTCCTGTAGAACGGGTCATGACGATATCGACAGTCTTCACCTCGACTACACGTTCCATTACGGTAGAAATAACAGTCTACACTCTTCGTTGGCCTTAATGCGGGCTGTGGGTCAAAACTGCAGACGAAGATCTTGACGTCCGTACCTCTAAAGACAACTTCCAGCATGTTTCTAACGATTCTCCAATCCAGCTGGTCCCGCCCACAGCCGAGTTTGGGAACTGCCAATTTGTTAATTCCCCTGGTAAGCAACTCGATTCTCAAATTCCATAGTGCCCTCCACAAGTCGGCGTAACTCGGTTTCTGGTAGTAAAACTGCTTGGTTACCAAGTAGTAAATGGATCGGTCATGATCAGGCAAGCGTAAGGATTTACCAACAGAGGGATTTTGTTCTCGAAGTTCATTCAGCCGTCCAAATTTATTTCTAAACACCACTGCGATCCCCCTGGACATACGGAGATCCGCGGAGACACAGTGGGCAATGGAATAATCACCAGGGACCCGGAAGAGATCTTGTTGCATCTCAGTCGTGACTCCGAATCGCGCTTTTCTAGTTCCAGAGAACGCAGCCATAAATTCTCTAAAGGTTGGCTGATCATCTTCAGGCCTTACGATTTTGATAGCCACCTCGGCCTCATCTTTCCGATCCGGGACTGCGTCATTATTTCCCTCATAGTGCGCCAGACGATTGGAGTGTACCACCTTTGGTTTCCCCCTTGGCAATTTCTGGATGCGATAAATCAAGTCATTTATTCGTTTCTTCACCTGGTATGGACCCTCCCAATTTCGCTGTAACTTTGGAGAATAGCCACGACGCCTTTGCGGGTTGTATAACCAGACAAGCTCTCCAGGTTGAAACCCTCCTTCTTGGGCTCTCACATCGTACGTAGCCTTCATCCGGTCACTCGCGATTCGACTATTATTTCGGGTTCGGTCGTGAATATCCTCCAACTTCTTCTTTAAGTTGATGACATAATCATTCCCAGCTACCTCCTGCTCTATAGGTGGAGACCCAAATTCCAGATCACACGGTAACCGTAACTCGCGTCCAAACATTACAGACGCTGGTGACTGACCGGTTGTTTCGTGGACCGATGCACGATAAGCCATCAGGAACAGATGCAGGTATTGGTCCCAGTCTCGTTGATGATCGGAGACGACCTTGGCCAAATATTTGCCCATTGTCCGATTCATGCGTTCTACCATTCCATCGGACTGCGGATGTAACGGTGTGGTCCGAGTCTTGCGAATGCCCAACAATCGACAGACTTCTCCAAAGAGTACAGACTCGAAATTGCGGCCTTGATCCGAATGCAGCTCCATGGGCACTCCGAAACGACTGAAGAACTCTTTGACTAGTACGTCAGCAACAGTCGCAGCTTCCTGGTTTGGTAGGGCATATGCTTCTGGCCATTTGGTAAAATAGTCCATTGCCACTAAGATGTATTTATTCCCATCGTCGGTTTCGGGAAATGGTCCGGCAATGTCTATAGCTATTCTCTCCAGAGGACTACCCACATTGTACTGCCTCATAGGTGCTCTTCGCTTCCCCAAGGGTCCGTTGCCAGTGGCACATAATTCACAATTCCGGCACCACTCCTTCACGTCTTCTTTACAATTGACCCAATAAAAACGCTCCCTAACTTTCTCCAAAGTCTTTTTCACACCGAAGTGTCCTCCTGAGGCACCGTCATGGAGATGTCGCAATACTGTAGCCACTCGGCTTCTTGGAACCACGAACTGAGACCTAATGGTAGTGCCATCTTCACTCTCCAGTACTCGCTTCAGGAGATCGTCTTCCACCTTCAAGGACTCCCATTGGGCCCAATATGCTTTGAGCGTTCTGTTGAAAGGGCTGACGGCCTCCCAGGCAGGCCTTTCTCCCACGCGCTTCCATTCCAGTACCATTTTTAGTTCGGGATCAGCCTCCTGCTGTCGCTGCAATTCTTCCGGCAACCAATTGTCGTTGACGATGGTAGTCCTTAATACTTGGCAAACCCTCTCCTCCAAACGAGAGCAATGACGGCAATCCGTTGGACAGGGTCTTCTTGAAAGAGCATCGGCATTTCGATGACTAGTGCCCGCTCGATGTTCGGTGTCAAAGTCATATCCTTGTAATCGCTCGATCCACCTTGCGACCTGGCCTTCAGGATTACGGAATTGTAGAAGCCATTTCAACGCTGCATGGTCCGTCCTCAATAAAAACTTCCGTCCGTACAAGTATTTGTAGAAGTGCTCAACGGACTTCACGACGGCCAATAGTTCTTTTCTGGTCACACAATAATTCCTTTCGGCTTTCGACAAAACCTTACTAAAATAGCCGATGACCTTTTCTTGTCCATCCTGTATCTGAGAAAGTACCCCCCCAATGGCCAGATTACTTGCATCTGTGTCAAGTATGAATTTCCCTTCTGTCCGTGGATAGCTCAATATTGGTGCTGTTGTCAGGGCACGCTTCAGCTGTTGGAAAGCTGTTTCACACTCTCCGCTCCAAACATACTCGCGCCCATCTTCAGTTAACTTTGTCAGAGGTTTCGCTATATTGGCAAACCCAGGAACGAAACGCCTGTAGTAGGTACATAACCCAAGAAAACTACGAACTTGGTGTTTATCTTTCGGTGTTGGCCACTCTTGAACTGCACGAATCTTATCGGGGTCGGCTGCCACTCCATTTTGTGATACGACGTGCCCGAGATATTTCACTTCCTTTCTGAATATGTGGCACTTTTTCGGACTCAGTTTCAGATTGGCTCCACGTAGTCTTCGGAACACTTCCTCTAGATTTTTCAAATGTTCGTTGAATGATTTTCCGACTACAATCACATCATCTAGGTATACCAGGCAGATCTTCCACGACAACCCTCTCAGGATGGTCTCCATTAGACGCTCAAAGGTGGCCGGAGCGTTACATAGACCAAAAGGCATAACTGTAAACTGCCATAGTCCGGAACCAATAGTGAACGCGGTCTTCTCCCGGTCTTCAGGTTCCATTTCAACTTGCCAATAACCGCTCTTCAAGTCCAAAGTCGAAAACCATCGTGAACCAGACAGGGTATCTAACGTGTCGTCGATGCGTGGTAAGGGATAGCTGTCTTTCTTGGTCACGTCATTAAGCTGCCGATAGTCCACACAAAATCTCGTTGACCCGTCCTTCTTACTGACCAGGACCACCGGTGATGCCCATGGACTGCTGGATGGCTCGATGACCCCTTGTTCTTCCATATCAGTAATAATCTTTTCGGCTTCTGCTCGCCTTGCTAGAGGTAGACGCCTCGGCTGCTGACGGACAGGCATAGAGTTACCTGTATTGATTTTATGTTTTACTATATTTGTTCGTCCCTTCTGGCTATCGTCAAGAGCGAAGATATCTTGGTATCGGTGAACCAAACCCTGTACCTCTTTCACTTCCGTTCTGTTAAGGTCTTCGCACGAACTAGTAACCATACCCACTAATTTTCCACCATGGTCTTTGGGCACTGGTTTTGGAACATCAGCCATACACCTGGCTACTCGGAATACTGGCACACACTGTCCCACAAGGGTACTCTTCTTCAATGTCACCGGATCCACATTAACGTTCATAAGCCTCACCGGTACAGTCTTTCCAACCTTGATCAGCGCTTTTCCCACCAATATGCCACTATGGATCTTCTTATCACAAACAGGCTCCATCATTCTCACACATCCTACCCGAAGATCTCCATCCAAACCTGCCTCGACAACCATCTCGCTTTGACCAGGCAATATCACATCTTCTGTCAGCAAAACCCTTACAGCCGGATCCTCTCGTGGGTGCAACGGAAGTTCTTCGTTACCGACCTTCAAAACACCCTCTTTCAAATCCAACGTAAAACCAAATTTTCTCAGGAGGTCCATTCCCAAGATGAAGTCATCAGTGATATCGGCTACCAGCACCTCATGATCACGTTCTTCACTTCCAATGCCAATCTTCATCTTCACCACTCCGCGTGTTGGTATCACTTCACCCGTTGCTGTACGGAGTTGAGTAGTTGTGGGTAGCAACTTAATACTTGATCGTAGAACATCAGGGCGTACGATGGATTTTGTCGCCCCCGTATCAATAAGTAGTGGAACAGTTCGATTAGCAATTTTCCCATCTACAAACAAACTGCTGGTACTATTCTTTGATGTTACGGCATGGATGGTGATCTCCGGGGCATCTTCACTCAAGGTCAACGTTCGCCCCCTCTCGTCGACCTTCTTTAGTTTTCCGACGGTTGAGTTTGTTTTTGGTTTAGGGCAACGGCGTCGTATGTGCCCTTGTTCGCCGCAATTCCAACAACGGGGCCCTCGAACTTCTTGAAGATTCTTCTTACGGCTCTCTTCCTTCTGAAGAACTCTCATTAACAACTCTTCTAGGCGATCTTTGGAATCTTCCTCTTCTTCTGCAACAGTTCGAACTCGCCCGTGGCCTCGGGACGCTTGTTTTGCGGCTTCAAATTCTAACGCGTGAGCAAGCGCATCATCAGTTGTTCTTGGTCGCGCCAGCCTTAATGACTGCTGTGTTTCCCCATCTCTTAGTCCATCAATGAAGGTCTGCACAGCGAGTTGTCCCAGAAATGAATCGGGTGCCGTAGGGTACGCCAATCGGACAAGCCGCGCTACATCGGCTTCAAACTCCTGAAGGCTTTCTCCATTCTTCTGGACACGATTCTTTACTTGCGCGTGATAAACCTGTTGTAGATGCGCGTCTCCATATCTCATCTCCAATCTAGAAACTAACAACTGGTAATCATTTTCCTGCCCTGCTGGGATTGTTTGCAGGACGTTCAACGCGTCTCCACGCAAAGCCACAGTTAAAGAAACGGCCTTTTCCTTGTGTGTCCATCCGTTGGCCCCAGCGGCCGCCTCAAATTGTTTGTAGTAGGTGGACCAAGGTATCTTTCCATCGAACGTGGGTGGTTTTACTTTTATCCCTACAGTAGGAACCTTCTCTTCTTTAAATTGTTTCTTTCCTTCATTAAACGGCCACTCAGACGTTGAGGGAAACCGTAGTTGATTCATTCTATCTTCCAACATTTCGTCGTCTTTCTTAGCTGTTGGTGGTAATTGCATTTGGGTTATTTTCTCTTCTACCATTTTTATTACCCTATCTTGTTCCGCCAATCTGCCTTCCAATAGCCCTAGCGCGCTGGCATTCTCCAAAAATTCTTCGAAAACTTTTTCTTCTAACACTTTGACATTGTCCAGCAATTCTTCTTTAAGCCTTCTAGAACTTTCTTCGGACTTTTCTAGTAATTCTTCCTTAAGCAATCTTGTGTTTTCTAGTAAATCTTCTTTAAGCCTTCTAGAATTTTCAAAAACTTTTTGTTCCATCTTTCTAGCATTCTCTTCGGACTTTTCCAGTAGTTCTTCTTTTAGCATTCTAACATTTTCTTCGGACTTTCTAGAATTTTCTTCGGACTTTTCCAGTAGTTCTTCTTTTAGCATTCTAACATTTTCTTCGGACTTTCTAGAATTTTCTTCGGCTTTTCTAGAACTTTCTTCCATTTTACTTAACAACAAACTAGTATCAATTGCGGGTCCAGGTATCTCGAAGCTGTAATTTTCAGGATCTTCCTTCTGTTCTAAAAGCCATTCTCTTAGCCGATTTATCAAAACTTCTTTCTTTCCATTACTATCCAAGTCCCTCTCGTCCAATTCCCGTTTTAAATCTATTACTAAGAGATCTTTCAATAGTTTCATCACCATTTTAATCGTTTGTTGAAATTAATTTTAACACTAAAAATTTATTCTCACAGCACTTTATTTAATTATTACGCGATTTTATTTATTTTAAAACCTCACACCTGTAACACCACTGTAACGTTCTTTCTAAAATAATAATACAAGTGCTGTTTAAATCGTCTATTCACAAACAAATATTTATTCCTATACACTAATGAATACACTATAAATTAACGCTATGATTATAAACCATTAAAAACTATTATTTACAGACTATGAATTTCTAATACAACATTTATATTCACTATTTATTTTGTAATACACAGTTAATGACTTGCTGTTGACTGCCTCTCTTTTATCCGCCATCCGCTTTTATATCTTCATATAAACGCACCAGAAATCGCTGGAACCTTCTATGTATTCTTAGAAAATGCTAGAATAAACCACGTCTAATTTACATGCTTGTGCGATGCGTCATTTTCTCGAAGGCGGCAGAACACACCACCTGTCGCTCGAAAAGAGGTTCGTTCCTTTTCTCTCCCGTTACAGTATGATAAAGTACAATTGAGTTGCGAGAAAAAGACATTCAAATCATACAATATCTTCATTGGAACCAAAAAGCAAGCGTTAGAGTAAAAACACGACGTTACTGAAGAGATCGATATAAAGTGCGGAGTGAGACAAGGTTGTATTTTATGGCCTATATTATTTAACTTATGTTGTGAGAACGGCGTTATCAGAAAGAGAAGAAAGTTTAAAATGTAAATGAAGATTAAAAGATAATAATAATTTAAATAAGATTTAAAATAATAATATGTGTGGCTAGTAGTCTACCACGGATGTGAAGCATGAAAGAAAGAAGTTGAAAGAAAGGCATTGAAAAGGTAAGTACTCAGATGCTTGCTTGGACGCTCTGAATGTTTGGATAGAAAGACTACCACAAAGTACTTTCGAAAGATAGCACAGCGTTCGCAACGAGTCGGATTAATAAAAAGTTCCCAAACTCATTTTGAGGTACCTGACAATTGTTTCCACAACTAACATCATCAAAGGTAATGTAAATATAGACAAACACGTCGCTAAGGTAAATACAATAAATAAATAAATTTGATAAAAATATTAGAAATTAAATATTTATCACTTCCAGTTACGAAGAATTACTGAGCTCAATCAATTCGTTCATTAAAGTCACCCCAAGTATGTGTCTGCATTTCTCGGAAGCTTCTAAAATGTCTCATTTTAGTTTTTTATTACAGAAGCGATGCTATTTTGCGGTGTCACTGTGTGGTTATTGGCATAATTAGATTTTTTTGAATATTTATTTGTGTAACAGCGCACGTGTTCTTTATATCTTATGTCCAAGTTTCGAAGTGTTTGTGCAATACATACCAACAAAATGTGTGTCCATTTGTTCGGTATATGTTAGACAAACATTTTAAAATTTCACTTAACCAGGAAAGTAATGGACATTATACTTGCGTAATATCCAGAACTGAATTAACTTAAAACTCAAATTACACTTATACTTCAAAGTAACGTAAAATAATAATACGGTAAATACGTAAGATAAGTCAGTCAAAATCTACACCTAATTTGAGTTTACTTAAATTTAACAGGTTTCAAATTGAAGGGTCCGGTGCAAAAACCGGTCAGCTCCATTTTTTTTAAATTTTACAGTATTAACAAAAAACTATTTTCCAAAATAGGAAAACTTAACAAACTAAAAATTACATTTTAGAATTATGAAAAATGTTACTATACAACATTTTTTTATAAAAAAAAATGTAGATATATCTTTACATTTTCGTGAAATATATTTTTTTTCAAAATTGAGCTGTCCGTTTTTTGTACCGAAATAAAACAACAAGACTCATTACATGAAAAAAAGCTGGTTTATTTATAAACTAAGAAAAAGAGTAAATATATAAGTTTAAAACATTTCAACTTCCAAGTCTTCGTCATCGCTATCCATGTTTTCCTGGGGTATTTCTGCACCAACAGCATTAAACACAATATCGTAATACCACTTATCGTTCTGAGGTACATACTTTTCTGCCAGAGACCGAACATTTTCAAGTTTTTTTTTATTGATTGGTAGCGGATAATTGCTATAAAGTTTTTCTGACGGTAATGAGTATGAACCTGATGATTTTTTAAAAGAAAATTCAGAGAACAATGTTAGACCTGCTGATATACTGCACTTTACAACATTGGTTTTTTCATACCTGAAAACCCGATATTTCGAAATAGAAAATTTTTCTTTTCTATTGTTTATAACAGTTTTTTTCAAAAAACTTTTGAAATGCTCCGAAAAGTTTAGAATCATATCCTGACTCACTTCTACTACGGAGAATTTATTAGAAGTAGTTTTGACCAAATCTCTCCAATCTTTTGGCGTATAAACTACTCCTTTTTTTGCGTTTTTCTTTTTCTATTAAGCCGAAAGATCGATCACAGGGTAAGAAACTGTGTCCAGGCTCTGGAAATTGATGTACTATTACCCTAATATTTCTCCCAGTAATATTAATAAGCGTGTGTAAAAAGTGTACCAACACAGAGTTCTTATTTTGAGAGAAGCAGTTATCAGAGAACAAATATAGTTCGCGGACAGTCGGTGGGAGAAAAGTATCTATGTGATGGTACAGAAAGCTGATGACTTCATTGCTTCCCTTCTTAGCAGATTTCATCGTGCATATAACATTTGCTTTCGCCTGTTTTCGCCGAATGAACACAAAAGTTGTAGACCCATAACTGCCTCTTGTAAAATACATCTCCGGAAGGAATGTGTGGTAAAGGCATGTTTTGCTGATAATCGAAGCATAGGACTTCAACCGCTTTTTCAATTTTGGCCTGGTCAGATTTTTCTTTTAGCGAGTTGTAAAATGATTCTGCTTTTGCCAAATGGAGGGATTTTTCCTGCTGTAATTTGGTCTTTGCTTCTAGGTCTTCTTCGGCTACAATGCTATTCTCTAACTTGTCACATTTTTGGCAGGTATCTGATCTGGGCTGCCCGAAACTTATATTGTAGTTATAGTTAAAATGTCGACAGTAAAAATCATATGACACTTTTGGATTTATTTTTCCTCCATCTTCATAAAGTTTATACTGCTCTGGTTCATATTTAGCAAGGTATAGCCTATACATTTTTGTCATATTTAATTCAGAAGACAAATAATATATTTTTTGATTATCGCTCCGGCTGTAGTGTGAACTCTTAATGTGTTCGTCGATCTGAGCAAGGGTTTCATCCGATTTCCTGTTAGCCCTGTGTTAAATCTCCGTTTTTCAATTTTGTCGCAACGCCGTTAACTCGATGTTTTGTTAAACCATGAACAGAGCAAAAGGCCTGTTTGCATACTACATGTGTTTCTGTACCTATCCGAACCTGAAATAATAAAAAAAATACGTGTTTTAGCAAGCATAATAGATGAAAAACATGTTTTGAATTTTATAAAAGATATATACATATAATATAAGATATTTCTTTACAAAATTAAACATAAAACTTGCCTTGTAATGAAATGCGATGGTTCTTGCACTGCCTTCTCCTGTTTTCACCCTCCGACGCTTTATCATTTCTGCAGATATTAAACCTGCTAAATAAATATCTTGTTTGTGTTTGTCACCAATCTCACAAAACTGCGTCAAAATACTCTGCCTTTGAATATCATTTATTTTTGAAAAGCACCTGTACTTGCATTTACAATCTGGTCCAGTCACTCTTGCAGGTATTATTTTATTTCTCCAATTAATATGTTCTTCCCCTTTAGCTTTTTTACTTTTTATCACATTACGTTTCCATGTACTGGGATTTTTTCTTCTTTTTTTCGCTTTATTTTTGTTAATTCCGCTTGTTCCAGGCTCGTCGTGCACACTCCTACGGATTTGTTCTTCATCCGAAGGCATATATTCACTACCGCTATCTTCGAACGGCTCTGGTTCAGACTCACTGCTTGTATCGTACATTATATCAAATAATACTAGCCCAGTTAACAAAATAAACAAACTTTTGCACAAACTAAACTCGCGAACGCTTCAACTCTAACACAGCTGATCAGCAACTACTGACCACGAGCAGACCACGCCACGCAAACATGCGAAGTCAGCTCCATCTGTGATTGTAGCAAAGAAACAGTAGCAAGAAACAGACAGCTCCGGAGCTGACCGGTTCTTGAACCAAATAACTCTTCGGGCAACTCCGTATATAGTTGTATTTCCTATTATAAGTCATGGAGCTGTGCGTTTCTTACACCAAACGATGCATTTAACTCGCATTTAATATTTTTATCTTGACTTAAATAATGAGTTCATAGAATAAGACATGTTTGCTCTCAACAAAGAATTTTTTCAGGCCATCAAATTTTTATTACCAGGGCAACTGAGACGAAATATATTCTTTATTTGTTAAATGGGATCATAAATAAATTTAAAAATCAGTTTAACTCTAAAATTATTTACATTAAGTTTATTATAAAACGTGATAAATAAATTTGAGCCATTATAATATAGGGTCGTATTAAAAGCATTTTAGTTAACAGAAAATGAGGGCAGCCCAAGTAACACCGTTGCAACATATATTCAGAAATTTATTTATTTATTGATTTAACATTGTGACTAACAGAAAACCTAATTACAGCAATTGCAAATCTCGAGGTGAATAGCAAGTGAATAAAGATTAACCATTATTGTAGTATTGACTATCATTTCAATAAATTTATTTAACTATTTATTTACGATCAATGGCTTTTAGAACGACTAATGTTGATGAACTAATTACTTACACAGAAGTAAAATACGATACAGTAGGAGTATTTATAGAGCAATAATCCATTTTACATAAAACCTCATTTTAAATTCATAAGAGATGGCTGTAAGGATAATTTGCTGTTTTTCTAGCTTTGTATGACATGATGTTATAAATCTCGTTTATGTTTATGCATGAACTATAACTAAGTAATAATCCGATTCGATATTCACATAGTACACAATGATAAGGGAACACTTAGGAACATATTTGCATATAAAGTGTCATCTAAATTATTCATCCCTAATAAGCAGCTTCAGCAGTGTTTCAGAAATAACTAAAATGCTATACTATAATCTGGAATGTATAAAAAATGTTTTCCCTAACTGTGTAAACAACGTACATGAAACATTACAGCATAAAACTGTATTAAATTTCCAAATAGTGTTGCTATATTGACGAATTTATTTTGCAAAATTTAGATTAAATATCTACATGGTGTAAATAACTCAAATTAACATAATAATAATTTTTCAAATTGTTTCGTATCATATTTATAGCGTGGATTTCCTCACAAATTTAGACTATCTTTACTTACTAGCTAGGTCAATACTGTCATTTTATTTATAGTTTAATGACGTTTTAATAGCAATATTCAAGGAATGGGTTATTTAAATTTAATAATAATTTATTTTACTTGAAGAAGGGCTTTAAGAGTATCCATTTTATAGATCTCTAAAATGTTGTATAGCATTTTATTGCGTGATGGAGCCCTTGGATTTTTGATTATTTGTTTGTCCTTCTGATTAAATTTAAATGTAGATGTTTGTTTTGATACCAGTTTTATAATTGAACGTTTTAAAATGTTATTCATTAGTGTCCGTAATATTTGATAAAAAAGTGATGTTTTTTAGGCAGAGTACGTTTATAATATACTATAAAACTTGCTTCACTTTTCGCTTCAATTTGCTGTAATTAATCTTTTCCTTTATGTTTTTAAATAAAAGTTATCATATCTCATGTAAACACCGTGCTACTAAAAGTACTAGAATTTATAAATTTTAACATTACTAAACAGCTGAATAAAATTTAATTCTAGTGGAATATTAGGATTTAAATAAACAATTTGTGTTAATACCGTTGTGCCATATTAAAAAAACCATTCTTTAATTACAACAAAAACTTTCGAAGCAAACCATGATTCTACGAAACGTTTCAAGTAGCTGTTTATCTGCTTTGTCAGTTATAGTTACTGGATATGCTCGCAAAAAACATCTGGTTTCAGCAGGTTGGTGCCCCACCGCATTATGCTATATTTGTAGGGCGTTATTTAGATAAGGTTTTTGCTCGACGTTAAATTGGCAGGTGAAGGACAATCGAATGACTCTGCCGTTCACCAGACTTAATTCCACTTGATTCTGTTTGTTGGTTATGTTTATACATAGCTAATTTATTTATGGGTTATGCAAAAACATAACCGTTCGCCGTCCGAGTTAACATTTGTTCATTACCCAAGCGAAGTGCGACATCATTATAAATGCATGCGAGCTAAACGCCTCAAGCGGGGCGCCCACGATTGCAGGCGCGGTATTAAGCCCACGGCCACGTGTGTGCATAGCGGGCATCTGCAGTTCGCAGAACTCTATAAAGAAGTCACGTAGGCCACAGCAGCTGCAGTACTTATCAAACCCATGGCCACGTGTGTGCATGGCAAGCATCTGCAGTACGCAGAACTCTATAAGGAAGTCACGTAGGCCACAGCAGCCGCAGTACGCAGAACTCTATAAGGAAGTCACGTAGGCCACAGCAGCTGCAGTACTTAGAACTCTATAAGGAAGTCACGTAGGCACACGGCCACGATTTCACGCCCACAGAAGGAGTATATAAAGACCAGCACTTTATGGGACAGTTCAGTCTGAGTTACAACAAAGCTCGAAAGGTAGACACCGTTTACCAGGGTAAATGTTTACCTCCTTTCAAGCAATACTCACCCAGAAAGCCGTAGAAACTGGTAGTCATGGTTACTGTTTACCTCGGTCTTTCTGAACATCATAATTACCAGCTTTAGATTGAAATTGTATAATAGTATTTAAGTGATTATGCAAGTGCATACTGTGTAAATTCACGACGAATAAATATCTTATTGTACTTAACTGTAAACTGTGTTCATTTTGTAACTTGGGCTCCGTCTTTTGCGGTTTTAAAATAAAGTACCATTTTTAAAAACGCCTTTCTTCGTCAAGAAACGTTAATTTTCGTTCAACAGGCTTAACTCCAGACTGTTTCGTAGATTATGTTTTTATACAACTTGATTTTTTATGGGTTATGTAAAAATATAAGTCCGGTGAACGAGCCACTCGATTGTACCCCTACTATACATCTCTCGTCAAATACAAATTTTATCTAAAAAACGCCTTGCATGGTTTATCGCAATAGACCCAACAACATTCTAGGGTCCAAATAATGCAGATGGTATTGCCGTGTCTGAAATGAGCTTATACAGTGCGATTCTAAAGTATGGAATAAATTCGAAAAAAGGGAAGTATTAATTTTTGAAAAAATTTTTAAAACACGTAAATTTTGTTTTTAAAGTCCCCACTTTTTGACATAATATTCGAATATACAGGGTGATGCGTTTAAGTGTGGTGACGTCATCGGAATTTTTTTTAAATGGCAACTTGCATTTTTTATTCCATATCCTGACCTTCATCCTCTTGCTAAAATGGTAATGTAATAAGTTTGTTACCTTACATAAGGAGATTTTTGAAAAAAATAATTATGAATACGGGAATGTGCTATACTCACCACACTTAAATGCAAAGCGAGACGCAAAGTATTGATTTTTGCAAAAATTCCAAAAGCATGTCAATTTTGTTTTTAAAGTCCGCACTTTTTGACATATTGGATATACAGGGTGATGCGTTTAATTGTGGCGACTATAGTACTTTCCCGTCTTCATAATTATTTTTTTCAAATTTTTTTGGTAAGGTAACAAACTTATTACATTACCATGTTGGTAATTGGATGAAGTGTCAGAATATGAAATAAAAAATAAAAGTTACTATTTAAAAAAATGCCGATGACGTCACCACACTTAAACGCATCACCCTGTATATTCGAATATTATGTTAGAAAATGCGGACTTTAAAAACAAAATTGACGTGTTTTTGGAATTTTTCCAAAAATCAATACTTTCCCTTCTATCGAATTTATTCCATACTTTAGAATCGCATTGTATACATACCGAATTGGTAATTGTCGAGCAGTAAATGGGTAAATGTTTTGTAGAAGTGTAATAAATTTTATTTCATACTGTGTCACATTTGTCAGTTTTACGTCAAACTTTTTAGTCCAGAACATGCGATTTTACGGTCTAGTATGCTTGTAAAAAATTTTATTTCATACTGTCCGGTAAAAGGGTATTTTTCTGAAATCGTCAAGAAAGCTTGTCATGACAGAACTCAGGTTGGTCATGAAAGTGTCACTTTAAAGACTAGTCACTTTCATGATTTTTACAAGACTCCTGTCACTTTACAAGACTCATCTGTCATTTTTAGACTGCAATTGAATTAGAAATCGTCACTTATCTTATGAAACGTTTATTTAATATAATTAAAAACACTAACAATCAAATACAACAAAATATTTTTGATTTGTTGTTGATTCATTGTCATGGATATTAACTTCTCATACGACTCTGATGTTGATATATTTTTTCAGTTTAAATCTATTTTTAGTTTTGAAAAACGATTTCAGAAAAAATATAATACATCACTGGTCATGAAAGTGTCTCTGCTTGACTCGGAGGCTTTAAAGAGATACTCGGATGCTACGCATCCTCGTACTCTTCAATAAGCCCCCTCTTCTGCAAAGTTTCACTTTCATGACTTGTAATGTAATACACTATTACCGGACTCATTTGAGTCCGGTAAATGAATTATTACGTTACAAGGCCGGTAAAAAATTTTACCGGACTGAAAATCCAATTTGAGTCCGGTAAAAAATTTTAACGGACTGAAAATTTTAAATGCATTTTTTTAAAAAATGAACAATGTGAGGCAGTATGAAATAAAACGCCTTACGTCATACTTCCGGTAAACCATTACAGTAGCTCGTTTCAACATTCGAGACTCGGCTCCTTCGTCGCCTCGTCCCGAAACGTTTTCAACTCGCTACTGTAAACTTGGGTTTACCGGACTTATAACGTAATATACTATTACAGGACTTGTGACTGTAAAAAATTTTACCGGACGCAAATACAATCAATCAAGTGGACAATGTTTTAGTACGTAATCAGTTACCATGGAAACTCGTTCTTCATAGATGTCCATATTTTGCATTCGGAAATTTATTTTATATAATTTTTTTTTAAATTAAACTAATATTCCAATAATTGCAGTATGAAATAAAACGCGTTACGTCATACGTCCTGGAAATGGTCTTACAGTCTCGTTTCGGTGTTCCGGACTCGGCTCCTTCGTCGCCTTGTCCGTAACATCTTACTCGACTGTAAAATTCCATTTCCAGGACTTATAACGTAAATTACTATTATACTTTACATTATCTCTTTTTCAGTCTTGTTTTTTGAGAAATTTTTTAATGTTGAGACAGTTGAATATGTCATCTGCATCCTTTCGCAAATAGCATCAAACGTGCCTGCCAAATGTCTAAAAATGTATCTGTCTGTTATTTATATATACTTCATTCTCGCAGTTTATAAAATGTGAATGTTTATGGTAATTAAAATAAATTAAAAATTTATTTTTATTCCGCATAATGAATACATAACGCCAACGTGCTAGCTATTATCCTCAACGCCCACGCTAGAAGATAAGTTTTAATAGAATGCGTTTCCATTAAAAACTTAAAAGCTTCCACCACATCAAGAAAAAACACCTATAAAACTTTTATAATGCTTAATATATGAAAATATTCAACTATTAAAAGCTGTAGAATTTAACGAGTACATTTTTACTGAAATTTCATGAACTGTGAGCATGAAGCTCGTTTATTAAATGAGTTTCAGTTATTTCATAACCATTACAAAAGTACGTAAGAAAGCGTTTTTCGCAGCATACAGATATCAAGGAAAATTTGAATTTATTATGTTTTGTTTGAACTTTATTTTTTATTTCTGGTAATTTTCTTTAATAAGATGATAATGAAATGGAGCTAAGAAAATGTATGTGTATTTGTGTATATACGAAGATATTTGTGTACATGATATACAAGAATTCCAAAAATTAGCTTATGATTTCGGTCCACTGGCTTTGGATTCGCACCTGGCATGTATAGCGAGTAGACGTGTTTTAAGATAGTTCCGGGTCCGATAGAAAATACAAACATTTCTGCCATCGTTTTATGTGTATTAAACATTTGCTAAAATTTATTCAAATAGTGTACATTTAAATTTAAAAATGCCACTTACGCAATCACAGAAAACAGACGTAGTTGAGGTAGTTAAAGATACAACAAAAACTCTATTCGGTGTAGAATGGACGAACAAACTCACGGAATCTATAAAAACATTAATTAATTCCGAAATTGAAATCAAGCTTAATAATTTAATTGTTCAATTAAAGAGAGAATACGTCGATCGAGTCCACAGAGTGGGACAAAAAAGCCAAAAATAGATAGACCGATAATAATTAAATTTACTTCTTACTATTATCGTCAGCTTATATTTGGAAAATTTAACTCGCATGAGGGTTTTGTTATTAAATGAATTAAAAGAAGCCTTTAATTCCAATAAAAGAAACATCTGGACTTACGACGGTAACATATTTATAAACATAAATTCCAAGAAATATCAGATTAAATCAATCAAGGACATTAACTCTATTAAAATGCAGCACAAAACTCAAATAAATGATGGGCAAAACTAATTTATAATGGGCTCTGGATTATTACACGTAGTATAATATAATTTATATTGATTTAAAATTGTTCTTAATTTATTTCTTATTGTATAAATATACTTCATTTATTATCAATATTAGTTATTTTCCGTACAATTTTCTGTACGCATTAAAATTTGACTTTCTTTTTTTAGGTGTGAGATTGGCCCATTTTTGACAATTTTGTAACCATTTATAAAAGCATCGTTATTCTACCTCTTAAATTCTTGAGTTATAAATAGAAAATCTGTAAGTGTATGTCCCAACTAAATTATATTAATGATCTTGATAATTATCAAGACATAAAATTGCTTATTTTTGAAAACTTAGATGAATTAACCCGCAAGATTAATCAGAATAATGAATCTTTACTAATAATGCACCAAAATATCAGAAGAATAAACAAAAACTTTGATGAATTTTTGGTTTGTTGAAAACAAACCAAATATCATTATCTTGACAGAAACTTGGTCTATTGAAAATATTGACAACTTTAATATAAAAGGTTCAGTGGCGGATTTAGGCACAAGCGTTGGAAGCGGCCGCTTCAGGCCCCACGAGTCAGGGGGCCCCGCAGAGGAAAAATAGCCAGGACCGCAGTGGATACGCGGCAAATAAGAAGGCTGCAATCTCACTGAGCCACCGTCAACCACCCACCGCCACCGACTAAAATTTAAACACGCATTAATCAATGGCGCTAGTCCCACTAAGCCACTGTTAGTCACCTACTACCATCAAACGGTGACCACCAGTTTGGAATTTCCGACGTGTTCGAATTTTGTCGTTGACAATGCGCACGTGCTAGTGGACATGATGAAAATAGACATTAAAAATTTGAATTTCATGTTGATAGGTTTTTCGTTTTTGATAATTGGTAGTGAAAATTTTTCAAAACAAAGTTTTTCTTCGTTTGTTTATAAGCTGGAGCCTGGGGCACTAATTATTTATCGATAAAATTCTCCCAATTGCTCCCTATGAAGAAAGATTTCCCGTACCCACATATTTTTTATATTTTATTCCACATGTACCACAGTACATGGTTATAACTTCCTCGCTATCTGATTCATCGGGCAATGTCATACATATTTTTGCAATAATTTGGTTTATTATTTCTTTAAATACAACGCGACTAGTAAACAAACAATGCACATAACCTCATTTAATAGGAAATAATAGTAACAGTGCTTGCTAAGTTGGCAATATGACTATTTCAAAGATAAACATAAAACAAGCGCGAAATTAAAAATTTTACATGATACTGGTGGTCACTATTGCTTCAGTGGGACCGCACGGGATTATTTTAATTGGTGGTGGTCGATGGTAGTGGATGGTGGTGAGTAACTGCGGCCTTATTGGCATGGGAACTCACTTTGTCGCGAAGAGTGAAACATGAAACAGTTCATATCTTGTACAGGCGGGTAAAAAAAAGGTGTACGGTCGACGCAATAGAGCTTCGTGCGATTAATCAAGCATTCAGAGCGATAGATATAGTTTTGTATAGGTAAAGAAATGACCCCACCAATGACTGGTATTTTTGCTTGGTGATATTAAGGGTAATAACACAAGAACTCTTAAATATATTAACTATTTCAATCTTCAGTCGGCAATGAGACGAGTTCCACATGATGCTGATATACCTGTACCAGTACCACGTAAAGCATTGCAGTCTAGTATTGATACCAAGTCTTCAATAGATGCAAAAATTGGCATTTTTAAACCACCATTTTCAAGAAACTCTAAACCGCAGCTATTTTCTCAAGACGAACTAAATGACTAAATGTTATAGATTTCACACTTCCAAAAGATCTTTTCGAGAGTTTAAGATCCATCTAAACAAAAAAATCTGCTTGCTCCAATATTTCCTTGGCATCGTATAAAAACTGAATATAGACGAACAACAACAAAAAGAAATTTTTCCAGCAAGCAGGAAAGGCTTTCCAAAAAGATAAAGTAATATGTATGTTATTTTCTATTTTTTCTATGATTTTTGTCATTTTTTGTTGCCTATTTAACCTAAATATATTTTATAAATATATCTATTTTTGCAATTGTTTTACTATTTTGTTCAAAAACCTTACGTGATAGAGAAAAACCGATAACAGATTTTAAATTGGCACCGCTCAAACACCCAAAATCAGTTGGAAAACTCAATCCACATTTTATAAGGTATTAAGATGCAGGCCTGTGTTATCACCCCGGCTGGAAATCGAACCATGGACCTTCCGCTTTTCGAGCGACATTTCTATCTCTGAGCTCTGTGTCAACTATCAGCATATAAAGTTATAACTACTATATAAAGTTATTATAAAATTGTTACTGAATTCTAATATTAGTATATAATTGTTAGTATATAATTGTGGCCCCAAGAATTGGTAACGCTTCAGGCCCCTTAAGTGTTAAATCCGCCACTGAAAAGGTTATACTGTCTATTATAACAAAGCAAATTTTAACCAAAACGATGGAATAGTATGTTATATTGATGATCAAATTGTCGTAGATCTTTTTCAAATAAAGTTGTTAAATGTTACTTTTACAAAATTATTATTTAACCACAATAAAAACAAATTTTGTCTAAATTGTATATATCAGCCACCACCAACTAATGTTAATAATTTTATAGATGAGCTTGACATTATTCTACAGGATAACAGAGAAAATTATATTGAGGTACTTATAAGTGACTTAAACCTTGATATTTTAGATCTAAAGGATAACATTAGTAATAGATATTTGAACAATCTAGCTCTGAAAGGTTTCTACCAATTTATTCGAACACCAACTAGAGTAACTTCGTTTTCTAAAAGTTGTATAGTAGATCATGTATTCATAAAGAACTCCAAAATTCTGTTAGTCGAGGCAGGTGTAATAAAACTTGATATTACAGATCATTTTTGCACTTTCGCTAATTTCAGCAATAATATAGTTGTTCCAAATTCAAGTAAGGCTCAAACCCAGAATATTATCACAGTTAGAATTGACTACGAAAAACTAAAAACTCTTGCAGAGGAAACAACGTGGACGCACATTACTAATATAAATGGTGCTTCGCTAGCTTATAAAGCCTTGGTAATGCAAATTCAAACATTGACAACCAATAGTTCATATACGTTAACGAAATCTAGAAACAATAAAATCAAACCTTGGATAACTAACGATTTAATCATAGCTATTAACAACAGAAATAAAATGAGTAAACAGGTATTGCAAGATAGGAACAATCTGGTTTTAAAAAGTAGATTCAAAAAATTTAGAAATACAGTTAGCAGGTTGTTAGCAGAATCAAAATCCAATTATTACTCAAAAAAATTGAAGAATCATCCAATAAAATTAAAACTATTTTTGAAAGTGCATATGAACTGGCAAATAGACAGGGAAATAAACATATCGAAATAGAGTTAATCGATGAAAATGGTGAAAAAATCTCTGATAATATAACTATTGCAAACAAAATTAATGAATATTTTTCAAAAGTAGATCTGAATATGGCGAATGACATAATAAATAGAAATAAAAATTTGAATAACATAGTACAGCAAAATAATTATCAATTAGATAAATCCATGTATCTAAGACCAGTAACGGAAAAGGAAATATTGACAATAATAAATTATTTAAAAGAAGCAACTTCACCGGGAATTGATAAAATAACTGTAAAAATAATTAAAACTATTAAAGCTCACATTATCAAACCTTTAGAATACATAATTAATCTATCATTTAAAACAGGTAATTTTCCAGACTTATTAAAGAGAACTGTTGTGGTTCCAATATATAAATCAGGTTGTAAAGAAGAAATTGGTAACTATAGGCCAATTACTCTCACCAACTGTTTTTCAAAAATTTATGAAAAATGTCTCAAAAAAAGAATTTTAAGTTTCATTGACCAAGAAAACCTTATTTCAAAACTGCAATTTGGATTTAGAGAGAAATTATCTACAGAAGATGCCATATTTTCGCTTACCGAGCAAATACATAAATCATTTCAACATAAAAATAAATTACTTGTCATTTTCATTGATCTGGCTAAAGCATTTGATTCAGTATCTCATTATAAATTAATTAATAAACTTGAGCACATAGGCGTACCTGAAGATTTAGAACCTGAAACAGAAACCAGCAGGTAAAGATTAACAATTGTTTAAGTCAGCCTTGTATTGTACAATATGGAATCCCCAAGGTACAGTATTGGGTCCACTTCTGTTCCTAATTTATATAAATGACCTATTAGAGATTAAGATTGATGGAAAAATAATTTCATATGCTGATGACACAGTTTTAGTATTTGAAGGACGAAGCTGGGATGATGTAAAGAACAAAGCGGCAAAGGGATTATATACAGTTAAAAAATGGTTGGATAACAATCTACTTACATTAAACTCGTCAAAAACTAAATTTATTACTTTTTCTAATAATATTACAGGTCAGCCAAATTATTCTAGTATTTTGTTTCATGAAGTGGCTTGCAACCTTCAAAATTGTAAATGTTCTGAGAAAATAAACAAAGTGTCTGATATAAGATATTTAGGTGTAATGATTGATCAACATTTAAGATGGGAAAAACAAGTATTATATGTCACCTCTAAGTTAAGAAAAACTATTTTTGTTATTACTCAATTAAGGCAATTTCTAAATGTTGAATTTCGCAAAATCGTTTATTATGCATTAGTAGAATCCTTATTACAATATGGTATCATTTTCTGGGGTAGTGCTTACAGCACCACTCTTGTGTGTAACTCCTGTTCAGAGTGTCCAAAAGCTCATCCTTAGAATTATGTTAAAAAAAATAAATTTTTCCCTTCCCTTCAACTATTTAGTGAAACTAATATTCTTAATTTATCTGAACTATCCACTCTTAAAGTTTGCTCTTTTCTACATAAAAACCATAATCTTAGGGACATGAACAATTATCAATATGAAACTAGATCATCTTGCAATGAAGAACTGAAAATTCCATTAAAGAAAACTTCATGTGAACAACAATTTATTACTTATATTGGACCCAAATTATATAACAAAATTCCGTTAAATATTAGAAAAATTGATAATTCAAAATTAGCAGATATACAGATAGTATGGAAACGCACCAGCTTGTTGAAACCAATCGGAATAACGAGGAAGATGTGGATTACCTTGATTTGGAAATAACAGTTTGTGGAATTAGCTCAAATTGTACAAATCCCGAATACTGTACGCTGTTGATACCCCATCAAAAATGTAGGTCCCTATTAATGTGCTTCCTAGAATTACTGATCATACTATATTTTTTGTGACGGTTGATAATGAGCTTGTTCTGTTTGTCAGTGACCCATTCAGAAAAGACATAGATTCAAAGTAAAATGGGCTTTATATCTCTCAACATGGAGATTTTCTACATATAAATCTGGTATGTTCAATTATTAAAATAACATGTCAAAAGCATTGACACCTCTGACAGTTATGCAACCCATCTTATTTATTTTTACAGCTGATTTAAAAAATTAATCGCCTCTTAAACAAACAAGAGGACATTTTTCTTGTAAATTGTTTTTGCTAACGTTCAGGATTGTTATTCGTATTTATTAATATTGTGTTGAGTTTGTAAGATCAATTTCATTAATAAAAGACTAAACTTTATCGTTGTGTAACGCAGAATAGCCACACATGTAGATTCTTTAGTCCAGTTTAGGGTTATTGTTTCAAAAAAATCCCAATTCTTTTTTTTTGTTTTAATCGCTTTATTTTGTCGTTTTAAACATTATATTAAAAATCGAGAGTGAGATAGCGCCGACGTTATAAAATATTAAAGGTCAAAAGACAAAATTTCAAAGTTCTTTTCTCTGTTTGTTGTATTTTGGGTGTTGAATAACAAATATATAATAATAACCTGTATTGTTATTGTTA
This sequence comes from Agrypnus murinus, assembly GCA_929113105.1. Taxonomy (NCBI): domain Eukaryota; kingdom Metazoa; phylum Arthropoda; class Insecta; order Coleoptera; family Elateridae; genus Agrypnus; species Agrypnus murinus. The sequence continues at coordinate 20,837,065 of OV816025.1, forward strand.
TCACCTAATTTCCTATAATTCTTGATATAACCACAGATAACTCTTCAGTAATTAATTTTACTCCGAAAAGTATAGTTTGCTGAAATATTAAAAGTGCTTTGGATGGTGATTAGCACGGGTGTGGTTTCGGGACGAGGGAGTGGCTAAATATTAGAAAATCTTGCAACTTGAGTGTGCACTGACACGTTTGAAACAAACTTGAGGTAAACGTGGAGGTAAACGTAGAGGTACTACACATGATTACATCACGCAGTTTTATCGTAAACATTATTATGACGATTAATACTTTAAACGATTATTACTTATCGAGACGACACTTAATTGGTGAGTTCACTCACAAGTACTTTGTCCATTTTTTGAAGAATGACTGTAGAGTGAGTTCGCTCACTAGTATTTTGTTCATACATATTGTAGGGAGTGACTGATTGTAGAGTGAGTTGATTTAATGAGAACATGAGCTATAATGTCTATTTTATTGTGTAGTCACATCTTTAGTGTTAGACAATCTTATAAAACTCCTTACTTTTCTTGCAACTGTTCTGGAATGCTATTAAATTACTGTAATTGACATCTTTCTTTTTGACTTAACTAATATTTCTTGGTGTGTGTGTTGACTCAGCATATTTATCTGTTTGAAAAGACAGCGTTTAGTGCTTTGCTGGAGAGCATGCGTGGCTTAGACTTTATCTGTTCGAAAAGGCAACGTTCGGTGTTTTTCTGGACCTGTTTGTCAAGAGTCAGTGCTTATCTGTTCGAAAAGGCAGCGTTTATCCGACTCAACCTAAAGTGTGGTATTATATGTATTTACTTAATTTTATTGTATTGTAACATCCCTATAAGCTATTAATTTTTAGTTACTATAGAATAAAACATAGAACATTCATTTTAGTGGTGAATGAGTGAGTGAAATTATATCAATCTTCTCCTTTCTGGAGGAGCTCCTTTTGGGATGCGGTAACGTACTCAGAAATAGGTTTTGTTTGTAGTGGTCACATAACATCAAGACTCCGTGCACCTAAGTGACGATTAATCCGCACAGGAAGAGTGCCCGTTTGTGCAACAAGTCGGTTAGCTAATTAACTATTTTATTTTCCATTGCATCCTTCTAAAACTATCCTTCCAATTCCTTTTTAGTATGAGCGTAAAACAAATAATTTAATTTCTATTATAAAAGGTAGAATATATTTTTAAATAATTCTATTGCTTTATATAATTAATCACAAATACAAAAAAGTAAGCACGAGTAAAACTGAAAATTAAAATCAAGAAATTAAACGTCCCGTTAAGAGTCTTTATACTAACGATAGACACGCGAGCCGCAATGTCCAGCGAGAGAGCATGCGAGGACTCCGATCCCCACTTCCACATCACAGCCTATGCATCTAGTAAGCACGGGTTTGACGTGTTACTTTATTAATTGAATATTTGCATGTTCAGAAATATAAAATTCGCACTGTATAAATTACTGTTTAATGCTTATTTTATTGAATAATCCTTTAGAGTTCAAATATTTTATCTTCTACAAAAAGAAAAAGAAATGCTACAAAAAAGTAATGCATAATAATTATTAATTAAGTAAATAAATAATATTTTCTTTTATGTTTTTTGTATTAACATTTTTTTGTCTGAATGAATTTAACAACTGTAAATTTAAGCAGTAACTTGTCAGTGGTTTTATTCATTTATTTTATTTATTATAAATTTTATTATTTATTATTTCTTCAAGGTTTTCTGGGAAGGAATCTAGAGGTGAGTAGGGAAAACATCACTTATTTGTATGTTTCCAATGTTCACCAAATAGGCAAACAAAATCAAAAATATATCTATGGTTTCCAATATACGGAAAATAAAAAAACAATTTTAATTATATCTTATGAAATATTTTGTTTGTAAATCGGAAAAAATGGGAAAACTGAGCAACAAATAAATAATTTTAATTTTAAATAAATAACATCAATATTTCTTGATTAACTATGCAAAATCTAGGATCTTGTGATTTGAAACAAAAAATCCAAAAACTAAGATTCGCCATATATTCCCTAAACTAACTAACTTTTTCGAGACTAACTAACAAACCAAGACTAGAAAACAAAAACGCTGTTGGCCAGTGTTATAGAATATGCATTTTATACAGTAAAAGCGCTTTTTCGACGCCCATCGTATTATTTTAAATTTTTAATTTATATTTTTTCCACAGACAGTGATATTAATACTTTGATATGCCTTTGAGGTGTATGAAGCAAGAATTCTTGTAAAAAATGTATCTCGGGTACAGATCCTGAAACTTAGCTTTTTTTGTTACTCTAAAATTCAAACTACTGGATACTTACTGTACTAAATGCTCCGGCTGAGATCTCTAATTATGCAAATTTAAATTCAGGTGTGGGTGTTAACCCCAAAAGCTTCTGATTAATTAATGGAATCAGGAACAAACAAAAAAATAAAAAAATAGTGGGCGCCACCAAATTGATGTTAACTAAATCTAGGAATCCCAAATAAAGTTTACATGAAAACTTAATTTAAAAAATGAGTACCTTAGAACATTTTCATTAGTCCAACAAAGTTCAAAAATTGCTTGCATAATTAACTTCAAACACTAAAAACAATAATGACCATACGTAAAAAAACGCAATAACAAACTGCTGACCTGGAAGTTGCGGGAACACATTATTATCTTGAAGTTTGAACTATATTATCTTAACGAGATTTGTCGAACTTATTTATATAACTTAACGTATTTATTTTATTTGCAATAACTTCCAAACGTAACGAATTCTCAAGAATTATAACGGTAACTGTACTGAAAAACTGTATACTTGAAGATTGCTTAACAAATTCTTAATCAGTAATACGGAATTATACTTAATTTTCCTATATAACGAGACGCCACTACTTTTCTTCGCTAAATTAACTAAACTTGCGAAATAATCCTAATATTGAATCAATTTCCAAACAACGTAATCGGTACGATATAACTCTATGCTTAAATTAAGGCACAAACAGTATTACTGAATATTTTATCAAATTCACTAATTCCAAATGGAGTTAAATCGCAGTATGTGCACATGGATTATTATGTAAAATAAAATTTTAGTTCATATGTGTTTTTTACTTATTATTCAATATTTAATATAGTCAACTTCCCAAGCGGCAATGCTCAAATTAAAATTTTTACAGTGCCAGCAACGCAAATAAATTGTGTTCGTATATTTCACTAGTGTGGGTGAATTATAATTATTAAAATCCCATATTTTATTGTAAGTCGATTAGCGAAATATGTTAACTAATATTTTTACGGTTTATGATATATCAAGGAAAATTAATTTTATCAAGTTGATCAGTTATAGTATTTAATAAGAAATGTTTGCATGCTTAAATTTCTTGAAGTTTAACACATATTTCTTTTGTTTACAGGTGAGTCTAATAACCGTTAACGGGTAATTGGCGAGCCCAATCAGTAACCCTGAAGTGACCGAAGGTAAGGCCGAATGTACTAGAATTTAGCCAAATTTGGGTAATGTTACCCCTAGTAGGGATTTTTATCCCGTCAAACATCACATTGACACGATACCTACAGCTTTACTTCCTATCCCAGAAGAAGGCATGTTTCAATTTTTTTTGCTATGTAAATTTACCAGATCAAGACTATCATTTTTCATCATTTTATAGAAAATTGGTGTTGCACATCAAACGATATTCTTGTACGCTGAACGCAAAAATATTTGTTGTTGTGTATTACTCTTTTCTCAATGTGATATAGCTAGCTAACCAAACAAAGGCATCCCATCGAAATCTTTGCACACATAGATTTCTTTTCAGACTTTTTTACTTCGGATTAACGTATCTTCATTTATGATTTTATACACATTATGACACATTTATATTAGAAAAAAACGAAAATAATTAAAGCGGTTATTCGAAATTATCTGGACACAATATTATAAAATTCATAGAAAAAAAAACTAACCCCAAAAGAAAATTAAACCGTAGATTTTATAATTGGTATTAGATTTGGTAATAACTGCCAAAAATTAGTTACAGCCAAAACTTAGTCAGTTACAATCTATTTTTAGAATTAAGCTATTATTCCTCCAGACAGATGCTTAATTCACTAAAACAAAAGCCCAATGGCTTGAACGGTGGCATAGATAATGACTTGAAATGCTGTTTAAACTTTTTTTAGCCAACCGTTAAAAAGATGATGATCGTTATTATTAGTTAAGTTGTTAATATTAAAACGCCTTTCAGCGTATAGACTCCACATAAACCTGCAGTACAATACGGAACTACAGATAAGTATACACTTTTTCAAACACTGATATCTAACTAGACCGACAATACGGAATTATCATAAATTCCCTTCAAAAATAAGCAAACTGATTCTACAATCGCATTTAAACTCAGACCTCGCGAGAAGACCTCAAAAAGCGTACTCTGGACGCAAAGCGTTCACTTTGATAGGCAAAGCCAAACTCTCTCTTAAAGGGAAAACTTTCCATTTGTTTATTCAGATTTTACGCGGGATTGGATGAATTTAACCACTCGAGCTTGAATATGACAACAGGCCTAGCCAATAGCAAAATTGGACGATTTTCTCTTCTTTATCATTTCAAAAGGTGCACAGACTTTATTGAAACTGAAAATTCGAAGTAATATAAACTGTCAGCTAAATAACAGTTATTACTTGAGAGCCGTGTTAGTGCTTTAGAAATTCCAAGAAAATTAATGCATTATAAAAAATTATTTATACAAAATAAAATGATAAATTTAGACTTCAAAAGGAATTTTGAAGATTACGTACCTACAGCAAGATTTCAACCCTGAGAACTTTTTCTCCAAGATTTAACTAGATTTCAACTGAATACCACGAAATTTATATTAAACAAGACTGCCTGCATTCGTAAATGTTTGCTTAAATGCAGCTGCCTTTGTCACCCAAAAGTATAACCTTTTATGTTTTATACACCAACTTAATTTCTAATAAGTGGAGGAATTTATTTTTATACCGGTGGTTGAAATTTAATCGAAACTAAATAACTTTATGTTTGAGCTGGTTACAACTTATCGCCATTTTAACATCCAACACAAGGTTCTGAGGATTCATTCCATGGATAACCTAGTGTCACATTATGGTTTAATGTGACTAGCTACGTATCTAAGGTTAGAGTAAAAATAAAACCCAAAGTCCAATTTAACAATATAATAAGCCAACTAATACAAAAGTATTAGGAGAGAACAGTAAATTCGCCATATGGATCATGCCACAAGTAAGATTTTCATAATTATACTACAAGCAACATAACATTTTTAAGTCACATACCCCGAGCTGCAAGATGTTAGTTGGATAGTCGTGTTTTGTGGAGAACCTGTTTATAGTATATAAAGTTTCTTTTTATACCAAGCTGAGATCAGCATGTCTAAATGTCGCAGTATGCGCATGGCAAAGCCACACGTGTAACAAGAGCGTCTCTTTTTACCATGGGGCCAAGGCAAGATGCATGTGTTCCTAGCAGCTGCTAGTATATTTTTTAGCAGCAGACTGCCTTCTGTTTTACACTTTCAGATTGTACGTATGCAATCTTGACGAATAGTTAGGTAATTCGACTTACTAAAACTTGCCACTGGATGATCTCTTACAAAGGGAAAAGACCGTGCGAAACTTTAGGACTTTTTTTCGGAATAGTACAGGGTGAGTAATTTAAAGGATGTGTTACGCAGCGATATCTCAAAAATTGGACTATCTGAATGAAATACCGGAAAGGTAATTGGTTAAAAGTGAGACACATTTTGATGTAGTTTTTAAATTTTTAGCCCCTTTCATTTTTAAATGTTATTATTATTATATATTTTTTTTTATTATTATTTGGGATGATACAACTTTCTTTTTGTAATTCGAATTTACGTAAAAACCTACATATGTTTACACAAAATTACTAAATTTTCTCGACATTACAAATGAGCATAAAGCCGGTACATATAAACCGCAGTGTGGCCTACATAATGGGGGTGCCAGCGTACTGACAACAATCATCAGTACTATTATGGCCATAGAGTAAGGACACGCTATTTTACGAGTTCATTGATAACACACGCGAAAGCTTTTCTGTGTCTGACATATTGCCGTAAAAATAACAACTAGACCGTTTAAGCCCTAAACAAAGTAAATCTTTTTTCTATGTGTTGTTTCAACACACGTTCAGTTGTTTTGTTAATGAAATTCCGTAGAATGATACAGTAACCATTCGAAATTATGTACATACATTTAATTACTGTTCAGATAGAAAATCTGGTTAGGTTAAAGGCCATCAATAAAAACGGATATATTTTAGGTGTTCGGCTTATTTGACAGTTATATTAAGATTCTCTTACCATAATTAGTTGAAATAGATAACTATTTTTTGAAAATCACGTACAGTTATCTTATTAATTAGATAACTTTTGAATGTGCTCATTTCTGATGTCGCTCTTACAAGAGAAATTAACGAAGTCTACAAAGCAATCGAAGTTCTATGCATGCCAAAGGTAGTTTCCGCAGGCGACATATAAGTTTACAAAGTTGTAGTGGGAAGAACCATTTTGACCTTTTGCACATATTGTCACGAATGGAATTATTAAATTATTAAAGCTTTCTATCAAAGTCAATCTAATTAGAAGAGAATGAGGCTTTAACCATGATAACAGTTATAAATAATGTTTGCACAGTATAATCTAAATTATAAAATGGCTGAAATAACTGATGGTCGCTTCTAGAATAATGAATCATTCTAACTAATGCAGCTTTGGTGTCGGGTGTAACTTAACGTGTGCCAAACATGGTTTTGCATTCACCTATACTTATAGGAGTAACTTCTGCCAACATATTGTGATAATTTTCCTCATTATTTGAAAATCATGAGTTTCTAATTTGGTTACCCGTGTAAAAACGTTCAGTGTTGATTTTCATTGCTAATCAAAAATTGAATTTTTAAAATGATTAATTGTTAAAACGATTCAGGTTTTAGTTAATTTTATTTATTGAATACATGTATATAGTAACAAACTTTTATCAGGAATACAACTTTGGGGTTTACAGGATTATCACTTCCAGTTAAATCTGAAAAATTAAATGTATCAGTGATAAAGGTTTACAAGACATTACAAATATTATCAACAACAATACAGAAATAGTTTTGACGACCATAAACAGTTAGTCGGTATTACAATTGATAAATAGCCAACAATAAAATTACCGAGCTACAGAAATAATGAGCAAAGTCAAGCTATTTTAAATAAAAACTATAAACTATCAAAATAAATGTAAAATAATTGCATAAAAACAATATATAATGTTTCCATGTGGTAGTTAGGTAAAGGGGGAGATGAAAAATAAATAACATTAAAAATGGTTGTAAAATTAATGTATCCAAAAATAAATGTAAAGTTTTATAAAGAAGACAATAAATAAAATATTCAAGAAGTTATCCTGAGTTAACTGTGTCTCATTAATTGTAATAATAATAAATAAAAAGAAAAGAGTTACAGAAGAAGAAATAAAATGATTTATAAGTATTCAACATACAGTTTCATCAAAGAAACCAGTAGCAAGAGAAGAGGAAGTTGACCTCACCCATTTCAGTTTCGACAGGTATTCAGTTTGTAACGCATTGGGACTATAGCAGCCAAAAGAAAGTTCTTGAAGGGCGTAGAACCAGGCAGCATACCACTGGAAAGGAAATTGATGTGCATTACAAGATAAGGTTTGTGGAAGTGAAAACGAAAGTATCAAGATATATATAGTGTTCCTCAGTATTAAAGCTATATAGAGGAAAGTGAAAAAAAATCAAAATTAAAAGTTGCATATACTTACCAGCAAATTGAAAAGTTAATTTGTAAAAGCCGTAAGTGATCATCCCATAACCTAAAAGAATACATATTTTAAAGATAAGTACTAAAGTAATAAATAAAAATTAAAACTTACCTAATCAGAGTCGTCACTTGTGTTTTCATAAGTGAGGTTAAATATTTTTCTTTCAAGCAAATGTCAAAGTCGACTGTGCATGGGGATAAAACCTTTCCCATTTATTAAATTTTCTCATTGCATATTTGCCACTTGACCACAGTTTTTTTCGAACACCCGTTATAATATGCAATGAGAAAATTTAATAAATGGGAAAGGTTTTATCCCCATGCACAGTCGACTTTGACATTTGCTTGAAAGAAAAATATTTAACCTCACTTATGAAAACACAAGTGACGACTCTGATTAGGTAAGTTTTAATTTTTATTTATTACTTTAGTACTTATCTTTAAAATATGTATTCTTTTAGGTTATGGGATGATCACTTACGGCTTTTACAAATTAACTTTTCAATTTGCTGGTAAGTATATGCAACTTTTAATTTTGATTTTTTTTCACTTTCCTCTATATAGCTTTAATACTGAGGAACACTATATATATCTTGATACTTTCGTTTTCACTTCCACAAACCTTATCTTGTAATGCACATCAATTTCCTTTCCAGTGGTATGCTGCCTGGTTCTACGCCCTTCAAGAACTTTCTTTTGGCTGCTATAGTCCCAATGCGTTACAAACTGAATACCTGTCGAAACTGAAATGGGTGAGGTCAACTTCCTCTTCTCTTGCTACTGGTTTCTTTGATGAAACTGTATGTTGAATACTTATAAATCATTTTATTTCTTCTTCTGTAACTCTTTTCTTTTTTTATTATTATTACAATTAATGAGACACACTTAACTCAGGATAACTTCTTGAATATTTTATTTATTGTCTTCTTTATAAAACTTTACATTTATTTTTGGATACATTAATTTTACAACCATTTTTAATGTTATTTATTTTTCATCTCCCCCTTTACCTAACTACCACATGGAAACATTATATATTGTTTTTATGCAATTATTTTACATTTATTTTGATAGTTTATAGTTTTTATTTAGCTTGACTAAAATAGCTTGACTTTGCTCATTATTTCTGTAGCTCGGTAATTTTATTGTTGTCTATTTATCAATTGTATTACCGACTAACTGTTTATGGTCGTCGAGACTATTTCTGTATTGTTGTTGATAATATTTGTAATGTCTTGTAAACCTTTATCACTGATACATTTAATTTTTCAGATTTAACTAGAAGTGATAACCCTGTAAACCCCAAAGTTGTATTCCTGATAAAAGTTTGTTACTATATACATGTATTCAATAAATAAAATTAACTCAAACCTGAATCGTTTTAACAATTAATCATTTTAAAAATTCAATTTTTGATTAGCAATGAAAATCAACACTGAACGTTTTTACATGGACAACCAAATTAGAAACTCATGATTTTCAAATAATGAGGAAAATCATCACAATATGTTGGCAGAAGTCACTCCTATGAATATAGGTGAATGCAAAACCATGTTTGGCACACGTTAAGTTACACCCGACACCAAAACTGCATTAGTTAGAATGATACATTATTCTAGAAGCGACCATCAGTTATTTCAGCCATTTTATAATTTAGATTATACTGTGCAAACATTATTTATAACTGTTATCATGGTTTTCTGGTCAACTGTTATCATCTAAAGGCTCATTCTCTTCTAATTAAATTGACTTTGATAGAAAGCTTTAATAATTCAATAATTCCATTCGTGACAATATGTGCAAAAGGTCAAAATGGTTCTTCCCACTACAACTTTGTAAACTTATATGTCGCCTGCGGAAACTACCTTTGGCATGCATAGAACTTCGATTGCTTTGTAGACTTCGTTAATTTCTCTTGTAAGAGCGACATCAGAAATGAGCACATTCAAAAGGTATTTAATTAGTAAGATAGCTGTACGTGATTTTCAAAAAATAGTTATCTATTTCAACTAATTATGGTAAGAGAATCTTAATATAACTGTCAAATAAGCCGAACACCTAAAATATATCCGTTTTTATTGATGGCCTTTAACCTAACCACATTTTCTATCTGAACAGTAATTAAATGTATGTACATAATTTCGAATGGTTACTGTATCATTCCACGGAATTTCATTAACAAAACAACTGAACGTGTGTAGAAACAACACATAGAAAAAAGATTTACTTTGTTTAGGGCTTAAACGGTCTAGTTGTTATTTTTACGGCAATATGTCAGACACAGAAAAGCTTTCGCGTGTGTTATCATTGAACTCGTAAAATAGCGTGTCCTTACTCTATGGCCATAATGGTACTGATGATTGTTGTCAGTACGCTGGCACCCCCATTATGTAGGCCACACTGCGGTTTATATGTGCCGGCTTTATGCTCATTTGTGATGTCCCTTATTCAGATATCGATTTCTCATAACGCACGCAATTCAACACTGCTCGTGTTGGTTGTACCTAGTACATTCTAATATTTTTAGTTGCTGAAACTTACTTACTCGTGAAATGCTTGTTCAACGAAAAACCCCTACATTAAATGTTAACTTTTGGTTTTAATGTAATTTAAAGTTGAAAGTAAGAGCGAGTATATTGTTTGCCGTTTCATTTCAGAAGTTCTTTGTAATTTGGAAATAAAGAGAAGGAATTTCGGGACCTAACTCATTTGAATTTTTCATGAAGCTTTTCTCATTTTAGATATAAATACCAACGTGTTCTACTATAAAGGTTCATTGATAATTAAATTGGTTTTGATAAATTATTAAATAATCTCTTGTAAACAACCAACGGTTGGATGTATAAAATAAATTAAATGTCTTTTTTTAAATCTGCAGCTCACCGAAATTCGTGGAATTTATAATAATCTTGTGCGTGTTCGTGGGTTGCCGAATGCATTATTAAATTCTACCAATTATAATTCACCTCATTCAAAGAGCACGTGGGGAAACGGCAATACTCTACTTATTGATTAGTACTGTTTTATTATTTATTGCCGCTAGGGATAAGGTCTAGACTAGGATTACACGGACGAGGAACATTTTCGACAGTGACAGTTTAAGAGATAGTTCGATAGATTTCGGAGTTTACACGAAATTGCTATGGTTTATGGATGAGGTGATTGTACCTTATTTATGGTCTGTTCGTATTATAGACTAAAAGGAAGAAAAAATCAACAACAAAAGAAAATAGATTTGGTATAAATGCTGTTCGATACATTTATGTAGGTATCTAAAATAAATTCTTTTATCTTATAAGAAATACGAGGACGAATAACATTACCTTACAAGCTTTCATTTCCTTTTCTTCTCTAATAAGGAAAAACGGGCTTTTTCACAGAATAACATTTTCTAACTTAAGTATACTCCTACTGGATTGTTGCTTTGTAAAGTATTTTTCGATATTTTTTTTATAGAATCACAATTCCATGATCAAATGATAAAAACTTGGAAAATTAATTATGAAATTGTGTTTATATTGCTTAATTACTGAGATTTGTTATGTGAGAAACCTTTTGAGGATCTTTAATTCAGTTCTGCACGTTATATGACCATTATCTTCAATTTTCTTTAGTTATCATATTATGATCTCTAGAGGCTTTTATTATATTACGATTATTACCTTTTATTGTATAACTAACTATAATGTGGTTCACACTTCTTTACAATAATGTCAAATTCTGTTACAGTCTACAAATGTGAATCGCTACTTGCTATGTCAATCATACCTAATTAAGTATTCCCTTTTTTTGAAAAATCTCAAACTGTACACTACCAGGTTTTTTTACTAACAAAAGGTATTATTGTTTGAGTAATTAACGAAATAATCATAAACAACTGACGCTTAGGATCAGCGACCTCTGGAAGATATGTACCAAGAAAGACATTTAACACCAGTTCATCTACTGTATTTAATTAAAAATAGAGTGGATATTGTTTATAACGACGTCTAATATAAGGACATATCGGTTTTTGCGATGTAAAATCCCGACTAGAAACAAACTTTTATATGTGCGGCTTATCGCTAATAACGACATCAGATATTACGACGAAACTTATCAAACGACAAAAATGGCTTGAAATTTGGGTCAAATTATCTTTTGTAACGACGGATCGCGTCGCCTAGGTAACGCAAAAACGTCGGGGAAGTACCAAACTGGTTAGGGGAATTACCGCGTTATGAAAAGGCAAGGCGAAACACGACAGATTTAAACGTATTCATTCCGTTTTTAAAGTCTAGACTAATTTCCCTATTAAATTCATATGGGAGGTATCCAAAAATGGCCTACAAAGCGTCACTTTGCTTTACCAAAACAAGTATAATTTCGTCATTTCATAACTTCCAAACAATGAGTTAATACTTTCAGTATTACACAAAACCATTTTGTGCATTAATTACACCATAATTATCCCATCCAAAGGGAAATTTTACAAAAAAAATTGCGAAGTTAAACCGTGCACCAAATTCACGTGTTTACTCTGCCAAGTCTGCAAAAAAAAGGAGGAAAAGAAGCCTCTTTTTAACATATAAACAAGCGTGGGTCCTCTGACCAACACGCTGCCTTCTAACTAATTGAATCAATCTGATCAACTTTGGTCGAAATTGCTTAACTAGAGATTTATTATTGATCAACGAAAAAGGAAAGCCAAAAGGATTTGAAACATCGATAGTTAGCAATTAGAATGTTAAACTTAATTTACAGAAGGGAAAAATGTAATAAGAATTATTTTACCACAACGAAAAAATCAATAATTGACAATAAAAAATACGAAACTAGATGCCGTTACAAATAAACATTCAAAGATCGAATTTTACAATATATAGGGTGTCTTTCAAATGATAATCCAATAACATTTTTATCAATATACGAGCCATAGAATAGTCGTATACTCTTGGAATTAGGAAGTACCTCGCTCTGAAGTACTGTAGTGTTTTGAAGATTAATGTAGTCATACAGGTTGCTTGTGTGTGATCTTGTACACTACTTATATGCTATCTCTTGTAGAAGACAATAAAAGACATGTTTACTTCTATGAGATTTTTATTTATACTCTTGCTGTTGATTACTGTTGTCATGGCAATCACTTAGCAAGCAATGCCTTCTTGAGGTAATATGGATGTAATGACTGATTTTATGTGAATATCATTACATTACACCCCGGGTAAAAAAAGGCTGAACATGTACCAAAAGAAATGAGCCATGAGTCAAAAGCGCATTTAATTTAAAATAATTTGGTATAGTGTTAATTTATTGAATATAGTTTCTCAAAAAAATAGTCCATTTTTTGATAGAACCGAGCTAGTCAGCAGTTGCTAGAAGCAACGACTGCTTCTAGCGACTGCTGAATGATATGTGCAATATGATGCATGTGAATCGTACTATTATTAAATTATTATCTCCCTTCTAGTTAACAAACTTCAAGGTCTATTAAAAATGATAATCGATATAGTAAATAACTAACTAAACTTCCATTTTTGAAGTTTACGTTTAACAACCTCCGGCAGATCTCTACGAGAAGAGAATTAATACCAATTTAGCTACGGATTTTTTAAGAGTTTGTTTTTAATATTAATAAAAACTGCTACCTTCTCTTCTGTTATTAACTCCTTTCTTGACGACCTAAGTACCATCTGCAGAAAATTTAATATTAAAATAATATAAAGGTACAGGCATATAATTATTTTCATTTAATTACAGTAAATAAAATCTGAAAGGTAGTTAACATTTCTTATTTTATTGCATTTTATCGACTTGTAATTTGACAGTTCACCATTTAGCTGTTTGTTTATTTATTAATTCAATTTCATTTAAAATTTTGATAGTTTATTTTTTCTGAGCTTATTATTTAATATTACAATTTGTTATTTTAATTAGTGCAATTTGAATTGTTGCTCGTATTGTATTGTAATTCTATACATTTATTTCAGGGGTGAATTATAACCATTATAACGATTGCCTTTTTTGTCTAGCACCATAATTGCTCAGTTTTCTGCTTTTGACAAAAGAAATTTAAATAAAGCCGTTCTGCATTCTTTTAAAATACAGTAAACAAACCTGAATCGGGCATCGACTTAATATGCAGATATCGTTAGAATAGTGTAGTGTACGAATGTCAACCATTGCGGTTATTATATAGTTGTCCCTAAATTACTATTTTTTTACGGAAGTCTTATTTTACGTCTTTTAACGTTTTATAAATATCCTAATTAATGTAGATTAGTGTTTATGATAATTAAGTAAACCAAGGTTGTATCGTTGCAAAACCACAACATTTCGCGTGTAAAAGCACACACATGCACGTTTATCAAACTTTTCATATTCAGAAACGTCACGATACTTGACATTTCTCCAAGACATGGTTTTCAACACAAAGAGTTTCTATGCGCACAAACACTTTCCTTTTCATTTAATGATGTCGAGATGAATACTACAAGAATTTTCAAGAAAACGCTTTCATCAGTGTGCGCAATCAAGGCACCGATTTTGCGAAAGATTCGTGTAAATGTGATACTTGACTAACGTATCTTCAGGCGTCTGTACAAAATCTGTGGTATCTAAGAACGTAATGACTACAAGCTGATAAGGGATGCGACTATTGTTCTTGGGATTTTATTTCAAAGCCACAAATAAAAAAGAAACAACAGGACGTTGAAATGTTGAACAATCAATACGAAAACGTGTAACATTTGCTTTACATATTTTGTCAGTGTTAAATTTTTTACAAAGGAAATAAAAGTTTTCGCAAATAAAGTCGCGAATATTTATGTTGAAAGTGTTTTAAATGTAATATTTAGAAAAGTGACTCTTGAAGCTATCTTATTAGGAAAAGTGAAGCACATTGCAGATTGTTGGCTCATAGTTTTGCATATTTTAGAGAGCTTGCTATTTACGTAATAACCGTCTGTTTGCTAGATGCATAATTTAGCAAGCTTTCTATATACTCTCTCCAGCTCTCGTACATATATTTGCAGATTCAGATGAGCATTTAATGTATACTTTATGAAACGCAAAATTTTCTAACGAAAATTACGAATAAAGTAGATTGAAAATCGTACATATAAATTAAATATAACCAATCTTTAGTTTGAATAATGTACTTTTGGAAATAAAGTACCTTACACACGTTTTAACTCCTACAAGTATAATAACATTAATTTTATGTGAAAAGAATGTTTCTTGATTGGCTTTAGTTACTTTTGCCATCTCCCATGTACCGAAGAATGTGTTCAAAAAGGCTCCGTACAGTGTCGACACTTTACAGACTTGTTTCGATGTCTCATTCTATTCTGTCACTTTCTTCCACATTCGTTCAACGATTGTAACATACAAAACTATTCTTCTATTTTTAAAGAACAAAAGCTCCGCGATGGATCGTTCGGAACTAGCAATATTTATAATACTTACGTTAAACTTTATTAGGTCTTGGCTTAGCCTAAACAATAAGTACGGTTCGTCTCTTTTTAAATTAAAGCAGTTGGTGAATTAGAATACCAGCTGATTCCTAGAGCTATGGAGAAGGGCGCCAGCATGATTGGTTTAAGCCAATAAAATATTAACAGTAATGCTGCACAATAACGGAGTTTAGAACTTAACGTGAACCAGTCTCGATCATGTAAGAACCGAATTCCTTCACTCCGTTATAACACCAGAATATCAAACAACAAAAGAAAAAAGGAAATAAATAAGTTCAATATCATTTGTTTATTTACACATAAAAATCTTTATCCATTGATTGAATTGACTTATTATAGTTAATAGTAATAAATGTTACAACTAAATTAAAAAATACTTAGAAATTCATACTTTGATTGTTATTAAGTTTGTTGGTTACTTGAAAAATTAAATTCAGAATTTTATAAAATTATTCTTATTATATCATGGATCTTTATTAAATTGTAACTTTACAACATTCTAACACATAATTCTTGTAATTAATTCTTCAATTTTGATAAAACGAACTAAGTAAAGCTTCCACATAAAAATAAGATGTAAAGAACCCACCTGGTTGTTTCTATAAACTAAATGTGGTCTACAAACGTTGTTTCCGTTGACTCGTGTAGATGATCTCCAAGGCTTTCAGTTGTTACGAGTACTCAAAATATTGTGGACGATAAGACCATTGATAATGCCTTACATTTCAGTAGTGTTATGGCAAAACATGCTATCTGCTTTTTTCAAAATGCACTTTTTGGCATTAAATGGCCACCAATAAAGTATATCTGCGGGATGCTTTAGTTTTATCCCACTTAAATTATTGTGATGTGGTATATGGACCGTGTTTAGATCGATCTGAGGTCTGCAGAATTCAACGACTTCAAAACGCATGTTTGTGATTAATCTATGGTATACCCAGAACGGTGTATCGCATATCGGACAGATTAGATGACTCAAAATGGGTCAATATGATTAACAGACGACGTATACATGCTATTACCTTATACCATAAAATCTTAGCTACCAAAAGTCCACAATATCTATTTCAGAAAATAAATTTTCGTACTGATGTACACCATCTCAATTTTAGATTTAAAGGAACAATAACTATACCACCCCACCGAACCACAATGTTCAAGAGATCATTCTCCTACACGATTGCTTCTTACTTAAATCAGATATCAGACACGTATAAAGTTATGACTACCACAAAATTCAGAAAGACCATGATCTTAGAAATGATGCAAAAACAACAAATGTTATAAAACGCTTAGTAGTTCATGTGATGTGCTATACAAATAATAAAAACTAGTTTTTAATATGCGCTCTAGTTTGTATTTTTTTCTTTTTTTTAAATAATATTGAGGTTAAGTGGCAGAGCAGCTTCTGTTAATTATGTGAAGCTGAACTTCGCCTCTCTTAAATGAAATACCTGTTTATTTTTTTTATAATGAAATATTTTGGGAAACAAAGACCATTATTATTATTATTATTATTATTATACTTTAAGTTGATCAAATGTCCAGCATACACTGCTCTAAGCACATACATAAAAACAATGGTGAGAAAAAGCAGGATAAAAGTCTATAAGACTCAAATCAACACGAACCACAGGATTCAAAACCTTCTTTAATAAAAGTGACCAGAAATCTTGTAAACAAATTCAAAATTTAATTGTATTGTATCAGTCATAATAAGATTGACCTAATTAATCTATTTTAAGCTAGGAGTAATTAACAATATGAAACTGAGCTGGTCTCCTGGAATATAGAAAAAATCTATCTGATGTTAAATATCGTAACGTGTAAATTTCAATATGGAAATTACTTCTTCCTAACAAGTGGGAAACCATCTCAAATGTAACATGGGTTGCATAAACATGATTATAATCAAGCAATCTAACTAATTTATATCCTTTTTCTAAAATTGAAAACTATTATTATTATGCATCAGAAAGCTAGGTTATGTTTGCATGAAATCCTTAGTTTTAAGTTTTTAATTTAAACATTAATGAACCTAACTGTGGTCCTATCTATACTCTTTATATTAATTATACCCATGACATAACATACCCGTCTTTTAATTCTAAATCCGATATAAAATATTTGTATTAACGTTTCTGTTCGATCGTTACTAAAATTTTCAATTTGGTGAAATGATTACACCGCAATATATTGAAATAATAAAATGTTCCAAAAGACAGTCTCATTCGTAGATTTACATTGCTTAAGTAACATTTAACAAACGCTAAATCGAATAAATAACCTCATTATAATAAATAAATCATCTGAGCACAAATTACACTAAAAATGACTTGACCTTACGATGTAAACCGTATCACCATAACACACCGCCAACTAACAAAAGCGAAAGCTGAGAAGTATAGTAAGCAAATGAATTAGTTGCTTATATGGAGTATATGTAACACGTTTTAATCTGTATTTAACGTTCCGCGCAAGTTTAATGAGCCTAATTTAAAATAGTGCTCTAATTATGCTGTATATATCTTTTTGATATACAGCATTGATGTTGAGCTTTAAGTCAATTGTTTTTATTTTTAATAAATTCTTAAGGGAAACATTGCTCCCATGGATCGGAATGCGGGTCCACAAGCGTTAGAAACAGAAATCGAACAGAATATTCAGTAACAGTAACTATAAAATGATAAAAAGGGAAAATACCAAATAGTCTGATTATTTGCTTAAGGGTTACAAAAGGAACATAGAAGCCTTTTTTTACTAAATAACCGTTACCCAGACAAGCCTGGGATAGGAGATGTCGGAGCAGTTCTATGGGTAGGCGCCGTGTGGTCTGCTCCGACTACCCTATATTATTAATACTTTAATACTAATAATATACTTTAATTATTATTAGAACTTATAAGTATGTATTTAAAATGTTTTGTACTACCCTATATGATGACAATATTAACAAATATGTCAACAATTATAGTGCAATTGCATGCGACAATTTTATTAAACGCTTCCATTACGGAGACTAGTCTGAAGTTAGCTCCAATGATCAGACAACATTCTTATAGTACCTCGCTGTTTTCAAATCATTAAATGTTCTAATACGTGGTCAGTACTGAACATCAAAAACTTTCGAATAAATCACCTTAAGGAGTGAGTGTGAACTTGGAAGTTTTGGTGTCTTCACATAAATTGATTAAAACGGTTTCCTAAAATGATTTCACGAAATCATTCCGTTATAATTCCATTTTAGTATTAATTGGCATTTTAATTAGAGAAATTCATCCGTTAGAAGAATTAGTTACTAAGGCAACAAGCTAAACATCCCTTAATTCAAAACTGTACACCTTCGTTTAATTAATTAAAATTATTTGGTTAATTTTGGTTAGTTTATATGAAACCGCGGTTCATAACTTTTAAAATTACTATTAATCAATATCATTATTTAATTTAATTAATTATGATTTTCTGTTAAACTCTCAAATTATTTAACATATCAATCAGCTTATTAATTTGACATTTTATTATGTATTGCTTCCATAATACTTATATTCATTTTAACGAGGTATTTATGGTGAATAAAATTGTTTTAAGAAATGATAAGCCTGTGAAACAGAAACGGACCAAACTGATAGAAAGGTCTAAATTGATGATTAAAACCTTAAACAACATCGACCATCGATTCGTTTGGTTTCGTAAAATTCATTTGTACGGGTGTGTCCAGATAATCGGATTCAATAAAAATTTTCCATCTACACTATATATCGTCGGTTTAATTCTAATACCCCGTAACCCACTTTTTTGTGATTTTGGGGTTTGAACTATTCCCATGGTAAAAAGTGCGCTGAGTCGAGTAGTAAACTCCTCGTAAACCACAGGGCTTCCAGTTTTATTCTATAGCGATTTAAAAAATACCTCGTATCCCAACCTGGAACAGTTTTTGGGATATCGCTAACCCACTTTTTAATAATGTATGCATGCTTAATCGCGCGATAAATTAATACATTTGTCTGTTTAAATTTAATTAACAAAATTTCTGGAATTTAAACCATTTAAAAAAGTTTTGTTTTACATTTGGTGACATTTCCTTGTTCTCCTGAAAAATTGAGATTTGGGGGTTACGAGGTATTAGAAATAGACCGACGATATAGGATTTTAATAGTAAAATCCATGAATTTAACCACCCAGCTTGAAGTACACTTTGCGGATAAATATCACGTATTATTTAATAGAGTCTATTAAATACTGTAAAGTCATCAGGGCAACATTAAATGCCTGTAATAATACGATAATATAAATTCTCGTCGCATAAACATCACATACGAAAATCATCTAAATGAGAATAATGTATGAATGAAAATAAAGTTTTCTTTTAATCACACGGTTTTTGATAAAATACTCTAATAGCATTAGTCGAACTTTAACAAGCAACTGACAAAGTATCAGTTCCTCTCTAATCGACGGAGACATTCTCAGTTTTATTATGTGCTACAAATTCTTTTTTATTTAAAAAAGAACTTTTATTAAAGTTCTTTTTGGACTTAGTTTAGTTATTAACTAAACCTCTATCTAAATTGGTAGCAACTTAACAAAACTGTATAAATATGTTGCATTTTAAACCTTTTAAACAGAACCATGCAACTGTGTATATACTTATACTACAGTTAAATGTTAATTGTAATTAACATTACCAAACCATTGAAGTAACTACATACTTGTGTGTGGTATAGGGCGGTTATTCTTAACGAGAACCACACAAAGATGTTTATGTGATTGTCGAGACCGACTGCTTAACGTACCCATCGGACAGCACGGCTAGGTGTACTGAGGCTTTATTGACGAAAAATTATCTCGCCGGTTTCGGAGATCGAACCCGAGCCGCATGAGTAAGAGTTGTACTCTACCACGCGACCACCCACTCTACTGTGATGGATATTAAAATAGCTCTAGCAACAGATCTTATATTGGGTTTTACTAAAGTTTTTGTGAACAAGAAATACTCGAATGTTGTCTTCGAATCATTCTTCAGTACAACGTAACACTTGTCTAACATAGTCCAACATTTACAACTATGTTAGAAAGATTTAGCAGGCTTATTCCATGCAAATGTTAGAGATTCGGTTCTATAAATGACATAACCTCACTTTAGGATATATTTGGGTAAACATATTTCCTTAATAAGGATAAGACTGGTCAGTTAGTACTAACATGCACACTAAAACACTTTAAACATAAAAAGGATACAGTGAAATTTTGTATTTCTTGGTAAAAATTAGTTTTCACTGATAAATTTAACGATGTGGAGATTGTTAACACTTTTTAAGACTTAATAAAGTTTTGTTACATTTTCAAAGTTAAAAATCATCTGATACAAACAGAACAGGTTGTATTTAAGATGTACACAAAGATATAACTACTCACACCTATAGTATTTATTACTGAGATTTGTGCTTAATTTTAAGAAGGTATTTCATTTTGTTTGTGTAGTACCTTTGTGTAACATTCAAATTGATAATTTAAATTCTTTTTGATAAGATGTTTTGTTGGAATTTAATAGAATAGCATTTTAACCACATAATTAAAACTAATTCTCATATGAAGATTCGTTCGTTTTCAAATAATACGCGAAAAACATTTGTGACAGGTTACGCTTTTTTAACATGCAGTAGTTTTATGTAACTTGGGCTGCATAGTGTTTTGTAGTACTTATAAAAAAGGTAATTAAGATCATAAACGGTGTAAGGCATATATTTATAAGCAAAAGGAACATTGAGAAATTGTGTTATTGTGCATTTATGTTGTTATTTTAATTGTAAACAATGTTGTTTCTTCGACAACAAAATTTAGATGAATAATCTATTATTTATGTCAAGTGTTATATATCGCCAGAATCTTATTTTTGTGATCTAAAAGTTGGTATAAATAATTTTTCTTTAAATGAAAGTTTGTAAACAGAAAATAAGGTTATAGGAAATTTAAGCAAGTAATTTTCATTTGTTTTTATGAAAAAAATTTAATTGTTTGATCAAAAGGTATAGAGGAAGCCATTTTTAACAACTAAGTAGCTCTAAAATATCCAATAAAGAACATGCATCTCTGGAGCGCCTCAAATTAAAATTTTGTAAAGTTGTGTCCAGTTATTATCAAATTTAAAAAATTATTAAACCAATTTAAACAAAGTTTTAAAGTCAATTATTCAAAACTCAAAATAGAAATTTATAACATCGAAAGTTAATTATTCAAAGAAGGGAAAATTATTATAGGATGAAAATTAAAGAAATAAATGGAAATTGAAATTATGAACTTACCAATAAATTATTAACAGAAGAGTTAAGTTTGGTGTCATAATTTGTTTTATTTGTGGTAACAAAAATATAGAATTTTGTTATTTTGATATGAAAGTTTTAATTATTTGTGTGTCAGAAATAAGAACTTAGAAATATTCAAAACGACCCGACCCGAAAGAGTCTCAATTTCGAGGAATATTAAAATTTAACTTAACAATAAAAATACACTACAACATAAGAGGCATTGTATATTTTGTGGCGTCGGTTTTCAATTTAGAAGTTGTGCGCTGTTATTTTTAAATAATCTCCCAATCGTGGTAATAGGTTAAACCACTTTACATGTATCTTATTTCTACGTGTGCACAAGACTTTCTCCACTACAAATGTTTTGTTTCTGCATGTCTTGAAACGCATATGCATATAAATTTTACTTAATAATCATTATCATCATTAATTTGAGTGCTTTTACCGTAGCTTCTATTTTAAAGTTATCAACTATTTCAAGGTCATAGTAATCTTAAAGCAATTTACAGGACCGGTAATACAAAACATCTAACACAATACGGAAACGCAGATGTAAGCTTAGTTCTCGAAAGCACATTAGTTTCTATATATTTTTTTAATTGCTTTTTTTAATTGCATTTTCTGCTAATAATACAGCAGCATCGTCTGCGTAGATTATTTCCAAGGCTTCGTTAAACATTGTTTTAGAGTATAGATTAAATAAAAGAGACGACCTTACGTCTTTTAAATTTGTAAGTTGTTCGGATGTTTTGCCATTAAACTTAATTGTCGCTGTTTGGTTTCAGTACAGTAAAATCTTTTGTAATACGGACGTCTTTTCCGTCTATCCCTATTGTTTTTAAAATTTCAAGTAGTTTATCATGTCTCATCTTGTAAAAGTATTTTTTTAATGTACGATACAAGCAATACGACGACATGCATGTCCTCTACATTTTCCTAGGAAGACTTGGATAATAAAAATCGGTTCAGTAGTTCTAAAGCCATTTCTATACCCAAACTGGGGTTCTGAAAGTAAAGTTTGATATTTTCTATAAATTATCTAAAGAATTATTTTTAGCAATATTTTAAGCATGTGGCCTACTAAACTTATTGTTCTAAATTCATTATATTTTGAATTTTGGAACTTTACATAGAGCTATAAATGTGGATGTTAGTCAACCGTGGGATATTTATAGACCCCGTGTCATAGATTTTATTAAGTAATTAGTTTTATTAATAGTTGCCAATATTATCGGTATTGATTACTACTCGACTTCTTCTTTACACATACTTGGTCCATTTTTTTCTTTGGAGTATTGGATTATTTAGGCTTATGGTTCTATCATTTTTAAAAGGTGGGTACTATTTATATGCAGTTTTTAATCTTTTGTTGATTAGAATATAATCTATTTGATTTTTAATTATATTCTCTAGGGTATGTTTTGGAGAAATCCAATATAACGTATCCTAAGAGGTAGTGTAAAAAACGTGTTGCAAACTGATAATTTATAATTTACAGCCTTGGTAGTGTCTACCGTGCTGGATTCTCACCCAAACGGCCCGGATCGACTCCCGGTACCGGCATATCTGGATAAGATTTTCTACAGTTTACCTTAGCTGTGACACAAATGTGGGATTTGTGCTATACCATCTGTATGTCGGCTACAGCCGCACGTTGGGTCTGCGCAATGATAATAATCGCCCCCACCTCCCGCACAAGTTTCATAGCTTCTGCTTCAAGTTTCATAATGGGCTGCAGTAATTGTTATTATTATTACATTATAGTATTATAATCTACCAAGGACTGAAGGACGTATTATTAGCCTTCTGAGTCATCGATGATTTTCTAGAAGGTTTATAGGATTTTATTTATAGAACGGTGGTTTTCCGTTGCCTTCTGTCCCGCTGTTTTAACGTCACACAAATGAAACAAACATTCGTGCTGGACTACCTATCTGCCACTGCAGATGTTACTAGTAGCGCAACTGCCCACCACTAGGCTTTTATACCCTCCCTAAAATCAAGCTCTCCACTTCCACCATCTTCGTCGTGTTGAAATTCCTCTGCTCCTCCGCCGTTGATGTCATTGTGTTCTTCATCTGTAAGGCACCTTTAACAGGTATCAGCTTTCCGGGTCAAAAAACAGAAATCTGCGGTGGTCCGGGTAGATTTTATTCTCCGAATAAGAGTATACAGATGCCTACTAGCTACTCACCACTTTAACACCAGACGACTGCACCTTTGATAAGTCCCACATAGAGCGTGCTGAATCACTGCAATTTTCGGTAGAGAGTATACCACCAAGTGGTATATTTTTTTAATAAAAGGGATTCGTACAGAT
The DNA here is from genome assembly GCA_929113105.1 of Agrypnus murinus. NCBI lineage: Eukaryota > Metazoa > Arthropoda > Insecta > Coleoptera > Elateridae > Agrypnus > Agrypnus murinus. Next base: position 20,860,989 of record OV816025.1, read on the forward strand.
TTTATTCACTGAAACTTCTGAACCTGACCTGACCTGCACAAATACAAAGATCAGAGAGTAATCATAGTAATCCAGACATTTCGACATTTGCGAGCTTATTTACTTCTTACTCCTCTTGTTCGCCCGTCACTCAACGCTGAAGCTTTTGAGTGGTCTTTGGATATGCGTTCTGTGTAGAGCATAAAATACAGACAGTACTTTAAATATTTTAGAAGGACCTCAAACACTAAGCTTCACAAAACGAAATATTGACAGAGTGTATAAAAAATATCAGACTGTATACTACCAAAACTATCCATATCAACTGTACGTATCATGACTTCCGAGTGCTCCTGTATGAACACGTAACAATACCTATACCATGCGATGTATTCTATGTACCGATCTGAAATATACCACAGAATGAAAACCTCAATCGATGTGATAAGAAAAAATTAGCAGTTTTTCAGGAATATTCTTGAAATTAATGGTAGTAGTAGTGACATGAATTAAAATACTAATTTGAATAGTGTCACGTGGGGGTTGTTTCTAGGTCTCCTAAATAAGCAGTAGCGGAACCAGGTAAACAGTATCCCTGGATACTGCTGCTAGATTCCCTACATCTAAAGAATAATAAAATTATTTACCAAGCTGACCACGAGATCATGGTTGGATGAATTCAATAACTAAACTGAAGGGTGTCTCGTGGCGAACTTGTTTATATAGGTATTCCTACTTATATCTTGGAAGTGAATGTGGAGGTCGCAATTCAGCATTTTGACGGTGTAGGCGTAGCTTATGACAAGGTTACACGTATTGCCAGTACCTTTTTGTCTAGCATTTGTTTGAAACTGGGCGCAAGTGTTGATCGCAGCTGTCTCGAGCACCAGATGCAGGTGATATTAATAGCAACCAGCTTTGCATGAGGTTGCGAAGATTTGTATAACCTTGGAGATCATTTCTACTAGTTGAAATACAACTTGCGAAATAATGAATAATTTATTTTCAAATGATTTCGTATGTGACAATAGTAAGTACACCTTAATTAATTAAACTTCAATTTTTCTATTACTGATTGATCGATGGCGAATTTTATAGTCTTTTTAAACTTAATTAATAACCTCAATCGAATTTTTAAGTATTGTTCTATCCCTATGATAGATCCAGTTTTACGGCATTGCGTTGGTACGAACTAATGAGATATGATCCGTAAACAATGTAACGGCTCCGGCAGCACCGAACCGAAATGGGGTGTCGCAGTGGTTTGTTTCGTGTTTGTTTATATAAGAATATTAATATCCAAATTGATACAAATCACTCTGGTGTAGTCGGAAAAGATCGATGAAGACGCTCAGAAATGAACATATATTTTAAAATACATTTTCGATATAAATTGAATTCTTTATCAATAATGATTATTTTTATGAATTATTGTTACATTGTCTTGCTATTCTTATTATAAATATTTATTTTTATTATCTTATCAAAGATCAAGAACGATAAAGAAATACAGGCAAAGTAAGCAATAATATATTTAATAGTATTTTATTTGCATATTAGAAATGTTTAGCTTAAGATTAGAATTACTGGAATAATGTGTTCATAGTTAGAGGCTCAGTAGGTAATCATTGCTGTATTCTTTACCTTCAGAATCATTAGATAGTCGCGGGTGGATGCAAGGTTGCCCTTAACATGCATAAGCGGGAGGGGCACGTGACATACACACAACTTTGATTATATTTGTAACATCTCCAAGGTGTTTCTTGGAGCCACACCGGTGCCGGCGTCCAATAATTTGCATCACACTGGCGACAACATGGCAAAAGAGCGGTTTAACCAAACACTAGTTCGAATTTGTTTTTCTTACGGCACGTACTGCTTTGTAGCTCGGTGCCGGAAATGAAACTTTTTGAAACTATGTCTTAAAAGAATATTCAAACACTTACCAAGATTGCCACTGAAACATGTGGAATGAGCTCAAGAATTAAACTGGACTCTAGCTGTGACAAGCCTATTTAGATAGATGCATGTCGCATGCTATCTACGCATGCAAAGCGGCAAAAAAACGCTACAGCAATATTTTAACACGAAAAGGATTTCATGCGTGACAATATGAATTCCAGATATTTTCTATAAACACATGAGATCTTGGCATATTAAAAACCGGGGCATACCGGGCACCTCCCTATCGTCGCTTATGCTTAATTAAACAAAAAGATCTGACAAAATATGTAGCAAGTGTTGATTACAAAATGCAAGGTTGATGGATTTTTTTTCTTACTGACAGGATTATCTGGCGTAAGCTTCAAACTCCTCAAAATTTTGATGGCCGAATCAACTCTCGTCATGCAGTCTAGCTCTCCTAAGATATTAGTAAGAAAAAAGTTATGGAATTATCCATCATATTTCGTAGGTAAAGATAATTTTAAATGTAATAGACTTTATAGAGCTATTAAACTTTTTTTGTAAAGCTTTGAAAATGCAAACGAACCGTTAAGCATTAAACGAAAACACTGTTGTTAATTCTTAAAAACTCTCCGTATACATTATTAGGGGTTTAAAGTAGTTAACAAAATCCCGCACTTAATTAAGGTTGAAAAAGGTATGACAGAGACGTGGGGGTTGTTGTCGGATAATAGAGTTAAACAAAGTCACACATCTTCGTTTTACATAACTATATACCTTCGTTGTGCGGAATTGAATTACAGTTAATCCGTCACTCTTAGGATATAATAAGAGTAAATTATACATTAACGTTAAGCGGATTACAACCTAAACCCACCCATGCAATATATATTAATATACATATATACGAGCCCTGTCTCACTGAAGTTCGTACACTTCAATTTCTATTAAACGGCGCCCCGTAACTTTCACCCTGGATTTTTTGGTTTTCTGAAGTAGCTATTTCTTGTTGCTAGAGTAAAGTACTGACCTCCTAGATTATAAGTTATGTTGTTTTATTGTTATATTTCGTTGTGTATTTATCTTTTATATTTTAAAACAAAGTATACCCGACAATTTTTTCCCCAAAATTTTCTTTGGTCTTGAAGGTGACTGTTCCTTATTGTTAAAATAAGGTATTGCTTTTGCAGCTACTTCATGTCACGTTTTTTTTAAATTTTACTTAGGCAGGGATCCCTCTTTGCGTCCGTAGACTGTTCGGAGTTGAAGGGGCGGCGTGAGGAGACCATTTGATAGAATTTCATGAAACTTAACATGGAATAAGTGCAAAGACAGTACTTCACTCTAACAACAAGAAACAGCTACTGTGTATATCAACAAAAATGCGAGGCGTCCTTTAAATAACACAAATAGAGTGTGCGAACTTCAATGAGACAGGGCTCGTAGTTTACTAGCGCTAACTAAACAAACGCTTGTTGCCCCGCAGTAAAATAACTCAAGTTCTTTTCGAGATATTGTTCTACCTACAGTCGCTACTTATAGTCGTCCTTGCGCTTTGACATTTCAATAAAATAAAATAAAAATATTTTTCAAACTCAAATGTAGTAGCTAACTATAAACAAGTGAACCCCTTTAGAATTATCCATAAGCCTGGAAAATGCAAGGAGAAAAAGTTTTCAGAGCTTATTAAATGAATTTACGAGCACGTAAAACCACTTACACGTTTATGGTCTATGAAATTCAGTTGGAATTAAAATTATGAAAACGCGACTTGAAAACAATACGTGCTTGATGTGTTTTAATGACTAGAGTACAATGTTTCTAGATACTACTTCCTACAATTTCTCTGTACAGTAAATTCGTGCAGTTTTAGTACTGCAAATGCAATAGATAACAAATTTGCAGGTTGTGCACATAACGATTGCAACACAATGCTACACAATACAACACACTGCCTTATAAAATACAACATTCTTAAATGTAATGTTCGACGTTTCCAGCACTCGGTGCCTGAGAAATGACATTCATATTTCAGTTGTAATAGTCTTTCAGGAAGAATAAGTTTCTTTTTGATAGTTTTCAGATTACGAACATTCAAGTAGAAAAATTGTTTAGAATGAATTTTTATTACACTCGACTCGCCAAATCCATTCTTTATTCAACTAGGTAAGATGTCTCTTACCATAATGTCTATTCCAGCAAAATCTTCAATATATTTTTTATTGTAAATGTATGTTCAGTTCAGTGTAAAAAATTTAGATACTTTCAGTAAATTCAGCAGTTTATATGTTAATGAAAATCCTAATTATTTTTTTAAATCCATGCAAATAAAAAGTAACGCAGCCTTGGATTAAATAATAATGAAATGTTAGAGACACTAATAATAATCGATTGTAAGGTCTGTGGTTTATCACAACATTATATTTTAACGGTGTTTCCTAATCACACATTGTAGTTAACTAATTTCCAATACGTACGTATTTCGGTAACGATGTTACCATCTTCTCTGCATAAAACAAGACGGTTTTATGCCAAGAAAAAGGTAACATTGTTACCGAAATACGTATTGAAAAATGTCGCATCGTTACCGATACACGTATTGGCAATTAGTTAAATACAATGTGTGGTTATGAGACACCGTTAAGAATTTGAGACTTCATCAGCTATGCCGTTATGAATCAAAAGTCTGATACAAACCAACCAACCGGAAGTTTGAAGTGTATTTTTAGTAGCAATACTGTTTGATTGTTATATTTACTTTGTAAAACTGCTTTAATCTGAAAATACATATTTACTTAAAAGGATATGTATTGTGGTCTAAAAGTAACACATAAAATTTATTTATCTTTTTTTGATATACATATTGAAATATCCTAAATTGAAAATTGCTTCATTTCACCTAATGGAATTGTATAAAATATTTTAAAAATAATTGACATCCAGCTGAATACGACCTTGTATTATTATTATTACAGATTATTTACTTTACGCAGGCCCAACGTGCGGCTGCAGCCGACTTACAGTTGCTATAGTACAAATCCTACATTTGGATTACAAATAAGGAAAATTGCAGAAAACCTTAACATCTGCCGGTACCGGAAGTAGATCCCGGGTCGATTGAATGAGATCAGTACGTTAGGCACTACACTACCAATGCTGTTTATGAACTATTGCTGATTAAATAAGAAAATTTTAGCACATTCAGTATTTTATGTACCTACTGCCAGTTATGTAGTAATCCAGCGGATTATTTGACCTGGATATTTTCAACTTACAACTCAACATATCTTTTCCAATTGGTTCATTTTAGAGCAGTACAGGTAGATTGATTATTTATAAAACATCAATAATGCAAAATCACTTTCTTGTAACTTTGTATTAAAATAAAATTTTTAACAGAAAATAAATATATTTCGTCCAGTGTTGTATATAAACTGACTATATAACAGAGTTTATATACAGGGTCCGGCAGAGAGGTATGATGTTTTTGAAATGACTGTCACACATTTAATTTCGAACCAATTTTAAAATTTATTATTTTTATACATAACTGACATTGCCATTTGTCAAAAATACATAATATTTATTTTTGAAAAATAACCAACTTCGAAAAATTATAACATTGAAATTTACAACTCGTTGATTGTTTGACGGTCACTGTTTAAAACCAAGCTTCTTCGTTAGTTTGGTTATCACTGGGTTTCCCTTTCTTTCTGTTTATCGTAAAGTCATACCAGCGCGGTTAAGCTCCTTCTCAATAGTAGAGTTGAGTAACAAAATGGCTGTCTAGCATTAGAAGTTGAATGTGCGAGATATATTAGGAAATTGGTTTTGGATATAATTCGCTTCAGCGGAGAAAATTTCGCATTCAACAGAATGATCGCTTGATTATTTATATGCGATCAATCGTCAAATTAGACGGATTACGTTCTAGTGCAAACCATTTAGGTAAATTCTTTTTGTTTTCTCCAATGTGCTAAAATCTGATAAAGTCTTTTTCTATTTTAGGTAATATTTCCCTATCAGTTACCTTGAGGGAATTGTATTGTAAAACGCCTTTCAGTTTATAGAAAGGTAAAATTCTTCAAATATTTAAAATTAATACAATATACAGGGTGATTTCTTTGTAGGTCTTTTCTTTTGGGTTTTGTTGCTCGTTGTCTTTTATTCCTGTTCCTGCCCTCTGACTGTGGGTTTAATTAAAAGGTCCTTCCCCTTTGGGTCTGTACCTGCATCTATATATGTACCGGGTCGTAACAACACAACAAGATATCGAAGGGTGAAGCGAAAACCCCTAAGCAAGGCTTTAAATTATACTAAAACAGCCGTGGGTCTTCGAATGGTGGGATGTTTGTCTAAAATTGTATGTATTCTGTGTCATTCTATTTATGTTTATATATATATATAAATATATATATATATATATATATATATATATATATATATATATATATATATATATATATATATATATATATATATATATATATATATATATATATATATATATATATATATATATATATATATATATGAATAGAAATATTATCCCTTTGTTATATATATATATATATATATATATATATATATATATATATATATATATATATATATATATATATATATATATTTATTAAACGTGTATACAATTTATTCATGCATGTTAATTTTAAGAACTAGTTAACACGAGATCTCGAGTAGTGAAATTGTCCTAGGGTAGTTTTTAAGTTTACAACCTGCTGTGATACTAATCACCATTCGTTCATTTTTTTATTAGACATTAAAATTTTTGATCAGCACAATAATTACAATTTCAATAAAGCCATACTTAGAAAGTTTACATTTCACTACTTGTGTTTTATTTATTTATTATTTATTTATTTGTGTGATTATAAAATTGCTTTCCAGCTCGTCAATTGTAAGTATATATGCACTGTACGACCAAAATTGTGGAAGTTGCCCATATTTTAGTAAAAGATCTATTTCTTCGTTTATCTGATAAGCTTGAAGCTTTAGTAATAAGCATTGTTTTTAAACGAAGTGGCGCTTGTTTTTTTCTTTTATATCTTGTATTACCCCACCCCTCTCCGACTTATTGGGGTTGGCCGGCAAAAACTAAAGCAGTGTTATTTGGATCAAGCTGATACTTCCAGCACAGCTATATTTTGGTAGGTTAGGTATTTATCTATATAAAAATAGCCTTTGTGTTTCTGTAGGTTATAAAATCACCTCACTTAGGTGGCGTCCATTTTTGTCGAGGCATTCTTGTAGTCCGGTGGCGAAATTGTCCATAGTCCTTTCAAGCAAGGCACGTGGAATCTTTTGAATTTCTTGCGTTATGTTTCCGGAAAGCTCTTCAAGAGTACGTGGTTTGTTAATGTAAACTTGAGCTTTTAGGTAGCCCCATAAAAAGTAGTCACAAGGTGACAGGACCGGTGACCGAGGTGGCCACTCGATATCCCCACACAATGAAATTAGGCGTCCTGGGAAATGCTGTCTTAAAAAAGCCATTGTTTCTCTTGTTGTATGGCAAGTTGCCCCATCTTGTAGAAGCCAAACTCTGTTGAGGTTGATGCGTCGTCTTCTTAATTCTGGCAGGAAATAATCACGCAACATGATAACGTAGCGATCTGTGTTAACAGTCACTGTTCGTCCCTTTTTACGAAAAAAAATAAGGCTTAATAATGCAGGTTTGAGATACGCCACAACAAACAGTTACTTTCTGACTGTGCAGAAGCTTCTGATGCAGTTGTTGCGGGTTGTCGGCTGACCAGTACCGTAAGTTCTGTTTGTTTACCATTCCCGAAAAATTAAAGTGAGCCTCGTCACTCGTAATCAAAATGATATCGTCCGTCAGCAATTCCAACATCGCTTCTGCGAACCTGTGTCTTTGAACAAAGTTGTCATAAAGTCGTTTTGCAGCAGTTTCTGATCAATCATAATCTTATACGGATGGAAATGAAGGTGCAAGTGTAAGATTCTGCAAACTGACCTGTCTGACATCTGAAGAGCGTGTGCGTGACGTACCGCCGAACGACGAGGGCTGGCTTCCACCTCTTGTCGCATTCTTTCGATGTTTTCCGGGGTCTGTACAGTTCGATCATGCCCCCGTGCGGTCCCCGGTTTTAAAGTTCCTGTTCTTTGAAAACTATTCACCCACTTCATAATGGTATTCCTTTGTGGAACACGACCAACATTAAAATGGTCGCGAAATCGTAGCTGTGTGAGCACCACAGAACGATCCGTTTCAATTAAGGTGTTGTAAATAAACACACGATGTGCTACAGACCAAGGCTCCATTGTTACTGAAATGACATCTATTGACATGTAGATAGACAGTAAAGTGTGTTTACGTTATTAATATATTATAAATAATATCTTTTCCAAACTGTAAATTTTGTCGCAGCACTTTTGGTCATTAACAACGCGCTATATTTATTATTTATTTGTGAACGTTTTAAACAATTTGGTGGTGCCCACCATATCCTGTTTATTTATTTCCTGTCCTTAATTTAAGATCAGACATAACAGTTAAAACTAACATTAATTAAAAAAATATATAAAAGGCAAGCGCCATAAATTCTCGGCCTGATATAGAAAAAATAAACTTGGTAAAATATAATAATTTTTATTTTTCAATATAATCTCCCCTAATGTACACTTATTACAACGTGGAATTAATAATTCAATGCCCTTGTAAAAATAATTTGAAGTTTTTCTTTCAAAATGTTCAATTACAGCTGCTTGCAACTCGTTCTCGTCCTTAAAACGACGTACCCTAAGGTCTTTCTTTAAATTTGAAAATAAATAATAGTCACTAAGAGCCATATCCGGACTGTACGGTGGTTGATTCAATGCCGCATTCGCGAATGGCAGCTTGCGAAATTGCGGCAATATGACGTGTATGGTGCATTGTCGTGCAATATAATCGAACATTTTCATCGAACATCGATTTTCCTCGACGTTTTTCACAAATATTGTTTCTCAATTTATGCAATAAAGACGCATAATATGTACTGTTAACAGTTGTATTGCGTTCCTTAAAATCAATGAGTAAAATGCCGACACAATCCCAGAATATTGTTGCCATAACTTTCTTTGTCGATTGAACGACTTTCCTTTTTTTGGACGAGGTTCATCGGGTTGCCGCCATTCCATCGATTGCCTTTTGAATAGAGGATCATAATACAGAACCATTGTTTCATCTCCAGTAACAATGGACTCCAAAATCGGGTTGGGTCGTCTCCACACAAGTTTAAAAACTAGCGCGCACATTCGACGCGACATTGACGATGAACAGCAGAAAGAAGACGCGGTACCCATCTTGCACTAATTTTATTCATACCCAAATGATCATGAAAAATTCGGTGAACACTTGTTTCGGAAATGTCTGACATCACTGCTAACTCCTTAAACTTTCAAACGGCGATCTTCTCTAATACCATTTCTTCAATGATTGTAACTTTTTGAGGGTGCGCTCTTCATCTACAAGAGATTCTTTTCCCCAACGGAAACATTTTGACCGCTTTTTTTACAGTGGAATATGGAGGAGATAAATAACCATAAACGCCGTCTAAACGTTGTTTGATTTGATTAGGCGTGTGCCCATCTTTTGTTAAAAATCTAATGACCGAGCGGTACTCAAATTTTGTTAGCTGCGACATTTACTCGTCACGATGCTTGGGTAGCTACTAATAGTTATTTACGTGCCAAGCTTTGTAAATTAATCTTTACGAGCGAGCGACGAAGGAGCGAGCACACGACTTCACTTCACTTTGCAAAGGTGCTGCCATCTAGCCATTATTTGTGCAACTCAAATCACATACAGTAGATGAGCCAAAATTAAATTTCGGCTTTCATAATTTCGCGGAGCACTTGCAACAAGCTCGGGGAGCGCCAGTGTTCCGCGGAGCACCGGTTAAGAACCACTGCTTTATACAGTAAGTATGAAATTTTAATTATTATTGTATAAAGTGGAGGTTACATATTTGCGACGCCGATCAGTGGATATTTTGTGTTGTTGTGCCTAACCGATTTTTGGTCACTTCAGTCGTGGAACTTTTGTTCAATGCATGGGTCTGCTCCTAACCACCGATTTGGAAATACCCAATTGAGGTAATAATTTCTCACATCAAGCCAAAAATCCACGTAAATGTCGGCTGTAATCCAAGTAAATATGCTTGTTGCTCCCAATGCGGATTCTCCGAACTCCAAAATGGTATATTCTTTCTTTACAGTTCCAAATAAACAAAACATATTTTCTTTAAAATAAGTACATCACTATCTCGTAAAAATCTAATCGTTTATACGTTTCTACAACTTTGGCCGATATAAAACGCTTTGCAGTCTCGACAATAAATTTTATACACGCCTGATTTGTCCGTCTTTTTTTAGCCGTTGTTACTATCTGCTTAATAAACATTCAAATACATGTCTATGTATTTTAATTATAAAACTATTTTATACGATTTTACAAGGAACCTAGCGCGACTTCAATTTTAATCTTTATTACCTAAACAAATAATGAACAGTAGAAGCATTCTTAATGCAGTCCAATATAATTAATAAATGATTCTTGTGAGGTTACATATGATTTTATATAATTTATTAATTAAATGAAATAAATATTAAAATCCTGAAGATTCTGAAAGATAACGCGCTGTTAAAAAGAAGTAAATGTCTAATAGTACTTCTTTACAAGTAAGTGTGAAACGTAAGATTCTAACTTCTAAGTAAATGAGATAAGAGCGTCCGCTTTATAACGTTACCTATTTTACAAATTGACCTGATCTAACCTTTTACTTAACCTTATTTGAACCCTATTAGTGTCTCATAGAGTATCATTTCATCTTCATTGGCCTACAATTACTTTATACTCAATCAGCTTTCGAAGTAAGAGATTTCAGTATTATGCTCCTAATATTGACTTTATATCAATTACTTACAATGTATAAAAGCAACATGCTATCAAGTGAAGTGAGACTTTTGATGATTCTGATGATTTATAATAATATTCAATATAAGTATAATACTTAATAATATGTATAATAATGTACGTACATGGTGTCTCATAAGACGTACATCAAACGCGGAGAGTAGCTAGACATCAATAAGAAAAACAAAAAATCCCTGCAACATTTATGCAAGAAGGGTATGAGATTTTTAGCGCATACAGTATGGTTTATGTTCTTCAAAACAAGATGTTTTGTTATGTTTACATTTCTGATTCTGCAACCTGCAGCTTGATAATGTATTGTTTACAATAGAATATCTTATGAGATCAATCAGTCGGATGAAAAATTCATCAAATGAAAAATTGAATTGTGCTTTTTGTTTTAAATAAAATTGATAAATAGTATAAATCATTCGCTGTTAAATATTAAAATCGCCCTTTAATTTAATGTTTTTTTTGCATATTTATTTAGCTAGTTCGGCATTAATTCACAAAATCTCCGTGTCCGGGCCTCGCTTTAGTAATTATTCTAATTAATAGAAAAAATAATTAGTTGGTTTGTGCATGTAATCACACTGTATATGTATAATGTATATGTAGTTTTTGAAGTTTTATATGGAATCACTGAGATGGCGCACTGCGTATTGTAATAAAGTCACGCAGGTGTTCAGATAAAACATTTGAAGAAAATTTAAATAACATAGGATTTTTCAGAATAGTAAAAATATTCTTATAGTGCACATCGTGCTTCGTGTTTAGTTATTTCTCATATAGTGTTGGGCTATTCTCCAACTAATTTCAAAGCAGAAGTTCAAATTATATTTTAGACTCAATCTCATGAAATGGTGATGAGAGTCTAACATTATTCTAAGGTGGTTTCCTTTCTCTTTCTTCTATTTTCCCGCCGCCAACTACATAAGAAGAGAGAATCACCGTTTTATGGGTAAGTACTCAAAATTTTATGATTTGATCTTTTGTGCACAATATACAGTCCGCTCATTATCAAAGAGAAAAAATTCAAATAATGTTTTATCAATATAAATTCCACCTATGGATTTCAAATAGTAATCATACAGAAAACATTTGGTCACTTCTCACCGCATTTTTGGTTAACACCAGCTGGTGAGTTTATGTTGATAAAAACTGGTTTTACAGATTTTGTTATTACCTAGAAAAATTAGAAAAATCATACATTTTATGTAGTAGATTAAATAGCAATTTTACATTTTATGTCTGATAAAATATTGATAAATAGTGTGCATTTATACGCAAGTAATATACAGTGTGTCCATCTTAACTGTTATTTAGTGGTTATTTGCGCACACTAAATTTAATATGGATGTAGATTAAATTTCTTTGTTGCTATATTAGCGTACTATTTAGAATCTGCATGTTACTAGTTATATGTTGTTCAGTGTTGTTACAACACTTCAATTATTGATTTCGCTGTTAGGTTTTATATTTCATATAAATATAGGTTATATAACGTTGAATTAATCATGTCGGTTGCACAGGAAGAGAAACTAGTTGCGTCAATTTCAAAAGACGAAAAACCATTAGCAGTTCTTGAGGCTAGAAAGGAAACATTGTTTACGCATTTGCAGCGGATTTATGACGTTAGTAGAGATGTTAGTAGCGAAAAAAAGTTAGCACACTTTAAAATTCGTTGTCAGCCGCTGGAACAAACTAAAGAAGAATTTTCAAATATCTTATCTATTAATGAACTTCAACTTACAATTGATCCCAACGCGATCCCAGATTTTGCTGCATTAAACAGCTTTGATGAAGTTTATTGTCATATACGGGCTGTAGCAGATCAGGTTTTGAAAACAGATCCTTCATCTAGAGAACGTCCCGAAAATAGTTCGAAACGTACCCCAAAGTTACCTGAAGTCACCCTGCCAATATTTTCCGGCGATTTTAAAGAATGGCCAATTTTTTATGAATGCTTTAAAAGCTTAGTGCATGACAACCCTGATTTAAAAGATGTAGATAGAATCAATTTCTTAATTAGTAAGTTATCAGGGTCCGCAAGAAATGTGTGTCAAGGCCTTCCGCCAATAGGTAGCAATTATAGCATTATTTGCAATGCTCTTATAGGAAAATATCAAGATAAAAGAAAACTCGCAAATTCTTATCTAGATAAAATTTTTGAATTTAAAACATTAGTATCGGAATCAGCAGCTGCTTTAAATCACTTTATAAATAATTTTCATTCATCTATAGCCGCACTTAGAAAATTGTTGACTATATCTTGGCGTATATAGCTTTGTCCAAATTAGATTCAACTTCTCGAAAAAGTTTTGAGACAACTCGTAAAAGTTTAACCTTACCAACTTGTACGGAAATTATAGACTTCGTGAAATTACAAGCTCAAGCTCTTGGTAGTTTAGGCTCTAAGAATTTTAGTAGTAGTAAATCTTCTAGTAGTAATCAGTCAAAACAGAAGACTGTACAATCCTTTGTGGTCAGTAATACAAGTGATATTTTAAAGAAATGTCCAGCATGTTTGCGACTTTTAGATCATTCACTTTTTCGATGCCCCAAATTTCTAACACTTACTCCAAACGAACGCTATGTTATGGTGCTCTCAAATCATTATTGTTTGAATTGTCTAGCATCACATAAAATAATAAATTGTAAATCCAAAACTAATTGCAATAAGTGCAACGGTAGACATCATACGTTGCTACATTTTCAAAAATCATCTTCGGTGACTAGTGGTAACAATAGTTTGCTTAATAGTGGCCCAAATACTAGTGGTAACATGGATAGCCCAGTGGTGGATAATGTTACAAGTTTATTTTCAACTTCTTCAACATTAGTTTCTAACACGACAGTTTTGCTTTCAACCGTTGTGGTTGATGTAGTGGATAGTGAAGGTAGAGTAAATCAACTCCGTTTGTTAGTAGATTCAGCGAGCCAAGCTAATTTTATTACTATGAAATGTTGTAGAAAATTCAAATTCCAAGTTCAAAATTATCATTTGTCAGTTTGTGGTTTAGGTAACATATCAAGTTCCGTACAAGGTCGTACCAGTATAGTTATTTCTTCTACAGTAGATCCTCTTATAAAATACTCTATTGACTTATTGGTTATTGACAAAATCTCGAATAAACTGCCAAATGTGGAAATTAATCTACATTCTTTGCAATTTCTAGAGAATTTGCCCCTAGCAGACAAAACCTTCCATACCCCTGGAGATATAGATGGTATACTAGGAGCTGAAATCTACGCTATTATTGCAGGTAGCAAGAAAGTCATGGGTCCTCTAGGCTTTACAACGGTTTTAGAAACATCATTGGGATATATTGTCTTAGGAAAAGTTCCAACGGAACAATCATCCGAAGACACTCAAGCTCTTTGTTCTTTTGTTGAGTGTTCTCTAGAGACCCTGTTTCAGAGATTTTGGGAATTAGAAGAAATTTATACCCCTATCATTAATCCTGACGATGAAAAATGTGAGACCATCTTCAAGGCTACCACTACACGACATTCTGATGGTAGATATACGGTAGCACTACCTTTTAAGAAAGATGCTTCCCATTTGGGTGACTCATATAGTACAGCTCAAAGACGATTTCTTTCTTTGGAAAAAAAAATTGAAAACCTCTCTTATTTTACAGCAAAAATACAATGAAGCTATGTTAGACTATATTTCGTAAAATCATATTTCCAAACTTTCTAACAATGAGCCGTTATATCCTGGTTATTATATACCACATCATGCGGTATCAAAATTAGACTCCACTTCTACACAACTTAGAATAGTGTTCGATGCGAGTTGTAAAACAGACTTTTCCTATTCTTTAAACGATATCCTGTACGTAGGGCCCAAGTTGCAGGTTGATATTTTCATTATGCTTTTAAAATTTAGAATATTTCCGATAGCTATGACCTCCGACATACGTCAAATGTACAGGCAAATCAAGATTTGCGAATCTCACAAATGTTATCAGCGTTTGCTGTGGCGATTTTCTCATGAAGAGTCACTTTCTGTCTATCAGATAAATACAGTAGCATTTGCTATTTCCAGTTCTCCCTATTTGGCATTGAGAACTGTTCATCAACTAGCTTTCGATGAGTCTGAATCATTTCCTCTTGCAACCCAGTCGATTGTAGAAGACATGTACGTCGATGACTACTGTACTTCAGTATCTAGTTTAGATTACGCCCGTAGGTTATGTTCTGAGATGATTATCAACTTATGTAGAGTAGGAGGATTCGAACTAGTTAAATGGTCTAGTAATTCAAAAGAACTATTAGATCAGATCCCCGCGGAAAACAAATCACCGAGAATAATTTTGTTTGATGATGGATTGAAGGTATTAGGACTTCAGTGGAATCCAATGTCGGATACACTTTTTTATAAAGTTAATTTGTTAGACGCTAGTATTTGTAGCAAACGAATAATTCTTTCAACAATAGCTAGACTATTTGACCCTCTAGGTATAGTTGCTCCAATAATACTGACTGCAAAATTGATAATTCAAAGTCTCTGGAAGTTGAACTTGGATTGGGACGACAGTCCCCCCTCTTATATAGTAGAAAAGTGGAATGCATTTGTATATGAATTACCACAGATATCAAATTTAGAAATACCTCGTTATATAGGCATTGTTTCTGATAGTTTGAATTATTTGATTGTATTTTCAGATGCTACTCAAAGCGCATACGGCGCTGTAGTTTATTTACGAACTGTCGCTAATGGCAAAGTAACAGTCAGCCTATTATGTTCGAAGTCCAAAGTGGCTCCATTGAAAACAGTGTCCATACCTCGTTTAGAGCTTTGTGCGGCACACTTGCTTGCAAAGCTCATTCATGTAGTTTATAGTCAGTATGAATCTAAAATTCATATCGATAGAATATCAGCCTTATCTGACTCTACAGTCGCCCTCCAGTGGATTCATTCTTCCCCTCATCGATGGAAGACTTTCGTCGCCCATCGCGTAGCAAAAATCCACGAGCTTTTACCTTTAGGAAAATGGTTTCACGTTAGTAGTGAAATGAATCCAACGGATTTAGTTTCAAAAGAGCAAACTCCTACACAACTCGTTGGCAATTCTGTTTGGTTCTCTGGACCAGACTTGAAATTAGATATGGAAAACTGGCAAGTTCAGTCTTTCTCGCAATTAGATAGTCCTACTTGTCTTGAAGATAAGGTAGTTTCCTTGGTAGCAGTTGAAGACGCTGAGCCTAATTCATTTCACACATTGATAGAAAAATGTTCTAGTTGGCTTAAGTTACTTCGAACTACAGTATACATACTTAGATTTTGTAGAATTCTGAAAACTCGATTACATATTGTTGCTTCTGGTTTACAAAAGGCTGAGCACACTTTGATAGCATTAGTTCAGAAAACCCATTTTTCAGACACTTTCCGCTTATTAGCGAAAAACAAAGAATGTTCTCAAAATTTGCGGTAACTTAGACCCTTTCTAGATGGAAATCTGTTACGCGTAGGTGGCAGACTATCTAATTCCGATTTAGAATTTAGTCGACAACATCCTTTACTGCTTCCCAAAAGGGATCATTTAGTGGAACTTTTGGTAGATTACACCCACATTAAAAATCTTCATACAGGCCCTAGCCTTGTCTTGGCCTTGTTAAGACAACATTATTGGATTTTAGGAGCCAGAGATTTAGTCAGAAAGCGGATTCAGTCTTGTAATGTTTGTTTTAAGTTCCTCCCAAAACCTACATTTCCTCTTATGGCTGATCTGCCTTGTCGAGTGAGAGAAGCCAAACCATTTCTTCATACTGGTACAGATTATGGTGGTCCTACACGCATTTCGATTAGTCGTCGCAGAGGGACAAAGACACAGACGGCGTATATATGTATTTTTGTATGCCTGGTAACAAAAGCTCTTCATCTAGAACTAGTGTCCGATCTTACTCATTTATGATGGCACTGAAACGATTTTTAGGTCGACGTGGACCATGTTCAGCACTGTATTCTGACTGTGGAACTAATTATATAGGAGCGAAATCTTCCTTAGATGATCTTTATACATTAGTTACTTCCAATGAATATTTAGATCGTTTTCATAGTGAAATTTCAGAAAGGAAAATCGAGTGGGATTTTAATCCACCTTCCAGCCCGCATTTTGGGGGTATATGGGAGGCCAATATAAAAGCCGTTAAAACACACATATATAAAGTTGTTGGTACCCAAACTCTTACCTTTGAAGAATTACAAACCCTTTTGTGTTCTGTAGAAGCAATCTTAAATTCTCGCCCACTTTGTATTTTAAGCAACGACCCGAGTGAACCCCAAGCACTGACCGCCTCTGAAGTTCTTGCCTGTTCAAGATTTTCATGAGGTCCCGATTAACCGTCTGGTTAGGTATCAATTGATAGATCAGATGATCCAGGCATTCTGGCGTCGTTGGCACTTAGAGTATCTCTCCTCTCTACAGGTGAGAGAAAAATGGGATACTAAATCCCCAAATATAGTTCCAGGCAAGGTTGTTATCATAAAACAAGACAATGCGCAACCTTTGCAGTGGCCCCTTGGTATTGTAGAGTAAGTCTTTCCGGCCGCTGATGGTACGGTTAGAGTAGTGTCCGTGCGCACTAGACACGGAATTTGGAAGAGACCAGTAGTTAAGGTATGTCCTCTTCCTACCCAATAATTTTTCTTATTTTATTTTATTTTTTCTAGATCAGATGATTTTCCCTGATCAAAATCTATTTATGTTCTGGTATAGTTTCTTTCAATTGGTATAGTTTCATTGGTTAGACTTTTCTATTTTAGTTTTTCTATACGTTTTGTTCACCAACAGGAACAATAATGGAAAAAAAATCTTTTATTTTTTGTCGCTAAAGTATTTTCTGAAAATTATGTATTTCAGCAGGAGGGGTATGTTCGGGCCTCCGCCCGCTTTAGTAATTATTCTAATTAATAGAAAAAATAATTAGTTGGTTTGTGCATGTAATCACACTGTATATGTATAATGTATATGTAGTTTTTAAAGTTTTATATGGAATCACTGAGATGGCGCACTGCGTATTGTAATAAATTCACGCAGGTGTTCATATAAAACATTTGAAGAAAATTTACATAACATAGGATTTTTCAGAATAGTAAAAATATTCTTATAGTGCACATCGTGCTTCGTGTTTAGTTATTTCTCATATAGTGTTTTGCTATTCTCCAATTAATTTCAAAGCAGAAGTTCAAATTATATTTTAGACTCAATCTCATGAAATGGTGATGAGAGTCTAACATTATTCTAAGGTGGTTTCCTTTCTCTCTATCCTATTTTCCTGCCGCCAACTACATAAGAAGAGAGAGTCACCGTTTTATGGGTAAGTACTCAAAATTTTATGATTTGATCTTTTGTGCACAATATACAGTGCTCATTATCAAAAGGAAAAAATTCAAATAATATTTTATCAATATAAATTCCACCTATGGATTTCAAATAGTAATCATACAGAAAACCCTAAGCTTCCCTCTCTCAGTTTCCCTAAAGGTTTGTACTGTTTGTAAAGGTTGCTGCACATTAAACCTGAAGTTTCCATTATTAAGATGTTTAATTAATGTAGTCAAAACAAGATGTCATATTCCGGGGGTTCCCCACATCCCATCGCAGATATTAAAATTCGTAATGTAATTTTTTTATGAAGTCCGAATGTTTTTTAAATTAAATTCATATGATACCTTCATCTACATTCAGTAACAGACTGGGACGGATCAGCTATATTCAAATGTCCGAGTATTCAAATATCGGATAGTTATCCGGTTATATAAAAGAAAGCTATCCGATTAACTCGAAAAATGTTTTAATGTATGAAAAATTTGATATTAAACTTTTTTATATGATATTGCTTTTATCTAAAATCGAAAATGCTTCATTTTGATTATTGTCTTTTTTGATATTCTGTTATAAGTAGAAAAGCAAAAAATTGAGGAACAAAAATCAGACTGCATTTATATTTCTGTTTTTTAATTTTATGATCTGAATAATTTTAGCTCTTTTAAGTTAGAATTGCTGAACTACGGCCATAGTTACCAATGTGTTCGAACAAAGACCAATCAGTTCCACTAAAGCATTCACGGTAATAGTTTTGCATTGCTGTTTTAATGCTGTTTTATCCTGCTACTCAAGCATTTTAGGTTCGTCAGTCATCGAGTGCCTAGCTGTCGTATCTCAGAGCTTGTGCAAAAGGACGTTTTTTAAGTAATACTTGAACAGGTGAACAAAAATTATGTTACACTATAATTTTTTAAGAAGCTATGTCAAATAGAGAATGCTACCTGACCTTTGACGTGTTTTACTTCCGTAACAAGGTTAAGCACTGGCACGGACGTTAACTGCCACACATCTGCACGTGCTTGCTGTATTTACACCACACGCTTAGACGCCACTACGTGACCATGATAACGACTTATCAACTTCGACTACTGGCGACCTCTCACGTGTCTACTGAATTGCTTGTGTTAGCATACTGAAACCATACTTAAACAGGCTTGCCTTGCTCTAGCCCATGTCAGTTCTTGAGCTCATTCAACACCGATTCAGTGGCAAGCTTGGTAGGCGTTTAAATATTTAAGTAGCATGTAGTGGTATTAGTTAGTTTTTAGGGGTTTCACCTTTGACATGGTAAACATGGTAAGTTACTGTATTCTTATATTATTTTTGTATGAGTTAGTTCACTTAGCTTAAGATAGTATTTAAATTAAACTCTCTTTTATTACCTATAGCTATGCGTGGCACGTGACAATATATTACTAAGTAGGAATATTTAATTCTTCTGTATTTTAACCCGTTAACCAAGTGCATTTCTATAATCTCAAAATTATTGTACTTTTGCACACCCTAATAGAAAATACGAATATAAATCCCAAATGTGTGCAAAACAATCAATAAAGCTGATTTCAATCACTCCCAAAGCAATATAATACATTTGCATTATTTACTTTCGTATTTTAATTCTTTCTCACAAAAGTTATAACAAAATATGCGATGTATTTATTATGTAAGTATCTTATTATGTTGCTTTTCTCGCACCAGTATAATTACATAACAAAATACCAAATCTTCTTGGGATTTACTGATTAATGTTTCTGAACCCCAGTCTCGCTTTAATCAAACTGGCTACGTTTCACAAGATTTTACTTATTTCTCCTTAATTTATCGGAATAAAAGAAAAAAAAGCGATAGAAAGCTACCTCCTATCAGCTGCTGTCGATTGTTGATTGATTTCGAAATAATCTCTCTGGTTGCACCCTTATTCTCTAAGCAGGAAGCTTCTGATTGCATTTTAGTTCATCAGATAAAGATGATTTATTGTAATACTTTAAAGGAATCTTGACTAATATTAATGGATACAGTCATCTTCTTTTTCTTTTATTTAGACCTTAATTATATGTACTAGTATGTAATCTATTTTGCAAACTATCTTTATGAAGCAGTGTTTATGGCAGTGCTGTAATTAATAAAATGATGAGAATTGTGACATGATTGTGCTTTAATAATTTAAATCCTAAACAATAAGAAATAGATGGGCGTCCTTAAACATATTCAAAATTGAGTTATTTGAATTCTTAAAATAATTTAAACGTGAATATTTCCGCAATACCCTTTACCGTTGAAATTGTTTTCGTAGCATTAGTCCAGGAAAAATGCAGTTGAACTTTGTAGAAATTCATTACTCCAATATTTTGTAATCATTTGAAAGTTTGTCCGGAAAATCGTGATTAGCTGATTTATTTTCTATTATCTTTTTAGTATTTTATATAACTATCATTTTTGATAGTGATTAATATTGCATAGACGGAATTATTCAGAATTAAATAATTCATTATTCCTCAAGTTGTATAAATGTTTACCAAGGTTACACACGTCTTTCCAACCTTAACCTACGCCGAGGAACATTTGCATGCTGAACAAAGGATTACTGATGAATACGTGGAACCATAAACTCGAGCAACACCCACGAATTAACATTTATATGGTAATGTATTCAGTCCTAAACGTTAATTCATTCATTTATCAACTGCTTCCGCAATATTCACGAGGATACCGTATATAAACAGGCTTGCTACGAGACAAGGCAGTTGAGATTGACTTCTTGTGGCCAGCCTTGTGAGAAACTGTTATATTATTTAATAGTAGGGGTTCAGGAAGCTAGCGTCCAGGAGCTGCTTACCTGATTCCCCTACTGCCTAGTTATTAAGAGCTTAGAAGCTAGCGTCCTGGTATGCCGCTTACCTGGTCTTCTTAAGCTTAGTTGTAGTATGTAGTTATTAGAGAAGTTTTGACCACCCTAGCGTTAGTGTTAGTATATGTAACTCATTTATGAGATCCTCGCCTTGCCCTGATGCTTATGTAGTTTATAGTAGTCTTGTTACCATTTATATTGTTAAATTGAACATTGCGTTTTATTCTAGTCACGACAACTTTCAGCTATCTTTTTGTTTATGTGTTTAAAATAAGACAAACATGTTACATTTATTTGGTTTTTCCCCAGTTCGATTTCACTTTAGTGTTTATCCACAAAATTTTCTGAAAATTTTTGACTGGATTTTGACTAGACATTTTTATTAGCTATTCCATATTTGATTATGCTTTAGTTTGGGTTTCTTCGTTAGGAAATTCTGCTTACCACTATTTTTTTATACTTTCCAAAGAATAAAACTTCTTACCAGTTTAGCTGTAGCTTCTCTTGAAACAGGTAATGTTTTGCTTTCCTCACTTGTGAAGTTCAATTAAAATTTCCCTCTTTGAAGTTTTTAAGTGGTCAAAACCTTTAATTATTTCCTGTGGAGGTAGTTTGTTTCACGTAGGTGAATTTCTGTACACAACAAATCCAATTTGTTTGAGTCGTAATCGCTGCATTTCCAGGAAGATCTAACATAAATATAAGAGGCAACTTCTATCTCTCCGAACCTCTTTGGTGATGCCGATTCTATCTATTTTGGCACGCTTTAGCTTATAGTGATAACTCTTAATTTCTTTTAGGCTTGTTTCCCTACTCTGCACTTTACAATACGTTTTATATAACGTTTCTTCGTTACGCATCTTGTTATCTTTACCGAAAGTCTACTTCTGGAACGTTGGGTTTTGTTTATCGTTTGCCTTTCAGAAAACCAGCAGCATCTAAAACATCAAGTGTATTATCGAGTCCAATATAGATAAATCGATAAGACCGACTACACCATATCCTTCTATACACAATTATTGTTCACCTTTAATCTGTACAAAATTCTTTCTTTAACTTTTAGGTTATGTATTCAATATAAACTTTGTTATTGTTTTGATTTCGTTTTATTGCCCACGATGACACAATTACAAGATTTACTTTGAAGTTACTTTTTCTGTAGAAATCGTATCTATAGCTGTCAGATTTGTTTGGGATAATATGAATTTGATTGATTAATAATTTGGTTTTAGTATTTAAAAACTGATTAATTATTATCATTTATATTGAATTATTGTTGATAGTATTGATAGGAGGTGCTTGTAAAATACACAATTGTATTTCATAAGCTGTATTTCACTGTATTGTTTGATTTTTTATTTATTTTGATATTTATCTTTTTACTGTTTATTTTATTTTTGAATAAATCTCTTTTTGTTTTTTTTGCATCCTGTGTCTTTTATTTTTATAACTGCTTCTGTTGAGTTCAAACGGCTGCTGTTATCTTGTAGCAAACATTTTTAGCCGGACCCAAAAATTAGTAAAGTTGCAGAGTAATGTTTTGTTTTATAATTTTAATATAGCGCGACCTCTTATTAACACTACCAGCTAGCCGTTCAGGAAGTTATAAACATAAAATTAAACATGTTTACAGTATTTTTACAATTTAGGTAATTATCCGCGCTCACATTGATAATTTTAACAAATTTGATTGCTACCATTACGTAATATAACTATCTCGAGGCCGCACTGTATTAGTAAACTATTTGCAATCTATTTTATGTTGTTATCTTTATTTTTTGCAATAAGGCAATTTGCAGTTTTTTAATCATATTTATGACTTATGATATTTATTTGTATTTGTAGTGGTTTTATTTTTTGCGCAGAAAGCTAGGTTTACAGCTACATCCGAATAAAAATATCTTACCACATTGTTAGCATTCGAAAGTGTGTTTTAGAAGGTATTGTTGGTATTACACTCAAAAGCTATTATAGCCGACTCTTGGCGCTTATTGGAGAAGATATCATGCAAGAACCAAATGACTTCTATTTTAGTTAGCCAGCAAGCCGATAGAATTAATGGAGTTTAATAATTTTATATATATATATATATATATATATATATATATATATATATATATATATATATATATATATATATATATATATATATATATATATATATATATATATATATATATATATATATATATATATATATATATATATATATATATATATATATATATATATATATATATATATATATATATATATATATATATATATATATATATATATATATATATATATATATATATATATATATATATATATATATATATATATATATATATATATATATATATATATATATATATATATATATATAGTAATTTTACAATTAGCAACCTCTTTCGTGGGTAACAACCTAGAAGAAAATAATTAAATCTCAACAATTATAAAAGATTGCATGAAGCGAATTGCTATCAGGTATCTTGAATAAATATCATAGCATTTCTGTTGGTAATGTGATCACATGTACTGTGTTTAATCAGACTTAACAGTGAATTTTCTACAAGGACCTTGTTAAAACGCAATATGATATACCAAATTCAGGCATTAAGATTATAAAAGTCGTTTCATAATTGCGGCATTAGCGACTTGCCTAATTTATTGGCGAACCAAATATTATCTAGTTACCTTTTTCATGTAATTAATTAAATTATAAAATGATTTTATTGGTTGGCATTATGAATTTTTAAACTTCTCTCTAAAATCTATTAATGGCATTAATAGCACAGAAGTTTTGTCACATCTGACGATAACTACACTACCTTATAAACCAATTTGGAAGAAAGTAATCTAAAACGGCATTAAAACCAATTCGTGACCTGTCTTCGATCTCCCCTGAACCTGAGTTTTATGCGGTCCTTTCCTTTTATCCTTAGCTAGGTTTGATTAAAATTTAACGAAAATGTTCTAAAGTTTAACTACTAATTGAAATCAATTAATTGCGAAGATAAAAGATAAATCGAGAAATTTTCGATACCTATTTTGTTGGTTTTATCTTTATTAATATCCTCCCATAACCACATTTATAAACAAGATTAATTTTTTGTTAACGAGAGTAAATATTTGTGCAACCCTCAAAAATTGTTTTCCTTCGGGAAATTACAAATTAATTGAGAATTAATGTTAATGTTACATGTAATAAGTAAATGAAGTTACAGCGAAATCATGTACTTAGAGGAACACGCTCTTCTATTAATCAAAAGTTTCTGTTTGAGGAATAAATAAGTTACAAAACTACCCTATTCAGCCTTTGTTTCATTGCAGAAATGTAGCCGATTGTTCTTTTTGCCAAGGAATTTCTGAATCAACTTTAATTGGTTACCAGTTAGTTTCCTTCTTGTTTTTATTGTAAAAACGGGAAGAGTTCATTCTTGCAAAAATAAACTTAAGAAACTTTATTCCCTTTGTTACACGGAATGTAGATTTTTTGTAAATGTTTAAAAAACTGCGAAAGCTAGGAAATTAACATTTTATTCTGTAACATTGTATTTTAACATTGTATTTTGATAGCCGGAAATAGAGCTTTTCTAAAGAAAACGTTTAGCTTTACGTCTGTCTGTAGTCGTCGCCAAGATTATTAAAGACGCATAAACTTAGTGTCTACTTTTTCTTTCTTTTTATCCTGAAGTGAAAATCCCTGTTTTGTGTAAAATAAACTGCTTATTTCCTTCTACAGCTGTTAAATTAGCTTAAGGAGATATCGTTAATTCTAGATTGTATGCTTACGTTGCGTATATAATTCAAAGCAATCTGAATAATACGCGTAACGCATTTCCGGTTTACAACAAACAGATGTAGGCTTAACCTAAGCAAGCATAATGAAAAAGACGTAAATATCAATAGTGGATACCAGTTAAATGTCAGTAGTTTGAACATGCAACATTGAGTGAATTATTTACCTACAAAGTTTTTCTGACGCTGTAACTTTTTAAAAACCAATAGAAATTGGTACACAAGAGTACGGGCAATTCCAAGGAGACTGAAGTCATGGGTTTACAAAAAAAGTCAAAAACAACAGACTTAAACGACTGGATTTAATTCTTTAAAAAATCCAATATAGAAATGCAGGAATTCCATGGATTTATGGACTTTTAAGTTTGAATTCTTGAATTTCAAAATTTTTAAAGCAATCAATAAAAACTTGATAAATAGGGGTTGTCTTAGATTTTTTAAAACATGTGTCTATGACTAGATTGAACTAATTTAATACCACAGGATCTTTTCCACATAACTTACAAACAGTAACCTTCAAATGCCTCAGCAACCTCCGGCGTCCCACAAGGCAGCCATATTGGTCCCTTATTGTTCCTATTATATACCTTTGACATATATAAATGCTTTGTTTATTGTTTATACATTCTGTACACTGATGATCTAAAAATCTTTATGAAAATCAGATCACCACAGGATATAGCTCTGTTTCAGCAAGATATTGATAGGTTGTATGCTTACTGTATAAATAGTATATTATATACCAAGGTTGTGAAGAGTTTTTTCTAGAGCCGAGCATTATTAGATCCCGAGATGCGCAGCATCGAGGGATATAAGATGAGAGGCTCTAGAAAACACTTCACAACCGTGGTGTATATATTATTTTTTTCACTACTAGTACTTTTATTCCTTTTATTCTTCTCACATAAAAAACGTACTATCGCGATCACGGATTTTTTCCTGGATGCCAGTGTATAATGGGATGAATTTTTGCCCCGTGTTACACTAAAATCTGGATTATTGACTAGTAGTCAATAATAAAAAATTATTTACCACTAGGCAAGAAGGCTAACTTCACAAGGTGACAACAGACTAGATAATAGTATGTTTTAAAGCTAGTAGTGAAAAATAACTATTTATATTTAAATATTAAAAAATGTAACCTAATTAATTTTACTAGAAATAGAATACATGTTCTTAATAGCATTTATAATCTAAACAACCAAGCTTTAAAAAGGGTTGAATCAATCAAAGATTAGGGCGTAACACTGGACAATACACTTTCTTTTGAAATGCACATTGATTCAATCGTTCGTAAGGCTTACCAAATGTTGGGTTTTGTTATGAGAGTGACTAAAGACTTTAAAAA
The DNA here is from genome assembly GCA_929113105.1 of Agrypnus murinus. Taxonomy (NCBI): domain Eukaryota; kingdom Metazoa; phylum Arthropoda; class Insecta; order Coleoptera; family Elateridae; genus Agrypnus; species Agrypnus murinus. The sequence goes on from OV816025.1 coordinate 20,887,130, forward strand.
TATTAATTGCGCCAAAACTCTGTATTTTAGTCTTGTTCGTAGCTTACTCGAATATAATACCGTTGCATGGAGCCCCCTATATCAGACATACATTGATAGAATAGAAAAAATTCAGGATAAGTTTTTAAAGAGATTAAACTATAGATTTTATCCCGATCTAATAGCTAATTCATACAAACAAGACCTGGTTGCATTCGTACAAGTATGAGTTGTTACTGACTCTTTGTCGTATAATTAGCAATATTGCAAAAATCTTTTCCGGTATCCAAAAATTCAATAAAACTGATTATTATCTAATCCTAGATTTATTATCCTAAGAAAAATTATGTGTAAAGGATGATTAGGGGAGAGGAATTTAAATTAATAAACACTGTACTACGGAAACTAGGGACAAAGTATTTGGAGATATAGTAGTATACATGTTGTACTCCACATACAAAACTACTCGTAACCCCATTAAGTTATTCGTTGATCATTTACTTGTAGAAAGTACTGTAATGACATTCATCATAATTATTACATCCATATTACCTGAAGAATGCATTGCATGCTAAGTGATTGCCATGACAACAGTAATCAACAACAAGAGTAAAAATAAATATCTCATGGAAGTTATTACATGTGTTTTATTATCTTCTACAAGCGATAACATATAAGTAGTGTTCAAGACTACACACAAGCAACCTGTATAACTACATTAATCTTCTAAATACTACATTGGTGACGCCCGTCGATAAGAAGAAGAAAGAACTTAGATAATCAACACCAGATCTTCAATAATTCCATTGCTCTGGTTTTCTGTCTGCCGACAAACAAAACCTGCACACCTGGCAGGAATTTTGAAACGGTTATTTGATTATCTCACGCAAGCAGTCGACTTTCAGAAGTTTATAAATATCCTTTTTTTATCATTTAAATAAGATAAGTAAACTATATTATATTGGTTACGTTTCAATATAACGTTGAAATTCACAACCCATTATTTGTTTGATGGTCACTGTTTAAAACCAAACTTCTCCGTTGTTTGGTTGTCACTGGTTTTCCCTTTCTTTCGGTTTATCGTGAAGTCGCTCCTGCGCGTTTGAGCTCCCTGCTCAATAGTAGAGTGAAGGAACAAAAAGGCTGGTTTTTGGTACTAGAAGTTGAATGGGCGAGATATATATTAGAAATTGGTTTTAAATATTAATTCGCTTTAGCGGAATAAATCTCACATTCAACAGAACGATCGCTTGGTTATTTGTGTGCGATCGGTCGTCAAATTGGACGGATTAAGTTCTAGTACAAACCATTTTAGGTACTATTATTTCCCTAGCCGTCACCTTGAGGGAATTGTATTGTAAAAGACCTTTCAGTTTATAGAAAGGTCTTTTTGTTTTGGGTTTTGTTGTTCGTTGGTGTATTCTTGTTCCTGCCCGTCTGACCGTGTATTTTAATTGGAAGGTTCTTCCCCTTTGTGTCCGTACCTACATCTATACATATACCGGGTCGGAGAAAAACAACCAAATATCGAAGGGTGGAGCGAAAACCCTCTAAGCAAGGCTTTAAACATACAGCCGTGGGTCTTCGAATGGTGGGATGTTTGTCTAAATTTGTATGTATTATGTGTCATTTTATTTATGTATAGGTATATATTTATTCAATGTGTACAATTTATGCATGCATGTTAATTTTAAGGATAAAACGAGATCTCGAATAGTGGAATTGTTGTAGGGTAGTTTTAAGTACAACCAACTGTGATACAAATCACCATTCACCTTTTTTTTTTTTGTTATTGAAACATTACATTTTTTTTTATCTGCACAATAGAAAATAGTTGCAAGTAAAATAAAGCCCTACTTAGAACGTTTACATTTCACTACGTGCGTTTTATTTATTTATTATTTATTTATTTGTATGATTTTAATATTACTTTCCAGTTCGTCATTTGTAAGTATATATGTACGGTACGACCAAAATATTGGAAGTTGCCCATATTTTAGTAGATCTATTTCTTCGTTTGTCTGATAAGCTTGAAGCTTTAGTAATAAGCATTGTTTTTAAACGAAGTGGCGCTTGTTTTTTTTATCTTTTATATTTTGTATTACCCCGCCCCTCTCCGACTTATTGGGGGCTAGCTGGCAAAAACTAAAGCAGTGTTATTTGGATCAAGCTGATACTTCCAGCACAGCTACATTTTGGTTGGTTAAGTGTTTCTTTATATAAAAATAGCCTTTGTGTTTCTGTAGGTTATAGTAAATTAGCGCCCATGCGTGAGGCCTTTTGTGGAAATTCCACTTTGTTAAAACTATTTGTTGTTCTTGCATGTTAGGATATTTTTGGGGAATATATTTTGCCTGATAGATTAAGTATGTAGTAATTTAGGATAAAGAACCAACTCCAGGATTGATTTTGTAATTTGTTGTATTCTTGTTACAAGTTATTTGATTAGTATAGATTATTAATCTTATTATAAATTGGTTATTTGTTTTGTTAGTTTTGATTATTAATTAGTTCATTATGGAACGGAAGATCCATATAGATAGGTTAAGTAAATCAGAACTATCTTATGAGTTAGCTATTAGAGGTCTTCCTGACTCTAATGTTGATAGTATGCGAAAGTCTCTTCGACAGTTAATGAAAATGGAACAAGATCAGTCCGTACTTGAGTTACCAGCTCATCCGTTTACTTTTGAAGAAGATTCAGATGCTATTTCTACAGCTCTTATTGAACTTAATACGGCTTTGGAGTCATTTGATGATAGTGTGGATTCTAATCCGTATAAAAAATTGCAAAGTAGGTTAAGTCACCTATTAGGTAGGGCTGCGGCCATGAAAGCCAAAGATGAGGCTTCTGCATCAAAGCGGTCCGAGTTCATTCAATCCATTCTTGGATTAATGAGCGATATTCACGATAAAGCTTCAGTACCACAGGTAACTGATGAAGTAGCTATTCAGTTAGGGTTAGGTTTAAGCGTTGGGGAAGCTATTGTTAATTCTCCTGCGGGCAACCCAGCAGCTTCTCCTACCCTTGCTGCTCCTGATCCTCCATGTGGTCAGCCGAAGTCTGTACCAGTCTTTAAATGGGGACTTGATAAATTTGCAGGACATGAATCTAAGATTTCTTTAAATGCTTTTTTGCAACAAGTTGATGAGTTGTCTATTGCTCGGAATGTATCAAAGACCCAGTTATTTGCATCTGCTTTGGATCTTTTTAAAGACCAAGCACTTTTGTTTTATAGGTCTAGAAGAAATGAAGTATCTGATTGGGACTCTTTGGTTAATCTTTTGAAAGAGGAATATCTCCCTTTAGATTATGATGATAAGCTTTTAGAAGAAATTCGTAGGAGGACTCAAGGTCCTAATGAACCGTTAGGGACTTATTTAGTAGCTATGGATAATTTATTTTCCCGATTATCAACAAAATTTTCTGAAGGGATTAAATTAAGATTACTGTTAAAGAACTTAGCTCCATTTTACCAATTTCATTTGTCGTTTAAAGAAATTAATTCTATCTCTGATTTACTACAATTTGGTAGGCAGCTTGAAGCTTCAAGGTTGAGGGCGGACAGTTATGTTCCTCCAACTAGAAGGAAAACCGACTTAGAGCCAGATTTAGCTTTTGTTGAGACTGCTAGTAATTCCAGTAGTGCTGCTTCAGATGTTTCGTCACGGTTGTGTTTTAATTGTAGGAAAACAGGACACATTCGTTCTGCATGTTCTTCTCCCTTGATTAAACGTTGTTTTGGTTGTGGTGAGATGGGGGTCACTAAGACTTCTTGTAAGAAATGTTCTCCTAGGGATAATCGCCCTTGGCAGATGGTCAGTATAGATTTGATTGGTCCTCTCCCGAGGAGTACAAAAGGTTATTCATATGTCTTAGTCATAGTGGACTATTTTAGTAAATTTTGTTTGCTATTTCCTCTTCGGAATAGTTCAGCGAAGATGGTTTGTTCGAGAATTGAAGATGAAGTCTTCTTAGTTTTTGGAGTACCTAGATTGGTGTTGGTAGACAATGGAGCCCAGTTTACTGGTCGTGAGTTTCGCACTCTTTGTAGTAACTATTCAGTAAAAATTCGTTTTAATGCGCATTATCACCCGCAATCAAATCCCACAGAAAGAGCGAACAGAAATGTTAAAACCATGATTCGTTCCTATGTTAAAGAGAATCAGCGTTCTTGGGCAGATGAATTAACAAAGATTGGGTGTGCCCTTAGAACTGGTCGTCACGAAACTACTGGTTATACTCCCTATTTCTTAACTTTTGGTAGGGAACATATTTTAAAAGGCACTGATCATAAAATATCTGATAAAGTTCAAGATCTGCAAGTTGATCGTTCGTCTGCTACTGTTATTCCTGATAAATTGCAGGGAGTTTTTGAGGTAGTGCGTAATAAAATAAAAACTTCTTTTGATCGCAATAAACGTTACTATGATCTACGTAAGCGAGATACTCAATTTGTTATTGGTGACAAAGTTTTAAGGAAAAATTTTGCTCTTTCTGATGCGAGTAAATATTTTTCACACAAACTTGCTCCTCGTTATATTGGTCCTTTTACCATTCACAAAAAGGTGTCTCCTTGGACTTATATTTTAGCTGATGAACTTGGTAGGGAAGCCGGTAAATTTCATGCCAAAGATTTGAAAGAGTATGTTCCGAATAATGTCGGAGATTAGGGTCATTTGGTTGTTTTTTTTTGGGGGGAACCATTTGGTGGTTTGGGTTCCACAGATTTCAGCGATGGTTGGGGCTGTCCTCATTTGGAGCGTTTAGTGATACGCTCAGTTCGACCTAATATCTGTCGACTTGTTAGGGCTTATTAGTTTTTATATAGATCTTTGTTTTGCAGGTATCTATTTTTGGCTTTTATACCAAGATTCTTGATATAGCAATTTTGACTTTCGTTTTGGCTTAGCCAAACTATTTTTTTGTATACCGTATTTGACAATTTCTCTTCTCCTTTTTACCTTCTCCTTCTTTCTTATACCGATTTTGACTCCATATTTGCAATAGCACGGCTTGGGCTGGATCCCCAAGACCGTGGTTCTTTTGGGTTTTCTTTGGGCTGAACTCCCTTTTTAACCCCCTGTTTCTTCTTCTTTTGTTCTCTGTCTCAAACGGTACGTGTGTGGTGTCCGGGTGGTTAGTGTTGCTGAGTAGTGCTTCCGAACCTCGGATGCGGGGGTTTGGCGCTGTTCAGTCTCCACGACGTTGGAACTGGCAGTGCCCCGCATCGTGTGTAAAGTTGTGCTCCTCGGTGGCTCTGCCATCTGCCCACTTCACATGTTTCCGGGCGAGCCCTTCTTTTTCACTCTGTTTTCTTTTTCTTCTTTTTTCCTCTACACTACCCTCTCTTGGGTGCGAGCAGAGAGTATGTCGGCGGCTCTCTGTTCAGTTCTTTTTGCTGGCCATGTTCAGTGGTTCGTGCTGGTAGGTTTTGTTGTGAGTCGTTGCCAAGCCTCGGGCACTGGGAGTTGCTCAGTGGTCCCTTCCCGACGTGGAATACCACTGTGCCCAGTACCGTGTGTGAAGCGCGTCTTTGCAGTGAACCCTGCTTGCCCGACCATTGTTCATGCTTCGGGGTGGAACCTTTTGTTCCTCTGTTCTTTTCTTACCTCCACCTCCAATTTGTGTTTGTCCTTTGTTGTTTTTTTTTGGATTTTTTTGGATCATCCTTTTGGTGTCCATTTTTGGTGTCATGTTTTTTTTGTCATGGTATTTTTCATCCTGGTGGGTTGTTCTTTCGATTTATTTTGGGCAAGTTAGATTTTAGCAAGGCTAGGTTATGCTAAGCCGCGAAAGGGTTTTCGCGACTGGGAGTTGAGGGGGGAATTATAACGTTGAAATTCACAACCCATTATTTGTTTGATGGTCACTGTTTAAAACCAAACTTCTCCGTTGTTTGGTTGTCACTGGTTTTCCCTTTCTTTCGGTTTATCGTGAAGTCGCTCCTGCGCGTTTGAGCTCCCTGCTCAATAGTAGAGTGAAGGAACAAAATGGCTGGTTTTTGGTACTAGAAGTTGAATGGGCGAGATATATATTAGAAATTGGTTTTAAATATTAATTCGCTTTAGCGGAATAAATTTGTGTGCGATCGGTCGTCAAATTGGACGGATTAAGTTCTAGTACAAACCATTTTAGGTACTATTATTTCCCTAGCCGTCACCTTGAGGGAATTGTATTGTAAAAGACCTTTCAGTTTATAGAAAGGTCTTTTTGTTTTGGGTTTTGTTGTTCGTTGGTGTATTCTTGTTCCTGCCCGTCTGACCGTGTATTTTAATTGGAAGGTTCTTCCCCTTTGTGTCCGTACCTACATCTATACATATACCGGGTCGGAGAAAAACAACCAAATATCGAAGGGTGGAGCGAAAACCCTCTAAGCAAGGCTTTAAACATACAGCCGTGGGTCTTCGAATGGTGGGATGTTTGTCTAAATTTGTATGTATTATGTGTCATTTTATTTATGTATAGGTATATATTTATTCAATGTGTACAATTTATGCATGCATGTTAATTTTAAGGATAAAACGAGATCTCGAATAGTGGAATTGTTGTAGGGTAGTTTTAAGTACAACCAACTGTGATACAAATCACCATTCACCTTTTTTTTTTTTTGTTATTGAAACATTACATTTTTTTTATCTGCACAATAGAAAATAGTTGCAAGTAAAATAAAGCCCTACTTAGAACGTTTACATTTCACTACGTGCGTTTTATTTATTTATTATTTATTTATTTGTATGATTTTAATATTACTTTCCAGTTCGTCATTTGTAAGTATATATGTACGGTACGACCAAAATATTGGAAGTTGCCCATATTTTAGTAGATCTATTTCTTCGTTTGTCTGATAAGCTTGAAGCTTTAGTAATAAGCATTGTTTTTAAACGAAGTGGCGCTTGTTTTTTTTATCTTTTATATTTTGTATTACCCCGCCCCTCTCCGACTTATTGGGGGCTAGCTGGCAAAAACTAAAGCAGTGTTATTTGGATCAAGCTGATACTTCCAGCACAGCTACATTTTGGTTGGTTAAGTGTTTCTTTATATAAAAATAGCCTTTGTGTTTCTGTAGGTTATATCAATATGGCAAAGTTAGTAAATTTAGTAAAATTTCCTATTTTTGACAGTTCGCATGTACAAATGTCAATAGTCCTGATTAATCGATACTTTGACTTCCTACATATTGACAACGAGATTCAAAGATATAATGTTCTGATTTCAAACTTGCCATATAACATTTTGCAACTCCATTCGAATCTAATCATGTTTATTGATAACAATAAACTTTCATTCGAACCATACACCACGTTTATCAACGAATTAGTAAAATACTACTTGGGTACTTTTGTGGAGAAACCTCCTCCATTCGACCCAAAACTAAAATCTAATACTATCTCTTCTCCCAAAGAGATTACAGATTTCTGGTTACAGCAAAATGATTCACCTGAATCTTTTGGTCTAGTTAACCTATTTAAAAACGAAATCATTTATTCTTATAATTTCTTAAACACAAACTGTAATCAAATATCGCACGATCCGTCACAAATTCAGGATCCTAACCCCCAATTGAGTGACGATACTCAAAACGTCATTTATCAATGCAATGTTCTTTCAGATGCACATGCATCCTCTGATATCTAGTGTTTTTTTAAATTTGACGTCAACGTAGGCTGTGAATAGTCGATTGTGAATAAACCAGAAAATGGCATACTTTCTGTGTTGATAAACCTGACCATTCAATTATTGAAAAGCACGTTTCGCAGGTTAATACTTCCATTACAGAAACTATCACAAATGATTTGATTTCTAAACTGCATTTATTCCACGACCAAACAGAATCAAAATCTCCTACAAACATTAAAAAAACATCACAGTCAGTTAGGGTACAGCTAAAATTCTCATGTTTTTGCCTTAAGCAATTGATGCCCCTTAGCTATCAGCAGCAAAGGCCTTTTAATTATTTGATTATTAGTACCTAATTATTAGCATAAGTTTTAGTGTCTTAGCATGTAAGGAACCATTGAAAAGATGCAAACGACCTCAATTTTTTGTAGCTAGTATACATTAAACATGCCGATACATACAAGTACGACATTAATGTATGCTATTTTTTTGTTGAGGAATGCATTGAATGCCCTTTTGACTCACGGCTCTTTTCTTTTGGTACATGTTCAGCCTTTTTTTACCCGGGGTGTAATGTAATGATATTCATCATAATCATTACATCCATATTACCTCAAGAAGGCATTGCATGCTAAGTGATTGCCATGACAACAGTAATCAACAACAAGAGTAAAAATAAATATCTCATAGAAGTTATTACATGTGTTTAATTATCTTCTACAAGAGATAACATATAAGTAGTGTTCAAGACTACACACAAGCAACCTGTATTACTACATTAATCTTCTAAACACTACAGTACAAACAGTAAATTTTATTTTTATCTCTCCTCGTTCATCTAAAACTGCTGTCCAATCTCCAGGCTATAAATAAATATTTAAAGGAAAACACAAAACGGCTGTCTATCCCACATCAAACTGTCATAATGCTTGTCACCCTGACATTTTAATTTTTTATGCTACGTTCTGATAAATTTCATTATTTGTGAAAGCTGAACCTTGCTGTCCTAATGTTGTTTAGTTGAAGTAAGTAATAACCACAACTACTTGGATTTTAATTACTTTGCAGTTTTGCAGTAAATCCTCGATATACATTACTATTGTTTATAAACTTTAAGATTGCATGTGCGTTACAGAAAAAAACGCACTAGACAAATTCAATATTATGGCCGTGCATATTTACAATTTTAATTAAATAACTAAAATACAAGAATACAAAATAAATTGTTAAGGTAATTTAATACTTACCGAATTGTGACACCAAATCCGTTCTTAAATTTTTACTTTTATGGTAACATAATGATTGAGGAACATCCTTAAAAACTTATATCTTTCCACTATTTTTGACGTGACTTTTAGTTTAAATTCATACTCATGAATTTATTTTCAATATTTTATCACTATAATACGTAGTCGATTAACTTCTTCCTACATATTGTATTATTTTACACACATTTGTCAAAAATTAAAAAACGGCAAATCATCTTTGTATACTGATTCGTTAGTAGATTTTAGTATCTACACACATGCTTGACGTTATCTATCCCCTACTACTACTACTACTACTTACTACATTATTGCTTATTACGAAATAACACACCAGGCTAGGTTTCGAATATTATAGTCAAACAGATCCTTCTAAGCATTTGAACTACTGAAGAAATTTGAGCCACTCTAAGGCTTTCTAAGATATAATGAAATATTTATCTTGAGATTGTTATTGTGTTATTGTTATAAATACGCTCAGTTTGATATAATATTGGAATGCGCGTTCTAAAAGAATTCAACCGCAGGTTTACTTTATATTGCACGAATTGAATTATTTTAACTCAAAAAAATTAGCTTATTTTTTCGTTTACTTTTAAAAAATTTTGGGACGCAGTTTAAGGCAACTTTATGCTAAAGCCATGTAAAAAATGCATTTGCTGCATATAGCAACACAATATATTCATTTTCCTACGACCATATCAGAAAGTAGCTCATATCGCACAATCAAGTTGCCTAGAAAACCGAACATAACACACGAAAGTAAAACTCACTAGTGATTTTACTTTCTGTTGTGCGATTTACTTTCGCAAATCTCACGGTTGAAATCTATGCAGTAAATAGCAAATTATATAAGTAATAAGAACCTGCTTATATATTTTTGACTATTTTGATACATTAATCATCTACTAACACAATAATTAATTAATTCTAGCTGTATTTATTTCATGAAAAACTATTGATTAGATATATTGAGGGATATTTGACATATTTTCACTGCACCAATTGTCATTACACCAAAACAACTTTTCACTGCAAAATAATAATTTTAATCTTGTTTTCCATTTCCAACAATATATTTTAATTTAAATTGCTAATAAGTTTTAATTCATATTTTATAGATTTATTGTTAAAAAGTTTTAATAATTACTTAGAGTATAATTAATTTCTAAAAATATTTTAAATAAATAAATAATCAGAGACGGCTTTGTATAATGTTCAATATGCGGATGATAGTTTTTTGTTTAAAGACGCCATAAGTATAAAGGTTAATTTATCATTGTTAGTAGTTAACTGTAAATCTTTCTTTGGTTTAAATGTTTAAAATGGTTAAGATATTGAAAACTCATTTTTACAAACACCTTTTCACAACTCTCAAATTCCAAGAAATTTAACTAATTGTTATAATAATCCCTTTACGGATAAAACAATAATACTGACAATATTCAAAACGCTCTTACACACACGCTTTCCGTAATTAACTTCACAAATTGTTACAATAATCATATAGTTATAAACTTCATTGGTACTGAAAATAATGATAAAAATAAAATTACTAAATAAAATGTAAATTGTTTTTTGTTAGCATGAAAATAATTTTTTCTTTGAAAGACTGTATTTTTCTGGTCGTAGGAAAAATAGTGTACATAACTCGGTGGAAAGTGTGTTTCTTACTCGTAAATTTCACACTCTTACGAAAAATGCAACTTTTCACTCTCGTTATGTAATATACTATTTAGCATTTATTTGTGTAAAAATAATTACTGTTGATTGTAAGACAGAGATACGTAAGTTTCGCAGTTCTCACATTCTACTTTTGCTGTTTCTTTTCACACTGATGGGAATTATCATTTCCTGTTTTTGTGTTCAAATACTAGCTAAGTACCTTACAGTTTTATCTTTTTTGTTTTCGCAAGTTATGGGCATTTTAGCATATTTCGTTTTCTTCTCTTCATGAGCTTGTAACAAAGTTTCCGCTGCTTAGTTGGAAACCCTTACTATTAATGTTTTTTCCTTAAATACAAAGTATTTGAACAATTTCAGTTTCGAAAAAGACTGTAAAAGACTCAACCGCTCTTTCTCTGACTTCCCTACAGCATCGTACCCTACACTACTACCTAGAATACATATACTATAACATGGAAGAGGAATCAAAGGTACCACTTTTTTGATCTTATTTAAATGCGATACAATGCAAGCAACGATTCTAGAAAATCGATACCTCCCATACTCTTGTTGTAAACTTGTATTACTAAAGCACACTGGATATCAATACATTGCTTACGGTTTGGTCCTATATTTGCTTGGTGCGACAGGGATAAGCTCCGGCGTATGTATATGTACTTACTTAGTATAATTAAATATTACACTCCCTTTCTCAAACCATTTTTTGTTTCGAGCAATTGTTTTGACAGCTAAGCTGTCATTATCAAAAGTTGAATGAATATAAACAAACACGTTGGTAAGGTAAATACAAAAAATGGATAATTAGCTAAAAAGATAAAAATAATAAAAGTTAAATATCTAACATTTCAGTAACGGAGAATTACTGAGCTCAATCTGTTTATTAAAGGTACCGTGAGTTTGTGTTTGTAGATCTCGAACGTTTCTAAAATGTCTAATTTTTGTTTGTTATTACAAAAATGTAGGAATTTGATATTAATTTGGGGAGTCATTGTGTGATTTTGTTCTAAAAGGTGTTTGGCGTAATTCGATTTTTCGGGATTTCTGTAACAACGCAACGTACTCTCTATATCTTATGTCAAAATTTCGAAGTGTTTGCCGAATATATACCGAACTACAAAAAGAACAACTCAAACTGTAAATGCCCGACTTCATGATATCGTGTGTTCTGTCTTTAGCATTAAATAAGAATGAGAAAGTAATGATGCTGATTTTGGAGGTAACTATTTTGAAATTAGTATAAAGAAAATTTTGGTATCTAGTTTAAATTTTTTTTTATTTCATTTTTGTTATTTGTTGAAATTATAAAATAAATTTGTGTGGTTGTTGAAAGATTGCTCTGTGTATCTGTTTTACATTATTGTGTTCCTACATACATAATAATTTAATACCCTATTGAAGTGACCCGCCTGAGAGTCTGGATTTGTGGGGATTTTTCACAATAATTACATCTAGTCGGAGCAATTATTTTAATTATAGGTAAGAAAGTAGTGAGTTGTTTTTTGCATCTTTAATACGACTACCGCCGAATATGTGTCTCGCAGTAAGAAATTACATAACAATATGTATATAATATGTACAAATGAGCTATGTATTAAAAAGAATTAGGTGAGACAATAAAATACAATATGCATACATTTAAGCATTGCTTGTTCAGGGTTCATATATGGAGATGTTTTTATTTTTGGCTTTACGGAACCTATTGGAAACTTGGTCAATCGCCAACTTTTCAGTTTTTGGAAATTTTCTTTTCTACTCTGTATTGAAACCTTCTTCAAACTTGAGTTGGATTTGTATTTTATAATTTCGTTAATTTATATCCTTCACACATCAAACTTTTCAGTCGACTTTCTAGCACTGGTACTAAACCTTTCACTTTCCAAAAGCATAAACCTTTCTTATTAAAGTAGGAAACACACTGTCATCGGTGATCATGATAAATGACATAATGTTTAGATTTGCTGTACTTTATTGCACTAAACAATTTACGCTTCGAAATTGTTTGTATTTTTTAAAACGTATTTATTAAACTGAAAGAAACCATTATCGGGTTCATAATAAAATCTCCACTGAAATCTCTTTCTTTAATGAGAAGTATTTAGTATTACGCAGTCAATAATGTCTTTCATTGTAATAAAAAGGTTTTATCGAAATACTTAGAATTTTATTATAATAACTACCTCGAACTCCAATTTGTTTATGCAATAAATTGCAGCACAAAACTAAACATTGTCTCATTATTCGAACCGCATCGGGGATGTCATCCTAGTATGACATCGGCGATCACATCGCTGATGATAGTGATTTCTTACATAAGAGGCAAACGTTTTCGTTTTAGCGACATAGCATAGCTGAACATAAACTAACTTAAATGTACAATAAAAGCTTAAATACGGTATGAATTACCAATAGGATTTTACTAACAGCTTTTACTCGGAAAATCAAGTTAAATTATTGTTTCTTATAACATTAGTAGCTTGTAAAATTAATGAGTTCGTAATATAAATATAGAAATTTATAATACTTAAATATAAAACATAATTTAAGAAGAGCAAGATATTGTCGATAAAGCGAATTACCGTTTTTAAAGGCATGTTTCTATCTTATCAATATTTGTGAGAATTAAACGCTCGCCCTGTCACCTACTTTTATCTGATGTTTACAGAACATTAATTTACTTTCACTTTACCAATTGTAATAGTATTATTTTGCATTTAACAAATATTTTGCTGTACAAATTCTGTACAAGGTAAACACTTATTGGACTGCCGTTTTATTACATTTGTTTATTTTGATGGGGAATAAATTACTAACGTATTTATTTTGTGTGGTTAATAAACCAAAAGAGTATTATTAAAAAATCCACGTGCTTTTGCTATTTCGTTTTTTTTTTAAGTAAGCCTCAGTTTAGCATAATAAATTTAATTTAGCGGGGAAAGCAGCTAGGACTAGCCAGGTGACATCCCTTATACCCGTTATAAACTGATAATTTTGTTCGCTTGAATTTTGATTTATTGCAATTAGTTTAATTTTAAAATTAAAAAATTTTAACTGTTTACCTGTTTGTTTTAAATTTTAAAATTTTGAAAGAACATCGATAGATACTGTTTTGTTATTAATTTATTTGACCAAACATTTCAGAAACTCTGACATTATATTTTTAAAGTTTCAATAAAGTTCGACTTCTAAAAATGTAAACCTCTTTTGTACTCTCTAAAGACAAATAAAACGTCCGAAGTTTCAAAATGATCTCAATATCGTCCCTGTCATTTTCAGTTATTGATTTTCACTTTTTGTCGTTTGATGTTTTAAGTTTACCAGTGATTCCTCTACATGAATGGGCACACTTTTAATATCTTTAGGGATTTGACACCGTTACAGCAGTCGATACCATCGGTGTAATAATGATGGAGGTTAGGGAAATTATCCCCTTTTTTTGTTATTCATTGTGCATTAACTACAATGAATGAAGGATGTTAAAAAAGTTATTTATGAAGGCCTTGGATTTGGAAATGGATTAAATTTGTTACATAACATTACGGTTAATTATTTTTTGTTACTCATTAAAATTGCCAATTTGTAGTTGCCATTCAACATCAGATTACAGATTACCCCTAGTAATTGAATTTTCCCGGCTGACTGAAAAAACCCGTATTCATACACCTTTATGTACTGACAAAGCAAGTTTATATGCTGATCGATCGCTTTCTATACACTCAGATTCAACACATGCGAACACTAATGAAGATCACCATGCAACAGTTTAAAATCAATTCTCGATGGCACTTTTTTATAAATGAGTTTGATGAGTTTTTTAAAATCACTTGATTGACGGTTTACAAAATTAACGCGTATCTTAGGGTATTAAATCAAATTCCCTTCAAAAAGAAAAATGAGTTCGTTTTCCTTTTTTCAGATATTTCATTTTCGAGGTAACACACGTACCTGGCTGGCATTTGATATAGTTCCCTATTTTCATAATTAAATTTTCGACTACCCGAACCCTTGCTATTTTCATGGTTGGATTGATCAATGAGATCACATGCATGGCCTACATAATCCCCCAATCTTCGCCGTTGTGATTGTTAGGGAATGGTGAAATTCAATACGACCTTTGAAATGAAAGTTAATCACTGTAACACCATGCGCTAATATTAATTTGGAAATAAACGAGAACCCTTTGAATTTATAGAATACGTGAAATGTGGTTAAAGGGTGTTTTAATATTTATACGTGTTCTTTACGGATATTTTCAAAAACTAAACAATAACGTCTTCGAACTGAATTAAAACCAGTCTCTTCAAAATGTTAGTATTTTTTTCCAATGTTTCAGCTTCACTTTTTGTTAAGAATGTAGGCCATTATTAATTTAAATTTAGCTTAACCTTTAACAATTTACAAGTTCTAGTAAGTTGAGTATTAATTCCAACTAAGTTATTATTATTATTTATATTTTGCAGTAGAATTATAATAGAAGAACACGGTAGCTTTCGGCACACCGTCATATTAGTTTCCATTCACAGGCTCTTAATTATAACTACTCATGTTTATTCTATACAAAATTCTAAACTCTTATTTACCGTAACGGTGTTATTTGGGTTACAAATTTAACTCCCTACAACTTATAAAATTATTATAAATAATATGTCGAATATTTTGCCCATCATCATTAAAATAAGATTTGATACGACCCCGTATTGTAATATTTCGAATTATAATAAAACCTCATACGACCATGCATTACAATGTCTCGAATTTATTTCTCACGCTTTGTAGCAGAATTATCACAAACTTTGCATTGCAATAAATTTGAAACTTATCTGTTACTTGTTAAAACAAATTTAAAAGATAAATTGATATTTATATTTATTTGTGGCTGATTTAAGTTCAGATAAAAATATTAAATACAACGGTACTACTCGCCTATTTGTCATTGGTTAATCGTGACATAATTTATAATGACACAGGCCTACAAAAAAAGTTTTGTAGTTGAAAGGTGAGGTACCATACCGTATGTTTTTTTGGTGTTTTGAAAACGATTTTTTTTGTGGGCCTGTATAATTGATAATTATTTTCTTCGTTCAACCCATGCTAAAGGGTGTTTATTTCTACGTTTATGAAATTCAGAATATGGGGAGATCATGTGGTGGTAGTCAGAATGCACCATACATTGAGGAAATTACTCTAGAGTATCTGAAGAGCAACGTGTCGGTGCATCTTAGTAGATATGCTAGGCGGGTTCTAGCTCAAAATCCCATGTATTTTCTTATGAAGGTTCGTTTTACCATTCAAGGTCATCCGCGGTTCCCCACTCCTATCCCCACTACCCCCTACTTAGCCCCCTACTTAGGCCCCCCACTTAGCCCCCTACTTAGCCCCCTACTTAGGCCCCCCACTTAAGCCCCACTCCTATCCCTACTCAGCGGCCATTTTGAATAGCCATTTTGAATCGCCATTTTGAATCGCCATCTTGGATCGCCATTTTGAATCACCATTTTGAATGTCATTTACATATCCACCATTTTGTATCTGTCATTTCCAACTTGTCATCATTTCCCGCTGAAAGATTTGAATTCCTAGCGCTGCTAATGCCATCTATCGGTGACGTCATATGATCGGTATAGTAGATTTCTATACGCCTGTAGATAGGCAACCCACTATATTTTTTTATAAAAATCAATGGAGCCAACAGGGTTTGAACCGGGGACCGCTCGAATGGTAGCCAGCCAATGCATCCACTACACCAACGAGGTAATCTATTAAAGCACTGTAAACGGCTTATAAAAAAAAAATTGTTGACTAGCGACTACGTACTCATAACATAATGCATGTTAGTAATTTGTAGTATTATATCATACGGCTCCCTCTTCCTCCTGCATGTGTCATGATTGATTGATTAAGTAGATGATTATTCCTGTGCTGTGATTGATTAAAGGGTCAACATATAAAATAAGTATAAATTATCATATCTAGAAAAAACAAGTTAAAAATTCAATTAAAGAATCATTAGATCTTTTACAGCCAAATATGTTTCAATCTTGATCTCAATGCCTAAGACTTTCATTAATTAAACTTTTACTGACGTTTTGTAAAATTGTATATAAAAAAATTGTTGACTAGCGAGCACGTACTCATAACATAATACATGTTAGTAATTTCATATTATCAGATATGATATCCATTATCTCAACAAAATCATTAGCAAAGACGTGTTTTAGTTATAAGTTTAAGCGATAACAAAATGATTGTAATTTCTTATTGTCAATACATATATCAGGGTTAGATTTAATAATTCGATATACATTTCACCATTCAAATATAAATTTCATAACAAAAGAATTAGCTTTTCTTGGAAGCGAATTTAAAAAAAACAAACATGTAAAAGACAATTTTAAAATATCAATATTTGAAACTCTGATTTCTTGTCTAACAGGGTGGACTCAACCATTTTTTTTTGTTTCAAGACTGTTTCTAGCCTAAGGATGTATAGCCCCAGGGTTAATTAATTGAGTTTGACCTGTAGAGCATTATACCTAAAATAAGATACAATATATTTAAAGCAATTTAAAACATTCGATTACACAATAAACAGAATTTGTTTGCTAAAGAATCAATTACAATAAAATTAATTTGTTTAGTTATAAATATTAAAAATTGTTATATTTAGGAATAATAATTTAAAAATTCGATAAAAGAATCATTAGGGTTTTTCTGAACCAGATAATTAAAAAGTTTGTTATTTCTAATAATCAACTAGATTGATTTTATTATTTTTAAACTTTCAACATATAAGCTTATACCTAAAATATTTAGATCTGTTCAGTTCAACTGAAGCTCTCATCATCGATTAATATATGTTTCTTGTTTTATTCTGAAATCCAATTTGGTTCTTTTAAATTACTGCATACGAGTTATTTATAAAAATGCTTTCACGTATATTTGATTAAAACCAATTTATTTAAAAATAATTCCCGGAAAATATTTATAAATATTGTACATTAATAATATTAAATCTTTAGGATTCAAAAATTATGTACTAAATTATCTAAAAGATTACATATGTACAACTAAGTTAAAATCTCATAAAATAAATACACAAATTAAAACTAAAATTACTTCTTTAAATTTTAGAGTTAATTCCATTTTATCTAATAGAGCAGTATCACTTTGTGCAAAACATTCAATTTCATCATCGCTGTCACTGTCGTAATTGACTTGATATTTTACAGTAGACATCTTTCATTTCCCACCATTAGATTTGAATTCCTAATGCCTCAACTGCCATCTATCGGTAACGTCCTGTGATCGGTATAGTAGACTTCTATACGCCTGTAGATAGGCAACCTGTTACACTTTTTATAAAAATCAATTTTGGAGTAACCAGGGTTCGAACGCTCAACCATCTGATTAGAACTCCATAGCTTAGCCCCGAGACTACGGAGCTTGTCTTTTAAATTACTGCATACGAGTTATTTATAAAAATGCTTTCACGTATATTTGATTAAAACCAATTTATTTAAAAATAATTCCCAGAAAATATTTATAAATATTGTACATTAATAATATTAAATCTTTAGGATTCAAAAATTATAAGCCAATTATGATTATCATCATGAGTCATTGAGATGAGACAATTATTAACCTTATATGAGCCAATCGTGAAGAAACTCAAGAAATATTTCTTGATACATCTTAAATATAACAATTTGAAAACTATATACAGATATTATTACTACATGAGGCCCGTAACATCAATGTGATAAAATAAAAATAAATTGCACTATTGCGGTACTAAATTATCTAAAAGATTACATATGTACAACTAAGTTAAAATCTCATAAAATAAATACACAAATTAAAACTAAATCTTATTTACATAAAAATTAATAGATGTTATGCAAACACCTGGCATATATTTAATATTTTTAATTTCTGTATAGCATTTTTCGAATGCTACACAGAAATTATTTAGTTGGATGCTGCTTGGTGACGTGACGTATCTTCGGTTATCGATTAGAATACCACCCCCAGGGAGTTCTATCTCTTCCTCGTATGAAATAATTGCACCTACTTCATAATTAGTACTGCTACTACATCTGTTAATTACTTCTTTAAATTTTAGAGTTAATTCCATTTTATCTAATAGAGCAGGATCACTTTGTGCAAAACATTCAATTTCATCTTCGCTGTCACTGTCGTAATTGACTTGATATTTTACAGTAGACATCTTTCAAACTGTTTTGAAGAACTGATAATATTTAAAAAAAAAATGATTGACTTTATATAGTATTTTTCAGGAAAACCTTCTTCAGAAAAACCTAATAATTCTTAATTGAAATGTTTTCAAAATATGATTACATTTATTTATTTTAAATATAGTCATATACATAGTAAGGATTGTGGTTTTTCCTCTATTGTTAATGGTAATAACCGTACTGAGGTCAAGCTTTCACTAGATGAATTAAACATTTTTTATGAGAATACAAAATACAGTGATCTTTTCATGTATCATTCGTTTCCTCGCATAACTTTTAGATTATCTGTGAGAAATTCTATTTTATTTATTTAGTACATGATATGATTTTGTTATTTTTAAACTTTCAACATATAAAATAGGTATAAATTATCATATCTAGAAAAAACTGATTTTATTATTTTTAAGAAATTTTTCTTGATACATCTTAAATATAACAATTTGAAAACTATATACAGATATTATTACTACATGAGGCCCGTAACATCAGTAGATCCGCGGCTTTTTATATCAGTATAAAATAATTAGATATAGTTATATTTACTATATATTCTTTTAAACAGCTGTTATACTTTCCATCAGTCTTGCATGGTTTTCAATTTACAAAACCTAATTGAGTTTGACCTGTTAGACAAGAAATCAGAGTTTCAGATATTGATATTTTAAAATTGTCTTTTACATGTTTCCATAGAGATACATTTCAACAGTAGATGATGAATGATAGGTAATCGCTATCTACATGGGGCAAAATTATACACAGAAATTCTTTTAGCTACAAAATCTACGGTTTCCTTTCCTTCGAACATGAAGCAGAACATAATGATAATTGTTTGTAAGCTACGCTTAGATAAATGTTTACTTCAATCATTATTACTAATGTGTGAATTACGTACAAGACAATTATAAGCCAATTATGATTATTATCATGAGTCATTGAGATGAGACAATTAGTCAGTCTTATATGAGCTAATCGTGAAGAAAGTCCAATTTTTCTTAATGCATCTCAAATCACTTTGAAACAATTATTACGTATGACTAGAGTCAGTTTAAATTAATTATAAATCTAAAAAATACATTTTTAAAATTAGGATGTAACCCCGAGCTGTTAATGAAAAGCAATTAACTCGTTTATACTGTTCCCCAAACTAGATTATTAGAAAAACAACCTTTCTAATTGCTCGGAAATTAACTAAAAATGACATATAAACTGAACGGTTTTTAAAAATAAATCATTGTGAAAGAGTTTTAGGAATCATCAAGACGCTATCCTACCTTCTCGTGTAAGTGTTTTAATTTTTAATTAGCTTATATATTAAAATACTATCTCATTTACGATATGTAATATGTAAATGTTTTAGATTGACTTTATTACAAAACTTTAATATTATAGCAGTATAATCAAAATGGATATCGTGAAACTTTTCAACAGTATAGTAGAAGATAAACCAATTGTATCCACAGAGGTGTTAGAAATCAATAAGGCTTATAAGATTTTAAGTCTGAAGGACATGGACACCAGATATGGAAGATCGATTTTAGTCGAGTTAAATAATTGTAAAATATTTCTACCAAAGAGATATAGCGAAAAAGTCGATAAGACTCTTATAGACGAGATCAATAGATTAGGTAATTTTTCAGTAACTATAACATCATTCAAAACATATGGCAGACATCATCAGAAGACGCCGGTGCTTGAGATGAAACAATTAGAAAAAGGTAATTTTTTTTTAAATAATTTGATAAAAATATCTAAAAAGTATAAGACTCTAATTACATATTTTATTCTTTTACAGACTAAACAAGCAACCACCTGTAGTAGGATGAACTGGAAGTAGATGACTTTTTAATATTTTTCTATATTTATGTATATTTAAAAAATAAATAAATAAATAAACTTTTTATTGAATCGATGTTTAATTTCTTTGTTTGTAGTTGGAGGTTGAAACTTTTTTTCATCCTATATATCATGCATCTGATCTCTTTAAATTGATTTTTCTCATGTTGATTTGATAATTAATATTTAAATAACTTTTAATTTATAAACAAATCCGCAGTCAAAGGTTCAGATGAAAATAAAAAACAAATATTTTATACAAGAACTTCTATTGAAAGAAGAAGAAAATACATTTCATAGAGATATATTTCAACAGTAGATGATGAATGATAGGTAATCGCTATCTACATGGGGTAAAATTATATACAGTAAGAAGGTATATATATAGAAATCGTTTACAAGGGTAGTAGATATAATGAAAAAAGGTTAAAAATCTGTTCAAAATTACATTACTAACGCTGATCAATACCTACATATTACTATTTTTCTGTGTTTCTGTAAGAATTTATTTTCTGTTTTTAATACCGTATGTCTCATTCACCTGTTTCAAAACGTTAATGCCCAGACGCTTGTAAACAATGAAATTAAGCAACATCAACTCAATAAATTAGTTTATTTTTAAATATAATCATATTATATTTTATTTAAAATTAATCGCCTCCTTTTCTATAATAAAAAAAAATGAAATTTACATTAATTCATACGTATTGCCTTCGATTAACTAAACTTACCTGTACAATCCAGACTTCTCTATGATCCAGACGGACGAATAAGTATACATCCCTATACTTATAACCCTCTATATGTATTAAGTCTTCAGCTACAAGACACGCTGTAGCAGCTGGGTAGGGAGGCAGCTTTCCATCACATTTTAGTACATGTATCAAAAACTGCGGCTGATGACATGATGAATGTGGTTGATAGCGTAATTAATGTGGCTGATAGCGTGATGAATGTGGCTGATAGCATGATGAATGTGGCTGATAGCGTAATTAATGTGGCTAATAGCATGCTGAATGTGGCTGATAGCATAATGAATGTGGTTGATAGAATGATGAGATTAATCATTATAATCCGAACATGATTGACACTTTAATTAAACAAAAAGATTATAGGTTAGCTATCAAAAGAATATATCCCATTGACAATCAAACAGAAGACACAAATTACATATCTATACCATATTTTGGCAAAATATCAGAAAAAATTGCACATATACTAAGAAAAACCAACAATTATAAAATAACATTTAAAACCAACACTAACACTTTTTCATTTTTATTTAATGCTAAAGACAGAACACATGATATCATGAAATCGGGCATTTACCGTTTAAATTGTTCTTTTTGTAGTTCGGTATATATTGGACAAACACTTCGAAATTTTGACATAAGATATAAAGAACACGTACGTCATTACAAAAATAAACATCCTGAAAAATCGAATTACGCCAAACACCTTTTAGAACAAAATCACACAATGACTCCTCAAAATAATATTAAATTCCTACATTTTTGTAATAACAAACGCAAATTAGACATTTTAGAAGCCTTTGAAATATACAAACACAAACTCAGGGTAGCTTTAATGAATGAACAACTTGAGCTCAGTAATTCTCCGTTACTGGAAGTATTAGATGTTTAATTATGATTTTTATTATTAATTTTTATTATTATTATTATTATTTTATCTAGTTACCTATTTTGTATCTACCTTAGCGACGTGTTTGTTTATAATTATATTACCTTTGATAATGACAGCATAGCTGTCGAAACAATATTGTCAGGTATATTTTAATAAAACTGTGAAACTTTTAATAATCTTTATTTATTTCATGATTATGGAGTTCCACAAAATAAGGCTAGAAACAATAAACAATAATAAATATAGGAGGAATATAACTATATCTAATTATTTTATAAAATACTATGTTAACTACGAGGTAATATACTGAATATATACGCCTGTATTCGGCCTCTAGAGGGTTCATACCCTAATATAAGGTTAGTGATATTGCGTAATCTTCTTTTATTCTATAATATTTCTCTGTTTAAGTTCAGAAATAATCGAAATTATTTCGGTTTTGTGACTGCTCATACCCTCTTTCTTTTCGGCGTACAGCAAACGAAGTCGATCCACTAGTTGGTCAGGTGTGCTCTGACGCATCCAATCAGGCTTCATTTTGTTTAACTTTTTAAATTTGGGAAGACTAAAATCTGTTATTCTGTATAAATTAGGTTTAATAATATGCTCATATTTCCAATGTTTTACGCTTATTATTTTACCCTCTGGCCTATAATTTTTTCTGTATGCATTGGTTAGTGAGATAATCTGCATGTAATTTTCAACATCTTCCTCCGTAGGTGTAGAACCTAGATGTTTAAGTGTTAGTAAATCAAATAGTCCAGGTGTTCCCTTGAAAAGTTTGTTTTTAATTAGAATATCTTTTCCTTGTATTCCTACCGAAACTGAAGCAAATCTCAATTCGTCGTTATCCTTATGGAGACCATATCTCGTTCTATCTATATTTCTTCCTATCAACGTATCGTAATACTCAGAAATATCATGATATTTCTCTGACCCTTGATTATATTCTTCTTCTTCATACTCCGATGATGTCGACGTAGTTGATGTATAAGAAGGTAGTTTTTTAACTTTTAATGAGTTGTTATTGGATTTAGCAATAGATTCTAATAGAGATATAATCTCTTTTAGTTTGTCATCACAACTACATTCTGTTTTATCACGATGAACTTTTCTATGTTTCGCATTACGAGCATTTATTATATCGTCTTCCCCATCTTCCATATTATGCATTGCTTTCAAATGTCTCTTATAACTGTCAGTCCGTGAGAATCCCCTGGAACATTTCTGACATTGCACTTTATATCCCTGATGAATTCTCATATGACGTGCAAAATCAGATTGTCGAATTCTTTTGTTGCAGAGATTACAAGCAAGTCTGTCCATCTTTAATAGCCGTAGACAACTATTAGCATCATTATAACACAACTTCTATTTATATTTCACAGACATATTAATTACGCTATCAACCACATTAATTATGCTATCAGCCACATTCAGCATGCTATCAGCCACATTAATTACGTTATCAGCCACATTCATCATTCTATCAGCCACATTCATTATGCTATCAGCCACATTCAGCATGCTATCAGCCACATTAATTACGCTATCAGCCACATTCATCATGCTATCAGCCACATTCATCACGCTATCAGCCACATTAATTACGCTATCAACCACATTCATCATGTCATCAGCCGCAGTTTTTGATACATGTACTAAAATGTGATGGAAAGCTGCCTCCCTACCCAGCTGCTACAGCGTGTCTTGTAGCTGAAGACTTAATACATATAGAGGGTTATAAGTATAGGGATGTATACTTATTCGTCCGTCTGGATCATAGAGAAGTCTGGATTGTACAGGTAAGTTTAGTTAATCGAAGGCAATACGTATGAATTAATGTAAATTTCATTTTTTTTTTATTATAGAAAAGGAGGCGATTAATTTTAAATTAAATATAATATGATTATATTTAAAAATAAACTAATTTATTGAGTTGATGTTGCTTAATTTCATTGTTTACAAGCGTCTGGGCATTAACGTTTTGAAACAGGTGAATGAGACATACGGTATTAAAAACAGAAAATAAATTCTTACAGAAACACAGAAAAATAGTAATATGTAGGTATTGATCAGCGTTAGTAATGTAATTTTGAACAGATTTTTAACCTTTTTTCATTATATCTACTACCCTTGTAAACGATTTCTATATATACCTTCTTACTGTATATAATTTTACCCCATGTAGATAGCGATTACCTATCATTCATCATCTACTGTTGAAATATATCTCTATGAAATGTATTTTCTTCTTCTTTCAATAGAAGTTCTTGTATAAAATATTTGTTTTTTATTTTCATCTGAACCTTTGACTGCGGATTTGTTTATAAATTAAAAGTTATTTAAATATTAATTATCAAATCAACATGAGAAAAATCAATTTAAAGAGATCAGATGCATGATATATAGGATGAAAAAAAGTTTCAACCTCCAACTACAAACAAAGAAATTAAACATCGATTCAATAAAAAGTTTATTTATTTATTTTTTTTTTAAATATACATAAATATAGAAAAATATTAAAAAGTCATCTACTTCCAGTTCATCCTACTACAGGTGGTTGCTTGTTTAGTCTGTAAAAGAATAAAATATGTAATTAGAGTCTTATACTTTTTAGATATTTTTATCAAATTATTTAAAAAAAAAATTACCTTTTTCTAATTGTTTCATCTCAAGCACCGGCGTCTTCTGATGATGTCTGCCATATGTTTTGAATGATGTTATAGTTACTGAAAAATTACCTAATCTATTGATCTCGTCTATAAGAGTCTTGTCGACTTTTTCGCTATATCTCTTTGGTAGAAATATTTTACAATTATTTAACTCGACTAAAATCGATCTTCCATATCTGGTGTCCATGTCCTTCAGACTTAAAATCTTATAAGCCTTATTGATTTCTAACACCTCTGTGGATACAATTGGTTTATCTTCTACTATACTGTTGAAAAGTTTCACGATATCCATTTTGATTATACTGCTATAATATTAAAGTTTTGTAATAAAGTCAATCTAAAACATTTACATATTACATATCGTAAATGAGATAGTATTTTAATATATAAGCTAATTAAAAATTAAAACACTTACACGAGAAGGTAGGATAGCGTCTTGATGATTCCTAAAACTCTTTCACAATGATTTATTTTTAAAAACCGTTCAGTTTATATGTCATTTTTAGTTAATTTCCGAGCAATTAGAAAGGTTGTTTTTCTAATAATCTAGTTTGGGGAACAGTATAAACGAGTTAATTGCTTTTCATTAACAGCTCGGGGTTACATCCTAATTTTAAAAATGTATTTTTTAGATTTATAATTAATTTAAACTGACTCTAGTCATACGTAATAATTGTTTCAAAGTGATTTGAGATGCATTAAGAAAAATTGGACTTTCTTCACGATTAGCTCATATAAGACTGACTAATTGTCTCATCTCAATGACTCATGATAATAATCATAATTGGCTTATAATTGTCTTGTACGTAATTCACACATTAGTAATAATGATTGAAGTAAACATTTATCTAAGCGTAGCTTACAAACAATTATCATTATGTTCTGCTTCATGTTCGAAGGAAAGGAAACCGTAGATTTTGTAGCTAAAAGAATTTCTGTGTATAATTTTGCCCCATGTAGATAGCGATTACCTATCATTCATCATCTACTGTTGAAATGTATCTCTATGGAAACATGTAAAAGACAATTTTAAAATATCAATATCTGAAACTCTGATTTCTTGTCTAACAGGTCAAACTCAATTAGGTTTTGTAAATTGAAAACCATGCAAGACTGATGGAAAGTATAACAGCTGTTTAAAAGAATATATAGTAAATATAACTATATCTAATTATTTTATACTGATATAAAAAGCCGCGGATCTACTGATGTTACGGGCCTCATGTAGTAATAATATCTGTATATAGTTTTCAAATTGTTATATTTAAGATGTATCAAGAAAAATTTCTTAAAAATAATAAAATCAGTTTTTTCTAGATATGATAATTTATACCTATTTTATATGTTGAAAGTTTAAAAATAACAAAATCATATCATGTACTAAATAAATAAAATAGAATTTCTCACAGATAATCTAAAAGTTATGCGAGGAAACGAATGATACATGAAAAGATCACTGTATTTTGTATTCTCATAAAAAATGTTTAATTCATCTAGTGAAAGCTTGACCTCAGTACGGTTATTACCATTAACAATAGAGGAAAAACCACAATCCTTACTATGTATATGACTATATTTAAAATAAATAAATGTAATCATATTTTGAAAACATTTCAATTAAGAATTATTAGGTTTTTCTGAAGAAGGTTTTCCTGAAAAATACTATATAAAGTCAATCATTTTTTTTTAAATATTATCAGTTCTTCAAAACAGTTTGAAAGATGTCTACTGTAAAATATCAAGTCAATTACGACAGTGACAGCGAAGATGAAATTGAATGTTTTGCACAAAGTGATCCTGCTCTATTAGATAAAATGGAATTAACTCTAAAATTTAAAGAAGTAATTAACAGATGTAGTAGCAGTACTAATTATGAAGTAGGTGCAATTATTTCATACGAGGAAGAGATAGAACTCCCTGGGGGTGGTATTCTAATCGATAACCGAAGATACGTCACGTCACCAAGCAGCATCCAACTAAATAATTTCTGTGTAGCATTCGAAAAATGCTATACAGAAATTAAAAATATTAAATATATGCCAGGTGTTTGCATAACATCTATTAATTTTTATGTAGATAAGATTTAGTTTTAATTTGTGTATTTATTTTATGAGATTTTAACTTAGTTGTACATATGTAATCTTTTAGATAATTTAGTACCGCAATAGTGCAATTTATTTTTATTTTATCACATTGATGTTACGGGCCTCATGTAGTAATAATATCTGTATATAGTTTTCAAATTGTTATATTTAAGATGTATCAAGAAATATTTCTTGAGTTTCTTCACGATTGGCTCATATAAGTTTAATAATTGTCTCATCTCAATGACTCATGATGATAATCATAATTGGCTTATAATTTTTGAATCCTAAAGATTTAATATTATTAATGTACAATATTTATAAATATTTTCTGGGAATTATTTTTAAATAAATTGGTTTTAATCAAATATACGTGAAAGCATTTTTATAAATAACTCGTATGCAGTAATTTAAAAGACAAGCTCCGTAGTCTCGGGGCTAAGCTATGGAGTTCTAATCAGATGGTTGAGCGTTCGAACCCTGGTTACTCCAAAATTGATTTTTATAAAAAGTGTAACAGGTTGCCTATCTACAGGCGTATAGAAGTCTACTATACCGATCACAGGACGTTACCGATAGATGGCAGTTGAGGCATTAGGAATTCAAATCTAATGGTGGGAAATGAAAGATGTCTACTGTAAAATATCAAGTCAATTACGACAGTGACAGCGATGATGAAATTGAATGTTTTGCACAAAGTGATACTGCTCTATTAGATAAAATGGAATTAACTCTAAAATTTAAAGAAGTAATTTTAGTTTTAATTTGTGTATTTATTTTATGAGATTTTAACTTAGTTGTACATATGTAATCTTTTAGATAATTTAGTACATAATTTTTGAATCCTAAAGATTTAATATTATTAATGTACAATATTTATAAATATTTTCCGGGAATTATTTTTAAATAAATTGGTTTTAATCAAATATACGTGAAAGCATTTTTATAAATAACTCGTATGCAGTAATTTAAAAGAACCAAATTGGATTTCAGAATAAAACAAGAAACATATATTAATCGATGATGAGAGCTTCAGTTGAACTGAACAGATCTAAATATTTTAGGTATAAGCTTATATGTTGAAAGTTTAAAAATAATAAAATCAATCTAGTTGATTATTAGAAATAACAAACTTTTTAATTATCTGGTTCAGAAAAACCCTAATGATTCTTTTATCGAATTTTTAAATTATTATTCCTAAATATAACAATTTTTAATATTTATAACTAAACAAATTAATTTTATTGTAATTGATTCTTTAGCAAACAAATTCTGTTTATTGTGTAATCGAATGTTTTAAATTGCTTTAAATATATTGTATCTTATTTTAGGTATAATGCTCTACAGGTCAAACTCAATTAATTAACCCTGGGGCTATACATCCTTAGGCTAGAAACAGTCTTGAAACAAAAAAAAATGGTTGAGTCCACCCTGTTAGACAAGAAATCAGAGTTTCAAATATTGATATTTTAAAATTGTCTTTTACATGTTTGTTTTTTTTAAATTCGCTTC
Organism: Agrypnus murinus; assembly: GCA_929113105.1. Classification (NCBI taxonomy): domain Eukaryota; kingdom Metazoa; phylum Arthropoda; class Insecta; order Coleoptera; family Elateridae; genus Agrypnus; species Agrypnus murinus. The sequence goes on from OV816025.1 coordinate 20,915,681, forward strand.
CAAGAAAAGCTAATTCTTTTGTTATGAAATTTATATTTGAATGGTGAAATGTATATCGAATTATTAAATCTAACCCTGATATATGTATTGACAATAAGAAATTACAATCATTTTGTTATCGCTTAAACTTATAACTAAAACACGTCTTTGCTAATGATTTTGTTGAGATAATGGATATCATATCTGATAATATGAAATTACTAACATGTATTATGTTATGAGTACGTGCTCGCTAGTCAACAATTTTTTTATATACAATTTTACAAAACGTCAGTAAAAGTTTAATTAATGAAAGTCTTAGGCATTGAGATCAAGATTGAAACATATTTGGCTGTAAAAGATCTAATGATTCTTTAATTGAATTTTTAACTTGTTTTTTCTAGATATGATAATTTATACTTATTTTATATGTTGACCCTTTAATCAATCACAGCACAGGAATAATCATCTACTTAATCAATCAATCATGACACATGCAGGAGGAAGAGGGAGCCGTATGATATAATACTACAAATTACTAACATGCATTATGTTATGAGTACGTAGTCGCTAGTCAACAATTTTTTTTTATAAGCCGTTTACAGTGCTTTAATAGATTACCTCGTTGGTGTAGTGGATGCATTGGCTGGCTACCATTCGAGCGGTCCCCGGTTCAAACCCTGTTGGCTCCATTGATTTTTATAAAAAAATATAGTGGGTTGCCTATCTACAGGCGTATAGAAATCTACTATACCGATCATATGACGTCACCGATAGATGGCATTAGCAGCGCTAGGAATTCAAATCTTTCAGCGGGAAATGATGACAAGTTGGAAATGACAGATACAAAATGGTGGATATGTAAATGACATTCAAAATGGTGATTCAAAATGGCGATCCAAGATGGCGATTCAAAATGGCGATTCAAAATGGCTATTCAAAATGGCCGCTGAGTAGGGATAGGAGTGGGGCTTAAGTGGGGGGCCTAAGTAGGGGGCTAAGTAGGGGGCTAAGTGGGGGGCCTAAGTAGGGGGCTAAGTAGGGGGTAGTGGGGATAGGAGTGGGGAACCGCGGATGACCTTGAATGGTAAAACGAACCTTCATAAGAAAATACATGGGATTTTGAGCTAGAACCCGCCTAGCATATCTACTCATCTTGCATTGCGTTTAAGTCAATCTTGTGGGAATGTTTAAACTTGTTTGCTAAGCTTAAACCGATTTGAATTAAGTGAGGATTCCGCTAACAATTACCGTACCGTTAGACCGGTTCGACTATATGTGCTGTGGCCTGTTTTGAGATCTTCGAAATCCATTCCATTATGCGACAATATTGTTTAAAATCTGTTTATATTCTGTTTTTAAGTTGTGATGTAAGTGACTTTTCTGAAATTTGGATAATATCACATTCAAAATACTTAGGTGTGCAAGTATTTTAGGTAAAAAGAGCTCAAGCTTAATCTCGAAAATCTATTTTATTAAGGGTGAGGGGAATATAAATATTGCAAATATTTTTATCTTATGATAGAATACAAAGACATGTAAGGCTAACTGTCCGCGAAAAAGAACTGAATCCTTTTCTACAGTAAACTATTAGCCTATTACCTTTAAAATATACAATAGGCCGTAGTAATTGTCTATAAGGTATTTGATATATGACTAATTTAATGAACTTTTAGGGTGTTCCTTCCCGCCTTTAAGACGAGCCGGAGCTCGAATAATTGAGTTACGCTCAATTAGCGCGCATTGTCGCTACACTAAATAATGCTACCAGTATTAACTCACTGGTTGGAGCGAGCTATCCATACTCTACTGACTCTCCAAGTCAGTACCGGAGCGATAAACGTGCTCACCCGTCGGCTCCATCTCCGAGGAGGCTGTGAGGGACGTATCACACGACCAAGGAGATTTCACCTAGTCTAGCTTCAGACTTTTCTCCCAACATACTGTCCCAAGCTGTTGGGAGCCACTGCCCGATCGAATCCAACCTCAATTGTGGCAGGAATTGGTTTTTAAATGGTTTTGCCACCCCGATCTACCAATATATAGGCTTGGTGGGCCCTCGACAGAGCTTCGTCCATGGGTCTACAGCTTATAGACAGTGTGTACCTAGCTAAGGTGAAGTTGTCTTAATTGTGAGAGGCTGTATATTCGCTTCAACAATCCTTAAGCGTAAAGGCTTTTAGAACTTCTTCCAGCCACTGTATCCGGCTGCAGCCCGGATCATAGGTGGTCGGGATAGCTCCTAAGCACAATTACCTGGCGGCATGCGGTTTCCCAATGGCATGAATTTACCCCTTCACACCGGGATAAACCTCACTTCGCTTCTCCTCCTTAAGATTCAGCCAACCAGCGGGTTCCGAAAGTGACCCTAAATGACCTAAGTCAAGCAGCGGGTTCCGTTTGCTGACCATAAATGACCTCCTCCAAGGCGAGACTCGAATCCGCCCACACCGGTATCATATTACCAGGGCTCCCCCTGATCCGCCCCCACTGGGCCACTGGACTTGTGTTGGTTTTCTCTGTATTTGTAGACACCGTAATATAATTTTTTGTTCATTTATGGTTTGTCTGTCGAAATTGGTTTTATGGAGGGGTGAGTGTTTCTTTATCAGAGGATTGAACATTTCAAAATGAGAAAAATATCTATTTAAATTTAACATGAATGTCCGCCGGCGGAACCAATTTCGTATATTAGGTTTAGTCGTAGAAATTTGGCAAACATAAGATATAAAAAAATAAAATAATAGTTTATTTTTTAAAATGTACAACCTAACATAACTCGACATGTTTGACTAAACATAAAACATACGAATACTTATGTAACTAGACTTAGTAACTATTATGTATTAATTAGTAACTAGTAACTTATTAATTTTATAAATGTCGTATTATCAACAATTATTTCATTTCTTTATTTCTAGTCTCTTCTTAATTTTCAATCTGTCTCTTACGTGGACTATCATCGTTATTTCTATTCTCCTCAGTCTCAATTCCTTGCTCTATCATCTCTTCCATAGCACTCATTCCAGATTCCATACCTATCTATAATTTCCGCTTCTCTACTAGTTTCCCAAGCCTTTTTTAGCTGAATCAGTTATCTTAATTTGCAATGGTACCTTTCGTTACTCTCATCTGAAATCAAACTAGCCAAAGACTTTAAAAGCAACCTGATGCAAGCAATTTCTGATGTTGATTCAAAACAGTATGTTCTTTATTTTGTGTATAACTCAAAATAATTGGAGGTTCAGCCATTTCATGTTCATTTAGTGGTAGAAATAACCTTTGATTTTGAAAATAATGTTGTCTGGACCAGCGAACATTACACAGACTGTCGTCAAACAAAGATGCATCACTTTCTTCTTGATTTTAAAAATATGTCGACATGGTAAGGGCATAGGGGTACATGAAGCACATGTACATGACAAAGTCGTTGTTTCGTAATTTGATTCACTAACATCTCTATTATCAGATTCTGTTTTAACGAATTTGTAGGCATATTTTGTTAAAAAATTGAAATACTTTCCGAGTATACTTTCTGTCTCATAACAAGTAATTGGATTTTTGTAGATCAAATTCGCCGCTCTATGGTCTCTTTCATTACTCATTATCTGAATAAGTTTGAAGAAATCATCAATAAACTTTGATAATGTGCTATATCGTTCAACTATCGATTTTATTTTATAATTGAGCGACTCTAAACGATTATTCGTTGTATTCAAAAAATTAGACACTGGAGATTTTTCGCTTAGACGCCATTCGTCTTTAATTAGATGTCAATTTTTATTGAAATATTCAACTATTTACGCTTACTGGACAACTTCTTATAAGATCACCATAAAGAGAACTGTGTGTTTGAATCGCAAGAATAAACCATCTTTTGAAGGATGTCTAAGCTGTTTGTCTTTATCCGCACGTAATACCAAGTCTATTTGTGGAAATCTTCCTATTAAAAGTATGCACGTCATGAAAAATGCAATTAGTATATTTGCATTCGGAAAATCTGATTTTAGTGGTTTTCTTATATTTAAATCTTGGATGGCCATGATGGATTTTAATTTTTGTTCAATTTGTATTATTTTCTTTAAACTTTTTTAAAAACATTGCATTGTTTCACTAATTTTTACTGCCAATATTACCACTGCTATTTTTTCCATCAGCCAATCCCTTCCCATATTCGTTAACCACTATGAGTACTGGACTTCTGATATCTAACAGTAACACTAACGTTTCATGTGATTTGTTTGAAAAAATAAAGCTTTGCAATCTTTATTTTTGAGGATAAGAGGCAATCAGCTTCTGAAAAACAAAAATAAAGTTAGATATTTATAATAAAGTGGTGTTTAGATTAGAAGCAGCGAAAAATTAAATAAATTAATTCAAATAAACATTTGTTACTGTAATGTAAAGGCAATATTATTTTATTTGATTTTATGATTATTAGAGGTTCACGCAGTAATAATTACAATTAAGACCAAACGAGAATGTCTAAAATTTCACGTAACTTTTGGAATGTATTGAGGTGATTTTTAATATGCCCCACGATCAGGGCAAGCCATAAAATATATGAGGTGATATAATGAGAAAATATAAATTATATAAATTTTTGCCTCACGTTACAGCGTCATAAAATATCTGCAGTGAAATTTAATAAAATAAAATAAAATAATACCCCAATATTTTTCCTTTTTCCCAATTGGCTAACTCAGGTTTAATTCGATAGAGCATGAAATAAATGAAATAATAAAATCTTATTAATTCTTATACCTGAAAGAAAAGTACTTAATAGCAAGACACTTGGACTTCCGCAACTGGACAACAGCAAGCTAAACTCTATATGTGAAAAGAAAAAGAAATGGATGCTTGTATACACATCAAATAAACACATAGATAAATTGAAAACACAGTCGTTATTTTTATTAATGAGAATAAAAAAAATCTAACCCAAGAAAAATAAAAGAAAAATTATTTAGAACAGAACAGTAAAGTAAAATAGGAAATTCTTCCCTGAGCTTGCTCAAAGGTGTTAATTAGTCGTTATTAACCTGACATAGGGCTATAACAGTTCTCCATTTGAGCAAACTGACCTCAATCAATGTTATTAATTAAAAATATTTACAAATGTTAAAATAAGTTTAACTTAAGATAATTAAATTTTAATAAAGAAATTTAAATTGTTTTATTGGTAAGAATTTTATTATTTAGGAACTTTAAAAGTGAGAAAAATGAATTCTGAAATTATTCAGATTGTCTTGATAATTTTTGTTATTAAAAAATTAAATCAAAACCTTTTATTTTGATCAACCTTGTATATAAAGTACGTCGAGATCCATTTCAATCTTATTTTAAAATTGGTACAACTGCATTAGTCTGTCAGGCAGCTGACTTTTATAAAATGTAAATCCATTGATTATTCAACATGATAATGGTAATTAATCTTCTTGAAATTATTTTAATAAACAACTCGTTCACAATTCCATACAATTGTTGATTAACGAAATAAATCTTCTTCCTTTTAAAATATCCAGGTACATCTTTATTACACTTTGTTAAATTCTCCTTTGTTGACATATAACATATGTTTATTACATAACCCCACTTATTTTACAGATTTTAGGTCTCGAGTCGAGCGTGAGTTCTCTCAAAGCCTTTTATCGACTGAAATTGTAAATTTTTGCTGGGCTTTATATAGGATTTAGCGAAACAAATAAAGATTATGTCAATTTTTAGAAACAACTACACTTCAATTTTTATTATGACGTCACATCACCGAAACAGCTGATGATAATTAACACTAATCTTAAATCTAAAAAGATAGGATTGTAGCTGGAAAAATAACGATGAAAACAATATAAACCACTTATATTCTAACATTTACCATAACTGAGAAAATTAACAAAAACAATTGACAATGAAAGAATCTCATTAGAGCTTAATCATACACACAATTCATTAAATCCAGCTTAATCCTTTACAAAATGAATACATAATTACACTATGTAACTGATACATATAAAATTTACTTAAGTACATCTTTACAATAGAAGAAAAATATAAATAAGGATTCCTCTCTACGATTTGATAGACCCAACGATGCTTATACAAAATCCATCTTCAAAATCAAAGTTAAATGAAGTTAAATTATAGTCAACTTGCTCAGCATACAGTCCTCCGAGTGTTTGATTTCAAACAATGGTGAAAAATGTTATATAAGAATCAATATTTGAAAAAATCGAAGCATATCAGCTAATCCGAAACCTTCATTAGAATAAATGCTTATTATGCTTTAATGCTTTATTATTATACAAGATATTGTAAGTTTATTGTGCTAGATTAGTCATTACAAAATTGATCTAATTTACATATTTTTAGTTAAATATTCGCCCGAAACTGAGTCAGTCTCATGGAAAACACAAAAATCTTTCTACGTTATCAATCGTAGAACTTAAATCTAATCAGGAAAGTTAAATCTTCCACACAAATGGAAAGACCAACCTAATATGTGACTTGGATTGCATAAATAATCATGAAACAATCTAAATGATTGATATCCTTTTTATAAATCATACTTTTTATATATAAAAATTGAGGTTACGTCTTCATAAATTTTATCCTTCTTTGATTTCTATTTTAGAAATCATTAAATCTATCTGTGACCTAACATGTAGCCTTTAGATTAAATAGACCTTACATCCTAGCATGTCTATCCTTTATTTTGTTTTATTGCATGAAATAATGATTCTTATGTTTACGATCAAATCGTCCAATAAATCTTCAATGAGATGAATTCATGACATCTCAGTATCTTATTTTCTAATCGACAAAATTAATGGATACCATGAGTACTGACTGTATTTTCCTGTAATTTTTGGACGCACTGTGCCAAATCGTTATCTGCACCATCGTTAACTTTAATGGAACTGGTAATATTATGGATGTCTTTCAAAAGAGCTATTTTGTTATATTTTTCTTCTATGAACGATTTGAAATTTTTTTTTATTAGATTTATCTTTGGCCATTTGAATGATCTCAGCTTTGAGATCTTCAGGTAGACGCCTTTGTTGAGGAAGGTGATTGCATAATTTCTGGAAGAAAATGTGAAAATAAAAAAATTCTTTGAGTTCGGTGTAACTTGTACAGAATTGTAAAAAACAATATTCTTATATATTTTTTGAACTTGCACACCTGCGACACTTCGTGATTGTGAACGTCCGATAAACTCATAATTTGTAATTTGGTTCCACATTTTAAGGCATACAAACTAATGTGTGTGCTATATCCGCTTTTTTAAGTACTGGAAAATATCATTTTCAAGGTAAAAACTCATTTAAACTGAAAAACATATAGGTACTTAATATATTGTAACAAGAGAGAAAAAGAAAGAACCTCTTCTTCACACAACAAATGGAATATTCTACAGCATTCGAGAGAATGACGCATCGCACCAAGTATATAAACCAGACGCGGTTTATCTAGCACCTTCCAGAAATACATAGTAGGTTCTAGCGGCTTCTAGTACGATTATATGAGGGTATAAAATCGACTACGCGGATGAAAGAGCATCAGTCAACAGCGAGTCATTAACTATGTATTGTTAATGATTGTTAAAAGATCTGAAGGTAATAGACTTAAAACGTGAACTGGAAGAACGGGATTTATATACAACGGGCCTTAAAAGTGTGTTAATAAATAGGCTAAGAGAATGGCTTTTGGAACAGAAGGAAGATCCTGAAAATTACCTCTTCGAAATACCTGGATCCGCAATTGATACTAGTTTGTTGTTAAGTAAACTGGAAGATAATTCTAGAAAGCCCGAAGAAAATTCTAGAATGTTAAAAGAAGAACTACTGGAAAAGTCCGAAGAGAATTCTAGAATGTTAAAAGAAGAACTACTGGAAAAGTCCGAAGAGAATTCTAGAATGTTAAAAGAAGAACTACTGGAAAAGTCCGAAGAGAATTCTAGACTGTTAAAAGAAGAACTACTAGACAAGTCGGAAGAGAATTCTAGAATCTTAAAAGAAGAATTACTGGAAAATTCTAGAAAGGCCGAAGAAAATGTTAGAATGCTAAAGGAAGAAATACTGGAGAATTCCAGGAAATCCGAAGAAAACTCAAGAAGGCTTAAAGAAGAATTACTAGAAAAGTCCGAAGAAACTTCTAGAAGGCTTAAAGGAGAATTACTGGACAATGTCAAAGCGTTAGAAAAAAAAGTTTTTGAAGAATTATTGGAAAATTCCAGCGCGTTAGGACTATTGGAAATTAAATTAGAGAAACAGGATAAGGTAATAAAGATGGTAGAAGAGAGAATAGCCCAAATACAATTACCACCAACAACTGAGAAAGATAGCGTAACTAAAATGTTGGAAGATAGAATGAGTCAATTACGGTTTCCCTCAACTTCTGAGTGGCCGAAACAATTTAAAGAAGAAAAGGATCCTGCCGTATGGATAAAAGTAAAACAACCCACGTTCGATGGAAAAATACCTTGGTCCACCTACTACAAACAATTCGAGGCGGCCGCTGGGGCCAACGGATGGACAAGCAAGGAAAAGGTCGTTTCTTTAACTGTGGAGACGCGTTGAACGTCCTGCAAACAATCCCAGGACAGGAAAATGATTACCAGTTATTAGTGTCTAGATTGGAGATGAGATATGGAGACGCGCATCTTCAACAAGTGTATCACGCGCAAGTGAAGAATCGTATCCAGAAGAATGGAGAAAGTCTTCAGGAGTTTGAAGCCGATGTTGCGCGGCTTGTTCGATTGGCGTACCCTACGGCACCCGATTCATTTCTGGGACAACTGGCTGTGCAGACCTTCATTGATGGGTTAAGAGAAGGGAAACACAACAATCATTGAGGCTGGCACGACCAAGAACAACTGATGATGCGCTTGCTCACGCCTTAGAATTTGAATCTGCAAAACAAGCGTCCCGAGGTCACGGGCGTATTCGGGCCGTTGTGGAAGAAGAAGAAGGTTCTAAAGATCACCTAGAGGAGTTAGTATTGAGAGTTCTTCGGAAGGAAGAAAGCCGTAAGAAGAATCATCAACAAGTTCGAGGGCCCCGTTGCTGGAACTGCGGCGAACAAGGACATGTAGAACGCCGTTGTCCCAAAATAAGAAAAGTACAACCGTCGGAAAAGTTAAAGGAAGTTTTCAAGAGGGGGGGAACGTTGACTGCGAGTGAAGATGCCCCGGAGATCACGATCCATACAGTAACATCAAAGAATAGTAACGGCAGTTTGTTTGTAGATGGAAAGATTGCTAACCGAACTGTTCCACTACTTATTGATACGGGGGGCGACAAAATCCATCGTACGACCTGATGTTCTACGATCAAGTATTAAGTTGTTTGTTTTAACTACTCAACTCCGTACAGCAACAGGTGAAGTGATACCAACACGCGGAGTGGTGAAGATGAAGATTGGCATTGGAAGTGAAGAACGTGATCATGAGGTGCTGGTAGCCGACATCATTGACGAATTCATCTTGGGAATGGACCTCCTGAGAAAATTTGGTTTTACATTGGACTTGAAGGAGGGTGTTTTGAAGGTTGGTAACGAAGAACTTCCGTTGCACCCACGAGAAGATCCGGTTGTAAGGGTTTTGCTGACTGAAGATGTGATATTGCCGGGTCAAAGCGAGATGGTTGTCGAGGCAGGTTTGGATGGAGATCTTCGGGTAGGATGTGTGCGAATGATGGAGCCTGTTTGTGATAAGAAGATCCATAGTGGCGTACTGGTGGGAAAAGCGCTGATCAAGGTTGGAAAGACGGTACCGGTGAGGCTTATGAACGTTAATGTGGATCCGGTGACATTGAATAAGAGTACCCTTGTGGGACAGTGTGTGCCAGTATTCCGAGTAGCCAGGTGTATGGCTGATGTTCCAAAACCAGTGCCCAAAAACCATGGTGAAAAATTAGTTGGTATGGTTGTTAGTTCGTGCGAAGACCTAAATAGAACGGAAGTGAAAGAGGTACAGGGTTTGGTTCACCGATACCAAGATATCTTCGCTCTGGACGATAGCCAGAAGGGACGAACAGATATAGTAAAACATAAAACCAATACAGGCAACTCTATGCCTGTCCGTCAGCAGCCGAGGCGTCTACCTCTAGCAAGGCGAGCAGAAGCCGAGAAGATTATTACCGATATGGAAGAACAAGGGGTCATCGAGCCATCCAGCAGTCCATGGGCATCACCGGTGGTCCTGGTCAGTAAGAAGGACGGGTCAACGAGATTTTGTGTGGACTATCGGCAGCTCAATAACGTGACCAAGAAAGACAGCTATCCCTTACCACGCATCGACGACACGTTAGATACCCTGTCTGGTTCGCGATGGTTTTCGACTTTGGACTTGAAGAGTGGTTATTGGCAAGTTGAAATGGAACCTGAAGACCGGGAGAAGACCGCCTTCACTATTGGTTCCGGACTATGGCAGTTTACAGTTATGCCTTTCGGTCTATGTAACGCTCCGGCTACCTTTGAGCGTCTAATGGAGACCATCCTGAGAGGGCTGTCGTGGAAGACCTGCCTGGTATACCTAGATGATGTCATTGTAGTCGGAAAATCATTCAACGAACATTTGAAAAATCTAGTGGAAGTGTTCCGAAGACTACGTGGAGCCAATCTGAAACTCAGTCCGAAAAAGTGCCACATATTCAGAAAGGAAGTGAAATATCTCGGGCACGTCGTATCACAAAATGGAGTGGCAGCCGACCCCGATAAGATTCGTGCAGTTCAAGAGTGGCCAACACCGAGAGATAAACACCAAGTTCGTAGTTTTCTTGGGTTATGTACCTACTACAGGCGTTTCGTTCCTGGGTTTGCCAATATAGCGAAGCCCCTGACAAGGTTAACTGAAGATGGGCGCGAGTATGTTTGGAGCGGAGAGTGTGAAACAGCTTTCCAACAGTTGAAGCGTGCCCTGACAACAGCACCAATATTGAGCTATCCACGGACAGAAGGGAAATTCATACTTGACACAGATGCAAGTAATCTGGCCATTGGGGGTGTACTTTCTCAAATACAGGATGGACAGGAAAAGGTCATCGGCTATTTTAGTAAGGTTTTGTCGAAAGCCGAAAGGAATTATTGTGTGACCAGAAAAGAACTATTGGCCGTCGTGAAGTCCGTTGAGCACTTCTACAAATACTTGTACGGACGGAAGTTTTTATTGAGGACGGACCATGCAGCGTTGAAATGGCTTCTACAATTCCGTAATCCTGAAGGCCAGGTCGCAAGGTGGATCGAACGATTACAAGGATACGACTTTGACACCGAACATCGAGCGGGCACTAGTCATCGAAATGCCGATGCTCTTTCAAGAAGACCCTGTCCAACGAATTGCCGTCATTGCTCTCGTTTGGAAGAGAGGGTTTGCCAAGTATTAAGGACTACCATCGTCAACGACAATTGGTTGCCGGAAGAATTGCAACGACAGCAGGAGGCTGATCCCGAACTAAAAATGGTACTGGAATGGAAGCGCGTGGGAGAAAGGCCTGCCTGGGAGGCCGTCAGCCCTTTCAACAGAACGCTCAAAGCATATTGGGCCCAATGGGAGTCCTTGAAGGTGGAAGACGATTTCCTGAAGCGAGTACTGGAGAGTGAAGATGGCACCACCATTAGTTCTCAGTTCGTGGTCCCAAGAAGCCGAGTGGCTGCAGTATTGCGACATCTCCATGACGGTGCCTCAGGAGGACACTTCGGTGTGAAGAAGACTTTGGAGAAAGTTAGAGAGCGTTTTTATTGGGTCAATTGTAAAGAAGACATGAAAGAGTGGTACCGTAAATGCGAACTATGTGCCACTGGTAACGGACCCTTGGGGAAACGAAGAGCACCTATGAGGCAGTACAATGTGGGTAGTCCCCTGGAAAGAATAGCTATAGATATTGCCGGACCATTTCCCGAAACCGACGATGGGAATAAATACATCTTAGTAGCAATGGACTATTTTACCAAATGGCCAGAAGCCAATGCCCTACCAAACCAGGAAGCTGCGACTGTTGCTGACGTACTAGTCAAAGAGTTCTTCAGTCGCTTCGGAGTGCCAATGGAGCTGCATTCGGATCAAGGCCGCAATTTTGAGTCTGTACTCTTTGGAGAAGTCTGTCGGTTGTTGGGCATTCGCAAGACTCGGACCACACCGTTACATCCGCAGTCCGATGGAATGGTAGAACGCATGAATCGGACAATGGGCAAATATTTGGCCAAGGTCGTCTCCGATCATCAACGAGACTGGGACCAATACCTGCATTTGTTCCTAATGGCTAATCGTGCATCGGTCCACGAAACAACCGGTTAGTCACCAGCGTCTGTGATGTTTGGACGCGAGTTACGGTTACCGTGTGATCTGGAATTTGGGTCTCCACCTATAGAGCAGGAGGTAGCCGGGAATGATTATGTCATCAACTTAAAGAAGAAGTTGGAGGATATTCACGACCGAACCCGAAACAATAGCCGAATCTCGAGTGACCGAATCAAGACTTTGTACGATGTAAGAGCCAAAGAAGGAGGGTTTCAACCTGGACAGCTGGTTTGGTTATACAACCCGCAAAGACGTCGGGGCTACTCGCCAAAGTTACAGCGAAATTGGTAGGGCCCATACCAGGTGAAGAAACGAATAAATGACTTGATTTATCGCATCCAGAAATTGCCAAGAGGGAAACCAAAGGTGGTACACTCCAATCGTCTGGCGCACTATGAGGGAAATAATGACGCAGTCCCGGATCGGGAAGATGAGGCTGAGGTGGCTATCAATACCGTAAGGCCTGGAGATGATCAGCCAACCTTCAGAGAATTTATGGCTGCGTTTTCTGGGACTAGAAAAGCGCTATTCGGAGTCACGATTGAGATGCAACAAGATCTCTTCCGGGTCCCTGGTGATTATTCCATTGCCCACTGTGTCTCCGAGGATCTCCGTATGTCCAGGAGGATCGCAGTAGTGTTTAGAAATAAATTTGGACGGCATTATGGAATTGTGGAGGATCGAGTTGCTTACCAGGGGAATTAACAAATTGGCAGTTCCCAAACTCGGCTGTGGGCGGGACCAGCTGGATTGGAGAATCGTTAGAAACATGCTGGAAGTTGTCTTTAGAGGTACGGACGTCAAGATCTTCGTCTGCAGTTTTGACCCACAGCCCGCATTAAGGCCAACGAAGAGTGTAGACTGTTACTTCTACTGTAATGGAACGTGTAGTCGAGGTGAAGACTGTCGATATCGTCATGACCCGTTCTACAGGAACCAGAGCATAAAACCTGTTCTGGGACAGAACAGACTTGAAGAGGGGGGCAGTGTAACAAGAGAGAAAAAGAAAGAACCTCTTGAAAGAATGACGCATCGCACCAAGTATGTAAACCAGACGCGGTTTATCTAGCACCTTCCAGAAATACATAGTAGGTTCTAGCGGCTTCTAGTACGATTATATGAGGGTATAAAATCGACTTCGCGGATGAAAGAGCATCAGTCAACAGCGAGTCATTAACTATGTATCACGAAATAAATAGTAAATGTGAAGATAAATGTTGTATTAGAAATTCATAGTCTGTAAATAATAGTTTTAATGGTTTATAATCATAGCGTTAATTTATAGTGTATTCATTAGTGTTTGTAAATAAATATTTCTTATTAATAGACGATTTAAACGGCACTTTTGTTATTATTTTAAAAAGAACGTTACAATATGTTGCAATGCCTTGATCCTGAATTAAGACATAACCAAGTAGAATATTCTTACTATTAGATTTTATTTTCAACAGTTACAAACAAATAAGAAATATCTGCTTACCTACAATTATTTCTCTTCCTTCCTTCTCTTTCTTTTGAATGTGTCTTGAATTCCTTGCCGCCCTTGATATATATGTACTTTAATTGATAATATTTCAAATCTGCTTTTAAGTGCCTTGAAATTTTATTTTGGCGGCCGCAATTGTCCTTGCTTCCCTTTTGTAGGAGCTCACAAATTTCTCGTTGCTATATAATTGTAAAGAATTTGCTAAATTCTTCAAAATAATTGAAGGTATCACCCACTTTTAACATTATAGTGCACGTTCTCCTCAAAGATGTAAACAAAACTGATTTAATACAGAATCATTTTGAAATAACAGCTGAGAAAGTCAGATTCAGCATTTTAGCCAATAAAATCCGCAGTTCCACGGATTTATTAGTTTTTAGAACAATGTTCTGTCGCACTTGCGCAAATGAATTGAATTTTCTACGAAATTGTAGGCTAAGATTATTTGGGTCCGCCGAACGGCGGAATTTCTAAATAAAATGCGTTGTTCCGCCGGCGGACGTTTAACCACACTATAAATTTAATTGCAGTATGAACATTGGACACTTTGCATTTAATGATTTTCCTAATCTTGTCTTGTGATTTTACTTTTCAGCTTTGTGCCATGTATACGTTCATGTAGTATAGCTTTAAGTAGGTCGATTAGGTTAAATATATTTTCACAATAGTCTTTTATAATGCTTGCTAGATGATTGGCGCTTAAACAATCTTTTAAAAACGCAGGTTTGAGTAGAATTTAGGAAGAAAGGTAGAGTCTTGCTCTCAATGAGCTGTTTAATTGGCTTTAAGAGAATGTCACGATTATTCTCAGTGGAAAATGAGTTTGGAATTGAGAGGAAGACTGTTATGTCTGTGAAATTTCTTGGGTTTGGAATCTCGACTTAATTTAAGATCAAGATGTCCAGTTTATTTACATAAAGCGCAGTTTAAATTATCTACGGATAGGAAAATGCGATCAGAAGTGTTATCGTGGTGATTAGAATGGAATTCGGTACTGGAACATTTTTAATTGGAGAAATATAGACTTAGTGCCTGAAACTCAATATACAACTCAATATTTCTTTTTAGATCTTTCCTAACTTGTTTTCTAACTTGAAGATAAGTCATGTTAGAAGTTGTGCAGGAGTAATGAGTCGTCTAATTTTTATTTTGTGTTTGTCAATATTTATGGATTTATGAGCGTTGGTAAGTAAGTCTACATGAAGTAAGCTTGACAAATAAATGCCGATTTTGTTGTTGATTATGCGTGGTGCACAGGTGATGTTTTTTGGAAACACTAGAAATCCGATAGCGTAAATGTATTCTTAAATTTCTACTATGTTATTTTTTAAACGATATTTTTCAAACGGCAACATTTGAATAAGTGGTTAGCTTTTGTAACGTGTTCAATTTTATAGAAATGCAATTTTATATGCATAAATGGTAAAAACCTTAGTACGGTCTTGTATAGTTCATCATATTTCAGTTGGATTAAAAATGCAGACTATATTTCAAATTAAGCTGGTATTCTTTTAATACCAAAGGTCACTCTAAAATGTGTTCGTATAAGATGAACTTCCTTCTAGAATAAAATGACAGATAACATTGTGTCTAGAATAAACATACTGACGTCTTTGTAAATATCAAAGTTCATTGTGAAGCCTTCTTACAGTTAAACATCGTTTTTCGTAACGAAAATGCAGACAAAAATGAAGATTATAAAGGTAGAAAAGAAAGATCGGCTTTTTAACAAGGAGATAAACTATCTGAAAACGCATTAAACCCTAAATTTATAGCTCCTGTACGTGTTATTTTTAACTTAGATGAAAAGATTTTTCTAAGTGCAGACGCATAAAAAAGCATCATGTGGCGACCTGCAAAATATCGAGTTACTCCACAAGACGCAGATTTTAGGCGGTAATGTCCTGCAAATTTAAACGGAATATTCTAGGAAGTTTTTTTACGCGATTATTTCCTGATTGGCTGAAGAAATGTTAACTTCCTTTGGAATAGTTGGTTTTATTTTCCCTCTTTTAAAATTCAAGCTCAGCGTAGGGTTGCTTCCGTAATTTCAGGCAGTCGACTACAGAGTTTAATAAAATCAACGAAGGTTATAAGTAACGGGTCGGGCGGAGAGCAGTTTCTCGCGCTGACCTGTGGTCTCATCTCGGAGAAGCCCCCGGTGAAGTTTTATGTTAGTTCGTGCTCTAATTAGTACAGCTTTCATGTTTAAAAAAAATACAGTTTGAGAAATACAGGGGTCAGTTAGCTGAAGGCAATTGAATACAGTACGTTTTTTCAATTAGACGGATTAGTCTAAATACAATGCAGAGTTTTGTTAATGTTGATTCAGTATCATACCGTGATCTAATAAATTAATTGGACAAGTGATAAAGAGAACTCTGTAGAAATTTGATAAACAAATTATGTGTGAGATTTGAAATGAGTTCAAATCAATAATCTAATACAGCCCATGAACTTACCGTTAAGCACAACTAGTGGTTGTTAATGCAGTTTTAATTGATTTAATTAAAAATTATCGAAATTTGAGAAGAAATTTAACCTAAAAACGCGTAACGAAATATTTTAATAACCAATAAAATTATTCCGAGGAGTTACAATCTAAAATCTATAAGATAATGTAGTGGTTAGTTAATTTGGAAATTAAAGAATTAAATTTTTCGGTTTAGTTATGCCGTAATAATTTAGAACACTGTCCATTTGGGTGTTGTATTAGTAAAAATCATTAAGGAAATAATACTATCATATCACCAGATAGAAGCTTGTGTTTTTTGGTAATCTTTCTTTTATAACCAATAGAAGTGTCTGTTGAACTTATATGGTTTTTGTTATTCATAATGAGATTGCTAATGAAATTGCAATTAAGAGACAATTATTGTGAACTTTCGGTCGTTGATCTTGGGTGGAAAAGCGGTATCAGCGATTATACTTTCCAATTTCTTCCTGCTTCTTATCAACAATTTATGAAGTGCTTTGCATTTAGTGTTAAGTGAAACAAGGGCATTATTGTGCAAGTGTTGTTTTTTGAAGTTTAAAGAATTGTAAAATTGTACCCATGTATCAGGACTAAAGGATCTTGTTTGATTAAAGTAAGTCTTATGTAAAAATTATTTGTAACGTTTCCCTAATGATTGTGTTTTTTAAATTTATGTCTATATTTTCCTTTAATAAGAATTCTTATTAGGGTGTTACCATCAAAACCTTTACTATTGTCATTGAAGACAAGTAAATACTTTATATGTAAATAAAAGAACATTTGAATTAAACCCTACTGTAATAATATTGGACTATTCACTTGTGAAAGTCTTTAAAATATTTTAACCAGCTTAATATTAACGCAATTAAACATGAATATTAATTGAATTTAATTAATAAAGTCAGTATTTTTTCGGTTTGCGAATACTGAGTTTAAGGACTTGCAAGCAGATGGCGCCCATATAATTTTTATTATGTCTATTACCTCTTGTTTTTCTTTACAATTCGTAAGCCATGGAATTCAGACCTACGCCTGAATTATAATTTGATATTAAAAGATCTTAAATGTCGGAGCATTACAGTAACTACCGTTTTTATGAGCTTTGCAGTAAGTATTTAATATTTGAATTTTAATAGGTTACAGTGACGTCCATCGCGCGGTGTATGCTTAGTATTATATGTTTTGATTCAGTAATTTAGAGTAACGAAACTATAGTGTTACAATTTCTGGTTGGGGTATTAGTAACCCTTGTATATAAGCTATTATTCATTATGCTACGTAAACATGAAAACCGGTTTTGTCCCACCTGGTATTCTTAAAAATATTAAGAGACAATTATCACTTTGGTTTTTATCGCTTGCCTTATATCACTTGCTTATTAAATAGTTATTAAATATAAGCTATAAGTTATTAAAAATAAGCAAGAAATACGTCCGTATACTTCGATAACCACAATAGAATCCAAAAGCACTATCTACAACACAATGACATAAAGTTAAAAAAAAAAAAATATTTTCCTAAATTTAATAATTCCATTAGGTTTCAGTCTTTATTAGTCAGTCGTAATTGAAGCAAACACAGTGTGTTCTACCAATTAATAACATTATCAGAGAATTTTGGTAATTATAAGTATATTACACCAATAATTGACAGCATATTTACTTTATTTAACACTATTATTAGTCAAATTATGTTGAATGCACTTAAAAATAAATGTAATTGTCAGGTGTCGTAACGATGGTAGAAGCCAACTGTCAGTCTGAACTAGCATGTACTTTAAGTAATTCCTATTTCAATCATGTTTTATTTGGTTCCTAAATATTTTACTTGACAAATTCATTAACGGTAATATTAACAAGAGCTTTCAGTACGCATATTTTAAAGTTGATAATTTATATATTTATATCCGCCATTTAATTTACTTTTGAAAAGATGACTTTCCGTAATCGCTTCTGTTCAATATTCTTATATGATATAGTTTTTCATATTATACGTCCGAGGGACACATAATAAAAGTATTATTTTTTTGTAATTTGGTAAATCTAGTGACAACTATAATTATGGTTTACGTATTGCTCTGATCAGAATGTGACATACTAAATTTGCTCAAAGTTTTTGTTCTGGTGGGATATTGTAGACAATTTTGACTTTAAACTGTATACCATTTTGTAGAGTATGCAAATGGCTATTGTTTAGTATTTATTTTAGTTTTACATATTGCAAACAAAAACACTTAAAGCTTTTGCCATGACACTTGTTACGAAATCTTGAAAATTAGTTTTTGCAATTTGACTTTTGTGCCACTTTTTCTGTAAATATAATGACCACCTTTATTTCCTTAATTACCTACTTTATTTCAACATCAATTGATGAAAACCCAGTAGCATTACAGAACTCATGAGCATTGGAACGTTATTATTTTAGTATCATTTTCTTTGTCTCACAAATATTAAAACTGATTTAATTAACTTCAGAAAGAACAGTATTGTATAAGGAAATTTTTATTTTTTGAAAAATTGTAGCTATGAGTAATCAAAGCCATAACGGTTTTAGTAATATGCGTTATACTGCGTATTAATATTGAGATGTCATGAATTCAGCTCATTGAAAATTTATTGGACAATTTGATCGTAAACATAAAAATAATTATTTCACGCAATAAAATAAAATAAAGGATAGACATGCTAGGATGTTAGGTTTATTTAATCTAAAAGCTACATGTTAGGTAACAGATAGATTTATCAATTTCTAAAATAGAAATCAAAGAAGGATAAAATTTATGAAGACGTAACCTCACTTTTTGTATATAAAAAGTCTGATTTATAAAAAGGATATCAATCATTTAGATTGTTTCATGATAATACATGTTTTATGCAACCCAAGTCACATATTAGAATGGTTTTTTTCATTTGTCTGAAAGATTTAATTTTCCTGATTAGATTTAAGTTCTACGATCATTAACGTAAAAGGAATTTTTCTATTTTCCATGAGACTGACTCCGTTTCGGGCTGATATTTAACTAAAAATATGTAAATCAGGTCAATTTTGTAATGACTAATTTAGCACAATAAACTTACAATTTTTTGTATACTAATAAAGAGCATTTGAATTTAATGAAGGTTTTGGCTTTGCTGATATGCTTCGATTTTTCCAAATATTGATTCTTATATAACATTTTTCACCATTGTTTAAACTCAAACACTTGGAGGACTGTATGCTGGATAAGTTGACTATAATTTAACTTCATTTAAGTTGATGTTGATGATGCATTTTGTATATGCATCGTTGGGTCTATCAAATCGTAGAGAGGAATCTTTATTCATGCTTTTCTTCTATTGTAAAGGTATTCTTATGTAAATTTTATATGTATCAGTTACATAGTGTAGATATATTCATTTTGTAAAGGACTAAGCTGGATTTAATGAGTTGTGTGTATAGTTAACCTCTAATGAGATTTTTTTCATTGTCAATGGTTTTTGTGAATTTTTTCCGTTATGGTAAATTGTAGAATATAAGTGTCTGATATTGTTTTAATCGTTATTTTGCCAGCTACAATCCTATCTTTTTAGAATTAGAATTAGTGTTAATTATAATCAGCTGTTTCGGTGATGTGACGTCATAACCAAGCGTTCGTATTTCTTTTTTTAAATTTGACATAATCTTCATTTCTTTTGATAAATTATATATAAAGCACAGCAAGAATTAACCAATTCAGTCGATAAAACGCTTTGAGAGAACTCACGCTCGACTCGAGACCAAAAATCTGTAAAACAAGTGGGGTTATGTAACAACCATATGTTATATGTCAACAAATAAAATTTAACAAATTGTAATAAAGATTTACCTGGATATTTTTAAAAACTAAAGAATATTTATTTCGTTAATCAACAATTGTATGGAATTGTGAACGAATTATTTATGAAACTAAAATCAAGAAGATTTTTCCAATATTGATTTGGATATTCGACGTATTTACAATATAAAATCATCTAACAGATTTAAAAGCAATACTAACAATTTAAAATAAGATTTAAGTGGATCTCGACGTACTTTATATACAAGGTTGGTCAAAATAAAAGGTTTTGATTGAATTTTTCAATAACAAAATTATAAAGACAATCAGAATAATTTCAGAATTCATTTTTCTCACTTTAAAAATTTTTAAATACTAAAATTTTTACGAATAAAACAATGTAAATTTTTTTATTAAAATTTTATTATCATAAATTAAATTTATCTTAACATTTGTAAATATTTCTATTTGATAACATTGATTGATGTCAGTTTGCTCAAATGGAGAACTGTTATAGCCCTATGTCAGGTTAATAACGACTAGTTAACACATTTGAGCAAGCTCAGGGAAGAATTTCCTATTTTACTTTACTGTTCTGTTCTAAATAATTTTTCTTTTATTTTTCTTGAATTACATTTTTTTATTCTTATTAATAAAAATAAAGACTGTGTTTTCAATTTATCTATGTATTTATTTGATGTGTATACAAGCATCCATTTTGTTTCACATAGAGAGTTTAGCTTGCTGTTGTCCAGTTGCGGAAGTCCAAGTGTCTTGGTAGTAAGTTCTTTTCTTCCAGGTATAAGATTTTATTATTTCATTTATTTCATGCTCCATCGAATTAAACCTGAGTTAGCCCATTGGGAAAAAGAAGAAATATTGAGGTATTATTTTATTTTATTTTATTAAATTTTACCGCAGATATTTTATGACGTTGTCATCGTGAGGCAAAGATTTCTATATTTTATATTTTATCTTATTATTATGAGACTCTTATTAACTCTTATGCCTGAAAAAGGAGAAAAACTTATGTTACAAATACTAGAGCTCCTGCAAACTGGACAACCACTGTTAAACTCTAAATTCAAAAAGAAAGAAAACTGGATGCTTGTATGTGCATCAATTAAACACATAAGTAATTTTAAAACACATAAACTTTATTTAGTTCAAAGGAAAATAAGTAGCAATATGAAAGAAATAAAAAGAAAAATTGTTCAAAATTATACAATAAGACGATTGGGAAAATTTGATTCCCAAGCTTGCTCAAATGTAGTTAAAAGTCGTAATAGCCTGACATAGGGCTATTACAGTCATTCACTTGAACAAACGAACACAAATCAAAATGTTTACAAATTAAAAATGTTTATCTTAATGAAAAATAAATTGAAATAAAAGAAATTTGAATTGTTTTATTCTTTTAAAGAAAATAAGTTCTTAAAAGAACCTTTAAGGTTAAACAAAATAAATTTGAAATTATTAAGGAAAAACTTTATAAATTTAATATTGTCAATCAAATTTAAGAACCCTTTTTATTACGACCAACCTGGTATATTACAAAAATAGTTTCATTTTACAACTTTTCTTTTTTTCTTCTTTCTTTTCATTTTCACAATACAACTAATACATATAAACTTTCCACAGGAACATCTTTACAATTTACAACAAACATGATTTTACAGTCCGATACGATATCGAATCAACCAATTAATGCATTTGCAAGTTCCAGCTTTAATAAAGATTCAAATAAAATCAATTTACAATCAAATTGTCCAGCATACAGTTCTCCAAGTGTATACATAAAAACAATGGTGAGGAAAAACAGTATAAGAGTTAATAATCGTCAAAATAAAGCATAACGACAAGATTTAAACCTTCAATAATGAAAATGGTCAGAATTTTTATAACAAAGCTTAAAAACTAATTGTACTATATAAGTCATAATACGATTGACCCAAATTATCTGTTTTCAGTAAACTGACAGCGCGAAACTAAGTTGGTCTCTTGGAACATAGAAAAATTCACCCTACGTTAAAGATCGTAGCCTCTGAATTTAAACAAGATTACTTCTATACAAGTGAAAAACCCATTCCAATGTGTAACTTGGGTTGTATAAACATGTATTATGATAAAGCAATCTAAATGATTGATATCCTTTTTTTTATAAAAATCAACCTTTTAAATGCATATGAAATTTAGGTTATGTTTGCATGAAATTTTATTTCTTGATTTCTATTTTAAATATTGATGAGCCTAACTGTGACCCTATGTGTAACCTTTATATTAATTATGCCTGTCACTTAGCATGTCCTTCTTTTGATTTAAATCTGATATGTGAAATATTTGTTTTCACGTTTACGATCTATCGTTAATTAAAATTTTCAATGAGGTGATCTAATATCACCGCAATACATAGGGATATATCAATGAATGCTTATTTGGTAACTTTCGCATTTTAAAACCCTGATAATCCTTAAAAATATAAATAAATCTTTTAATAAATCGACAAACTTTTATAGAATTTCACTTTCTAAGCGTTAAATTAATTTACGTAATAGAATACCTACAAAATTTTCTTCAAATGAGCGATTTTAGCATCTTGTAAAATATATTAAAATATTCTAAGTATTTAAATTTAAAACTAATCTATACAATAAAATTGATAAAAAAGTACAATATCTATAAAATCTTTTTATTCAATAACTAAGTAGAATCTTAATATGGAAATCCATAACAATAGAGATCGCAGAAACTTTTTGTAACTGACATATCTCAACAACAGAACATTTAAAGGAAAAAAGTTTTGAAAAAGTATTTACTTTTTTTTTCTTTATATTTATAAACCCTTTAGTCGCTTTTCCACACACGGAAAATATAAAACGAAAATTCCACAAATCTTATGATACATTAGAAAAAAAAAGAGAAATATAGTTATACCTCTACTGGAGCGTTTTTAAAAGTAAAACACAAAGTAAATAATTTACATTCCTTGTATACTTCTTTGTTTTTCAGCTTGTTTGTAATTTGCTTTAGTATCATCAAACTTTAGATTAATTTTAAGCAATGCTATGCAGTTATACCGAGTTTCGCGTTATTATTCTTTTTATTATTTAACTGGGTTAATTACGAACCATTGCTTGCTTTTCATTAGATCGTTATACCTAACTCTCATCTCAAATTTATCTTTCGGTAATATTCTTGAGCGTATAGCGTTTCTAAGAACAGCGAGTTTGTTGTTCCCTGAGGAAAGTCAGTTACCTCATACATATTTATAAGCAATATGAAAATTCTTATAGTCTCAGAACAAATTTATTTATGGAACGGTGTTTCTAAATAACAAATTCTGAATGTTACAAAACAAAATATACGCTTCTGGATCTATTAAGTAAATTTATTTTCAATGTTTTGCAAACTGTAAATGTATCTAAGTAAGTATGCACCTGGAAATAGATTTAATGATATAATCTACGTGGAAGCGATTTAATGGTATCTCGATTTGCATAAGAAACGGTGCATGAACTTTTGCAATTTATCTTAGTCGGCTTGTGTGCATTAAAGTTGGAAATAAATTGATGCTATCGGAAAGTACCAGAAAACCTTTGATATGTATATTTTCAGAAAACAATGATAAGCGGAGATTTTTGATAAATTGATATATACGAATTTGTCATTGGATACATGCTGCCCCAAAGGATTTCTATCCTGGTTTATATGGTATTGATCGTAATAATATAAATTATTACGTTTCTAGGGTGTTCTCGTTCGTGATTTTCCACGCGATTTTCAATTTTATACTTTTTAATTTTTTTAAATAGATGCATACATATAAACCCCCTAACAGTTCTAGTAAAACTGATGAAATAGATCTCATTGCCTGCACAGGGTGTATCTACTGAGGTGATATTTAATATGCCCCACGATAAGGGCAATTTAATAAAATTTAATAAAATAAAAAAATATACACCCTAATATTTTTTCCTTTTCCCAATTGGCTAATTCAGGTTTAATTCGATAGAGCATGAAATAAATGAAATAATAAAATCTTATTGATTCTTATACCTGGAAGAAAAGAACTTACTACTAAGACACTTGGACCGCAAATCGCACTTCCGCAACTGGACAACAGCAAGCTAAACTCTATATGTGAAAAGAAAAAGAAATGGATGCTTGTATACACATCAAATAAACACATAGATAAATTGAAAACACAGTCTTTATTTTTATTAATGAGAATAAAAAAATATAACTCAAGAAAAATAAAAGAAAAATTACTTAGAACAGAACAGTAAAGTAAAATAGGAAATTTTCCCTGAGCTTGCTCAAATGTGTTAATTAGTCGTTATTAACCTGACATAGGGCTATAACAGTTCTCCATTTGAGCAAACTGACCTCAATCAATGTTGTGAAATAAAAATATTTACAAATGTTAAGATAAATTTAATTTATGATAATTAAATTTTAATAAAGAAATTTAATTTTTTTTATTCGTAAGAATTTTATTATTTAAAAACTTTTAAAGTGAGCCAAATGAATTCTGAAATTATTCAGATTGTCTTTATAATTTTGTTATTTAAAAATTCAATCAAAACCTTTTATTTTGACCAACCTTGTATATAAAGTACGTCGAGATCCACTTAAATCTTATTTTAAATTAGTAGTACTGCTTTTAAATCTGTCAGATGATTTTAAATTTTAAATACGTCGAATATCCAAATGAATATTGGAAACAAAAATCTTCTTGATTTTAATTTAATAAATAACTCGTTCACATGACATATGGTCGTTTCATAACCCCACTTATTTTACAGATTTTTGGTCTCGAGTCGAGCGTGAGTTCTCTCAAAGCGCTTTATTGACTGAAATTGTTAATTTCTGCTGGCCTTTATATATGATTTAGCGAAACAAATGAAGATTATGTCAAATTTAAAAAAAGCAATACGAACGCTTGGTTATGACGTCACATTACCACGTCAATCACAGGATTGTAGCTGGCAAAATAACGATTAAAACAATATCAGACACTTATATTCTACAATTTACCATAACGGAAAAAATTAACAAAAACCATTGACAATGAAAAAAATCTCATTAGAGGTTAACTATACACACAACTCAATAAATCCAGCTTAGTCCTTTACAAAATGAATATATATCTACACTATGTAACTGATACATATAAAATTTACATAAGAATATCTTTACAATAGAAGAAAAGCATGCATAAAGATTCCTCTCTACGATTTGATAGACAACTTTTATTAGCCAATTTTTAGAAACAACTGCATTACGAATTTTATTTATAACATCACTTCACAGAAACAGCTGGTTATAATTGACACTAAACTTAAATCTAAAAAGATAGAATTGTAGCTGGGAAAATAACAAGGAAAACAACATAAGACACTTATATTCTAAAATTTACCATAACTAAGAAAATTAACAAAAGCGATTGACGATGAAAAAATCTCATTAGGACTTAATTATGAACAAAACTCACTAAATCCAGCTTAATCCTTTACAAAATGAATACATAATTACACTATGTAACTGTTACATATAAAATTTACATAAGGACATCCTTACAGTAGAAGAAAAACATAAATAAAGATTCCTCTCTACGATTTAATAGACCCAACGATGCTTATACAAATTCCATCATCAACATCAACTTAAATAAAGTTAAATTATAGTCAACTTCTCCAGCATACAGTCCTCCAAGTTTTTGAGTTCAAACAATGGTGAAAAATGTTATATAAGAATCAATATTTGAAAAAATTTTATCATATCAGCAAACCCGAAACCTTCATTAGAATAAATGCTCTTTAGTAGAATACAAGAGATTGTAAGTTTGTTGTGCTAGAGTAGTCATTACAAAATTGACCTAATTTACATATTTTTAGTTAAATGTGATCCCGAAACTGAGTCAGTCTCATGAAAAACAGAAAAATTCTTCTTACGTTATCGATCGTTGAACTTAAATTTTATTAGGAAAATTAAATCTTCCAGACAAATGGAAAACCATCCTAATATGTGACCTGGGTTGCATAAAACATGTATTATCATGAAATAATCTAAATGATTGATATCCTTTTTATAATTCAGACTTTTTATATATAAAAATTGAGGTTACGTCTTCGTGAAATTTATCCTTCTTGATTTCTGAAAAATTGATAAATCTATCTGTGACCTAACATGTAGCCTTTAGATTAAATAAACCTAACATCCTAGCATGTCTATCCTTTATTTTATTTTGTTGCGTGAAATAATTATTTGTATGTTTACGATCAATCGTTCAATAACTTTTCAATGAGATGAATTCAAGACATCTCACTACATTAGGGTATGTTACTACTGATGAAAAGTATCTTATTTTCCATGAAACTGCAAAATTGTCTTTTCAAAGAAAGGATTAAATCTCAGAAGATTACGGATTTTATCCATTGATAGTACTCATATTGAGTATCGTAACATTCGTTTAACTGTCCTTCCTTAGCATTTCCTGTTGTTTTCACCGTTCCCAATGTGGAGGCAAGGGCATACCCAGCGACGGGCAAAAGTGGCAGCTGCCCCACCACAGAACAAAAAAGCGAACAAGGCCAAATTCAAAATGGTCAAATTGATGCCTCTGTGTGGCGGGGCGGGATGCGAGTTAGTACACATTTTTTAGTGACTAATAAAAACAGCTTTGCAATAGTTTTGAGTTTTAGTTTGTAAGAAACCGCCGTGTTTCCCTTTGCCCACCCTCTAGTTGAGGTCCTGGGTACGCCCTTGAGTAGTAGTATTGTATTGAAAGAATTTATAACTACATTTTATTTAGAAACATTCCTTCATTGTTCTCGAATAATAAAACGAATTCGTGGAAATTTAAAAAAGGAGGAAATAATTCTTGGAATTACTTTATAGTAGTATTTTATTGACGGAATTTAACCCACATTTTTACTTACTAACATTTATTTTATTGTCCTCGAATATTAAAATAAATTCGTGGGAATTAAAGGGGAAACAACACTGGGAACCATTTCTCTTTCTGTTGAAAGTATTTAACTATTTTTATAGTAGCATTCCATTGAAATAATTTAACCTACATTGTCCTGGAATATTAAAATAAATTCGTGGAAATTTATTAAAAAAAGGCAAAATAATTCTTTGAACTATTTTATAGCAATGTTACTTCTATTGAAATAATTTAACCTACATTTTACTTACTGATCTTCATTCATTGTTTTCCAATATTAAAATGAATTCGTGAAAATTTAAAAGAGTGATATAATTCTTAGAACTATTTTATAGTGGTATTCTATTGAATGAATTTAACCGACATTTTTACTTACTAACCTTCTAACAAACTGACTTTCAATGATCATACATTGAGTTGTGTGAAAAAATCCTATCAGATTCTAGGGTTCGTATGTTAGGCCACATTTCATGCTTTAATTATTTGGTTTTCTTGTTACAAATTGTATAAGGATACGATCGAAAGAATTCAAAAGAAATTTTTAAGGTTAAAATGTATGATCGATCATACGAGGCAATATTTATCATCACTTCAAAAAATTTTTAATTTTTCACTTTGCACCAGCGGCGTAGTTTACATTCAGCATTATACGTATTCAAAATTATCAACAACATAGTTGATAACCCCTCAAATTCTGCAGTTGTTAGAATTTAATATTCTTCGTTACAATAACCGTGTAACACTTACCTTTTACCACAGTATATATAACAATCGGTAGGTTTACTTGTGTGCGGCACCTTTGATGTTGTTAATCCACCTTCGAATATCACACCCATAAACGAAGTAGTGCACCGAAGTTTATCGGTCGACATCGCATGCAGATAATATCCAGTGACGTATTCTATAAAATACGAAATAGAATTGTTTGAATCAACAAAATTAATTGACGCCTTTGAACAAAATTAGTTGGTCATTAACTGAACTTACATTAACGTAGTACATAATTGAATATTCATTTACAAAACGAAAGCTTTATTGTTAATTATGTTTCAGTATAATTATCTTTTTACTACTTTTGGATGATTTAAAATTTCTGTTAACGTCTTTTAAAGTGTAATACACTCGCAGTCGAGCGTGTAAATGATATACTATATTATTATTATATTTAAAATTATATCACGAATGTAGAAATGTTTATGATTTCAAGATGGATAAAACGCGTTTGACCACATTTTCATTTACACAAATATCTTGAAAGTGTTGTTGAAAAAGTATTTCCATAGATAAAATAAATTAAATAAAACTCAGGTTTGCATGTATGTACCGATAAACGTTTTTATCAAATAACCGCATATACGGGTGTCCTGTATAACAGTCTACACTCAATTATTCGGACTGGCTTCTGGCTAAAGCAATGAAATTAAAAGAACTTTGCATAATTCGACCTCTAGTTTAGGAAATCAGTGTTAGAGCCCATCTTGGTACTTTTGCTGGTACCGGATATGACGTCATCTGGATTTTTTTAAATGGTACCATTAGGTTTTAAATATGAAAATCGATAGCAAATGTGATTCTGAATACAAAAGTATTAAGGTAATACAGGCCTAAAATGCATAATAACAGAGCTAGAACTACTTAACGGATTCTGTCCTGTTTAACAGTCTACACTCAATCATTTGAACTGGCTTCTGGCTACAGCAATGAAATTAAAAGAACTTTGCATAATTCGACCTCTAGTTTACGAAATCGGTATTAGAACCCATCTTGGAACTGAAACCGGATATGAAGTCATCAGGATTTTTTTAAAATGGAATCCGTATGTTTTAAAACATACAAACAGGAAAACAGTGTTAGAAAACTTTTTAGTGCTTATGAGATATCACAATTATTGTTCTGTGGTCAATGATTAAATATCAGCAACTGTATATTTTTATACGTTGCGGTCTAGATGGTAATAACCGTTCTTGTTGCTCTACACGCTATGGTGTTAAAAAATTAGATAAGGAAATAAAGGTTTTTTGGTATTGGATCTGCTGTTACCTATTGAATAAGTACTATTTTTGTATCTAATACAGGTAAGTCGAGCATCTCCTCTACTAGAAATCTAAATCTTAACATTAGGATATTAAAGAGATTAGTTTGGTTATTATCATTTTGATTCTAAAATTAAAAGCGCATTTGTTTGATGAATGCTATAACATAAGCGATTGAGTTAAGTGGTAGTGGCAGATGTTATCTGGTGACATAAGGTGGAATCGTACATGAGAAAGTTCTATTTATTAAAAGTCGTTATAGCGGTTTGGTAACAATGTTCCATTATTCGCTAATAGTCCAGTCAAATCCAGTTAACAAATAGCGGAAAGTAGAGATAGGTCCTTCCTTGTGGGTTGTCAAATAACCCCCTGAAAGTCAACAAAATGTAGGGCTCGAAGAGATAATAAACCACGCTCCCTAACGGTTTTTGTCGTTTTTTTCGAAACTATCAGAAGGAATTTAGGTAAAATAAAGTTTATTTAAATCCCTACCAAAAATTCTCAAATGCTTTTTCGTGCCTCGCCTTCTTTTTGTGTTATCACAGAAAGAAAATATGTCATACATGGACCCCATAAGCACTAAAAAGTTTTCTAACAGTTTTCCTAAGCTCTAGATGTAACTACACTACTCCTGTCAACTACATTGCTATAGCTAGAAGCCAGTTCAACTGATTGAGTGTAGACTGTTAAACAGGACATCCCGTTAAGGGTATCTAGCTTCGTTATTATGCATTTTAGACCTTTATTACCTTCATACTTTTGTATTCAGAATCACATTTGCTATCGATTTTCATATTTAAAACCTACTGGTACCATTTAAAAAAATCTCGATGACGTCATATCCGGTACCAGCAAAAGTTCCAAGATGGGTTCTAACACTGATCTCGTAAACTAGAGGTCAAATTATGCAAATTTCTTTTAATTTCATTACTGTAGCCCGAAGCCAGTCCGAATGATTGAGTGTAGACTGTTAAACAGGACAGAACCCGTTAAGTGGCTGTAGCTCCGTTATTATGCATTTTAAATCTGTAATACCTTAGTACTTTTGTATTCAGAATCACATTTTCTATCGATTTTCATATTTAAAACCTAATGGTACCATTTAAAAAAATCTCGATGACGTCATATCCGGTACCAGCAAAAGTTCCGAGATGGGTTCTAACACTGATTTCATAAACTAGAGGTCCAATTATGCAAAGTTCTTTTAATTTCATTGCTGTAGCCCGAAGCCAGTCCGAATGATTGAGTGTAGACTGTTAAACAGGACAGAACCCGTTAAGTGGTTCTAGCTCCGTTATTATGCATTTTAGTCCTGTATTACCTTAATACTTTTGTATTCAGAATCACATTTGCTATCGATTTTCATATTTAATACCTAATGGTACCATTTAAAAAATCCCCATGACGTCATATCCGGTACCAGCAAAAGTACCAAGATGGGTTCTAACACTGATTTAGTAAACTAGAGGTCAAATTATGCAAAGTTCTTTTAATTTCATTGCTGTATCCAGAATCCAGTCCGAATGATTGAGTGTAGACTGTTAAACAGGACACCCTGTATATCGAATAAAGTTTTTTCTAATTTATCAGGAGTTTGGTAATCTTTGTCAATTGAAACAATCTCTTCATCGTTTCCTGATTCTGTGTTTATTCATTTCGTAATAGGGGGCACTCGCATTGCACAATTGGAGTTATACGGTACTGGCTAATTTGATGTGCTCGGTCGCGTGTATGAAGTATAACTGCTCTCTATGTACTGCCGGCACATGCCAGCTTGTTGTGTGGTGGATGGTAACTATTTGCGAGAGTCACGTTACTGTATCTTATTTATACTGTGCTTTTACTCCATTTGCATCTGGTACGAATTATTACTACTATTCTTGGATTAATCGTATGATGAGAATTATAAAGTGCCGTGATATAGATATATACCATAATTCGATGCTAAAATTTAAAAACAAAGCTAAGATGATCCTTAAATCTGCTCAAATTGTTACTTATAGTATTTAGATGCATGCTTCTTGTTTTTTGTTCTTTGTTGCTGCTGATGTACATATGTAGATAGAAATTATATTATTTTATTATTTTGTTACTATACTGACGTTTAGTGATTAACTAATTGTTTGATTTTTGTTAATAACTTCTGCACATAATGTTCATTGAATACATTAATGACCTGTAATTGGGGTTTGGCCTGTTGGTTATTTGAACAAATAAAAAAAAATAAAAAAAATAATAGTTTAAATAATTACTGAAATACAATTCCTATTTATTGTTGTTAGAGCTATTTAATATTTTTTAAATGTGGTTCCTCAAGTCCTTTACATTTTTTCCCTGTAATTCAAAAAACAATCTAACTCTCAATTAAACCGATTGATTTGATCTCAAAAAATGTGCTAGAACAAAAACCCATAAAAAATTGGCTAAAAACTTCTTTTACTTGAAAAGTAGATGAATTACCTTACCTTTCATAAATTATAAGAGCTTTTATAAGTTACCATTCACTTACGGGCAGGTACAAACAAATAAAGTTCTAGTTTCTCCAAAAGATTTCCGAAATAGATTAAACTTCAAGTAAATCGTTGCATTTAACGATGAAGCAGCCACAAAGAAAAACAATTTATAAAAAGGCACACCACGGTACATCCTTCAATCAAACCAACTCTTTTAACCATTAAATTGTTTTCTAACGGAAGTGTTAAATGGAAGATAATTTGAAAGGATTCAAATGGATTTGACGTCAATAAATTTTATTCTTATTTACATATCATAAAACAACATTAGCACAAAATTAGCTAAAGAATTAAAATTTGCATATGTGTGTAACCCACTTGTAACAGGATTACAGTCAGCATTTATATAAAAGAAAGGTTGGATAGAAGTTAGCGTACAAATAGGAAAGAGAAGCTCTAATTAGAATTTTACCAGAGTTTCAAATAATTAAAACGACATTGGATACGAGATTATACTTTAGGAGTCCATTAACTCACCCCTCCTAATTCACCTATACCCTCTGTATCAAACGCATTTCCATCACAACCATCATAGTGTTAATTTTCAGCGTTAAATATATGAACCCCAGTTTTACATTACTGCGCTTGGTTTTATCTGACATGTTTGGGATTGAGATAGGTAAAATCTACTTCATTTAGGTCAGAAGCTAAGTTAAGGTGAATGAAATTAAGATCGAGTTCGATTAATTGCTAACTTAGGTTTAAATGTTAGATTTTGGTTGCTTAGTTTAGATTAGTGTCGAAATGAACTTAATCAGATGATAATAATGATAATATGATAAGATAATTTTCACGCAAAAAGTTTTAATTTAATAAACTGACTAATAACTAGTGAAGTTTGAGGATGATGATAATTCTATAGGGGTTAATGGTAAACTGACGGAAAATAAGTGAGGAGTTGCTTGCCGTATGCTGTCTCCACCCAACAATGTTTTAATCTATCCAAATAGTCGCCCATTTTCCGCTCATTGGCATTAGTATAAAATTTCATTCAATCGATTATGAAACGATTGTCTAATTTTACGAAACAGTTATATGGACATAATAGTTACCGCTTTTTGAAAATTCTTAGTCAACAGTCATTTATATGAAATTTGGTTGAGTTGTTAGCTTTTTATTTTCACATATCTCCACATCTAGGAGGGTTAGACGTAGGCATATACTCCTCACAACCTTTTCTTCCTAAACAACGAGCGGGGAATTTTTCACTCACAAAGTGACAAACTCAAGCATAAAATACCATGTTGATATCTCCTTGAAACGTAATGCAACATGCCAAAACCTAGGATTCCCGACAAAACACTTAATCTTCTAGGACTTTGAGTACGAAATTTCTTTATTAAATGCGCACCATTCTTAGTTTAATACCTGCATTGGGCATTTTTCATAGAACCAAACGTTCACATTTTATAACATTTCTTGTAACACAAATCATGTATAAATAATTTGGGGGCCAATATTATTGAAAGTATCTTTATTACAATAAAGTACAAATTTGCCAAGACTATCCGAAGAATTGAGTATTTACAATCGCAAATAATCTACACTTTGATTATACTTGATGTCATCTCTGCGGAGTTGCAAGCATTAGAGAAAATTCAGGAACCACTTAATCAACTATAGCACGTTCTGTAAACTTTCCTTTTCCGTAGTAGCTTTGATGACGTTCACTTTCTGGATGGTCTGTACTTTTTGGGTGATTGTAATTTGAATCCTTGTTTCATATGTTTACAGCTAGGGTAGGGCATCGTGTGCTCTGTAATTATTTTGTATGTAGCTACCCGTAAGAATGTCGTGATCCAAGGCCGATGTTGTACATGGAATATAAGACTGAGATCTCGCTCATATATCTCACTTTAAAATAACCTTGGTGCTTTAGAACGTTTTAGAATGGTTGCAGTATTACAATTCAATGGTTCAAAAGGAATTAATTTAATCTGCTCTACAATTGAAAGGGAGACATACTAATTAATTCTGAAAAGGATGAAAGCTATGACATGTAAATATTGCAAAAAGGGACAAATACATAAATATGTATAATATGTCCTATAATTCGTATAATGAGAAAAAGGTAAATTTTTTATGTTGTGAATTAATAATTGTTTTACACTAAATTATAATTAAACTGAAAATTCATAGAAAAAAATGTATCACTCCGATTGAAAATCAAACCCAGGAATTTCGCTATCTAGGCGGCATCTCTATCTCTAAGCTACATGGGGCGACCGGCGGCTAAATACCTTTAGTTACTCTGTATGTTTTCTAAATATCTAATTGATATGAGAAATTTGTCACTTGCTAATAGTCATCTCAGGTAGCTCAGAGGATGCCGCCTAGATAGCAGATGGCCGTATTTTTACAGTATTTTACATTAAATAAAATTTAAGTAAGTATTTTTACATTAAATAAAATTTAATGTAAAAATATTTTATATATGGAATAACAGTTATAAGTATATACAACTTGCAAGATTTATCTAGTATATGTTTATTAATCTTCCATTATACTCATTTATTGAGAAAACAAATATTGTAAAGTAGATTTGGATTTTCAATAAATACATCACAGAATTCCAAACATTGATTCAGATCGTCTTCATTTTGTTAATGAGTTAATTTTATTTTATAAATGAACGAACTTAAATTAAAATTTGGAAAATACTTGTACAGGAAACTTCTACTGTTTCACATAGTTTTACTAAAAGTTGCACGAGTGACTTCCTATATCTTTGTCCCCAATTAAACTGTTGGTTCATGTTTTTATTAGTAACAAGTAGTTTCTTCTTTCAAAAATCTTGGCATCAATTCGATTTCATAACTACCTGTCCCATCTTTTTCGGGATGTTGGGAGGACCCACCTTCCCAACATCCCAAAAAAAATGGTAGCAGTAGCTCTTGCGCAATTGTGAATTTTATAATACAGTGTCAATTCTTTCCCCAAGACTATACGAATGACGTATGAAAATAACAGCGAAAATATGTAGTATCTCTATCAACTAAAATAACTAAATCTAAACTAAAAATGAAGGTTATTATATTGTCACGAATTAAAATTCGATATATATTTAAATATTTCTAATGCGTTTTAAAGTTGCTTTTTATTTTAAAACAGACCAAATAAAATCTATAAATAACCAATCTACTGAATTATTATCAAACAAACATCTGCCGGATGAACTCCGTGTCCAAAAATAACCCTTATAAATGTTAAGCAATGGCACGCGCTATCCACCTACACAGTATTCACATAAGGACATCTCCACGTGCTCGATGCATGATTCTGTATTTTGACGGCATAGTTACAAGAAAGAGAAAAAAACCTGATCCCGTCATGCGCAACCCTGCTTGGTGCAAAAAAGTTGCCTTTTGCCAAACTCTGCAACCTTCACATCGGCTACACAGCAACCTCAACGTGATGTGACAAAAGGCAGTCCCGAATAACTGTTTAAACAATGTCTTAGCATGTTTAATCTTGGGTCTATAAAAGGTTTCACCCCTAACATGATGAGTTACTGTTACGTGTTACGAATAGATAATCAACGATTCCAGCGGTGATTTAAGGTTTTTATGGAGATTAATTAGACTTAACTATAATAAGTATCTATTTACTAACAATTCGTAACGTGCAGTTTTTACAGAAATACGAATTTCCTTTTCGAGCTCACTACCTACACATGTTGACTTCTAGGGGGTTATTTAACTCACAAGGAAGCTCTATGCAAAAATCCACGGACTTACTTCAACTTTCCGCTATTTTTTCTAATTTGACTAGACTAATGTGGTTTGGCTTTTCATTTATTTGTCATTAAAACGCACAGTGATCTTAGAGTAGCCTTGATTCAGAGCACTAAGTACAAATTTCTAGGACTTAAGCATGCAATTGGCAGTAACAAATACTTATAATCATGTGATCGAGTCTCAAGAATTGGGAAAGTTGCAGGGAGTGTTTGTCGATTTCGAAATGGAATGGAAATGGAAATACGAACCTGCAAATACACTGCTTCAAACAAGTAACGCCTAGATGATTTTCTCTTAAAAATTGATGAAATGTCTGTAACTTGGATTTATTGAACTGTAATTAAATTGTTTGTAATGCAAAATGCATTGAAAAAATTTGAGACAGGACCCTTCGCTTTATAAATCAAGTATTCATTAATGGTTTTCTTTTGTTTTGCTATTGATAAACAGTCCAATTAATTCTCTTGACATACGTAAAGTTTGGTTTACTTATAACAATTCTTACATTAACAACAATTACCTACATTTCTTTAATTAACAACAGTTAATTAAAGACTGGTTGCTTTCGCGATACCTCTTCTCAATGAAACTCACTCTGTGCAAATTGAATCCCTTCTTTCTACAGAAAGGTTTCCCGATAATCTGGTACGTTTCGTAGATGTATAGACATAGTAGAGTTATCGGTGAATTGTTAATTGTTGATACAAATCCAATTACAACCATCCTTGACATTTCGACACAAATATTACCTTATTTCAATGAGGAATAGATTCCATGAAGCTGGCTTTAGAACTCCTAGACGAGCTTGCTTGCTGATGATACTGATACTAGTTCACAGAAATTGTAATCCACGACAATAACATTCAGATTTCTTTATGGGTGACTTACTTTTTCGACAGTGACGGAAATCTGGCTGGCTACTGGGCAAAGACATGATCCAAAATATATGCGACAGACAAGACCTAATCCAAGCATTTAATAGTGGCATCTGTTAAGCTGGGCGCCGACTTTTTTGCTTTGTAACGTGCTTAATTTTCAAGATCGATTTTAATACATTTGAAAATGGATTTATTAAAAATAATCTTAGTTCGGCCCTGTATATATGAATATATTTTCGTCAGTTTAAAATTGCAGAACTTATTCCAAACCCAATAATGATTTTTGTTAACATAGAAGCAGCATTAGAAATTCTGTCAAAGCATTTTCACGCAGACAGATTTGTTTTTAGCAACGAAATATCAAGATAAAGGTTGTTTTAAATAACATGACACGTTCAAAATGCATTTAAATCAAATTTATGTTTCCAAAAATCTAAAGATAAAAAACAAGCCTGCAATATTTTTTTGATATCAGACTTCATGCTATAAAAAGAGTCCTTGCTTTTGTAAATACCCATCGAATATTCTAGAAGGCATTTTCCCATTGGTGTAAGGTACGCCAGTTTGGGACTTGATAGGGTGGTTATATATTTCCCTTTCTTAAGAAAATTAGCTACAATTTGTCAAATTCAGCTTGGCCGGCGAAGTTTGGATGCGCATAATATTTGCCGCATTAGACAACGTTCTCGTCTAGTACAGATCGGTACATTCTATAAAAAAGTATAAAATATATAAAAAAACACGCTAAGATTTTATCACAAATACTCGTTAGTTTTAATCCTACCTGAAAAGTCTTATTTTTGGATTGTTGATAATTTTACACAAGGGTATAATAAAGATTTGTATCGCTAAATTAAATTTCAATTTACACCCTTTTTGTGAGTTGAAAATACTTGCACCACAGTTGTACTTTCTCTTTACCTCCTAGATTTTGTCCTTGTCGAACACCGACTCTTTCTTTTTCCCATCTGCGCATTCTGCCGGGCAAGCTGCATTTGGCGTACAATACTCGGGTAGAAATTGAATTTTAAAAGAAGTCTCAGACAGTTCGCCAAGCGGAACTCACGTAGGTCTCCGATAGTTCGACAAGCGGACGCGAAATATAGGAAATAAACAGAAATAAACGGGAATACATAGGAATAAGCGGCAATAAACAGAAAATACACAGCAATAAATTTTATCTTAAGCATTTTATCTTAAACGCGTTTAAAAAGTCTACGTGGTCTTCTGAAGAAGCGGATGTATGTTTTAGTGTGTGTGGAAAAATAATGACGGCAAGTAATTATTCTTTGTTTGAACGTTGAAAATCATTCACTGTTGCTAAGAATCGGGATTTAACACTTACTCCGTCAATATATGACGGTTAAAAGGCTAAATGATTGAATGATTTCCTTATACCATACAGTGTGTAGATAAAGTAAGGAATAAAATTTATATTTTTGTATTATCGCTGTTTGGAAGAAAAGCTTGAACACATCAAATTAATTTTTTTCCTGCAGATTTTATGGGCATCAATTTTAATTTTTTAGTTTACTACTGTGGGACCTATGGCATCATCTACTTTTTTTTTAAATGGAACCCCGCTTATTTTTTGCTAAAAATGAAAAGTATATTTTTTTCTGAGTTCAGTAATAGCCCATATGTGGTATTTAAAACCAGTATTCTTTGAAACTTGGAGCACCAAATGTGATAACTTTTGCAAAAATAATAATTAATCTTTCAACTGTTATTATTATGAAATGAGATCGTCAAGAGCACCTTTATTTACTTTTCCTAAACATGTTTTCGGCAATTTGAAATTGTCATCTTCAGAGAAACTTAAAATAATATTAGTAAAGTAAGCGATCGGTAACGTAGTAAGCAAGTAGAGAGAGAATGTGTAGTTCCGATACGTGCCAAAGTGAGTGCTGTAAGTAAACCATCGGTCTCGAGAGTATAGAAATGCATCGATTACAAATAACGCCCTTCAAAACATAAATAATTAAATACTTGCAAAACTAAAAATACCCGGCAAATCTACAGCATAAAACCTCTTTAACGTGGAATTGCGTAGATCGGCCCAGTAGAACTCTCAAACGAAGCGTAATAAGTCTCGAGTTTTAAATAGGTATGAAGTATTTTAAATTTATGGTTTTAAAAATTTAGAGACTAAAGAAAATATATAGTCAAAGCTTATAAAAAAGAATTAGCAAATCGGTGTTGTACAACTCGTAAAGGAGAACTATAACAGCATGTAAGTGTTTGTCTATATATCAGAACAATACGAATAATAAACACTCAATAATGGAAGGCTAGACTGTAAGGACTGCAGTCGATTTAAAACACAAGGCTGTTTTTTGTTCCAGTTCGTTTGAGAGTTCTACTGGGTCGATTTACGTGATTCTTTTTTTATATTGAAGCTTTCGCTCTGTAGATTAGTATTTTTTTAGTTTTTTAATACAAAAAGTTAAAAAAATTATTTCAAGGCGCTTGAGACAAACCATTTTCATTACTAGCATCTAGGTGTTGAAGTCATTGATATGAGCTGTAGTTATTTCTAGAAGTTGTAATTTTATATTTCAGGGGTTATAATACTCAAGAAAATATAAAAATCTTAAAATAGTAAACAAAAATCAATTCAAAATAGGTAAAATAGTTATTATTTCTGTATTAAGGCTCCGACTTTTTTTCATGAATGTGGATATAATTTAACATTTTACTTAGATGATAACACATGATACTACATGAATGATAAGAAAATAAGAGAAAAATTTTTAATAAGTTATAGAAAATTTAAAACAATATTTAATTTTTAGGTTAGTTCACTTTACGTAAATAACTATAAAAACTACAATAAACATATCTATAAAATAATATTTGCAATAAAATGCATTAAATTTGTGTTATAAACGTACTACTTATTTATCAATAATTTTTTAATTAAAAAATTTTGGTTTGAAATAACAGTTTCAATTTGCATAAAAACGTTCAATAACGGAATATTTGACTGCCGATTTCAAACACATATTTTTCATAAGTCATGTTTTTTAAATACTAATAAACGTGTTCAAGAAATTTCTTAAAGAAGATCGATTTTAGATTTTATTCTCGTCATTTATGTATTTAAACGCGGGCAGTATTTAAAAGTGCTACAATAAATTAATTACAAATGCTAGAAATATCTATATACTCGATACCGATTGTTCATTTACAGCAAAATCGAACGAATTCCCTGAAGTAATTTCACTTGCATCAGAATCAGAATTTTCTGAATTAGAAAAATCAGACTGAGAGGAAGGAAACATACAAGAAACAAAATGGAAGATAAAGCTGGAATTAGAAAAATATTGTGTGATATCTTACGACATCCGATGGTACATTTGACGAATTTCGGATATTGTTAAAGAAAAATTCTTGAAAGAAGATTTGGAAAACTTCACATAGCCGAAAGAAGACGATATTCAGAAAGTAGATTCGAAATTTATATTTTGTGGTCCTGTAAATTTTACTGGAATTTACCCATTCAAAATCCGTCGTCGAATGGGGTCTCAATTAACAAGTTATACAAAGACTTGAAAAGAATTTGAAGGAGTTTCTATTTTAAATTAAACCTATCAGTTTTTTAAATTATTTTTCAATTTTATTTACTGCCGTGCATTGGGATTCTCACTTTTCAAATAAATTTTGTTATTTATTTCAATGCTTTTTTTTGTATTTCTTAGAGTCGATCTATCTGATGAAAAACTATTTTTTACAGATCAATTTTTGTGAAGAATTTTGTTTACATTTTTCTTAGTTGAGTCACGACTTTTTGCAAAATTATCAATAAACCTAATAACAATAAAACACCATTCATTCAAATACAGCCACTGCTAAGATCATGCATGGAATACGCAAATAATTACAGCAATAGGCAAATTAATGCAGCAATACAGAAATAAATGTGGCAATACGGAAATAGAGACGGGAATACAGCAATAGAGAGGAAAATAAAGGAATAAAAACGGCAATACGGGAATAACAAGTGAGAATACGGAAATAAAGACAGTTATTGCCGTAAAGCGGCAATAGGTGTGCATAATTTTTGGGAGTGAGGGACCCCTCGCTTAAGTGCTTAATATAGCTAGCTTTTCGTATTATAATAATTGCTACAACCCATGGCCTGGAAACCAAGCCCCAGAAGCTATAAGCTTGTGCGGGAGGGAGGGGGCGATTATTATTATTACTTAGGCCCTAAGTGCGGCTGCAGCCGACTTACAGATGGAACAGCGCAAATCCTACATTTGTGTCACAGCTAAGGAAAACTGCAGAAAACCTTAACCAGATCTGCCGGCACCGGGAATCGACCTCGGGCCTCTTGGGTGAAAGTCCAGCACTCTAGACATTACACTACCAAGGCTGTTTAATTATTAAATGAATAATTAATCCAGTAAGGCGTTAGTTGATGATTTGTGAAGGAAATTCAATAATAAATTGAAATTTAAAGTTAAATAAACTGCATTTCTGTTTTC
This sequence comes from Agrypnus murinus, assembly GCA_929113105.1. Lineage (NCBI taxonomy): Eukaryota > Metazoa > Arthropoda > Insecta > Coleoptera > Elateridae > Agrypnus > Agrypnus murinus. The sequence continues at coordinate 20,956,316 of OV816025.1, forward strand.
CGTTGCAAGACAAATATTGTCGATTGCAGAATTTTGTGCGAATCGAAATATTACTACGATAAGACAATGCAACCTTCTGGTAATTAAATTCGTGTCAACGTTAAACATTGAAATAATAGACATTTCTAATGGAACTATGTGAGTTCAAATTTTTGTTATTGAAAGGTTAGTGCCAAGTTATGCGAGTCATAATTCCCGCAAGTTATAGTTCATTATCAACGATTATAACTTCAGCATCGACACCAGTGACTCAAAGTTCTACATTTATAATGTGTGAGGTACTTCGTACCTAAAGTTAAGTGAGTAAAGAGGCATTATTGTGTAGTGCTGTTTGTAGTTTAATGGACTGTAAAATCTACCGATTTAACCAGGAGTAGCTGATAGACTGTTACTTATAAGTAAGTTCTGTAAATAAAATTTCTTTGTACCTATTTTATGAAAACTTTTTGCTGGTAATGCAATTATTCTTTTCTAACCAGGGATCCCTATTAGAACATTATTAAAATTTGATTGTTCAACGAATAAATGAGAATTAAACTAGACATGGTGGTGATAATGTTGCACCAATCATTCATTGAAGTTACTCATCTGCATTAACCAGTTTTAACATCTACCTGACTATTTATGATTAGTTTATTTAATTCAATCAATGTAATCAGGATCTATTTTCACTTAAGGATTCCGATAAAGTATTGTAATAACTTTAAGTGAATGTCGTCCATATTTCTTATTATTTCTATGTCCTTTATTGTTTCTTCGCAACATATGAGCCTAAGAAACCAGTACCTACCCTGAAGTATAATTCGTCGAAAAGAGATCCCAACCAGTGCATAAGTAAGACAAAGTATATTTCTTTTGTTTTAGAGTAAAAAGGGTATGTTACAATTGACACCCAAGCGTGGGACGTTTGTTCAGTGTAAATTAATAACGTTACAGCTTAAATATGCTTAAACATGTTTTTTCAGTGATTATTATAGAAATACCGCACACATATCTACCATGATTGCAAAATCGCTGTACAGCAAAACATTTGGTTGCGGGCATGTGCTTTCAATGCACGTGTCCACACTGACGTAGTTTGCAGTCTGTGGAGTTATTTTTATTAAAACTAACTTTATAAATAACTTTTTATAAAAGTAATACAGTGTTGATTGTGTTATTAGTATGAAAATAGACGCAGAAAAATTAATTGTTTTGATTGAACAATAAAATGAAATTTATAATTTATACTCTGAAGATTCATCATAACAAAGATCCAATGTATTAAAATTACGGCAAGTGCTTTTCGACAGAAGAAAATTATTTTTTGGTTTCAGCGAAAACATTTCACTTTAAGTAGAAACGTTTCTGCTGAAAGTAGTTGTTCTAGATAAGTTTGCGCCCAGCCTTATAGTATGGCGATAAATAACTGCATAGTCACACAATCTCGTTGTTTTGCCACCATAGGGAAATAATCACAGTTCGTTATGTTAAAGAAATGTTGATCTCGCGTTGTTTCAATGCGCCGTGCGAAGCGTGGTAATAATACATTTCTCCTGCATCCACAATCAACCTGAATTTTAATTCGATAGTACAAATATTTTTGGGCCAGATGGAACAACGATTGAGAGCCTCGCATAGAAAACCAAGAAATCTCCATTTCCGTCAGTAGAAAACACATTCGGAATCCAACCGGCAAAAAGAAGGCAATACCTATTTCCATACAACCTACCCTTGGTGTTCATCAAGTAATACTAACATAGGTGACAATCTGATGAAAATTCACACATAAATTTAAAATATTGTGCCTTTGTTAAGACAAAACGTATGGAGTAGATATTTTTTTAGTTTTTAACTTTTCTAAACTTTTTAATCCTGTAAATAAAAGTAAAAGATTATTTATTTCCAGAAATTGATTTAAACAGAAAAAAATACAACCGAGGATGCAAAAGAGGTAGGGACAGTAAAATTAGAATTTTAATTATGAATACAGAAAATATAGCTTTAAATTTAAAAAATCCTAGGATTTAAATTTTTAAGGGTGAATTACCCGTAGGTTATGTAGTTAGTAATTACTGGAGATGTAAACAAAATATGTAAGTTTATCTTTCATTGAATTACCAATGGATTTTTTATAAAACTCATTGTAAGTTGTAATTCCTCTATGAAGCATCTAGTAGTTTTGGTAACGTTAATTTCCGCTTTTTAATATTTTAATCTTTTGTATTGCGGTTAAAAGTACCATTATCAATCAGGATACATATTTTTCAGAGGATGTAAATTGCTGTTACTAAATAATCTACTACATATTGCTCCAATATAGGGGGTTTATAATTTTTTTTATTAATTAGTGATTATGTATATTTATAAAAAAGAAATAGAGGCAAAGCCAATAAATTATATTCAAATCAAGAAGCTACAACTCCTTACCTTGTCTGAATTCATTCTGCTCCTGCTTATTTTTATTGTAGTGAGTATAATCTTTTTTATCCACAAAATTGAGACTTTCTTAGGTTTGGTCGTTTTCTCATTTTTTAAGTTATTATTTTACAGACAAATAATAAGATAGCAATACACAAATAAATATCTATATAATAATTGCAACAACATTATTCATTTTCATCACATAAATAAATGTTAACAAATAATACGAAACTGAAATATTTTTTTTTAGATGAAAAACTGATCTTTCTCATAAATTTTTCTTATTACTCCAATAATTATACAATCTGCCATATAAAATTTGGCAATAAGTATTCTATAGGATTAGATGTAAGCACTGCTGACTACAAAAAGACATGTGGGGTAGAGTTCCAGCGAAATTTCCATTGCAATTTTTTAATATGTAATGCATGGGATATGAACAGTATATGTTTAGTCAGAGATAATTAACAGTTACAGTTAGAATCGTGTAGGTAAATCAAATGGCTTAAAACGCTTGAGTCTTTTGGGTTGATTATTATCTTCCATAAGGTGGTGCACAGTATCGTTAGGGTGTGCGGTCAGTCTGACTTTGTATCTCTCACTGTAATTTTTAATTTCACTTTTCACTGTTCATTTGTAGATCACTTAAAATCACATTATTAGGAACGTACCATGGCGCGTCAACGATCATTCTTAGTATTTTATTTTGAAACCGGTAAAGCATTGCCAAGTTGGAAGCGGCTGCAGTACCCCACAGGGAGATCCCATAGATCCATATAGGTTTGACAGCTATTTTGTAAATTAAGAGTTTGTTTTCCAATGATAGTTTAGATTGTCTGCCGATGGGCCAATATAACTTTTGGAGTTGAAGACCGAGTTCTCATAAATAAAATTGCATTATTGATTTGTTTAATGTCTTTAACGAGATAATCCATAAATCTCTTTGCTTCTTAATTAAATCAATAAATTCTAAAATTTCTTAATAATTCTTTATTTGGGGATTCATATGATAAATAATTTTTTAATTACAAAAAAATTATTTCCATTATAAGCTGTTTATAATTATTCTTTTATATTGGTGTCTTGCTCTTAATAATAATAAAAGTTTATATTTATATATAAAAAACCCACAATAAAATTCCATCCCAACTTTAAATAGTATAGTTTTCAATTTCCAATAGCAGCTGTTGGCTTCCATTCATTATTTTCTCATACGAACTCAACACAAATATAACAATTTGATCGTTAATTAATAAAGAACATATATACAGAGTATAATTATTTACTTGCATTGCAATATCAATTAACTATTTATAAATCAAAGGTAAGTCCTAAGTTTTCATTAACTCCATTCCTTGACCTCGTTAAGAAAATACTTTCGCAATAATTAAATTAAACACTTTGTTTAAATATTAAATCACTTTTTATGTTTGGCATTTAAATTATAACCTCAAAGTATTATCTGACGTCTGTTGCATTTGCTTGTTTTTATTGAACATAACCTTTTAAAAATTATTTTACAGCACTCTAGGAAAGCATCTTGTTTTTCAACGATTTAGAGCTACTAATTTGTTAAAAACAATGGTTTCCTTTATATACTATTTCAAGAAACAATTAAATTTTCACTAAACCTAAACCTAATCTAAACCACTAAACCTATTCCATTTCACAAATTTTTATTTACAGAAAAACTGTTTATTTCTTCTACTAGATCACTAAATTTTGAATCTGCCGGTATATAACATTTGACATAAATAATGGATTATACATCTAAATTTTGTTGTCGACTGAACAACATTGTATTGAACTTTATTACTAACATAAATTTATAAAACCACAGTTTTCTAAAGTTCCTTGTTTATAAAACTGAGGTGATTTTTAATCTGCGCCACTATCAGAGTAACCCGCGAAATCTACGGTGAAATCTAATAAGATAAAATAAAATACACCTCAATATTTTTCTTTTTCCCAATCGGCTAACTCAGGTTTAAATCGATAGAGCATAAAATAGTCGAAATAATAAAATCTTATTGATTCTTATACCTGGAAGAAAAGAAAAACTTACAATGAAGACACTTGGACTATCGCAACTGGACAACCGCAAGCTAAACTCTAAATATGAAAAGAAAAAGAAATAAATGCTTGTATACACCTCAAATAAACACATAGATAAATTGAAAACACAGTCTTTATTTTATTAGTGAAAATAAATGAAAATCAAATTCAAAGGAAAATAAAAGGAAAATTATTTTTAACAGAACAATAAAGTAAAATAGGAAATTCTTTCCTGAGTTTGCTCAAGTGTGTTAATTAGTCGTTAATAATCTGACATAGGGCTATAACAGTTCTCCACTTGAGCAAACTGACATCAATTAATGTAATCAAATAAAAATATTTACAAATAATAATGATAATAATAATTGCTACAACTCATAGCCTGGAAACCAGGCCCCAGAAGCAATAAGCTTGTGCGGGAGGGAGGGGGCGATTATTATTATTACGTAGGCCCTAAGTGCGGCTGCAGCCTACTTACAGATGGAACAGTGCAAATCCCACATTTGTGTTACAGCTAAGGAAAACTGCAGAAAACCTTAACCAGATCTGCTGGCACCGGGAATCGACATCGGGCCGCTTGTGTGAAAGTCCAGCGTTATGTTCAAATAAATTTAATTTATGATAATAAAATTTTAATAGAGAAATTTAATTTGTTTTATTCATAAGAATTTAATTATTTAAAATCCTTTAAAGTTAGAAAAATGAATTCTGAAATTATTCAGATTGTCTTTATAATTTTGTTATTGAAAAATTAAATCAAAACCTTTTATTTTGACCAACCATGTATATAAAGTAAATGAGATCCACTCCAATATTATTTTATATTGGTACTACTGCTTTGAATTCTGTCAGATGATTTTATAAACGTAAATACGTCGATTATTTAAATCAATAATAATAAAATCTTCTTGAATTTATTTTAAAAATAACTCGTTCACAATTCCATATAATTGTAACATAACAAATAAATCTTCTTTTGATTTTAAAATATCCAGGTAAATTATTCTTTAAACTTTGTTGTATTTTCTTTTGTTGACATCCAACCATATGGTCAACTCTTTTAACCTCACTTAAATTTACAGATTTTGGGTCTCGAGCTGAGCGTGGATTCTTCAAGTGTTTTTGATCGACTAAATTTGTTAGTTTTAACTGGGGTTTATATATGATTTGGCAAAACAAATGAAGATTCTGTCAATTTTTCCAAACAACCGCCTCGCGAATGTTTTATATAACGTCACTATTCAAACACAGCTGATAATAATTACCACAGATCTTAATTAACAAAGATAGGATTGTAGCTGGCAAAATAACAATTAAAACTATATAAGACACTCATATTCCAAAGTCTACCGTAACGAAAATAATTAACAAAACCGACTGACGATAAACAAATCTCATTATGACCTAATTGTACACACAATTCAATAAATCCAGCTCTATCCTTTACAAAATGAATACATAATTACACTATGTAACTAATACATATAAAATTTACATAAGAACATCATTACAATTTAAGAAAAACACAAATTAGAATTCCTCTCTACGATCTTTATAAACCCAACGATGCTTTATACAAAATCCATTTTCTACATCAACTTAAATGAAGTCAAATTATAGTCAAATTGTCCAACATACAGTCCTCCAATTGTTTGCATTAAAACAATGGTGAAAAATGTTGTATAAGAATCAATATTTGCATAGATCGAAGCATATCAACAAAGCCGAAACCTTCATTACAATAAATACTCAGTATTATTATATAAGAGTTTGTAAGTTTATTGTGCCAGAGTAGTCATTACAAGATTGACCTAATTTACATATTTTTAGTTAAATATCAGCCCGAAACGGAGTCAGTCTCATGGAAAATAGAAAAATTCCTCTTACGTTAATGATCGTAAAACTTGAATTTAGTCAGGAAAATTAAATCTTCCAGACAAATGGAAAAACCACCCTAATATGTGACTTGGGTTACATATAACATGTATTATCAAGAAACAATCTAAATGATTGATATTCATTTAAAAAAAACAGACTTTTTATACATACAAAAATTGACGTTATGTTTGCATTACAATTTATCCTGCTTGATTTCTATTTTAAAAATTGATAAATCTATCTGTGACCTGTGACATGTAGCCTTTAGATTAATAGACCTAACATGTCTATCCTTTATTTTATTTTATTGCATGAAATAATTATTTTTATGTCTACGATCATAACGTCTAATAAATTTTCAATCAGATGAAATCTCGACATCTCAATACATTAAACCTTTTATGATCTTATTTGAATATTTTTCTAGATGCTACTACAAAACACTATACAGATATTCCCGGGACTAGTGTTTTCCTTTTTCTTGTTGTCTTGAATACCGGGAAAAATAATTCGAGACACGGGACTTTGGTATATAAGATATTCAGTTAAAATTCTTATTTTAGAATCAAGGTTTTATTTGTTTTAATTTCTTGCGCAAATTATTAGTTAAGAAATGCAGTTCTGAACAAGAGTTTTTCTTAACGAAACTAATAAACAACTATTTCAACGAGACACCTGTCTATTCACAACTGTCTAGAAATAATCAATACAGGGAAAGGGATTATTAGTTTTAGTAAGAAGCTTTTATTAAGTACCATACCTGACCAAATCATTCAATAAGTAAGCTGTACTTTCTAATCAATTATATTCAAAAAAGGTTTTAATCCGGTATTTCTTATCTTACTTATGAATAGGTACTTATATTCTTAAATGGCAGTATTCCTAAGGACTTAAATATAATGTTTTTATTTAAAAAATTATATTGAAGTATTTATAACCACAATAAACCAGAAATAATAAAAAGATGTAGGGTGCAACCGGGTATTTTTTCTAGGAAAGAGAAAATTGGTTTAGAAGGATAAATGTATTTAAAATTGTTTATTTTGGAAACTTCAAATGGATATTGCTTAAATTATCCTCATATTTAGGAAGAATGTTTTGTTAAAGTTATGAATGACTTAAAAATTGGTTATTGCTGACAAAAATACAACACTAAACATGAAAGGTTTTGCCATAGAAAAAGAAAAAAGAAACAGTTTTATGACAGAAGAATCTATTTATGTATTTGCTGTGCTTTTAATTAAATATTATTTATCTTTCTTTATTAACTATTTATTTTAATTAAATATGATGATTGTTATTTATTAGTTATTTTCTAATGGGAACGTTTAGGGAAAACTGATATTGGAGGATTATTTAAAGCGATTTTAAGAATGAATATTTGGATTTTTGTATTAGCCAAGAGGCTAATTTGATATTGCTTATATCTAATAATTGTATATTTAATATAATAATAATAATACATAGGTACCTATGTAAAATTACTATCTGGGATCTGGGTTCCTATCGAGTCTCGGGAATAGAGAAATTGTCGAGATCCAGAAACCCTAGAACGAACCAATCATTATTTGATAATTTGTATCAATTATGTGGTTAAGGTGCTACTCTATTCAATTCCAATAAAACATCTTGTCAAAGAGCTTTAAAAATATCTAAATTGAATGTTACTCAATGATACTACACAAACAAAATACCTGCTTAAAACGTACCACATTAAACGGATTTCTAAAATTTGCATGAAATCTGCCTGCTAAAAATGTTAATACGGATTATATCTTCCTAACATAATTGCAAATAATGGCAATATGTACATAGAAATAAAAATACGTGTATATAAACTTATAATCAACAAACTGTATACGATCCACCATTATTATTAAACATATGTACGAGTGATTAATCTGTACATTGACAGAGAGGAGGGGTAACATCTGAGTTACAAACCCTGGGGGTGTAGTTGTACTGATATATTTACATTTTTATTATGGAAATTACATTTCTTACGTGATAAAAAAATAATATAAGTGTTTGCTGCTTTACAAATGTAAGTTAAAAATCTCACTTATCATTATTTTATTATTTTGATTAAGTCACAATAGCCATAATAGTAACATAAATCCTCTATTCCTGAGAAACCAAGAATGTTTCAGCCTAACGATGTTCGCTGTACGATTGGAGTACCGTATGGCCCTTTCTATAACCATTCAAAACAATGACGTGAATAAAAGTTGAGTAAAAGTTTTACTCATCTACGGAATCACATAATATTCCAGTACTGCTAAGTTATAATAGATGGTCGCTCATTTGTCGCAAAAACTTTATTACAATACAAGTAATAAAGTTTCAGTAGAGGAAGCAGAATTCACCAATGGTCTTTGATATTTGCCTCCGACCTTGGAACTGTTTATGATCCCAGTTCTAGATTGGTTCTAAATGGAGTAGACAGATAAAGAAAGAAGGTGAACGTAGGATTCCAGGCCTGATCCAATACCATATAACCAATCAATATGTACGAACTCGTATCTGCATTCTTTTGAACGAAATTGCCAAATGAACATGAAATATGAAAACATGAATGAGTTACCTACAAAATATGTACCTATTCTAAGTACATTTTGTCGTTTTAATAACTTTTTCATGTTCTCGGGTTTCTGCACCGGAAATGTCCAAGACAAACAAGACAGTTTAGAAGTACATATATAATAAAAATAAAAAATGTTAAATTTTGGTCGTTGTGTTTTTATAGTAAACAAAATTCCTTTTAAGCATCAATTTCTAAACTCTTGTAATCGAATGTATTTGAAACACTTTCTATTCCTTTCAGAAACTTATATAAATAAAGAAACTGTATTTCCTATCTAGAAATGCTTTAAAAGCGATAGTATCCAAAATATCTTATTAAAACTGCCTTCTTATTAAACGGAAGGAGGATGAATGCATGGAAAATGTAATCAAACTTGGAAAGATATAGCAATTACGAATCCTTTTATCTCAAAACTTTAGCTTTGTTGTTGAGATGGAGGCCTTGTATTATACTACCAACCTATCACTAAAGAAAACCAATTAAACTTCTCGTTCACTCTGATGAATTATTGATAGATTGTCTTATTTTTTAAGGTTTTATTTTTCTAGAACGCTACAGTAAGGTAAATTAAGGAGTGCAAGGCGCATACTAAAAGTCGACCCGTTTCACCAAAGAATACGTATTACAGTTAAACACGCATCAGCACATTTTCCCTCTTTATTTACGGAAATGTTCTTTATTTCGAATTTCTTTGTTTTTTTTAAATCAGGTCAATGTCAGACAATTTTTAAAATCAAATTTTGCAGACACCCACTGAATTATCTGGGGTACGCAATATTTTATGTGTGTGGGGAGGTTTGTGCCTGCTCGAAAAATTTTATTTTATATATAATTTATATTCGAGACCAACAAGTGTTCCCACATATGCGCATCGCTCCACTGAGCCTGTGCAAATAAAAATCTTCCTTCGCCAGCATTTCTGGAACATTCGAAGTTTTCTTTGTTCGATGTATTTGTTTCTTAACTTTTCTGTAATATACTTTGAATATGCAATTAGATATCTAAAAAGGAATCAAATATGCAGGATTTATCTTTCACAAAGCTGCTCTCGATATAGAATAATATGTAGGTACGATTTATGATTACATCTATTAGGTTTAAGACTTTTCCAACACAGCAAATACGAAAGATTGTAAATTTTAGGGAGTATTTATCATCTAAATGAACAGTGAGTTAAAGAGTAGTGAAACAACTTTATAAATGATGTTCACGACATTGCAGTTAATAAAGAACAAATTATTAAGAACTTCAAGGAAAGTTTTAAGTACAGCAGCCACAAATATCTCTAAATATCCTTTTAATGGCTTGAAATTTGGAAACATGGAATTCCAAATTAATTTCAGAATTTAACACGAAACTTCGGGTATGGTACCTTATAATATTGAACAAAACATCATTGTTTTAAATACTGTCTGTTTTAATATGTTTGCGTCCGTCAATCTCAAATATTCATTTGTCCAGGATTTACACTCAACTAAATAATACTCCTATTATTGTATGTTTTTATATATAAAATCTAAGTAAAATAAAGCAATAATATTTATCTACTTGCTGTTTATTTTATGTCAATTCATGAAACTATATTCAAATGGATTTTGCGCGCCACTGCGTTTACAAAATCAAAATCGATAACTGAAGTTTAACAAAAAAGTGACCTAAAGTAAACAGTTATAATAAATACAGTAAAACAATGAGGGGTTGATGCTTATTTATGCAACACATAAAAAATGTAGTTAGGTATAAATTAAATATTAATATACGTACAATATGTAAATATATTGCGATGATATCGTTATGTGATATTAGAATTCAATAATAATAATAATTTAGAGATTTCTCAAACTTTCGATAATTCGGGGAAAATTAGAAATATTTATAAAACCATTTTAATTATTCTGTTGCAATAAAAACAAATACAGACACATGCCTAAGAAGTTAGTTTATTTAATATGAGAGTTTTACATGCAATATTATTCTAAAAATTAATAAAATAGAACATATAACAGAGATTACGATTATCAGGAGAACATAACCTCACTTAGACAAAAATATCACAATATAGGAAATTAATATGGGTTAATTTAGTTTGTACACTATAGAACATGCACTAAATAGCTAGTTGAGTAGGAATAGGAAATCACATCAACTAATTTCCAAGCTGATGATATTATATAATTTGTTCGTCTTTTCACGAACTACATTCCTATGTAATTAGAATTAGGAGATTCAATAATTTTTATATTTGCTAAATTTATGTAACCTCATCGCCACTCGATTTTGTTCAATTTTGTTATTTCCCAACTGTTTTTGGCAAAGTGTATATAAGGACCTGGAAGGAAAAACAACTTCAGTCAGCAGAGAATGTTAGAGCAGAAACCACGTCTCTCTCTGACTCTAAAATTATTAAATAAAAGTAGGGTTATATATACCCTAGCATTGATCAATTCGCAGTCGCTGCTGTTCTACAGTACCGTTTATTTCCCGGGGATACTATTACATGTTTTCATGGAAGTAATTATAGCAATGCGTTTAATATTAATTATAGCGTAATTATAATATGTGCGAATAATTTGACCTGTCGGATCTTAAACCGTACTTTTTATTCAACAGACCTCCTTTTTCCTATATTTCTTTCAGTAATCTGTTATCTGTAACCTCTCATTGATCTTCTCTAACACGTCAAGTAGATATATACTTCTGTACTTTTTCTGATCTCCATCTTTAGGTTACTCTATTAGTACCAACTTAGCTTCTATTAGCACTAATCTAGTTATTTTTCAGATTGGTCTGAATATGTCTTCTTTTGGATACGTATTCATCATATTTAATATAGAATTCAGATTCACATTTATTGCTATCATAATAATCTTCGTTGTTAAGTCATCTGGGCCCGGTGCCTTCTTGGATTTTGTTTTCTTAATGACTTGTAGCTTTTCTATTGTAAGTTCTGATATGTCGGCAGTATGATTCCTAGTCCAAGTGATTTCTTCGTTTTTGGGGGACAGTTTTAGAATTATTATGAAGAGAAAACCTTGACGTCTCACTTTATCACCAAATTCTGATTATTTCCTCTTCTGAAGTTTGTCTGCATCTCGCTTATCTTTACTTCGAGGTCACTTACTGTAATGTTAGGCAACCAGTTTCAGCTATACAGCGTTTATTTCTTATATATTTTAACCTAAATACCTATTGGTCCAACAATAAGGAGACTAGGAATGACTTCTAGCTCGGTCTTGCTGAAATTGCTTAATTGTTGGATAGTATTACCTCCGTATATCATAACTACATTGAAACCAAAAGATTATACCGAATTTTACTCACAAAAAACGTACATTTGAACTGATTGACTTAATAAGTCTTTACCAAAATATAGTTTTAAAACTCATTGCAATGCTAGTTATAAGAAGATCATCTCGCCTTAGGTACATATGTTGCATAATGCACTTGTTCATGTCGCTAGTAAGTAGATCAATACTCGATCCAGTCGCACATATATTTCTAGATCACTATAGAATTCTGCAACCGTCAATTAAATGGGTGTGGAATTCAACAGTCTACGTTATTCTTCTAGGTTATCATTACCAAAATATTTCAATTTGTTTCAATTTCTTGTTTTTATGGCAACCAGAATTTTTTAAATTATTATTTATTTTGCTGTTATTAAGCATTAAAGGTGTTTTATAATAAAAATACAAAAGTTAATTATTTAACGAAAGAAAACTAATCAGTCTTAATTTTATTAATATAATATCATAACAATTACTACTATATTTATTTAGCACAGTTTGCTATAAGTACACAAAAATTCTACCAAATTATTACGTATATAATAAACCGTTTATTACATATTTATACAATAAATATTAACAAAATAAGTTAAATCACATATAAATAGAAAAAAGTATAAATACAACAGAAATGAGATATTAGTAGATAGTATTAGTGATTCAAAAACCAATTTTTTTAACCAAGTTTATAAATAATCATTGAATACTCACAAAACCACAATTTTTTTTGGTCCTTTCACAAATGTAATGTGTTTATAAAACTTTTTTATCAATAATTTTTTTATCAATAATAATACTCTAATACTTAAAACTATACTCGTATATACATATATGATATATGACTGTTTCAGCTGTGACCATTAACAACAAGATTATTAAAAACTTTTAAATACCTATTTAAAATACTCCATTGTGCTACCCCACATACTATATCTCTGTTTGATGATAAATATTTAAATGTTTACCTTTAAAGTTATTTTAAGACAATTCCGCCCACCGCATAATGTTTTACTAATAATAATCATTTAATAGACCGTTTATACTAAAGGATACTACTTCTAATTACTTCATGGTTATCCTTATCATAAATTTCTTTCCATTCATTTATTAAAAAATGTATAGTTTTGATAAATTTGCTATAAACACTGACTGATATTTATTTTTTATATTGTTTTTATTTAACTGCTCTTAATGAAACAACTTTTTCTAATATTTTAATATTTGCTGTCAGCAGCTTACTGGTCTAAAGCTTTCAGCATTATCATTATTACTGGGTTTTTTATTACTAGAATTATTTTTAGATATTTTTAAATTATTAGGTACTTCCCTTTTCTCTAATGAATAAAAATCAAATTTACAAATGGACATAAAATTTCATCACAACCAGTTCTACAAGTGTTTTCTGTAATGTCATCGGGACTGCTTTTATCATGTGGTAGATATATGTTGAGATTATATCATTAGACGATATTTAATAATAATGTAGAGGTTTTTAAAACTTTATATAATGTGAGGAAAATGGACATATTATAAAACCATTATGAAATAATGCACATGGAATAAAAAACAAATAGAGACGCATGTTAAGAAGTTAGTCTGAGAGATTTACATGCATTAACAATAATTAAATCATAGCAGAGCATAACGTAAGAGAAAGTTTACATTTTAGACAAGCGTAACCTCACTCTTTGTAAGGTAACATTTCAATATAGGATTTTATATAATAAACGTGTTAGGCTTAAATAATTAAAACATGCATTATAGAGCTAATTAACAACATATAGGATACAGTATCAGCTGTTTTTATGCAAATAATCTTCATTTCACATATGTGGGATACCGCAGATAGGATTGAACTTGTATCGATAGGCTAACTCCGTCTCAGGTTACGTTTTACCTAAAAATAAATTAAATGAGATTAAGATTAAATTAAATTGAGTTTTTCTTTTTTCTGATTTAACGGTTTAACTCCATTTTGGAAATTTATGTTGATTTAATGCTTTTTCTCCAATGTCTCATTACAGTTAGGTTGATTGTTATACAAAGAATGTGAATGGTTTAGGATCTTCACAATTTAAGTTGTTCTAAAGGCATTAAATGCTTGATCCAAGTTATTTCTTTACGACGTAGTTTCGTCAAACGTATTATTTAGTTTTTCTTTGTGTATTCATTTGTATATAATATAAATTTATGCAGAAAAGTTGCTATGTGTTGTAATGCAGCTGTTCCATATGGTACAATAACTTCAAATCAGGTGATTACGGAACAATTAAGATTTTAATTGTCCATTTGACAGTTATGATTTTTAATAAATTTCCAGCTTACGCAGCAAATTAAGCTACTTGTATGGCATATCAATTTGTTCATGTTTTTACAAACTACATAATTATGTAAATATAACTAAAAAATCCAATAATTTTTATCATTGCTAAATTTATGTGCCGTCATCGGTGTTCGATTTTGTTAAGTTTGAATTGTTTATGACAGCATGTATATAAAGCCATGCAACGAAAAACAATCTCAGTCAGCATAAACCACAGAGGTGAAACCACGTCGGTATGTTACTAAAAAAATATTAAAGGAGAATAAAAGTAGGGTTATATGTCCATGATTATCATTCTAAACAAATAAAATAAAATGTTATGCAAAAGTTACACTTGCCTTTATAAACAATTATGTATTCAAGAAAAATTATTACTAATTCTCTATGGAATTTAATGGAGGTTATATTGTTTTAAACTCAAGAAGGATCTTCAAGTCGATATTTTCAATTCAACAGCAAATATCAAATTGGAATTTTACGGCTGAAGTATTTGTCAAGATTGATGCAGTGTTTATAAAACCGCTTATTTTCTCGACAGATAAATAATTTATTTATAATAAAATATTTATTTATTATCAATAATGAATTTTAAATAACGTAAGTGCGTATTATTATTATTTCTGATCAAAAAATAAACAAAAACAAAAGATAACAAATAATTAATGTAAAGAGCTCATTCGCATTATTTATTGTAGAACAGATTTTTTTATTTCAGATATTAAAATGCTCACATGTTCTTTCCTTTTAGTTAAGTTTTATTTGGTACTTGATATGTTATATGTTTGCTAAAATTAAAATTGTTTATGTTCCTATGACCATTTTATAAACCAAATACAATTTAGGTGAACAAGCATCAATAAATCTTTCAGGGTCCTTTATTTGATTCTCGGTTTTCTTAATACTTTATCATCTATTTTTCTTTGTTTAATAAATAAAATTTGTGTTTTTATATCAAAATTGTTTGTTTATTTATGTGTTGTATAATTTACTTAGTTATCTGTATGACAGAGAATATCCAAATTGCTCTCGTCCAGCTGCTTAGATCTAATAACATCTCAGTATTGTTGTCTGTCCCAGAGTGGGCAAATTAAATTAAATTATTTATAAACTTGTATCACCTCAATATGTATTATATTTCCCTAATAATAATAATCTTTAGATTAGCGAAAGAAAGGAAAATTGATTTAATTATTAAAAACACATAATAGTTACAATTTCGTAATAAAAATTACGTCGGAAGAGGATTGTTTAATTATAATAAAATGTAAATCCATTTTTAGTTAACGATTAAATTAATTGCTTGTAGTAGTACATATTGCAATAGTAATACATTAAGATTATATATGCAGTAATTCATAAATGCAGTAACATATATAATACCCTGCATTAAATTTACATCCATTTTTAGATTTAATTTTTATTTCTGCTTAAAACACGAAGGTTACGTTTTAATCTTAATTAAATGTGTTCTTTTCTTTGTTTCAGGTATGTTGTCTATTCAGTTTACAATATCTAGCAGAATAAAATGGACAAGATGAAAATCAGTAAAAGCGACGATTCGTTAGTTTCATTAGTAAGTATTGAAAACAAACCCCCTGGCTATATAAACGTTATTTTAAATGAAATGTACTTTTAGATAGGGCCTCCTAACCGAGTTTTGTTTTAAAACACCGTTTTACAAAATTTCTACAATGAACAACACCATTCTGAACACCATTTATATGTCACACAATAATTTATACAACTCCATATATTCGCGAAACGTTTGCTGTTGGTGTGAATATGTAAAGTGCTATTGTACGTGAAATATAGACGATCCAATAACCACGATTTACATGGAAAGTAGCATATCATATATGGGCTCTCGCAAGGGAATGTCCGTACGTCTATTTAGATCATCCACTTAACATGCGCTATAAAATACATCCCAGTTATATTCGACTGTGCTATACATAACATATTCTTAGATTAATAGAATTTTAACCTTTTATTTGTCAATAATAAATACCATTTTTACAACTAGTTAATTCTTAAAAAACATCCAACCAATTCGCTTCGTTGAACTGAAGGCAGAAGTAACAACCGTAGAAACGTCTACCATTAAATATACAAGTATCCATGAATTGTCTTGTGCATTTAAATTGGAAGATATATACGTTGAAGATTACGTTGATGGGTGTTATTTTGTTGCATTCCCCGATTCGTTGTCTCAAAATAAGCACAAAGCTTATTATATCAAAGGTTGCTAAACTATGTAGAAGCACAGGATGTCGACTGAATAAGCGTGCATTGCACACATAATTTAAAATGTAGAATTTTGTACCACAGTTAAGTGTCCATTACCTTGCCAGGTTCTCATCTATTACTTGCAAAGAGTCTAATTACTTGGAATAGAAACGATTCGCAAAAGATTGTTTTTTAAGCACTTAATACAAGATTTTAAAAAACAATATTTTACGCATACAGGGTGTAGAACAGGGTTACGCACAATACAGATTTATGTGCAATTTTTGTGCAAGCCTTAATATTACCTCCCCTAATTCGTTTACAATACAGATAATTAGGAATGCTATAAGGAAAAAAATACGAATCGAATGATACCTTTCGTATCGGATTGCATTTAATTGCAACCGAAAAAAAAACAAAGAAAATAACACTTTTACCGTTTATGCACAAATCTGTTATGCCTTGGAAACATTGGAACTATGAAGGGAAAATATTTGGTACCTAAGTGTCATTTTTGAGATTAGATTTAACTGCTTGACAGGCAATATAACCTTAAAAATGACATTTAGATAACAAATATTTTCCCTTATTTCCAAAAGGCATAACTGTGGTATAACTGATTTTTTGCAAAAACGGAAACTTTCTTTCTTTATTATTTCAGGTTA
The DNA here is from genome assembly GCA_929113105.1 of Agrypnus murinus. NCBI lineage: Eukaryota > Metazoa > Arthropoda > Insecta > Coleoptera > Elateridae > Agrypnus > Agrypnus murinus. Next base: position 20,973,737 of record OV816025.1, read on the forward strand.
CAATCAAATGCAATGCGTAATCAAAGGCATCATTCAATTTGTAATTTTATCAATTGAAATTAACAATTAAAGTTTTAATTGTCAATTGTTAATTGCCAGTGAGATTTAATTGTAACACTCCTCCACACAATACTTACTGTACTTATACCGCAACTAAAATCTCTTTTTAGACAAATTGTAGCTCAGGGTAGGTACTGGTTTCTTAAGCTCACAAATTGTATAGAAAAAAAAAAGTGTTATTAGAATAATAAGAAATATGGGCGTCACTCATTTGAAGAACATTAGAATGACAAAAATAAGAATCCACAATGAGAAGATATTCTAATTAAATTAATTGAATTTAGTAGACTAATCATAATTAGCCAGGTTGACGTTAACACTGTTGAACTGTGACACAATGTGAATTGTTAACTTCAACAAATGGTTGGTCCAAGATTACCACAACGATGTCTAGTTTAACTCTCATTTATTTATCGATAATAAAAAAAAAAACATGTGTTACCAAATATCAAAGCAGTTTTGTTAATATTCTATTAGGGATCCCTGTGTATAAAAGAATAATATTTCTACAGCAATAGGTTTTAACACAAATTCAATTACCCAACAGGGTCGCGTTGTTTAAGAACTCCTAAAAGTTCCAACCACCTTACAAGATTCACAATCTTGAATTCTTATTATTATCGCTATGGAACGAAACGATGAGGAATTTGAAGAAAGAAATTTGATTGCTTTAATTTTAAATTTTCTTGTTAAATTCCTTTCACAAATTATCAACTAATGGCACACTGTATTAATAACTAATTAGTTAACGCGAAGCGCTAAAACTTAATGCAAAGCACTTAAGCTTTTCATTACTGTAGGCGGAATGGAAAACATACGGTACGGGAAACTATTCGCCCTTAGCGAACGGTATCAGACTCTGTCCGGTTGCCTTAGCGGATTATCGTGGACTCTCGTATGTTCGCTTAGGCGGACTATTTTCGACTCCCCGAAAATTGAACTTTCCGCCCAACTGATTAATATTTTTAAGATGGGCAATAATAAACACCCTATCCAATGTTAAACTGACATACTTTGCACCAATGAAAAATACTGTCTAGACTCTAGAATATTCGTTGGGTCAGAGTGATAAAATTGTTTTCTAGCAAAGGGTTCGGTACCAAAAAAATAGTGCAGACCTGTTTTTCATCTGTAAATTTTGAAAACATGTATAGAAAAGGCACGAAATAAGCATACAGCGGAAGCATACATTTGATTTAAATGTATTTTGTAGATGCGTGAGAATGCATTATTAGCATTTTTCAGCTGCCTTTAAGTTATCGATAAACATTATTATAGTTGGAATAATATCTTCAATTTTAAGCAAACAATATATATATTTATATATACCGGGCCATACTAAGATTATTTATGTGAATTCATTTTTAACTGTATAAAATCAAATCTTGGGATTTGAAACAAGTTACAAGATTAGCTCAAACTATTAGCTTGCTCAATTAGCAGTACATACTCTTACGATGCAAAAATAGTTATATTGTCTATATATTACGTAATTAAAAAATTGTAATTACATTGAAAATTACAGATTAGAATAATATACGAGCTACAAATTACAGATAGAACAACAAGATTATTTATTAAATTTATTTATTTACTGATATACGAATAAGGTGAAGTATAAACCTCTAGTTCACTAGAGGATGGGTAAATGAGGTAATAAAATGGAATTTTAGCAACAACGGAAGGAAGGGAATAGAATTAACTTCCAAAAGCCATAATTGTAACAGTATAACCATTAAATTATAGTTACTATTTGGGATTTCCTTTGTTATACCTTTCATTTTTTATGTGGAAAGGGTTAATGATTCAACAAAGCATGATATCGTAATAATGTAGGTTCAGAGATTACATACATACTCGTACATAATTATGTACATCTATAGCGCTATAGAACTTGTATTGGCTTTACCTGTCTTATAACTTCTCTCGTGTTTATCACTGGCTTTAGTTCTACACAGTGTCTTTTTCGTATCAGATATATCTCCAAGTCCAAAGTAGCATCTGTTTCCTATCAGAATTTTTAAATTGAATTCTTGTATATTAATAACTATTTATATCATTAGTGACCTGTTGCAAATTCTTTATGTGCTATTTCCATGGTTGCTTCTTTATAATTTTTAGTTACTTTCGTTCTTGATATATTATTCTTTTTTTCTACATGAATTTCAACACCTTTTTTTTTGTTTCCGTTTATAATATGGGCCAATACATCTCAAGTGGGCTATCTTTTTAGGTACCCCTTAACAGTGTTAATTATAATTTACCTATATCTTTTCATAGAAATATACTTCAGTGCATACTTTAAGTTTGCTTATCTAGTATTAGGTTCTCGAAATTTCATGAAGTTTGGGAGCTAGCTTGATTTTAAATGTTAACTGCTGTAACTTTGAAGTATTTCAATAAAACAAGTAATATCATACAGTGCTTCCTATCTAACAACTCAATAATTCGAACAAACTTCTGTATGTAACAATAAAATTAACAGGTATTGGTATATTTCGACCTCTAGTTCACGAAATCAGTACTAAAATCCATTTTAGAAAATTTTCTGGTACCGGATATGATGTCATCGGGATATGGAACTATTATGTTTTAAGTATTAGAATCCATAGCAAGTGTGATTATAAATAAAACAGTATAAGTGTATCATAGGTCTAAAATGCATAATAATGTAGCCAGAACCAGTTAACGGATTCGGTCCCGTTTACTCTAGATCGTTCGGGCAAGCTATTGTCTTGTTCTACACTTTATCATTCGGACGGTTTCTGACTGTAACAATGGAATTGAAAAGAGTTTGTATCTTTCGACTTCTAAAAAAACAATTTTAGGGCCCATTTTAGAAACATTTGCTGGTGTCCACTGTCACCGAGATTTTCTTAAATGGAACGATTACGTTTTATAGAGTCGATAGAAAGTGTGACTCTGAGTAAAAAAAGTATTGTGGTATCATAGGTCTAAAATGCACCTGTGCCGTTTAATAGTTTATATACGATCATTCGGGCGAGTTTTAGGCTTCAGTTCTTACAAAGGAACATTGTATATGAAGACCTCTATTATACGAAATCGATATTAGAACAAATTTCAGAATATTTGATGATACCGTCATCGGCATTTCTTAAGTGGAACTATTAGGTTTTTAATATGAAAGTCTGATGCATAAGAAACCCAAGCAGCATTTTTAGTCACCGCTACGTACCAGCAACCACCGGTGGAACTATAAAGTTTTTGCCGTTAGTCACAAGAACGTAATTGCTACGGTATTGTTACGTGCCTGGAACCAAAATGGGGAACAATTCTCGGGTAGCAGATACGTTGCAGTAACCTTTCCGGAACTTGTCCAGCTACCTTTAGGCTACGTAGCGGGAACGTGGCGGCGTAGTAATTGCTACTTTCGTGGAACTTTTTTTCTCTTTGACACATCGTGTCGCGTCGGTGTTCTCTCTTACTCTTGCAACTTAACTAATATTCTTTCACTTTCTCTACTAATGCGGCATTAGTAGAGAAAGTGAAAGAATATTAGTTAAGTTGCAGGTCGTGTCACAAAATGGATTACTATTTTATTTCTAATAAGTATAAAATACGGTTTCCGTAGCCACTTTCTAGCTCCTAATGTCACTGCAAAATTCCCATTGGAACTTAACCTCAAATTTAAACGTATATAGGAAGCTTACTTGCTTCATTTTACCGCTTAATCTGTATTAATAAAATTAACACAAATAATCCAGTTTCCCGCTCGTTGAAAACTTGTGAAGAAAATTCAAATGTCCTGAATTCCGATAAAAGTTTTGCGCCTGTTCTTGGATATTTCGGCTTCCCTCTAGAATCAATTCACATACAGAAGTTAGGGGATTTTTGCAATGACAACATTTCAGTTAGAGTAAACAAGCCCGGAATAAGAAACCAGGAACAAATAGCCTGCAAATTCGAATCTTTTTAATAAACCGGTAATTATGTTAGGATAAATCAGTTATTCAAACTCAATTACGCAAAACAGTTGAAAGATGAGATAAATATAATAAATGATATTTTACCTTGAGATGTAATTGGCTTTTACAAAAAGTGTATAATTATTGTGTTTTGAATAATCCAACAATCTGTTGTTGATTTGAAACTTAAAAAGTTTTTTTTAAGGGACTAATAACTATTGAATAAGGAAGGGGATAATTAGTAATCTCACACACAATTTCCTTGATTAGAATTATCCGCTTAACAAAATAAGATGGTAACAGACCTCGAACTTTGCAATCACGCACACCAAAAGTTTTTTTTCTTCCCTGCTTTTAAACCATCGAAAGACAAAATCCTTCAGCGTCATCTACAGAACAAACAAAAGTGACTCCGAAATTAAAATAAAGTGAAATATCTGGTGTAATAATTTATTAATTAGACTGATATGGAAAATTAAACTGTTACAGTGGTAATAGCTTCCAATTTATTGGAATGCAAAGGTGGAAAATTGTTTTTAGCTTTGGAAGCTGTATCTGGATTTTTATATATTGGGCGAAAGTATTTGCAACAAATCGCAAACCATTTTTGCCAAAGTCGGATGGGACCCGCGATTGAAAATTAATGTTGTAGAGTTTAATGGTTACTCGCCGTATAAATAAAAGTTTTAATTTGTTTGATAACTGTTTCAAAAAGAAAGGTCATATAGTTTTGAGTTTATCTCAATTGTATAATTATAGTATAATTTATTATATACAACTACAACAGTGAGTAATTTGCAAATGCATTAATAACGTTAATAGGCGCATTTCAGTTTAAAACATATTGTAAACAGTCTGTTTAATTGGGTGCGAATACATATAAATAAAGTTGAATCAACTGTCATTTTCAAATTTAATTACCAAAAGTTTGAAACAGTGTGTACTTCGTTAATCATCGCCCTTCAAAGAAGTGGTTAATAAAATCATTACTGATTATTTTCTGATTTATATGAAATGTGCCCTAAAATTAGTGATACATATATCTTAATTTCAGGAAATAGTAAATACAAAGAGTAGTAGAGTACTTCGATATATACATAGTAGTAAATCTATAAACATGCATAGTAGTATTTTTAAATTTACTCCGTGAATAGAATTCCTAAAAACTCGGTGAATTAGAATACAAATTGTCAAGGAAGGGGCTAATATCGATAAAACGTTAACCGTATTCTAATATGTTCTTCGTTTTATAAAGAACAGGAGACCTCCAAAAAGAAGGTTTTTGGTAATAAGGTCGACGCTTTAACTATTATGACGCGTTTGTGAGTCTAGAGTAGTAGGTATTGACGTTGCGGTTGCGTGCATGGTACGACTCTTGAGTAAAATCAATATACCACATACCAGTTCATAACGTGGTCGCAGTATTATGACTGCTTCGGCTATGCCATAAATTTATTCTTTTATTCGAACATAATATAAAATAAAAATACCAACCGCGGATTCTTCAATTTAATTATACCATTCCTTCAACATTAAAAGATCTCTGGACTATAGAGAATAATTGCATTTTTATTAATATTCCGGCAGCAATTTGTCCCGGTTTCATAAAATTGTAGCGCACGTAAACTTAGAATTGAGATTGGATATTGATCTACCCTAATATTACTTCTATTCCAACAAAAAAATGAAAAAGCTCGATTCAAACCTCAAATCTCTGTGATAGCTATTTTTGGATACCCAACCTAACTGCCATAACAAAACCTTTCGAGAAATCCGGAAATCTTTTTTTATAATAGTAACTTGCAACTATAAAAAAGAGTATTATCAATTTGAAAAACCTAAAATGATAACGCCATTTTTGAATTTGTAAAAACGTAACATGTCGCAGTACATTATACTCTACAAATTTTATGACTGTTTTCAGAAAACCTAATAAGGGCAGAAAATAAAATGCCTGACATTTAAGCGTGAAGCAAAGAAAGTATTGAAGTGGCAAATTCATCCTTTCTCGTTTCTGTAGCACATCCGTTCGGAATATGTCATCATATCTCACACTTTTTTTTATTTCTTTCATTCCGTTACAAATTATTTCTGCACTTTAATATTTTTCTTTGCAACTTACTTTGGAGAGGTGATTTCTTTTCATCTTGGTTTTTCCGGATTCATTGTGTTCAGAAAACGGAATTAATTACAAAAATGGAAATTTAATTCAAATTTTAATTTTCTAAAAGGAGCGTAATTTAGTTATTATGCAAAAGGTAGAACAATGATGTATGTATGTATTCGGATACCTTAAGAAGAAAAAATAAATTCTGAAAATCTTTCCCATTAAATAAATGATTTCATAATTTTTTATTTTGTTTTAAAATGGATACAGTGATACTGAGATCTACTTCTCCTGCCATTTTTCGTCTAGACATGTACTTGTTAAAAGTGGATCTTGATAAATTTTTAAACAATCACTTAAGCAATATTCCAAATTGATCTTTTATGTTTATTATATTGGAATCTCAGTTTGTCGGTGGCTTTTTCATAATTAATGGTTTTATAAACGGCTTAACGATCGATTATAGCCTTTAATAATTACTTAATCTTAATAGGATTTTATTTCACATTTTATTATTTTGCTTGGGTTTGTTAGATTTACAGAATATTAGGACTTATTTTTTAATTTTATATATTAATTTCCAAGACTTCAACTTCTGCAGTCACACTTCAATCTTTCCTATATATATATATATATAGAATATGTATACGTATTTAATTTAATTACGTTTTTATTAAAACAGGAGCCCAGATCTAATATATAAAAAGGGCTTGCTTTACTTATCAATCCGATTTAAAGAGAGTCTTTTAAAAAACCAATTAAGGTCGACTCAAAACTGCGAAGGAAGAACCAACTTCCCCCGCTTCTCCAAAGCTCACTTAAAAACAAACATTTTATTATAACTTTTATTCATGAAAAGTTCCAACAAAATAGAATATCTTATGTACCTACATATGTAAACAAACCCACGCCTTTTCGCATGTTGAATTTCTTCTTGTTTTCGACGAAGTGGCGTTTCCAGTGTTAATAATTCTACCATTATTATTTACATTTTGTACTTATCAGCAAACTATCATTTTACTGTTATTTTTTTAATTTACGTGATATACCTGCCTGAAAGGTTTACTGCCACAGCCACTTGGGCTAGGAATTTAGGTACGCTTAATTAGCGCGTCACTTACTTATGTGAGTGACCTCCAGGTTAGTGTTGAAACTATTTACATGCTTAATTTTCGTGGTTCAGCAGCTCTAGTCCCTTCAGCCATAACCCAGCATTCAAACTTTTTATTACCCCTTCGAGTTCATCCCAAGAGTGGATTGGACTTGGAACAATAGTTTTCGCTCACTCTCACTTACTAAATACGACCTGAATGATGTGCCTGCTGATGGTGCTCTGTTCGACTCTACCTAAAGTAGAGATATAGAAAGTAGAATCGTCTTATATGTGAGAGGCTATAAGTTCCATCACCATTGCCTAAAGTGATCCCCCAAGATAGCGTTACTCTGTCTTATCGTATTGGTATTTACGCTTGGGTACGCCAATCTACCTAAGGATTGGCGAAAACCCTCGGGCGCAGCGACCCTACTGACCGAGTGGCTGTTCCACAGTTTTGACAACACTAAGGGACTACCTGATGACACGTCTCGCATAGACCATTGGTCAAAAAAGAAAGGCCTGCCATTACTATTGCGCTATAAGATTATTGACTGGAAATGCTCCAAAAAGACTTGTCCAATGGTAATAGTGTAATAGAACCTATCCTATTAAAAAGTTAACTCCCCCTCCACTAGAAACTTGACTTTGGACCGACCTTGGTGTTTCGAGGTAGAACGAAGCTATCAAAGCGATTATGGGAAATGTCTCCGTCATTCGACTCGCCATCTGCCAGATCCGTTGAAGTTATAGTTGAGCAGTTGTTAAGAAGCCTTTATTGGAGAATTTCTGAACTTTAGTTTGCTGAACTCAGTCAGGTTATGGGAAACACTTTTATACTCGTATAAAAGGCTGTTGTATCTTTGGTTTTATGTGGCTGACAAATGGTAACCAGCTGAGAGGTGCACTTTCTATTTAATCAGAAATGATCAATGATGTTTGTTTGGTTAAGGACTATGTCAACGTTATTATCTTAAGTCACATGGAAGCACAATAATTAACTAATACCCAAGCTAGTGGTAAGGAGTCTTTCAGTGTTTACGGAGGAAATTATTTCGTACTCTTAACATTCCTGTCAGATTAGTCAGGTATCTTCTGTATTAGAAGAGGCTACGGTCTAGTGTTACACCCGAAATAATTGTTCAGTACCTCTATGTCTGTAGAAAAAGTCTGTTATAAATTGTTGAAAGGGTCAGGATATATTCTAATTTTTTGTTGAACTAGAGAGAACAAGCTTGAGATTTATCTTTTCCGGATGTGTTAACTATGTAGTTAGTTGACAACTTGATATAGTGTGAGGCAATAGTAAAATTGTAGATTACAATAATTAGGTCTTAAGATACTTCTTATCTGCCACTCGTCTCTCTAGGAATGAATCTTTTGGCAGTTCTCATGACCATCTTGTCTAGCTTATGGTAGTGATTTACGAGGGAGAACTCGGTCCAATTTGGCAAAATGTATTTTCGAGAAATGATTTGCTTGAATTACTGGAAATTGGAATGCGATTTCCAGGATACGTCCGTGTTGATAAAAATGATGTAATCGGCTACCATGTATCTAATTTAAGAATGCCCAAAGTCCTGTACCACACTTTTACAGCTTTAAAATCAGAAAACGTTTCTATGCATCCAATTTTGTATTAATACCTCTATCGAAAATGAACAATCAAATTATAATGATTCACATAAAGTACACAATATTTAAACGAAGTATAATTTTCTAAAATATTTGTAATAATTGCAGAGAATACTGAAAAAAAATCATCAGTATGATCTGTAAAGGATACAAATATTACATACAAAATATTGGATAAAAATTATTTCGCGAAAACTGTCTCTTGTTGCTTTGGCGATGTAAAACACAAATTGTTGGGCCTTCATGTAAAAAGATCTTTCTGTTTATTTTTATGCTTCTAATTATTCGGTAGCTTAAAAATAAAAAAAGACAAGCTAAAATATTGAAATATTGCTCAATAAAAACAATATTTAAGTAGAAATTCAATTCTGATATTTGACTGTTGTAAATATGTATTCCATCAAACAAGTCATCAGAGCAGGAACACATATTGAGGTGTTATATGCTAAATAACCTAAGAAATAAATGAATAAGATTTTAAAAGAAAGCCCTACGTTCTGCGCCATTTAAGTTATGAAATGAATAATATTTAAGAAAGCCCCACGTTCTGGGCAAACAATTAAACTATGAAAACTATGAGGTGAAATTTCTAAATAAATAAAATAAATGTTTTATTTGATTTTGGGTAGCATTACTATAAATGAAAATATAACAACCCTACAGCTTTTCTATTTCCCAATAGACTGACTCAATTTTGTTTCGATTGAGCATGAGATAATCAAATTATTGATCTTATTAGTACCTGTATCTGGAAAGTAAAACTTACTGCCACTGCACTTGGAATCCCGCACCTGGACAAGCAGTAGTCTTAAACTCTGTATAAATAATTTTATACTTGCATCCACATCAAAATGAAAAAATAAAAAAAACACATTTACAAATTAAAACCACAGATCTTTATTTTTATTAAAAATAAAAAATTTATGAAAAAGGAAAAACAAGTTCCTTAAAAATCATAAAAGGAAAATCTTCCTTTAGTTTGTTTAAATGATTTGAGTGGTTGTCAACCAGGCACGTGGGTTGCAGCCGTATTCATTTAAACAAATTTAACGAACAAACAAAAAAACATTATATCTATAAATGAATAATCAAATTAAGAATTGTTGTTAAAACAACAAGCTTTGTTCACAAGAACCTTTTTTGTTTTTGAGAAAAATGAAATGAAAATTGTTTTGTACCCAATGGGTAACAATTTTTATTTCGACCAACCTTGTGTATAAGAAAATTGACACTCGAAATGTCATTTAATCCACTTCAAAATGATTAATTTGTTATATCGGTAAAGCAGCTTCCAGCCAAATCAGCTGATCCGTACAATGTCGATAATCCAAATCCATACACGTTGATATAAGATTTATAAGATAACCTATAGATAGACCTTATAGATAACCTAAAAAAACATCTAGGAAGTAATTATGATTACAATTATGAATTATCTGTCATGCGGGCATCAATCAAAGGAGATGCTGAAAAATGGTTTTTGATACATGAAAATTTTGCTTCGCTTGAGGTATTTACAAAGTTGTCTTTAGATTATTATTGGGAACCTAATGAGCAAAACAAAGTTATCATTAATTTATTTAATGGAAAATATGAAGTAAGATATGGTTTGTCAAAGGAGAAATATGCTATCAACAAATTCTTTTTATTGCAACAAGTGGATAATAAACCAGGAGAGGCAGTCATAATAAGACAGTTAGTAACACATTTTGACAAGGAGATTTGTAATAAGGTGTACAGAGATAATTTACAGGATTTTGACTTATTTCTGGAAATTCTAAGAAATTGCGATCTGGCTGATAACATAAAATTTGAAAAATGCAATCAACCACGAAGAGGTGTTAATTTTTTAAGTTGGAATAACAAGCAGTATCCTTATAATAACGAATATAATTATACTCGAACTTCATTCAACAATTATTATGGTAATAACAAGAGAAATATGGTAGACAGAAGAATAATGAACAGAGAGGTACAATGGAAACACCAAGAAAGAACAAGTAACGGTAGTTTTGAAAATCTTAGCATGGATCAAAACAGGAAAGTCAATATGAACACTATTTCTATACAACAAGAAAGAAGAATGCCAAAGTTTTATTACAGAAACGATAGACAACAAGATCAAGAAACTGTTTATGAAAAGGAAATGGACAAAAGTCAAGACTTTCAAGAATTTCAATTTGAAAATATGCCAATGACTGAAGAAACAAAGCTATTAGCCAAATGTATAGAATCTAAGAAAAAGAGAAGTGACGAGAAAAGTACATTAAAAGTTTTAGAAGATAAAGAAATTTCTACAGACGAAAAAGAAAAGCCAGATGAAGTAATTGGAAAAATAATTGTAGAAGAAACTATTGGTGAAACGCCAACAGTTAAAAAGCAGATATTTGAATATGAAGAATGTTTACACCAAAATCAAATTTTGGATAATATTGTCCAGATAATTCATGTTAAGAAGGTTAGGGCCATAGAAGAATTCATGTTTAAAATGAAAAAGATACAACAAGAAATTGAGGCACTTAAAGGATATAGAAGATTACAAGAAGAAGTAGAAAAACTTCAGACGAAAGTAACAGATTACAGAAACATGTTTATAAAGGACAGACAGGAAGACGGAAGACGATGTTTTGAAAATGAAGAAAGAACGATGTTAGAAGATACAGAATGGGAAAAGCAAAAGCTGTTAAAAAAATTCAAAAACCATACGATTATAAATAGATATGAAGAAAATAGAAGACAAGAACTTTGGAGAAAGAAACAAAAGATTGCATTAGCAGAAGAGTATATAAAAATACAAGAATATTTGTTATTGATAGCCAGGGATGATAGCCAAGCAAGACAAGAAGATAAAGAAAAGAAAGAAGCTAAAGCTAAAATATGCAAAGAGATCATTTTGCAACTTTTGAAAGAAGAGAAGAAAGGAAAAATTAAAAATAGATATCTAGAAAAGATTAGAAAAGAATTACGTCAACGCATAGAAGTATTGACATCACTTACAAAACAAATGGAAAATAGAAGAGCTGCCGAAAGTTACAGAAGAGAACAAAACAAGTAACTTAGAAAACGAGTAAGGTTTAAAATAGAACAAGTAGTAGTCGGGAACTTGAGGGTGCCCTAGGTTCGGCGTAAGCTTTTGCGGGGCCGGGTTCAAAATGCACTTGGCCTAAATACATTATTTATTATAAACACATTATTATATATTACAATAGGATCATCGAGTATCATATAGTTATTTACGAAAATGAGAAGTCACGTATAAGCACATTTTTTAAGCAGAAGCGACGAACGAACGACTAATTCATTTGCGCGAATTCGTTGAAAATGACTTCACGCATCGAGTTTTGCACAAATATTTTGAAACGAACTTGAACAACAATGAAAAAACCTAATTAACCAAAATCTGTAATACTGTTTCGAATTCAAAGTAAACATGAAACCAAGTAGCATTCACTTGTTGCCAATAGATGGCGCACGCACATTTTTCAGTGTATAGCTCCTTTATTTTCAAATAGTAGCAACAACGATTGATCTCATCGCTGGAGCAAAAGTATGTTGGTGACGTTGAAAGTTACTAGATTTGATATTTTGTATTACACTAAATCTTAGGTTTAATAATCATCATGCACAAAAATATTCACAATTTAGCATGAATTTGATAACGGACATTCATGTTATGTAAAAACGATCATATTAATGTAATGTACAACTACAAAATTGTAGTTTTTAAACAAATTTTTGTTAAAATGATGAAACAATATGCATGTGGTGCTTTTGTCTTTATATGAGTTTGTGTCTGGTTTGCTCCACGATGTCGCTACTATTTGAAATAGAAGGGCTATATTTTAGTGGAATTATTATCGATTACTAATCTTTTGTCATTTCTAATACCCAAATAGTTTCTAAATTAAGTTTTAGATATAATTAAAGAATCCCCACCTTTTTTACCAAACTGGTCATCATAAAATCATTTACCGAAGATTTTATGAGAATTCTGAATATGTAAATCATTTTTGGGGCGAACGCATTAAATTTGGGGATCAAAAAGTAAAAAATGAGTCATTTCCATAGAATTGAATAATAATTGAATAATATTAAGTTTTTATGATTGCCAAATTAGATAGATTAGGGAAGGTTAGGTTAGGTTTAGGTTAGGTTAGGTATAGGTTAGATTTCGGTTAGGTTAGGGTAGGCTTAGGATCGTTTGCTCCAAAAAATGCTAATTCCAAATATGTAAATCATTTTTTGAGCGAGCACCCCAAATGCCCCAAACTTGGGAATCAAAAGTAGAAAATGTTTCATTTCCATGGAAATGAATAATAATTATATTAAGTTTCTATGATTGCTAAATTGTGTAATTTAGGTTTAGGTTAGATAGATTTAGATTAGGTTAGGTTAGGCTTAGATTAGGTGAGGTTAGGTTAGGTGAAGTTGAAAAAACTCAAATTTGCTTTTGCATAGCGTTTTGGTAGGCAGTGGCGTTTTTATGAAAGTTAGGTGGGTAGCAACCAATTTTGGAGGCCTAGGGGAGTTTGCTCCAAAAAAAATGGTAATTCCGAATATGTAAATCATTTTTGGAGCGTGTGCCCTAAAAGCTCCAAATCTGGGAATCAAAAGTAAACAAATGCATAATCTCCATGAAAATGAATAATAATGGTGGTAGCAACCAATTTTGGAGGCTTAGGGGCGTTTCCCCAAAAATGATTTACATATTCGTAATCAGCATAAAATTTCCGTTAAAATGATACCAATTTGGTTTAAAAATGTTTAGTGGAGGAATTTTCTAATTGTTTCTAATTTTGTTATGATTAAGTCAAATTATTTTTAAAGAGCCTAAAAGGGCCAGTACTTTTTGCATCTTCCTAAGGCACGAGTGCGCAAACACTACGTTTGTGTTTAACTGTTACATTCGCAAAATGTCATTTTCAAAGTGGTGAGTTTAAAAATTGTTTCTTTCGGCTTTTTCGTTGCAGTTTTTAATTACATCATCGAGATTTAGGTAGGTTGAATGGTAGAAATTTGTTTTGTGACACGGAAACATCGGTGTGACTACAGCAGCAGAGAAAGTGCGCGTATTTGTAAGTTGCAACGCGGTGGCGCCTTATAATGCGCGGGGCCGTTAAAAACGCGGGGCCGGGTTCCTGGGAACGCGTTAAACCCGCCTCGCGCCGGCCCCAGTGAATCAAGAAAAATAAATGCAAAATTACTTTTGCCATATAAGGCACCATTTATTATTAATAAAGTTTTTAATGATTCAAATGAATTGAAATACCCAGATTCAAAGAAAAACCTGGGAAGATTTAATATTCAAATGTTGTTTTGCGAATCACAATCTTCACATTCCATTAATTAACATAATTGTTGTAAAAACATATATAAAAAAAAATTATGAAGAAATATTAGTTTAACTAGCCTTAAAAATAACTATTTTACAATTCACTTCAATATTTATCTAAGGGACCTACATGGTACAGGTATAATGTTTAAAACTAAAATTTTAAAATCAATTTTATTTCAAACATGGGCGAGGATATGTTATGGTATGATAAGACCCTTCCTAGTTAACTTTTATTCGAGTTCACAGCATTAATCTCTATTTGTAGGTTAGAATGTTAAAGTCATTGTCATTTTATTTGTTTGTGTCAGTTATAGGTTAGAACTTCAATATAATGTAGTTTGTCAATGTTGTTAGCTATAAAGTTGTTATCTAGTGACATGTAATAAAAAAAAGGAAAGTAGGAATTCAGTTGTTTATTGGAAGGAATAAAATAAAATTCAATAAAATCTATAAATAATAATTTAATAAAAAGATATAAAAATATTCTAATAAAAAGAAGAAGGATAGAAAAATAATAAGAAGGAGAATAAGGTTCAGTATTAATTAAGAAGAAAAAGTATAGAGCAATATAAAGGAAGAGATAGTTAAAAATTTAAATCATCAAGGAAGTTCATTACAAAGATATAAAAATAAGAAGAAGGAAAATAAGGTTCCGTATTGGATTAGAAGAAATATAAAAGAATATACAATTAAAATTTAAATCACTAAGGAAGTTTTACAAGATAGAAGATTAAGAAGAAGGTTCCATATAATATAAATGAGTATTGGCGCAGTTAAGAGGTGTTAAATATAAGATACGTGTAGTTATATAGCTTGAACTCACATAATTAATATAAATATTTCCCTGAGAGTATTCATGTTCTAGGTTATAATAGTGGACAGTTCCAATATATATAGAAGATTAATGTTGCCAACTATATTAAATGGAACAGAAGGTTATCTTGTCATACATGTCCACAACAATAAATATATATATATATATATATATATATATATATATATATATATATATATATATATATATATATATATATATATATATATATATATATAGACTTATAAAATGACTTATACGCACCCAAACGACATATGAAATATACAAAGTGGCACCCGGATTTTTCAATGCGGCACCCGTTTTGGGTGCCATAGTGTTTTATACCTTTCTCTACGGTTTCGGCATGTACAAGTTGTGAAACGCCTAGAAACGAATTTTTGTGTGGGTGCCTTAAGGACGTTATATACCGAGTGATATACAAAAAAGTTCAGCGTATCACTACGAGTGCCGCTGCAGTCGATTTCTGTATATACAGAAGTATATGCCGCCTCGCAGTACTGGCACCCATCATAATTATTGTTCTACTGGCACCCATAGCACATGTTTTACCGGCAACATCGCATTACTACGCATTTAGCTTCTGATTTGCTTTTCGGTTTATTCTCTGGCCGCCGGTTTCGACGGCTGGCTACTGGCCGACGTTATAATACGAGGAGGTCAGGCTAATCAGAATAATTTTAACACTAAGTTAAAGTAAAAAGATTAATTATAAAGCATTTCGTTAGGAAAGACTATTAAACTCAATTTACCCCTCTATAAAACCATGAAGGTATAATAGATTGGGAACAATTCATATTTAGTTTTAAATTGATTTATTACGAGTTCTCTCTTACGAATTTCATAAAAAGTTGGTCGACTGGGGACTTTGAATTATATGGAATTTATTTTTAAAAATACTATTATTATTGATAATAATAATTAATATTATTACTGATTGAATTCCTTTTTCTTCCTATGTGGGGCGTATTAATAAACTTTGATTACTTTGAGGAATATTTCACATTTCTTAAACTGCATACACATTTTAAAAGAAAACAGCATAATAAACCTTTACATTCTATAATGAACGATAAAAACAATCTAAATAATCTGTGGGTCTTTGGCTTACGAAACGCTGTTAATTAACGCAGGATAGTTATTAAGCGTTTGAATTCTTGTTAAACCCTTTTTAAATTAACTTTATAAAAGGAACAGAATGTATTTTATCAAAATTACCTTTTTAATGACAAAACTATACATAATAAAAATAGTTATTAAGATAATGGATGCAACAAAGGCATAGTTATTAGTTTTGGAATAAATTGTAGGTCCGTTGCCTGTTGGTCACTTGCCGCCGGCTAGCAGTATAGTGTGAATGAGTATCATGTTTTGTCGGTCCGGTGGCTGTTGGTAGCTTGCCGTATAGTGAGAATCAACTTTTAGGCGCGAAATATATCACTTTCATAAAATGTTCGGGGAGGACAGGTATTGAACTTGAACTAGCTGTACTATTTTATATTCTTAAATTAAAAAGATTTCCTTCCGCAAATTCATGTTGAAGAACTAAAGAATGGGTATCTAGTTGTCCAGATACTTACTGTTACAAATCACAGGTCAGTGCAACTACAAAAAATGTTCGGACGTCTTAGGTACCTGCTACCCATGCTATATATTACCAATTACCCTTGTTTATGATTCCAAATATTTTTGGTTTAGGTCTATTTTAAAAGCTGAATGTTGTATTCTGAAATTTTGCTAGAACTAGTAGTAGTTGTATATTTTATTTCTTCTTCTATTGGCTGTAATAATAAAAATAATAACATTCAAACGCTACGCATCGGTAAAACGCTCAAAAATAACGTTGCACATATTCATTCATATGATTTTTCAAATCAAATTTTGTAATTGTTATTTTATTTTCTACATAACCATACATTAAAACTTACTTTAGAAATACATAGGTACTTAAAATCTCTTGTATATGACATTTCAACTTTTCCACATTAACACTTACAATCATCAAAGAACGATTCTTTTTGTAAATGTTGAAATGTGATATAGGTAGTATTACGTGTTACAATGCGCAAATTTTTACAGCTTTACATCCGTCTATATATTCTTCTTTACTCACTTTACGAACAGTTTTTTTGCATTTACAAGTCGAAATTGTAGTCTAAATCAATTATGTTTTATATAAAGTGACTATGTGCCCCAACAATGAATTCAGTAACGCCCTTATGTAAGAAATTTTAATAAAGTATAATAATACACCGTACACAGTCTTTTTTGCAATGGATACATTTGGCACGAATTTTATTAGGTTCAATAGCATCTTTAATAAAATTGTTAAAAAATGTTGTCATATTGACACTTTCGTTAACCCGTCATCATGAATATATAATATTTGAGTGATTTTCTAATTCTGTATTCTTTTTAGAGGTCTGAAGACGCATTTAAAAAGAATAATAGATCATTTTATTTATAAATTACAAAGTGTTGACTTAATAATATTTAACACTTTTGGTTTGGCGAGAATTGTAGTAGAATTTTTATTAGAGTATTTTTTATTTAAGTTACTCTTGCTAGGAAGTTGTAATATTAAAAAAGTGATGATAAGAATAAAAACTTTTATTATTGTTTCAGGCACGCGTAATCATGATTCATGATGATAATTTGTATCTGAATTTAATAATATCTTTCTTGAAAGCTTTTATTAAAATATTTCAAAATGTTTATTAATTTAAAATAGTTTAAATCATGTTTTAAATATGTTTTTATATGGGGTGTTTTACACTCATTTTCGATAAAAAACATGTTTTATTTAAAAAAACAACTGTTTTTGTTTTTTAAAACATGTTTTTTGCCAACCCTGCCAGAGACGTTCCAGTTTGATCTTGATACATATCAACATTATGACTTTAGTGTTCCCCCAGGGATCAAATCTTAGACCTCTGCTTTTTTATTGCTAATAAATGATCTTCCTTCGGTAGTAACAAACTCTAAATGTTTTTCATTTTCTAACGATATACAATTGACACTCCTGAAGATGGACAGAATATATGGTGGAGTGTAAACAAAAGTTATATTTCGATATTAATAAATGCGTTGTTATAACGTTTTCCAGAAAGAGAAACACACTACGTATGGCTTACCTAATTGTAAACAGTAAATTGAAAAAAGACAAATATACGAGATCTAGGAAGATTAGTATCATAGCATATCTAGGAATATTACTATACCCAAACAAACAAATGAAGAATCCAGGTCACCGAAATCACGACGGTGAAAATGCTTAACATATCGCAAAACACGCGACGATCATGAGGCGAGATGCGGTTATCACATGCTCGAAATTTTAAAAAGTACAATCCTAACATACGTTGCTTACTTTCTTTAACAGCCGAGAGTAACAGAAGATGCTGGTTACTCTCTTATATTAACTTAATGTATTTCACAGCTGTTGATCACGCGTTGACCGAGATCCTTCATTTGTTTGTTCGGATATAGGAATATCATTAACTTGGTTTTATGTATTCAATACAAATTCTAAATTGAAAATCTAAAGAGGGGAGTCTACGCACTTATCCAACTGGGATATTTTTGCCTTTTTGGTATTTCTTGCATAAAGGGTAAAAAGACATTTAGAGTTCATAAAATTTTTGATGACCTATATCCACATGTATGACTGAAAGATTATATGGACGTTATTTTGTTTAATTTTGTTTGTGTACAACCAGTACAACGCTGTTTATATTTATTGACGCATCTCAATGCCTACATATTCCTAGTTTTCAGTGTTCCTGTCAGAATATATTTTCTGTTTTTAATGCCGTATGACTCATTTGGAAATCGAATATAAGGAATATTATTCCAACAATAAAGGCACAACAGAAAATTGTTGAACAATTGAATAAGATCATACTCGTTAGTTTAACAATTAAACAACAATAACAAGAATAAACTGATGATTGCATAAACCCGTTGTGCGCCTCATACACGCACAAAAACAATGTGTACTGTATTATACAGCGATTTGTGCCTGGTTTCTCCACAAGCCTGGCATACACGTTCATTTTTGACTCCTACTCACAATCATTATATATTTCATTACCTGATTGTCTACTGATTACCTGTCAAACCTTTTAAAACTTACGAATACATTTTTACACTGGAAATTATAAAATATTACTATCAGTAAGTAACATTATAGAGTAAATCTACTATACATATATTATATGTTACGTACCAAGCCAGAAATTGTACAATTCGCGCATTGCACAGTGATTTTTGTACCAAGCTCAAAGTGCAGAGACTGCAGGAAATGCGATTTACCAGACTTGGTACGATACGAGTTTTGTACTGTTCGGGTTCTGAACAACATATTTGTACTGATCTATTAGTTTTAAGCTTTCAGTTAACTTGGTACAATTTAATCTTGTACAAAGGCCGAAAGAGGAGTCGCCTGACTAACTCGAGGGTTTTTTATGGTCCGAAATATTATTATTATTATTGAGCCTCGTACCTCCTATGAACAAGAAGAGCTAAAATTGTAATAACAAGAAAAGGAAAATAGATATTTTGAAATACAGACTATTCTAGTTTATTATATAAATATAAATAAATAAATATAATTTTTGTGCTTCCTAATTTATAGTAATAAATAAATAAATTTATTTATTATAAATTCGAAATGAAAACACAAAAATACGTGTTGGCTGATCGCTAATTGAAAGGTTACGGAGAACAAGCAAGCCCTCTTTTGTCACTAACTTGTGTACTCGCAAACTCGTTCGCTGTCATTCCATGAAACATGGAACTTTGTACAAAAAGTGATGTACGAAGTTGACTGAAAGCTTGAAACTAACAACTCGGTA
This sequence comes from Agrypnus murinus, assembly GCA_929113105.1. Taxonomy (NCBI): domain Eukaryota; kingdom Metazoa; phylum Arthropoda; class Insecta; order Coleoptera; family Elateridae; genus Agrypnus; species Agrypnus murinus. The sequence continues at coordinate 20,993,581 of OV816025.1, forward strand.
TAAATAGATTGACTGAACCCGAACATTACAAAACTTATAATACCAAGTCCGGTAAATCCCACTTCGTACAAAGTAGTCTGTAGAGAAGTAGCAAAATGTGAAAAGCCTGTTGACGTCATAAAAGATGCGCGTTCTGTTCGCGCTAACATCGCAGTAGTGGCGTAACAAATATTGTTTTTAATTACTACTATACGAAAGACGAAGGTTAATGTAAGACAAACGCTATTGAACAACTTGACAAGTAAAACATACCCCTATTAAAATAATAAACTAAGTTCGAACGTAGTTTCGTCTAGTACGCATGTGACGTCAACAGGCTTTTCTCATTTTGCGATTACTTTACACTTCGCGGTCGGTACAAAAAAGTGCACGCATTGTACAATTTCCGGTTTGGTACGTAATATACTAAGAAAACAGTAGAATACTATAAACCAAGTAACACATAAATAGGAAAAAGTTTAATTCCTTCAATATTTTAAATCCTTTCAATATATAATATTGCTAATATTATGTTATGTAAACTTTTTGCGTGAAGAACGTACAGAAAAGGGTGTGTACTTATATTTTTCGTTTTTAAACGATTTTGGTATTTAAATATTCTTTCGACAGTTAAAGAAAGTTGGTGAAAGATTTTTACGATTAGAAGTCTTAAAATTCTTGTGCTTTGTTTTTTCTCTTTAACTAATACCGACGTAATCTAGTCATAAAAATTGTAACAACTTATTCATTATTCAAAACGTTGTAAAGGTAGCTTAATCGTTCATATATTGCTTGCCAAGTTTTATACATTTTCATTAGTCGTACGTAGAATGTCAAACATTAAGCCCAGTGTCGATAATTGGATAACATTTAAAAAAATAGTTAAAACCTAACAGTTTATAAAATGTATTTTTCTATTTTTGATTATACATAGAGTTAATTATTTTTATATTGCATTATATTGGGTAATTCTCAATGATAAAAATAAACCTATAAAGAAGCGACTACTATAAATACATCGTATCAAATTTCTATGAAGCATTTTAGAACGTTTCTTATAGTATTTAACATTACTAGCATGGTAAAAGGGTTTTTACTGGCGAATGGAGGATATAACTGACTAGTCGTAGACGAGTCAGTTACCTCCTTGAGCCAGTAAAACTCGTTACCTTGCGTGTATTGTTGAATGTTTTATTTGTTCCACACTTGTAAATAAATATTTCATTCATCAAACTACATAATTGTATTAAAAATTCTAGAAATCTCGATATTAAAAAAAATAGTATGAGCTTAGAACTATTGCTTTGGAAACGCTCGTTACTTGTTTTGTTGGTTACTATGTCATTTAGAATTACCGTTTGTGGTGCATTTTTGGAAATAGATTTTGCTAATCAGATTTATTGAAATGAGTGTGCCGCAAACTATCATCGATGAAGCAGCAAGTGTAGCTGCAAGTTTGTTACCTGAAAAATCTTCAGCTAGATACGAGCACGAGTACGCTGAATTCAAAAAGTGGCAACAGGAAAACAACGTGATTGGTATGATGGAAGACGTTGTATTAGCGTATATCAATAATTTGTCTAAGAAATTCAGTCAGAATTCATTATGGTCGAAGTGGTCAATGGTTAAAAGTTATTTATCAGTTAGAGAAAACATTGATATTGGCAGGTTTGTTTTCTTTTATAATTAGTTTAAAAGGCAAAAAAGTTTTTATTTGTCAATTCTAGATATCATAAAGTGATTGCGTTTTTGAAAAAACTGAATGAGCGCTATGTTCTCAAGAAAGCTAAGGTACTGACGAAAGAGCAAGTGGAAAAATTTATACTTGAAGCTCCTGACGAGAAGTGGTTATTTGCCAAAGTCGTTACCATTTTTGGTATATTTGGTTGTTTTCGGTGATGAGCTTCTATCCCTCACTTTAAATGAAGTGGAGGATTTGGCCAAATATATTGTTGTCACCTTACGCGATACCAAAAATTTAACAACCAGGAGGTTTACAATAACGGACGATGGGTGTATTTTTAAACCTTGTGCTATTTATCGGAAATATGCGACTCTACGACCTCAAAAAAGTAAGGACCTGCGGTTGTTCTTGACGTACAGTAATGGAAAATGTGTCGCCCTAAATGCAGGTCAACATACTGTTGGTACAATACCTAAAAAATTGCTGAATATTTAGGATTACAAGAACCTGCATTGTATACAAGTCACTCATTTAGACGGACTGGAGCAACGATGGTTGTTGATGTAGGTGGTGATACTTTAACTTTGAAACGTGCAGGTGGATGGAAATCAACAAAAATTGCAGAGAGCTACGTGGATGACTCAATCAATAACAAGATCGAAATGTCAAAAAGATTGTTTCCAATTAAAGAATCTGCGCCATCTACTTCTACAGAGCATATACAGTCAAACTTCCATATTACGAACTTCTCTATAGCGAATTTCTCTATATAACGAATTTTTGTGCTGTACACTGCCCTTTTAGAAAAAAAACATATAAAACTGTCTCTAAATAACGAAGTAAAATTTCTATATAACGAATTTTTTAGGCCACACTAAAATAATTTTTTCCAGGTAAATGTATTTATTATGCATCAATCTTTCTTTCTTAGCAGTAGTAAAAGATTATAAATTTACCCATCTTCCAAGAAGCCTGCACACATTTTTAAAAACCTGTAAACCTTGGAAAGAATTTGTTCAAACAGAAGTTCTAAGAAGGATTAAAATTGTCATTAAAAGGCCTCCTACAACTAGTTATCTATACTTTCTTACATTATCAGGAGATTTCCGAAAATTTACCTGAATGAGAGTTCTAGGAAAGATTAAACTTCGATGCATGCAAGTGTTTCATCATTACTGAGAAAATCAACGTGTTGCGGGAAATTGATAACTGTATACAAAAAAGAAAGATATCGCGGCTGGCGGCAAAGTTTGGAATTTCTGCCAGTAGTTTAGCGAATATAATAAAAAATCGGAATCAATTTTAAAATCAGTTGGTGAACTTACAGCAAAACGTGCTAGAACTTATATTTACAACGACAACTACGTCGCGACGTAGAAGAAGCAGTTTTAAAGTGGGTGCATTTCATTGGCGACAAAAATGCACCATTATCAAGACAATTAAATAAACACAAAGCGTTACAGTTTGCGGAATCACTCAAAATTAAAGCATTAAAATAAGATTTACAAAAGGTGATATTTCTTTATAACGAAATTTCCCTATAGCCAATTTTTTTTCAGGATTTACCGACTTCGTTATATAGAAGTTCGACTGTATATAGTGCAAATACAAGTAGTAATGACTTAAAATTGTTTGGAAATTTCAGCTTTAGTGGAAATAACGGCTGTACTATAATATTTAATTATTCGATAGTAATAAGATGCAATAATTCTCATATGTTAGTAACAATTAAATTACTGCTAAAGAGTTTGGCTTTAATTTCAAATTATATAATAATAGAAAATATGAGGACACGTGTAAAATTTTTTACATGCTAGCCAGTTATACACCCGTGGTCCAGTTATTAGACATTTTCAAGGGGAATACAGTGACTTGATAAATCGATGTTTACAAGTTAGGAACAAATAAAAATATTTATACTTGTTTATAGTTTACATGTTCTTTTTAATGCCAATTCTTGCAGGTTTGCAACCATTCCTTGGAATCTATTTTGATTGATATTTTTGTTTATATCGTTATTTCACGTAGAATGTACATTAGCGCTCATTAGATAAGTTTTGATATTGCAGATTGTTAGTGGTAATTACTGATGTTGGATTATTTACAAAATTCAAAATATGTTTTCAAAATATGATTAATGTTACTCAAACTCAATACCCAACATGCACTTTCGTTCTCTGCTGCCTGTAGGAATCTCATTGATTAAGAGTAGGTATTGGGACACCTGAGACCAGCCCCTCCAGTTTTTTTTTGGCCACGCCTGCTGCGCTCTGATTGGTTACCCCCACTCCTGTAGCTCCTCCCCCTTCGCTGTGATTGGTTACCCCCACTCCTGTAGCTCCTCCCCTTGCTTCTGATTGGTCGCCGCCATCTTGGATTTCCCCGCCTACTGCTCTCTGATTGGACGTGCGCCATTTTGGAACTTTGGGCGCCATTTTGACCACGCCTGCCCGCCATTACGGGAATCTGTATTACCGGCAATCTGTGTGCTACCAATAGAGGGCGTAATGCTACAATTAGTGTGTATTGCTAAGAGAGGGCGTCATGAAGGGATCTGTATTATCGATGCGTTGTGTACTACTACTAGGTGGCGTGTCATGAAGAAGAAGAAATCTGTATTACTACAGAGAGGCAACCATTTTATATCACAACATCTTGCATGCGCGCGCTAAATTTGAATCTATTTTAAATCTGTCATTTTTGCATATGTCATTTATGCATTTAAAATTTGTCATTTTTGCATATGTCATTTTTGCATATGTCATTTTTGCATCTGTCATTTAAATCGGTCATTTTAAATCTGTCATTCTTAAAGCACCCATCTTCCCAGATTTGAATTTTAGCGCTAACTATGGGATTGGATCCTTCTTTCACTAAGTTGAAACTCTTTCTCTCTCTCTCTCTCATAGTATGACTACTTACCGGATTTGTAGCTTAGGATGTTCGCCGTCGGAAATCTTCGGCTTTATTCGTGTACTCTCTCGCTGATGACAACGATCTACCTTTTTATATAGTCAACCCCTTCACCCTGTGCTAGTAAATGAAACAACAACAACAATGTTTATACATATTATTTATTTTGATATTTAATGGACAATTGTAACATATGATTGGATAAATTATTCATTACACAGTATGAGTTGAGATCATCGCGTAACACTTGCAAATTGTTCAAATATTTTTGCAGTCTATTTCTAAGATAGTTTATTTCCGCCATGGTGTTCTTAATACGACGGTGCAAACGTTGTTGTCGTTGACGTCTCCGACTGCTGCTGTTGCTGATATGATTGCAGTCGTGTACGTACGGCATCGATAAACTTTTGCGGATAATGTTTTATTATTTCTAATAAAATGAACGAGTTCAATCCACCACCAATTGCTGCTGCTGTGTTGTCTATTAAACTGGTAGCTGAGTAGTAACCGCATAACAGTTCGGACGTGAATAAAATTGAATCGGATGTCGGGAGCGATTTATAGGCATCTTCATGGCGTCTCAGTTGACCTTCCGCTACGTTCTCTATGTTTGCGTGGTAGAAACGTGAAAAGTCGAGGTGACGTAACGTTCGAGCATGATGATTGATCAACGGTGCTAAATGCAGTATAGACTGAAACTCGTAATCTTTTAAGGTTATAGTCCGCTGTGTATCATGTATGGCAACCCTGTTGCCGAAAAACTCGTTGTGAATAATCTCGATGTATAAATTGTCACATAGATGGAATTTCAAATGTTTATCGCAATGTAGTACACTGTTGTCCTTGTTGCAACAGCAGCAACCATGAAAGAAATTTTTAAACAGTGCCTCGACTCGTATATCATACAGCTCGAACCAGTCCCGTTCCGACAACACCAATTCACCATACTCACATACGTTATTCACGCACTCAAGCTTCACTACCACGGCAAATTCTCCCTGGGCGTCGTCGTCGGGCGGAATAAGTCCTACTTGGATGTTGTGTATATGATCGTAGTTTTCTTTTTCCCCTGGAGGTCTCGTTACATACAACGGATACTGGACAGCCCCGAGCAGTTGAACACGTACTTCACGTTTAGCTGCTGCTACTGCTGCTACCGGTGTATCTATGATGGTAAAGTTTGCTGATGCTGCTACAGCGTCATCAGCGTAGTATAGAGGCTGCTGCTGCGACAGGAACGCTAAACAATAATAATACAATAATCGTTTAATATAAGCATAAACACACACACAAAAGTTTTAAACAACTTACCTGTTTCTTCGACTTCGTTGTTCCACGCTTGACCGTCGTCGTTGTCGGCACCTGCTGTTGATGATGATGATGCATGATCTGCAACATCCGAACCTTCTTCATCTAAAGAAGCAACAAAATAGACACAAATTAGCATATAAACTTGAAGTTTTATAAACAGCAACAACAACTTACCTATTTCCAGGGGTTCGCTCACACAGTTATCATAACAATAATTAGGACTGCTTGACATCATCGTAATTGCTGCTGCTGCTACTGCTGCTGCACACGTGCTGTCTACTACTACACGCTAACAACGGTCGGCTTTATATAGTCACCTATACTTACCTAGATCCAGCGCATGCTCAGTAACAAGCATACGGTAAACAGGTAGGCATCGCTGGCAGACAAGTTTCATCCTGTCGCTGACACGTCATCATCATCACAGGCAGGTGTTCGTAGGTAATTACCTCATTCTCTCTCTCTCAGTTATAGCTATCACTTTTCATGTCATGGTACAGCTGGGTGAGAATAGTAATAATACACATATATAAAACATTAATCTTTTTATTCTATGACAATCTTTCTCAAAACATTATTAAACAACAAAACAATAATACTTAAATAACTAAACAACTATCTGTTCTCGGATAACCATGATAGAACATCTTTTATTCTACGACGACAATGTTTCTTAAAATTATTAAACAACTAGACAATAATCAAAATAACTAAACAATTATTATTATTAGGTTGAAATCTGCTCGGATAACCATGAAGACATACTCATTTTTCATGAAACATCCTATTGAATGCTTTGTACGCTTTGTTATGCCTAATATTCTTTGCAACAATGTCTTGATCTACTACTACTACTACATAATTGAAAAGAACAAAATCGCGTTTATCAGATCTATTTCATGAGTATGTTCCCCTGAGTATCCTCTTGTGATTTACATTCAATCACCCTTAAGTTTCACCATCTTTTTTAATAGTTACTGTACATAAGGTATAACTCTTGTCAGCTTCACTTATTATTATTATAACTACACTATACTGACAAAAGATGATTGAACAATTTACAACAACAACTAATTACCTAATTATTACATTCTTAAATAATTTCGAATATAGTATACACAAAGTATAAACCTAGACATCATCATCATCATCACTTATAATAATAATAATTACATCAAGCCGAAGGTCGATCTCTTGTGATTAACATAACCCCTGACTACTGCTACTACAGTTGAACTGTACATGCACTTATTACTATACAAATATTTTGCTACTTAAGAGTTAGATATGATACTACCTATACAAAAATTTACAAAACTTAAAAATACAACTATACTACTATACACATATCTATTACTACAACGATTGAACTGTATAATAATTATATACGTTATGATAATATTTTACTACTTAAGATCTAAATATAATACTACCTATACAAATTTTACAAAACTTAAAAATACAACTATACTACTATACACTTACATATATACAAGAGGGGCTTTATTGTTTATACACGTGGTCGCTTGTTGTTGTTGTAGCCGAACGGAACGGAATCAAAATCTTCTATACGGCGTCTCTTCGCGAACGTTATCTTATAGACTTTTGATTCCGCTCTCGTTACAAGCTGATGGTCAGCCGTACGCCGGATGTTGTTGGACTCTACAATAATCTTTTCGTCCATACCTTCCAGCAGTCTAAGCATGGACTCAAAGTTTATCTTTTGAGTCGCGGCGTGGTTTAGGGTGATGCCTTTGACCTTGACGACCACGTGTATCTGTCCCGTGGTCGGTGAATAAACTTTGTAGGCGTAGTTCTTCGGCCCGCCTGACACAAACTCTATAATATACGATCCGGGACCGTACTCTTCGAGCTCGTCTGTGAGGTCGCCCAGGAAGCTTCCTGTTGGTAGCTCGAAGTCGCCCGGCTTCGAAACGTATATTACGGAATCTGAAACAACGAAAAAAAAATTAACTCTAATATAAACGGTGTTGATGTTTGATAGTACTGAATGACTTACCTGTGTCATAGTATAATACTCTCTCTCCTAGCTGATCCAAATAGGAATACAGCTTAAGACGGGCCTGTGCAGTGACAAATGCCGCGATGACCACGTTAACTGACGACAGAGGATCTGCTGCTTCCTCTTTATGCTGCCAGTTAACCGCAATCACCTCGTCATTTATTTCCTGCACATGATTAACTTCTACGCCTGGGCTGGACAACAGGTCGAAAAACTCCTTGGACTCGCTGATTATGGCTGTTTTCGCCTGGTTCTCACGCTGACCAAATTTCCCTAGAATACAAAAAAAAATATTAAGTAAAGAAAACTACATAAGGTTATTATAACTTACCCCAGAAGGAATTCAGCATCAGTTTGGCCAACGATCTCAAACCAGGGTTCTTGACGATCTTCAACGAATCCAAGGAGACTCCCTCGTTCTCGAAGTAGTCATCAACGTACTGTTTCCGGGCTCCATCGATACCATCCTCGCCGTTGTTGTTGGCAGTTATTGAAGATGGCCAACCGCTGGCTTCCTGCTTCATCTTCAGGAACTTGTCGATGAAACCCGAAAACAGTCCCCCGGTCTTGGACGCTTTGTTGTACTGGGTTACATCGTACGACCAGATCTCTTGTATGTCCTGCACGATGTAACCCTTTCGTGTGGCCATTACCAGTTCGTCCAAGACCCAGGTTCCGTTGATGACTCGGTCCTCTACGCCGTGCTGACATTCGGCCTGGTTCAATTCTTCGGCGCAAGTGCGACATAGAGGGAACAGCAGCTTTTGATGCATCTTGACGGGTAAGACCGGATGGTATAGATCTTGTGGCGGTAACATTGTACATTTTACCACGCCGTTGATGTTTTCCAGGCCCCCTTTATCCCTGATTAGATTTTCACAAGCCGCCTTGCCTACGTAAACTTCTGGATGGCCAACTGGGAATTTGGCGTACTTGCATACCCAAGGATAAAGGGAGCATACATCTACATACCGGATCTTTTCCCCGTCTTTTGCAACTCTCTTTAATTTTGCTGCCCCTGTACGGCCGCCGTAAAATGCCTCTCTCGGGTTTAAGGGCGTGTTTACTAACAAGGGATGTTTCTCAACCTGCTGTCTGAATTCGGGTGTTAACTGCCTTCGGAAGCGACATTCCCACTGTTCAACAACCTCGTATCCTAGCGACTTTAACTTCTCTGTTGTGGCTCGGGTCTTCTCGAGCCTCATATCCATGGTGTCGCTAGGATCGTCGTGTAGAGGCTCGTTGCGACGGGTAGTGAAGCAGGTGGGACATCCATGGAAGTAACACCCGTGAAATTGAAATATGGTATTACCATACAGCCCGTCAACCTTTAACCCGCCCACGATAGCTTCTCTCTGCCTGCCGACGTGTTGAATCTCAACACCTCTTTGATGTTCTTCCAGCAACAGCCATTGGAGAGCTACCTTAGACTGGTTATCTGCGCGTCTATAACCACCCTTTGGTATCAGTCCAATGGTGCTTTCTTTGAGGAATTTCCTCCGGAACATGAGATTGCAGGCAGAGGCGATGGTGATGGCTTCCGTGAACGGGTCAACGTCGCATTCCTCAATAAAGAGATTCCTAAAGTGGATACAGGCTCTCTTCAAAATATCGACGTCTGTTCGACAATATTCGACCAGGTCACGTTGCATGTCGAACTCCGTGATCCCGTCCCTGTTCGCCTCGTACCACTTTAGGAACGCTTTACGAGCCTGGGGTTTCATGGTGTCGGGGCTGTAAAATTTGATGTCCGGAAGAGGACCCACGTAATGGGCATTCGCCTCGGTGTTAAAGAGGTGCGGGAAGTATCCTTTGGGAGCCGGTAGATCGAACGCTTTAGGCAAGTCAGCCAGAGCCATGGGGAAAAAGTTGAGCGAACCGATAATCTTTAGATTATCTAGTTGCAGCAGCAGAATTTTTGAACCGCGCATAATGAGGTCCGGTTTCAAAGAGGTGTTGTTGGTTATCAAGTAATTTAGAATAAACTGTGTGTCGAAAGCCTGCCCGTTATGGGCAACTGCTACAACTTTTTTGAATTTTTTACGCATCTCCAACAGGTGCGCGAGAAAACCATCTATACATTTTCCTCGCAAGATCTGTTCTCGCAAACCACATCTTACACAACTGGTAGCAGTTGATGATGAGTCGTTGTTGTAACACTCAGAACAGACTTGCTGAAAAACGCATAGATTCGGTTCATGGAGGTTGACGCCGGGCGCAATTTCTTTCTCTTGCCGGGTCTCCAGGTCGAAGAACACAAACAAGGTGTCTTGCTTTGTGTTCCTAGGTCCGGCCGGCTGTATATGACAAAAATGGTTTTCGGGTTTATGGCTCTGACAGATCTTACAATAGATCTCCCCGCACACATGGGCCTGCTTCCGGGTCTTGATGTTGATGGTTTTGAAACATCCCTCGCATTTTTTAACTTCCCGACACATGTTGCCCTCCTGATGGATGTTAAAGCAGGCTTGACTTCTAAAGTCTCGCCTGCAGTCCGGACACCTAATCAGCTGCGCTGTTCTTTCGCAGGGCGGAGAACTACCGCAGCCTACGCAGGACTTTTCACACCGGTGATCTCTCTTGTTGTTATACGGTACATGACAGTGCTCACAGAAATAACCGCAGGCAAAGGCTGAGGTCAATGATGTTATGACGTTATAATGATGCTCGTGATACAACAGATTGATGTTCTTTGTTGCGGCATCATTATCAACGACCCCCTCAAAGATAAGTGAACGACCTCTCGAGCCGTGGCTATACACTACTATCTTGTAGTTGGGGGCCAGGAACTGCTGGAACAACCTTAATTCATTGACCCCGGCTCCCTCCGGTGGAATGAAAGCTACTCCAGCAGCTCGCATCATTTCCTCGGCCTTTATCTTTTGCACGGTCTGATTTCGACGTGTCTTAGCGTAATCAGCACTGTTATCTGCGTGAGCCCTGCCTACGACCAAAGCCCTGGGTAGGCATAGATTGTCACTGGTGGTGTTGTTAATCGTGACAATCCCTCTGCGACGGCTACACTCTTCGGCAAAGGTGCTGTACGTGCCGTTACGACAGCGACCTTGTCCAGCAGGTGGTGTTACAATAGTAGCTATTAGTCTGAAGGTGTCCGAACTCAGGGCTTCAGGATCGCTCTGTAAAATCGATTCTAAAATGCCCCAGACATCATTGAAGGTGATTTCATCAGAGCGCCTGAGGCTCATGTAGCCGGGAAGTTTTTGTTTGAAACTATCAAACTCAAATGTGGCCCCTACTTTATCATTTGGTCGTGCTCGGCTTAGCACATCCCTTAGAATTAGGTTAATAGCCGTTTTAAAATGCTCCAAATGATCTTCATCGACTGGCGTAACGGCTACTTTAAACACCAGTCGATGTTTCAGAGTGCCAAATTTCTTGATGGTGGACACGTTTTCATCGATAATTTCGTAGAGAGAAGACATTTTGTACAGGAGTAACAGCAACAATAGCAAAAAAAAATATCGCACTTGCACACTTAACAAAGGCTAAAACAACAAAGATTATATGTTGTTAATTTAAATAAACATTGACTAATTACTATTATTAAAGTTTAAATGCACTGCAAGCTGTTAAATATTATAAATTAATTATAAAGATCAATTTTAATGCAAATTAATAAAATCTTTTAGCCATTCTTAAACTTTTAATAGCAAGCTAATTTAAACAAATATAGAGTTTAAAATTGTTACTAAATCCCTTTGACAGATTATTATTATAAACAACAACAAAATAAGCTAAAATTGTTTGAAATATAACAGCAACAGGTAAGAAATCATATAGCGACAAATGGACAGATAAATCTTTTACCATTCACGAACTGCTTCTCTTAACCCCTAATTAAAAATAAAAAGCTTAGATGCTACGTGATGGTAAAAAAAAAATTGACGCAAAATAAACAATAACCTCTGAATGCAATGCAGGCTATTAAATATTATAAATTATTTGCTTTGACAAAAGTTAAAAAAGATCAGTTTCAATGCAAATTAATAAACCTTTTAATCGATATTACACTTTTTAACAACAATCTAATTTAAACAAATATAGAGTTTAAATTGTTACTAAGTCCCTTTGATAGATTATTATTATAAAAAAAATAAATAAGGAACGGCTAAAAACAACAAAGATTATATGCTGTTAATTTAAATAAACATTGATCTAAAAAGCATAACCTCAAATTATGATTTAAATAACTATGTTACAACCCCTAGATAAACAACTAATAACGATCACACTTCGCATAAAACAATTACTACTTTAATCGATAATCAAACTAGGGAAATTAAAAAATATATAAAACTATTCCTGCAACTTAAATAATTATTTTAAACCGATTATGTTACAGTGTCGTGAAAAATCATGCGAGAACGAGATTGCCGATTATTATAAAAACAATAATAATAATAAATCCTACCTTTTTGTTCGATTAAAGCTGTAGATTTCACATAGACTCTGTAGCAACAATTGGTAATAACAATCAAGAATGGCACAAATCACTTCAAACACAAACGTAATAATTAACAGTACGCATAAAAAACATACATGTGTTGATGTCTCGAGTAACCCCAAACAAGTGCTTGTCTACTTCCGTGGTTGGCTTTATAGGTTCGAATTGTTGCGCAATATTATGCAATAAGCTAAAAATAAAACTCGAGTCAATTTGCCCGCTTAACAAAGGAACAAAGCGTTCTCTCCGGTGAACACCTGTGCGTCATAAATCAGTTTGAAATTTTTTTCTGCACCAGAGTTGACATACCTTCTAGATTTTATCTATTAGAATAAAAAACGGTGTACCATTCTAACCCTCTGGGGATATAATTCATTCAACTGTCATACCGTTTTTTATTGAACGCAGGTGTGACGAATAAGTTATGACCCTGTCTGTATTAAATAAAGGTTACATTCGATATCGCCTTTTGTACTTTAGTGTCTTTCTCGGTTCTATTTGTGTTTAGATATCTGATAAATTTCAACGTATTGTGCGAACAGAGAATGCAATGGTAATATTATATTATTTTTATTAGGCAATAGACAGATTGTTGTCAAAATTCGATATGATTCCCTTTTAAGGATGTGTTTATAACTTTTCAACACATAAATGAACGAGGCAAGCAGTTGAGGTTTGATTTAATTGTGTGCCTTTTTTATTTAAAGAAAATTCTATAAAATTTAAAGTGTGTTCTTTTAAATGCTCTAAGAGACAGAAAGGTCTTTTTACCTGGAAATAGCTTTAGAAATCAGACCCGTCAACGTGCGAGATTTACAGGTACTTAATAATACAAAGAGTGATGAAATGTTTGATTATTTTGCTATTACAGTATATCAATATTATAATCCATTGAAACTTTTTCTGTTAAATGTGATTATGATAAATCGAAAAAACCATTTCTTTAAATAGGTATATTTTTAATAAAAAATGTCTAAAGTATGACAAAAATAGTTTTAATGCTCTAACACAGTCAACCTTTATTTAGAAGATCGGTCACATAGATAAGTGCTACCTACATTTACAGCGCAGGTGTTCTTTTATTCGTTAACGAGTTTCTTTGCTCAGGGTCTGTGTGTGTGTGTGTAATAAATTAAATGGTTATCAATAGTCACATCTAAAAGTTTAATTTAAAATTTTAATGTTATAGTAAATTATAAAAACGACACCGAGGGTAATAAATTTAAATTTTTATCTAATCGTGTTACATGACAGTGCAGGTGTCGATCCCTTTTTTTTTTAACAATACCCTTTTTGTTCCGAATGGTAATAAATTAAGATTTTATCTATTCGTGACAGTGCAGGTGTCTACCTTTTTAATGATATCCTTTTGCTCCGACGGTAATAAATTTAGATTTTATCTACTCGTGTTACTTTGACAGTGCAGGTGTCGATCCCTTTTTAACAATACCCTAAAGAACACCTGCGCTGTAAATGTAGGTAGCACTTATCTATGTGACCGATCTTCGAGGGTAATAAATTTAGATTTTTATCTGATCTCAAGTAATTAATTGACAGTGCAGGTTTTTTTTTAACAATACCCTTTTTGTTCTGGTAATAAATTATGATCTTATCTAAAATCATGTTCATTCGCGCAGGTTCGAAGTTTATAAAAGCTCAGTCAAACCCCCTTCCGTTTTAGTTTGGTCTTGACATCGGTTACGGTGATAGTAATATTGTTATTGTTTGCTTGAACTAGGTATGTTAAAATAATCATTTATTATTCTTGTGAGTGTTAAGTTTTTGTCTATTTTTTTTACATAGAAAAAAATGGATTTGCTAATACAACAATTGAACAAATCTCCCGTTAGCCAGAAGCCAATCAAGAAGTTATGTGATTACAAAATAAAAGAAATTGCAGAGATACTACAATTCAAAAGAGTCGTTTGCCGTGATAAGCGTCAAAGTGTGATTATTGTTGCTGAAAAGCATGTTACATTTCTACCAAAGCGAATCAGCGATAAGTTAACAGATCAAAGGGTTACAGAGCTTAACCAGCAGATTGAAGCTAAAACGATTTCTCTAGGTTTGATGTACATGGGGAAAACACACTGTTATGATGACTGCCTGTTTGTTGAATTAAATAAGGTACGAGTAAACATCAATTTTATACAATAAACCCCTTTTTAACGTTCTATTGTTATTGTTGTTACAGCCCCTGGAACCGCAAATAGAAAACAGAGGTCAGTCCTGAAGTCCTCAAGCACCAGCATTCTATCAACATTTTTTTATTATAAATTAAATGTAGCCTTAACACTATATTAATAAACATAATTTTTTTTAAATTCCTATATGGCTTTATTATTTCTTCTAGAAAAGGTAGTGGTGGAAACGTTTCAGCTTAGTGAAAGAATCCAATCCCTGAGTTAGCGCTAAAATTCAAATCTGGTAAGATGGTTGCTTTAAGAATGACAGATTTAAAATGACAGATTTAAATGACATATGCAAAAATGACAAATTTAAAATGACAGAAGCAAAATTGACAGATGCAAAAATGACAAATATTTAAAATTGACGGATTCAAATTTAGCGCGCGCATGCAAGATGTTGTGATATAAAATGGTTGCCTCTCTGTAGTAATACAGATTTCTTCTTCTTCATGACACGCCACCTAGTAGTAGTACACAACGCATCGATAATACAGATCCCTTCATGACGCCCTCTCTTAGCAATACACACTAATTGTAGCATTACGCCCTCTATTGGTAGCACACAGATTGCCGGTAATACAGATTCCCGTAATGGCGGGCAGGCGTGGTCAAAATGGCGCCCAAAGTTCCAAAATGGCGCACGTCCAATCAGAGAGCAGTAGGCGGGGAAATCCAAGATGGCGGCGACCAATCAGAAGCAAGGGGAGGAGCTACAGGAGTGGGGGTAACCAATCACAGCGAAGGGGGAGGAGCTACAGGAGTGGGGGTAACCAATCAGAGCGCAGCAGGCGTGGCCAAAAAAAAACTGGAGGGGCTGGTCTCAGGTGTCCCAATACCTACTATTAAGATCTGAGGCAAGATTAAAATACACAATAGTCCTTTCTACTCACGCTGAATCGTTGAGTATTTTATCTCACTATTTATACCCTCTAATAGTTAGTAGTGTATACGTATTTGAATTTTTTGTTTATAGGCAAACTACTGCCGGACAATTTATAGGTTCAAATAATGAAACAGTGTATAACATTGATTCAATTTAGATAATACGTGTACACCTATGTTTTAAGAATTTAAACAGGAAATAAAGATAACAACAAAACATGCAATTTTATTTTACAAACTAATGCAAAATATTTAATGTTACCATGTAACTTGTTATGTGTTTTTAAGTCATTAAATCAAAAGCAGGTTTTAGTTAGCAGTTCTATACTTTAATTTCAATAAAAAAGCAAAGAATATTGTTGTTACAAAAAACACATTATTTATTTTGTTTTTATAACACTCGATTCTGAGTTTTCTAAAAAATATGTGCCTTTTATTTCAATTAAAATAATTAAAACTTTAAATTATTAAAACTTTTATCCCTAGATGAAAACATTCCTAATTACCTAATTCCTGATTTGCAGAAGTCAAAGAAACTTCATTAACCATAGATGAAATATAACTATACCTACATATATACAAATATTACGTTATGGACATTTAATAAAACTTGGCTGGTTTTAAAATATATATTGAAGTACCTTTAAACAAAATCATGGGCAAACAGATTAAGAAATGCCAAAATGTGCAACTAAAAGTAACAAAGCAATAAAACAATAAAATTTTATTACCGATCGGTAAACAAATCTGTAAATATCGGTACTATTAGGTTTTGCGAAAAAGATTTTTGCTTTCATGAGGATGCATAAACAGAAATATTAAGAACTTCAACATCTACTTATTTTAATAACCGTTAATTTGCTTTTGTTGGATAGTCATTGACATAAAATAAAGCTAAGCGAAATATCTTCAAATGTTTAGAATTCTTTGTTTTTGATTTATATTTATAATTAACTGAATTGAGAATAGTTTGTTGTTTTGAGTAAAATTAAATGATTTTTAAAGCTGCATTTATTAATTAGTAGTGCACAATGCTTATGATGTCAGTTATTTTAAGGTTAATATGTCAATAATATAAAGTCTTATTAATGTAAGCTCCAAAATATCAAATAAATTATATTAATCATGCAATAATGGCAATTGCACTAGATGTTTGATTATATCATGCAATGACTAGAAAGTTTACACATTTTCCCTTAATCCCCGTCAGTATTCCATAATTAACAAAGATTGGAAAGGTTTATTATAACATCTAAAAGTATTTGTAGTTAGACTTTAGGCAAGGCAAATGCAACAATCCGAGGTAAACAATAAAAAGTTAAAAACTGGCATCCAAAACTGTAAGGTGAATTATTCAAAAATTTTGCATAAGCTTCCATACTGTATATAAATAATAAAGCAAAAGGTAAAAAGGCACCCATAAATATGGCATCACTGGAGTGGTGCCACTTGGTCGAAGTTTATATAATTATTATACAAATGGGTGCCAGTTAACCAGTTAGTATGTTGGGTGCCAGTTTAACATTATATATCTTTTAGACAGTATAAAAGAATATTGCAGTTTTTCAACCTACTTTTTCTTTACTACTTGCGATGAGTCAATTGGTGTCAAATATACACCATTATCTCAACTCTATCAAGTGGGTGCTACTTTGCCGGAATATGTGTTGGGTGCCACACTGATAGCTTGACACGTATATATATATATATATATATATATATATATATATATATATATATATATATATATATATATATATATATATATCAAAGCACTGATCTGATTCAACTAATTCCAGTGAAATATGTACCCGAAACTGATTTAGCCTTATTTGGGAAAGAAGACTTGTTTTGCGTTACTCAACGACAAAACTGAATTCTAATAAGAAGATAAAACCTTCTAGAAAAGTGGAAAAGCTATCCAAAACATGTAACCTGGGTTACATACAACATGTTCTACTATAAAACAACATAATTGACTTATATCCTTTTTGAAACTATAAATCTTTTTATATGAAATTGAGGTTACGTGTATGTGATAAATTTCCTAGTTTTAAAACCTATTCTAACTTAATAAATCTATCTGTAGCCTAGCATGTAGCCTTTAACTTAAATAAAACTCGTATCCTAGCATGTCTATCTTTCTTTTATTGCATGAATGTATTAAATCTGAGCTTATCAATCGTAGCCTTTAAAATGGTCTGAAATTACAATTCGTTAAGTAAATTACGAATCATCAACCTGATGATTCTATATCATCTCAATATTTAGCACTTGTTATTATTATTTAAACTTAAAAAAAATAAGTATAAGAATAAACAACCAGATCACGCAGATTACATAAAATATCTAGAACTAAAAAGTCAGTTACAACTTTTAATACCCCAACTTTAACAAACATTTATCATGGTATGTGGATCGCCTTTACAAACCTACTCTAACATTGTATTTTTAAGTTATAAATTTCCATCATGTAACTTCACCCACACACACATGAAGACTTCGCCTACGTAAATTTGTTCTAGTGCCTTATGGATTATTCATTACACACACATAACATACAATTTGGCTCTATAGAGATCAAGTGTTATAATATACCGAATACAGAACCTCTATCTGAGAATCTGAGTTCAGGTTATAGTTATATCTGCTATCGATTACAGAGTCAATTTTCCCGAGGTTATAACATGTCACGCTATGAAAGTTATAGCTGCTAGTGGAGTTCTAACTAACTCATTCTTTTTTTTAGAAAATCAGCCCGAACGTGTTGAAAGGAGGAATAAGTTGTTGAGTTTTGACTTAGGTTTGAATGCTTTGTTCTTTTATTGATTTTCTTGCAGTTTAATAAAATGCATATCACACTACCGCATATCGTTGATTCGTGTGACTCAATTATTAAATAATGTGATTAGTAAATAACCAATATAACGGACCGCAATTTTGTGGAAATTTATCGAAAGTGGAGTTTGTCCTATTAGTTATGGAGGCCAAATAGCTAACGATTATTGTTTTAGGGGCTCGTGATAAAATAGATAAGATTGTTGTTAAGCTAGGGTGACAAATAAAAGGAAACGTTAAAACAATCTCTTCAATTTTGATAAAACCCACAAGTTTTCTACCTCAAGTCTTTGTGATGATATCTAGAAGTCATAAATGTTTTTTTTTTGGAAAAGTGATACATTGAGCAATTGTTTAAGAGATATTAATCTTGGCAGATTTCCATTTGACTCTACTTTAACAATTCTTTCTGTTACAGTTCTAAATTTTTGTTAAGTGTCGAGTAAGTGTGTGTGTAACTCTTTACCGAAGAAGACCCCCATTCCAGTACCGGAAATCTCTGCTTGTTCAAATAACCATTTGAGTTATATGTACTAGAGAAATCTGGATTTTAGCGATTATAACTTGTCAACATCCTTATCTTATAAAGCAATGTGAAACCTGATACTATTTAGGTACCTTTTAATTTAATATCTTTAAATTGTAATAATAAATAAAAAACAATAGTGTAATAGCTGTTATAAATTAAACGAGAAAATGCGAAATTACTTATAGACTTATTTATCAAAGTACAAGATAGATTTCCTATATAATACAGCCTCCTATAAAGGATTTATTTTACAAATAATTCTTACTGGTTATTAAACATACAGAAATATTAAAGTGGATTTAGATCCACTTGAGTGAGAGGAGTGTCATATGCATATCCTTTGATGTAAATAGGTTCACCAACGGATTTTATTAGCGAATCGGACCAGAAATGCGAAAAGAAATAAGATTGGTTAAATGAAGAAATTGGTTAAGGAGGGAACAATAAATCTTCTTGTAAAAAGTTTTATATAAACGTTACCTACAATAATTTCTTTAATTTTGATAAAAGCCTATGGGTTTGCCTGAGTTTAAGTCAGTTTATTTTTTTGTTTTAAAGTGATACATTGAGGCGTTGTTTCAGAGAACTTGATCTCATTATCTTGGTATCATTTCATTTGGCTCTACTTTAACAATTTTTTCTGTTAAAAGCTCTAAACGTTTGTTAAATGCCAAATAAGTGTTTATTTTAACATAAAATTACCTTCCATTTCATTACCGGAAATTGTTCTCTGTTTAAGTTTACTTAAAGCTAAAAATAAAAAAGCCATATACAAATATCTTTGTATACGTTGTTTCAAGTGCTGTTTATATAATAATAGTCCCCTTTCGCAGGCCACGAGGGCCCATTGGGGTGCATAGCAGGGCAGGCCGCTATCTCTCGATCCGTTCGGTACTTAAGGGTGGCAAAGTGGCTAGCTTTACGCACCGACAGCCTATTATTACCCCAGGAAATGATTTCCCAGGTACTCATTTTCACAGGCTGAGTCGACCTGGAAGCCTTAGATAATTTAAAAATGCCAATGTATTATCCCTGGGATTCGAACCCAGGACCTTAAGATCGGTAGTCAAGTGCCATACCCACTGAGCTACCACGGCTTCCAAGTGCTGTTTATGGGATAGATAAAATAGCAAAATATTATTTCCTGAATAAATAGATTATATAAATAAGTTTAAAAAAAATTCCAAACCCTTTGAATGTATTGATGCAAAGATAGCACTTAGTATACTAATACTAAATTCTTATCCCTTTCGGAACTGAATCAAATTTAACAGGTTTATTTGATTCAGCTAGGGGTATTACAAAGGCTAATTTAAATTGTTTAAATAGTGCATTTTTTATATACTATAGTTACCTGGCAGCGCAGTTGTAGTTGTTATATATTATTATTATTACTAATGAAAACATATTTCTATTTTTATACTTGCTACTTAATAATTTTTTAGATGAGTTTGACCAAATCTGTTAGATGATTTACCTAACGTATAAGGGAAAAAAATTAAAAACTGCAAAAGATATTTTTAATTCGCCATTGGATCAAGAAAAGGTGCAAGCACAGAAGTTTACATCACATTGCATTAAACTTTTACTAAATCGTTGCATTCAACGATGAAACAACCACAAGAAACAAATTCTTTATAAATCACAAAATGAGTAAGAAATAGTATGGCCTTCCATCGCAACGCTCCGAACCACAAGAAACCGCATTGGTAACTGATTTAAATATATTCGAAAAAATTTGATGCTAAGAAGTTTTCATAACTTATTTACCTATAATGTAACCCATAACTATCAAATTACGATGTGAAATCTGATACCATGTAGTGCCTTTTAAGGACTTTTAGGAGATTCAAAAGACATTTATATTAGTTTTTTTTTGCAAATTAAAAGAAGAAATGTGAAATTACATATTTATTACATTAATATACTAGTACATATTTATACTGATATTTATGTAACAAAATAGAAGATTGACTTCCTATACAGGACTAGGACAATGGCCAGGAACGGTCTTTGTTTCAAAATAATTTTCTAGAAATTTGGCAGAAATATATGATCAAATATAAAAAATGTATTGGTGATATCTTCCGGTTTAGTCGAAACTACATTCAGAAACATCATCAGGGTTTTATTTGGAAAAGGGTATCATATAAACAAATTAAAAGGAAATTATTAACACAACATTAAAATATTTTTGAAAGCAAGTATAATTTTAATGTAGATCATAACAAATGCTCAAAGTCTGCTCAACACGCGATTTGACAATGAACTAATCGATCTTTAAAGGTCTTAATGAATTCTAGATCATTTGTTGCGTAAGATTGATTTCTTCAGCTATTCGATCTTTTAATTATTCTTATAGATTGTGTGGTCTAGTCTGTTCTTATAAAAACAATCTAACTGTAACAGGTTAGGAGAACGGACCATCCATTCAATTGCACCTCTTTGTACAATTCATGCAAATGTAAATATTTCATCCATGTAAGCGCAAAATGTGACGGAGCTCCATCTTGTTGAAACCAAATATTTTCGGCTGTACGTTTTAGTACTATGTCGTTCCTCAATAAATTTAAATAATCTTCGCCATTTAAATTCCCTTTTACAAAAATTGTTCGAACTATAAGATTTCCAACAATGCCCACGCAATCACATTTTGGGAATGCTATGTATGGACTGCGTCCAATTATAACTGACCAAAAATCAAGGCCCACGTTGGACCGTCAATTGTAACCCTCAAAGTTTCTCTGAACTAAATAAACAATAAAAATGAAATAATAATTATAAAATTATCATACTCACATTAACAAAGATGCTCTAGATTACCACGGCTTGAGATTTAGCTCTGTCTTACAATTTTTTTTTATTTCAGGTCGCAGGTATTGGTTCTGCAGTTATCTTATTTATGAAAAGGAGTAGATAAGGGTTTCTGAACTCAAATAAATTCTCTAAAAGGGCGCCATCTGATTATGAAATTTAATGACATTACTTAAGCCAGAAAAGATATTGAATTCACTAGTCAGAAAATGAATTCAATATACCAGGTTTTGAACAAAAATTTTGTATATATTTATAAATTTTTAAAATAAAAATGAATAAAACATTCATAATTATATGGTTCCATTTAGCTCACTTGGTATAAACTGAAAAACATATTTATTGAATGGTAAAGAAATAGAAAATCATATACATATAGAATAAAAAAACATTGACAACATAAATTTATTAAACTTAAATTAGTCATTCAGTAATTAATTTTCAAGTTACTCAGGAATTATTGAACACACAATGATTCAAAATTTAGTTAAAATTTATTCAACATAAAATTGTTTAAATTTTATTGAACATAAATTATTCAGAAATTTATTAAGATCAAGATTTATTAAACATAAAATCATTTGAAATTTAACGAACATATATTTGTTAAAATATTACGGAAATGAATTTAACTAGATATTACTGAGGTTAGAATATTTGAATTTCACTGAAAGTAACAGACTAAAATTGAATCCTATTAGAGAGCTTTCTTTTTATAGAAAACTATAAAAATTCAATTATCCAAATAATCCGTAAACACAAAAAATTACAAAAATAGATATTTCTTAAAGTACAATACCTTAAATCTTATAAATCGAATTCCAATTAAACCATTGTTTACTTGCATCGCAAAAAAACATTACTCTTGACTGCTAGAAACTGGAAACGCCTCTCCTTGAAAGACCGATGTTGATCCTTAATGGTTATGAATTGTTATTTGAATGTAGCAGGTCCCAAGAAATAATTTTTATTTCAGATTCAGTTCAATCACACAAAACGTTGAAATAATCCATATGATTTTCACCAACAATCGTTGTTAAAACACAGTTTAAACAATCCGGTTTTGATTATAATTTTGTTTATAAATTACCCGCGATAAATAACGGTAATGTCTTTAAAAGCTTAAACGAATTTAAACAAAGATAGCACTTGCTACTTTAAATTCTTCCAATAAAACGGATAATTGTTTATCTTTATCTACATGTAGAACGAGAATTTATTATTTAAATTATAAGTCCGTCTGCAAGATTTTTTATAACAAAACTGCACTAATTTTAAAGCGCGAGCGGTAAAAATGATGGTTTAATGGCCCATTACAATAAAACAAGCCACATATAATTATTAGCGATACTGTATATTCAAGTCTTTCAAACTGAATTATTTATATCTAAACTGTACGAGAACTCACTTCACGGCAAGTGTAGACTAAACTGTACGAGAACTAGATCTAGAATTTTCTTTAATTCTAATTAACTAAAGTAAAACGATAATTCTATAATATCGACCGAAGTCAACTGTCTTCTCTGAAATTTCGATCGGAAGTCCACTTTAAAAAACTCATGGTTCTTTTTTTTGCGTAGAAGTACATTACCAGATGCAAATCGAAATTAGCCAATAGCGAAGTCTCACTTCAAGAACAAGTATTGATTTTTCTTAGTACCCAATCAACGAATCGCGTGTTTTGGCTTAACCAATCAGAGCACAGCAACTCAACAGCAAGTATTGATTTTTCCTCTAAAACTGCAAACGCTTATATGAGTAACCAAAGAGATTTTTTATAATTTTAAGATTTGAAACCAACCTTTTTTTAAATAATTTTATAGGGATGTTTATATCGAATGCTAACGCAAGTATACATTATGAAAAGAATTCAGATTTTCAGAACCGGACTTAAGATGTTTGTAAATATGTGGACGAAACCACAATTATTCAGAGCTTGTAAAAATATACCGTTATACAATAAGGGCTTTTTCTTGACCAATAACGACAATTGGGTCTGTTAACCGCACCATTAAAAGAAAACACTGCTTCATTCGAAAAAGTTACTTGATTCAACAAATTAATCTCATGAACTGTGTGCATTTTGAACGGTTTCAGTTATTGAGAATTAAGAATCTTTAGGATAGATTTTGCGGGATGTCGTGAATTCATGCCAAACCTGTTGAAGCATCGCACAGTGCGTTGTTTAAATGGAAAGTCTGGTCAAAAATAAAAAGTGTGTCTTTTTGTACAAAATCTGTGCAATTTCTCACATTAATTGGTAGATTATACTTAGATGCTTTATATTTTATAGAGTAAGATTCTTTTCTGTAAATATTCCTGTAAAATGAGATAAATAAATTTAAATCAAACTAACTGGTAACAAAAAAAATCATGATGTAATAAATTAACTACAACTTGATGTTAAATCATAAAATTATACGCAAAACTAAAACATTTAATTTAGAGTCAGTTGTACAGTCACTAGTTCTTTTTTTGCGAGTGCCGCGCACCTTCTGTTGTAGACCGTTAGCGTTTCCCTCCTACACTTGTATTGTGCGTGTCCAATGATTACAAGGATACGAGACCTACAGTTTAAAATGGACTCCGAATCACCCTAAGTACATATAACTTGGATTTTTTATTAATTTTAGAAAGTTTCCTGGACAAAGCAGACCTTTACCTTTTTTGAGATATCTTTTGCTCAAGTTGACGAGACATTCTTGTATTTGAAAAATTGTGTGGGACATTTTAAATGTGGATATCTTAATTAAAAATAAATAAAACTAGACTAAAGTTATTACTGTCGGCAGAATGTACCTTTAACAATATTTTTCACAAAAAATAAAATTGCAATCAAGATTAGTTTTATCACTATCGACCGATATGTGCAACTAACAACTGCACTGTAGAATATTACACATAATACATTTTATGTATATCAATGTTTTGAATAGCTTTTAGTATAGTTAGGACATAATAAGAAAATTATTTATAGAAATTATCGGGATATTTAAAGTCTCCTAATGACTTCTAAATGATTATTTAGATCTAATTCGACGATTTGAATTTAGAATTTTGTCCACAGGACAACGCACTGTGCATCGTGTGAATTTTCTGTTACTCTTAATACAATATTCAGACTGGCGTTTTCATCAGTCACTGTATTAAACAAAATGCGAACTTCTTCAAAAGAGCGTTGATGGCCACCATACCCACAATGCGTGATCAAAATTTTAATTCGCTCTGATTCTGCAACTTCTAAAGCCATTATCAAAGTATATATTTTTGGATATAATCTTTAGCTTAGCTGACCATATATTCACGTAAATATGAAAAAATCACTTTCAAAATAACAAATAAGACCCTTCTGAGACCTTGTCCCAAATCTGTATAATACAGCCACATATAAAGGATTAATCTTAAACATAATATATGGAGTATTAAATATACATAAATAAGAAGGTGGATTTGTGTGTACTCTAATGATTGAAGTGTAATACTCATATCTATTAAAAAATATAATTATTTGTATAGATAGACTTTCGTTTTAACAGATACATTTCACTTTTAAGAGTGACAATAAGTAGATGTAAGATTTAAAAATCTGGGAATAAAAACTTCATTTAAACGACAAAAGCATTTTAAATTGCTGTAATAATTCTTTTTAAACTATACGAAAGGACTAATCACCAACCATTTAATAACAATGGTTTATCAGTTTCGGGTACCTTAACAAATTTCTAGTATTTCCCCATGAAATAGTGGCTGGTAAACAGATAACATCGGCAGTTAATCAACAAAATTGCGTTTCCAAAACGAAGTTTTACATAGTATTCTCTATTGGGGTTTGTCAGATTAATCAGTAAATCGTTCAGCTTTAAATTTGTAATAGGACAAAGCGGATATAGGCATATTTCATATTTCCTTCTAAAAAGTTCTTATTTAACAAATACCAAAAAAACCGAAAACTAGCTGAATAAATGGAACAAATAAAAATCTTTTGAGCAGTCATGAACAATTCACTGCAGCAATAGACTGGCATTTAGTAACGTAATCGAACTGCCGATAAAGGTAATCGCAAACATCAGGGACTCTTTTCGCTAAATAACCCTGACATTGTTATAGTTTATGTCCACAAGTTATACGTTGAAACCCTTATCTCGAATAATTACTGTACTCAGTAAAATAGCACATAAGAGAGAGCAGTTATGACCCTAGAAGTTTATTTCCCTATTACATTCTGTTCTTTGTTATTGTACATCCGTTCACTTGGAAATCGAAATTATCCAGCCGCTTTACGCTCGCAATGCTAAATCACTGATCAAGCAGACGCTCTGAAAATTTACACCCGAGGTATTTGCACAGATTCATTCGTTATTGTTTCATCGAATAAATGGCTTTTCCGTCGATATATACCGTTCGACCTTTGTGTTCAACCAGTGGATCGTGAATATTAATAAACACTTTTTTGTTATTGCAGGATTACTAGATTACTGCATTACTTGGATTTGTTATGATGTGTAGAAGGATTTTTTTTATTTGGTCGCATTAGTATTAGCGTTTAAGGTAGATGGTTTTATCATAGAACAAAAAATGGCAGTAATTCTCTTTCATGTTATGCTTTTAGTTGCAAGTCGCCTTTAATCTTGACATATACAATGCTTGTTGGCGTTGTCTGAAAGTATTACAGTTTGAAAGGTTAATGCAGGCATGTACCTGCTCAGTCCACTTAACATAACCTTTTATCCGGGTGGATTTTTAAAACAGGATTCTGATGTTAAAAAAATATTTATTACGAGTACATATTATTTTAAGGTTTGAATGCAAAAATTATTTGGTATTCAACGAAATCCAATGTGACATATGTTTTATTTATAAAGCCCTCACGTAATTGATTGCAGTAGTTGAAGTTTCACGATTTAAAGCCCAATACCTCGACAATACTAACTGCGAAAGAAGAAACACACACTTCGAGAAATATTACTGAGAATCGGACATATTTTAATTCACATTTTCTACACTAACTTAGCACTTCAAATTAATTTTAATAAACCAGAATTAAATACTAAAACTACGAGATCATTAAATAATTTTGACATTTTCCAAGTTTTTGAAAAATCGACCTTAAATCCTTAACAACAAAAATTACAATATAAGACTTCTTCAATGTTAACATCAGGAAATGTAATGATTCCACTGTTCATAATGGACAGTTTTCTTTACATGTTTCTACAGTTTGGTTATGGGTGTTTGATGGAAATAGAAAACCATAGCATGAACTTTCACAAGCTAAATCAATTATTGCAAAAACCAGTTATTTAATATGTAGAATGTAACGAATAGATTCCTTTAAACAATAAAACAAAAGACCCTCTTTGTTGGGCGCCAACTTGTAGCATACAAAACTACTCTTCTAATTAAACCGTAATACTTACGTTGTACTTAATTAGCCCTCTGTTTAGCCTGAATAAGCCGCTATCGATTTTTGTTAAATTAAAACATGTTGTGGGTGAATAGGATTATCAGCAAATTCATAGAGCCATGCAGAAGGGCGCCAGCACGATTTATTTAAACCAAAAAATTAAAAACAGTGATGCTTTACAATTACGGCATTCTAGATCTTAACATAAATGAGTCTCAATCGTTCAACGACCGAATTCCTTCACTCCGTTGTCACACAAGAATATATAACTCCCCTTATGTCATTTATTTATTCGCACATAAAAAATCCGTTTTCAGTCATTTGATAAATAGTAAAACCTAGAAGGCTTTTCGTCAGTAATTAACTAAAGTATTACTATAATTAGTGATGATGTTACATAAAAATGAATAGTTAAACACTCAATGCTTCTATGAATGAACTTGATGATTCATAACTAGTTTCAGAAATGCTTATTAAACCCAACCTTGATCGTTATTTAAGATATATAATAACGAACACAACTTATATAATAAAAAAGAACTAAAACAATAAATATCCTAAAGATAATTGAGTAGTAAGAAAATATTTTCCTTATTTACCGATTAAACTTAATTTGAAAAAGTTTTATTTCGAGTTTTTCGGGTATTGGTTATTTAGTTAATTGTTAAATAAGTGTTAAATTGTTAGGACACTAGTTTTATTTATTTAAAAGGTTACATGCTAGGTTACAAATAGAATTATTAGAATAAAACAGAATAATGAGAGTACGATCTTTTCATGCAGACATAATCTCATTTTAATAAAAAGGATTAAGTTTTTAAAAAGGCATATGAGTAAATTATGTTGTTTTATAATAAAACATGCTTTATGTAACACAGAGTTTTTAAAAAGGCATATGAGTAAATTATGTTGTTTTATAATAAAACATGCTTTATGTAACACAGGTTACAAGTTTAGGATAGTTTATAAACTTTTCTTGAATGGTTAGCTTGTTATCACGTTAGATTTGAGTTTTGACGTTAGATAACGCAGATGAGAATTTTCCTTTTCCCAGAAAGCTAAGTCAATTTCGGGTACATGTTTCATTAGAAATAGTTAAAAGAAATCATTATCTTGAAGTTTATTATGCCGCAATAAACTTACTAACCTCTATTTATGTTTGAAGTCATATTTGATAAAATTATTTGGATTCTGCCTCCTGGAATACTGTATCCTAGACGAGAATGGTTGAAGTTTTGATCAATTTATGTTTTTATTTATCCAGGACTTGCATAATCATCATTTTTGTTTTAGACCGTAATTGTCAGATTTATAAATTGTGTTTTCTAAGTATTTAATTATAATTTTTGTAAACTCCATATGATTAGGTTACCTTGAATAACAATGTAAATATTTCATGTACTGAGATAGCTGAAGATTTATGTATCTTTAATTTAATTAAGTCTTAATTAGATTTGTGACAGCTGATAGATTTTGTTGATTTTCTGCGTAAAAAATAATTTTAGACCATAAGTATCGGATGTTGTTTTGATTGTCTTTTTACCAGCTATCTTTTCATATATTTAGAATAAAGATTAGTGTTAATTATTAACACATGTTTTATTTTGTGACGTCATGACATGGGCGATCTTCAGTGTTTTCTTGTATTTTTGATTGTTTTTTCACTAAACGTATAAAAGGGCTTTCGAAAAAGAACAATTTCAGTCGATAAAAGTAATAAAACTCACGCCGGCTCCAGGAGCAAATTCTATAAAATAAAGTTGGGTTATTTTGATCAGATGTTTTTCTAACCAAATAAACGTCAATCATAATCAAGAATGATATTTACCTTCGAATTAAATGGAACAAAGAAGAACTGTCTTCATTTTTAAACACAATCACAGGGATTTGTGATTGAATTATTTTACTTAAATCAAAAGAATTTTTTTTGTGTGTCATCGATTTTCATGTCGATTTTTGTATGGACAACAGCTGAGTTTGAATCAGTGCTGGTGGTACCGATTGCGTATCGCAGGAATTTGTGAAATGAGTGTAACGCCACATATTTAGAATTATTGAACTATATAAAGGTGGGTCGTTTTAAATTTTGTTTTCCGATCAGAAACTTTGAATAAATAATTTTTATGAAACAATTTTAAATAATCTTGTTATAAAATAAAAAAGTTTAATTAAGAACGACGGTATTAGTTTTCATTAAATTTAATGTTTTTATCAACAGCAAATATTTCTTTAAATAAATTTGTTTTATCTTGGTCTATTCAAATGAAACTTGTTTTAACACATATGTCAGCTTATCAACAAAATAATAATTCATTTGAATAAACTTAAAAAGGTTTTCTCTATAGGATAAATCGTAAATCGTAAAAAAGACATATAAATATCTCTTTGATTTTATTACATTTTTTTACCATTTTCTTATAAATAAAATAAAATTTGTGTCTGTAATTTTAAAGGTGTTTATTTATTATTTAAGTGGGATGCAAGTATCCATTCATATTTTAATACAGAGTTTAAATTTATTTCTCGTCCATAAGCAGAATTCCAGGTGTGACTTATAGTAAGTTTTTCTTTCCAGAATAGGAATTGATCAATTTTGGCATTTGTCTTGGTATCATGCTCAACCAAATAAAAACTGAACTAGCTCAATGGGTAAAAGAAAAATTAGAGTTAAAAAGTGCTTATTAATAGCTATATTTACAAAACGAAATGTATTGTAGATAAAAAAAGGGGAAAAACCAATATTGTAGGACAAATTTCTGATTAGTAGCAAATAAAAGGTGTCATTTTCTCTGATTATGGAAACTTGTTGAAAAGTATTGAACTAAAACGTTTACATTACAAAACATTAAAATAAATTTTAAACACTATTTTACTCTACACTATTTTCATTGAGAAACTAAGTAATTTATAAAAATTAAATTACCACAATTGAGATATGGAGGTGGTATACCTATAGCATCTATACATTAAGACAAAGTCCTTTAGCGGGTTTAATTTAACACGAAATTGTTCACAACAATTGAACTTGAAATTTAATTAAAACCGCCTAAGCTGTAAAAGTTTGTTGGAATTGAGGAAATATATTTGAATCCAATCACCTTATTCAATACTGACTCTAAGGATAAGTTAATATTTGAACAGGAGGAAAATTTTAAAGTTTTAATGAGTTGCAAGTTTGAGACCCATAGAGATTTCACATGTACTGGAACAATAAAAGTAATAATTTTTAAGTTCATCACCACTCATTTAGTATAATTTCGTCATTAGGTAGATAAATCTTTGTACTATAATATAACATTCTACACGGAAATGAAGTTGAAAAATTTTAAAGAACTAAAAGTGTTATAGGGGCCTTCAGAAAAATAAATGGTATTAGACGTGATTCAATTTAGTTTTGGATATAGAACACCGTTGCACGCACCAATTGATCTATTTTTATTTAACATACTGTATGTTAAGGAATAAAGTAAGCATTTGTTTTGGAAACCGCTATTAAGTAGAAATAGTGAAGGATTTATATAATGAAGGCATAATTTGTTGGAGATTGATTAAAACCACACCCTCCAGCGCAACTTTATAAAACAAACTTTGACAAATCATTAACTATCAACCCCTTGTTGATTTATTACATCTCCGTCTAACTTTTATCATTAAATTAGATATTATGTAAAACCAGGAAAACTTCTAGTTAGTAACACTTTCATTTTATTCTATTTTATGTATCTCCGCTCTCAGTGCTGTAGTCCTAAAATACAGCGTTTATTTGAGTTCACATTTGTTTCACCTCGATATACCTTACCCTTCCTTTACGAGAGAACTCAATTTAAATCTTGTCAAGAATAATAAATAAGCAACCTTGAGTAATGATAATTAAAACGACCTTTCCAATAACACTGCTTCCTGAAAATTTATTCCATTAAAATTTTTAATACATATTAAAATTAGTTGGCTACTTTATATTTATAACTCGAATTCAGCTAAAAATATGCAGGATAGTAGTCAAATTATAAGAGACACTTTTTTTAAACAGCTCTCTAAGTTAAAAGTCACCAACTTGAGAGACCGGAAACTTAAGGATTAATAGGATCGTGTAACCGGAAGTCATTTGAGAATTGCTAATTGCGTTGTAAGCTCAGATGGGGTGGGTCGACACCCTTAATTTATGTGCACTGCATCGCAATGTCTCGCTGAGCTGATGTTGGTAGCTAATGATGAGATGATAATGGGTTACAGTCTGAATTTTCAACCTCTAATGCCTATTAAATTACCATAACTAAGGCAACAACAGAAATAAACCCGGAATTATGTTATCTCTTAAATGTAGATTTCATCAAGGGCGTAAAGTACTTTCTTTTACGGCCAAATGTGGAATCTGCTTTTTTCAATACAAGCATTGTTCATGAGGTTAGACGACATTGATTGTATTTCTGAACTTTGCCTAAAAGTTTGAACTTCAAACTACCAAATAGTAGATAAAAATTTGACTGTTATTTTGTAGATCAGATAAAAAATGATGTTGCATTGCAATCTCTAACACATCATCAGCATATGTATGCATGAGCATATGCCGGAAAGTAGAAAGTACTGAGTTCGCTTCCCAGTCGGGGTGATAATTTTTGAACATATTTATAACATTTAAATTAAATATGTAGTACATTAAAATGTATTCTGTAGAAAATTCGGAGATTTTACAATACATTTCTACAGCATTTTATGAATGAATATTGAAATGGATGATACTCCTTTCAATTTTCATTATTACCATTATTATCATCTTTCTAATTAACAAATGTTTGTTTTAATAGCGAAATTTAGTTTATGAATGGAACACCAACAATGTGTTGCTTGAACTACAGCATTGACTATTAATTTTGAAATCTGTATCTTGAAATAAACAAAAATATATGTTGCAAAATGTAAACACTCAAAATGGTGATAAATAAGAAAACATACGTGCTTTCTATTCTATACATTCGAACTTAATTTTGGGATCCCATTCTAAATACATTTTCCAATAACATTTGTAACTTAAAATTTTAATCTGAAGAAAACGTTGCGGGAGTGATACTTAAATTTTGAACAATTTTACATTAAATGGAATTCTCGAACGCTGCAATAATTTGCAATATTAACTGGTTTAATGATTCGTAAATATTTTGAAACTTGAACGGAACTTCAACAATGACTTGAAATGTCGCTTAAACTTTTAATAACCAACCCTCAAAAGATATGATGGACGTTAATTTATCAATAGTAAAAAGCGCGAGTTTTTCATTTTTACAATATTTAATACTTAAATAAATTCTAGAAAATATATTAGAAAATACTCTATTTAAACGGTATGATCTGCAAATACAAATTCTCAATGTTTTAAAAGGCATTTAAACACACAATTCAATCTCTTTAATTTAATTTCCAATACAAGGGAAAATCGCAGTGGAATCTGCACACAAATACTGGAGTTTACATAAACCGATTTTACAACATGGAATTGCAAATAACTTTAAATAAACACTTTTTACAAATACTGTCTATAACTAGACCCACAATACGAAATTACTAGAAATACCACTCACTAAACTGGTCTATACTACGAAACGATACTTAGAACTATACATTTTAAGACAATCGCATTTTAACTTTATTAACGAAGCATAGGCAAATTCGCCGTGTATCGACCCGCGTGAGGCGATCCGCTTAGGGATGGCGGCACGCACAGCTTCCGTCTCGATAGTTAAAGCTTAACTCTCTCTGAAGGGTAAATTGTTGCGTTGCATTCGCTAGGTTTTAAATGTTTTTATTTAACCACTCAATCTTGAATGTGACGACAGGCTTAGCGTAGCTTATAATTTGGGTACTTTACTGCTTTGAGATTCTGCAAAACTTAATATAGTGTAAGGGATTATTTATACAAAACAAATCGTAAAATAGATTTTTATATAAGGACAGTTTTAAAGAATACGTGTCCCAAAGCAAGGTTTCGACCAAAATAAATATTTTATTTTCTTGCGGAATTGAATACAGTTAGTAAAATTTGATACCAAGGAATTTATATTAGACGAAGCTGTCGGCATTCCTGAATGTTTATTTAAATGCAGCTGCCTCATATTCAACGATAAAACTTTTTATATTTTAAATACTTACTTAAATTTCAGCAAAGCGAAATAATTCCTTTTTATACCGGGGGTTAAAATTTTAAACGACATAAACTAAATCACCACGATATTAAGCTCTTTACAATAATATCACCGACTTAACTGTTGCTAGTGAAAAAAATTGTAATGCTGAAGAAATTGTAAATTCTTTCAAATGATTATTTTGTAGCATTTACTTTATAAATATTATTAAATCTGTATGTACTACTCGTATAAAAAGAGTTTGACAATTTTCAATGGTCCAATTGCTAAATCAGTAACTTTCATATAATTACGGATTTAAAGACACCAAACACACTCAAAACCATTATCTTGCATAAAAAAGTGACAGATCGCTGATGGACAATTACAGTTTAATGTCAAATGCGAGATGCTGCAAGGATCTGTCCTTAGACCCTTGTTGTTTTTCTTATTCGTCAATGATTTACCATGACAGATTAATAATAGCAGTGTTGTATTATTTGTAGGCGATACCACTGGTCTATAATCAGACTATTTCTGAATTATATTCCAAGTCGCAAATTAATATTATTAATTTAGTTAATAGGTTCAATGAAAACAAACTTGCAGTTAATCTAGATAAAACGATTTTCATTCATTTCACCCCTCTAGTACATGAGATTTAGGTATGTCATTTAATAAGAATATATGGCAAATGTATTCAGCAAGTTCAATCTACAAGATTCTTGGGTATTTATATCAATAATTCTTTAAATTGGATGACACATATTGACTTTCTTAGTAAAAAATTAAATTGAGATTAATCGGTCACACGATGAATGGGAATTAAAAGGTAAGTTTCTACAATAAGATCTATCTCAAGTTCAAAAGATAATGGACGAGAACAACATTACATAATAGTTAAGATTAACAAAGCAATGAGCTAAAAAATAGCGTACTAAGTCTTCGTTTTTAGCAAGAGTTGATAAGCAATAATTGATAATAACAATAAGTATCCAAGGTAAATAAAAGCGACTTAAATACTTTTAGTAGTTTTATTAGGCTGAGTCGTTCATTCCGTTGGGCATACCATGTAAGAAATACCAACCTAGCTCATGTTGTAGTCTATCCCTAAGTTAAGCAGAACTTGGTTGTCGCCAAAAAAAGGAACTGAGCGGGTGGCGGGAGAGGGGATTTTTGTAAAAAAGGAATAAAACTGAATTTTTATGTGATTTGTTGCAAGACACCACTTGCTATGTTGTGACAAAACTGTGAATGGTTACATCGATATTTAAGTTAAGTCAAACAATTTAAAATACTTTTAAAGTCGATTTTGTCGAAACAGCACTTTTAAGGTTTAACAAAATTACATTTAACACTTAATATTTTCAAATCTAGTACATATTTTGAGAACATAACTAGAATATACGTTTTCCGTTAATTCTCTGTGAACACAATAGTGCTTTTATTTTGTTATAAGTATACAAGTGAAGATATTTGAAAATAACGTAGAGTACCGCGCTGTTGGTTAAGGAAAAGGAATTTTAGCACGCTAATAATAGTTATGTCTTACCCACGGTATACAAAATATATTTTCTTACGCGTTTTAAACATTGCGTACACAATAACGTATATATTTATTATTTCTTTCTTAAATTTATACAAGCAAAAGATATTCTTCAATAAATAAATGCCGTCCAAGGACATCGTCTGTAGTTTTACATACTTACAATAAGTAAGCTACAACTATATTACAGCAGTCCTTTGTCTGTAACCACAGAAAATTTGTATGTAATAAGTTGAA
Organism: Agrypnus murinus; assembly: GCA_929113105.1. Lineage (NCBI taxonomy): Eukaryota > Metazoa > Arthropoda > Insecta > Coleoptera > Elateridae > Agrypnus > Agrypnus murinus. The sequence goes on from OV816025.1 coordinate 21,028,511, forward strand.
TATGTTAAGTCAGAGATGAGATAGACAATGAGAGATGACTCATTCCTTGTATTTATGGTTTAGGTGTAATTAAAACGGTAACTCAAAAGCTATCATTTCCACTTTGATTTTCATTTTGACTTTTTTTATTAACGTGATTGTGAGTCATCTCTATTAGTCAAACATGTTCAAGCAAGTTAGTTACCAGGCAAATTATTTTTTGTAAATCTTTGCTACTGTTAACTAATTAAACAAATAACACTCTAATTTGCTACATGTTCCGTAGCCTACTATTTTTTTTTCTCAAAAGTACGTAATAATAGCGTTTTAACGCAGAAAAAAGGACTTGAAAGACGTCAGAAAAAAGAACATAAAAATAGTCGCTTTGACATTTCTAGTGTCCGCAAGATCTTTAATGAGTCAAATAAACGTTAGACTTCGCTGTTATGTCAATTTACAGTCTTGTATTAACATAAATAATTAAATACGTAAATTTTAGATAAGTTAGGTCAGAATAATAAGGAGCTTTTGTATTGGCGAGAGTGAGAGCCTCTCTGAGTTCAATTGGAATGACTTTTGGACGAAGATGTTCGGTGTAATTAAATTTTTCTGTTTGTTTATTTTTGTAACAACGTACGGATTCTTTGTACCTTATACTGAAATTTCGAAGTGTTTGCCAATATAAACCGGAGTACAATTTAAACGGTAAATGACAGATTTCATAATATTCATTCTGTTATTTTGTAATTGTTGTTATTTGTAATATATTTGCAATTTTATAATGATATGATGATATTGGTATGTAATTTCTGCCTTTTGATTGAGTGTCAATTAGATATATTCTCTTAATAGCTAACCTATATTCTTTTTGTTTAATTAAAGTATCAATCATGTTATGGTTATAATCAGAGGCAGGCGTGTGAGCTTCGTAATACTGTAGTTAAATACACGATACCGCGTGGTGACGAGCGATGAATCGCTCTTCATTATTCTATGCGTCTAACTTTACCAAATTGTGGGCTTAACTAACCAATTAAATAACTAGAACCAATTAGTTACCAACTAGACCAATTAGAAACCAAATATCTTGGTCTGGTTATAATAATTTGCGTATGCTAACTGTTTGGTGAATAAAATTTCTTTATCAAGATGCGATCGTTTCCTTGGGGTGGTTAGAGCCCTGTATACTAATAGTTACTAAGACCTATATGCTATTAGTTACTAGAAACTACTACTATGAGATTTTTATGACATGAATCGTTAGGAATAGTAATGTCTGTATGTGTAGGTTTTCGGTAAATGGAGAATTCAATTACATATTTAACCTATGATTACAAACACATTTACAAAGTGTCAACATCCAAATGTCATTAATCCGATTTAATTCAAAAGATGTAGGATGTTTTCATTGTATTATCAATAGAGTAAAATATTTATTTTATATTTTAGAATAATCGAACTTCAATCTTTATTCTTTGTATACCGAAACTTGCTTTACAAAAAGTATAAAGAAATTTTAATATGTTCAATTAGCTCGTCTTGGATAAAACCTATAGGTATTAACGTTTAACGAACTTACAGTTTCAATGATAATATCCACTTTCTTCCAGATGATTCAGCAAGTTAAGAAAACACTTTATCACAGATCACAATGAACAAAATCTTGTTCATGAAAGGTGGCGAAGCGGGGGCTGTAAGTGGATAATCGGTTTCGAGCGTAGTGAAATGCATCGTATTGAGAGTTAGTATTTGCCAGCTGTAGATTTGTAGATTTATATAGCGTAAAACCTTTAACTTAAAAAAAGGACTCACGTAATTCGGCCCAATAGAACTCTTAAACAAAATGTAACATAAATGAGCCTGTTTTAAACATGTAGACAAGATATGGATGTGACTTCATTACATAGTGTTACGGCACAGTAAGTTAAGTGCGCTTCCTTTTCTGTTACAATGATTTTGATTATAATTGTTTAGTGATAACTTATAGTTATGGCTCTCATACAGAACCATTTTTTATGATTATTTCTAATAACTCGTTATATTTCTGGCATTATTTCTTGAGTATGGTTTTTGTTGTTTTCTTGTTTACTGTATACTGAAACACAACACCCAAATGTATAAATGACATTTTCTTTAGAAACTTTATTTCGGGAATTTTCGTGGAATGACTCATATTGTCAGGATTTCTAAGGTTACACCGCAATCTGTAGTAGGATCGATAATAATCTTACAACATTTTACTAAAACTGTCAATTCTCCAAAGCAACAGTACAACTGTTGCATATTATGTATCTGTCAACAAAGTATAATATAGTGGCGAACTAATGGACATTATATCTAAATTGCCATTTTGACCCTTAGAATATGAGTAATAGGAATTATAGTTACTTTCGTAACAAGTGCGCTGTCACGTAAATTCTTAGGCTCAAGACTGATATTGAAAACACTTTAGCAGAGTGCTTTAAAAAGTTTAAAAGGCTGGAAATTAACAACACACGTGTATCGACCAATCTTTTTTGTATTCGTTTTAGATAAATTGCAAAAAGCATTATTTATTGTAAATTTTGAGGTTTAACTTTGATAGATGTCAAATTAGGAAAGTGCATTAGTAAAATACAACCACTTTTTGGTTATTTATGTGAGAAAACGAATACAAAATAATTATGTGTCTTATTAGTGGGATAAAAAAATTATTAACATACGAATGCGTCGAGTTGCACGGCGTGGGCGTTAGCCCAAATCGGATAAGAGTATCAGTATGTTAGTAGGCCTTATCACTCGTGTTAAGATCCAACTTTTATCTACGAGTGCCCATAATTGAAATATACTGTATAATTTAATAAACTGAAACAGTTTTTTTGACGCACATCATGAAATTTTTTCTTTAAAATCAGAGCAGCTTAGAATTCTAAGCCATCGCAACCAGACAATAATGATCATAATTTCGTTATCCCACTCAGTGTGATAATAAACTTCATTGTATAACTCAAATGAATGATATAATGAGTTCGTATGCACGAAGACGTAGATAAACGTTTTTATTTATTATTCGAAGAGTCTTACGAACATACACTTCACCGTTATTAATTACTAAGTGATGACATACAGACAGTTATATAATAATTAGGAATGAGTAGATGACAGCCCCAGTTGTATAAGTGTGTCTCATTAATAACAAGTACGATAAAACATTCAGTTATCATATATCAATTATTAACTAAAAAATGTATTTTATTTATAATTACGAATAAATTAAGACAGTTATTAGGTCTAATTTCAAAATAACCATCATTAAAGCTGTTATCGATTATGTTACAGGTAGTACATATATAAGTAACTTCAATAATTGCAAAGAACACCTTCGTACAACGAACCAAAAGCATGTATTTTGTGTTAATCGTAGGTGTGCAAGGAATATACCCTATAAACATCTATGGGGCATATTTGGGAATTTGGCACCGGTTCTGTTTGGTAAAACAACGCACTCTGGTCTTGTTGAAGATGTCTACTGGCAGTATTCAAAACACAGGTTGGCAAAATTGAAAATTACAAAAAACCGTTATACCCTATGACAATTTTAGTGTTTGTGGTTTGTACCATTTTTTAAAACCTGTGCTCGTCGTAAACGACATTGACTTAATAAAGAGGATATGGGTAAAAGACTTCGATAAGTTTGATAGGGATACTCCTGGATTCGATACGGTTTGGGATAAAGCATTCTTTTCGAAAATAGGTATAATAAATTGTAACTTAAAAATATTTGTTATTATTTTCGCGTTATGTTTGCACAGGAAAGGAATGGCATGCGTTACGAAGTATTTTGAGTCCAATATTTTCAAATGTGAAGTTAAAAGCAATGATGCAACTGATGACACAGTACACCCAAGAATGCCTTAAATACCTTCAAAATGGGAACTCTAACATTGTAACTATAGAAACTGACGATGCATTTAGAAAAGTAACAAATGATATTTTTGCCTCTTGCTTCTTCGGTATTGAATGTAACTCTCTTAAAAATCCGAATAATGGAGTTTTCAAGAATTTACAGAAAGCAACTAAATTCAACGGCTTGAGGAGAGTAAAATTTCAGTTAGGATACATAAGCTTATTTTTCAAGAAACTAAAATCACGTTGGCTTTTAGTAATGAACTAATAAAATAATTCCATATATTTTAGATATTGAAGGTGGCTATATGTGAAGATAAGGAAAGAGTTTTCGACCCGATATGATTTATTTTTTGAAAGAAGCTCAAAAACGCAAACTGAAACATAACACAGGGAATCATGAACAAGTCATGACTGATGAAGATATAATACACCAAGCTGAAGGACTTTGCTTCTTAGGCACATTCAGTAGTATTAACTTTATAAGTTTTCTAGCTCACGAATTAGCTGTCCATCCTGATGTCCAAATAAAATTCATAAATGAAGTCGATCAAACGCTAAAAGATTGCAACGGTACAATTACTTACGAAGTGCTAATGAATATGAAATATCTCAGTATGGTTGCAAACGGTACGTTGTTAACAAACACTAATAAGAAGTTCTTTATACATATACACTAGTTTACCTCTATTATAAATTCAAGGGATAATTATTATAGAAATATAAAGTTTTGTTAGTTATTGTAAATAATATTATCAAAATAATTTAATAGCCGATGATCTGCATAGCAGATTTTCGAAACTCTGAATTAGCAAATTTTTCAGACAACTTACTCTGTAGCGCCATTGTAAATATACTTACTAAGCACTGTGCAAAATTTGAGGATAATCCTACACGCGATTTTTTTGTTAGACATATAATCGCAAAAATTAATAAATCATTGAGCGGTGGCGTCCTCGCCAAGGCAACTCATTTCCCCTCTTTGTTCTCGCGATAAATTTCAGATTTCAAAACACGTTTACATGCGTAAATGAATTAATATTAATTGTTGATTAATTAATGCTAACCAATTAATAAGTGAATGTACAGTAATTAGTAATTGTAAGAAATCATCAAAAAGGAAAAATAAATAAATTAATAATAGAAAAGGTACAACAAAATGAGATCATAATCATTCATGCTATTTTATTCATTAAATAAGCAAACAACGTCAACAGAACATGGCCTAGTGGCTGAATGCCCGTGGTCTCTGTTTTTCGTCTAGAAAACTATGGTTTAAATCGCATGCAGTTCCTTCATTTTATTATACTGGACTGTCTGTTGACATTGCTTACTTCTTTAATGAAGGTCATTTATTATCCTTTTTTGTTTGTATTTTTAAGGAATTGTTTATTTAATAAATAAACACAAAAAAGAATAATTACATACAATTATCCCTTAATTTTATGCTGTTTTATAAATATTATAATTAATTATTAAAAAAGGTTTATTTATGAAATATATTATTAAAAACATTATTTGAATTCCACGGGATTTGAACCGTGGAAACCTAGTCTGAGATCCAGGCATTCACCCACTGGGCCATGTTCTGTTGACGTTGTTTGCTTATTTAATGAATGTCATTTATCATCTCATTTTGTTGTTTCTTTTCTATTATTAATTTATTTATTATTACTTTTTGATGATTTTTACAATAACTAATTACTGTACATTCACTTATTAAGTGGTTAGCATTAATTAATCAACAATTAATATTAATTTATTTACGCACACTGTGGTATCAAAAATATCAAATATGTTTCTCTAAATATATCCCTTTCCAAAAATAATGTGTGGTGGGGGGCTAGTTCGAGAGGTTCCCCTCTCGTTGACCTCTTACCGCTGCCCCCCAGCTGATGGTTCGGGACTGTTTAAATAAAGCCTTAAACATTAGGGGTCTATTGATTAGCTAAGTTTGATACACACTGTTCAACTGTTCATAGTTCGATAACGTTTTCCTCTGGATCTGATCAAATTTATTTGCAAGGGGCATATTCATCCTGTTGATAAACTTAAGTCTAGTTCCAATTACGACCGTTCCATCATAAAGAATATTGTAATGAAACAAGATCGGATTGGTCTCGAACCGCACATATAATATAAAAAGTTTCGTTTTCGCTTCTGTCAAGTCGATCAGAAAAGTTTAGTAGTGGAATTTTCTTTTTTAATTTTTTACTCCTGCCTCATCCGCAAGAAGAGCTATTGTGAATAATTCTTCAATTAATATATTTAATAAAACTTTGTAAGCAAATAAGTGCGTTCAATCTGGAGCATTACCATCTACCTAAGACTGACCAATCTGAATACGTTGCCATAGACAGCGGAACGCAATCGCGCGAGCAGCTTGTAGCGTGAATCAATCTTTATGGTCGGTTTTAAAAACCTTGATTAAGTTCTGATTAACTTAATTGTCATTAAATTTGAAGTCTAGAAATATAATTGGATAAAATCTTAGTCAATGAAATTTCTGAATTTCGAATTTAATGGCAATTAATCAGAATTTAATCAAGCCTTGTGAAAACATTCCAGCTCTGTAAGGTATAATTATTATAAAAAGTTTTGTTAAATAACGCTCGAGCTAGAAAGTAAATCTTACTATACCTATACCAAAAAATGAAGGATCTAAACCGAGTGAATCTAGCAGGCGCAGATTAGCAGTCCGAGTTGATTGTGAGCGAGCCTTGTTCCCAAATTGTCAAATTTAGACAGTTTGAAATTAAAAATTGTCATTGAAATCTGTCAAAGTTTTGAAAGGTTTTTCACAACTCCAATTGTTACTTATTAAACTACTATTAATAAATATTAATTGAAGTTGTGAAAAATCTTTTAAGCAGCAACTAATGTAGTACACACTTTTGCTATCAGAATGTTATTTTTAATAGTAGTTTAATAAGTAACAATTGGAGTTGTGAAAAACCTTTCAAAACTTTGACAGATTGCAATGACAATTTTTAATTTCAAACTGTCTAAATTTGACAATTTGGGAACAAGGCTCGCTCACAATCAACTCCGACTGCTAATCTGCGCCTGCTAGATTCACTCGGTTTAGATCCTTCATTTTTTGGTTTATGTATAGTTGGAATCCAGTAAGGTACTCCAGTAAATCTTCACCTGTCTCGAAGAAGGCTATCCTAAACAAATTAGGCAATTTCACATATCTAGCTCACAGGAGAGCATTTCTAGTTGATACCTTGTAAAAATATTCCTTAACAAATATACAGGGTGTCATGAATTAAAACGCATTAATTTTAAGGGCTGATAGAAGACATCAAATGGAACAAAAAAGTCTGAATAATTTTTTTTCTATCTTAATAGGCTTTTGAGTAATTTAGAAAAAACCATTGCCATATCTGGCAACCTTGCTTAAGTATAATCGCAGCTAAGTCTTGATCTTGTTTTAGAAAATCAAACAAACAAACTGATGATGATAGCCGTTGTTTAAAAATAATAAACATCCGAAGAGATTAGTCGCGGGTGAGTAATTCTACGAAAATTGTAATCCGCACTGTTTTTCCGTAAACAAAATTTGTAGGTTGTACGTTAATGACACGCTGATTCATAACAAACCAACTGTAAAAATAAAACAATAATTGACGCACGTTTTATATTTATTAATTTCCGGAATATTTTCAAAGTTTCTTGTCGTATTTGTTTTTTTATTAAAAAATACCATCTTATGTAAAAAATTTTGATTAAGGCACCTAATTACCATCAAATTAAAGATTCTTTAATGTAATTAAAACAAGGTGTCAACAAAATCCCTTTACATAATTACCTAATTTAAATTAGATAAACCTTTTCTTTAAAATATATTCTCTTATAAAATCATTAAAAACAGTTATTAAATAAACAGCAAGTCTTGCGTTATTGAACAAATTATTATTTCAAAGTTCAACAAACTCAATATGATCTCACTCTAACAAAAGGTATTATTTACAAAGCTGTGATCAGGCATTGACACAAATATTCTTAAATTGCAAGGTTGTAAGCAAAACTGCTTTATTTCAATGTTACAAACTTCCACGTCAGCATTTTGTGCGGATGTGGAGCAAATTTTATTAATCTTAATTAAGTAAAATGAATTTTTAATTGTAAAAGGAATTTAATTTTACGCGAAAACGACATACGATACGATAAAATGTCATTAGGGTTTGTTGTTGTGATAGATGAGATGCATCTGCCGACAAAGCGCCATAATTAAAGTAATATTATTAACGCGCTAAAATGATGTTAAAGTTTCCAACTTTGTTATTTTTTTCTGAAAAAGTAGTACGTTCTAGAACAAAGTTGTACAAGACTTTTTTTGTTCCTTTTGATGTCTTCTATCACCCCTTAAAATTAATGCGTTCTAACTCCGGACACGCTGTATAACCACAACGGCAAAGATCATCAATAACCTAATGACAAAACAATCGAAGCAAGAATAACTCAACAAAAGATATTGCTGCAAGCAATATCTTCTAAGGATTATTATGTGGCTAGGTTATTTTACCAAGAAGCCACAGAGGAAGATATAACACACACCTTTCCCGTAACGCTGCTCTTTGTATTTTTTTCATAACTTTGTTTATCCTAATGTTATATAATCACGTTGATTCTGTAGAGGATTTTTTTTAAACAACTTCCTTATCAATAATTTTTTCTTTTGTAAATTGCTCCAGTAATCAGTCAAGGTTGACGGTTAGTCAAACTTGACCGCTTACCAGCGAACCGTGAAGTTCTGTAGATATATAAGATTAAATTTTTTAGATTTAAGTTTAGTTTTCCAGTGCCTACGGAAGATGATAGCTCCGCTATTGAAACACGTGTTCAGAGTGATCCAAAGTGTGTTTAGTGAAGGTGAAGTACAGTTTTAGTAAATTTACGGCACAGTTTGTATTATCTGACAGAGTAGAAAGAAGTAGTAGAAGAAGTAGTAAGAAAATCTCCAGGACTCGTGGGTAGTTACTGGGTTGCTTAAATCTATCAAGACCGAGCTTGAAAATGTTTTTGCTGAAATTCAAATTATTCCCCCAAATGTTTTAAACGTTTAAGATAGTTTAGATATAACAACATCCATTTTGAGAGAATCTTGTAAGAAATATTTGAAGTATAAAAATAATGAGTGATTTTATTAATTTTTACAGGTATGCGATTTGCGTTGGTATTTGCAAAAGTATTTATATTCTCGTTGTTGACGCAATATGAAATTTTTCTTGAAAAAAGTATAATAACTAATGATGGCCATTTTTTTCGTGCACGATATAATTATTTTCTAAGTCTTAAGCGAAGGTGTAAAGTTGCTAAAGCAGTTTAATCAAAATATAATACATAAATAATAATATTCTATTTCAGTTATTATTGTTAATGGTGGTGTCGGTGTGGAGATAACACTAATAAAGTTTAGTTAATTGTTTACCTATTTTTTTTTGTATTTGTACTTGTATTTAGATTATTGTATTGTATTAGAAAAATTTTCACATGTAAATTTTTCTGTACCACTCTACTCTTTTTGATTTAGTACTAAATTAGTTCTGTCAATAAATGAAATCAATCTGTCAAACAATTCATAGAATTGTATATTTTGAGATTATGGTACTGCCTTCTCTATTTTCGTAGAGCGGCACGTCGTGCTTTTTCCACCCAGTACTATGTGTGCCTTGGGCCTTGCAAGAGGTTAGAAATTATAAATAAATATACAGCTAGTTAAAACCATACAGCAAATAGCGAAAACAGCTTCGTACGTATAAAATGCGAACGGGAAAATTCTTAAGATCCAAATATTTTATTCTGAAGAACATTGTATTATCCAATCTCTACCGTTTTTATTACATTATGTAAGTAGTCCACTTTAAGTAAATATCTAAGTAAGGTATATTTTATCTCAAAAACATGCGTTTTCTCTCCAAGGTTTTGCTACATTTTACATCTATCCATACTATAATAAATTATAACGTATATTGGACTATAGCCTTGGAAGAAGATACTTGGTAGAGGATACTTGGTTTGTATTGTGATGGTTTCGTTAGAAAAAGAACTTCTACTAGCACTGAGGAGCAGGGCCGGATTTAGACTTGATAAGGCCCTAAGCTATTTGAGGTATGGGGCCCTTTAGAGTGGGACGTTCCGGACGTGCGGCATTGGGACAAATAATGCTGCAGTATATTTAAGTATATATGACAATTGCTCATTCGGACATTTTTTTTGGGGGCCCCCAAGAATGTGGGGGCCCTAAGCTGTAGCTTGTGTAGCTTATACGTAAATCCTGCACTGCTGAGGAGTCGATACGAGCTTTGGTTTTAATGCGATTTTTCAAGACAATTATCCTGGGCAGCGAGAACCTATTAATAAATAAAAAAAGCACTTACAGAGTATATACCGGTTCAGAGATGGCTGGCTAACTTCTTAAACTAATTTCCAACATAACGCAACTTACTATTGATGATCTCTGTTGCTAATCTATGGTCAAGCTCAGACTCTAAAGACAATACCAAAACTATTGAAACAGTGCTTAAGTAGATAGGTTTTAATGTTACCCAAATAAAAAGTAATAAATTGTAATCATAAATGTAAAGATTAGAGTATCAACAATAAATAATAAGCAATATAAACACGTGTTATAAATCTAATTAAATTAATTAAAAGCAACACAAAACACTTAATTGCCTTTTTTTGAACTTTACTAAAAAGATTTCAACAGTAGATAAAATGACGATTAATTCTAAACTCTAAAATTTCTGTACTAAAAAAATCTTTAAGCTTACGATCATTATCACTATTTGAGTTATTATACTTTTTTACAACTTAGTCGATTGAATTAATATTTTGGTACTAATTTAGTTTAGTTTTATATAATATGAGATAAAATGACTTTATTTACTTTTTTTATTAGGACCGAAGATTATTATTAAACAGAACGCGGAATTTCTACAAAATTCCTTAGTTTCACTGAATATTAACAATATTAAAATCGTTACATAACGAATTTAATGATTGTTCGAAACTCAAAGGGCCACAGTTTACCACTAATTTGTTAATTGGTTGACACATCGGCATTAAATTAACGAAAAGGATTGACGAGTAACTTACTCTAAGTTACGTACGTAGTTACATACTCTAAGCCGAAAACACAGCGATACGGTACTGTTACAAAACTAACCGAGTACAAAATTGAAATCTAGATAAAATTTCCCTTTCTGAAATTACACTCCACGAAAGTGTTAGCCCGTGTTTCGGAGAGCTACGCGGCATAGTAGCGTAATAGCGTCTCTTAACTTTCATAAGTCACGTAACTTAAAAATTTCTAAAGAGGAGGCGATTGACTCAATTAAATCACCTATTTTCTCTGCAACTTTTTGCTATGGAAGAAACTTATATGGAAAAGAAGGAAAAAAAATTAAAATGTGTATAGAAGACTATGCAACGGAACTGTCAATCGGAACTAATATGACTAACGCGAGGAAAATAAGGGGTTTTATTCTGTAAGTAAAAAGTATTAGTTACCAAATAGTGACCTGCAGATTTCCTTGAGAAGGTGACAGTCAGGTAATGCAATTCTAGTTTCATCTAAATTAATAAACAGTTCAGTCGTAGCCTAGATGCACTATGTCAATGTAGTAGAATTAACCTCGGCCAAAATAACCTCGAAGACAGGAAAGTCACAAAGAATTTACAGAAGCTTGTGTTAAAATAGTATTTTAGTTAATCGTTCATAAATTGGATTGTAATTTTCTTTTATTAGTGTAAACTTTTCCGAAGCCGTTAAACTTGGATTTCAAGAGAAGAAAACTAATTAGTTAATTGTTCAATTGTTCGATATGGTCAACATGATTCTACGTAATCATCATTTGTCGCCGTGATCATTATTATAGGGGTTAACATTAATCACAACGGTTAAGATTATTGTACACAAGTAAATTAGTTCGTCATCATCCTTAATCGGCGCGGACAAGATGAACCTAAGTACTCGGTAGTAATCGACACGATCAACGTTATTCTACGTGATCAAGATTGTAGTACCCATTTAACATAGTAAGTATTCTATGCTATCAGTATTAATGGAAGTGGTCAGCATTAACAAGTCGTGAAAATGTTTCCCTATTAATGTAAACGTGCCAAAAAGTGGACGTCCAAAAATATCAACCGAAGATCGCGTCGACAAACTCGTTGAAACTGCAAGATACCAAATAGGTACATCAGTACGTAAATTATACATAAGATTTCCTGTTTTCTATGGGACTGTGGGATGGTAACTACAGAAAAGAGGGTTAGAGTATCGTAAAAGACGTAAATGTCCAAAACACACCAAGAATCAGTTAGAAAGAATTCCTTTTATCAACACAAATCATGCCGATGACCATAAAATTTTGGCGGGACTTGCCTTCTTGCCATCATGTAAGATTTACTAAAACCAAAGGCCGACAACCCTTCAAAAGTGACACAAGTGAGACCAATATAGAATTTTTGGTCAGTGTTATCTAGGAAAGTATACAAAAAAAACCAGGAAACACAAAATAGGAACATTGAGAAGAATAATCTAAAAGAACCCGTAAATAGATGAGAATACCGTTCAGAGTCTGATGCAAGAGATTAGACCAAATTTGTGTACTATTGAAAATGATGGCCCGTTGTCAATAGTTTAACTAACGGTCTTTATTACTAGATATTGGTAATATGTTAATCACACAGCATTTCGATTTTTTCTCAAAACTTTTAAAAAACATACTGTCATGGTAATTAAGTACTATTATGTAGAGAAATGTCACTTATTACCACATTTATTAGACAAATTAATAATAATATAACCTCAATTTAAATATAGGTTTAGGTATTTTTCAATATAGTAAAGTAACGACTTGTGGTCAGCGTGGGAATTCATCTGGAATAGATAGAATAAGCTGTATTTAAGGTGTATATAGTGGTGAACCAACTTAGCTGGCAGAGTTGTGTATAGAATGTAACTTCAATGTTAACGATAGATCATTTTATGAAGTATTTTCAAAAGTTTAAAGTTATCTGATAAGTTGTTTTCTGTGTCACCAAATCTATAAAGATTTTAATGTAAAGGTTGGATAAAAACACATTTGAGCAATAGCGATAATGTTGTGTTCCGCTGGAATATGCAAATTGGGTTGCATATTGTATTTTGATGCATCTAAAAGCATTTAGATAAGTTAATTAAATACTTTGGGAAATTGTGTATTGATGTGAAACATTGTACAAAAGTGTTTTTATTAAAGTAAGTTAATTAAGATAAAATGAATTGAGATGTGCCATCGACATTAAAATTGAGTGTGTAAATCTATTTAACAACCTAGTGTTATATGATTAAAATCAGGAATTCTTTATAGTTTTCCATTTTATTAAAATTTGTAAATAATAATTAGGTTATGATATTATTGAAAAGTCAGTTTAAATATAAAGATCAGTTTTTTATTTGAGATTCAATTGTTTTGCAAAAAGCTATACAAAGATAGTTCATTTTTAAACAATTAAGGTAGCCATAAAACATCAAAGGCGTGTGATATATCTTCTTGGTTCTTTAAATTGAAAATTTATAAAATTATGTTTCAAGACAAATGTAAAAGTTATAAACAAATAAATAAATAAAGAGCATAATGTTAATCGTTAAAAAGAGAAACAAACAAATTTCAACAAGGGAAGATATTTTTAATTGATTTAATTATATAATATAAATTTAATGGAAGAAGAAAATATTAACAATAAATTATTGGGAATTGTACTTATTAGTCTATAATAAAGAAGATATGGTATTGGTAAATAATAAATAACAAACAATTATTATCGTATGGACTTTGATAATTTGTGTCGTTCAATAAAAATCTATATGTTGACATTGAATAGCTGCCACTTGAAGTAAATCAGCTGATTAGAATTAGAGATTACAATTTTGGTTGATCTATTTGTATTTAGAGGTTGGAGTTTTATTAATTCATCAAAATAACAATTTATTATTAAATCGCAAATGTATAAAAAATTAACTTTTTGTTTAGTTAAGGATTTTAAAGATGCCAAATAAATTTAAAAATACTAAAAAGCTGGTTTGATGGCAACTTAATTACATTGACATACTTCAATTCATTTTAATTCTAAAAAATATATTTTTCTGGTTTTTAAACAAACTGTAATAGTTTTGGTTTAATTATTATTGAAAGAAACAAAAAGATGAATTATCATTCATTTGAAGGAATTGCCAAAAAAAGTAAAAGGTCAGTCTTTTTGGTGGAAAACAAAAGAATTTCTTGTGGTATCAATTAATTTTATTTTTTATATTGTACTGCTTTAATACAGATAATTTGCTGTTTATTTATTTTATGTATTTTAGTGTTGGTGAGCCTAAAATAAATTTTGTGGGCAGTATTTCTCACTACAAGTATCCTGAGCCGCAAGCAAATACAATTTCAAAGGTAATAAGATTATTATTATACAACCTTATCTATTGATTAAAATTCCCCACTAGAACAACAATAATAGAACAATATGTTAAGTCGCAAGACGAACTCGACTGATTAGTAAAATTTTAGTTTAATTGGTGTTAGAAGAAATATAAGTTTAAAATAAGACTTGGTTAAGAATTAAAACTTTACTAAGGAGTCAATTTAGTTTAAAGGATATGATTAAAGCTCTTTAAAGACCAGAATAATTGTGAGATCAGGATTATAAATGCATTTCCTTGTACTTGCAATCTCGAACTATGACAATTAATTTATTCTGTCGTCGACATTCTGAATTAACCCAATAAGGTTTTGTTTTCCAATAGACACTAGACAAATTTACTTTTGCTTGCAGTAAACCTTTAGAGCTATACTTTACTTTATAAATTTTATACTATGTAAGTTAATACCAAAAATATTTCAACGTTTTATTTAATCTAAATAATGACTAGAAACTAATTTCAGCGGAAGTAAACTTTGTTTCTTTGAAACTATTCCCACAACGTATTTTAATAAAGTAAAATGTACTTTACATAGTGCAAAAACAGGCATATGCTTCCGTTTGTTGCCAGTCACCATTGCTATCGTTCTTTATAGCGAGTAGATGAAGTTTGAAATATAATTTTAACAACTATTGAGTAAGATTCAAACATTACTTTATAATACAGCTTGGTAAGTTTGTTCATACGTTATAGGTTTAACTTATTCATGTTAAAACGCCTAATCCTTTCGGGTACTTCTGTAGTTTTATAACTCTTATCATAATGGAAAAAAGATTAATTTTAGTTATGCTAATGGTTTATAACGAAAAAAGTATACAAGGAGGTACTTGGATATGAGATTATTACTTTGGGGGTTACTTTCACTCCATTATTTACACTAAAAACTAAACTAAAAAATTGCGTTTAGAGTTAATTTTCAACTTTAATTAGAAGGACTTCAGTACAAATATGTAAGTATTTGTTGTTCCCTGACTAATTTCGAGAGCAACTAACGTTGGTTTTGCACATAAAATGAATGAGATATTTAATAGGATATCCTAAAAGCATTACCTACTGGGTTTACTTTAACTGCATAATTAGCTAGAAAGTGAAACAAGTAAAGTCGATTAGCTTGTTTTACTGTGATAACCGTGCTTAACAATGAAATTAAATTTGCATAAAAACCGTTAATTGCAGGTTTAATTCACTATTGATACGGTTTTTATTTCAGTAGAATTTGCACGTTGGTATTTATTGAAGATATAAATTGTTACTAGGAATGATAAAACTAATTACCATCTTAGTTTATTAAGTTTGGCTGTGCACTTTCATTATTCGCTGGCAGAAATGACATTTTTAAATTCTTAACCATCGATATCCATAGGTTTCCTATCGTGAGTATAGTCAGTTACCCAAACAAGAATCCCCTACAACAAAAACCAAAAACAGACCTGATTTATAATAATTGATGAACGCTAGCTATTTTGTTCTATAACGACTTTCTACTATTTACATTTCTTGTGCATCATGTCACAGTTCACAATGTCGAATCCAAGATAATATATGACACCTAATTAAAAAATCACCTGTGTGAAAATAAACAAATGTAGGTTTTATAATGCCTTCAATCTCTTACACTAACGTTCGTAGAAATATTATTAATTATTACAATTGAATAACATTAATTATAGAAAACGGCCCTCAGTTGCAGTAGTCTTAAAAAAACAAAATCGATACATTTTCTGTTTTACGTTAAAATTTCCTTCTTTTCCGCTAACTGGGCTGGTTTGCAACATTAATTAAATTGGCAATGGAAAATTAACTTTTACTCAATTAATGCTCCGATTCAGACAAAACCACGATTATTTTGTTAAGTTTTAAACGATAATACTGTAATGATTTTTCTATCGTTACATTAATGAAAATAATTGAGTTGTTGGAGTTCAAAAAAGAAACGTAGTGTTGACTAATTGCCGTTTATCATTAATAATGGTGATTTGAAGATTAATAAGAAATTCGCCACAAAACTATTCAAGTTTGAGTTGACTTTATTGATTTTTTGTATGTACATGATAAGAAAATGGTCAAGGAAATTATTTGGGGTGAGATGGTTTTCACTTCAAACTACTTCTGTAAAAGAAAATGTAAATAAGTTTAGTAAAAATATAAAACTTCCATATCTTATTGACAAGGATATAACATAATTTCGGTTCGATATAAGAATCCAAAAATAGCCCTGACTACGGTTACCGACAAACCATTCTCTGTATTGAAATGAAAGTACATATTTTCCAACTAAATTATAATAATCATGTTTTAAAATAATACCAAAGGCAGGCTAATCTGGAATGAAATAAGAAATAAGATAGGAGAAATAATTGCAATCTAAAATAGAGAAGGTTTCTAAGAGGGTAAGTAAACAAAAACAAAAAATAAGGAATTTTATGTATTGAAACAGAAACATTAAGAAATTAATTTTCCAATTGCAAAGAATTGTATTAATAGCAAGATAAATAAAATGTTTAATAGTTTTTAATAACAACATATTTAAATTATGTTATATAAAATTTATTACACTTTATAAGGTATATTTAGTATAAAATTAAATAATTACTATTAACGAGAAAATATCAACGTGCCATTATAGCGTACAACACATCTTAATGGTCACGCAATTTGAAACTAAAGTGTCCAAGTTCAAAATAAAATCCACCTTATGATGTAGGATCTGCTTAGTGTACACATCAAAAACTTCTGCTCTTTTTTTGATTCATGGCAACACCAACAGAACAACAACGTGTGATTCGGAAATTTTTCTGACTACCTCATTTATGCAGTAACTGAAACTGCTTTTGCAAAATAAAAGAAAATCCGTTTGTTCGTCTATTACTTGACCTAAAACCATTGACCTATGATTCTATACTAAGAGAATTTCTTTACTTTCCTGAATACTATTTTCTATTTCAATAAATTTTGAAAATATAGTAACAATGTGAGTCAATGTTAATTCTTTTCTTATTTATACTAACAATTAACTCCTACCCATTGATTAAATAATCACATGCGACTCAATTACTTTAATATGAATTTTAGTTTAGTTAAGTTTCAAAGGTAAATTTTAAGAAGTTTTTTCTCCAAACTTCCACCAAGAATGAAACAGAAAGGGAAAAATATAATTTCTAACTTTCTAAATTCACACCGAAAGTCAATGTTTGTCTCTCAAGAGGATTAAAACTGTGAAGTGGTTACACTACTAGTAGTACTTCTACTCATATTATTGCCGCTTTTACTTTGAAGCTCCCTTTCACCCTGTTTGAACACTGACCAGATGCGATCGTATCAAATTTCGTTCCTAGCAGGAAATTAACTTTATTAACACAGCGGATGTTTGAGTGCGTCTGTAACCCGAAATTTATTTTTATTGTACCGCAAGGGATTTCAATTCTGTTGTTACCCATATTTAAATTTGTTGTTTTATATTCTCAACTTAATTTAGATACAGTTTGTGCAAAACACGCAATTCAGAAAAACAAACACCCTAAGAGGATTTTACGTTACCATAATACCGCAGGATAGCAAAAATGTTATTCGACAAATACTAAGTAAACTTTGCATAAATGTTGAATCATGAAAACTTTTATTTGTAGATTTTTAAATTAATTAATGTTGGCGTGCATAAATTCTTCTCGTCGACAAAATTCGTTTTGTTGTTATAGTAATTATTTACTGTTTAAGTTTGTGTACATATGCACCTAATCTAGTTTTATTATTATTATATTACATTTACAACAGTGCAGCACACACAAGTGAAGTAACAAAAATATAAGTTTTATGGAAAGTTGTGAACGAACTCGTAAAATAAACATCATGCCATCTATTTACTTTACGTTTTTATGTGTTAGTACGTAGTTATTTCTGCTTTACTTTTATGAAATTGCTTTTGGTCTAACTACAGAAATATCGATTTATATTGATGTCGATATTTAACATATCAAAAAATCAAGCTATCAAAATTGTTTGATTCCATTACAAGTTCGATTAAGCCTAACAAATATATTATCTTAACAATTTTTATATGTAGGAGTTCCGACAAATCTGAAAATTCACCCACTTTATTATACTTTTTTGTATTCTACATATGTTGAACAGAAATACTTCCGATACAGGGTTATACATAGTTCTCCATCGAATTCGTGTATTGATCTCAACCAGTAATGAATATTTATTAGCCTTTTTGCTGATGATTATTTTCTTTGTGGGAGTGGATCTTCGTATATGTGCAGGTATATCTTTATCTGTTTAGATTGAGTTTTGTCCATTAAATTAACAATAACCCTTGTAATATAATTTAACCGATTGAAAGGCAAGCTTTGATTTTTTTTAATGATTTTTTGATTTTGTGAAGAAGCTGGATCGTTGTGGCTTGCATAGTGAACCTTCTCCCACCACAAGGAACCGAACTGTGTAGTATGGTAATGTGTTATGCCATGATTAATCAAATTTTATTAATTAATTGGTTAACACGACTTTTGTATTTCATTCAAAACGTTTTATGATTTCAATAATTCTATTATATTAGAAAAGTTATAAATAAAACATTGAATTATCACAAGGTGTCAAAACTTGTAATATTGTTTTAAAATTGCTGTAAAATCGGATGACAATTTTGAACATAAATATTTACCATAAAAAGGTGCTTGAAAATTATTCATAATTGCTGTAATACCAAGATTTGAAACCCATATCTCTTGCAAATTGTTTTCTGATACCATTTGTATGAAAATTCTGGTTTTATTTATGCTTGGTATAGTATCTATTAATTAAGGTATATTTGGCATTGTCTCGTTCTCCAGGGGAGAGGGAGGATTGGAATTTTATTTAGAATGTTTCTGATGTTGTGGAGCTGAAATAAAGTGCTAACTTGCAACTTGGTATGTAAAAAAAGAAGAATTTATATTACATTACTTGTGCTTTATTGGAATTATTCTTATAAATAGTATTATCTTAACTGTAAAGTAAGTTGCAAAGTTGATTAATGATTGAAGTTTAGCATCCTAAATCAAGTTAAAATTTAATTACCCAATAATAAAATCATTTATAAAATTTAATAATCACCTGATAAAATGAGGTGATATTCGGTTTTTCTTTGATGGGTTGATAATTATTTTCTGATTAAAATACTAGAAGTCGCAGTTATTACTGATTGGTAGAATTCTTTTTTAAAGGAACAAAACCCAGTTCTGAATTTACTTATATCCTTTATATTTTATAAAACTTTAAGAGAAATTACCATAATCAAAGAGAAACAAATAAATATTAAATTAATCTATTCAGTGTTCATGTATACTACATTACATTCATATAATAAGAGGCTGGAGTCTCTATATAAAAAGATACAAGTTAAGATTTATTCTTATTATTATTATTATTATAAACTAAAATAAAGATTATTGGGAATTCCGTTCAGTTAATGAGACAAGACGTATGTATAATTAATTTATGTATAAAGGAGCTGGGTGTATCACTACACACATAAGTTATTCAAAGCGTGTAGTCTTACACCTCCTTCATCACATAACCAGTTGCAACGTCTATTCAGAAATTATAGTGTGTGTTAAATTGAAAACTTCCTATCCCAAATATATCCTGTATTATACACCTACATATAAGTGGAAAATTGGATAGATTGATTTTTCAACTGTTTTGTTGTAACTAAATATTTCGGTTAAGGATTTAGAAATAAAATCATGTTTGGTGAATTTTAAAATACGAGAGGCAAAAAAAATCGTAATGTAAAAAATGCAAAAAAATACAAATTATTTGTAAGACCAATTTGAACTCCTCTGATCTGTTAGATTCTATAAAAACGATTATTACACTGTAAATAGTTCTCTCGTCAACTTTCTTTTCTCAATGAAGACTTTTTTCTTCAAATATTCAGACTATTGTTTTAGTTCTTCCTTATGTGTTTTGCTGATAACTATCATAATACGGCTTTAAATTTCTTCTCGCACTTGAAGTGGTCATGAAATGGTCACCACCTTTACATAATATATTTTGGCTATGTGCTTGACTGCAAGTTGAGGTTTACTTCATCTTCCTTTACGTTACAATTTGAATGCACTGAATAATCAAATTAGCAGTTACTGAAGATGTATATTCACATGCCAGTACTACATGGTCTAGTGTGGTAGTATTATGATCTAATTCGAACAACGGTATAAAACTCTATACGCTAGATAGATAATGGCATAATAGTTATTTATGTACCAAGGCCGTTAGAATGATGATAAAGCACGTTGGGCATTATCACGGCACGCTCGTGCTGCATACAAGGTTTTATTTTTCACGAGAATATATTGACAAGTAGAAAAAAATTTTATATCTTAGAATGTAAAACTGTAGGAAGGAGCAAAACTACCCGACGCAATGAGCTTTAAAAGCGACGGATATGACGTCACACTGGTCGCCATTAGACCCCACCTAAATGGTTATAACCCAGTGGTTATTCTCAAACTCCGACAAATACGAAGAATGGAATTACATTTCGTAAGAAAGTATTCGTTTGTTTAGAATATTTAATTTAAACTTATATTCTAAGATGAATTACAAAATACTATGTTTTAAAATTGAGGTTATGTAATTTATGTGCGCATTTCGGATAGTGAGAACCGCCAATGGAAAAATCTAATTACAAAACCGTAAACATTACTCCGCCATATTGAGACCCCATCTCGGTCGTACACTGAGAAAAAGATTTATTTGCAATTAATACAAAACGATTACCGCAAATAAATTGTTATTTTGGATACGGCGGAACAAATATTTAATGACAAGGAACTTATTATTAGTTTGAAAATTATAAATATAGATAATTAAACAATAAAGGATGATTTTTTAGATGTAAATGTAGTAAGTTATCTGTTATAATGTACAAAACTATATTTAAACAAATTAGTTTGCGATAAAAACAGTTCGATTGTAGACATAAAATTAGTTTATAATATTTATACAATATTGGTTAACTGTTAAGCAATCTATTTAATGTTAATACACCACGTTACCTACTAATCAATATGTTCCTTAGCATTTATTTTAGTGAATTTATTCTAATTGAATTAATTTACATGCAAAGTAAGTGTATAATATTAGTTACTACAATTATTTATTGGCAAAATAAAGTTATAGTAATACTTATTCCACTAGCTTATCTGCTAAATAACTACATAGTAGTAGTTACTATAGTAGTTTGTGAAGTAAATCTTTATAAAGTAATAGTTAGTGTATTTACTTAACAATAAATTCATGATCAATTAATAGTTACTATATTACTTGGTAATTATACCCATATGTAGTGCTGGTGAAACTTGGGTTAAATTTTCATGTGTGAGCAAAGGAAAAATAGCAAATAGTAATATATCTGAGAAAGATAGATGTTTATCGCATACTTGCCATAGAAACGTTTTTGCTAGACAAAAACTATTGACGTATGTCGTTCTGAGTTCTGACATGTAAACCTTGACAAGTATGGGATGATGTCTATCTTTCTCAGATGAGTTACTATTCGCTGTTTTTCCTTGGCTCACACATAAAAATTCAAAGCCAAATTTTACTAGCACTGTAAATATTATTTGGTTATGACCTCGGTCAGAAAAACACAAACAGTTTTAGGAAATATTTAATTTTTATTGCACTCTCAAAGCTACAAATATATTATAATTACACAGTAACGCACCTAAATTAATGTCATTCACCATTCACAATCACAATTCACCACTTATTATTAAATAAACCTGCCCAAAGGATTGTGTGTACCCCAAGCAGTGGACATGCGTAAAATATCCAAAGGAATGGACGCCAGCAACCGTCAAGCTATTCTTGCAAGTTTGCACTTATAATACATAATATAACTGTTAACAAATATTTAATAACAGATAATTTACTTTTTTTATAAACACATAACGTTAAGTAACTAATACTCTGTTAATAAGTTACGTTAATTATATGTGTTGAAATGTTAAAAAATGTATTTTTACGTAGAACATTAAAATGTATTAACTATTACTGTAAGTAATTTGATGGGTAACAAATCTTATTATGGCCAAATGAGGAAGCACGGTAATTAATAAAAAAATATTGCATTAACTGTCAATAAATACACAGTTTCTGTAAACCAGGCTTTGTACAAAATTCACGTTAATTATTTAATATTTAGAATAAGAGTGCTTCTAAAAAACAAATAGTTCACATGTATTATACTATTGCAAATCCAACAAAATCTTGTTTGAACTAATTATTTCTTTGGCTGTATAAATTGCGCTTTTTAAATCTTACACAACGTGTGTTAATTTAAATATGGCATAGTATATTTAAACAAATTGAGCTCAAACTAGCACGTTCGTTAACTATAAGAAAGTCTTTTTCTCAGTGTATGTAGTAGATGATTATGTTCCTTCCTAAAGTTTTATATTCTAAGGTTTAAATTTATAATTTTTGGGGTTACCAAGGACGTTGTTTATATATTTATAAAGTTTATTTATAAAATTCTTATGTTTGTCGGATGGTAATTAACTTTTACTAAATTTACAAATGCAAAAGAATATTTTGCTTTCTGCTAAACGACATAGCACAACACTTATCTATGTTAAAAAATAATTTATTTTCTAGGGACCACATATGAAGGTTATCTAAATATTTTTGCAAAAGTTGACAATCCGATGCATTATCAATTATTTTAAATAACTTTAAGTCATCAGCAAAAAGCATGACATTTGATGCCTCAACAACATCTACAATATCATTTATAAATATTAGAAATAGCAAAGGCCCTAATATGCTTCCTTGTGGCACACCCGAAGATGGCACAAAAGAAGCAGAAGTATGACCATTAACACACACATACTGTGATCTTTTTGTCAAATAAGAATTTAGAAATATTGTTAGTGCTTTACTAAATCCAATCTTCATAATTTTTTTTATTAGGATAGAATATGATTGACGGTATCAAAGGCCTTAGCAAAATCTGTATAAATAGTATCTACTTGAAATCCATTTTCCAAGGCCTCTGAAACCGTTTGAACAAAACTACACAAGTTAGTGGCCGTTGATCTCTTACTGATGAAACCATGCTGTTGCAAGGCTATCTTGCGACCTAATTGAGATCTAATTTGCAAGTTTATTAAATATTCAAAGACTTTGGAGAATACATTTAAAACAGAAATAGGCCTGTAATTCTGAATATTACATTTAGATCCTTTTTTAAAAATTGGGATAATTTTAGCACATTTAAACCTTGAAGGAAATACTGAATGACGTAAACAATTATTAAAAATTAAGGTTAATGGAGTTACAAAAAAATCAACACACCCTTTAATTATATATGATGGAACATCATCCGGGCCTGTTGATTTGGTGAAGTTTTTTAATTGCAAATTTTACATCATTTTCTATTACAAACTTCACTTCAATGTTTGTACTGTTTAAACTTGTAATATCATGGCTGAAATTTTGAGCCATTACATCATCCGTATAGACACTGCTAAAGAACTCAGCAAAACCATTAGCTATTTCACTAGCTCCACTAAATTTCTTATCGTTGAGATCCATAGATTCTGGAAAACCGTTATTTGTTTCTTATTATTTATAAAGAACCAAAAAGCTTTACTGGAATTTGATATATTATGTTCAGTATCGTGAATATAATTCTTATAAGCATAAGCTATATCCTTTTTTATTGTTTTTCTAAGTTCCTTATAAGTGTTTAGATGCTCAGAATTTTTAAATTTGTTATAAAGATTTTTATAATAGGTCTTTCTCTTAATGTTAGATATAATATTGTTATTATACCATACTGGATAAATTTTCTTAACTTTTTTAGTTTTAGGGATACATATAACAAAAATATTATATATTACCTCATAGAACCTATCAACTACAACATTTACATCGTCAAAATCCTTTAAGAAGTTCCAATTGACATTTGAAAAAAGATTATATAATAAGGCATAGTTACCTTTTTTGAAATTATAATGTTCTGTAAGATTAGGGGTACAAGTTTTATGTGGTCTATTAAATAATTTATAAGTTATCGACAGAGCGGGATGCGGGGCATCCTCTTTTACTAATGGTAAATTTTCTCTTGTAACATAGCATTCTGAATTACTTAAAACTACATCGAGAAGATGTCCTATATCATTATAAATAAAGTTAAATTGGTTTAAATTTAAGATATTAACAAAATCTACATAATTTTGTATCTTTAGATTAGAAATTAAATTTTCTTTATAGTAATTATGTAAATTTGTTAAATTAATATCTCCAACTAGTACAACATTATTATATATGAAAGGTAAGGAATAAATTTCATCAAAGAAAGATTCATAACATGCACTAGATGTCTCAGAACTAATATAAAATGTGATAATATAGATGCAAGAAAAACTCAGATTAACTTTAACACATAAAACCTCAATCGTAGCAACATTAGTATTAATGATGATTTCTTCACTGTTAAAGACGTTACTAATACCAATTAACACTCCACCTGCTTTAGATTTACCAGATTTTTCATGATCCCTATCCGAACGATATACAGTGTAATTGCTTTGCAGCACTTCCTGATCATGTACTGATGCGGACAACCAAGTTTCTGTCAGGGTAATAATATCGTACTCACATTCTAAAGAACTTGTATATATTTGTTCGGTTTTAGTATTTAATCCTCGCACATTTTGATGATAAATACGTAAATCGTTTAAGGATGAGGGCTGTCTAGCTGAATTTGTTTATTGGTATACGTTTTTAGTTTTTTTAGTATAGATACGCCAATATGTAACTTGTTCGGGGCGCTGGTACTTCTGAGAAATGTATTGTATTTCGTCAATACAAGTTGCGTCATTACCATTCCACAAGCGATTATTCGAAATCACTAACCCTTACGTATTTGAATAGTTATTTAAAGTTCTATGAATATCGTAAGGGGCTGTCCAAAAAATACGTCACGCTATATTCAGGTAGTTTCGACCCCCCCCCTCTATGTCACACTTCATCACGTTTACGTAACCCCCCTAGCTAATATTACGTCACAACATCTTTGGACCCCCCCTTGAAAACGAAAACTTTATTATAATTTATATAGGTTTCAATAATACAAATTTAATTTAGCTTATATTATATTAAATAGTTTATAACAGTTTATATTTCTTAAAAGTACATAAATACTTCAAGTCAATAGTAAAAAGTAAAATATCTCAGAAAATATTGAAGAGTACACTAGCCAAGAAGTTGACGGCACGAAGCTCAAAGCTGTTCAGAGAAAATTCAAAATTTCCAAACTAATAATAATTTGTAGTGTCCTTCAATGCCCAGCTACAGCATATTTTTAGTATATCCAGATCTAATCTACTTTTATTTAACAATTATATGTTTTTCTAAGAAATTCTTCAAGTAGATGATTTAAAAGATTACCCATTCATTGGAAAGTATTCAACAATGCAACCAGTTCTAAAGATCTTTATTTATTACTTCACAAAATGAATTTGGCATTTCCTACAATAAAGTAAAACCACCCTTTTTATGAGTAATGTAAGTTTTTAAAGAATTTTAAAGTATTATTGTATTAATTTTATGGCCTGAAAGTAATAATATACTAACTGTAAAATTCTAAACATTTTTTAGTAAAATTGTTTAAATTTGTTCTTTTTTTATTTAGAATGGTAAGGGATTATCGTGAATGTACAAATTCCCTAGAACTTTCAAAAACTGCATTAATATTAAGAAAAGTATTTTGACATGTTAATGTGACGTCACGTTTTAACTGACCCCCCCTGTTGTGACGCACCGTCGCGCTAGGCACAGCCCTCCCCTCCCCCCTTACTGCGATCGTATTTTATGGACAGCCCCTAACGTATGAAAATTAATCCTAGAAAAATCTTTATAAAAATATTTTTTTCTAGAAAAACCCTACCAACTTTCAACCATTAAAAATAAAACAAATTGCATTGGATATTTAATCATTACTAAAAAAATATTATATAGAATACTGCAGATAATTATAATCGATCAGAAATCTTAAGATCAGAAACCTAACTGTAAGTACTTGCACTGCATTTTTAAAATGGTAGAGCAGAACTTGCTATAGTCGGTGGTGTCAAAATTTTTTTATTTCAGATTTTTCAAAAACGAATAATTAAATTACGAAAGCCAAATTTACTGATTTCTTATTTGGTAATCAATGGTTCCATAATTCAAAAACCAAAAACTGATGTATTAGATAAGCAACTGCTATCTAAAATATTACTTTTTATATGTTATGTACAGCATTGATGGTAAAAGTAAGCAAACTCCGTTCAACTTGTAGTGCTTATTTTTGTTTGCCACAACAAAGTTCAGAATTTACGGTGTCATAGTTCAACAGGGGAAAATAAATTTTTTCAAACTTTCCTTATCTCACGAAGCTTCTAAGAGTATTCAATACACTGGGCTGGATAACGTAAAGTAATTCTATTCTATTCACAATTCTTACACATTTTATCAATAAAATACTACTAACTAATATAATATTTGCCCCTTTAAAAGAATTATTTCTCACATATTTTTTCTTCAGAATATCTTAAGGGAAAGATATCGTAAAACGGAAGCTAAAAATGAAAACATCTTTAGCAAAACTTTATACTGTGCTATTACAGGACATCATTCATCCATGTTATCGCAAACGAAAAAATATACTATCTGCCTTTAGGACACCGCTACCTTTACAACACCTTACGAACCTGCTACACGTACCATATTGATTTCAAGCGGTGTTGTGCGTTACGCCACAGTTCACCACCCACTACTTCCATAAATCTATGCGGCAGAGGGTATGAAGCACAAAATGAAAATCCTGAACCCATTCGCTTCCTGAATAATAACTTCCTGGAGCCAATATAGATACAAATTGACACCGAACTCCTCAATTGTATTAACGAAAGTTGGATTTCTGTTTTGAATTGAATAACCTGGTGATGCTGCCAACGGAAATGCAATATATAGCAGAATTATGTATAACAAGATGAATAGCCTGAAGCGGAAAGTATTACTTTTGTGGATTTCTATGGCATTGTATTCCGTTTAATGTTTCTGCAATACCACTGAAAAGTAAGTTATCTCTTCAACTTTCTGTATGAGGTAAAAGCCTCAGGATGCATTAAATAAAAACATTGTTTACGTTGTAGTTAGTGCTAAATAGTTAAACAACTAATATTTAAGCATTATAAACAACTAATGTTTCACTAATTGGTAGCAGTTTGGAAATTAATATTTGCATCGTAACAAATCAATTCAAGATCCGGCTGAGACTAGCTACTTACTTAAACAAATTGTTTTCAGGTGTCGTGGGTGTTAATCACAAAGGCTCACTAATTTTAGATTAAGCACAAAAATAAATAAACAACATTATAGAGGGCTCCACTCAAATTGTTTGGTATTATTGTTTCGAAAGATTGCGACTGGGATCTATAATTTGGGAAAAAACTCGTTTTTTTTATGATTTTAAAAGAGTGATTACGAGAAATTTTTTCGGAAAAGGGAAAGGAGGTGGATGTTTATTCACCTCCTTCTGAGGGTTGGACAATTGGACAACGGACAACATTTTCTTCTAAAACTATACTCAGATTTACTTTATACTAACAAGTGGGTGGAGGGATTGTCACATACTTATCAAATTAAAGGTTCCTTAAAAATTCAAAGAACCAGATTTCACCACTAGTTTCTTTGAATCGCTTGATCACATCAGAATTAAACTAACTAAAATAATAGACGGAAATTGTCAAACTGAATGCAGGGAAACTTAATTTTCACTTAGTGGCTTAAATCGTAAACACAACGCAGTGGCATTTATTGCAAACAAAAGAATAAATTAAATATTACCCGTGTAAAATTTTGTCATTACAATAATTTATTGTTCACAGTGACAAAAACGGTGTAACAATTATTTTAAAATAAAAAAGAGAGAATATAAAATATTAGTTTGTAATTTAATTAAAAATTATTATTAATCAACTATTTGAATCATTACTGACATATACACCACCCAAAGGGAAAGTTCACTTTGCTGAATGAGTTTTGGGGTATACATTTTTTCAACAATCTAAATTGCCTAATTGCTGTTTTTGCTTGCAGCAAGTGTTGGTTATCGTGACACATATTAAGTTATCTTTTTAAAATTCGAATATTGGTAGGATCCGAAAAGATAATTTACAATTTGTAAAATAATTTATTGGAGCAGTGAGAATTGGTGTTTTGAAAATAACATTTATATTAATATTTTAATTTAAGCAGGCCACAGCACATCCTGTATGTAATAGCACTGTCTTCCTCGAAAATAAAAACCTTTCCCTTTTCTTACTGAACGCATCCTGCTGAGTGTATCATCCATAAATCCTTATTTAAAAACAGAGATATTTTAGAACAAAACCTATTGTTTGAATATGTAATATGAGAAAAAAAAACTGATTAAATCAACAGGCATAAGAAAAGATTTTATCTACTAAAAGACTCATCTTCTATGGTTTAGATTGCTTAGAAGCAACAATTTATCCATAAAAGAACCAATTGGTTAAACAACTACTTTCATTTTAATAAAAGGCAATTTACAATTTAGGGTTTCACAAGGGAGAGCTTGTTATGTATTTTTGTAGAAATCTGAAAATGTAAGTACTTCGTTGTGTTGGTAGCTTTTTTGTGCACGCATCGTTTAGAATTTTAGCTTATTCACAATAATGTCCCTAAATAACACTGGTCGGCAAAAAAGAATTTTTCTGACCCTGACACCATTCCTGCTGATTCTTATATAAAATGACAGTAGGTATTGGGCCACCTTTGCCAGACGTTTTTGAGGGGATGCAGTCGTCGTTAAGTACGGAATCTGCATTACCGACATTCTGTATTACCGGCACTTGGTTCGTCACTCGGCTAAATGGCAACGCTGTTGCTAGGGGAAAACAGATGGCGCCAGTGTCGTTTTACGTGATTTTTGTACCGATATTCTGTATTATCGGCATTTGGTTCGTCACTTGGCTAAATGGTGTTAGTGTTGCTAGGGGAAAACAGATGGCGCCAGTGTCGTTTTACGTCGAATATGGGGTCTTTTTATGTCGATCTCTCTCTAATCTAGGGATTTTTGTCTCGAAGTACGGAATCTGTATTACCGGCCTTGTATATTACCGGCATTTGGTTCGGCGCTCGGCTAAATGGTGTTAGTGTTGCTAGGGAAAAAACAGAGGGCGCTAGTGTTTAATTATTTTTCACACCGATTACGGTCGTTCTGCTGGTTGTTAATAGAAGGCGTCATGAAGGGATCTGTTTTACCGGTAGACTGTGTACTACGACTAGAGGTCGCACTAAAGAAACCTGTATTATCCTACGTACTGATGCTATTAGAGGCCGCATTAAAGAATTTCCTCTCTCGATGTCTCCTCTCTCACTCTCGCTCTCTCCTTATCACCTATTAGAGGATGCATTAGAGAACTTCTCTCTCACTCTCTCCTTCTTGCTCTCTCAGTCTCACACACTCTCCTTCTTCTTCAATAAAGAAATCTGTATTACCTGTATGTACTGATGCTATTAGAGGACGCATTAAAGAATCTCCTCTCTCTCATTCTTGCTCTCTCTCTCCCTTCATCCTAATGCTAGTAAATGAAACAACATTGGATAGAGGTAACCGTTACGTCTACTGTTCTAAGATTGGTTCGGACGGCTTTGTTATTTTATACGTGAAAATAAAAATCGATAATTGTTTTACTGTTTTTATTATTTTTCGTAAAGTTACACAATATTACTAATATTCTATTGTAAATCAGCTTAAACTAGGTGATTATAGTTATATATAGTATAATACTTTATTACTCAATATAAACTAGATATGTTATATGAGGATGTTACAAATTAATTTTCTAACAAAATAACTTAGATCAACTTATAAATATATATATTCTAACACTTAACATTTACTTAATAGAATATTAACTATATATTAAACTTAAACCTCAACAACAACATGCTTTATTTAATCTAGT
The DNA here is from genome assembly GCA_929113105.1 of Agrypnus murinus. Taxonomy (NCBI): domain Eukaryota; kingdom Metazoa; phylum Arthropoda; class Insecta; order Coleoptera; family Elateridae; genus Agrypnus; species Agrypnus murinus. The sequence goes on from OV816025.1 coordinate 21,058,883, forward strand.
AATATAAACTTCATATAGGTAAGAACTGTCATGGGAGAACATCTTCGGCCTTTATCCAGGACTTTTCGTTTAAACCAAGCCATTTGACGTAAATGTCACCATTGCTGCGGCGTTTAAGTACTTTTTCGACTAAGTAAACGTCTAGCTGTTTGGTTTTCTGCAGCTCGAACTCGTAGAAAGCTCCTCGAACAGCAACCCCATGAAGGTCTTCCAGCAGATATGTGACAGGTTTTGTAAATTGAACTTTAACTATTTTGAATAATTCAGTTGACCAGCTGGGCGTGTATCCTTTAGAAAAGACCCCCTTGAACTTACTAATACGTACGAGGTCATTCAAGTCTAGTTTACGTTTACTTCCTGCAGCGACATCGGCTTTTACATTAGTGTCATAAACGGTTAGTTGGGTCGTAGGTGTAACAGTAGCCAGAGCTCGACCTATCGTTCTATGTCTGGTGTTGTTATAGCTGTCAACTACCCTCTGTAATATATCTATCCGTTTAAATGATCATCGGTAGCTAAACTCTTTATACAGCTTTTGCTTAATTGTACGGATAACGCGTTCAACTATCGAAGCCTTAATTACGGAATATGTAGAGTAATGATTTATACTGTGCTCTTTCATTAATCGTTTAAAATGTTTATTGTAAAACTCTTTCCCGAGATCCGTCTGAATATTCTTAGGTATGACTGCATTAGCACTCTTAAAAATGCTGCGGACCTGCTTTGTCACCTCTTCCCCGGATTTAGTTTTCAACGGTCGTGCATACAGATATTTCGAATAACAGTTTATCATCAGCAGTATGTAACGATACCCCTTATTTACTTTAGCATAGGGCATAAACTCGGCTAAGTCAGCCTGGAACAAGTCCTGGAAATTTTTTATTATAGTCTTTGAAAGTTTTTTCTAGCAACCCTGTGTATTTCATCAACAACGGTTTGTTTAGCACTCATCATCATACAATTAATCTCAACGACACCGAGAGAGCAACGTCTCAAATAGTTATATTGGCAGCAGCCGTGTTTGATGAATATTGAATAATGTTAAAAGCAATATATCATTATATACCCGAAATATTCTATTCTATGATGCCTTCTTCCTTAAGTTCACTTATAATTGATATTATTTCGTTTTCATTCTGCGGACTACTGTTGCCGGCACTCTTTACAGCATATAACAAACGCAGCCTGTCGACTAGCTCGTTAGCCTTATTCCAGTAGACGTATTCGACTTTGCAATCGCTTAATTTTTTAAAATTTGACGATGATGATGATGATGATAGTCTAATGTATAAACCTTTGATTCTGGGTAAGTTCGGTTTAATTATATAATCATACTTCCAATGTTTAACAGCTCTTAGTTTACCCTGTGGTCTATATGATTTCTTATGCGCATTAGTAAGGGCTATTGTATATTTGCTTTTTCTGGTATTAATAAGAAATTAGCTAGTTATAGTTGTCTGCGACGCTAATTTCATCTTTTAAGGATTTGTATCGTGCGTACGACTTAATCTTTTCTAAAATCCCGCACAACAGCTCAGGTATGCAGTTTCTTTTTTTAATCTTATCTACATATGTGGTTTTTGTCAATTTTGATGCTAATTCTTTTGTTCTCCGTAGGTATTTTAGAAAAGATTAAGTCGTACGCACGATACAAATCCTTAAAAGATGAAATTAGCGTCGCAGACAACTATAATTAGCTAATTTCTTATTAATGCGGCTTAAAAATCGAATTATTTCAATTCATCACTAGAATAGCCTATGCTTCTCGAGCACGTGCAATACGACGCAAAAATGCAAAAATCGCAAAAACGAACGTTTTCAATCAAAGATCATTAGTGGTGATCCGGAAAAGGGAGATCTGTTAATACAAATCAAAGCTAACACTAATACGGAAAAGTGTGAGATTGAATCAGCTACCGAGTTGATTGATTTTACCAAGCCCAATAACATAGGATCCCTACTAGGATTTAAGAAGCGCGTGCTAGAACCAGGTAGTAGACACGTATCAGATCGAATTGTCGATATACCTTCAACTCCAAACATCTTTGTAGACACGAATATTACAGGCGGTTCGTATAGAAACAATCAAGCAGGTCATACAATCTCCGAATTCGGTGTTTGCGTACCACCAGGTTATCTGATTGAAAAGGAGCCATCGCATGTGATTTACTTTCCCATCACTGTCACCGAGATCGATAACATTACCATTAGACTAGTAGACGCGAGAGGAGAGTTGATAAATTTGTCTGAAGATACTATCACGAGCATCAGACTAGAACTTAAACGTGAAAAATGGGAATAAACTTTAGCTATAAAAACATCAGCATATGTCCATCAAAGGTCATTCACCGTCGAACGTCGGCCAGTGCAGACCTCCGATTAAAACTAACTAAAGCTCGTCGCCTTTTTCTTGAATCTTTAGGCTTTAAACTACGATAACAGCAACAGCAGCATGATGCATATTAACACCGACACCTTTACCATTGATAAATTAAACATATTTGGGAAGCCTCGCGTCGATACAGATATAATAAAAGAAGATTTTTATACCTATCTGCCGTTTACGTTAAATGCCAATCAATCCGACACCATTAGAATCAGCATACAAAATTCCGATAACGTTTTAGCTTTGTATGACAGCATAACGCGTGCTGCAAACAAGCAATTCCTTCTGGTAAACAATTTAGCCCACTTTCTGTTTGATGAAATTCAACTAATATTAGGCGCAAACCAACTCATAGATGTATGTAAACCGCCTGGCATTACAAGTACTATAAAATGTCTCGTTTCACATGGCGCCGAGGATAGAGCTTTAACCTGCAATGCATGGAACTTAGGGATTACTAGCGATAATGATTTGTTACATAACCAGGGGAATAACGTCTTTCATTTCACGTGTAGAATACCATTAAAAGATATCTTTGGATTTGCAGATGATTATAAAAAAGTATTACCTCATATGAGTTGTCAGTTAGTTTTAATTCGCGCCAAGAACGATTTTAATTGCTATAAAAGCGACGCAGGTGCTGCAGGTACCGATGTAGATATCAAGATTGATAAGCTCTCGTGGGAAGTTCCGCATATACTGTTATCAGATGAAAGCAAAGTGAACTTGGTGGAGAGTTTAAGAGATAATTTTTCTATTATTGCTCCGTTTAGACGTTGGGAATTACACGAGTTACCCTCGTTGGGAACTACTAAAAATCAGGTTTGGCGCGTAAAGAACTCCAATGATCTAGAGAAACCGCGCTGGGTCTTTGTAGTTTTACAAGACGAGCGTCAGCTGGGTATAAGAGCGGGTAACCCGACTACATTTACTCATTCGAACTTGGTCGACGTTAAGTTGTATTTAAATTCGCAAGTGTTCCCACATCAGCGTTTAAATCTCGATTTCAGCCGTAGGGACTACATTCCTGCGTATCTGAATTATATTCGTTTTCGTGAGAACTACTATGACGGTATAGGTAGAGGTGCGGCTGAGAGCTGTTTACTCAGTTACAATTCGTTTGAAACGTACCCGATTTTTGTCATTGACTGTTCAAGACAGGTAGAGAGTTTTAAGGATTCCACTGTCGATATTAGACTAGAGCTCGAGTCTTCTGCAGCATTTACGAACACAACTAAGGCGTACTGTTTGATCCTTCGCGACGCATTAATCGAGTATAATCCGTTTAACGAAACCGTGACTAGACACGTACGCATACCATAATGAAGGTTGTTAAACAAAATAAGTCACTAAACATATGTAACCTAGACGACTGCGATGGTACATCTTTACAACGATCAGGCGAAGATGTTAGGAAGCATGGCGACCTGTTACCTGTATCATGTAGAGCATTATTGAGCGGTCCAATTCCTGCGGTAAAACTAATGCTATGTTAGGTTTACTTATTAGCGAAAACGGATTAAAATTTGAAAATATCTACCTATACGCCAAGTCTTTATTTCAGCCTAAATATGAATTCTTAAGACGTGTTGTGAAACCACTTACAGGTATGGGATATCATGAATTTAGCGAGAACGATGACGTAATCAGCCCCGGTGATGTTAAACCTAATTCTGTGTTCATTTTTGATGATATAATTTGCAACAAGCAGGAAAAGATTAGAGAATATTTTAGCATGGGTAGGCATAAGGGCGTCGACTGTTTTTATCTAGGTCAAACGTACGACAAGATACCGAAACAGCTGATTAGGGACAATGCAAACCTAATTATTTTCTTTAGACAAGACGAGTTGAACTTAAAACACGTGTTTAGCGATCATGTTGTAGGAGACGGTATTAGCTATGATCAGTTCAAAAACATTTGCTCTCTGTGTTGGAAGGAGCCGCATGATTTCCTGGTAATTAATAAAGACTGTTCTCTAGACCGGGGCAGATATCGGAAGGGTTTTGATTCATATATAAGTTTATAATTAGAGTCGATTCGTTTAGTAGTCTCTGCGTAGCCAACATGTCCAACACGTATGATCTGAGTTTAAAGCGTAAAATAATACACGCTCGTAATGCTATACGTAAGAAATTTGCATATTTTCGTCGTGATAGAGCTGAAGCAGAACGTATGTATCGCGTCACGCACAATCCAGTTATATCACCGCTGGAAACTCTTGCTAAATCAGTTAACACCTCTAACGTACCTATATTGAAAGTTAAAACACAACCATCTGCTGCTACTACTACTACTACTACTACTACTGCTAGTTACATTCCCCTGTTGAAAGTTAAAAAACAGCCTGCTGCATCAGCATCATCATCATCATCATCGGAAGCAGATGAAGAAGAAGAAGAATCTAATTAAAACTCTTGATCTCCCTACTCATTACGGTATGCTAATAGCTAACGCTGTCAGAAACAAAAATATAGATAGAACTAGATTCGGTATTAGATATAAAATTGATCGAGACGCGTGGACATTTGCATCTTCCCCTGTGACTATGCGTGATACAAACATCATAATTAAAAACAACGTTTTCGAAGCAACACCCGGTCTGTTTGACTTACTCACGTTTAGAGAATTAGAGTCTATACCATCGCAAGCTGATATCAGTAATTATATGCAGATAATAGCCCTTACTAATGCGCATTAGAAATCATATAGACCACAGGGTAAACTAAGAGCTGTTAAACAGTTTCGGATAAACACGGAGAACGATTCCATCAAGACATCAATAAGCTCGAGAGGAGATTTTCAGGGAAGTGTAATGCGAGCATGTTGGCAGAGTACTGCTGGTTTTTGGTACGAGAAACTTCTACCTCAGGGTATAAAAGGAAAGCAAGCACCAAATGAAGGTTATTAGTTATCTTATTTATTTATTATTGTTTACATTTATTATTATTTTTTTTATAGAAAAAACTTTTTTTTTGGTGCCCTGACTACTTAGGTCTTTGACACCCCACGAGATTACCTACTTACACTTACTTACAAGTTTACAGTAATATTTAGTGAAAACAAGTTTAATAATTAAATTATATAACTGTATGCAAGCCTGTCATTTTAAGGAATTTCAACAATCTTTGTATTTCTTGATGGTCATTTCTTAACACGTCTTGGAGGGTCTTTTTCAGTTGGGATTGGCTTCTCTGATCTTCAAACTTTTTGCACTCACATAAGATGTGCTGTACGGTGAGTTGAGTATGGCACGTTTCACAGGTTGGCCTGGACTCTTTTTTTAAAAAGTACCCATGTGTTATTTTAGTATGCCCAATTCTCAATCTTCTAAGTACTACGTCTTCTGTTCTGATAAGTTTTAGTTTTGGAACCCATCTTTTTGTTGTTTCTTTCACTCTTCTTAATTTTTTAGCATTAATACCTTTCCACTCCTTTTCCCACTCTTCCCGCACGAGATCCTTTTGGTAGTTCTTCATGTCCTTCATAGTGATTTGAATGTCATCTTTAACGGTTTTTTCTGTTGCCTTTTTTGCCTTTTCATCGGCGATTTCATTTTGTTGTATGCCAACGTGTGATGGTATCCAGAGGAACTTAAAAACGTTATTGTGATCCTTATAGGTTGTTAAGGTGTCTTGTATTTTCTTCACTAGAGGATTTTTACTAAAAGGTTTAGCAACTGACTGTATCGCACTTTGTGAGTCAATAAAGAATATAGTTTTTTGGAAGTTTTCAGCCGCAAACTTTACTGCCTCACTGACAGCATATAGTTCTGCTGTGTAAACCGAAATTAAGTCATTTAGTTTATACACGCTATATGCACTGTTATTCACAAAAGCACATCCAGTGCCATGTTCGGTTTTTGACCCATCTGAGTATATATGTTCGTAGTCAGCATGTTGGTCAAGGATTTGATTAAGATGTACTCTGTAAATTACACTAGGTGTTTCTTGCTTATGGAATCTTGTTAACTGTAGGTCAGTATTAGGGACAGAGGTGATCCAAGGTAATCATACAGAAGAAGGTTATTCAAGGTTGCTTTGGTTTGCTCTCTAATATTTTTGGCACGCAGTGAGTATGGGGGTGAAATTTTAAGGTTTTGGTAGTAATTGGATCGATATTTTGGATTAGTTACATCTGCATAATTTATATGTTTCGGATTTATGGCAACGGCAAGTGTATAGTTTAATAAGTTTTGTTGTCTTCTATATGTTGGTGGAAGTTGTCCTGTTTCTGAATAAAGGCTAATTACTGGGATAGTCCTGTAAGCACCTGTGATAATTCTTAGTCCATGGTTGTATACAGTGTCAATTAGTTTTATGACGTTACAATTGGCTTCACCATAGATAAAGTTTGCATAGTCAAGTTTCGATCTTAGTAAATTATTAAAAAGTATAATTAATGTGTCACAACTGATGCCCCATTTGTGGTTAGATACCGCTTTTAATAACTCGATAGTTTTCTGACATCTAGGTATCTTTTTGGTTTTTTATGTGTGTAGTCCACGTTAACTTCTTGTCAAAAGTTACACCAAGATAGTTTATTTGATCAGCATATCTTATTTGCTTATTATTCATTGTTAGTGTAGGGTAGGGGTAGTTATATTTTTTGGCAAATGTGATGCATTTGGTTTTTTCATCCGAAAATTGTAGTCCGTTTCTTTTACTTCAAGTTTCGAGTTGGTTGATGGTATTTTGTAGCTGCTTCTGTATGTATGTAGAATCCGAACTTGAACAGTATATTATAAGATCGTCGGCATAAAGTAGAGACTTGACAGTTGTTGGTACATATTCTTTTAAGTCGTTGATAGCAATCAGAAAAAGTATTGTGCTTAAAACAGATCCTTGCGGTAGCCCATTTTCTTGAGTTTGTGCATTGGATGTACTATTGCCAATTCTAACTGTAAATTTCCTATCAGTCAAAAAATATTTAATAAATTGCAGAATCTTTCCTTTAATCCCCCATTTAGCTAAGGTTGTAATAACTTTGTGCTTCCACGTCATATCGAAGGCTTTTATCATGTCTAAGACAACTACCATAACATCTTCTTTGTATATAAAAGCATTTTTAATTTCCATTTCCAACTTTGCTAAATCGTCTAACGTAGTTTTACCTGGTTGAAAACCGCTTCTCCTGAATTATCTTATCTTCTTTTCTAAGAACCCACATTAGTCTTTTCTTGACCATCTTTTCCATAATCTTACACATAGTATTTGTTAAATGTATGGGCCGGTAACTAGTAGGAAGAATTTTTTCTTTAGCGGGTTTTGGTATAGGAACTACTTCGGCGTACCTCCAAGATTCTGGGAAGATGTTTTTTGTCCATATGTTGTTATACAGCTGTAAAAGTTTCATCACTACTGGTTTCGGTAAGTGTTTTAACATTTCGTAGTGGATGTGGTCAGGGCCAGGTGACGAACCGCTGCTGTCCCTCAGAGCGACTTCTAATTCTTGGGATGTAAATTCAATATTGTAATATTCTTTGTTATCAGATGTAATGTCTAATTTTTCATTTTCAACTGTTTTTTATATTTTATGAATCCTTTAGAATAGTGTTCCGAACTAGATACGTGAGCAAAATGGTTACTTAACGTTTCTACCACTTCTTCCTTTGAAATGATATTGTGTTGATTTATAATCAATAAAGGTATATTAAAATATTTATGTTTACCTTGTATTTTATTTAGTTTGTTCCAGGTTTGCTTTAAATCTGTGGTACAGTTTATAGAATTGGCGTATTTTTGCCATGATTTTTGTTTTTCTTCGTTTATCACCTTTCTAAACACTGCTCTTGCCTTCTTGTATTCGATTAAGTTTTCGATTGTACCTCTTTTCCAATATTTGTTAAAAGCTACTCTTTTCTCACGAATTGCTTCTTTACATTTCTCATTCCACCACGGCACTCGACGTTTTTGTGTCTTTACATTCTTTGTTTTAGGGATTGCTTGTTCTGCGGCGTTTAGGATTTTGTCGGTGAGATATTTTGTTGATGCTTGTACGGTGTTATGTGTATTAAGCGGATAGTGATTGTGAGTTATAGTCGCTTCGAATGTGGCCCAGTCAGCCTTTGCTATTATCCATTTAGGAGTTGTTTCTATTTGTGAATCATTTTGCTTCTCTATCTCTATAAGAAGTGGATAATGATCGCTACCATATAAATCAGTATGTGGGTTCCAGGATATTTCCGGCTTAAATTTTGTGTTGCACAAGGAGAGGTCAATTGCAGTAAAACCATTGTTTTAGAGTCGTAACGCGTGGGGCGACCGTCGTTTAGTAAAGCGATATCATTGTTATTTATTAGTTTTTCTATTAATTTTCCTCTCCCATGCGTTTGTTTTGCTCACCACATTGTATTATGGGCATTGAAATCTCCAACTAATATGAAGGGTTTGGGTAGCTGTCGTACCAATTCTTCTATGTCGTCGAATTCTAGTTTATGGTTTTGTGGAATATATATATTACATACAGTTATTTTTTGTGGCATATATATTTGCACCGCAACTACTTCAAGGTTAGACGTTATTGGAAATTTTTCTGTTGGTATGTTCTCGCCTACTAGTATGGCATCACCTCCACATCCATCACTGGGCTCACGGTTCTGGAAATATACTTGAAAATTTTTAAATTTTGGTGCTATTTTGTTTTTGAGATGGGTTTCTTATAAACAGTTATACTGGATAATTTTAAAAATGTTTTTTTGTGAAGAAGCCATTTTTATTAACTATGGTGACTGAGTGCTACTGTCGGTGACATAATCATCGTCTGTGCCATCGATGTTAAGACTTTTTTTAATATTTGACATTATTCTCGTAAAACGGTATTTTATTTTTCTCTCTTGTAAAAATCCTGTTAAGTTTACCAGTGTCCTTAAGAATTCTGGAACATCTTTGGTGTATTTTAAGGTTACTTTTAGAGGGTCTTGGGCAGAGTATACTTCGATTATGTATTTTGCAAGATCATCGTACGTTATTCGGTAGTCATTTGGTTTTGTTTCTAATATATGTTTTAGCGGAGCTAACAGTAGATCCAGTTCTTCCGTTACATTGGTTTTTATGGATTTGTTTTCTTCATGCTTTGATTTTTTCTTTCGTGGATTCGTGTTTGCATTTTGTGTGGGTGATTTAAATGGCTGGCTTTCTTGTTCTGTTATTGTTATACTATCATCATCATCCTCATTTGGCGTTTCTTCGCTAGTTTCAGTGTGTAAACGTTTCTTTATTTCGATGTTTTGATTAGAGTTCTCTGTGTTAGTTATGTTTATTGGTATATTTTGGCATTTGCTAAATATATGTCCGTCTTGTCCACATTTAAAGCATGTCTGTGTATCATCTTGAATGTAAATTCTGTAATTGTCGCCTTCAAATGTAATGATAGTTGAATCGGGAATAATTAAATCATCATTTGCTTCTACGAACACAAATCGTCTAAAACTCATTATATGTGCGTATGCAGGGTCAGGCATTCCAACTTTAATAAAGTAAATTGGCGACATTAATTTTAAATTCAAAGCCTGTTAGGGTTTTTTCTATTTCATTATTTGGAATTGTGGGACAAACGTTTGATAAGATGATTTTTTTGGAAGGAGTAATAATTTTTCGGATGCCGGTTTGTTGGTCTGCAACAACTATTGTCTTGTGTTCTTGTATTAGTTTATCTACTAGCGGTTCACTGGAAAGATACATGCAGATGCGCCCGTTTAATAACCTTGATGCTGCGATTATGTTGTTTGGTTTTACTATTTTCCCAATTGCGTATATGTAGTCCATGATTTTAACATTTTCTATGGAATTTACTATGATAGCTTGCTTTTTATTAGGGTGTGTAATTGCTGGTATGCTACTAGTGTTTTGTGCATAGCTTGGCTGGTTTATAGAATTTTGATTTTGTTGCATGTTTTCGTATTGGAGAGAAGATTTTGTAAGTTATTTATATTTAATAAAACCTCTGTGGCTGGAGGTTTCGAATAATATATATGTTAGTTTTCCTACTTATCTATTGCCAATTGAAGTACTAGCAGTCTCGCACAGCACAGTCTGCCGGCTGCGACCAAATTCCACAAGCTGACAAAAACTTTTCACAGTCTGTTAAATAGTTTATTACAAAATACGGTATGTATTCGGTTTAATGATTTTTAAATTTGGAATTTTTGGTTACAATAGGAACTACACTAGAAAAATATGTGCTTTCAACCACGTACCGATGTGTACTGATTTATTATTTTAATTTTTATTTATTATTCTTTATATTTAAATAATCCTTTTCACCTCTCCAAATCAAATTCATGGCCATAAAATTACTATCGGAAAGTGATAAAAATGAGGGAAGATAAGGATTACAGTGCAGGACTATAATGATAAGAACAATGCAACAAGTTTAAACTTGTCAAAGCATAAAAATTCCTGTGCAATCCTGCGCGCGGGGTATTGGGTTCTTCCGAACTGTTGATATATATTTTTATTATTGTTGCTATATATTTTTATTATTTGGGGGTGTTTGAGAGAGGATGAGAGGGGGCTGGAAGTTGAAGTAAGTAGAAAATAAGTGAAAAAATTTGCGAAAAAACCGGAAAAATTGATCATTTTTAATGATTTTTTTACCATTTAAGGGGGCAAATCCCCCCAAATCTACCTCCTTGCTACAAATGTCCACGTTTTAGAACTTTTCGCCTCTCTAGCACTTAAGAAGAAATGTAAAGGCTACAATTATCCTTTTCGTCCCTCCAAATTATGGAAAAGTGATAAAAATAGGTGGGGGGCCATCCCTCGAAAACGGTGGGTGATGGGGGAAAACTGAGGTCATATTCGGATTCAAGAGGTCATTTTACATAAGAATCAGCAGAAATGGTGTCAGGGGCAGAAAAAAAAATTGTTTGCCGACCAGTGCTATTAACCTTCCATCCGTTTTCAGTTTCGTAAGATCTGTTGAGCATATCTCCGCATTCTGCACGTTTTCCAATATTAAAAAGAAAAATCGAAAATCTTGGCGAAAATCTTAGCCATATTGACGACAAAAGCTTTAACTCTACTATGGTTATGGTAGAGCTTAAGGTAATAACCTAACCAACTAACAATAAATTAATCTGGCAACAAAAGCGAGTCGCAAACAACGCTTCAGATCGAAAACGCTGCAATATTTCAATGACAAAATTCAAAATAAAATAAGCAACTGCCATACTTACTTTAAATTGATGTTTAAATACTATGTCTCAAAAACTTTAATTGCTGTTAGACATTTTATTTAAATTATTTTCCGGTCGTAGATATTAATTAAAAAGTTTAGTGGTTTCAGATTTAAGAAGGAATAATAATTATTTCGAAAAGCTGTATTGGACGCCACCAAATTGTATGTAAACGATCGTAATTGAAATGATGTTAATTGTTAATACCAAAAAGTTTCTGCTAAGAAATAAAAAGTGAATTCAAAACCTTGAATTCAATAAAAATGATAACTAGAAAACTATACGCACAAATTGTGTGAAGAAAAGTAATAATAATTGAAATGTTTGATCTAATTTACCTTTATAAAAATGTTAATAAATTTTCTACATTTCACAAACAACCTTAGAATAATGTTAAGTGAATGTTATGAAACTTACAATGTGCAAACTTGATAAAAAAAGATTCGCGTTCTTGTCACAAAACAAACTAGGAAGTGAACATGGAATTGCTTCAAGTTAGAACTTAACTGACATGTAATCTTTACTTATGTTGAAAAGTTAACAAAAACTACATTCGTTTATCTAAACTTCTCTTAATGTGTTGTGCGTACGAAAGCAACCAAATCCAACATTTCTCTGGCGAATTGGATTTTTTCGTATTATTACGGTGTCGACAGAAATTTTGTTATTTGTTATCCAAGCCAAAACAAATGCCGAATAAAACACTTTTCTCAAATAATCTTTAACTAGGAAAGTGGCACTATTAAATTTGCTGTATAATAACCGGAACTAAATTAACTTAAAGCATGCATTACACTGTGGACATTACGGAAGGTAAACATTTGAATTCGTTGAAATTTGCATATTTTAAATTTTGAATTTGGTAACCACCATTAAGTTTGATCAGAAAAATTCACTAGATACGACAGGAAGATTCAGGAAAGTCGACCCTCACTTGAAGTTGTTTAAAATGATCCATCCAGCTTAATGTTCAAAAACACTTCAAAGGATCACAATTGAATTGATTAATATCCCTTAAGCAGTACGCAAGAATTTGTTTAACTATTAATAAATATTTAAGCTTCAAACAGATTTTAAACAAGCGCTCAGAGTGGATTTAAAAATTTCAAAGGGCATGCGAACGGTACGGTAGATCTTAGCCAAATCCTCACTTAATTCAAATTGGTTTAAACTTCTCAAATCAATAAACTTGAATGTTTAACCAATCCTACAAATTTAAACCGGGTACAAGATTACACCGTAATGCCTATCTACGCCGAACTCTAGTTGCGACATCAGAAAAAAAAATCAACATTCTTTAGTATGAATTGAACAAAAAACGAGAGATCCATCGAAATTTCTGAGCCATTTTATTTGTGTCACGGTCAAATATAATTTGCCTCTCACGTTTTATATTTTTTATTTCAAACAGATTCTTAGAATTACACTAAAAAAATTTTATTAGAAAGTTTACTGAGATGAAATATATTCATTATTTGTCAAAAGGTGTCATAAATAAATCTAAAAATCAGTTTTAACTCTAAATTTATTATAATCCATAAGGTATAAATTCCAAATACTATATAATACATGATCGTATTAAGAGTATCTTAGCTGGGAGAAGATTAATTTCATAAATTTCAGTATTATCCATACACTTGCATTTCTGCATACACTGCTTTGATGCATTTCTTTAGGTTGCGATTGAGAAAGATGTTCTCATGGCGGATAAGGTACATTTTAAAGTTTAAACATCATCTAATTAGGAAAATAAGCAGTATTTGAATGTGATGCTGAGAATCTTTTTTTTTTAATTATAAAACCTACATCTTGCAAGTCGATAGAAAATTATGTTTACTGTTTGCATTCAAAACGATTTTTAGTTTACGAACTGAAACGACTACTGAAATTTTTAAATATTTTCTGAATACTTTCATGCATTTTTGAGGGCTTAATTACATAACTGGATTATGTGACGTTTTCCAATAGTAGGAAAAATTTGAACAAATAATTACAATTATTTCAAAACTCCTTGCCAACTTACCACTCGTGAGATACCTCAACACCGGCAGTCGTATTTTCGTTGGAACCTTCACAATTTTACTGAACACTTGTGACAAGCGCATGAAACACAGGTTACAAACCACTACTTAGAATAATCACTTTAAATGCCTTTAAAATTTACAAATGCGGGTGCTTTTACTTTAATTGAAAATTCTCATTGCTCCTCTTCTCTAACTGCGGTTTTTAAATATATCTAGGTAAAACGAACGTAAACGAACGTAAAAGAAAATTTCACAATCATCTGTAAAGAAAAGCACATCAAAATCTGTGTGACTGCACAATGAAAGCCATTTGTACTTGTAGATTACTTTGACGCACTTAAATATAAGGGGAGCCCCAATTCATCATGCTAAAATCTTAGCGATGGAAGATACGCGTCTGACAGTAATATGTAATGCTCAAGCTAACTGGGTTGTGTGATTAATTTTCACGAGATTGCGTCATTAGCACGAAAAAGCTATCAATATGAAAATCAGTTTCATTATTACTCACTTAATTATGTTTTTCGATGGGAACAAATTATATTTGGCACAATCGAGAGTCGTAAGAGACTATATAAAAATTTTATTGAGTGGTAACACTTACCACTAAGGTTTAATTCTGATGTCAGAATTTTAGAACAAAATATTTGAAATATATTAGATTTATCTTTTGCAGAAAATAATTAATTTTCTTAGCAAGTAATTAATTTACATTTGGTAGTACAGTTAATATAGATGAAACTAGGATTAATGGATGTTGTGATTTTCTGGACCTGTGGGGCTTCATTAGTTCCTAGGAAACTCGCATAAGTTGCCCTTTGCGTTTAAATACATCTACGGGTAGGTCTTCATAATTTAGTCTAATTTAGAATGTGGTCGTTGCGGGAGGAGTTAAAAGCCATTTAAGTTATACAGTAAACCAAGGATTATATAAAATTAATTGTTGTTGCCTTATTTTTAATTTTAACAGTATTAGTGCGAAAAGTAGTTAAGGATTTGCTGTGTTTCCGTAAGTTGTTATTTATTGCGTTTTACCTTTCAATAATTTTTATGTGGCTCATACAATAGGCAATTTGTTGTATAATAATGCTAAACACATACTGAAGCAGATAGCAAAACAGCTATGAAAGTGGAGAGCAAAACGTAAACACGTACCGGAGAGTTTATAATCGAACGGACTTTACTTTAACAGGTATTGATTAGGTATGGTATTTATTAAATAATAAAAATTAAAACAAATAAATAAAATATAAATGTCCACAGAATACAAGTAGACATATATATGTACTTCAAGAACTACAAGAATCTAATATTGGAGGTATCCAATAATTTGCTTTTGTTTTTGAGATTTTTTCGGATCGAATTTGAGACCACATGAAAATAAGAAGCTCGCTTATGCTACAGTGCATTCGGTACGTCACAGGTCATGTAAATGATTCACGCTAGACCACGACACACGCATGATGCGAGCCATTTCTCGTCGGTTTTTGGTAGCTTCTGAAAGAAAATATGCAGCGCATGTGCTCTCAAAGGAACCGATTAAGACCGAGTGTACCCAGCTTTAGGTATCTATTGTTTAAATTGCTATTTACGTAAATTGTTTAGTATTAGCTCATTTGAGTTACTGTTTGAGGGATTTTTATGGCACTCTGTTAGAGTGCTTTGCTCTGGTGAGAGTACAGTTGTGTCATGCAGTTGTGTTGGGTCATTGTTTAAAACACTCAGAGTTTGTTTGAAAATTATTGGTTTGTACATTCTGTATATTATCAAAGATCTGCAATATGAATTTAATCGAAGTTTCTTGTATCGATTTACTTTTTTCTATTTGTGTTATATGTTATGTTTTATACAGTATTGTTGTATTGTTTTTATAGTTATGTTATTGTTGTATTGTTGTATGGTTATAGTTAAGGGTTGATAAAATTATTTTTGGTTTCCATGAGAATGGTAAAATGTGTGTGTACAAAAAGTCAATAAAATAGTATGTCACATGTATATTGGTAAAGTTTTAATAAAACATAAAGTTAGATAAAATTGAAATCTAATCAAAGACATAACAGAAGAAATATTACTTGCAAACAATAACAATTTGCTAAATTTTTATTTTTTCTTATCATTTCAAATTTATTTTATTGGTGAAAAGTCTTTTCTGATAAGCCACAAATTGCTTTGTGGTATATTTTCGATAACAGCGTTTTATTGTCAGACATGATTTATATTTTTGTTTGGAGTATTAGACTGCATTTCCTAGTGTGGGTCAATTTATTGTTTTCGTGTTTCCCCATTTAATTTCCGCTTTGTATTCAACAGTGGGGACCACCTTCTGATCAAAGACGAATATTAAACATCACACTTTCGACCACAATTCGCATGCTGACTTAATTTTGAAAGTGAGGTTGAATTTCTTGTTTTGGTGCTGACTGCAGTGCTTTATATTTTCTATTTATTTTTAGATATAGTTTCTTTTTGAGAAAATTTTTGCTGTATATCTACTACTAGATTTGATATTTTATTAGCATGTTTTATTCAAATGGTATAATTTAGTGATGGGTTCTCGACACTACCCGCGTGTCGAGACACTTGAGAGTCGATACAATATGACGTCAGAAGTGTCGACTCTTCATGATACTTTAACGACTCGCCTTTACATCATGAATGCGCTAGTGTAAATGTAATCCAATTGAAACGAGAAGCAGTCAAGATTCATAGCTACATAAATCATAAGCAAACTATGGATTAAAAAACAATTATATGAGTAAATTCTGTAGTATGGTTATATATTTATGCATTAAGTACATTAAAAGACATTAAATTATTTATACACCGTGTTCGTTCTAACCTTTCCTATAGGAAATTAGTATGGGAAATCTGAAATATGCCAAATAGTTCGTTCTCGAATAAAAGTCGGTGAAATTAATAGTTGCAATCGATAGATAAGATATTCTAACGTACTGTCCAAAAATATTACCCTTAATAACAATCCCAATTCTTCAAAAATTATAAATTCATGAATTATTTGCAAAACATTAATTTTATTTAAAAGCCGAAACCTGAAAAGTTGACGTGACGCCTCCGTGGTTCAATGCCAACCGAGGCTTGCTAAACTGCACGGACTGGTGGAATGCAAGATCGAACCCCGTTACAACTTTTTTTTTTATTTTATTTGTCATTAATCTTTAACTTAATAACAATTTAAATAATTTGTTATTATTCTTTTATTCGAAAAACGTACAAGAAATAATACATTACAAATAAAAAATAATGATACCCAATTAATAAGACATGAATTCAAGAATTCTCATTACGTATTTATTTCAAATTAAAATAAATAAAATGTAAAGTAAGTACTTGTCAATACTGAAACTTTAAATGTATTTAAATCTTCAGGATTTTGAGTGTTAATTAACTAATATTGTAAAAATTGGTTTTTGTAGTATGCAGTATGAAAAAGCATCGTCAGTTTTCATTTCTAATTTATTATTTCTTGCACGCTTTTCGAATAAAAGAATAATCAAATTATTTAAATTATTATTAAATTAAAGATTAATGACAAATAAAATTTAAAAAAAAGTTATGCTTGTAACGGGGTTCGATCTTGCATTCCACCAGCCCGTGCAGTTTAGCAAGCCACGGTTGACATTGAACCACGGAGGCGTCACGTCAGCTTTTCAGGTTTCGGCTTTTAAATTAATGTTTTGCAAATAATTCATGAATTTATAATTTTAACTAGAAAAATCTACAACAAAATAGTTTTATATGTACGTCTTATTCTATGATTGTTGGCCAGTTCAACAAATCTGCCTTTAATTTCTTTGTAAGAATGATCCAGCAACTTCGAATTACACTCTAATAAGAGCGAGACACTTCAAGTGTCACGACCACGAACAGTATCACGACACTCGACACCCAAGTTCCCATCACTAGTATAATTTCTAAATATCTAAATAAATACATTAATCAATAAATAAAAATATTAATTAATTAACAAATTAAAGTATTTTATTGATAAAATACAATTTGCCAGTTTGAGAAACAAAGATACCTACACTTGCAAAACTATGTTACAGCACTGGAACTGTTTTCTGTTCGTTTTTGGACTCATTGGTTGTGCTCCGTTTAGTTTAAATCTTTATTGTTGAAGATGGTTCTTTTTTGTTCTATTCTGACATTAGCCAATATCAGGGTGAGTGCGATTTAGCATGTAAACATCCAAAACGGAATCTCGGACTATGTAAGCTTTTGCGTCAACTGAAATAATCATCGTCAATAAGATGTGGTGACGGTCTCTGAGAAGGAAAGACCTTGGATTCATACAGAACTTTATAGAAACTTTATTATTATAAATTAGAATTAGTTACGCAAAGTATTGAATACGTAGCTCGAGTTAACTAATACTCAGAAAATGTACGAAGCACCACAAAAAATTTTGATTTAGAAAATTATGTTTTGTATGTTTTTTTTTAAATTCGACTTGTAGCTACAGATTATATTCCAGTTAGAAAAACCACCACTGGCTTTTAATTAAATCGCACATTTTAAAAACACATTGTGTTTCTCTGGAATTTATTGCGATACATTTTTCGTTTACTTTTATAAAACCATTTTATATTTTAGAACGTTTTGATATATAAAAAGAAAATTCCTGCCATTTATAAAACCGTTTTAATAGCTAACCTACCTGGGTTGCATTCCAAATATCGTTTTTAATTTTGAAATTTAATTTTAATTTTATATCAAATATGATTTCGTCTGTAATTACCCTTTACTTATTTTACCAAAATATTTCCACTCATATGCACGAAGAGGATGATCAAATGCAAGAATAGCTGAAGTTATTTTTCAGAAAATTACTAACTAGAAAAGTATAATTATCATACTTGACCTCTCTATTATAAGTGACGATTTTCTGAAATGTTAGAATTCAATCTAGTAACTAAAATATCTATATATAAATTGTAGTTCATGTAAAACGTTGGATTGAAACTATTTTTCTATTGTAACACGCTGATTGGGGCATTAGAACAATGGCGATTGTCCTAGACCTGCATAGGACAAAAGTCAGTTTTGTGACACTGTATTTGCCAAAAATGATGTCATCAAGTTTAACTTTGTAGAACTGTTTTTAGGGTCATTTTTATTTATGAAGAAATGTATTAACGTTGTGCTAATAAGTATCGAAAAATTTCAAATGCTTATTGAATCTGTTAGCGTTACCGACTTTGCATTTAATTTATTTTTATTAACACAATATTCACATCTCTAATAACAAATAAAAGTAAATTAATGCGTAATAGGAAAAATATTATAAAAGACACTTATTACAATATCCAATTGTAATAGACGTACTCCCTCTAGTGGCTCGTTACTTAAACTTACTCGTATTACAAAAACAGTCACTTGTTTATTAATATACTATATTGTAATTCGGAATCAGCTGTTTAAAGATTACACAATAACATTTATTTATTGTTATATTCTGAACGTCTATACCCTTTAAGATTCTACATACTTTAGGAGACTCACTCCAGTCTGGGACCTCTGCAAAAGTATCAGAACCGTGTACTTGTCGAACAGCTTGAACAATTTTGTGCAAATATTTTAAATCTCTACTAAAGCTTTACTTGATCTCTGTGACACATCAGATTGTCCGGTACTGGCTTCAATTCGCTAAAACGATACAATCGACAAATCGGCCCCACGTTGGCGTCAGTGTGTAGAGTTGAGAGATAGTATTGTGAAAAAAATCTAAAGGAGTTTTGACATTATTTAATTTGTACGAAGTCCAGATGAAAATTTCCGGATCATAATTGCCACATCTCATATGTGGAAGGACCAGTGTAATATTTGCAGCTTTGCTGTCTGTTTTTTTAGGGTTGTAGTTGGGTTACTTTGGATCTGTTAAAGGTGCTGGTATTAGAATCAGTATTTAGGTTTAATATTCATCTTGTATCATTAAATTCGGTTTTAGATTTCTGATCGCTTAAATGGAAATATGGGCCTTGGGCCTAGCTTGTTGTGTCCAAAAATGTTACGGTTACCGTTGAGATATTCGCGTGAAATGTATCCGAAGTTGTATTAACAAACTTTTGTGTTAAGATCATCCTAATGGCGAAAATATTTCCATGTATATTTAATATGTGTAACTAGAACTTACAATCAATATTAAAGTGTTAATAATTTCTTTTCTTTGCAGGTATGTAATAGTGCCAAGTATACTTCATAAAATGCATCCGAGTGCAATGACTAATTAAAGTAAGTTTTGTAAAGTAGTTAAATATGCTGAACCGAAAATGTTGAACTAAATTAAATTGTACCCGACAGATTTTCATTATTTTACGTGTGTGACAGATAACATATTTCATTTTATTGCGTTTAAAATTAGATCCTCCTGTATGGAGGATCTCAAATCTGGCGATAGGATACTTTATATACACTTTTTGCATTTTGTATTTCCATATTGCCAAGCTTTGTGAAATACTTTATCAAAAGCTTAGGCTACATCAATTAACTTCGTTGCACGTATTCTTTATCTTTCAACCATTTTTCAATTACATCAGTAATTCGGTGCACTTGAATAATAGTCGAGTGTTTACTACGAAACGATACTGACGAGTTGGAATAATTTGCGTTTCCTTGATGGATGGCTTAGTTTCAGTTTCAACAAATAGTTTAGATCTAATTGATAACAAAGCTATAGGCCATTTTATAGATTTAATTTATTTTAGGCTTTTTAACAGAAGGTATATCTTCTTTGAATTGTTGGTTGAATTGGTATAATAGTGTTTTATTTTTTGGTGCTCTAGTTTGTTGTCATTTTTCAAAAATGACCCTTCCTGAGATCCCGTTAAGACACAATAAATAGATTGCATAAATAAAGTTTCAAAATAGATCATAACCTCAGGACAAAGTTTCAATTCAACCATAACAATTCCCATTTTTTACCTGCATCCAAATATTCACCGTAGTCACCATTTGCCGGATAGGTAAGCCAAGCAAAACAAATCGCGGATTGGGTTAAATTGGCGGCAAACATTGATCGTTTAAATTTAAATTTTTTTATGCCCAGCTATTACACCGTGCCCCATCTTTTCCTACTGGTTCGCTTGTTATTAAGACAACTGATCAGTGATTGACACCTTAATTTTGATTTAGTTGGCCTATGTTCATTCCAGTACGAAGGAAATAATTAAATTAGAGACCTTTTATGTATCTGTGGGCCAATAGGTTGGCTTTCGGTAGATTGTCACCCACATTTGGCTTGCTTGATAGCCTCATATTTTTTTTGCTTTATTGGTGATATGGATTAATAGTAAGTTTGGTTTGCATTAAAGTCATTTCCTATTAAAGTCAAACTACATACTAATGTTTTGGACAAGCCTGAGGTAATTTGTTCCATTACATACCTTTGTGGGCAGTAAATTACAGTTACAGTGAAGTTTGTTTTAAGTAACAATTTTCGCAACCGTTGCTCGTATTCGGGAATTCCCTAACTGAATTTCTTTTTAATTGAACCGAGCGGTTTCCCTTAGCTGTGTTAATAGGACGAATTGTGTGGTATATATTTTATCCCCTTTTTCTTTGATAACTTTTGTTAGTTTGTTTCTGAAACTACCTAAAGTATAGATATATTTATTTTCTGATCCTACAGAAATGTTTTCAGTTCATGGTAATGCAGAAGTAGTCCATTGGGGGGTTGTGAAATGGTCTCAGGGTTCAATAAATTTAAGTGCATCAAGATTCTAGGTTGGTTAAATGCTAATTGACAATATTTTATTTATGCAACAAAACACAACAGCAAATACAAATTCTAACGTACAAGAATGAAAGGGAATAATTTAAGAAAAAGAATAACTATCTTTTACTAATAAATGACCTCTAAGACTATGGCAAGGACATGGCAAGTTTGTCTTCAGCCCGAGCGTTCGAAACGAACTCAACTTTCTAGTGCAGACCACCCCGTGTCTTTTGTTCTTAACGGCCAAACTCCGTAGCGTGACATATATAATGTTCAATGATACGTGCGTAAAATATTCAGTGATATAACAATAAAATAAGTTTCATTTACTCATGCCCTCCCACCCCCTTTCAAATTTCGAAAAAACAACCGGGGAATTTTGAGCTACCCCAACTTGCTTCTTTGCACTAACGACCAATGCACTTCTTTAAATTGTATAACTACATTGTGTATACTAAATACTCGTTCAGTCTTTAGATCCTTTAGTTCGTATGAATTATCACCACGTATTTTTAGACAGTGTAAGGTCCCTCATATAAAAGGAAGAACGTCTTTATTTTCTGCTCCATTGTTGAAGAATGTGAATGTGTCTTCACTAAAATTTCATTACCTACTGTAGAGGTCACTAATTTATTCCGTATTTCATGTCATAAGGCCCTTTGTTTTGACTTACTCAACAATCTATTATGCGTTATCGCAACTATTACTTCTTAAGGAAGGCTAACTATTCCCATCGGGAAATTCGATTTCTTTTGTAAATGATACGGTGTAAAACCAGTTCTTTCGTAGATTACATTATTTATTGGTTTTTCACCTTCAGATACTATATGAGCCCATTTGATATGTTGGGTATGACACACAGCCGTCAACAGTCTACATATGCCACTGTTAGTTTTTCTGTTTTTATTTTTGGAAAATATACAGAAGTATGTAAAGTAAGTCCCATTTTTGATGTTTCATTCTTCTAATTTTTTTTAACTTTCGTTTGTAAATTGGGTGCCACTATCAGATAGAACTTTTAGCTGTTTCCAACATTGGGAATATAATCATTACTAATAATAATTTCCAAATCGATCCAAGAATGCGATGACCTTCTTTATGGGATATAAGGCAACGTGTTTAGAAAGTACATCAATTAATACCCTCATAATTAATATACCACCTTTGTATACCATTTTCATTCAACAATTGTTATTATTTTTTCATTTTTCTTCTGCTCGGTAACAATATTGTTTTAAACTTTTTTTAACTATTATGAAAAATATGTAACTTTTCTCTTAAGCATGTTCATTCACTTTGATTTATTTCTACTACATTGCCTTTTCCCGGGCAATACCGAGTTTTAAATTCATATTATTGTACAAATAACGTCCAGCTTGTCAAACGCGAGTTTAGTAAACTACACGTCAGTAAAAAGGCGAATGCCTTATAACGTGTTTCATAAAAGTATCAATGGTTAAATCAGTACAAATACTCAGCACTGTGATAAACAATACAAAATGGCTAACGCCTTCTTGTCAGTAAGGTCATAATTCAATTCGGCACCTCTGAGTGTCATGCTACAAAAACTTGAAAGTTAACTCTTTTTTATTTTCAAGTTCTCTTGAGGTCTCTTTTCAACTGACTTCTTTTCTAATTGCACGTTTGATGCCGACTTTGGTTGTGAAGTCTCAGGAAACAGATGTCAACTTTTTTTCATTATTCCTGTTTTTGCTCACTTCTTTTTGTGATACTCTACTTCCTGGTTTTTGGCGGTTGCTGTCAAAGATTTCAAGGATTTTCACATTTGTTGTTAGTATTAATAGTACCAAGGGATTATTGCCATGCCTTCCGTAAATATTATATTTTAAGGCTTGAGTTGTTTCCCTTGTATGAGAATCCGGTTGTGCCACGTTCTCCGAGTTAACCAACAATTGTTTTGATTTATTTCTATTACATTGTCTTTTCCCGGGCAATACCGAGTTTTAAACTCGTATTCTTGTACAAACAATGTCCAGCTTGTCAACGCGAGTTTCGTAAACTACACTTCAGTAAAAAAGGGTGAATGGTTTATAAGATGTTTCATAAAAGTATCAATGGTTAAATCAGTACGAATACTCCGCACTGTGATAAACAATACATAATGGCTAACGCTTTCTTCTCAGTAATGTCATAATTCAATTCGGCACCTCTGAGTGTCATGCTAGAAAAAGCAATAATGTATTTGTCTCTTTTTTTATTAACTTGAAAAACTTGACAAACTTTTAGGTTGTCTTTTTTATTTTCCAGTTCTCTTGAGGTCTCTTTTCAAACGACTAGTTTTCTAATTGCACGTTTGATGCCGACTTTGGTTGTGAAGTTTCAGGAAGCAGATGTCTACCGTTATTTTCATTTTTCTTGTTTTTGATTACTTCTTGTTGTAATACTCTACCTCCTGGTTTTTGGCGGTTGCTGCCAAAAAATTTCAAGGATTTTCACATTTTTTGTTAGTATTAATAGTAGCAAGGGCTTATTGCCATGCGTTCCATAAATATTTTATTTTAACGTTTTAGTTGTTTCCCTTGTATAAGAATCTGCTTTTGTTAAGTTTTTGCCAAAGCACACAAACAACCATTGACGAGTAATCTTATAAACTACGATACTAGGTATATTATATTACTGGCATATGCTGCTGTCATTAGTATTTTAACAGGCCTGTTACTTTTTTCATAGTTTTATTGGATAGAGTTATTATACAGTTATACATGTAGGTAACTGTAAGTTAGTTTCAGAAATAATAATATTTATTTTGTGCTATTAGCATTTTTAAACCTCCCATGAGAGTTTAAATGGCATTTATTTATACTTCCTGCTCAAAGAAAATTAGTTTAAATTTAATGAAATTGTGTTTGCTATAAGATAAACTTGTTCTGCGCTCTTTAAGTTAAAGTAATTCTCTTTTCAAATAGTTGTGAACATCTTTCAAACTTTATATATATTATATATAAAGCAAAAAGAGCCAATTTCGTCAAAAAATTACTCAATTCTGTACTATGCACATCGGGTTATATGAATTAGCTGTAGAGATATAATTCAAGTTTCTGTATAAAATATCTGTGTACATTTTACACTTTATATATATATATATATATATATATATATATATATATATATATATATATATATATATATATATATAAAGTTCTTTCATATACGAAAGAACTTAATAATTATGTTTTCTTTGCATTGTGCAAATTGTTCGCAGTTCTTATCGCAGCTCTCTGGTTGTGCTATCAAATATGCCCCTAGATGTTTAACCCTGTCTCTAACACTTTAAAGATAAGCTACAAAACTTTATGGCAGCTCTCCAAGCTTGTTCTTCTACTCCATCTACTATTTTATGAGGCACTAATTAAATTAAACTTTGCTAATTTTATCCGCTAGAATTTATTTGAATCGAAAACCTCTAGTAAACTGAGTGTTTTACTTGCACGTACAGATGCAACAGTAAGGCAGTAAAATGAGTTAGAAATTTTGTCGATCTGTGTCTGTACCGTTATTAGACTTGAAATTTTCGGAACCAATCTTCTTTATAAAAATGTATATGCATCTGCACATACCTTCAGAATTATTCGAATTAATTAAGAATTTTATCTGCATTGTTGCATACCCATCTTTTTTTAATATAAGCTTCTATTTATCTTCTCTTTTTTTATCCGCCCTCTTTTATAATACTAGGTAACTAAAGAAACAATGTTAGAAACAAACTTATCTCCCTCTCTCTCTCTCGCTACCAGTATTAGTTATATTTGCAGCCTAAATTCCCCTGAGAGTACTGTGTAGCTAAAGAAACAATTATGGTTGGTTCTTTGTCTAACGCACGAATTGTCGCGAATATTTTTTTACTCGTAGATATCTTGTCCTATTAAAGTTTACCATATACGAGCCCTGTCTCACATGAATCGGAGTACTGTATGTTTCTGTAATTTACTGTTACTGTGATTTTTTATTACCTATGATCATTTTCAACTACCTTGTATGTAGTGTGTAACATGCAATATTCATTAGAAAATCTAACAATTACTATGTAACAGAAAATTGAAATATGGTATTATGAAATATGGATTTTTTGTTTTTTTTTATTAAATAAGTTAAATATTGTTAAATTGCGATTTTCTGTTTACTGAAAGTAATAAATTATTGCTAATTTTTATAAATTTATTTAATAATTTTTTTATTTTTAAAAATGTTAATATCTATACATAAATAGTTAAATTGAGTCAGACTGCTATTTGCTTCAAGGCAGAAAAAGTTAGTAGGAAGTAATAAATAGTAAGCTACAGATTAATTGAGAACCCAAATTCCTTCATTGCTTATGGGTTATATGAAAGTATCTCAAACTCGTCATCCTGTCTGCCTGCTTTTTCACTAGTAGCGTAGGCAAGTCCTCTGTATTTGTAATATATTGTGAATTTTCCTACAATTACTTCTCCATTCACGTTGCTTCTTCCAATAAGCAAAGGAAAACCATCGTCAAATCCACCAGGAACCAAATGTTTTCCACTTAACAATTCAACCTCTTTTGAATTTGTTTTAATCCATTCAAATTTTTCAGGATGTTTGGAACAGAGAATCTACAAAATATACAGCAAATGTTATTTTATCCTATTGTTATGCTATTATTTATTTACAGTTACCTTCACTCTTTCACTAGCTTTGTAACCAACGGCAATGTAATAATAAAAAAGTTTTGCCCGGGCAGCGTCTATTTGCCCAGGTACCAAACCACCATTTTTAAGCCTAGTTTGCCCAATATAAGTTATTTTTCCTTCCCTATCTCTTCCTCCAGGTAGTGCATCATGAGGAATTTCACTAGTATAATTCCGCCAGTAGAATTCGGAATTCTTTTTATTTACTTGATAAATCTGAGAAATGTCAATTATAACTAAAAACAATAAAATTAATAATAATCACTAACAGGTCATAATAGTTTTTATAATCTGAACATGTATAAACAAATTTATACCTTCTTGTTTATTAAAAATTGATATGCCAGCCTTTAAAAATACACCATTGATAAACAAGAAGTAGAATATAAATAAAATGCGATTCATTTTAGTAGCACCCAAAATGAACACATCTATTGCTCTTATTATTTGTCGATTATTTTAATTACATTGTAGATATTGTAATGTAAATGTTTTAAAAATATTGATCTAAATTAGTTGAATGTTATCATGTTTTTAAAGACTTGACACGGATTTCATCCAAGCGAGATATGCGTGATGTGTTTTATCTGTGTACACGCCTCATTAATACTAACATTTGCAATTGATGTCAAATAATTATTCCTAAAAGTTTTATTCTACCTTACCATGACACTCGGTCCACCATTGACACCATTGATAAAGATGGTGCGAATTATAAAGATTAAGATGTACCCACTCTAATAAGTATGTATGTATACCGATTTCTTATTTTTCTTCATCCAAATCAATGTTTATCTGTATGGTAAACAGCTCAAACATGAAATTCTGTTTCTTTATTTTTCTGAAATGAATTAATTTCAATTCATTTTATATTTCATATTCATACGCGCTAGTAAAGAGTGTTGCAAACTTCTAATGTAATTGAAATCGTAATGGTAAAAGTGAAATAATTATGTAGTCTCATTAAAGTCCAATGTTGAGTGGCAACTTTTCTACTTTTTTAGAGTTTTAAATATTCCACTTTAAATTACAGCTATATAAATCCCAGACATTTTATTTCTTCTACGACAGATAAAGTAGATAAGTTATTATTTTGAACTTTGATGTCTCTGAACGCTGGCAACCTGCTTTTGTAAGAAGTAACACACATAATACACTTGTTTTTTTCTAATGTTAATGTCAGCAAGTTATGCTGCAGTCAGTGCATTATTATATAATTTCACAGGTTTCACTAACCGTGACTAACCTTTTAATAGACTTCCTACCAGATACGTTCTTGCACAAAGACGACTACATCAACTGCATGCGATGTAATATCAATATCAATAAACTCGATTACGTCATGTATGTAAATTATAAAAGGTATTGGAGTACGAACAGTGCACTGGGGAATTCCATATTCGCATTGTTTTATCTGGCTTAAGATTCTCGATATTTTGACTCGTTGATTCCGATGCTCGAAATATGATTTAAATAGTTTATTCTCAATGTCCTAGCTGTATGTCTAATGCTTACAACCACTAAAAAACAACTTCACAATCTATGCTCAAGTAGACTGTAAACAGAAAAATTACTTAAGTACAGATGCTTAAATGTTCCCTCTCTCTCCTGTCTCCTAATAAAAAGCAATACATTAAAATCAAATTACAGTATCAGCAACTACCAGTAAGTCTAAACACGCAAACATAAAATAGCCTATAATAGTCAAAATAATACTCATCATTTCAAATTAATTGTTCAAAAATCATCAAATAAATCTAAACTCATTGTTTATAAATCAGAAATTAATTAGCGAAGTGTAATCTCTGATTCAAAACCCTTTTACCTTCAACTCTAACAATAAACATTTGCTATAAAATTTCTAAAAATATCAGATTTGCTAAGGCCTTGACATAAATCGAATAGTATAACTCATTATAACCAATTATCATATCCAATTAAGTTTCAATCCTTAAAAATTACAAAATTTACTTTACAAAGTTAAATTACAGAATTTACAACCAGACCCGAGTGAGAGCTTGCTGATTGTGTAGTTGAGTGCGCGATCCCGTGCAGTCGTGCGTATGAAACTACGACGAGTGGTAAATCAGTCGTATGTTATTAATCAAAAACTGAATTATGTCACACAAACCTAAAAAAATATCTTTTTTCTTCCAACGGTAGAAGAATTCTAGAAAATAGAAAACGAAGTGAGACATTTCAAAGTATACAACAATAATCAAAAACAGCTAAATAATAGTTTAATTTATCCAGTAACATAGTAATAAACCAGTACTAAAGTTATAAACAGCAAACTCTGGCAATCAAATACATTAACGTATACGGAGAGAAATTTCACAAATTATAAAGCTTAAAGAAATAGGAGAGTAAGAGAAATGTTCTTGTGTCATTAATGTATCTATATCATGACCGTCACACTATGAATATTGCCCAGCTAAAGAATCAAGTTAACATTATAATAGTTCAAACAAAAATCAGTAGCAAAATAGTCAGTTTTTAAATTTCTAAAATCAATCTTTTAAATCATTCAATCAAGGATATCGAAGTCAACTCATTCTCTGCAGAAAAAGTATCATTTAAATTAAATCATGCAACTGTGTAAACAAAGTTTGTATATTTAACATATAACCTACAAGTTAAGAGAACAGATTTTATATATTACAAAAGTTTCAGTAGGAAACAACAGATAGCAGTAGTTTGTAACAAAAGGTTGTAGTCTATCCGTTTCTTGATGTTATCTTGTACTAGTTCATAAACACTTAATGTTCCTAGATGTCTATGTCATATTCTCTCTATTTCCTGTCCTATCTAGATGTTCCTCCAATAATATTCAAAGGAGTAGTAGATAAAACCACAAGGTTTAGATAAAGAACTAGCCAAAAATGGAAATTCTGCAATTAATTAAAATTTTTTACTAAATAGATGGTTGTGGCTTCAAAAAACGGAGGTTCGAAATAGTACGAATTGTCTGTTGTATCGAATAATATTGTGCACTTTTAAGCAGTGTCATCAGTAAGAGCGCTTAATAAAACAGACTTTTATTACAAAACATTTTTAATTTTAATTTCATAATTTTAATTACATAATTGTAATA
The DNA here is from genome assembly GCA_929113105.1 of Agrypnus murinus. Classification (NCBI taxonomy): domain Eukaryota; kingdom Metazoa; phylum Arthropoda; class Insecta; order Coleoptera; family Elateridae; genus Agrypnus; species Agrypnus murinus. Next base: position 21,087,967 of record OV816025.1, read on the forward strand.
ACTAAATGTGAAAATTATGTATCTCTTAAGTTATTTCTTTAAATTAATGATAAAAATACAAAAACCTGAAAATGATTATACAAAAGTTGCTTTTGCCCGATTCCTCACCAACATACTTAATTAGCACTAATAAGTAAATTCCCATTTTAACAGAAACTCAATTCTTACTGAATGTTTTGCTCTTGAAAGTTGAGACCACATAATACATTAACCCCATTTAGTATAATCGTCAGGAGTGTTAATGCGGTTAACGTGTTACTTTAATAATTGAACATATATGGAAGAAGTTCGCATGTTCGGAGATATAAAATTATTACTGTACCTATATGCGTGTAATCTTAAGCCGTCAATTTATCCTTTTGCTAAAACTCTATGCCGCCACACTATTTACGATTTAAGTTTTAATATTACAAACATACATCAACTCACTGTGATTGTAGATGCTTTTTGCATTGAAATGTGTAATCTCCTACTTCTCTGTTAAGCATCACGCTTTTTACTTTCATTTCTGCGTGATATTCGATATACCCATTAAGGTCTTATTTAAATTTTTCTCCCTTATCTTTTCCTCGTTTTGTAGGGCAATTTAAACGCGTGTTCGTATCAAATTTCACGTTGCTTTACCGCATAGATTTTTCTGGATTAAAATTGTTCTGGCACTTGACATTCCCGAAAAAACATTTCTGGTTTATCTGTTTATATTTGCATCGTACGAATGGAGAATAAACGTTTGAGAACGGAATCCTATGCATATTATCTTTTTAGAATAATTTTGGTTTATTTCACTACAAAATAATGAATGTCTCTGCGGATAATAATCACTAAAGACGGAATGATATAACTCGCTTTTATATAGTAACCACCAGAGGAAATACAATATCCAAAACCTCGGGAAATACTGTTACCTATTTAGTGTAGCTAGTGTAGCATACAAACTAACCACTCCTCCTTTGTTGTATAATTAATTGAATTTCTAAACAACAGTAATGGCAAAGCTTAATAATTTAGGTTATTCTAGTTCAACCTCCTTATTTAATGCAATCAAAATTTGAAATTCCGATTAGTTGGACTAATAATTATTATAGAGATGATATCTTGGTCTTTTCTTGTTGTGCTGACTAAGAAATTAATTTATGAGGCATACGCACGTATGCATGCGCATGCTTTTAGTAATGTATTTGAACAACCTAACAGACATAGGCGCCCGCAGAAATTTGTCCAGGGTGGAGCAAGCCTAGAATTAACGGCATGCTAGGTGGGGGGGCAAGCCTAAAATAAACGACATGCTAGGAGGGGCAAGCCTAGAAAAGAAATCATATTATAATTGTCCAACTTCCAGGGGTGGGCAAGTGCCCTCCTTGCCCCCCTACCGGGCGCCTATGCTAACAGAAAAGAAAAATATGTTTTTTGTTAATATGTTCTACACGAGAATTGATTACTAGAATCATTACACCCCTCTTAGTGACAAGATTCAATATAAAATAGGTAACTGTCATTTATTGATGCCTTTATGATGATGTTTAAACACTCAGAGCGGCTTATGCTTCAAAAATAGGGACTGTTATTATTGTTAGGCAAATTATTTTCAGGTCGTAGGTATGTATGAATTGAAATGCTTAGAGATTCTAAATTTAAAAAAAAATATTGTTTCTGAAAAATGTATTGGGCGTCACCAAATTGTATGTACACGATCGTAATTAACATGATGTTAAATTCTTACCCGCCCACAATTTGGAAGAAGTTGATAGTAATCAATTTTTAAATTACTTAAATCAATATAAGGCAAAAGATATTCTGAAAATTTTGCTACAAGCAATTTGATGTTCCCCAAATGTCACAATGTTATTTTTTAAATACTTTGTTACACTTTAGCTCTTGTTGATATAATTCACACATAAAACAAAATTTGTAAACAATACTAGTTCGGTTTAATAGCACAGTTTTGAATAATTTCTGCTACGAAATATGTAACGGTATATTTTCTATGGGCCTCAAATATGTGCAATTTTGCATGTATTTTCATAAAAAAACTTAAAGTTCGGTCCTGTAAAACTATATTTTATTTGTAGTTAAAATTTTGTCGTATAAACACATTTTATAACGAACATCTTAAAAGATTATTCTGGAACTTCTAGAAATTTAATGGATGTGGAGGTAATAAACAATATTTTTAGAGCTTTGTTTGTCCACTCGTAGGAACGGTGGCGTTGCTAAAAAAACTAAAGGACCTTGATAAAACATAAAATGTACTTAAGTCATCTCGTTCTATAAAAAACATTTCCGTCTGCATTCTGGGAATGTATTAGCGAAAGATCAACTTTTCTCTTTGTTCGAAAGGTGACATTTACACGTGTTCAAAATTGAGCTTGGTTTTTCTGCGTATTTAACTTAAAAATTGCACCATCCGCAAGTCTAGTCGGCACATGTTGACGCGGCTGTTCCCGCGTTATTTCGATCACTACTTTTGTTCGTTAGGTCGAGAATCGCGCGTGAATGCTAGTAGAAGCTTCCTTACTGCATAGAAAAAACCATAGTTATTTCGCGCTAAAATAGGGGCCAAAATATGATGACAGGACACTTTTGATCCAGCTTTTACAGAAGACGGTTGATTGCGGTCGATACTACAGAAATACCGTTTCACTTTAGTTAATTAGAATAAAAGAGAATTCTAATTTTAGTTTCCGTATAGTTTGATCGATTGTCGGTTTTCGGATGCCGGCAAAGTTAATTAAAAATTCATAGTTAATAATTATATCGTTTAATTACGTGTCCGGATATTAATCAAGAATTCGTGGTTAATAAAAAGTGCAGTTATTTCGCTAAACACTTTTCCGGATGTTTGTGCTTTTGAAGAATGGGAAAACTAGCTTTTCCTATTAAAGTGTAATAATGTTAATACAGTCTACGGTACCGCATTCTCGTTTAAATAATTATCGTACCGAAATACAGTAACATTTACAGACTTTCTCTTCTGCAATCGAAACCTCGATTAATAAATAAATTTTTGTTATGTGCCTTCTAAATCCAGATTTAAAGAATATGTGGGTTGTTTTATTGAAAACATCGAACTTTTGTGATGGTTATCAAAATTAACTTAATAGCCAAATTTTATGGAACTTTCATGGTTGCATTCAGTTATTGCATTTTGGGGGTGAATTCGTAAATAATGTTTCACCACATACTGATACTACGAGGGTTATCCCTTTACCCTAATCCCTTGCATCTTTAAATTTATGAAAAGAGAAATCTACGGACCTTCCAGTTTCCACCTGCAGTGATCGCTTGATGTATGCTGCAGCCACATTTGTGCAGTTTGCCGTTGATTTTGTTTTTTGATTTACAGACAACTAAAGGTATTGTGATTTATGTATTTTTTAGTGTTGAACATTTATGTAAACTCGTTTGAATCTGGTAATAATTTATACAGTTTGTTTTTCATTTAAATGTATTTCAATACAACTTTTTTCACTCATTAAACTTTTAGTAGTAAAAGAGCTCTTAGGCAGGACTTATTATTTAAATTTTTGAATGTAAAATTTGTGATCTTTTATATTTTTTCTGGTGTTTTCTTAAATAAATATGATTTTAAAAGTTATTTAATATCAGTAAGATTGAACCATATAATTATGAAAGTTTTCATTAATCAAAATTTTTGGCTTTGTTGAAATTAACTAATATTTGCATTAAATTTTTATCGGTCTGATTTCATTTTCTGATTACTGATTTTAGACCGATTTATTAAATTTATCTAATCTATTCGATCTACTTAATTATCATTAATTAAGCTTCATAATCAGATGGCGCCCTTCTTGTGTATATTTTTGCGTTTTTTGAAATATTTATCCATTACTTTATAAATTAGACAACTGCAGAACCAATACCTACGACCAGAATTAAAAATTTGTAAGATAGAGCTAAATCTCAAGCCGTGGTAATCTTGAGCATCTTTTAAAGTAAGTATTGTTTATTGTTTTTTATTACATTTTGTTGTTTATTTAGTCCGGCGAAAAACCTACGTTTCAAATAAAAAGGGAATTTAATGTATTGCATTCAATAAAAATAATAACTAAAAAACTATCTAACTACATTTACATTATATTTATATAAAAGTGATAATATTTGACATTATCTTTGATCTAATTTACCTGTATAAAAATGTAAAGTTTTCTACATTATACAAACAGCCTTGCAAAAATATTTAGTTAAATTTTATAAAACCTACACTATGAAAACTTGATAACAAATTAATTTTTTTCTCATAAAACACAATAAGAAGTGAACAGAGAACTGCTTTAATATTCAGGCAGTACGCAAAAATTCCTTGAATTTTTAACGATTACATTATGAAAACTTGATAACATAAATTAATTTTCTAGTCACAAAACACAACAAGAAGTGAACAGAGAACTGCTACAATATTCAGGCAGTATGCAAAAAATTCCATTAATGATTACTTTGAGTTTGAATCGTAACATAGTAGATAAAGAATTTTAAAGCGCACCACAGTACATATGTCTTAGCAGTGTGTAAATCTCAGCGGAATCCTCTTGAATTTTTAACGATTATGTTTGAAACAAATTTTATACAATCTCCGCAGAGTAGAGTAGAACAATTTCAAAGCGCACCACAGTGTATTAATATATATCCGAACTGTACAGTAAATCTCAGCGGAAATCTCACTTAATTCAAATTAGTTTAAATTTAAGAAATTTTTTAAACTTCTTCTTTTAACCATTCCTACAAAATTGACTTAAAGGAAGTGTAAGTAGTAATTGCATCTTAGCGCTGTCTCTGGCGAACTCTGTTCACATTCATTTTGTACTATATTGTAAAAATATTAATTGTAATTAACCTTGCCAAACCACTGAAGTAATTTGATCCTTGCATTAAATATTCTTGCTTCGACTTAAATCAATTCTTAGAATAATAAATGTCATTTTCTCAGGCTATCAAATTTGTATTACAAAGATTACAATTGACGGAAAACATTCTTTATTTGTCAAATTGGACACAAATAAATCTAGCGATCAGCTTAACTTTAGATTTATTTTAGTCCATATAACACCGTATTTACGCGCAACAATCCACTAAAAGTAAAAAAGAACAATAAAAAGAGAAATCGATGATCCCGACTTTTCCACTCAAACCTGAAAGCTTAAAGCAGTTACACGACATTGGGATAAAGATCATCATGGGGATAAGAATAGAATTACACAAGTAGGAAAATGGTAAATTTCAGAAAAATAGAAGCTCAAGTAGGGTTGGTACCTATACCAACCCTTTCAGGCTAGACCCTAGTCTAGCCTGAAATAAGTGTCCTAATCGAACACATAAGCAATGCCAAGAGGGACGATGATGAAGTCGTAAATCCTATTTGTGCCTTTATTAGCCGTGTCAAATAGGTTATTAATTTAAAAATTAAATCCCAAACATTTTAGATTTGTCAGACAAGCAATTCGTTACATCCTCTCATGTAAGTATGTCACGTTGCAAACACAACATCTATAGAACCAGATGATAAAATTCAGCTCTCAGAAGTCGAACCCCCGAAGAGTGACAAAACGGTATATTTGGCTTTGATCTAAAAATGACAAAAATGATTCTAGAGCAGGGTATACTACAATGTTCTATTCTACGCTATGAGACTATTTTAACGATAGGTGACTTGTTGGGTATTGCTATATAACCAAATTTTTGCATTTGGGGAACCATGGTCTTGGATACATTTTGTCCTACATCTTTCTAACCTGTCTTTTCAGTGTTAGCCAACATCAGTTTCTTTTCCAAATGCTACCAGATATCTATACTACAGCGACATAAGTTTCCTCGCTGATAATTGGGAATGCATGTAATTGATATCGAACACTTTCAAATGCTCCGGCTAAATAAAATTGTTGTGAATCTGTCTAACCCTTTTGAGACTGTCTAAATTTTGAGACTCTCATGAGTGTCACTTCAATAGGACACTAAATTATTATATATCTAGCAACACAGTAATATAAAACAGATACACAAAGCCTCTTTCAACAATAAGCACACAAATTTATTTTATAGTTTTAACAAATAATAAAAAAATGATACAAAAAGAAAATGTAAACTAGATACCAAAATTATTAATTTTAATTCCAAAATAGTTTACTGTGCTTTATTTGAGAATTAATACTTTTGGCACCATCATATTTCTTACTTACTACAAACAAAACTAGATGCTGTTAAGAAAAACTGATGTTTATATATATTTAATTTTTTTAAATATTTGCTGCCACAAACTTACTAACTGTAGTGTTATAAATTCCTTCTCAAAATCTGCTCTCTGCTTTCATTCGTCTCGACAATGCAATCAAGAAAGTATGTCATAGACCACCTTTCAAATGTTTCCATATAGAGGGTTTTACTAAGTTAAATTTCAAATCCATTTATTTGTGTAATAGTGGTAAGTAAATTAATTATATAATCAGAGTCCACATCTATTTATAAAATCCAGTCATAAAAAAATAATAATTTTTCTTTATATCAAAATATAGAATTTCCATCGTAAAATAAATTGACACTTGATTAATTTAAAGCACTTGTTAAAAAGAAAATTTAGATTTGCTGAAATTTATTAAAACTTTAAACGCTTTGACGTTTCACAAACATAACAATAACCTCAAAACGTTGATATTTGCTTTGTTTACATTTTTTAACTTAACACATAACCTTAAATTTATTTGTTTTCTACAACCGCTATACACTTCTTGAAGGATGCAGTTAGAAGAGAGTTTGTTACAAAAATGGCCGAGTTTATATACGTTTTTGGCGAAACAAAAGAATGTGTTACAATTTATACATCAAACAAAAGCAACTTTGACAAGTCTATTTAACATAACCATTATTGTTCATAAATTTTAATTAAAACAAAGACTAACTAGATAAACTTAAAGATTAGAAAAATCCCAATCTAATGGTATATAACACTTATGTTTTCATTACACAACAAGACCTCCATTGAATATCGATAGAACCTAATTTTCACACAACTATTTATTAACTTATTTACATAAAGATACTTATTCATAATTTTCTATCTTCACAAATTTAAACATTATATGCTAACAAACATTATTTGCATAATTTCAAACATCAGCAACATGAAAATGCCAACAAATTATAGTATTTCTATGTACGATTCGAAACTCCAACATAATTATATGTTACAATTATGTGCTACTGAAGCAGATTTACAATTCTCCACCAAGATTATTTACTCAAGAACTGTAAAAATTTTAAATAGAAGAAACTTATTACAACTGTAATATCTCGTTAACATGAAAACACATTTTTCTTTGATTAATTGCTGAGGTAAGGTATTACATGCTTGTACACATCCCTGTCACAATACCCCTGTCACAATACCCCTGTCACAATACCCCTTGTCTCTTTTAGGTTAAATCTTACATTAACTTTGGCCTAAACTTAAATTAAATGCTAAATTAGATAATCGTCTCCCACATTGGCGGACAAGAAACATTAACCACATTTTATGAAAAAAAAACAGTTTTACAGATATTCTTTATCTGATTACAGTGTACTAGTGTGCATGTTAATTATAATTAAACATACTCAACTTGATAAAACACAAATTTCTCAAAATTATACTTTTTAAATTGAGGCCATCCAACCAATCTAAGGTGTCGTTTTGAAATTTCAAATATAAGCTTATCTAAAACTATAAAAATATAGTGGGTGAATTCCCTTTTTCATGTCATATACCATGACAATATGTACATCTAAAACTTCGCGTTTTGTTGACAATTTGGTAGTACCGTCCAATAATTCTAGATCGATTTTCAAAAATTTAGATTAAAGAAAACATCAGTTTTTAGCATTCAGTACAGTCCTAAGTAGTACACGTTCTACATGACCATCTTTCTCCAACCACAGCAACGTCCGAAGCTCTTACACTTACTTATGTTACTCATTCATTTCAAAATTTTAAAATTTCCCACTGATGTTACAACTGTTAGCTTTAACTGCTTCTGGATATGTTTCTCTCTATTCCAAGCCATTTGCGCGCATGAGAGGATGCTACTAGGTGACGCTACTCCTCAAAAAGTCATCGCGTCCATCCTCATAGTCCATCCATATAGTGCACCGAAGGCAAACTTCATTCTTTTATCTTGAAAGAGAATTCCGACGAGTGAGTTGAAGATTACATGGACCTAGCAGTCGCTTATCATTAAAGCTGAATTCCCTGGCTTTTGATTTTAGCGTCGAAAAACAAACTTGATGCAAATTATTTGTAGAGACATGGTTATTTTACACCTACTTTCGTTGGTGATTCTGTTTGTTAGTTTCAAGAAAAATTCTTAATATTGTGTATTTTTAAAGAGTGTATTAAAAGAAAATTTTTGGTGCAAAAAAATTTAAATCAGCATAAGCAACTGAAATAAAGGGAAAATAACAGTCTGATGTGTTTATATCTCAAATAGTTTAAAAACGGTTAAAGAACTTTCTTCAGTGGCGTTCAATCAAGATTTTAAACAAGTTCTTGTATGAGCAACTTTAATTAAATTTGAATAAGTCTGTTTGCTTTAGCCTGATGCTAGGTGAGAAATAGTAGTGTTAAATCCTTTATTCAAATATTCAACCATGTGCATTGCATAACATAACAAAAAGGGGAATTTTGATGACATGAATAACATTATTATTCAGGATGTAATAATTCGAGAGGTAAAACTCACCCCATCATTTTTAACATTTTCTTCTCCGATAGCTGCTTTAAGAGGTACAAACAGTTAAAGTATCCCATAACAAAGTGTTATTTTTTTTAGTAGCGGATATTTAGATTGAAATAACAATATTAAATTATAAATAAGCCTTTCAGAGGTCTTTGAAGTGTTAACTGCTTTAAATTTAAAAAAATCTATACGCAAGAATACAAGTAATCATACTTTTTAAAAATATGGCAACAACGTTAAATTGTATTATTAAAAAGCTGCTATATTGATTATTGGAATGCTTTGTTTGATCTTGGTTAGTCTAATAATCCTAAACAATAATCGTAGATAAATCCCAGAGTGTTAACTTGTTAACTTTTGGAAGTACGTTTATAGACAGACCATATCCATCACTATTAGCGTCAAGAATCGAAGCCGTCGATATGCGCTTCGGCTATTTATACTCAATACTCAAGAAATATAAAAATCTTAAAACAGTAAACAAAATGGAATTTTTATCGTTTTTATGTCATGTTTTGAAATATGTACTAATAGACGTGTTCGAGAAATAGTGTATGTTGTGTCGGTGGTTGCTGCCCCCTTACAGTAGGGTGCTCAAAAAAGGCGAAAATCTTATGCTCTCGCCTCTTAGGATTTTTCTACATCGAAAAACTACCCGAATCTTTAAAGCTTATATCACAGTAAAAAAATGTAGTGTAAAATTTGAACACTAGTGCACTCTAAAACATTTAGAGTAAAATATTGCCTCTTTAGAGTGGATTGTTGTAAAATTTTTGTATAATTCGTTTTCTATTTAGATTGGAATTTTAAAAAGTACTAAAACTTAGAGTAACAGTAGTGTAGTTTTTTATTCAGTGTGATTTATTTATTTATGTATTTTATTCTCTGGATCTTCATGGACAGTGTCTCGCATTGTAACAATCCTTTTGCTAAATACTCACTCAGAGTAGATGTAAAATTAAATTGATGCCAATAAAAAAAATGTGATTTATTTATTTCGATGTTTTAGTGTGATAAAGTTTTACACAAATGATTAAAGATTTATTGTTTTGCAGTTTGATAAATTAACACTAACATTGTATTGAAGCTAAGTCCATGACCTACACGAAGATATATATTAGATATTTTACTATAAATGTATTGGACTCTTAGAGTGGTCTAGAGCAGTCTAACGTAAGGTTTTTACTGTGTACACTTTCTCATGTATTTTCTATAAGAAAAAACACTTTTTCGTAGATTCGGTATAGAATCTTAGAAAATCAGTATTTTTCAACGGGACTACTCTGTTCCTTTCTAGAAATGTTCAGAGATACATATCCAATAATGTATTTATTACATTTTTTATATTAACTATCTTTTACAGGGTCGCAATGAACAATGCAAGAAACACTAAAAAATTATTAAAAAATATTTATTACTATTTTTACAGGATTTTTAATAAATAACCGAAATTGGAATTGTTACTGATGATTTAATATGTTTGTTAACTTGTTTAAACAATTTATTATTGTCAATTTCACGCTATCTTCAAACTAAAGCTAGAGAGTTTAGTTTTTTCTAAATTCTGCCTTTTTTAAGTTTAGAATATCAAATATAAAAATAAACGATAAAATTATAACTCTAGCAGTTATTGTTTAATCAAATTATTGTTGTTATTTATCAACTTTTAGCAGAATACAGATAGAAGTTTGCAGTTTTCTCTGAATTTGTCAACACTCCTCAAGTAAATGAATCATATATCAAAATTAAATTTGAAGTTATAATTAAACCAATTATTTAAATAAATTATTATTGTCATTTAATAAAATTAGGATAATATTTACTAAATAAAATAATAATTATAAAAGCCCCACGTTGGGGCAACATAAAAGTATGAGGTATTATATAAATAAGGTAAATGTTAAAATTGATTTTGGCTAGCTTTAATAAAAATTAAAATACATCAACCCAATAGCTTTTCTTCTTTCCAGTAGACTAACTCATGTTTATTTCGATTGAGCATGAGATGAACACATTATAAAAATGTTATTAATTCTTGCACCTGGAAGAAAAGAACTTACTACAAGCCACACCTGGAACGCTGCGTCTGGATGAGAAATTATCTTTGACCCTTTATAAAAAATTTAACACTTGCATACAAAAAAAATAATAAACACTTTTATAAATTGAAACATAGATTTTTAGTTGATTAAACATAAATAAAACTTTAAATTAAGAAAAACAAAATCCTTCAAAAGATATTAAAAATGATAAACTTAATATTAAGAGTGTTTAAATGAATTAAAGGTAGTTGTCAACCTGTCATTGGGGGTTACAACTGCTTCCATTTAAACAAACCAATATGAAATAAATTGATACAACCAAATAAAATATTTACAATTGATAAAAATTTTTAAAAATTGTTGTTAATTAAAGCAACAAACTTTGTTCATACAGAACTACTTGACTTTAACAAGAATGAAATGAACTTATTTAAATACATTGTTCCCAACGGGTAACAATCCTTATTACGACCAACCTTGTATATGGAAATTGACACACCAAATATCGATGAATCCACTTCTAAAATGTTTAATTTGTTGTACAATCGGTAAAACAGCGTTCATCCAAATCAGCTGTTTTTGAAAATCCATACAAGTCGATAGCCAAATCCATACAAAATAATTAAAATGGAAATAAATAACAATAATTTCTTCTTTGATTTAAATAAAATAAATCGTCCACAAATCCAATATTTGTTTTGAAAAACGAAAACGAATCTTTTTGTATTCAATGATACAGGTAAATATCCAATTCCATATGATAGACGTTTGTTTACAATCGGAAAAATATGTGATTCTTCATAACCATATCCTTAACCTTAATAACTTTATTTTGCAGATTTTTATAACGAGCCGTGCATAGATTCACCCTATGGCTTTTATCGACTGACTTTGTTAAATTTCCAAAGCCCTTTTATATGTTTGGGCCAAAAAAATCACAAAACACTAAAACAATCGCACAACGCGGTCGTCATGACGTCACAAAAATAAACATGTGTTTATAATTAACACTAATCTTAATTCTGAAAAGATAGAAATATAGCCGGCAAAAGGACGATTAAAATAACATTAGACACTTATAGTCTAAATTGAACAAAAACAAAGAAAATCAATAAAAACGATTAGCTGTCACAGATCTCATTCAAAACGTAATTACATTTAAAAGCAAGAATTACCAACTATTTTTGCACATAAAATGAATACATAGTTACTGAAGGTAACCTACTCACATGGAGTTCACACAATTTATAATCACATATAAAAAAAACGTAACTTAAAGATCTGTTTACACGTTTTAGAACTCAAACGATGCTTCTGCAATTTATGAATAAAATAACAACATAAATTACTTCAAACATCAATCAGTCTTGTCCAGAATACAGTACTCCAGGTGGCTGACTCAACACAATAGTGCAAAACATCAAAACAATCTCAAAATTTGAACAAAACACAGAATATTAGCGCAGCTGATATTTCCCTTTACTTGACCATAAATCCTCCAAATGCAGGAATCCGTAAGCAAATTGTAACATTATAAACATCAAGGTATTGATCTAATGTAATTATTATTTCTAGTGAAATATGTACCTGAAGCTGACTTAGCCTTATTGGGGAAAGAAAGACTTGTTCTGCGTTACTTAACGTCAAAACAGAAATTTAACAAGAAAACAAAACCTTCCAGAAAAGTGAATAAAGTAATTTAAACCTGGGCTACATACATGTTTTAATATAAAACAACATTATTGACTTATATTCCTTTTATAAACTCAAACCTGTTTATAAAAAGTGAGGTTAAATATTCATGAAATAAATCGTACTCCTTTATTCTGATTTATACTAATAATTCTACACCTAACCTAGCATGTAACCTTTAAGATAAATAAAACTAGAGTCCTACCATGTCTATCTTTTATTTAATGCATGATATGATTATTTTTGTGTTTTCGGAGCCTACTCGTAGCCTTCAAATAATTTTTATGTTTTATTAATGTTTTAAATTTTCAATCGATGACCCTATATCATCTTAATATTTTACATTATTTTTCCTTATACGTATAAGGAAAAGGAATTGATTTAAGAGTAAAATGCATAATTCAAAATAAAATTTATACATTTATTTTTAGAAAAAGTTACCAAGGATTACAAATTATTACAGAATTATCAATTTATTTTTATAAAGTAAAAGTAATCAATAAGTACAAAGAATACGTTTGTTTGTACTAACTGAAAAAATAGTAATAAATATTTTTAACGATTTTTCCGTGTTTCTTCCGTTTATGGGTTTTTGTGGCCCTGTAAAAAATAGTTAATATAAAAAGTTTAATAAATAAATTATTGATTATTTATATTCTATTAATACTGTCATTTTCTAAAGATTTCTGAAGAGAAACAGAGTAACCCGGTTGAAAAATATTGCATTTCTAGTATTATATATCAAATCTACGAAAAAGTGTTTTCCCCGTATAAAATACATGGGAAACTTTGAGACACCCTTAAATATGGCCCCATTTAAAATTAAAAAACAGGTATACGTATTTTTCGATGTACAATAGTCCTAGGGGGTGAGAGCATAAGATTTTTGACTTTTTTACTTCCACACATTTTTGGATCACCCTACCCTACAGTATACAGCCTGTATAGATAACTGATATATAGACAAACTCTTGCCTGCAGCCATAGTTCTCCTTTATGAGTTCTACAAGACCGATTTGCTAATTATTTTTTTATAAGCTTTGAAATTCCAATTTAAAGGTTTTACGCTCTAGATTTGCCACCTATTCTTAGTTTTGCGATTTCTTAATTATGTATTTATATTTTTAAAACCCTTATTTTAATTGATGCATTTCTATACGCTCGAGACTGATTGTTTACTTATATCACTGGCTTCGTCATGTTTCGCAACTAAACATCTAAATTATGGCATTTGTATAATTAAAAATAAATTAGAAATAATGATATCGCGTATGTTTTCCCTATTGGATACTTTAAAATCTGGCAGTCTATTTAAATCTTACGTACCAAAGGAACTCTTTTTTAAAACTGTTTAAAGCTTCATATGCAACATCCCCAAGCGAGAGGTTATAGTTAAACTAATAGGCCAAACCCCCAACTGTGATCATTAGCAGATAAAGAAGAAAACACCAAAACTTAAAACAATCAGGCCGCTGAAATCTCAACATTTTTCTTAATCATATTCCATAATAAAACATTAAATAAATCGATACCGAAATAAATCCAACTAATCTAACCCCATCATACTGATAATTAGCACTAAGGCCGTACTTGTGTTTTTGTCGTTTTATATTTTTAAATACACTAGTTTACAAACATAAAGAAAAATTGATTCATTCGATGAGTACTCGAAGTGACTAGACGTGAAAACGCAGAGCTCTTCCCAAGTTATTTACGTGTATTTATAGTAAAAAATATTTGTACCTCTGACATCATGGTTTTTACTCAAAATCAACAAAATGATATCAAAAATGTTGCAAAAGGTGTCATTGAAGAATTTTTTCAAAAGAAAAGCACGCAATTAGACTCGTTGACGGAAATACTAGCGAATGCGGTTGTTAATAAGCTGGATGAAAGACTCAATAAGATGGAAGAACTAATACAGAAGTATGAAGAAACAGTAGCAAGTCTGCAAAGTGAAAATGAAGAATTAACAATGAAAATTGATAATTTAGAACAGTATACGAGGCGAAATAGCATTAGAATCTTTGGTATTAAAGAAGATAAAAATGAAAACATTGAAAAGTCTGTGCTGGAAGTATTCGATAAACAGTTAGGCTTGAAAAACATTAGATTAGAGCATATCGACCGCTGCCATAGAATCGGCTCGTTTAAAGAAATCTTATCAACTCGGCCCCGTCCTGTGATAGTTAAATTTGCAAGCTATCGATATCGCAATGAAGTATTTGTAAATAAAAAGAAATTAAAAGGTAGCCGCATAATAATTAAAGAAGATCTTACAAAATCACGCCTCCAGTTATATAATTGCGCCACTGAAAAACTGGGATTCAAGAATGTGTGGACTAAAGATGGTATAATATTTGGTATAAAAAATGGTCAACGTTCTATTATCCGTTCTAACCAAGATTTATAGTTTCTAACCAATGAAGGAATCCTGAAGTATAATGTATTGTTTATTTATTTTTATATCAATTATGTAGAAAATACCTTAATGAAAGAAACAAATATCCTTTTTTTTTCTCTCTTTTTTCGTTGGGAGTAGCCTGATGTTTATGTCAAAGTTCTATATTTTCTTTTGTAATTATTAGTCATCTTACGAGATCAGATTAAGTAAATTATTTTGTTTTGTTTTTTATAATTTTCAACTAAAACTCTCAACATAGTCTTAATTGGTAACACTTAACTAACTTCTTATTCTAATTATTAGTTACTATTATTTTAATTTTGTTATATTTTAGGGTAATTACATGTCACAAGATTGTTTGCGAATTGGACACATTAATGTATGTTCATTACTACCAAAGATCAATGAAATCAGAGATATAATATCAAATTTCGAAATTTTGGCCGTGAGTGAGACCTGGTTATCAGAAGAAGTGCCTTCTAGAGCAATCGATATTGAAAATTATACACTGGTACGTAAGGATCGAGGTAGTAGGGGTGGTGGAGTTCTTTTTTATATTAAACAAAGTATGTTTAAATGTATTATTAACACAAGTAATTTAATCGAACAGTTATGGGTATTAGTTAAAATTAATAATAAAGGTGTTGTACTGGGAGTGTTTTATAGACCTCCAACTTACAACTATAAGAATTTTATAGATGAAGTTGAGAATTCCATTATGTTGTGTACACCATATTCAGACCATATTGTATGTTTAGGGGATGGAAACGTAGATTTTCTAATGGCAGCCAATCCGTCTACGCAATACTTTAATAATATGCTAGAATCGTTAAACTTTAGTCAAATAATGACGGAACCCACTAGAAAAGATCGTTTATTAGATATTATTATCACTTCTCAACCTTCACTTATTCAAAAAAAGCATGTCGTAAACTGTCATTTCTCAGACCATGATTTAGCAGCCTGCGAAATTTTATGTCAAACAGTGCCGTGTTCTCCTATTAATTATACTTACAGGAACTTCAAAAACTTTAACCTTGATAACTTCTATACTGAATTGCAATCACTCTCTTTAGACGATATATTTTATGAAAATGATATTAATCAAAAAGTTATTATTTTAAGTACTAGGATATTAAATTTGTTTAATAAACATGCTCCGTGGAAAACTATCCAAATAACAAAAAGACGACCGCCTTGGCTAACTGACAATATTAGTTTGTTAATGAGCTTAAGGGATAAGGCCAAAACAAAATATAAAAACATAAAAACCACAGCTGCGTGGGAATATTACAGGACACTGCGCAATTTCACAAATACCGCAATAAAGAATGAAAAAAAAGCTTATCTACAATTTAAAATTGATCATTCAAAAAATTCTAAAGTACTATGGAAGGAATTCAGAGCGCTAAATGTTGTATCTAAAAATAACATAAACAATTCCTTTACTGGTCGCGTTGACGAACTTAATAGTTACTTTGTGAATAGTATCCCACAAATTTCAGTTCCTCAACACGTACTAAATTTCTACAAAAATAATGATTTACATAATAATGCCGTTCTCAAATTCAATCTCATAGATAGTAATACAATTTCAAAAACAATCGATTCACTAAAAAGCACTTCTACAGGATCTGATGGATTAAATATCACAATGATAAAGTTATGTTGTCCCTTTATATTGCAATACTTAGTACATATTATTAACTCTTGCTTCTTAGAAAATATATTTCCCGACAGCTGGAAGTCGGCTCTTGTAACTCCAATAGCGAAGATCGAGCAACCTGTAGAGTATAAGGACTACAGACCGATTAGCATTTTACCAACACTTTCAAAGATTATGGAAAAGATAATCAATTTACAAATTAGAAAGTACTTAGAGTGCAATAATTTGCTGCCTGTCAGTCAGTCAGGGTTTCGATCTGGGCACAGCTGTGCAACCGCTTTGCTGAAGATAACAGATGACATTCTGAAAGCACAAGATGAAGGAAAAAGTACATTTTTGGCTCTGTTAGACTTCAGCAAAGCGTTTGACACAATAAATCATGACTTGCTGCTTGGTATATTGCACCACATAGGTCTTAGTGATGATGCAGTCGGTTTAATTCAAAATTATCTTTACAACAGAACACAACGAGTTAAGACATTCAATGCGGTATCTACGTCTGTTGATGTTACAAGAGGGGTGCCGCAGGGTTCCATACTAGGTCCTCTGCTGTTTACCCTGTATACCAGAGGTCTTTGTGATTGTGTTGGGGCCTGTGATATTCACATGTATGCTGATGATACACAATTATACTACTTCTTCAGTTCAAATAATGTAAGGAATGCCGTTGATACGCTGAATAATGATTTACAAGCTATAAATGAGTTCTCTACTAATCATGCTCTAATTCTAAATCCATCTAAATCTTGCATTTTACTATTGGGAAAAACGATTAATAATTACCAATTGTCAGCCATAAAAATTGGAGATAATGATATCCCAATAGTCGAAAATGCCAAAAATTTGGGATTAGTTCTTGATAAAACGTTTAGATTTAAAAAACAAGTCAATAAATATATACAAAAAGCCTATTACAATTTAAAACTTCTTTACCCGCATAAAGATTACTTAAGCAAAAACTCTAAGATTTTATTAAGTGAATCACTTGTGTTGTCACAGTTTAATTATTGCATACCTGTCTATGGCCCTTGTCTTGACTTTGATACGTCACAGCGTATACAACGTGTTCAAAACTCTTGTTTACGTTTTATATATGGAATTCCTAAGTTTGCACATATATCTTTAAAATTAGCAGAGACAGGATGGCTTAATATGAAACAACGGCGTTACATACAGACTGCAACGTTCTATCATAACATCATAATCAATAGGCAGCCACCCTATTTATATAATAAGATAAGGTATAGAACAGATGTACACAATATAAATGTGCGACATAGAGGTCTGTTGACTATCCCCAAGCATAATACTACATTCTACGAGCGATCATTTAGCTACAATGTCGCAAAAATTTACAATAATGTACCTTCATCTTTCAAGACATTGTCGGTTGGACAATTCAAAAAAGCATTGATTAAGCAATACAATGTAGATCGTCATTGATGTGCCACTTCGCAATCAGTCAATACTGATATTGTTCTTATTACTATTATTATTATTATTCTCATATTTACCCAACTTACTTTACTTTTATTGGAAATTATAATTATAATCATTAAATTCACTCACAATGCATAATGTTACTTTGTTTAAATTATACTAGGGGGGAATGGAAGAACAACATTGTTGAATTCCCTCCTTGAGATACATTATTATAACAAATGAATTAATATTGTAATTTTATTGTATTATATGTTTTTGTAATCTCAGAATAATAAATTAAATTAAATTAAATTAAAACGTAGAAACTTAATACTTAAAAGAGGCAATGCTTGAAAATTATTTCGTGGAGATTGTTTACTACTGAATACTTAATTAACTTAATTAAGTAGGTACATGTATTTTGAAACTTCTTAATTCCTTTAAAAGACTGCTTTTTATTTTCAGTAAACTTCTGAATGTATCTGGTAGTTACAGGAAAGACTAAAACACAAAATTTACATTAAAAGATCCCTGTGTTAATTTCGAAATTTTGAAAATTATATATAATTAACATGAAATTCTTCCGACGTTAATATCTCACTGGAAATTACTTGACTGCTTAAGCTTCCCTTGTCCTTATTTATGAAGTAAGTTTTTACTGTTACTACCGTCACTGCCTTTGTTGTGTTTTTATGGTAACTAGTTGAACCTGACCTAAAAAAGCCCAAACAAACCTCTAAGAGCAACCGCAACTGTTTAACTTTACATGCGACCCGGCTACATCTTTCCACTTTATTCCTATGAGAGCTTGTAGTGAAAAGCCAAATCTACTAAAAGGGTCTACTTCCTTTAGAAGCCAAATGAAGCGAGAAACGGAAACGGAAGGCGTTATTAAATATTTCAAATTCATACAGTGCAACCAACCCTCGCTACTAAGCGCACCTAGCACTCAAAAATCCGAAAAATTCGATGATATTCGCTTGTCTGCACTTTTAAGCTCGTGAGAGTGGCTTTATTAAGTTTTTAGATGCCAGCATTTAAATTTTGAGATTGTAGAATTGTTATTCGCGCTCTTTCCTGTTTTTTCCTTTTATGTTGAAAATTTTGCACAAATTTAAAATTATATGCAAACTGAATAAAACCACCTTTTTGTGATTTCGATTGTAAATTCACCGGTAAATACGGCTTCATTAGGGATGTAAATTTTTGGAAATTTTAAGGGACTGTATGTAAGCTTTTAATGTAGGGTCCTCATGTAACCTATATTGTGCTTAAAAATGTATTCTACTAATCGACCATGCAGGTTGTCGTTGTTCGACAGTGACAGATGACAACGAGATCATTGCGTGATATCGATGCCAGATGATGATTAATGCTTATAATTGTTATGTCTAACGAAAAGGCATCAAAATGTAATTAATGTTTTGGTATCGATCGGTACATTGAAGTCACAACAGCGGATTGGCAATATAAATCCACTTAGTATTGTTTCGGTTGACGTGACAGTTAAAATGGCTGATATATTACCGACATTATAGCTTTGTTTCGGGTGACAATTTACAAAAATTTTGATACAATCGTATAAACATTTAGAATCGGCCTGTGTGTGGTATCGTTCATTATATTCCCTAATATGGTTGATTTATTAGTTTTTTAATTTTCATTTTTATTAGTTCAGGAAGGACAATAACTCATGTATATAATTAAATAAAATAATTATGTATGACGATGCATTAAATGCATAATTCTTATTATATTCGGCGATACTTGACACTTAGAAATATTTTCAGTATAATAATATAATCTACGAATATAAATATGAAAGAGAAAAAAATGTTAGTTCAGAGAACGGTCTGTAACTTACCTTATTAAAACACAAAATTCAAGTTGTCTCGAGTATCTGCACGATTACTCACATACGGTGTGAAATGTTTCCACTAACTGATAGCTAGTCCCGAAGGAGCCGATGTTGTTGTTTCGGTATCTCCCAACAATATATATATACTATATATTGTAAGGCGCCACTTGCCCAACAGCTGAACAAAGAGCTGAGGCCCTTTAACGAATTTACAAAACTGGAGTCAGACGATACTGATAAATAATAAGTAATACTCCAGATCCCGCATGAACGTACCGTGAACCACTGCAACAGCTTTTATAAAAACAAAGTAATCAATGTTTAAATATGATAACAAATACCTGTAAGAGACAACCAATTGAATAAATAAACATCATAAATAAATAAAACAAAACATTTAATAAGGGCTCCCAAATATTATCTTCTAAATGCAACCGACTAAAAACTAATAGGGTCGTTGCATGGAATTTAAATTTTGATATAATTTGTATATTTTATTAGTATAATTGTTGTCTAATGTATAGGTCCACAAAAAATCGATAAATGCATTACGATAACTTAATAAAACGAATTTAAAGTTTAAATATTTTCCGTCCTTTTCTACACCGCTGACGTCATAATACTTTCGTCTTACATATTTGTTTCAATACAGCGTATACGAGGACGATGACGTTGTTGTACTAGAAAAGGACAGAAAAATTTAAAATTGTAAATTGCATATCTTTCTAACGGCTGCGTTAAAAATTTTGAAAAAAATACATCGAGTTATTACTAACTCTATAGAATATAAAAACGTTAAGTTTCAAAATTGTGAAACGACCCTATTATGACAAGATACGTAAATAATTATTTTAATTCTAGATTAATTCTTATATCTGATTAAATTACAATTGAATTGTAATTGTAAGAGTGACCTTGATTTTTTCTTTTCCGGCAATTGGTTCGAATGTGTATCCGGCTCTTACAGCAAGCAAAAGGAACGAAAAACCCACTCATAACATGAAGTAGAGGTTGACCCGCAAGTGCTAAATAACCCAGTGGAAATGGTGAATAGTACGACCAAAAATAATGCAGAGAGAAAGGAACAGGACAAAGGAAAAAGCTATGAAATATAAATTAGATCACTCTAAAATCTTAATATACGTACTAACTAATAATTTATTAACGAAATAGAAAATAAACGACTTACTTATATTTATACAAGATCTTAAACGGCTTGCTGGTTCTGCCGAGATCCGATTAGATTTTTGATCCAATATTTCCAAAGCACCAAAAGACAACAAAATTATATAAAATCTATTGAAGCCACGAACTGTACGATTAAATTTTCCTGAAAGGTTTCTCACAACCACACAATTATTTCGTAGAAGTGCAGAATTAATCGTGGAACGGAGAAGAGAAAGCCGGAAACATTCCCTATCTCTTAAAAATTCACCAAGACTTAGCCAAGCTGATCACGAAAGTAAAATTGGAAAAATTTACACATTTGCAGCATCAGCTAAATATTGCAGGATACCAGCGTGAACCCAAACGTAAGATTCTTCTCGATGAACTGCCTTTTGTATGCAGGAATGTAGGCCAATATTTCTACACTAGTAAATTTAGAAATGATCATATACAGAAAATTAAAGATTTTATGCGGGCCACCAATGCCTCTATTGAAGGTGTAACCATATCTGCAGTTTATTATCCACTAAAACAGAACAAATAAGAGCAATACGATCATTTCTTGAAAGCACTAGAAGTAGCACTGGAAATTATAACACCAAAGGTAGAACTTGCAGTTTTATATCAATCACTACCAAGGGAAGAGAGTTCCCTTCTCTGATAGTCTGATGATAGCCATGGCCTTAAGCAGTTGCCTAAGGCCATGACTATCATCAATCTAATGTACTATTAGTTTCGTAATGATCTAAGACAACAAAGCTAACATGATGCTATTTTTTAGTGCTTTTTTAATACAAAAAACAGCATCATATTCCCTTGTTGTCCTAGACCATTATGAAACCAATAATACATTTCAGCAGGTCAACTATCAAATGAAAATTGAAATCATTGCACTAGATCTATTTTTGATTATTCTTATCTACTTTTAAAATTTTACATTTGCTTTTTCCTGCTTTGATTGACGAAGAGATGTATTTATGAGATGCTTGTGTAAAAACATTGTTATTGAGTGAATAATCTGAAATTGTATTAAGTTCTCTGTTACGGTTTATAATAAAGCTTCCAAAGCAGTATTTACCATATTGTATTATATCAGGCTGTTTTATTTTGTGGTTACTATATCAGTTAAATTTCTGTTACTCTTCTATTTGATACCGATTTACAAGCAAGATCATAAGTATCACAATGTTCGCATGTTCAGCATGGAACCTTCCGAATTCCAAGAATGAGAAATAACCCCCTGGCCATCTAAAATGATTTTTATCTTTATAATAGATATCGCCAAATGTCAGAGAAATGGACGTATCAATTCCCTGACTCGCGTAACTGAACAATTGTTATTGCTTAATCTATCCTTTTAATATTACCCAGTGCTCAATTAAAATTTATTGGTTTACCTCCTTATATTTATAGATGTGTATGTTTGGTTATTATTTTTAAAGAAATCTGTGTATAAATTTGCGTTAGATAGAAAATACACTCTTTACTTCGAAAAACAATATTTTAATAATTTCACAATCCCTCTTTTTAATATTAGTAGCTATTACCATTCGATTACAGATTTTTTCTAGGTAAACTTAAAAATTAATTTACAACGCCACCTAAAATACCCGTACTTAAAACATTACTATTTAAAATAATCTTTTGCTCCAATTGCTTCATGATAAGCGGAAGCCGTCTTATCGCGCCAAAATTTAGTCATACCTTTTTTCTACCCCGTTTATTTTTGCTGAATGCGAAATCCTTCTCACTAGAAAATAAGGACATTTTGAAAGATTTCTTTTAGTTAAAGGATACATCAAGAGAAACAAAAACGCAAGTAAATGTTCTTTAGAACTACACGCACCTTTCCATCTAGTTCTGGGTGTAATTCGATGATGCGTCCTAGAGGCCATTTCATGGGCGGAGCGCCTGGGTCCTTGATGATTACCATAAGGCCGATTTTTATTACAGGGCCTTTGTTACTCTTCCACTTTGAGCGCTTCTGCAACTCACTTAAATGTTCTTTTGCCCAACGCTTCCAAAAGTGCTGCATTAGTTGTTGAGCTCTTTGAAAGCGGGACAACCTCGATTCTTTACCTTCCAGCAGATTGGCTTCTGGTATGGCGGTCAGGCTCCTCCCGATCAAGAAATGTGCAGGAGTTAAAGGATTTAGGTCTGTTGGGTCCGAAGATAAAAGAGAAAGAGGCCGGGAATTTAATACTGCCTCTATCTGAGATACTGTAGTATTTAACTCTTCATAGGTAAGTTTAGCATTACCAATTATTCTTTTAAAATGAAATTTCACGCTTTTAACGCCGGCTTCATGAAGGACACCGAAATGAGGCGATCGCGGTGGAATAAACTTCCACGATATTCCGTCTTTTGCCAAAGAATCCTCGAAAATACCTGGCTGAGTGCTTAGATTGGTCAAAAACTTTTTTAATTCTGCATCTGCTCCTACAAAATTCGTGGCATTGTCCGAAAGAATTTGTGAAGGTTTACCACGCCTTGCTATGAATCTTTTAAGAGCAGCTAAAAAGGCTTCGGTGGTGAGATCACTGACCACCTCAAGGTGAATTGCCTTTGTAGAAAAGCAAACGAATAGGCATATGTAAGTTTTGATCATCTTACTTCCACGACCCTTCCTGTCTTTAGTACTAATAAGTAATCCACGGCAGTGATATAAAATGGGGGTGATGATGTTGTACGCTCTATGGGAAGAGCGCCCATCAATTGCTCGCAAGATTTTGGCTTTGCGCGAAAACAGATATTACATTGATGAACAACACTACGACAAATATTTCTACCGGCTATTGGCCAATATCGTTCCCTAAGTGAAGCTAATAATGCCTGAGGACCTACATGCAACATCCTTAGATCCTCATATCTAACAATTAAAACAGTTAGTGGATGTTTTGGTGGCAGAGTTATTGGAAATTTCTTGTTATGATGATAATTTGAATTGGATAATCTACCGCCTGCTCTGATTAATCCTAGTTTATCTATAAAGGGGTTTAAAGAAAGTAATCTGCTTTTTGTGCTAATAGCCTTGTTATTTTCTGAACTAAAATTTTCTGTTTGAGCCAATTTGATTAGGATAAATAACGAATTATTTAATTCGTCTACCTTCAAAGGACCTACTGTTCTTTCGGTAGCTATTTTTGAAGAATTATGAACAAATCGAAGACAGTAAGTAACTGCCCTTTGTAGCATTGTCAGTGACGAAAACCTTTCGAATAAATAAAAAGGCTTGCTGACGGTTACAACTGATATAATTTCTGGAGTATGAACTTCCGTTACATATACTGGATCTTTCGAAAAGTTCAAATTAGTGACTGGCCAATCATTTGAAGTTTGAGTTAACCATAAAGGTCCATTCCACCAGAGGCTGCAGCCAATTAGTTGGTTGGGCATAAGGCCGCGTGAAACTAAGTCTGCCGGGTTTTCAGACGAGTTAACATGCCGCCAATTGGAAACGGATGATAAGTCCTGTATTTCGCTGACTCTATTGGATATAAAAGGTTTTAAAGAGCTTGGGCATGTTCTGATCCATGCAAGTGCTACTGTGGAATCACTCCAATAGAAAGTTTGCCTAAAACTGAGCTTGATACCGCCCATGACCTTCGACATCAGTCTGGCTAGCAAGAGAGCACCACAGAGTTCAAGTCTTGGAATGGATACATTTTTTATCGGGGCTATCTTTGATTTGGAGCATATTAATTCCACTCTTACGTCACCCTTAGCATCTTCACTTCTTATATAAATACACGCTCCGTATGCTGCTTCGGAGGCATCGGAAAAACCATGAAGTTCCAAATTTACATGCTTTTCAATTAGCGCGTACCGCGGGATTTGCAATTCTGCTTTGTTGCTGTGAAACTTCGCTAAACACTCAATCGAAACATTTTCACGACACTGTTTTTGCTCGAGTGTGAGCAAACGCGGCACCCATCTTGCACACAGCTTTCTCATGTCTAAATTTTCAGATAATATGCCATGTACCGCACTTTTTGAAATGCCCGTAATGTCTGCTAGCTCGCGCACTTTTAGTCGAAGATCATC
Organism: Agrypnus murinus; assembly: GCA_929113105.1. Taxonomy (NCBI): domain Eukaryota; kingdom Metazoa; phylum Arthropoda; class Insecta; order Coleoptera; family Elateridae; genus Agrypnus; species Agrypnus murinus. The sequence goes on from OV816025.1 coordinate 21,112,982, forward strand.
AAGTACCGCTTTGTGGATTTTCTTCACCATTTCTGGAGTCGTCACCTCATTTGGTCGACCACTGCGATGCTCGTCTTGGCAGCTCGTACGGCCTCGTTTAAACTCAGCTACCTAAAATTTAGCTGTTGTAAACGAAGGAGCAGACTCACCCAGAGTAGATCCAGTTCAGCTTTTATATTGGTTGGGCTGAGGCCTTTCAAATAAAAGTATTGTATCACATAACGATCACCAATTTCCTCCATTTTCACAAATTCACTGACAACGTTTACCATTGATGGCTGCCAAACAAATACTGAACAACGTGGCGCTTTCAAACTTGAAACATATGCTTTATAGACTGCGTACTTTCCAATACAGTGATATTTTCAAACAACTACCGCCACATCTTGGTCAGATCGGGTACTTCTGGGACCACCCTCGTATTTTCAAAGGATTCTCTTTCGCTAAAATGCACATCAATTCTTTCCTCTGCATCATCCAAAAGTTCAATTTTAGATTGAATTTCATCAAATTCATTCAATAAAGATTGAAATGCCACAATTCGCGTTGGTAACTGTTGAACATTTATATCGTTTACATCAGTTGGATCTGTGATTGCTGTTATAAGATTTTGAAAACGTGTTAAGTGACCTTTAATTGTACGGCGTTTAATGTTCAATGCTTTAAATTCGGTCATTTCTACGAAATCTTTTACAACTATCTCAGATAAAGCAGTAGGTACCAGGAAAATAACAAAAGAATAGGTAAACAGTAATGCACTTACTCGACCCTCGGCGAAGCTTAACAATTGGGCACCGGTGATGCAGGTGAACAGGGGGTGCAGACATTTGGTCGCCTGTTGCTATGTAAGATTCCAGAAAGCTTCTTCCAAATTTGAAGCTTGTGTATAGTTTTTGAATTTAATAGTTGATTTTCTCAAATCGACGTGATGACAGGTATAGCTACGGAATTTGTACTAATTCGACGTGCTGTCCAATATCTACCATTTAATTGCCAGGACACGGATTTTTCTTTTCTTGTTGAAACCATTCGGTTAACAAAACACTTTATTTATTTATGTTAATTATTAATTAATTTAACACTTAATTATTATTCGGCTAGAAGGACCATTACATGTTTGAAATAAAACTTCTCTGTTGACTTAAATATTAATTTTACTAAAAAACACGTTAAAAATATACATACATTAAAACGAAGGTGGCGACCAGAAGTGGTCGTGCCCATACACAGGGTTGCCAGATATTTCAAAAGCCAACGCACCGAATCGCTTACAGTAAAGCGCCATTTTAGAATAAAAAGCGCCAAAACCATCTCATGTATTAAAATATTTAATTACATATAACAGAAATAAACAAGTAACTATGTTACAAAAATTAAAAAAAATTATCAAAAATTCTAGCAAAAATAACAATGTAAAACATGTAAAAAATTTCAAATAATGAAAATATTACCTACATATAACAGAAATAAACAGGTATGTTACAAAAATTTAAAAAAAAATCAAAAATTCTAGCAAACATAACAATGTAAAATATGTAAAAAATTTCCAATAATGTAATATTACCTACTTATTCATTTTCAAATATTTCAAAAACATTTTCTACTTCCTCATCTTCGGTACTTTCTTCATGTTTTTGTGTCATGTACATTGTGGAATTAAAGAGTTCGAACATGTTTTCATTAGGAATAAAGTTTTTGCAGCACATCTTGTTCACTGTAAGGTTAATCCGAATTCTTAGTATTGCTTCCAACAGTTGCATCCCCATTTTATTTCGGATTTTTGTTTTCGCTATATTCATAGTAGAAAATGTTCTTTCTACCACCGCATTGCTTGTTGGTATAAAGACGTCAAAACTGCTTCTGCTATTTTCTCAAAAAATTGTCGACCACTCCCATCTTTGTATCTCCAAACACTTTCCCAAAATTTGACAGAAGATTCAGGATTTCTTTTTTATCAAATTCTTCTTGCCAATTTACAAATCTTACTTTTCTCCATTGAGCTTCATAATCATCAATAGATACAGATGGATCTAAAAAGTGTCTAACTGGCAAATCACTAAATTTTGTTTGGTTTTGACTAAGACATGATGTGGGGGATAATAACTTATACTGTTTAAAAATATCAAAGTTTGATGGTAAACGATTACACATTTCCGTCAGCAAACGTCTTACAAAATTAAAACATCGTCTTATGACATTATCTTTTTCTGACTTGGATAATTTACTATTAGCCATTTCTTGATGAAAGTCCATACCGAAATCCATGCTACTAAACTCTAACATGGCCAAATCGTTATCCAGAGCGTCTACTATTTGATCAAGTAATGATTTTGTCCCAACCTCTTGAAGGAATACTGGCTTTAAAATTCTTCTTGCCACGGATAGTACTGTCATGAACATTTGTTCATACGCGGATCCTGGATCTAAAGAGTCGCTTTGAAATAAAGTATTGAGCTGAACAACTTCGTATAGCACACTCTTCATGCTTAAAAAATAAAGCTTCGATTGCTCATCCTTCAGCATGCTACTGATTGTACGCGCTGTGAAGCATCTTTCTTTATCTGCTGCAACATTGAAATGTGTTTGCAATTCTAACCACTGCCGTAAAATAGTTGTAATTGCATTGTATCTGCTCAACCACCTTGTAGGAGACGGCTGAACAAATTGTCTAAAACTATTTTTGTCAAATCCAGTATTAATAAGGTCAAATGTTCTCTTATATTCCAGGCGACGCAAAGAGCTACAAGAAAACCAGTTGTAAATTTCTCTGGTTAAAAATTCCAAAGACGTAGGCAGTTCTTTGGATGCTTTTTCAGCACATAGATGCAGAGAATGGCAGGTACATTTTATTAAAATTAAACCAGGTACTTCTTCTTTCAGTTTCGTGTATAAAGAATTATGCTTTCCCACTAAATTACTTGCCCCGTCAGTTCCTAATGCCAGCATATTTTTTATAGGAACATTAATTTTTTTTAGATAACTTTTCACAACCTAAAACAGATCGTCTGCTGTCGCTCTTTCTATCACCACAATTCCTAAGAAATTCGTTCTTACACTTCCGATTTCCTTGTCAACATATTTAATGCAAATAGCCATATACTTAACTACGGAGACATCGGTTGATTCATCTAGTATAAGTGAGTAGCCACTATTTCCAATGCTTTTAACAAGTTGATTTAAAAATGCAGGAGCAATTACGTTTTTAATTAATGAAGAACATTTCGTACGATGCATCCTTAAATTTTCTAGGGTGCTGCCCTTGCCAAGTTTTCGCAGCATTTCTCCCAGGTGGTCTACCGTTTTAATCGAGCTATGAACCGCAATATGATCAGCCAAATTTAAGTCAATTTCTTTCTGCTCTCTAGTAAATGATGCGCTTGTTGAAGCGTAATTAAGGATTGTTTGTCTTCTTGAGGGTTTTGCAGCTTTTTGTTGATGCAGTTTTGTTGCGGCATGTCGTTTCAAATCACTGATATGTGCCCGCAATGACGATCTACATACCATACAAAACGCTTCATTCGGGTCATTCGATGTTACCGCCCCCGAAGGTGCTTGATTAATATGCTTCAACCAACCCTTGGCCCACTCCTGCGATTCCCAAGCCGTATTATATTTTCTAGACATGTTACTTTTGCACTTTATATCTGGTACGGATGAAACTGAGAGTGAATCATTTTCAAATCTGCAGCGGCGCGCAGCTCTGCACTCTGGGCACTCTGCACTCTGCCTAGTGCCTAAAGGAAGTAAAGCAACATAAAGATTGTATTATTTCGGGTGCTTATCGGAACGCTTCGGGCTTACTCGGCATGTAGTTTTCTCGCGCTAGCATACACTTCTGTTTGCATAGAGCGGCAAAGAGGTAATACAATTTATTTTAGAAACAATGAGTAAGTAAAACATTTCAAACATCACACGTATTTATAGACTTTGTTTAAAAATTAAAAAGCGCCATTTTCTATACAGGATTGCACTTGAAAGCGCCAAAAAATTGCTTAAGCGCCAGTTTTAAAAATACCGCGCCAAAACAATGACCGAAAGCGCCAATTTGGCGTAAAAGCGCCACATCTGGCAACCCTGCCCATACAAGCGGGGTACTTAAGTATCCCTTGCGTCGGGGGGTGGCGAAAACACCCGATACATATCTTATTTAATTTGAAATTTGAACAGAAGTTATTCAATCTTGTTTATTTAATAGTCTAATTTTTTATTAATAGTCTAAGCCTAATTCATTTTATAGAAAATTTTACCTTTAATTTTTGTTTTACGAGATTTCCCTTTTAGTAAATCTTTGAGTAATTAAATCGTTTGCCAGTAGACTAGAAACCTAATATACATTTACATACATTACATAATCTTTTGTCCAATTTTGAGATACTGATTGGTTCAAGATTTGCTGTTTTGAAAAGCTAAAGTTTTTAAAATTACCAAGAATCCAAGGACAGAAATGTGTGTGTATGTATGTAATGTAATATATAAATATGAGGCCAGTAACGCTAGTTAAAAATAAAAATTTTGCGTTACTTTAAATTACTTTAAAAGTATGATAAAAAAATTTTAATTTATTGCAATTGAATAAAGTACCCTGATCAATTGGGAATTCAGTTACCTAGATTGGTGGTTTTAGCTAGTTGGCGCTTTTAATAATAAATAACTTTTGATGCCCTGCTGTTTTTGGGCTTTGGTAATTTTGTCATTCTTTGTGCTTAATTGGATATAGTAAAGACAGCTCATTTAATTAAAAAGGGCTACATGATAATGAAATACTTTTAATGTCCTTTTTCTACTATTATATCGATTTATCTTTCAGTCTTCACGTTACGAAAAAACGCCCTAATCTTACATTTGATAAATGGAAATTATCTTTCCCATTTAATATCGCAACTCATCGATTTCCGGTTTGTTACTGAAATTGCAAAAAGGAAAATAAAGTATTATAACGTTTTTGTAATATAACTCTCATGAAAGAGGAATTATTTATATTAACATTTCATCCATTAAAACGTGACAGCTTTGACCTGGGTTCAACCAACCAACCATAGACTTTCTCTCCAACTTACGTTAGACGTCAAATTTTCGTAGCACAAGTGGCGAGTAATACGTTATAGCTAAAATATGAGACACGAAATATCTAAAATTATCCTCGTGAGCTATTCATTTGCTGCAGAATGATTTATTTGCACGAGTAGTGATAGTAACGTCCGGCTTTAAATAATCTCTTCATACAGGTGATTTATAAAACTTCTTACAACATACATTTTTTTATAACAAAATTGGGAAAATAATTTATTACGAGTTGTTAGCTGACTGTTATTTATGAAAAATTCTGGAAGCAGATTAGCTGAATCAAGTTAAACGAATTTGACTGCACAAGACTTTTCAATATCCTCGATTTCACTTTGAGAAAATGATGAAATGTGTTATGGCTAATCGATTTATGTCATGACGACATCAGATCAATCACTTTGGATGTGGTATAGAGTTTTGTAAAGTTAAGTAGGTAGTTATTTACTCCAAGAGATTGAGAGCAGTGACTTTAATTTTCTACTAAAAATACTCTTAATGGAATTGATAACCTTATTTTGTTGAATTCGTTCATTATTGACTTAAATATTACTATATTTACGAGTATTTGGAAAGTTTCTTACTACCTTTTGTGTTCAATTGTAACTGAAGTATTATCGTCAGTAGTAGTGAGTAAATATAAGACTTCATCATTTGGCAATTTCCGTAAAATCAATGTTTTACTTCACTAATTGGGAAAATGGCATGCAATTACAATCCAGATGTGGTGAAAAGAAGGTTAACACAAAATTTAATATCGCAGACTCAACCCTGTACAAATGAATACAAGGGTTTTTCATTATGAAAGAAAATTATTGCTACATGCAGTCTGAATCGGAGTCTGTATTTGAAAGTTCCATTTTATCCATTATATTATTACTTTCCCTTAATCCAACCCATTCTTTGCAATATTTTCCTCGCCACTTTAATTTTTTCCTCTTTCATTTCTAATATACTGAGATGTTATTATTAAAATAAAAAAATTAAATAAATTAATGATGTTAAAGTTACTTTGGCTAGCTTTAATAAAGAAATTTTAAATAACACCCAAATTCTGTTTTACCCAAATAGGCTGACTCAGGTTTAATTCGATAGAGCATGAGATAAAAATTTACATTGATCTTATTAATTCCTGTACCTGGAAAAAGAAACTTACTACCAACGCACATGGACTTCTGCAACTGGACAAACGTCAAACTTAAACTCTGTATGTGAAGAAAATAAATGAATGCTTGCATAAACATCAAATAAATAAACACATAGATAAATTGAAACACAGATCTTTATTTTTATTATGATAAATAGAAAATCTATTTCAAAAGAGAAAATAAAAAAAATACTAACAGAAAAGTAAAAAAAAATGGAAAAATCTTCCTTGAGCTTGCTCAAATGTGTTAAATATTTGTTACCAACCTGACATGGGAGTTGTAACTGGTCTCCATTTGAACAAACTGACATCAAATAGGTTTATCAGATAAGAAAAATATGTACAATTGGTAAATTTTATCTAACGAAAAATTAATTATTTTTGTGAATAAACAAATTGTTTAAATGTTACAATTTTGTTACTGAAAACACTCTCAAATAAGAAAAATAAATTCTGAATTTATTAAAAAAAGTTGTCTTTATGATTTTGTTGTTCCAAATGTGAACCAAATCGTTTTATTTTTGATTTACCTTGTATCTGAACGTCAACGAATCCACTCAAATGTATTTTCTATTGTATTATCGGTAATACAGACAACTTCAATTCAACAGCTGATCCATATAATGTCGATAATCCAAATTGATGATAATTGTTAAAATGAAAACAAAAAAAATTATCTTCTTTGATTTAAATATTTAGGTAACTATTTAATTCCATAAACACTTTGTTAAAAATTGTCGATCGCTTACAAAAAAACATCTGGTTATCACTTAACCTTATTATATTTTGCATATTTTTGGTCTGGAGTCGAGCATGGACATTTTCAATGCGTTTTATCGACTGAAATTGTTCTTTTTCCCCGGATTTTATATAATTTGCACCAAAACAATCGTAAAACAACACAAATTTTCAAAACAATCGCACATCAAAATTGTATCATGACGTCACTGACGAAAAACATGTGTTCATAATTAGCACTAATCTTAAATCTAAAAAGACAGAAATGTAGCTGGCGAAAAAACAATTTAAACAATATAACACACTTATGGTCTAAAATAAACGGTAATTGAGAAAATCAACGAAAACGACCAACGGTCAAAAATCTCATAAAAACTTAATTACAATGAAAACTCATTAACTCCAGCTATGCCTATACAAGGAATGACTACATAGTTACCCAAGGTAACTCATACATATGCAGTTTGCACAGAAGAATATTTACAAAAAACTTAAATAAAAAATCTGTTTACACGTTTTTAAGGTCAAACGAAGCTTTGCAAGTTTTCATACAAATGACAACATAAATTAAATCAAGCTATACTTATTCTTGTCCAGAATACAGTACTCCAAGTGCCTGCATTCATAAAACGGTGTAAATTATTATAATAAAATCAATATTTGAAAAAAATTGAAATATTTTGAAACATTTGGAAAATATATATTTGAAAAAATTGAAGCATATCAGCAAAGCCAATACCTTTACAAAGATTAACACAAATTTTTTAAACACAGGAGTTTGTAAGTTAAATGTACTGTTATAGACATTACAATAATGACCCGTTTTACATATTTCCAGTGAAATATTTTCCCGAAACTGGTTCAGCTTAGCAGGATTAAGAAAATTCTTTTCTACGTTAATTATCGACAAGCCCCATATAAAGGAAGAAAGATAAAATCCTCTAAAAAATGGATAGACTATCCTGAACATGTAACATGGGTTACATAAACCTAAAAATCACCTAAACCTCTAAAAATCATATCATTATGATTACCCCCCCACCCCCGTGAATGTTTTGTACTACGGAAACCCCTATACTCCTTATACTTCTTATTCTTGAATTCGGAAGCCTATTTTGCAAGCATTTCTAATGAAAGTGGATAATGCTGCACTATTCCTGCTGCATGAAACAATACTCTATGGGCAGTTGGTGGCACAGGATACCAATTATATTTAGATACATATATAATATTGGTGTGGCTTCGTCTACTTTCTCTGGATTAAATGTCAACTGACCTGAAAGATAAGAATTATATTAAAATTTTCCATCAAATTCACATTTAATTCCGAAAAGTTGGCAAAATCGGATTAATTTTTAAAAGCTCTAGGCTATTTCTCCACCATTAAAAGAGCGCGTGTTTCTGTTAAATAATTAATTTTTTGATAGAAAGTAAATTTGTAGTAAAATGTAGTGGATACATCAATCTCATTAATTGCATGCAGAGTTTTAGCTAGTTGCATATTTAAAGTGACGCAAACGTATTAAAATATAAAAATATTCGTATAAAATATAAAATTTAGGATAGATGCAATTTTTTACTGTAATTTGATGGTGATCAGTTTTAATGATAGCTTAATATAATTTTAAGTTTTTAAGTTATAAGTACCTTAATTTCACCGTTTTACGGGAACCGGAAAGTAAAAGCGTTTTCTTACGCAACGTGTCGTCGCAAATGTTTAGTATCTCTCATATTTAACGTAATCCTAACTTAAAGCTTATTTAGTACTACACAATGCAAGACTTTACTACATAACAACTTAAAGAATGAATGAATGCAACAGAGGTCGTTACGAGATATATTCGTTATAAAAAGTTCTGTTTATGATTACTGAAAATGATTAGTTAAAGACCAAGATTCATTCAGAATATTTATATTACTGAAATACTAGATTCTAAAATAGGCGAGAGCAACAGAGATTGTTACAAATTATAGTTTAGAAAGCCTTTCTTGCATCTATTATCTGTCGTAGTTTTCTCTCTTTACTTTAGTTTATATCGTCGAGTGAATTGAATATTTTCGTCTTGTAGTTGAAGGTGATTATCGAACTCAAGTAGTTTGATTATTTTCTTGTACCGTTTAGTTCCATAAGTTTTAAGTACAACGCATCTGCATTTTACAAAAATGGGTAAGCTATACTTCAACCAAGAATACAATAAATGAGTCATTTTCGTAATCACACCGGAATAAAGAAATACGATCCGAGGTGAGATAAGATAAGAGTGCAAATTTCACGTTTCTAAAAATTGAGTGACGTACACTAGAACCAACACATTTTCATTGCTGTTTTACATTTATTTTTAATTAAAAAGGGGTTTATTCCGCTACTGGATCTTTCTAGCTCATTTATTGTTTATTTTATCATTTAGATTACAGCGTGGCCTTCGCGTAATTTTAGATGCATTTTACATTTTCGCTCACGTGCTTGTGATGACTCATTTCTTGTATTTCTGGTTGAACTATAGTCAATGTTAAGAAATGTTCCAATGTGGTTAATTGTTATAAATATGTATAGTTTTGGAGTCATCTGAAAGTTAGGTATCTTATCTCCTGTTGTATAGTTTGATCAGTAGTTATCGTTTCAAGTTCCGGAGAAAAGTGAAATTTAAGGTGAAATTCTATTTTTGATCTCCAGGAACTTTCATATTTTCAAAAATTGTTTTCATAGGCTATAACGATTATTTCTAATAGCCTTGGCGATCGTTGGTATTGTGCTGGTTTCTTTGAAAGCGCTAGAAGAAGGGCTTAAAATTATCTCTGGGAAGCAGATTCAACTTCGGGCTTCGAGTTTTTTTATGTTGCTCCAAAAACCTTATACTTATTTCCAAAATTAACTCCAAGATATATCGCTACTGGTTCTAAGATATCTAAGATAACTTCTCAATATATCCGCCAAAGAAAAACCCAACTTACCACTAATACACATGGTGTTATAATACACATGAGTTCAAAATCTCAAAGGCACCTTTGATGGAGTTACTTTTTGCTCATATTATAGTATAATAAGAAAAAAAATCTTATTATGGGGTTACAGTATTATTATTAAAAGTATATTATTTAACAATTATAGTAATTTAACAATAACTTTGTGGTATAGCAGTCCATTTTAATAAATTACTCTAGCATACTTTAATCAATCAATATACTTAATAATTGAATAGTTTAAATAACAAATCTGACAGCAATAGTAATTTGACAACTGTTGTCATGGCTAATAATATTTTACAAAATTAAATTTCTTGGAGAATTCCTATCTATTTCTTCCACACCTGTAGCAATTGTAACTTTCTGATCAGTGATTCTGATTCTGTCTAAATTAAACGTAGTAAATGTTATTAGCGAATTTCCTATTCACAATGTTAATTTTCTATACCAGAGAATCACTTACATCTTGGAAACTGTTTAACACAGAACGCTAAAGTAGGATGTTTTGTACATCATTCAGTAAGATCTACAACTTTGCTATAGTGACTTTGCCTCTAAAATAATTAGAGTAGCCAATATCTGAGTAATTGTGCTTTTACATGCTATTCGCTAATGTAAAAAACGATAATACACCCTGTATGTAAGTAAACATTTATAAATATATCAAAAATAACATTAATCAAATATATTGTCCTGATATTTGATACTAGGGAGAATTTACTCTCACGATAATATTTAATGGGCAGATGTTATGCAATTCGATAACTACCCAATTTAATGGTTTCATAACCCCACTTTTAAAATAATAAATTTTGAACAAAATGCAGAAAAAGCTTTTTAAGCGGATAAAGGATATGTGGGAATCCATATTTTTCTCATAATTTAACGATGTGGGAATCGTTCATGCATTTTAAATGCAAATTTAATGTTATGAATTATCTGCAACAGACAAAATATATTGTATTAAAAGTGTATGCAAATGTATAGCAACATACCCATTGAAATACAGCTTGTAATATAAAATTCATGTTAACGAGATATGTTTATTTTGCAGTTTTATTGAATTCTCAAAATTTCAAAGCCTTTTAATAAGCTTTTTAGTAGGAATAAGTAGAGTAACATTATAACCACAGGATTGATCTACATTTTAATATTTTTAATTTAAAGGTTGGATCTTGTTCAAGGAATCACATAAAAATATATTTGACAAGCTGCGAATTTTTAACGTTCAACTGCATTATGCAATTTGGCTTGTATGTCAAAGCTTTTGGAATTTAAGGACATTAAGATATTATTATTAATGATCAAATGTTTAGATTTGTGGAGAAAAGAATGAGAAAAAGATGTTTTTATGAAATTAAGTTAATTATTAGTAATAGGAAATTGTTCTTTTGTCTACATTAGAATTGATGATATTATTTTATTTTTCAACAAAAGCGTTGCATATGGTTTAATTCAGAATTTTCTTTTCTATAAGTTTATATAGTTAGTTTTTGCATTAGTGAAAGTTTATAAATCTTAAATGGGTTCATAAATAATCATAATCATAACAATCAGGATGTTCTTACTTTGTTTCACTTAGAGGTAAGAGTATATTCCGAATTAATTCGGCTGCTTTTAGATGATCCTGGTGATGCTTACGCTTAGAAAAAACATAATTAGCAGAAACTAAATGAAATATCAAAGACATCGATAACAGACCAAATTTCAATCATAACAACAGACTTAAACCTGTAGATTTTGAATAAGTGAAAAATGTTGAAATATTTATATTACCTTGTGATGCCTATTGTTTTATTTTTAATCAATTTTCATTATTCGGAAAGCATCTCAAAAAGTACCATACCAAATTAGTACAATACCGGCTCACTCACGTGTTTAAATTAATTTACCTGCTCAGTTTTGTGAACATTCTACATTCCACATTGTACAGTCTAAAAGCGATTCTAAAATATAGTTCGTTTTTTATTGTTTCATTGTTCCTTTACACGCGGACGGAATTCCATTTACCTACTTATATGATGATACTGGTTTAACCTGCAAACCTTTGAAGTTTAAATTTAGTTTGTGTAGCTTTAGACTTGAAATCCCTTTACCGTATAAACTTACTGGTGTGTAAAGCAAGGTTCTGGAAGGTCAGGAACTTTATCTGATATTTTAACGGTTTCTCAGTAACTTTTACAAATTTTTGTGAAATTTGAGAAGTCTCAAAGAAAAAATTAATCCAAATGAAAGGCAATTAGGATTAGAGTAGATAAGCTATAACAGTTCTAGCTCAAAATCCCATGTATTTTCTTATGAAGGTTCGTTTTACCATTCAAGGTCATCCGCGGTTCCCCACTCCTATCCCCACTACCCCCTACTTAGGCCCCCCCACTTAGCCCCCTACTTAGACCCCCCACTTAACCCCCTACTTAGACCCCCCACTTAGCCCCCTACTTAGGCCCCCCACTTAAGCCCCACTCCTATCCCTACTCAGCGGCCATTTTGAATAGCCATTTTGAATCGCCATCTTGGATCGCCATTTTGAATCACCATTTTGAATGTCATTTACATATCCGCCATTTTGTATCTGTCATTTCCAACTTGTCATCATTTCCCGCTGAAAGATTTGAATTCCTAGCGCTGCTAATGCCATCTATCGGTGACGTCATATGATCGGTATAGTAGATTTCTATACGCCTGTAGATAGGCAACCCGCTATATTTTTTTATAAAAATCAATGGAGCCAACAGGGTTTGAACCGGGGACCGCTCGAATGGTAGCCAGCCAATGCATCCACTACACCAACGAGGTAATCTATTAAAGCACTGTAAACTGGTTATAAAAAAAAAAATTGTTGACTAGCGACTACGTACTCATAATATAATACATGTTAGTAATTTGTAGTATTATATCATACGGCTCCCTCTTCCTCCTGCATGTGTCATGATTGATTGATTAAGTAGATGATTATTCCTGTGCTGTGATTGATTAAAGGGTCAACATATAAAATAGGTATAAATTATCATATCTAGAAAAAACAAGTTAAAAATTCAATTAAAGAATCATTTAAAAAAAGAAACATATTAATGGATAAATACTTAAAAGCAATTTAAAACATTCGATTACACAATAAACAGAATTTGTTTGCTAAAGAATCAATTATAATAAGATTAATTAGTTTTTTTTATATAACTACATTGTTTAGTTATAAAATATTAAAAATTGTTATATTTAGGAATAATAATTTAAAAATTCGATAAAAGAATCATTAGGGTTTTTCTGAACAAGATAATTAAAAAGTTTATTATTTCTAATAATCAACTAGATTGATTTTTATAAATATCTTATTTTAGGCATAAGCTTATCAAATAAATACAAAATAAACAAAACGCGCTTAAATAAATGCGAATCATTAGACGTGTTTTAGTTATAAGTTTAAGCGATAACAAAATGATTGGAATTTCTTATTATGTAATTATGCGAAAACAATTTAACATGTAGAAACATGTCATTTCTCGATATTGTTTTTACCTCAATTCCCAGAATCTGTTTTACAGGGATTAACTCTGAGTCGTAGGGTTGTTCATTATGATTCAACTGGATTGAAGACATGTATTCATGCGCATGTGTAGAAATCGCTATAAAATGTATTTTGATGAAAGGCTATTAGTCATTAGAGTGCAACAGTTGATCGTATAACAGTACTATGATGAGTTTAGGCAGTCCTGATTATTATTATCATCACTATGGAGACACGTTTACAAGTAGTGCTGAAATGGGTAAGAAAGAAAACGGTTTGTGTTTGTGTGTGTGTGTGTGTGTGTACATTTGAATAATTTATTTCATTTTAGATCAACAGTATGATGAACCGGATCAATCTGCAAACTTATCAATTCCGGAACCGAGCAGTTATTTCCAGGGTCAAGACTACGAAGTGATGCATGAAGAAATAGGTATGTTTTAAAAGAACGAAATCCTTTGAATGTTACTGAATAATTATTTCTTGTTTAGGTCTGAACAAACCATACTATGCTGACGATGCATCAAGCTTACAGGTACAAAGTACAGATAATGTAGCAACACCAGAATCGTCGTTGATTACCGTCTATCCGGGTGAACACATGCAGTTGTTAGGATCTGTACAATACCCTCTATTTGTCATGAGACCAAGAGAAGACGCTATTCATTTACATGATATCGTAGTAGGAATTATCCCACCCGAACAACCTAATGAATTTGACGTGACTGTTAAATTGGAATGTATCAACAACATATGCGAGCATGGTGAAATTATGTTGACAGAAAGTATATGGTCCGAATTGTATGATGTCCGAGTCGAAGCAATGTTCAAAGACTTCTTTTCCACGAAAATATGGAACGATAAAAAGCTGAAATTCCATCTATATACGAATCTTTACGTTGAGTTTAATCATAGTGTTTTTTACGGCAACACGGTGATGATATGTTATGACCAGCGGAAGATAACGGTAAAAGACCACGAATTTCAAAGGATCATGCATCTAGCACCACTTATTAACCAACATGCTCGTGTATTACGTCACCTTAATTTCTCGTACTTCTACTACGCAAGTGTAGAGAACACAGCTGAAGGAGTGAGACGTCAGAAGAACGTGTCAAACGAATCGATTTTATTCTCAGCCGAATTGTCGTGCGGTAACTACTCGTCGTTAAATTTAAAAGATCGCGGTGGATTGAACTCGCTCATTTTATTAGAGATAATAAAACTTTATCCATCAAAATTTATCAATGTCGTACACAGTCAGTTACAACCCAATCAGCAAGCACCGGCAGCGTCATGGCCAGCAATTCACGAGACATCAACAGATGTATCATAAGAAGCTGAGGATAATTGAATATAGAAATAGGTTAGAAAATTATATAAACGCTTTATATGTATTACGAAATGAAATAAAATCGTATTGTGTATTGAATAAGTTATATAAGAAATTTTCGCGATTGTCTCTTACAAATGTATTTAATAAAGAATAAACGTATAAAAAATTATTTGTGTTTTACTACCACTAGCAATAGCTTGAGACAGTAAGTTTTTGCCGAGTATAAATAGAGATGGATCTGATCTCTTATCTCAGTACGTGATGTTGACTCACCTGGATAACAGTGTTGTTAACAAGCTCATCGACAGGCTCCCGATCGAACTACACCTGCCTTCTTACCAATATTGCGGACCCGGAACTAAATTATCTAAAAGATTAGAAAGAGGAGATAAAGGTATAAACCCCCTGGATCAGGCGTGTATGCAGCACGATATTTCGTACGCTCAAAGTTCAGACTTGGATAGTAGACATAAGGCAGATCGTGTTTTAGAAGAAGCTGCCTGGAGACGTGTTAAAGCTAAAGACTCCAAATTAGGGGAAAAGGCTTCAGCTCTGCTTGTAACCGGTATAATGAAGGTTAAACGAAAGTTAGGAATGGGTGTGAATAGGAAGACTAGTAGGAGAAAGACAAAGAAGATTGCAAATACAAAGAAGATTGTTACTTTTAAAGGAGGTATTTTAAAGAAGCTTGTAAGTACGGTAAATCGAGCAAGTAAGACCCTCACGGGAAAGGATTTAATACACCATGCTTTGAACGCCGCTAGAAGAATCATTAAAAACGTAGGAGGTAGGAAAAACGTTAAAGTACCTCGAATTATTCCGGTACCTACAGCTACAGGGGGTATTTTACCTCTCATACCAATTTTTGCTGGCCTCTCGGCTCTCGGTGCAATTATAGGGGGCGCTTCGGGCGTAGCAAAAGCTGTTAACACTGCTAATAGTAATAAGAGGCAGCTAGAAGAAACTAAACGACATAATAAAAGTATGGAGGCTATCGCAATAGATAGAAAGAGCGGAAACGCTCTTTACCTGAAACCTTATAAAGCAGGCGGTACAGCATTGTATCTGAAACCGTACAGGTCAAAAAACTGAATAACCTGCCTCGGAGACCACTTACAAACCTAGATTTAATAAAACATGCTAAAGACATACCCTTTTTCAGAGGTGTCTATATGAGAACAAGTCTACCAAATAAACCTTTACGATTTGAAAGAGCTATTGTTAATCTCGATGATGCTGGAGGACCCGGTACGCATTGGGTAGCTTATAGAAAGGATCGAAATGTTGTTTTGTATTTTGACCCCTTCGGAGACCTAAGACCACCGGCTGAACTTGTGAAATATTTCGGTCCTCGTTGCAATGTATACTATAATGTTGCTCGAGAACAAAAGTTCAATACATACAACTGTGGACACTTGTGCCTGAGATTTTTGTATAAAAGAGAAGTGTATGTATAATTCGAACAAGTATGGCTAGAACCATCACTGTGTACGGTAATGGAAATGTCCTCTCTACCGGTAGTATTTATCCGAATATACAACTAGATCGTGAGCAATACAGATATTCCATAGGATTAGTTGGCCTATATACAAGTCATACGATACGGAATATATTTCCTGGGAAAAATAAATTTTATTACGGAGATCAAGAGATAACTATCACAACCGGTAGTTACGAATTGTCAGAAATTGCTAACTATATAAAGAATCAAATTAATACGAGCGATCCTGAAGAAGGAGATTTACTACTACAAATCAAGGCTAACACTAATACGGGAAAGTGTGAGATTGAATCTGCCACAGCGGTTATAGATTTTAGCAAACCTAACAGTATAGGCTCTCTATTAGGATTTAACAATCGTGTATTACTACCCGGTATCAGGCACGTATCAGATCGAATTGTCGATATACTCTCTACGCCGAACATCTTTGTAGACACGAATATTACAGGGGGCGCGTATAGAAATAATCAACCGTGTCATACAATCTTTGAATTTGGTCTCTGCGTACCACCTGGATACCTGATTGAGAAGGAACCAACACACGTGATTTACTTTCCTGTCACTGTCAGTGAAATTGATAATATTACCATTCGATTAGTAGACTCGAGTGGACAGCTGGTAAATTTTTCTGAAGATACCTTCACAAGTATAAGACTAGAACTTAAACGTGAAAAATGGGAATAAATTTTAACTATAAAAACTATATCACGCATCATTCGAGGGTTATTCGTCTTCGTACACCGACTAGTGCGGACCTCTTACGTATAAAGTTATCTAAAGAGAATCGGCTGTTTCTTGAATCTCTAGGTTTTAAAGTACAACATCAACATGTCGAAAAGAAGTAAATTGCATATTAATACAGAAAGCATCTTTGCTACTGATAAATTAAATATATTTCAAAAACCTCGTGTCGATACAGATATAATAAAAGAGGACTTCTATACCTATTTGCCGTTTACGTTAAATGTAAATCATTCAGACATCATTAGAATCACCATACAAAATTCGGATAATGTTTTAGCTTTGTATGATAGCTACATTTTTGTTAAAGGTGCTATGACTCGAAAAGTCAACGTAGAATTCCTACCGGTAAACAATTTTGCCTACTTTCTGTTTGACGAAATTCAACTAATATTAGGTACGAATCAAATCATCGATGTGTGTAAACATCCGGGTATTACAAGTACTATAAAAGGTCTCGTTTCACACGGTGCCGAGGATCGGGCTTTATCCAGTAGTGCATGGGGAATCGAACTCGAAAACGGAAATGGCCTGCTACATAATGCGGGGAATAACGTGTTCAATTTCACGTGTAGAATTCCTTTAAAGGATATCTTCGGGTTTGCAGATGATTACAAGAAAGTTATTCCTCATATGAGCTGTCAGTTAGTTTTGATACGTTCTAAGAATGATTTTAATTGCTATAAAAGCGCTGCTGGAGATGCAGGTACTGATGTAGAAATCAAGATTGATAGACTGTCTTGGGAGGTTCCTCATATACTATTGTCGGACGAAAGCAAGTTGAACTTAGTTGAAAGTTTGAGAGATAATTCTTCTATTATCATTCCATTTAGGCGTTGGGAATTACACGAACTACCCTCGCTGGGAACTACTAAAAATCAGGTTTGGCGTATAAAGAATTCAAATGAATTGGAAAAACCGCGTTGGGTTCTTGTAGTTTTACAAGACGAGCGTCAGCTGGGTATAAGAACCGGTAACCCTACTACATTTACTCATTCTAACCTAGTTGATATTAAACTGTATTTAAATTCGCAAGTGTTTCCGCAGCAGCGTTTAAATCTCGATTTCAGTAGTAAGGATTACATTCCTGCTTATTTAAATTATACACGCTTTCGCGAGAGTTACTATGATATAGGTAGAGGATCGACTGATAGCTGTTTAATCGATTATTCAAAATTTGAAACATACCCCGTTTTTGTAATTGATTGTTCGAGACAGGTAGAAAGTTTTAAGGATTCCACGGTCGATATTAGATTAGAACTTGAATCTTCCGCTGCATTTACCAATACAACAAAGGCATATTGTTTGATCCTACACGACTCCTTGATAGAATATAACCCGTTCACTGAAACCGTGACTAAACACGTACGCATACCATAATGAAAACTGTTAAACAAAAGAAAACGCTAAACATATTTAATTTAGACAGCGATGTATCTCTACAATCTGACGATGATCGAAAACACGGTGACTTATTACCTACGTCATGTCGAGCAATTCTTAGCGGTCCTTCTTCCTGTGGTAAAACTAATGTTATGTTGGGTCTACTGATTAGTGAAAACGGATTAAAATTTGAAAACATCTACCTGTTTGCCAAATCCTTATTTCAACCGAAATACGAATTCTTAAGGGAAGTTATGAAACCTATTAAAAGCATTGGTTATCAAGAGTTTAGTGAAAACGATGACGTAATCAGTCCTAGCAACATCAAACCTAATTCAGTATTCATTTTCGACGATATTATCTATGACAAACAGGAAAAAATTAGAGAATATTTTAGTATGGGTAGACATAAAGGTGTTGACTCGTTTTATTTAGGTCAGACATATGCAAAGATACCAAAACATTTGATAAGGGATAACGCAAACTTGATTATTCTTTTCAAACAGGACGAATTAAATTTAAAGCATGTGTATAGGGATCATGTTGTAGGAGATGTTAGCTATGAAGACTTCAAAAACATTTGTCGTATGTGTTGGAAGGATCCGTATGATTTCCTAGTTATTAATAAAGATTGTTCCCTAAACAGCGGTAGATATCGGAAAGGTTTTGATACATATATAAGTTTATAATTAGACTTGAATCGTTTAGTTCTCTTTTAGAGTTGTCAACATGTCGAGCTCATACGATATGAGTTTAAAACGTAAAATAATAAACGCACGCAAGGCTATACGTAGAAAATTTGCTTACTTTCGTCGTGATAAATCTGAAGCAGAACGTATTTATCGTGATACTCATAAACAGGTTATATCTCCTTTGGAAACTATTGCCGAATCAGTTAACGTTCCCCTATTGAAAATTAAAACACAACCATCTACTACTACTACTACTGCTAGTTACATTCCCCTGTTGAAAGTTAAAAAACAACCTGTTGCATCATCATCATCGGAAGCAGATGAAGAAGAAGAATCTAATAAAACTCATGATTTCCCTACTCATTACGGTATGCTAATAGCTAGGGGTGGTAGCAACATAGATAGAACTAGATTCGGTATTAGATATAAAATTGATCGAGACGCGTGGACATTTGCATCTTCCCCTGTGACTATACGTGATACAAACATCATAATTAAAAACAACGCTTTCGAAGCAACACCCGGTCTGTTTGACTTACTCACGTTTAGAGAATTAGAGTCTACACCGTCGCAAGCTGATATCAATAATTATATGCAGATAATAGCCCTTACTAATGCGCATAAGAAATCCTATAGACCACAGGGTAAACTAACAGCTGTTAAACATTGGAAGTATGATTATATAATTAAACCGAACTTATCCAGAATCAAAGGTTTAGGTATTAGACTATCATCATCATTGTCAAATTTTAAAAAATTAAGCGATTGCAAAGTCGAATACGTCTACTGGAATAAAGCTAACGAACTTGTCGACCGACTTCGTTTGTTATTTGCTGTAAAAGAAGCCGGTAACAGTAGTCCTCTGAATGAAAACGAAATAATTTCAATTATTTCTGAGTTAAAAGAAGAAGGTATTATAGAATAAAAGATTTCATCACGGCTGTAAGTAGTCAGTTCGTTACCATTAGCAGTATGAATGCTACTATAGATTTGTTTGGGCGTTCAATAGTTGGAGGTGCTGTAACAGTTCCAGGTCCTCCCGGGGTAGGATTTAAGCTAACAGAGGATCAGAATTTCGATTTAGAAAACAAAAGAATTACAAACGCAGGCCACGCTATTAATGATTCAGATCTCGTAACAAAGAAACATGCTTTAATACTAGAAAATAAAACTATTGACTGTAAGAAACGAAGATTAATCAATTTAGCGGACCCCGTAGATGCAAAGGATGCAGTTACGAAATGGTATATGGATAGCGAGATATCTAACAGTCACGACGCGCTACGCGATAGTATTAAAACTCTGACCACACTTTGTATAGAACTATCTAAGGCAACTTTATGGCTTCTTGCTAAAGCAGATTCTAGATCTAAAAATTTTGATAGATCACCACTCGTAGACCTACAAAATTTGTTAATTACTCAAAGAACCCCGCAATAGTCGTAGGATATATTACTTTACATTCTATTTAATAGTTCAGTCTTACATAACTTATAATTTGAGTATCTGCAGTTATTAGCAGAGATGAACGCAAAACAAACCGTTGTCGATGAAATACATAGATCTGCTAGAAAAAATTTTCAAAGACGTAGTACTATAATAAAGGGTTATGATGATTTGTTTCAAATAGATTTAGCGGAGTTTATTCCCTACGCTAAAGTAAATAAGGGTTATCGTTATATACTGATGATGATAAACTGTTATTCGAAATACTTGTATGTACGTCCGTTGAAAACTAAGACCGGAGAAGAGGTGACAAAGCAGGTCCGTAGTATCTTTAAGGATTCAGTCATACCTAAAAATTTGCAGTCTGATCTCGGGAAAGAGTTTTATAATAAACATTTTAAAAAGTTAATGAATGAATATAACATAAATCATTACTCTACGTATTCCGTGATTAAGGCTTCAATAGTCGAACGAGTTATTCGTACAATTAAGCAAAAGCTGTATAAGGAGTTTAGCTACAGAGGGAAATTTAAATGGGTCGATATATTACAACGAGTAGTTGATAGCTATAATACTACAAAACATAGAACAATAGGTATGCCTCCTGCATCTGTTAAACCTACGACACAGCTGTCTGTGTATAACACTAATGTAAAAACTATCAGTAAACGTAGGTTGGATTTGAATGACATCGTACGTATAAGCAAATTCAAAGGAGTCTTTTCCAAGGGATATACACCTAACTGGTCAACAGAATTATTCAAAGTAGTTAAAGTTCAATTTACAAAACCTATCACATACTTGTTGGAAGATCTACACGGAGTACCCATTCGAGGTGCTTTCTACGAGTTTGAGCTGCAGAAAACCAATCAACCTGATGCGTACCTAGTTGAAAAAATACTTAAACGCCACAGCAATGGTGACATTTACGTGAAATGGCTCGGCTTAAATGAAAAGTCCTGGATAAAGAAGGAAGATCTACTCACTCACTAGCTCCTTTATAGTATTATTATTATTAGTATACTTACGTATTATTTTAGATATAATTTAGTATTATATATCAATATGAACTGTATTTTCTTCTTTCAATAAAAGTTTTTATATAAAATATATATTTTTTTTATTTTTTACCTTAAATTACAGAAATAAAAAGACAAGAAATAAATCATATTCTCTCTATTAGACAACTTTAGTAATGTTATAACGTTACAAAATAATTATCACAATTATCATAAGGTATCATAATACATGAGATGTGTAAAAAGAACTGACAAAAATTCTTAGCAGAAACGATTATATATATATAATACAAAGCTAATTACAAACTAGAAATCTACTGAAAAATACAATTATATACAATATACAGGATAACTAATGTTAAAAATAAAAAAAAAAACGATATAACAATAAAATATTTACATATTACAAAACTAGAAATCTTAGAAATACAAGGTACTACTATTACATTCAACTATTTTGAGGTATGCTATAGTGCCCCCACGGTAGAGTGTCATGCGAGCCCGGTATAATATAGCGCTTATCGTCGTGAGGACTGAGCGCTATTTTAGTCTGAGAGATAGTTGAAACTCGGTGTTTATCTGAGCGGAATAATTTTTGCTGTACAGATGTTTCTTTGCCAACTGATAAACAACTCACATAGTCATCAAATGTGATGATGTTTTTTACTATATGCTTCTTAACACCCTTCGCCTTCTTAACAGTTCTTCGGTTTTCAAGCGCTTGTCGAATTTCCGTCTCGCTTTTACCGGTCTGCATCATTTTATGCTGATCTAGCATCTCTTCGTCTTCATCTCTAAAAGTTTTAGAAGAGTACATTTTTGATCGAAGGCCGACGAAATGTGTCATCGCCTTACCGGCGTTCTCATCTTTCATCAACCCCAAAACTTTCTTATTAACTCGCGGGATGCCGTAGATGTTATCGTCGGGGTAGTCGCTGGTATCAAAATGTTCATGAGCGTCTTGTTTGATTACTTCATACAGATTAGGTGTTTCCACGACGTATACTAGGGAATCTGTGTCGGTGTAACAAACGCGTGCCTTGTCACCGAAACGCCTTCTCATGTATGAGTAATGGAAGTCGTAAAGTTTCAATTTTGATATGTCCAATATACACATACCTACATATATGGGTTTGTTGAAGTAAACTTCCGTTTTATTCAGTTCGATCGCTACCAAATCCTCCGTGAAAATCGTGCTAGATTTAAAATTTGGCTTTGAGATCATTGCTTCAGCACCGTAACGCCCCTCCCACCTGCTTATTAATTTGACTATCGAGTGTTTTCGAATGTCTTCCATCGTCTTTCCAAAAACCGCGTTATTCATAAGTTTAAACAGGTTTTTCTCGAACTCATTTTTAGCTTGCTTACGCAATTCTGTGTTTAAATCGATGTAGGATCTCAGCCAATCGGATTGTTTAAATTTCAAAACGCGGTGGATTTTAGTTAATTTCAAACCGTTCTCTAAACATTGTTGTAAATTTCGATAATGTATGATGTATCGCTTCTTATCAGTAAGTGTTGCCATTAATTTTGTTTCTTTCGAATTTGGTGGTGTACGATGCTCAGGACAAAATGGAAGGTCGGCATGGGCATCGTGAATGTCTTTAGGATAATCTAGATTAACCTCCAGAATGTACCCTTCTGGATTATCTGCTGATACATTGAAATTGAAATTATCTAAATTATCACCTTCTACCCATTCAAATCCTCCATACGGCAGGTACTGAGACATCGCCCAACCATATTGATTATTAATGTCCGCGTAAAGTAAAAATTTTGATGGTTCTTCCGGATTATAATTTGGTAAAAATTTGTTGTTGGCTTCAGCATACCGTTTTGAGCATTGACTTAGACCCCCGCGAATACCGCGTTCAATAAACAAAACTTTATCAATATCCGTAAGCAGTTCGAGATTAATTTTTGTTGACTTGAGCATACAATCCCAAGTGTATCCGGGTAGAGTATAGTAATGCGCTGGGTCTAAACCGTATGTTTTCAAACTACTTGACCGAAACTGCTCAAACACATCGGCTAGAAGCAATACATCAGTTTTCAGGTATAAATCGCTGTACTCGCCTAAATTTTGACAACCAAATGAGCCCCATACATGTTCGGCATGTGTATAGTGTTCGTCGCTTATAGCTGTGTCCGTTAAACTATTATAAAATTTTGATTTATCAGGTAATTGGGTCTCGTCAAGTTTTGTCCAGTCATTGATATAGTCATAGGGAAAGACCCCCTTCCTAGTGAGAATTTTGAATCTTGTGTCATCTAAGTCCGGGAATTGCGATTTTAAATTTGGATATATGTCTAAGTATGATGCTAAAGTTTCTAGTCCGCTAGCCAAAAATCTAAAAGAGTCTATGAATCTAAATTTAACCAAATTCTGTTCTATATTCTTGGTGAATGAAATGTATCTTTCTTTATTGATAGGAAGGAGATCTACTCGTCCGTCAAAGTCTGAAGCTAGGTTCTTAATAATAAAATGGCTATCATACCCGCTTAAGTTATGAAAAACTACTGGTACGACATGACTGTCCCTGTAGTTAATATTACAATTATCATGGGCAGATCCGCGATACCTGCCAGTAAGGTGACAATGGTCTCTTACTTTAACGTTATCTACAGCAAATGGTTCCAGACATATGTGACAATGTGTAGCGGCGCGGAATTCAGCGTCTTGCTCAGGTGATAGGGTGTCCATAGGTAGAGGGCAAAGAAACACTGTTTCAACATCCTCAGCAAACTGCTGCATCTCCCGAGTGAACCATTCCTGACAGTCCTCACCACGATAAGACCGGTAAAAGGACAAGGTATCATCATAGGAGCATTTGACATAGTATGCTATGCTATGGGGAATATGATCTTGTACCTTATCCTTTTCCGTAGTAGGTACAAGCAAACACTCTAGATCTGCATATATGACGAATGGAGTCGGTTCTTTGTTTTTATGATTTTTAAATACTACATTAGCTTGTTTTGTTGTTGGTAACCTAACTTTACAATCGTTCATTTTAACACAGTCTATTTCATGCATCGACAATTTTTGCTGGGTACTAAAGTAATGCAAACATCGATCGCAGAAATATTTTCTACCATCACATCTGCTAAGTTGAGAGGACAACAGCCGGCTTAGATTTTTGATCCATACATAATGAAAGCGTGGTTTAAAATCTAAGTCGGTTACGTCATCATCTTCATCATAATATACATCCTGGAGAAGCAAGAGGTTGACATGTTTGTCTTGCTTATTTTTAGTTAAATATGTAGGAACTACAATGAACTTTTTCTTACCCTCTTGCTTCTCTAAAATGTATACATTGATCGATAAACTGTTTTGACGTTCAAATCGTGAAACTTGTCCTAACATCATGGGAAACTGTATACCCTTCAAGTTCAAGACAGTCGAGTAATGAGGGTATTTTGATATGCGTTGATGATTTTTATCAACTGGATATAAAGCACTCACCACGGACCAAGCGAAGCACGCCTCGTCATCATTCTTCACGTTTACGCAAGCCTTTTTCAAAGATATTTGCTTAGGTAGTTCGATGTACGATGAGCCTAGCTGAGGTGTGAACTTATTGATGTTTATTTGAAGATGGATAATTGATTTTAGAGTCCACCCGCTCTCTTTTTGCTAGAAAAAATACGTATACATTAGTTTATTTACATCTTATGAAATTTCTATACTTACTTGAAACTCTTCAAGATCTTTAAGAATAGAATCTTGAATATTTATATCGAACCACTGAGTTAAATCACTATCTCGATATACTGGAACATTTTTCGTATTCATATACTTGGTTTCCTCGATTATCGCATCACCCTTTTTGGCTTCAAACAATCCGCAAAAAGTCGCATTCACTTTCAATGCTACATCCTTCTTTAACGCCTTCAGTATGCGTCGTTTGAAAATGACTGAACAGTCAGACATGAATGCCTTCGGCTCAATATGCTTAATGTTTGTGATCACACCAGTTCGAATACGTGACTTAAAGGCTGATTTCATATCAACCCACTTCACACGATTACAAGCTGTTTCTTTTCGAGGCTTATAGCCCTCACCAACAATCTTTAGAGCTTTAGCAATCTCTCGATAGGATTTTACTTGACTCAAGCAGGCTGATAGATGATTCTTCACACCTATACTTGTTGTTTCCTTTAACACCTTATTAATTTCACGTGTTACCTTTGTACATTGTTTTAAAACACTAGAAATGGCACAGGCATCACCCTCTAACAAGGGGTCATAAACCTGTTTTCTCAATTCTTCAACAAGACCGCTGGCGTGAGACATTTTTTTCTTTATTGAATTAACGAGCTACAGCTAGCGCTGAAAACCGAAAGAAATTAAGTGTATTAGAAAATTTATATTTGAAAGGTAAAACGTAACATAGATTAAGGCAGATTTGAAAAGTTGAAACTGAATACAATTTTATAAAACGTCAGTAAAAGTTTAATTAATGAAAGTCTTAGGCATTGAGATTTAAATATTAGAATTATAATGCGATAATAAAAGTGCGTACAACATTGAAAACTAAATTATGGGAATTAAAATGTACGAGTTGTGTTAAAGTCAATCCGTCTGACTGTACTTACACCTACATGTTCTATCGGATTATTAAATCTAACTGATATATTGAAGTTTTAGACAAAAATGACTTATGTAATAAGCTTAATACATTGTTAAAAATTAGATCAGAAACCATTCCGAATATATTTAAGTTTTAAACAAAATAATTATTAACATAAGACCTACCTTAATATTAACAGCGAAGGGATATAATAAAACAGTAACTACACAGTAACTAAAACAGTAAGCTGTGAACTCCAGATGGTACGGTGCAATCTAAAACAAAGTTCAAAGTCATTAGTTTTCATAATATCATTAAAATCGGAAAAGTAACTTACCAAATTGGATTTCAGAATAAAACAAGAAACATATATTAATCGATGATGAGAGCTTCAGATGAACTGAACAGATCTAAAAGCACTGTAATAATGATTTGTGTTGACGGATACCGTCTGGTTTATATTGGTTTTTTCCATGTCATAACAAGAACTCGCTTCCAGGAAAAGATAATTCTTTTGTTATATATTCAACATTCACTAAACTTCGACATATAACAATATATTTTTAAAATTATGATGCGTTAGTCATCCTGAGCTACTAATTAAAAAAGCATTTTCGTATTATGCTATTCCTTTTTGTTATGATAAGAAATTCCTTTAAGTATTTATCCATTAATATGGTTTTTTATAACATAATGTGTGAAGCATGTAAAAGATTTATTATTTTTAAACTTTCAACATATAAGCTTATGCCTAAAATAAGATATTTATAAAAATCAATCTAGTTGATTATTAGAAATAATAAACTTTTTAATTATCTTGTTCAGAAAAACCCTAATGATTCTTTTATCGAATTTTTAAATTATTATTCCTAAATATAACAATTTTTAATATTTTATAACTAAACAATGTAGTTATATAAAAAAAACTAATTAATCTTATTATAATTGATTCTTTAGCAAACAAATTCTGTTTATTGTGTAATCGAATGTTTTAAATTGCTTTTAAGTATTTATCCATTAATATGTTTCTTTTTTTAAATGATTCTTTAATTGAATTTTTAACTTGTTTTTTCTAGATATGATAATTTATACCTATTTTATATGTTGACCCTTTAATCAATCACAGCACAGGAATAATCATCTACTTAATCAATCAATCATGACACATGCAGGAGGAAGAGGGAGCCGTATGATATAATACTACAAATTACTAACATGTATTATATTATGAGTACGTAGTCGCTAGTCAACAATTTTTTTTTTTATAACCAGTTTACAGTGCTTTAATAGATTACCTCGTTGGTGTAGTGGATGCATTGGCTGGCTACCATTCGAGCGGTCCCCGGTTCAAACCCTGTTGGCTCCATTGATTTTTATAAAAAAATATAGCGGGTTGCCTATCTACAGGCGTATAGAAATCTACTATACCGATCATATGACGTCACCGATAGATGGCATTAGCAGCGCTAGGAATTCAAATCTTTCAGCGGGAAATGATGACAAGTTGGAAATGACAGATACAAAATGGCGGATATGTAAATGACATTCAAAATGGTGATTCAAAATGGCGATCCAAGATGGCGATTCAAAATGGCTATTCAAAATGGCCGCTGAGTAGGGATAGGAGTGGGGCTTAAGTGGGGGGCCTAAGTAGGGGGCTAAGTGGGGGGTCTAAGTAGGGGGTTAAGTGGGGGGTCTAAGTAGGGGGCTAAGTGGGGGGGCCTAAGTAGGGGGTAGTGGGGATAGGAGTGGGGAACCGCGGATGACCTTGAATGGTAAAACGAACCTTCATAAGAAAATACATGGGATTTTGAGCTAGAACTGTTATAGCTTATCTACTGATTAGGTTATTAGATTTCACTTAAAGGATCCACCCTTAGCAGACCCTGCGAAATTGGGGTTCTTGTGGTGTTGATTTTGTTTCTAATTAGGATTTAAACTGAGAATTGTGCTAGAAAAATTTTAGTCAAATTAATATTTCACAAAAAAAATTAATGTCAAACACAAATTCTACAAAAGCATGTTTAGAAAGTTTGAACTCTGAAAATGACTTGGAAAAGTTAAAACAAGTTTAATTATGTTCCATTAACTGTAATTTTATGTTGAATTAAATTTACATTTTGTTTTGAAAAGTTTTAATGTACGCAATTATTACAAAAATTACGCTTTCTGCATCACAGAAACAAAATTATTGTTTCGTTTCGTTACTGCAGGGTTAATTTTTAGGTTGTCTTTGAAGCCTTCATTCATGCTTAATGTAATAAGCGTGAAACAATTCACTGGTTGTGCATATGGAGAGCTTCTATATTTTATTGTAAACAAGGTCTAAATTTCATAAATTAGATTATAAAAACCAAAAGGAGAAGAAATTAGCATTTTGAAATGTAAGTAACACTGGACTAATTCCGAAAAAATAACTTCTTTAAGGAATAAAATACAAAATTGTTAATCATCCTTTGTTAAACTGCTTTGCATTTTGCCAGCAAGCAAATAAGAATCTCCTATACAAACTAGTAGAGAACGGACGTCATATCCACTGCCAAAATTCAAAGTCAATCAAACATTCCTCTAAGGCAATGTCCAAAACTTTGTTAAAATTTACTAGTATGAAGCTGCCTACGTAAGTTTTAGTTTTACAAAAAAATTCTTTTTCAAGTAAATGTGTAATTTGTTTACGCCAGTTTCACAAAGTTAAGTTGACGTGCACTGTATGAGAGTAAATAATTAAAAATTAGTTTAGCAATAAGTTTTTTTGACAATGATTTTCTAAAAACAGGAAAATTCAACATGTGATTTAATATATATTCTGAATTTATGCAACTTGTTGAGCACCACCATATTATTTATATGAACGATTGTACTTAGCATAATGTTAAAGATACGCAAGATACGTATTTGCAATCTGGAAAAAATGCACGTCATAGGTTAATTCTAAAATTAAATCATTACAAGTATTAAATTAAGAAAAGTGTTCCACAACATTATGCGACAAACTTGACGTGACATTCCTGACAAAATTTAATAACCGTTACACGTCGGTTTGTTTATTATAAAAACTTTATTTGATCTTAGTTCTTGTTAACAAACATAATAAATCCGTAATAAACATCAGACAACACAAAAGAACACAAGAACACAAAATTTACTCATTTGAAAAACAAATTTGTTTTAATTCTAACAAGAACGAAATTTGAATGCATTGAATTTGATAGTCAGAGCTGTTTAAATTATTAACTATATTTAATAATCATTGTCAAAAAATATTGTTGACATTATTTCACACATAAACTAAACTTAAATAAACAGTCCCTCGTTGTAATTTTTACATTATTAAAAATTGGACATAACAATTCGTTTTCACAAAAAAACGCAATTTAATATTCATAGTTACTGAAATACTCGCGCCCAGTTAAAATGATAGAAATAAAAATTAAGCTTTTATAGCTACAAAATAAAATCTGGTAGTTTATTTAACACCGAACTGCATCCATAACTTTTAAAACTAGTTGGAATGATAACACTGGCCAACACATTTTTTGCTGACTTGTATATGAGACTTGTTCTTTACTAACTTGGGTGTGCTGAATCCGAAAATCATATTGGTTTTTGCGTATCACGTCAAAATTTAATTTTATATCATTTTATGCACTTTGAAGAATTGGAAATGCGGCCAAGTTGTAACTTAAGAACTTATACGATATAAACAAAGTATAAAATTATAATAATTCATTTATTTATTTAGATACAATATTTACACAATGATCATTCAAAAAACTACAAAAGTGTTAGTAATAAAGAAACAACAGTCAGGGAATAAATTTTCGTTTGTAGCACTTTCTGCTGTGCATTTTGGTTTGGCAATCCCTTTGAACCCTCCAACAGTAGTCGGCCATCGTATGAGAATCCCATCTTCCTTGGTAACGAGTTTCCATGGTTTTTAAATCTTGATGAAATTTCTCGCCTTGCTCATCGCTTACAGCACCTAAATTTTCGGGAAACCTATCAAGATGGCTATGAAGGAAATGAAGCTTTATGCTCATGTTACAACCTAGGCGGTGAAATTTTTCAAGCATTGATTGCACTAGCTCTTTATAATTGGATGCTTTTTTGTTTCCAAGAAAATTGTTCGCGACCATCGTGAATGAAGTCCAGGCTTCTTTTTCTGCTTCGTTCATAGAGTAGATGAAATTTGGATCTCTCATTAAAGTTCTAATTTGAGGTCCACCAAATACCCCAGCTTTGATTTTTTCGTAACTTGGTCGTGGAAACTTTTCACATACGTATGTACTGGAAACAGTCACTTTGCAAATCTAGTGCTTTAACATATTGCTTCATAAGACCCAGTTTGATGTGAAGAGGTGGAAAAATTACTTTTACTCTGTCGACTAAAGGTTGACTTATAATATTCTTCTCTCCAACAACTAAGGATGTTCTAGGAGGCCAATGTTTCTGAATCCAGTGTTGGTTTCTATCTCGACTATCCCAGAGGCACAAAAATCAAGGAGATTTTGTATATCCTCTTTGAAAACCAAGTAAAAAGTTTACCATTTTGAGATTCACACAGATGACCTAGTTAAGGTCTGTATATTTTAGTAAATCTATCACCTTATCAATGTCGTCATATGTTTCCTTTAATTGAACGGAATATCCAATAGGAATTGAACCGAAAACATTCCCGTTGTGTAGTAGGACACACTTGAGGCTTCTGCTGGAACTGTCGATAAACAAACGCCACTCACTTGGGTCATATTGTACAACGCCCATTTGAGTTAGCAAATCTGGCACATTGTTACAATAAACAAATTCACACTCTTGTTTAAAATATTGCACAAGATCTCTTTTCCTTTTACGATAAAAAGTTATCTTCGTACCTTGCTTGAGTAAGTTCTTTTCAATTAATCTTGAAGCTAGCAGTTCCGATAATTCCTTTGATAGGCCCAAATCCCTTACTAAATAATTTATTTCTGCTTGAGTAAAGCGTTGTGGTCCATAATTAAAAACTATATCTTCATTGGCAGAATCTACATCTGAATCATCTTGCTCTTCAATAACATCTGACATGTATTCAGCATCCGAGTGCTTAAGTGAGAGAAGCTCTTTATAAACTGGCACAGGTATTTCATCGGAATGAGGTACTGGTCGAATCGCGGAGTCAATATTCGGATATACAATTTTATTCTTATACTTGGTATTATAACCGGAGGTCTGAGTTAAACAAAAGTAACAATCATCTACGTGGTTTTTCGGTTCACGCCATATCATTGGACCGCCAAAAGCTAATATCTGACGTTTTCCTTTGCTCCGCTGCCGCAAATTTTCCACACATGATTTACACACTTTATGTGGAGCCCATGACTTGTCTTGATCAGCAAGTTTTACATCAAAATACGCCAAATAGATTTTCTTAACGAAAACACTAATATTTGTCCTTTGACTGGGAACTGTGAAGCTGCCACAAATGTAGCAGAAATAATCGGCACTATTTACACATTTTCGAATAGTAGACATGATGTAGTTTCTTCACTAACAACTAACATGTAACTAGCATTTTCTTATCACCCTTGCTTACTTTTAAGTAGTTCTAAGTGATCAATACTTTCCAATAAAATCTCATTAAACCCTAATATGTTGACGATGAGGACTAGCTTAGTAGACTTGATTACTTTACAATTGTTTAATACTTAATTATCTAATTAAGTGCTTAAATATTATGAGCTACAAGTGTATATTATGCTAATGACTAAATGTATTTGGAATGTCTAAGAATTCCGTAAACAATTAAGAATTTGCTGCATTTAGTTAACGATTTTCAAGAATTTTGGATTCGGCAAACAAGAAACGCCGTAGAAAAAAAACCTGACGCGATAAGGAAAAACGGGATTTATATTTGGCATTAGCGTACCAATTTTGGTTAAAATCAAGTGTCAGATCAAAGTCAGCAGAAAAAAAATTTTTTTTTTGTTGGCCAGTGTAATCTTTTGTTTATTGCCAAAGAGTTTGAACATAAAACGTTTTTCGCTCATTCAATTTTGCTAATTTGTTATTGTTGATGAGAACAAGCCATTTCCAATTTTCCCACCATTTGAAATTTCTTCGTTCTAACAGGTCGTAGGAACAATTTTCGTTGTCGCCCAGATACACAATTATAACACTGGAGTGACTTAACAGCCTTATTTAGACAGCCAAAACAGATTTAACTTGAAAAATACACGGCATCCTTAAGCTTCTTCCCCTCTGTCAATGTTAATATTAATACATCTTATTAAATATATGGAAATTAGTTCATTTTGGAATTCGCGCACGTTTTAGGTCGCCTGTCAGATCCTACTTCCGTCCCAGCTACCGCGAGAGAAAAACATTAACCCGAGACGTGAACTGGGCAGTGAAAGAGGTGTCTCTGGTACGTTCTAAAACATAATTCAGGTGTTCCCGTGTGTTTCTAAAAACAGTGAAATCAGCTGCTACCAATAACTAAACAAAGTTATTTCATGTTTTTATCTTCAACTTTAAATGGGTTCTCGGAATGAAAATGTTTTTTCTTAAATCATTAAGATTTATTATAAAGGTAAGCTTGAATTAAATACATTTTTTATTTTTAAATGATGTCGAATGTATACCAAATTCTGATATTTAATGATAATATGATATACGGGGTTCATTTAATAACTCACGAGACAGTTTAGTATTGACAGCCAATAAATGAACCGATAACAGACTACCGTGTTGCACTTCATCTACTGTTAAAGTCGTCAAATAATTCTTAAAGCGTGTTCCAATAAATGCGACCTACAATTACCTATGGGCAATTGGAAATACGCCAACCTTTACTGATGGTGATGGCAAATGGCGAAATGATAGAAACCGGCGTCCCCGATGTTTATTCTGTGCAACATACGGTTTACTTTTGCAGGTGCCAGTAATTATGTCTGCTATTATGAAATTATTGGACAAACTTGACCATTGGGCGCCACATTACACGGACATTGTTTCCAAATTTAGGTTCTCTGCGAGCATAACCTAAAGGCCAACTTTCTAAAGATATTTGTGCATTAAGAAACTCCACTTGGTAGATACTACGGTTTTCGGGATCGTCAGTTTAACTTCACTCTATACTATTGTAACTGCACTTTGTTATTGGTTGTAACTACTATCTTCTTGAACCAATTCCGCGTCATTATCATCAATTGAGCATCCATCAATTGCGTTAATAATATCAGTTTGTTACAAAAATTATGGTGATATTTCAATAGTATCATTTGTCAGGTCATAGTCATCTGTCGGATTTAAAAAACCATTAATTGAAATCATGCTGCCCTGTTGATATTCGTCGACAGTTTCATCATTTTGATTGACACGTTTGTTTTTCTGCGAAATAGGATCTGCCTGAAGCGTTACCCAGAACAGAACCTTTACTACGAATGGCATCTTGCTGCCCATCATCTTCTGTACGCTTAGATAAGTGCAGCAAAGTGCAACGCACAGTACATAATTGCTGTTTCCCTCAGAGTTCGGGTCTCTGCTAATGCGATTTCATGTTCGAAGTGAGTTTCTTTAATAGGAATTGATCTTCCTTTTAATAAATCCACTGCTACGCTAGTCGAAAGGTAAAATAATATTGCTTCTCCTCCGCATGTAATCCATCCAGGAAAAAACTTTTGTGTTTACCGTCTTTATCCTCTACTCAACAGCAACCATAATTTCTTGTGCCCACATATTTTTAAATAATATTCAGCGGCCTCTTGATCCCATTCACCGTGCTTGATTTGGCAGAAGGCGGGAGTCGGAGAAACCTAAGTCGCTGCATTCCAGTCCATGTACAAGGACAAGTATATTAAGTGCATTGCCCGTATGCTGTCATCTATAATCTTCTTTCACATATCTTAAATTTGGCGCTACAAACCAAAGCCAAATTTCAAAGAGCTAAATGTGTGTGTAAGAAAGCGCTTGACATTGGAGAATCCATTTGCCACAGAATTTACAGAGCTAAATATATTTATAAATAAAAGTAACAATTTAGTACATAGCTGCTGGGCTCCGAATCATGGCATATTTTCCATTATTCATCATCAACCAACAAATGCCTATGACTTACTGCTTCTTTGAAACTTCCTGCCCCCTGATTAAAAGTTCAGAGGCTTCAAAACTTTTTCCTCCTTTCATGATGTGAATAAGAAACGTAAATTGAAAAGTCCTCGCCTCTTCGGCTTCCACTTTCCACTTAAAAACACATAGTGAGTGGTATGGTCGTGTAATTCAGCGTTCGCCAGGTTTTAGGTTTCAGGTCCGTCATATCTGTAGGTTTCGAGCCAAGGAAGAGATTTGTTTTACTTTCGGGATTGCTGGTAAAAGTGACAAAATGATCCGTAAGTATTTCCATAGGCAGATACTTTTGCCATTGGATCGTGTTAGCGTTTCTTCACGCTTTGTGGCAACTCTTGGAACTGTTAAAGACTTGATTATCACTTCTATTCTTTCACATTACAGTAAAGTAACCCCCTACCTCCAAAGTGACTCCATGTAAACCTCATTTTTTGGAGGTAGGTCAGTCTGGCCGTCAGTTGTAGTTGTGTGATAGAGGTTGCCATCCTTCCACACCTAAAATGAAAAAGCGAACATTTGACCAGCACCAATTACCTTCCCAAATCAATTAAACCGGGTGCTCAACGTAATATGGGTAGTTGTCCTCAGCGGGGATGCAACTGAGAATGTATAACTTCTCCCAGTTCGAACAAACGTGATCTAGAATAAGCTTTCGCAACAACATTTGCTCTGCTTTTACTTCGTAAATTAAGTCTGGAAGTGCTCTGAACCAGTTACCTCAATGTTGAACCCCATGTTACCAGTTCAACAATTGAATTAATTATGTTCATCACCGGTGGTTTTTTCGTTTCTTACATTTTTAGTTGATACGCCGGCAATTCCGCTGCATTTTAGGAGTATAATACTGTAACGAATAGTAAACCCACATATGACGTCATAAAACATTCTAGATGTATGAGTCATCAACTGTATGACTCATCAATCAACACGTGCAAGTATGACTTATCGACACGCCTCATTGACGTCACTTATCGACAGCTGCGTGTATGACTCATCAACACGTCATCGAATATTCTAGATGTATGAGTCATCCTATGAAAGATATAAATTGCGTCCGCGGGTAGAAGGCAGTTACGAGGATAAATTGAAAAGTCTCCGGCCTAGGCAATAAAACAAAAGAATATCAGGTTAACAAAAATTTTATTTTTCTACATAGTCCCCATCGAGTTCAATGCACTTGGTCCACCTTTGTTCAAGTGCTCTTATACCGTCCCTATAAGCCTTTTCTTCTAACTCGTCAAAATAGGCGTTTGTGGCAGCAATCACTTCTTCATCGGACTCGTATTTCTTTCCAGCGTGAAATTTTTTTAGGTTTTGAAATAAATAAAAATCCGATGGGGCTAAGTCTGGTGAATAAGGGGCATGGGGTAACAATTCAAATTGCAATTCATTGATTTTTGCCATGGCAATTGCCGACTTGTGACAAGGTGCGTTGTCCTGGTGAAACAGAATTTTTTTCTTTGCTAATCCAGGTCGTTTTTCTTCAATATTTTTTTTTAATTCATCCAGTAAGGTAGCATAGTATACTCCGTTGATTGTTTTACCTTTTTGAAGATAATCAACGAAAAGTACTCCCTTGGCGTCCCAAAAGACTGAAGCCAAAACTTTTCCGGCTGACGGAACTGTTTTGGCTTTCTTCGGAGCAGGTTCTCCTTTGGCAGTCCACTGTTTTGATTGCTGCTTTGTTTCGGGTGTGTAGTGATGAATCCACGTCTCATCCATTGTTACAAACCGTCGCAGAAAGTCCACTGAATTTCGATTAAACAAGTCTAAACACTCACTTGAAACTGTTTTGCGAGTCAGCTTTTGTTCCACTGTGAGCAGCCGCGGCACCCAACGTGCCGATAACTTTCTCATTCCCAAAATTTCGGTTAGGATATGATATGTTCGTTCCGTTGAAATGCCCAGGGTATCTGCTATTTCAGCCAACTTCAATCGCCGATCATTCAACACATATCTATGGACTTTTTCGACAATTTCCGTTGTGGTGGCAGTTTTCGGTCTTCCTGAACGCGGTGCGCCATCTGTGCTTTTGCGACCCCGTTTAAAGTCCGCAACCCAGGTTTTAACTGTGCTATAGGAAGGAGAAGATTCGCCTAATGTCCCGTCTAGCTCAGCTTTGATTTCTTTTGGGGATAAACCCTTAATGTGAAAATATTTAATAACCGCACGAATTTCAGCTTTTTCCATTTTAACACCACACAAAACTTTATCGACTTTGACAACTTGCCAAACAATTATTGTTTGACAGAAATTTTTGTTATTTCACAGCCATACTGATAAATTATGAAAAAATAAAATGCCGTAAAAACATTGCAAAAATTTGTATCCCATATGGGTTAGGCCGGAGATTTATCAATTCATCCTCGTAATGTTTAACCGGCGTCGTGTTGAAATGTACTCTGAATAATTAGTTAATAATCATTGTAATACATAAATAGTTTTATATAAATAGTCTTTATATAAATTTGTAAATACCTACCATTTATTTAAATGCTTTAGTTTGTTAAATAGTTTATAGTTATAGTGTTTTTAATTAAGTGCATTGTAAATAAGCTTTTCTTTATTAATAGACGATTTTAAACAGCATTTTTGATTATTATTTTAAAAAGAACGTAACAATACCATTGGCAAAATTGTTGTAAGATGGAATCTAATTCCATTTACACATGTCATATGTTTATAAAAACGCAATGTAAATCCTACGCACTTTTAAACGTCGGGTGTGGAATTTTTATTCATCTCTTTTGACACCTTTTAATACCTGGCGACCCTCGTTTGGTAGTTGTGTAGCTATTTTTATTTGGAGTTTTATTAGCCTCAGCTTAGCCGTACAGCTTATTTAGAAGGGTTAAAATTGAGATAGCACGACGGTGTATGTGTGTACTTTACTTATTTTTAATAAAAATTAATACCGAGCGCTAATTATATTTTTAATGATCTAGTCTATCTAAAAAACTGAATTATTGAAAGTATTTTATTTATAAAATAATTACAATTTGCCAAAACACATCTTGTCAAATAATTTTTACAATCGACAAGATGCTCACTTTCACTTCCTGATGTCTACTGGCTTTAGTCTATTGGTTTCTTCTTTTCTTATGGGTGTGTCATGTAATTCTTTGTTTACGTTCGATTCCTATTCTACGGCCGTTTTTCGGTCACTGGGGTATAGGCAAACTGGATGCAAGTAAGGTCTCAGCTAGAAATATACTTACTTTATCGCTTCAAAATAGTCTTACAGAAAAGCGACTTACAACGTTCAAATATTATATGCCTTTAAATTATTACATTTAAATATTAGGAAAGAATTAGTTGAAGATTATGCTCTACAATATAAATATTTGAAAGGGAAGTTCGAATACATACAAATACCATATCTTATAGATAATGCGTTATATATTTAAATACATTTTTTATATATTAACCTATCATTTATGTAACTCGTTGAATGCTTCAATTGTTACTGTATATTTTAGAATATATTTATGTTGCCCGTAACGTGATAATGTCCCCGGAACAATGTGGAAAACTACCCAGAAAACAAGTGAAATTTTTATTTTATACTTTTATACTTAGAAAGCTATAAAGTTTGTGCGTGAGAGAGGGGCGATTATTATTATTATTATTATGCAGGCCCATCCTGCGACTGCAGCCGATTTACGGGTGTTATAGCACAAATAATTATCATAATTAATTTTTAGTTTTTTTGAGTTTTTAAAGAGTTAAAAAAATGTGTAATGAACCCTTTGGGGATACCTGTATGTAAAATGCAATTTGCTAGGCCTCGTTGTTTTCGGGATACTTTTGGCCAGACGCAGCAGTTACTAAAGTACTAAAGTTAATCCTTTATATAATAAATATTTAGAACTATTAACATTTCAAGCTTCAGGATTTGTTCGTAATTTGGTTGTCTTACTTAGTTTATTATTGAATATTGGAAAAATTAATTCTACTTCCGTCTCTTATAGATTGCATTGCATTTCCAATTTAAAAAACAATAATTGAGATTCCATTCAACTATCCCATTATTTCGTAGTGCCAAGAATAGCTGTTCAATATATTTTCCAAACTATTCACCACATTACTTTCACTATATAACCGTATCATTTCCCAGGACGAATTGGAATTCGTTTTAAGAATGTTATTCAACCACGCTGTCACTCGATTGTTGGTGAAATCGTTAGGAGGCAACGCCTTTTGAGTGTTACTATATATTTCAACGCAATTTTCAGCGGATACCTCACTTAGAGGCTGTTGACACTCTATTCTTAGCCAGTTTCATATATACGATTTCTACTTGACAAAAATCCTTAACGTAAGAACGATTTTAGAAACGTGTAAAGTATTTTTCTTTAAGAAATCTTTTTTCAGAGTACCGAAAAAAGGAAGTTGAATGGTGTCTATTTTTAGGTATAATATTGCTGAGTTAAGCTCAGATAATAGATTAATAAATTGTAAGCTGTTATATGAAAGTAGTACGTACTCCAATATTTCTAATGGTTTTTCAACTATGAGTCGCCTAATAATTCCGCAAGTTGCGTACCACTGCTGTTATTTATGAATTTGATACATATCATCTGTTTAAAGCAATTTCATTGCCTAATATTTTTTGTAGAGTAATATTCGTTTTATCAAATGATACCAAGGTAACTAGTTATTTTTCCTACGATAACATTCTAAACATAAATACATTACACAATAAGGTATGCTTGGAAGTTAGAAAAATAAATAATAAGAATTGATAAATAATTGACATTTGCGTTGCGATATGAATACTTCCCACACGATAATGTCATTACACATTGCACAGTTTACGTCTTTTACCAAACAGTTATTTAGCACTTATGTGTTTTTATTAAAGAAACTTATTCACAAGCTCAAATCTCACTAAACAAATACATAAGCGAAAGCCCCACTCAATAACTATTATAAAAGCCTTAATTTCCATAAACAAATAAACACAATAAATCACTGATACTTTTACGTTAATATATCTCCCGGCAAAGACGACTTAATTAATTCAGATTTTTCTCAGGTGTCGTGGGTGTTAATCACAATGACTTACTGATTAGGAATAGAACACAATAACAATTAAAAAATTAAAGGGCGCCACCCAAATTATTTGATATTATTTAATAGAAAAAGTTGAGAATCTATCATCGAGGAAAAGATTCCGCATTAACTTACGTTAAACTTAATTTAATTGGTCTTTTATGGAATACCAACAATTTGTCATGTCAAACTATGGCATTGATTACTAATCTTAAAATAAATCGTTTACAACAATACAAAATATACACTACAGTTAAATAACATAAAAATCTACTCACAGCATGAATTTCTACACATTATCTCAATTTGGGATTTCATTACAAATACAATTTCAGTTAAATTTTTCAGCAAAAACCAATTTAAATTTTCGTTATCAACAAATAAAGTTTCGACAGGAACAGGAACAAGTACAAATCTTCGTTGTAATAATTCCCATTATTAACTTTGATTTTATTGTCATTGGTTTGTTTTAAACTTTAACTGCGGTCTAAATAATGATCTGTAACGTTATTTAATTTTTTACTAGCCATCCTATAAAGAGATGATAGACGTCTTTTTGCAAAATTCTCTTTACTAATAACTGACTTCACAAGGCTGTTCCCTAAGGGTGCCTTGGACGTGAAGCGCCTATATTTATAGTCAAACCCAGACTATCTAAAGTTCTCTCGAGATGGATAAACTATCCATTATTTACTTAAAGTATTAAGGGGGGCTATATGAACTTAAGCATTCAACTTTAAATATATACTATGTATAGTTTATCAAAAGGTCCACAGAGCTAATAAACCCAACACTCGCAACAATAAAAACTGTCACGCCAAATAAGAATAATGACTTGACAGCACTCATTTCTTTTGAAATCCTACGAAACTTGATGTAGCACAAGCGATTATCTATACAAAATAAAATCATGTACTAGATTAGATTTCGCTTGTACCAACCTTAATAGCCAACTTTTTAAGTAGTATTAAAAGAAATTTAAAG
Source organism: Agrypnus murinus (assembly GCA_929113105.1). NCBI lineage: Eukaryota > Metazoa > Arthropoda > Insecta > Coleoptera > Elateridae > Agrypnus > Agrypnus murinus. The sequence goes on from OV816025.1 coordinate 21,153,231, forward strand.
AATACGCATATAGAGCAAAATTTTAGTTCGTGGGAAATGAATTGCATTCATACAAGTTTTGCATTTGTTTTAATTGGATACCACGAAATTCACGTTAAGTGAGACTGTCTGCATTTTTCAATATTTGATCAAGTCCGCTGTCTTTCACCTGCCGCAAATAAAACTTTTTACTTTTTATACACCTAATTAAATTCTAAAAAAAGAGCAGTAAATATCTGCCATTATGAGTTCGTTGGAATTAAAATTTATTTTTTCTTCAACCGCACGAATATGACACTATAATCTCAAATTATTTTGTATAAAACGTAGACCATTTAGGAACTGTTATTCGTTACCATAGCAATTGTACAAAAAGTAATCACTTTTATTCACTTGCCAGTTAAAAATGTTGGCGAAAAAATAGTATGTTTAATTCGTACAAAAAACGCGTTTTTGGAAATCATAAGGTTGTCAGACTGCGCTAACGCGTCGCCCAGCAACTTTTTTATTCGTCCCAAAAACATTCATTTTTTGTACTAATTAAACAAATAACTATTTATGAAGAAACCAATGTGTAACTATTGAAATAGTAGAAATTCGCTGATTTGCGGCTGAAGTTAAGACATATTGATAACTATGTTATTTTAATAGAATTTTTCACGGAAGATAAAAAAACTGTTTTTGCTTCAAACCAATAAAAGTTATATCGTTGCGTCATTATTTAGACTTGGAAGTACTAAAATAAATTTAATAAATGGTGAATATACTTTGTTTGTTTATTTAAACATTTCGAGTATCTAAGTTAAATTAGTAATAGTAATCTGAGGTGACTATAAGGAATTTTCTTTTTTTTGAGTCGTACGAAAAATAATTTACATAACTTGCTGGGAGGTGACTTTGTAACACTCTCGTAATATCTGCACACTTGTGCAAAGTATATGACTCATCGAGCTCGTTTTGTAATATACTATTACAATAACAATTAACTGCAATAATATACATTATTTAACTATTTCAGATCTGTTTACTCGAAGAGCTCGGTTTCTATGGTATCCATTGTTATAAATAATTGTAACTATAGCAATATAGCTTTCAGATAAAAATAAAATACCGGACCCAGCACATAATAAACAGCAGATATTAAAACACCCAAAAACAGTGCGTTTATAGCTCAGTTGCTTTAATAAACCTACATTTTCAAAGTTGGTAGGATTGAAGACCTCGTGATGCAATAAATCTTGCTTTATAAAGCTTATTCTTTAATATACTATTTTTACGACTACTGTTTTTCATGGCAATCTAGGTTTATTTTTGAAATTAAAATATACAGAACGTCCTATTAAAAAAAATCTAAGTGTTATTTTTTAACAAATAGTGTAGACCGGGAGCGTATTTCAATAATGATTTAATTTTTGTTAAACATTCTTTTGGCACATTTATCTTAAAGAATTCTAATTCTCACAAATCAAAATTAATCTTAATCACTTTTCGAGTCGTGTGACTGCTTGCTCCGGAGTGGGGGGGGGAACGGTCGGTTATGCTTCAATTCAGATACATGCCGCATTGAGGCCAAAACGTAAAATACCACAGGGCCGGATTAAGGCACACATGAAAAGATAATTACAACACATTAGTCGCTTACCCTTTAAATGGAAATTAGCAGTACTTACGGGGGGGATTATGAATCCCCCGTGCCGTCCCACGCTGCTTCTGGATAATTGACTTCCTCGAGAGTGAAGACCTTCAGTGCACTACCACGATCATGATGACCTGAAACAGATGCTTGCCGCATCGGGCACCCTTTTGTTTTGCCGAACGCTAACAGGACCAGGTACACGTAGGTACTCAATGTATTCATCTCCCTCCGAGTCTGCCCCTCGTTGGGTTTGGCATACAGGAACGTAGGGGAATAAGCACCACATTGCTGCCCAGTGATCAGCTGGGACCACTGGTGTAACTCTAACTAATTACCCAGGTCGAGGTGAACTTCAGGATGCGTCCATCTCTCCGTCTCCAAGCAAACAGTATACTGTGCGGTTAATTTTACAGAGCTCAATTCACATATCGTCATCAACAACAGCAATTCTACAAATTTCTAACAAATCAACACAACAACAAAACAACAGGCAATTCCTCAATTGCCAACACATTAATATAATACAGTAATTCCACCAATTGCTAACATCAACATAAAGCCAATATCACACATTGGCCAACAATCACAATTCAAGCAACAGCTCACGTTTCCAAATGATAACAACAAAACAGGTACCAGCACTTCTAAGTGTAGTATTACAAACACAGTAAATATGAGCATTACGCACCTGCATTTTTTGGTTCCAGTACACGCATTAACTAACTACCCTCGACCGACCGTCCGCTAAACATACGAGAACACCACTCAGGCATCTTACGTTTGAAGCTCCGCTCGTTTACACCATCACAATGCAACTGTCTCTTCTGTCCTAATATCACCGAACGACCCCTAATTTTGTATACTTTTTAAATATGTGTTTGTACAGCTTGAGACGGCGGCGTGACAAAAGCTACTAAGACGTAGATTTAGGGTTAAATGAGGATAAATTAGGGATGACTAATGTATGGCTGCACTTTCTTTCGTATTTCGTAAATACATTTTAGATCCCTACAAAGAATTCAAAACAGAACTTATTTAAGACATTACCTATTATCATTTACTATAAATTAATCACTAAAGATACTAAATTCGCATACAAAAAATAAATATCCCACAATAGAAAATTCCGGCGGTTTGGAAAAACTTTTCTAATTAACAGCGTTTATTATGTCTAATAAAATAAATGCTGTAGCTGTGGTCCAACTTATACAGAAAACCCCTGTACTTGAAGTGGTTTGTGGTCTCTTATACTTGTGATCACTCGATACGCACAAGGCGGGCAACGCCAACTCTAAGAAGATGATTTGGATGTTCATAATTTTATTCGTTCAGTTTGAGGTTATAACAATGCGGGCACTATCTCTCCTGTACTCTTAATTAGTAAGGTTAGGGTAAGTAAGTAGCAATATGTATATGTGAGCGACACCACGGATCACTGACATCACGGGTCACTACCACTCTAACTTCAGGAATTAGTTTTAGTTTTTGTGAAACATGATATAATAAGATTTATGATATTATCGTATTGTGTGTAGAAGAGAATTTGTTTTAATATATCCAGTAGAAATCTTAAATATACATAACTGTACAGGACCATTGCTTTCCAGTTATCAACATCTAAACTCTTTATGTTTTCTACCTGGTTCTTGCTACTTCTTTCTTGATCGGCCTTTTCTTCTACTCCCTACAGATCTTGCTACGTTAGTTACCTTAATCATTTGCCTATTTTACCTATATAAACATATATTTACTTGTATTCTCACTGTTATTACTTGGTATCATTACCCAAAGATAATAAAGTTTTTCAAATTTCTCGAAACTATATTCTTTTTCATTCTCTGCTCTTACTTAATCTAATTTTCTGTTTCTTCATCTTTGGTTTTTTTATCCATCTTCATATATTTTGATTTATCTTTATTGATTACCAGCCCATATTCTTTTGATTTTCCTTCCAATTTATTACAAATTATCTTCATCACTGTTAACGATTTTGTTGTTAACACTGAAACGTAATTAACGACGCCTGTTTTATTCCAAATTAACGCAAGAAAACAAAACCGAGAAAATTAATTCTTTATTATTGATTGTCACCAATCCTTAAATTCTGTTTGTAGATCCTAAATCGAAATTCATCAAAACCATCTGCAATTATTACTAAGACGCTATATGAAGTTTAGTTGTTTTTAAACTTGCACTTAAACTTCAATATTAAAAATCTTTTATTAATTGATTTCTTGGTTAATTTTAATAACTCGAAAACATTAAACTATGATAAGTGCCAATAATACACTATACCGGTAAATTCACAAGCTTTATTGAATTATTCTTATTTCGGCAAACATAGTTTTAAAGATCACTTAAAACTTTATTGATTGGGCTCTTTCAAACTTTTCTTTTAAACACTTTTTCTAATCAAAATGATAAGGCTACTGAACGGTACTGAATTAACGCTACCAAAAACTGTACTGTAATTTAATTGAGGCGTCGAAATGACACCTTTCTGTATTTTAAAATCTCAACGCTAACTTAACAGCCCTCATGTCTCAGGCTTTGATTAGCACTTGCGAGGATGGTACATTTTATGTGCGTCGCATGCATACTTAAGGGGGAAATTATAAACTGGCCTATTAGAAGATAGTCTAACTTTTATAAACTGATACGAAAAAGCTTCTAGAACCTTCGATGAATCGTCACTGTGAATCCCGCATCTGAAATCTGCTTAGAGGGGAATAAATCGATATTTTTGCAAATAACCTTATACGGGTTTCACCAAACTATAACACTTTTTTAAGAAATTATTCGAGCAACTTGAAAATAACACGTACGGGAAGTAATGAATACTGCCTGGATGTCATTTTATCCCTTTGTTAGGAAAACGGAAATACTTTGAGAGAATTATTCAGACGCCAAATATACTAGAATAATGTCTACAAGATTTCTCTAGAAGGAAATCTCATTTTATAAAAATATTTTGAGATGACTCGTGACATTAAACAAACCATTTGGTTTAAAGCAGAATTTGCAGTATTAACCCAACTGAAAAGTACATTATTTGCACAGGACCGTACTGAGGTTTCTTTACGATATATGCATATAAAATTGCATTTCATAAATTTGAAAGTTTTAGCATGCTACAACACTCGATATAGTGTTAATAGTGCATAAGCTTGATGTTTATTGTAGTAAACTATACTTCGAATTTATATTTAGCCTTCCCTCATAATCATTTGTAGTACCATTTTAAATATTAATTAGTGTAGATAATAAGATTCGTTATCTCAATCGACAATTAGCGTTGCATGATCTTGACACAAATTTTCCGCGTATCAGACGTAAAAGAACCTCTTGGTATTTGGTGTTTTCTGCTGCAGAGTTATTCATCAAGCCACATACACTCGTATAAAAGGCGTGTTAAAAATGCTAAGATATTGTGAATAAATCAATCATTACTATTCCTTTGCGCGCATTATACTCTAAATCATTAAAACTTTTGTTGTCTTGTTTAAAAAAAATTTACACGTTAAAATTATAAACTGTCTTTAAATCATTTTAATGGTAACTCACTTTTGCTCACCCTTCTTTTTTTGCAATCTAACTAGATTGCTGTTGAAGTTTATAGTTAACTATTCCAATTAAACCTAGAGTGTGTGTATACGGTACGTACCACAGCTTCTCCATATTTATACCTAGAAAATGTTTATGCATGACTAGGGTTTAACAATGGCTTTAATTTAAAATTCATTACAGGTTTCCTGTAGATAAGTATTCTTCCAAGCCAAATGAATAACATGCATCTAACTCAAACGGTTTTAAACTTTTTGATCCTTTATGCATGTGTGTAGTACGAACTTTTCCGAAAAAAAAAACAAAATTAAATTCTCTTTTAAATTCACACTTCAATTTCATAAATTATACAGAGAAATTCAATTAAATCGCCGCTTTCAATAAGTCTAAATCACCTGAAATTATGTTCTTGATTGTATACACATTTGAAATTCTACGAAATTGATTTTTAAATAATTAATCAATCAGAGCAAGGCTAGAACTAAATTTATTTTCAACTAAATGAAAACAAAGCAAATAAATCAACGCCTGTTCTGAAATTGTGGGGATGGGTTATCAGGAAACATGATATTCAATTAAATTTTCAACATGCCTAAAAATGTATATCCATAACTGAATAAAATTAATGTATCAACTCTTATTATTATAATAATGCAAATTAAAGTTACCCTAACTTTACAAAATTTTAATAAACTTTACCGAGATGCACTGAAAGTCATACCAAGCTTGGAGTTAATTAGGCGAAATTAAATTATTAGTTGATTTTAGTTTACAAAGACCGGATTATAAAGTGTGATATTAATTTTAAGTAACTGGGAGTTACAGCAACTGTAATTAGTTAATTGTGATTACAAAAGAGGAAAGTGCATCGTTTGTTAATGGTTTCTGTCAACAACTTGCTATTGGATAAAGTTTAATTTCACGGGACAGTAATGGAATTAGCGTTTTATCGTGTAGTTGTTGAAACTGTTTCGTCTTTAATTATTTAGCTTTGGTTTTCTGGTTGATTGTGCGGTTAAATTTATAATTAAAGTGGCTTTTGCAAATAACTTAGATTACTATTATTTGTAACAAACAAACTACTAAGTAGGTTGGCAAACTACTGCAAAACTGACCCCATACAAAATTTTAATTTCGGTGTGTTTAAACACAATAAATCGTTATTAAAAGTACATAGAATATTCATTTTATTTAGCGTTAATGTAAATGTATCGGGTATTAATTCAGGTGTTGATAGTTAGGTTCAAACAATTCCGTTGAATTTTAATTTGCAAAAAACCCTATCGACTGTAATTACACAGGAGATTCATACATTTCCAAATAAATTTTTGTTTACAACGAAAATGCGCGACACCGAAGGTTTTGGAGCGATTTTGTCTTTTGACGGTGTCTTAAGTCTAATTGCAAATATCATGTTTGAGTTATCAAAAGAGATTTATCCTAGAAAAAAAAACAGAAAGTTTGGAAATTCGATAACATAATTTATTGAATGATAACAAGTTTCGATTTTTACGGACATACATATTGCAATGATTCTTTAGAATCAAGATATTGAAATAAAAAGAATAATTCATGATAGAGGCAATTTGAACTTTTAAACCTATGGGAAGGAAACATATGCGATGTTCAATAAAAGTACAATAAATAGATAGGTGCAGCTTAATCTTTATTAATATGATATACATTTCGGTACGTATGTTAAGAAAAGATGACCTTACAAGCAACTAAGTATTTCTGAAAAAAAAACGGAAAAAAACATTGTGAATAAATTAAGTATTTGAAATAATGTATTTCTATTTTAAAATCACCATCATTTTTGAGAAGTGAAGGCTGATAATGCAAAAAACTGGAATGCCTTTAAGAAAGCAAGAGTTACTAGGGATCAATTATAAAAATAAGTTCTGTTGGGTTTTGAAAAAGCTAGTAAATGAAAAAATTAATACAATCGGTATACAATTTAAACGAGTTTATAAAATATTAAATATACAGGGTGGGGCAAAAGTCCCGCAACGGCCAAATATCTCCCGAGGGGAAGGTTTTTTAAAAAAATGTTTCAGGCAAAAGTTGTATGGCTTTGAAAGAGGAATCATTTGCATACAAAACCATCTCCCACCCCTTCACCCCCTCCTGAGGGGTGGGGGTAACTTTTAAATTTTAAATGGCCAACCCTATTTTTTTTTGCTGATTAATATTCTCTAAGAAAAAACAAGAACTTTTGTCCGAAAAATTTTTTTTAAAAAGACGAATTTTGCGATTGACCCAACGAACAAACTTTGGATATTCCAAAATATTCCGACTCTTTTACGCGAAAATGACGGGGTTTTCAGAAAAATTACAAGAGGTAAAAAAGGCTTAGAATTTTGCAAAAAATCTAGGAAAAAAAAATAAACAAAAAAATTTTTGAACAATTTTTGAAAAAAAAAACATGATTTTTGAAAATGTGCACACGTTCATATTTCACCTCCTGGATTAGCGTTACCCAATGTGTACCACGTGGAGGTTCCAGGGAGGATTTCACACATCATAGTGGCCCTGAAAAGGGCCGTTTTTCTTAATCAGGAAGCATTGAAGGACCCCGAGGTTCGTCACTCCCCCGGTATTTATCGACTCCAAACCTCCGCTGCCCTAAATAATAATAAATTCGTCTTTTTAAAAAAAATTTTTCGGACAAAAGTTCTTGTTTTTTCTTAGAGAATATTAATCAGCAAAAAAAAATAGGGTTGGCCATTTAAAATTTAAAAGTTACCCCCACCCCTCAGGAGGGGGTGAAGGGGTGGGAGATGGTTTTGTATGCAAATGATTCCTCTTTCAAAGCCATACAACTTTTGCCTGAAACATTTTTTTAAAAAACCTTCCCCTCGGGAGATATTTGGCCGTTGCGGGACTTTTGCCCCACCCTGTATAAACAATGTATGTGGAAAATGTAAATAATACTTGTCATCATTAATGGAAAATAAGAAATAATATCGAGAGTATAAGAAAATTTTTACTTATGTGTTGGCTGATCCAAACGTACTGGCTCTTAGGATGATACTCCCAATATTAATAGTTTACGTGTCAACGAGAACGGGAGGACAGGTGTCGGTAATAGAAACCTAATAAATTAAAGTTATCAGGAGGATGTACTATCCATTATAAACCAGGCAACGTGTGCTAGGAGTGTAAAAATAAATAGTCGATGAAAATAAAATTATCTTCACAAAGTTTAAAAAGGTATAAACAAAGATAGGAAACAAGCATCCCTCATACAAGGTAAAATACCGTGACAAGCATAAATTAATTTAGAGATTTTCATCCTGATAACTAACAAAAGAAAAACAATATTTTAAATATCCTTTCACATTGACTAAATAATCATAGTGGGTTGGCCTCAGTTGAGACTGACAGTAGTTGTTAAAATATATTTAGACATATCTCAAATAAAATTTCACATTGTAGCAAATTATCGACAGATGCAAATGGTAACATATCTAATTCTCATAACGAACAAATGAGGACAGAGTTCAACCACTAACGCAGCATTGAAATTTCTCCTAAATTAAACCTAAATTACAAAAGTCAAACGACTCAGTCTCGAGTCTAGACGAATCATATGCACAGCGTGGAGTGAAAGATAAAACCAACAACAGTGCAATATACACATTATTACAATTGTTTACTTAGTATTTAACCCAGAATTTTCCTCACTGTGTTATTTATTATCTATTTTTCATTTCTAATTTGGCCATGCTTTTAACAAAATATGTTTTTTTGGTTGTTCCATATTTGGTAATGTTTAGGTTTGGAATTTTATTGGTAAATTCTGTTTATCATGGTTGTTTGAAAAGTTTTGTGACAATTGGTCTTTTTTACCGTTTGGCTGAGATTTTCTTTGGTACATGTAGTAGTGTGCAATTCATTCACTTGTGAAGTTTTAAATATAATTTCCCTTTTTGGGGTTTTTAACTGGGTGGAAGCTTAGATATCTCTAGTAAATTTATTTATAGTTTGATTTCACGTAACTAGGCGAACTTTCTAACACACTATAAATCAAATTCTATTGGCATTTAACCACTCCGTTTCAAGATATCCTTCTAAACTAAAATTGGTTTTATTAAACTTATTTATATAAATGTTATGGTGTAAGTGAAGAGTTTTGAGAATTTCACGTTATATTTAAATATTCTTTATTTTTTCATGTAGACAACTTGACATGTATAGTATATTTTTATATATACACAATATATTTACATCGTCGGCATAACAACGACATTTCTTTTACCTCAACAATCAATTCTTTGTTTTTATACGAAAACCATACCTAAATCACAAGAGGCAATTCCTAGCTCTTCGGACCTCTTTTTTTGAAGCCGCTACTATCTATTTCGGTACACCTTCTTGGTTATCTTTAATCTTAGTTTTTCTTTGTACTTTGGGGTTTTATTTATAGACGAATGTTGAAGAGCATTATAGCAGCAATCTCAAACAATAGGGGTTTTTAACTAAACCCTTCTATACACCAACTACTGCTAATCTCTCTGAAATATTTGTTTCTAACTTTTAGGATATGTATTAAATATACATTGTTATGGTATTTGATTTGGGTATAATTGTGCGTTTATACAGTTGCAAGATTTAACTTAAAGCTACCTTTTCTGCAGAAACCGTTCGCGTACCTGCGTACAGAAAGAATAATAATGATAATTTTCTGTTTAGTTCTAAAATAAGGTTGGTTGATACTGTTTGATTTTAGTATTTAAGAACTGTTTAACTATATTGTTATAAAATACTGATTTATTTTTTTTAATTTAAAAACTGAACTATTTATTATTGTTTATTGACTTATTATTGTGTGAAATATTTTGATTTTGATTTTGTATGAACTTTTACACTTTTAACTTGGTTTTTCAGGTTAAAATTTATTGAACTGATTTAAGTTTTGATTGCCTGATTTTGCAGTTGACTACTTTGTTACTGAATAAATCTTTTTCTGTATTTTTTTGTAACATATGTGTTTTAATTATATTTTTGCTTATGCTGAGTTTCAAAAATTACTAATAGTTTCAGGTTAATATTTTGTTTTATAAGTTTAAATATAGCAGGACTCTTTAATTAATACCGCGAGCTAGCCGCTAAGAAAGTTCAAGTTACAATAATAGTATAATTTGTTTTTGACTTTTTCCCAGTTTGATTTCATAATGTAGTACCTTAATTTAAAAATTCTGTTGAACGACTTTCCTTCACTGTGGCTTGTGCTTGTGTTGCTTTCTAGGTTATTTTATGAATATATGGCAATGTCTTAATTCAAGATTTATTTATTATATTATTTATTGGTTGAAATTGCGTGTAATTTCCTTGTTTTTTAATGTGTGGAAACAGCAAACCTTTTTTCCAGCTCAAGCTAATATCAGCAGAAGAAAAGGCAACGCCTTTTGGTTTTATTACTATTACCTTTTATGACCATAAAATTTTGTAAATCCTTTTTCTTCCTTTTTTCGGTTATGCGAATTAATAAACAAAACTGTGGTTCATTGTTTAATAAAATGTTAACATTGTTGCACTATAGGATTTGGTGCATTCTTTGAATTGAAATTCGATAATTTAAAAACTGATTGATTACTTATTATTGTTTATGATTGATTTTCTATTAAAATTTGATAAGAACATATTATTTGATTTGTGATTATGTAGGAATTGTTATATTTTTAAGTTGATTTGTTAATTTTTGCATTTACAACCTAATGTCTAAATTTATCGTGATAAATGTTATTAGCGAATATCCCACTTACAATGATATTTTCCTATACCAAATAATAGCTTATATCTTGGAAACTATTTAAGACAAAACGCTAAAGTGGAGTATTTTGAACAGCACTCAAGAAAATATAAACCTTTGCTTTACTAACTTTTTGTCCCAAATAATTAGAGAAGTCAATATTTGAGAACGTGTGTTTTTCTTTGTAACAAAACCGATAATATACACTGAATAATGTATATGAATTAAATTATTGATAATTTTCCAATTCATATCTATTCAATTTTTTTATAACTTCGTAATTCATTTTTGTTTACAATGTTCAAAATTACTAAAGTCTGACAAAAAATTGAAGAAAATAGCCATAACTCATAACATATCACACACCGAAGACGGTATCCGTAATTACTTGTCTATCAGCTATTGCAAACGGGCCATTAAAAAATAATGCAAGTTGCAGCTCTAATTTCTTTTTATATACTATTTTATAATTAATAAGTTTCCTAAAATGAGTACACATCGTTACCTGCGCTGCTGCGTACTTGTGCGTACTGCTGCGTACAAGCTAAGCTTGTTGCAATACATTAAAAATTACTTCAAATTTGAATAGCAACGTGTAAACAAAATAAATCATACGGTATCAAAAAGTAATAAATAGAAAAATTGTATTTGTAATTATCAGACATTTTTAATGCCTGCTGTCTTTACGTTGGACTAAGTTTAAAAATTGTACTACATACGCTTATCTATTTTGACACTTCTAGTATAATTAACTTCTAGTTTATAAAGTCTGAATCATTAAACAGTATAATGTATTCTAGCAAAAGTTTAAATTTGTGTTTCAACACATGACGTTAAAACATTTTTGCTGCTTCGAATTTGCAAGTACAATTAATATTAACATGACTAAGCGTTTATCCTAATTTTGAATGTTTTTACTGGGGGTTTTATACACCTCCGCAATTTAATGTATCAACAAAACCTATTGTAGCCTTTATTGATGTTGTCATTTGAGGTTAATTCTGGGATGACTTATTTATTCACATTTCTAATTTATCTTTCAGATTAGATTGCGTTATTTGATTATGTACAGTTAATGTTTTTATGCATATTATCTTTGGAGAATAACAATAATAAATAATTTTTTAGTATCAATGCAATATGATTAAACCGAACAACCTCTTCATTTTCAAGCGAGTTGTTTATACACCGATGATCGTTTAGTTAATTAAAAGTATACTACATTAATTAATTTTAATAAAAGGATGGAGCTATAAATCAAAATATTAAAATATTTCTATACTTTTTGAAATATAATATTAAGATATTAAAATATTTTTAAAACGCAGAATAGTTCTTAATAGTTATTAATTATTAATTTGTAACTGTTAGTATTTTTAATTAAAAAATCAAAGTAAGTGAACAGCTAGAGACAGACACTAATGACATACTTTGGTTATAGAACTAAGAAAAACTAGAAGCTTTCTAAATACTTTATAAATTTTAAATATATGTATATTATAATAAATACTAATAGTGTAACGTGTTAAAATTCCCTATTTTATAATGATGCAATTTTGTATGCAATAATGATAAAAAATCCTGCCACGGTCCTGTGTATTTTTCGTTGGGTTAAAATCTGCAGACTTTAGTTTAATTCAAATGGAATTTTCTTAAATATCAAGGGTCACCTCTACATGTTCCCATACTGATAAAATTGCTTCCAGAATAAAATGTAGACTTGTTATTAAAGCAACTGACGTCTTTGCGTATGCCAAAATTTATTTTAAGGCGTCCTCACTACTACAAATGTCGTTTCGGAGAAAAGACTCCAGATAAAAACGAATTTATAAATATTCAGAAACAATGCCGCCTTCCTAACAAAGGGATAAAATGACATTTAGTTAAATTTATATTTCCTTCTACGTGATAATTTTCATTTTTAAAGAGTAGATTCTCTGGAGGCAGACAAAAAATTTATAACTGATAAACACGTGTGGATATCGAGTTCTCGGTAAGCAGATTTTAGTTACGGTGAAGTCCCGTGAAATGATATAGAATTCCCTCGAAGCTTTTTGAACGCTTGTTCCTGATTGGTTATAAAAGTCAGGCTATTTCTCAATAGGTTAGTTTAAAATTTCCCTTTTAAGTTTATTTGCAAAGCATATAAAAAATTATTCATTCCCGAATCAGTCCAACACTGGCTCTCAAAGACCAAAGTTAAGGGGTACCCTAACGTCTGCGACGTCGGCTATGGCCGGTGTATTACTGTCACATATACTTACAGTACAATTTAGGATAAAGAAAATTTTAGTGTTATACCGTACCGATTTTGTTGTTAGGGAATTAATCTCCAGTGAAGAGGATTATTCGGAAATTTTAGTTTGGTGAATTTTCATTCACGTAATAATAGTATAGTCGCCGAATATTTGTGTATTTGAACGCTGTATTAGATTAAAAGATTTTGTTTAATGCTAATCAACAGTGAATTTTTATAATAATACATTAATGGAAAGTTAACAATAGGACTACGCTATTTGTTATAAAAAAAATTTAAAGCAAACATCTCAAGCAACATTCAAGTAAGTTAAATACCGTTCCAGTTTCTTTAGTAATAATAGAGAATTTATTATTAATGGCAATTATTGCAAAATCAACGAATCTCGCCAAGATAAAATAGTTCACAATTTAGAAATAAAATGTGTTTCCGCAATGTTCCAGGCCAGCAGTTTTGTAGTGAAAATTATGTGTATGGTCATTATTGTTTTTGTGCAATGTGTTTGAAGCCTTCCATGTGCGCAAGGAATTTATGACATTATGTTGGATTAAGCATAACTATTTCAAGGTATTGATAGTTTAATTAAGTTGTGTATGTAAAATTTATTTAGGATCCCGAAATTATGCAAAAGTTAAGAAAGAGAATATTTTCAGATAATATGTTTCTTGTGTAATATTTTCAACCTCTTTTATGTTTCAATATACAGATTTTAAATTTATTTATCGTTTGATATAGTTAGGCCCAACGAATTGCTGATGTTTTTGTCAATTAAGATTTGTTATTAATGACTGATGTGTTTGATTAACTTAACGTCAATTTTAAATTGACTTAAGGGGTTAACACCCGCACCTGTATTTAAATTTGCAGTATAAGAGATCTTTAGCCGGTGCAATATAATACAGTAAGCATAGTTTTTATTGTAAAATAAGTAATTACAGTGATTATCCAGTATTTTGGATGTTTTAGTGTGTGACAAATGACAGTCCATCGTGGGGTTTTTGTGTTGAGTAATTTATATTACGTTTCAATAGTACTAATTATAGTTATAAGTATAAAGAATCTATCATAATAAAATGTTTCAATTACTAACTTTTCAATTTACAGGTTTCTTGATAGTACTATTGTGCTTGACTTCTATTTTTGAAATTATTTTAGAAAGACTGTAGAAATAGAAAATATAGCAATCCACTCAAAGATTTTGCTTTCTGTCTGATGTTTATCCTTATTCGTATTGTATTTATATACATCAGTAAGTATTATCTTTCTGATTAAACAAACTGTTTACTCAGCCATATTTGTTTTTCGTCTTAACCATATTAATTCCTGAATCTACCATCGTTTGTTTCATTATACAAAATTGTATATCTTTAATTAATATCATGCATTTATCATTAAATGTACTTAAAATCTTCTGATCTTTTATTTCTTAATTTGTTAACGGCGCTCAACATCACAAGCACGATAACAATATGAGTAAAATATTTAATTTAATAATATTATATGAAGGAGTTTTTAAAGCTTGCTTTAAAAGTATCAAAGTTAAAAGATTAAAACCACACTAAAATAAGTTCAATGGCTTATTAAAAGATTGTTTAATTGTTGGAGGTATGTTATGTATTGTTTGTACTGCATGTTATTTACGAATGCAATTCGTACCATAGCAACAAACATTTTTACGCCTACCACATTTAGATAAAACCCATCCCTAAACTGCTTAACGTTGATTCGTCGTTACTGATGCTTTATTAAAACGCTACGTTTATATAGACTAAATTTATTTAGCGGGTTCCTTTTATTATAGTACATTAATTAATTATTGTTTAACATTTAATTAAATGATTCATTCAACAAACGAGAGAATGAGTTTAGTGTTTTAGTTCTGTGTTACAAATTTATATTCATTCTATCAACTGGATTTCTAAGCGCCCTTTTGCCTTATATTGAAAATACGATGTAATTTTCAAAGATCTAATAATTAACTGTAAACAAGAAAAGTAGTTACTATATCCGAATCAATTATATTCTAGTGGTAGTGTTAACAGAATGTCCATTCTCACGCGACGTAGCGCAAAATAGCAGTGCATTGTTCGAGCTTCAAACAAGAGGAAATGAAATATATAACTTTACAGATACTTTAATTGCTTTTCTAATTACATGTTTTGACACTATGATTCCTTTTTCCCTCAGGCTAATTAGTTTGTTTTACTCTAAGTTACCACCCATGTCACAACCAGTGTTTTCAAAAATTCTATAATTTGGAGGTTTTTTTGTCAGGAAGTTTGAATTTAGTAAATTAAAACGTGTTTTCAATTATTTATCCAATAGAAGTCATTCTTGGTATGTTTGTAAGTTTGTAAAATTTTGAGGTTTACTAATAATCATAATATAAAAGTCATTAGGTAACTTTAACATGTAAATTGGGTTTTTTGTCAATTATGTTTTTCGAGACGACAATTATATTTTAAATTCTAAAAGCGAAACGCTACAATATACTCTGCAGATTTCAGTTTTATATAATTTAATAAATTATTTTAGGTTTTAAAACAGAAAATCCATAAAATAAATTAGTGCTCCCCAACCTTCTTATTTACGAATAAATCAACACTAGTTAAATAATTGTTTCACATGTTTGGGTAAACTGGCATACATATTAACAGTAATTAATGATTTTAAACAAAGACACTTTCTCACCTTTTGAAACGTAGGTTTTTCGCCAGACTAAATAAACAATATTAAACAATAAACATTTATACTTACTTTAAAAGATGCTCAAGATTACCACGGCTTGAGATTTAGCTCTATCTTACAAATTTTTTTATTCAGGTCGCAGGTATTGGTTTTGCAGTTGTCTTATTTATGAAAAGGAGTAGATAAGGGTTTTAGAACTCAAATAAAAACTCTAAAAGGGCGCCATCTGATTATGAAGCTTAATGATGATAATTAATTAAGCCAGAAAAGATATTAAATTCACTAATCAGAGAATGAATTAAATATACTAGGTTTTGAACAAAAATTTTGGTTATGTTTAGAAATTTTTTAAAATGAAACATGAATAAAACATTCATAATTATATGGTTCCGTTTAGATCCTTGATATAAACTGAAAAACATATTTATTGGATGATAAGAAAATAAAAATAGTCAAACACATATATAGTAAAAACATTGACAACATAAATTTATTAAACTTAGATTAGTCATTCAGTAAATAATCTTCAAATTACTCCAGAATTATTGAACACAGAACAATTCAAAATTTAGTTAAGATTTATTCAACATGAAAAAATGTTAGATTTTATTGAACCTAAATTATTCAAAAATTTATTCAAATCAAAAAATTATTTAGATTTTGTTGAACAAAAATCATTCAGAAATTTAGCAAAGTCAGAATTTATTAACATAAAATCCTTTGAAAGTTTAACAAACCAATATTTGTAGAGTATTACGGAAATGAATCTATTTAAATAATACTAAAGTTAGAATATTTGAATTTCACTAACAGTAACAGACTAAAATTAAAAACTATTAGAGGGCTCTCTTCTTATAGAAAATTATAAAAATTCACTTGTTCGAATTACAGAAAAATTACAATAATAAATAGTTTTTAAAGTACGATACCTTAAATCTTATCCCATTAAACCTTTGTTTATTTGCCTTACGAAAACAAGCTACTCTGGTCCGCTAGAAATTGGAAACGCTTCCCCTTGAAAAGCCGTGGTTGATTCTAAATGGTTTTGAATTGTTGTTTGAAGGTAGCAGGTTCAAAGAAATAGATTTATTTCAAATACTGTTCGATCACCCATATGATCGTCACCAACAACCTTTGTTAAACACAGTTTAAACAATCCTGTTTCCGTCATTGTTTTTGTTTATTATTTACACACAAGGTATAACGGTAATGTCTTTTAAAAACTTAAACGAACTTAACCACAGATAGCACGTGCTACTTGAAATTCTTCCAATAAAATGGATAATTATTGGTCTTTATCTGCATATAGAACGGGAACTTATTATGTAAATTATAAATCAGTCTGCAAGATTTTTAACAACAAAACTGCACTAATTTTAAATCGCGAGAGGAAGGAAGTAATTGTTTTAATGGTCCATCACGATAAAACAAACCACAAATGTTTATTAGCGGTACGGTATATGCAAATCTCTAAACAAGATTAATCAAAACTAAACAGCACCCAAAAGCTCACTTCACAACAAGTATCAATTAAACTGTACGGAAACTATATTTAAAATTTGCATTAATTCTAAATAATTAGAGTAAACTGTAGTTTCTTTTTTTTTAAATATCGACCGAAGTCGACTATCTTCTCTGAAAGTTCGTTCGGAAGTGTTTTTTAACGTTTCGGACCCCTATTTTTTGGCGCGGAGGAGCTATGTTTTTTCTTTCGCTCAAGATGTAGATCGGACCAACCAATCAAAAGCCTATATCATTTTGTAAGAGCAAATCAAAACTAACACACGCTTAGTACACGTGGACTCCTTAAGACAAATTTTGTTAGCTTTTTATATGAGATTTTCATCCTAATGAACAAAAAATAGTACTGGAATAGCGCGAAAGCGGGTATAGAGACGCTGTCGTCCAAGGGGATAACATCTGCCGACTAGACTTGCAGATCATGCGATTTTTAGGTTAAAACGCAGAGAGACCAAACTAAATTTATCAACACGTGTTAAATCTCACCTTCCAAACAAAAGGGAAGTTTACTTAGTACCATGCTTTCTCAGAACGCGCTGGAATATTTATATGAAGCAATATGAACTTAAATACGCCTTAAATTTTATCAAGATTTTTTGACAACGCAACCATTTTAGCGGGTACAAGTAAACAAGCAAAGTACTAAGAACGTAATTTATTACTTCAGCGTCCTCTAGTTTTATAGAAGTTCGAAAACAATCTTTTTAAAATATTCTTTGTAAATATGTTTATACGACAAAATTTTAGCTACAAATAGAATATGGATTTGCAGAACCGAACTTTAAATTTTTTTAGTAAATATACATGCAAAATTACACATATTTGAGGCCGATAGAAAATATACCGTTACACTTTCTATTGCTTTCCTAGGTCAGCTTTTAATTAGGTTTCCGCGACGTCAACGTGTTGGCTTACTTCTAAACAAAATGCGAACACTGTTATCGTAAGCAATTATAACCCTTATGTTCATTTGTATTTGTGATTATTTATTTATTTATGCAATACAAAAACAAATAGACATACACTCTAAAAAATTCCCCTTGAAGTTGCCTCCATTTCTTGGGGTAAATTTACTTCAAAGTGTAATTTTCATAGGAAGTGGGAAATTTCAATATTATATATGCATGGCATATAATACCGAATTTGTTGAACATATGCATTCTATACGCAATTAAACAATGATTCAATAATAATTACATAGAATGTACCCTATTTTTAAATATTTATATTTATTGGACTTGACCTTATAGTGAAATTGTGCTCTAGAACAAGCACAAGCTTTTATAAAGTATACTTTGTTACCTCCATTTTTTGGGGTAAATTTACTTCCAATGTAATTTTCATAGGAAGTGGAAATTTCAATATTAGGTCAATATTAGGTAAAGTTATAACTTTACGCAGGTGTTTTAATGTTAAAATGAAATGTAAGATTGCATTGAGATCGTAATTTTAATCTGTAAATTTATTTAAAAAGGAAACATGACAATGCAAATTTAACCTAATATTGAAATTTCCCACTTCCTATGAAAATTACACTTTGAAGTAAATTTACCCCAAGAAATGGAGGCAACTTCAAGGGGAATTTTTTAGAGTGTATATGTCTAATTACATTTTTTTGGTATAAAAACAAAAATATTAAAAGTATGTTTTTATACTTGCGTGTCCTAATGAACTCCATTAGGACACGCATTTGCGTGTCCTAATGAGATTTATTAGAGTACTGGAAACAGTAAAATTTTGTTTTTTAAAGTTGGTGGCACCTAACAGCTGTTCTTAAATGTCAAACTTATTATATTTAAAAGTGCGGTTATGTTGTTATGTGATAAAATGCCAAACTTTTAAAATATAAAATAAACATAAAAATAAATTAATTAAATTAAAAATTATTTAATAAATTCACAAATTATTCTTTATACATCTTTTATATTAAAGGTACAGTTATTATACACTTTGATTGTAACAGCAGAAGTGTCCTGGGCATTAATCTTAAATGAAGGTAAATTTTGCCCCTCAACACTGTTTTGTTGACTCGTTATTGGGTTGCTGCTAAAAGTGTGTGATTCTTCATGTAAAAGTGAAGCAGTGGAAGACTGGTCAATTACCACTTGAGCCGTTGAAGTGGAAGTACATGGCTTATTAGATAGCAATTCAGCTACCTCCATTTTTTTTAACTGAAGCATCAATACAGCCCTCAGCCACAGCTGAAGACTTCCAACCTCCATGCCGTTTTATAGTAATTAAATCGCCACCTTTGTTTGCTAATTGGGAAGCACTTGAACGTTGAAAGCAATGACCTGTAAAAAGCTTCGGGTTGGCTAAATGCAAATAAATGGCAATAATAAAAGGAACTTTTCCCATGGTGTTTATACCGATAGGAGTAGAAATACATTTTCCATTGCGGTAGGTTATAAAAAACCACCTGTGGTTTATTTTCTTAGGCCTTAAGCCCGCCATTCACAATCCAACGCCGCAGTACGATTGGGTTGGATGCGACAAAATTGAAGTATTTTTGAACATGTGTTCACAACCAACCAAATTGATCCAATTTTGACGGCAGACAAACATGACCGACTGCAGCAGTATGATTGTGTTGGTTGCAACGAGATTTGAACGTGTGTGTAGTTAACCGAGTCGGTTGTACAATTAATAGATTGTTGTTTTGGTAAGAATATAACCTAACTGTTTTATTTATGTCAGAATTTTACTTGTATTTACAAAATCATGGCAACAAGTTACAAATTCTAACTGCAAGGTTGTAACGTGAGTGTACACATTCAATTTTCATATATAATACCATAAGTGGTAAAATTTTGTCGGCAAAATTTTCTTATTGTTACGAGCGTTTGTTGCATAGCAATTTCTCGAGTGACATTGTCACTAAAAACCACGAGACGTCAGTCGAGTGGTTTTTGATCAATGTCACGAGATGAATTGGCAACAAACACGAGTAAATCAAAAAGAAAATTTTGCCAAGACAAAATTTTACCACATATGTTATTCGTTATGACTATTTCGCGAATAAACAACACAAAGAATAAAAATATTTAACATTTATTTCAATGAACCGTACAGTTTGTGTATACTATTTTTGTAGGATCGTTACTATAGCAAAAAAATTGTCGGTGAAATAAAGGGTAGGTTGCTTATTTGAACGTTTTCATTGGTAGATCAAGTTCGGAAAATTTTATAAACAAAAAATAGTCGCCGGAATAGAGAGAATTTCGTTCACAGGATAAATTTTGTACGTCTCTTATAAAGCTTGAAGACAAAACGAAATTAGCAATAAAATGGTTTTCATGGCAATAAGTGTTCAAAATGTTCACCATTAACTGCAAGGCAGTGGCCCAACCTATCACGAAAAGCTTGAAAAGAATTTCTGAGCGACATGGGAGAAATTGCTGCAGCTTCATTTTGTATTGGTTGCTCTAATTCGGTCAGATTCTGGGGTCGGTTTGTATACACTTTTGATTTTAAATATCCCCAGAAGAAGAAATCGCAAGGTGTAAGATCCAGAGATCGGGGAGGTCACTCCACAGACCCTCTTCTGCCTATCCAACGGGCCGGAAATACCACATTTAAATATCGGCGTACATCTAAATGATAGTGGATCTTGTTGAAACCAAAGATCATCAAGATTTGCTTGGCAAGCTGGAATAATTTGCTGTTGCAATAATTGCACATAACGGTCACCAGTTAGAGTACCACGAATAAAGAAAGGTCCAATTATGTGATCTGCACAAATTCCCACCCATACGTTTAATTTTTGTGGTGTTTGGGTATGATTTTGGATCATCCAATGGGGATTTTCAGCGGCCCAATATCGACAATTATGCCTATTTACATTTCCATTTAAACAAAACGTAGCCTCGTCAGAAAAAACAATATTATTAAGAAAATTTGGATTGTTGTTGATTCGCTCCATCATAAATTCACAAAATTCAACAGGTCGATCGTAGTCATCTTCGGATAATTCTTGCAATAAAGTCGGTTTGTACGGATGTAATTTTTCTGAATGTAATATTTTCTGTATTTAATCTTTACTTACGGCATGGTTTAAACTTAACTGACGAGTTGAAAAGTTTGGATTTTCTTCGATTTCTATTAAAACATCGAGTTTTTTATCTTCATTTGCAGCAGACCTCTGCGGACCAGTCTTCACCAGATCTTTAACATTGTCAGTTTCCCTAAACCGTTTCAAGGTTTTGCTAACTACTGACTGGGTGATTGGTTCTCGATGTGGATAACGCTC
The DNA here is from genome assembly GCA_929113105.1 of Agrypnus murinus. NCBI lineage: Eukaryota > Metazoa > Arthropoda > Insecta > Coleoptera > Elateridae > Agrypnus > Agrypnus murinus. The sequence continues at coordinate 21,174,880 of OV816025.1, forward strand.
ATTAAAAATTTCACATACTTCTAATTGTGTTCGTTTACGATCCCCATAACCGACCATAATTAAAATTTCTATACGTTCAGTTTCTGTTAAACGAACCATTTTTATTTTCCATGTACCAACAACTTAATTAAACAAACAAACTTCTGTCACAATAAAAGCCTACAATCAATTGTTAAGACAAATGAAAGAGATCTCGGATATCTAGATTCATGTTATTGGTGAAATTAACTTAATAAAAAATTTTTACGTTTTTTTCAAAAATTTTCTGATATAATGGTACTAAGATTTTAGGTCATCGAAAAGAGAAAGAAATCTCTATCAAATAAGCCTAATGAAAGGATACATTGCTATTTAAAAGAATTAAAGTGTTATTCATTATTCATTTGTTTTCTGAAATAAAAACAATTGAATGCTATCATATTATGGAAAATAGAATGTTAAACAACTTTTATATAACAAATTTTTTTATAAAGTCGATATTTACCGAGATATATACTATATTCCATACATAATGGGCACCCTGTATAACGTCAACGTTACTTTAATTATCTAAAACTGCACTGACATAATCTACAAAAGTTGCTAAATTACCAATTATAGACCTATCCTTAACAAAGCCATGTTGAAAAATTCGAAGTATATTTTTAACAGACCAATAAATATTCTCAAATAAAATAGACTCGAACACTTTAGATGGAACCGACAATATAGAAATAGGAATTTTGTGTATCACTTTTTGAACCACTTTTATGTAGAGGTATTACTTTTGCTGTCTTCCAAATAGTTCGAAAGGTTTTTAAGATGAGATTAAAAATAATAAACAAAGGCAATCAGAACAAGCTTTAAAAACATATGGAGGAATATTGTCACAACCAGACGACTTTTTAGGTTTTAGTTTATTTAAAAGCTTCTCTGATATCATCAGCAGTTACAATATCAACATTTAACACATCATAACAGAATGAGTTATAATCGTTGGGAATGAAGTCGTTTTCAGTTCTAGGAGTAAATGTAGAACTAAAATAATGAGCAAAAGCTTCCGCAACATCTTTTATTCGGAATCATATGGTAATATGTGCATTCCTAACCGCCTCAGAGGGTGGGAAATTAACCATTCCTAACTTACTTTTAATTCCCTCTCTTGGTCAGGAATGTAATCATTCCCTACCTGTTATCCCTCTCTTGGTCAGGAATGTGATCATTCCCGACCTGTTGTAAGTTCGTAGTTTGCTCGGTAGAGGGCGGGTGCATTATTAGGTCAAGTTTGTCACTTCAGTTGTCAGTTGTAAATAATTATTATTTGTTAAAAAATATGATGATTCCGAATAAAATAGTATACAAACCTCGGCGGGACGTTTCCTCCTGTCTCGAGCATTAGCTCACCTCGGGCCTGGGCCCTCGGTGAGCTATCTTAGCTCTCGACAGGAATGAAACACTTCCCGCCTCGGTATGTAATCTACTATTCCAGTTTTCAATTCCGTTCCATTATTAAAAAAAGTCAATTCCGTATCATTATTACTTTTCCTGCTTTTAATTAAATTCCAAAATGACTTTATATTACTAGGAGTAATATTGTTCTCTATATCATCTATATATTCTCTATGCTATTTTAATAAGATTTTTTAGTTCCTTCCGAAGTCTTAAAAATTCATTATAATGAAACTGAGATTTATTTTTATTGTTATGATAATACTTTTTAAGTTTAATCATTGCAATTATATTAGAATTGAACCATAGAGGAAATCTATTAGTTTTAAAAATTGTCTTGGGAACACTCGCATGGAAACAAGAATATATCTTATCATAAAATAAGTCAACCGCTATGTCCACAGTATTACAATTTTCCAATTCCTCCCAACTGCAGTTCTGCAATAAGTTATATAATAATAAAAAATCTGCTTTTTTGAAATTATATTGTTGACCGAGATCTTAAGTTTTTCCATAGATATTTAAAGTGGAGTTATATGATCTAGATTAAAAATACCTAACAGCTCATCAATTTCTCGAGAGATGCAATTACTTGAACTCATATAAAAATTTGCACCTGTAATCTCAGGGTCATTGAAATCAGCACAAATCAACAGTTCTCCGGTGTGTAGTTGTTGCAAATATTTTTCTAACATTGTAATATAATTGTTATAAATCACAAGTGCACTTGAAGGTTCAATATAAACAGTATTAAGAAAGAAATTTACCATTTACATGGATTTTTATCAAGACGGACTGACTGGAAGCCTTCTTTTGTGATATCCACTAGAACTGGTCGGTATTTTTCACGAACAGCAATCATAGCGCCTCCTAACGTGTTTTTTCAATCATCAAAATTTTCTGCAAATAAATTATGATAAAATAATTTATTTTTAGTACGCAGTCCCCTTGCATTCTGATAATATATCCGGAGTTGTTAAACAATATTTTTTTTAAACAAATATACAAAATTTAACTAAAGTTATATAAATATAAAGATTCCAAGAAAATAACTTCTAGGATAAAACTCAAGATAAATTCAAAGATAAATTGAATCAATAATGAGTAGAAAATGAACAAAATCAACTAAGATTTCAACGACCGCATTGTGGTCATAATTTATTCATAAACAACAATGATAATAAAATAGTTGGATTTGCAATACCTACATACTATCACTTTATAAAGCATAGATATGTTCCTATAAAGTAAATAACATTCTACATTACTAATAACTTAATTATTATTTCAGTTTTAACAAAATTAAAAAAACTCAAAACTATAGATTATCAAACCGTACATAATTTAAATTAACATCTTTCATTTTTAATTTTGGTTACCTACTTGCTAGTTTATCTTGTTTTTAATTACATTTATGAACATAAATATTTATCTCATTGTAGTTTTTAATAATAATTAAAGTAAATATAAACACATACCAAATAGCAATTAATGCTTAATAAAACTAATGTAAAATAGATATTTGGCATAACTATCAAAAACAGAAAAGGAAAAACTAAAATAATTATTTGCAAAATACCATAAATAGAAAGTTAGGGTGTATGTCGTATCTGTACAATTAATTTAAGAAGAAACTATATTTTGTTTTTTAAAACTTTCCAACTCACGGTTGCAGGTGATAAAATTTACTTTATTCACAATCGATACATAATGTGTTCATTACTGACGTTCAAAAAGTTAGAAAGTAGTTTATTATACATCAGAGTCAATAATAAGTTCTCTTGGTTAGTAATGAGTTCTCTTGGTTAGTAATATCCATTACTTACCTTTTGCTCGTTCTAAATATTCTCAACAGATGGCAGAAGTTTTCGTATCTATCTTTACTTTTAGCAGGTAACAAACAGTCAGTCACTGTTTTAGCAACTTCTCGCAATTCCGGTGGTGTGCAACTTACATCAGTTTCACTATCAGACATTTTAAATCGTGTAAATTGCAATTAGGAGCAATGTAATTAAATTTGGTTTAGTAGTGACACGAATTTACTTTGACAATTGTTGCAGCAATTGTCATTTTATCGCCACCTGAATAAAAACGCTGGTGTTGTGTCCTACATATATCAAGTATAAGGTATCAATGTCAGAACATAATTATGTACGATTGTGAATAAAATAGTATACATACCTCGGCGGGAAGACATTACGCGTCGAGCGCCTCGGGCAGCAGCATTGCTCTCTGCGTAATGTTCTATTTCCCGCCTTGGTAAGTAATCTACTATTATTGTCAATTTTAATCGCTATGGAAGCATTGGCGGACCATACTAGTTTTGCGCCATATGCCTTTACAGCGCTAATAATCACGCCATGCCTTTCCTTGGTCAAACCTTTAAATTTGATAGATGGTGCAAAAAGTTTTTTGTTGTTTAAAATTATCTTCTTATATTTATAGCTTGTAAACGTTACTAATATGCCTCGTGGTTTATTATTGCTTGGGTTGCTCAGTTGTAACATTTATATTTTTGGATTGCGTTAAATTTAAAAATAATTCTTCTGTATTCTCTTTACCTTCATCCTTCTTAATTCCAAACACCCTAATGTTGTTCAGTCTGGAATATTGTTCTAATTGATCACACTTTTCTTTATAATAAGCTCGCTCCATTTCCAGACTTTTCAATGTCTTCCCACTTATCAACACGGCTGTTTACCTTCATTTCTTCCTTCTTAAAAAACAAATCAAGCCCATTTTCAACAATTTGGGCTATTTTCTGTTTATCAAGTTGTGTTTTAACTATTTTTGCAATCTCTTGCCTATCCTCTCTTGTAAGAACCATATTTACAACTTGAAACAATGTTACTAAATAAATTCTAAAAACCTGGTACTGGTATATATCCCCACGCGGTACAGACACATCTACGAGGATAAATTGAAAAGTCTCCGGCCTAGGCAATAAAACAAAAGAATATCAGGTTAACAAAAATTTTATTTTTCTACGTAGTCCCCATCGAGTTCAATGCACTTGGTCCACCTTTGTTCAAGTGCTCTTATACCGTCCCTATAAGCCTTTTCTTCTAACTCGTCAAAATAGGCGTTTGTGGCAGCAATCACTTCTTCATCGGACTCGTATTTCTTTCCAGCGTGAAATTTTTTTAGGTTTGGAAATAAATAAAAATCCGATGGGGCTAAGTCTGGTGAATAAGGGGCATGGGGTAACAATTCAAATTGCAATTCATTGATTTTTGCCATGGCAATTGCCGACTTGTGACAAGGTGCATTGTCCTGGTGAAACAGAACTTTTTTCTTTGCTAATCCAGGTCGTTTTTCTTCAATATTTTTTTTTAATTCATCCAGTAAGGTAGCATAGTATACTCCGTTGATTGTTTTACCTTTTTGAAGATAATCAACGAAAAGTACTCCCTTGGCGTCCCAAAAGACTGAAGCCAAAACTTTTCCGGCTGACGGAACTGTTTTGGCTTTCTTCGGAGCAGGTTCTCCTTTGGCAGTCCACTGTTTTGATTGCTGCTTTGTTTCGGGTGTGTAGTGATGAATCCACGTCTCATCCATTGTTACAAACCGTCGCAGAAAGTCCACTGAATTTCGATTAAACAAGTCTAAACACTCACTTGAAACTGTTTTGCGAGTCAGCTTTTGTTCCACTGTGAGCAGCCGCGGCACCCAACGTGCCGATAACTTTCTCATTCCCAAAATTTCGGTTAGGATATGATATGTTCGTTCCGTTGAAATGCCCAGGGTATCTGCTATTTCAGCCAACTTCAATCGCCGATCATTCAACACAACTCTATGGACTTTTTCGACAATTTCCGTTGTGGTGGCAGTTTTCGGTCTTCCTGAACGCGGTGCGTCATCTGTGCTTTTGCGACCCCGTTTAAAGTCCGCAACCCAGGTTTTAACTGTGCTATAGGAAGGAGAAGATTCGCCTAATGTCCCGTCTAGCTCAGCTTTGATTTCTTTTGGGGATAAACCCTTAATGTGAAAATATTTAATAACCGCACGAATTTCAGCTTTTTCCATTTTAACACCACACAAAACTTTATCGACTTTGACAACTTGCCAAACAATTATTGTTTGACAGAAATTTTTGTTATTTCACAGCCATACTGATAAATTATGAAAAAATAAAATGCCGTAAAAACATTGCAAAAATTTGTATCCCATATGGGTTAGGCCGGAGATTTATCAATTCATCCTCGTACTCTCGGCGACGAACGAACATCATTACTTTAGAACATTACTACTTTAGAAAGTTCCAATCGCATATCTATACACTTTCCTAAAGAGTTTTAAATATTAAGCTATTTTGTACATATATTATGTATATATTATTTGTCCGTCAACTCAATATGTCAATCATAATAGGCATATTACGAGGGTAAATCAAATATAAACGGTAATTTTTTTTTATCATTTATTGAATAACGTTATACACAAATCATTGTTTTAACATTTTTCAACATAGTCTCCTGCGTGATCTACACACTTTTGCCACCGATTTGGAAGTTTCAGTATTCCCTGGTTATAGAAAGTTTGAGGGCGAGTTGTAAGCCAATTGCGCACGTGCTCTTCGACTTCTTCATTGCTTCCAAATCGTTTTCCTCCCAGTGATTCCTTCATAGGCGCGAACAAAAAATAGTCACAGGGGGACAACTCAGGGTTATAAGGAGGGTGCTCGAGGGTTTCCCAGTCCATTTCTTCCAGTGCATTCCTTGTCACGGCCGCGGTGTGAGGCCTGGCGTTGTCATGGAGGAGAATGACATCTCTGATGGGCATGCCTAGTCTTTTGTTTCGATAGGCGGCTGTTGCCGACCGTAACAACTGACAGTAGTAAGCCGCATTCACTATACGTTGATCGTGTAGAAAATCGATCAGTAAAATTCCCCTAGAGTAAAAAAAATCGTTGCAAGGACTTTTCCAGCTGAGTGCCTTTGGCCTTCACTGGGCAACCTTCATTCTTTTTTCGCCACTCCCTACTTGCCATTTTAGATTCGGGGGTGTAGTGATGTACCCACGTCTCATCACATGTCACGATGCGCTGCAAAAAGGCCTCCCCTTCTCGCTGAAGTCGATTCAGAAGCCTTTCAGCGATCCCCGACCTAATCTGTTTTTGGTTTCCAGTCAACAACCTCGGAACTCATCGAGCATTAATTTTTCTAAAACCAAGTTGATCAGTTATAATGGATTGAACACTTCCATAGCTGGTACCCACTTCTGATGAAATTTCTTCCACGGTTAACCGGCGATCACGTTCAATAAGCTCTCGTACGGTACGGGTATTTGTCATCTGTAAGGCTTGTCCTTGGGCGTCGATGATGACTTTCGTTTTCAACACGTTCTCGTCCGCCCTTAAATTCTCTCGCCCATGTATACACACGAATTTGAGACAGTGTACTGTCCCCAAACTGTGCCTTTAAACGAGTTAAAATTTCTGACGGTTTAACGCCTTCATTGGTTAAAAACTTTATGATAATCCGTTGCGCAACAGACGAATGTACCTCTTGCTTGGTCATGATTGTACTGACGACAAAGCCAAGGATGTGCGCGAACCCGGCCGGCTCCCCACTCCTCATAAACCAAACATCTACTCCACACAACACCAGCTACCCCGGAACTGCATTCTAAGCGGAATAGCAAAATTACCGTTCAAAATTACCGATTTACCCTCGTATATTAAAATCTTAACAGATAAATACAATCATCTTTCCAATTCATCTCTTAGATATTTGAATTTTAGGTTTGAATTAAAATAGATTTGTATTACTATACATGTTTTGGGCACAGATTTTGAAATTAGTTGATTTAAATAACTGCCGGAAAAGAGTAATATCACGTTTTTGATAATAAAGATAAACATGAAGCAAAATAACAAAAAAATATTTTTAATAAATAATTGAGAAAAAGTATAGTGTAAATTTAAAAACCAAAATTAATTTACTATTACTACTTAATAGATTATTTACTACAATGTTTTTTTTTAGTACCCTTCCTTTACTGTCATATGTATTTGTTATAAAAGACATTTTAAAAATTTAAATAAGCCAGGCTTTCGGGTCGACTGCTAGATTTAAAAAAAATACTTGTCTGCTATTGGCCAAGATAAAATAAAAATAAAATCCGCTAGTATTTTTTAAGCCCTTGTTTAATAATTTGTTATTTACCATGATTTTGATGACCTTTAAAGACAAGAACAACATGCAGAATTACATTGCAGCCAAAGAAGGGAAAAAGGTGGAAAAATATTAAATGTTTATACAAAAAATTATACATTTTATAACTATACCTTTTAACCTTTTCTATCCTTTCATAGACTAAACGTGTGCTTTCAATTACAAGTTTTCTATAAATCATCTTTTTTAAATCTTGTCTAAAAGTATTCAATCTTTGCAACAATTCTGAGACCGAATCTTCAGATTCTCTAGAATTTTCCTATTAGAAGATTCTTCGCGAAAAACTGAAATGCATTTACTCCATCTAGTTTGAATTTCAGCTAATATAAACACAATACTTTGTATTTATTTTTACTGTATCATTTAATTTGTCTCAATATTGATTATTTTTGATACTATTTTTACTAATTTCCAGTTGGTGTTCATTCAGTCTAAACTTTCACACGGAAAATGCCTATAATGCACTGGCGTTAAGAAAAATTACTAACATGAAAAATACCTTCACAATACGATATATATAGAAAAGCCCTCGACATAGGAAATACTAAAAGATTTATTTGAAGATGCTCTACTCCCCTTTGATTTCATTCTATACACCCGATTCTAGGTTTCCTCTGATGAAAATAAAAGCAACCTTTATAAAGAGAAATTTATGCTAATTCTTCTAATTTGCCTTTAAAATTTTACATTTCTACAGAAACAAATAATAAATTCCGTTATTAATAAAGTAAAGAGGATAATGTAGAAACAGCTTAATGTTAAAATGTTAATTCTAGGGAATAATGAATAGTGTTGTCTGCTGTTATAAATTCACTTTACCTAAAAAGAAAAAAACACCTTATGGTAATTTTACTACATTAAAAGTTTCGAAAATTTCCTCAACAAAGCTACAGACCGCATCAGAATTTAAAATGAGATTGATCTTGGTTTTTGCCGAGTTTAAGTTGGCTTTGCTATGCAAAATTTTGAATTTTAATTATGGTTATGAGAGAGTTCACTTTTTATTTTTGATTCCTTTTTCTTTGTACCGCTTTAAGGAGATGCAAATAATGTTTAATCTGACACCAGACCAGAAAAGTTTGCAAAAGAGATTTTTAAACATCACAATGTCAAAATGCATGAACTCCTTAAGTATTCTTTTCTTTTGGTAATTTAGATTGCCAGCTGACTGGCTGCTTTTTTGCCCTTTTTATTTGCGTTGAATAAGTAATTGTGAATATTTTAGTACTGAATACCGACCACATTATAACCTCTTAGAAGTATGAGTTGATAATACTAATTATGGATCTGCAACTGTTGGTATTGTCTAAAGTTTTTGTTTGTTCGTTGCGCAAAATATACACTTAAATTATGCATTCTATGTAAAGAGGTTTAACGCAACCGGAATTTAAAGGCTTAGTAGGATTTTGTTTACGGAATTCAGCCGAGAATAGCTAATTGCGTTATGAGCTCGAATGGATTAGATTAAATTTATGCTCATTGGATTAGCATTCCTTTCAACCTCATAGGGTAACAAATTTGGTTACTTACTGAAGTGAAGATACACCAAAATAGCCGCATTAAAATAAATTTGTTTCAATAACAAGAATTTATGATGTTTTCGGTTACCATAAAAATGAAATATAATCAATATGAAAACGGATATTGTTTCTAGCGTTGATCAATTTACAAAACAAAATTAAACCGAGCTTGTTTAAACTTATAGTATTTTAAATGTTTTTTATTATGTTTTTTTAGTGTAAAAGAGATTAAAATTTAAAATTAAAACAAATATTCACTTATTATAGCACACTATGCAAGCATTAAACTAAAATAACGATATTTTCATATTTCTTTATGAAAATATAATATATTAAAAGATTAATTTTGTTGCAGGTGAGTGGAATCGAAGGACTGTGTTTGGCAACTTTGCATTGGTAATGTATTTATTATTAGTTTACGCCAGTATTAAATTTATGTAATATCCTTTTAATTTAAATTTAAAAGATATAAATGACACTAACCATTGTTGTTCCACCAACTGTTGTTCTATATTAGTTTGGTCTGAAGTGGTACAATATTTTTTACGGTAGATAATACATTGATAAACAGATTGAAGTTACACCAATATGTCAATAGGATTTCAAATTAGAGTAAATATAAACATTAAAAGCAAATAACAACTGACGGCCATTGATGAAAAATGAAACTGGCCGCAATGCTGACTCCTGTGCAATTCCTACTTCGATTGTTAGAGTTGCTTTATTTCTGTCTAACTTACCTTGCAGTACATCTTCAAGTTTTTTTAAATGAACTAAGATTTTTAATTAATCAAACTACCCTCCAACGTAAATTAATTCACTAAATCACTAAATACGTTGGGTACAATTAGTTATATTCAGGGCCGGATTTAGAATTTTGAGGCCCTAGGGCCAGTATTTGGTGGGGACCCATTAAATTTCTAAAAAAATTTTAATCTCGGAAAAATAAAACGCCATAGTAATTTTTGTACGTTTGGAAAATGATCTTTCCCCACTGCAGTTCGTCACCATCATCGATAAGTATATGCGAAGAGCTATTTCCGCATTGCAAAATATGCACTGAACATTATTTTGTAAAATTATACGATAAAGAAAAATTTCCACCGATTCTTCTTCTTTCCTCTCAAATTGTTCCGAAAAAGATGCAAGATGCACCAATTCGTTGGCTAAATCGGCTTCTAAATCTTGAGAATAAAATTCGACAAGTATCTTGGCTTTAAGTTTAATTTCAGAAGGTTCCATCGTGCTTAACCCAGTTAAAAAACCGAATCGTTCATCAACGACTTCGTATGCAGAAACTCGTTCATTTAAAGATACGATGAGTTGATCGATAACAGGGAGGAAAGATTCCGTACGAAATTTTTTTTTCGCTAATAATTGTACCGCGTATTTCGCACCGAACATAGATACGGATATTGTACTTGTTTCGGAAGCGCTGGGACCCCTGTTCGGAGCAGCCGCAGTACTTACTTTTAAATTCAACGGCTGTACCGATTTTAACTTCGTTTAAAAGCTATGTCCGGGCAGTCCGTACAGTCTAAGTGCAAATATCGTACAACAGTTCAGCTGTTGCACCTCATTTTTTTTCGTGTGGTTTCTTCATTTTTTCGGATTTTGTTTTAATTGAAAAGCTCCATTGCATTGGTGGAGGCCCAGGGGCCGTGGCCCCGCCGGCCCCGTGCTAAATCCGGCCATGGTTATATTCAGAATTCTGTGTTTTAAACCAGAAAGTAAACATTTAAAGCGAGCAAACACTTTAGCTCTTGAACAGCTGTAACGAGAAAAAGTTAATCGTAGGTAAAATGGCACCAAAGGTCCACGACAGGGCTTTAACGTCAAGTTCAGCATGAGATAAGTTCTCACTAAAATTCTGTTTGAGTATGAGAAATTGGAAGGTTGACTAATTCGGAATGACCTGTGGTTGCCTTATGAGCGCCACCTAGTTTGCAAATAATTTTAACAATTCTTTAACGTATCGTTAGTTCTTCAGAAATCATCCACTTAAAAAAAACAAATAAACAGGACAATAATAGAAAAAATTACCCAAACAGACTTATGTAATCAAATATAGTTTCCCAAAAACTATATTGTATAATTAAATAACGTTTTTAATTACTAACCGTTTCAGGAATAAATGAAATTTAATTAAATGTATTTTGTTCCACTATGTAGTTATTTTAATTTGAATACAACTAACTGCACTTAAAATTCACCTTGTAATGAAATACAATAACCTTGAATTTTATAAAACCAGATTGTTTTCCGTTTTCTATAAACTCTAATCCTTTAATTGTTGCAGACTAAGCATCTTATTTTCCATAATAAAGGATAAAACAACTTGAAGACTGTCGCGATTGTATTCTTCAGCAAATGATAATAAAATTCTGAACGATAACGTTTTGTCGTGACAACAAACACTAGAACATAGATTGACAACAATAAATTATTTCTATTATTATACATCGATGTTTCCATTATTTTCTTTTGTAAGAATTTCTATTTTCTTACTAACTATTTATGTATAGCACACTAACAGTATACTTTTCATATTTATTAATTTAATTTCACCCAGGTCGTAATTAAAATCCATTAGCAAGCCTTTTTATATTGATAAAATATCCCGACTTTTATTTCTGCACGTTTACTCTAAATAAGGATGATACATTTTCTTATTCTTACATAATATTAGTAGAAGTTTTATACAAAACTTTTTTAGATAGTGAATTTTTCTCTTTGTATTATTATAAATAAATATTAGGATAATTTAGCTTCTCCCCATTTTAATTTATATTAGGTTATTACCACTTTATTAAAGTTATCAAATTTAAAAAATCTATTTACAATGCCATCTAAGGATTTAAAATGTTATACCGTATTAGTTTTCATATATCAATATCAGCTTTTTTAGCTCTCCTTTACAAAAACAAAATTCTAGTAATTGAATTAACTACCTAATAGATGCGTTTTTGAGATTCTTTTTCGTTATAGTTGTTAATTATATATTATTAGTATTAGTTGGTTTTATTGTGAATTATTGTTTAAATTTAATTATTAATATGAATTATCATTATGTTTTGCTTTTGTTTATATTACTGTGTCTTCAAGGCAATCTAATTATTGTATTAGACAGTCGTTCAATAAAGAACCTTAGATATGTATTTAATCATATTTTGTCGAGATAGGTTGACATGCCATTCATTCTGGCGCATCAAATCACGCCTAAAACGCATTAGAATTTTTCTCTTTTGGTTTTGCTGAATGACCTATTGCTACCTCAAGAATTTTGTTAAAAGATAGCGCTATTAGCATGGCTTTTTGTGTTGGAAGTGCATCTGGGCGATGCGCTTATTTTCTTTAAATTGTGAAAAAATGTGTTTTTGTGCTAGCTTTATTGTTAAATGTAACGATTTGGTTGAATCTGAATCCATTGTGGTGGTTGTTAGTTGTTTTGAATATAACACACGTTTTTACGAGGAATATATTAGGTTAAAAACCAAATTTGAGAAACTATTGAAATGGCGTGTGGAACTGAACATATAGCAGACTGTTTTCAGTAATTGTTGAAGATTTTATTATTTGCTGAAGGAATATACTCTAACTAAGTGACACAGTCTTGGTTTTGTTTTTTATTGTGGAAAGAAATGTAAGCTACTTTATTGCAAAAATTAAAGAATATGTAGTTGCATAAAATGTATGGTTATTATATTTGATTTAAAGGTCATCAGTTGTGTTCTTGTCAAATTAAAATTAAATGTAATCTATGTAATTTTATTTAGATTACATTGTTCAACAAAATTACGTTTGTTTGATTTTATTAATGTACTGTTTATTTATGTCTTATTTAGTAGGCTAATTATTCAGAAAGAACAACTTAAGATTCTATTAAGCTTTAGCAAACAAACGATAAATTGTAGAATTATTAGTTTTATTTGTGAAACGGGAGGAGGCGGGTTTCTAAAACTAGAACAACTATTTCTTAATCGGCAAACCTTTCAATTGTACCATTCCCAAACAGAATTTTACTGAGAACTTATTTCTTGTTGATCTTAATTAGCTCAACCGAGGTAATCATTGATAATAATTAAGCTTGAGACTGCGAGACGAACGTAATAATAGAAAATTTAAACAAACCTTTTCTAAACTTATTGTGGACAAAACAAGACCGTTTGTTGTATGGTAACAAACTAATTTTTTTGCTGCAACAGTTAATTGATTGTTTTAGTTGCACTCAGGTTCTAATGCTTAATTTAAACAAAATAAACAAGGAGTAAAGAAATTTCAATTAAAATAGCTTTATTAAAAGAGATAAAATTACGAGAAGCATAATCCCAGAGTGCTTTCGGACTTTTCCTGTTTCACCATAAGATGAAGTTCGAAATATATGAGTATACTTTTTCTTTACCATTAGTTTCCTTATAACACTAAAATATCCTAAAGAATTCGCGAGAAAATTTCATCGCGAACAAGCTGCAAGTCTTTCTTAATGCCGCGAGAGTGTTGAACCTTTATAATTTTATCACGTTTCATGCTTTTATTTCTTAGTTTCCGCTGAAAGTAGAAATGGATCTCTACGTTTTGCTCTTAATAATAAATTTAGTTTCTAGAATGGTATAATGCAGGAAGTGTAATTGTTGCTAACAGGTATGGAATTTCAATTCCCACTTAGTTAATTTAAGAAAAATACACTTTATTAAGGTAATGTCATTTCAATTCAGCCACAAAAACCACAACAATTACAAAATTACAAGGAAACTATACTGAACCTCTTTTCTTATCAACAGCGCTCTGGCGTGTCTCCAACTTTTCTAACTAATCCAATTATTATCATTTCCTTCCCTTTCTTGTCACACCATAACGTTTCCTGTTTTTTCTGCTTCCACACATAATATAATTATAAAGACGTAAAGATGATTCGATATTGTTAAAAAAATGTAATTATAGTTAGTGGTTCCTTATTTTTTCCATCGCGAAAAAACCACTGAATATATTAAATGAAAAACTTTTGTTATTTTCTTTTCGCTTTTTTATTGTCGCTTCTGAAGTAGCCGTTACAGTTTTGTCACTTACCAGATACACAATAGACTAGTAAATTGAAGTTTTATTATTTCTTGAAAGACGTCGCCCATAAAACTGTCAAATAGTACAGAAACCAGATGTCTCTTCTATTTATTGGTTAGTTTAGTAAATATGAAAGAAAATGAATTACTGGAAACGGGTAGCTTTTATCAAACGGATGGAATTAGATTCAAAGTGGCCATTTTTATGCTTTCTGTACCATTAATAAATCAATAAAATTGTAACTGCCTTTGTTTAAGTATACAGAAGTTTAAAGTATTCCGGTAGAATAAATCTCAATTAGATTTAAAAAGTGCGATGACCCTCATCTTCTTTCTATAAAGATAACAAAGAAAGGCGTAACTTTCGTTAACAGGTTCATTATTCTACTAATTTACATACATTATGCTTAATTTGTTTGAGGTGACGCCATATAGCGCAGGGCGCTCTCTTGTAATTTCGCCACTTATCGCTATTTCGGATAGCGTCTATGGCGTTGCCAGAATGATGGCCAAGCACCTTAGCAACGAGAACAAATACGGAAAGAAAAAGACGTTGACATAACCCAATAAACATATAATGTGTAGAACTGATTCATTACATATACAGTTCATATTCCAATGTGCACGACACATTGAGAACATATAAAGTATATGCATAGCATATGTCCATGTGGCATGTGAATTTTGAAATATGGAATGAATATGAAATAGACATACCAAAAGGAATATGCTTTTATTAAAATGAAATGGATATGTAATGAACATAAACACTAAAAATGACTAAAAATAAAAAACACGATTTCCACAAAAAAAGACACAAACTCAATTTTTGAAGCTATATTACTTTTCATCCTGACTTATCATGGCTTTATAGTTACCTTTTATTAATTCATTATGTTATATAATGATTAAAATTTCTATCAGTTAGAATGAAGAGGTTAATTTATTTAATGAAGTTAGTAATGCCTTCGATGCGCGTAAGTACACAATTAAATAGGTTTAAAAAATTGTCCATAATAATTTAAATTTAACGTCTCCTTTCTATCTAAGCGTATACACAATTAAATAAATTTATTTCCCCCTTCTATGTAAGTGACACTTTACAGGCCTTTATGTAACTAAGTAAATGAGTAATTACAGCCACAGTCCTGTAAAACTTTACGGGCTTCTAAAAGAGACTTGTAAGGTTTTACAATGCTCATCAACAAAAAGCTATGGCAACTAATGTGTTGTTAATCACAACACCATGGCAACGCCTAGCTATAAATTGTGCTACCGCCTTTGATTCCAAAATGTCTTTTTATAAAAAATATATAATTCGTAAAAATAATGCTGGTGAAGGTGGAAATAAAAGTTTGTACGCGACACGCTTTGCAATTAATCGTTACTGGGATCGCTGGATTATGGAGGCTCGCTCATTCATCACTCGCCCCACAAACTTTCCAGCTCGCCCGTAAAGATTAATTTACAAAGCTTGGCACGTAAATAACTATTACCGGTCAGTTTCATGCTATACAGAATCAGTAATCTGAATTTCGCGGTGGATCGAGTTCCGGCCGTTTCCGTTTATATCACGCGGCGTAGGCGCGTAGGTGTCGAGTCAAGATGCCATGCGAATCCAATCCACTTTCAACGTTACAACAAGGCTGGAAATTGCAGTGATGTTTTTTTGCAAGGTGTGCCGCTAAAATATTGTAGTGAGGCGTGTTTTGAATTTGTCGAGTGTACTAGAACTTTGAATGATATTATTATAACATCATCAAACCTATCGAACGGTAAGTTTTTTAATAATTAAATTAAAAACAGATGGAAATATTAACATAACCTCACTATCTCTACTGCTCTTTACAAAAATCCGAGAAATTATTATTACTTATGAATTTAAAGTAGATATTATTAATTGTTTTATTAACATGGTAATTATTATGTTTATCACGCAAATAAATAATAAATTAAAATCAAACAGCCACAAAAAGTAAAATGTTAATGTAAAAAGTAATGTTTCATTTTTTAATCTAAACAGTATGTTACTAATCTTCGCCCTAATATTTACTGTTCCTTCTTTTAGGCACAATGCTTTCAAGAAAATTAAGACGGACAGTTGCTGCTCAAATGCAGTGCACTTTAAATATTATAACGGAAAGCACAGATGCAGCTACTAGTAGTGGAAATACTGACGAGCAACAAAACCTAGAAAGAACACCAAATTTCTCTGATTTGATTCAAGTTCCTAATAAAACTGAAGTTCCTGATGTAGCTAAGATATATTATGAAGAAAAACTCTTCATCATAAAAAATACTAATGATAAATTTGTGGTTTCACATTTGAGTCATATTCATGTTAGTGATATAATCAAGATCATATTTAGGTCATTTCAAATGAGTCGTTATGTACTAAATTATCAGCTTGAGCCATCGAAGAACAAATTACTCAACATGCTTTAAGAAAATTACTTGATATTTTAAATAGTGCAAATGTAGCTAAATTACCGATAGATCCCCGTACACTATTAAAGACTCCGCACGTTACACAGTCAAACACCTTGGACAATGGTACATATTTCTACTTTGGTATTGAAAAAACTTTAAATATTTTTCTGTTAAGCTATAAAACTTGTTTATTAAACACGGATGAAATTCAAATTGCTGTTAATGTAGATGGGCTTCCAGTAAGTAAGTCTACTAACAGTTGCTTGTGGCCAATTCTGTGTTCAATTACAAATTTGAAATGTGTTCAAAACAAACACATTCACGTTATGAACACATTTCAAATTTCTATCCTGTAATTTAGTTCTATCGGTAATTTAGCTACATTTGCACTATTTAAAATATCAAGTAATTTTCTTAAAGCATGTTGAGTAATTTGTTCTTCGATGGCCCAAGCTGATAATTTAGTACATAACGACTCATTTGAATCTTTCCAATGCTTCGAAATTCAGGGGCCACATGCTACACAGTCGTTTGAACTCTTCTGGAATGACATCTTGTATTACATCCTGGAACTGACAAGTTGTATCGAACATGTCGGAGTGTTGCTTAAGCACATTATTAATGATGGACAATTCCCTTAACACCTGCTTCTGAAACTCTATACTCAGACATTAAGCATTCAAAATAACATTGAAATCTCTTAATTTAAAAATCTACATACCATTTACATTTGCAGTTGAAGCGAAAGCTTGAACAGGAGTCTTTACTGACTGATAACACATAATTTCTTCGGAACTTCAGGAAATTCACCATCGCCTGAATCATGGCTTTCCTCACTGCTGCTTGGGGAAGACTTGCGATTTCTCTTAATGTTTCTTTTCCCCTTTCTGTTCATTTATCCTCCTGACAAAATACATAAAAGGTTTTTCGGTATTAGAACTCAAAAAATTACTCTCTCGTGCTTTCTCAGCTTTTAATAATAATAATAAATCGTCTTTATTTAACAAATGTACCTATTACAGACATTTGTCCTGAAATTTTTCTTTGTGCAATTTTAAAATCATCTAAAAGCACTTCATAAAGCAGTAATTGAATATATATAGAAAAAATTAAATTGAATAATATGGAAAGTTACTTACCATACTGACCAAGTAGTTTACAATCATATCGTTTCCAGGTCTCTTTATCTACAGGTTGCAATCCTCGAATTAATTCATATATCTTCCCATGTGATTGATTTTGAGGGAACCAACATATCTCTCTAGATGAATACCATGACTTTGGTACACATTCAACTGTGTTGTCTGCAGTAAAATGGACCACAACCCACATTTTTCTAATTCTAGAAGAAGGTTTTTTTCAAGTTAATAGGTTGCAATTTTAGGCTATAGTGCAAATAACCCAAGAATTGTTTTACTTAAGTTAATGAAATACATATATATGTACTACAAAAAAGTACTCACTTGCAGGGATACATATTTATAGATGAAGTAATGGAAATGAGACAAGTACTTCTTTATATGGTAAGACAACAAGTTTTCTTTTTAAATTACTGAAGTTCCATGATTGTAAGATGTTAATTTTCTTAATGATATAAATATCAATGGTGGAGGATTTGCAAGGTTTTGTGAAAAAATCATTCTCTTCATATTCATATCCTACTATTGTGAGGACATTATTTTGAAAACAAAAATTCATTATTTCTACAATCGTACCGTTCAGGAATTCTATAAATCTATCAGCAAAAGTAGATATCATAAGACAACAATTGTAACACTTAATTTTTTTATATTATGGCGATACACAATTCTGTAACAGTGGCCCATTATTATGTTCTTGTAGGCATACATCTTTTGATGTATCTTCTAAGTAGTTACATTTCTCTGTATTACTAGATCTTACATGTTCTTCACATACTCTCCTTACTATTTGCTCTAAAATTCGATCAAATTTTATCACTTTTCTTTTCAGACTTCAAACGCACTAAATTTATCCAAATTGCCAAAGATATAAACACAATCTCTTAAATGCAACAAAATATGTTCGATACATTATTAGCAAATTCAACTCGTCAGTTCCAGGATGTAATACAAGATATCATTCCAGAAGAGTTCGAACGACTGTGTAGCATGTGGCCCCTGAATTTCGAAGCATTGGAAAGATTCGAGCAGGATGTAAATGGCGACAGAAACCTTCAGAATTTAATGGTAAAATTACCGAATATGTTAAACTTTCAATAAAATTAATTTGTTATTCTTTATTGACAGGTGAAAGAGCTCTGTAGGATCGGAGGAAGTGATGCTGCCAGCCTGACAAAAAAGATTCTTTACACAGTATTAAGTAATGAGGCAGGTCAACAATATTGTTGGGAGGGAGCAAAAGGGAAGAAATGTTTTAAAAAACTTACCCTGGCCAATATAATTATGAGTAAGTTCTTATTAAGCTTCATTTTCTACTTTTATTTAGTAATATAAAATTTAATGACATTCAATGCAATTGGACATATTGCCGCATACTTGTAAACCATTTATTAATAAATGCATTTGTCAACAGGTGCAGTAAGAAGAAATAGTGGTACAGCAAGAGCAACTGAAGATGTAATTATAGAAGCAATAAAAAAATGGCTCGTGAAAGCAAAGCAGAGAGAATCCCATCAAAAGACAAATAAAAAAAAACTCCCGATTGTACTTAATATGTGATTGGAAATAATAAACACCATAATCATACTAATGTATTATTATTAAAATCTTCCCCTCCCCACTCTATATTATACAGGATGACAAAGATAAATGTTGGAGACTTTACCCACTTATAGCACTCGTCAAATACAAACCTTAAAGTCTTATCAATCGACACAGATCGTCCATTTTCAAAATATCTGGTGTGAGCCACCACATGACTTTCCTCATCACTTTCCTCATCAAGATTATACCTTTATTTTTGACTTTGGACAAAAATGCTTTAAATAAAAATATTTTTGACTTTAGACAAAAATGTTTTAGATAAAGATTGTTTAAAAATCACATTTAGAACACTATAAAAGTTAAAATTATCATAGGAATGCACCATTCCCAAGTTATTCGTCATTATGGCTGTTTACGAACTTGACAACAGTACATTTTATGTGGTTACCCACACCACATATTTTGAAAATTGTGGTCTATGTTGATTATTAAGATTTTTCAGTATGTTTTGATGGATAATATTAGTGGATTAAGTATCAGACACTTATCAGACACTTTTTTTTATTGCATTTTAGTGTACATTCGATGCACATGCAATGTACATATATCTATGTACCTCAGGATTGTGCATTATACATAACAGGAACATGCATTGTATAAGCCTCAGGAAGGTGCAATATACGTGACAGGAACATGCAATGTATAAGCCTCAGGCTGGTGCATTGTATATGAAAGGGACATGAACTACCCGGTCACTTTGCACCTAAACTGCATCTGCATGGAATATGTTTTATACGTGCCATGCATGTCTAATCAAGTGCTTGGAGAATATGATAAGCACATGCAATGGACATATAAATGTTTATTGGGAATTTGTAATTTTTCCCCTTTTTTGTGAATCCTTTAAAACCGCCCGCCCCCTTCAACACACTATTTTGATTATTTGGTGTGGATGAACCAGAAGTCAGCAGCAGTAGGAGTAATTACTGTTGAGTCCCTTGTGCTTTGGCTCTCAATAGCATAGAGTTCTAGACCAATCTTACTTCCACACATTTTATTACTTTATAATTCTTTAATTTTCTTAATTTTTTTGGTGAGGCTATCTACGCCCCATCATTTTATGGTCCTTCGAGCCGGATACTGCAGTGTTTACAAGAATTTCTTAATTCTTTATATAATTGTTAATTTATTTGGCACCCGCTGTCAAATTTGTTTTTGTAAAAGTCATTTTTCATTTATTAGTACTAACCTTTCTTTCCTTTAATTAAACTTATTTGTAGCAAATATGGATAAAAGATTAAGGATTTTGCAATGTAAAAAGGAAGCATTATTTGAACATTTATCTTTACTATAGGATATTTTTAAAAAGATTACTACTTTCGATTCAAGATCAAACGAAAAATTTATGGCTGAATCGAAACGGTTGATGAAATGCGACAAAAATATGAATCCATTGTGGACGAAATTAATGAAATTAGTTTATCGTTAGATGTAAAATATGAACCAAGTTATAAATGTCTGATTGCATTTGACAATATTTATACTTATGTCAAACGTGCACGTAATAATATTTTCAATTTTTCTAAACAAAATAATGTACCCGCTACGTCATGTCAAATTTTTATTAAGTTACCGCCGATTGATATTCCATCTTTCGATGGTAAAACAGAGAACTGGCCAATATTTTATGAGTCATTTAAGTCTAATATTCACACAAATCCGCAAATGACTGATTCGCAGCGTGTACAATATCTCATGGGAAAATTGACACATAATGCTTTGAAAATAATAGCAGGTATTGTACCCACGGGTGATACCTATAATATAATATGGAATAGTTTAGTGAAAAAAATATCAAGATAAACGTGCTTTAGGGACATACTACCTTAACAATATTTTAGATTTAAGAAGCTGTTCTCATACCGCAAACAGCTTAAGTTCTTTCATTGAAAAATATTCCGCAGCTATTGCAGCTCTTAAGCAGTTAAAATTCCAGATTTCACTGACTTTATTTTATTGCATTGCGCATTAAAAAGGGTGGATTTTCAAACTGTACAAGCTTTCGAATCATCAGTTCGACATACCGAGTTTCCTTCTTATAAGGAATTTATTATATTCGTACAGGATCAAGTTAAAATATTAGAACGTTCAAATAATAACAGTAGTGTTTATTCTAACCCGCAATCGATTAACAATGTGAACAAAGTTGATATACCGCATTCTCGAACCTAGAAGTCTTTTGTCTCTAAGAATGGGCACCCTTCGTCCTGTGTGCTGTGTAATAAAGGTGATCACACACAACTTTATAATTGTATGCAATTTAAAAATATGTGTTCATCACAAGCTAGATTCGAATTCATTAAAGCAAAAACTGGTTGCGTGAATTGTTTAAGCTTATCACATGTGGTATCTACGTGTAATTCGCCGCATACCTGCAATCATTGTCAAAAACGACATCATACTCTATTACATTTTAGTAAAAATACAAACACATGTAAGCCAAATGAAGCTAATACTCAGCTTCAAGCTTGTCTTGCAGGAAAGGTTTCTTCTGCTTCTAATGTTACCAGCCGCGCCGCTACTTCTGCGGTCCCCTCTTGCAACTCGCCCCCAAATGTTTCACCGCACAATAAAAAGCGCGAATCAGCGCAGACACAACCTTACGCTAATACGATTTCGCTTGGTGTCGAGTCGAAACATGTTCAACGATATTATTGTCTACCGCTCAGGTTTATGCTCATTCTAATAATGGTGATCGCAAAATCATTCGTTGTTTAATAGATAGTGGTTCACAAAATAATCTAATAACCATGGAATGTTGTAAATTACTTAACTTTAAAATAATTCCGCTTAACAATTCCTTTATTAAAGGTGTTGGTATGACATCTCGTCCAATTCACGGCTATACTTATTTGACAATTGAGTCTCGTGTTTCTCCTCATAAATATTATATTCATGCACTTGTCATCGATTGTATTACAGATAAATTACCCGGACAATTTATTAATAATTATAATAATAATGCGCCCACAACCTGCTTTAATTTTACAAAAGGCTAGTAATACTTATTGCCCAGGCTAAGCCGAGGACTAAATTTGTAACAACTAGTTTTACTCAAAAAAAATCTACTAAAAAATAATACTTTATTGTTCAGTAGATTTTTTTTTTGAGTAAAAGTACTTGTTACAAATTGAGGCCCATTTGTGAGGCTAATTAGTTTGTTACAAATTGCTGGCCTGTTCGTGGGGCATTATTTATTGTGGCTACACACATCAAATCATTTACATTGAAAACCTATACAGACAATACAATTACAGTGAAAAATCCTTAAAGCGAATCAATTACGGCTAAAACCCTTTACTGTGAATGAAAATTACACCAATAGCCTTTTCTACGAAAGTCAATTACAGAAAAACCCCTTTACTGCAAAAGTCATAATTAATGCGCATGCCTTTACCACAAATAGTAAGTCTTTAGTATGAATGACGATTACTGCGAAAGCCTCTATTGCAAAAACAAAATAATCCCGACACATTTTTCCTAACACATAACCATCAAGTTAACCATCAAAGGGATAACCATCCCCGCTGCGCGGAGAATTGTTGTTTTTAACTATCCTAACCACAGCTCCTAGGAATGCTTATTAGTAGTAAAGGCTTGAGCTGTAATTGTCATGCGCACTAAGAATTCAGTGTCTAAGATTAGCGTCTTAGTAAGTGTCTTAATTGAATGAATGTAAGCTTTTGGATTATCTCGTGAAAAGTCTTATCGAAATGTAAGAGATACTTATACTTTGCATGCTTGACCTATTGACTAAGCCTTATATAAAGGAGTTTGTAATAATACATACGGTGCATTAAACCCAAAAAATAAGAGAGCGGATTTGTGTGCACTTGAATAAGCACTATTAATATAAATAGGTTTACCAATAAGTTTTGATTGCAACCACAAACTGGCTAAACTTAAATGAATAGGTTAAGTAATACAAGTGTCCCATTACAACCTCATGCCTGAAGCCACTGTATTTGGCCCTACACTACAATAAAAGTTTCTATACCGCAACCAAAAATGCATGAAATTTCACTTTGCTAAGAATTAAGTTACGTACACTAGAAGCAACACATTTTTAATTCCTTCGGTCACATTTACTTTTAATTAAAAAGGGGTTTGTTCCGCTAATGAATCTTTCTAGCTCATTTATTGTTTATTTTATCATATAGATTCCAGCGTGACCTTCGGGTAATTGTAGATGCATTTTACAATTTCGCCCACGTCTTTGTGATGACTCATTTCTTGTTACTTTGGTCACAGTATAGTGTAATTCATTAGATTTAATCAAGGTAATTATTACTGTTTAACTATATTTATAGAAAAATTGTGTAGGTGTTTGTGTAATTCGATGTTTAATTCATGAAAATGAAAACTTTTTAAGAAAACTACAGCTGATAAAATTATAAATTATTATTTATCTGGCATGCATTTTGTTGACCTTGCATAGTTAATCATCTTGAATAGTAAAAATTACATAAGTGGCCAACATACATTACATTTTTGTTGACATGACTACTCCAATATTTAAGAAATGACTAACTAAGAATATCTAGCGCCTGTCAAACGGCTGAAATGATATTTAGATTGGTTGTTTCTATATTTTCCACACCACTAATAAATCAATTGTAATAGCCTTTGTTTTGCTTTTTCCCGGCCAAAATGACAGTGATCTTTAACGAAAACCGTTATAAAAGTATTATTAGTGTCTGAAAACTACAATGAAGGTTGCAAGCGCAAAATTAAGCTCCAGTCACCACTGGGTTAAAGGCTAAAGTGATTAATGTTCATGTGTCCCCAGAAAACAAGCACCGTGTAGAATAAATCCGCGTAGATATAAACGAGAGCGAACCTGGGGTCACGAATAGGTTTAACTTCACGCAATATTTAATGCTGTAAATCTGGCATAACCCAGCTTTATGTTTTACTAGCATGTTTTATTTTAATGTTGGTGACAAATAATTTAATTTTATTAATAATAGTTCAAAATCTCTTGACAATTTAGCATTTCGGGGATTTAACATGCATTGTATTTAAAAATAAAAAATTTCGTTTCGCTTAAAGAGCAATTTAGGAAATCATTTCTATTTTATAAAGTTTACATTGTACTTTTTCAATCTCCGATTTATAACCTACTTTCAAGTACTTATCTGGTATCTAATAATTGTGTATTAATCAAAAAATAATCATTCTACAGACTTTCGTTTCAGTTCGATGTCATTGAATGTGAAATATTTCTTCTAGATTTCAATAAAGCAGGTTATTTTTAGAATCTTCAATTATCTTATTAAATCACGAAATTAACACACCTTAAGATTATATTCCTTTTCTCTTCTAGAACTTCAGTGGTTATAGAGTGATCGAATACGGCAGGCAATTAATCGCTTCCCAAGATTGCAAACGTTAAAATATTAAATCAAGATCAGGCATAATAAACGAAAAAAACAAGAATAACCCCAAAATCCTGTAGGATTAATTTCTCAAAATAACGAGCTTGAAAAATTGACAAAATTTCTCCACAAGATAACAAGTCGAAATAAGCCAGGTGAAAATTAATTATTAAAGCATAACTAATAAATTAGAGCTAGTAAAAGTAAATTTTTTATTTCAACGATCACCAAAAGCAAACAGCACGAACTGAGAAAACCTCTAGGGCTCTTCATGCATAAAGAAGAATTGTCAAAAACACAAAACCTAACAGCTCTGCGAAAGCTCGTACTACAGAGAAGCAAGAACAAAGAATATTTTTGCGATAAAAAATCAAATGGAGAAGATAAGAAATCAAATGTTGGATTTATAAAATTAAAATATATACGAGGCACAATCGAAATAAAAATTCACGCTATGACCTGCTTAATAATAAATTAATTAATTAAATTAATTTCTAGAAACCTACCTTTGCGTTCTTGTTATAAATCGATTAATTGTTAAATTTCAATATATTTAAGCACTGGTATTGGTACTGTGGTTGTCTCACCAATGTTTTTCTTCCCAGCAATTAGTAAGGTTATTGATTAACTGCTATTAATTACCTAATAAGGGGTTAACCCTAAGGGTCAGCATTACAGAAAACGTATTTTTATTTTAATAAAGACTCTCCATTGATTAATTTGATTTATTGAAATCTAAATAAACGTTTAACATATACAACTCGAAATTGTTTCCAATTCTTTTGTTCTCATTTTAAACCAATATTCCAGCATCTGAAAGGTTGAGTAAATACATTCATTTAGATGCAGAGAACAACAAAATCCAAGCTGTAGAATCTTATTTAGAATAAATCCCACTAAAAATGAAAAGTAAAGCCTACCCAAAGGGATGTAAAAGGCTGTTTGCTTAAAAACGAAGGTTAAACCTTCGAGCAAAATAAAACTTTTTTATGTTTCTTATCACTTGAGGAGGAGTAAGAAATTTAAAAGTTCTCCGTGGAATTACCGAGTTCATATAAAGGTAGAATAAAAATTATTCTAGCAAACGGTGACGGGCGAAATTACGAGTTCAACAGAAACATTTTTTTACAGAATTGCTAATGTTAGTTGGAAAGTTTTTTATTTAATAGTAGTTTTGAAACTTTATAAAAATTAGACTGTCCTATATTTTAAAGATAAAGTGGATTTCGAAGTAAACAGAGGACTTGGAATTTAACGATATTGCAACTATTTTTTTTGTTTGAACGCCATATTTTGGATTTCTGTCGATGTTTGAATTGTTATAAGTAAACTTTTCGAATCTAAAAATCTGCTTTCTCAGTTTTTACTGCAAACGCAGAATAATTTTGAAGGCTTTGTAGAGATTGTTGCTAATTAATTAAAAACTAATGTAATTGATTGAGCCTAAATTAATTCGTTATGCTATTATATGAATGTAGAGTAATTATAACTTTATATTTTACACTTCTAATTTGATGACATAAAAAACAGTTCAATTCATTATAAGAATAACACTTACTGGACTGTACCAAGTCTATCTCAGAGGTTTAGTTTGGTCGAGATCTACAGTGGTTTCACTTCTATATTTAGCTTGATTTCCTAACATATAGACTATTGATTAATTCAACTGACGTCTGGTACAGCTACTGTGGTTCCAATCACACAAATGGAAAACACAACCAATGAAAAGAACAAGTAGGCAAAAACTGAAAGCCTTCTGAAATAAATAATACTTGCAATAATCAGTCTGAACTAATGGAAAGAAAAATTACAAATATAATTAACGAACTTACTCTGGATTTAAACGATTGAAGGTATTGCAGAAGCATATGCAGACTTTCCCTCAGATTTCCCAAACGAGGTCGAACCTGGACGCTACCTTAAAATGATCACTTCACACTTTCTTATCAACATTTCACCAGAGAAATGCAGTATAGTCAAAACAAGATTTAGAATGTAAAAATAACGCCAGATGTGGAGTATTCAAAGTATAAAGTGTGGACTAATCTACAGGAGAAAACTTTGTAATAAATCGAATTGCATTGCTTAACAACTAATTCAAATGCTAATGAAAATGAGATACGTAACAAACACAATCCAACGATAACATTATAAAAAAAGAGGCAACATGATAGACGCAAATTTTGTTTATTTATTATTGGTTAATCCTGACATCATGGTAAGGTTCAAAAAATCTCGATTGATAGACACCTATTTCCTAGTTCTGTGCATGTTAAGGTGCTGTTTTCTTCTCTCTTGTCATATTCATATGAGACAACTACACGCCTGTCTACACGGCGTGTAGACAGGCAAGGTAATGCACCAAGAGTCCTCTAGCATTTTCGATAGGATATGGTCATGCACTCAAGGGTGCGCTTTTGTTGTGAAAAATATGTTTGAGGTTTTAAATAATGGTTAAATTTAAACAAATTCGAGTTAATTCTAGACTCCAAAAATCTGCCAACCGAACCGTATAAAATTTATTAATCCAATTCAGTTTGGTTGTTTAAAATGTGTTCGAAGTTTATATAATTGTTAAATTTAACATATTCGGGTTGAGACAGAGTTCAATAGTTTCTTTTATCGTACATACCCAAGAACATAATTTGAGTTTTAAGCCAATTAATTCAGTTCCAATTGTGTAATAATAAGTTTGATGGTGAAAATAAATTTCAGATGAAGTATTAATTCTGGTCTAGTTAAATATATATATATATATATATATATATATATATATATATATATATATATATATATATATATATATATATATATATCAAAATTATTCAGACCACGTAATAATAATAAAGAAACCTTATATAGATTTGCTTCCTTCCGTTGGTTTGAAATTAGAAGTTAAGAGCAGTAGTTGAGAGAATGAAACTTTTTAAATATTTTTACATCCCACCTACTTCTCAAATTAATATATACGACGCAGTTTAGTGTTCAATGAATTTAGCAACTTGTTGGTTTATGACGAAGAAAAGAGCTTTTTGGCATTTTTAACAACAATCTTTTTCTACTGCAGGCAGTGTCTCGAGTGTGTTTGGTTTTTTGAAGGAATTTTTGGGTAGCTCGTTGATTATCATTTACATGTTGGTTTTTTTTTTAACTGTAAGCCCGGTTCATTGAATCTTTTTGTTAAGTACTTGCGACTATTGATCTTCGTTGTTGATTTGAAGTTTTTGTGGTGCATTTTCCATGTATGGGTAATAAACTCGATTTTCAGCTGTAACACAAGTTTTTGATTTGCTGCAACAGTTTCCGAATTGTCTACAGATGATCTCCAAGTTCTTATTTTTTGTTTTTTTTTCTTACAAATGTGTTGTTTAAAAACTTTAAACAAAAATAATAAACAAAATTAATTTATCTTTCACATTTTTCGGGTTTCGTGTTCCAGTTTCAAATTTAATTACATTTCTGTTGTGATCATAGTCTTGTCTATTCACGCGAATTATTCAGTTCTCCTTCATGTTTATTTACTTGGATACAGATCATTAGAGCAGTTATTTAATAAACAACAAAATAAAATGTTATTCCTCTAGCGATTAAAAAAATTTATTTTATATTTTTTAATACAAATTTTAAAGCTTCCATAATCTCCTCACCTTCTACCATTGCTTCTTTTAAATCTTTTATACCGGCCATTTCTTCTTCTAATACCCCTGTTTCAGCCATTTCTTCTCGTGGCTAGGCCGAAAAATTCGCTAAATTATTTTTGAATGAGAAAACGCTGAAAAATGTCTATTAAAACTTCTTCGGATATTTCGATTATTTATAAACATTCTCTTGTTGCTATGATTACAACACTATGATGACGATGCGAGAATTGTGATTGCCTGAAAAACGCATACGATGTCGAACTTCTCTTGTAATTTAACTATTATTGGTAGGCCCAAAACAAAAGAATATATACGTAAATGTAAAATTGAATAAACAGGTGTATTACACTTGCATATAATAAATATTAGCATTCGGAATACATATAGCACTTCTACCTATATAAGCGGCTCCTATGTCTATAATCAATGACCCGCTATCGCACGCTTGATTGATGCTACCTATACTTCTATTTACATTAGAAGCTGTAGACACCAATATGTTAAACACTGTTTAACGTATACTAGGAATTGATTTTTTTTATCAGATCAAAAGTTTACTCGTATGGACTGCTATTATTTCTTGATTGATCTTTTACCGGTAACTTCATATACGAAAGTGATTTTGAAATCATTGTGTTAAGTTAGATTTGATACATAGCAAGGAACATCGATGATTGTCCCAAATACCTTGAACTAGAACATCTGGATAATACCGATATTAAGCTTGCACGAGCATCCCCACAGTTAGACATCATATGTCCAAATTGGTTGACGATTGCTTACAAATTAAAACTTTGTTTTCTAAAGACAGTGGAGATTCTATTTCCATAAACTAATTAACTTTTTTTATCTTAAAGTCCATTTTCTTACACTCTTCTTGGACGTGTTTCTTTAATGTTTGCTTAGAATCTAGATGCTACCCAGATACATTTCCTGGGGAATTAATGTATTATTGTGGAGACGGTAAGAACATTTTAACATAAATGTAGTGTGAATGGATTTTTATTAATTCAGTTTGATTCTTCATTTTCAAGTCATTCTTCGATTATATTTAAGTGATTTTGAAGGTAATGACTTGTAGATGCAGAATTTGCGTCAATTAGTAGAACTACTGTGTCGTCAACAAATGCTCCGACTTTATAAGTTAGTCGAGTACTAGGGAGATCAAATGTAAAAAGGGGGTTCAACATGAATCCCAATATACTCCTTTGCGGTTCTACAGATATAAGGGAGGAGATCTGTCACGTTCTATGTCGACTTGGAAGCAACAATTTAATAGATACGATTGAAAAAAGTTGGTACTTATATGGTAGGTTGACTTTGATTAAAAAGCAGACTTCTATACTAAACCTTATCAAAAAATGCTGCGTAAGGTACCTTTTACTTACCGCTGTACGGCAAAATGTTGTTCCTAAACCCAAACTGTGATGGAAACAGGCTGCTTTTTAAATCATTATCCATTATTGGATCTTGCACTAGCATTTCCAAGAATTTGAAAATTACAGGTAAAAGGCTAATGAGTTAATAACGGGTTACATCGGCAAGTGAGAAGTGTTATTCTCTTTCCATAATAATATAAAGTCGTATTTTGGTGCTTTTTTGTGTTATGCGTAGCAGTGATTTATTTGAATACTCTTTATAGCTTTCCGGATGGAATAATCATGTTAATTTATGTATTAATCTATTATACTTTGCTCTATCTTCTGGAGTACGAGTTTTTTTGCCATTGTTCGTTTCGTTCTTTTGCGATTAATTTCTTTACTTGTAGGGCAAACGTTCAATATATTCGGATATTGGTTTTTTATAAATAAAGGAATCGCGTGCGGCATCTTTTCTTGGATTATACGTATAAGATACTGTGTCGCTGTTTCAGATTCTTCCGGCGTTCTATTCATTCGTAAGTTGTCAGGTTGTCATTTATATATGCTCGAAACTAATCTCAGTTAGTTAATCTAGGCTTCGGTTTGCTACAAACCAACATCTTGATAAATAATAAAATAATGTGCCTTGTTTTGGTCAAAAAGCACGTAGAAATCTCATGTAAAAATAATTTATTGGCCTACGACAATTGAAATATTGGCATATCCCTTTGTATTTTAAGCTACGAATAAAATTTAGCAGTCCAAAACTTAATATATTTTGTTTGTGTCAATCTTATTGCTTTCGATTTTCTCTAGGAGTAGATAAGTACTTCTTAATTGTGCATTTCAGAGAGAAATTCTGCCCTTTTGCTATTTATAACAGTTGACATCATGCTAGTCTAAGATAGGTGCATTTGAATTATTCCGATTCCTTTTTCAGTTAGTCTTTACAATTTGACAGAGTAAGGATTCCGAATTATCTGTCGAAGCAAGAAGGGCGGGAAAATAAATAAAGAATCTGAGATAGGATACGGTATCGTACAATGTAACAATAATAATACAGCCTACGTTAGAAAATCAGAATCTAAAGTTATTGCCTTGATAATTTTCTTTATGAATTTAAATTAATGAGTATTCATTTTAAAATAAAGACTTTATAATAATTATCCTTGAATTCTGTTATTAAACAAGAATTTATATAAACATTTAAGTTTAATTCTTATTACATGACTAGTATAAATCTTGGGATAAGTCAACTTTAATCTGTGTTTTCATTATTACAATAATCTAATGGAAGCAAGTCCATTAAAATTATCATCCGCATCCTTCAAATACTTCAATCCTTCAATTCGAGTGATTATTAATCTAAATAACTTTAAAGTTTTGACAATGTGTTTATGATCGTCTTTGAGTTTTGCATCGACCATTTGTCAAATCTGTTTAAATCATTCTGAATTTCGAGACAGATCATCTGATCAAAGCAATTAAACACTAAAGGAGATAGATGACTACCTTGCGGTACTCCCGAACTTACAACTGTTCTGAATGTTTTTTATGTTAACTATTTGACTGCAATTGCAACATTACTTAAACAGCCACATTTACATAATTTCATGAAATCCAATAGCAGACCATTTTATTAACAGCAGCTCGCGGTTGACTTTACCAAAGGTCTTCGACATACCATTATATATAGCATCAATCTGCAACTTTTGTTCAGAGGCAATTAAAATAAGAGGTAAGGTAATCGAGCTCTTGTATTATCGTTATTGTGTAATGGTGTAGCAATTTAAATTTAGTTCTTATATTTTGGAAATAAAATGATAATCTTAAATTGAAATCTTTAACGTTAAGTTTATAACACTTAGAAAAGTAGAGTTAGAATGAAACACAAAGTTTAACTTCACAATATAATAAACATAAAATGACTCCAAATAATTACAAGAAAGCATTAGAACGTTCAGGTAACCACAAAATGAACTTTGGAAGATTCTAGGGAAATCAGATAAACAATATCATCTATAGCAGTTCTAGATTCCCTACAGGTAAAAGAATACTAAAGTTAATTATCCGAGGACAGGCTCTAAGATGTTCATGGCGAGCTCCCGAAGCAAATTGGTTCTGTTGGTGCCTCTGTTTATAAACGTTTTGTAAAAGATCAGCAGAAAAAGGAGTGTGAGAGATTGCAATGTGGCGGACAGCGCTTGTTTAACCTCAAACGTGCACAGGTACCTCTCTTTCTTACAGGATGCAAGTGTGTAGCTGAGTTTATTTTTAGCATCAAGCTCGCACGAGATAAGAAATATGTATGCAACCTTGGAGAACATATACGCTACTTGCAATGCAGCTTGAAAAATAATGAATAATTTAGTTTTAAGTCATTTCGTCTGTCACAGTAGGTCAAAAAGTCTTATTAAGTTTATTTGCTATATAATTTCTGATAGTTACTATCTCAGCATTGGAATTAACTATGGTTAGGTGGATGTGCGCTTCCTAGTAATGGCTATGAACTCTATATCTTATCTGTTGATGATAAACTTGCAGGTAACGAGCCTATTATAATTTTTCTTTGTTGTTATAATTGTTACCGTTAGTTTTAAGTTTTGTTTGTGTAATAAGAACATTAGCAATTAGTGATTTGTTATCCGTCAAATCATGAGATAAAAAAAACAAATTTACCTTTTCTATTTGCATCTGATTGAGATTTTGATTATTTAAAATAGATAATAATATAAACTTCAAAATATAATTTTGTCCTCCCGAAAATAATTTACCTACCCTTTGAATACTTTTATTATTATTTATTGTGCATAGATAAAAAACAGTCCAGATCTCATACCGATAACACATTCAAGCACTCTTCCGTTTCCTCTTATGAACTTTCCTAATAAATTCCCAAAGCGCATAAGCTTTAAAATTGCCAAAATTTTCGGGAATAGATAAGTAATAAAGCGGAACATTAAGTTTTATGTTGAGCTTTTAGGTTATAGATATTTTAAAAGCTTTTAAAGATTGGGGGAATATGATTGATGATTATGAAATATTGAAGAACATAACTTCCTATTTGATCCTGATTTATAGTTGATATAGCATTGCTCGAGGTTCTGGAATTTTCTCATAAAACGATCTTTCGGTTAATTTTCGCGAACAGACTAGGCTATAAAGACTTATTGAAAATGCGATAGTGGAACGGAATATTCCTAACAAGTACATAATTGGAAAATAGTACTTTTGAATATCTTTGAGAGGTTAAGTGGTCTTGAGGAAAATTTACTTAATTAAAATGTATAAAAATGTACCTGGTTTCGTTTTGATAAAAGCAAAAAAGAGAAGGTAGCGAACCTTTTTTAGTTGAATATAATTATAATTTACGGCAGTTCAGTATAGGGACTTGCAATATAAAATTTTTGAAACTAACTTTGATGTTATAAAATGCTTACGATAACAATTTGGCTCTCTGCCAAAGGACTTGTTGATGTATCCAACTCAGCGTTTCTGCTTCAATGTGTG
The DNA here is from genome assembly GCA_929113105.1 of Agrypnus murinus. Classification (NCBI taxonomy): domain Eukaryota; kingdom Metazoa; phylum Arthropoda; class Insecta; order Coleoptera; family Elateridae; genus Agrypnus; species Agrypnus murinus. The sequence goes on from OV816025.1 coordinate 21,208,125, forward strand.
CCAAATGATTCCAGAACATAATGCTTTTATGATATTTGTAAATGAGTGTGATCATTTAAATAGTGTGCAAAGTGATACTAGACCAGACGTTTATTTACAAAAAAGTGTAGTTTATTTCAAGTAAAAAATATCGTTTGGAAAAAGAGATATTTTAAAAATCATTTTCATGAATATTTACAGATACGGTTTAATAAAGACTGTCTCAAACGCAATTTCAAAGAATTCAGGATTCTATTTTACAGAAAAAGGTGATGCTCTAGTATAAAACACGATATGCCTATTTATACCAAATCACTTTAACAGAACTTGTATACTCATTGCAGAATTGTACTGTTTGTACAAATTGAAAAATTGTAATAATTATTTAACAGTTGAGATTATCAATTATGTCGGAAGAGATGTTTTTGAAAAATTTTGAAATGCACAATACAACTTGTCATTACTTAAACCTAACAAACACTAAATGACGGAAAACAATTCAATTTCTGATAGTGTTGGCAATTGCTTGAAAAAAAGCATTTTATCCCTACAACAGTGGGGATATTTAGATAATTCTTTTAAAGTTAATGACAAAATTTTCTCTTTTTTAAATATTAATTATATAAGGCTACAATTTCTAAGTTTTTTGTTAAAACGTGGTGTCAATATTGTAGAATTCTAAAAGTTTTATTCTGGGATTTTAAATTTATAAATATCTAAAAGTCTGAAAACGTATGAAGCTTTTCCCAGCTGTGGAGTACTAATTTTAAATCAGAAATCTTAGTTTAAAATTCTTTAAACTCCTAATCTCTAAGGTTTTTAATATCCAAAATATTCCATGATAAAAAGCTAAGAGGATGGCATTTTTTGATACTTAAGGTATTGTAAACCTGTAAATTTGAACCTTAGACTTAATTTTAATAATTTCATACTTAATTTTTACTTAGACTTAAAATATGAATCCTGAAGTCTAAATTTGAAACTTAAGTGTTTGATAATTTATGATATCTAAGCTTACAATTCCTAAACTCCAAACCAAAAATACGTTACCATTCATACCTTTGAAATTTTTCTATAATTGAAGTAACCGTTGTATAACTGAAAACCTACATTTGCCATTTTTCGAAGATTTCAATTCAAAGTGTCTGATATCTCTAAATTCTGAGATTCTAGATTTTGGGCTTTTGGGGTCTTAGTTGTGGGTACCTGAAAATTTTAAACTTTTCGTTACTTTAATATATTGAAATATATACACTTCAATACCCTAAACTTTAAAATATTGAAACTTTAAAACTCTCTGATGCATGATGTATAATTTTCCAACTGTTAGCTTTAAACTTTGAAACATTGATTCTCGAATCTGAAATGTTTGGATATCTGGAACAGCGAATGCTACTGTGGTCAAGTCGTAGTTCTTCGTTCTCACTGTGACACGGTGTAAACTCTGTACTTTGTCATTCTTTTTCCATTAAACCACGAGGATCTTCGTGTTCAGAACTGAAAATACAAAAATATTGCATCCCCAGTATATTAACTAATTTTTGAGTCGCCAATATTTAAAATATAAAAACCTCAGAGAAACTCCGAATTTTTGAAATGGCAACGTCTAGACTACCTAATTCTAAACCTAATGAAGTTTAATCATAAGGAATCATCCTAATTTTTTACTTCGTAGTACTACGTAGATCGTTACTATCTTAAATATTTGCAAAACACGAAGACTTTCATGGACTGAATCAATAGACAAGGACGATTTTCGAGTTTGGACTGTGTCATATTCAGAACAACGTAGGAACTCAACATTTCGCTCGTAGTTGTATAGGACATCTTCAGGAGAATAACTGACTTGGTTCACATGTTGAGTAACTGTTACCTTCTACCCTCTCTCTTTGCTTAATGTTTCGGTCTGTGTGCCGTGCTCTTTGAGTATGTTCTTTACTCGCTATTCAGTTATTCTCCAACCCAATAAATGCTCTGTTTCTTCATGGTTCCTAATATGATTCTAAAATGTTTGTGCTGTAACTATTTGTCTGTAATCAAAACTTCAATATTCCGTGACACTATTGAGATGATATGAATCCATCTCATTGAAAGTTTATTGCACGATATGATCGCAAACGTAAAAATAATTATTTCATGCAATAAATTAAAATATCGGATAGACATGCTAGGATGTTAGGTCTATTAATCTAAAGGCTACACATTAGGTCACAGATAGATTCATCGATATTTAAAATAGGAATCAAGAATAAAAATCTCATGCAAACATAACCTCAATTTTTATATATATAAAGGCTTGATTTTTAAAAAAGAATATCAATCATTTCGATTGTTTCTTGATAATACATGTTACATGCAACCCAAGTCACATATTGGGATTGTTTTTCCATTTGTCTGGAAGATTTAATCTTCCTGTTTAAATTTAGGGTCTACGATTATTAACGTAGGAAGAATTTTTCTATTTTCCAAGATACTGACTCAGTTTCGGGCTGATATTGAACTAAAAATATGTAGATTAAGTCAATCCTGTAATGATTAGTATAGCACAATAAACTTATAAACTCTTATATAATAATCCTGAGCATTAAGGGATTTATCCTGAAGGTTTCGGTTTCGTTGATATGCTTTGTGTTTCACAATTATTGGTTCTTATATAACTTTTCTCACCATTGTTTTAATGCAAACATTTGGAGGACTGTATGCTTGACAATTTGACTATAAATTCATTTAAGTTGATTTAAAAATGGATTTTTGTAGATGCATCGTTGGGTTTATAAATACCGTAAAGAGGAATTTTCATGTATGTTTTTCTTAAATTGTAAAGATGTTCCTGTGTAAATTTTATATGTATTAGTTATATTGTGTAATTATGTATCCATTTCGTAAAGGATGAAGCTAGATTTAATGAGTTTTGTGTATAATTAGGTCATAATGAGATTTGTTCATTGTCAACCTTTTTGTCAAATATCTTCGTTATGGTACATAGTAGAATATGAGTGTATTATATTGTTTTGATCGCAGTTTTACCAGCTATAATCCTATTTTCGTAGAATTAAGAAACGTGGAAAATTTTATCAGCTGTGTGGAAATAGTGACGTCATAAAAATTTTACGCGATGCGGTTGTTTGTAAAATTGACAGAATCGGCAATTGTTTCCACTAACCTATATAAACTCCAGCCAAAATTAACAAATTCAGTCGATTAAAAGCTTTGGGTAAATCCACGCTCGGCTCGAGACCCAAATTCTGCAAATTAAGTTGGGTTATGTAGTAATCACATGGTTCATGTCAACAAAACAAGATTCAACTAAGTTTGAAGAATAATTACCTGAACAATTTAAGATTAAAAGAAGATTTATTTGTGAATCAACAATTATATGGAAGTGTGAACGAGTTGTTCATTATTAATTAAATACAAGCAGATTTTATTTCCATTATTGATTTCAAGAATCGACGTATTTACGTTTATAAATTCATCTGACAGATGTGAAGGCAGTTGTACCAATATAAAAGGATATTGGAGTGAACATTGAGTTACTTTATATACCAGGTTGGTCGAGATAAAAGGTTTTTGATTAGATTTTTCAATAATAAAAATTATAAGACAATCTGAATAATTTCAGAATTCAATTTTGTAACTTAAAAGGTTTTTTTAAATAATTCACATCTCATAAATAAAACAAATTAAATTTCTTTATTAAAATTTAATTACCATAAAGTAAAGTTATTTGAACATTTGTAAATATTTTTATTTGATTACATTGATTTGTGTTAGTTTGCTCAAGTGGAGAACTATTATAGCCCTACGTCAGGTTATTAACAGCTAATTAACACACTTAAGCAAGCTTAGGAAATAATTTTCTATTTGACTTTATTGTTCTGTTTTTTATTAATTTTCTTTTTATTTATTTATTTTCAACTATTACTATTATGCTCTATCGAATCAAACCTGAGTTAGCCGATTGGAAAAAGGAAAAATATTTGGAGTGTATTTTATTTTATTTCATTTTATATCATTTAAATCACCGCACTATATATTCCGACCTCTATATTCCGTGACACTATAGAAACTTATGCAGTATAATCATTGGCAACATAATTTTAATAAAATCGTATTTATTTTATTAAATGAATTTCAAGCTGGGATAATTTTTAGAAAGATGCCTTAGATGCCTAACTTAGTAAAAATCCGCGGCCAAAATGATTAGCAGTGGTCACAAAGGATCTTATCTATGCGAAATGGTTTCGATGGTTGGATAAATTGTATAGATTTTCTGTACGTATATAATATAAACAAGCCAAGCCAATACTCCTCTTATGACAATTCTAACATAAAAACTTCAATATGTAATAAATCCACAGTGGCAAGAAGCCATCTAAATGTTAAATCGGATAACTAACTGAAATGACTAAACTAAAATATCCATAATAATAATGATTGCCTAATATGACCATAATATGAAATGCATTGAGATGCAACGCAACTCAGACAAGAAGAACTCAACGGAGCAGATGGAAATAGTGTAATTATTTGTATAAGAGATACTTAACGAAGAAAAAGAACAGAACGAAGGAAAAGGTACAAACGAGAAAGCTGCATCAGAGTTCAAGTAGATACGAAATGCGATGCCGTACATAGATAGTGGAAGTCCTTAAAGAGTAATCTGATTGGAGTATTAAAAAGGCACCATGCCATGCATTTAAATGCTCAGTTTTCCGAAGATGGTGTAAAATTCTAAATCGCAATTAAGCTAATAAAATTTACCTATCGGTGAAACTTAGCCAAGTGTTTTTATTTACTTATTAGAATGTTTTACCTCACGAGGGACTCAATCAATCAGATTGTTTTACTAGAGTTATGCCAAAATTAAAATGCTGCTTGCGAGACAGTCAAAACCAGAAAGAATAGTTAAATTAGGAAAATATCATAAGAGAATGAAAATTATGGTCTGGGAACAAATCAATTTAGATGTTATTGGACCCTTACTAATGCATTTTTAAGATATCCAGAAGTACCTATATTCTGTGTGACCTGATTGAAATTCTTGTGATGCCCCAGTGATAAATAGTCAGTAGGATTTTTAACTTTATACGTATGTTATAGCGTTGTATTGTATTGTGAAAGTAACCTCATCTCGTGTATTGCGTAATAATTAAATAAACAACAGTAGAAAGCTTTAATTTACAAGTTGTTCTTAATACAAATTGAAATCTACCAAGATCGCAATGTGACCACCACAATATGAATCTTAGAATTACTTAAACGTGCCTAATTTGCTTTAAACCAGTCCAAGGTCAATTGGCGCGCGCTTGACAAGTTAAGCACCAGCTCGCTGTAATATCATTAGTGCAGACAACAGTAGATCGTCAGCCAACCACATAAACGAAGCGTTATTGACGTATTTTGGCAAGTCGTTTACATAAACGAGAAACAAGAAGGGTCCAAGCACCGATCCCTGCGATACACCGTGTTCAATTAATTTGTTACTGATATATTGATAGAAGATATATGAAATATCCTTGGCAAAGATCTTGTAACATAAAGTGACCTAGAATCTATGTGCAATAAAAGAAAGGCGCGGGTCAAAGAATATTTACAGTAAATTATGTTCGTGTTTAGTTTCTCTCGTTGTAGCACATTTTGTAGAAAGTTTTTCATTTTCTTTAACTCAATATGAGACTGGCTGCAGCACAGACAAGAGTCAGATGTCTGTCCTCGTTTTGAATGGGCGTTATTATACGTAACTCTAGGATAGCTCTGGCAGTTGATTATATCCGTAAGGTACGTGTGAAACTATAAAAAAAACTACGAAACAGTTCATAAGGGTTAAAAAAACCTAATGCTAGTGATAAATGCCGTACTATAGAAGTGGCGAACAAAATCGAATACTTTTTACAATTACAAAATTACACTTTTATATTTATAATTACAAAGACTTGTTTTATTACTACTTATTTGTTTGGAGAATGGGATTAAAGGGAATGATTCCATGATTAGAATAGCAATTTGTCAAAATTATTTCTTGTAATAAATCAAGTTTTTCAATTTAGTAAAATAACTTTTCTAGTTAATAATAATGCTAAAAACTTTTTCCATTACATTTTTTTAAATACAAACACCCACTGTGTGAACTTCGAACTAAATTCCCGAGAGTTTGCCTTTCAGGTAAAATATTTCATGCCTACGCACTACTATATACTTTAATATTCCATTAAAACGTGCCAGTAATGTAAACCTGGTGAGATATCGTTTACCGTTGGTTTACCTTTTGATAGCTGTCAACTTCAATTAGTGATAATCCCGAACGTATTGCATCGACCAATTAACTCTAATGGATGCTGATGTTAATCACTAACGCCGAACAATGTTAGATGTAAAAGGGTTTATCCCTTTATGTACTGGTTTATCGTAATAACGTTTTTGTCGTTGCAATCACAAGATGAATACATTAATTTTTAGTTTGTTGAAAATAGAAAAAGGAAGCCGTTAAAGTACTGACTTCCTTCTATAGTACACACACTCCATATGCTAACTTCAGAAAGACGAAAAACTAGTAGAGTGCAATAGAGGACTGCGAACAGCAATGCTATAACCATTAATGTAAGATTTTTGTTTATAATGTAACCAAACAAGCATATAATATCTCATTTCTAAGTTAGAGAATGAGCACTCTCCAGCAACCGAAAATTATGGTTGCTTTACACTGATATTAATAAATATTTTGTGTTATGTTAAACGTTTTTGACTTTTATGAATACATGTTGTCATGATATTTACTCAATCCAGACAGAACACAAACATACAATATAGTTAATAAGCATTTTTATGCAATTTTAGAACCATTCGATTGATTGGTTATATAATCGCACATTCCAGTTAATGAAATTTATATAAGAGTTTCCCTTTATGAAATTAAATCTAGATAATTAGAACAAGCATGCAAAATAGAAGACTTTATGTAGATAGGGATATATGGAAATCTTGCTTTTCCATAGAAATAGATAATTTTTTTTATAAATTAGAGATTTGGGTGGCGTTCATGTATTTTTTCAATTTAATTAAGTTTGTTTGATTTTCAATGTAAGATTTCACATGGAACAGACAAATTGTATTTTATTAAGGTTACATGCAGGTTTTTAGCAGCTTAACTTGTTGAATTATAGTTAAGGTTTTGCTTTTCTATAACGAGTTTCTTTTATTTTGCATAGTTCATGTATTTTAGAATTTTAAAGCTATTAGCTGAATTGTTTTTGTGGAAAGTTGCTTGAAAAGGGCAGCTTATTTATCACAAAATGAAAACATTTTTAAAAGTTTTAAATGTAAATGTATAAAAACATGTAATTAGGTTGCGCCTTTAGAACGTTCAGTAAAATATTGCAGATTGGCTTATAAGTTAATGTTGTTGGTATCTAACAAGATTCAAACAATATTATAAAAGATGTAATGCTCAGTTTTATGAAACAAGGAAAATGTGAAAAGATATTTTTGAATAATTAGGCCAATAACTAGTTTTAAGAGGATTGTTGTTCATCAACATTGTATTGTAAGGTTAATTTTAATTGGTTGATCCAAGTGTTGTATACCATTAGAATCGAAATTTTAAGTTCTACAAAATGCAATTGATAATTTTGCTGAACAAAGAAATTTATAAAAAACGGTTCAAGGTTCATTTGTTTTCTTGAAATTTTGAATAGACTTTTTTGTCTTGGTCAAATCATATAAAAAGACAGCCATTTTTTAACAAATTATTTTATTTTTCCATCATTCAAAGAGAACACACATCTTGTTAAGATTAAATAAATTTAAGGTTATCTTAAAACAGATGTCAAATATGTGAGGTTAGAATTATTTTTGAGAAACGTCAAAGTGACTTAATTGAAAGTTTATAAATGAAAGCGTTTATTTAAAAAGCGCCTAAAGTTAGAGGAGTGTTTAATTAATTCTTTGATTAATAAATTGTTAACAGGAAAAACTTATGAAAATATTATTGAATAATAATTGGAATTTGATACAAGTACAATATACATAATTACAATAAACATATTGTACTTATCTTGGTTTATGAAAATTCTTATGAATTTGGCATTCCAATTTGTAATTTATTTTTATTTGCACATAATTATGAATAGTTCGATGACATGTTTATTGTATTATTTGTCAACTTTAATGAAGTAGACAGCAGATACATTTTTTAAAAGGAAATAATCATAGGAATATTATTAAGTAAAATAAAAATGTGAGTTTTTTTATATTAGTTATTTTCTTTATTTTAAGAAATTTTAATAATAGCAAAATAAACAAAAATTTTAATCTTCAAATAAAGGTAACTTAACTATTTTGGGATTGATTCAATTTAATTAAAGAATTAAAAAAGAATTTTGTAGTAAGATTTTTCCATTGATAATATAATTGAATGTGAAAAGTGTTAAAAATAAGTTATTATTGTTTTGTTTTACATTTTTAGATTTTTTACATTTTTTTGTGTTTAATAAAAATAAAATTGCGTTGTTATTATTTTGAAAATTTATATATATGTGTTTTTCTCTTATTTCGACCATGATTAATAAAAATTTAAAAACCTTTAAAGCGGCCCGCCTAAGAGAGTTTCTGCATTACATTTAGCCGATCGTATCAATATGTACAAAAAGATGCATACTCTCAGTAAGACTTAAGATTGAAAGTCACCAGTGAACTTTCAGTAAAGCTGAACTTCTTCTGATTAGCCAATCAAGACTAACCGACCTTTATCCAAGCCAGGATTCGAAACCGAAATTTAGTAAATGTTATTTTTGCATTGTCAATTTACTGTTACCTGACGAACCTGATGGTATAACATGTTATGCCTTTGCGAAGTAGGTAAATACATATGAGCAACGCCATTTGAGTTGGTGGTTTGTTTGCACAGGTTAGTTGTTATCAGAAATTTAACACTGACGAAATAACTAGACAATGGTTTTAAAACAGAATAGCTGGGCTTTTGAGATAGTTCAGTTTTTATTGTTCTATGATTTTGTATTTGGGTTGATGGTAAACTTATATTCAATTATTCAAAGGTAGATTACTTTTAAATAAACATAAAATAATAATAAAGACTTTTAAGTTATATCGTAGATTGTTGTAAGTAGATGTGTGTGTATAAGTTCGGACTTCCATAGTATCTTTAAATTACTTAACAATTCCAATTTCTATTCCACTTCGTTTTTTCCTAATTTGTCGGCGGTGTAGCTATAAAACATTTTAGATAACTGTACTTATATTTTTTGCAAGTTTTCTCGATTTTCTACGTTAGATCTCAAGTTAATCCTTTTAAACTCCAATCTCCTTGAGAGCTTTTCCTGCCGCTTTGATTAAACAACGCTTTCTCTTGGAAATGTTAAGACCTATTATATCTTAAGACAATTGTATAACGCAATTTTCACTTTCTAAAATTAATTATAACATTTCTCTTAATACCGTTCTCTCCTATTATTAAATTTGTATTGTTAGTTTCACTTCGAAAAGTTGTATAACGAGGAGTTGAATAATATTAACGTTTTAAAGACTCGTAAATGCGTAAAGCACTTTAACCTTTTGCTGACGTACTGACATTGAATTATACTAAATTGCTATGCACTGGTCTGTTTGAATAAACACTGTACCTATCTGCATTAATTAAGCATACGTTGTTACAACACATCGCCGATGCACTCACTCTGCTTATATAGTGTGTGTAACAACTTTAAAGCTTCATTGGGCGTGGAAATTAATGTTTTCGATAAATTTAGTCCTCGTTGTGTTTACACCTGCGTATATTATTGCGTTTCAAATGTTTCAAATGTAAATGAACAAAAATAAGTAAGCTTGAAATATCTTTTTTTCTTTGACATAAAAATAAAAGTATATTTAAGTCCTAGGAAGCTTTTTAAGTTGGTAGCTTTAGGTGTTACCTGTAGACTTACTTGTATAGTATTTTAGATTTCAAATTTTTTTATTAAAGGCAGTATTAAAACTACAATTTTAAGATGATAAAAAAGATATATCTGTGTTATAACAGAATAGCAGTGTCTGATGTCACGGTCTATAGTTGCGGGAACAAGTGAGAGAAAGAGGACAAAAAGGGGTTAACGTTATAATCAACGAACAGGGCACACCGGTACCATCAGATGTACGATCGGTGGTCAGTGGTGCAATTTTTTTTCTGTCAAATTGACGAGACTCTTTGTTTTTGATCAAGCTGTGATTATTCTAATTTTAAACAATAATAATAAAACACAAAGAAAGTACAAACATATATGTTAAAATTGTTTACATAATCATAAAATAAATAAAACAGATTATATTAGTAAAACTTTCACATGTTTATTATAATCTACCTGACAATTGTTTCGACAGCTAAGCTGTTATAATCAAAGGTAATATAAATATAAACAAATAAATCGCCAAGGCAAATACAAAAAATAGATAACTAGATAACAGATCAGATAAAGATCAAAGATGAGATACAAAATTAAATATCTAACAGTTCCAATAACGGAATATTATTGTGGGGTGTCATTTAGAACAGATCAAACAATAAATTTTTTTTAATGGTCAAAAATAATCGTACAAGCTGTCCGAAAGGGCAATAAGTGCATTGTTGGTTAAATATAATACATATTGCAGTGATATACGCATAATAAGAAAATTCCAAGTTCTGGGCACCAATTATAATTGAGGTGATACTCAATAAAACAATAGTATAAATATATCACTACAATATTTTTTTAAATTTTTAAATAACAATTTTGCCCTGTCACTAGCTCAGATTTTATCTCGGTTAAGCAATCGACAAATATCTCTTTTATCTGAAATATAATCAACCTTACCTTGCCAAATTTTGTTTCAATGGGTCCACCTGTAATGATGACAACTGGACTGGTAAAATTGTAACAAGCTGCTAAACAAATTATTTCCACACAAAAAAATAAACAACAAACAAAATCCGAAAATATAAATATAAACACAATTTTATTTAAACACAAATAAACAGAACATAAAATAAAAAAAATAACGAAACAGAGACTAATTATTCTACTACCATTTAGCCTTTTTTTTTGTTGGGGATTTCTACCAACTTTTTATTTTATCTAAACAACAAGTCAAAATCAAATAAAAATTAAATTTCTTTTTTTTATACAAATTATCTCAATTTAGTAAAATTTTTTTCATTAAATTGGGTTAACTTTTCTCAAAATTTTTAATTATACTGTTATATTCTTTAATAGTCTCAATGTAAAATAGTTCGATATCTCTTTAATAAAATGTTTGTCCGAAATTATTTTTGACTGGCCAGTATAATGAATTTTGAATCACTTACGATTTTCCGCGCATTAGGTACATCCTTTAACCGATCCCGGGAACAACAAACTGCTATATTAACCACTGCCAACCTCTTCACTGGTGGAAGTGTAAAATTGCTTGATTGCAATAAAATTAATTCTTCTTAATTTTTTTTATCAGATTAAATTGTCACAAACGGAATTATTTTAAATGAAATCCTTTTTGTAACATTTCAACTTGCATTCATTTAGTATCAAGAGTAGTGCGATACTCACCCACACGCCGCCACGCGCGGTACACAATCTGCATTACCTTGAGAATAATTTATACAGTTTGAATCTCATTAGAATAAAATATACAGTTTGAATCTCATTAGAATAAAATATACAGTTTGAATCTCATTAGAATAATTTATACAGTTTCATTCGAATAATTTATACAGTTTGCATCTCATTATATATTGATGTGTTTTTCGTACCCCACTTAATTTATTCAATTATTCAGTAATACTTCCTCGTTCAGCAGTACATAAACCCGCTTGTTTTGGCTTGAAATCAGTCTGTGCCAGGACTCACCAGAAGCCTCATCCAGAAACAAGCGGGTAAATGTCTCTTGATTAATTATGGCTTGGTTTGCTTAGTTGAGTGGGTAGCGCTAAAATCGCCCACTCTCTGCGAAATTATGGGAAATTGTGACCAGGCTACCCGGCTTAGTTATAATTACTAGGAGTCTAGCTCCTACGCTTAGTTAGTAGATTTAGTGCTAGAACAGGGTTGGTTCCGACCTCCCTTTGATTGTACTTGTTTTGGAGGACATATACGTCCTCACAATATGTATCAATATGTCAACATGTATGTTAACCTTTTGTACTCTCTTTATTGTCTTTAGTATATAGTTGTTTTTTGCAACTTGTGTTTAATTTCTCTCTACCTCTGACTACGTCCTCCAGTCACGAAAATCCCACGTTACATTGTGGTGGAGGCGCGTGCTTCTATTCCGAGATACCCTTTCCTACCCTCGTTATACTCGCCCCGTGTAATTCTTTTCGTATTTTAACCACTCCAAATATGGTAACCGTGCTTCTGTGCCTCTCTACCGGGTTCTCCATTTTTTATCACGCCATTTGTTGTCCCCCTTAATGATACAATATTCTGGTCACTGGTTTTATGATCCCTGTTTTTCCCCTGCGAATTTTTTTAACTCAGCGTTTTTCCTCTAAGATTAAACATTCTCGTACCACGTTTTTTCCCTTTAATAATGTCGTCTTTTTCGTTTCCTTGTTAATTTCGATTCTTTCTCTTCGAATCATTTAAAATCTAATATCTTACTAATATTAACGTTTCAACAACACACTATAAATTTTACCCAGTTTTTCCGTAATTTATTTTTTGACCCTAACGATATTATGATGAATTTTAGCTATGTCCTATTTCGGCAATTTTATATTAATCTTTTAAAGACCTGTTTTATTTCTTTTTTCGCAAGATTTTAAATCCAATTTTAAAACCCTTTATGAATATTTTTATCTATTCTTCATTGTCCTTTTTCTTTATGTCAATATTTTTAGTATTACTTTTAAATTAACGTTAACTTACGCGACGGTTAATTAGTGTTTTTTTCTTGCATTCCCTCTTGTTAATTGGCTTACTGTATCATAGCACTGTCGACGGGTTGTGTTCTCTCGACGCTCCTACATCTCGATCATAGTAGTGTTCACTCGACCTTGTCCCTACACTCAACTAGTTTTTCTTTTACTGTTTCCCATTACGGAAAAAAAACTATTAATTAAATTTCTCACATAAATTGTGAATCTGCAAACTTCTTTTGATTTTATTTTAGCGATTTATTGTTTTTCACTCCCTTTGCTTTTTAACCATAATTTTTATTTATTTCTTTTTGTTTTATCAACAATTTTAATCACTGATTGTTTTTTTCATTATAATTTACATTAAAATCATATAGAAACAAAAACAATATAATACTTATCAAGTAATCCATGGATTGAATTGTCATTTAACATTTTTCAATAAAATATAAATTTCTTAAAATTTTTCATTTGATTACATAAAAAGAAGCCCCAATACTTCCTTAAAATAACAATATAACATTTCTATCTAGAAAACCCAACAATAACTTACAATTTGAGTCGAACAAACAAATTCACACGGTGGACTAAAATTGTACTAATTTCTATTTAAATATGTTCACATACCAATTTTACCCGTTAATCTTTACACAATATGTTTATTAATCTTTTCCCATTAGTTTGACATTAAAAAACAAATACTTAAGATACAAAATTAACTCAAAATGAAATTTTAATATCGGCACAGGTCTGTGGACATTTTTAAATTGAATTGGCTGAAAAAACACACATTGAACTACAAAAACTTTATACAGCTTACACAGCCAAGATGTTAACCAACAAAGCTCCAACAACAACCTCATGAACCTATATAAATTAATTTAGAACGGTGGCTCGACAAGCCAACACTATGAACCGTAAAAGGAAAAATCACTCATTCTTGTAAATCAAGTAAGGTAAGTAACTTTTATATATGCAAATCTACTCATAATAGCCCGTTTTATTTAATTAGAGATGCATTTTACCAAATCTGAGCTATTGACGGAAGATTAAGAAAATATTTCAACGTACCAGTCGTTGTATTAAAAATTACAATTATAAAGTTATATACACACTTAAATAGTATCCATTTGTTGAAGTATAAACTTTTTATGCATGTTAACATAATATGAATAAATTATTTCACTAAAGAAACCCATTTTGAAAATTATTTTCAAAGTTTGAGGTTATGTAATAAATAGATCGGAACGTTAAATAACCTTGCATGAAATGTATCTTTAACAAGAAAATATCGCAAATAGGATGTATTTATCTTAACTCCTGTATTTAACTGGCTTCAACTGTACTTTTGAAACTATAAAATAAACCTTTTAACATGGATTAGTATATGAACGCCTTAAAGATAGGCAATCCAAATTACCTATTTAAAATTCTTGACTGCAGATAACACAACAATATGTATACACACACAATGACATGTGGAAACACTCCTGTGAGTGTTCTCCTTGTTATTTATGCTCACATTACCAGTTTGCTACTTATGTTAACTTCATAAAATAATATTAAATTACTACATCTTTGTAATAACAAATGCAAATTAGACATTTTAGAAGCTTTTGAGATATACAAACACAACCTCAGATAACATTTATTTAATCAGTGAACAGGTTAAGCTCAGTAATTCTCCATTACTGAAAGTGTTACCTCGAACAATTGTTACGTATAGTATAACAAAGTTGTTGAACTTTTACTAATCTGTTTTATTTATTTCATGTATCTTAAAGTTACAGGATTGTAACAAAGCATTTACCTTATTTACTGATTAAACTTAGTCTACAAAATTATGATTTTGTGAATTTTTCAAGCGCTAGTTATTTAATTCAGCACGTGATTATTTGTTTTTACACTTGTAATTTATACTTTTGTTGATATTATTTACATATTTACATTGACATACATATTTACATTTACATAAATTATATATATTGTTTTGTTTCAACACCCTAAAATACTAGTTTATTTATACACAATTTGCAATAACCAGAAAATTAAATTCAACTACTATACATAAATAAATATCAAAGTGATACTAAGTATAATAATCGACGTACAGTGTTTGTCCATATAGCAACACACTTTGAAACTAAAAAGTTTGTTACAATTGAATCCCAACGCTTCTTCTCTAGTATCGTGTCAATTAAATACATTCTGTATAATGCTTTATATAGCCTTTTACTATGTTGTGTTTGGTGGGTATTTTAATATAACGCTTTAAATAAAATAACGCTCCGACTAAATAGTGCAGTTGTAAAAAATCTTACTGTCCACAAAATAGAGACTCTCAGGCGGATCGCTATAACGGTATCCTATATCCTTATAATTATGGGTAAAACAATACAAAAACACATACATAAATAAGTCTCCAAGATAATTAAGCATTTTTATTTTTGTTAATATATAACAAAGAAACAACAAACAGCATGAAAATTGATACCAGCAAAAAAGATTTCGATAATGTGAATTAAAAAGATTGAAATATCTCTTATTTATAAATCTTTGAATTGAAAGTATATGCAAAGGAAAATTCTGACTACAAAATTTATTCGTTTTAATTCCTTTATTAACTTTAATTAATACCAAAATAGTTCAAATTTCTTCATTTGGAGATTAATAATGTTTCTAAGAAATTAATTTAATTTTGTTTCTTTAAGTATAAAAAATATATATTTAAGGATTATAATTGGTTTATATTTTTATTAAATTTTTGGTATCATTAATTTTCTTAATTACTGATCATAAAACTAGTTACTATGTAAAACTCACAGTTTTTAGTTATTAATACAGTAATCCTTTCCTTTTTAAAATTTGGCGTAACAATTATACTATATTTTTGTAATTCCCTTTTAGCTAGGTTGCTTTCATTAATCTTGACAAAGAATTCAAGAAACTGTGTCTGGTTATACTAATTGGAACTCCAAATTCATATAATTCATCTACATCCATACATTTTCATTCATAGTCCAAATCTATTTATAATCGAGCCAAATTCTTCTTTTCAGTAATGTTCCCATTGAAAAATAAGTTAAACACTTGTTTAACTTAAAGCACTTGATACGTTTTGCTCAAACCAATTGCCTACTATGATAATTTTAAGTAAACAAAAGAATCTACGACATTTCTAATTATTCTTAAACCTATTATTGTTCATAAATTTTAGTTATTACTTAAATTAATTACACAGTGTTGTAGGAATTAAAATTTTGAATTTAATGAAATACAATACAAGTGTTATCATGATGCAGAACAACGTTCCTTTCTCGTTAATAGAAAAATACAATTTTACTATAATTCGACAAGATAAGTTGCTGAATACTTGCATACAACCTCAATACAATGCACTTTGTCTGCTCCAGGAATCTTGCACTGGAATTGACCTAATTTTTATTAAGTTTAATAAAGTTTGAAAAATTCGTCAAGTTAAAAAGAAAATTGTGTTTATTCTATGGAAGATCAAGATTTTCACGCATCTTTTATATACTCATAGATTTAATTTCATAAAGGAAAAATTATTAAAATTTTCAATAGTTGGAAATTGCGGTTATACAACCTATTTAACGTTTAATATTTAAATTTCGTAAATCTTACAAGTGATTAAATACACTTAAAGAAATACAACTGAATTATCTTTGTTGCATGATGAAATATCATGGACATTATGTTTTTAAACGTATATTCTGTTTTGCTTAACGTACCTAGCAAACATCTGCATTTGGTTAGTTGACAAACCTGTGCAACTATAAGACTTTGAAGATACAAGACGAGCTTTCTAACTTTCAATTAATTGCTTTCTGATTTAAAAACAGCTACCAGAGAACATCTTTGACCATACCTTTGACATCTTTGTACATATAGGTAAATGTGCTTGCTATTCTATTAATTTATAATTTCTGCATACTAATAGATCCTTTTTTTGCTCTACTGTAGATTTACTAGCATTACAACAAGAAATATTTTTCAGGCAATACATATTTATATTTTATAATAAGATCATATACCCAGTAGGACTTTTTTATTTTATGTTAAGTATAACTAACGATACTTTTTACTTATTAAGCTATTTAAATCGTCTATTCGATTCATTGTATTTTTTAGTACTAGACAAACTCTCTTTACTTGTACCTTTATTATAAACACTCACTATGTTGTTTTCTTTTATCTTGTGTTACACTGCACTGTTTTCTTACTTCTGTTAATTTTTTCTTGAGCAATTAATACTGCTTTTAACCCTTTTAATTAAACTATTCTATATATTTGTTACTATAAGTTGCCCTTTGCACATTTGTTACAATATTTTATTTCATACTAGTATTTCAAAAATAACAGTTTATATAAATTAAATTATCATATTTTCTATCTTATCTTATCTTTCTATTTTATATTAAATGTTAATTGCTTTACATTTTAAATAATTATTTTATGCCTTAGAGGCATTTTCAACAAACAAAGCAAAAAAACAAAAACAAACAAATTATGTAACTTAAAAAATTGTATTTATAAACATAGCAAAACATGCACATCAACAAACGAAAAGTGCTAAATTAAAATCATCAAAATATAGATAAATATTATAAAATTGATTCATTTTTTATTTAAGTACGTCTTTAATGTTAATATATGTACTCCAATTAGTGTTTCTAATTAATTCATATAGTTAGTCTTTTTGAAAAAAAAAATTTTACAAGTGTGAAAATTCAATTCAATACACAGACACTTCGACGACTATTTTAGTAAGTACTACATCCAAAATAAACCCCGAATTATTTACAAATTAATTATATTGCAGAAGCCATGTAGCCTAGTAGGTATGGCACTTGACTACCAATCTTGAGGTCTTGGGTTCGATGCTATAGTATGATACATTGGAATTGAAAATATCTCATGCTTCCAAGTCAACTCAACCTGTAAAAATGAGTAACTGAAAAATAATTTACCTTACTATCCTTGAATACCTAACGACTCGAGTAATAAAAGCCTACACAGTAAAAAATGGAGTGTTAACTTTTACACTCAAATAACACCCAGAGTGGTTCCTATTTATCCACACTGATGAGTGTAAATAACATTGGTCTTAAAAGTGGTAAAATATATAACAACTTTAACCTTCAATGCAAGTTAAAGTCATGGACACTGAGTGTAAAAATGACAATCATATTGTTGTGTGAGAAAACATTTGTTGAGTGTAAAGTATGCACGAACTGAGTGTTAATTTCCCATTCTTTTAGTGTAAAAATTATTGCTTATAATGGTAAGGAACATTTTTTTAATGGAAAAGGAACCAATTATAGTGGTTACAATAATTTATTGGAGTGTACAAAAAGAAAAAAGTAAACAAATAATGCACACAAATATTAGTTTTATTTTAAAACAAAATGCAAAATATAAATACATTCTAAATCTAAATAATCCAATGTAAATACATACTGTGATGATTTTCCTTCATTATTTGAAAATCATGAATTCTTAATTTTGTTACCCAATGTAAAAATGTTCAAAGTTGACTGTTTGTGTTTATCATTTGTAATTATGAGTTTCTGTAATTAAAGTTTTATTAAAATTATTTACACATTCTAATTTACATTACAAACCTTAACTGTAATTATAGAAACGACATTTAATGTCACTAATCACAATGTCAGTAATCACATGTTAATAATCACACGTTTTATAAACACATGTGCGCCATCTTTTTAAGCTGAGTTCGGCCGTCCAAGTACCGACGACCTACTATACCGACATATATACTTCATCATATATATACTTATGTAGGTACTACATAGCAGGAACCAGAAACGGTTTTACACTTAAATGGTTCTTTGTAAACCAAAAATCTGAAAATAATTTTATCTATTATTTATCCATAATTCACGTAAACATTATTATTTATATTTATGCATAATGATGATTGAAATTACAAAGGATCAACATGGCTGCTAAAACTCTTACATAAGAAAAAGCTGAATAGACACAACCAGGACTGGAAATTATAGTTTTAAAATCTTACCTAATTGCACAATATCGTAGAAAGATGCATCCTCTTCTATTTTAGCATATTTACTTTTATTGGCTAGTTGAATCTTAAAAATCATTGTGACTTTCAAAGACAACTAACTACATTCAAACACAAACAGTAAATAAAAGTGCTCACGTCCAATCGTGATGATTCGCGTTGGAGGTGAATGTTCGGTGGATGACACTCGCGAGGGTTAAATCGGTTTTGTTGGCAATCTCATTAACACTCTTTACTGCTGTTAACATGCTAGAATAGTGAAATACATTTTCTGAAAGATGACTCTTACACTAACGAGAATATCTTTACCAAATTCAAATGTTTTGCACACCAAAAACATTATTTTTAACCATTTTTTAAATTAAGATAACACTCATAAGAAAATTGTTGCTGCGTGTTAATTTTGGTTGTTAATTTCATTCACATGAGTGTAGAAATTCACACTCAGATATTTCACCACACCAAATATGTTTTTCACCACCACTGCATTTTTTACTGTGTACCCTGCTATATTCCGATGAGCCTTCCTGGCCTGTGAAAGAAGACTCTTATTGTTATTATATTGCTTTAAATTCGTAGAATTTATACAATCTAGGTTATTCTAAAATAATAACTTGGAAAAATTTTAGGGTACGCTATTAAAATTGTAGTAAACTAATTCGGATAGAATCAGTTCTGTGTGTAACAATAATCTTGAATTCCATAAAAAGTCTGTGCTGCTAATTAATTCAAATATATTTAAGTATTCACCTACAGGTTGACCGAGTACAATGTACACATATATTATAGATTTTTACACAAAACAACATCCAATTTAAGCTTTTGTATTGAATATCCACCCTTACAGAAATAAATTTAAAAAGCAATGCTGTCAAAGTTCCCCCTTTTACTTCCTTTTTTGTTAAACCATAATCCTTGTCTGCCCTGCATCCATTATATTATTTACTAAAATGTTCAATCAAATTAATTCCTTCATGTCTCACATTTCTGTTAAGATAAATCAAAGCCCTATTCTTGTACGTTAATAGAAAAGTGTAGGTTTTGATTGTACCCCCGCACATCTTGGTACATCGTTTTGCTACCTATATACATTCCTAACTGTAAGCAATTATATCTTCCAACAGTCTATTAAGGTATGTTCATCCTCATTTTCGATTTGTACCAAGGATCACCGCTTTATAACTATGTCACCCAGGTATTGACAAATTTAGGTGTTCTTTGGAAAATATGATGCATTTAATTAGATTTACTAGGTAAATATCATGCATAATTACAGGCCTCCGATTTATAAGCTTACATAACCTCAATTTAAAAAATAAATTTTGAAAAGAGGATTTTATCTAAGTTGAATTAAATTAAACAATTAAAAGTAACATGCACACAATCACAAACACATTTAATATAAAGAAAGGAAAGTGTAGCATTTATATTTCTTTGCAAAAGAAATTTTTATTCGGTAGTGTTACGATTGTACTTCGTATGCGTGTTTCTCAAAGTATAAATGTATTGGCTTGTATTCTGGTGGAATTTAATATAGAAGAGTTAAAGCAGGTTGTTATTAAAGTGTATGCATAAGTATGTCAATTTGCCCGAAAGAATTGTTATTAGCTGTTGAATTTAATTACAATGTTATCAGTGTAAGATGGATTTCTTGATTTATTTTCAATTTTGATAGGATGTATTGCTAGACTTTCGTGTAATTTCGCACGATTTGAAAAGCTTTTAGTGAAAAAGTTGACTTTCTTTTGTTGAAATTACTGGTAAACGTATTTGTAAACCTGTGTTTTTTTATTACCATACAGATTTATGTAACTTGGGTTGCAGATCAAGTTTACACGCAACTAAAATTAGTCAAAAGAAATAGCTAAATTCATATAATGAAAGTGTTTCATTAGAAAGAACAGTGTACACAAGTGCGTTAATAGTTATTTACGATACGAGTGCGGGAACACAATGTTCCCGCGTGAACGCAGTTTTGAAGCACGAGCGACCGAAGGGAGCGAGGGCCTTCATATGCGTGAACGCGGGAACATTGTTCACGCAAGAGAATTGTACAATACTTTTTGAAACGAACGTAGTCATTGTTATAAATGTCAAATAAAATTTTTATCTGATTTCACAACTTTTATTTAAAAAAATAAACCAAAGCAAGTCATGACTGCAATTGACAAATGTGACAGATTGTTTTTCGGCAGAAATTTTGCAGTAAAAAAGGTATTTAAATTTTGCAAGGGTTGGCAGTTGGCACCACTGAGTGTTTCCCGGTTTACTTAACCGGGAAACAAGTGTTCCCGGTTGACTAGACAGTGCCTCGAACACTGCTTTCTAGATAGTGAGTTCAAAAAAGTAGTTTAAGGGTTTACTTTGAGAGTAAATTAATTTATTCTGTCAATTTGCATATGAAATTGACAGAACAAATTGTCATTAGAAAATTTGTATTTCGTTTTCAATAATAAAACTATTAAATGTTATGTGATTTTTTGGCCATCCGAACTCCTTACAGTTTTCAGAAGTGAGGTTCGAATTCGTGATAAATTAAGAAGATTAAGAATAACTCAAGAAAAAAAATTAATTGGAAATGGCAACTTTAGGTGAAATTAATAATTTGAAGAAAGCTATCGAGAGTGCTCCTCGCAATTACGTTGGTACTTTATACAAAATTATATTTGATGACGGATCAAGATTAATTCGAAAGAAACTATGTAAGTTTACCGGTTTGGCTTTTACTAGTGATTCAGAACAATTTCGTGAAATGGTAACTGCCATAACATCTAATTTTAGTATTGCCGAATTATTGTCAGTTCGTATTTTACTAAATTTATCTTACGAAGGTACTGCTGATCAATTAGCTACGAGAATTTGTATTGTGTTAACTGATTTTGAACAATTAAGAGAAGAAACGTCGGAAGCGGAGGAGGAAGACGAAGAATTTACGAGTAAAGGCGCCAAGGAAGGAGCTTGCTCAGTTCTACCTGAAACATCATCTGGGTTCCCTAAATTTGTCATGATTTCTCGTGATGTGGAGGACACGATTCGTCCATTTAATGGTGAGGATACTTGTCCTATTAATACATGGCTGACCGATTTTGAATATATGGCTAAACTCATGGACTGGACCGACTTGCAATGTCTGGTTTTTGCAAAAAGATCACTAGTAGGCTTAGCCAAACTGTTTGTTCAAGGTTTACGAGGAATCACCAGTTGGCAAGTACTCAAAGAGCAACTTTTAAAGGAATTTACAGTAAAAATTAATAGCGCTGAACTGCATCGAACGTTAAGTAGAAGGAAGATGTATAAAGATGAGTGTACACACGAATATTTATTGAAAATAAAGGAATTGTCCTCGAGGGGGAATATAGAGGAGGAAGACGTTGTACAATATGTTGAGCATAAACTGTCGTACGAAGCTCGTACTTATGAACAATTGAAAAATAAGTTGAAGATTTACGAGAAGGTGAAGAAATCTCGGTTAAAGGTGTCCGTGCTACATACAACTTAGTGGATAACACTGGGTGATTAATTATTTAAAAGCTTGTTCAGTTATTTTATTAAGTTTATGCTGAATATTCATAACAATTTAATATTACGTTAGTATCTGATTTCTGCAAGTACTTTTATTAGACCCTTATTTCAAACTTACTTATGTGAGATTTGGGATTTAACTTATGTTAGCCTTATGTTGACCTTATTTCAAACTTGTGTGTAATTTATGTCGAAATTAGGTCAAAGAACAATTATGTTCACTTATGCTAAACCTTATGCTACTTTAACCTTATGTGAATTTATGTACTTATCTGCAAGTACTTTTATTAGACCCTTATTTCAAACTTACTTATGTGAGATTTGGGATTTAACTTATGTTAGCCTTATGTTGACCTTATTTCAAACTTGTGTGTAATTTATGTCGAAATTAGGTCAAAGAACAATTAAGTTCACTTATGCTAAACCTTATGCTACTTTAACCTTATGTGAATTTGAATTATGTATGTACTTATCTGCAAGTAATTTTATTAGACCCTTATTTCAAACTTATTTATGTGAGATTTGGGATTTAGCTTATGTTAGCCTTATGTTGACCTTATTTCAAACTTATGTGTAATTTATGTCGAAATTAGGTCAAAGAACAATTATGTTCACTTATGCTAAACCTTATGCTACTTTAACCTTATGTGAATTTATGTACTTATCTGCAAGTACTTTTATTAGACCCTTATTTCAAACTTACTTATGTGAGATTTGGAATTTAACTTATGTTAGCCTTATGTTGACCTTATTTCAAACTTATGTGTAATTTACGTCGAAATTAGGTCAAAGATAACAATTATGTTTATTCACAATCGATACATATAATGTGTTCATTACTGACGTTTAAAAAGTTAGAAAGTAGTTTATTCGGAATCATATGGTAATATGTGCATTCCTAACCGCCTCAGAGGGTGGGAAATTAACCATTCCTAACTTACTTTTAATTCCCTCTCTTGGTCAGGAATGTAATCATTCCCTACCTGTTATCCCTCTCTTGGTCAGGAATGTGATCATTCCCGACCTGTTGTAAGTTCGTAGTTTGCTCGGTAGAGGGCGGGTGCATTATTAGGTCAAGTTTGTCACTTCAGTTGTCAGTTGTAAATAATTATTATTTGTTAAAAAATATGATGATTCCGAATAAAATAGTATACAAACCTCGGCGGGACGTTTCCTCCTGTCTCGAGCATTAGCTCACCTCGGGCCTGGGCCCTCGGTGAGCTATCTTAGCTCTCGACAGGAATGAAACACTTCCCGCCTCGGTATGTAATCTACTATTATTATACACCATAGTCAATAATAAGTTCTCTTGGTTAGTAATGAGTTCTCTTGATTAGTAATATCCATTACTTACCTTTTGCTCGTTCTAAATATTCTCAACAGATGGCAGAAGTTTTCGTATCTATCTTTACTTTTAGCAGGTAACCAACAGTCAGTCACTGTTTTAGCAACTTCTCGCAATTCCGGTGGTGTGCAACTTACATCAGTTTCACTATCAGACATTTTAAATCGTGTAAATTGCAATTAGGAGCAATGTAATTAAATTTGGTTTAGTAGTGACACGAATTTACTGATACGAATTGTTGCAGCAATTGTCATTTTATCGCCACCTGAATAAAAACGCTGGTGTTGTGTCCTACATATATCAAGTATAAGGTATCAATGTAAGAACATAATTATGTACGAATGTGAATAAAATAGTATACATACCTCGGCGGGAAGACATTACGCGTCGAGCAATTGCTGCCCTTGTCGCTTCGCGCCTCGGGCAGCATCATTGCTCTCCGCGTAATGTTCTACTTCCCGCCTCGGTAAGTAATCTACTATTACTTATGTTCAACATTATGTTAACCTTATCTGAATTGAATGAAATATGGACTTATCTATCATTTCTCTTAGTGGTTATAGTGTTAGTCCACGCTTGAGGTCAAGCGTTAAGTCAGGTTGGCCGAATCTCTAGTAAACACAAGATAAAAAAAATTTTTAAATTCGCGCCACCGGACGTAACCGACTTTCTCTCTTGCGCTACAATTATATTCAATTGTTTTCCTGGTAGTCAAGTTTGTATATCTTGTTATTGGGATGTCATTAGAAAATTTGTATTTCGTTTTCAATAATAAAACTATTAATGTTATGTGATTTTTTGGCCATCCGAACTCCTTACAGTTTTCAGAAGTGGGGTTCGAATTCGTGATAAAAAAAGATTAAGAATAACTCAAGAAAAAAAATTAATTGGAAATGGCAACTTTAGGTGAAATTAATAATTTGAAGAAAACTATCGAGAGTGCTCCTCGCAATTCCGTTGGTACTTTATACAAAATTATATTTATAATTTAATTTATTTTTATTGGGTAAAGCTTATAATTCTTTGTGTTAAGAAAATTTAAGGAAGCAGAAGGTTGATTATTACTTCATTTATTTCATTTTAATAATCAATTTTAATCATTACATAAGTCTTTCCGAGTCTATTAAAAGAAATTAATTGGTATCTCATATTATTTATTTTATTTTCTTTCTGATTTAGATTTAATACCTATAAATAATAACTTGTGTTCTTTATTTGGTGTGCATTTTATTTGTGCATTGCATTATTTGTTGCCTATTATTTTTGTTCATTAGGATTATAATAATTTTGATAAAAATAGCAAAACGACCCACCCTGAAAAGAGTCTCTCTCTCTTACCAATTTTATAGAAACAATCTACACATAGCAATATTTCAAAGCAGGAACAAAACAACAATTTTTTAAAGGTAAAAAGGTTTTTTCTTTCCGTTAATAAATTTGTAAGGACATTCTAGAGAGCCAATTACACTAATTAATTAAAGAGTCTTATATAGTGCGCTTTTATTTCGCCTTTTAGTTTTACTTTAGTGGTAATACCTTGGTACAAGCTTTCAGGAAACGTCTTCAAACGCCCGGCTATAAGAAATCTAAGTAAAACGTTTAAAAGACCTTGACTGATTGCTTTTTCTAGTTAATAGAAATAATTCACTGTCTAACAAATATTACCACATTTAATATACTCAGATTTAATTAATTATAATAATTATCAATGTACTTGTTACCATACGCTAAATAAACAAATAAATTTAACGCTGTTTGATATTTATCAAATGTATCACTACTTATCAAATGTATAAAATGTCTGTAGATTGTTGTAAATAATTACGACTTTCAAGTTTATTAAACGTGTATCTTTAGGAAATACTTAAAAAGGTTTTTTATACTATTATTCATAATAAACTTATAATCTCACAAAATAGAGAGCAACAATTATAACCTTTAGCAACGATAGTCTTGGAGAAATAAATTAATTATCTCGGGCGACAAGAACCCAGCAAATCTAAATGCACTTTGTAATTCTAAAATAATTAAATTATTAAATTTACCGCCTATCTTCTTTGTTAATCAATACTCAAAGTCAGACTGCAAAGATGCTTAGGAATAGCTTATGTTGCGAATTCTGTTTTCGCAACTCTTATATGTTCATTTTAATATTAAGAATTCAATAAAATCCCTTAGCCTTGGTTCTGTTTTTTTTTCGAGTTTGAATGTTTTGTTAAAATGGTAACAAAGTCAATGACAGTTGCTTCTTTTCTCAATTAAAAGAAAAATATATTTATAACAATTCAAATAACATTGATTATTTAATTAAATAGTTCCTGTATTCCACTAGAGAAAAAGTAAAGTGCCAGGTGTCATTACACATAGTCCTTTCCATATACAGAATACAAATTGTAAGTACTGGCATTTCATTAAATTGTGTTCGACGACAAGTGGCGGATTATTGTTGAAAAGTTTAGTTTATTTTGTTGGTTTTGTAAAGGTCCTTCGAAAATGATAAATTTAATATAGCGAAAGATAATAAAAGAATAAAATTAATAAACATTAAATGTGTCAATCTTTGTGATCCAGAACATCGAAGGGAGTCTTTGAGTAAAAAGAGACTCAGGGCGAGTTGGAGTGCCAGATAACTCCATATCGTTCAGCTTAATTACGGATGCTTTAACTGCAATAAATAATAGATTGTAAATACTTCAAAATATACAGATCATCAAAAAGTATCAAGAAATAAAGAATCCTATTAATTCCGATTCATATAATCAAAATTATTAATTACTGCGATGTTATTTATAGATAATGCAGGTATATACATTACGTATATAAATAAGAGACTTAATTAGCAAATTGTAAATCTTAATTAAAATATGAAATAAATAAATGAAATTTCATGATTATGGAGTTCCACAAAGTAAGGCTGGAAACAATAAACAAGATTAATTAAAATACATCAGATTATAGCTATGAAGTGATTCGCTGCAAAACAAGATTTCCAAATTCGTTAAAGGCCTTAAATTCTAGAACGCATATATAAGAATTACTTATATATACTATCAATTGATAGCTGATTTATAAACAACATAATATTTTGCTAACTATTGCACTAGATCTGTAAACAAATTTTAATATCTGTACAATGTCTAACTTAGTCTAACAATGTAATTTCTATAATTGTTGATTGTAAATTGAAACGTTTAAGTTTACTCTCATCAAAACAAAGCCACGCGATTGGGCGCCATTGAAACGTTTGAGATTTCTTTAAACATAGAAGCCCCACGCATGGGCGCCATTGAAAGATAACTGTTTCGTTACTGTTAATTACTAAATACACAAAAGGTGCGCCGTGATTGGGCGCCATTTGTAACTTCTGAAACATGAAGCCCACGATGGACTGCCATTTGTAACAATGAAAATCTCTATAAACATAATATTTGTATACTTACGGCAAAACTCATAAATATGATACTTACGTTACTTTAAAATGCACCGGCTTAATGAAAAATTATTACTCAGGAAGTAGGCACTGATTTTCATAGCTTATTAATTATAAAGAAGAGTAAGGTTTGGCATAGACATAAAAAAATATATGGGCGCCATCTGCTTGCAAGTCTTTAAACTCAGTATTGGCAAACAGAAAGAAATACTGACTTTATTGATTACATTCAATTAATATTCATGTTTAATTACGTTAATATTAAGTTGGTTGAAATATTTTAAAGACTTTCACAAGTGAATGGTCCAATATTATCACAGTAGGGTTTAATTCAATTGTTCATTTACTTATAAATAAAGTATTTACTTGTCTCCAATGACAATAGTAAAGGTTTTGATGGTAACGCCCTAATAAGAATTCGTATTAAAGGAGAATATAGACATAAATTGATAAAACACAATGATCAGAGAAAATGGTACAAATAATTTTTACATAAGACTTACTTTAATCAAACAAGTATTTTTTACAGTTCTTTAAACTTAAAAAAACACTTGCACAATAATGCCCTTGTTTCACTTAACACTAAATGCAAAGCACTTCATAAATTGTTGATGTGAAGAGGGATGAACTTGGAAAGTATACTGGCTGGTAGCGTTTTTTCACCCAAGATCAGCAAACGAAAGTTCACAACAATTGTCACTTAATTTCAATTTCATTAGGTATCTCTTTATGAGTAACTAAAACCATATAAGTTCAACAACCACTTCTATTGATTATAAAAAGAAGATTACCAAAAACACGATTTTATATCTGTGGAATTGGTATTATTATTACCTTATTGATTTTTATTACTACGACACCCAAACAAAGTGTTCTAAATTATTACGTCACAACTAAACCGAAAAGTTTAATTCTTTATTTTCGAAATTAATTAATCATTGCATTCTCTTATAGATTTTAAATTGTAAGTTCATGGGCTGTATTAAATTATTGATTTGAACTCATTTTAAATCTCACACATAATTTGTTTGCCAAATTCCTACAAAGTCTTCTTTATCACTTGTCTAATCAATTCATTAAATCACGCTACGATGCTACATCCACATTAACAAAAAAAAACTCCGTACGATATTTAAACTAATTCGTTTAACTGGAAAAACGTACTGTATTTGATTGCCTTCGGCAAAACTGACCCTGGACCGTATTCGAGTGCCTGTCGCTATCTAACTCCTTGGGGTTACGGATTTTTCGTGGCGTGATATTTTTTAAGAAAAAGGGGGAATTTAAATCAGCCTATCCGAACGAAGTTAACATTTCTTCAGCCAATCAGGAAATAACCGAGTAAGGAAACTTTCTAGAATATTCCGTTTAAATTTACGGGACATTACAACCTAAAATCTGCGTCTTGGGAAGTAAGTCGATATTTTGCAGGTTGTCACATGATGCTTTTTTTATGCGTCTGCACTTAGCACGTACTGGATCTATAGATTTGGGGTTTAATGCGTTTTCAGATATTTTATTCTCTTGTTAAAAAGCCGATCTTATTTTTTTCTACCTTTATAATTTTAATTTTTGTCTGTATTTTCGTTACGAAAAACTATTTTTAACCATAAGAAGGCCTTGCAATGAACTTTGATATTTACAAAGACGTCAGTATGTTTATTGTAGACGCAATATTATCTGTCATTTTATTTTAGAAGGAATTTTCATCTTGTACGAAAACATTTTAGAGTGACCTTTGGTATTAAAAGAACACTATTTAATTAGAAATATCGTCTGCATTTTTAATCCAACTGTAATATGATGAACTACACAGGACCGTACACCGTACTAAGGCTTTTTACCATTTGTGCATATAAAATGGAGAATTTGAGCACGCTACAAAATCTATAACTGCTCTGTTAATTGCACGTCTAAAATACATGATCGTACATCAACGTTAACAGTCAAATAAGACGAAAGATAAATCACAATACGATTTCATACCTTAAGCTGGTAGGTGGTCAATTAGTGAATAAATTTCTTTCGAAGAAATGCTATTAATTACCTGATTTTAGACGTTTTAAAAGAAAACTAAGCTACTACAGAGTGTTTTAACTAGAACCTCTAAATATGTCTCAGTGCATTCAAAACAAGAAATATTTTAGAAAACAAGAAAATGAAACATCACCGTCCCTCTAGATTAGAAATGATTTTTTGTTTAAGTTGCAGTAAAATTCAAAATTGCAACCAACTTGTTATAGTGTATGTACAAATTACACTGCCAAAAATGTTATTTTACTAATTTGTAATGATTTTAGACTTTAAATAGACTAGACTAGACTTAAAATATTAAGAAAATACCTATTAGTGTACTGCGAACATTGAATAGAATGGAATGATAATATTATGGATAAATATAGGTACCATTAATTTAATTTAATTTCTTACAATTATTAGATAAACTTATTAAAAGGAACACCAAAATTGCGTGTAAATGTACTATCAAATTAGTGTAATCTAGCATAAGGCCAACGCCTTTCAACAGGCGCCAATTAAC
Source organism: Agrypnus murinus (assembly GCA_929113105.1). Lineage (NCBI taxonomy): Eukaryota > Metazoa > Arthropoda > Insecta > Coleoptera > Elateridae > Agrypnus > Agrypnus murinus. The sequence goes on from OV816025.1 coordinate 21,237,890, forward strand.
AGTTCTAAATTGATTCCCGGAAACAATGCTGCCCTTTATCTTGTGAAATGGCTCCTTGTTCGGTTTCTCAATCTACCACCTCCGCCTGTGTTCAATACTTTTAGAGTGTACAAAATAAAAGAAATTTAAAATTGACTCTAGCAACCGAGTATAAAGTGGCTGTTTTCTCTTTAAGTTAAGCTCTACATCAAATTCCGGCTTCTAGATTTATCATCTTCTAGAGTAAACACTCCTTTAAAAAGTTATACTTAACAAATGCTTACATAAGCACCGATCATGTCAAAAGTGACCGTTGAATTATACGAGTCAACTAATATTGTCAGAGTGTCTGACAAAGTGCCCTCTAAATTGTTGTTTGCAATTAAAATGTAGAAACCGAGATTGGAATCTTTAATTTTCAAATAGAATTATTGCCCTAAACAATTAAAATTCGTATGAATCCAGATCTACCACCCTAAACTTAAGAGGGTGTGGTTATTTAAAAAGGACGTTTAGTGCATCAGCACTGAAAACAATTGCACCTGTTGCTGGTATATACTTGACCAAAAAGTTTTTAGCAAGCATAATAAGTGGTTTCCAGGGGTTTGTTGTTGCTGTCCTTTATTTATCGGGTTGGCCATTGTTCTTATTTATTAGAGGGCTTAAATCAGTTATTTACGTTTGACATGAAGCAAACATTAGCTTTAAAATTGAAATAAGTGGGTACTTAATGCTTTGCCCAAAGGTTTGGTTGTATGATAAAAGTGTAATAACGTTTTGTTGAATGAGGGTACATTTGGGTTTTGCTTAATTCCAGTGGCGGCCTGTGCTAGATATTTTTTGGTGTGCATCTGTTTATTTTACCAAATAAAGCGAATCGCATTTCATTGTTGATATGCGTTTTAAAGTTTTTGTTTCTGTTTTTTAATGTTTTTACTTAAATGTACCCCCGTTTGCGTACAAAGTTTCTCGTCATGGTCGTCAGAAAACACATAGAAAACAAAATAAAACATTCTTTCGATTGCATGTGTAATTATGTCTTTATTAAATTGTCTTTAATAATTTTTACCGCGACTTTTACCGGCATTTTAAATATTTAATTCAGGTTTAGAAGGACCTTGCAAGTTAATGCGGAAATTATCCACTTAATTTAAATATAATCTCCATTTTCGAAATATATACGTATTTAAAATAAGGGTAGGAGTTAAAAGCACATTATTATTATAGTGGCGGTTTTAGCATTAACACGATTGACATTAAAATATTATATATTAAATAATAAATAAAAAAATGTACGTTAAAAAGCTAGATTTAAACCCGTATTATATATGTATCTACATAATAAAAATTATTGCAAGTAATTTACCTAAATTTACCAAGTAATTTAGTTTCGCAGGCTAAAATAAAGTGTTTTTGAGCATTATTATTTACACCACACAGTCAGGTGGTAGAATATAATAATAGGCAATATTCATTTCACCCGCTTTATTGGACATTATTCATTTCAGAGCTAAAATATTTTTTCAATTTCCCATAAAAGTTTTCCCTAAGAACACAGTCCATACGCTAAGTATAACGAAATTAAAGTATTTATTATTATTAAAACATAATGCAATTTTAATTAAAATCATGTGAAATATTTTACATGCAGACGTCTACTTTAGGTAACAGTCATAATGTCCGTTTAATTATTCTACGTAGAACAACAATATTGAGATGATATGGAATCATCTGATTGAAGATTTACTTGACGATTTGATCGTAAACACAAATATAATTATTTCATGCATAAAATAAAATAAAATGATCGACATGCTAGGATATTAGGTTTATTTAATCTAAAAACTACATGTTAAGTTACAGATAGATTTATCAATTTTTAAATAGAAATTATAGAAGCATGAATTTCATGTAGACGTAACTTTAATTTTTACGGAAAAGGTTTCAATTATAAAGAGGCATATTAATCATTTAGGTTATTTTATAGTAATACATGTTTTATGCAACCCAAGTCACATGTTAGGATGGTTTTTCCATTTTTTGGAAGATTTTATTTTCTTGTTAGACATGAGTTTAACGATGGGTAACGTAGGACAGGTCTTTCTGTTTTCCATGCGACTGATTCAGTTTCGGGAAAATATTTTACTGAAAAAACGTAAAACGGGTCATTATTGTAATGTCTATAATAATACATTAAACTTACAATCTCCTGAATTCTAAATAAAAAATATTAATCTTTGTGAAGGTATTGGCTTTGCTGATATGCTTCGATTTTTCCAAATATTGATTTTAGTATAATATTTTACACCGTTGTTTAAACACAAGCACTTGGAGGACTGTATGCTGGACAAGCTTGACTATAATTTAATTTCATTTATGTTGATATTTGTGTAGGAGCTTGTATGGCATCATTGAATTCATAAAACGTATAAACGAATCTTTATTTTTGTTTTTCTTCTATTGTAAATATTTTTCTATGTAAATTTTATATGTATCAGTTACCTAGTGTAGTTATGTATTCATTTTTGTAAAGGTAGAGCTGGAGTTAATGAGTTTTGTTTGTTATTAAGTTTTAATGAGATTTTTTCATTGTCAATCGTTTTTGTTAATTTTCTCAGTTGATGTTAATTTTAGACTATAAGTGTCTTATGTTGTTTTAATTGTTATTTTGCCAGCTACATTTCTATCTTTCTAGATTTAAGATTAGTGCTAATTATGAACATCTGTTTTCGTGAAGTGACGTCACAAACGTAGTGCTTAGATTTTGTTTGTGAAAATTGTTATAGTTTTCAATTGTTTTGGTAAAAGATATAAAAAGGCCAGGAAAGATTAACAAATTCAGTCGCCAAAACGCATTGGTAAAATCCACGTCGATTCATATAAGATTACCTAAAAATAAAGTAAGATTAAGTCATAATCATATGATATTATGTTTGTAAACAAACGTTAATAATATTCTAAGTGAATTGTATATGTATTATTCACCTGTTATATAAATCAAAGAAGATTTATTTTTGTTCTTCAACAACCATATGGAATTATGAACGATTTTATTAAAATTAATTACAGAAGATTTTTATTGATTTCCATTTTAACAATTTGGTTTTCGACTTTGAATGAAATGGATTAGCTGTTTGAATAAATGTAGTAGTACCAATTGTAAAAAGAAGTGGATCTCGACGTATTTTATATACAAGGTTGGTCAAAATAAAAAGGATTTGGTTAAATTTTTAATATAACAAAATCATAAAGACAATCCTAATAAATTCAGAATTTATTTTTCTTATTTAAAAAGTTTTTCAATAACAGAGTTTTACCAAATAAACAATTTAAATTTGTTTTTAAAAATTTAATTTTCATTAGATAAATTTATTTTTGCAATTGTAATTATTTTTAACTGATAACTTTATTTGATGTCAGTTTGCTCAAATGGAGACCAGTTATAGCCCCCATGTCAGGTTAATAACGAATATTTAACACATTTGAGCAAGCTCAAGGAACATTTTCCAATTTTTTTACTTTTCTGTTTAAGTATTTTTTTTTATTTGCTCGTTCGAAATAGATTTTCTAATTATCATAAATAAAAATAAAAACTATGTTTCAATTTATCTGTGTGTTTATTTGATGTGTATGCAAGCATCCATTTCTTTTTCTTTTCACATATAGAGTTTCGTTTGCTGTTGTCCAGTTGCGGAAGTCCAAGTGCTTTGGTAGTAGGTTCTTTTCTTCCAGGTATAAGAAGCAATAAGATTTTTTTTTTTATTTCATTTATTTCATGCTCTATCGAATTAAACTTGGTTCAGTCTATTGGGAGAAAGAAAAAAATATTGGGGTGTTACATTTTTTTTTATTTATTAAATTTCGCCTCATATTTTAATGGCTTGACCTGAACGTGGGGCATATTAAAAATCACCTCATATAATTTAATGTCGCTGTCAACGTGGAGCAAAATTTTTTATAAAATATCACTGCAATATATTAACATAAAGGCATTTATTTTTATGTCATAGCACAATGATTTTATAGACGCGAATCAATATTAATTATTGTTCACTGTTTCTAATTAAATTAATATGTTGGTTGTAACTTTTTTCAAATTCAAACTTTAATTATTTAAAGCACTAACTAATATTTCTTATAATGTTCAAACCAAATGTTCGTTTCAAGTAAAATAATGATGATTTAAAGTGTACTGCTAAAATAACACGCGAAACGCATAGACAAAAACCGTCCTATTATAAAAACATTTCAGTGCGTGTGCTCATGCTACACGAATTGCAGCTATTTTAAACCATACATTTTGCGCCTGTTAACCTATCAGATGACGGTTGACACTTATCGAATTATCCGGTCGTTTACTGCCAGAACAACGTTGCTGCACATCGATTTCATAGACCCCCGTATCGCGCTAGCGGACTTATTATTTCAGTTTTCCCTAACCGCACTACTAACCGACTCACTGACTGCACTACACACTTCAATTTTTGCACTTAAATGTAATACTCTGTCTAGAGAAAATGGCTATTATTTATAATTAATAGTACATACTATACAACTGAATACTTACGATTTGTTATAATTAATAATGGATATTCTTGGGATATCTTTGCTATGCAGCACTTAAGGACAGGCCGTCGTTGCTTAATTGTTTTAACTTGTTTAAACAATTCTTGCTTGTTTTAACAAACTATGCTTTAGTGCCACTATTAATAACTTAGTTGTAGTATACAAAAAATCAACAATTTCAGATAATGTGGTTACAAAATGTTTACTAGGAGTATCTCCAATAATAATTGTAAAATATTTTCTAACAGGCTGTGTACCATGCGATTCACTTCGCTTTTGCTTTTGCTTCTATGTTAACAAGGCTATAGATAGCAGATTTTTCTGGTCCAACGCTATAAGTAAATAGTAATATTTTTGTTGAACCGTCGGCGAATACCCGACGAAATGTCATAAAACCTTCATTGGCGAAACGTCAGCAAATCTGCGGAGATTCTTAGTTGGTATTTTTTGGATAACATTTGCCAAGTTATGGAGCAATCACCACCGAAATATTTTCTAAATGTTGCTTTACGTAGTTATTTGCAAATTTTGACATTTTGTAAATATCAATTATGTTCAGAAGACTAGTAGCTTAGTGGGTATGGTGCTTGACTACGAATCTTAAGGTTTGCTTCCCAGGATCGCCATAACGCCAAGGCATTCTTCCAGATCGACGCAGCCTGTGAAAATGAGCAGCTGGGAATCTGAGACACTGGATGAAGCATTAGATATGTAAAAACACAGGTAGGCTGAGTTCGGATTGACCAGTCAGTATGGAACGTCAAACTACGCCATGTAGAACGAAGAATTAATACGAACCAGTAGAGTGTTAACCCATTCACATGAAAATAATTTTTAAAGACTTGATTTTAAATCACTGTCATATTTCCTTATATATTTAAATAAGTTTCGTGGAGAGCTTTAAAATGATACCACGCACATTCGTTTTGAGCTTACGGTTGTTAAGATAAACCGCTATATTTTAAAAAGTGTTAACCGGTTCACAAGATAACAGTTTTTAAAATGTTTAATTCAAACCACTGCATGATGTTATGGATACATTTGAATACATCTTGTCCAGAACTTTAAAACGATACCACACATAGTCGTATTACACTTATGGTTGCCGAGATAACCTGAGAGTCAAATGCATTAAATCTCCCTCGCATTCGTGGAGCGTCGTGTGCTTGAGGTATTGCGACTTGGACACCATCTAATTTAAAGTCTTATGGCCATAAAATCTAAACCATGACACCTCGAACGGTGCTAAAACTCATTTGAAGTATCCTTAAATTTCCTTGATTTTTAGCTGATTGATATATTCTATTCCCAAGCTGTCTTGTTAAAAAGACGATATTATTCTGTCATTTTAGTCAGAACTAATATGTCTGCTTGTTTAAAAGAGCATCATTGTGATGCCTCCATTTTATGATTACTAGTGAAAAAAGTTGTTTTTTGTAGCATTTTTAACGTTTAACGATTGGTTGGATTTTAATTCATTGTGGTGATTAGCAATTGTTTTGAATGTAATACTCGCATTATTTGGAGGATTATTGGCAGCTACTGCGATTTTCTTTGTTGGTGTCTGTCCTTTGGCGAACTGTGAATTAAAAACTATCATAATATGTGAAAGTAAGGTATTTCTTTAATTATTCATGTATTTTTTATACAATAAAACAATTTTTCAGTCAATCCTTATTTATCTGGTAAAAATAATTTAAACCATTTCTTAAGGTTTTTGCTCCAAGTTTTTCCCTCATCTACGTGTCTTGATATTTTTCTTTAATTAAAACATAAAAGGAAGATGCTGAGATTGCAATAATTAAAGTTTACATGAAAGAAAAGTTACTTTAATTTTATAAAATCCGAGATTAATATATTCAACAAGATCAATTTTAAGTGTAATTCTTTTCAATGGAAAGAACTTACAAACTTTAAACAATTTAGCTTAATCGGTGTAATGCAGCTTCTGTAAAAGTACATCCGAGGGCCTTCATAACATTATTTGATTTATTTAATATCTAAATAGTTTACTTTTTTGAAAAATAATTACTAATGTTTGTCTATCCCGTTGACGTAATCTGAATAAACTATTATAAGTATGTTAGGATCTTTATGTAAAATTAATATATAAAATTATTTTTGTATGCTTTATTGGTGTCCTCTTTATTTTTTACTTTTATTAATTTGGATATAACCTTTTAAGATTTTGTTATCATATTTGGAAAACTAACAATAAATTATAAAATTGTTAAAATAATTTACAAAGGAGCGCTGTTATAGAAAACTATAACACACTCTGAATCAGCTAATCTAAAAATTTTTCCATGCTTATATAAAATTTTATAAAAATATTGCCTCTTGCCGAGCTTCACTAGCTTAGCAGTGGTAATTAAATATTAAATTCAAGTCTAATATAAATAATAAACTTTGGCTCCTAGTAGTGAAGCGATGACGTCATGTTGCCTACAATCAACATTTCCATCTTGCAAGCTATCAATCTGAAAAACAGTCAGTAGATCGCGTAGGTCTAATACATCATTCAGGGCACAACCAAAAGTAGATCCTTCGTCATCTCTTGATATATCTACAGAATTTATGACATGTTATATGTGTCAAGCTTGTGACGTTATCGATATTTTTTTAATTGAAGCATGGGTCATGTGATACCTCTTTTAAAAAGTCTTATAATTTCCTATCTACTACCGAAGGTGCCTAATTAAGTATAAAATTCACTAGAATTTTTGTAATTATTGAAATAAACGCAAATATGTTACAAGTCAATTCTAAATAAAAGGACATCTGCTAGTTTGGTTTTTGCTAACCAAATTCTGATATTTTTTTATTTAAAAGAAATATACTACAGTGGAAAATATATTTTTCAATATACATTTTTTCTGTCCACACTGTACATTTTAATTAATTTTAAAATCGTAGGGTTTAGACATGGAATCCAATGACCTTTTCAAATAGGCAGCACATGACCCATATCTAAATTAAAAAAAACATTGATGACATTACAACTTTGACACAGATGGCGCCATAAATTCGACAGATATAGAGACCCTTCAATTAGAGTCTAGTCAAGGCAGCCATTTTATATCACAAGACGTGGCGCGAAATTCGAAAAGTACAGAAATGGTTTTTCTCAAAAACTGACAAAATGATTAATTTGCTCCATATTTATCACCATACTGTAAACGGACAATATTAAAAAAAACAATTTATGTACGATACATTTTTAGGTCAGTTAATATATATTTATTTCAAACACAACAAACGTTTGTACATCTGATAGGGTATACGAAACAAATATAAATGTAAATGTACTGAATGCTTTTATTGCTCAAATAGAATATGCAGGAATTACAATACAATTTGCAATGTTATCATTTACATTTCCCTAGCCTAGAATTTAAATATTCATATGTAGGCAAATCCGGTATTAGTAATTATTAAATATACACTTTATTGCTGAACTGCTGCAGAGTTTATGGTGAACAGTTTAGCTAAAACAAACTATTGTTTTAAAACGTGAATTACATTTCATTACAAATTGCATTATATTAACCCTTCATTGTGACTTCACCCCTGTTCACCGGAAACTCGTTATGCATTACATTATTACGTTGGCATTTTATTAACTAAAAACAGTCTCCTGTTGAATTATACAAAACAAAAACAGTGTGTCCATTTTTCTGAAAATCCATGTAGAAGTCTCAAGAGATTGTGAAAAAATGTATTTTCGATTACACCTTAGTCTGCGGTTAGAGTTTCCACAAGTGAAGTTTCAAAAAAGTTCAAACGCGTTAGAGAGTTTAAGTGTATAGGAAAAGAGACAGACGAAAATAGTTAAATTAACGATTACACGCTTCGATTTCGATAATAGGTTTTTTCCTAAGAGAAAGTTAGACAAATCTGCCAGTTTGTATATTGCTAAAGAGCGCATTAATGGGTAAAATATTGGAAATTTTTTGTTTTCTGTAAGATCCATATATCTCGATATTAGTCATTTATAATATAGTTCTTATTTCGACCGATGTCAGTGGGAGATCAGTGGGAGGAAGTCAAATAATTTAATATTTATAATAAACTGTGATGTTTGTCCTAGATTTTCAAATATATTTAGATATGTATATGTTTATATAGTATATATTAGATAATATGTAACGAATTAGAAAATAGAAGAAGAAACTCATAACAAAGTTAAATCAATTCATTATTCTAAAAATTTATTATTCCAAAAAGATGTTACAACAATTATTACAAAACTCATTTCTAAATTATTTGACCCAGTAATAAAGATAAACAAACTGATTTCGAGTATGACATGATGCTACTCTGCAATTTGTAAGTGTGTTATAATACTAGGACAGCATTATTGCCCACAAAAGTAAGTAATGCTGACTCTAGCATTATGACACTGCCTGGTTAATAGGGACATGTTGAGCGATCCTTGATTGCAAGGGGAGATTAAGGTAGGGATTGAGAGGTAAAATGGAAGTGACAATCGAAAGGGATAGTTCGTATGGTGGAATGGAAGCAGTAAAGTCCTTCTCAATTGTCATACCCAGTGTGAGGGAAATGGCCCTAGTATTTATAATTAGTTGGTAAGTAAAAATTATGTTTATTTATTTATATATAGGATTAGAGTCATAGTTATAAGTTAGGTAATTTTAAGGAATAAATGAAATAGATTAGATAAAGGATGAGTGTCTTTATGCTTGTCTTATTATTTAATGCTACATGACTTGGTAACGTCGTGAAGGGTAATGCAAGGGAAGATAAAAGACAAAGCATGGTGGAAGCAAGTGATAACGAAGCAAGCCAAGCTTCGTAACAATAATATTGTAATGATTTGTACAAAAGATTATATAATTTAATCTGCCCTTCTTTGCGGCACAAACAAATTATCTAATTTGATATGCTCCGACGCTAGCTCAGATCTTAAATTGGTAAAGCAAGAGACAAAAATCTTCTGAAATGAAACGTACTTACAGACTTACCTTACTAAATTTTATTTTTATGTAAGCTTAAACTGCAGAGATCACTCCTTGGCGGAGAAACTGTACGAAGCTGTCAATCAAAATATACACACAGACAGAAAACAACAAAATAATATAATCAAAACGAGCAAAATCTTATTAAGACACAAAAATAAAGAAATTCACAACTAAACTACAAAAAAACTAAATACTAAGTAAATAAAAATGTTGGGGTTTTAAATAATCTTAACTTCTATCAACCAAAACAAAATTAAATTAAAATAAATCTCAAAAAAACTCAATTGGTCAATTTCTAAATTATATTACCTTTTAACACTGTTCAAGTTTCTACTGTTTTTATATTTTTAACAGTCTTAAATGAAGTGTTTTAAAACTTTCAAGAAGTATTGTTTTTACTTTTTTTTTACTGGCCAGTAGAAAGATTCTGTTAATCACTTACAATTTTTCGTACAACAAACACTTCCCCCTACCGTTCACGGTCGCTGCGAGCCGCTATACTAACCACCGCCAAATTATTCTTTTTTAATAAGTTGCAGTTGCTGGTTTAATTTTCGTCGATACCACAATCCAAATCTAAAATCCAATTCCAACTTTTTGAAAAAGCTTTTTAACAAGGACTCACCACAAAGCAGTAAGTATAATATTCTTGAACATTATTCTTCATATAGCCTTACTTTTACTTGTAGATCCTGCTTACAACATTGATTAGTAGTTCAGAAGGAACACAACCTTCTCTCTTTACGTATTAGAGACTACTGATTGTATTTTTATTTTAGAGTTTACTTAAAAACATATGGAAACAATGCAATACTGCAAACATCAAAGCAACCCAAAGATTGGATTTGACATTTACAATTTACAAAAATTATACAGATTTCTACATTTAATTACATAAAAAGGAAAGCACAACACTTCCTGAATCTAACGACATACAACACCACAGGTATTTAGCTCAATAATTAACGTACGAATTAAGTCCGACGAAAAAATTGTCAAGCTTGACTAAATTCGTAATAATTCTATTCAAACATGTCCTCATACCAATTTAACCTGTGGAATTCTTACATAATATCTTGACTTAACTTTCTCCATTAGTTTGATATCAAAGCATACACGACGCGAAATTAACTCAAAATAATTTTTCAATGAAGGCGGAGGTTGAATTAAATTTTAAAAAATCCTAGCTAAATTAAAAACCTGCATACAGTTTACACAGCCAGTATGCTGTTAACTTCCTACAACGTCATTGAAATAGAATGAAACGATAACTTAGAAACAAACAATATCAAAAACCGTAACAGAAAAATCACCCGTACTTACAAATTATGTAAATTAAGTAACTTTTTTATATGAAAACCTACTCATAATAGCCCGTTTTGTTTAATTATAGATACAGTTTACCAAGATCTGAGCTATTCACCGATGGAATAAAAAAAATCTCCTACGTATTAAATTACATTAATAAAACTAAGAACAAACTTAAATAATTTAAATAATGAATAGACCATAAAGTACAATAAATTTGCATGAAATGTGATCTTAACAATCACAAACTAAGCATATAGCATGTATTTATACTGACTCCTGTCTTTAACTTACCTCAAATGTAATCTTCAAAATTGAAAAATAAATCTTTTAAGTTGAAATTTGTTTTAAAACAGCCTTTTTTTACTTCTACCGTTCCATAGTGCTTTATAACAAACATCGCAATATAACTATAATTTAAATAATTATATAAAACAAATTAATGACAATTTACAACAAAAAAGATTAGAGATAAAATTAAAAGCTATATTAAGAATTTTTATTGTAATAATTATATTACAGCTTAAAGACAAACAACAATTAAACATTTTTCCTACTTAATTATTCTACATTGTAATATTAAATTTTTCGCAATGTTTCGTACGATTTTAAGGTTTTTATTCTTGCAACTCTATATTTAGACGAAAATCTTCACCGTTTCCGGCCAACATGATTGTTTTGAGCTGATACAACAGTTTCTTAATATTTTTTTCCAGATTACTTTTATAATGTCTATGAGCTAAATTGAAAATGTCATAACGAACAAATAAAACTTACGTAATAGAAATCACTCACAACACGCGCCGAAGCTCAACCAACGCTAGCGTCCAGAAGCGAACAGCATATGAAAATGTTGAAAGTGGCAAGTAGCAAATTGTCTTTTATCAATAAAATACTTTAACAATTCTTGTCACTAATCAATAAATATAAATCGCGTACATACAGCAGTCTTTCTAATAATATTAAGAAAAATTAAAATAAAGAACTGGATTCACGAAATCAGATTAGGATTAAGTAATTAATTAATTAAAAGTTTTTTTGTCGATCATATAAAATGATAATTACAACAAATTAACATTTATCTTTTTGGTGTTATTGCCTGTTTTGTATTTGTTAGTATGTTATATTAAAATTATAAACAACTTAAACATGTTATACTTATTTTTTATTATTAAATCTATTTCACATGGAATGGGTAGCTTAAAAGATCTTTTATTTTAACTGAAGAATCAGTATCAAACTGAAGTTTTGTTCTTTTCAAACGCAAACTTATGTGAACAAGTTTCAAAATAGATAGTCAAACGATTAACGGAAACTGAATTTAACATATGGAACATAACTTAAAAATTATTAAGCTTTTCCTGTATGTTGTCAACTTCTGATATTGTCTTGGGCGGATATTTTAAAATAAAGTTCAATTTATTGTTTGGGTGTGTTTCAGTGCGTCCCTTAAACGTTTTACATCACTTATCTTTAATAATGCGTCGCTGTGAGAAACAAATTGGGCTATTCATTCTAATAAGCAACTGAGAAAACCCATTCATAATATAATATAGGACGAGAAAGTTACAAAATGCCCACAGCAAGGAAGCTTATATTTATCAGGGGTTATAAATTTGAAGAGTTTTGTTTACAATGTAAGTGTATTAAAAGTAGTAGACGGGGACTTGTTAAATTATTTCAGTTAAATTTTATTGCTGATGAAGGTAAATTAGATGAGATCGATACTAGTAGTATTCAGTAGCAAAAAGGAATGAATAATATAAACGATTTGATTGTTGGTTGAATTACAATGATGAAAAAATTATTCATTGGTGGCAAGTACACAATTTTACTTATCCTCTTCACGAAGAAGAAATTGTATTAAATACATACAGAAAATTGAGGCAGATACATTGTAACAATTTGTCAATAGTTATAATATTGTAACCTAAATAAGTATGAACCATTGAACGATCTGACAATTACTAATTAACAAAAATAATATAGTAGTAAACTAATAGTTAATTATAAGGAATATACGAAAGAAAATTTATAGATTTAGAGCAAGGCGTGGTTTGTCTCTCGACGTGCAGCGGAGGGAGACGATTCTTCACAGTGCTTTAATATGAAATTCTCCATATATAAAACAATTTTTTCTTATGGCCTAAAAACCGCTATAAGATACTAAAAGGAACTTAATAAAATAGTACAAAATGAGATAAACAAAATTAATTTTATAATGGCATGCTAAAATATTTTACTTTATTCTTTTAGGCGTATCCGAGGAAAAAATAATTTAAAATATTTTAGCCCCAAGAGGTAGCTTCGCTCACCATCAAAATAATATCCCATTAAATTGAAAAAAGGTACTTACGATATATTGACGTAATGAAGTGCAAGTAATCTACCAACCCTGTACGGACATTTTATCTTGGTTTTGAAGATGATGCCTTTTATTTTTCTGCTTTACACAAATTATATAATTCAGGAAATAACAGTAACCACGAGAGTTAATGTGGCAAGGTACTTTTTCATGTTATTTTTGCTTATCTTTCGTATTGTTTGTTTTATACCTGTATTGCATTTTTTTCTTTATATATTCCTGCGCAGTTCAGTCATTTAGTCATAATATTTTTTGTGTTTTGTGTATTTTTTCCATTCTCTTGACTATCAACGTTTATAATGTATATTTTTGTCAGTTATTTGTTTTGAGATTTCATATAATCATTTTAAATTGTTTTTTGTGTTGCTTGTTTTGCTTCTTGAGGTAAATTGTCAATTTGCAGTTTTTATCTCTTCTGATACTATTTTTCCTTTTCTTAATATTCTTCTTCTGCAATTTTCTTATACGTATCCCTTATCTCGTGTAGGTAGTATTTTAACTTCAATTTTTTCTTTCTTTGGTTCTGTTTCTCTAATAATTTGATAATCATAATTTAGTGGTAAAGTATGGAATGCACTTGCTACAATAACTCCATTACTCCAGCGTTTCCCAACCGCCGGTCCGTCTGAAACAAAGCTTTTTTCGTCAAGAAAAAATAACTATAAAAGCTATAAAAAGCTATAAAAATACATCATACTTACTGTAACTAAAAACTCATATGTCTGCCTCAGCTTGAGATTTAAACTCTTTCTTACAAATTAATTATTCAAGTTGTAGGTATTGGTTCCACAGCTGTATGAATTGTGAAAAGGAATAGATAAGGGTTTTAAACACAATTAAAAACTCAAAAAGGGCGCCATCTGGTTCTGATGCTTTAAATTAATTATAAATTAACCAATCAAAGATGTTATTTTGAATAAGCATTAAAATTTACTAAATCCATTAACCAGAAAATGAATAAAATATTTAGTTGGAACAAAAAAATTTTGTTTATTACAATTGTTGAAGAAATGAAACTAAGCTTTCATAACCAATATGGTTCCGTTTTATAGATCCATCAAGTTTGCGATGGTAACATTTATTATGAACAGAAGGGATAAAATACACATACAAAGATAAACAAATAAAACACACCTTGTATATTTATTACTAATCCGATCTAAATTTATTGGATTATAATTATGTCCAACAGTTAATCAATAAAAAAATTCACCAAGAACTTTTCATTTAATAAAGAAAACAAACAGGAAAACTTATTGGATTGACCATAAAATTGTTAAAAACACCTTAATTTAAATATTAACCTTTGTATTGACTGAGCTTTTCCTGGACAAAAATTTATAAACAAATCTCTAAAGGAGATTAAGCAAATTATATCAGTTCAACAGTATCAATATAAATGAATTGCAATTAAGTTAAAGCTTAAAGATTTTTAACTATCAAGGAGAGCTCTCCCTAAAGAAAATTCATTACCATGACATTCTTAATACTTGAATTACAAACAAATACCTATTTAATATTACAGTACCTTGCATTTTCCTTAATTAAACTCATAGAATACCATACATCAAGTCCAGTAGAATTTGAGGAAATTGTGAAAAATCTCGGCGTTGCATCGAAGTATAGGTTCTGCATACCAAAACGTGATCCAATCTTAATTGATAATAACAGCTCATATAGTTTCATAAACCAGTAAAGTCAAGCACGAAAAATAACCAACATTTTAATTTGTGCTTAGTTAATAACGTCTTTAATTTTCACCCAGAAAAACTAATGGAACTGTTCTGAAACATCCAGTTATATTAATTCACTGATTGCATTAACTGCACTCAAATTCTTTAAGAGGAATTTTAATTTCACAAAAGCACAGGAATCGGTCACTACATTTAGGATTTCTTTAAATAATTCTTCCTATAACGTGAAACGTATTTAACTTTAAAACTTTCACAAGTCACAAAAGATCGGTAAAACTATACGGAACGGTAAACAGAATTTCTCGCAATTCTTTAGGATTAAAGAACTGTAATCCATTGGCACTAATTTAAAAGCAATCAATCATTATTGATCGATAATATAACCGCGCACCCAGGTCGAATCATAATATCGACCGTTCGCTTGCAGGGTGCTGTTCACAAACTCCCCGTCTCAAAAATCTGTCTGTTTGTGTTTGTTCAGAACCGAACGAAGCCTTTTTATAAACTTCGATTCAAGCTACTCCGCGTCTCAACATCTGTTTTTAGACGGCAAGGGTGCTTGTTACTTGCCCTACTATAGGATTTTAGACCTTACGTGTAAAAAATAGTACCAAAATTCTTTCCCGCTGGAAAAGCACGTGTGCAATACTGCTACTGTCGAGACGAGAATTTCTACGCCGCATTGACTTAAAATTTTTAAAACGCAAATAACAGACAAAGGAAAGTGTATTTACGAATCGTATACACTTAAAATATTTACCGAAACATTTAAATGAGATGACGAAGCGCTTCTCATGGTTTCTTTTCAAGGTTTCTTTTTGAAGAAATTGATATTATTTTTTAAAATGCCAGGTTGCAAGATACAAAAAACGACATTAACATGACGTTACATTACTTCATTATAGCAAATATTAAACATTACCTTCCTATAAATACTTTTTATTTAAAATGTTTATTTGATGACAGGCTAGTTTAAATTAAGCGACGTCCACAGGACCGAACTTAGGATTTTTAACCAGAATTAATACAAAATTCTATGTACTAAATACCGGTGAAAATGTACCCGTTACACTCGCCCACTCGTCAATGAAAAAGAAAAAAACAATAAAAAAAGAAAAGCTATGAAGCCCATCTTGTCTTTATACTCGAAACTAACGAAATGCCAAAGGCCTACAAGAATACCGTACCGGTATCAAAACCAGAACACACCCAAAAGTGCTTAACGCCCAAATCTATAAGACCAAAAGTGTCTAAACATTCAAAAAAAGGAAAGTGGAAAGGAAAGGGACTACCCGGCTAGGAAAATAGAAAGGAACAAAGGTAAGGAACGCCGAATAGAGCTGAAAGGAAGCCACCCTAAAAAAAATGTCCTCACCGAACATTCAAGCAAAACCGAAGGTGTTGGAGATACCAGACGCACCAACGGGGACCCCAAAAGTCATATACTAGGAAAGTCAATCTCTAAAAAACACTCACCAACATCATAACTTGTAGCAAAAGCTACCTATACTGATTCTAGTATTCGCACAAGAGAGTACAACAGCAAGGTGCCGCTTAGGATACCAAACGGCAACACCCCGAGATCTCAGGTCTACAGTAGTCCGATATGGCACTGACTGAGCCTTCACAGATCGAGAAGAAAGAAGGAAGAGAAAGAAATAAAAGAATAGTAAACAAAGCTAGGAAAAGGAAACCTACACAGATAGTACTTCACTTAAGCAGAAGCCAGAACAAGAACCAATTCCCCCACAAAACACCCACCGTCCAGCGTTAGGACCTCCTTCTACCGTCAGGAAAGGTTCAAGCCCAACCACTACCAAAACAAAGCACCAACCGCCACCAGAAGAACGTCACTAAACTAAGAAAGTAGTCAACACTACCCATTCATCACTACATACACTCTGAATACCTATACAAGGTAAGTATATACCAAACGATATACCAAAAGTAAAATTCAAGCTCAATACTTGAACGAAATGACGTAAACCATAACTGAAAGTCAAACGGTATAGAGTTACTAAAACTCCTTTTCAAATTCTAACATAAAATAGGTTGCCTATAACTAAAATTCAAACGATATGAAGTTACTAAAACTACTATTAAATTCAAACCCAAAATAGGTTAGTCATAACTATAAGCTAAGAACTTAAGGTTGATAAAACCTCTCTCAATTACACTCCTCGGGTTATATAGAAACCTCATCTTATTCTTAATGAAAAGTCATCAGACTGTACTACAAGCTAAAAAGTTAAGGTTAATAAACCTTTTCATATAACGCAATAACTGCAAACTAAAGGAATCAAGGTTAATAAACCTCTTCGGAATTAAATATTTACAAGTGGATAAATTAAGGTTAACAAACCCTCATATTTACCAGTGAAACACTAGATAATCCCAACCAACGATTGGGCGACTCAAAGTTACTAGAACCTTTCCAAATAGTCTCCAAAGTGTATTGGGTCGTAGCTATTAACTGAAAGAAATAAGGTTAATAAACCTATTCATATTAACTGAAGTCCGTTAACTTCAACGAAGGACAATATAGCTGAAGGTTGAAAACCTTTTCAAAGAGCTTACTGACTGTAACTATAACATAGATGGTTAAAGGTTAATAACCCTTTCCGTATTATCTGGCTCAAAAATTGTATCAGCCTCTCCAAAACATTATGTCACCAGACAAAAGAAGCTCACACTAAAACAACCAAAAGCTGTCCAATTGGACAAATTGTATCAGTTCTACTGAAACGGAAAAAGAAGGGAGCACAATAGTGCTTTGTTCTAAAAAGAACAGATTCCAACATTACTAGTTCGTCCCTCAGAACGACATTAGAATAGAGCGCAAAATGCACTAAAACGCAAGACGTTACAAACAACTGTAACACAAAAATCCCATTAAAAGGATACGGTAGTGGGTCAAAATCCCACAAAAAGGTACGGTAGTGGGTCAAAATCCCACAAAAAGGTACGGTAGTGGGTCAAAATCCCACAAACCCAGAACCTCCCAAGAGATGACACAAACCGCGCATAAAGCAAAAGGTCTCACTAAGAGCATGGTTCCCAAAAAGAACCGACAGATTGGATGGTCAACATAGACCGTTAGGACAAAAAGTCCTCAAAGAAGGTAGTCGAAAGATGGTAACGGAAAGAGCTACCTCAGCTTTACCAGACTTTTACTGGAACCCGACATCGGTGAAGGAATTTCTAAAGCGCCTCCCACCGCGCTATAATAGACAAGGTCTAAAACAGAAGGTCTAAAGAAATATAAATTTCTATAAGAGGGGAAACAGTTTCAAAAAAGAAACATCAAATTTAACTAGTCACCAAAATGACTCGAAGGACCAGAAGTCCTTAGGAAGAAAGTGGTCAAAAGATGGTAAAAAGAACCACAAATGCTTTACGGACTCTTACCGGAACCCGTCATCGGTGAAGGAATTTCTAAAGCGCCTCCCACCGCGCTATAATAGACAAAGTCTAAATAAAAGGTTGGAGAAATATGAGTTTCTCAAGAGGGAAAGAATATTTCGTAAAAGAAACATACAAATTTGAATTGGTCAACAAAGTGACTCGAAGGACCAGAAGTCCTTAGGAGAAAAGTGGCCAAAAGATGGTAACGGAAGGACCACAGATGCTTTACCGGACTCTTACCGGAACCCGTCATCGGTGAAGGAATTTCTAAAGCGCCTCCCACCGCGCTATAATAGACAAGGTCTATACAAAAGAAGTCAGAACCCGAAAGCTTGTTCTGAAAAGAACACGACCTCAAAACTCAATACGATAACACAAAGCTGAACACCATAAGGTCACTAAGACCTTCACAAATTCTCAAATATCAAACAGATTCCAACACAGGAATACTCATACTGGATGGTCACAGAGACCATAATGCCTCCAAAAACACAGTACTAAGCGGCACTGCAAAACGGTACGATACGATATTGCCTGAACGGCACGGAACGGTAAATGGCACATGCCAACGATACGATAATAAGACAGAAACTGTCTCCCAAAAGTGCAGTACGGTACGGAACTGTACTACAAAACGATACTGTAAAGGGACCAAACAGGTCGCCCAAAAAAGCACAATTCAAAACTGTATCACAAACGATACAAAAATCGGTTAATGGTGGATGCCAACGGTACAAATGAGAACAGAACGGCATCACCAAAACCTCACACACTCATCTTCACTTCACAATGGTTCAAAACCACAAGACCTAATAGATCTCAAACAGATTTATAATTTAGCTTTTAGAAAAAGCTTATGGAAGTTCAACGAACTTAAATTGTACAAGGACTCAAAATCCCAACAGATTATTATGTTTCTGAATATTCAAAATGAAGTAATAACTTCACACAAATTTCTAAATAGACAGAACTGTCAAAATCGGTAAATATATACTGGACACAATAGGGAAAAATTTGTCTTACACCCGGGAAAATTGTCTTACACCCTGCGTGCTTTCCGACCAACCTACCAAGAAACACCCAAGGGATAAAATATCCCTGCGGTACTCTACGCCAACACAAATCCAAACAGGATTTCCAAGAGGATATTCAGTCACTCAAATAAGAAGAGGGCACTCAACAAATCACGCAATCATTGTTTTATGTAACTCCCACAACTAAAAGAGAATAAGAACACAACAGTACTGACCTGACAGAACCATGAAGGAATATTATACCAACAGAAGTTTAGTCAATATTATTTTATTAGAATGGCGAATAGACTCCTCTTACGTACTAACGAAATCATTTATCGACTTTCAGTGCCACATTCACATTCAATCATACCAAGTGTATTCACCAAACCAAGAATAAGGTTAAAACATGTATTTAGGAAAGATGGCAAAAGTAAACATGATAAAGGTCGTAAGTTGGACGAGACCTATACTATTATTTAAGAATTAGAAATTTATTGCTTAGAAAAATCACAATGATTTTCCTTTAAATCTTTGACATGGAAATTGCCAACAGAATGTCCATCTAAATCTTGTAAATGGTAAACAAGTGGGGACAAAACTTTGGTAACTTTACAGGGAATATATTTAGGGGCTAACTTCTTAGAGTAATCTTTAGAAGCATCAGACAAAGTAAAATTTCGCTTCCAGACTATATCTCCAACAGAAAATTTAAGCGGACGTTTTCGTAAATTATACTGACGAGAATTTTGCTCATAAGCTTTATGTAATCTGGACTTAACATCCTCATACAATTCGGGAAGCTGAGTTAGCTCACGGGTCCAAAAGAGTTTATTTGCAATCTCTAAAGGTTTATCGGGGTCAATAGGACTATAAAAATCTCCACTAACTGGAACATGTCGACCAAAGACCATGAAAGAAGGAGGAACTTGAGTCGAATCATGACTAGCAAGACGTATTGCCTGGGCAATATCAAAAATATGTTTATCCCATTCACGATGAGAATCTTTGATATATGAGGAAATAGCTGTAACCAGAACTCGATTAACTCGTTCTGTAGGGTTAACTTGAGGATGATAGCGGGCATTCAGCCAAACATTCTGTATTTTAACGCTATCCAGAAAATCTCGAAATTCTTTAGAAATAAATTGCGACCCATTATCAAACATAGCGGTCTGGGGTACGCCAAATATAGAGAAAACTTGTTCCTTCAGGAACTTTATCATGGGCTTGGTAGTAGCTTTACGTAATGGCTGTATTAAGACATACTTGGTAAACCAATCGGTAACAACAAACAAGTACTGATTACCAGACTTACTTCGCGGCAACGGACCTAACAAATCCATACTAATTAACTGGAAAGGAAAGCTAACTTTCTTTTCTTTACCCATAAGGCCTGCACGTGAAACATTCTCACTTTTCTGACTCGCACATATCTTACAATTGCGTACATACTTACTGACAGAATATCTAAGTTTCGGCCAATAATATAATTCGGAAATACGGGATAGAGTTTTTGAAACTCCAAAATGGGCAGCTGTAGGTTCATCATGACATTGTTGCAAAATCTGCTTCCTATTAGCAGTGGGAATTACTAGTTTCCAGTCGGAAATATTAGATTCAAGCGGTAATAAGGAAGGCAAGAACTTATATAGTCGATTATTTTCGACTTTAAAATACGGATATTTTTCAGGAGAAGCTTGGACTAATCCTATCATGTTAAGATACCATTCATCGGGTTCGAGAGTATCGATATTCATTACAGAAATAGATCGGGACAAAGCATCCGGAATAATGTTTAGTTTTCCAGGACGGTGCTGTACATCAAAGTCAAATTGGGAAAGACGCATACACCATCTAGCTAAACGATCTGTAGGTTCACGAATGTTATGAAGCCACTTAATTGCTGCACAGTCTGTAATAACTGTAAAAGGGGTACCCTCAACATAACCTCTAAAGTGTTCTATACCAAAAATAACTCCTAATAGCTCACGCTCAGTAGCTGAATATTTTCTTTCGGTAGAAGTCAAAGTTCGACTTGCATAGGCAACTGGATGTTCTGAGCCGTTCATAATTTGAAACAATACAATGCCTAAGGCTACGTCACTTGCATCAGTCTGTATATAGAATCGAGACGAAAAGTCTGGCGAAATTAACACAGGAGCGGAACTAATACGCTGCTTAATCTTTTGGAATGATTGTTCTGCTTCGGAAGTCCAATGAATAGGATCTCCTTTCTTTTTACCTTTAATAAGAGCGGTAATGGGGGCGGAAAGTTCAGCATAATCTTTAATAAAACGTCGATAGTAACTAACTAAACCATTCACACGTTTAACTTCAGTCGTATTGCGAGGAGTAGGAAAATTCAAAATAGCTGACACCTTATCTGGATCAGTTCGCAAACCTTCTTGATCAATAACAAAACCTAAAAACTTCAAAGAAGAACGACAAAACTGACATTTGTCTAAATTAATCGTAAAACCAGCATCTTTCAGCCTTAATCGTAGAAGATCCAAAATCTTAATATGCTCCTCAAAAGTAGAAGACGCAATAATAATATCGTCAAGATACACAAAAACTTTCTCATCCAACATAAGTGGACCTAAAACTTTTTCCATGCATTTCTGCATTGTTTGCGGACTGTTCGATAAACCAAAAGGCATTACAGTAAATTCGAATAAACCCTTACCAGGCACACAAAAAGCTGTTTTTGCACAAGAAGATTCCTCTAAAGGGATTTGCCAAAAAGCTTTACGTAAATCTATACTGGACAGAAACTTAGCATTTCGAAGTCTATTTAAAATAGCATCGGTACGAGGTAACGGAAAAGCATCTTTCTTGGTTACACTATTCAACTTTCGTGCATCATAACATAATCGTAGTTCATTTGTTTTTTTCTTAACCAACAACACTGGACTACTCCAAGGACTATTTGACTCACGAATCACCCCAAGTCTCAACATATCATCAACTTGTTTATGAAGATGGGTCTGCATAGCAGGCGACAGAAGATATTGTCTTTGCTTAATGGGCTGAACATCCCCGGTATCAATATAATGTTTCAATACATTCGTACACCCTAACTTATCGGAAACTAATTCTTCAAAGGCTGAAATTGTTTTCTTTAGAACTGAATTCTGTTTAGGACTTAGAGAAGCTTGGTCGATAATTTTCGTAGCTTCCATGGAGGGAGTATGGTTTGCGGAATTCTCAACTGTAGAAATGGTATTTACGGAGGGTTCTACTGCAAAGTCATACGCTCTTTCATACATATTTAGGTTTATCTTAAAAAGATGACCAAAGTCTACTCCTAAAATAAAAGCTTGGGTAATGGAAGGAACTAACAAACATTTGATATGTTTCGTAACCTTATCTAAAGTAATCGGTAAAATAATTTCGCCTTCACAAGGTTGGATGGTACCATCAGCTGTAGTAACACGAGCAGCTGTTAACTTCTTTTGAAAAGGAATTTTGTTTTCCTTCAGAAACTGTAAACCAGAAGAGCCTATAATAGTATTTGATGCACCACTGTCTAATAAACAAATAACTGGAAATCGTTGGATCCTAATGAGTATAAAAGGACGATTATCATACGGCATTTTTACACAAAGAGGTACAATTATTTTGGGAGACATAAAGGTTTTTGCTTTATCTAACCAAGACTTCCATTCTTCTGAAGAAAGCGAGAAATTACATTTCGTTGTTTGTTTGGGCTGAGAAATTAGTTTGCACGCGAACGTGAATTGGGTTGTGGGGTTTTTGTCTTCGGTACCGTCCCGGTTGAACGATTCATCACTACTTGATCCGCAACGATACCTCCCTTGGCGTTTTTTGAATTGCAAACATTACAAGAATTGGAATATACACCAATCTTACCGCACCTATAACAAAATGTACGTCGTTGTTTAGAACACTGCCTATGTAAGTGTCCAGTCTGACCGCAATTGAAACAGGATTTATCTGTACTGGATAATTCAGAAATATTAAATTTATTTTCCGTAGGTTTTCTTGCCTGACAATCATTTAATGAAAGACACGCTAAATCTGGTTCTAACAACCCGTTACGCTTGGAAGGTGGTGGATGATACCTTTCCGATCTAATTTTTAATTCTTGGATTTTTCTACAAAAATCCTTTAATGACGATAAGGCCTTTATGTCCTGCAAACCTATACGCTCTGCAAAATAAGGATTTAAATTCCTAACTATCTGTTCTACCCTTTCAAGTTCGGTTTTAGGATGTTCTAATCTTCTAAACAAAGCCTCCATTGACATTATGTATAACGAACCGTTTTCATTAAGACCCTGCGTTCGGTTTTTAATCTCATCTAATAGATCTAACTGATAATCTATAGGTAAAAAGTCTCGCTTTAAACATTTAACTAACTCATTCCAATTACTAACTTCATTCTTAATACCTCTATACCATAATAAAGCTGGACCCGAAAATAAATCTATAGCTGAAACAAATAAGTATTGTTTCGAAATTCGACGAGCCTCACATAAGTCATTAATTTTTTCTAAAAATGCTATCACGCTGTCGCGTCCGGTCTGGCCAGAGTATTTCAAGTTCCATTTAAAAACAGGTACAGGCTTAACCGTTGGCTGTACTTGTAAAGAATTTTCCAAAAATGACGCATTCGCATCACTAACTTTAGTTTCATTATTTTTTGTTCGAAATTCTATCAGTAAACCCTGCAAAACTAATAATTGTGCTTCAAACTCATCTTTGACTACAACTTGCTCATCCCCACTTACTTCTAATAAATTTATACGGTTCTCTAAATGCAAAAGCCTAGAATAAACTACATCACCCAAATTCTCCGTTAATTCCTCTGAATTCCCAAATATTTTTTCGATATCAACAAATGATTCCTTAATTTGTGCTACATTGGTTTTGAAATCATATGGCTGTTTGAGTGAAACCGACTTTAACGTTTTTTCTTTGGCTAAACTGCCTCTCAAAAGTGCTCGACGTTGCAAATAATTACTTACAGGCTTTAGGCCTCGACAGAGAATCTCAAACTTCAATTCATCACCTTTCAAATGGTTAACTTCCATTTTGAAAAAAATACCGTAACAATAAAACTTACTTTTTCGCCACAAATAAGCGATAACTGTAATTAGGCTTTCCAATTTCTTTACAGAAATCCTACAATATTATGGATTCCAATACAAGAATCCTTATCTGGAAACACAATACACAAACACCTAAAATCCTCAAAATATTCATCAACCAATATCTCAAACCTTTTCTTAAACTGTGGAAACAATATTTTATTCGAGCCACACGTTGGCATAGCCAGTGAAACAAAGCTTTTTTCGCCAAGAAAAAATAACTATAAAAGCTATAAAAAGCTATAAAAATACATCATACTTACTGTAACTAAAAACTCATATGTCTGCCTCAGCTTGAGATTTAAACTCTTTCTTACAAATTAATTATTCAAGTCGTAGGTATTGGTTCCACAGCTGTATGAATTGTGAAAAGGAATAGATAAGGGTTTTAAACACAATTAAAAACTCAAAAAGGGCGCCATCTGGTTCTGATGCTTTAAATTAATTATAAATTAACCAATCAAAGATGTTATTTTGAATAAGCATTAAAATTTACTAAATCCATTAACCAGAAAATGAATAAAATATTTAGTTGGAACAAAAAAATTTTGTTTATTACAATTGTTGAAGAAATGAAACTAAGCTTTCATAACCAATATCGTTCCGTTTTATAGATCCATCAAGTTTGCGATAGTAACATTTATTATGAACAGAAGGGATAAAATACACATACAAAGATAAACAAATAAAACACACCTTGTATATTTATTACTAATCCGATCTAAATTTATTGGATTATAATTATGTCCAACAGTTAATCAATAAAAAAATTCACCAAGAACTTTTCATTTAATAAAGAAAACAAACAGGAAAACTTATTGGATTGACCATAAAATTGTTAAAAACACCTTAATTTAAATATTAACCTTTGTATTGACTGAGCTTTTCCTGGACAAAAATTTATAAACAAATCTCTAAAGGAGATTAAGCAAATTATATCAGTTCAACAGTATCAATATAAATGAATTGCAATTAAGTTAAAGCTTAAAGATTTTTAACTATCAAGGAGAGCTCTCCCTAAAGAAAATTCATTACCATGACATTCTTAATACTTGAATTACAAACAAATACCTATTTAATATTACAGTACCTTGCATTTTCCTTAATTAAACTCATAGAATACCATACATCAAGTCCAGTAGAATTTGAGGAAATTGTGAAAAATCTCGGCGTTGCATCGAAGTATAGGTTCTGCATACCAAAACGTGATCCAATCTTAATTGATAATAACAGCTCATATAGTTTCATAAACCAGTAAAGTCAAGCACGAAAAATAACCAACATTTTAATTTGTGCTTAGTTAATAACGTCTTTAATTTTCACCCAGAAAAACTAATGGAACTGTTCTGAAACATCCAGTTATATTAATTCACTGATTGCATTAACTGCACTCAAATTCTTTAAGAGGAATTTTAATTTCACAAAAGCACAGGAATCGGTCACTACATTTAGGATTTCTTTAAATAATTCTTCCTATAACGTGAAACGTATTTAACTTTAAAACTTTCACAAGTCACAAAAGATCGGTAAAACTATACGGAACGGTAAACAGAATTTCTCGCAATTCTTTAGGATTAAAGAACTGTAATCCATTGGCACTAATTTAAAAGCAATCAATCATTATTGATCGATAATATAACCGCGCACCCAGGTCGAATCATAATATCGACCGTTCGCTTGCAGGGTGCTGTTCACAAACTCCCCGTCTCAAAAATCTGTCTGTTTGTGTTTGTTCAGAACCGAACGAAGCCTTTTTATAAACTTCGATTCAAGCTACTCCGCGTCTCAACATCTGTTTTTAGACGGCAAGGGTGCTTGTTACTTGCCCTACTATAGGATTTTAGACCTTACGTGTAAAAAATAGTACCAAAATTCTTTCCCGCTGGAAAAGCACGTGTGCAATACTGCTACTGTCGAGACGAGAATTTCTACGCCGCATTGACTTAAAATTTTTAAAACGCAAATAACAGACAAAGGAAAGTGTATTTACGAATCGTATACACTTAAAATATTTACCGAAACATTTAAATGAGATGACGAAGCGCTTCTCATGGTTTCTTTTCAAGGTTTCTTTTTGAAGAAATTGATATTATTTTTTAAAATGCCAGGTTGCAAGATACAAAAAACGACATTAACATGACGTTACATTACTTCATTATAGCAAATATTAAACATTACCTTCCTATAAATACTTTTTATTTAAAATGTTTATTTGATGACAGGCTAGTTTAAATTAAGCGACGTCCACAGGACCGAACTTAGGATTTTTAACCAGAATTAATACAAAATTCTATGTACTAAATACCGGTGAAAATGTACCCGTTACACTCGCCCACTCGTCAATGAAAAAGAAAAAAACAATAAAAAAAGAAAAGCTATGAAGCCCATCTTGTCTTTATACTCGAAACTAACGAAATGCCAAAGGCCTACAAGAATACCGTACCGGTATCAAAACCAGAACACACCCAAAAGTGCTTAACGCCCAAATCTATAAGACCAAAAGTGTCTAAACATTCAAAAAAAGGAAAGTGGAAAGGAAAGGGACTACCCGGCTAGGAAAATAGAAAGGAACAAAGGTAAGGAACGCCGAATAGAGCTGAAAGGAAGCCACCCTAAAAAAAATGTCCTCACCGAACATTCAAGCAAAACCGAAGGTGTTGGAGATACCAGACGCACCAACGGGGACCCCAAAAGTCATATACTAGGAAAGTCAATCTCTAAAAAACACTCACCAACATCATAACTTGTAGCAAAAGCTACCTATACTGATTCTAGTATTCGCACAAGAGAGTACAACAGCAAGGTGCCGCTTAGGATACCAAACGGCAACACCCCGAGATCTCAGGTCTACAGTAGTCCGATATGGCACTGACTGAGCCTTCACAGATCGAGAAGAAAGAAGGAAGAGAAAGAAATAAAAGAATAGTAAACAAAGCTAGGAAAAGGAAACCTACACAGATAGTACTTCACTTAAGCAGAAGCCAGAACAAGAACCAATTCCCCCACAAAACACCCACCGTCCAGCGTTAGGACCTCCTTCTACCGTCAGGAAAGGTTCAAGCCCAACCACTACCAAAACAAAGCACCAACCGCCACCAGAAGAACGTCACTAAACTAAGAAAGTAGTCAACACTACCCATTCATCACTACATACACTCTGAATACCTATACAAGGTAAGTATATACCAAACGATATACCAAAAGTAAAATTCAAGCTCAATACTTGAACGAAATGACGTAAACCATAACTGAAAGTCAAACGGTATAGAGTTACTAAAACTCCTTTTCAAATTCTAACATAAAATAGGTTGCCTATAACTAAAATTCAAACGATATGAAGTTACTAAAACTACTATTAAATTCAAACCCAAAATAGGTTAGTCATAACTATAAGCTAAGAACTTAAGGTTGATAAAACCTCTCTCAATTACACTCCTCGGGTTATATAGAAACCTCATCTTATTCTTAATGAAAAGTCATCAGACTGTACTACAAGCTAAAAAGTTAAGGTTAATAAACCTTTTCATATAACGCAATAACTGCAAACTAAAGGAATCAAGGTTAATAAACCTCTTCGGAATTAAATATTTACAAGTGGATAAATTAAGGTTAACAAACCCTCATATTTACCAGTGAAACACTAGATAATCCCAACCAACGATTGGGCGACTCAAAGTTACTAGAACCTTTCCAAATAGTCTCCAAAGTGTATTGGGTCGTAGCTATTAACTGAAAGAAATAAGGTTAATAAACCTATTCATATTAACTGAAGTCCGTTAACTTCAACGAAGGACAATATAGCTGAAGGTTGAAAACCTTTTCAAAGAGCTTACTGACTGTAACTATAACATAGATGGTTAAAGGTTAATAACCCTTTCCGTATTATCTGGCTCAAAAATTGTATCAGCCTCTCCAAAACATTATGTCACCAGACAAAAGAAGCTCACACTAAAACAACCAAAAGCTGTCCAATTGGACAAATTGTATCAGTTCTACTGAAACGGAAAAAGAAGGGAGCACAATAGTGCTTTGTTCTAAAAAGAACAGATTCCAACATTACTAGTTCGTCCCTCAGAACGACATTAGAATAGAGCGCAAAATGCACTAAAACGCAAGACGTTACAAACAACTGTAACACAAAAATCCCATTAAAAGGATACGGTAGTGGGTCAAAATCCCACAAAAAGGTACGGTAGTGGGTCAAAATCCCACAAAAAGGTACGGTAGTGGGTCAAAATCCCACAAACCCAGAACCTCCCAAGAGATGACACAAACCGCGCATAAAGCAAAAGGTCTCACTAAGAGCATGGTTCCCAAAAAGAACCGACAGATTGGATGGTCAACATAGACCGTTAGGACAAAAAGTCCTCAAAGAAGGTAGTCGAAAGATGGTAACGGAAAGAGCTACCTCAGCTTTACCAGACTTTTACTGGAACCCGACATCGGTGAAGGAATTTCTAAAGCGCCTCCCACCGCGCTATAATAGACAAGGTCTAAAACAGAAGGTCTAAAGAAATATAAATTTCTATAAGAGGGGAAACAGTTTCAAAAAAGAAACATCAAATTTAACTAGTCACCAAAATGACTCGAAGGACCAGAAGTCCTTAGGAAGAAAGTGGTCAAAAGATGGTAAAAAGAACCACAAATGCTTTACGGACTCTTACCGGAACCCGTCATCGGTGAAGGAATTTCTAAAGCGCCTCCCACCGCGCTATAATAGACAAAGTCTAAATAAAAGGTTGGAGAAATATGAGTTTCTCAAGAGGGAAAGAATATTTCGTAAAAGAAACATACAAATTTGAATTGGTCAACAAAGTGACTCGAAGGACCAGAAGTCCTTAGGAGAAAAGTGGCCAAAAGATGGTAACGGAAGGACCACAGATGCTTTACCGGACTCTTACCGGAACCCGTCATCGGTGAAGGAATTTCTAAAGCGCCTCCCACCGCGCTATAATAGACAAGGTCTATACAAAAGAAGTCAGAACCCGAAAGCTTGTTCTGAAAAGAACACGACCTCAAAACTCAATACGATAACACAAAGCTGAACACCATAAGGTCACTAAGACCTTCACAAATTCTCAAATATCAAACAGATTCCAACACAGGAATACTCATACTGGATGGTCACAGAGACCATAATGCCTCCAAAAACACAGTACTAAGCGGCACTGCAAAACGGTACGATACGATATTGCCTGAACGGCACGGAACGGTAAATGGCACATGCCAACGATACGATAATAAGACAGAAACTGTCTCCCAAAAGTGCAGTACGGTACGGAACTGTACTACAAAACGATACTGTAAAGGGACCAAACAGGTCGCCCAAAAAAGCACAATTCAAAACTGTATCACAAACGATACAAAAATCGGTTAATGGTGGATGCCAACGGTACAAATGAGAACAGAACGGCATCACCAAAACCTCACACACTCATCTTCACTTCACAATGGTTCAAAACCACAAGACCTAATAGATCTCAAACAGATTTATAATTTAGCTTTTAGAAAAAGCTTATGGAAGTTCAACGAACTTAAATTGTACAAGGACTCAAAATCCCAACAGATTATTATGTTTCTGAATATTCAAAATGAAGTAATAACTTCACACAAATTTCTAAATAGACAGAACTGTCAAAATCGGTAAATATATACTGGACACAATAGGGAAAAATTTGTCTTACACCCGGGAAAATTGTCTTACACCCTGCGTGCTTTCCGACCAACCTACCAAGAAACACCCAAGGGATAAAATATCCCTGCGGTACTCTACGCCAACACAAATCCAAACAGGATTTCCAAGAGGATATTCAATCACTCAAATAAGAAGAGGGCACTCAACAAATCACGCAATCATTGTTTTATGTAACTCCCACAACTAAAAGAGAATAAGAACACAACAGTACTGACCTGACAGAACCATGAAGGAATATTATACCAACAGAAGTTTAGTCAATATTATTTTATTAGAATGGCGAATAGACTCCTCTTACGTACTAACGAAATCATTTATCGACTTTCAGTGCCACATTCACATTCAATCATACCAAGTGTATTCACCAAACCAAGAATAAGGTTAAAACATGTATTTAGGAAAGATGGCAAAAGTAAACATGATAAAGGTCGTAAGTTGGACGAGACCTATACTATTATTTAAGAATTAGAAATTTATTGCTTAGAAAAATCACAATGATTTTCCTTTAAATCTTTGACATGGAAATTGCCAACAGAATGTCCATCTAAATCTTGTAAATGGTAAACAAGTGGGGACAAAACTTTGGTAACTTTACAGGGAATATATTTAGGGGCTAACTTCTTAGAGTAATCTTTAGAAGCATCAGACAAAGTAAAATTTCGCTTCCAGACTATATCTCCAACAGAAAATTTAAGCGGACGTTTTCGTAAATTATACTGACGAGAATTTTGCTCATAAGCTTTATGTAATCTGGACTTAACATCCTCATACAATTCGGGAAGCTGAGTTAGCTCACGGGTCCAAAAGAGTTTATTTGCAATCTCTAAAGGTTTATCGGGGTCAATAGGACTATAAAAATCTCCACTAACTGGAACATGTCGACCAAAGACCATGAAAGAAAGAGGAACTTGAGTCGAATCATGACTAGCAAGACGTATTGCCTGGGCAATATCAAAAATATGTTTATCCCATTCACGATGAGAATCTTTGATATATGAGGAAATAGCTGTAACCAGAACTCGATTAACTCGTTCTGTAGGGTTAACTTGAGGATGATAGCGGGCATTCAGCCAAACATTCTGTATTTTAACGCTATCCAGAAAATCTCGAAATTCTTTAGAAATAAATTGCGACCCATTATCAAACATAGCGGTCTGGGGTACGCCAAATATAGAGAAAACTTGTTCCTTCAGGAACTTTATCATGGGCTTGGTAGTAGCTTTACGTAATGGCTGTATTAAGACATACTTGGTAAACCAATCGGTAACAACAAACAAGTACTGATTACCAGACTTACTTCGCGGCAACGGACCTAACAAATCCATACTAATTAACTGGAAAGGAAAGCTAACTTTCTTTTCTTTACCCATAAGGCCTGCACGTGAAACATTCTCACTTTTCTGACTCGCACATATCTTACAATTGCGTACATACTTACTGACAGAATATCTAAGTTTCGGCCAATAATATAATTCGGAAATACGGGATAGAGTTTTTGAAACTCCAAAATGGGCAGCTGTAGGTTCATCATGACATTGTTGCAAAATCTGCTTCCTATTAGCAGTGGGAATTACTAGTTTCCAGTCGGAAATATTAGATTCAAGCGGTAATAAGGAAGGCAAGAACTTATATAGTCGATTATTTTCGACTTTAAAATACGGATATTTTTCAGGAGAAGCTTGGACTAATCCTATCATGTTAAGATACCATTCATCGGGTTCGAGAGTATCGATATTCATTACAGAAATAGATCGGGACAAAGCATCCGGAATAATGTTTAGTTTTCCAGGACGGTGCTGTACATCAAAGTCAAATTGGGAAAGACGCATACACCATCTAGCTAAACGATCTGTAGGTTCACGAATGTTATGAAGCCACTTAATTGCTGCACAGTCTGTAATAACTGTAAAAGGGGTACCCTCAACATAACCTCTAAAGTGTTCTATACCAAAAATAACTCCTAATAGCTCACGCTCAGTAGCTGAATATTTTCTTTCGGTAGAAGTCAAAGTTCGACTTGCATAGGCAACTGGATGTTCTGAGCCGTTCATAATTTGAAACAATACAATGCCTAAGGCTACGTCACTTGCATCAGTCTGTATATAGAATCGAGACGAAAAGTCTGGCGAAATTAACACAGGAGCGGAACTAATACGCTGCTTAATCTTTTGGAATGATTGTTCTGCTTCGGAAGTCCAATGAATAGGATCTCCTTTCTTTTTACCTTTAATAAGAGCGGTAATGGGGGCGGAAAGTTCAGCATAATCTTTAATAAAACGTCGATAGTAACTAACTAAACCATTCACACGTTTAACTTCAGTCGTATTGCGAGGAGTAGGAAAATTCAAAATAGCTGACACCTTATCTGGATCAGTTCGCAAACCTTCTTGATCAATAACAAAACCTAAAAACTTCAAAGAAGAACGACAAAACTGACATTTGTCTAAATTAATCGTAAAACCAGCATCTTTCAGCCTTAATCGTAGAAGATCCAAAATCTTAATATGCTCCTCAAAAGTAGAAGACGCAATAATAATATCGTCAAGATACACAAAAACTTTCTCATCCAACATAAGTGGACCTAAAACTTTTTCCATGCATTTCTGCATTGTTTGCGGACTGTTCGATAAACCAAAAGGCATTACAGTAAATTCGAATAAACCCTTACCAGGCACACAAAAAGCTGTTTTTGCACAAGAAGATTCCTCTAAAGGGATTTGCCAAAAAGCTTTACGTAAATCTATACTGGACAGAAACTTAGCATTTCGAAGTCTATTTAAAATAGCATCGGTACGAGGTAACGGAAAAGCATCTTTCTTGGTTACACTATTCAACTTTCGTGCATCATAACATAATCGTAGTTCATTTGTTTTTTTCTTAACCAACAACACTGGACTACTCCAAGGACTATTTGACTCACGAATCACCCCAAGTCTCAACATATCATCAACTTGTTTATGAAGATGGGTCTGCATAGCAGGCGACAGAAGATATTGTCTTTGCTTAATGGGCTGAACATCCCCGGTATCAATATAATGTTTCAATACATTCGTACACCCTAACTTATCGGAAACTAATTCTTCAAAGGCTGAAATTGTTTTCTTTAGAACTGAATTCTGTTTAGGACTTAGAGAAGCTTGGTCGATAATTTTCGTAGCTTCCATGGAGGGAGTATGGTTTGCGGAATTCTCAACTGTAGAAATGGTATTTACGGAGGGTTCTACTGCAAAGTCATACGCTCTTTCATACATATTTAGGTTTATCTTAAAAAGATGACCAAAGTCTACTCCTAAAATAAAAGCTTGGGTAATGGAAGGAACTAACAAACATTTGATATGTTTCGTAACCTTATCTAAAGTAATCGGTAAAATAATTTCGCCTTCACAAGGTTGGATGGTACCATCAGCTGTAGTAACACGAGCAGCTGTTAACTTCTTTTGAAAAGGAATTTTGTTTTCCTTCAGAAACTGTAAACCAGAAGAGCCTATAATAGTATTTGATGCACCACTGTCTAATAAACAAATAACTGGAAATCGTTGGATCCTAATGAGTATAAAAGGACGATTATCATACGGCATTTTTACACAAAGAGGTACAATTATTTTGGGAGACATAAAGGTTTTTGCTTTATCTAACCAAGACTTCCATTCTTCTGAAGAAAGCGAGAAATTACATTTCGTTGTTTGTTTGGGCTGAGAAATTAGTTTGCACGCGAACGTGAATTGGGTTGTGGGGTTTTTGTCTTCGGTACCGTCCCGGTTGAACGATTCATCACTACTTGATCCGCAACGATACCTCCCTTGGCGTTTTTTGAATTGCAAACATTACAAGAATTGGAATATACACCAATCTTACCGCACCTATAACAAAATGTACGTCGTTGTTTAGAACACTGCCTATGTAAGTGTCCAGTCTGACCGCAATTGAAACAGGATTTATCTGTACTGGATAATTCAGAAATATTAAATTTATTTTCCGTAGGTTTTCTTGCCTGACAATCATTTAATGAAAGACACGCTAAATCTGGTTCTAACAACCCGTTACGCTTGGAAGGTGGTGGATGATACCTTTCCGATCTAATTTTTAATTCTTGGATTTTTCTACAAAAATCCTTTAATGACGATAAGGCCTTTATGTCCTGCAAACCTATACGCTCTGCAAAATAAGGATTTAAATTCCTAACTATCTGTTCTACCCTTTCAAGTTCGGTTTTAGGATGTTCTAATCTTCTAAACAAAGCCTCCATTGACATTATGTATAACGAACCGTTTTCATTAAGACCCTGCGTTCGGTTTTTAATCTCATCTAATAGATCTAACTGATAATCTATAGGTAAAAAGTCTCGCTTTAAACATTTAACTAACTCATTCCAATTACTAACTTCATTCTTAATACCTCTATACCATAATAAAGCTGGACCCGAAAATAAATCTATAGCTGAAACAAATAAGTATTGTTTCGAAATTCGACGAGCCTCACATAAGTCATTAATTTTTTCTAAAAATGCTATCACGCTGTCGCGTCCGGTCTGGCCAGAGTATTTCAAGTTCCATTTAAAAACAGGTACAGGCTTAACCGTTGGCTGTACTTGTAAAGAATTTTCCAAAAATGACGCATTCGCATCACTAACTTTAGTTTCATTATTTTTTGTTCGAAATTCTATCAGTAAACCCTGCAAAACTAATAATTGTGCTTCAAACTCATCTTTGACTACAACTTGCTCATCCCCACTTACTTCTAATAAATTTATACGGTTCTCTAAATGCAAAAGCCTAGAATAAACTACATCACCCAAATTCTCCGTTAATTCCTCTGAATTCCCAAATATTTTTTCGATATCAACAAATGATTCCTTAATTTGTGCTACATTGGTTTTGAAATCATATGGCTGTTTGAGTGAAACCGACTTTAACGTTTTTTCTTTGGCTAAACTGCCTCTCAAAAGTGCTCGACGTTGCAAATAATTACTTACAGGCTTTAGGCCTCGACAGAGAATCTCAAACTTCAATTCATCACCTTTCAAATGGTTAACTTCCATTTTGAAAAAAATACCGTAACAATAAAACTTACTTTTTCGCCACAAATAAGCGATAACTGTAATTAGGCTTTCCAATTTCTTTACAGAAATCCTACAATATTATGGATTCCAATACAAGAATCCTTATCTGGAAACACAATACACAAACACCTAAAATCCTCAAAATATTCATCAACCAATATCTCAAACCTTTTCTTAAACTGTGGAAACAATATTTTATTCGAGCCACACGTTGGCATAGCCAGTGAAACAAAGCTTTTTTCGCCAAGAAAAAATAACTATAAAAGCTATAAAAAGCTATAAAAATACATCATACTTACTGTAACTAAAAACTCATATGTCTGCCTCAGCTTGAGATTTAAACTCTTTCTTACAAATTAATTATTCAAGTCGTAGGTATTGGTTCCACAGCTGTATGAATTGTGAAAAGGAATAGATAAGGGTTTTAAACACAATTAAAAACTCAAAAAGGGCGCCATCTGGTTCTGATGCTTTAAATTAATTATAAATTAACCAATCAAAGATGTTATTTTGAATAAGCATTAAAATTTACTAAATCCATTAACCAGAAAATGAATAAAATATTTAGTTGGAACAAAAAAATTTTGTTTATTACAATTGTTGAAGAAATGAAACTAAGCTTTCATAACCAATATGGTTCCGTTTTATAGATCCATCAAGTTTGCGATAGTAACATTTATTATGAACAGAAGGGATAAAATACACATACAAAGATAAACAAATAAAACACACCTTGTATATTTATTACTAATCCGATCTAAATTTATTGGATTATAATTATGTCCAACAGTTAATCAATAAAAAAATTCACCAAGAACTTTTCATTTAATAAAGAAAACAAACAGGAAAACTTATTGGATTGACCATAAAATTGTTAAAAACACCTTAATTTAAATATTAACCTTTGTATTGACTGAGCTTTTCCTGGACAAAAATTTATAAACAAATCTCTAAAGGAGATTAAGCAAATTATATCAGTTCAACAGTATCAATATAAATGAATTGCAATTAAGTTAAAGCTTAAAGATTTTTAACTATCAAGGAGAGCTCTCCCTAAAGAAAATTCATTACCATGACATTCTTAATACTTGAATTACAAACAAATACCTATTTAATATTACAGTACCTTGCATTTTCCTTAATTAAACTCATAGAATACCATACATCAAGTCCAGTAGAAATTGGAAATTCGCTTTTCATTTGAGGAAATTGTGAAAAATCTCGGCGTTGCATCGAAGTATAGGTTCTGCATACCAAAACGTGATCCAATCTTAATTGATAATAACAGCTCATATAGTTTCATAAACCAGTAAAGTCAAGCACGAAAAATAACCAACATTTTAATTTGTGCTTAGTTAATAACGTCTTTAATTTTCACCCAGAAAAACTAATGGAACTGTTCTGAAGCATCCAGTTATATTAATTCACTGATTGCATTAACTGCACTCAAATTCTTTAAGAGGAATTTTAATTTCACAAAAGCACAGGAATCGGTCACTACATTTAGGATTTCTTTAAATAATTCTTCCTATAACGTGAAACGTATTTAACTTTAAAACTTTCACAAGTCACAAAAGATCGGTAAAACTATACGGAACGGTAAACAGAATTTCTCGCAATTCTTTAGGATTAAAGAACTGTAATCCATTGGCACTAATTTAAAAGCAATCAATCATTATTGATCGATAATATAACCGCGCACCCAGGTCGAATCATAATATCGACCGTTCGCTTGCAGGGTGCTGTTCACAAACTCCCCGTCTCAAAAATCTGTCTGTTTGTGTTTGTTCAGAACCGAACGAAGCCTTTTTATAAACTTCGATTCAAGCTACTCCGCGTCTCAACATCTGTTTTTAGACGGCAAGGGTGCTTGTTACTTGCCCTACTATAGGATTTTAGACCTTACGTGTAAAAAATAGTACCAAAATTCTTTCCCGCTGGAAAAGCACGTGTGCAATACTGCTACTGTCGAGACGAGAATTTCTACGCCGCATTGACTTAAAATTTTTAAAACGCAAATAACAGACAAAGGAAAGTGTATTTACGAATCGTATACACTTAAAATATTTACCGAAACATTTAAATGAGATGACGAAGCGCTTCTCATGGTTTCTTTTCAAGGTTTCTTTTTGAAGAAATTGATATTATTTTTTAAAATGCCAGGTTGCAAGATACAAAAAACGACATTAACATGACGTTACATTACTTCATTATAGCAAATATTAAACATTCCCTTCCTATAAATACTTTTTATTTAAAATGTTTATTTGATGACAGGCTAGTTTAAATTAAGCGACGTCCACAGGACCGAACTTAGGATTTTTAACCAGAATTAATACAAAATTCTATGTACTAAATACCGGTGAAAATGTACCCGTTACACGTCAAGAATCTTTGCCGATCCGCAGAGAAATAACAGTATTTTCAAAATTTTACTGAGGGAATTCTTTAATTCGTGTTATCCTGGAGCTAACGTAGGGTCAAATAGTTTATCGGAGTTGACCAAGAACAAACTCTGACTTCTACACGGAGCCGGCGCTATATACCTACATAAGTGATAACGCGCCGGCTCCGTACCTATGTGGTGTGGTAATATTCAGCAATAAGTAATAAGTAGGATCTCTCATTTTATAATTTTTAAGCGGGTTTAGCGCACATGGATTTAGGCATACCGGAAACCGAAATAATTTTTGTCTTTCGCCCCCGATTAACGCGAACGATCAAAATCCGGGTTTCGTGGTTTCGAGGGGCCGCAAAACTTGCTTCTATCCGAACCGTTTTTGTGTATCGATGCATTGAGATGCATCCCGTCTCAGATTTGAAGTCTTGACCGTCTCCGGTAACCCGTTTAGGCGGAGGCGAGTAAGACTGTACCCGACTTACGGTAGGTCGGAGTGAATATCTAAAATCATTTCTATCGGAAAAGTCTTTTTTGCCAACACTTCTGGGGACTTTTTGGGAGCGACCAATAATGTGTTGGCGGTATTCGATGCCACGCTGCCTGCTACGATCGGTGCATCTATGGTTTTCCTTTGCTCTAGGGAGCTCCTCCTGTTTTCGAGAAGCGGTATATCGTAAACTGTAGGAGCCAAAACGACTATCTCAAAATGTTTCCCTTTCAAATGCCAAATAAAACCATAAGAAAAAGGTTACAGCCGAAATTTTTCATTTGTTTTTCGCTCGAAAATTGCGCTAAAGTAATATCGCCGCCCCCACCCTAATCGGGTTCCTAAGTGGAAACCACTTCTGCAGGTCTTATATGATTGCCTCCTGGATCGTTTGCGCTCATTCCTGTTTTTGACTGCCGCTTCCGAAACCTACTCAACAGCGTTTTCGATTATATCTCCGCTCCCTGTCGAGATATCTTGTTCTGGCTTTGAACGATGGAACGTTAGTTTAGCGAAAAGAGAAAAACAGCCTCCCGATACTTGCCGGTTTCGGGCCGGTCCTCGTTTTAGTTGTTTGGGGTTTGGTATGGTGGAAGAGAATGAGGTACGAAAACTAACTTTTGTTATTATAAAAAATGGATATTTTATGTTGTGTTCTTGTACTGTGTAACAGTAAATGTATTGCACTAAACTATTTTTTTTTAAATAAATTTGTATTTTCTCGACTTTCTTATTATTTTTAATAAGTGAAGAAATTCAGTACGTGTCTTTTTATTTTTGAATGATAATGTATCGTTAAGAGCCGTAGTTCTGGCTGTTTTCCTGAACTTGAGAGAGGTTTTTCGCAAATAAGGTTTAGAGAAGTAATTAACGAGCAATGGCAATTTTTATTAGCATTATCATTATTATTAAATCCAGGTGGCGCCCAGAGATCTAGCTCATCAGATCACTCGCAAAAAATATTTCTTCGAAATCAGTAACTAGAAAGAATCTATATTTGGGCTTGCAAACTCAAATTTAGAAACTCTATTCTAAACTATACTAAGCCAATCTCTCGTGTTGAGAAACATCTAAAATCTTAAATTACGATTTTTGTGGCTTTAATAATTTGAGAAATTTCACTGACGAAAAGCCACTAGTGGTATTTAATATCAGGAAAGTTGATGTGCGTTTTTTTACTTATGAATTAAATCTTAAAACAGTATTGATATTTGGGTGACATTTCTACCATTTTTCAACTTTAATTTGTTTCCAGCGACATGGTTACGCGTCATATGACGAGTGGAAGCTTGAAGGTCAACATAAAAATGTAACATTGATGGGAATCAACGAAAACTGTCTATTATTTTTTATTGTAATTACTTATTATGTATTTGTTCTATTAAAGAGAATGTTAAATTAATTGCAACAATTAATATGTGAATCTATTTTTGTTTACAAAGGATTTTGTTTTTAAATTTTTCAAAATTTGATTAGCAATAAATATAAAAGAGGATAAAATAATAAAAGACACATTTTACTCTCAAAGACAATATGCTTTGTATGACAAAAAGCTTTTTTATTATGCCATTGATCTAAAGCAAAATAAAATTTTCATTTGAGTATTTAAACAATATTATTTATTTATACAACCCAGTCTTTCTTTTATTCTTATTTTTAATTGTGATAAAATCGAGTAATACAAATACGCCTACACCAAACCATCTACCACCATTTCAAACAAAAGAATGATAACTAAGGAAATTAATTTAGGTTTTGAGTTGCCGCTCATGAAAGAATCAGTTTTTGCTTTGAAGTACAAAATTTATTTCGTTCTAATAAGAATAATGTCAATAAATTGTTACCCTTTCTTTCCGAAATAGTATGTTTTATCACTTTTATATAAATAAGTATATTAATGAATATGGTTAACCGAACGTGTACCAACATGTTCTGAAAACAATGAGAAAATGAATTAAAAAACGATGGATTACATCTTACAAACAACTTCAAACCTGCTTACATAGGACAGTGTCATGACGATAGAATAGTGTGATTTAATTGCATTAGTGATGCATTTAATTTACAACCATTAAGAGAATTTTGCATTTATCAATAAGTAGATTCGGTCTCGGATTACAATTCATCTAAAATAAAATAAAATGAGTTATTATCTAAAGATTTATAATAATAATAATAGAATTAACTTATTTGATTTCAAAAGCTTTTTTTAGTTAATCCTTTTGCAAATAAACGATGTGATCATTAACAGGATCTTAGATTTATTTGATGTATTTTGATCTATGTTTTATTGAAGTCTTGCAGATTATTATATAAAGTATAAGAACTGTTTGAAATATTCCTAGGTTAAATAAGTTAATTAAAGGCATCTAAAACATGACCCAAAGTGACAACATCAACGTTAGTTTATCGCTTAAAGAAGTTTTTTTTTCAAGTAAATTTCTCGTATGTGTTTAGTTGTATATCATGTAGCTTTATTAAGGAGAATTGTGAAACAGTATGATGCAGCTGTATCATGTGATGTTGTGGTTTGGGATCCTATATTTAAAAAGTAATCAATGTTTTAGAAATCCATTTGACAGTTGTCTTCGAAGTTGATTTACAGCCTTAAGATACTAGTGTCTTGTTTGGATTTTCGTAACCTGTATAATTAGTTAGCAGACCCCTTTTTAAGACAAATATTGAAATGACAAATAAATTCATTTGATTACACTTTCTTAGCAATGCAGTTTATGATCCCTTTTCATGCGTTCTATAGTCTTTAGTAACCGATAAGACATCAAACCAAAAAACTGTGAATAAAAGAATGGAATTATACCGTTTTCTAAATGATTGATTCAATAATTTTATTATCAAAACTATAAAGTTAAAAAAAAATTTTTAACTAAAAATTAAAAAAATTAAATGAAAAAAAGAAGCTGATATTCATTAACGCACATTATTGTGCACATTTTTCCAGTTCTACAAATTTTAATATAAATAAGTAAATCTTATTAGTCTAATAAGTCATTACTATATGATGATCTATCATACATCTATTCATCACTTACATAGTTAAACATTTAATTTAGTATTTTTTACTTTGGGTTAATTCAACTACAAAGTTGATCCAAAAGCCGATAATCTTTCATTAAATCTTAAAAAAACATATTATAAGAATAAAAGTATTCCATATCTATTGTGAAATTTAATGTTATATGAGCATTATTGAGCATTATATGAAAGTAATAAAACTTTAATGACATGGTGATCTACCATAAAATTTTCAATTTCACATTATTTGGCATAATAAAAACCCGTATTGAGTGTAAAGTTGGTATACCTACGAAAACTGATTCAATAAACATTAAATTTAATATAACTTCTGTGTGAGAATGCTTTTATGCCCAACTTAATATTTGAAGAAGCGAAATATTAAATAAGTGGCTATATCTATATAATACGAAGCTAATATCTTGATTAGACTTACATATAATTGATTTTTTGGATAAGATTGAAAAGAAATGCTATTGTACAGATATAGCAATCGCAACAAGAAAGCTTAAATATAATCCATTTCATGAATCGTATTATGTTTCGTCTTTTTGTCCACCAAAAAATCTTTTCTAAGTTGTTTATGCAAATTAATGTAGTATTCTGCTGCATTTTAATGCATTTTCATTAAAATTGGGAATATGAAAATTATAATGTTTCAAGTAACATTTCATCTCTTAGATACAAATACATTTCTAGCTTCATTTCATTTAGACAAACGGAAAAACCGAAAAGGGTGGATATGTTGCTTCTAATCTCAGGCCCAGATTTTTTTATTTAGTTATTGTATTTTACAAGTTAATATAGAATTATACGGCATCCTAAAGTATAATAAACCATTTATAATTGCATATAAAGTATATTTAAGGCACTTAAAACAAACTGCGCAAAGAGTTTCTATATTTATTAATACCATTTTTATTATAACCTGTTTAGCAGCATTTTTAGTCATCGCTACGTACCAGCAACTACCAGTGAAAGTATTAAGTTTTTGCCAATAGTCACAAGCACGTAATTACTACGGTCCTATTACGTGCCTGGAACCAAAATTGGGGACAATCTTTGAGTAGCAGATACGTGGCTGCGTAGTAATTGCTACTTTCGTGGAACTTCTCTTCTCTTTTCTCTTTGACACATCGTGTCCCGTGTTTACTCTCTCTTACTCTTGAAAAATTACTTTAAAGAGATTCTCCTTGGTAGCAAAAACGTAAGTTTTACTTTCAATACTACTGTAAGATTCCGTTACTTTGAAGGGTTAAGCAATGGTTCCAGGCATGTGGCAGGAACTTTCAGTAAAAAAAATTAAAGTTTTAAAATTTTTTTAAAGTAGTTTCGGGCAAGTTACTACCACAATCATAATACGACTTGTAAGTTGCAACGACTTTAAACTAATTGTACTAGTAGCAATACCGTTCCACATACTTTAAAAGTTACTTAGAAGTAATGGAACTACATAGTTGCAATAAATAGTATTTAAACAACTACACAATTACTAAAATATTCCGAATTAAAGTAATTAATAAAGTAAGTAAATAAAGTAATTAAACCCATAAAGCCATAAATTTAATTGTAGTTACGTAACAACTACCCAGTCAAAGTTACGATCTCAGTTACTGCTACTTAGATGCTGCTTGGGATATGTCCGTGAATGCATAACGTTGAGTGACGAATCCTTTCATCTATTTTTTTTCTTACTTTCAGGTTCTTAAAATTTAATTAGGGAATAACCGTTAATTTATGATTATCCCGTTTCAAGAGTCGGGGCAAAATCTGAAGCCCCAACACGATTTTCTCGAGAAACCCCGAATAAAATAACACTGATCCTATCAAAAGCCGTCCAGCCGTTTAGGAGGAGATAGTGGACATCAGACAACCTTATTGCTATTTATTAAATTACTATTATTAATAATAATAATAATAATAAATATTAACTTTATTTCTTCTTGACTAACTGCTGTAAATAGAACTCTTTAATTCTCCCCGACTAAAGTCGAATATCAAAGTTTTATACTGACAGAGAATAAAACAATTATATTAAAATGTGAAGAATTTACGTTTTTATATTAAAATTCTACAACTTTTTACGAAAAATCGCAGATTATCTCAAAGAAGTACTCTCCACAAGAAAATAATGAACCACTTCAGCGAGCATGTAGCAATTTACCGAAGAATCTTTTAGCGTTAAAGTTACACGTATAGGTGTGCAGCAGGTATTGAGAAAAATTTCCATAATAAAAGCCCTATATCCTCCTTACA
This sequence comes from Agrypnus murinus, assembly GCA_929113105.1. Lineage (NCBI taxonomy): Eukaryota > Metazoa > Arthropoda > Insecta > Coleoptera > Elateridae > Agrypnus > Agrypnus murinus. The sequence continues at coordinate 21,281,249 of OV816025.1, forward strand.
TAAAACAGCAATACCCTGGGAAAAGCCCGATCTACTATGAAAATAAATCAAATTTGTTTAGAGGACATTTTTCTTGCACCCTGGAATATTTTATTCATAAAAATGTAAATTGCGTGCATGCATTTAAAAAGTTAAAACAAACAAAATTGGTTAAATTTATTTATTCACTAACTACAGTCGTTATTTACAATTGAATAATTATTTATACTGGTATTTATTTTACATGGTATTCTATGCAAGTAATTACTACGTATACTATTCAAAACATGCTTGTTTTAGTAAGAAGTAACATAAGGATTTAGATACAACTGGGTAATCGGCAGCTAATTTAAATCCACTAACCCTTTCAATAAAAAGAATAACTTATTAACACTCCGAATTAACACAAAAAAAATCCAATTAACGTTACTTGAATGGGATTCTGTATTTTTGATTTGCACCAATATTATTTTTTTTATCAATGAACGGAATGAAGTCTCGATCTATCTCATTAAACTTACTTCTGCTGAATTTCAATTTCAAACCGATAGTTTATCTGCTTTGCTTTGCTTTGTAAGAAAAGATTGTTGTTACTATACAATAATTTCTTTGCGCCACGACTGCGAGCCAAAGTGTAATGAAATATTTGTTGAAATATGTAATACTTACATTACTATCCTCACAATCTCTGGCTGAGCTAGTTTAATCAGTTCAACAAGAAACACGTTTCCACAAAAAATCTATTTGGCATGGGAAAATTGAAAGGTTGGTTTATTCTGTGAATGAACTATGGCTGCCTTATGAACGCTACTTCGTTCTGCAAATAATTATTTTTTAATTAGCATTAGTTATGCCGTCAAATCTACATAACATTACATGAGATACTTTATTTTAAAATTATTTTAGTTACAATTTAGCCTGAACAGAATTTCAGCTCAAGTTAACTCAATTTCAAATACGATAGCCTTGAAATTTATAAAATTAGATTAATTGAACTTTCTCCTGCTTAAACTATAATTCTTATAATTGTTGCACACGAAGTACCTCAACTTTCTTTCCATAAAAAGGCTGAAACAAGTTAAAGACTATTACTTACAATTTCTTATTTTTAGCAAATAATAAAATCTTAAGCCATTGCTGAAAACAGGTTTTTATTTCTTCAGCTGCACAGCCCATTTATATGTTCATCCTACGAAAATAATTCGATTATTTCAACTCAGTGGAAAATCCTAAAGAAAGTACTCCAGGAAGGTACTGTAATGATATTCATCATAATCATTACATCCATATTACCTCAAGAAGGCATTGCATGCTAAGTGATTGCCATAACAACAGTAATCAACAAGAATATAAATAAATATCTCATAGAAGTAAACATGTCTTTTATTGTCTTCTACAAGAGATAACATATAAGTAGTGTACAAGATCACACACAAGCAACCTGTATTACCACATTAATCATCTAAACACTACAGTACATTCAAAGATTTTGCTAATTACCAAATAAACTAAAAGTGATTGAAAAACCTTCTTAACGAAAACTAAACGAATATTTAAGCTAAACCTAGCACAACCAATTTTCTTAATTGACAATAATCCTTAAAATAATGCAGTTTTGCAATTTAAAAAAATAGCAACATCGCTCAAATGCACTTCCTACACAAGAAACCATGCTTCGGGGTCATCGGCACTTTTTAAGAAATTCTTTAGGTAAACATAAGTTGTTCGTCAAAAATCAAGGAGATTGGAGAACAACTTGTGCTAACTTTTGGAGTGATTCGACTCTTAGAGATTAATGATCTTTTAAACTATCCTGAAACAACACCATCAAGCTTGCGTTACATTGGCGTTCTTAAATTTATTTATTTGCCAAGTTTTGTGAGTTTTGTGACCAAGACCTGTTATAATCTCTTATAAATTAGAATGAGGAGATGCAAAATTATTGAAATATTTCATTATCATGATACATGAAAAATAGTTTTATGTAGAAATCTTATTAGTAGTAAAGTAGTAAGTAAGTAGTAAATACTAAGCCAACCTTACTTAGATTAAGCGTTCAGAGATAAGAGAGAGGAATTGCGTACACTAGAATAAGCGGAGTGTTACCTTAAATATCTATCGATATAAATTGGCACACCAATGGATTTTAATTACGATCTGAGTGAAAAAATGAATAATTTAAGTAGAAAAATATACTGTTATATTCTAAGGTACTGGTTATATCCGTCTTAGGATCTCGTTTCCAGGCAGATTTGTGTTTGTTGGCAGATTTGTGTTTGTTATTTGGCATGCCATGTCCAGTTTTGCATGAATACATAAATTAATCTCACAGTCAGTTTGATGATACCTTAGTTTGGCTGTCAGTTTTATATACAACCTATAACCAGAGAGGGAGTGATGGAAAAAATACTTATCTTTTCCTTTAAGGTTTTTTTGTACTTTTCTTTGAAGGTTTCTTCTTAGTTTAGTTTTTCTTTCCATAATTTAGAAGAAAATAAGTTGCTGCAAAAATACTTTTTCATAGATGATTTTCTGTTTATTTATTAATTGGAAGTACTGCAACTGTTCTTTTTAAAGGCCTACTTTGTAACTATTAATTTACGACTATTTTCCTTTCTTGATTTCAAATACAGCAATCTACTAAAAGACAAAAAACTAAAGCTTTGAAGTACTTGTTAAATACGAGCAAAATATAGTCTTCTATAATTTTAAATACGATCTGTACAAAAAGTTGTGTTTTTAAATTTAAATCAGAAACAAGCATGGAATGGATCTGCTGTATAAATTTCAAGAGTTCTAATTTAAAAGCGATTAGACAAATTACCCTGTTTTAATTTAAACAAAAATGGCGAATACATTTGCACTTTAAATAAGTGGAGCCTTCATTAGCTAGATTCGTTCAATTAGAAGTTCTTTAGCAGTTGATTGATGGAGTTCGGAGAAAAAGAACACTTCAATCACTTGCAAACTTATCTATTTTTATTTATAAAAAGTAGTTCAGTAATTATTAATAACAAACAAGATTTTGCTAATTACTTTAGTAATATCACTGGACAGTGCTATGCTAATGAATATGAGTCTATTCTTATAATGCAACTCTTAATTTAACTTTGGCAAGATAAGCTAAGACAAGATTTTTGTTGTGTTGTAAATTGAATGTTTAAAATATGTTTATATTTTTAATTTTTATTATATTATTTTTTTAAATATTGCATGCTTAAATCAAATAAACTTTTAAAACCCTTAATTTAAAGTAAGCAAATCAAACTGCTCCATGAAGTTAAAATCACACTTTAATTCAAAACAATGAACATGAATGTTAATTCAGACCTCTTGGTACCTAGAACGGAAACTCATATAACATTTCCATTAGGTCCAGACAGGATGCAACCTGTACCTAATACTAATATGTGCCTAACTACCACTAGCTGGTAATGAAGCAGAACAGAATTACTTACTCACTTTAAAATTTTGGTCAGTGGATTTATCAATTTCGGTACTAACTTAAACTGTTTAAATTTAACTTTTATTCTGAAAGTAGACCTTTAAAAGGTTTCAGCGTCTTAATTGTTATGCTTATTAATTGTTAACGTACTATACGATACAGTAAAACTGCAAAATGTCTCACTAAACTCGAAATGGTTTAAATTTCACCAGCATTAATTAAAAGTCGAAGTAATTGAAATACTCAAACTACACAAATTATTTCGTTCAGACGATATAGTAAGAAATTGATAACTTTAATACAAGTGCTTAGAACTTTCAAATGACTTAGGACAATTGACTTAAAACCATCGCAAATTATACGGAAAGCATCAGACTAGTCTTCCCTCGACTGAAAGATCCTCGAGCTTGTCGCGTTACTTAAGCCAGAGCCCGTAACATTTAGCCGCCATGTTTAATCAAACTGAATCCAACATAGCTGAATTTTAGAAGAGCGATAAAATACCCAACAATACAGGTTGGACAAAGAAAAAATTGTCAAAAAGTTTGGAACATTTACTTTATGTCACGATTAACCCCTGACAAAACGGCGAGATTTACCCCTTAAGATTAATATTCTTATATAAAATGGGTCGCAGAATTAAAATGTTTTTTTTTTCGCAACCATAAAATGCTCTTGTTCTCAGACTATTAAATCTCTTATCACAAACAATAAATACGAAATATAAGTAAGCCCAAAGAAAACTGTATTTTTAAATTTATTCAAACTAGTAATTAATAATTCTGGAAAATGCCGTAAAATATTCTACCAATTTCGCTACAAGGCGTGAGAGAATTGAAGGGTTTATAATACAGAATCGTACTCAGTTTTATTTAAACTCAAGATATATTAATACAGGGTCATATTGAGTTCGATTCTAACCATTGGAAAAATGAATTTAAAGTTTAACAAAAATGAACCCATTACACTTACACCATAAAAGATCGTATAAATTTGTGCCGATATAAAAACTATAAAAAATACGCTTGTCCGAAATAAGAAACGGCATTTTAAAAGCATTGTAGTTTAGTTCGTAAATCAGTTGAGACTTTTAACATGACTGCATCTCAGTAATAATATATTCATCAAGTACAGTTACAAAGGTTTACATTTACTCTTTTTATATATTTATATGAGCCGTAAATGCAGCTGGTAATTGTTACATTAAATATTCAAGCTTTAATTTAGCGTCTGCAAAGATATAAACCTTTAGAAATAGATGCAAGACGCCTATTCATATGCTTAATGGAAAATCACGTATGCTCTTTGCGTAGCGTCAGGTGCTTTCTCGCGCTAACCTTTTGTAAACCTTGATGTTAAATAGATCCATTATAAATACACCACATTACATCACTCTGATTATCTGGTTTGGTATAGAACAAAATTTGTAAACTGGAACCTGAAAGCCTGAAAATTACAATCTATCGAACGGCTAAATAAGTGATTAACAGCTACTTTCTATTTCCATCAAGCGAAAGCTCGGTCTGAAAGCTTTTTCAAAGAGATTCAGTTTAATGGAGGCCATATGAATTATGAAATTAATTAATTTCTATTAAAAAATCATAATACTTCATTCAGTATTGATTGCAGATTTACGAGTTATGTTTAGTTGTTTTTCCGATTAGAAAACAAAAAGTAAAATCAAATGGCATCGCGTGCTGTGAAACTAATTTACATTAAATTTTGTTTCATTTTTTTTTGTTTTTGTTTGAACTTTCACTATCAGGCAAATTTGAATTCCAAATTCCTGCGGCAATCCTAAATAAATATAAGTTACAAATACTTTTACTAATATTATTATAAAGCTATCAAACAAAAGTGTGTTATTTTGAATGCAAATTTTTCTTTTGTCTAGACATTATAACTTTCATGACACGACGGAGATTTGTTTAAGCGACTTTATGTTTGGATATAATGACAAAAAGCACGCATTGGTAAAAGCAATTAGGTGTCAATTGTATATTGCATAAAAGTAGCGAATTAATTTCTAACGAAAAGTATTGTTTCTACAGAAAATAAATAAAAGCATTCTATCAAGGCTCGCATTATTTCGTAATCCATATTAAGTAAGTTTTGTAAATATGGTTAAAATTAGTTTGCATAAAGTATCTAAACTGACAATATTAAAATCACCTTTTTGAATTCTTTAAGTCTAGTAAAAAATATGACATGCTCGAATTATATTATGACATGCATTGGAAATTAGGCTAGCCCTATTTACTAACATGTTTGATGGGTTGCATAATCTCAAGGGAAAAATGTTTAAATAAATCTTTTTTCATATAAAGACAAGGAATATGTTTTAATTTAATAAATCTGCATTTTGAAACACACTAGGCAGTAAAAGGATAAAGTCTAGAGTTTATTTTTCTTACTATCTTGATAAATTGTCATTGTTCAGCTAATTATGAAATATCGTTACTTATTTTTGTACATAAAAATGTATTTGAAGCTATTTCAAGGCATATATGACCTAAAACAGATAAGGTACGTGGTTGTGATCACGATACACCCTCAACGGTATGACAACGCGCAGCTCGATAGTCTATCCTTCTCTGGTTTGTGACGTCAGTGCGAAGCAAACCAGGCTTGTATAATGATGTTTTTATCATTTATAATGACAATGGTTAGTAAAGTATGACGTTTGATAATCGTTCTAATATTAGCCACTTAATATTAAAGGCATAATTAATAAATTATAGTATGAGGGAATGTTATTATTTATAATTATGCCCGTATTGCCCGTGGTGCATATAACGATTTATTTTATTCTGATTCAGAAATATTCCAAATTTTAACAATTTACTAATCATGTACCGCCGATATGGATTGTTATGCTTTCTATAAAATATATATAATAGTAAAATTTGTTAGGGAGGTACTTAGAAAAATAATATATAGGTAGATACTAAATAATCGACAGTTACCATATCACTAAATTTAAAATTGTTTATTTTTATTCATTACAAAGCCAATGTTACTTAATGAGAAATTAAAACAGTTTAAACAGTTCTCAAAGTATTCGCTTTTCACAAAACAAATATATTGCCTTCTACCTTGACTTGTTTTTAGAATTTGTGAATTTAGATATTTTTTTTCCATTTTTTTATTTAAATTTTGCAAACTTACTTGTTACTTACTTATCGAAAGTATTTTATACCAGTTCCTTTTGTATTCCTGTTATAATTGCAACAGTCAGTAACAGCACAACCAGGCATACTGTTCGATATATACCTGTGTAAGAATTTCACCTTGTTATCTTCGATATTTCACAAGTTTACACTCACCAAAACAAAAGGAATTTCAAAATTAATTATTTAAAGCCGCTTTTCATAACATACACCCACCGTACTGTGTAGCTGGAAGAGATCAAATGGGAGGAAAGTTAGAGTCCTAGGAAAGTTGCTTCGCAGCGACGTCACATGCGCGCGGAGAACGAGTTTTGGTCGTGAAGCTGGCATACCGTTGTGGGTGTATCGTGGTTGTGATGATGTATGCAAATGTTTGCTACCTTACATGTTTAATTTAAAGAAACTATGTTTCAAATTAACGATTTGGTGAATCCGTTAAAAACTTCTTCTGTAGTAAGATTATTTAGGTTGTGGCTAAAATATTTCATTGAGTTGTTAAGTAGTACCTTGGTCCCAATTTTGACATAAATGTAAATGTGGGGATTATTTATTATGGAAGACATCTTTAAATTAAGATAAGAAATAATGTAATTCAGTTGTTATCTCATGGTTGGATATCTTAAAGATATCTAAATAATGTTAAATAAGTTGTAAGGATGGATTTTGTAAAGATAGAAAGATGTAACTATGCAAAGTTTCTTAGATCCATAAGTATTTAGTGCTCTATATTAAAGCGACCCGCCTGTTGAGTATCAGTTGTGGTATATTTTGGTATACAGTCTGTTTTTTGTAAACGATAATTTTTCTCCTTAATTTGTACCCTTGCAAATGTAAGTACAAATTTTTATATCAATCGAAAGAAGAATTTATTTTACGTCAAACACATATTAAACTTCATGAAGAAAACCAAAAACCATTTAGAAAAGTACTTAAAAAAGCTTATTGATTTATTGATTTTGGTAATATGCTATAAAAAAAAGCTGGAAGCTGAACGCCGATTGGTGTAGCGGTTAACGCTTCAGATTCCTAATCAAAAATCGCGGGTTTAAACCCCATTCTCGTATACTTTTTTAACTGTATTGCTAACTAATTATTATTTTTAGAACATTATTACAATTTTTTTTTTATTATTAGATGTTTTTGCTACGGGGGTTTACCGTTACTTTTTGTACAATTTTAACTACCTATCAGAAAGGCAAATGAAAAAAGAGCATAAAACTAATAATCGTTGTAATAAAGTTCTAAAAATAATAATTAGTAAGCAATACAATTTTAAAAAAGTATACGAGGATGGGGCTTGAACCAGCGATTTCTGATTAGGAATCTGAAGCGTTAACCGCTACACAAATCAGCGTACAGCTTCCAGCTATTTAAATAGCTTATTACAAAAAGCAGTACATCAATAAGCTTTTTAAGTATTTTTCTAAATAGATTTTGGTTTTCTTCATACAGTTTAATATTTTTTTGACGAAAAATGAATTCTTCTTTCGATTGATACAAAAATTTCTACTTACATTTGCAAGGATACAAACTTAGGAGGAAAACGATAAAATCCAAGGGATTTCCTATATTATCGTTTACAAAAAACACACTGTATATCACTGTGCTTTTACAGAAGTCTGTTGCTATATAATCTGTTTGTATGGTCATATGAATCAATCAAATTTATTTTTATCTTTATACAATCATAATAATTTGTCGGCAACATAAACCTTTAACTTTTAATACCTCCCATATTATAGCATTATTGTTGCCCGAACGTAGGGCGTTTCTTAATAGTATATACACCCAAAATATTATAGTAATATGTAAATGTCAATTTTTAAATCAACAATGGTCAATATCTACATATTTCGTCAAAATATGTTACTGTTACCTATACAGTCACCAATATAAGAGGTCCAGATCCAAAATGGGAGATCTAAATAGAAAACAAATTAGCACCCCTGTACCCTAACAGTAAAAAAAAGGTTATGTCTATATAATCAATAGACCATAGTACAGTAAAACTAGCTCAAAAATTGACCAAACCCAAACATCAAAAAAAAAAGTTCTATTCCGCGCCAAATTGTTCTATACCTTCCTCGTACTAAGTGATAAAAAGTTGCACAACCCAGAGCGTCGGGGTTTGGGAGGAGGGGGGTGAAAAGGGTAAAATTGTATGTTTCAACAGTTCTTCGCAAATATCTCGAAAACTATGAGGTCTAGCGCAAACTTCACTTTGTACAAAATTAATCTATATTAAATTCCGAACAAAAATAGTGCTACGCATTTTTGTGCTGAAGGCAATGGTTGCTGAGATATGAAGGCTTTTTCAGTTTGCTTGGAATTTCGAAATTGCGAAATCACTTGAAAATCAGCAGGTTTGCGAACACAATTCCTTCCGGAAATGTGCTCGTAATCCAAAGCACTCGTATATCAAAGCGAATTTCTCCATAAGAAATAATGGAAACTTAGATGATTCGTGATTCGCAATTATTTTCTATTCATATAAAAATGATACACAAACACAAAATACAGTATTGTTTCAGAACAGTTGGACCCTGCACACATGAAGCGTTAGCTAATGCGCGATTGATACGCGTGTTAGTGACTGTATAGCATTGCATAAGTTGCGTACACATTCAAACACGCGAATTTCATGAAGCGAGTTGCAACGCGCAATTCGAGAGTAAAACTAGCTCAACAATTGACCAAACCCAAACCAAAAAAAGTTCTACCCCGCGTCAAATTGTTCTATACTCTCCTCGTAGTAAGTGATAAAAAGTTGCACAACCCAGAGCGTGGGGCTTTGGGGGGGGGTGAAGACCCAGGAGGAATTAAGGCTTGGTTCGCGAAGATGGGGGGTGGAAGGCAATGAGGTAAAAGTGGTAATAAAGAGGAGGGGGCGGCCAGACCTTCTGCACTCCCAAGGCCGCTCTAGCCAAGTTCTCAGCCAAATTAAATGTTCAGTTGCTTTTGTATCTGCGTTCCCTAATGATATTTTTACCCCTTCCATATCTCGGTAACCATTGCCTTCAGCACAAAAATGCGTAGAACCATTTCTGTTCGGAATTTAATTTAGATTAATTTTGCACATAGTGAAGTTTGCGCTAGACTTCATAGTTTTCGAGATATTTTCGAATAACTGTTCAAGCATACCATTTTGCCCCCTTTACACACCCCTCCGCCCCAAACCCTACGCTCTGGATCGTGCAACTTTTTATCACTTACTACGAGAAGGGTATAGAACAATTTGGCGCAGGGTAGAACTTTTTTTTGGATGTTTAGGTTTGACCCTAGTTTTACTGTACTACCGGTAAATCTATAGAATTGTGACTAAGGCGAATTTGTTCTGTGCTAACTATGTATAAGGTAGTTTTATAATTCTTACACCTCTTTATGTTGTAACTTTAATGTGTTTATTTATATTTATTTATGTCTTTATGTGTTACCTATAAGTAAGGCTGATAATTTTAGGTTAAGATTAAAGAGGAACGACGAGTAGCAAATTTTGAATAAAGAAATAATATCAAAATTATTCATAAATATTATTAAATTACTTGCTCATATCGCCATCGGTCATTTAGACTTCTTTGCTTATATAGTATTTTTAATTTAATGTGACTACAGCAGGGGTGTACTTAAAATTTGAAATGCGAGTTTTTCGAAAACTAGCTGGAAGCGATCACATATTGATAAGAAAATTATGTTCTAAACCATTATAGCTACGCCGCCCATGGGGGGGGGGGCATTACGAGATTATTTATACTAGTATACACCCTGTATAAATATCAATTCTCCATTATGTCATTTTACAATAGTCGTGTTACTGATGTCTTAGTTTTTGCATTGCGTTTTTGCACGAATTTATGTACTTTTTTCATCAATTAGTTTTTCTTTGAGACCTATGATCTTAATTCCAGGTAGTTTCGGTTTAGGAATGTTCACCTCGCAATCCTTATCAGGATTTTCTTTCAACTTGTCGAATTTTATCGCAATTTTCCTTATCCTTACATTTTATTAAAAAACCTCGTACTTCTAACTAATGGACACTTCTAACTCCATGGCATTTACATTTTTTGTCAGGATTTCATTAGTTTATTCAATGTTTTGATTTTAATTTTTTCGGTTTTACGATGAGTACGTGATTGTTTGTTTTTATTTCAATGTCTTTATCACTAAAGTTGGATTTCTTGTTCTAGTTTTATCTTTTGAGAAAACATTATTTTTGTTATCGTTATTTTAAACAAATTCTTTTAATAGTTTTATGTGATTATTTAGTAACTGTGTTTAGTTGCGTAGTTATACAATCATATTTTTTGTTTTCCTTCTCACTATTGAAAAAAATCCAATACATCGAATCCATATATCTTGCGGGTCTTTCTGTTCACTGGTTCTTGCTATATTATTATTATTATTACAACATAAACATATTTGTATTTACCAAATAATTTTGCACCGCACATATAAAAGCGTTAGTGGGGTTTTCACTAAATAATTTTTTACATCTTTTACAGACGCACAAGCTATGTAGATAAGTTATCTGTACCGCCGTCTATGACACTCTTCGTAGTTGTTTATGGCTACCACAAAAAGGCCGCACAAAGTAATCCCGATTCCTTGATAGACGCATTGGTACAAATAATACTATCTCACTCGCACTAATCATCAACTACCGACCTAAGTGAAGCGACCAAAAGTGTTGGTGTCGAAGGATAAGTTGGCTGGCGATCAGTACACATCTTCTGATGAAGTGTAACGCTCTTTTAATGTGTCCACGCACAGAATACACGTCGGTAGGCCAATTTAGCGCAACTGATATCTTGAACTCATTGTACCAAAGGTCGTCAAACGTGTCACAGTTAGAACACGTTTTTCGCACACGCACAAGGTATTTTTCTACGTCTTTAAAGTCTCGTTCTTCTTCTCTCTCAACATTATTTTTTATTCTTTACAGCTCATTGAGCTCCAAGCTTTGTTTATAATAACGTTATTTTAACACAAAAAATGGCCCATGATCAGGCGCCATTGAAACATCATGAAAAACACAACAAACAAAGCTCCGCGATGGGCGACATTGAAACATACTTATTTTAACACTTAAAAAATTTAATACTTACTGTACAACTCATAAATGCACCGGCTGTTGAGATCTCCATTATGCAAATTTAAATACAGGAGTGTTGTTAACCCCAAGAGCTTCTAATTAATTGATGGAATCAGGAACAAATAAAAAAATAAAAAAAACATGTTGAGCTCCACTAAATTGATGTTAAAAGAATCTAAGAATCTCAATTTGGAAAGATTCCTCATTTAAAATTGACATTAGTTTAATCAAACACATATCAAACTATACTACTGAATTTTAATTGACAAATACATCAGCAATTTGTTGAGCCAAATTATATCATACGATAATTTAATTTGAAATCTTACAATACACAAATGAAACATGTTAGAAAAGTTTTCTCTTTCAAAAATAATACGATAATAATTCATCACACTCTAAAAATGTTTCGGGATCCCAAACCAACTATTAAATTAAACATAACTAAACTTACATAAACAAGAACGTAATCCCATTACAAATCTCCTTCATTTTCAGAAATTTCTATGCACAAACAGCAGGCTCAAAACGTATCACAAAAACCACAAAAATTACCATAACATAAGTTTTTACTATCAAACTGTTGACCTGAAGAACCAAAACGGGAACAAATCTTCTAAATTCTGAACTATATTGTCTTAACGAGATTCATTGAACTTGCCGCACCCTTTGCCTTCTTTACTTCTCATACAAGATCTGCAAAACTTAATTTGTAATTCTTGTTCTAGAAAGCACTCCAACGCGGTGTTTATATACCCTCAGTTGCGATAAGCATACGTTGTAACGAACGAGTGTAATGAGTTTTGCTGAATACTGACTGAACAGCTTTGCTTCCAAAGATTTCAGACTCGATAATTGCATCTTCTATCCACATCCACTGGGATAGCTTTCTGGTTAGATAACTCACATTATAATCGAATTACAGCACAATTAAGTTAGTTGTTTAAAGTATGTTTGAATTTTAAATATTGGTGAAGGTTAATCAAATTGTAGTTAAGTGAAAAAATCTACATACATTTACTGCATCGTTCGAACATGCACATGATTATGATGCGCGTTGAAATCTTGAGTCCACTTTCCGAGGTAATTTATTGGTGTTCGGATAAATTAGGGGCAGACTTTCAAAATGCGTTTTGTCCAATAAACCATACTTATGTCCTCTTAAGTTTTGGAGTTTTGAGCCAAATTCGAAACTGTCGATTTATTTTGTTTGTTGGACAAAGTGCATTTTGAAAGTCTGCTTCTCAATTTAAAAGTTAAATAAATCTCGGTCGTATCGTCTAAAGGTTATTAATTTAACTCGGTTGTGATCGTTTAAAGATTTTTTAAGTTTAAATGGTAGTTGAATTTGGGGAAGTTCAAGTTAAGAGAGACTTCGGGAGATTGTATGGATAAGTCAGAGAACGTGAGTAGGGAGAGAAATCTGGGAGACAAAAATTTGAAATTGAGGAAGTCGAGTAGGGGGTTTCTGTTAAATAATTCATTCACTCTAGTCGTTAATAAAGCCATAGGATATCCTTAAAATATATGAAACCTCATTAGAGCAGGTAAGCAGTAAGTACTTTTAATCGATAAGGATATAAAACTTTAATTTGTAATTCAAATATTCGGAACGCACGTAGCACAGTCTTAAAGCTAGTCTTTTATAATTTGGTAGAATTTGAAACAAAGCTTTTTTGCCGAGATATAAAACAACAAAAATATAATTTTAAAAGCTATAAAAATACATCATACTTACTGTAACTGAAAACTCAAAAAATATCTGCCGCAGCTTGAGATTTAAACTCTCTCTTTACAAATTAATTTATCAAGTCGTAGGTATTGGTTCCACAGCTGTATAAATTGTGAAAAGGAATAGATAAGGGTTCAACACAAATAAAAACATAAAAGGGCGCCATCTGGTTCTGAGCTTAGTTAATGATTTATTAACCATTCAAAGATGTTGATTGAATAAGCATTAAAATTTATTAAATTCATTAACCAGAAAATGAATAGAATATTTAGTTAAAACAAAATTTTGTTTACTTAAAATTTTGAAGAAATGAACTTAAGCATTCATAACCAATATGGTTCCGTTTTGTAGATCCATCAGTTTGAATTAATAACATTTATTAACAAAAGAATGGGTAAAATACACATACAAAGATAAACAAATAAAACACACCTTGTATATTTATTACTAATCCAATCTAAATCTATTGGATTATAATTATGTCCAAAAGTTAATCAATAAAAAAATTCACCAAGAACGTTTCGTTTAATAAAGAAAACAAACAGGAAAAATCGGATTGACCACAAAATTATTCAAAACACATACTATCAATATTAGAAATTTACATTGACTGATCATGATCGCAAAATATTTCAAAAGAATCGATTAGATCAACCATAAAAAAAATTGTTCAAAACACATTAATTTCAATATTAACCTTTTTATTTACTGAGCTTTTCCTGGGCAAAATTTATAAACAAATCTCTAAAGGAGATTAGACAAATTACATCAGTTCAACAGTATCAAAACAAATGAATTGCAATTACATTAAAGTTTAAAGCTTTTTAACAGCTGACAAGAGTTCTATTGATAATAGAATTTAATGAGCAAAAATTTATAATGAACTTCTAATAATTGAGAAACAGTAACAAAAATGACTGCAAATTCAAGCAAGAAATTTATCTAAATGAATAACACTAAAAACAATAGTCACAATACCTTTTATTTTTGGTAAGTCACAAACCAAAATCAACGATAAACTGCATAAAATTTGACGACAACGTCACAGCAAATGGAAACTGGAATATTGGGCTTTTTCTTTCATACATTAGAGATGTACGAGATAACCCTCGTAGAAACTGGATATGGCGAATTATAATTTGCAAATTCACCCCAAACGGCAGTAACAAAATGCAACCAAAGAGTTCCATACAAGATTTGGCTATTAGTTTTGATAACCATTTCATAATTTCATTGTTTTCAATAAAACAATACACATAAACATTAATTCTGAACTGAATTTAGAAGGCACACAGCACGAATTATTATTTAACCGAAATTTCGGTTACAGAGAAAGCGTCTGTAATTATTAACTTATTTCTGTACAATAATTATTTAGACGAGAGTACGGTACTGTAATACGGGAGACTGAATTTCCCACTTTTCTGAAGCACAAACGTCCGCAAAAATATTTAACGGAATAACTGTAACTTTTGTTAACCACGAATTATTGGTTAATTTCCGAACACTGATTTAAACAATAACTATTACATGTTGATTTTAATTAAATGCACCGGCCATCCGAAAGCCGGTAATTGTTCAAACAATATGAAAAACTGAATTTAGAGTTTTCTTTCAAACTCCATTTTACTACAACAAAATGGCATTTTTAACGCAAGATCGAACGTACGCTCTCGGCGTGTGATTTTGGAACATCATCTCGCCTTATATTAACTCTCAACCCTTAGCTACGCGCGACCGACATCTGTTTTTATGCGGCAAGGGCGCTTTTATTTGGCCTACTATAGGATTCACGACCTTACGTGTAAAAAGCAACACCAGAATTCTACCCGCCAAAACACACGTGTGAGCTAAAACGCTGGCTGTAGACGAAAATTTCTACGCCGCATTGACTTAAAATTTAAGACGCAAATAACAGACAAAGGAAAGTGCATTTACGAATCGTATACACTCAAAATATTTACCGAAACATTTAAATGAGATGACGAAGCGCTTCTCATGGTTTCTTTTCAAGGTTTCTTTTTGAAGAAATTGATATTATTTTTAAAATACCAGGTCGCAAGATACGAAAAACGACATCAATATGACGTTACATTATTTCATTATAGCAAATATTAAACATTCCCTTCCTATAAATGCTTTCTGTAGGAAATGTTTGCCTGATGAACTGCATATTTAAATAAAGCGATATCTACAGGACCGAACTTAAGATTTTTATCCAGAATTAATACAAAATTCTATGTACTAAATGCCGGTGGAAAATGTACCCGTTACAAATTCCCTACTTTTTTTACAACTGATACAACTTTCTCATTTATATGCAAATTATTGACCTTATTTTTAATTCAGAAACCAATCGTTTAATTCCCTTAATTTGTATTTATCACATGCAACTACTTTATTTGGGTTTATCTCGTGATCACACACTGAACATTTACCAATGGGTGACATTTCGAAAATTATTTTTAAGCACAGAATCTTTCACTGTAAGTACTGAAAAAGTTAAGTAAAAAAGAATACTCAAAGAGCATTTGAATAACACGTCTTACCACTATAAATGACCCAACGATTAATTATCAATAAGAAGATTAACTTTTTTTTTTTTCTAAAAAAGAGAATTTTTGATCAATACACCCTTTTAAAACGCTTTTCCTTAATGCCGTGGTCATATATTTGTTTCATAATCTTTTGGGGCATGCACATTTCTAAAATGGTGGCAATAAATCATATCCACGATCTGACATAAATCTCTAAGATTGTAATAACTTTTTCTGAGCTTTAAGAGAAAGAAAATTTTTACGGTTGAATAATGTCTGGAATTTAATTAAATTTATGGTGAAAATGTAGACGTTAGATTCAGCATGACGTGTTACATAGTAGTACCAGGCTCACGCTTACACTATTAGAAGAACTTTCACATTCATTATAAATGTATGCTTTTTTCAGTAGCATAAAAGAATTTAAACAGCATAATGTAAATGTTTTGCATGCGAAGATCGTTGTCTCTTTTCAGAAATGAATATTAAAAGCTTCAATGGAAGCCTATTCTCAAGTTTTAGTACGATCGACGTGAGAAGGATCTAAGATTTAAAATTTTGTATTCAATGGTCCATTATTTAAGAGGTATTATAGGGCAGTCCACTTGCATACTAAATAATTTTATAATAAACTTTTATAATATAAAAAGAAAACAATGTTGGTAATAGAATTCGGAACAGGTGAATATGCAAATTACAACAAGAAACATCCATTTCGCTTTTGAAATGAATTCGAGCATTATAAAGCGCCGCACGGTATTTCCCGCTAACCACAAATCTTTACGATTCGAGTAATAAGGTTATTCTACTTGAAAATATTTTGGTGGTCCTTTTGCTTGTGGCTTAAATAACTTTACAAGTGGATCTTTTACATTTTCCTCGCATCTTGCGCATGCACGAACATTAAATATCGTGCAAGTTTTGTTCAGTTTTTGAAAATTATTATCATCATTAATTTATCATAGAAAATTAGCTATGATCCGACATTATATTGTAATAATATCTTAACACTTAAAATAGTATTTACCTCAGTTGCTGAAGTTAAATGTTATTTAACTTATGAATGTTCATGGACTCTTATTGATACACATAAAGAAACGTTAGCTATTTGCTATTTTTTGCCATTTGTTATCAATAATGTTATCAATAATCAATTGCTATTTGAACAGTTAAAAATATATCAACACAACCTGATTCAAGTTTAAGTTGATCGTTATTGATTTATTCTTTGTATATAATTTTAATTTAGTTAATAATAATAATTACAAATTTGAATAATTACAAAGGTGAGACGTTTCCACTTCAGCAACCAGGGCAGCTAGCCCTGAAAAAAAATGTAAATAGAATCATTAAAAATGATAACGGTTACCAGAGATGCAATCTATTTATTAAAATAATAAAATATAATTAAGGGCCGGCGGTGGACGAGTGGTGTAAGTACACCACTCGTGTTCCAAGAGTCGTGGGTTCGAATTCCACTTGGTGCGGCAGGATTTTTCTAATTGGAAAATTCCGCCACTTCAACTATGTATGTGTGTATTCGTGTTGAATGTCAGATGGGGGACAGAAGACCTTAGATGTTGGTTCCCCCGTAGTGTAGGCGTGAAATAAAAAAAATAAAATATAAATAATTAATGCATTTGCATAGTTTCAATGGATTTTACAATAATAATGATGAGATACAATTACCTAAATTAGGTTATGATTAGGTTGTGATTTAGATTTGTATAACAGTCAGAAAATAGAAAAAAGCAGTGTGAAAAGAATGGGAATTTCTAGGGATAGTTAAGATAAATAGATTGGTTAATCTTTGTTCACAGAAAGAGTAATATGTTAAAATATAATAAAATAAAAGTTCAGCAATGTTTAACAAGTGTTTAGAAAGGCCTACATTATTTATAAATAAAAATAAAGAAGAGAAAATAAGTCAGACAAAAACAATTTACGAGTAAAATAACAACTTACCTGAGGACGGGAGATCATCAAAGGACGACAGAGAGCTTCATAAATCAAGGAGGTGTCCAGGAAGTCTAACTAAAGAAGATTAAAAGGAAATTAACTTAAACTTTAATCTAAACATAAGAAGTAAGAGGTAAGATAAATAGGGACAATTCACGGCAACAGGTTTACCAGCAGTTTATCGTATCCTGATCAGAGTTCCAGAAATCCCATACAAACACGGTTCCAGTAAAACCCAGAGTTCCAGAAAGTAGACTGTGCAAAAGGGAAACAGCATTAGTACAATATATCAAGTGTTTGTATAGTCAAAGTGTGTAAATAAAAGCAGAGGTTGTGTTTTGTTGTACAAGAAATAAAAACAGTACTTCAAGAGTTTATATATTTAAGGCTAAATAGCTCACCTTGAGTTCACAAAGAAGTAATTCATTGTAAAGTTGCAAGTGAAGACATCGCATAACTTAAAATAGTTAAAGTTAATAATAATAATCCTTGAATTGAATCAAAGATCAAGCCTTACTTGAGTCGCACCAGCTTTGCTACATAAGGTCGAAGGTTATGGTAACAAATGTCAAAATTTAACGTTTCTTCACTTAATAAAAATTTCTCAATCAATGAATATATCGTAAGATTAAATATAAAAATGGATACCATTAGTTCAAATTTCTATTATGTGTTCGTGAATTTCGAGATTAGGAGTTCATTTGTTTTTTTTAAGTTTCATGAGAAGGTTAAAATATAAACTAGAGCTTATAACGTAAAATACGTACTAACAAATTAAAACGTACTAAAAGCAAAATTACCAACATAAATTATTATAAAAATATTTAACAATATTTACATATAGGCCAGTAAAATAGAATCCGTTGGTGGAAATAAATGTTGGAAAGCGGGAGATCGTTTCGATCGCTTCATCAGGTCAAATATAAGTATCCTAGGCTTGCACGGTCCCTCGACTCGAGCTTACCTGAGGGCATCAAAAGAACCACGAAATCTTCACATCTTTTTTAGTTTTTCGCTGATAACTCCAAAGCGGTGCTTTCCAACGAAAACTTCACTATTACAAGAATTAAAGAGCATTAAATTCTGCGGCGGATGAGTATGCAACACTTCAAAATCGTTCCAGTGGTATGGTGGAAATCGACGGTCGAGAAACAACAATTTTACAAATTTTCGTTTTTGCGGCAGACCGGACGCCCAGAGGCTTTCCGTATAAAAAAAAAACCGTTGGACTCATTCTGATTGTTAATATAAGTCGAGAAATATCTAACCTTTGATATTATACAGGTTGCTCGATTAAATCAATTTCTATTTTTCATCATTCCCATCATAGCAATTAGGATCAATACATATGAAGTAGTGCAGTACTGGTCGCTCGATCATTTCGAAAAAAGATAATTTTTGTGTGTTAACACCCCTAAGTATTAGTAGATCAAAACCACTGTCATTTTATTTTTATTCCATTTGATTGAAATATGGCAGCCATATTTGTTTCGTGGTGCACGACGTTGCTTGCAGATCTTGATGTAAACGTAACTCTTGATATCTCAAGAACGGTTGATCCTAGAGACCTGCGGTAAAAATGATTGTATTGCTCACATGTTGGACTACATTTTTTAATCATAAGCATAATTCTTGTAGGACACTTACTTATGGGTGTGATTTAATCCCGAAGATTAAAGTTTTTACAAAGATTTCCTCTTTTATGGGGGCATATTTCATATATCCAGATAAAAATGAAGTGTTAGGGCGGATTTTCTATTTAAACGTACACGGTTAGAGGTAGTCTATGTATAACATATTTTAAATCTGAAATTTTACTATTTTTGTATTTATGGGCTTTGAAGTTCTCGTTATGATACGTCATATCAATATTATGTTTATGATTAAAAAATGTAGTCCGACATGTGAGCAATACAATCATTTTTACCGCAGATCTCTAGGATCAACCGTTCTTCAGATATCAAGACATCAAGAGTTACGTTTACATCCAAAAACTGCAAACAACGTCGTGCACCACGAAACAAATATGGCTGACATATTTCAATTAAATGGAATAAAAATAAAATAACAACGGTTTTGATCTACTAATACTTAAATGTGATAACACAAAAAAAGTTTTTTTTTCGAAATGATCGAGCGATCAGTACTGCAGCACTTCATATGGATTGATCCCAATTGCTTTGATGGGGGATGACAAAGAAATGGCCATTAGTCTAATCCGGCAACCTCTACAATATCAAAGCTTAGGTATTTCTCGACTTTTATTAACAATCAGAATGAGTCCAACGGGTTTTTTTATACGGAAAGCTTCTGGGCGTCCGGTCTGACGAAAAATCGAAAATTTGTAAAATTGTCGTTTCTCGGTCGTCGATTCCGACCATACCACTGGACCGAATTTAAAGTCTTGATACTCATCCGACGCAGAATTTGACGCTCTTTAATGTTTGTAATAGTGAGGTTTTCGTTGGAAAGCACCGCTTTGGATTTATAAGCGAAAAAATAAAAAAGGTCCGAAGATTTCGTGGTTCTTTTGATGCCCTCAGGTAAGCTCGAGTCGAGGGACCGTGCAAACCTAGGATACTTATATTTGACCTCAAACGAAGCGATCGAGACGATCTCCCGTTTTCCAACATTTATTTCCACCAACGGTCCAAAATGGGTCTAATTTTACTGGCCTAATAAGTGTTGTAACGTTTCAATTTGTTCAGAGCACAAATTTTCTAGTTTACCAACATTTCTTCACAGTCACGCTGATTGTAATCCATCCCGATTTTTCCCTCTTAGTTAATATATTTGTAAAGGCTTTCTAGGGCCAATTACGGTAATTAATTAAAGCTTCTTACTTTAGTATAAACTTCGTAAGATCACGAGAATTGCCGAAAAAAGAAATAGAAGATTGGAAATTTTGAATCGCAATTTGACAGATTTTCTTTGATGGGTTAGTTGCCCGTTTACAACCATTTTTGGTGTTTGGTCAAGAATGTCGTATCTTCATATGACTTCGCACGCAATTGTAAAAGAAATCTAAGCAATTCAGAAAGCAACACCTTATGTAAGTGAATGATTGGTTTTCTATTTATGTTATTAATATTACTTCTACCAAAGCGTCTTTGAAGATAAAATTGCATGGTACCGGAATGCATACAAAACACTATTCAGCATCGCCGTTGAAGAATTCCTTCGTTGCTTTTTACGACGTGGAAGTTCTGTAAAAAATGGATCATCTGTGGTAATTGATTTGTTTATAATGTTAACTCGCATAAATCTAATAGTCTAAGCTTCCACTCGTACAATACTGTTGTGGTTACCGTCTTTTAATCTTCCATTAATACAGTCGATTAAGCAACTTTCGTATGAAAACTCGATCGTTGCGATGCAGGCAACTTTAACGAACTAGGGCCCTACCACCATATCGATTCTAAAAATTGTTGAAAGCTACAACATTTTGAGAAGGGGTCTCCAGGATTCAAAATTCCAGAAACAATGTTCTAACCATTTATATTGGTCAGATTGCAGATATCGCGAACGCAATTGCCAGCAAAAATGTAAAATCACCCTGGAATCTGACCAGACATAAATACATCTTATGTATCTCTATCTACATAATTATGTCTACAAAGAGTTCCCCTTTTATTGACTGTATCAGACGACTTCCAAATGTACATGCCATCAACTTCGTACGTGGACGATTATTTCTAGTAATTGATTTCAAGGGGCGCATCTCATATAAACAACAACTGCACAAACATAACTGATTGTGTTTTTGTACTACAGTTTGATTTATCTCTAGCAAGTCAGCCAGGAGATCTTACCTGACTTAAAAATAAAATTTTAAAGATATTGAAGTTCTATTTTTGTGATAAAAACTCTCATATAATACTTATAAATTCAAAGCGACAGAATCCCAAAAGATGGAAGTCTTCTGAATTATACAAAGGATCTCCTTTTCGTGATTTCTGTACTCATACTGATTCTAATGCACTGGCTGGTTGTCTTTATCGGCTCTCGTTACTCGAATATTTAATCTTGCTACGTTCTTAAATCCATCTTTTTCCCATATCAATGACTTCGTAGAAACTTGAATAAACGACGATAATTTTTTTCTTTTTAACTGAAATTATACAATTGTCCATGTAGCATGATCATTAGTTTCTCCGCAACTGGTTTCCTTTTTCTTTATCATCGTGCTATAAATGAAATTCCATAATTGCTTCGAGCATGAAGGTACGGTTACGGCCAAAAAATCTGGACAAGAGGTTTAGATTATTGTTACTCAATCAATCATAATTAAAATTCTGAATCTTAAATTCAAAGCCTCATTGGAGATTATTAGGTAGGCGACGCTACTGTGTATAGATAGTAATATTAGTAGATCAAAAGCTTGATCTACAAACAACAAATGTACAAAAAAAGTTATGTAACCTCAAATAAACGCCCAGATTTTTTTGGCTGTAACTGTACTGCAAATGGTTGTAATTTTTATTGGAAACGTACCTTTTTCTGGTTTGCGCTGGCTGGCGTTCACACTCGAAGGACCTGGTAAATGAGAATTGGGCTTTGCTGGTCTGGATTACTGCATTTCTTCATAAATAATAATGGGAGCACGAAATTTTGCTCTTGCTCTACAAAAAACTTTTTGACACTTCTGTATTTTTTCCCCGGTGCCCTCGATACCGGATACATTTCCAAAACACATTTGATCCAAAATTGATCATAATCAATGACGGCTCAAACAAAGCGAACAAATTTCATTCATTCAAATGTTTCTTACTATAAGAAATGGAGAAAGTCGTTTTTGTTTAGATAAATGCTAATAATAAAGAAATCTTTAAGTATAATGAGATAGCAGAAATAACTCACTAAAGTTCTTTCTGCTATCTCACAACTAATAGGAATCTTTAATAAAAGCATCTTACATGGAGCTTTATCTTCATATTTTCAGTCAATATTTATAGTAATTGTGCTAAAGAAATGATCTTTATCTTCCTCATCTTGTTCATCACTCAATTTAATTTCCGCCGGATCTGTAAGACCGATAATCTCTAATTTCTATAAATTAGCAATGGATGCTTCAATAATTGAACATCTACCGTAATGTTCTCGCTATTTCTACGAATAGTTATGGTACCCATAATGCATCAGCAGAAAAGCTGCTGTTAATCCATTCACTAATTGATGGATTCGACAATTTAATAATTTGCAATATATGATAGCACCAATTTTTGTACTTCAACTTCTTGGAACTTAATTCCACCACCAATTAATGGTAATTTGTATTATCTTGGCAAAAAAATAGCATGTTAAGAATTTGTTTAAGAACTCACCAAGCTGAATGGGGAGATCACCTTCGAGACTTAGAATTTATCTAGAGTTTAAGCGCGTTGCAGCTCGGTTGTATACCCCGATCCTTAACATAGTGGATGACTTATCAATTCTAAGTTGCCTAAGTTGCCCCTAATGTACATCACAAAAGTTTATTTTCGTTAGTTTGGTAACCGTAATTGCTGCACAATATACAATTGTATGCGTTTTTTCAAGATTATCGGTTTGGTTGATTGTATTCGGGTTGTATAAAATAAGAATGTTATTGATGATGATTTCTGTAGTTTGTTTGTTAGTCTGAATTCGTGGTCTTTTGTTCGGAACGATACCTACATAAAGAGCGAGGTGTTCTTCAAATTGATCTATGACATCCTGTTTGAGGTTTTCTATAGTTACTACTACAATCATTCCCGTTTCACTGTCCTTACTGGTATTGTTTCCAATTCATTACTTCCTATTGTTTTTGTTTCGTTTTCTGTGACAGCTATAATTATAACTTCGCCCTTTTCTGTTTCAGGTGTGTTGTGTAATGTTGGTTTCTGGTCGTAACTGTTACCGGTGTTGGTTATTCGTCTGCTTCACTCTTTTATTGTTTAGTTGCTTCTATACGACCGGCATTCATATTTACTAGGTAGGTAGTCTCTTCTTACTCCTCTTGTAAGAATAATGCCTTCCACAGAACCTATAGGACAGACTGCCTTTCCCTTAATTTTTAATTTGTACACTCTCCTTTCTTGTTCTGTTATTTCTAATCTTACACGAAATTGTTTTTATTATTACCTGAAATAGAATTTGAATTATTTTTAGTTCTTACTGAAACTAAATTTTGATTTACTTGACGTAGTGGTTTGATGTTGCTCTTGGCTTCCTATTTTAAATGCAGCAAATACTTCGTCACTACTCTCATTCCTCTTTGAGTTAGGAATTTGTGGCTGCTCATTTTTAGGTAAGTTTTCAGGTATTTTATTGGAGAATGAGCATTGTGCTTTGAGAAGGGAAAATTTGTCCGTTTTTTTTATTCCAAGTAGATTTGCCGATTATAACTATTTCCTGTTAATCAACATGTTCCGCCATTTTCGCGCTAGCTGCATAATGGAAGGTATGAGATGACCTATCTTCCTAAGCTTGCTTAGACATTTACGGACCTTGTGGCTAGACTAACCCCTCAAAGTTGACAGAAAAGTCTACAGGGTCAACATCCGCAGACCATAGAAAATGATCAATTCAGATTATAACGTGACAAAATAAAATCAAGCGAACCTAACCTAACCTAACTTAACATAATTTTAGTCCTAACATAGTTTAACCCAACCTAGTTAACTCAACCTATCTTAACCTAACGTAACCTAACTTAACATTACTTAACATACCAAAACCTAACGCAACATAACATGACATAACGTAACATAACCTAATCTAATCTAGCCTATCCCAACTTAACTGAACCTAACCTAACCTAGTGAGATGAACATAATGAATGAAAAACGAAACTAAAGCAAATGGTGTCTCAAAAATACTATTAATAGCACAACAGACTGGCGTCCTTTCTTAGTTAATCAATTGCAGTGCTCTATTACCGTGGCGCCATTTAATGCAAAACGTGTCTCCATAGACTTTATATGGGCGGTAGACTGAATATGTACCTAGTAATATACTGGACATGTGTCCAAAGAGATAACATGGTCGCATAGACTTAACATGTTACTATAGACAACAGGGGATATAGAAATTTTTTGAACGAAGGATCTGCGGATAATGACCGCGTAGACTTTCTTGACAAGCTCGATACATGAAGTCCAACGAGGTATAGCCCTGACCCCTATACCCTATATGCTAAAGTAAAGTCAAGCTATTACTAATTATAAATGTTAAGTATAATTAACTTTGTAGAACACAAAATTTCCAATAAGATTTATTTGAAGTTTTTTTCTATAAAATTGATACTTTAAGAGCTATAGCTTGGTAAACTGTTGCACCGCATGAATTATCAGTGAAAATGTTGCTCGTAGTACACGGAAAACATTTCATAACACATAAAACGGCGAAAAGTATTCAGAAAAATGACAATACTGTGTAGTGAATCTATTAATATTATAAATGGTGTGAAGAAGTACTTATAATTTATACTTTCTTACTTGCATGGATAGAACGTATTATCATAAAAAATTGTCAATGTAGCAAGATACAATTGTTTCAATCATAAAAATTAATAATAATAATAATAATGATGATGATGATGATAATAATAACAATCATGAGAAGGGAAAGGTGGAGAAAAGGATAACAGAGTTCAATGAATGCAAATTAATTTTTTGAAACAAAAATTATATTTATTTATACGAATTAAAATATTTATTTATACAAAAAGTGGCACGTTATTTTACGTCATAAGCCTCATCTGTTTCGATGATGAAGGAAGACACTCATCGCTTTTCACATCCCTGTCTTCTGCCTCCGCTATATCCGTAAGAGATGAATGGAAAATTTTATCCTCATCGATTTCGTCTTCCATGGCATCCAATGTATCTAGCACATTGTCGCATGTGTGTCCACTACAATTCGAACAAATAATGGAACATTTTAAGCCAGCTTTGCGGCATCCACAGGCAGCCTCGCAATTTTTTGTGCATTTGCAAGATATTATTTTCAGCAAACTTGATAGTGCGGGAGCCATAGTAGTTTGAATTTGTTGAAGTTCATTTTTAGACCGCTTCCAACCCCATTCTTCAGGGTCATGGTAAAATCCAAGCCAAGTTTGAACCTGGTGGTAGGTTCTAAAAGAATGGTAAATTGCCGTATCTTGGGTTGGAGGTAGAAGTGAGAGGTTTAGTTTGGTGTAAAATATATAGCAAAATATATAATAATAATGCTAATAATTGCTACAACCCATAACCTGAAACCAGGCCCCAAAAGCTATAAGCTTGTGCGGGAGGGAGGGGGCGATTATTATTATTACGTAGGCCCTACATGCGGCTGCAGCTAACTTACATATGGAACAGCGGAAATCCCACATTTGTGTCACAGACATTAGTGCTAGACATTACACTACCAAGGCTGTGTATATGATGTGGCGCATGATTTAATATATAGTATTATAATCTCGTGGTTGTTGTGCGTCAACTCGGCATTTACAGCATTATAGCTCTTAAAGCATCAATTTTACAGAAAAAAAACTTCAAATAAATTTTATTGGAAATTTTATGTTCTACAAATTTGGTTATATTACCATTTTTAATGTATCATCAACCGTTAACTATATATTTAGCAATAACCATGTTGGAAAACGTTTGGATGCACGGTTCACGAGATATTTGATAAAACGTGTTTTCCAAGATGGCGGCTAACGTTTAACCGCCCCCGTCCCGCCAACTTGACGTTACATTCAGGGAACACCCTTGAACATTTTCCAACAAGAAAACCAATTCTGTAGAAGATTGCAGAAATAAATTACCCGGTTACTGGCCTATCCGGTCTATGACGGAAAATCGAAAACTTTTAGAATTGTCGTTTTTCGACCATCGATTTAGACCATACCACTTGAAACGTAAAATTTCTGTACACACAAAAGCCCCACGATCAGGCGTCAATACAACGTTTAAAGTTTCTTTTACTCTACATTATTATGAATGCACAAAAGGTACGTTGCGCGATGGACGTCACTAAAGGCTCTATAAAAACGATACTTTCGTTACTTTCTAATGCTCCGGTTGAGAACATCTTAAATAAAAATTATAACTTGGGCGTAGGTCTTATTTCCACCGCTTACTAATTATAAAGAGGAATAAGGGTGTTATAGACATAATAATACAAAAGTTGGGCGCCATTTGATTCCAAGTCACTAAGTTGTAACTTCAGCATAAGCAACCAAAAAGAAATGCTGAATGTATTGATGGAATTCAATAACTAATCATTATTAGTTGAATTATTGTTAGGCAGGATTACGTATTTCATTAACTTTTGCAAGTAAATGGTTCCACATCATCATAGTATGGTTTGATTCAAATGTCAATTTATTTCTAAATAAAATATTTGATTGTCTCGAAAGACAATACTAATGCTTTTGAAGGTAATAGTTTAAAAAAATAGGCACTAGTCTGCAATACTAAAACTCTTAAACTGCAATAATTTCAGTAATTCATTTATTAGTTACAAGATTTATTCTTTAATCAAATTTCGTTATTGGAAGGTTGTATCATTTCCACGTAATAATCTTTGTAGAGCTAACACAAATTCTGCTAATCCACTATATTACTATTAAAACGAAAACCCTCAAAGGTAAGGATCATCAGCGTTAAATTCCAAATGCAATAACCTATCTTCATAAATTTGTAACTAATAACACTCTAAATTAAGCATAAGTTCGTTAACCAAAACGACAAGCTTTAAAATTCAGTTTCAGATTGAATTTTCCTTACAACCTTTTAAAGTCCGGTAAAGTGGATTATTTGTGTTAATTTATTCTGTTAACACCGAAAATTTAAACGGTATACTGTAGCAAGTAAGCTTCCTGTATTATACGATACTACACAAAACGGTATTAACACAAGTAATTAGTGCTTTTTAAACTGTAACTTCATTCCATACATAAAACTTATAATCTTAGGAACGCAAACTAACATAGAAAGTTTCACCGGGGTCTTCTCCGAGGAGAAAGCCCCAGGTCGACCCATCTGTTAACTCTACTCAACGATATGAGCCCCTTACTCGACTATCTACGTAAGCAAAGCTTCAATGCTAAACTGTATGAGGCTCTATTGAAAACTGCTTCGACGATGAAGAATTTTTATATCTTTGTAAATAAACTTAAGGGAGAAATTTTAAACTAGCCTATTGCGAAATAGCCTGACTTTTATATACCAATCGGGAACAAGCATTCTACAAGCTTCGAGGAAATTCTATATGATTTCGCAGGACTTGACCACAACTTTACACGTGGCTTCAATATTGTTTTATTCGCCAACATTCGAGGAGAGGTGTACTGTGACACTTGCATACAAATTTGCCGATAAGCATAAGAAGCATAGGAAGTAATAAATTTAACTGTCATTTAATCCTTTTGTTAGAAGGGCAGCAGCACTTTTGAATATTTATAAATACATTTTTATCTGGAGTGTTTTCTTCGAAACCACATTTGTAGTCGTGAGAACGCCTTAAAATAAATTTCGGCATATGCAAAGACGTCATTTACTGTAATAAGAAGTCTACATTTTATTCTGGAAGAAATTTTATCACTTTGGGAACATGTAGAGGTGACCCTTGATATTTACGAAGACACCACTTGAATTAAACCGAACTCTGCAGATATTAACCCAACGAAAACTACATTGAGGGATGCAGGACCGTGCCAAGGTTTTTTATTATTAATGCATACAAAATCACATTATTATAAAATGGGGAATTTTAACACGTTACACACTGGACCGAATTTAAAGTGTTGGGTACTCATCCGATACACATTTTAATGCTGTTTAATTTTTGTAATAGTGAAGTTTTTGTTGGAAAGCACCGCTTTGGAGTTATAAGCGAAAAAATAAAAAAAATTCCGAAGATTTCGTGGTTCTTTTGATGCCTCACCTAAGCTCGTGTCGAAAAACCGTGTAAACCTAGGATACTTCTATTTGACTTCAAATGAAGCGATCAAAAAACATAAAGCGATCTCCCGCTTTCTAACATTTATTTCCACCAACGGTCCCCATAATGTCTAATTTTACTGGCCTACTAATCATTAGTCACAGGGTCGGAGTTAAGGTTTCTGGAATATTAAAATATGTAGCTTTAATATAATACTATTTATTTATAAAACAAACATTAGTTGGATCATCCTTTAGATATATAATTAATTACAGGTTAATCTTTGAATTCTTTTTCTAATCCACTCAGATACAATTGGTACTTTAATATGAACTTTAACGTTAGTTTTATCACCGATCCCAGTCCAAGAAAATATCCCCTCCAAGTACCACCTTTGTTTGCGAAAGATCATAAGGGGTGCACCTGCATCACCAAGACTATGAAGATACTCTCCCGTATCTTCAGTACAAATATGATAAGTGGTATTAAATGGTCTTCCAGAAAAGTTACATTTCCCGGGATCTACCAAAGCTAAGATTTTCTTCTTAATTCGATTGTTATTCGTAATAGAGGTTTGGGCATTCCAGCCCGAAATATAATAGGTGTTACTGGTAGCTTGCCATGTTTCCGATAAACATATAGGTCGGATGTAGTCTGAAAAATAAAAAGAGGGCATATCATTGCACAAATAATGCTATATTAACAATTAAACATAAGTATCAATACAAAATACAATAATGTCGAAAAGTAAGGAATAAATTCAATATTTCAAAACGCTTAATATTTTTTTTAAGGAATCGCTCGTGCCCGTCGATTTGTTTTTTCTGGTGGGGAGAGGGCTTATTTTTAAAACATTTTTTTTCTATTAGAGTTTGGAAAACTTTAATATTTCGATATTCATTAGAGTTAGGAAAAGTGAAATATTTCCTAACAAGTGCGGAAATAATATTTCAACACTAAAAGTTAAACTCAATTTATTGAAATTCTACATAATGTATATGTACCTACATATCATTTTTAATTTTTATTGTAAATATTAACAGTAACATTCTCACAATTCTCAAATAACACTCCGGCACAAGTTTTATTCGAACTAGAAACAGACTTTTTGTTGATGTTAACCTCTTCTTTATTTCCCAGTATTTTTGCTGCTACTTGCAGTTTATATCCAACTGAGTTTTCGATATAACCTTCCGCAACGTTTGTTGATTTCCATGAACCATGTCTCTTAAGAGTTGTTATATCCGCTCCTGCATCGGCCAGTATCGTGGCCGACGTCCTTCTGAAGCAATGTCCCGTGTAATTAGCAGGATTCGGTAACTTTAAAAACTCTGCAATTCTTTTAGGAATTCCTCCAATATTATTGATGCCAACAGCTTGTCTTGTACATTTTCCGCTTCGATATCCCAAGAAAAATCTTGAATTTTCGATCGGTGAAGGACGAAGAGAAACATATTTGCGAAATATTACAAGCAGATCCACATTTTCTATGTTCCCACTCGAAATGGTAAATTCTCTTCGCACGTTGGTCTTTGTGTTGGGAATATCGATTAAAATGAAGGAGCCCATGTCCTTGATCTGTTGAACTTGAAGAACAGTTAATTCTTCTCGTCGCAATGCTCCACTGACACCAACAATCAGCACTACCTATAATTCAAATAAAAAATGTCATACATACATATTCGGCTGAAATTCAATTTTAAAGCTTTACCTTCATCATTAAATAGGTTCTATCGTCAGCTTTTCTTAGAAATTGTTCTATTTCTAGTTTTGTGAAAACATTGGATTTCTTTGAATAATGTCCAACTGACTTTCGTTTAAGAAAAGCAATTAAACTTGGAAACTTCTTTATGTCTATATTTTTCTTCACGGATAATGTCGTCCTTACCATTGAATAAATACTCCATAATGTAGAACTCTTATACACCTTAGATTTTTGTTCAAAATATGCTAGCAACACTTCCTCGTTGATCACCTTCACTCGTGTTTCTTTACACCAATAATCAAATTGACAATACGCATTTTCATACTTTCCCTTGGACTTCACGGGCAATAAAGACTGAACCGCCATTGCTGCCGATTCTTCTATATCAGAGGCTTAGCTTGAATCAGACATTTTTAAAAATTCTTGTCAATTTTTCTGGCGTTCACAAATTATATTTCTAAAACAAAATTCTCTCTCTATAGTAACGAACGTGCATATCTTGATCCCATTTTTTTGAATTAAAAATAATTATTGTAATATTCCAATTTTATATATTTTTCCAAACTCTAATAGAAAAAATCATGTGTACAACTCGATAGGAAAAGTGTTTTTTCCATTCACGACGTGTTTTTTATCTCGGCTACGCCTCGATAAAAAATCTCACGTCTGGAATGGAAAAATTTCACTTTTCCTATCTTGTTGTACAAATAGCTATTGTTTTACAGAGTGTCTTAAAAAACCTGGACTAACTTTCATTTTTTAAATAGTAACCGAAAATTGTTTGGTCTATTTCGAATTTCGGAAAAATGCAAGGTCATTTTCTTTTTTTAAGCGTATTTGAAATTTTAATTTACTACAAATTAAGGTTCTTTTATCAAGTGTGACATCAACCTAAGCGATTGACAAATTCCTCTTGATTATTTCTAACTATTTCAGGTGTGATAAACTTGATCTCCCGTTCAATGCAACTTTTTAAGTCCTGTTTATCTCTAGATATCGTCTTGTACGCTATAGTATTGAGGTATCCCCACAAAACGAAATCAAGGGGCGTTAAATCAGGAAATCTAGGTAGCCGCCAAATAAACTCCCTCCTTCCAAGCCATCTGTTTGAAAGATATCTCTTATATATGCATGAATTTCTACCACATAATGAAGCGTAGCCCCACCCTGTTGAAACCAGATATTATGATAGGTTAAATCCGGATTTTCCTTCTTGGAAAACTGTGTGGCAGGTGCCGGGGCAAGCTCTTTTTGTAAAAATCGTAAATATCTCTCACCGTTAAAGCTTTCTTCAAAAAAAGTCGTATTATAATATTTTTGACAATGTCAGCCCACATATTTATATTTTGATTACACTGAATATGCCTTTACCTCATAGTTTTGAGAATTTACATCACCGTTTAGGCAAATTTATTTTTTGCATGACACATATGTAGTTTGTAAAACTATTGAAACGTATTAAAAACCAACAAAAGGTAAATTAAGTAAATACATCTACATATCTACATCAATGAAAAATGTATTAGAAACATTAATTATTTTGTTCTGCATTGAAAGTTCTAAAGATAACTATAAAAAAGCAATAAACTTGCCAGGGCTTATTATCAAGACAAATAGACAACACACAGAATCTGCATTACAAACGTTGCCTTAAATGCAAAAGATCAAAAGTAAAATCATGTACTTTAATGCATTTTCATCTGATCGTTTTAAAATATTAAATGCATTTATTTTCTAAGGTAGATAGATTGGTTTTTCAGAAATCAAAGAAATCTGAAACTGTCAAAATATTAGTTACTTAAATAAAACAATTTAGATCAGTTTTTTGGTACGCCTTGTATGATATAAAGTTGTATTGAAATAGAGCTACTACACAAAAGATACTTAGTTTTAGAAAGGACATTAATAGTATCTTATTTTATTTTGACATGATAATCGTCTTTATTGGCACTCAATTGCGGGCGTAATTTGGCTTTTTTAGCCCGAGGGCGTATAAAGTTGCTAAGATACAAAGAAAACGTTTCTATAGAGTTCTAACAATTTTAATAAATAATTATAACTATTACATTTTTTCAAAATGAAATGTGCAATTGCTTGCAATTATCCTTTCCATGAAGCAAAATAAAATAAAACGTTGTATGTACCACGGGCATAATCAAGATAATGGCCCTCGAGAAATTAAAAGCCCTCCTTCGTCGGGCTTTAAACATTCTCTCATGCCATAATCTAATAGATTATGCCCTTAATACATAAATAACTATTATGTATTAAGGGCTTAATTATTTACAGTCCACAGAGTCAGTTAGCGCCTGAGGCGAAGCTGAAGACTCTAAGACGATAAAGGGCTCTAAACCAATAATTAAGCCCGAAATGCGTACGTTAGTTTATGTCCGGTTTAATATTTAATTTTAAAATAAAAATAATTTGAAAAGCACAAAACTTTAAGTCTAGTTGCTGTTATTACTGTAAACAAGGGTAGCCCTTTTTGGTTTTAGTGAAAGTTGAGTGTGCGTTATGTTTTTGTGGTAAAATAATTGGTACAATACAACGAAAACTTGGAAACAATAGAAGAGTTTTCTGCTAGCGACGACGAAGAAAAGACCGTTTTAAATAAAATCGCTCAGGTGACAAGAATTTGCTAGTGAATGTCTTCATTCACTTAAATCGCTGGGCCAGTAGGAAAAAAGTTTAAGGAATAGTGTCATACTAAGAATACAACAGATCTTTCCGAAGATGTGTTTATTGTCTATTTTTTGGAAGTCAGAAAAATATGCGGCATCTTCTTTGAGGATATGCTACTTAATGTTAAAGGGCGTCGTTGTAAATAGTAAGAAAAGGAATTGTTATAGGAGTATGTAGAAACAAGCCTTTTTTTAAAACGAAAATCTAAAGACCATAAGCGTAAAAAATCGAATATTTTAACCCGACAACAAATTAAAGAATTCATTCAAAACGCGCCAGACGGAATATGTATAATGGTTAAGAGTCTGTTTACGCCACAAGCTCAAGTTGCGCTTGGGGGTCGGGTGCAAGGGCGTTCAAGTGGTGGGCGGAGACACGATCATCGCCGCTTTCACGATTTTATTGTGGACGTATTCAGTAGTATTTTCAAATCGTATCATTTTCACTTCTTATACAAGAATTCAAGTAACCATTGTTGCGCGTTTGCGCGTATCATATGTTTTGTGAAAAAATCTATTTAAAAAAATTTATTTATTTAAATATGAAATATAATACTCCCTCTGTTCCAAATTAGTTGTCACATTTACATATAACATATGGAAAATAAAAAAGATCTTAATTAAATATGCTTTTATTATTTATATTGATGTATTTAATAAAAATAAATAAATAATAAAATATTTTGGTTAATATTTAGAAAACTTTTAATACAGCTTTAGGGTTATATTGGCTTGTGGGACGACTACTTTTTCCTTGCATTTTTTTCTTTATATATACATATCATTTTGAGTGCCATTTCACTACACTTATAGTCTTTAACTATTTTTGATCAATTTTGTAACGTCAGTTTTCATATAGGAACTCAAAAATTAAGACGTAATTATTAGTGAAACTTTTAAACAAGATATTTATATCTTGTTTTTTAAACTTTTACGTTTAGTATGGTGAAATACCATTTCGACATCTTTTGTTGCTGGCTAGGCTTGGCTGGCTATAGATGTCACCATTAGTGTCTCTCGACATTAATGTTATTCCGGAGTTAGTATTTATACTCCGTTGGATGTGTGAAAACTGCGAGCGGCTATCTTCGACTGATGAGAGCTAACAAGCTCGAAACTCGAGTCTCGAAGTGCCGTTCGTGGTTTTCACACATTCATTAGTTTTAGTGGGCTTTTGCATTATAATGCTTTACAACAATTTTGTAGTTTTCCAACTCGTAATTATTAAAATAGATCATAAAAATTCAAAAAAAACATAAATGATATTGCCATTGATAATAATGATTTTAAAATATTCAGCTTATTAGTTTCTTTTTTTTTTCTTGGAAATCTAGAATATAGGTAGAGTCCCTAATTTTCATACCTCGTTTGTAGCTTGGAACAATTATTTCTGGCAAGAGACAATGATAATAAAGTGCGTGTAATCTTGGCAGCATATTTCTGAAAAAACTCCACATCAACCTCAACCTTCAAGTAAATATTTTTTGAAGTCCAAACGGCAAAACAGCATTTCCCTATTGAATAGATATTCAATTGTCTTGATTGA
This sequence comes from Agrypnus murinus, assembly GCA_929113105.1. NCBI lineage: Eukaryota > Metazoa > Arthropoda > Insecta > Coleoptera > Elateridae > Agrypnus > Agrypnus murinus. The sequence continues at coordinate 21,315,985 of OV816025.1, forward strand.
AATAATTACTTGATAAAAATAAATATCTTTTTCATTAGGTATTGGTTACCATCTATTTCTAGAAAATCTATACATTTTTTTAATTATTTATTTATAATAAATAAACACTAATGAAAAATCCGAATGTCAATGCCAAAAGTCCAGAATGTTTCTTTTGAATTTGAAGAAGAGCAAACGAAGAAATCATTGTCTTGCGGCCAAGAAGACAGAAGCATAGGTCAGCATGAACGAAAAATAAAGGAACTGGGAAAATTTCCCCTTTTAATGACATTACGCTCATCCTCCAATAAATCATCGAATGTTAATCAAAAACGCAGTGATAAATTTAATAAGAACATCGTGGACAGAAGTCTCCAAGAAATGAAAGCAACAAATAGCAAAATAAAAGGGAATTCTAGATCAAATACGAAAAAAGGAAAAGCAATAATAAATCCTAACCATATAAATTTTAAAAATTCTATGTCAAAAAATGATATGTCAGTGTCATCTTTTAATGATGATGATGAAAAATGCATGAGAAGATTTCCTCGTCACAACCAGCTGCGCGATGGATTATATATTCCGTTCCACATAGGAACTCAAGAAAAATATCAGGCCAATACATCAAATGCCTCATTTAATAGAAATAATGAAAATTTGAGAAAATCATCTTATTTTAAAACTACAACAGAATCAATCAGTAAGGTTTCCTGTCCATTTTCTCCTTCTCACCTTTTTAAAGACGCCGGCAGACTTAAAATTCATATTGAAAAATTTCATAGCGAGCAACCATTGCTGATAAATTCAAGTGATTGTGTAACAAGAACCTCCATAAAAGACAAATTAGTTACTCTACATAAACAAATTCGTACTCTCAGAAGAATTCCTAAAGGAGCTCGTTATTCATCTGCTGATAAATTAGCATCTATTATCAATCAATGCATCAGTTCAAACTCGATTTTTGATTGGGAGAAATTACTTATATTCACATATTTATCCTTCAATATAAATGGATTAAATGGATCGAAGATTAAAAATGTAACAGCAAAAATTAAGGACAATGTTGCAAATTTTACTCTTCCTTCTTCAACTGTGAGAGACAATGTCTCAAGTTCATTTCAAAAACGAATAGAAGCAAAGGTCAGCGATTTCGACATCAGGGGAGCAATTAAAATATTAAGTTCTGAAGATAAAATCGCACCTTTTGACGACGTCACATTCAAGTTATTACAAACGAAACATCCAACTTCGTCAAGTTCTGTTTTATTTCCGGAGCAACCACAGAAAAATCATCCTGTTCTGTCGGTAATTGACTCAGATGTGGTAAGAGCCATTAATTCCTTCCCTTGTGGTTCAGCACCGGGAATTGACGGGATGAGACCACAATTTTTGAAGGATCTAATTTCTGTTTCTGCAGGAGAAGCTGGTAAACGTGCAATCGTTGCTATTACTAAACTTTGTAATTTCATTCTTGCGGGCAAAATTAATGAAGAAATTCTTCCTATTTTTTTCGGAGCTTCTCTTTGCGCATTGTCCAAAAAAGATGGTGGTTTGAGACCGATCGCAATTGGTTGTACCTTTAGAAGACTTGCAGCACGAGTTGCTTGCTTTCATCTAAATGAAGAAATCCATTCATATTTAGCACCTCATCAGCTCGGAGTTGCAACAAAGAGAGGATCTGAAAGCGTTATCCACGCAGTCCGCACATTCGTTAACTTACCTCAAAATAAGGATAAAGTTTTGATAAAAATTGATTTTGCGAATGCCTTCAATTCCGTGTCAAGAGATGTAATGCTTAACGAAATTAGTCAACATTTTTCTCTGTTGTATCCCTTTCTGAATCAGAGCTACCGAACTCCTTCATATCTTTTCTTCGGTAATAAAATTATTACATCAGAAGTTGGCGTTCAGCAAGGAGACCCATGCGGTCCAATGTCTTTTAGCACAGCGATTCAACCATTGGTCAATAAAATGTTATCTGAGCTAAACATTTGGTATCTGGATGATGCTACTCTTGCGGATAATCCCGACACTGTCTTAAATGACCTTCGTCTTCTCATTGAAAAAGCAGCTGAAATGGGCCTGAAAGTAAACACAACTAAATGTGAATTGTTCTTCTGTTCAAGACTCAATGATAAGAATATTATAAAAAAATTTGAAGAAACCTGTCCCGGTATTAGAGTAATCGCTGCAGACAACTTTGAGTTATTAGGTTCTGCTATCTTCGAAGAGTCATATGTGAATCATTTTAAAATTAAACAGCAGAAAATAGCTCTTCTCGTGTCTCGTCTTGATCAAATCAATCCTCATGTGGCGTATTTTCTTTTGAAGAACTGCCTTTTTATTCCAAAATTGACCTACTGTCTTCGTACTTGCGCTTTGTGGAAGTTTCCATCTCTGGTTTTAGAAATGGATTCTTGTCTTCGTAATAGTATAGAATCAATTCTTAACATCAGCCTGAACAACACTCAATGGTTGCAAGCAACACTTCCAATTTCTAAAGGTGGTTTAGGAATTCGCAAAATTTCTGATATTTGCCTCCCGGCTTTTCTCAGTTCTGCGTATGGTGCACAGAATCTTATGTCTTTTCTACTCCCTACTATGGACATTCAGATTCAACCGCATTCATTAGACGAAGCTTTGGATAGTTGGTCCTCGTTCAATACAATTTTGCCATCAAATCGTCAGAGTCAGAAATGCTGGGATAGTATTAACTTGCAGAGAATCGTTGATAATGAGATTCATTTTAATACTGCTGAGGACATCGCCCGTTTTAAAGCACTTCAACAAAGTGAATCAGGATCTTGGTTACACGCTATTCCTTCGAAAAATATTGGCACCTGTCTCGATCATCAAGATTTTCAGATCTGTATTGGTCTTCGTCTTGGTTGCGACATTTTCGAACAGCATGTTTGTTGTTGTCGTTCTGTTGTGACCCCAACAGGTATTCATGGTCTAAGTTGTGCTAAAAGCAAAGGCAGACTACCGAGACATGGCGAACTGAATTCCATCATTCAACGGGCTCTTTCTTCTGCACACATTCCAGCAACACTGGAACCCATGGGTCTTTCTGGAGACGACGGAAAACGTCCAGATGGCGCAACCATAACACCGTGGTCCAAAGGACGACGTCTCATTTGGGACGTAACTTGTGTCGATACGTTGGCAAACTCCTACTTATCTAACACTTCCATCCAAGCAGGAACAGCCGCAGAGATTGCTTGTAGAAAAAAGCACGATAAATATGCAACGTTGAAGTCGGCAAATTTTATATTTATGGCGCTCGCTTTTGAAACACTGGGTCCTTGGTGCGCAGAAACGAAATCTTTTGTTAACACTGTTGGTTTGAAATTAATCTCAGAGACTGGTGACTTTAGAGCGAAGCTATTCCTTTATCAGAGGCTTTCGTTGGCGATCCAGCGTGGTAACGCTTCAAGCATCCGGGGAACTCTTCCAGAGTTCCATTCTTTGGACGAGATTTTTAATATTTAGTACATTTAATATAGTAATATGATAAACAATTGTATCTTAATAATTAAATATAATAAAATGGGTAGATAGGTAAAAATTATTTCCTTTATCTCACAATTCCTGGTCGTGAAAGAACATTTAATTTCTACTAATAAGTGTCTAGAATTTTCCTCTATACCATCTGGTGAAGCACCGAGAAGTAGCCATTTCGTATTTATAAAAGGACTACAACCAGAAATGCGAAAACCAAATTTCGTTTCTAACAAACACTTAGCTGTGTCTTCATTATTTTTCCCCAAGCTGTGGGTCTAGAAAGAAACTCTTTATAAAGGATTCCAGTAACGTTTGAAGCACAACCTGTTGTAGTAGGTCGCATCTTACAAACTTTACCAAATAATGAGGCAGTTAATAACTCTGTTCTATATTGTTGCGATTGTGCAGAATCAGCTTGCAAGCAAGTTTTTGCTTCTGTTTCTTTGTAGTTTTTTTCTGATTTTTTCAAATTTTCTAGAAATTCCACTTTCTAGTCTTCAAATGCATCTACTATATACCTCAGCACTTTATTTTGGAATCGTTGGATGATGTCGGTGTTACTTTGTTTGGTACAGCTCCAAAGCTGAATACCATACGTCCATACAGGTTTCAGTATTTGCTTGTATAATAAAAGCTTATTGTGTAGAGATATAGTGGAGTTTCTTCCATTCACCCAACACATTTTTCTGTGCTTAATACCAAGTTCTTCTTTTTTCTTTTTAACGTGTGGTTTCCATCGAAGCTTGTGCTGTGTTCGAACATGGAATGTGGTTAGTATTTATACTGACTGGCATATATTGGCTAGCTCTATTCGTAACGTTTACATGCATTGATTTGGATTCATTCAATTTTATTTTCCATCTTCTTGTCCAACGGTAAACTAGATTAATGGCTGTTTGTAATTTTTCTGTGACTTTTGCATTGGTTGTTCCTACTGCTAATATAGCTGTGTCATCTGCAAAAGTAGCAATAGTGTTGTTTTCTAATGCTGGAATGTCGAAGATCGGTTCTAGTACACTTCCTTGCGGCACTACTTTAATTTCCTTCAATTCAGAATAAGCATATTCCTGCTTGATCCTGAAGTATCTGTCAAAAATGTAAGACTTCAAGATATGAAAATATTGCATTAGCGAGAATAGTTTCAGTTTATAATTTAGTCCTTCATGCCATACCTTACCGAATGCCTGTACTACAGCCAGAAAGATTGTAGAGCAGACGTTCTTTTAACGATTTCTCTACAGTATTAATGATTCTATGTACTTGATCTCTAGTGGAATGCATTTCTCTGAATCCAGATGGATAAGGCGGAATTAAGTTTTTCTGTTCAATGATAGGTTTTAGTCCTTTTAACAAAATTTTTCAAATGATTTCGATATTACAGATAGTAAAGCTATAGGTCTGTAAGATAAAACTTCATGAGGTGACTTACCAGGTTTCGGAATCATAATGGCCTCTGCATCTTTCCACAGCCTAGGCACGTACTTTAATCTAAAGGCAGCGTTTATTAGGTAAGTCAGCTTAACTGCAGCTTTCCGTGGTAACTGCTTTAACACTTCACCAGTTATTAAATCGGACCCTGAAACTTTTCTCGAATTGATGTTGTCTTTGATTTCAGCAATTGCTTCCTTAGGTGAAGCAAGTCTGTTCTCATCTGCTTCTTGGATTGGCTCATCCCAATTTGGTACGTCTTGTTCATTCATAAATGAATCGCAAAACTATTTGCTTTTTGTTTGTTGTTTCTTACCCACTTTCCATCTTCTTGTCTAATTGAAGGAATTTGGGTTATGGCTTTTCGGTCTTTTTGTCTTTTTTCGGTGCTGATGTCAGTCGTTTGTTTTCTTAGATAAGCTTCAATTAATTCATTTTTTACTCGCTGAATTTATCTTTTTAGTTGTTGACTAACACTATTCAGACGTGTTTTATCTTGAGGGGCTTTAGATTGTTGCCATATACGTCTTAACCTTTTTTCTGTTATAGCAGTTGATGCAGTCCAATTTTTGTAACGTGCGTTGTGGGACATGTTCCACTTTGTTCTCAGCTATTTGACAAACAAAGCAATATTTATTTTTTATGTCCAGGTACAATATTTCTTCTGCATTCGCTCCAACAATTACAGCCACTCCAGAGAGAAATTATAATTTCCTCCACCACAATCACATCGTTTTGCCCAACTACCATCACAGACGACTGTGATAATTGGTGTGCCGTTCTCATCTATACTTCCACATTCTATGGCCAATCTAGCTTCTTCTTCTTACGCAGCTTCGCTCATGGATTTCCAAGCTATTTCTTCCCAAGCGTTGCATACCATAGTATGAAACGAAAAGGAATATCCATGGCTTCTGTAATTTTTTTAGCTGTGTGTAGTCGCCACCAGCGTTCATGACAGCAGTAACAGAGGAAGTGTTAATATCGAGTCTTTTTGGGTTTTCCGGACATGCATATTCAGATTGCACCCGAATATAGCTGAGTAGTTTGAAAGGGCTTTCAGGGCGTCAATGAATTCCTGCAGGTAAACAATTCTTGCGTCCTCTAGCACTACTTCTTTCAATAAAAATTTATTAATCCGCAATAAATCCCACCTCTTTATTTTCTGTACTAGCTCAGGTGTCTCATCACCTTCATTGCTTATTGTAATATTCTCTGTGGTTAAAGCAGTGAACCTTGTTTGGTAAAGCATTATAGAAATATTAAAGTTATCAAAGTGGTAGAAATTATGTCAAAAAAGCCTTTTTGAAAATCTCACCTTGTAAACAATTTCACTTCAGCAATCGAATCGTAAATCAAAATGAAGATATTTCGGAAACTCATGGAACAAATTCTAGAAAGTTATTTGAGCGGACAAGAAAAGTAACCTCATCCATCTCATTGGAAGATATAAGGGTTATTACCAGCGAATTTTGCAAAAAATTTAGTTAGTTTTTAGAAATCGTTCCACCCGTCTACGTAAATCTCGAACTTGCCCTCGGATGAACCATTTCAATTGTTGAGTTATTTATTAGCATTTCTACTAGAAACGTCATGCTCCACGAAACAAATATGGCTGTCATATCTAAACCAAAAGGAATAAAAATAAATTAGTAGTGGTATCGAGCTACCAATATATAAGTGTTATAACACAAAAAAATAACCTGTTCTGAGATGGATTGTAGAGCAACCAGTACTGGACTACTTGGAAGATTTTTAGGTTATTCAAGTTTCACCGTATTTCCTAATCTAAGACTCAATTTCTAATTCATAAAGGTTTTAGTATTTTATATTTACAAAATTAAAAAAAAAAGAATTATGAAAATCCGAGTAGTAACCGGTTCCTAGATAACACTCTTTAGGTCGGAGAGCTTGCGGGTTTTCTCCTGCCCTTAAATGGGTTGGGGTACCCAAGCACAGAAACTCGATACGGCTGAGCCGAGTAAGGCTATCTTGGGAAATTACTGTAAGATATATTGATGCAGACATATGAGTCGTGTTTGAACTAAATACCGTTCTGGGTATAGAAAATACTGATCATTTTGGGATTATCTCCTGAAAAGTTTCTAACTAAAATAATTAGGGGTTTTTGAGCCACTTCTATAGTTTGACTCCTCCATTACAGTTACAAACTATCTAAAGTGAATCACTACCACAAATTCCACAAAGGTCATGCATGTAGTTAGTAATTCACCTTTTGGAAATGAAAAACAGCGAAAACTAAATACTTTTAGCCAAGAAAGTCAAAATTAACCATACACGAGCACTTGAAAGCTGAATGCCAACTAAATTGAAAACCCTCCAGAAAGAAAATAAGAGTTTAAACAGCGGCAAGTGGATTTTTCCAGAACGCTACCCCTAATTATGTGTATAACAGGTAAACAATACCACAGAATTATACCAAACACATAAATAAGACGATACAAAAATTTAAATTATCTCATTAAAGAAAATTGGATTCATAGTTACTGGTATTATTTTACACTAAAAGAGATTTTACGGTAGTATTAATAAGAACGGTTTATTATAATTAATTATAAATTTATTATTATAGAACCAACAAAATTCTCATAACATTGATAACGTCTTCCTATTGTCTGTTCATCGATTTAAAAAAATCAATTTGTCGGCGCGACCGCTTCTGCGCAAACTGTTCGACCAAGGACGATTCGGCACGGGATGTTTCGGCGCGGGACGTTTCTACACGAAGACGGTTCGGCGCGAGCACGTTTCGGCGCGAAATAACCAATCATAAATTTGACGTTGCTTTAATATAAACTCTCGGAAAAAGCCATAATTTTTAGATTTTATAAATTTAATTTCTGAACAACACTGTAATTCGGTGATTCGTATGATTTGTGAAATTACGGAATTAAAAAGTGTTTAAGGCAATAATTAAAACTGCTTTAATGTTTTTCTGAAAATTATAAATTTGTTTCTATCAACTCAAATACATTTAGAAATACATAATACATAATGTCTAAAACAAAAATTTACGAAGATTTTACTAAGGATTTTATTTCCTGGTCCTAATCTGACAGATAGATGATTTGATCACACAAACAGACGTCTTTGGAAATTTGGACAATTCTGCATATTTCTGTGCATGATACGATACGAGAAAAAACTACTAGTTCTGCCTTGTCGGAACGGTTTACTGATTTACAGAAAACTATTCCAATATTTCAATAGTATTTCCTACGTAATCACCTGTGTGAATGCAATTATTATTTTCTTGCTTGGCTGAATAAAATCAAAGGATTTCCTTGTCTAAAATTTTCGTTTAGTTTTGCCAATTACTTTAGGAGATAAGGTAGGATTTAAACTAGTTATACTAATTGTATAATCTAAATGTTATATTAGCTTATTATAATGGTGTATTATATAATTACAATTAATTAATTACAGTATATTATGTATTTCCGTTAGGTACAATTATAGCCTACAGAATCACAAAGCTATTTTTATATAGATAAATACCAAATCTTTCAAAATATAGCTGTGCTTGAAGTATCAGCTTGACCTAAATAACACTGCTTTAGTTTTTGCCGGCTAACCCCAATAAGTCGGAGAGGAGCGGGGTAATACAGATATACAAGATAAAAAAACAAGCGCCACTGCGTTTTAAAACAATCCTCACTACTTAAGCTTCAAACTTATTAGATAAACGAAGAAATAGATCTTTTACTAACATATAGACAACTTCCACAATTTTGGTCGTACGGTGCATATACTTACAGGTTATGAGCTGGAAAGCAAATATTAAAACCACACAATAAATAAATAGTAATAAATAAAACATAAACATGTAGTGAAATGTAAACTTTCTAAGTAGGGCTTTATTGTTTAATGCAGATTTTAAACGGTAATTATACTGATTAAGGATTTTAATGTCTAGTAAAATTAACGGAATGGTGATTTGTATCACAGCTGATTGTAAATCCTAAAAACTACCCTATGACAATTTCACTACACGAGATCTCGTTTTAACTAGTATTTAAAACTAACATGCATGAATAAATAAATTATATAAACGTTTTATAAATATATAGACACATAGATAAAATGACACAATATACATATACATACAGTTTCAAACAAACATCCCACCATTCGATATCCCACGGATGATACGCTACGGTTTAAAAGCCTTGCTTAGGGTTTTTCATTTCACCCTCCGGTATATTCTTTTACATACAACCCTGTACTTGTGTATGCAGGTACGAACCCAAAGGGGAAGACCTTCAAACTAAACTACCCAATCCAAAGTCAAAGTGACAGGAATAGGAAAAAGACAACGAGCAACAAAAGAAAAAAGACCTACGAATATAGACCCTGTATGTAGTATTAATTTTAAATATTTGAAGAGAATTTTACCTTTCAATAAACTGAAAGGTCTTTTATTACACGATTCCGTCAAGGTAACTGATATGGAAAATGTCAACCTAAAATAGAAAAAGATTTTATGAGATTTTAGCACATTGTGGAAAATAAAAAAAAAAGGTTTTCCTAAATGGTTAATACTAGAATGTACTCCGTCTAATAGACAATTGATCACATATAAACAATCAGATGCTTTTTGTATTTTGTTGAATGCGAGATTTTCTCCGCTAAAGCGAATTATATCAAAACCAATTTTCTATTCCATCCCACATCCAACTTCTAATGCCAGTCCACCATTTTATTATATCACCGGCACCATTCAGAATGCGCTTGACCGCGTAGGTGCGACTTTACGATAAACACAGGGAAAGGGAAAACCAGTGACAACCAAACTAACGGAGAAGCTTGGTTTTAAACAGTGACCGTCAAACAATCAATGGGTTGTGAATTTCAACGTTATACAGTTACTATATATAACTAGTACATATTAGTAACTATCCACGTCCAGATATTATTTAAAATGTGTCAATAAAATTTTAACAAATGCTTTTAACTTCTTATGTCTTTAAATAAGGTAGATACTTTCATTAATTTACAAGAAATTTATGCAAGTAGGGGATAGTATAATCCCAGATCGTGTGGGAGTTAAATTATCCGCTACTAGTCTAGACCGCTAAAATACATGCATTAGAAAGAGTACAGCAAAACCTAAACAATATGTATACTCACGCCGAAACGGCCTCGTGCCGAATCAGCTTGCGCCTTAAACTCCTCGCACCGAAACGTCTCCGCGCCGAAAGGGCTGCGTCGAATCGGTCACGCCAAATCGGCTGCGCCGAAATGTCCTAGATCGGATTTCAGTAGCGTTATAAATAGCAAACAAATGCAGCTGAAATTAATTAAATTAAATAAATAAATTAAATTAATGAAATTAATTTGTTAAGAAACCTATAAACTTTAATTTTATTTTACTTTCAGAGAAATAATCTGGTTATTGAATTAAATATAAAATTCTTTGTTTTCTTGAGAAAAATGAAGTCTTAAGAACCCATAAATATCATAAACTCCAAGTTTTTTTACAGGTAATTTTTTGAATAAGGTTCCGCAGATCATGAAAATCTTACATTGTGGGACGATTGGGCATTCGTAGCGTTGAGATTTAACTGCTTGTAAACAAAACAAGACGACCAAAAAGTGAGGTTAGAGGAACCGGTTTTTAACATAATGATAAGCAAACGTTTGCAAAATTACTTTCCTTTAGGTTTATTTTACAGATACATTGGTTTTCTACTCACATAAAATAGTTTTTATTGAATTATTAACGTATTTGTCAAAATAAAACACGACAAAGTTTTGAGCTGAGTAGCTGTGTACTTACGATATTGTTATAACCTGACAATCGATTGATACAGAAAATGCTTAGAGAATACCACTTTTGCAAAATCGCTTGTTATGGTTGTCCCATAACGATCAATTGAAATGTAACAATTGATATGATTGTTTGCTGAATAGATCCGAATGACTACTTACATGTAGAGATTTCTTTTAAATAAAGTACCTACTGGATTAATTATGTACTGTTGGAGAATCAATATATTTATGTTACATTTTTACAAATCTACTTACTGATGCCTATACTTTTTGCATATTGTGGTTTATCATTCCAATGGATTAGTGGTTGCTAAGCTACTGATTTTTTATAAACTTAAGATTTACACTGCCAAAAAACTAACGTAAACTATATTGTTTCTCCAACCATACGTAACTTCAGAATTAAATCTCATTTACCTAGTAGTGCTAATTGAACATCTCAACAACTTTTACCTGTAAACGGTACAATATCTTCAAGCCTTAAAAGAGCAATATCATACAGTGCCGTAGATGGCTCGTAACTTTCATGAACCAGTCTAATATCGATATTTCTGTCAACAAATTCAAAGCATTCCTCCACACCATCTTCAATGTAACAGTTAGACTTTTTTTCGATATTATAGGCACCCAACCTTACTCTTTTCCTGCAACAAATTTTATTCCATGCTATTATTTAATAAGATAGGTATTGATTGTACATGATCTTTCGCAAAAGTCTTAGTTCGGACTAATATATAATCACGTAAATCAGTCACACGTATTCACAAATTAATACAAGCATACACATTACTAATTTTACTTACAGTTGAGTGGTGTCAGTACTAACTACACATTGCGCTGCAGTGACGACATGTTGATTTGTGACAAGGGTTCCACTGCAAAGAATCAATTCTTTTCCACTACACATGTGCTTATAGATAAGAGCGACTACCCATGGAAATTCATCGTGAGCTACGGCAGTATTTCTAACGACATCTTGCAATCTACGTCGACCGTCAATATGTTGTATTCCACATCTGTCGTCATTGTAGTTTCCTGTTCGTGGTTCAACCTGAGCTATTTTTCATCATTTTGTTGTAAATTAATAAAAAATATAGTTACTGTTAATGGAAATTGTATTGTTTTACCTGCCGTTAAAATCAATAGCTCAACACATAAAATTAACCTCGATGTCGTCAGTCTTGTAAACATTGCTTCTCTAAAAGTTCAAAAAATCAGAGCGTTTAGTAATACGCAATAATGATATGAAGTGTAATTAACTGACATAAACAACATATAAAACAGATAAGCGTAATCAATCTTATTTACTGTAATAATTATACAGTGTGTCTACTAGCTGTATTTTATTGAAAAATAAAATAGTTATGACATGACGTCAACACCTTTGAGATCTCAAACACTAGTCTTCAGAAAAAGTTACACCTATTCAACAAATCAGCATTCACCACGAGAAATTATTTTTCGGTATGATGTCATTTTGAAGTAAATTATTTATTCATTAAACCTAAACTCGCTTGGTCTCATCAAACGATAAAATTCATTGACCGTGCGGTATTATTTGAGGTTTTCCATACGCAAATGTAAATAAATACATACATTGATTTTAAAATTCCAGCAATTTGAAGTAGCAGTCTCGCTTACCAAACCTCAACCTTCTAAACATGACTACTATCAATAACGCATAATAGTATTGTAAATATGTTATACAAGTTCCAGCTATACAAGTTGGAAAGGTATGGGATTGGTATAGGTATATAAAAGCATTCATTAAAACGACAAGAGTGGGATAGATTGCTTGCGGTAAAGAAGTAGTCTCGACTATTCTCATTACTATCAACACACCTATTATTAACTAAGTATTTAGCGACATACGACATACCATTTGGTCGGCGACACTATCACATCGGATGATAAATCTATAGTAATATTTTCTTGGCACTCACATTAGATCTAGTAATTGCTAAACTTAAAAGCACAAAGTACTTTTCCAGTGTTTCTACTATAAAGTTAAATCCGTTTGTAGCGGGAACTGAAAATTAATTTTACGATAAAAAAAGTGCTAATTCTTAAATAAAAACAAAGACATTAATTCTACATTTCGGTTAAAATGGAGCATGTTTTCTTGCTTCTTCCCGACTGTGCTTGCATATCGACGTCCCCACTAACGTACCACGGACGTTACTTTACCGCATTGTTCCGTTCTTCCACTACCGTTTTATGAACTTATTTACTTGTCTATACCAAGCCTATACGTTTCCAATGTGTATACAGGCTGTTTACTATAAAATACCGCAAGTCTTATGACTAGACCACTATTTATGGTCTGATTTCGATAAAACAAAAACCAAATAAAATGATTCTATAAATATTACAAAAAAGCGTAAATTTGTATTCTACCCAAATTTTAATGTCAGCGATAGTCAACTTTTTTTTCTTAAATAGAGACATATTTTTTTAATATAGTGTAGTAGACAATATTGTTCTAAATTTAATCATGTATTAAATTCATGTATTGTGCAAATTATTATTACTGTAATATTTCTTTGAAAAAAGAAATAAAAACGGTTGAAAAAGTTGACATAAAGTTGGCGTAGAAAAGAAATTATAGTTGTTTTGTGGTACTTATAGAACCATTCTATCTGATTTTTGGTTTATCGAAATTTAGTTATAAATAATGTAGTTATGGCTTGCTACGCTCTTTAGTAAACCGCCTGTATATGCAGATGCGACTCCTGCCTACCATTTTTTTTTCGTAGGTTAGAACATTTGGACGTAAAATTGACCATTTCATCGAATGAATGGATTTCATTTGTTTTTTGATTACGGCCTCACCTGAAAAAACTTTCTCGGACACTTGCTAAGAGGCTGTTTAAGGTTTACAGGTATTTTCAACATTTTGATTTTTTTATCAAATATTAAAGGTCATATCAGGTTTATATCAAATATTAAGTATATAGGTATCTAGACCTGGTAGGTTACCAAACCTACAATAAAATAGAAACCATTTGATATACCAACATCAGATGGTTTCTATTTTATTGTTTACACACAATAGAAAAAAATTCACACATTTAATTACAAAAGTACAAAAATCGCCACTACAGAAAAAAATTGCCAAAAAGAACAATAAAAGAAATGAATTACAAACAAAAAGATAAAAATAACATTAATTACCGAACTAATACCCAGAATTTAAGCCACATTTACACCAACCTACTAACAATTAACTAATACCTACCCCAGTTTATCATTTTTGGTCTTCATTACTATCTTTAACACTTACGAATTAATCATTACTTTAGGTCAACAATAGATCTTTCTGTCTACCTTAAATTTTTACACACTTTGGTAGTGTAAACCATGTTCAACACTGGGTGTAAAAAACACAAAAGTGATAGGTCGATTTTTATTTGTTAGGAGATACAAGGCTGTTAATGTTTGAAGGTATCCATGATTCACGAAAAATCTACCTGGAACCGTAATCTAAATCTTGCCTAATCAAACACACTCATTGGCACATATTTGGAAAGCGTAACGTGGCTTCAACTGGATGGTGCCAAATGGCCACCACATTTTGGAATTACAAGGTACAGAATTTTATAAATATCATTTACCCAAGGTGGATTGGTCATAGATTTTACTTTATGACATAGTTAAATCAATGTACTCTTTTCACCGTCACAACAAGATTATAGGGAAGAAATTAACAAAGCTCTTGTGGCTGTGGAAAATATTTTTTCAAACAACAATTTAAATGTAACAATTTATATACTTCCCTGAAGTTTACTTTTCTGAGCGCAGGAATTTTGAATTTCCAAAAACACGCCTCACCACCCTAATGTACGCATACCCAGCGATATGTCCCGCTTCATTAAAAATCCTATAATTATGTGCGAAGCATATCGCCGGGGGTATGTATCTTAAAAGGTTTATAATTGTGTACAGCTTGATCTGTTAATGCTAGACCTACTTGTAACTTGTGATGTATGAAAAACAACAATTGCATAACATTCGCGCATAACCGTAGATTAGAAGACTTAGACCAAGCAGCATGTTTAGTCATCGCTACGTATTACCAGCAACTACCCGTGGAACTTAAGTTCTTACCACTAGTCACAAGCACGTAATTGCTACTCTTTTATTACGTGCCTGGAACTAAAATGGGGAACAATCTTCGGTAGCAGATATGTTGCAGTGATCTCACTGGAACTACGTTTAGACTACGTGGGGGGAACGTGACGGCTTAGTAAATGCTACTTAACATGGAACTTCTTTTGTCTTTGACACATCTTGTCGCGTGGTCGCTATTTCTTTCTCTTGCAACTTAAAACATATTTTACTATCATTCTCTATACTAACGATCGTGTTACAAAATGGATTACTATTTCATTTGTAATGCGTACTTAATAATACAAAGAGATATGAAATGTTTGATTATTTTGTCATTCCAGTATACCAAAATTAGAAACCATTGCAACTTTTCTGTTAAATGTGATGATAATAGATCCAAAAATAACGAGCCTTTAAATATATTTTTATAATAAAAAACGTCTTTAATAAAATATGAAAAAATGTGTATAAGTAGATATATATATATATATGATAGAAATCATTTTTATACTATCCTTAAGGAACAATTAGGCATCAATCTATTATTTTTATCCTACTATATTAAAACGCCAATTGATCTCGGGAACAAAAGATCAAATTTACGCGGCGACCTAGATATAAGCTAGGGGCAACGAGAGAAGCAAAATAACACCAAAATTATGGTTCCTACTTTTATGGTTTCTGAGATACAGAATTATTTTAATATTAGAGGCTTTTGTATGGTTTTTGTCTGATTGGGATGATCGTCACAAAAACTATTTTTTCCCCTCCCGCCCAGCCCTTTTTCAGAGTTGGGAATTTTTTTTAAATTAACTGCGTTAATCTGGCATCTCAAACATGGTGAATCAAAAATGATTTTTTAATCATATTTTAATCAATATTTTATAATTAAATTATCGCGCGTCGTAGGCGCTCGGACCCCCGATTTTTGAAGGTTATAGTAAAACATCTATTAACAATTATAACAAATTGCAAATTGATTAATAGACTCCAACATTTTACAAGTAAATATGGAGCAGTTTTTAAAAAATCACCTTAAAGTATTATTCACTGTAAAATGCTTGTCTAAAATTTGTGTCACTTAACTAGCAGTAACGGGAACTAAACAAATTTTACTTCAACGCTTTTGTTACCACAAAGTATAAAATAAGTTACAAAATTCTGGAACTTTCAAGTGACACTTACTATAAAAAAATGTCAACTTTCCAGTTCCTAATGTCATTGCAAAGTTGCTAATGGAACTTTACGAACGTATACTTCTATACAATAACTAGATTTGGCATATTTTAAGGTTTTGGCAACCAAAGAAAAAACAGAATATACTTTACCCTTGTTTTCTGTAAATAGAAGCAAAGTAATTTTTTGTAGTGTCCCCAACTACTACCAGTGCAAAAACACAATGAACCTGCAAATTCTAAACTAACCTACAGCAGATATGCCTTTATTAGCAATTTAATTACCAATTAAATGGTGTGTTTTGGCTGCAACGGAAATGTTTGCCCACAGCGGCCATCATTATTTGGATCCATTAGACTAATTTATTTGGTAATCCAATAGTCTATCAAATGGTGATTTTATGACACCAACAGGAATGCTTGCCCTCAGCAACAGCATTAGTTTGGATTGTCTTATAGCAGTTACTGTCACTTCATGGTAATTTTTAATAGTAACCGGAACTTTGTAGTAATTCATGCATGTAAAGCAAGTAGTAAAAATCTCGGTAAAGTGATTCTCCTGGGTAGCAAAAAAACGTAAGTTTTACTTACGATACTACCGTAAGGTTCATAATTACTAAAATATTCTGAACTGAAGTAATTAAAGCTATTAAAGTCATAAATCTACTTAAGTAATCAAAGTTCCGATCTCAGTTACTGCTACATTTAGATGCTTCTTGGGACTACCCATTAAATAGCATTATTAATATTTAATTGGTACATAGTTCTTCTCTATGTTATCATACAAATATGTTACCAATATACATGTCCCCTGGGGTATGTATTGCAGTGAAGGTGTTCGATCTTTACTGTCAAATAACGTTATTTACAAATTTAAAAATACGACTAAAGGCGATCAAAAGAATTTCGAAACTGAACTTTTACACAGCTGAATTGAACACTAAAATACTCACAAGATTTTCACCAGTAACTGTTATTTCTCATAGAATAACATTTGAAATATTATTATCGAATTTATTTTCATATACGCTGGACTTGGAACTGCAAATTGTATCTTATAAATTTACCAACAGCTTTACCAACTAATTGTATTCTCTTAAGTAATATTATTATAAATTATGTATAAATATATACTTTTATTACCTACTCATTCTTACCAGTTACATGAATTACGTAATTATACATGTAAATTTACTTTCGTATATATGCAATGGGATGCGTTTAGCATTAGCAATACATTTATACTGCGTGTTTACAATTATTATTCAAGAAATGTAGTTGAATCTAAAGTAAAAATTTAAATTTGTATATTAGACAAGTCTGTTTTGGGCTACTACTGTTGTATAGTTTAGAACAGAGTGTAGCAGTTATAAATTATAGTGTATAGAGTGGGGTAGTATTTCTAGGTTTGAAAATACAAATTTCTGCAGTTTACTTTATTAGTTGTTATCTTATAGCTTGGATATCTGAAATTATGTGAATAATGTTCAATAGGATGTAAGGATGGAATCGTAGGAATAGAAGGATGTAACTAGGTGATTTTAATTAGTTAATTTAAATTTTAATTTATAATTTAATGCATTTAAAAAATTATTTGGTTGACAAGTTCTAGCCATCTTATTATTATGTTTTAGTACAAGTATTGCGTTTTAGTATCAACACAAGCAAGTATTTTAGTAATTATCATTAAAAGTTGTATTTATCTTTATTAGCTACGTATTTAATAAGTATTACTGTAATTAATTTAAGTTATAGTTAATTCCTCTTTTGTCCAGTAAACGTTGTTCTAATTATTAATTCTTTATTTTTGTATTACTCGTTTAATGTTATTATTTTAATCATTTAGTTTTTTATGCGAATGTTTTATATTCCTGCGTCTTTTTGGCAAACTAATTTTGTAGTTAGTCAGGCGTTTATTAAAGAACTACATATATTTATATCATTAGAAGAGATTTTTTTATCTAACTATAGAATTTGTTTAAACAATTCTTAATAATTATAAGCAATTATGTGGTTATGTAGATTTAGTTCTAAATTGGCATTTGTTTGCAACTGGGAAAATAACCATAGCAGTGTCTTGTTTTTGAAAAAATATAAATACAGTAAGCGTTATGGTGACAAACTCTCTGTATTTCGATCTTGTAGATAAATTTAGATCTTTCAAGCAGTGCATATGTGCCCAGAGCAAATTTTTAAAATTTAAAGGTTATGTTATGAGTTCAAAATATAAACAAACCTAAATGTCAAAATGTTAAATTAGAAATTGGTGAAACGTCAAGTGTTTAATAATATGTTGAAGTTCTATGAATTTAACTAGTTTGTTTTAACAATAATTTATTTTCAATTGAAATAATATTCAGTGCTGTGAATTTTATTAGTGGATAAATTTTTTTTTGTTAGAAATTTTTTATGAGATCAGATTATCAAATGTTAATTATAATTTGGATGATCGAAGGGAATTTAGCAATTTAATTATTGAATGGACTTACCTTATCTCAAGAAAACAGCTGGTTTTTAATTATTTTGATTATTACCATTTAATTTGGACATTTATATGATATGAAGAGAGGTGAGTTTTTGAATTTAAACCATCTTATTAGTTATGAACCGTATGCAAGGAAGAGGATTTCTGTTTTGTTACTACATCAGTTGGTAATTGAAAAGGTGCCAATACATTGATATTTGTTTAAATATTTTGAGGTATTTAATTAGTTTAATTTTAGTGTTTACATAAAAAGAATTACACTATCTTTGTGTCATTGTGAAATTTTGTCATTTCAATTCTAAAGAAACTTATGGTTTATTTTTTTGTTTTGTGTGTTGTTTAATTATGTTTCATAGATCCATATTTACTTATTGCCCTATAAAGCGACCCGCCTGTTGAGTTACAGTTGTGGTAAGATTCAAGCTCCAAACAATTATTATAACCGGAGCATTTTCTTTTATGGTAAACTCTTTTATTAGGTGGTTTATATTTTGTATATATTTTCACTGTGCTTTTACTGAAGCCTGTTTTATGTGTTTATACTGATAATTAACTCAATTTTAATAATTTATCAAGTTTCAAGGTCGTTTTCATAAACAACTTACAACAATTATAAACAAGAAATTGCCCCCACATTTTTATTATAGCAATATGTAAATCATATTAACTAAATAAATAGGTTAAACATATATAAGATCAAGATTTACTTCTTTTCAGTATATATCAATTTTACAATATCTTAAACGTAGATACAATTAGGAGTTAACAATTTCATTTCAGATCTAATCCAGTTGTAGTATGACGATACCTTAGTATGAACTCTAGGTTTACTGTTACCAATTGCAGTCCAAGAAAATATCCCTTCTAGATACCATCTTTGCCATTGATCGGAAACCATAACAGGCGCACCAGCATCAGCAATGCTAGTGAAAAGTTCATTGCCAGCCATATCCTCAGTACATATATGACAATTATTGTTAACTGCTCTGGCTTTAAATGAATTCTTACATTTATTAAAAGGTACCTGCTCAGATACAATTTTCTTCTTAATGTGGCTTTGTGTAAGATTTTTGGAATCTATGGCGCCCCAGCCCGAAATGTAGTATACTTTTTCGCTGTCATGAGCCTTATCTGATAAACATATGGGTCGGATGTAATCTAAAATACAAGTAAAACATATAAGTAAAAAAAATTATCAATTAACTAAAACTTAAATTTTAGTAAAAGCTGAATCTAGAGCTGCTTTAATAGCGATAACAACTAAAGTAGTCGCAAAACGAGAAGAGCCTGTTGACGTTACCTGTGTACTAGACCAAACTACGTTCGGACTAGTTTATTCTTTTAATAGGGGGATGTTTTACTTGTAAGTTATTCTAGAGCGTTCCTCTTACATTAACCTTCGTCTGTCGCATAGTAGTAATTAAAAACGTAATTTGTTACGCCACTACTGCGGTGTTAGCGCAAGAACAACACCCATCTTTTAGGATGTCAACAGGCTTTTAACATTTTGCTACTACTCTGTTGCCCATAACCTGTAAACCAGGGCCCAGATGCTAGAAGCTTGTGCGGGAGGGAGAGGCAATTATTATTATTATGCGGGCCCATCGTGCAACTGCAGCCGACTTATAGATGTCAAAGCGCAAAGTCCATATTTGTGTTGCAGTTAAGGAAAAACTGTAGAAAACCTTAACCAGATTTGCCGACACCGGCGGTCGATCTTAGGCTGCCTGGGTGAGAGACCAGCACGCTAGTCGCTAAACTCGCAAGACTATAATAAACAGGCTTATATGCTACATAAACCAGCATTTCACATCTACCTAGAATTTACCTGTATATGAAACACTCTTTTCAAGTCTTAGAAGTGCAATATCATTTAATCGGTTAGATGGATCGTATTGGGGATGAACCAGCATCTTATCTATATTTATTTCAACAACTTCGAAGCATTCTT
Source organism: Agrypnus murinus (assembly GCA_929113105.1). NCBI lineage: Eukaryota > Metazoa > Arthropoda > Insecta > Coleoptera > Elateridae > Agrypnus > Agrypnus murinus. The sequence continues at coordinate 21,336,410 of OV816025.1, forward strand.
CGTCATCATCTTCAGTATAACAGTCAAGTTTATTTTTAATATTGTATTCACCCAGTCTTACTCTATGCCTGAAAAAATGTATACATAATTTTACAAGATATTGTTTTGATACATAATTTAATAATAACGATAAGCTATACTTTAAGCCGCAATCTATTTCTTTTTGGTTTTTCTAGTGATAGTAACTCAATGGGTAACTTCAACATCTTTAAGTATAAAGTTTAGTTTAAACTGAATTTTATTAAAATTGTTGACTTAGGTAGGTTTTTGATTTTCTGAGATTGAACAGGGGCCGGTCGGTAGCTACCCGCCAAGTGATTTCTGCTAATTACTCCTGCACCACTCAAGCAGACACGCAAATAAATGTCGATGACATGCGTCACGCAACGGAAGTACGACGATGCATTGCCACCGCATATTTTGGCAGGATGAGTTGTTTGTTCGAGCGAAACCAGGTCAGACTTGGTCTCAAAATATTTAATTCGTCGCGTTAAATAAGAAAAATCTAAATAAAATTCCCCAATCTTTGATACGGTCGAGTAGGGGATAGTTGAAGTAGTTAGTGGCGTTCTTGCAAAGAGAAACGTTAATCTCACACTAGAACTATGTCGTTCAGCATTCACACGCCGTTCGAATGACATGCAGAACCACCAACAAATTTTCAACCAATCAGTCGCCTTCAATGGTAGCACGTCGGCGTCGTCATCCTTTTGAGAGTCCCCTACTCCTGCATCTCGAAAATGGAGCACATATTTGTTGATTTGTTGAATAAAAATTCTTGATAATGTATCGACAATTTTTTTGGCGTATTGATTAGATCATTTTTATGTAGCGGACCGCATTCGGTCCGCCACGTAAAAATGATCTAATTAATGCTTGTGCAGATCCTTTAATGAAAAATAGAAACAGTGCAGCTTTCGATAACTGCGTTAGAATGAGACAATTGGGCGAAGCATGTCTTACAAGTTTGCTTGAAAGAAAAGCTAACTATTCGTGGCGAATTGAATTCGTAAATTAGTCATAAATGGAAATGAAAGCCATTTGAGTGCATGGGTCTTCGTTTTAAGCCCCTTTTTTTGTTGGAACACCTAGTGATTTTGCTTTACAGGACAAATCTATGGTGCCGTTATCGATAGATTTTACGCTCGCACTTCATTTTGCAAGCCCTGGTTCGAATCTAACTTTTTAAATTTAATTAAGAATTTCTAAAATACAATAAATTATTTTTTATCATTACCAACTTTCAATATGTATATAACTATAACTTTTTTCTAACAAAAACAATTATAATAATTAATAAAAATAATAAGTAATTATTTGGAATAACTTAATTTAATAAAATTAGTATTAATTTGCTATCACGCTTTATTCTAAAAGTTTTGCATATTGTGCAGTCTTTTTCGATGTAATTCGTAATAGAAACACGAGGAACATAAAACATTATCATGCCATGTGCACTGTTAATACATTATTGTTTCCTACAATTACATTTTGTTTTTTAAAGACTCTGATAAAAGAAAATAATGTCCTGTTTATGAAAACTGGTCGTAAACTTTTCGATAATTTTGAAGTAAACCAAGTTAAATATTTTACCATTCGTTTAAATTGTGATGATGCTAAAAGAGAAAGTACAAGAGACTATTCTGATTGTATCATAACGAACAGTTAGGTAATTAAATGTTTTCATCGCTTGTAAATACTTCTGAACAATCATCGTGAACAATACAGTTATACATATTAAGATTTTGCCCCCCCCCCCCATCATGAGTTATCAATAAGGAAACAAACTAATAATAATAAATATAATAACTAAATAAATTGACTACACTATATAACATACAATTTGGCTGTTAATTTGCCAGATTTATAACAAACTACAGCGACGTTTTGACATATTTTTAAAAACGCATCAACTTCTTGTACACGGGTATCAAATTTGTAGCCAGTTTCTTGAAGTCAAATAAAAACATTCATATTTGATATTAAAAATTGTATTCGAACCCAAGCCTCGTAAAATGAATCGAGGTGCAATCTATGAAAACAAGACGGCTGCTCGCTAACGGCAACAGAAATGTGTCATATAAAACAGCATCATTAAAAAGAAAAACTATATATTTTCAAAAACGAAGACCCATGCACCCAAGCGGTTTATCATATCCATCTATAACACACACAAGCAATGGCTAAGCAAATATACGTAGAGTTTATCAATTTTACTTACAACTCAGTTGTTTTAGTACTTCGCACGCATTGCGCTGCAGTGAGAACAAGATATCTTGTAATAAGGGCACCACTACATAGAATACGTTCTTTCGTAGTACACTGGTCCTTGTAAACAAGCGCGGCTACCCATGGAAATTCATCGTAAGCTAATGCACTGGTAGCTTCCAATTTACGACGGTCATCAGTATGTTGAAATCCACAAGGTGATTTATTCTTATCTTGACCTATTTTTAATTATTTATTCTAAAGTAACAAACACTATAAGAAAATATTGTTTTACCTGCTATTACAATTAATAATAACTGTAGACTTAAACATAACCTTAATATAATAAACCTTATAAACATTGCTTCTCTTAAAGTTTACAGAGCAAGATATTCGTCAAATGTTGCAATTAAATAAAATAAATAGCCCGCATAACAGATACTGTAATCGACTTGTTTTTTTAATTATATTGATATAGAACATTATTTAACGCTAGCGTCCTCTTTTAACTTATAACTGAACATTAGGTTATTTTAAATGTTTTTCTTGCTCTTATTTATAATTATTTACTTCTGAATTACAAAATACGAAAACAAGAAAGGTAAAAAAAATTATTATAATATCGGTCCGGCTGACCTAAGATATATAATATGCACATTTATACGTACTATGATGTATACAGTGTATTTTTAGTAGGCGATAATATAGGAAATCTTAAAATGATAAAATAAAATAGAAATGAAATTTTATCATTTTCCTCCTAAATTTGTACCCTTGCAAATGTAAGTCGAAAATGGGATATCATTCGAAGGAAGAATTCAATTTACATTAAAAAGATATTAAAATTTATGAAGAAAATCAAAAACCATTCAAAAAATACTTGAAAAAGCTTATTGGTATGGTTAAAACAGTTTTGGTAATATGGTATAAGGAAAAGCTTGAAGTTCTGCTCCGAATTGATCTAGCGGTTGATGCATTAGACTCATAATCAGAAATCTTTGGTTTAAATACCACTATCCTGTCCCTCGTATACTTTTAATTGTACTTTTACATACAATACTTTTAATTTTTTTAATTGTATTACTAATTTTTATTTATTATTTTTAGAACTTGATTTTAATTATTTTTATGCCCTTTCTTCATCTGCTTTTCCTTTTGGTCTCCAATCTTCACTAGCTAGTTTCCATAACAAGGTACCTGTCGGTCCGATTTTACAATGATCGGTATGTACTTCTAATTCGCCCTTATCCTATCCTATATAGACAATGAAAGTCTTTCTGTCAAAATTTCTTTTAACTTCCGATAAGCTTTTTCTTGCTCTTTCCGCCATGAAGACTTTTTATTTTTTGCCAAATCTTAAGAAGTTCTGCAATGAACAAAATCTGCCAACATTGTCTCACTTTGTGCGCCTTTAAAGTCGTCTCTTACCGAGTCCTATACCATTCCCATCGCTATCATACCCGAGGTAGTCTATTGGTGTAGCTCTAAAGAGATGACACTTTGAAGGTTAACACAAGATGGGTTAGCACTTTAAACTTTTTTTATTTCCTTAAGCGCGTTTTAAGTAACATCTTTAATAAGAATTAACACGTCGGCGTCGGTTATGTAAGTTTGCACCATGAACCGATTTGCTGTACTACAACGTTTATCACCTGATTAAAAACACTGGCAGTATTAACCTAATCAAATGGTGTCTTATTTAATTCATACCGTCGTTAAGTCGACACGAAAGAGGTATACCGTAGTAAAATATTTATATCCCGATAATTGAAATAATTGTTCATTAATGAAAGGCATCAGTAAGTGTTCTTTCCGTGTAATCACGTTTAAGTTCCTAAAATCTACACACAGTCATTTACCACCGTCTTTTTTCGAAACTATAATAACAGGACTGATGTATTCTGATTTCGATTCACGAATGATGCCCAATTCCTATACCTCTTTTGACATGGATTGCATGAATTCTCGCATGGCATAAAGTAAACCATAAGGACAATATTGTACTACTTCATTATAAACCAAATGGATGTTTATTTCGAACAAGTCAGTTGAACTAGAATTTTAAAAATAGTAAACAGAAAAATATTTTGGAATAGACACAGCAAATCTTGGACATCCTTTTTTTCGTTCACCAAGTTTACTTCCTACTGTATTAGATTTTTTTCTTCGACGGTCTTCATGATCTTTTCTACTGTTAACTCACTTTCTTTGCGCCAATCCTCGTAAAGTTAAAATATTCTGCCACTTCTAGTTTTATGTTACTACGTCACTTACTAAGTCAATAAGAAACTGTAATTTTCTTTCTATTGATTGGTCTGAACATCCTTGCTGTTTGTTGTAATATTCCGTGCTTTTATATGTGCCCGAAGTTATTGCATTTGAAGTATTTTATTTTATTTTATTCCTTATGAAGTAGGTACATTTCACCGAAACGTGTTGCTTCATTTTGCAATTAAAACTGCGCATTAATCTTTCTCTTACTTCATCTTTACTACATTCCTATTCATTTCTGGTTACTTGTCTCGTTGCTTTGTCTAAACGTCTGCTTTCAATTTGCACATACACATAGGCTTTTAATTTGTTTTTACATTCTTTTAAATGTTTAGTACTGTATACTACAACCTTGTTCGAGTCCTTATCAATTCCATTAATTACATACAGAATCAAGGGCGTATCTTCTGTGGACCTTCTATTGTCAATACTTCCATTGATAAGAAATACTTTTCATTAATTGTCTATGTTGGTCTGCGCTGTTTAATTTTGTCGGAAATAATGACTTCAGTGTGTATTTCATGAAGTTATTACACCTTCAGTATATATAAACAGCTTTGCCATTCCTTGCAACATTCTTTTTCCAAAGATTAGTTTCTGTATTTTTTTTGTACTTCGTTCTACCCTAGCAATAACGTATTCCTTTCTAATTCGATAATACAGTTTTTTACTGCATAATAACCTTCCCTATCACATGGTCTAGTTGTATCTTTGATGTTTCTACATGTCAATGTAATTTTTTTCATCGTTTTTCTTTTTCGTTCTTCTTTTGTTCATCTTGTAATAACTACTTTATCTTCTTCTTTTCGTTTGTCATTGTACCCTATTATCATGCTTTGGTTCTTTTTCTTTATTCTTGGATATTTTTCTCCGTGTTACTCTAAATTCCCTTAAACGTCTTTGTTTATTTCGCCCACTTGTTGTTTCAAAAATAAATTTATCTGATACTCTATTTGCTTTCTTTGAAGATTTTCGTTAATTCGATTTCTTTAATTTGACTTGTTCTCCACATTATTACCACATTATTAATATAAAATTTGATCGTTGAAATTTTAAATTGGAACTTATTCGCGTGGTTTATATTTACCAACATCTGTTTGATTTTAATTGACCCCACGTTGGCTAGCCAAACTAATAAATATGCGATGAAACGTGACAATTAATAAAAATACAATAATTATTCAAAACATTTTTAAATTATTTTTAAAGATGTGTGAATAAATGCCACCAGCTTATTGAATTTAAATAAATTAAATAAATTATTTAAGATAAGTTAGATTTTTCTATTATCAATGAATTTAATTATCTTTGGAAGTAAACTTCCACTTCCCCTTTTCTATATATAAATGTTTCAGTAATACTTTTATAGAGGGTATTAAAGCGTGAGTCATAATAAGTTATGTAAATCTTTATCTAACTTTAAGATTACGTAATTAAATTGGGCGCCATATAAAACTAAAGAACTACTTAATAAGTAACAACATTTACGAGAAAAACTTATCTCAGAACTAGGTTGCATTCTCTTGGTTGTAAGGTAAAAAAATAAATACAAAACTGGCTATTAATTTGATATCAATACATACATTCAATTCACCAAAAATTCCTTAATTAATTACCACTCTGCAATATTCTTCTTCTTTAATCTTCAATGTTCAAATAAAATAGAAAGAACACAATTTCCTACCTTGTTTCTTAGTAGACCCATTTCTTTCTGTTTCGTCACAGTTTCTTCCATACGATTGTCAGAGCATTTAACTGTGTACTCTTGTACTCTGTGTACCACTTTAATAAAGGATTTTATTAAAACCATTCAATTTCCAATTTCATCGTCTCTGCCTTTGGAGCTTCAATGTTCCATTTAGATGTATATTCCATAGTCACTCCATTAGTATTTCCATACCATACACTATCCAATCAAGTTTCTCAAACATGTAAAAATTAACAGTGATTATATCACTAATACTTTTATTTTATAGAAGGGTTAAATTTTCCCTTAATTATTTATAACTTGCTATGTTCAACTTTCAGCAAGTGTCTTACATTTGCATATTTTAAAAGAGAACTGCTCTTCTCCACGACGTACACTAGAGTGGCTTTAATTTTTATATTTTAAAGAAGGACTGCTCTTTTTCATGATATTTACAAAAGTGTTTTAAAATTACTGTTCCCTCTTACACATGATACAAGTATTTACATGATACCTTAACAACACTAAGATCATAATTTAAATAAATATATTATTGTATATAAAATACACAATAATGATTGTAAACATATTTATTGTTTCTAGCCTTACTTTGTGGAACTCCATAATCATGAAATAAATAAAGATTAATAAAACGTTTTACAGTATTTATTATATTTATTGTATTTATTATATTGAAACAATATTGTCAGGTTAAAATTTAATAAATACTGTGAAACTTTTTATTAGTCTTTATTTATTTCATCATTGTAAACATAGTTTGGTAAACGATAATGATGCGTACAGCAAACTTATTAAAAACAACAAAAAGAGTTTAATCTGTTCCAGAATAATTTCGATACTTTTAAGCGTAATTTGATAAAAGCTGTTTAAGCTGTATGCTGAATGGGTTCATTTAATGTACTATATATTCATATGTGTTGGTTTATACTTAATCTTATTTTTCATTTTCATTCACGTTGCTATTTAAGTATTATCCGTGTAATCTATTGCTATAAGTATTTTATTATTTTCTATTATTTTTAAATTTATTTAAGTGTTGCTGCCACATGTTATATTTTGATACTTATTTTTAATACTTATTATTTCTATAATTTCTGGTTTATTATATATTAAATAAATAATTAACAAATATCTGTTACATATACAAGTATGAATTTATGTGCAACAATAACGATTTTTAAAATTCTAAAACTTATAATTTCAATACTTAAAATAAATTGTACATCAGTTTTTAGATAATTTTAAAATTTATTAGGATATTTAATTAAGAAAAACAACAAAATTACATAAATTACATATAGTTATAAAATTACCGTTCACACAACTGCATATTACGTATTCTTAAAGATTTCGTAATAAACTGTTTAATACCAACTAAATAAAAATGGCTTATTTAACCTTTGTAAAAAGTGCATATGAATTGTGTGAATAAATGATACAAAAATAAAATAATAAATAGATTTACGTTCATTTTTAACTAAAGAAGTTGAAAATTTACTTAAAAAGTAACATTTTTAAATAATAATTTTTGATTTTGTAAAATTTCAAAAACTTACAATTCAAAGCAATACAGATTTCATATCTTTTATACTTATTTTTTCAGTATCAATCTCAGTGTCTCTTATCCTTTCGTCTCTTCTTAATCAACTTTTGTAGGGTTTTGGAAAATGTTATTCAATTCTGTTATTAGGAGTATTTTTACTCTACCGACACAGTGTTTTGTTTCTGTATATTTCACCTCTTTTCGCTTCTGCTACTTCCAGGACTTGTTTGTATGTGTCGTTTATATTTAATTTTAATTTATTGGCTACATTTTCATTTATTTCAAAATATTTGGATTATTTTTGTATAATACGCACAGTCGTTATTTAATCGTTACTCACTCTGTCTTCTATACTTGGTTTACTAATTACATTTAATTGTTTGCAGGTTCAGGAGCGAGTGTCTGTTGAATGAAGGTTCGGGCTACTCCACTACAGATGTAAATCCAAAAATTAAGGTAAGAACAAAATTTTACCCATTAAAAAAACTTTTGCTTCTTTATCTGTGGATTTCAAAATTACCCTTCTTTATTCAAAAACTTAAATTGTAGGTTTTTCAATTCCCAGAACTAACAAAAAGCTTGATATCACATAAACCATGTTTCTTTGACACATCATAACCAGTCATAATAATCATTTGACGTCATAAATTTGATAGATATGTTAAAAGATACGCATTTAAAATAGAAGCGACGAAAGGAGTTTGCTCAAAAACTGCCTGCTTACGAAATAATGTATTTATTTCACATTTTATCAGCATATTCTAAAAAATTTATACAAAAATAGTTTGATCTTAGATTTTTCTTTGTTATAACTAATACCACATATGGGCTCAAAAAATAAAACTTATTTGATTGTTATATACTTACAGTAGGTATGGCGTGACTTGAGTCCACTCCCACCCTTCCTACTTTTAGCCACGCCCCTTTCCCCTTCTCCCTTCTGTTAGCTCCTCCCCTTCGCTCTGATTGGTCGACGCCATCTTGGATGACACGCCTACTTCTCTCTGATTGGTCGACGCCATCTTGGATGACACGCCTACTGCTCTCTGATTGGTCAATTAAGTCACCCTTACTGCTCTCTCATTGGTCAATTAAGTCACCCTTACTGCTCTCTGATTGGTCAATTACACCACCCCTATAGCTCTCTGATTGGTCAATTAAAATAAGAGAGTTGTCCGGATTATTGATTGAGTTGATCGGCTTCGCCCCTATAGCTCTCTGATTGGTCAATTAAAAATAAAGGCGTTGTCCTGATTATTGATTGAGTTGATTGTCCAATAGAAACCTCTAGAAGGTATTAATTAAACATAATAATAATTGAAGGGTTGTGCGCGCGCGTTACCCTGAGTATTGATTTGTAGATTAGCCCAATAGGAAGCAGGGATTCACAATATTGATTTTCCCTAACTGTTGTCACGTCCCTACGATTACGGAAATCTGTATTACCGACAACGTACTGAACTACCGACAGACGGAGCCATTTGTAAAAGGAATCGATATTACAGAAAACGTATTCATGCCAATTGTAAAAAGGATAGTTACGTACTTTATGCATGTTTTCAACTATTATAATAATAATAATAAGAGTATATTCAAAAGCATGAAAAAATTCTTGTTTGAAATTACCGAAATACCAGTTGAAAGGGTTAACATATGGAAAGATCACTAGTACTAACTAACTATAAACGAGATATATTTTAAATGTAAATACAAAGTGTAAAGATATTGATTAGTTATAATAAAGGGTGTGAAATGAACCGTAACAAGGGGTAAATGCATAGGTTATATTATGATGTATCCGTGATTGAAACGTCAATTACTTACGTAATAATACATAGCTACCATTGTTTTTATTATTATTAATAATAATTCATTTTTATTAACAATTATGTTATTGCTTTCTCTTGTCGGGTGTCACTGTACATGCTTATAGGTATACGATATTTATTTATCTTTATGTTTTGAAGGCGAATGAGCATATTTACCATAAAAACGTATGCAAAATACTTAGAAATGTATTATCCTAGATATCAAGTCTTTCAAATCCTTAGGTGTTTATATTGTATTAGATTATTATTACTAAATGTAAAGAAAACAAGTAGCAAAACTATGAAGAGATGTAAAACGTCACCAAAATTGCAAAAATAAACGCAATCGAATTTTACAAATTGGGTTCGATTGCTAATGACTTAAGCTACATATATGCACATTTTATATAAATAATAAAGTAGACGCTAATGTCAGTAAAATAGAAATTCTAGAATCAGTGTTGTTAAACTTAACCTGTAAAAATAGAAAGCCACACTTTTGGCATTACAGCATATTATAGTCCCCATATAATAACTTAGATACATATCAGGGCCGGTAACAATGGAACATTTATTTACCCCTCTCTCTCTCTCTCTCTCTCTCTCTCTCTCTCTCTCTCTCTCTCTCTCTCGCTCTCTCCTTCTCACTCTCTCCTTATCATCTATTAGAGAGGACGCATTAAAGAACCTTCTCTCCCTCTCTCACTCTCACGCTCTCTCCCTTCATCCTAATGCTAGTAAATGAAACAGCATTGGATAGAGGTAACCGTTAGGTCTACTGTTCTGGGATTGGTTCGGACGATAATTATTCAAAAAGCGTAAAAGCATACGATGTTTACTAAATTAAATGCGGGCTGATTACGAGAAGTCTCAGTACCGTCTACGATTATGTCCGAGAACATCCGACGAACTGTATAAATCTCATGACGTATTGAAATATGTACATCATTGCGCTATGAAGATCTCAGCTATAAATACTGTGTATTCTGTTCATGCGTGACAGTTATTTGTCATACGTCATCATGAACACAATAGATCTCTTCGGTAGAGCTATGATGAGTATGACAGATGAAGCAATGGCTGCAACAAAACGTGGACCGAGAGGTTATGGTTTCAAATTAACACCAGAGGGTAATTTCGATGTTGAGAACCGTCGTATAACTAATGTAGGCGCTCCTATCAACGATAACGATCTTGTCACGAAGCGTTCTGTACTAATGTTATCAGATAACGATGAAGGTGTAATTGATGTTAAGAAAAGAAGGTTAGTACACGTTAAAGAACCGCTTGACAACCACGATGTTTGTACGAAAAAGTATACCGACGAGCTGGTGGACGATGTTGAAAGAAAATTACTCTCTAATTGTTTGAGACGACGACGAGAGGATAAAGGACAGGGGTCGTACTATGATGCTAAAGATGGAAGAATTTGTAATATAGGGGAGCCTCTAGAGGATAAAGATGTAATTTCTAGGCAGTATTTTAACAATCGGGCTATGCATACAAACGATCAAATGCAGTTTAATGCAGATGGTAAACGTATTGTTTCAGTAAGTTACCCTATAGATGGCACGGATGTCACTTCTAAAGCTTATGTAGATGCTCAATTCGACTCTGCTGTACAAACCTTCATTACAATGACTACCGACACTCAGAACACTATTAAAGATCTAAAGCAAAAGGTAACAAAGGTTGACATTGAAACTAGCAAACTTAACAGTTTGCTAACAACGTTGGAAAAAGAAACAAAGAGAAATCACCTAATAGCGAATGATGAGATGGAAACTAATCATTCGAGTGTGCTGACAAAGATAGAAGAAACGAATAATACCCTAGATAGTAATTATAAAAAATTATTAGATAAAGTACAAGTGCTCGAGGATACTCAAAAAGTTATGCGATCATCGTTTGATGCCCTAATAGCCGAATCTGCAACACGTACGAACTCTTACAACATAAAGAGAGTGTACAATACCGACTAATAACGGAATTTACTACTACTATCGGTTGACCTAATCATATTGACACCATTTTTTATTCTAGTTTTAAGTGTATTATATCAAATGCCTGTTTAGAGCAGATAGGAAACGTGGTGAGCCTTACGGGAATGCTGCGCAAATGCTTAGTTTGCTTATATCTACGCTAATCAGTTATTTTTTTCTATCTTAGCCTAAATGTATCGTTGAAGAAATAAAAATGTATTTAAACAAAGTTTTTAGTTTTACTAATGTCAATAACTCTCCAAACATAGCGATTTGTAGCAACAGCAGCAGCAGCAACACATCGATATGGTAAAGAAAGTAAGTTTCGCCGACGCAAGCATGAATAATATACATCATATGATAGTATGGGAGTATGCATACAGACAGGCAAGAAAGGGAAACTGGCAAACATTAGCTCTGGACAGATACCGTTTTCAAACAAGAATACATAATGTTGAAAAGCATCTGTGTGAAATTCTACAAGCTGATCATAGAGACTTTATCTATACGCAGAGATTTCAGAACACAGATTAGTCCGGCTGCAGTGGTGACCGAGTATAAATACAGGTACAAGCAGTCTCTTCTCTCAGTACCAGATGTTAGTTCACGAAGGTAACGGCTTTGTTAACAAGCTCATAGACAAGCTGCCTATTGAACTACATCTTCCTTCATATCAGTACTGTGGACCTGGTACTAAATTATCTAAAAGATTACAACGTGGCGATAAAGGTATAAATCCTTTGGACCAGGCGTGTATGCAGCACGACATCTCGTACGCTCAAAGCTCCGATTTGAACAGTAGACACCAGGCAGATCGTGTATTAGAAGAAGCCGCTTGGAAGCGTGTTAAGGCTAAAGACTCTAAATTAGGGGAAAAAGCATCAGCTCTGTTTGTAACCGGTATAATGAAGGCTAAAAGAAAGTTGGGAATGGGCGTAAAGACAAACAAACTGTCGGCGAAAAAGGGTCTCGCTAAAAAGATGATGAAGAAAACTGTCACTTTCAAAGGTGGCGTTTTAAAGAAGCTTGTTGGTGTAGTGAATCGTGCAAGCAAGAGACTCACGGGTAAAGATTTAATACATCATGCCCTGAGCGCTGCCAGAAGAATCATTCAAAACGTAGGCGGTCGAAAAAACGTTAAAGTACCCCGAATAATTCCAGTGCCTACAGCTACAGGGGGTATTTTACCACTCATACCAATTTTTGCTGGCCTCTCGGCTCTCGGTGCAATTATAGAAGGCGCCTCAGGGGTAGCAAAAGCTGTTAACACTGCTAATAGTAATAAGAGACAGCTAGAAGAAACTACACGGCATAATAAAAGTATGGAAGCTATCGCTTTAGGCGGTAAGAACGGGAACGCCCTTTACCTGAAGCCGTATAGAGCTGGCGGAGCTGCATTGTACTTAAAACCATATGTCAGGCGGTCAAAAAACTGAATAACTTGCCTCGGAGACCGCTTACAGACCTAGATATAATAAAACATGCTAAAGACATTCCCTATTTTAGAGGTGTCTATATGAGAACAAGTCTACCTGCAACGAAACCTTTGCAATTCGAAAGAGCTATTGTTAATCTTGACTACGCTGGAGGACCGGGTACTCATTGGGTTGCCTATAGAAAGGATCGAAACGTGGTTTTGTACTATGACCCCTTCGGAGACCTGAGACCACCATCTGAACTTGTGAAATATTTAGGGCCTCGCTGCGCCGTATACTACAACGTAGCCCAAGAACAAAAGTTCAATACATACAACTGCGGACATCTGTGTCTACGATTTTTGTATAAAAGAGAGGTGAAAGTGTAAATCGGTTAAGTATGGCTAGGACCATCACGGTGTACGGTACAGGAAACAGGCTTTCTACGGATCGTATTTATCCACCTATAACACTAGATCACGTGCGTTACGAATACTCACTAGGTTTAGTCGGCTTATATACAAGTCACACGATACGGAATATATACCCAGGCAAAAATAAATTTTATTACGGAGAAAAGGCTATAACTATTGAACCGGGTAGCTACGAGTTGTCTGAAATCGTTAACTATATAAAGAATCAAATTAGTGGCGATCCCGAAGAGGGAGATCTACTACTACAAATCAAAGCTAACACTAATACGGGAAAGTGTGAGATTGAATCAGCTACCGAGTTGATTGATTTTACCAAACCCGATAACATAGGATCACTACTAGGATTTAAGAAGCGCGTGCTAGAACCCGGTAGTAGACACGTATCAGATCGAGTTGTCGATATACTTTCAACTCCAAACATCTTTGTAGACACGAATATTACAGGCGGCTCATATAGAAACAATCAAGCAGGTCATACAATCTTCGAATTTGGTGTTTGCGTACCACCCGGTTATCTGATTGAAAAGGAGCCATCGCATGTGATTTACTTTCCCATCACTGTCACCGAGATCGACAACATTACCATTAGACTGGTAGACGCGAGAGGAGAGTTGATAAATTTGTCTGAAGACACTTTCACGAGCATCAGGCTAGAACTTAAACGTGAAAAATGGGAATAAACTTTAGCTATAAAAACATCAGCATATGTCCATCAAAGGTCATTCACCGTCGAACGTCAGCACGTGCAGACCTTCGATTAAAACTAACTAAAGCTCGTCGCCTTTTTCTTGAATCTTTAGGCTTTAAAGTACGATAACAGCAGCATGTCAAAACGAAGTAAAATGCATATTAACACCGACACCTTTACCATTGATAAATTAAACATATTTGGGAAGCCTCGCGTCGATACAGATATAATAAAAGAGGATTTTTATACCTATCTGCCGTTTACGCTAAATGCCAATCATTCCGACACCATTAGAATCAGCATACAAAATTCCGATAACGTTTTAGCTTTGTATGACAGCTATGTACTTGTTAAAGGTAGCATAACGCGTGCAGAAAACAAGCAATTCCTTCTGGTAAACAATTTTGCCCACTTTCTGTTTGATGAAATTCAACTAATATTAGGCACAAACCAGCTCATAGATGTCTGTAAACAGCCCGGCATTACAAGCACTATAAAAGGTCTCGTTTCACATGGCGCCGAGGATAGAGCTTTAACCAGCTCAGCATGGAACTTAGGGATTACTAGCGATAATGATTTGTTACATAACCAGGGTAATAACGTCTTTCATTTCACGTGTAGAATACCATTAAAAGATATCTTTGGATTTGCAGACGATTATAAAAAAATAATACCTCATATGAGTTGTCAGCTAGTTTTAATTCGCTCCAAGAACGATTTTAATTGCTATAAAAGCGACGCAGGTGATGCAGGTACTGATATAGATATCAAGATTGATAAGCTCTCGTGGGAGGTTCCACATATACTGTTATCAGATGAAAGCAAAGTGAACCTGGTGGAGAGTTTAAGAGATAATTCTTCTATTATCGCTCCGTTTAGACGTTGGGAATTACATGAGTTACCCTCGTTGGGAACTACTAAAAACCAGGTTTGGCGTGTAAAGAACTCCAATGATCTAGAGAAACCGCGCTGGGTCTTTGTAGTTTTACAAGACGAGCGCCAGCTGGGTATAAGAACGGGTAACCCGACTACATTTACTCATTCGAACTTGGTCGACGTTAAGTTGTATTTAAATTCGCAAGTGTTCCCGCATCAGCGTTTAAATCTCGATTTCGACCGTAAGGACTACATTCCTGCGTATCTGAATTATACTCGTTTTCGCGAGAACTACTATGACGGTATAGGTAGAGGTGCGGCTGAGAGCTGTTTACTCAGCTACAAATCGTTTGAAACGTATCCCATTTTTGTTATTGACTGTTCAAGACAGTTAGAGAGTTTTAAGGATTCCACTGTCGATATTAGACTAGAGCTCGAGTCTTCAGCCGCATTTACGAACACAACTAAGGCGTATTGTTTGATCCTTCACGACGCATTAATCGAGTATAATCCGTTTAACGAGACCGTGACTAGACACGTACGCATACCGTAATGATGAAGGTTGTTAAACAAAATAAGTCACTAAACATATGTAACCTAGACAACTGCGATGATACATCTTTACGACGACGATCAGGCGAGGATGTTAGGAAACATGGCGACCTGTTACCTGTATCATGTAGAGCAATATTGAGCGGTCCATCTTGCTGCGGTAAAACTAATGCTATGTTAGGTTTACTTATTAGCGAAAACGGATTAAAATTTGAAAATATCTACCTATACGCCAAGTCTTTATTTCAGCCTAAATATGAATTCTTAAGACGTGTTATGAAACCGCTTACAGGTATGGGATATCATGAATTTAGCGAAAACGATGACGTAATCAACCCCGGTGATGTTAAACCTAATTCTGTGTTCATTTTTGATGATATAATTTGCAGCAAGCAGGAAAAGATTAGAGAATATTTTAGCATGGGTAGGCATAACGGCGTCGACTGTTTTTATCTAGGTCAAACGTACGCCAAGATACCGAAACATCTGATTAGGGACAATGCAAACCTAATTATTCTCTTTAGACAAGACGAGTTGAACTTAAAACACGTGTTTAGCGATCATGTTGTCGGAGACGGTATTAGCTATGATCAGTTTAAAAACATTTGCTTTCTGTGTTGGAAGGAGCCGCATGATTTCCTGGTAATTAATAAAGACTGCTCTCTAGACAGGGGCAGATATCGGAAGGGTTTTGATTCATATATAAGTTTATAATTAGAGTCGAGTCGTTTAGTAGTCTCTGCATCGCCGACATGTCCAACACGTATGATCTGAGTTTAAAGCGTAAAATAATACACGCTCGTAACGCTATACGTAAGAAATTTGCATACTTTCGTCGTGATAGAGCAGAAGCAGAACGTATGTATCGCGTCACGCACAATCCAGTTATATCGCCGTTGGAAACCATTGCTAAATCAGTAAACATCTCTAACGTACCTCTATTGAAAGTCAAAACACAACCATCTGCTGCTACTACTACTACTACTGCTAGTTACACTCCCCTGTTGAAAGTTAAAAAACAATCTGCTGCATCAGCATCATCATCATCATCATCATCGGAAGCAGATGAAGAAGAAGAAGAAGAAGAAGAATCTAATAAAACTCACGATGTCTCTACTCGTTACGGTATGTTAATAGCTAACGCTGTCGGAAACAAAAATATCGATAGAACTAGATTCGGTATTAGATATAAAATTGATCGAGACGCTTGGACATTTGCATCTTCCCCTGTGACTATGCGTGATACAAACATCATAATTAAAAACAACGTTTTCGAAGCAACACCCGGTCTGTTTGACTTACTCACGTTTAGAGAATTAGAGTCTATACCATCGCAAGCTGATATCAATAATTATATGCAGATAATAGCCCTTACTAACGCGCATAAGAAATCCTATAGACCACATGGTAAACTAACAGCTGTTAAACATTGGAAGTATGATTATATAATTAAGCCCAACTTATCCAGAATCAAAGGTTTAGGTATTAGACTATCATCATCATCGTCGTCTAATTTTAAAAAATTAAGCGATTGCAAAGTCGAATACGTCTACTGGAATAAGGCTAACGAGCTAGTCGACAGGCTTCGTTTGTTATATGCTGTAAAGAGTGCCGGCAACAGTAGCCCGCAGAATGAAAACGAAATAATATCAATTATAAGTGAACTTAAGGAGGAAGGCATCATAGAATAAAATATTTCGAGTATATAATGATATATTGCTTTTAACAGTATTCAGTATTCATCAAACACGGCAGCCGCTAATATAATTATTTGAGACGTTGCTCTCTCAGCGTCGTTGAGATTAATTGTATTACTCTATGATGATGATGAGTGCTAAACAAACCGTTGTTGATGAAATACATAGGGCTGCTAGAAAAAACTTTCAAAGACGTCGCACTATAATAAAAAATTTCCAGGATTTGTTCCAGGCTGACTTAGCCGAGTTTATTCCCTATGCTAAAGTAAATAAGGGGTATCGTTACATACTGCTGATGATAAACTGTTTTTCGAAATATCTGTATGCACGACCGTTGAAAACTAAATCCGGAGAAGAGGTGACAAAGCAGGTCCGCAGCATCTTCAAGAGTGCTAATGCAGTCATACCTAAGAATCTTCAGACGGATCTCGGGAAAGAGTTTTACAATAAACATTTTAAACGATTAATGAAAGAACACAGTATAAATCATTACTCTACATATTCCGTAATTAAGGCTTCAATAGTTGAACGCGTTATCCGTACAATTAAGCAAAAACTGTATAAAGAGTTTAGCTACCGTGGATCATTTAAATGGATAGATATATTACAGAGGGTAGTTGACAGCTATAACAACACCAGACATAGAACGATAGGCCGAGCTCCTGCTACTGTTACACCTACGACCCAACTAGCCGTTTATGACACTAATGTAAAAGCTGATGTCGCGGCAGGAAGTAAACGTAAACTAGACTTGAATGACCTCGTACGTATTAGTAAGTTCAAAGGGGCCTTTTCTAAGGGATACACGCCCAACTGGTCAACTGAATTATTCAAAATAGTTAAAGTTCAATTTACAAAACCTGTCACATATCTGCTGGAAGATCTTCATGGGGTTGCTGTTCGAGGAGCTTTCTACGAGTTCGAGTTGCAGAAAACCAAACAGCCAGACGTTTACTTAGTTGAAAAAGTACTTAAACACCGCAGCAATGGTGACATTTACGTCAAATGGCTTGGTTTAAACGAAAAGTCCTGGATAATGGCTGAAGATGTTCTCACATAACATCTAAGTTCATTTATAAATGATATACTCTCATATAGTTTCATGCATATGTAAGTTATATTTAGTAAAAGGATTATACTTCTATATTACTAAGTTAAAGTTAATCTAAGTAATTTAGACAATGGTATACTCATATAGTTTAATGTGTATGTGTCTCTGTGTGTGTAGTTTATTTTAAGTAAAAGAAAAACTGTTAGCATATAAGTTGATTTAAGTTAGTTTATAAAATGATATACTCATATAATCTCATGCATATGTAATTTATATTAAGTAAAAGTATGAAATAAAACCAATAAAAAATTATTTATCGAGTTTTATTATTATTATTATTATTATCATTATTATTATTATTAGGTCATAAAACATGTGAGGAGAAAAAATAATTCAGATAAGTATTAATATTGTCTTACATCTTTATTTAGTATTGCTATTGCTGTTGATATGTAAATCGAGGATTTGCTACCGCTATGAATATTAATTGCTTGCTTTCATCGAATCAATAATATTCATTGCTACTTCTACTACTACTGATTCCTTCTACAATTGGCACAAATACGCCTTCTGTTAACAGTATAGTACGTAATCGGTAATACAGATTCCTTTTACAAAGGACGCATAGTAGGGGTGTTACAAGTAGGGAAAATCAATATTTTGGACCCCTCAGTGCTTCCATCCAATTATTATTATGTTTAATCAATACCGGCTAGTAGGTTTCTATTGGACGATCAACTCAATCAATAACCCGGACAACTCCCTTATTTTTAATTGACCAATCAGAGAGCAGCAGCGAATAATCAATATCTGCTGGTTCCGTACCACCTAACGAGACAAAAAGTCACTAGATTAGAGAGTGATCCAAACACAGGTTATGACATGTTATCACTTCTTTATTCGTTTAGAGCTGACAGAATTATAAGGAACGAACGAATGATTCATCCGTCTAAAACACTCATAGTATTATTATTCCACTACCCCTACGAATATTAATTGCTTGCTTTTTCATCGAATCAATAATATCAATTACTATTACTATTACTTCCTTCCTTTAACACTCTATAAAACACTATTTTTCATTTAATTTGACGTTATACATATCTACCCTAACTCCCCCTTTCATTCGAAAAATCAATATCCAGACAAATCGTACTCTTGTAGTAATTTAATCAACACCCCAATCACGGTTCATTTCACATCCTTTTATTCATTTGCAAAAATCAATATCTCAATTTCAAACAAGAATATTTCATGCTTTGAATATACGCTTATTATTATTATTATAGTTGCAAAGATGCATAAAGTAATAAGTAAATACTACTATAATATAGATGATAAAATATATTTTCATTTTAGCTCGAATGTTTTGATCTAACTGCGTTAATAAGTTAACATAGATTTTATCTTTCATTGAGTGGATGATGATGACGATGGTGACCACGTTTTTTCGATAGAGGGTTTGTTGTTTATATGTAAATCGAGGTTTTTCTACCTCTATGAATATTAATTGCTTGCTTTTCTTCTAATCAATAATATCCATTACTATCGCTACTACTGATTCCTTTTACAATTAGCACAAATACGCCCTCTGTTAACAGTGCAGCAGTACGTAATCGGTAATATAGATTCCTTTTACAAAGGACGCAATCTATCAGCAGTAAGTACGTTATCGGTAATACAGTATTCCGTAATCTTAGGGACGTGACAGCAGCTAGGAAAAATGACGACCGTCCAATCACAAAGCCGTAGGCGAAAATCAATATTGTGGACCCCTCAGTGCTTCCTATTCAATTATTATTTTTAATCAATATCTGCTAAAAGGTTTCTATTGGACGATCAACTCAATCAATAATCAGGACAACGCCCTTATTTTTAATTGACCAATCAGAGAGCTATAGGGGCGATGCCGATCAACTCAATCAATAATCCGGACAACGCACTTATTTTTAATTGACCAATTAGAGAGCTATAGGGGGTGATTTAATTGACCAATCAGAGAGCAGTAGGGGTGACTTAATTGACCATAGGGGAGACTTAATTGACCCCCTTGAGAGCACAGTGGGTGGGATTTCGTTGACCAATCAGAGAGCAGTAGGCGTGTCATCCAAGATGGCGTCGACCAATCAGAGAGAAGTAGGCGTGTCATCCAAGATGGCGTCGACCAATCAGAGCGAAGGGGAGGAGCTAACAGAAGGGAGAAGGGGAAAGGGGCGTGGCTAAAAGTAGGAAGGGTGGGAGTGGACTCAAGTCACGCCATACCTACTACTTACATATTATATTACTACACTTTCCGCAGGACTGACCGTTACAGATATTAAAATAGCGGAAATTACAAAGGAAGTAATATTTTATATCAAAGTCAAAACTAATTAATTCCAAATTTGTAGTGACGTCTTATAACAGTTATTCAAATGACTTTTCTTTGGGAATTAAATATTATGGAATAATTAATGCACATTTTTGAAGATTTCCTTTATAAAAAAATTACTTTAGCAAACGGCTAATCTAAAAAAAATTCTATTTCCATCTATTTAAATGGAATATCTCGCCCTTTGAAGTTTTTTCCTTCCTTTATTGCCAAATTTATATCTACACAACGTGATGTGACTCTGCGTTTTTAACCTACAGCGAACTTTTTAAATATCTAATCGAGCTTTTAAAAAGCAAAGCGTTGTTATTAAAAGCTTCGGGAATACTTTAGATGTATACCCATAATTTACTAGCTTTACAAAACCTTTTAAAGAATATTTTTCATCATTAAATTTGAATTTGTGGTGTGAATATACTTTAGGCGAAATGATGTTAGGTTTATTTCGTGTTACGTAATTTAGTTTTTTCAAATTTCTTGGTCTGTTTTACAAAACTATGGCCAATTAGATTTAATCTATTGGAACTGTAGAATTTTAAAATCACCAATAAGTCTTATAGTAGGAGAAGAAGAAGACTTTATTGGCAATAACATGAAAACTGGTTAGAGTCACGAATTAATTTAGATTTTTAAATCTTTTACGCGAAGTACGTGTAATAATTTTAACTCACTACGTATCTGTACGGTCAGTTCAATAGAAATATACAGAATATAACACAAATACTTTATTAGGTGGATAAGCTAGTAAAATCTTTATATTCAAAACAATACTACACTGTCGTAACATTTAAACATTATTTATTCTTGAAATTGTAACGGTATATAAATTCGATAACTAATGCCCCACGATCAGGCGTAAATTGTAACGGTGTAAAAATTTGAAGCCTCACGATAGACTGTCAATTGTAACACACGCATTAATCTCAAACTCAAAATACTTAATACTTACTGAAATTGGTTACTTAAAACCAAGAACGATACTTACTGTACTGTCACCGCCGAAATATTTCTTTTGTTGACAAATTATCATTCAGGGATAGGTACTGATTTCTTAAGCTTATAGATTATAAAGAAAAAAATAAGGTTTATAGAAATAATAAGGAATATGGGTACCATTCACTTGATATAAAGTCATTACAATACTTGATTGAATTCTGATTAAATTGATTGAATTCAATAACTAATCGTGATTAGTCAGATTAATGTTAAGCGAGTTAATGTATTTAATAACTTCAACAAGTGCTTCAGCCAACATTAATCACAACCATAACTAGTTTTAATTCTCATTTATTCATAAATATAAACAATTATTTTTATAAAAGAATGGAACCATAATTTATTTAATATGATAAGAGGGAACCCTTTTACTATGAAGATTCAATCGTTCATAACAACAGTTTTAATGTAATAGGTAAGTATAAACATCTTATTATTAACTAAAAATAGCTTACTTAAGAAATAATGTTTATCAGCTAATCCGAAATACATTTTAAAACCTTATTAAACACATAAAATTTACAACACTATATTGCCTTTTGTTTCACTTTAAATTACCGACACCAAGTGCCTTACACATGTTGAGCAGGAAGAACTATGAATTCTCGTAAAGATGCTGCAAACAGTAACTGGCTTCAAGAACTAAAGTTTGCTGGAATAATGTCGTTAACAACTTGGCAATTGCCGTCCAATAATAAAAGTTTTAAACTCATGTAATTTCAATAGTAACGTCACTGATTCACAAGTTTTTTTATTGTCAATACAAATTTGATTGCCCAAAATGTTGCATTTTTCAACACTGTAGTGTTTTAATCTGGTACAAAATTCTGCACGCCCACAATATAATTATTATACGGGACAAAGGGAGATGAAGATTATTAGCGAAAAAGTTCAGCTTATTATTGAATTCCCTTCATAAATCATCAACTAACGGTGCACTGTATTAATTGTTGAATCGTTAATACGAATTGCTAAACTTTAAATTTTAATTTAAAATTGAATTTCCTTTAGTAAACTTCCACTAACGGAACATTGCACCAAATGTTAATTTTATTAACACGAAGGGATGAACTGTACTATAAAGCCTTAAATTTTTATTTACGGTAAACGGAACGGGAAAACAAAACAATCTCAATAAACAACTAGTTGCACTTGACGGACCGTATCAGAATCTCGCAACTACTCAGAGACTACGAAATATCTAGTACGAATCATACTACGAATTATCAGAAACGTTCCGTATGCGCTCCGCTTAGTGACTTGTTCGTGACTTTTCTTGACCTCTGTCTTTGACTGACTGCTTGGAGATGCAAATCTATCTCCACTTATTTTAAACTAAGATAGGGAAATATATAGACATCCTATCAGGCACCAAAATGACACATTTAGCGCAAATGAGAAAAAATCCTTCTGGAACATTCGACGGGTATTTACAGCAACCAGAATTGATATCTGATATTTAATAGAATATTGCAGATTGTTTTTTGTATGTATATTTTCGAAGAATCTATTCAACAGAAACGAAAATAAGCAAGTAGAGTATACATAAATTTAGCTTAAATGCATTTATACGGCATTTTATCTAAAAACTAATTCTTAGCTTAGTATTTTCATTGCTAAAAAAACAAATTTATATGCCTGAGATTGCCTAGACAGCCTTTTCTGTTAACGAAAGAACAGTTTTAGGTTCGGAATAAAGTCTGGAATTTTAAACTGACAAAAAACTATTCATGTATATAGGGCCGTACTAAGACTATTTACAATAAATGCATTTTACAATGAATTAAAATGAATCTGAAATTTAAGCACGTTACAAAATGAAGTTGTTTTTGTAAGACTTTTGCATAAACGAGACAGAGGCGGACGATAAGTTTTTGAAAAAAAAGATAGTAGCCAATAGTCTTTATGATAACATTACAGTAAAGTTCTTATAAAAAAATGTACATTATACCAATAAGTTCTTTCTCTAGGGATAACATAGGTTTGCAAACACTGTTTCATGGAAGTCTGTTTTGAAGAATTTTGTAATAACTATATAAAATCTGATTAATAATAATCGGATTCTGTCCGTATACCTTATAATAAAATAGGATTACCCGGATGAAAGGTGGAAACTGCATTGCAGGTATGGGACGATATAAATTTCAAGCTCGAGTGTCGTCTAAATGTTATGAACAAGAAAGACTGTAATACATTCAGAAAATATACCATCTGAGCGCCTTCTCAAGGGTTCTAACTAATATGAATCTTTGGATAACTTAATCCTTAGACGACATCTACCGAAAAACGTTTGATATTTTCAAAATAAAGGACTCGCGTTAATGTATTTTATTCTGTTTTAAACAATAGAGCTGCAGGAAAAAAGGTTTTAAGCGACCACGACCCAGAAGTGTATTTCAGCGGTCTCCAGTTTACTGGCATTACAAAAATGCGAAGCGTTCTTGTAACAATTTAATTAAAAGAGAAGAAAGCTTTGTGTAATGTCGTACTTTAAATTAAAGTTATCAAGTGCAACTGTTTTTACAGTAGCGTATAATAGGAAAGCTACTGGTTTCATTTAAGTTTCGTTTCTCTGGGAGATGATGGTTTTTTGGGAATATATTCCTTTAACGAAAAATGTCAATAACCGAATAAAGTGATTAGTTTCCTGAAAATTAATATAGCAGCACTAGGTACTACTGTAGCATAGTTATAACACAAATAATTCATGCCTCCTTTAATCACTGCTGCTTCCGTCGGAAAAGTTACAGTAAGTATGGAAACTGCAAAATTTATAAGACCTTAGAATAGAAAGAAAAGCACAAATTGTAATACCCACTTACTAAATTATTCCGAACATGGGGGCCATTTAAGAGAATGCCTCTCATATAAAGCAGCATTAAACACATATTAGGTAAAATTTGATCTATGAGTTATAGCGCTTATTTGACTATACTTAGCCCTGGAAGTATAAAGATACTTAGTTGGCATGGTGCTGGTTTCTTTGAAGGCGTTAGAAGTTCTTCGACTAGCTCTGAGGGGTAGATACGATCCAGGTTTGAGGTTAAAGCGATTTGCAAATTATTTTTTCCTGAACGCTAAGAACCTAAGAAATCCAAAAGCACTTACAGAATATACTACTACTGGTTTGAAAACCGCTAACTTCTCAAAATAAGCACCAACTAAACACAATTCACCGTTGAGGATCTCTTTTGCTAATTTATTTTCAAGCTCATATTGTAAAGGTGAAAACAAAACTACAGAGAAATTGCTCAAATACATGTTCTTTAATGTTTTCCAAATAATAGGTAACAAATTGTAATCAGATCAGAGTATCAACAATAAAAAATAAGCAATTTAAACACAAAAATAGCATATAATAGGTAACATTTACAAGATGGAATCGGAGAAAGGTCGTGCTTGCTTATATTGCATATACAATTCCGTTAATGTTTTTAAATATAAATCTTGCGGATTAACCTCGCACTCTAAATATTTATGTAGAACGTCTGAACTTAACTTTTTAAATTTTCGTTTACACATTAGACATACTTGGTTTACAAGATTGGTTACATTTATGTATCAATTCTTATCTAGTTAGGAAGTAACAGAGAGTCGTGGTTAATGCTTCCAAAGCTGAGTGGTTCTCCAATCCTTGGTTGGGACCAATCCTTTTTTAATTTTTATTATTGACATACGTACTAATTTTTTACTTTACGCAGATGATCTAAAAATTTTCCTAAGTATTGAAATCAACAGTACAGGTCCTCTATTGCAGAGCGACTTGAACAGATTTGCTGCCTGAGTGTTGCGTCCAAAATGTCCCAAGTGTTGCGATTTACAAGATATAATATATCTTCATTATTTAAATTATTTTTAAATAAGTAAGTAGCTCAATTAAAAACGCAAGTTATTACAAAGATCTTACTATTGTTATGGATAGTAACTTAAATTAAAAGAGACGTGAAACTATAGGTTTAAGTAGTGATTTTATGAGTCTTATTACTTTTATATTCATGCAAATACATTCTATTCTAGAATACTGCACGGTTCTGGGCACCTTATTTTACAATATTCATTGATAGGCAATTTGAGGCAGTTTAATAAAGATTTTTAAAATTCTTATGTTTTATACATAAATTGTTACATGGATTTTTGCACTATTTTGGCCTTTCTTTTCTTGAAGCCAGTCAAGCAATTACTTTGATTTATATCTTTTATTTAAAATATTCAATAACTAAATAAATTGCTTTGAAATATGTAATTGTATATTGTTTCCCTAAATATTAATAGTGCTGTGGTAAGCACTTTGGCCTCTTCGCATACTTTTTCACCGAAAAATGTAAGTGTAAAATTCCTTACATCCTAAGATATCTCATCTCTATAGTCCAAATAATACTGCCAATAAGCAACATTTGCAATTAAATGTTCAAAAATTATCAAATATGCATATACGACAAAAATTAATATTAATGAAGTGTAATCTCTTATGCAAACCCTTTAAAATTTCTACTTTATCAATTATCATTCACAAAGAAACTAAAAACTACTATATTTGTTAAGGCCTTGGTGTAAATCGAATAGTAACTATTAACTTTTGATTCTAAAAATTCCTTTCCTACTATTACAAAAATTTCAATTAATCACTGCATAACTGTAAATTATTTTTAAAAACGACATTAGCTATAAAAAACGTAATTAATAAGAATCAATTAAATACCAATGTTCTCGATAATAAAACAGTTCTAAAAACAAACCTACTTTGCCAATAAAGCCCACTAAATAAATGTTGTAATACCCGATCTGTAATATTTTGTTTATATTTTCCTAAATCTTTTTAACCTTTTCTTTATTTTCGTTTCCACAAAACAAATCAATTTCTTATTCCATCTCAGAGCTTGCCTCGGTAAGTGACATTACTTTTTCCTTGCTTGTAGTGAAACTGAGGGAGTTTAGAATCTTCCGTGGTTGACATGGTAATTACCGGGCTTTCGTCATGCCTTTTTTTAGTAATAAATCTTAAAATTAAGTTTTTGTTATCAAACATTTAAAGTAGTTTTTAACCGTATAAAGGCTTCTCATACACTCATTTTATAATGAGTATTATAATCATTTTATAATAGATTATCTAATTTTTCAATACACCATTTTCTCACGTTTTTTTTTGTTTTTTTTTCTTAATAGGCCATTTCTTGAAAATTTAGTACACTGATTTATTCATATCTCTCGCTTGTTCTATTTGCATGAATATTTGCCGAAGTGATCTGATGGGTTTTTGCTTCTGTCCTATCAAGTTTTGTGTAACAAGCATTTAAATCCAGTTATCATTCTTAAAATATTTAAGGGTTAAGCGTTTTTCGGAAACCCGTTATTTCAAAGAGAGTAGGTATTCAAAAATGATGTTAAAAAGTGGACTGAATAGCATCTATTCGACAACATTAATTTAAATTTTAAAATTTTTTATTATTTAGATTCAGAGAGTTTAAAACAATTTTAAATGATTTTAAGTAAAAATTATTAAATAAAACTTTTAAAAAAGGTTTTATTTAAAAAAAAACTTGTCTTAACGTTTTCATCGTGTTACGATCCTAGACATTTTTATCTGAAATTAAATTCAATGTTTTATAGCAAATTAATTATAAAAAATTTAATGCAGAAGTTAATCTTGCTAATGACTCTTACGTCTGTAATCATCTTATGTTGTTATTCTATAGAGTCTAGATAAATAAGAACAAAAAATGCGATCCAAAATGTTTAGTCTTTTTGAGTGCATCTCATTACTAGAAATGATTAACAAGTGATGAATGGACCCACCTCCGTGAATAGGCCTAGTAAGTTATGATAATGATTTGACACGAATTATGCCAATACGGCTATAGTAGGGCACAATGGTAAGTAAATAAAATTTTGCTCTTAGCTGGAATATAATTATTAACTGCGACTACTATACAGCATGTAACCCTTCGACGTGTAATAAAGTCTTGATTGAAAATTTGTCCAAATTTTGATTGAAGTGAATGCTTCCGATGGTGCTTAATTGTTCTTTCACTTTTAGGATCTTATTAATGTTATAAATTGTAGAAATAAAACATATAATGGTGAACTCAATATTTATTTACACGAAAGAAAGTTTGGCGGGTTAAATGTGACTAGATAAATATTACACTAATAAATTGTGGGATGAAAAATACATTATTTACTAACTAACATCGCAGCCGTCGCTCAGTTGCTAATACAACAAGAAAAGCCAGTGATGCATCAATAAAATAAATTTAAAAAATAAAAATATAGCAATAATTTAATTTAGCAAAGCAAAATGTGTAAAATGTAATTTTACTACAAAAATATGAACGAGAATAAAGACACTGTATATTTCTATTTATTTCTGTACTCTGTTTATATTTTTGTACAATTATTAAAATATTATAAAGGGTACTACTTCAACTACCGACTTATTTGGGAGAGTCTTAACTGTGACTACTTTTATTGAGTAAGAAATAGAGAACATTCTAGAAAAATAAATTGAGCCCTAAATCCATTTAGTTAAAATGCTATTTAAAAAACATAGTCTTTAAGTCTAAGGCAGTTACCAAATTATGTATATAGACGATTAGTATATACGTATACGTACATAAATATATTATAAATTATTGGACGAGTCAAGATTAATTATTCAATTAATACTCTTATTAGTTAATGGCTACTTTTTATCATACTTTAATTATTATTGTATGCTAGGGATAAATTAATATCGATAATGATTATTGTTACCCACATCCTTTTCCTTTTCCTTCCGTAATGTGAAAAGCCACTGTACGACATAGATGAATGTAATTGGTGTGCAGCATTCGTAGCTTTTATTCAAAGTTAAGCCTAAAATGTAGCTCCCCTGAGATTATATTGAGGAAGAGCTGACCATTTCGAGATAGGGATAATTCTTAAATAAATAACTGACTCCTTATAACTCAATATATACTATTACACTCAAAGCTGATTGGGATAGAAATAACTTTTTAAAATCTCTAGCTTAAGGGTTATGAGACTACAATAGATATTAACTTTTTTTAAGTTTTATCTATAAAATGGCAATAAAATGGCAAATGTGAAAAGACTTTTGCAATTCAAAGTAAATTTTATGTAGCACTTCTTCTACTTTTACTGAAAGTTTCAAGTGAAGCTTTTCAGAACAACACCAAGTTTAGTACCTACATAAGATATTCCTAAAATGGAGCAAATGTTGCTGTGCTGTTGAGAAATGCCTTTATAAAAAATTTATGTCCAGTACTACAAAAAGGAGCATCTAGATTACTCTGCACATGAATTACTAACTTCAACGTTCTTGTAATAAAAACGCAGACTTTGTTGCTTTTGTTACTGTAAAAGTTTTAAACCTGGCACTTATAGAAATAAAAAAAGAAGTACAACGCGACAAATATGAATAAGTGGAAGAGCGTTTTCTTTAGTAATACAGACATGATATAGAGATTCCACACTATAAAAACTACCCTAACTGATGCTTATTGCTCAATTATGATTCTTACTATTCAAACTTTTATTGCATATTTTCTATTATTGTTTTTTTTTTGTATCCTTTATGAAATTAGAAAATCAAAAACTCAATGTAACGTTCTTTTTAAATAGTACTAAAGGTGCTGTTTTAATTGTCTATTATCAAGAGAATATATTTACACTAACAATAATTATAATTTTTTCGCCGCCAGTCATAGGGGTTTTTTCAGATTTTAATTAAAATAAAACTGAATAATTCATTGTCTAAGATTTGTCATGAATGAATGTTATAGAAATAAATTGTGACTCTATTATAAGGGTCTTATTTTAATTCCACTAGAAATCGACTTTTTAATTATGATTTTAATACATATATCGAATCAGTAGAGAAAAACTAGAGTTACACCGCTATGGAGGTTTTGGAGGTAAAAAGTTGCAAATAAAGCTGTACTCAGTGGTACTGTCACAAACGAGATCATTTGCAATTAAATAATTCATGCATTGCATTCCGAATTTCTCATACATAGCGCAAAAGTTACCAAGGCTACGCGCATATCTGCTACAACATCCCACGTTACCCGTTCGTCTGCAGCAACTACCTACGCTATTCAAGCAGCTGCGACCGCGTCACCCACGTCTGGCCATTTATATGTTTATCTCAACTGCCAGCCGCATTACAATGCATTTATCTATTCTCTCGTCTATGCTGAACAACCCACGTTCGTCCACGTGTAGTCAAGCGGCCTACGTTAGTCGAGCAGTTGCGCATTCCTTCAAGAATTTCCGCTTCAACCCACGAGCCTGCAACCAGGAAGCCGTGAGCTCCGTGCCTGGCACGGCTAACTCGCCTTTGCAGAAAACTCCTACCATACCCGGAACACCAACCTACGACTTCCCACTATTTTATGCTAATCTCTTCCGCGTTGAGCAGTATATAAACCGCTTGCTTTGGGCTTATAATTCAGTCAGTGCCATGACTCGAGGAAGCCACATCCAAGCAAGCGGGTAAGTACCTTCATATTTATTTTATGGCGAGGGTTGGAACCTGGTGCCAAGCGGCATTGGTTACCGTTCCCTTCAACTCGCTTAGTTCTGCTTAGTTAATAGGGAGTTGTGCCAAGGCTCTCTATGTGCCTCCTACGCTTAGTTTATAGATCTAGTGCTAAATAGGGTGGTTCCGATCGCCCTGACGTTTATTGTTAGATTTAGGACCTGTCCTCAAACTATATAACTATTATGTGTAAAACCTTTGTATTTCATTACTTTGTTGTTAGTATATAGTTGTTTTCATGCTTTGTGTTTTCTTTCCCTTCTACCTCTGACTACAACCTCCAGTCACGAAAACCCCATGTGACAGTACACACAGGATCTAAAGCTCTATCCACATTTCATTACACCTTTTGTTGAGCTTGAGACGTATCCACTTAATCCTAGTTAGTCGATTTCCATTGTAACTAGACCAGAAACTGATAGGGTCACTCTTGCCAAATCTTTTTGTATATTTTGTATAATTTACCAACAGAATCTTTTAAAAATGTCAAACTATAGAATATCGGCTTTTTTATTGGACAATATAGATGGCCTCTAACAGTTGATAGAAAATTTATTTATGAACGTTGAAATAGTCCTGAAGTGCTAAAACACATTTTAACTAGATAACTCCTAGACATCCGCCGACGAAGAACCCCATGTAGCTGTACAATCTATATTTATAAGACCTATCAGTAAAAAACAGTGTAAAGATGAGCATTGTACAATAATAAATTATTATTTAAGATATTAAAACATCGGGTGCAAAGAAGTCACAGAATCTCATGGCGCCAAATCCATTCGAATGCATTCCAAACCACCTTCCAATACCGTTGATTTTTGTCGTATGACGTATCTTCATTCGAAGCGTTCTTCTAAAAAACAACCATATTCTCAAAGAATAAGTTTCAGTTAAAGGTATGGTCATAAGCGTTTATTTTGTGAATTGTACAAAAAGTTGTTGTTTGTAGTTGTTTCATCGTTAAATATAACGATTTAGTTATAATAGTTCATTGTGGCGAATAGTGATTCAAAAACCATCCATAATTTGGGAAGGCAAGGTATTTCTCTAGTTGTTAATCTATTTTGGCATTAAAGCAGTTTTTAGCGAATCTTTGTTCATTTAATAACAAATATTATTTTATTAAAGGCTTTCCTAGCACACTTTTGGCATCTTTCTTCAAGTAAGTCGTAATTGGATGGCTTGCAAGTTAAAGTAAATTGGGTTTCAGCTTAGAATTGGATGCAACGATGGATCTAAAATTAAATTTTAAGATTTCAATCAGATTGGAGGTGGCTAACGCAACGATAAACAGGAACTAATTTTCAGTGATCATTCGAACTAATATTACTGTCTGAAAAATAATATCTCAGTCTTTAGGTTGTTGTATACTTTTATTTTTGAAAGAAATTTATGATAGTTTGTAACAATTAAAGAATTAATTTCATTAATTTAAAATCATAAAATTGAGGTTAATGTGTTTAACTGCAAGTGTAAGTCTGTTTAAAATAAAATAATTTGCAACATTTAAATAATTTAGCGTAATCTTTGTAATACAAAAAGTAAGGTCAAAAAAATATTTAAATTTCATTCAGTTTTGAAACGATTGAGAATTTCGACTTATAGTAAACTAAATTTTACTAAAATTATTAATAATTAATAATAACTCGTATTGCCCACTATTTTTGAAACTTTTAAACAAGATACTTTTATCTTGCTTTTTGAACTTTTACGTTTAGTATGGTTAATAACCATTTCGACATCTTTTGTTGCTGGCTAGGCTTGGCTGGCTATAGATGTCACCATTAGTGTCACTCGACATTAATGTTATTCCGGAGTTAGTATTTATACTCCGTTGGATGTGTGAAAACTACGAGCGGCTATCTTCGACTGATGAGAGCTAACAAGCTCGAAACTCGAGTCTCGAAGTGCCGTTCGTGGTTTTCACACATTCATTAGTTTTAGTGGGTTTTTGCATTATAATGCTGTACAACAATTTTGTTGTTTCCTAAAATTATTAAATTATAAACTGAGTCACAGGTTGAAAGAGATTTATAATAATGATTTCACTTTTAGATAAACTAACATAACTTTTAGTGCGGTAGGTTTCCCGATGTCTATATTCAATCACACTTAAATTCAGTACAGTACACAGAGTGATGATCGTTAGATGTCGGGTTGTAAAGGAGGGGTGTAGCTGCTGAGAATTTGTCATTCCTCTACCACCAGTCCAGGAGAACGCCAACCAAATTCCAAAGTCACAGACGATGTGGCTGGTGTTCTCGTTTTGCTTTGCTAGGAATTCATGCATCAGTGTTGTACTACTGAAGGGTATCGTCTAATATTGAAAACCGCTATTAAGTGGTAATGGTTACGAACTAAACCTGGTAGTAGTCATATGGCGTATGTGATATGAAAGGTATACTGATTTAGAAGAAGGATGAGAAGAAAGGAATTATGAGAAAATTAATTTCAGACCCTCTAAAGTCGCAGTGCGGCTTTTATTTAACGAAACTGTTATTTCTTACAGTTGTCTGCTTTAATCCTTTATTTTAAATTCAATGCTCTTGTAAAATCTTGAAGCAATATTCAAATAATTTCATAACCTTATAAAATGTAAATTTACGAGCTTTGTTATTGTAAGCTTTACGTAAAACAAGGAATGTTATTTGTTCGATATATGTAGGTTGAACACAAACTCATAAATTTGCTCGGTATTATAAATTAGCGGTATTGAAAACACCGCCGCAAATCAAAATCCACAATTCTGCGTTTGATTGTAGGTATGTCGTAATTACATGTCAAAGGGATGATAAATCCCTAAAAATATTTTGTGATTAAACCGTTTATTACGTTACAATGTTGTATATGAGGGCATAAACTACGGATGTGTGTAATTTCTAGTATTTGAGGAGACTATATATTTATTATAAAGAGTAAAGGTTATAAAAAGTATCTTAATATATCTGTACTTTTTTTGTTAAATCATATTCAAATCATAGTCGCAGCTAATACGTAATTTTCTCCATAATGATGGAAATCAATGCAAATTTACAGATTATTGAATAGTTCATTAATCCCCTTGAGCCTATTGTAAATGTTAATTACCTAACACGTAACGTAATACCGGGCGTAGTTTTACGAAAACCACAAACATTCTGATGTGCTAAATTACAAGCTTGAATTGGCAATAATAATCATGACGTCCGTAATAATTGCCTACTCGTCTTTGGACGATCCGTTCTATTTGCTGAACTTCGGCAAATTAAGGAAAGTGGTAATAGACACAAACAATAAATCACATTGCGGTGTACACGATCATCTTCATGGACTATAAATGAACCTAAATGAACTTTAGAGCACTAAAATCGAAACTGTTTAACTAATCGCAATTCAGTTTTATTAATATACCCATTTGGAATCTATCTGCTGAAAGGCTGAATACTGTTTTGATATACATTAATGCTTAATTACTTGGAAATTATACTACCACTGAATATACTGAATGCTATGTTAGGGGGTATTCACATAGCTCAGAATCCTTTCTGCCCATGCACCGAAAATGTACATAAATTACCTATTCCCTTCCACTCGGTAGATAAGATTGTCTTTTGATATAAGATGAAGTTTTTTTACACCTAAAAATAATATTAGATGGTGTTATGAAACACTTAAAAGAAGAAAATCGATATATCCTTGACATATTAATAACACAATATTTTTGTTGGTAACCCAATGTATTGACTTATATTTAGTTTATTCATTACATTCTTAAATGTCATTAGATTAATCTAATGCTAAACGAAGCTACAGATTTCAATTACTACATAATCAAATAAAATAAAAAACATGCCAAAAAAAAAGGTCCGATGGGGCTAGGGTAAAGATACTTGCCACTACATTGTACTGACGAGTATGTGAAACGCCTATCAAAATATCTAGTGCAGTTTTTACTGCAACTCTTGCCTTTTTAATGCTGAACATTCAAAAGCTTCCATTCCGTCTAATTCATATACTCCCGTTTCTCTTTTGCAATTATTCGGGTATATTCCAAACGAGTTGTGGTATGTGTTGTATACCATTTTCATCTTTAAAAGGCTAAGCCTACTATTCGGTTGGTATTTAATAATAAAATTAGTAGTGTCATTTCATCGCTTCTTCACGCCATGATACCGTTAATTAATAATATCAAATAAGGCAAATGCTTTAATAAAAATGGAGTTTTCGAGATTATCTTTATCCAGAATCATTTACATATTCACATATTTTGATGAGATTGTATCGTAATTATCTCTTTCATTTCCATACCTGTTGTTGTTTTGTCAATGCCAATTAATTCGTTGAAATATCTACTGGATGAATTTATTCCGCTTATCGGGAATTATACCTTGACATATTTATCAACAAAAATCACATGATTTGATTTTTTACTAACGATATTTTCTTGTACTAATTGGGGAATTTAGAATTACCATAATAAACCCTGACTCATTAGGACTTTGAGTTCACTATGAGCTATAAATATTTAATACTAATATAACCTATCCAATCCCCCAGGATTCTTCTCTTATTCTTATACTATTAATTTTCTGGAAAATTTAATGTGAGGAATGTTAATGGGGTACCATGATATGCATATTTAAAAAATATTCGCGTGTATACAGGGTGTGTTACAAAAGTATAGAAAAGAAAAAGTAATTTTTTTAAATGAAATACCCTGCATATTTTTACATATTTGAATTTAGCATGAAATTCTCTTTCTAATGATTTTTAAATTTTTAATTCCCGTTGCAGCGTTGCAAGTTATTCATAAAAATTTTAGAAATCTGCTCGCTGTCTACCATAACGAAATAACTTATTCTATTACTATTAAAACATGTAAAATAAACATATTTTGCAGTTATGTAGTCTAGTGTTGTACCTAAATGAGAGTTCTATTGAAAATTAATTATAATGTACATGGTGTTTTTTTATTAAGGAGTGGAGTTTATACATTTCAACGATATTTTTTTCAATTTTTTAAATGGAAACCCCTGTATACTATTTTATTTCTAAACTATTCTTCTTCTTTCCTTTCTTTCCTATGCTTTTGTAACACACCCTGTATATACGAGAATATTTTCTAAATATGCATCATAGTACCCCATTAACATTACCCACCTACCTTAAATTTCTCAGAAAATTAATACTATACGCATAGGAGAAGAACTAAATGGACACCCTGTATTTAAAATATAATAAAGAAATCTAGGTGGCACTCATAAAGAAAGCTTTAGCAAACGTTAGTGAATTAAAACTTTTGACCAACCTTACTTTTGTTACACAACTAACTTTTGTTACACTTTTTGGCTACTATTATTTCAAATTTTTTATTTTGTATTGTATTCAATAAGATTTTATATTTTTCAATATTTTGCATCTCTTACTAACTCGCGAAATCCTACAACACATCCAAGGCGCAACTTGAAAATCGTATTACAAATTGTATGACTGTAAAAGACATTGCCTTTAGAGCTTGCTGAGGATAAACTAAAACAACAATTTAATATTTTCATGTTGTCCTTAAGAAAGACTAAACTGGATAAATGCACTATAAAAATTTTTAAGGCATGCGCAAGTACAACACACGTGTAGCATAACACATTCAATTTATATAACCGAAGCACACCTCAATTAACATTCACATTTTAATTGAGAGGAGTAATTATTCGTAAACCTAATCAATTTTCAGCAAGGATCAGATATTATAAGGCTTTAAAGATTAGAACGAGGTTAGAATGTTTGAAAGCTCCACTGATTTTACGATAATCATAATCAATGACGTTAAACACACATTGAGTTTTTATTGATTAGTTTTATCTATTTCTGTATATTTTACTTGGCAAGGACTAGTTAACGCTTACTAGAGCTGACAGACTATGAACATCGGTCATGATCCCGCGCTTGCTTCGTGGACGTTGAGCTGAGGGTCTAGGTGTCTGAAGGCTGTTTTACTGCAATCGTATCTATTTACCAGTTTTTTAATTTTTTGGTTTTTATTTTATTATAAATTTTGTGATTTGTTCCTCTTATATTGAATTATTTTTTAGCAACGCTAGTACTCGTAGTGCAGTAGTTAGCCGTTAAGTATCTACTTCATGTGCTTTAGCTGAAGCACGGACACGGACGGTTGAGGCACTGCCCCCGTACTTATCTTAAGTGAATCAATTTATCTGAGTTAAGATAATGCAGATGAGAGAGAAAAAACAAGTAATTGGTGGTTGGGATTAGTGCATATGATAAATACATATTTAGTCCGGTTTTCCTTCAGCAGTGGAAACTGATACTGCGAAATAGAAACTTACTAGAAAATGAAGACAACCAATCTTGATAAGCCACAGGCTTGTGATATATTTTCGTGTTTATGGTATAGTCGTAGCCAATAGCAAAAGAAATTTGCTATTGGCTAGAGGAGAGCTCCGGGTAGGACGACTATGCACTAACAATAACATGTTAATTTAAAGGAACCCGGGGAATGAAAGCATTTAGAGGGTTCCTTTAAGGTAGAAAAGTGTAGTGCATTTGTATATTAACAGATACTATGCTATAACTATGCTATACTATAACAGATTTTTAATAGATACTAGACTAAGAAAAGAATCTTTAGAAAAACCCGTATGCATTGGGTTCTATCAAATAATAATATCCACTCTCCAAGGGACTACACTTTAAATACTTCACTTTAATCGCAATAGTTAATTTATATGGCATTTACTCATAAATGCCTGAATTTTGATCCGTGAGAAGATCAACTAATTAAATCAAGATACAAATTTTCATTGCAATATATCACGCAGATCCTCTTTCTAGATTTTTACATTCCTATCAACTAATACTGGCGTTTTTAAATTTGCGGTCAACTGTTCTGTATGCAAGTTATGTATTTGCGTAATTCTCTATGATTTCATTTTAAATTAGAATTTTTGACAACAATTTGAACACATAAACTAAATTAAGGTTTAATGACTTGATTGCTTAATAATGTATGTCAGTCATTAGCAGCTCTGGAGTTGTTCACAGCAATCTTTAATATCTTTATTTCAACATTGTTACCCTGTAAAGACGTTAGCGATCTTATGAAATTGATTTATTAATTTGCCTTTTGCTCTACATCTTCAGAATTTATCTGTAGACTGCTCCGGGACGGGAAAAAGCATTAACCAAGATAGCATGTTATTAGACTGTAGATAGTAGCAAAGTTGATTGTTCTTAAATTTATTATAATAATTTGTAATGTTACAGTTTAGAAAAATGATGTCTCTTATGTAGCTATGTACAATTTAAAAAAATCAAAATAGGACTAGTGCGCACAAATCATTCAGTGGCAGTTAGAGAATAACAAAAAGGCAAAGTGGTGGTCATGCAATGGGTTTTTAATAATCTTCCGTTTACAACCGTTGTAGATGTTTCGGTTTAGTATTTTGGTTGGTCTTGTGAAGAGGATTTTTATGGAAAATAATCTTACTTTCCCTATACCAATTCTAAAAGCCATTCAAGATCCCAAGTAAGTTGCTCGTGTTTTATCTATATTTCCAACGATTCTGTTTGTGAATTGCGAGACAGGACAAGATAAACCTATTGTAACGAGGTTGGTTATGAAAGATTGACGTAGTCAGTATACGTATGACGGACGGTTATGAAAGATTGACGTAGTCAGTATATGTATGACGCTCGAAACACTAATAATATAATAAATAATTTTTAAAGCGAAAGCAGATTTGATCTGTAAAGAGTTTTCACCGTTATTACAATTTATCTTTAAAGGTTTTTCCCCAGTTCAATTTCACTTAATGTTTAACCTAAAATTTTTCTGTCTTAAAAGGCTTTTTCCCAGTGTGTTTATCATATTTTTGTCATTACAAATATGGTAGTGTTTATGG
The DNA here is from genome assembly GCA_929113105.1 of Agrypnus murinus. NCBI lineage: Eukaryota > Metazoa > Arthropoda > Insecta > Coleoptera > Elateridae > Agrypnus > Agrypnus murinus. Next base: position 21,374,447 of record OV816025.1, read on the forward strand.
GCATACCCTTTTATTGGTTTTGCCTTATTTGGTAATATTTCTGTTCAGGGTGCCTGATTGGTGAATTCAGCTTTATCTGTTTCCTTGGACATTTTTGATAATATAATCACTTTTATCCTTTTAAAAGGTGAGTTGTAATTTGATTTGCAAATTGAGTGTTTGCTTCATTCCAATTTTAGTAAATTTCTGATAATTTCTCTCTTTATGAGTTTATTGTGGAATGTAGTGCAATTCCTGGTGATCAATTTTTCACAGTGGTGATTGTTTATATCACACGAATCCAACTTGCTGGTCTTTTAAGCTCTACTGCAAGGTACATCTTTTCATTACTCTATCTTTATGGTTATCTCTAACAGTTCCTTGTTTTGTAGGAATAACCTTCAATACAATTATAACAAGAGGTGATAATCCACTCGTGTCTATCGTTTAAAGCCAATGAAAACATCTTTTCCGGTAGGCCTGTGGTTATGTTGATAGACAGTTAATTTTTACAGAATTTCTTTCTAGGCTTTTTCCGGTTCTTTTCTTTTCCGGCATCTACTTTTACCTCCTTTTTATACTTCCTGGTTTAGCTGCGTTCTACCTGGTTCCACCGTCCAAGAAGTTGGGTATCTATTGACCATCGAAGTCGCATCTATAATAATTAAAGTATTTTACCAGCTACCAACAAGAGTAAAAAGAAGACAAACCAATACCAACACAGAACTCAACACCTAAACAAATAAACATTTTCTCCTTCTTAACTTTTAGGTTATGTAAACAAAGTAATTCCTAAATTAGTTTTAACAAATTATATTAAAGGCGCAGTTGCCTCTTTTACCGTATTACTTTTCTGCAGAAAGCGTAAGTCCGATATTTCATAATATAATTTTTTTTATTAATAGTATTAGGGGATTATTTACAAATAATTTTGTGTTCTGTATAATCATTGCATTTGGTGAATGGTGTGAACCACACAATTTTTTATGTTTTAAAATAAATAACCTTCTGTTTCTTTTGTATCTGTGTCTTTCATTTCTACAAACGCTTGTGCCGAGTTCAAACGGCGGCTGCTATCTTAGAGCAGACGTTTGCCGGGCTCAAAGATTCAGTCAGATTAAGGTTATTGTTTTGTGTAATAAATTTTAATATAGCTGGGATTTCTTTTAACACCGTGAGCTAGCCAGTCAGGAAGTTCCCGTTATACCGTATTTAAGAGATCAACAATTAAAACACAGAAGATGGATTAATCGAGAATAAGAAGTGTATTAAAAATGATTAACATTTAAATATTTTTGGAAGACGAGAGAAATCTAAAAAAGTGACACGTGTCAACCACAGCAATATTTATTAATAAAGGAACCATTTATTAATATTAATAATTGATGTATGTGTTTATGTACGTTACTACTGGACCTTGACTATTACTTACAAAAGATTCTGAAGGATCATAGGCTATTTTTTTGTTAATTATCACACGTGACCAGAGACTAAAAAGAAATAATATATACTGAGAGAATTTTTTCACTATCATTGTAAAAAAATATGTAATACTAGCAGAAAACTCTAATAGAATAGGCGCCAGTATAATACTCCCCTATGATAGTAAAGTCTGCTTTGCTATTATGAGGTTATAATCATAGCAAATTTACTTTACAAAGCACTACTTTTCAGTATTTGGAAAGCAAGTTTGCTAACACTGTAAAGTAAACGTTACTGTCATCACCAAGTAACCTTGCTACGATTATAAAACAATATTTCAATCATAATAAAGTAATTTGTTGCCACCATGAAGTAACTCTGCTAGCAGTGTAAACCAACTTTTCTGTCTCTATAAAGTAAGTCTAACTACCATTATAAACTAACTTTGCTGTCTCTATAAAGTAACTCTGCTACCATTATGAACCAACTTTGCTGGCTTTATAAAATAACTCTGCTACCATTATAAACAAACTTTACTATAGCTGTACAGTACTCTTTTGTTTCTGTAAAGTTATCGATTGTTATTGAAAAGTACTTTTGTTCTCTCTATAAGGTAATCATCATGTTACTACAACAGAGTAACTTTGCTGGGATTTTTTATACTGGCTAATTATTATAGACTGCAACATTACTCTTGCTATTATAATGAAACGAAGTTGAGAATTTTCTTTATTAATTACATGATCTTTTGTAATATTTAGGAACTATAATAAAGAAGTTTGGCATGCTCTAATTAATAATGAAAAAGTCAAATCATTTCATTGAATTAATTCGAGTAATGTTGTGCTCATTAGTCAGTTATACAAGATCTACAGCAAGGTTTCTTGTAGTACATATTAACAAAATTATTTTGCAGTAAGAGCAAAATTAGTTTTCAATAATGGCAATTAACAAATTGCAAATTACACACAAGTTGCTCGAAGACCATCTAAACTAACTGCAATTTCTCAAAAAAGTTGTGATATGAATTTCTTGAGTCTTTTTTCATGTGCCTTCCTTCTCCTTATTTTCCCTTCCATGACTTTTTGTATTATAGGATTCTCTCCTCTTAATGTTATATTGTATAACCATTACAATATATGTAAGTATTGTGCGAGCCGAACTGTCAGCAGAGATTCAGGCCCGTAGTATACCTTCACATAGGTTAGTTAAGAGTTTCTTATATTCTGCAACTGGAAAACAGCCTACTGTTTAACCAAAAAATGACAAGGGTGAAAGAAAACATATGCTTTATTTAAAACTCAAACATAGATATATCTTATTTCTAACAAAAGGAAATAAAATTAATATTTCTAAAAGCAAATAAAAAAAAACTTAAATATTGGTTTTAACAAACACAAATAAAACAACTGTGGTCACCCTTTATTTAAGCAATCACCCACAATGAAAGATAGTTTGTCCAGTATTCTTTTTCTAACTTTACAATGACGTCATCATAAAGGGGAAAACAATTTATTATATTTACCTACATTTAACGTGCACATAAATTTATGTAATGGAAAACTAAGATTTAAAACTTAAATATCACATACACTCCCAGCACCCCACAAACTAAATAATCGTAAATTGGCGTCAGCCGCGGGAAGATGAACGGCAATCTGCCTTTTATGCTTCTATTATATGTATCTTGCATGCACCTGCCACTATCCGTGTAGGTGATCCGAAATTTGCCGTAAAGTCACGAACTCTTATTAAGGCAAACGCAATATTTGTAATACGATATTGTCTGTCTTATTATTACTCTTAGCAAAGCGCTTTTTTCAATTGTAGAAAGGAAGTTTCTTAATCCTTATTCAAATATCTAATATGAATCTTAGGTTTCAATCGTAGTAAAGTTTTCTGCTATTACGCTAATAAATTTATTAATGGATGAAAGTTAATTTCTTAAAAACGTACATTTGTATTTCAGTAAAGTGATAATTCTCATCATAGCTAAATATATTGTTGGCGTAGCAGAAAGTATTCAGTAAAATGATATTTGTTATGGCAACAAAATGAATATGCAATCATAAAAAAAATCTATTGTGACAGAAAAACAAACTGTAGCAAAGAATTCTTTGCTGGTACTTTTCTCAGTGTACTGAAATACGATACTAGAACGTATTTTGTTATAAATAAAGGACAGTTTGTTTTGTACTAAACTTTTGCGGTCAGAGCCGTACTAAGGTAAAATTTGTTTATATTTTATTACTTTGAAATACTGAAAACGATTGCAAAGATTATACTGTTAAACTTTTATTTTGAATGTAAATTAAAAAAAAAATAGAATAGAAAAATATAATTTATTTGAAGAGCTAAATATTAATTATAGAACGCTAAGATTTATTGTTAAAGAGCGTTAGTGGTGAGTTGGAAATTAGGGGATTAGGTGTAGAATCACATTTACTGTCCCAAAACGTGTTTTGCCATTTACACCATATTACAATTTCAATATTTATAATATTTTAATTACTTTAATCTCTTAATGTTATTCTTTTTTATCATTTTCGATTTATTCATTTTTTCTCGTTTTTGACTTGTGCAAATAAATAATTATATCAAATTACCATCTTTAATTACATGCTACTCTACGTAGTATATACAACAGAAACTAAACAAAACTTTAGTTAAGATTAAACAACAGAAAATTAAATAAGAAATCGGCTGGATAATCTGTAATTTTAAAAACATAAAATATAACAAAATATTTGAAATAATATTTAAATGCATTACAATTTGACGATATGCGTTAAACCTATCAAAACTATCCTTTACCTGAATTACCAAAATATTTTTCGTTTATGCTATTAAACCTTGAGCTTTTAATTCGTTTTTTACCAATTCAAGACTAAGTATATAATCATAATAGAACCACAGACTACATAATAAAGGTCCAAGTTAATAAAAGCAATAATAATCCAGCTTTATACCCGAGCGTTTGTCACCATATGCTCCTCGATACGAAAACTAATCCCCTGCAAGGAAATTGGTTCAAAACTAATGTTTGAGCTTTAAACCAAAATCGAAATTAATCTTGAAGACAGTATACCGGAAACTCGCGTTTATGCTAAATCACCAACGGCATGCGATTTCCATATATACTAACCTATAAAATGTAATGTCAGCAGTTTGAAGACAGATATATTTACAAACTTGCAGAATATAAGTAAATTTAACGGAAATTGCAATACCGTTTTCTGAAACTTATGAAATCCAAAGCCTCTTAGATTTCTGCCCTTAAACATTTTCAACTTCATTAACAAGTGAATGAATGTTCGCCGACGGGTATTTATTATAAAACTTAATCGCGCTCGAATTAGCTTTTCTACAATTTTCGCTTACGCATTGAAGGAAACAATTTTTCTGAGAAAGTTACAACTAACCGTTTCGCTAATAAACTGAAAGCACCGAAGGGAATATTCACTTTTTGCATTTGCTTAAATGCAAGGGGATTTATTTTTAGGATCGCTCATTTACTTAGAAGCTCTTTTGTTTAATCCCTTTAAAGTCCTTTTGTTTCCCCAGAAACAAAGTTCTGCAGATTAGCACTTAGTTTCGAACAAGTTGCATCTGTGTTTCTAAATTGACAATCCACTCAGTTGCCAGTGCAGTTTTAATGCAAAATACATAACCACTCCAAGTAAAATGACTAGAAAGTATAAAACTACTATAAGACTATAAAGTACACCCCAAGTACAAAGCGTTACCCTTTAGTTATCGAAATCTACGGTTATGTCTTTGAAAGACCTTTTTTAGTTTAAAAGTATTATTTGTAATCGAAAATAAAAACTTGGACATTTATCTGAAAACCACTGAAATTGTGTAGAAAAACTGCATTTGTTAGAATCTTAAATATGTAATATTAAAAAAGATTGCTACGAATCTTGCCTGCTTTATGTAAGCTGGGCATGCGACTGGGCAGAAGACAGACATTCACTGCTTTATCTAAATTCAAACATATTAGCGTGAGACGCCAACGCGGTAGAATTTTAAAATTACATCATTTCTGTATTGATTGAGTCTGCACTGTAACTTCTGAATTCATTCGTAATTGAAAAAATACAAAATCAATAGTCAACAATTAGTCAATAAATTAAGTTATAACATTTCCTGTCTTAATTGTGATCTTTGTTAGTGGTCAGACCTCCCAAACTACAGTGCAGATTCAGCCAATACAAAAATGTAGTAAAAATATTAATTTAACTATTATACAATATAAAGGGTAACTATGTATAATGGGAACTTCCTAACCGCGGTGTTAATAAAAGTCTAAATCTATAACACAAAACATAAACCTGAAACTTACTTAAAATTTGGGTCCGGCAAACGTCTGCTTTAAGATAACAGCCGCCGTTTGAACTCAGCACAAGCAATAAAATAGAAATCAAAAATACAGGATACAAAAGAAACACAAAGAGATTTATTTATTCAAAAGAACACAAATATTGATTTCATAAATAAATAAGTATCAATATTCAATATAAAAACAAAAGAGCAATTGTAGATCACACAAAGATTAATTTGCAATTAACCCTTATCAATAGAAATAATTTGACAAAATCAATGATTCTTATACAGTCCTTAAAATACTATAATTACACATACTCAAAGAAACAAATTAATTTAAGATCTTAACAGAAATTAATATTAGCAGATTACTTACGATCTCTGCAGAAAAGGTAATTTAGATTACAACTGGCAACTGAGCCACTAATATATCTGAAACAAAAAAATAATAATAAAGTTTCTCTATTACATAACCTAAAAAAATGAAGAATGATAACAGTTATAGATGGAAGAAATACTTTTATATTTCAAGAACTTGTAGGAGCATACACCAGCAGTATCGCTTTTGCATTGGAACAAAATGAGCTTCAGAAGAGACTTGGTAGCAATACATTGCCTTCTTCGGTGATAAGACCTGCAAAGTCCAAGTAGAAGTTGCTGGTTATCTAGTCATCGTGCTGTTATACAGGGTCCTCTAAATTATCAATGTTGGTGAAACTTCGCCTACTATGATGCAATAAATTCGGCAACTTCTCCTACAGAAACGCTATCTTTTATAATTTGATTTTGTCGATTAAAGGTGGTGGACTGGTCTTTCTTGGAAGGCACAGCATAGCTTCTTTCATATTGCCAATTTCTTTCTGCTTAAATTCATCGCGATAACACTAATAGTCTCTGAGTAAAACGATAAAAACCATTACAGGGCGTGGTTTAACCTCATTATCTCTTCGAGCTTACAACCTACAAGCTATGACTTTTAGGGACTTATTTAACAACCCACAAAGAAGCCCTATGCAAAATATCCAAGGAATTAATCTCGACTGTCCGCTATTCATGAAAATTTGTTCTAAATTTACTGGTCTAAAGGTATATTAAATATTACGTAAATTAACGCTTACGTGTGGTTAACAAAGAGTAACGAAGTGTATTTTTCTTACAGTGAACTTAGAAAATTTTAATTTCACTACTTCAAGCTTTAATTTGCATTCAAAGCAAGTTGGGGAGAACTTTCCTCGTGTAACCTGATTGAATTTGCGATTAGTTTTGGGTTTTACTAGTCGAGGTCAGCAAGGCAGAAATGACTTTTATCGAAACGCCCTTTCCTTGCAGGGTAAGTAATCAGAATTCAAATTTACTAAATTTGTTTAGAGGTCACCATGTTATCACATTTTCGATGAGTCTGTCTTGTTTTATAGTAAATTGCTTTTTGAAACTTTGTTATTACCTAGTTTAACTTGCAGAACGGCTTGGATATTTATTTAATAGTAACAAAATTAAATTTAGCTTTTATTAGACATAATAAAATATTACTTAATGTCTTATATTAAGGATTCTTATAGAGGATACCAGTTGTACATATATATTTTGTGCTATTTAAAGGCGAGTTTATTACCGGTAAACTGTATTATGTACATACCTATAGAAGTAGGATAACTATTTTTAGAGAATTTAATTTTTTTAATTTGTTTAAATTTTTAAAGCTATATTTGAGAATGTTCATCTTTCATGAATTGACATTCACTACATAAAACATTTACTGCATATAACACAACATTGAAGGTCTGAAAATTTTCTTCTCCTTCTATGTAACTTGAAATCTTTTGAATATGCTCACTTCAAAGAGAAGTTCTGCTTCCAATAAGTGTTAAAAGCGTGCCAGCAGCACCTAGTTACTTCAACAGTAACCGTTTTAAAGTGTTGGTGTGAAAATAAAATATCTTGTCGTACAAACCGATTTAGTTGTATAGTGTAGGTGTAGATGTTCTGTAACTTTGTACTTTCGATTTAACTTATATGATACAATTCAATTATTTAATTTTGTGTGTTTCCCAGTTTATCTAATCGTCTTAATCTGAGTTGATTATAGCGTTGAACACGATAACCTAGCCTACTGTTTTGAAAATTTTGAGAATAAGTAACTTCATCTCATTTTTTTCATTCTTTTTGTCTTTGAGTAGTGGCGAGAGTAACTGTATGACTTTATTACTTGAAGTATTCATTTATTTTACTAATTATTTATTCATTTATTTATTACTAAAAGTTTTCTACGATTTCTTAAAACAATGGCCTCGCGATAGACTGTCAATTTGTAGCCATAGAATTCTAATAGACAATAATACTTACATTATACAACTTATTTATGCCTTGGCTTAGCTTAAACACACCGAATGAGAACTCTCTCTTTTAAAATGAAGGCAGGTCGTAGGTGGATTGGATCATCAGTAAATTCATAGAGCTATGGAGAAGGGCGCCAGCATGATTGATTTAAACCAATAAAATATTAGCAGTAACGCTCTATAATACGGAGTTCTAGATCTTAAAGTAAATCAGTCTCGATCATACAAAGACCGAATTCCTTCACCCCGTTAATACACAAAAATACCACATAATAAAAATTAGATAATAAATAGCACAAATAATTTCATTTATTTATTCACAAAATCGTTATCCAATCATTTGATGGATAATGAACTGGAAGGCTTTCAGTTGTTATTTGAATAATGTCTTATTATAGTTAATAATAATGATGTTACAACTAAATTTTGAAAAATATTTAGAAATTCATACTTTGATCGCTATTAAGTTTATCAGTTACTTGAAAATTTAAATTCAAAATCTTATAAAACTTGATTTCTTATCATATCATAGATTTTCATTAAGCCGTAACTTTATGAGCATTCTAACACATAATTCTAATAATTCATTTTTAAATTTTGATAGAACCAACTAAGTAACGCTAAGACCATTGTACGAAGGTGCATTGATTATTATTAACGTCATACGAGCAAGGGTAAAGTTTGCAATTGCAACTATGAAGGTGAGGCATCAAGTTATTATTATCATCCAAAATGGATATAAGACGCTAGATAACTAGTAATTATTTTGTATAAAAAAGCTTATTGACTACGTCAATAAAACCAGAAAAAACTTTAATTAAGCAAAAATATTACCTTTCGAAATGGTAAATTAATGTTCGAAATTAAAATGGGCGACAAAGCATAACTTTTCAATACAAAGAAAACTATAATTTTGTTATTGCATAACTTCCAAACAATGAGTTAATACTTTCAGTATTTCACAAAACCATTTTGAGCACTATTTATACAACAATTATTCAAACAAGCGAGAAATTTCCAAAATTAAATTCACGTGTTCATTCCTCCAAGGCTGCACAAGAAGGGGTGCAGAAAAAGCTTCTTTCTAATGAATCAACAATCGCGAGTCTTGCGACCAACATGCTGCCTTCTAATTGGGTAAATTCAGGTAGCAATCTGATCAATCTTACCGACAAACTGCCAAAGCAAAGATTTGGCAAAGAAAACTAAAAGGATTCGAAACATCGAGAATTAATTAGCAATTAGAATGTTAAATTTAACTAACAGAAGAGAAAAATATAATAAGAATTAACTTATCACAAAGAAAAAATCGATAATTTGCAATCAAAAATACCAAGCCTAGATGGCGTTATAAATAAACATTGAAAAATCGAATTTTGTAATATTCAGGGTGTCTTCAAAATGATAACCCAATAACATTTTTATAATATACGAGGTAATATTAAAACAAAAAATAGATGAAAAACTGTCTGTTACAAGGTCGTAATTAAAAGCCGTTCGTGGGCTCTTTTATTGTTCTTTCTGAGTGACATAGCTAGCCCAAGCGTTTTAGTAAAAGATTAGATTGGCATGTTGGAAATATATTTTATAATGGAAATACGTTTTATTGTTAAATGTACCGATTTGGTTGAATTTTAATCTATTGTGGTGGTTTATGATTGTTTTAAACACAATACGCATATCATCTTGAGGATTATTGGCAATTAAGAAAATCATTAAATATTGATTATTCATTTATGTTTCACATTAAAGAAGTTTTGCACTCAATTTTATACGATTAAAAATTCTTCCACCGACTTCTTTATCCGTGCTTTTCCTTTGAGTGAAAGTTTTTTAGTCAAATTAACCTTAATCATATGAATTAAGTTTTACTCTGGTGCTAAGAAGAATGAGCATGCTTTATTTGCTTTTTGATTTTGTTGACTTAACATAAGTTTTGCAAAACACTATTTTATTAAATTTTATGTCTACTTTTTCGCTATTATTCAAATAAACGGTTTTTTCTTTTATGATTTTTAAATTGCAAAAATGTACGAGAATTACCTTTGTATAGTATTGTTTATGATATATTGTGTATTTATGTTTTATTAATTGGATACTTTTGAAACATTTTATTTATCCTTTATTTATTTTGAAAAATAATTATTTTTACAAAAAAATGTAATGAGCACCGCCAAATCGTATGTAAATGATCGTGATTAAAATGATGTTAGATTCATATACACTCAAAATTTGAAAGCAATTGATATCGATCAATTTTTAAATTTAATCAGTAAGAGGGAAGGAAATATTTTAAAAGCTTCTCGGAAATACGCGACAATTCATGGTATGTTTTTGGTATTTTTGTTTTTAATAATTTTTTGTTAAATCTTAGCTATTGTTAGTCACCCAAAACAAGACAAATGCTGGATAAAACGATTTTGACTGAGTTTATTTAACTAGGAAAGTCATTAATTCTAATTAGGCTTAAATTGTTTAAATTTTAAAGGGTTTCAAATTTTACAATCACTACTAAATTAAATTAATAAAGTTCAGCAATGCGATAGAAAATTTACCATTAAAGTAATCTTCAAGCTTTAAGATTTAAGCTTCAAGAATCTTTAAATAATCACAACTGAGTTAAATTAATAACCTTCAGGAAATAGGGACAAAATCTATATAACTTGAACCAATTATTCATACATCAAACAATCGCAGCAAAAACTGGAGTTAAAATTCTCAGCGCGCACCGTTATTAGGTACATGTCTTAACGATACCGTAAATCTTCGGATAATTTCTTACTTAACTTCGAATTTGTTTAACGTTCACCTGTAAAATTCAAAGGTATTTTAAATAATCAACTTGCTGGAATTAAATAACTCAACCGCTTTGACAAGCATTTGTTGAACTTACTAACATAATGTTGTAATGCTATTTAATTAGAAAACACTGTTGGATAATTTTGCCAATCTATAAAATAGTTAATTTGAAGGTAGTTTTCCCATTTATTACATGATGAGAGTATGTAATCCTTATTGTAATTTCTATACGCGGTGAGTTATTTTGAAAAGAACAGGATGAACTCACAGGTGACTATCGCTAGAAGGTATAATATAAAACATTGAATCAACGGGAGCAATTTGGCCATTCTAGTAATCATCGGTATCAAGCATATATAATAAAAGAATATTCACAAAAGCTTGTTATTTACAGGCAGCAGGGATGGTTATTCCAAAGTCAAATAAGAAAGACGGGGTTTCGTCTGCAATAAGTGTATATCGACATTAGTTGATACAAATAAAGTGAAATGCAATAAAAGCAAGACTTGAAAGCAAAGTTTAAAAATTAAAAATCTTTTATATAACTTCGCTAAAAGCATCAGTGAAGTGACGCTATAAACAGGAGGTACATTAGAGCAGCTAAAATAAAATAAGTAATATGTACTATAAGGATGCTAGAGGATGAGATGTCCTAAAATTATTTTAGGTATATTTAATTCTCTATGTTGCATAAAGGGAAAACTTGAATGCAGAGAACCCCACATTGGAATTTTTTTGAAATAAAATATAAAAAAGTCTTACGGCAGAGCTTTGCATGCCATTACAATATCAGAACTTTGAACAAACTTCTAAACACTACAGCAGACTGGATTTATAAATTCAAAGCGCGCCTATTAATTTGTACTGTACCCTACGAAAGATTCTTCCGGTCTCCGAACAGGAAGTCATTTTGGCTAATGGTAAATATACATTTGCCTGTGTAATCTGGTATTTTTTGTGATTAACCTAAATATGCTATCAGCTAAAATGTTTCTTTCTAACTCTATTAAAGTGTGACAAAATTCATTCTTTATTTGTCAAATGGAGTCATAAATCAATCCAAAGTCAACTTAAATCTTGAATTTGTTTTAACAAGTTAGGAATAAATTTGAAATATTACAATACAAAATTGTTGTCTAGTTTATTACAACTATTGAGAAATAAATTCAAAAATATTATAATATAAGCTCGTATTAAGTATATATTAATGGGAAAACGAATTAGGAAAATTATCGCCGTTATAATAAGACATAAATTGTAATTATGAAAGCTATAAAATATTTATACTATATTACTATACATATAAAAATATGACTCTTCCTGGAAATGAGCAGTAAAAATTTCGAAGATTCCAAACACCCTTAAACGTTTACCTTAAGAGGAAAGATTTTATCGTCTTGGTTTAACTACATTAGCAAAGAGGAGAGATTGGGAAGTTTTAACAAAAGTATACAAAAATTTACTAAAGTAATGCCAAATATTTTTAACAGAAATTAGAATAACCATCTGTACAGTCAGCCTCTGAAACCCTCGACGTGAGGTCGTTTGCAAATAGCTTTGCACAGGAAACGCATTATATTGTTGCGATTAACAGCTGCGTTTGCAGGGTTTGATGAAATATTGTATGCTAAGGACAAATGGAAAGGGACTATTCACAAGTTTCCTACTTAATTGTTTACTCTTGAATGAAGAATGGAGAAATGGTTTAGGAAGATGAAAAGAGATTTACTGAGAGCTGTACTACCAATTAATGATAATTATTGATGCCAGTATTTTTTTTCAATGATTAGGTAATATTATACTATGTTTTAGAGTAAATGATATATTATATACAGTTAGAGGATACTTTGACTTCAATGTGCTAAGCAGTTGTAGATTATATTCAATTTTAATGATTTACTGATTTTTGTACTGAGTTTACTTGTGTCTGCAGTGCAAGAAAGGATAACATAAGAAGTACATACACGGTGAGACATTACGGAGTAATCGGACTTTGCCAGTGGTTAGATAACCATTAAAGAAAGAAAATTCCTATATACCATTTTTCTCGTATTTCTATACTTTTGGAGAAAAACGGCATCGAAGTTCAGTCTAATGTTTTCAAATTTAATAGTATGGATGCACATGACACATATTTTAAAAGTTCAAGCAGATATTCAATACTACTAGAATGTGCAAGGATAGCGTAATAAAGTAATAAAAACGTCTTTATTTTGGCCAAGTGTTTCGTAGAATAACAACAGATAAACAGAATTAAACAAACAAAGTATGTTGAGAACGACCTCTCGATGGATATTGTTTCAAAAATGGTATTTTTGTTTCTGATTACTAAGACAATTTCAAATTCTTTTAATAGGCACATTAATCCCTATGTGTAATACAATACTGCAGGTTTGTGAATAAAAAATTATAGTACTGTGATAGTGACACATATTTGGTTTCTCAAATGATAACAAATTGCAAACCCCTAACACTGCAGCTTTTAGTAATAAAACGTAACAGTACTTATACTTGACTATGTAAACAAATCCATCAAGCATTCAGGGTCGTTGAATTAAAACATCAAAAAGAATAATAAGGTTTTAATAATTAAACATTCTAGAATTCCAATAAAAAAAACAATACCTATTGATGGATAGATCAAATTAGCTAAACATGTCTTTACTTAATTAAAACTAATATCTGTTTATTAACGCATAACACATCGAATTTAATGATATCATTAAATGGGTCTGTATTAAAATGATGTCATTTCTGTCTACGTTTACTATTAGAATAGAGGGGAATACCCCGGATTAATAGATCGTTTTGTTTTAACATCTAAAATGGAATGTGCGTTGTTTGCATTCTTGTTGTGCTTGTTTAAACAGATGTCACGTTTTTACTGATGGTGTCAAATTCTAAAGATCTTGCATTTATTTCTATTCGACTTAACAACACTGACCTGCATCAATTATACGTACTTTTCTGAAAACGTCGGTCAAAATTTTCGAAATTTTCAAGTTCATTTAATCAAAAAAAGTTACTAAGGTTTTATGTTTCTAATAACCAGAAAAACTTATCCTCAAAGTCCGATCATTGAGTACTGAATCACCGTGTATAATGGATATTCCACGTCAAAGAGAATATGGACTAAGGAAACGGTAAAAGATTTCAAAGAAGGTTTGAAAATTTAACAAGTAAGCAGTCTAGAGAGTCTCCGTATTTTAATACGTTAATAGGATATTCAGTCAATCAATTTAGTAGAATCACTGATGTATTGCTCATTAGCAAAAATCTTTCAGTCAGCGCTTAACAAAATAAATCTGACGTTACTATGTCCGAGGTTAGATAAAACTGCACAGCACAACGTAGCAGCGATTAAAGGACTAAATTTGTTAAGACATCTAAATCTCGGACGATGAAATCACAACCCTAGCGTGCTGTCTACAAATCTCTGTTGAAATTCAAGTTACGGGGAACAAATTTTAGCAGCTGCTAGCCCTAACAATTGACTGTTTTATAGGGCGAAAAGTTGGTTATAAATTTATAGCGGTAGAGACTGCAAAGGGAGGTGTTTTGTTTCCTTAAGCACGTAGTAAATTTTAAAAGAACTTTTTTGTTTCCTTTTCGTGCGAAATTAATCTTCGGGAAATCTGAATTTTTGTTGTTAATTGTTAACATATTAACGACTAAGCGCTGAGGCTCCTGTAGAATTTGAAATGGAATTCCGATTTTTACTTAAATGCACAGAATAAGAAAACCTAAAAAACTTTTGTAGTATTTTTTGTCTTCTCAAAAGAAACAGCTTCAACGGAATGATATTGCAAGGACTTTTTATATTCAAAGCGACATATCCGAAGGCAAGTCACTTGAATGCATGCAGATTTGAGGGTCCAACGATGAAAACCCTAGGCTGCGTTATCGTTGAATTGTGACTTTGTCAACACACGTTGACGTAAAACCAAAGGGAGTTTGTTTTTGTTTCGAGATTAATGACTGAATTTAAGTATTCTTCTGTTTTTTTTCTGATGGACCGGAGCGGCGGGCCAAACTTACCTAATTTTGCAGTCTTATTGTAATTACAGAAGTGGCTTATAAAATTTCAGACATACTGTAACTGTACCAACTTAGTAGCTTTAATCAACAGTTGGATTTAAATTATAGATTTAATAATATTTAATTGAAGAGATTGTAAATATAGCAGCAGTTGGTTTTCGTAAGGTTACCAACTTAAAGAATAAATAAGGCATACACATACATATAGCAACTTATGCTAGAATTGTATTACAGCTGTGCCTTTCGTCTGCAACGAAATAAGTTATTGATTTCACATAAAATTTTGACTTCATTACAGTGCAAATCACTATAAATGATTGATGAGCCCACTGGGTAAAGGTAGGTGTCACCATCCAATTAATCAATGCGGTTTTTTATTTAACCTTGAAAATTATTCACAGAAAACGATTTGAAAAATTGCTCACAATTTTAGAAGTTAATCCGTTAATACGTACAGGGTGGCCCACGCAAGACGATCCTGTACCTTATCTTGGAAACTGTAAGAGTTACGAAAAAATGTTAAATACCAAAGTTGGTTGGTGTAAAACAAATTGTATATTTAAATTTTATGTGATTTAGTTTTTGATTCCCTACCAATTCATGTATATATGTTCTATCTAAAAGTGAACAGTTTCAAAGTTATCAGCGTTTTCCTGTTTTTTCGATATTTTCCGAGATATGTGTAAATGGATAATGCAGAAAAGATTTTCAGCATTACAGAAGCAGCTCTATCGATTGGCTAATCATTTTTGATAAATTGGCTAATCATCTAAAATAGATTGACTATTATCAGTTACTATCGATTTCAATAGTATCGGTTTTTAACTACTGTCATTTGTCACTGCCATGGTCATCCAATATACATAGCAATGCAGGGAGGTTACGACGAAGATATATTATAATCGTTTACTAGTTTATGTTTTACTGTAGTAATTTATTCTTATCCTTCTTATCTGCCGCTGTTTATTTCAAATAAAAATGTTCTAACACACATCTTAAGTTATTATTCAGCAATTTGATAATAGCTCTTCAAAATGCCCCATTCTGCATGGGTAGAAATAAGTTGAATCCTACTGTTTTTTAGATGATAACTAATAATCAAAGTTGGACTACACTGTTAGAAAACTGTAAAATCATAACCTAGTCCGAAGTCTATAATTTTGAAATGAAATATTCTGTTTCAAAAGAAAATCGGACAAACGGTAGTGGTTAAATAGATAGTTAAATACCGATACTCATTGAAATCAAAAGTAAATGAAAATAGGCAATTCAGTTCTTAGCCAAAAACATGATTAGCCAAAATACAGAGCTGCTTCTGTAACGCTGGAGATTTTCCCATCCAAAATAGCAAGGAAAATATCGAGAGAACCTGGAAAAAACGATGATAACTTGGAAACTGACTAAAAGTATAAATCTTTGAACAGGAAAACCTCATTTTTTCAAATGGGGCACCCTGTATATTTAAATTTTATATGCTTTCGTTTTTGGTTCCCTACCAACTAATTTATATATGTTCTATCTAAAAGGGAACAGTTTCCAAAAATGAGGTTTTCCTGTTCAAAGATCTATACTTTTGGTCAGTTTGCAAGTTATCAGCGTTTTCCTGGTTCTCTAGATATTTTCCTTACTAATTTGGATGGGAAGATCTTCAGCGTTACAGACGCAGCTCTATCGATTGGCTAATCATGTTTTTGGATAAGAACTAAATTGAATATTTTCAGTTACTTTTGATTTCAACAGTATCAGTATTTAATTATGTATTTAACCATTGTCATTTGTCCGGTTTCCTTTTGGAACAGTATAAGTTCATTTCAAAATTATAGACTTCAGACTAGGTTATGATTATGGTTTTGTAACAGTTTAGTTCAACATTTTCATTATTAGTTTTCATCTAAAAAAAATAGTAGGATTCAACTGATTTTTACCGATGCATGAGGTATATTAGCTCATTAATATACCCCATTATCAAATTGCTGAACAATAACTGTAAGATGTGTGTTAGAACATTTTTATTTCAAACAAAGAGCAACAGATAAGAAGGATAAGAATAAATTACTACAGTAAAACATAAACTAGTGAACGATTATAATATATCTTCGTCGTAACCTCCCTGCATTGCTATGTATATTGGATGACCATGGCGGTGACAAATGACTGTAGTTAAATACCGATACTCATTGAAATCGATAGTAACTGATAATAGTCAATCTAGTTCTTAACAAAAAAAAATGATTAGCCAATAGATAGAGCTGCTTCTGTAACGCTGGAAATCTTCCCATCCAAATTTGCAGGAAAAATATCGAAAAAACAGGAAAACGCTGATAACTTTGAAACTGTTCACTTTTAGATAGAACATATATACATGAATTGGTAGGGAATCAAAAACTAAATCACATAAAATTTAAATAAACAAGCTGTCCCATTTGAAAAAAGTGAGGTTTTCCTGTTCAAAGATTTATATGTTTGGTATATCAGATTGAACACCCTGTATACTATTCAGTAATAAATTTATGCAAAATCGCGGATTTATATATATATATATAAGCGTCGTGTATTATTATAATCGTGTAAATGTAACTTGCACTATGTAAATTTAGTTTTTGAAAAAACTTGGATTTTTGAAAAAAATAGCAGAAAAACTGAGTTTGCTCAGAAACTGTGCAGATTTTTGATAAATACATTAGGCACACATACTTAAAATAAAGTGTAGAATCAAAAACAGTAAAAATATACAGGGTGTTCCATTGAAAATAAAAAAGTTGATAGTAGCCACAGCAATATGAATCACCCTGTATATACAAAACTATTATAAAATTAAAATTTGTTTTACACCAACCAACTTTGATATTTAACATTTTTTCGTAACTCTTACAGTTTCCAAGATAAGGTACAGGATCATCTTGCTTGGGCCACCCTGTACATAGTATATAATGTGGTTTTGAAAGAAAAAGGTCAAACGAGCAAGTAATAAATAGGTTGTATCTTATTACATTTTTAATTTTACTAAATATGATTGATTATCTGAATAACTAAAAGAAATGAATAGGGTTTATATGATTAAGGTTTGTATACTTATGTATAACGATTTTAGACCGTCCTTCATAAAAAATTAATAATATATTGGGATAATGAGAAACCGAAACTGTGTTTCAGACATCTGCGTTTTGGGTACAAACAATCAATTACCTGTGTTTTTATTCCAGTTTGTAAAATATGTGTTCAAGGTGTTGTACAAGATTTTCGTTAATATATCAATAATTGGTAATGTGTAAAATGTTTCCACGAAGTGATAGCTAGCTCACAAGGAGTCGATGGTCGTGGGGCTCTATATTGCCTGAGAATCCCAAGTTATTTAGGCATCTCTACAGAAAAAATAATACATAAGTCTCCACCGGCTCTACCGCTAAACGAAGACGAAAACTTTTTTAAATAGCTTCATACGCCGAAACCAAACGATTATCTGATAAATACCCATACAGCACTTCCAAAACCTCACAGGAAGTTACCGCGAAACACTGGTTAGCTTCGGAATCTAAATCAGGTTATAAACATCTAAATAAAGTACACATATACATAATGTCATGATATTTGATTGTGCTAGAAAGACATATTTCCTGATTTAAAGGTTACATAACCTCAATTAAAAAAATAAATTTTGAAAAGAGGTTTCTTAAATAGCATAGTAGAATTTATTTAAGTTTAACATGCATATAATTACACTTATGGCATAGAAAGGATACTGTAGTTCTCAGATTCTCTTTTAAAAAAAGATTACGTTCATATATCTTTCAATATAGGAAGGTATTGGCTTATATTATAGTAGAATTTTATCTAGAGTATGAAAAAGCAAGTTGATTTTAGAACTTCATTGTAACATCATCAATGTAAGGTGGTTTTTTGATTTTTTTGTAAATTGTATATCGTTGAAATAGAACGTATTCCAAGGTTGAGTTTCTTTGGTAAACTTAATGAAAATATGTTTATAGAGCTGTGTATTGACCTTACAATATAGATTAATGTAAATTAGGTTGCAGATCTTGTTTAGATCTAGTTAAAAATGTTCAAATATATTAATTAAACCTCTAATGAAGGTATTTATTACTAAAGAGCAGTTTGCAGAAGTGTGTTAAAAAATTAAGTTAATTATAAGCATTATGTATTGTATATTTTTGAAGACATTTGACAAGGGGACATTTGTGAAGAGTCGAAATTGTTATTTTGTATTATAAATTTTACAAGAAGAACGTTAATTAACATGGTTAATGACCAAACATTATTTCGACAAATCGTTCAAGATAAACAGAAGAATAATACTTACCTGACATTCAAAAGAAGATAGTATTTTAATAAATTACAATAATTAGTTTTATCTATATATATAAAAGGGAAAGATTGTCTGGCTGTCTGTCTGTCTGTATATATGTATGTATGTATGTATGCGATTTTCTCCGCAACCACTGGACCGATTTGACCGATGAAATTGGTATCATTGGAAAGGTCTTGGCCCAGAATAGAAAATAAGACCAAATTGGACTCTGATCGGCCATCGTGGTCCGAAATAACAGCGAAAAACCCATATATGGAAGTTAAAAATGGGGACTGAGATTGATGTGACAAGAAAATATATATATAGATATGTCGTCAATTGTCAAATTTGGTAATTTTTGAAATTTTTGAAAAGCGCAGCAAAGCGCGCCGGGTATTTGCTAGTATTATATAGATGTTAAAAATCTTTTGATCGATGTCGTGATACTGGATCGAGATTATGTAGCTGCCAAAAATATCAACCAGCTGATTGAATTTGTCAAGCAATTCGAAGATAAACTACTGATTTACTGATTACTATGGGCGTCAATTTTAAGACAGTGTGTTTTAAAAACATCAATTTGATAATAATTAATTGATTACCATTTGTAAGTAATAATTTGTAGTAAAAATCTTTATTAAGTTAAAATTCAGAAATCTCAAATCATTAATGGAATGAAAAGGGTTTTCTACAAATAATTTTTTTTATTTTAAAATTTACAATTTTCATTTTTCAATTCATTCGCCCAAACTACGTCTTAAGAAGTGCACAAATGTTCTACAACCAATCGGAAATAGGAAAGACATATCTCTTATTTCATCTAAAACGTTCCCTAAAACTAAACAGAATGGCCATGAAGTTGTAAGCAGATTTAGATTTGTAACTAAGGAATATACAAAACTTGAGCGCATCAAAGATGTCTAAGTTGTAGGTAGTTTATTGTGCCATAACACTACTCGAAACAAATTGAATATTATTATTATAACACCAGAAATGCAGCTTAGTACGTGCTAAAAAACTAACTAAACTAAAAAAATAGTAAAGCTCGTTAATCTTCTGATGGGAAGAAGACCTAAACTCGTCATATTATATCGGAAAATTAATCGTGCATGAATTTGAACTAATTATGGTGGCCTACCCTTATATCCACTACCCATCTACAATTTTAAATACTAGGTGGCGAAATTAGACTTGACCTTTAACACGGCTCAAAAGCAAAGTTGTAGCTCAAATTTGATTCTGGAATTGAACTGTCCAAGATCAACTCCTCCCTCCCACACACACACAGACCGACGCTAGAGGCGTTCCTTATATACGTACTTTAGTGTAGATCGCCTACAAATAAAACCAAAAATGCTATTTTATGGTATAGTAATTCTAGTAAAACATGCTATAATCATTCAATTAACAGTAACATAGAAAAATTGTTTCATTGCAATAGTTACTTGACTGATTTAAACTGATAAGTTTCTTTCCGTGTCCTTATGGATTCGTCACCAATGACAATAGAACATATAGTTGTCAATTATGTAAAATATTCAATTCCAAGACAGCAATGTAATCTTCATACAGAACTTTTTAAAAGATGTGGTGAAATATAACGGTGATAGTATCCTGCTATTGATAAAGTTCTTAAAAATAACTGGTCTGTACTACCAAATATAATACATACAAGGTAATCTCTAATTGTACATAAGATGATAACCGTATAGTTGAGGCATTATTCAAAAAATGATGTGAACGTATTTGCACTAACAAATGTTTAGTCATCACTGTTAAAACTTAAAAAGTTACTAAAATTAGCGGGAATTTCAAAATTTTACAAATCTAAACATAATGTAGGTACTATTATTTATATAAAGATACCTGGTTTTGGTCTATTCAATATAATTTTGATCTCTAAATTTTGCTTAATTGTTCATTGCGTTTTAAATTGTACAACTACATTAAGTTATTTAAAGATTTGTAAAATGTTGTTATTCCCATCAATTTTAATAACTTTTGAAATTGCAAAGTTTCAACAGTTATAACTAGTCGAAGTTGAATACAGCAGTAGGTGATTGTCGCCATTTTTTGTTAGTGTCATTATTGCGCATACGCTTCTCTTCTCAAATACACTGTCAAATCTATATCAGTGTCAGTTTGTTTTATTTACTCTAACTAGAGTAACATGAACACTAACAAACATATTTTTACCATTTTAGATCATCTTTAACGGCTTTTCTTCTTTTAAAAAAATTAAAATTAGTGTTTATTTTGTTATACTTTTAACATAGAATACTACTAGATTGATTATTCCAGCTATATAGAGTTAATTAATAATATAGAGAGAAAATAGGTTTTAGTAGTGAAGAATTATTTCTGTTATAAGACTAGAGCAGAAAAAAAATTTTCTACTCTAAATTTTAACTCTAAAATCTTTACCCAGTGCTCTAAAAATTGTTCACGGAGCTGATTTTTACTGTGTATGTAACAAAGAAATATTTTTGTAGAACTACAGCAAAACACACATATGCTTGCGGGTCAGTTGTGCACAAGATAGACAGAGAGGAGGATCAAGCAAAAAAAGATAGTCCCTAGGGCCACAAGCACGTGTTTTCCCTATACTCTGCGCCACAGTAACAGTGAGTGCCTCTGCAGTGCGTTTGTAAATAAATTGTGAAATGTACACTTTGCGCTCTCTTTCTCTGAAACTGAATAATTCCGTAGAACGAAACAAATAACAACAATAACAAATACGAATTAAATACATCAAACACAAAACCACTTGATAGTTTTTCTCCGACTATACAGTTCTTACCCACTCGAAAGCAAAGTAAGAAATGAGTTCCCTTCTCCCCCCCCCTCTGAATTTGCTACTGCGCATCCTACGGCCACCCGCACCGTTGTATGTGTTTAACTGTATGTACAGCTGCAAGTACAATTTTTACTTACCACTGGTCTGCCCCTATAATTAAATAAATGTTTACACTGCTTTACAATCAGCCGGATGGAGAAGCTAGCTGACTAATAGATAAAAATGTATTGTTTTTCACAAGATGGAGTTCCTCTTTGAGGTTGGATCACAGATTTCCGGGTAATTGGATTAGCTGTAGATGTTCAATTGAATATACCCTGCCCGATATCCAGATTTGCCTCCTTAGACTTGGTCTTCTAAAGTCAGTAGTTTATGTTACACCGTTTCGGAGCGTTCAAGATTTGTAAAACATAACCATGCAAGAGTGTAGAAATATTGCACCAGAAACTTTTCAGAAAGAGCACTTAAGCATTTTAAACACCATTATAACTACACGGTATGGATATTCTTTTAGTATGCCTCACATGATGGATTTTAACTTGTAATTCTTAACTGACTTTTTGCCTATAATTCTTTCAAAAACCTCCTGATTTCAAAAACACGGCACGGCACCACTGTATCTAGAACATCATACCGATCAGGGGCAGCCCTGGTATATGAGACCGGTGTGGGCGGATTCGAATCTCGCCTTGGATAAAGTCATTTATGGTCACCGACGTAACCCGCTGCTTGACTGAGGTCATTTATGGTCACCAAAGGAACCCGCTGTTTGACTGAATCTTAAGTGAGGAGAAGCGAAGTGAGGTTTATCCCGCTGTTTGGCCGATGGGAAACTGCATGCAGCCAGGTAGATGTGATTAGGAGCTATCCCGACCACCCTATGATCCGGACTGCAGCCGGCTACAGTGATTGGGAGAAGTTCCAAAAGCCACTACACTTAAGAAGAGTTGAAGCGAATACATAGCCTCTCACAATCAAGAAAACTTCACCTTAACTGGTACACACTGGTAGTCTATAACGTGTTGACTTAAACGAAGCTCTGTCGAGGGCCCACCAAGCCTATATCTTGGTAGATCGGTGTGGCAAAACCATTAAAAAACCAAGACCCGCCACAATTGAGGTTGGATTCGATCGGGCAGTGGCCCCAACCCCTGTCTCGGGGAGGAGCTTATGAAGGTATGAAAGAGGAATGGAGGGCTCTCTCTATTCAACTGAGTTAAGTTGAGGGAATAGTCCTATTGCTGGACAAGGTACTTAGCCCCGTATGAACGAGGACGGGAGGGTGCCGGCGGGTGTGCACGTGTTAAGTCAATCGCTCCGGTACTAGCCTGGATAGCTAGTAGAGGGTGGATAGGCAACCTCACTCCTACCAGTGAGTTACTGATTGGGCATATCTCAATCACTTCCTCTTGGAAGGAACGTGGGGGTATGTTTATATAGGAACCCCACGTAAAACAATAACAAATTCTTGTATCTAGAACAAAAGCTAGCTTTAGCTTTGAAATGATATATGTAAGTAGTGTGGTGGTACCGTTTAAAATTTTATATTCGTGGACGTAGATAGTGAAAGAGAGGGAAGTATGTTCACCGCTTACTCGCAAAAAAATTTCCTCTTCAAAACAAAAATTTACGGACAATTTCTGGTATTCCTTGTTATTTACGACTTATTAAGGGTAGATCGTCAAATGAATATCTTGTAAGTTCTTATCCAGCCTTGACCAACATTATCATTGGGTATCTTCAATCGTCAAAAACTGTCAATGTTTCTTTACATTTTGCATTTAATCAAACTTGAATTATTTATGTTTACCTATTTGTGCTTGTAAATATATATATCAATACAACAATTACTTCAGTAAAAAGTTTTATTGACCATTTCAGAAAATACATCTTTAACATTCTTACAATCAATTTAGTAATTCGATTAGTTAAGTATGTGAAACAACAACGGTTTATAACTTATCCTAATCCAAAACTGGTCTGCAAAGCTTTCCATCAATTATTACTTCACGTTTATAAATCAGGTTAAATTCCCTTTTCACATAGGCGAACAGAAGATCGGTAAGAAGGAATATTTGAGCCATACCAAACGCTAAGGTCACGCCAAAATAAAAATTTACATTTGCTGAACCAGAGTAGAGCCATAAATACCAAAATATTGGACCTAATGCAGTTGTTACACATAATGCACCAGCGACTATAAAGCCTTGTTGAGTGTACGAAAACAAATGCTTCCAACATGGCACAATGGATAAAACGAAGCCTAAGTCACCTATACATGGATATGGCTTAAACGTTGTGATTAGAGACAATAAACTAAAGGACAGCAATAGCGTTTCTTTACGAAAACGAATCGATAATGGAACAATATAAAGTAACAAAATGTTCATTTGAAAAGCGCACAAAAATAGCATTCGAAAATGTTCGAACACTTCTGTAAAGAAATACCAAAATAAACCAATGTTTGGACGTAAGTCTGGCGCTGTTAAAGTAAATCCATATGTAATATATAAGAAGTCCCAAGTATTATAAATAGAATAAGATACGTACATCAATTTAGACCAAAATACTGCAACTAGGATCAATGAGTTAACAGCCTTCTTTAATTGCTTTTCTATGAGTAGAAATTGCAAAAACATTGGTGATATTAACAAAACACAGTATAAATTTTGAGATATACATATTGCCAAAGAGATGGTGCTAATGATGACATTATTGTAAACCAGTCCATTTAAAAATACAGCTAAAAAGAAATTGTGAAAAACCGTAGATGTGAGACCAACACAATTAAATAAAGTATATGGACTGAACAAGTAAGCAACAGCGACGTACTTAGGAATAACAAGACAATCTTCTTCCCTTGTTAAAATATCTTCAATGTTTTCGACATATCTGTGCTTTGCCTTGTTTTGTGCATCATTTAGAAAGGAAAAGTACTTTCTTGTAAACAAGTGCAATAAATAAGCAGTCGCCACGTCACAAATTAGAAACACCAAATAAACGTGCCCTTTACAAACGGAACGCAAAATTTGAAATATCTTCAAGTTGAGTGGGAGCTCATGAAGGAAATCTCCGTCATAAGGGTAAATATTCAGATCTTGCAAATACAATGCTTCTGTAATTTTCTTCCAAGAGTTTACTGGAGTGGATACTTCTACACGATCGGCTATGGTTGTTTGAATTGCTGATTTTGTTAAGCAAATTCTTATTAAAAATCCTAACAAATACATCTTGGTGTAGCTCATTCGAAAATTAGTTCGATTTTCCATCTTCTCCTCGATTTTGGTGTATGCTTCTGAAATTCAGAAATCATCAGTAATATTAGTAAATGTTCTATATGAAAAATAAATATATTATTACCCAGTATAGTCATTATTGACGTCTAAACGTCAGTAAAAACGTCATGCCAGAATTCTGGAATCCTAGTCGCTTGTGATAAAGAGTGCTGGAACACTTGTATCATATTATTGTATTAAACAATGATGAATAATTATATTGGACCAAGCGAATTTTCTTCTATCGCTCTTAAACTCTAGAATTCAGACTTTTTTGGTCACTTTACACTCTAGTTATTTCCCATGGTTTTTCTGAATTTGATATTTGAAACATCATAAGGAGAAAAATTAAGCTTGACTGTTCAAGAGCTTAACAACACCAATCATCATAACTTCAAGTATCATAATATGGAGTCCTTGCGTATGATGAGATTAAAAATTTGACGTTTGTCATTATCTGTCAATTATAAAATATCTCTAAATTTGTATGTCTTAAGATTAATACTTAAGTAGCAAGTTAGTAATAATTTCTTTCTGCATGTTAAGTTTCATAATTGTCAATTAAGGAATTTTATATCAGTTTGACCTACGACTCGCCTACGACACAGTCTACATGCATGCCGGTTTTGATAAAGGTTAACTCCATTAATGACTAAAATTTTCTGTGATAAAGATACTTACATTAAAGACATGTCTGCAACAAATTTGCAGATTATCCAGAAACTTTGGAAATATTCGCGTCTAAAATGTAACGTTCTAGGTTAGTTTTCTCAATCTTAAAAAAATTTATACATCTGTAGAATTTTTTTGTTTTTCACGGTCTGTGGAATCTAGAATAGCTATTTACGTAATTAGTGCCAAAGTGTTGTTTTGTGGTACAAATTTTGTTTGATGAATATGATGAACGTGAATTCTATTTTAGAAACGATTTGCATACAAGTTTAAGTAGATTAGAGATTAGGTTAAGTTAAAAGTTAGATTACGTGTGGTCAAAGGTTAACTTAGGTGGAAGATCAGTTTATGTCACAGGTTAGGTTAAGTGAGAGGATAAGTTAGGTTAAATCAGATTCTAACCTGACATAACTCTCTAGGGTTATGTTAGGTTAGATGCAACGTTAAAGTCTAGGTTAGCTAGATATTAATTATTAAGTCAGTTTAGAAATGAGGGTGTGTTAAGCTAGAGTTAAGGTTAGGTTATTACAAGATAGAGATAAAGTTAAGTTATAGACTAGGTTTAGTTATTCAACTTTTTGAAAGTAATGCATTACCTTTATGCTTACCTGTTCAAAAGTAATGCGTAATTTTTTCATTACTTTTACATATTTTTTCTGAATTACTAACTAATAAAAATGTTTTTTCTTTCTATTGAGTATCTCTTATACCGGTTATAGCCGGTTATATAAATATAATACGGCTATTATACATATAAGCCTGATATGGAACAATATTAATAAATTTAGTTTTCACCAAGTGCTGTCTCAGCTGTCTGTTAATATGACGTATTTGTTACCAAAGGTTTTGGTTGGAAAGTTTCTTTCTAATCACTTCAGAAAGATATATAAATGTAATGGAAGAATTTACGCATTTCATTTTACCAGTAATAGGTATGGCAATGCATTACTTTCATAAAGATAATTAATAATTGTAATTAATTACTTTTCGATCAAGTTATAAGCAATAAAAATGAATTACTGCTTAGAAATAGTAGTCCCAGCTACTAAAATAAACCTAGCATTTAACTTAACTTTTCTCTAATTTGTAATGACCTAACCTAACCTCTAACTCAACACAACCTCATTTCTAAAGTGAGTTAATCTATAATAATCGTATCTAACCTTAATCCAATATCTAGTCTAACCTAAACTCTAACGTTACATTTAACTTAACCTAATATAAAACTTTAAAACGTAATCTCTATCCTAACCTAAACCTAACTTAAATTCTATCTTAACCTCTAACTTGATTTAACCTGTAACCTAAACTGACCTTCCATCTAATCTAACCTCTAACCTCACGTAATAAAACTTATAACTTAACCTAATCTATAATTTAACTGAACCTTTAATGTTACCTAACCTCTAACCAAGCCTAACATACATATTGATATGATATGGTAAGTGGTATAAAAGGTTGAAAATAACTTAAATAAATTGGAAAAACCCCATGTTGCGGATACAATTTGATATGATATACAAGGTCCGTGGTAGTTAATTATTAGAAACGACAATATACACTTCACTCTTTAAAATTAAATCACATTAAATGTTTATAAATTATTAGCACTACTTAAATTATTAACAACTCTTGTTTACAAAAAATTAAACAAAGTGACGTTTGACGTAACCTCACTTTTTTCACAGCTAAACTGACGTATGACGTAAGCTGCTCACAACCTTAAAATTTACTAAAGCTCGCTCTTACAACAAACGTGGTTTCAGCACAAGTGAGAATTACAAGAGAGTGTCACCAGAAATTCTGCTTGTTTTATACTAATTGTAAAACAATTGCAAGTTTTTAGTTTTTTCCTAGCTAGAACCAGAAATGTTTAGTGAGAAATCTAGTTTCTCATCAAATTTTACACTAAAACAAAAGACTATCTTTATAACTAAATGTTTATAACCAAATTGTTAATAATAATTAAGTTATTTGTTTAAAATAACATTATAAAAGGATTCCTGAAAGTTTCCCCATTCTGTTGATACCTCGCATTAGTATCAAAATGTAAAATTAGATTCAGGATTCATTGACAGCCATCTTGGTTTTCCCTAAATCAATACCTTACAAAAATTCAAATAAAAACATTTCCACACATTTTCACATTCTTTTCCTTACATAAAATTATTCCTGACATCCCATAAAATAAATATCATATAAGTTTTTCTACAAAAATCCTACTTAAAAACTAATTTTCACATTTTTAGCAACCCATGCCAAATCGTTACAATTTCTGATACTAAATTAACATTCTAGTGTCAAATGCACTCTAGAACTTGGTTAACAATATTACAGTAAAATATTTTAGTTATAATTCCAAACAACATAGAAAAATATCCATTTACTATGGAAAATTATGAATCGTCAAATAAATAGAACATTTTCTTGAAATTCAGTAATATAAACTGTAAGTGTAGTAATAAATACTTATGTATACCTTCTTACCTATGCCATTAATAATTTTCAGGTGATAACCGACCTTGAAATGGCTTCAAAATATCTAGGTGTCAGAATATCAACCAATGACAGAAAAATAATATTATGTAAATGAAAAATCTGTTTAAAATGTATCCCTTATCATCTCACAGTGTTGTAGTGTGTATCCTTAGTATACTTAATGCAAAATTAATTACTTTTAAACATTTTTTTTCGAACCTTCCAAACTCGCTTAGAAGATAGGTAACACATCGTGCATACATGTAATTCTGGTTGCTGATATCACAACAATATGTAACTTAACCTAGCCTCTAACCTGATTTGTAACATAACCTAACTTAATCAGTAATTATAAAACAAACTAATACAGCTCTCTTAGTCCATAGATGGTAAGTTCTTGAAGAAAAAACTGTTATATTTGAATGCAGGAAGTAGAACAACATCTATTTGTAATTTGTATAACTTTTGATTCGATAAATTTTTTTAGATTTTGGTAGATTTTTAAGATAATTCATTATTCTGTTCTATTAAAATTTACGTTACATCTTTACATAACTGTGGAAAATCCATTAAATTTAGTACATATTGCATGATCATCAAAGTTTGATCACTTTTATGATCCTTTGCGGATATTAAAGTTGAGATTATAAGTTACTTACAGAGATTGGTAAAAGTTTATCAATTTCCTGTTTTTGTTTTAATTCCGGAAATTTCAGCAAAACCAATAAATTCGTTACAACTTTTAAGCCTACCTACTGTGTTGCATTTTTTTATTTTAAAACACTAACTTGAACAAAAAAGGTTGGTTAGTGAACAAAAAAAGAACATTTAAGTATCTGAAATTTTAATGATCTAAACAAGCACATTTTTTTGCAGGTAAGAAGTCGCTGATCCAGTTTACAAGTTCCTAAATCATCAAAGTTTCAAGAGTAACCAGTAAGTTTTATTATATTCTCTCATTTCCTCTTTCTTTCTCTCTTACTTAGTTTTAGTTGGACATACACTCAAAGTTTTTACGAAACTGTACTTTAATCCACTTCCAATATTAACAGTAACGTCAGAACTGTATAAAACTCGTATAGAAGCTTTCAAGAAATGTTGATTTGCTCCTTGTGGAATTGTTTTGATTCGTTGAAACTAACTTTATCTGTCAAGCTTTCTGTATCAACTTTACGCTTCAGAGCACATTATTTATTACCTGAAGTGTGAAATAATTCAGATATTTTTAGTTACATACTTTCTTTTGCTGTACTTTGGCATATACGTTCAAGAATTTCACTTTAATACAATAAGAAAATTGAATTGAATTTGATGTATGGGGTATTTTAACGAAGCTTTTTTCATAAATGCTAAATGCTAAACATCAAGTCGATAACCTCCGATTACTTTTTCAAAAATATCAAACGTAACGAGTTGAATAACGTAATACCTGTTTTGTACCCGATGAAAAAGTCTGTTTGAAGTACGTTGCCTAACCAAAATTAAAGAGCGTTTTACAAAGCAAAATCGATTTCTTTAATTTAAAAAAAAAACTCTGGGACGGACGAATAATCAAATTAAACTTAACGAAAAACAGACCTTTGTAAGAAATCATCAAAAAGTAAATTTCTATCAGTTTCTATCAAAAAAGAACTTTGTCATTTCCTTTTTCATGTTATTCATGAAAATTATTTGAATACTTTTTTTGCTAAACTAAATTTGTTGTATGTACTATGAATTGAGCTGCAGTAGATGTTTAGTACTTTGTTTTCTACTTTATAATACATAAACATATATTATATACTTAATTACAATTTAAGCGTTAATCACAATTATATATAGTAGCTATAACTGGGTATAATGTACACGAAAATTAACGCAAGCTTACATGTGAATACTTACTGGTGCTTTAACGTTGAAATCCATAAAGACCTCCATCCTTAAATGCTAAAACACGTAAAACGAAATAAAACTTCTTCAAACCAGGATATGTAATTTTCTGCTCAATTTAAAATCATAAGTTCTTCGACATACCCTATAACCCAGAATGCAAAAGGAATTTGAATTAAAATTTTCGATGTACTTCTCAGTGCTTGTTGGCATTTACTTCGATCTTTCTACAGCACTTCAGGGCACATATAACAATAAGCGTCATCTCCCAACGAATATGCACTGTGGAAAATGTCCATAATAAAAGCAAAATGCCGAAAGAAAGCCCCAAACGAAGATAAGAATTGGATTATTTTCGAGTTGGAGTAGCTTCTAGTTCTGAAAGAAATGATTGCGTCAGCTTTTCCGCCCTTTATTTTTCCAATTTTAAACTGAACTCATCTAGAAAATTAAATTTTAGTGTTTAATCTACTTAAATTTAAGATTTACCTTAGAAACAATCACCGCTGTGAAATTTAAACTTGCTTTTATACTAGATTTTGTTCTTTACCATTTTTTACATTTCAGAGAAAAATTATTCTTTGCGTTTATAAAATTCGTTCGAACAGAACGAGTAATTTAATTAATTAAACGTATTTTCAATTTCATTTTTCGTTAATACAGGAGAAAATCTGCAAAATGGAAACGCAGAAAAATTACGTTTGTTTCACTCGGTCTGTTTCATCTTCATACATCTTTGAACACGAATTTAAATTTCTTTATAGAATTATGCTATTAATGTGATTGACATTTTATTAACGATGGTCGTAAGTATTGCAATTTCATGCTCATTATTCAAAATTAAATTGAATTTGTAGGTGTCTTTTTCGATATTAAATAAAACTGATCGTTTTAATTTTATATTGATCTGCTTCACGCGAGGGCTACGTAAAACTTCTAAAATACTTAAAACCCAATTAAAAAAGTGTAAAATAACATTCATCATTCAAGATTAAATTAAATTTGTAGGTATCTTTTTTGACATTAAATAGGACTGATTTAAGACTCCTTGACTTTATATTGATGTTTTACTTCCGAGGATAAGTTTTACTGTTTTACTCCTGGTAACTGATGGATAGAAAAGAATTGAAAAAAACATAGTTAATATAATACTTAATTATTAAAACATTTTGAAGGTATAAAACAATCGTCTTTATTCAAAATTAAATTTGTAGGTGTATTTTTCGATATTAAATTGAACTGATCGTAAAATGCTTTATTTTATATTGATCTACTTCGTTTGTGAGAAGTCGGTAACAGATAGATAAAAAAAATTAAAAACCACTTCAAACACAAAAATATAAAAATACTCTAATGGAAAGTATAAAATACTGTTGTGTGTATTTGATCTCAGTCTCCTCTCAAGAGACCATTTGACCAACAACGATACTTATTTATCCTTTTATTACAAAATAAATACTCAGAATAAATACCTAACGAAATTTGAAGAGATAGGTAGACCATGGATAATAGGAATAGAGACAGTAGTCGGAAACAATTCTAAGAATTTTCAGCAAGGTTGCTGAAAAGAGCAAACAGTATTCGCTTGACTGTATATTTTCAAATTTTTAAATTGATTTTCAGGATATGCCTATAAAGCAATTTGTATGTTTTAGGGCCGATCTATTCACCTCTTTTTCAATTTATCTGGAAGTTAGTCGCTATAGTTACAATTGTTCCCACAATTGTATCCATGACAATTAACTAGCAGATAAAGTTACAAGGAGGTGAATAGATCGGCCCTTAATTTTATTTTCAAGTATCAGTGTACTTAGATTAAAGGGTTTATTCATGTTTAGTTCACTGATTTTGTCACATAGTTCTATGTTGAGTTGTTTATTTTTATCACATTCAATGATTAAATGCTCCAGACTACCCTCATAGCTATATTTACACAGATTGTTATCGCTCATTCTATACCTAAACAAGTATGTGGGACAGATAGCATGGGATGATCTAAGACTACAGATTGTTTTTATAAAGCGTTATATAGGCATAAGTCATCTGCAAATTGCAATAGATGAATTTCTCCTTCTAAAATTCTCTCTAATCTGTGACAATACATTGTATATGGTATAAAGTATTGTCACGTGGGGTTTTCGTGACTGGAGGACGTAGTAGAGATAAATCAAACACAAGTTGTAACAAACAACTATATACTAAAGACAATAAAGAGAGTACAAAAGGTTAACATACATGTTGACATATTGATACATATTGTGAGGACGTATATGTCCTCCTAAACTAATACTATACAGGGGAGGTTGGAACCAACTCTGTTCTAGCACTAAATCTACTAACTAAGCGTAGGAGCTAGACTCCTAGTAATTATAACTAAGCCGGGTAGCCTGGTCACAACTCCCCATAATTTCGCAGAGAGTGGGCGATTTTAGCGCCGCCCACTCAACTAAGCAAACTAAGCCATAATTAATCAAAAGACACTTACCCGCTTGTTCTTGTTGAGGCTTCTGGTGAGTCCTGGCACAGACTGATTTGAAGCCAAAACAAGCGGGTTTATATACTGCTGAAAGCGGAAACGTTACTGAATAATTGAATACATTAAGTGGGATACGAAGAACACATGAATATATAATAAGATGCAAACTGTATAAATTATTCGAATGAAACTGTATAAATTATTCTAATGAGATTCAAACTGTATATTTTATTCTAATGAGATTCAAACTGTATATTTTAGTCTAATGAGATTCAATCTGTATAAATTATTCTCAAGGCTTATGCAGATTGTGTACCGCGCGTGGCGGCGTGTGGGCGAGTATCGCACTACTCTTTATACTAAATGAATGCAAGTTGAAATGTTACAAAAAGGATTTCATTTAAAATAATTCCGTTTGTGACAGTATACGGGACAAAATGCTCCCTTGAGGTAAACCTTGGCTTGTATATCTCGGACGTATGATTTCGTTACAAACCCTTAAATAAACTTTTCGGTTTATATAGAGGTTGTAAATTACGACTGAGGGATTATGCGGTATTCCTAGTGCAATTAATTCCTCAAATAACAAAGACAAGTTAACATTGTTATATGCTCCTTTTATATCCAGAAAAACAGCTGCAATATATGCTTTTTCCTCTCTGGATTTACACATATCGCAGATAAGATGAGTCAGACCATCGTAAGTAGACTTACCTTTACGGAAACTGAACTGATACCGCGGTAGCTTATTATAATATTCCAAATTCCATTCTAATCGATATTTTATTAGCCTTTCGAAAGTTTTTAACACACACGTCGATAATGAGATTGGGCTATATGAAGTACCATCTCTAGGGTCTTTATTAGGTTTCAGTAACGGAATAACAAAAAAAAAATGGGACCAGTCTTCAGGCGTATGACCTGTTCTGTATATTTAATTATAAATGCGTAATAACAATAGCTTAACTGGCATGGGCGTCTTATCGAGCATGATATACTAAATTTGGTGTAACCAGGGGCTGAGATTTTGGAATGTTTTAATGCTACCAATAATTCTATATAAGTAATGTCTTTGAAGTAATGGCTGCTGGCTTTTGATATTCTATGAAGTTTCAGAAAAGTTTGAATTTTTACATAGTTTTTCAAAGCTGTTTTTCGCTCACTTATATTTTGTTTGCACGAATCATTCCACCACGGATCTTTTCTGATTTCCCACCTCTGAAATTCTCAAAACTAGTAGATAGTAAAGAGGAATACTTTTTCTAATCTGCCTCTGAAGTATTGTATTTACTTTATCTTTGAATATTTGGAGGTTAATACGTAGAGTTAAGACACATTCGAATTACCAAATGATTTGATCCGAAAGTTTCATCATCAACAAACCAAGATATATGTGGATATAGAGATGAACTGCATATAGATAAGTCTATGGCGGATGGTAGCCTATTTGGACCTGATATACAACCAGGCTAAATCATCCATGGAGTTTAGAAGACTAACGCGAGAGTTCTGATTATAATTACCACCCCACCGCTGATGATGGAAATTAAAATCATCCCTAATCAAGCAAGGATATTCTAAGTGTCTAAAAATATGGTCCCAATCGTCGGAAGAGATATTGGTATTACATTTTATATAAATTGAATATATAGAAAGTTCGTTGATGTTTGATAAAGAAACTGGAATTTTAATGGCGACAGATAATATATTAGGATGTTTGATGTTTTCAATACATTGATAAATGATAAGGGATATTGTTCTTTAGCAACATCGCCACTCTAGCGTACTCATCATCTCTCTTCATTGTTTTATTTTTCCGCTAAATCCTGTGCCTTTTTAAAAGAAATATTTTCCGAACCCATAATGGACTTATTCTTTTTTTTGATTGAAAAAATAAGGACACCCTTTATCGTCAGATTTATGTTCACCTTCACAGTGAATACATTTAAAACTTATTTCGCCACATTTATCTTCGTGGTGATCTTCTCTCCTGCATTTATTGCAACGTTCTTTTCCGTAAATACCTACGGCACTGGACAACTTTTTGAATGAAAGGATGAGCATCTCTAATTACCGAATAAATAGCGATCTTTTCTGGCAAGTTTTGACCCCTAAAATTCACTAAAAGACTAGTGGTCGGTTCGTAAGAAATACTTTTGTCAATATTAATATTACTATTTTATTAAGTCGTTTGACTTCTAAAATTTTATAATAATTACCAGGCAGCGGTTTAATTTCTGCCTTTAATTCATCGATAGGAACGGCTAAATCCACCCCTTTAATTATTCCTTGCTTTCTTATCAAAAAGAAAGGAGTATAAGCATTCAATTTTTCGTCCTATAGTACCAAAGATCTTATTAACGAGTTTGCACTACTAAAAGTGCGTAAAGTTACTTTAACAAGGTTTTTATTTAGTTTAGAAATATTGATTATTATATTATTTGACATATTATTAATATTTAAGAGGAATAATCTCGATACTTATCTCTTTGAATAAATCTGGATTGTAAGTGTCCATAAACTGCAGGTCCTGAGTAGACGATTTTGCTTCTGTTATCGGAGTTCCACCCCCTTTATCAGGCGGCTAGCCGCCCGTATCCATTTTGAAGACACTCATTTATGTAATCACACATAATGCACTGTGTTGAATTTATCGAAAAAGTATATTGAGTATGTAAATATTATTTGGCCTTACGGTCAAGTATGTATTGTTTGATAACTCGAGCACGCGAAATAGAGTACACACCGTTCACTTCAAATTTCAAAAAGCGAATGTAAAATAGTGTTCATTCTTTACAATTAAATTAAATTTGTAGCTGTCTTTTTTTGATATTAAATTGTGACCGTGAAAAGATTTATTTTATATTGTAATGATATTTTCACAGGGTGATTTTATTCATGCAAAGGATATATTATTTGTTACATAATTATTTGGTGATTTATTACATTGTGTTTATTCATAAGAAAGGAATTATCAAAACAAATTAATTGTTAACTTATATCCTGTCCCTATGAAGTTTTGTTCCTTATTAAAAAGTTTTCGGTATTTATATTTTCCAGCATTTGCAACTTCACTAAAAAAAAGAAAAAGAAATTGTAAATTCATGTTACGTTTTTCCACACATAATTTGATATAAAGTCAATATATTTTGAAATATAAGGTAAAAGTAACTTTTATTTTTCAAGGAGATTTGATTGATAAATAATATTTATTTTAATAATAATGATCACTTTTGACAGGTGAGAAAAACCAACTATCTTTCAAGACGAATAATAAATTTTAAGATGTAGTCTTGAAAGGTAAGTTGGGAAGTAAACGTCTCCCATGGAAAATTATAGGCACATGGAGATTAAGAAACATTGTAAAAGAAAGTAAACAAGAATAATTTTGTAATGTTAACAATAAAATATTCAATTTGATTATTACAAAGTGTAAAATAACAATATATTATTTTAAAATACTGTGAAATGAAAGAAATGAATTAAATATAAGTATTTACCATAAGAAGTGTACAAGTTATTCATGAGATTCAATTGCAAATAAAAAAAAAGCAA